>CM062817.1:396361554-399287263 GCA_031772625.1 Pinus tabuliformis
GCGGTTGAAAATATGAGGGCGTACTTTCATCCTTCTGCTCGCAATAGGTTTCCCACCAGTCCTTGACGTGGAGGATAGCTTTGAGAAGAGCAAAAGTAATCTTTTCTCGGTTGGAAAATCATGAACAAAAAAATATCCTTCTAGTAGATTTAACCATTTATCTATGACGTCTGCATCTATCTGACCCTAAATATGGGAATGCCAAAGTTAACTGGTACCGTAAAGGGTGTGGTGCTTGCAGAGTAGCTGTTGGAAGTAGATGTGTTGCCCCCGATAAGCGCTGAAGGATCTCTGGGCAAAGTTTTTCATCATCGCTTTCCTTTGTCCGCTTGAGGGCTTCTTCGAGCAAGATTTTGATAGGATCTCCTGCCCCCTCGTCTTTCTTTTCTTCCGCCATGGGAGGCCATCGTGATTTGCGAGGCTGGTCTCGCAAAGGTTCGACCAGTTCAAGCCTTGACTTCTTATATCGCGACCTCGTTGGGGACATGCAAAGAAAAACAAAGAAAGAGCAGGCCGCTCTGATACCACTGATCCAAATTTAAAAAAGAATGTAACAAATTACAGATATAACCATAAATACAAAGATGCAACAGAAATAACACTTCATTTCATTAATATCAAATATTGAAATATGCTTACAAACAAAATGGAAATAAGACTAGCTCAGGCAATGGCAGCTTATCTCTGGGAAGAGATGTGGCGGCTACATACCTCTAAGCTGTGTTACAATGAGGCCCAAGGGCCTATTTATTATTGAAAACATGAGAAAAACCCTAAACACACCAAAACCCTAACCCTAGGAGATGAAACACGAAGGGTATATGGGCCCCGTTGGGGTTAGTGTGGTAGCCAACTTCCCAGGGTCGTAACTTGGTTATATTATCTCCATTTGGTGCGTATGATACTGTTGGAAATAATACTGAGGGGGGGGGGGGGGGAATCAGTATTTACAAATCAATAAATTTTTCATTTCCATAATCAGATTTATATATGCTACTTCAGAGAAGGGAACCCGTGTGTGCAGACAACTGTTCTTAAGCAACCATCGTATATCTAGTGAAATTATGATTCAGTTAATTCATCATATGTTGATCTTTAATCATTGCATCAGTACTTTATTAAACATTAAACAATAACCATGTGCAGTAATAAAAGATTAAACCATCCCCGGATGCGGGTGGCGGGACGGCAACGTTGGGCATGCCACATGCTATGCATGGGCTGCCCCGTGTAGACAATACGGCTTCCATATGAAGGCCGTCAACCGCACTTGAACCCCCAGCTGCGATTAATGGAATTAATGGTGCGGGCGGTAGGTTTATGGATCTGTACAGGGCACTTAATGCGCGCCTGTTTCGAGAGCATGAGGCAGAGCATAACAAGAGCGATGGAGGGCGTAAGAAATGTATGTCTGGAAATTTGGGAAAAGAAGGAATTGCAGAGAGCTGAGGCGGTGGCAGCTCCGTCGGGTTTTCTTGTGGTTACTATCACTGCCATAGCCTCTCTGGTTACTGGTCTTGTAGTCGGTGGCACTTGGCTCAATTGCTGGTGAGAACCGGAATTGGTCCACCTTGCCACCAAGGAACGGGTCTCAGAGAGGAAATTGGGTACCAGAGAAAGATTTGGGAAGTAATAGGTTCAGTCTTCGACTCCAAGCTCACCTGCACTCACACAAGAGCAGAGTCAGTTTCACCCATGGTTAAACTCCGTCAGCGACAGCCGTGTAGGAGAGGTCCAGCTAGAGGCCTCTTCCTCGCGAGCTCCAGCAGTGGATGAGCATCACCACTGTTGTTGCTGCTATTGCCATCGAAGAGCCAAAGCTACTCCACTTCCATCCAGCCAGTTTTTGGAGGTTGGAAGTGCTAATGAGGACAACTCAGAGCCTCCCTCCTTTGGCTCAGTGGTTTTCACATTGCCAAGTGCTGAGAGCAACCCAGGGCTCAGTGCCCACATCTCAGTTATGTTCACAAGAACTCTGGAAGAAAATGGGGAAACTGCCCTCAAAACTCGCAGAAGAAGCAAGCGGAGGGCAAAGGCAAAGAAATTGTCCAAGGAGTACAGAAGCAGGGAACAAAGCTCCGCTTTGGAGCCACCAGCGTCTGAGGCTGGACAGCACGAATCGTTTCCTCCTGTGGGACCAGCTCCTCCGGATATTGATGAAGAAACATGGCGAAAGATGTGGGAGGGTAGACCAGAGGGAGAGGGCTGGGCGTATATCGTGGAGGACAACAGCCTTGCCGACGAAGCTGATGCCTTCTTCGCGTCCCTTCCTCTTCCTCAACACATCGTAAGGATTAAAATTGACACGGGTAATTCTCTCTGGCGCTTTCGTTTTGATGGCTGGCAGTGGATGCCTACATATTCGCTTCTGTAATTTTGATTGGGAGCTGGTCTGGTCTTACTTTCAGTTGGTCAATTCTCAATTTCAATTTTGTCTGGTTGCTAAGTCAATCCATCTGGCAATTCGCCCCTGGTTGTTAAGTCAATCCCATCTGGCAATTCGCCCCTGCGTGGGTAGTAATGTTTTGAATCCTCTTCCTGGGGCTCCAAGGGGAGCCCGCTGACGTCTAATTCTGGTTTGGGCATATGTGGCTGGTGCTGCCCCTGCGTGGGAGCGTTACTTCTTTCTGTGCATGGTCTGTTTGGTTTTGAAGGCTTTCCCGGAGAGGAGACCTCAGAATTTTTGTTCTTTTGTTCCCAGAGAGCTACCAGAAGCCCTGGAAGACTTGCTTCACAGTTTGTAATTTCACTTGTACAGTTAATATATGAATTAGATAGCCTTTATGTAGAAAAATAAAAATAAAAGATTAAACCATCACACATAAGAAACACACATGAACACCAAGATTTAAGGTGGAAACCCAATGTAGGTGAAAACCACCTGCTACTGTCATCTCTGTCTTCTTTTAATAATAAGAAAATCTGTTTACAATCTTGTACTGGTGCAGAATCATACCAGTACACAGGCACCCACTTGCAGAAGGCTACAACCTTCTCTCGTTCTCCAGCTTCTTTTGGAAGGGAGCTACAACCCCCTAGTTCTTGTACTAGCTGATATGTTTACTAGTACGTAGGCTTCGACCTATAGAAGGCTACAACCTTCACTCATTCTCCAGCTGCTACTGGAAGGGAGCTCCAACCCCCTGATCAAATCACTAGCCACTACTAGCAGGAAGCTTCGACTTCCTCACTGAAGGCTCCAACCCTCAGTATCCTCCAGGGACCACATTTCATAAATTTTCAGACTGGATGCTCCTGGTACACAACAATACACATGAAGGCCTCGTTTCATCAAATTTTCATACTGGACCCATTAGTAACATTGAAGCTCAAAATCAATCACCACTGCAATACAACCATCAAATACATCTGCATCAACCAATCACTGAAACCCAATCAATCTCTGATATAACTGAAACCCAATCATCAATCTCTGATATAATTGAAACAATCAATCACTGAAACCTCTGAACCTCTGACATAATTGAATCAAACAATTCATTCAAACTTAATCAAATTCAACCAATCAACTGGAATAGACATATCGTTGTAACTAGTACATAGATATGAACCCAGAACAGTGCATCAACAACCAGAACTAACTGTAATCTCAAAAGGCACGTGTCAGAATGTATATGATGTTTTAATGAAGCAAACCTGTGTGTATACGCTACTTCCTTTTTCCCAACCTACATATACCTCTAAAGATACTAAATCATAAAACCTATGAACCACAAACTATACCAATTAGTGACATTCTGAAGATCTACTGTCATATTACAAAGTTCTAAACAGATAGCAACAAGGATCACCCTTCTTTCTCAATCAATTAATCAATGAGACACAAACTCTCTATGCATTCAGTTTTACTTTCAGATGTAAGAGGACTTCATTGAAAGACAACAGTAAAACATCAGCATTGATCTGATAGATAAGTCATCCTTGAACATCAATCTTTCCTTTGCATACGCTACTTGGAAGAGCCGAACTAGCGTATATATCTGCAAATACTTACTTATAACTTCACTGCAATTCTCAACTTTAGACATACCCAAATCATCACATATAAAGGATAAAACATGTGTTAGCAATCAGATCTAGCCCATCCATTATCAGATCACATAATGATAAGTCATTATGATCCTGATCCATCATTAGATCTCATCCATCATCAAACGCTCAGGTGCATATTTAGTCTAGATCAAGCAAAGCATCAGAAACCCATAACATGCATATTTTCTTTTGATATAACACTTCATAAGATATTCATTACTTGTGAACTTATCCCTTTGATCTTCTCCTCCTTATATAGTTTTAGGCATTTCTCAATACCTTAGACCAAAACCACTTAGGACCAATACCTCGGACTAATACCTCGGACCAAATACCTCGGACCAATACCTTGGACCAAATACCTCAAACCAATACCTTGGACCAAAACCTCGGACCAATACCTCAGACCAAATACCTCGGACCAATGCCTTGGACCAAATACCTTGGACCAAATACCTCAGACCAATACCTTGGACCAAAACCTCGGACCAAAACCTCGGACCAAATACCTCGGACTGAATACCTTGGACTGAATACCTTGGACCAAAACCTCGGTCCAAATACCTCGGACTGAATACCTTGGACCAAACCCTAGGACCAAAACCTTGATTTTCCATCCCATACGCGCTTTTCCTTCTGTGAAAGTGCGTGCATACGTATACACTCCTTCTGTTCCATGAGCCCGCGTGTATACGCTACTTGGACAAGGTGAACCAACATATATTTCTTAAACCATTCTCTTTCTTCAATTTCTTGATTATGATTTGTAGTCCTTTGTTCCTTCATCCTATTCTTTTTGTACCATTACTTTGTTCCTCTGAATAGAGTTGTTATAATGTGATTTTCCATATTACTTCTGAAATGATTCCTTTGAACTGCCCTGCATTTTGTCACATCTGTAAACACAACTGCCTTGCATTCTGTCACATCTGATATCTGTCTTATAGATTCATCTAGTTATGTGGATTCATCTAGTTACCATATACAAGTGAGTTGTTCTGCTACAAGTGGGTTGCCATCAAGTACACTAGCAATTGTCCCAAAAGGTACAAAGAAAGGCCGATTGGATTATTAAATTAGAATTGTTGAATTTCTCTAGAAGAGATGTTGGTTCAAGCCTACAAGGAGCAAAGAGATTTGATGTTTGGAGTTCTATGCTTTTTGGACACCATATTTCTTTAAATACAACTTAATTTCTTAGAAAAGTTCAAGCCCAATGCAGTTCTTCCATGCAGACATACGCTTAAATCGCTATTGGGCTTACGATATTGACAAATTCAAAGTAAACTGGTATACAAGAGAATGTACCAAGCTAAACCACAAGTTACACATCTTTAGACCTGAAAAAGTACATAACAATGGTTTGGAAAATCAATAGTGATATCATACTTGCTTTTCCTTCCACATACATACAATTGGTCCAAAGGCAAGGTGTTACACTAAAATTTGTCACCATGACTATTTGCAGTTAGTATGGCCCCATCAATAGTCATAGTGTCCTCCTTGGCAAGTCTTATACCTCTGCTCCTCATGTCAAACTCCAAGAAAGAGAGAAAGTCTTTAAAAATCAATATAACTCTGGTTACGCAGTTTCTCTTACCCTTACCTGCGTGTACGCACCTCAAGTTCATAATACCTGCGTACTTGTACGCTCTGTCTGTAAAGGGGTGGGTGCGTACTCCTGTAAAGGTCAAAAGGCGCAAGTTTTACTCCAAAAAACTTACTTGTGGTCAATTCTAGAGCATTCTAGAAGATGGTTTGACGTGTATTGAGTGCCTCGAGATGGTTCATGCATCCCAATGAAAGAGGAACTTATCCCATCAAGAGGGGAGCTACCCCATTGAAAGAGGGGCTTATCCCATTGATGGTGGACCTGATTAACTTCCTCCAAAGCACTATAAATACAGGCATTGGGCCAGAGGGAGGGGAGGTTGAAAGCTGAACATTCCTAAGGGTAGATGCTGCTGAAATTAGGACTCCCTTATAGAGCTTGAGAGGAGAGATTCCAATTCTTTCCTAGCTTCATTTGGAAGTGGGTGAGCTGATCAAAGTAAAGGAGAACTCTTGCTGGACCCTGGGAGGGACCTGCACAACACCAAGGCACTGGTTGTAATGGTTTCTTTTGTTTCCAATTAATACAATTAAGTTCATTTTTCTCAACAAGTTGTTATATATAATTTGTTTCATAAACTCCTTGGTCTTTATGATGAATATGTTTTATTATATGAGTCATTCAGGTGCTATGTAATCGTTTGCTTGTTAGTGAATGCAGGCTTCAAGGAGAAGGAGCTCATTTGGATCGAAGAGGCTTGGCTGCTGCAAACAAGCGTTGGACTAGAGGTAAGCCTTAAACACCTGGTTGCTTTTATTTTAAATGCATATTTAGGGAAAGATAGTGCTTGATTGTTTTGTTTGTCACTAGAAAGCCTTAGCTTCTAGGGAGGTCGGTTTTGTCCGCAAAATTGACTCTTTCCGCATGACAAAATGGCGACTCCACTGGGGAATCCATGGATTTGATTGATTTCTCTTTTGATTGATACTTTGATTTGAGAAAATCTGATTTCTTTCTAGTTTTTGACTGATTGACTGTGAATTTGGGTGGAATAGCTTAGGGTTGAGTTAGTTTTTATTTTTCTTGATTTTGAGAGCAGTACGCACCCTCTGCGTTAAGCACAGTGCGTACCTGTATGCACTTCTGCTGTGTACACAGAGCGTGGCCGCACCTGTGCAAACAGGCTGCCTGCGTACCCTGTCAAAAACCTAGAAAATTTCCATTTTTTCCTTTTTGCCTTTTAGATTTTGCTTATAGTTTGTTAATTGCTGCCCAGATCCATTGGTTACCTGTCAAAAGTTTTCATCTAAGCTTGTTTCATTAGCATCAAGGGTTTTAGTGAAGTTCATAGAAGTTCTAGCCCTAGGTTTGATTTTTGTATTGGTCTTGTAGTGACTTTGGCTTTAGAAGTTGTAAAAACCTTGGATCTCCCTGGTCTTTTCAGTCTTCTTAGGAGTCGGACCTTTCGTAAAATCCACCTTTGTGAGAAGTCTACTGTTGTGTTGTCTCTTTGCGGAATTTCGAGAAGGCTTGTTGGTTAAGCTGTGAATTTCATTCTTAAGAAAAAGAACAAGAACTTTTTGTTTTTTGTTTTTGACTAGTTTATGATTCTGCATGAATTAGTCCTTGGTTGGATTGTAACTGAGTAAAACATCCTGGAATTATATTTTGTAGGCTTTTACCTCATTAGATTTGCTTTTAGGTAAATTTCTCTTAGATTTGCTTTTAAGTAGATTTCTTGATTTGATTTTCATAGATCTTAAAGTTGATTTGATTTTTATAGATCTTAAGATTGATTTTTGTTAAGTAGTTTTACATGCTTTGATTAATAGGAAAAATACAAAATCTCTTTTGAGGAAAGTTTGTTTTAGTAGCGTTTGGAGTCTTTGAAAAGAGAAAGGAAGTTTTCGTGAAATAATTAGTGGTCATGTGTTGTGTGCTTTGGAAAAGATAAAGAGATTGTTTCTTTGATTTTCATTGCGAAGAAAGTTGTCTTTATAAATTTTGCATTCTCCAACTCTCTTAGCTAGGGAATTCATTGAAAAGAAAGGATTGTTTTGTTTCATCCTAGGTGCATTCTTTTAGTGGATTTGAGTCGAGTCTACACACCATTAGTTTCATCTCCACTACCTTTTGTCCTAAAGAAAAACCATAAAATTAACGCTTAAAGTAAAATCAACTTAGTAACTTTTTATTTACTAGGGCTCTGAAACACCAATATAGATCAGGCTAGTGTCTTGGAGTAGGAGAGTAATTAACTCTCCAAGACAGTAAAACCAAACAAGTAGCTTATCTTGTGGTAGGATAAATCCAACTGTTACATTTGTACTCTGGAAAGCTCCTCTTAAAGGAGAAGCACGAGATCGTGTCCGAACCAGTGAGGGAATCAATCCTCCTTCATTGGGAATGATGCCAGATACGCACGTACTACAAACGGTAAACCTCGGATTAACCATTGTCGAGGAGCCTGGGGTCACTTGTCGGTAAACCTTGGATTATTGTCAAGGAGCCGGCAAGGGGATTGAGCTTGTTACTCTGCCCTTGCGTGCTATCGGATCGTAGACTGTTCCCCCAGGTATATTTGTTGCTGTTGGTGACCTTAGTGACTATTATCTTTAGGATTATTCCTAAGGTGACGGTGGAGGGAAGATCCCACTGTACCTGGAGCAGACGTCGGCTAGACTCACTTGGATTTTCTGGGGGGTTCGCTTCACTCGAGACGGTTAAAGTGGAGGAACTTGGTCCAGTCTATTCATTAAGCAGGTTGCCGAGGTAACTGTTCCACCCGCCCCTTTTGTACTGAATTTGGCGATGTTGGATTTTATCACCAACTAGTGTTTTCGGTCCGGAAGGTTACTGTTTGTGTGTGGTTTGACGCCCTAGATTCTTTAGGCATGTGATTCGAATTTGTTTGGTTCTTTAGCGACTTTAGGCGGTTTGCTTTTAGATTTTACTTTGTTTGCGTGTGCAGTAGCTAAAAGTTTTTAGCTGTGACTGAATTACCAAGACAGTCCCGTAGACTTCGGGGCCAGTCTCCTGAGGTTGTAACCGTGGCTGATTTGTTGAGGAAGTCCCGTAGACTTCGGGGCCAACCTCCTGAAGACGTCCCGGGCCATTACGAAGGTTTGAAAGTCCTTGTAACTCCTAGTGGCAGTAAAGTAGGATAACCTGAAGAAGGAGAGTCTTCGTTGGTTGTTCACCCTGATTACCAAAGTTTAGAAACAGGTTATAATCTTGAAGCTGTTTCGGTTTCCGAGCTTGCTGGTAGTTTTTCATCTACTAGTGATATAGGCGAAGAACCCGAGATATCTGAACCTGTTACTCCAACATCGGGGTTAGTCTCTCCAACTTCTAGTGCTCCTAATTCACCTAGGGTAGAAAGAGTCATCACCGAAAATCTTCCTTCTGGTTTGATAGCTATTGAAGAGCTTGCTCCGGAAGAAGAAATAGGCGTCCCTATCCCTGAAGATCAACCTACTATTGATCTAAGGGAGCGTGAATCCATTTTTTACAGTCCACCTAGAAGTACTACTTGGTATCTTTCTTTAACTAATTATTTGGACAACTCAGTGTCGAGTTTTTCACCACCTCGTGTTTCTTATCCACCTAGGGGTATTTATACTCCCGTAAATATGTCAGGTCAGTCGTCCATGTTTACTCAATCGCCTAAATCTTTTTTGTACGACGGTCCTTCTGTTCCCGCTGGGTATCAGTCTCTGTCTGGTACTTTTTCGGGAGCATCTCCTCAACCCATTGAACAAAGGATGTTCACTGGAAGCAATGGTGCAAAGCCGTTGAGTGTAGAAGACATTCTTATGATGTCAGGTTCTATTCCCGCTTCTCAACCTCAAGGTGGCCAGTTACCGCCTGGGGGGCAACCTCAGGGTACACAATTTGCATCTGGGGGGCAACCTCAAGGACAGTATGTGCCTACGATACATTACATTCCTCAAGGTCAACCCCAGACTCAATACGTACCCCAAGGTCAACCCCAGTATCAATTTATAGCTCAAGGTCAACCCCAGTATCAGTACATGCCTCAAGGGTATCTACCCCAAGGTCAGTACTCGAACCAAGGTTTCCAACCACCCCAAGGTCAATCTTATGTTCATGGAAATGTACCTTTCAATTATCAATCCTACCCTCAACCCGATTATGGATCTCAATATCCTCAACCTGTTATGGGTCAATACCTCGGAATGAACATAGTGTGGGATCCATCGCAAGTTCAATAGGTGTTGCAGCCAAGTGTACAGTTGTCATCTCAAACTGGACAACCCTTAGTTTCTGGTTCACCCCAGCAAACAGTCCAGTCCAATATTCAAACTTCTGTGCCTTCGGTAGTTTCTCAGTCTGGGCCCATTTCGCCTCGTACTCCATCTCAAACGACTGCTGCAACTGCCGCAACATCTGTTCCATCTACCACACTTACTTCTGGAGTATCGACAGCTCCCGTTTCTACTGTCCCTGTATCTACTCCTCAGACATCTTTACCATCGTCTGGATCCACGATTCAAACTACGGTTCAGATGCCTGTAGAACAACCTGGTTTAAGTACGGTTGTCACAAGTCAACCACAGTTCACTTATCAACCGTACCAGGGACAGTACCAATTCGGTCCTGCTGTCCAGCAGCCAGTTTACCAGTATCAACCGTATCCTGGGTACACTTATCAACAACCACAACAACCCCAGTACGGTCCGGTTAATCCTGGTTTTCCAGGAGGATACAATATCCCGAATGTGATTCCTATTCCTAGTTATCCTGGATATCCTCCTCCTGGGGCTGGTATAATGACCCAGAGTTTTAGGGATCCTAATCGGCAGCTGCCGTTTATCGCAACTTTGGATTTACCAGACTTGTCGCGCCTAACGAACGATCCAATCAATTATCTTCCGTTTTGGCCGCCAATGCCGAATAAGTTGCCCAGTGACATTCCCAAGTTCGAGGGTAAGTCTGGAGAGGATCCGTCGAATCATGTGATGACTTACCACCTCTGGTGTGCCTCTAATTCCATCTCGGATGATTCGATCCGCTTACGTCTTTTCCAGCGCACTCTCATTGGTCTCGCGGCCAAGTGGTACATTGAGTTACCACAGGCCTCTTTTTATAATTTTAGCCAGTTAGCTACCTCGTTCTTAACTCATTTTCAGTTGCCGGTCAGATATGATAATGGCACGGAGTTACTAACTTCATTAAAACAATCGACGTCCACTTATATTTCCGATCATATTCATGAATGGAGACGTCGAAGGCGGTTAGTGAAAGTTTTTATCCCGGACCAGATCTTAGCTGAATGGTTTGTTAAATCATTGTTACCGAAGATTACTGAAGACGTAGCTAAGGCCGGAGTAGTTACTGAGGAGCAAGTGATTGCTCAAGCGCAGTACCTTGACTTAGTTTATACTCAGTCAGGTACGTTACACGAAAAGATCCCAGATCTTCCAAAGTCAAATCAAATCGCTGCTGCTCCTTCGGGATCTCATGCTGCTGATGGCATGATTGGTATGGTGAACACTAAAAGTAAGAAGAAGTCTTCCAAGAATTCTTCTCCTATTATAACCTTACCAGACTCCTCGACAGGAGATTCTTCTGCTGAACTCTCCGCCGACATTCACGCTGTAGAGTCATCTACGGCTAAATCAAAATCCGGTGGGAAGAAGAAAGGGAAGAAGAAGAATAAAGCAGACAAAACTCCAAAGGAGAAAACTGAAAAGGCGGAATCTAATGATGAAAAACGCAAGCCTCGTTATCCATGTCTTATTTGTGAAGAAGAACACTTTACAAGAGACTGCCCTCATCGAGCAGAGGTTGCGAAGATCGTCAAAGGTTCCCAAATCCCTGCTGTCTTGAAGGATCCATTTCCAAAAGATAGCAAAATGATAGGTTCTTCCTCGAGTGCCAATGAAGAACCCATTTTGATGATGTCTCATGTAAGGATTGCGACTCGATCGCAAGATTATGGTAGTAAAAGTCCTGTTGGTGGCAAAGAAGCAGAATCTTCTCATTCTAATCCATCAACCTCAGCTCCCGGTTCCGATCCACTACAGATCGAGAAACCTAACCTGGACTTAGTAATCAAACCGCCCACCAAGGGTGTACTTCGAAGGTCTGCTTTCAATCCACATGCGAGAGCGGCCCAGAATTATAACATTGTTGAGGACTTAGCTGTTTCACCCTCAGCAATGTCGGCTTTGGAAGTGCTGCAATCATGTCTAGCACAACGCAAATTACTTTTGTCGGCTATAGGAGCTGTTGATGTTCAGGACCCGAACCTAATAATCTTTGATCTAGAAAATAGTACACCGCGTTTGCCTCATCAAATGGCTTTCCAGATCCCAGTGATAGTAAAAAACATGCCTATTCATCGGACTGTAATTGATGAGGGAGCTTCCACGTGTATTATGTCGATACAGTGTTGGAGATCGCTTGGTTCTCCTTCACTAAATCAATCCCCGACAATTCTTAAGGCCTTTGATGGCCGTGGGTTTCATCCTTTTGGAATTTTACAGGATTTGCCTATAGGGGTCGAAGGAAAAACCGTTAGTCTAGATGTGGAGGTGGTTGATGCCCCTCTAGACTACAACCTTCTTTTGGGTCGAAGTTGGACTTACGCTATGACAGCGGTCGTTTCATCGGTCTTCCGAGTAATAAAGTTTCCACATAATGGAAAGATCGTAACAATAGACCAGCGGGCTTACTTTTCATCCGACCCAACCTCTTCAGCGAGTATTCAGCATGTCGGTAAAACGACTATCCCATATAAGGATGTTGGCGTAGGATTAGTTAAAGATGCCGGTTTACTGGGAACTTTTCCTTTTCCTCCACTCAACGCATCATCTTCATTTGCAACTATTCATATGATTACATCAGACACTATTTATTATGACGATCCTTGGATCGTTCCTTCTGAATCTGAAATAGACTCATTTGGTAATTCTATGCCGTTGAGTCCATATGAAATTGCCTATGAAGCCGTGCAGTCTTTTACCGACCTGTGTTCAACCAAAGTTGGCCAAATGAATGTGGTCCGTGAGGAATCACTTTTCACATCAACCTCGGAGTTAATAGTGTTTCCCGAAGTTGTGTCATCTGACGAGCAACTTCGTGAAGTCCTGTGTATAGACGATTTACCGTGGGACGATCTCCATCATAGATCTTTGTTTTTACCTGAGGATGATCGTTTTGAAAACGATTTCTCATCATTTTTTACAGCTGAATATGTCAAAGAAGCTCAGAATCCCATGAAACATCCTGATTCAGAGCTGAATTTGGGAAACATATCTCGAACTATTCCCATTGACATTTCGGTTAAGCCCGGAATTTTTGAAAACATTCATATAGGTGCCTCGTGTATGGATGACGAAATTCAAGCATACAAGGCCCTATTTCAAGAATTCCGCAACGTGTTTGCCTGGTCCTATGAGGAAATGCCAGGAATTGATCCCGCGATTGTTGTTCATGAGATCAAGACTTACCCGGATGCTAAACCCGTCCGGCAACGTTTGCGTCAGATTCACCCACGAAAAGCTGCTGCAATTAAAGCAGACGTTGAGAAAGTAGGTTTCATTTATCCAATCCCGTTAACGGATTGGGTATCGAATATTGTTCCGGTTAACAAAAAACAGGGAACAATAAGAATATGCATCGACTATAGGGACATTAATCGAGCTTGTCCAAAGGACAACTACCCAACGCCCTATATCGATCAAATCATTGATGATTGTGCCGACAGTGAAATATTTTCCTTTATGGACGGTTTTTCCGGTTACAATCAAATCAATATTCTACCTGCCGATCAACCAAAAACGGCTTTCATTTGTCCATGGGGGACATTTGCTTATTGCAAATTACCTTTTGGGCTTAAGAATGCCGGAGCAACTTTTCAAAGGGCGATGTCTTATGCGTTTCATGACATCAAACACATTGTGCAACCGTATCTCGATGATTTGCCTGCTCATTCGTTACATCGAGCTGACCACCTTGTCCATTTACGAGCAATCTTCATGAGGTGTAGGCATTATCGTATTCGGTTGAACCCACACAAATGTGTCTTCTGTATAGAAGTGGGTCGATTACTAGGATTTGTAGTTTCGAAAGCCGGCATTCGCGTCGATTCCTTCGAAATTCGAAGCTATCATCAAATTGCCTCCTCCTTCGAGTCTTTGCCAACTCCAAAGTTTGCAGGGGAAAGCAAATTTTTTACGACGATTCATTCCTAACTACGCCGAGGTTACAAAGGGTTTTACACGGTTGTTGAAACAGAACGCTCAATTCTCTTGGGATGAGATAGCTCAGAAATCTTTTGATGCACTCAAACACGCGTTGACCCATGCACCGTTGTTGCATCCTCCCAACTACAACCAGGATTACTTTTTGTACCTCGCCGCCGCTCATTCCACCATTGGGATGGTCTTAGTTTAGGAAGATGAATTCAGAACGAACATGTGATATATTACCTTAGTCGGACGTTAAATCCCACTGAGCTCAAATATTCACATGTGGAGAAATTGGCATTGGCAGCCGTTCAAGCTGTCCAACGTTTTCGTCACTACATTTTACTCCGTAAAACTACAGTCATTTCGGATTGCAACCCTATGATCTACATTTTGACTAAACAATTTCTAGGGGCAAGTACTCCAAATGGATTGTTATCCTGCAAGAGTTCGACTTGGAATTTGAGAAATCTAAGTCTAAGAAATCTTTAGTTTTTGCAGAGTTAATGTGTGACTTCCCGCGTGCTGACACGGAAACTGTGGCAGAGGAGCCCATTGCGGACGAATCTTTGTTTCTAATTAGCACTTTAGATCCGTGGTATGGGGATATCATCGTCTATCTCCAGACCCAATCCTTTCGGCCCGAAGCTTCAAAGTTGGAACGTCGGAAAATTCAATTCCAGTCCCAACAATACAAAATTATTGGGATACTCTTTATCGCCGTGGGGCGGACTCTATTTTTCGACATTGTTTAACTCACGAAGAGGCTGAAAGGGTTCTAAATGACTGTCACTCTGGAGCGTGTGGCGGTCATATGTCTGGGTATGCCACAGCCCAAAAGATATTGCGCGCTGGCTACTTCTGGCCGTCCTTGTTTAAAGATTGTATTATTGCGGTCCGAAAATGCCACAACTGTCAAGTGTTTGATCGAAAGATGCGCGCTCCCCCTGCTCCTCTCCACCCTATAATTGCCGTTGGTCCTTTTGCCAAATGGGGTATCGATTTCATTACATGTAACCCTCACTCGGCCGGGGGGCATGCGTATATCATCCTTGCGGTAGATTATTTTACTAAGTGGGTCGAGGCGATGCCTACATTCGAGGCAGACGGCAAGACAACTGCAATTTTCGTATTCAATCACATAATTGCTAGGTTTGGTGTCCCACAAGCGATAATCATTGACCATGGGCGCCATTTTTGAAATGTTATGATGACAGAACTTACATGCCAGCTTGGTTTACGTCATGATAGTTCAACTCCTTATTATCCACAAGCAAATGGTCTGGTTGAGTCCATCAACAAAGTTTTAGTTATCATGATCCGACGAATCATTGGTATTCATCGGTCGAATTGGCACAACATGTTATTTTCAGCGCTTTGGGCGTTCCGAACCTCAGTGAAAACATCAACAAGGTTCACTCCTTTCCAACTAGTTTATGGTTTGGAAGCTGTGCTACCCATTGAATGTGAAATCCCGTCACTGCAAATGGCCATCGAATTACTTCCAGCTACTTCCGAAGAGGAGAAGCGTTTATTATACTTAGCTCAATTAGATGAGAATCGACGTGATGCTGCATTGGCGATCGAGACTCACGCAAAACGAATGAAAGCTCAGTATGATCGAAATGTGACCCCTCGAAATTTTTCGGAAGGAGACCTAGTGTTATTATATGATCAAGCTAATGATAAATTAGGTGTTGGAAAATTCGTTCCTATGTGGCATGGGCCCTATATTGTCAAGCGAAAGCTAGCGAAAGGGGCCTATGAGCTGGTAGACTTTGACGGGGACTCTTTGGGTAAACCCAGAAATGGACTCTACCTAAAGAGGTATTATGCTTAAAACATGGGTATGGAGATTCTTAGTTAGGTTGGTTTTTCTTTCTAGCTGGTGTGTTTGTTAGTTTAGACAGTGTGCTTAGCTTAGAAAGTGTGTTTTCGTCGTTATTCGGGCTTATCTTGGTTTTACTCTTGATAATGCAGATGTCGATGCCTCTCCAAACATACATTGGTTTCGCTGATGGTGCTTGTCGTAGTACACGAAATATCTCTTCCGCAGCTTGGGTTATCTATTCGCCCTCTGACGAGTTAGTTTCTATGCATGGGGTGAGCCTCGGTCAAACAACAAACAACAAACAACATTGCCGAATACAGTGCAGTGATTGAGTTATTGTCTGAATCTATTTCATTTGGGATTCAGAGTTTGATAGTGAGGTTAGATTCTGAACTCATTGTATTACAACTTAATAGAGTGTATGCCATTAGAAATCCAGTGTTATTAAGGTTATTTTTGAGAGTGCATCTCTTGGAACGTGAGTTTGATTACATTGAATATCAACATATTTCAAGGTCTTTAAATACATTAGCAGATGCAATTGCTTCTCGAATGTTAAATAGACATTTGCAATAATCATACATGTAAATTTAAAACCATTCCATAACATGATTTACAAGATAAGCCGGTAATAATGATATATATAGATAGGAGTGTGTCAAAAAATACATCGTCTTCGATCATAGGTTGAAAAACACCTTATGATCGGCAAAAATGATAAGTACAAAAAACCAAAATGTTACATGTGTCTACAAAAACGACCATCCAATCACTGGTGATGATCTCTATATGACACCACTGCACGGGCTACCCTACACAAGAACCTCCTAAAAGGTCCTGGGACCCCGACTACATAGCGCTGAAGCCTGATAGGAATATCATCTATAGTAGTCTTCGGTATATCTGCTGTAAGACGCTCTAGGTCATGTTCCAACTCAGCTAAAGTCTCTGTGGCCTCGTCCTGTGGGGCCGGTGCCGTTGCCACTGGTAGTCTCCTCTCGAAAGGCCGGAGATTGGTTGGACGACGTGAGCCTACATCTGCATTTTGAAAATTATTACTATCAGTTTTGAGACGATATAAAAACAGACAAAAAAAATAGATAGTTTAAAAACTTGTGGAAAATGAAGTTACCTGTATCATCCCATTGTTCTCCCGGTGGAAGAATCATGTCCGGATCTCCATGAAAATCAACGCCGGCATAAGGAAAATCCTGTATAGAAAAGACCTGGTCCTCTAACCAGTGAAAGTACTCCTCAGTAAATCGAACAACCTCCGTTCCCTCATCAGGATGACGGGCCGTAACCGCAACCCATCGCATCAATTTGGGCTCTCGAGGAAGCCCAACACCAACAGTGAGCTGCTGTGGGATCAGCATCGGAACCCTCTCTAAGCCAAAACTCACAACTAAAGGCCCATAACCAAAAGTCTTCAGCTGTCCGTTTTTGGCTCGAGTCAGTTGGCCTTTTACATTGGCCAACACAGCATCACACCAGTTAAAAATGGTACCTCGATAGCAATCAATCGCCATCCGCATCTGGGATCCAGTGGCAATGTGTAAAGCGGCAGCCCCACAAAGTCTGGTAACTGTAAAGGCAATCACCATAAGTTCAGGACGAGATATAGTTTTGATCTCTATCCCCTTCTCCTGGTTCTGAGTGTTACACCACTCTAGTCGGAGACTAGCGATGGACTGGCCACCCGGCCTAGTCCCGAACAGAGTCAAGTGTTCACCTCTCTTGGGCAAACCAGTGAGAAAGTAAATATCTGAGGGCTCTATCTCGAGCTGGTGCCCTCCAATATAAAAGCATTGGTCCTGAACATTCCACCTTTCTACCAGCCACTCTAGAAATCTCACTTGGGCCCTCATGCCAGGTATGGCCCAGTATTTATAAAGGCCGCATGCATTCAAAGCATCAATTGACGGTTGATGATTAATGGCGGCCAAATCAACATCTTCGTGCTCTCTCTCGCGCCAATCAAGCATGGTGAGCAATCTACACACCAGAAAACATCTATTAGAATCCATGAAATCAAAAAAATTTGGTCCATTTTGGAGAAATTGGGGTTTGAAAACTCGTTTTGCGAGGTACGCACCCCGCCTTTAGGAACAGAGTGTGGGTACGCAGGTTCCCTTAAGGCAAGGTGCGTACGCCCGACATTTTCCCAACTGAGAAAATTTCGGGGTACGCGGGTCCCTAGTGTGGCACCTGCGTACCCCGAAAGGCGGTCCTTGAAACCCTAAAGCCTCCAAAAAATAAAATCTAGGACCTAAAAACGAATTCTAAACGGATGAAAATGAAGAGGAGGATGTTGTAGAATACCTAAAAGAGACGGTGTTTGGTTTCGACGGTCGGATTCTCCGCAATGTCCATGGGAAATTTCTTGCCAAAAGCCCTTTTGCTCTCCTCAACAGTAAAATGGTAAAAATGAATTGGTAAAAGTCCTTTTTATAGGTTTTTTGGGTAAATGAATGGTAAATTTGTTTATTTTTCACCATGAAAAGGTATTTTTCAAAGTATTTTTATCTATCGTCAACAGGTATGAGTAATGTGTTGGTTTTTGTGTAGGATAAAGGATTTTCAGGGAAAATTGTCATTTTTTACAAACAAAAACATCAGAGTCATCTTTAAGCCCTTTTCTGACTCCTAAAACATGAAAAGATTGCCGAGCGTTTCTTTTACACTCATTAAAACGGAATTAAAAGACGGTCCTCTTACAGCCCTTTTCTGATCGTAAAAACATGAAAAGATTGCCGGATTTTTGTCGTTTCAAATTCGATATTGGAAATAAAACGACGTGTCTTTGATCGCTTTTTACTTTTCAGGTCAGAGACACTAATCATGAAAGTACTCCTTGGTCGTAAAGATCAAGCGGTTCTCTCAAGTATTATTTTATACTTTTTCGGGCTTGGGAGACACAAATTTACGAAAAAGGTCAACCTTGGAGTCTTCTTAAGTTTTTCAGACTCTCTAAAATTGAAAAACGCCGAGTTTCTCCTATACTGGACTCGTTAAAATTTCACAGTAAAGGACCTGTTCGATTACAAACAGGAACGGACCACTCCTTCTTAGGGTTCAAATCTAAACTAAGTTGGACTCATCCGAAGGATGAGCTTATAATCAAGCAAATGTTATCCTCCTCAAGCTTGTAAAAAATAAAGAGGTACTTGCCAGAAATGGTGGGGGAAAAGAGAGAAAAATGAGCATATTTGTTATCCTTTGTCTCAGAGAAACCTTATCACCACTCTTGAACACGACACTTTTCATTCACCTGGGTTGGGAAATCCTTTGCCTCACAGTTGATCAAACCACATTGAAAGTCTTCAGACGAGTTTCGGGTATTAACTTTGGGTCAATGGTCACCAAGCCATCTGTTGTGTTGTTATGTGTTCAAGAGGTCACTGCAAATAAAACATTCATCTGCAAAATACCTGTCATCCATCTTGACCATCCTTGAGTTAGTCCTTACAGCTACATTTCTTCAACTTGATCTATGATTTCGTGTTGTGGGCTTGTCTACGACGGATCGCTTTCTATCGACATCAGCACATTATCTAGAAAGATGATCTAGGAATCGTCAGTACCTTGAAATCTGCATGCATCAATGGCAGGTTTCTCGCCTTTGACGACAGTTTACATCATTGACTTTCGATCGAAGGATTCTGTGACATGTTCGACATCAACACATTCATTCACATCTCATGGATTGTGCTGGGTACTTTGAGAACCATTGACATCACTGGTGGTCTCTCTCACACTTGTTAACAGTTTACATCATTGAATGGTAATCAAGTGGTTTCTACCATGTTCGACATCAACTCATTTATTCGCATGGATAGAATTGTACTATTTCGGGAAGTAGAAATGAAGACCCTGGATCTAGTTTCCGCCATCCAGGCTACGAGGAGTTTTGTATTCATTATATAGTAGACTAACTATAAACAGATGGCTGCGTCCATACTGTGTCTATGATTATGATGTACTGCGAAATCATTCCTGTATCAGAGCAGTAGTTAGTTAAAGTTTTTGATCTGAGTATGGGAATGCCTACCTCAGCGATGATATGATCTCATATATGTATTTTGTGTTGAATATTTTCAGGTTCCGTCTGGGCTCTCCACAAGATAATCCTTGAAATGATAAAGTGCTTCACCCTTCCTAGATGATATGAAACCCTAATCTACTACAGGCTTCACACTTTACGGGGCAATCTGTTACACTAAAATTTGTCATCATGACTATTTGCAGTCAGTATGGCCCCATCAATAGTCATACTGTCCTCCTTGGCAAGTCTTATACCTCTGCTCCTCATGTCAAACTCCAAGAAAGAGAGAAAGTCTTTAAAAATCAATATAACTCTGGTTACGCAGTTTCTCTTACCCTTACCTGCGTGTACGCACCTCAAGTTCATAATACCTGCGTACTTGTACGCTCTGTCTGTAAAGGGGTGGGTGCGTACTCCTGTAAAGGTCAAAAGGCGCAAGTTTTACTCCAAAAAACTTACTTGTGGTCAATTCTAGAGCATTCTAGAAGATGGTTTGACGTGTATTGAGCGCCTCCAGATGGTTCATGCATCCCAATGAAAGAGGAACTTATCCCATCAAGAGGGGAGCTACCCCATTGAAGAGGGGCTTATCCCATTGATGGTGGACCTAATTAACTTCCTCCAAAGCACTATAAATACAGGCATTGGGCCAGAGGGAGGGGAGGTTGAAAGCTAAACATTCCTAAGGGTAGATGCTGCTGAAATTAGGACTCCCTTATAGAGCTTGAGAGGAGAGATTCCAATCCTTTCCTAGCTTCATTTGGAAGTGGGTGAGCTGATCAAAGTAAAGGAGAACTCTTGCTGGACCCTGGGAGGGACCTGCACAACACCAAGGCACTGGTTGTAATGGTTTCTTTTGTTTCCAATTAATACAATTAAGTTCATTTTTCTCAACAAGTTGTTATATATAATTTGTTTCATAAACTCCTTGGTCTTTATGATGAATATGTTTTATTATATGAGTCATTCAGGTGCTATGTAATCGTTTGCTTGTTAGTGAATGCAAGCTTCAAGGAGAAGGAGCTCATCTGGATCGAAGAGGCTTGGCTGCTGCAAACAAGCGTTGGACTAGAGGTAAGCCTTAAACACCTGGTTGCTTTTATTTTAAAAGCATATTTAGGGAAAGATAGTGCTTGATTGTTTTGTTTGTCACTAGAAAGCCTTAGCTTCTAGGGAGGTCGGTTTTGTCCGCAAAATTGACTCTTTCCGCATGACACAAGGACAAGAAAATTTTCAGCTCTAGTGAGCACCAGTGGGTCACTAAAACGAGTGACCACTAATGGCTTTCACATTTATACAAGGAATTGGCAAGGGATTTTACATGGACTCCACTCAACTTCAGACACAGCTTCAGCCAATATGCAGAGTGATTGAAATTGAACACAGCTAAGTAGTGACATTGGCTCACAGTAATACACCAAGTATAAAATATTGAAGCTTTTACAGAAGCAAGGAGTAAGAAAAATTATGAAGCTCAGAGAAGTAGATTTAAATCAATCAAAGCTTGTTGAATGGCTATAACGTCCATAGAAATAATCTTCCAAGGTTCTGCTCTCATGTACAAGATCTACACTTTGATCTGGACTACTATTTGATACCAAATCATCATCAACTCCAAGCATTGCAAGTGATAGATGAGTTTGGATGTCACAAATCACAGAGTTTGCTTCAGATTCATCCTCAACCAATTCATCTAATTCCATGGACATTGTCAATTGCCTCTTGGTCCAATGAGGTAGGTCATCTCCTGCTCCTTGTAGTAATTTCAAAATCTACAATAATAAGTTACAGACAAATAATGAGGAAGAATAAGTTCATGTTCTTACATTAACATTTATCAATTGTTTGAAATTTGACAAAGCTAGTTTAATGCAAAGGTAAGCCACTTTATTTGGGGAAACCAAAGCTTTCAATTCAGATCTTGCAATCCAGTTTTTAGCTAGGATAGTGATTCTCAGGAAAGATATATACTTTCTTGATATTGGAGCGAAAGAAGATATGCTGGCTCTTCTTTCCTATTCAGGGAGGGGTAATTTTCATACTGAAGCTTTGGTTTGAGATATGATGTAATCTCTTTTGCTAATATTCAAAGAATCTTATATTTCATTAATGGAAAAAGAGATTATTGGCAATTGAGGCTTTGGATATTTTGCCATATTTCACCATCAGCATTTAGGGCTAACCTGTTTAAGGGTGATGATTTTACAAATTGAACTGTTGGACAAATGTTTAGATTACAACCCTAAACACTAGATCTAAACACCATTAACTCTATGTCAGAAGGACAACTCGATATTTCATGTGCCATTCTTCGTTATGGGCAAAAACAATTCTAGCACTAACTCCTCACAGGAAAGGAAACATCTTCAAGCAACTAAATTTGACATAAGATCAGAAACCGAAACATATATACGCAACTAAAGAGAATAAGAGTAATTACTCTGTTCATTCAAGGTCGAAAATGAGCTGCCTGTCTTAAACAACATGCTGCACCAATGACCATTCTCTTCATCTCGCTCATGTCATAAGCATCTTCCAAAAGTGGATCTGTAAGTTATTTTACAGAGCCAGCTATCAGTAATGGCCTTGCCTAAATTTTGAAATTTACAAGAGATTAAGATTCTGAACTAGGACAAAGAAACCAAAAGAATCCAAAATTATCAAATACAAAACAAGCAAGGACACTAGAGCCCTACCCACATAACTAGGCTTTCTTGGCCTTTAGGATTCTTGTCATTGATTGGTTTTCTTCCAGTTATTAGCTCTAGAAGAAATACTCCAAAGGAATACACGTTCGTCTTCTCATTAACCTTTCCATACATGAAATATTCTGGAGCCAGATACCTGAAATATGATAGCAGCTAGTTTTATGAAGTCTTGATTATAAATGACATTTATTTTTTAAAGGAAAGAGCTAGTGTAAAGAAAGAAATGGATATTTACCCAAATGTACCTACAACATCACTACATGTGATATATGCAGATGTTGTTGAAGCCCATTTGGCCAGCCCAAAATCTGACAACTATTCACAGAATGTCTTTAGTTAACGATCCATCGAAAGATTATTTGCTAGTTAATGATCAAGCAAATCTTATTATAACATCTCCAACCAAAAAATACAAACAATTCAACAGAAGCTTGAGAACTTGTTTCTCTCACAAAGATCAAGATACCTGAGGTTCAAAGTCTTCAGAAAGCAAAATATTAGATGATTTCACATCTCTATGGATGATAGGATGAGAACAACCTTCATATAGATAAGTCAAAGCTTCAACAATTCCAATGGCCACTTTCAGCCTATCTTTCCAATGAGCCCGTGGCTTGTCCTTTCCTCCTATAACTGAACTTTTCATGAGAATTGGGAACAACACTTAACACTAAAAAATAATAAAAATCTCCAAGGACGTAACATGATAAATGCATGAAAATTGGCATACTACATACCATAAAGAGTTTCTTCCAGACTTCCTCTCAGTAACAAGTTGTAGACCAAAAAGTACTCCTTCTCTTCAACACAGTAACCAATTAATGAAACAATTTCTTCGTTATGGGCAAAAACAATTCTAGCACTAACTCCTCACAGGAAAGGAAACGTCTTCAAGCAACTAAATTTGACATAAGATCAGAAACTGAAACATATATACGCAACTAAAGAGAATAAGAGTAATTACTCTGTTCATTCGAGGTCGAAACTGAGCTGCCTGTCTCAGACAACATGCTGCACCAATGACCATTCTCTTCATCTCGCTCATTTTAATGTACATACAAACTGCTGGGTAGTTAAAAAGAGGAATCTAATTGTAGCGGAACTTAGGGCGAACAACAATCACGCCTGCTCTAGCTTCACTAAATTTGTACCTGCACGGTCCAATAGATATGCTAAGCAAACTATCAATAAATTTTTACAGACATTCTTATCCACTCAAAACTTCCAAAGTCATAGACTGCTGAGAAGATATGATAACTGGCTAGATTCGATGTAAGGAAATGTGCATGGTGGATATCTAATTTTCCCTATTCATTCTAGAAGTTTAATCAAAATGAAATCAGGCACAGTTCAATAAGAGTCTAAGATAATACGATCAATGCAAATACAACTGAACCACATGCAGTTAATTTCAATGAAAGCACTAATACAAGTTAATTCATGATAAAAGTATGAGATGAATATATACCCCTTATCAATAAGAATTTTTTTAATTGCAATAGGAAGAGCAACACCACCACTACTGTGGACTCCAACTCCTGCAATAGAAATACAAAGCGATGAACTTACATATAAGGATGATAAACATTTAACAAATATAACACAAAACAACAAGCAAATATATACTATATGAAACTATATTTTGCTGTGAGAGGAATCTGCTATCCATAATGAGATGATGCCCATCACTAGATTAGATGGAGTCACATCATACTGGACAACGGACAACAAAAAATCATAGTTTCATGGATATAATTGTTTTTCCCTTGCATATTTCCAATATAACGACTTGTCCAATCGCTCTATCTTTTCCCTTGTGGCAATGTCTTGAAAATAGAGTAGAAACCAGTAAAACATATACTGTTTGAAACTGTATTTTTGCTGAGATAGGAATCTGCTTTCCATAATCAGATGATGCCCATCACTAGATTAGACTCAGTCACATCATGTTTGACAACCGACAGAACAAGAAATCACATTTTCATGGATATAATTGTTTTTCTCTTGCATATTTCCAATATAAGCACTTATCCAATTGTTTTATATTTTCCCTTGTGGCAATATCTAGCGAATAGAGCAGAAAACAACAAAACATATACCGTTTGAAACTGTATTTTTGCTGAGATAGGAATCTTCTATCCATAATCAGATGATGGCCATCACTAGATTGGACTAAGTAACATCATATCGGATAACAGACAGAACAGGAAATCGCATTTTCATTGATTCAATTGTTCTTCCCTTGCATATTTTAATATAAGGACTTATCTAATTGCTCTATATTTTCCTTGTGACAAAATCTTGCAAATATAGCAGATTGTGACAAAATCTTGCAAATATAGCAGATTGTGACAAAATCTTGCAAATATAGCATAAAACAACAAAACAGAGTGTTTGAAACTGTATATTTGCTGAGATAGGAATCTGATATCCATAATCAGACGATGCCCATCACTAGATTATAGTCAGTCACGTCATATGATGCTCATCACTAGATTATAGTTAGTCACATCAAAATTTGACAACAGACAAAACAAGAAATCACAGTTTCATTGATATAATTGTTTTTCCCTTGCATATTTCCAATATAAGGACTTGTCCAATTGCTCTATATTTTCCCTTGTGACAGTATCTTGCAAATTTTTAGAACAACCAACAATTGATTTCAGATGAAATAGTGAAGTAACTTCTTACCTGTTATGACTTGAAGTTCAGATGGCCTCCAAGTTTGCAAGGATAATAATCCCGAAGATTGTTGCTCTGTATTGAAATTGCTTCGCTGGTTTGTTCCTGGACCAGATGGGGAAGAAGTATTGTATTCAATCATTTCCAATCGCAATTCCAAGGCCTGCACCGCTTCTGCTGCATGAAGCCCATGTAGATCTAACTTCCAAATGTCCTTATGTTTTTCATTTCTAATTTGAAGAATTTCTGCAGCTGCCTTAGCATTTAGTTTATCTGCAGCCAAATGTTCCTCTTTTGATTTTAGAGAAATATTCCTAGCAGTGCTGTGATCGCCTTGCAAATAAGCTCTTTCAGCTTCCCTTGAATGTCGATTTGCAGCCCTGCTTGAAAACAAGCAATGATAATATATGTTCATGCCTTCCCAATTATCAGTAATGATCACCTTAAAAAAATTCAATGGACTTCATGGAAATAGGCTGGCAAAATATACCTGAGCATCCACAATGCTTCCTTTCGATGTTTCAAATATACATCATCTTCCTCCCATTCTGGCTCAGGGGGAGCAGTTGGCATGTGTCCTCTTGCAACTGTCACATGTAAATTTTCAAAACCCAAGGACTCAGGCAATAGAGGGCCACTTCTTCAGAACTCTGATCAGGTAGAGAATTCTCAACAGCTTTAGATACATCAGAGGGATTTGAATTCTCTGGCAACGTCATCACAACCATAGACTCCAGGGAAGCAGAGGCTTGTTCAAGCTCATAATTAACAGCCACTAAAACATCCTCTATCAGGCTCTCATCAGCCCAACCATACAAGGCCTTCAGTTTCTCTACTGCAACCTTTTTCTGATCTGCATCATCTGTCACACCCTACAGCATAGTAGTGCTAGCTAGGGTTGTATTAGGATAAGGATCAATCAATTTCTCTGGCCTAACAACAACTTTTTCTATTAATTGAGAAAATCCTTTCCAGGGTTTGCCTCTAGAATTTGGAGACATAAAGGAAATATTTTCGTGCCGCACCACAGCCGAGACATCATTCTATCTTTCAGATAATTCTTGTCCATAACAGAACCCTGACTTGGCTTTCTCTGGAGATGATTAGAAGAGGATGAGGTTGGAGGAAAAGGTGGGAAAGGGTCCACGTCAGCCTTAGGAACCCCACCCCGCTGTTGGGCATCAAAGGAAGCCCATCTTGGAACCTTAGCCCTTTGCCGCAGTGGTCGGATGGACCTCTTGGGAGCACCACTAGTGCCCATCATGGAGCACTTACCCGCCGAGAAAAGTATTGTTGGGTCTGTATAAGGAGATCACGGGATCGAAACCCTTTGGGTTTCCGTCCAAAGCAAGATAAAAAAGGGGGGTCTACTGTTTACTCCTTCGACTAAAGATAAATGGAAACAGATCATTCATTAATGAGGATCTTATGCACAGAATTTCAATGCCGTACCTGGCTAAAGAACTCTCAAAGCCACCCGTCTGTACTTCCAGAGCTCCCGAAACCACGCGCAGGATTTCAGAAAAACAGAGTCGCTGGATTGCTGTTGTCAATTTTGCTTTTGTCTAAAGGATTTGATGTACAAAGATGAAGAAGATGCGTTGAATTTGCATTGAGAATTGGACTGAGAATCCATTAACAAAGCGCGTGAGCTCTGAGAAATTTTGACCCCCCTCAAGAATTGCAGGCTGAGAACAGACCCAAATCGAATTGCGCTCGGCTCTTGCCGTGTTGCTATAGAAAAAGGAGCAGTTGGATTTCTGCGCGAATATATACACGACGCTATACTAACCTCTAAACCCTGTCGAATGTAGAGGGAGGAGTTTGTGCAGACAGGTGCATGCACCTGGACTTGGGATTGTGCTGCACCCAAGTGGTGTCCTGGAACTCCGACGTAAAATGCGTAACAACTGGCTGTAAAATCGGCAGCAGAAACCACCCTTCAAATCAACGGTTGAAAGTATCTCATCTGATCGAACGGAGCAGGGTAAATGGGTTGATGATTGTTGATGCATAGGAAGGCCTATCGGCCTAAATATATGTATCATAATGCCAACAGATACCTTGTTGGAAGGGTCTCCCTGATTACTATAGGTTTTGTCATAGGTCCTTGCCTAAGGCTATGGGCATTTAGCAGACCTAAAAAAAAAACGTCGTTTAGGGGGTCAGAACTGCTCCGGAAGTTTAGGATCCAAAAAAGTGCTAAAAATAGTAAACGCTGAAATAAACAAGGAAAGAATTGAAATTGACTGGAGGTCTAGTTGGAATAGGTGGGTGGCCATTAAGTAGGAAAAAAGGTATTTTGGCACATTTATTTATGAAAATAAAGAAAGTAGGAGAAAAAGAAGGAGAAAGGTCATAAGTTGCATGTGAAGAGGAAATTGAAAGAAAATAATGGAAAATGAAGAAAATGGAGGCCTCATTGATGAAAAGGCTTCTGAGGATCAGTTTGTAACCTTTTGATAGTTCTGTTTGGAGCTCTCTCATTATTCTCTCTCCCTTACACTCTTGGACCCTTATAGTTTTCTTGGAGCATTCTAGCTTTGGAGCAAGGATGTGATGTTCCTAGATTCACTCGAAATAAATAACAACAAATTGAATAATTAAGTTAATATGAAAGTGATTTTTTTCATAATGGATTCACATCTATACCTATGGTTACTATTATACCCATATAACATTTTATTTATTGGTAGCCATATGTTTCTCATTAATTTTAGATGGTATATGCCACCAATTTGAAAATTGATCTCTTTAATTTCTATGATAATTTTGGTTTGTGCCTTAATGAGCTTCTATGGTCACTTCCAATGTAGTGTCAAGGATTTTATGTACGATGTCAGGGAATTTGTGCTCATATTACATCCATAACCAAATCTTCCCATTTTCTCAAGGCAAGGTCAGCCGAGTACGCTCATGGTATAATGGCATCGAATAACTCACCTAATAGTTCTTATCCTCGTACCCTGGTCCACATGATTTACCCTATCATATCACATGGCCTCCATCAGGGATTGTGTATGGCGTGTGGTCGATGGTCAAGATATATCTTCCTCAAATCAATGGTGTAGAGAAATTGTTCAAACCCTAGCTCCTCTATGAGCCTTCTCTTCCTCATTTGGGTTGTTAATTCCATCACGAACATTTCTTTGTCTGTAACTATGAGTGGTGGCCTCTTAAGCGGTCACCACCCAACCCATCCTGCCCTTGCTGACAAACTTCTAAACAATCACCCATAGGAGAGTGACAACCCATGAACAAATGGATACACAAGTAAGTTATATCCTGTTCTATTAAACTCTGACAGCTTTTGGTTTTTACTTTTCCATTTGGTAGAGCTTATAGTTTTCTATTACAGAGTGAAGAACGTGCTAATGGTGTAGCTGTGATGGCCTCCAAGTTATTTGTCTCAGCCTCAATTTAGGTAATGCATTATTAATTTCTATGTTTTTATTTTTAAATTCTTCTCTTGCTAGTAAAATCCTTTATGAGGTTATTGTTGAATCTTGTCTTTCGTCTTGTTACCCAACCATATCTACAGTCTCCTGGAAATTTCCAGCATCCGAATCTGTGGTGACATCTTGAGTGTAAAAAGATTTAGCTGAGAGTAAAGTTTCCTCTTTTGGCAGTTGTTTTTGTTTAATTCAACTCATCATCATATGTCGAACTTGGATTTCACATTTCCTAACTATTATTCCTGGTTTGTGGTTTCTTTTTCCTACTCATTGGGTCTACTACTTCCATTCATAGCCTACATGTATATGGAAGCCCAGTTCACAAAAATACTAGGTATTGTGCTGTCACAACTCATGCCATGCTTCATTTTCCATTTATCTTTGGCATTTACACTTAATTTTTTATGTGATTCATGAGCCTTAATGGTTTCCTCTTTATGTCTAATGTTTTCGTTACAAGTATTATTACTGCAATCCCGTATCTATGGCTGATTGTCACTTAGGTCAAGTCGACGTATGCTAACAATTATTTCCTCCTCCAGGTGGGTATGTTATGCTTCTCCTTGATGGTTATTCTTCAGCTAGGAGATTGGTGATACTAAATAACATATTTCGTTTCACAGGTGCAACTATCCTCTGGCACCGAGCCTCTGCTTCTAGAATATTTAAGGGTTTCTTTGTATAATGACAAAAGAGTTTACTCTCCTCCTTTCCTTCCGGGTTTACAACCTCGGGTTACAATTGTTATGTTTGTTTTTATTTTTTGTTATTTTCTGAGAAAATATTTGGCTGGATTTTGTTTGGAATTGAACATTCTCTGTACGTATGTCGCCCTTCAGGGTATACACACAGTGACATCATGAAATAGGCTATTTATAATTTTATTCTAATTTACTCTGTACAATTACGTTTTTTTCTTGTAAGTCAAATTTATATTCATAGTTTCAAAAGGAAATACATCAGAGGAAAAACATAGGTAGTCCACCCCGACTAGGTTTGTTGACTATCACCAAAAGCATATGACAATGAAATAAAAAAAACAAAGAGAGACACAATCCACAATTTCAAAGGCCATAGGCCACAGTAAATAGATAGAACATATAAAACACTTGCATCTATGCTGATTGTAGAGGTGATGGAAGTTGGGTTGTCTGGAGTGAACATATAAAACACTTGTATCCATGCTGATTGTAGAGGTGATGGAAGTTGGGTTGTTTGGAGTTGTACCAAGAGGTGGTGGATGAAAAAATGAGCATTGGACATGCTCCTCGAAATGGACCATCCAGGCCTCCAGTTTCTCGACCTTCTCTGATAGCAATTTCTGGCTGTGCCATACCACCAAAACACGCTCCGAGGTATGTCATTGGAAATAATGCATTTTTTCGAGAGATGTTATCAATTCGTCGTGCTCCTCTGGTCTAACCTGCTGTGAATTCTCGAGACGATCCAAAATTAACTGAACCACATCTCGACAGTGCTCCATGTAGCAGCCTTGTCACTGATTGAGGCCATCCTGACGCAGCGGCACACAACTCCCAGCTGAGCCCCCATTTCTACCACCTCGAGATGGTGATGGCGCAAGTCAAAATTCAGTGATAAAAAAAATGCTTGAAACCTATACGATTGGATAGATCTTGGCAATCCAAATCCAACGCAACTCATTTCATTCAAAACCAATATTGTATGCTCCCGATTATCATATTCTAAATGATTTTCCAAACAACTAAAAATTTAAAAGTTGAAGTTGCAGGTACACCTAGTTAGCAGTCTGTACGCTGACTAGGCATTTGACTAGGTAGGCGATTATGTTTATGAGGATCTATGGCTGGATGACACTTGTCTCGTTCTTATTGGCTCATGTATGACAATTTTTATTAGTTCATTGGTTGTTGTGCTGGACTAATGAGGGAGATCCACGTGGGCCAATCGGTGGCTGCCACGTGGCCTCCTCTTATTTGGGAAAATTTGGTTTATAGCTAGATCGGGTCTCCATGGGATTTGAACAACAGACCTCCAAAGTGGCAACACGATGCTCCACCATCGCGCCACAAGTGTTGCTTAATAACTATGCCAATGCAGTGTTTTTTAAAGGTTAATGGTAGCGCATATGGAGGAGGAGGTTGGGCTAAGCCCTAGCCCCTGACCATCCTAGTGCCCATGGGACCGCAAGTGGAGGGGCCAAGGCGCTAGGCCTTAGCCCATCCCACGACCATAGTTCCCCACATACAACACAGGTAGCCAACACTCAAACCAGAGGTGAAAAAGAGGATGGTGCCAGCCCCAAGGCACATGATAGCCACATGACCATAGGTGCAGCGGAGATAGGAGGGCCAACCCCAGGTCACCGGGACCCAATATGACTAAGGGCGTGACAAACCAAAGGGGCGCAGAGTTAGGTCCTGGAATCTCGGCCCCCAATGCGGTCTCATGCTCCAACATGACCAAGTTTTTCAAAACTGGGCGCTTAATGAACAAATTAACGGTCCTACAATTTCGCCCATTGAGTGAGATTGTAAGCCAGATTTGCGTGCCGGTTCTAGGTTTGGGGTGCTCAATCCAGGTTGGGGTCGAATTGGAGGATGATTAGCTATGGAATCGGGCAAAAACTTGTAATATGCATAACTTACTCAATTTTTAGCCAAATGAGGTGCAGAAAGAACCTAGATGGGGGTTTTTTACAGTGTTGAATCCATTGGAGACATCAATTTTATTGTTTGAGCAATATAAAAGCATTAAAACACACTTTTGATCACTTAATGAAAGAGGCCCTGCATTGGAAGTTGGATCAGGAGATGTAGCCCAGGAGAGGGGTGATGGGCCTCTAAATTAGACATAAATTAAGGCCCATGCCTCTAAATTAAACATAAATTACGGCCTATGACCATCCTTCAACACATTAAACCTCTCTTTTTGCATTAGATAATGTATTTTTAACTTTAATATATTCATTAGGAATGTTTATGAATAATTGCATATTTGTGCCTAATATTATGGAGTATTATGAGAATATTGAGCAGATTATGAAGATTTGGAAGAGGAGATAATTTAGGGACTTGCCCCTACTACAGAAGGATCAATATTAAATAATAAATCAACAAAATATTATGGAATTATGGCACAAATTGTGGAACTCCAATGATTGAGAAAATCTAGGAATGTGTTCCCTGCCATTTAATGCAGATTCCTAGTATTGGGAACAAGATCCACGAATCAAGGGATTTTGTTTGGGAATGCTTCCTCATTTCACGGAGAATGATTCCTAATCATTTTGTATAAGTACCAAGTCAAATTTGCCTCTAGGGATAGATTTTCATTAGCCTTCTTGTGGAGAGAACTCGTATTTCTATAGCTCCATTGTATTTTCTTGCACGGATGTAATTGTATTGATGAAAATAATGAAGATTGGTGTCATGTTCAGCTTCTAAATCTTATTCTCCTCCATAGGTGTCTGAGTTTCCTTGGGCTTGGCCATCCCAGGAGCCTCAGAGCCCTTTTGTATCATTTTCTTTCCTTCTTTTCACTTCTTATTCACACGCATCTCTTGTTTTTGTTTCTTTCTACTTCTGCATTTAGTACTAATGATTTCTTGTTGTATGATTGGGTTAAATGGTTGATGCAAATTATTTTGTAGGATCACAAGCATCATTTCATCATTTGAAAATATTTGGAAGGTCATCATAATCATTGACCTACTTGGATTAGTATTCTTATTCCCAAATCTAGATTTCTGGAACTCCTATGTGGCAACTAGCAATAAATTTCTACTATTTTTTAGAGCATGCTAACGAGATTCAATCAAGTTGATTCCACTTGTGTTAGATCATAAAAACATTTTATTTAATAACAAAATTTACTCCATTACATTTTCACTTGATTATGTTAGCATTTGATGGATTTACTAGCTCACTAGTTCTCAAATTTCCGATTTTTAGACTTGTAATTTTCTGCTATTTTTTAGCATGGGTTAACAGAGGTATTTTTAAGTGATTCCACTTGGTATGGAGACCTAAGACATCCTAGTAATAACAAAATTTTTCCCATCCAATTTGGATTTGATTTTCTTAGCCATTCGATGAATTATAATTTCGTATAGTAATTTGTAACATCCTGTAGTAAAATAGGGGATCCTGTAGGAGAACTAGTACATCCTGTAGCGGCCTGTTTTGAGCCCGAATTGAGAAAAATCATCATTGAATTTGGGATTAGGCCTCTCCTTGAACTCCATGCCATCAAGACCATTTTAACCCTCTTCCTCCATACCTGTCTCGCCCTCCAAAGAACAAGTGAGGATTAACATTTGCATTTATAAAACAAAAAAGATTAAAAAATGAGTTCTTTTATATTCACACATGCACATAACAGTTAATATTCCCTAGATCAGACTCCATGCTTAGTTAGTTTAAATCATCACATGTGATAAATAGGGTTAAGTTAGGTTTCTTTTACATTCAGTTCATGATCTTTATGCAATTAGAATATGTTTATTTCCTTGTACTTTATTTCTTGCAATAGGTTAAGGATTCCATTTCGAGCATTTTGTTTTCTGCAATTAGTTTAGGATTTGGTTTCAGCACATGCACTCCATTACATCATGATAGCAAAGGAAGGACACATTGGATACTACACATATAGTGCCGATATCTCTTAAGTTTGTACGAACCCTGAGTTGATAATTAAAGTCGGTAGCCTTGGGAGTTGCATCATTCTTGTTGCAATATTGAGGCTCATCACTTTTTGGCAGCGTTGCCAGGGAGGTGTCAAAGTATGCATTGTTTTCTTCACTAGTTGATTCATTTATTTTTACTTTTTGCAAAAAAAAAAATATTTACATTAGGCATATTTAATTTCAAAAGTAGAAAATTGCATTGCATTATAGTTTTCATTCAATCATAAAAACAAAAACAAAAAAAATTCTCCAACACCAACCCACCCCCCCAATTTGATCACATGGTGTAGTAAGAACCATATCACCATCCCCTTTTGCAAGTAGAAGAAGAAGAAGAGATGGGAAAGAATGTAGAAGAAATGGATGAATAAGATAACAATGAGGAAGATCCTCTCAGATTCCCCATTCAAGATACTGATATCAATGTGCACATGAAGAAAATCCCTCCATATTTTCTTCCAAAATTTCATGGTCTAAGGTTAGAGGATCCAGAAACCTTTCTCTTTGAATTTGAAATTGTTTGTAGATCTTATGGTTACTTATTATAAACTCAAAAATTGAAATTGTTTCCAGCAACATTGAAGGATAGAGCTCTTAAATGGTTCATGAGTTTAGGGACTAATTCAATAAGATCATGGAATGATATGCAAAATATATTTATAGAAAAATATAAAGATCGTGTTATTAAAGAAGAAATCTTTAGAATGAATAAAAAATAAGATGAGAGTCTAGAGGATCTAGTAGAGAGGTTCATGTATAATGTTAAGAGGGAAAAACTACATCATTTAAGATCCGACACACTAAAAACCCTCTTACTTAGAACAATTAGGGATGAGTGGATTGATCTCCTTGATCTCATGAGTAGAGGTGATGTATACCAATTATTATTTGAATAAATTTGTGAAACATGCAAACACATATCAACAGGAAAGGCAAGGGTAAGTAAATCAACATCAAGATCGGTAAGTCAAGCTAGACTTGGAAATTTGTTTGATGATTTTAAAACATAAATTCTTAGCAATCTAACCAAAGAAGTAGAAATGTTAAGAATGCAAGATGAAGAAAAAGAAGATGTTGATATTTGTGTTGTCCATGCAAAATCACATAATGTTAAACATTGTGCATCATTACCAAGGTTGAAGGAAGTTTACCAAGAGGACAATGGAGCAAGCCAATTGTTAATGTAGCTATGTTATGTAGATTCAAGAGGGCCATGGCAGCCTATTCATCTTGATATGATACAAGAGCCTAATTCACAATTTCAAGCTTATGCACATCCATCTCAAAGTAATTGGAGCACACCCTTTCCTTTGCAACATTGGCCATCTCAACCCCAAAACCAATATTGGAAACAAGGTTGGAAAGGAACTTATGGGAGCCATCCACAATATCCTAAGTATTTTCCTGAATATCCTCCATAACCAACTCCATGTTATCCTTACCATTCACCTCCACCACAACCACAACCCAAACAACATCCATCTCAAATATACACTCCCACTCAACTACATGTACCACCATTTCCAAACCCACACATTGAATTAGCTCAACCCACTTACAATGTTGAGGTACAACCAAATATCTCCTCTCGATCTCAATGATATTCACCATAGCTCAGGAAGAGTATTGCAAAAAAGAGATTATCTTGATATCACTGAAGGACCACATCCAGGAGAAGAAGATTCAAATGAGAAGACCATAGAATCATGGGCTGCACTTGATGAAGAGCAAACATCAAAATGAGAGATCGAGAGAGCACCCTCATGGTTACCATCAAATCCTCCATATATTCAAGAGAACAATCAACAAAAAGAGGAAGATTTGAAGGTCATGGTAGAAGAAGACATGAAGAATGATCCAGATAAGCAATCAAACCAAGGGCATGAAAGTTATATTGAGGTTTGGTTCCAGACAGTCACTAAGTTGCAGCAACACTCTCTTCTTCAATTGCAGTTGATATTATCAAAGTCAAAGCATTTGATCACTCAAATCCAGGTACATGTCAAAGCATACATTTCAAGCCTCCACATCATTTTGTTTGTCATCTTGATGTGCACATGGCTCCATTGGAAGTATTCTTATACTTGAAAGTGATTTTTTTTTTTTTTGTCCAGTAGGGTAGGGTAGGAAAAAAAATAGGAGAAAAAAATAAAAATCTCAGGTGAGAACCTCCTTTGAGGCGCTTCAGATTGGCTCATTGATTGAAAACCTCCATGAGGTGGTCAATGGGTTGAAAAAAAGAAAAAAGAAAAGATGTTAGGTGAAAAACTCCTTTGAGGCGCCTAAGCAGACATACTAGTTGAAAACCTCCTTGAGGCAGCGAGTATGCCTAGAATAAAAAAAAGGAAAAAATAGAAAATCCTTGCCCCATGTATCTCTTTGATGAATGTAGGTGCTCTCCAACATCTACAAGGAACAAAAACAAGTTGCCACCAAAGAAAGAAAAAATAGGTCAAACCTAGTCAAAAGAAGTCAAATTTTGACTTTCTCCTCCTTTGCTCAAATACTCCAACAAGGCCAAGGCCATGACAATCCATCACCCTCATCTATTTCCACCATCCACTTATCATTCTCAAGCTTTTCCCATTTAGTTTGCTTGCTGTCCTAAAAAACTACAGGAAGGCTTTGTTTTATTACACGAAACAAAAATACATAGAGCATAAATTTATTTTTGCCATAACTTGAAAACGATGCATCCATTTAAAAAATTGTTTCATAGGGAGATGCATATGGATGATGGTAACATGCCTAAGCAATTTCAACAAATTCTAGTGCATAGTTTCCAAGAAATCGGCGTCCATCACCTTCAGCCATTTTTAGTTTTTTTTCTCAAGATCTGTGCATCCATTGACCATTTTTTTTTTATGGTGAGGATCATAATGATGATGGCAACATGCTTAGAAATTTTTAGGTCAATCCATTCTACCGTTTTCGAGATATGGACAAAAAAAGTCCGCTACATGAGGCTGTCCTGAATTACTACAGGAAGTTCTGAAAATCTACAGGAAAGACAGTCCGATGAAAAAATTATGATGCAGGAATGTTTTGGGATAGGAAAAACGGACACTGACTTCACCACATCTCAGCCAACACCCATCATGACCATGTCACTCTATGGCCACACCTTCCACTCATTCCAATACCTATTTACCCTCCAACAGAGAAAGGACACAAACATTAAAAAAAGGGCAGCTACAACAGCCTATTTGGAAGTAACAGTAGGCTCCAGGCCTAACCTTCAGCACCATGATTGAAAGAGGAGAAGCATAACTACAGGCATAATGAAACTCCTCCAGAGCTCAGCAACAATAGAGGAAGCCATCACCTGCACATCAACAAGAAGACAACCCATTAGCAAAATAAGATCAACAAAAAAGAAAAAGGCAGTCAAGAAGATGTACCTGAGTCATGAGAAGCACAACAACATCAATTCAACATTAGCATGCATGTCTCTCCAACAACCATTAGGTAGGTACAGGTATGCAATATTCTTGACCTCTTCTCTTGAGCATATTATAGTTAGAAATTTGTTATCAATGCATGAGAGATGACATTTTATAAGCTAAGGATGGGTCAGCAGTCTCAGCCGCCTTCAACTAGTTAATTGCAGCTCACTCCTTCACTCATGCAATGTTGAAAAGTCAAATTATGAAGGGTGATGATTTCAAGGAATGAGGACAACAATTAAAAGAAGAAATTTTTGCAAAGGCCAAGTCACCACAGCACTCCAAGCCCTCCATCCACTTCATATTCACTATTTATCCATCATTCATCCATCCCATTTCATAATTTCAAGAACAAACCCTATCTCACCCTAAAAATTTCTTGAAAAAGCAAACAGAGCATCCTCTCCATTTTTACAAACCTATATCATTTCTCCTCACTCCCATACAGTTAGAAGACTCTGAAGGAAGAAGGAACGACTAATACAAGAAGACAAAATGTTGCTACAGGAAGGAAGAAAGGAACAAATGGTGCTAAAACAAAAAAAGCCAATGCCTATGATAGACCTAATCAAAACAGAAAACTCCAAGGCCATTAGGCAATCATATAGGCCATAAGAGAGAAGAAGAAGGCAACAAAAGGAAATGAGGCATTCACCATCAAAACATAACTCAAACTGCAGTGATAAAAAGAGGTTTTCCAAAAGGTCTCTAATCTCTTTCTAGCTTTTGTCCAAGGCCTAAAAGTTACAGAAATGGTAGAAAGGCATGGAAGTCAAGTTAAGGGCCCGCCCTAACCTCAGACTATCATTTATGCTCAAAACGAGTTTCCTGTAGTTTTGACAGTAATTACTGCAAGATATTCTAGTTCTCACCTAAAGGCATTTTGAAGATTTTAGAGGTGTCTAAATTGTGGAACAAGGTATCAGAAAGTTGATAAGGATGTGGAAAACCTTGCTAAACTGAAAAATATTCAAGGTCCCATCTTGAATAAGGGGAAGAAGCCAAGCTAATGGTCTCAAGAAACAATGATTTTTCTATGCACAAATAGATTTTTGGGCTTATCCTTACAGAGCTTACAACTAAGATTCTTAAGAGAAAGGAATGAGGAAAGCATAAGAGATAGGCCATTATGGCCATGAATGAGGCACAATGAGGTCACTTAGTTGCTCGGAGGATGAACAACACTTTCAGAAGGGGGTATGATGGGCCTCTAAATTAGACATAAATTAAGGCCCATGCCTCTGAATTAAATGTAAATTAAGGCCTATGACCATCCTTCAACACATTAAACCTCTCTTTTTGCATTAGATAATGTAATTTTTACTTTAATATATTAATTAGGAAGGTTTATGAATAATTGCATATTTGTGCCTAATATTATTTATTTTTGTGGAATATTATGAGAATATTGGACAGATTATGAAGATTTGGAGGAGGAGATAATTTAGGGACTTGCTCCCTACTACAGGAGGATCAATATTAAATAATAAATCAACAATATAATATGGAATTATGGCACAGATTGTGGAACTCCAATGATTGAGAAAATCTAGGAATGTGTTCCTTGCCATTTAATGCAGATTCCTAGTATTGGGAATGAGATCCACTGATCAAGGGATTTTGGTGGGGAAAACTTACTCCTTTCATGGGGAATGATTCCTAATCATTTTGTATAAGTACCAAGTCGAATTTGCCTCTAGGGATAGATTTTCATTAGTCTTTTTGTGGAGAGAACTCGTATTTCTGCATCTCCATTATATTTTCTTGCAGGGATGTAATTGTATTGATGAAAATAATGAATATTGGTGTCATGTTCAGCTTCTAAATCTTATTATCCACCATAGGTGTCTGAGTTTCCTTGGGCTTTGCCATCCCAAAAGCCTCAGAGCCCTTTTGTATAATTTTATTTCCTTCTTTTTACTTCTTATTCACATGCATCTCTTGTTTTTGTTTCTTTTTACTTCTACATTTAGTATTAATGATTTCTTGTTGTAGGATTGGGTTAAATGGTTGATGTAAGTTCTTTTGCAGGATCACAAGCATCATTTCATCATTGGAAAAGATTTTGAAGGTCATTGTAATCATTGAGCTACTTGGATTAGTCTTCTTATTCCCAAATTTAGATTTCTGGAACTCCTTTGTGGTAATTAGTAGTAAATTTCTGCTATTTTTTAGAGCATGCTAACAAGCTTCAATCAAGTTGATTTCACTTGTATTAGATAAAAAAAAAATTCTATTTAATAAATTTTTTTACCTCATTGCATTTTCACTTGATTACATTAGGAATTTGAAGGGTTTACTAGCTCACTAGTTCTCAAATTTATGATTTTTAAACTAGTAATATTTTTCTATTTTTTAGCATGGGTTAACAAAGGTATTTTTGAGTGATTCCACTTGGTATGGAGACTTAAGGAATCCTAGTCAATAAAAAAATTTGTACCATCCAATTTGGCTTTTATTTTCTTAGTAATTCGATGAATTATAATTTCGTATAGTAAATCTGTAACATCCATAAGCCTTGGTTTCAGTTGTTATGGTGAGTTGCCTACATGTACATCATTCTGCCTGCTCGGGGAAAATGAGGGCAGAATTTCAGTATGTAGCCATATGTTGGATTGGTTACATTGCAAGGCCCACTTCACATGATTGTACATATTTCATTAGTAGGCAGGTGGTTGTCATCACGATTTGAAGCCCTACAGGGGATCTTGTAGGAGAACTAGTACATCCTGTAGGAAATCCTGTAGCGACCTGTTTTGAGCCCGAATTGAGAAAAATCATCATTGCAGCTGGGAGTAGGCCTCTACTTGACCTCCATGCCATCAAAACCATTTTAACCCTCTTCCTCCATACTTGTCTCCCCCGCCAAAGAACAAGTGAGGATTAGCATTTCCATTTATTAAACAAAAGATTAAAAAAATAGTTCTTTTATATTCACACATGCACATAATAGTTAATACTCCCTAGATCAGACTCCATGTTCAGTTAGTTTAAATCTTCACATGTGATAAATAGGGATAAGTTAGGTTTCTTTTACATTTAGTTCATGATCTTTATGCAATTAGAATATGTTTCTTTCCACTTTATTTCTTGCAATAGGTTAAGGTTTCCATTTCGAGCATTTCGCTTTCTGCAATTAGTTTAGGATTTAGTTTCAATACATGCAATCCATTAAATCATGACAACAAAAGGAGGACATATTGGATACTGCACATATAGTGGTGATACCTCTTAAGCTTGTACGAACCCCGAGTTGATAAGTAAAGTCGGTAGCCTTGGGAGTTGCAACATTGTTGTTGCAATACCGAGGCTCATCAAGGGGCGAACTCCTTTATCATGTTTTGCATTGTGTGTTTCAGATATGATTATTTTGTCTCTATTTGGCTGTAAATTGTGGTTAAATTCACTTGTTTTATGTGTTTAGTAAATTGATCCTCTACCAAAAACACATATAATTTTCACTTGTAAGTTGTTAAAAATCTTCAAGCTTACATATTCATATCAGCAAGCCACCCCCCTTAGATGCACATACACCACGTTCCCTATAGACTTTCTCTTTCCAAGCCCAATTCAAAAATTGACAACTACCCACACCCACTAGCAGGGGAAGAACCTTCTACGATAATGTTGACCCTTCGCCTGGCCCAAAGCACCTCTGCAACACCCTCCTCTTCTTCAAGCACTCCACACATACGATCCAAAACTCTCTCCGCTGCAGAATGACCATCGAACACCCCCACCACCCTCCATAACGTTAATGCGCTCACCACCCTCTGCAAGACCCAATGTGACTTGAGGTTTCCCACGTCAGTATTTACTATCTCTCATACTCAAGGTAATATGGGAGGGTCGTGAGGCCAATCCCCCATCCTATAGCCACATGCTTACCATAGGCACCCTCGCATTCCCTCGAGAACATCCTCCTCTTATTTCCTCAGCCCCATCAGGGAGGCTTCCTCCGAGGCCACAATCCTGCTTAGATATTCCATGGGTGTATCCTACATGGGCGGGGACCAATCCCTGATGAGTTCATGTTCTTGATGATTACAACCCCAATTAGCAAGATTGTTTGTCACTTTATTGCCCTCTCGTTAAACATGCTCTATAATTATATATTCAAAAGAAGCAATCGTTGAGAGAATATGTTCACTGATGAGTTCCAGCCTCCAACTCCTAATCACCCAGTTTAGAGGGGACCCATTTATTAATTTTTGTAGCATGGTGATCGCTATTTTAGAGTCCCCCGTGACCTACAACTTAGCCACCCCCAGATCCACTACAACTTGTAGTCCTTTTTCCAGCGCTACAAACTCTGCCACGTTATTAGTGGTGTTACCACATGAGGTTGCATAAGTTTTTATAGCTTTCCCTTTGTCATTTTGAAGTATTCCCACCTGGCCAGCTAGAATTGGGTTTCCCTTGGAGGCTTCATCAAATTTCAGTTTGAGGAATCCCCGTGGCGGGCTACTGAAAACATTTGGGGAGCACTTGGTCCTACGGGCCCATGGATGGAGAGAGTCAGATTCAGGCCGAGCGTGATTAAGATTTCATGTTCCCTATTTGTCACATTCCAATATTCATCTGACCAATGAGAGATTAAAATAATTTCTTTAATATTACAGATCATTTTTTTCCAGACATGGTCAGGCTAGATTTTCTCTTAATGGAATACCGCTCTGTTCCTTGCTTTCCAAATGTTCCAAAGAACAAATCAATATGAGATGCACCATGCTCTATTGACAATGGGGTTTCAGAAGAGCTTCCATCACCACTACTCTAAAGAGTCCTTTAAACTATTGTCGAACTGATCACTTCGAATAATGTAGCATGTCGGTCCCAAATTTCCCGCGATTTAGAACAAAAGTTCAGTAAGTGATCGGTTGATTCCTCCTCCCTAGTGCACAAGGGGCAACGAGAGGGGCCATAGAAGAATTTTATCTTGATTTTATCACATGTGAGGAGATTACCATGCTGGTTAAGCGAAAGAAAGAAATAAATATTGGGCCATAACTTTGAGTACCTTATTCTTTTCCATAATGGGTCTGGAGCCTGGTCATAAGAAGTGGAAAGAATCGAATAGGATTTTATAAAAGAGAAAATATGTTTTGGGAGGTGTCCCGAATGAAGTTTGTCTGGTTCACCATTGTTCAGAATGGGGCACTGCCGTAGGATCAGGGTCAGGGCTTCCCAATCCAGAGGCAGATCCTGAACTGGCCAAAGATCTAGAGGTTTCCAAACTCTCCACTTTGACGATTCAGTGGAGTCTTGCAAAAAATATCTAACCTTTTCAGTGCCTGGATGGGTAGTGAAGGCTTGAATTTCCCATAGACTGTCCTCCAAACTGATTCTAGGGTACTGCATCCAGGCATCCTCCCAAAATCTATCTTTGCTGCCATTTCTTATCTCCTAGAAGCCATGTTCTTGAATTAGCACTCGGTTGCATTTTTCCCTATTCCAGATTGAGGATCTATTAGTGTCAGTCTTTGAAGCCTTCCTCCAGTGATCAAACAAGCTCTTACAAAGTGGTCTTAGGGTGTCAAAGTCAAATTTTGTCATTTCAGTGAGTCTTCAAGTAAAATTTGGTCTCTAGGTATTAGGTCTAGAGTTTGTTTTCACTCCTTTCAAAGTTGTCCAAATGTTGGTCCATGTTACCATTCAGCTGAGTGTACCATCATTCAGAGAGTTTTCATCATCATTTTAGGTTCCCATGGGTCATTTTACACCTTGTTCTTGCTTCAGTTGTACTTGGGCAAGACTCATTCCCTCTTCTAGGGTTTTGAAGGTAATTTCTCTTGTATGGTCAAATCATCAACAAAAATTGTATCCTGATGTTCATACACCTTCCCCTATCCTTAATGTACCTTATTAAACACTTCCCATCACTGATATACCTCAAATTCCTCATTTTTCCACAAACCCTAGTTTCTTGATACAATTTGACAATTTTCTAGGCTAGGCCTATGTTTTGCCCTTTTGGACCCCTTCCCCTCACTCAATCTTTGAAATTACACATTCCCCTGCTTCCTAACATCCCTCCCTACTTCCCAACATTTTCTCAAGAATTTAGAAGCTCCTTTTCCCTTTCATTTCACTTCATTTTGACAAATCCCCTGTTCCACACATTGGGATAGGTTTTACTGAAACGATGTTTCTGAGGAAGAAAAAATGAATTTGGAAAACATGAGAGAGGGTTTTTTCCATAATAGGCCAAGCAAGAAAAACCTCCTTAATTTTTTACACAGGTGTCATGGTTTTAGAGAAATGTCAAAAATACAGTTGCCTCAGGAGAATTGATGCATCTTTGAAGTGACCTTGGGAAAATCAATATTTCTCCTAGCTTGGTTGGCCAAATGACTTGCTTGATGATTCAAATGATAACGAGACACAAAGAGCTTTCCAATGAGCTATCATGAGCTAAATGTGGAGTTGAGGAAGACCTTCAAAAGTTGACTGCAACAGCACTCTGCCTTTAGGCAGCCTCATTTTGCATATTTTGATTAGTCTTGGGAGATTTGACTTTTGACAGGGAAAATGAACTCCAAATTGTAAAATTAAAATTGCGTTGGAAAGTAGACTCAATAATATTTCCAACGAGTTATCGTTCACACAATTTGGACACCGAGAAGGCCTCCAAAACTTGATCTGAAAATGGCGCTACGCACAGAATCAGTGGCGCTACGCATAGAAATTTTTAACACAAGCTTTTCCAACAGGTGCGTAGCGCCACTGGCGCTACGCTTTTGATGGAGGCATATTATTGCAAAATGGCTTACATATTTGGAATCAACATGAAAAAATATGCATGCTCAAAAATGGCTGAGAATTTTGGACAAGTTTTAGGTCTCCAAAAGGGCAAAAAACACCCAAAAAGTGCCCTCTCTGCCACTTTTTTGCCACACAGGAAGCAGTCTTGGGAGATTCCATTTTTGGAGGGGAAAATGAACTCCAAATCCAAAAATTCAAGTTGTTCCAGAAATTAGACTCACCAAGATTTCCAACGAGCTATCCTACACCTGATTTGGACTTCAGGAAGCCTTCCAAAAGTGGCCTGGAAAAAGCACTACGCATAGGATCAGTGGCGCTGCGCATAGGAGAAATTTTGTTAGTTTTGCCTGTTTGTTCAGAATTTCGCCTAGTTTAGCTGTCAGTTGACTTTTTATTCTCTCTTTGGTAAATTAATGATGTAATATGATGTGATATGATGTACTATGATGTAAATATGATGAAAAATGACTTGAGGGGGTAGATACATTAGTTAGAATTGGTTGGAGGATGAATGAATCAGTTTCCATAGTTTTAGAGGCAAGTTGTTCCACTGCCTATTTTTCACTTCCTAGTTTAGATCTTGTTGAAACAGCTCCTTGAATCATGGATTGGACCCCTGATGGCTAGCATAGGTGGTTTGATGTCTATATCTTGTACTTTCTTAGTCATTTGTCAAGGTTGGACTCTTGTGGATGCATTGAGCACTATTGTAAATCACTTCTGCAATTTGGCAAGGAATGAACTAGGGTTTTGCAGCATTTTGTGGGATTCTTGTGGCAAGGTGAATTAGTATTGTTTTCTCCTCTGTTATTCAACTTATCATATGTTTATATGTACCATCATCTCTCTCTTTTTCTGCATAACTAAATGAATCAAGTGTAAAAGGTGGAATTCATTAATGTTTCAGTGCTCTGCCTTGGGGTTTATTTAGTTTTAAATGTTTTCTGTTGTTTGAAGAGGACTCATGACACTTGAATGCCCTCTCCAAATCCTCACCAATTTTTAGACTCACCATTACACCCACTTAAAAGTGCTAAAACACTTGCCTACCTTGCCCCACAGAAACCTCTGCGAATCTGAGTTGATTTCCCAGACCCAAAACTGCCTTCCTCATTTGATCCAGCAAACAATCATTAAAATCAATCAAACTCCTCTGAGCATACACCTAGCCTAAAATTAGTATTTACATCAGTCATCTCTAGCATTATTTTCCATATTTTCCTGAGATTGACAAGGAGAGAGCTTGTCCTGACCTGGTAGGGCTAGCTACTAGGTTAAGCGTGGTTTGATGTTACCCTAGACCTACCTTTCTTAGCCTGAGATAGCTTTAGGCTATAATATAGTGGCGACCATACTGGGGAACATAGTTTTATGTTCCTCAGTGAAATGTAATCAAGTTCAGATCTGATTGTGGATGGTAAACAATGATCAGACACAGAAAGGCTGAAATCATTCACCTGGCGACTCTAAATTAGTTTCGAGATCAGATCCAAGGAATCGACTAGAGGATGAACCTGACCAGCAGAAACATGAAAGGACAATATGAAAAGATTAGGTATTCAAGTTGGAATTTCATCCAAGGCATTTTGTTCTTTGTTCTAAATTATTTCTTCTCTTTTCCCGAGAATGTCAAGAAAGCTTTGCAAAGTATATTGTATTTGAGAAAAGATCCTCAGCCTGCAGTTGACTCCTTCCCTTTGAAGATTGTAAATACCAAATATTTGCATGCCTTTGAGATTGATCAAGACCTTTCTTTCAAATCTTGTGATGACCGTCTTCAAACTGATGAGCCTCAAGAGACCAAGACTGATTCTGCACTTTCTGTACATACCCCTATACCTTGTAAAATTCTAGATCAATACAAGCCTCTGATTTTACCTCCTATATCCCATGCTTTCCCTAAAAATCATGACCTATATCTACCAAGATTTGATGGTGAATGTGACAACATCACTGCTGAGAGACATGTATCAAATTTTGAGTCTTTTACTGAACTTTTTGAACTTGATGAAGAAGATGTTAGTATTAGGCTTTTTGCTGTTTCTTTTCAAGGCAAAGTCAAGAGTTGGTTCAAAACCCTGCATGATGCGAGCATCTCAGATTTACAGCAGTTCGTCAAAGTTTTCCTCGACAGGTGGGTGGTCAGACAAAACCCTTTCTTAATTATAGAAGAGTATAACCAACTAAAAAGACTGCCAGGGGAGACAATACAACAATTTTCTGCCAGATTTAACTAAGTCTATTTTTCGATGCCGGTTAATATAAGACCTCCTCTTGGATCCACTCTCTTGCACTACCTGGGTGCCTTTGATATGGAAATGGAGTTTTAGATGAGAGAAAGGAATCTTGCAACACTTGAAGAGATGCAGAATAGTGCAGTAGATGTAGAGGCTAATCTGCTGATCAGAAGGGCAAAGTTGAAGGAAGAAGAGATGAAGAACATAGACTCAGCAGAATCGACATCTTTAGAGGCAAAGCTCGATATTTTGGTAAGTGCAGTGGAAGAGATGACGCAAAAGATAACTACAAGGAACGAGTATTATGTTCAAGACTATGGCTCGCTAATTGAAGAAGAACAAATGGCTGCTCCAAAACATTTTATTTCTTATCCCAGTTGTCATAGATAAGACAATGATAGTTTATAGATCATCTTGGAGAAGAGAGATCTGTTGATATGACATGTATGCATGATGACGTGTTTTATACTGATGATTTGCCTCAGTTTGATCAATATGATGATGATTATGTTCTCCAAACAGAAGCTAATCTTGTAGACAAATTAGCAGCTAGTTTGTGGTAGGAGGAAGTTCAATTTCAACAACTCGAATACAATGATCAACTGTTACATATCAGCTATGGAAATGACGAGGAAAGTGCAGAAAATTTTGAAGTAAGTGAAGGATCTTTGCCTTTTTGTTTTGCTTCGTTTCAGTTCATCAGAGACAACATTCATGCAATCAGAAATCAACTGTCGACAAGTCTTGATCTGGACCATCTTGAGAGCAATGCAAACCTTGCTTAAGACTTTTCATATCCAGAGTTGAGCCCCCGAATCTCATTGATTGTCAAGTTGCAGATGAAGACTTGGAAGCTGGACCATATGATCAAATGATGCAAGATGATTCCGTACCTTTCTGTTTTGAATCATTTCAGTTTTTGAAGGGAAATATGCATAGTATATCTTCAAATGAGTAGCCTGTAGGAAATCATGTAATCTCATCAGAACCAATAGAAAATGGGTTGTAGTAGTCTTTTCAAGTTTTTCATGATCCAATAGCTGATGTTTTGGATGAGGTCTATAGTCAAAGTCCTTCTCCATTAGCCAACTGTGAGCTTGAGACGTGTACTGATACAAACTTGATCTGGCAGCCGGTTTCTTTATCATTTTCAGCAGGAGTCTCGTCACAAAGCTCAGATGAAAGTTTGCCTTCATTTTATGAGGAGAAGAAAGGTAATCCATTGGATGAGCTAAGTCCTAGTGTGCATGAATTTCGAGATGCTTATGCAATGTTTTTGGAGTCAGATAGAGAATTCATATTATTCAACGTATCTGTTTACAAGTTTTCATGGGATTTGCCTTTCAGTAGTTCTTTCTTGTTGTTCATAAGCAAGCACTTGTGGAGAATTCAAACAATAGCCAGAATGCTTACTTGATTGCATTGGTTGTTTCATTTCACTTGATCAGGTGATGAATGGAACAACTAGAGTAGGTTTTATTGAATAAGCTCCATTTTGAGCATATTTTCCAGTTTGTCAGTTGTGTTTTAGTATTGCGTCAGTTATGAGTCTTGAGTCTTGATGTTTTTGTTGCCAAGATATTGATTCCATCATGCTCAATGGATGAAGGCACTTGTCTGCTCTCCAAAAGATCCGCGGTTCTTGGCACCTCCAAGGAGCTACCATCCCCATTGGAGCCAATGTTAGTGTCAATCTTTGAAGCCTTCCTCAAGTGATCAAACAGGCTCTTACAAAGTGGTCTTAGGGTGTCAAAGTCAAATTTTGTCATTTCAGTGAGTCTTCAAGTAAAATTTGGTCTCTAGGTATTAGGTCTAGGGTTTGTTTTCACTCCTTTCAAAGTTGTCCAAATGTTGGTCCATGTCACCATTCATCTGAGTGTACCATCATTCAGAGAGTTGTCATCATCATTTGAGGTTCCCATGGGTCATTTTACACCTTGTTCGTGCTTCAGTTGTACTTGGGCAAGACTCATTTCCCTCTCCTAGGGTTTTGAAGGTAATTTCTCTTGTATGGTCAAATCGTGAACAAAACTTGTATCCTGATGTTCATACACCTTCCCCTATCCTTAATGTACCTTATTAAACACTTCCCATCACTGATATACGTAAAATTCCTCATTTTTCCACAAAACCTAGTTTCTTGCTACAATTTGACAATTTTCTAGGCTAGGCCTGTGTTTTTCCCTTTTGGACCCCTTCCCCTCACTCAATATTTGAAATTCCACTTTCTCCTACTTCCTAACATCCCTCCCTACTTCCAAAAATTTTCTCAAGAATTTAGAAGCCCCTTTTCCCTTTCATTTCACTTCATTTCGACAAATCCCCTGTTCCACACATCGGGATAGGTTTTACTCAAATGATGTTTCTGAGCAAGAAAAAATGAATTTGGAAAATGTGAGAGAGGTTTTTGTCCATAATAGGCCAAGGAAGAAAAACCTCCTTCACTTTTTACACAGGTGTCATGGTTTTAGAGAAATGTCAAAAATACAGTTGCCTCAGGAGAATTGATGCATCTCTGTAGTGACCTTGGAAAAATCAATATTTCTCCTAGCTTGGTTGGCCAAATGACTTACTTGATGAGTCAAATGATAACTAGACACAAAGAGATTTCCAATGAGCTATTATGAGCTCAATGTGGAGTTGAGGAAGACCTTCAAAAGTTTACTGCAACAACACTTTGCCTTTAGGAAGCCTCATTTTGCACATTTCCAACAAGCTATCGTGAACATAATTTGGACACCGAGAAGGCCTCCAAAACTTGATCTGAAAACGGCGCTACGCACAGAATCTGTGGCCTGACGCATAGAAATTTTTAACACAAGCTTTTCCAATGCTTTTGATGGAGGAATATTCTTGCAAAATGGCTTACATATTTGGAATCAACATGAAAAAATATGCATGCTCAGAAATGGTTGAGAATTTTGGACAAGTTTTAGGTCTCCAAAAGGGCAAAAAACACCCAAAAAGTGCCCTCTCTGCCACTTTTTTGCCACACAGGAAGCAATCTTGGGAGATTCCATTTTGGAAGGGAAAATGAACTCCAAATCCAAAAATTCAAGTTGTTTTAGAAATTAGACTCACTAAGCTTTCCAACGAGCTATCCTGCACCTGATTTGGACTTCGGGAAGCCTTCCAAAAGTGGCCTAGAAAAAGCGCTACGCATAGGATCAGTGGCGCTGCGCATAGGAGAAATTTTGCCAGTTTTGCCTGTTTGTTCAGAATTTCGCCCAGTTTAGCTGTCAGTTGACTTTTTCTTCTCTCTTTGGTAAATTAATGATGTAATATGATGTGATATGATCTAAATATGATGAAAAATGACTTGAGGGGGTAGATACATCAGTTAGAATTGGTTGGAGGATGAATGAATCAATTTCCATAGTTTTAGAGGCAAGCTGTTCCACTGCCTATTTTTCACTTCCTAGTTTAGATATTGTTGAAACAGCTACTTGACTCATGGATTCGACCCCTGATGGATATCATAGGTGGTTTGATGCCTATATCTTGTACTTTCTTAGTCATTTGTCAAGGTTGGACTCTTGTGGATGCATTGAGCACTATTGTAAATCACTTCTGCAGTTTGGCAAGGAATGAACTAGGGTTTTGCAGCATTTTGTGGGATTCTTGTGGCAAGGTGAATTAGTATTGTTTTCTCCTCTGTTATTCAGTTTATAATATGTTTATATGTGCCATCATCTCTCCCTTTTTCTGCATAACTAAATGAATCAAGTGTAAAAGGTGGAATTCATTAATGTTTCAGTGCTCTGCCTTGGGGTTTATTTAGTTTTAAATGTTTTTTGTTGTTTGAAGAGGACTCATGACACTTGCATGCCCTATCCAACTCCTCACCAGTATTTAGAATCACCATCACATCCAATTAAAAGTGCTAAAACACTTGCCTACCTCGTCCCACAGAAACCTCTGCAAATCTGAGTTGATTTCCCGGACCCAAAATTGCCTTCCTCATATGATCTAGCAAACAATCATTAAAATCAATCAAAATCCTATGAGCATATACTTAGCCTAAAATTAGTATTTACATCAGTCATATCTAGCATTATTTTTCATATTTTCCTGAGATTGACAAGGAGAGATCCCGCTCCTGACCTGGTAGGGCTAGCTACTAGGTTAAGCGTGGTTTGATGTTACCCTAGACCTGCCTTTCTTAGCCTGAGGTAGCTTTAGGATATAACAGGATCCACTCGGCAGGTTGTTATGGGTTTCTAGGGGATCCTGCCAACTATCCGAGCCATATTTAGACAACCACACCTCCTTCCAAATCTCTTGCCACTTTGCAGCCATCGCCACCAGACTTTAACGCTAAGGGTTTGAGACAAAATTTTCGGGTCCTTCAAATGAGGCCACCATAGACCTTTGGTTTACATAATTCATCCCATGTAAATAGGGCCCATATTCGACCTATTTTCGAACCTGACCATAGGAAGCTCCATAATTTTCCTACGATATCGTTGTATATGTTCCGGGGGGGTGGAAGGGTCAAGAGCTAGTAAATTGGGATGGCCTAAAGAACAACTTTTAGGAGGACTAATCGTCCTAGAGAGTTTAAAACTCGAAAGGTATAGCTGGAGAGTTTTCCGTTGATACGACTTAGTAGGTCCTTCCAGTGCAAGAATTTAAAGGAATTTTCCACCAAAGGGACACCGAAATAAGTGGTTGGAAGAGATCCAATTCTGAAGCCAAGAGTTCGAGCCAGATGGTTTTGGACTCGAGGGTGAGTATTGAAAAAAAAACATATTAGATTTGTCGCCATTAATCAATGTTCCAAATACTAGTTGAAGGTCCTCCAGGATGGATCTGAATTCTCTTGCTTCTCTAAGGGTGAGCTTTCCAATAAACATGTTGTCATTTATGAATTTCTGGTGAGTGATGGTAGGCATTGCTTAGGCGAGTTTTAGCTTGTGAAGGGATCTGTTCTCCACCACCACCTTTATAAGCCTGCTCAGTCCTTTCGCATCAATGATGAAAAGGAAGGGGGATATAGGACCCCCTACCTCATACACCTAGATCCCCTGAAGGTGCGCGAGGGAGCCCCGTTTACAAGAATGGAGTAGAAAGGGGTTTCAATCATAGATTTGATCCAGCTAATCCACAAGGATGAAAACCCAAATGCTTCCAAGGCTATCGGAAGATAGTTCTGTTTCATACAGTGATAATCTTTTGAAAGATCAAATTTAATCGACATACTTGGGGATTTTGAAGTGGATAAGGAATGAATTGCTTCATGTGCAAGCAGGATACCATCCATTATCTGATGGCCTCGGGCCCTATGATCCCATTCAGGAGGGGATTCAATCGTCGTACCAAGATAACTAAGATGATTTTTAGATCACTTTACATAGGGAAATGGGCGAAAATTTGCTTGGGTCCAAGGCCACGCCTTTATTTGGGATCAACATGAGAAATGTTGCATTAAGTCCGGAACAGAACTTCTGAGAGCGATGCGACTCTTTTACCAACTCATGAATTTCTAACTTGAGAAAGTGTCATTCTTCTTTGAAGAACTCAGAGGTGAACCCATCCGGGCCTGAAGCTTCGTTTGATGGGAGAGCTTGGAAAACTTCCTCCACTTCTTCAAATGAGAACGTTCACATGAGGGCCTCATTCTGATCCTTTGAGATTAGATTCGGGATACACTGCTTGATGAGATCAATGGCATCACTTCTATCTACATCTGGCTCTGTGAACAATTGTTGGAAGTACCCAATAAACTCATATGTTATCTCCTAATGATGTACACATCGCCTTCCATCAGGTCCATTGAGAGAAAAGATCTAGTTAAACTGCCTATGCTTTATCATGGTTCTATGGAAGAATTTTGTGTTGCACTCCCCCTCTTTAAGCTACTGGGCCCTAGTTTTTTGCCTCCAAATTATTTCCTCTGGGTTTTATTCATTACTCAAGGTCTTTTAGAACCAACCCTTCCTGGGTGGCCAAGTCCTCCGAGCGTGCTTCCTAAATGATCCGTTGTTGTATTTCCCGCATGTTGTTTTCCAACCTTGCTTTCTCCTCATGGATATTGTTGAAGTCTTTGTGATTCCAATCCTCTCTGTATGTTTATGTTCTTTTTGAACTACTTGTACAATTATCTGCATTATATACATGCATACCATAATTAATTTATGTATTTTTATCTCGCTCCTGAGTCCAAGCAGCTTCTTCAGTTTATGACTTACATTCTCGCTAGAATACCTAGATGGGTTTACCTTGGAATGTTTGTATTTGCATTAACAATTTCTGCTTAATGATTAATCATTTGCCTTACTATCAACACCCCTACTACATACATCGATTGTAAGAGAGTAATACGCTTATTTTATACATATAAAATCCAAATGATTGACTGGCGGTGATTTTTATAATTTCTATGGAAATTTGTATGTCACTAGTAGTGGAAATTTATCCTGGTTTTGTTTTGTAATTTAATTTGATAATTAAATCGAAATTGATCTAACTATATTACTATTAACCCAATATCTCCCCGACTACAATACTATACATGAAGGCTATTATCGCACGTTCTGTGTCATAACAATTAAGTGACACTACTGTTTACAATCTTTCAGTACTTCCGGCATAATGTTCCTCTGAATTCCATACTACATATTTATGTGATTAATTTATAAATAATCCTCTCATCTTTCATCATTTCTAGCACCTATGGGTTCTTAATTCCTTCTAAACTTCATGGAAGAAGTTGGATTCGCTATCTCTACTTGCTATTCTCCTGTACTGTAATACAAGATTCATGTCGAAATTGTACATACCTTTCTTTCTCCTTCGACAAAAGCACTAAGGGAAACTATTCTAAATCTTCTGCTAATATTTATTTACTTATCTAAGCTTACAAGTTTGCTTTTTGGGTTATTATATGCACATGTTTACCTATGCTAATTATTTTGGCAATTATGTCTTCCCAATATTAATGTTGTTTTCATGCTCGTGGCGTCATTTGCCTACCACCTTTCTCATGCTCATTTATAGTCCTAGCAAACTATCATGAAAAACATACAAATCCTTATCCCCAAAGTCTCTCCTTCTTTCTTCTCTATTACCCTGATCACGAAATGAGGACGCCTCATAAGATATTCTCATGAGTAGATCCCTGTGTTCTACCTTAATTAATAAGGCCTTATTAGAAAAAAATTTGACTTCAAGGATGTACACAGAAATTAATTTGTGATCTTGATATTGTTACTGCATGGAAAACTTCACTACCCCAGTGAGTTAAATTATCCTTGTGCATAGATGATCCATATACTACCTCTAACTTTGTAGTGATATAATCACAAATGATCTATGTAATTATCTCTAGTTTTACATTAATTGAATCATCAAACAATGAGTGGATTAGCGTAAAACTTCTAGTAGGTAGTAATATCAAATTACAATTCTAGGGATTTGTTTGTCCGTTTAATAATCAATCTACAGTTCATATAGTATAAACATAATATCTTCCAATCACAACGGTAGTATCTTGTTTAAGAAACCCACTCAAAATTTATAAATTATTTCCACACCATCACCAATCTACTCAAGTAATAGGACATAAGTATATGTTATATGTTCCGACCATCAATAATTTTATAGATTTGAATCATACTTATAAATAAAATCTAGAAAATCAGTATTGTATGTAAGCATTCAGATGTTGAATAAATTAAGAAATTTAACATTTAATAGAAAATAAGGTCACATGATAAACCATCTAACCATATTTATTACTGGGATTTCACTTGAGAATGGTACACCAATTTCACCACCCAACCTTGAACTGAGTACCTCTAGTTCACCCCCAAGCTGAGATGCTTTTGCCAGGGAACCAACAACCTTTATTGATCCCTTCAATAGGTATTTAATACCTTTCTTTCATGATAAAGTTTCCTTTAGCGATGTCCCGCTTTTGTGGACCTTTTTATCCACTTGCCTAGGCTTTTCCATAAAAGCCTGCCTTTCTCTCCCGCAACGTTTTTATGTTTATCCAAGCTTAACATCTTTCTCCAACTAAGAAACTTAATGAGATTTTATCTCCCATCCATTAAGCTTATCTAGAATTTCATCTAGAATTCTTATCATGAAAGAATTATCCAATCTCATTCACCAATGATATTTTATTTTTTGTTTTTCTTTCTTTCTTTGGCAAGAATCTCATTTCTAGGTGTCTCATTCCCAATCACATGCATTCCATTTATTTATTTATTAGTAAATATTCATTTACATAATTATTCCAATATTATTCATGGATTTTCCACCATTATTTCTAACGTAACTCAATCTCACTAAAACAATATTACAACAACGGAGGGATATTACATTTTCCTCCCCTTTAATTAACGTCGTCCTTGGTGTTCATTGTCCAACTTCTTCTTCCTGAAACGTTGCTAGATAACTTTTATTTTTTCCATCTTCTTGCTCTCATGTAATCTCTTTGGAAGAAAAGGCTTTCATTGCACTTTATCTTGAGTGACAACTCATTTCCAGAGTTGGATCTCTTTTAGTTCTAGGATCCAGGGAGGTTTTGTCAGAAGGTCTCCTTCTGTTCTACCTGTAGCATTTTCAAAATCAATTATGTGAAAGCTATAATGTATATACTTCTTAAATAATGATACATGAAACACATTATGCATGTTAATATAATTGGGCATAGCTAATTGATAGGCTACAAGTCCAAATCTGTCAAGAATTTCGAACAACCCACGAAATCGTGGTGCTACTTTGGACAAGGTCCCACTATTCAGGTACTTTTCCTTGATTTTACCTTCAATAATCAGAACTCAAAATTTTGAATTCCTTGTGTGTTCTCTTTTTATCTGCATAAATTTCATGGCGATTTGATGTTGTATTAATTTCCAGTGGAGTTCTCTGTATTATCAGAGAAATTCTGTCTTTTCTAAAAATAGAAAGAAGATTCCTCATGTCTATCATTCTTCCATCGACATTTCAATACCAAGTATTTCCACTTTACTTTATTTTGTGCAATGACTCAACTCTGAAGCATACATACTCTTGCATGTATGTCATGTTCCTTTTCTAGCACATTTGTATACATGCTGAATATGTGCTTCCTAGTTTTCACCTGCACTCAATATGCTATCCACATGCATCCAACAAGGTTAGCACCATTGATATATTACTACAATAGACCCTGTGGCTATGCCTACTAGTATGAACATTGTTTACTTATACACTTCAAGTTATGGAATTGTAAATTTCTTTTCATATTGCTCGCATATAAATAACAATAATCAAGGGATTGTTTGTAGCATTCTATAAATTGGATATCATGGTATCAATTGTGCATATACTATTTTAGCCATTTTCATGGCTGCTATGTTATGATTAAAACAACCTTAAAGTGGACTTAGCTATGTCTACCCTTAACTGTTTTTGGTAGTCAAAACGTATTTTTTCATTCACTAGTTTTCATGATTGAACTAGCAGAATGTACTTCACAATGTGTTACATCTTTATTTAAAACCTTGGAGTGTTCTTTTTCCCTTCATTGTTGGTTCAAAAATATAGGTTTCTAATCCCTATTTTTTTTGTGAGATTGTTTCATTCTTAATATTGCTACTAATTCATAGTTTCTTAGCCCTTATTAGGAGCTAATGTACTTTACAGTTTTTATTTTGGTACCCTCATATCAACTACGCATATTGAATGCATATTTAGGTGTAGAACATCTTACTCATGGTTCTCATATCTTGTTGATTTCATCCCAATGTGGCTTAATCAATTCAAATCTTACATTGTGGCCACTTGTTTTCTTGTGTAGACTTTTTTATTGGTTACACTCCACGCTCCTATTATTGTGGTTATTCTAACATTGGAATTTGTAATGTTAATCTACAAGGAATTTTTTCTAACTTCCTCAATCGAGGAGGTCACCAATTCAACTATCTGCTTCCTTGGTAACAAATTTCATTTTCTTCCCCAAACTCTTATCATTTGTTCAAGACAATTACATTCAAAATATCCTTGGAAGTTTAATTCTTAACCATAAAGGTGTAATATTTATAATACTTATGTTTTTAGCATTTGTTTTCTTGATAGTAGTATTTTAATTGTATCCATATGAATACTAATTATTCTCAAGAAAATTACTCTTTTTTTTTCCCGTACTTGTCGTATGTTATTTGTAGGCTAATAATTTTGAATCATTCATTTAATCCATTTTCTATTTATGTTTATATATATTACAACGACTTGTATCTTATGGACATACTGCATGATTCTTCCTCTCTAACAACAAAACTTTTCTTAGATAGTTTGTTTGTAAAAATACTTGGTAATCTCAACTTCTACTTCGATTCTTACCTTCTTACTTTGTTTCACTGTGAGAACTTATAGTGGATTCTATGTGTTACTCTTAATCATGCAAAATTGATTGTATAAGATTACTATTTTCCATTGCCACTTATTATCCTACTTTAGGTTCTCGGTATTGAATACCATTGTTCTTATCTTCCTTTTCCCTTAATTACTGATGATCTACGTCTTTGATCGAATTATTATGCATCCAAGGCAAATTTCAATCTTCATTTCTCTTGCAGAAGCGTCTCTAGCACCCTTTCCTCTTTAAAGTGTAGATTTTCTGCAGAACATGTCACTAATTTGAGTGACTTTCTCCACTTTTCAGCATTATGTGCCTCACACCACTTGTCCCAAACTGATCATCTCAGTACCACTCAGGACTGTAGGTGTTAATAAACTTGGCGTGGCGCATACACTTTTGGTCAATTTAGATCACAACCCAACATATATATATATATATATATATATATATATATATATATATATATATAAAACAGTGACACACAACTTCCTTAGCCTTAGTACCTGAAAATGATGTCTCAACCATTGCCCAGATCAACCCTTATTCACATAAAAAGTAGATCATATCATTAGATTAGATACATTCTTAGTGAGGTTGGAAAGAATAATACTTATCACCTTTGGGTTTTATATAATAAAAACAAGAAGTTGTTTGTGTAACATTCCCCAATTACATCTATAATTTTGCACATGTGTGAATCTACTTTCTCTCAAGTCCAGCATGTTTCTCTCTTTTTAATTGTAATTAAATTCATGTAATTTCGTGTTTATTTCCATGAACCTCCTAAAAGATTCCATTTATAGGTATTCATCAAACTATTGATAAATCAACTTATTGCCCATAATATTCCTTGAATCTTAACTGTTCTTTTCTTCTAATATTGAAATGCAACAACCAATTAGAAGTGAAGAGGTCAATACTCGTACAAATCCAGATGAGTACCCTAAACTAGGCTTTGATGGGAATGATTTCAACCTTATCTCTTTAATAGTGATGTCTACTAGAGCGAGGCTTGTCATATTGAATGTAACCATGTTAGCATAAGGACACCGCAAATGATACTACACAAATGAAAAGAGAAGTTTGAAAATTGGCATTATCCAAGTTGATGTTCCCTTTTAACCATAAAATATACATAGTTAATGACAATTTTTCATTTTCAGCGTCAACCTTCCAATAAAACTTTAAAGCACTACAAATAGGAGAGCCAGAAATCTGGAAGATTACATATCCACATCTATAATTGGGTTAATTGTGCTGGGGTAAGCCGATAGTACGATGGACATTACTTGAATATATTATAAATTTATATTCTTTTCATGTTTTCCATTTCTTAGGATACATGTTATGTTTATATAAAAATCAATATTCAGATTCATCATGAATTATATAGAAACACATTATATGACAGACATAGGGCACTCCTGACACACCTAGACAGAAATAATATTTATATCTTCATGAAAAATAACCATTCTGGTTGTAATGAGAATAATAAAATCTAAGGCTTTCAAAATTGCTTATTTGCTTCTTGAGAAGTTACATGACAAAGTGGTACACTCATTATCCTTCGATAAAAACCTGACATTCTTTTATTCCAAGTGTCATATAATAAATTAAATGGCATGTTTTAAGTTCACAACAACCATAGGTAAAAAATTGAATCGGTGATTATATTGTCTTGATATCTGTGACAGATTTAACGTTTATTGTAATATTATGCATATATCTAAACAATTGTGTATTCCCCTTTTATGTCATATACAACAATCTTCTAAAAGAAAAATTTGCATATCACAATTGATCTTGATCATTTTCGTCTTAGATACTTCCGTTTGTAACCACTTTTTCTTTTCTTTCAGGTCTGATCTAGCTATTAATAATTTATGTCTTGCAGTTGCGGGCTGGCCATATGCTTTAGTACTGAACCTACAACCTTGTTATATTCACTTTACGTTTCAATGGATGGTTCCAAATATTAGATTGTTATGCTAATTTCAACTTTATGTTTTTTTTTTTTTTAATTATAAGACTAGAGTATCATATCTATCATTTCAGTGACATTTATGATGTGTTGTTGTGTTGATTGTCAATATGACTTCCCTTACTCCTATTCACCCACAAATTTAACAGTTTGGTTATGTAGCCACTAATACAAGGTAATTTTATTTAGTGCAACTGTTGTAATACAATTTACTCTTTCTAGGTGTGTCACATTGGTGTTAAGAAACACTTCTTGGAGGCAAACTTCCATGCGCCTAAATTATTAGTCTTATTTTGATTCACAACTAAACCTTAATTATTTTCTCCTAAACCAGTCATTTTTGCTGTTAAATTTGTAAACTCTGAATGTCTCATTTCAATGACATGTAACCACACTCATTTCTACCCATTAGGTCCAAGTGTTGAACTTAGGGCTTTGATACCATTTGTAATGTTCCTAGATTCACTCGATACAAATAGCCACAAATTGAATAATTAAGTTAATATGAAAGTGATATCTATCTATCTATATATATATATAATGGATTCACATCTATACCTATGGTTACTATTCTACTCATATAACATTTTATTTATTGGTAGTCATATGTCTCCTTTGTTCATTTTAGATGGTGTGCGCCACCAATTTGAAAATTGATTTCTTTTAATTTCTAGGAAATTTTTTGTTTGTGCCTTAATGAGCTTCTATGGTTGCTTCTAATGTAGCGCCAGGGATTCTATGTATGATGTTAGGGAATTTGCACTCATATTACAACCTTAACCATATCTTCCCCTTTTCTCAAGGCAAGGTCATCCAAGTACGCTCAAGGTATAATGGCATCGAATAACTTGCCCAATAATTTTTATCCTTGTACCCCAACCCAGGTGGTTAACCCTGTTCTATCACATAGCCTCCACTGGGGATTGTGTATGGTGTGTGGTTGACAGTCAAGATATATCCTCCTCAGATCAATGGTGTAGAGTAATTGTTCAAACCCTAGCTCCTCTATCAACCTTCTCTTCCTCATTTGGGTCATTGATTCCGCCGCAAACATTTCTTGGTTTGTAACTGTGAGTGGTGTCCTCTTAAGCGCTCACCACCCAATCCATCCCACTCTCGCTGGCGAACTTATAAACAATCACCCATAGGAGAGTGACAACTCATGAACAAATGGATACAAAAGTATGTTAAATCCGATTCTATTAAATTCTAATAGCTTCTAGTTTTTACTTTGCCATTAGGTAGCGCTTACAATTTTCTGTTACAGAGTGAAGAATGCGTCGATGAGGTAGTTGTGATGGCCTCCAAGCTATTTGCCTCATCCTCAATTCAGGTAATGTATTATTCATTTCTTTGTTTTTCTTTTTAAATTCTTCTCATGTTGGTAAAAGTCCTTCTGAGGTTATTGTTGAATCTTGTCTGTTGGGGATTTTTCTGAGAAAATCCCAAAAACAAACAAAATAAACTCCACAGAGGCAATGCTCTGTTTTCTCTCCACAGGATCTTTTGTGCACAGGGAATCTTTAAAAAAAATGACTGAGAACAGAGTTTTACATACCCAGAAAAGATTTCTATTCATTAAAACAAAATTCCTGTTACAAACTTCATCCTCTTTGCTGAGAGGGATTCACCAAAAACAACATTCATCCAACAAACTATTTACTCTGTCTCCTCCTGAGAATTTACAATGCTGGGTAAAATTCTCTTTTTCTTTTACTACTGTAAAACCCCTTTTACATTACTGCTGTAATTTTTTTTTTTTTACACATGCTTACCAAAAAAAATGCGCTCCTCTGTTCTTCGCGGATAGCACTGCTGTGCATTATCCTCTCTCACACTACTGAGTTACATTACAATGAGCGACCAATTTCATATGCACTTTTCATTACACATATAAAGTCAACCAAAAAAAATAATACATGCGCTCCTCCATTTTTCTTTATGCACTGCTGTGCATTAATACATGGTTTTTTTCGCTGCTCCTTCGTTTTACGATGGCCAACACTTAAAAAAAACATTACAGCCCACTTAACAAAAAACGTAACAAATATGATGTATATACTATACAAAAAAAACGTTTGATATATGTTAAAAAAATATATGCCGTATAAGAAAACTTAAATGCTTTACCAACTTTCTTAAATTCGATTTAACTCTTTTGCAGACACGAGTGGCGGTCAACCAAACTTAATTTTTCACTCCACACAATGTAGTTAATGTTGGTTGTATGCAGGTTTGGTTGATGGACGGCGGAGAATGATGGAGCAGATCGGACGGCGGACAAGAATATCGGGAGGCCTCTTCCTGCTGAACGATAGCGCCCGAAAAGTCAGACTTGCTTACGTATGCCGAGAGCCACGCGTCTGCACTATATTGTATCGGGCTCTTGTGTACGGAAACTGCCTTGTGACCAAAAGCGGTCCGATATCCCTCAAGCGGTTTATGGTTTCGTTGCGGTGGTTTTGGAGTTATAAATGTGCAGTTTAAATTACATATTCAACACTCCCCTTTAATTTCAACTGCTGGGCATTCAGTCATACCCAGACACTTCCTCAAAAATTCAAAGCTTTTCTGATCCAATGGCTTTGTCAAGATGTCTGCAACCTGTTCCTGAGTCTTGCAATGTTCTAAGACAATTTCTCCATTGTTCACCAATTCTCTGATGTAGTGAAACCTTGTATCAATGTGTTTCGTTCTCTTATGAAACACTGAATTCTTTGACAATGCAATAGCTGAGCTATTGTCACAAAAAATCATTGTCGCTTTTGCCTGCTCTTGGCTTAAGCTCTTCAACATTCTTCTCATCCAAACTGCTTGACATGCTGCTGCTGTAGCTGCCACATATTCAGCCTCTGCTGTAGACAATGCTACAATGGACTGCTTCTTAGAAGTCCATGAAATGGCTCCTGAACCCATATGAAAAACATAACCGGAAGTGATTTTGCGATCATCTACACTTCCAGCCCAATCACTATCAGTGTATCCAATTAAATCTGAACTTTCTGAGACACTATATAATATGCCAAACATTTTGGTACGTTTGACATACCTTAAAATTCTTTTTGCTGCCTGCCAATGTGCCTCCTTTGGCCTCTCCATAAATCTGGAAATTAAACTAACAGCATACATAATGTCAGGCCTAGTTGCTGTTAAATACATAAGGCTGCCAACAATACTCTTGTACAAACTAGGATCAAAATCCTTGCTGCTGTCCTCTCTGCTGAGTTTTAATCCCATTACTGTGGGAGTGATCGCTGCCTTGCATTCTTGCATGTTAAATCTGCCCAACACTTGATTTACATATCTAGCTTGTTAGATAAAAATTCCTTTTTCATTTTGATCTACTTCTATGCCTAAGAAGTATCTCAAGAAACCCATGTCAGTCATTTCAAATTCCTCTTTCATGACTGATTTAAAATTCTCAATGAGATGATCATCATTACCTGTGAAAATAACATCATCAACATATAAGACAACAATTAAAATTTTACCATCTTTTTCTTTGATGTAGACGGTGGGTTCTCCTTCACACTTGTCAAATTCATTATCCAATAGATAAGAATCTATCCTGCTGTATCATGCTCTTGGCGCTTGCTTCAGCGCATAAAGAGCTTTCTTCAATTTGCACACTTTGTGCTCTTCACCTTTCTTCTCATAGCCTAGAGGCTGTTCAATGTAAACCTCTTCCTTTAACACTCCATTTAGGAATGTTGACTTCACGTCCATTTGGTAGACTTTCCATTTGTTTTGTGCTGCTATGGACAACACTGCTCTCACGGTTTCCATTCTTGCAACTGGTGCGAAAGTCTCCTCATACTCTCTCCCATATTGCTGCTTGTACCCTTTGACAACCAGCCTTGCCTTGTGTCTTTCTATCTTACCTTCAGCATTGCTCTTGGTCTTGTAAACCCATTTAACTCCAATGACTTCTTTGCCTTTTGGTAGCTCAACCAAATCCCATGTTTTGTTTCTCTCTATGGCATTCATCTCCTCATCCATAGCTTATATCCATTTCTTATCTTTAATTGCATCTTCGAAATGAATAGGATCATCAACATGACAATACAAGGCAAATAAGGAATTCATTCCTTCATCATAAATGTCACTTAGATTTCTAAATTTCTTACCTCTTTCATTTGGTGTGCAAGTGCTTGAAGACGCACTTGAATTTCCTCCTTGTGGTGTGCTTGGAGAAGCACTCTCATTTATCCTCAATGGTGTCCCTTGCTGTCCTTGTGTTGGCGCTGCTGTTTGGGGATGCATTTCAGCCACCTCCTCATCATCTTCATCATAAGAAAAATAGTTTTTAACATTAACTGTCTTCTCTATGCTTCCATCCCAAGCTTCCTCTTCAATGAATTGAACATCTCTGCTGACAAAAAACTTCTTGGTGGATGGAATATACAACCTGTAAGCTTTGGATTCCTCACTGTATCCAATGAAGATGCATTTCTCCCCTTTGCTGTCCAACTTCCTCCTTAGCTGATCTGGTATGTGTGCATAGGTCACACATCCAAAAACTCTCATGTGGGTGACACCTTGCTTTCTCCCATTCCACGCTTCTTCCGGCACTTTGTTCAACACTGCTTTTGTAGGACACCTGTTCAAAATATACACTGCATAATTTACAGCTTCAGCCCAATAATCATTTGGCAAATGCTTTGCCTTCAGCATGCTCCTCGCCATATCCATGATGGTCCTGTTCTTCCTTTCAGCAACTCCATTTTGCTGTGGGGTGTATCTTGCTGTAAACTGTTTGTGAATTCCATTTTCTCTACAGAATCGTAGGAATTCCTTGGAGATATACTCACCTCCTCTATCAGTTCTCAAAACTTTAATGTGCAGCCCGCTTTGGTTTTCCCCAAGTGCTTTGAAATTTCGGAATTTTTCAAACACTTCACTTTTGTTTTTAAGGAAATATACCCAAGTTTTTCTTGTAAAGTCATCAATGAATGTTAGGAAATATTGGCTGCCTGCTAATGATGGAGCTTGCATTGGTCCACATAAATCTGAGTGGATGATTTCTAAGGGTGCCTTTGCCCTTATGCTCTTCCCTGATGGAAAACTTTCTCTGTGTTGTTTTCCCAAAATGCAACCTTCACAAAGGCTGTCCGGTTTCTCTATCAATGGTAATCCTCTTACCATTCCTTTCCTGCTCAACAAATTTAGACCTCCAAAATTGAGATGTCCAAATCTCAAGTGCCACAACCAATTTTCATCCTTTGGCATGCTTTGGAAAGCCTCTTGGGTGACTGCTGCAATTTCTCCTTTGTTTTTCAAATCTGCCCTTATTTTAAGAGGGAACATCCTGTTCCTTGTTATCTTCACTTCAGCAATGCATCTTTTGCTGGGTGCTATATCCATGATGGTGCATACATCATTTTTAAAGAAAACATTGTACCCCTTATGGACAAGCTGTCCAATACTCAAGAGGTTACATCTCATTCCGGGGACATAATAGACATCTGCTATGGTTTTCCTTTCTCCTTGCTTTGTAAATATTTTTACCTCTCCTTTTCCCATAACAGAAATTTTGCTATCAGTTCCTAGTGTGACTTCTGATTTCACATTTTTATCTAGGGCAGAAAAGAAAGCTATGTTTCCTGTCATATGGTTGCTGCAACCTGAGTCTAAAAACCATATGTCTTCACTGTTTGTTTCAGCCATGTTACAAGCTAACAACACATTATCTTGACTGTTGTTTTCTCTAGTGACATTTGCATTTGATCTATTGTTCATATCATGCTGTTTCTTCCTACATTCACTGGCATAATGCCCATATTTTTTACAATAATAGCATTGGACATTGGATTTTTCATACCTTTGTCCTTTAGCATGATGTTGTCCTCTTTGTTGGCTGCTGCCTTGGCCTTGGTTCTGATTTGGATTGCTGCCTCTTCCTTGAGAATTTGTTGGGCTGTTCCTTCCACCTTTGTTCTGGCTTCTGCCTCTTCCTCTCTTGTTTCCTCTGCCTTGACCTCTTCCTCTTCCAAAGGACATCTGGGTCTTGAAGGCTTGCTCTAGAGATGAGTTTTCATTCCTACTCAACCTCTGCTCATGTGTTATCAGTGATGCATGAAGCTCATCAACTGAAAAGTTTGAGAGATCCTTTGTCTCCTCTATGGTGGTGACAATCGCATCAAACTTTGAGGGTAAGACCCTCAATATTTTCTCCACAATCCTCCTTTCTTCAATGGTTTCTCCATGAGTCCTCATCTGTGTGACCAAACCAATCACATGTGTGAAGAATGAGTCAATATTATCTGACTCCTTCATGCTCAGATTCTCAAAATATTTTCTCAGCAATTGTAGTTTTGCTGTCTTCACTCTCTCCATGCCTTGATAGGCTGTCTTGAGGGTTTGCCATGCTTCATTTGCTGTCTTAGCTGCTGCTAACCTTGGAAACACACTCTGGTCTACTGCTAGATACAACAACACACGAGCTTTTGAATCCTTCTTCCTATTGCTCTTCAGCAGATCCTTCTCTGCTGGAGTTAATCTATTAAACTCATTTTCATCTGCTGGTTCTTCAAAACCATTTTCAACTATTTCCCATAAATCTTGAGAGGCAAACAGGGCTCTCATAGTTATTGCCCAATAGTCATAGTTTTTCCCATTGAACTGTGGGAGCTGGGTATTAAACATACCCATGCTAGTGCTAGTGCTGGCCATTTCTTGCACTTCTTAACTATGCTTTAAAATGCTTGACTGTGTATTAAAATAACTGACTGTCTCTTCAGCAGTAACAAAAAGAAAACTTTGAAGAATACCTGAATCTTTTGTTGACTGTGTCTTCACTCTACTGGAGAAGATTTACTGCTGCAACAAAAGACTCCTCCTTTCAGCTTCTTGAACACCTTCAAAGAGCCTAAGCCTGCTCTGATACCACTGTTGGGGATTTTTCTGAGAAAATCCCAAAAACAAACAAAATAAACTCCACAGAGGCAATGCTCTGTTTTCTCTCCACAGGATCTTTTGTGCACAGGGAAGCTTTAAAAAAAATGACTGAGAACAGAGTTTTACATACCCAGAAAAGATTTCTATTCATTAAAACAAAATGCCTGTTACAAACTTCATCTTCTTTGCTAAGAGCGATTCACCAAAAACAACATTCATCGAACAAACTATTTACTCTGTCTCCTCCTGAGAATTTACACTACTGGGTAAAATTCTCTTTTTCTTTTACTACTGTAAAACCCCTTTTACATTACTGCTGTAATTTTTTTTTTTTTTACACATGCTTACTAAAAAAATGCGCTCCTCTGTTCTTCGCAGTGCGCATTATCCTCTCTCACACTACTGAGTTACATTACAATGAGCAACCAATTTCATATGCACTTTTCATTACACATATAAAGTCAACCAAAAAAAATAATACATGCGCTCTTCCATTTTTCTTTATGCACTTCTGTGCATTAATACATGGTTTTTTTCGCTGCTCCTTCGTTTTACGATGGCCAACACTTAAAAAAAAACATTACAGCCCACTTAACAAAAAACGTAACATATATGATGTATATACTATACAAAAAAAACGTTTGATATATGTTAAAAAAATATATGCCGTATAAGAAAACTTAAATGCTTTACCAACTTTCTTAAATTCGATTTAACTCTTTTGCAGACACGAGTGGCGGTCAACCAAACTTAATTTTTCACTCCACACAATGTAGTTAATGTTGGCGGTATGCAGGTTTGGTTGATGGACGGCGGAGAATGATGGAGCAGATCGGACGGCGGACAAGAATATCGGGAGGCCTCTTCCTGCTGAACGATAGCGCCCGAAAAGTCAAACTTGCTTACGTAATGCCGAGAGCCACGCGTCTGCACTATAATGTATCGGGCTCTTGTGTACGGAAACTGCCTTGTGACCAAAAGCGGTCCGATATCCCTCAAGCGGTTTATGGTTTCGTTGCGGTGGTTTTGGAGTTATAAATGTGCAGTTTAAATTACATATTCAACATTGTCTTCGGCCATGTTACTCGACCATATATACAACTCCTAGAAATTTCCAACCTTCGGATCCGTGGCGATGTCTCTAGTGTAAAAAGATTCAGGTGAGAGTAAAGTTTCCTCTTTTTGCAGTTGGTTTTATTTAATTCAACTCATCATCATATGTCGAACTTGGATTTCACATTTCCTTACTGTTATTCCCGGTTTGTGGTTTCTTTTTCCTACTCACTGGGTCTACCACTTCCATTAGCGGCCTACATGCATATGGAAGGCATAGTTCACGAAAATACCAGGTATTGTGTTTTCACAGCTCACACCATGTTTAGTTTTCCATTTATCCTTGGCATTTACACTTAAATTTTTCTGTGACTCATGAGCCTTAATGGTTTCCTCTTTATTTATATTTTTTTCATTGGAATTATTACTACTGCAATCCTGTATCTTTGGTTGATTGTCGCTTAGGTCAAGTCGACATATGCTAACAGTTGTTCCTGCTTCTCCTTGACGATTGTTCTCAGTTGGGAGATTGGTGACACTAAATTACATAGTTTGTTTCACTGGTGAAACTATCCTCTGGCACCGATTTTATGCTTCTAGAATATTTAAGGGTTTCTTTGTATAATGACGGAAGAGTTTACTCTCCTCCTTTCCTTCCGGGTTTACGACCTTGGGTTACAATTGTTATGTATTGTTTTTATTTTCTGCTATTTTCTGAGAAAAAATTCACTGGATTCCGTCTAGAATCGAACATTCTTTGTACGTATGTCACCCTTTAGGGTACACACACAGTGACATCATGAAATACGCTATATATATATTTTTATTATGATTTTATCTGTACACTTATGTTATTTTTGAACCGCTTGTTCAATTATTTTCATTATATACATGCATATTATAATTAATTTCCGTATTTTTATTCGCTCTTGAGTCCAAGCAACTTTTGAAGTTTATGACTTACATTCTCGCTAGAATACCTAGATGGGTTTAACTTGGAATGTTTGTATTTGCAATGGCAATTTCTGCTTAGTTATTAGTTAGTTGCCTTACTGTTAACACCCTTACTACATACATCGACTGTAATAGAGTAATACACTTATTTTATACATATCAATTCCAAATGATTGATTGGTGGTGATTTTTATAATTTCTATGGAAATATGTATGTCGCTAGCAGTGGAAATTTATCTTGGTTTTGTTTTGTAATTTAGGTTAATAATTAGATCGAAATTGATCTAGCTATATTTCTACTAACCAATGTCTCCCCAGCTATAATACTATATATGAAGGCTATTATCGCACGTTTTGTGTCATAACAGTTTAGTGGGACTACTGTTTACAATCTTTCAGTACTCCCGGAATAACGTTTCTTTGAATTCCATACTACAAATCTATGTGATTAATTTATAAATAATCCTCTCATTTTTCATTGTTTCTAGCACCTATGGGTTCTTAATTCCTTCTGAACTTCGTGGAAGCGGTCGGATTCACTATCTTTGCTTGCTGTTATCCTCTACTATAGGTTACGAGATTCATGTCGAAACTGTACATACCTTTCCTTGTCCTCCAACAAGAGCACTGAGGGAAATGATTCTAAAGCTTCTACTAATATTTATTTACCTAGCTAGGCTTACAAGTTTCTTTTTGGGTTATTATATGCACTTGTTTACCTATGCTAACTGTTTTGGCAATTATGTCTTGCCAATATTAATGTTTTTTGCATGCTCGTGGCATAGTTAACATACCACCCTTCTCACGCTCATTTACAGTCCTAGCAAACTATCATGACAAACATACAAATCCTTATCTCTGAAGTCTCTCATTTCTTCTCTATTATCTTGCTCACTAAATGAGGACGCCTCATAAGATATTCTTATGAGAAGATCCCTCCATACTACCTTAATTAATAAGGCCTCATTAGAAAAAAATTGACTTCAAGGATGTACACAAAAATTAATGTGTCATCTCGATATTGTTACTACATGGAAAACTTCACTACCCCGGTGAGTTAAATTATCCTTGTGCATAGATGATCCATATACTACCTCTAACTCTACAGTGATATAATCACAAATGATCTATGTAACTATCTCTAGTTTTACAGTAATTTAATCACTAAATAATGAGTGGATTAGCGTAAAACAACTAGTAGGTAGTAATACCAAATTACAATTCTAGGGACTTTTTTGTCCGTTTAATAATCAATCTACAGTTCATATAATATAAACATGGTATATTCCAATCACAACAGTAGTATCTAGTTTAAGCAATCCATTTAGAATTTATAAATTCTTTCCACACCATCGTCAATCCACTCAAGGAATATGACATAAGTATATGTTATACATTCTAGTTATCAATAATTTTACAGATTCAAATCATACTTATAAATAAAAGCTAGAAAATCAGCACTATATGTAAACATTCAAATGCTGAATAAATTAAAAAATTATAACAAAAAATTAACATTTAATAGAAAATAAAGTCACGCAATAAACCATCCAACCAATATTTACTCAGTAGGGAAATTTTGAGGTCTAAAATGGGTCTCCTAAAGAAAATATACAATCAAAATTCATTTCATGAGAACCAATCACATTTTAGGGGATGACATAATCCCCAATAGTTGAGGTGTTATTGCTTGAGTTAAAGGTATTTATTTGTCACATTTTCAATGGTGGATAAAAACTCATGGTTAACCATGGTAGTTCTCTAAGTACATATAAAATCATAAAGTAAAGTAACCATAATAAAAGTCATTTCACACTTTTTGAATAAAATATTATTGTTGTCATTTCATATTTTTTTAGAAAGAAACAATGCATATCTCTATACAATCTTCATGTATTTACACACTTTTCAATAAATATTATATTTGTATATTTTCATATATTTATTTTTAAATTATATATGCATCTCATTTTGTTTACTATTACAATTTCAAATTAATTATAAGTTATATATATATATATATGTGAAATCAAAATAAATAAAAATGTGACAATGTAATTTTAGGATAAATCAATTCTATGGATAATATTATTATAATATTTATAGCAATACAAACATATTAAAATTAAAGAAAAAAAAATATATATTATTTTTGTATGGTTTATGATTTTTTTAATAAATTGATCTTACAAATTCTGCTTAATTTCAAGTTATTAAGTCCCCAACAAAAAACAAATTTTTAATTTTTGTAAATTATTTGATAAACTCTTACACAATTTTATGACAATTGTAACTAGTTTATAAATTAATACATAAAATAATATATTACATTTATTATATTATATTATTTGACTTTTATATAGTATATTATTTAATTACATGTTAATTATTGGTTTATATTAATTACATGTTATTATATAATTTAATTATATAATTTAGATAATATAAATTTTAATTAATAGTATATTATACAATTAAGAATTTACGAATTTATATTTATAATATATTTTAAGTTATATAAGAACAAAGGACAAATGCATTAGTCGTTTAATGAGAATCATTTTTTTTGAAAAGCTCATTCTTGTTTATAGTCACATCAATACAATTTTTTTATGCTCTAGGTGTCTCATTCCCAAGGACATACATTCCAAGCACATACCACCCAACTTTGAACTGAGTACCTTCAGTTCACCCCCAAGCTGAGATGTTCTTCCCAAGGTACCAACAAACTCTGTTGATCCCTTCAATAGGTATTTAATATCTTTATTTCATCATGAAGTTTCCTTTAGCAACGTCTTGCTTTTGTGGACATTTTTATCCACTTGCCTAGGCTTTTCCATAAAAGCCCGCCCTTTTCTCCCGCGATACTTTTATGCATATCCAAGCTTAACATCTTTCTCCAGCTAAGCAACTTAATGGATTTTTCTCTCCCATCCATTGAGTTTATCTATAATTTCATCTAGAATTCTTATCATGAAAGAATTATCCAATCTCATTCACCAATGAAATTTTTTTGTTGTTTTTTCTTTCTTTCTTTGGCAAGAATCTCATTTCTAGGTTTCTTATTCCCAAACACATACATTCCATTTATATATTTATTAGTAAATATTCATTTACGTAATTATTCTAATATTCTTCATGGATTTTCTGCCATTCTTTCTAACGTAACTCAATCTCACTAAAACAATATTACGACAACAGAGGGATATTACAAAGGAAGGGAAAAGCAAGCAAAGGAAGGACAAGGAAAATAAAGGAAAGCAAAGAGCAAGCAAGGAAGAGCAGGATCAAGTAGCTTCAGTAGGAATACTTGTAGGTAAAATATTGCATGTGTGATTTCCTAACTAGTTTTGACATGCATGGCTTTGCATGTTGGTATTTGGTTCTCTGACTATCAGTGGCATGGTCTTGCCGGGTTATGATAGTGGTTTTCAAACTCGCCTTGTCCTTTTCTAGATAGCCATGGTGTGATGGGATTGTTTCTCGGTTTTGAGCTTTGGAATTTCCACATGGTTTCAGAATCTGGGGCGGAGTTGGTCTTAGGAAAATTCCCAAATGCCTAGGAATCCCTCAACTGGTTTTGGAAAGATACATAATAAATCCTGAGGGAAAAGTCATGGTTTAGAGCCCAGTTATCCGGTGTGGATTGTGGTAAAGCCTGAGAGACAAGGAGACAAAAAATTCCTCAAGGATAGTGATGGATTCTAGAGGCATTCCAAGCTCGGTTTGGTTTTGTGATCTTAGTGCCGGTTTTGGTGAGATCACGGTTTGGTGAGGGTGGAGGTGGTTTAACCTCTGGATTCCCTTGGTTGTTTTGGATTGGTTTATCCATGAGATACCACATTCATGCTTGGAATATGGCACGAGGGTGACTAGATGAAAGAAATATTTGGTTCAGCCATGTCTATGGTCGGGTGGTACGTGGAAGTCCTAAACTTGGTTGGCTCTTGCCTATGTTTAATAAAAGCTAAGTTCTCTTGATTTTGTACTTGTTATTATGTGGCCTTAATGGTTGTTATCTCATTGTTATTTACATGGTTTAATGTTGGTTATAAGCATGGTTATATGACTAGTTATAGTCATGGTTATTTCATGTATTTACTTGTAACTGAAAGGATAGTGGATGCAAGGCCTAATTGATGTCAAAACATTGAAGGGATGAGGGTGGTGATCCTTCTTGTCAAGTCTCATATGACTTATCAGTAATTTATGCTTTGTCTTCTATTCATGTCCTATAGATTGCATTGATGCCAAGTGTTTGACAGAATGTAAATCTCAGTTGGGGATGGTGAGGCCTAGTCATGGAGCCAGTTTTTGGCTTGCAAGTCTCGTTATCATGTAAATTATGGATTTTGAAAGCTACAAGGGTTTCTGGGCAGTGACATGGATTTTGGGCTTGAAAAGTGGCACAAATCCTGGAGTTGCAAGCACAAGTCTAAGGAGAAAAGTCCCCAGATGCACCCATGCCTTGCTATGGGAGCGACTGGAGCCTCCCAGACACACCCTTGTCCATATGAAGGGAGCGTCCAGGGGTTTAATGGTAATCAGTGGGACCTAGGGACTGGTCATGGGGATCAATGGGAAGGCTTATGGGAGTCCTGTAGTAGGTATAAAAGGTCTATGTTGTGGGTTTCCATTGGTTCCACTTCCTTAAGGCCACCTAGGAGGTCAAGTCTTGTCAGAATAACCCCTAACCTCGTGTTTACCCTAGGTAAGTCAGTGAAATTGGGTAGATATGAGGGGAGGCATTGTTACAGGGTTGTATTAGAGTGGGTTGCACTCTCTATGGGAAAAGTCTGATGTTGTTAAGGTCATTGTCATCATACATGGGACCAGGGTACACTGTTGGTATGGTCATGCATGATGTTATGTGTTGATAATGTTACATATCCATATATAGTTATGTTTATACATGTACATGATAATGTGGACTATTCTTGCATATGAGATAAGCCTCCCCTGAACAAAAATAAGGTATGGCTTTTATTTTGGTATCTATTTCGTTTTATGACATGGTATACTTGCAGGAAGAAGAGAGGCAAGGATGATGAGCAAAATGGTATACTATAACTCTCGTGATTCTCCTTATAGATCAATTGAGAATAAGGAGATGAGCATTATCCTGGTATGGAAAATAGATTGAGGAGCTTGAGGGCTAAAATCAAAAGTTGCAAGGCAGAAAATGACAAGTTGGTTGAGGCTCAGGAAAGACTTGCAAGGGCTCAAGAAAAGTAGATAGAGGTTAATGCATATATCCTTCAGAGCTTGTCAGAGTTGGAAAAACAGGGACATATGAGGATCAGTTAGGAGTAGGAAGGAAAGACCAATGGAGCCTATGATAACATGTCTCAGTCTGGGCACTGGTTGGATAGAGAGGACACAGTTAGAGGTGGCATAACATTGGACACACCTGACAGGAGGACTAGTATGTATGGGAATCATTTTGGTTCCTCTTCTAGGATACATTACTGTAGTCATTGTTAGGGTGCTATAAATTTTACAGGATGAGTTATTGTTTTACCTGATTATGTGGGTTTGAGAGATGTAAATAATATTTCATCCTACAAATTATTTCAAAGAACAAAATAAAAAAGTAAAAATAAAACCTTTGAACAAATCATAAAGTATGCTTACAAGTCAAAATGCAGCATTAAAGGTTAATTAAAGTATGCTTAGATTAATTAATCACATCATTTATTTGCGATTAAATTTGTAATAAATTTATGGTTGGATGTGACACTTTTGTCGTTTGTAATAACTGGTGTGCAAGAAGCAACAACCATGATTCAACCCGCCCGGATCAACAACGAGAGATCAAATTTAGACCCTCCCAGCTCCTCCGACACTTAGGGGGGGGGGGGACAAAAAGTTGTTTCCCATTTTCCCTCTTATGTGACGTGGCCTCCCATCATGTGTTTCACACCGCCCCCCCCACCCCCCCCGCCTAAAACCATTTACCACTCCTACCCCCCTCCGAAAATTTCCCATCTCCCTCCAATGTTTATTTACCCCCATCACATCATTTCCCCACCATGTCTCTACTCCCGCGCCTTTCTTCCACACTCACACATCGACTATTTCCACCCACCATGTGCCTCCACATTATCTCCCACCTGCATGTCACCTTTCGCCTCCACGTCATATGTTTGTTTCATGGTCAGTTAAAGCTATGTTTTTTTCCCTATACAACACAGTAATTTCAAACATGGTTTACAAACAAATAAGAATGAATTTTAAAAACTTAAAAGAGGTTTTGTTCATAAAATCCTCATGTACAAAAACCTCTCTTCGTTTTCTAACAGCTATTATGGTTTGGGATATTTGGATGAAGCTTTGCAAACATATTTCCCCAAATTTTCCTATTTTTAGCCAATGTTTTCACAGTTGTTTGGGGTCAACCGGTTTTCCACATTTGTTTGTTATCATTTCTCAAAGTTTGTTTAATGCACTTTTCCATCAACAAAAGAAAAAATCTCTTTGCTTTGTATTAGTTAATGAGAATTAGAAGCTTTTTATTTTGATTAGTGATTAGCGATCTCAAAGAAAAGTTTGTTAATTTCCATTAGCTGCATTAGGGAAGTTATTTGTTGTTTTGTGATCATTTCGTTTGCGTGAAAGCCCTCAAACCCTCTCGTAACTAGCATTCATCGAATGAAATGACATATTTTGGCATATAGTTTGCATTTAGGGAACTTTGAGAGATTACATACGGCAAGGCCTGAAAACTGAAACCTAATACAAGATCAACTTAAAATGAACTGAATGAATCTAACAACGCAATGGAACATAACGCACACATTTAGAGGTCTAGGCTAGAGACGTGCTCCGACGTCGTTAAACCTAGTCACTTTTGTTTCACTCAAGGTTGGGTGATTCCTCCTTCCGTGACGCAATAGTGGTCTAGTACGGATTTGAGCTCCCATGTACTGTCGAGTATATGGGGAGACCCCACTAGGTTATCATCCTTTATCCATAGGAAGCTGTGTTTGCCACCTTACAAACCGTAACACACAGAACACAACATTCAGGAAGATTGACTGCCGTATGGAAAGTCCTTGGTTTTCATATGATTGCCAAGGTGTATATGCAGTTTTACGGATTGTCTGGTAAACCCTTTGCCTAGTTCTCCAGAGTAGTCACTTTTGATCCTTTTCGGACTCCCTAAAAGAAAAGGCTCATCTGAGCACTTGTCACTTCAGGCTCACTAAACATTCGAAGGCGACTAGAGTCATCTTTTTGTCCTTTTCTCGACTCTTTAAAGATGAAAAGGTCAAGTTATGTCCTTGCGTCCTAAAATTTATTCGACTACGTTCACATCTACCCGGTTAGATCTTGTTTGCGTTAGTTTGAGTAGGGTTCTTTCTCGTTTGTGATGGAAACTTTTCCGGAGTTTACCAACCTAGGCATCCCCTCTGATGGGAATCTTGGTCATTTCCCTCCTTTCGGAAATGTTGGTGCTCCTTACATGGCAACGTTGTCCCTTCCTGGGTTAACTGTTGGGTTGCCTGTTTGGTTGTTCTCAACCTCTCTGGTCCCTACCGTCTCAACTGCTGGTCAATCAGTTCCTCCACCCGAACAACATCATGCTGATTCTAGGGTGGACCTCTCCCCTTCTTCGCCTGTTTCTGCGTCCTCATCTTCTACTTCGCCTGGTGAAAGTCTGGATTCAAGTAACCAGGTAGCTAAGAAGAAGAAGAAGAAGACTCCTAGGCGAGAGGTTAAAAGTACAACTCAAGTCGAGCCACCTTCTGCTCCTCCGAGGAAGGTCAAATTTCCTTGTAGATTGTGCAAGGATGACCACCTTCTTCGTGATTGTCCTGGCGTTCCCAGGATCCTTGAAGTATGGTCGCGCGATCTAGCTCGACCCTCATCGTCCTCTGAAGCTCATGGCGATGCCACCCTATCAACTGACAACATTCAGAAGAAAGGGAAGATTCGAATCCCCTGTAGACTATGTGAGGGCAATCATCCCCTTCACCTTTGTCCGCTCATGGATAAAGCTTCCGCTGTTTTGGAAAGTCTTACAGCTTCTTCACCCCAACTTCCTGTTGGTTATCAGAAGCTTTCTTCTGACCCCCTCCCTGTGGACAAAGAGATCGACTTAGATTCTTCTCTAGTCTGTTCTCCTCCTTTCGAACCTAGTTGTGCTAAGCCTGCTCCAGACCAACCATTGGTCGGAGAGAGTGTTGACTTGGGTTCACCACCTGTTGATTACTCTGTTCCGGAGGAGCATCATGATTCTACTGCTCATGTTCTTCTCGTCTCGTCAGATTCTCCTGAGTCCAAGAACGACCCTCCTATCCTCGCTGATCAAGAGAGTCCTTCTTCGGTTCCTATAGAGCATGGGGGCAATCATACGATTCCCCCACCAAGTAGTTTGGCCATCTCCTTCGACTGGAGTCACCTGACTACTTTCCGCCTTCCATCCCATGTGCCTTTCCAAATTACAGTACTTGCCTATGATAAGGCAGTACCTGGCACTGTTTTGGATGAAGGAGCATATGTCAGTCTTATGCCGTCCACTACTTGGCAAGCTTTAGGTTCCCCGCAGCTTGGGCTGGTCGCACAAAATCTGTTAGCATTTGACGGGGGAACCAGTCAACCTCTAGGGGTCCTCCCGAAATTTCCTATTACTTTGGGAGGCAAAACCATCTATATGGACGTGCTGGTTGTCCAAGGTGCTTTAGATTTCAGTCTTCTCCTTGGCCGTGACTATGTTTATGCCATGGGGGCCCTTGTCTCTTCGATTTTCCGTGTGGTTTGCTTTCCACACAATGGAAGAATTGTGACTATAGATCAATTATCGTTCTTTAGTCCCCCGGTGCCTCCTGCGCAGCTGCCACCCCCTCCTGGTTTTTACCCACCGGTTGTGTCTGCCCCACCGCAGGTCAACTACGTGGCTACCTACCCCGTGCCTATATCCCATGATGATGCCGTCATGCATAATGTCCTGGGGGCATTGGGTCCTGACTTCCAAGATGTTTTCCTTCCACCGGGAGTACCATTCTTGGAAGTGACGACTTCCTGTTCATTATGATGAAGTTCGTTTGGAGCATAGTTCACTTTCCTATGTCAAGCTCCTTAAAAAATGAAACTAGGTCTGGTCGAAGCATAGTTCGCTTTCCTATGTCAAGCTCCTTAAAAAATGAAACTAGGTTTGGTCGGAGCATAGTTCACTTTCCTATGTCAAGCTCCTTAAAAAATGAAACTGGGTCTGGTCGAGCATAGTTCCTGATCTTGTGTCAAGCTCGTTAAAAAATGAAACAAGGGTTATGAGGATAGTTCTTTTACTGTGTCAACCTCATCAAAAAATGAAACAACTCCCTTTCCAAATCGAGTCTTTTGATTAAGATCTCGTAAAATACAAGTCGAGTCTTTCATAGATCTCGAGAGTGAACCTTCATTCCATCCACTTTGTTGAATGCAATGAAGCTTGGGGGGCATGTACCTCGTTTTGCGTCATTATGCTGGGGGCATGCGAACTCATAACAAGCATAGTTTTTCATTTCAAGCTTGTGTAAACATGAAACCGAATCCAAGCAGAGTTCTCCATGGTTCAAGCTTGTGTAAAAATGAACCCATACCTAATTCACATCTTGTGATTGCCTTGGTTGTTTCATTCCATTGCCACCATCTCTTTGGCCGATCATATGCTTTCACTTGGTTGTTTTCCTTTCCTGAGGAACTCCAGCCATGAGTGGTTTTATTAGCCAACCTCTTGACCATTACATGTTTTGAGCAGTTCCACCATTGCCGGAACCAGTTGCTACCCTTTATACCACTCGTTCCTCTAGGACGAGTCACCTTTAAGCTCTTTTTTGACTCGTAAAATATGAAAAGATTGCCAAGTATTTTTTATCCTCTTTGACTTGTTAAAGAGAATAAAAATGGAGGTCTGCTTTTAGCTCTTTTTCGACTGTTTAAAGACGAAAAGATTGCCGAGTTTTTCCTCTTGACTCGTTAAACGTAAATAAGAGGCGGTCGTCTTTAAGCTCTTTTCCGATCGTTTAAAGACGAAAAGATTGCCGAGTTTTTCCTCTTGACTCGTTAAACGTAAATAAGAGGCGATTTTCTTTAAACTCTTTTCCGACTGTGTAAAAACGAAAAGATCGTCGGACCCTTGTCGTTTCAGGTTCGTTAACAGTCACGAAGCGATGTGGTTTCGATCGTTTTTTTACCTTTTCAGGTTGAAATCACTACTCATGAAAAGTACTCCTCGATCGTAATGATCAGGCAGTTCTTTTGAGCATTGTTTTATACTTTTTCGGGCTCGAGAGACACAACTTTATGAAAAAGGACCCCCCCGGAGTTTCCTTTTCTGCTGTCTTTTCAAACTCTCTAAACATGAAAATACGTCGAGTTCTTCCTTTGTCAGACTCGTTAAAACTTAATGACATCGGATTCCGTCGAAATGACGCCTTACAAGCATATGCTATCCCCGTCAAGCTTGTTGATAAAAATAACTGGGGTACTCGCCAGAAATGGTGGGGAAAATGGACCCACAATTATTGTCGTGTCGGCAGTATGTCGCTCTTGAACATGGCACTTGTCTTCCTTCGTGTCTGGGTGGGGACATCTCATCTTGTTTTTACACTTGCCTCCATGGGTTTGGGTTATCCTGTTTGACCTCTCATCTGCTCATTGCCCTGTCACCATGACCCCTGATCATTTGATGTCAAATACTGCCAAGTCCACTGTCGTGCCGCCAATATGTTCAAGAGAAGTTGACCTCTGCAGAATACTCAACACAAAACATCTTATCCTTCTCTGTCTCATGTCGATGATGTGGGAAACATTATGACCCACCTTCGATCAAGGTCACTTCCTGTCGACTTCAGCTCATTATCCAGGAAGTTGACCTAGAGACTCCCTTCAGGTGCCTTGGAGCCTACATGCCTCAATGGCAGGTTCTTCGTGTTCGACGCGAGGTTTTCATCATTGGCCTCCGATCGAATGATTCTATGGGTGTTCGACGCCGGCTCACTGATTCGCACGCCGTAGATTGTACCTATAGTACCTTGAGGACCATTGTCATTATTGGTGGTACCTCTTGCGTCTGTTAACAGTTTTCATTATTGACTGGTAATCAGACGATGTTCTTGCATGTTCGACTTTGACTCCCATATTCGCATGCTTGAACTTGTACTTTGTTCGGGTCGAGATGGAGCGCAAGACCTTGGATTTTGTCTGTTGAGATCCAGGTTGCGATTTTGTGGATTATTATGATCATTACATGACTCATTCACTAGATGGCTGCGACCATGCCTGAGTCTACTTATCGATCCTCACTGGATGGCTGCATCCATACCTTGGATTTGGATTTTTATGTACTCTGCTATGGATGGCTGCGCCCATACCACATACATCATGTACTTGAGATATCAGTTGTACTTCTCCATGCAGGTTCTCCGGCTGCAGTGTTTTCAGTTGGCCATGATCTTGTAAAGCATTTCACCCCTCTCTCTCTCTCGGGCCTCATGCTTTAGGGGGCATATGTTACACAGTAATTTGTCACCGTCCCTGTTACCCCTTCTCCCACACATTGGAGGACTTATTCCGGGACCTGTGAGAAGTGACATAACCTGAAAACACTTGCATTGTATCCCCTTGAGTATGCACTTCATATGCCCTGAAGACACCTTATGCAAAATACCCAAAAAATAGCCCTTTTTCCATTGGTGCAGTTCCACTGTGTATCACTCGTGCCAATGGGGGAAATCCTCCAAAGAGGGCGTGCCAGCTGGCGCTCTGTCTCAGAGTCGCACTCGCGCCAGCCTAGTTGGGTAAAGTTTTTAACAAACCAACTTACGAAGGTTCTTCCTAACTCACTCATGAACTGAATCTATATTGAGTTGGGTCTGTTTGGCTTCGAATATCCATAGAAGGGAAGTAGTTCTCCACCTCTCATGGAAGCTTCTTAGAGATAAAGCCAATCCCATGAATCTTGTGGATGACCTTAACTCCTTCCCCTCTATCTATAAAAGCTTGTCCTTTTGCCTTTGACAAGTTAGAGTCTCCAAGTTCCAAATTCTAAGTCCCAAAGTCTGAGAATTGCTAAGCTCATGCTACAAGAAGCCTTCTTCATTCCCATGAAGCTAAATCTAAAGTGAGGAGATTCTTGTCCAAGTAACCAAGGAGAGAGAGGCTTGTTCCCCATTCCCAACAAGCTTTGCAAGACATGTGCTGCTGATCACCCAGCCAAAGGAGGATTTGACGTCAGAACTATGGTTGTATTCTTCTTTGTTTATCAATAATAATATACGACTATCATTATGGTTCCACTCTTATTGTCTTTTGTAATGATGATTGAGTTATATCCTTTCTGACTGATATATAGTTGCATCTATTGGATTTTATGCTTGTATTTGTGTCGTTCTTTGCGTGTGCAAGTGTCCGTTCGTGAGGATCGTGGGGATTGTGATCAACCGAAGCAAAGGAATGGGAGCGACAACTCTTCTACAAGTACTAGCGTTGGAATCCAGGTAGGCCCTCATCATCGGTCTTTGATTTGCAATTAGGAGCCTGCGTGATAGCGTTGTTTGATTGTTCCTAGACCCCATTTGGGCTAGTAGGGATCGCCTCTGTCCGCAGAGGGGATTTACCTCATCTACAAGTACTATGCGTGTGCAGGAGGGATTTACCTCAAGGAACGGAGCGACGACTCTTCTACAAGTACTAGCGTTGGAATCCAGGTAGGCCCTCATCATCGGTCTTTGATTTGCAATTAGGAACCTGCGTGATAGCGTTGTTTGATTGTTGCTAGACCCCATTTGGGCTAGTAGGGATCGCCTCTGTCTGCAGAGGGGATTTACCTCATCTACAAGTACTATGCGTGTGCAGGAGGGCATTTACCTCCACAACAAGCTTCATTGCAGGTATCGACTTGCATGTGTATTTTCCTTGCTAGATTTGGCATGCATGGCATTGGTTTTTCTAGGTGTAAAAATGTTTTTAAGCCTAGCCTTGCCATTTCTGGATAACCATGGTGTGACGGGGTTCTCATGTTTTGGTTGAGCTGGATTGCCAGATGGATTCGAAGTTAAGTGGGGTGGATCTCTGAATGATAGAGCACATGGCCTAGTGGTCAGTGAACCAAACTGTGGATCACAGTAAAGCCATTGGCCTAGTGATTCCTGAGCCAGACTGTGGGTTGTGATAAAGCCAGGATTGTGTTTCCTTGGTGGGCCTAGGAATCCTTGCAGGTGAATGGCAAGATATACGGTAAAGCCAGGAGGTGGTTTTTTCTCCGTGGGCCTAGTAATATCGGGTTTGGGATATGCGGTAAAGCCTGGAGAGTGTGTCTCTATTTAGGGCCTAGTAATCTGGGTTTGGATTGCAGTAAAGCCTGGGAGACTAGGAGACAGGAAAATTCATCACGGTGTAGGTGGAGAAATCCGGTGGCATCCATGCTTGTTTGGCCTAGTGATCGGGTGGAGATCATGGTAAAGCCTATTATGATGTGTTCATTGCATTGGCCTAGTGATCCGGGATGGATTACAGTAAAGCCTGGTTTCTATTAATCAGGGTGAGGTGGTTTAGCCTCGGTATGCCCTGGTTGAGTTCTTTTGGTTTGAGTATCACATTCATGCTTGGAATATGGCAAGGGAGTGAATGGATGAATAGAGATTTGGCTCAACCATTCTATGGTCGGGTGGAAGGTGGTAATCCCATCTATGGTTGGTTGATTTCATTCATTAATGAGAAATTCATTCCCTTGATTTATATGTGCAAATATACTGATGTATATATGGATTTTGATAGTTGATATGTTTATGGTATTTCTGTTCCTATTATGTTGGTTACATGTACATTTTACGACAACAGCGATTTATGGATCTCAGCATGTTTTTACTTGTATATGAATGGATAATGTGTTTATGACCTAATAGATGAATATGTAGAAAATGGCATGAGGGAACAATGGTTCATAGCAATTCTCAGATAAGTATGAAATCCCTACACTTAATTATGTTGTTTACACCTATAGGTTACATGTCGATGATATGTTTGACGAAATACTTGTCATGGCTAGTAGGGGTCTGGTTAAGGTCTTGTTGAGATTATTGATTTTGCATCATTGTTTCCCTGTACTTTATTTGATTATGGGCTTTCATTCCATTTTGGGTAGTGGCTTGGGCTCTAGGCCTGAAAAAGTGGCTTAAATCCCAGGGTCGCTGGCACAGAACTAGCAACTTTATGTTGATAAATGATAACAAGAAATTCTAATTTATTTTTTCCTTGGATTAAACTGAGAATTAAAATCGAATTCTATTCACATATGAACTTGTAAATAGTTAATTAAGTTTAATTTACTTAATTATCTCAATAATTTCGAGTTGGAAGTCTTTCTATAGTCATGCATATGTTCTCCCTAAGTTTTAGGGGTCTAGTATGAGTTTAAATTGAGTTGGAAATTAAATCACTCAGTTTACTGAGTTAATTTCCATTAAATTATTTCCAAATTGTTTTTGGAACTAATAGAGGACTAACAGTCAATTGGTGCACTAATGCATCCATTGGTGCTACTCCACTTAACTGAAGATTCCCTCATGAGAAACTCATGCATGTCAGTTCAGATAAAGACCCAGTTGAGACTAGAGTGCAGGGACAATGTACTATCAGTTGTATTATTTACTAGAGTTTAAATATCATGCATGCATAAGAGATTGATACTATGTTTGAATTGCACAGTTTTGGAAGCATGGATTCCCTTTAAATACAAGTTATTCATCCTAGGAATTACACAAGAGATTAAGGTCTTTGAGAGCTACTGAATAGGCTAAGGATTTGGCTTGAGCTAGCTTGTGAGCTGAGAGAGTTGAGCATACTTGTGCGGAATTGTTCTAGTGAGGACAAAATTTGTATCTTCAGTCATATTTATGATATATTCAATACAGATAGCGGGGTTTTGAGCAATGGCTTTCCCCAGATACATCTTGTGTTATGTGCCATTGATTTATCTTCTTTTGGTTCTGTTGTATTGAGAAACAACCCCCCCATTTATATATAGCAATAACTAAGGTTAGACATATAAATGGGGACCCTTTTTAAATTTCTGGTCTTAGAATAATAAAACCTAACTCTAAGAAATTGCCTTAAAAAACTCTTAAAACAACCCAAAGATAGGATCCCCATCACAAATCACGAATCGTGCTTGACCATGAGATGATCATGAAACAACTTTAAAAAATTGCGATGCGCGATCAAACCTCCCGCTGCGATATCCCGAACAAACAACTTATGAACTCATAATCATATTTCACAGAAATCAAAAGTAATTAAGCCTTGCCACTATGAACTTCATTAACGATTTGCGAAATGTGATATTGCGATGATCGCAATTGAATTTTGCCTTATAAGCAGGAAACACTACATTACATCATTTTAAAGATTGCGATGTGCAAATAGAGCAGTAAGCATGTGAAATAATTGCATTTTAATGTAATAATGAACGGTTTGACAGGGTAATAAATGTTTAGCGACCCGAGGAGAGGTAATTATTTTCCAAGTTATGGGCAGTTAATGCTGGATATCTCATCTAAACCTTTCCCATGATTCAAAGTCATTTCAAAAAATCTTTTAGTCTTAATTTCCCGATACCATCTGCACTGATATATCTCATCCATTTCAGACAAGCTACAAAAGACATGTCATTGAGGAAGGTGATGTAGAAACAAAAAAAACAGAGCATTGCAGAGTTTGAGTTTCTAGAAATGGCTCCTATATTTTCTGATACGATCTGCAGCGCTGGCGGGGAGGAACAACTTGGGAGGTCATATACAACAAGCTCGAGGATGAGTGTCCCAAGGTTACTGTCATAAAAGCAACAATTGATTCAATAAAACCTTCAGGACTCCAATTCAAGGATGCCTCTTGTTCTTTCTTGCATAGGATAGGGGCGAAAGCTAAAATCCTGCCATACACTGATATGATCAGGTGTGTGGTGGAAAACCTCACAATTGAAGATAAGCAATTCAGGAATTTGAGAATGGAACTCATGGGGTCATTCAGAGCAAAGGACCTAAAGCAAATGTACCATATACCTGACCCTCAAGATATATATGATAAGACATACATGGCCAACTTCACAAATAAGAACCAAGAAACCCTCAAGGTGATTTAGGGCTGGAGAGTACTAGAGAATAAATTCAAATTCGAGAAGTCGGGTATGTATTCTATAGCCTCTTTGGCAAACCCCTACAACCATGTAGCTACTATGTTATGTAGACTATATGGGTTACCTAATAATGCCAAGTTTTCCATAGAATGGATTTCTCTGATTGATGGTTGTGTTAATTCCCACATTATGAATTGGGCCACCATCCTATCTCATAACCTAGCCACCATCATCACCGAATATCGATAGAAGAGATCCTCCTCTCTAGAGAACCTTCCTCCATTCTATTTTAGTTCCTACATTACACATAAAATCTCAGGTGAATACTGAGAAAACACTGGATATAGGGAAGGCCCAAGACACCGATAACACAACAGTATCCAACAGGAAGTCAGCCAAGAAACAAGTTATGAGCACCCCACCTAAAGAGATCAGTTAGAGGTTAAAAGCAACAATTTGGAATAGGAGTGGGATCAATTTAATAAGAAACTGCAAGACACTCCCAACACGACAGATACCCAGGAAACAATGGAGTGTCAAACTACTCTGCATAATTAGGAAAATACAGAGTCCAAGCCAATGGATAAGAAAGAAACAACGTCTCCGCAGACTAAGATTATCCTTGCTCTGCCCACATCAGAAATTGTCTTGAAAGTGACTAAAATCCCTCCTCTAGATGTGTTCTACAGCCCGCTGCACAAGGCTATAGTAAAAAGACAGAGGAAAAAGAGAAAAGTAGAAACACTTGAGCTCCCTCCTGGAAATGAGCCAATGGACATAGTTTGGATGGACATTCCTTCCAACCCAGCTGAGAAATTGACTAGATTGTCACAGTTTATGGGAGTATATGCAACTGAGAGAAAAGGAGGAGAAGATTGCACAACTCGAAACAAAGAGGGAAAGTGTGAACAATCAAGCCGCTAACTAGCTCGCCCAATTGCAACAGAGCATGGAGGTCCTGAAGATAAGCCATGAAGCCGATATATCGGCAAAAAATATGCAACTCCAAGAATTGCAGCAAGCCATGGAAATATATAAGGATACCCCTACTGTCAAGGAGTTCATTAAATAGGCGTTGGAACTGAATTCCATCCTGATGAAACAACAAGAACAATTCTGCCAAAAGATGTCACACATCGCTCCTTATTTGATCACTAGTGACCAACTAACAGATAAAGAGATTAACTAGAGAACTGAGTTTACTGATCTAAACACCAAAAGATCAGATTTCATCAAATGGAAAGAAACAAAAGATGGGAGGAAATCCAATCTACCTGAGATTGAGGAGACACACAAGGACATTATTTTCACGGATTGGGACGCAAGGATCAAACAAGATGAGCTAGCAGTGGCAAGAACATCTGGGGTGGTAAAGAACATAATCAAGGTGGTAAACCACACTCTATTTTCCACCAACCTGGTAAGGGAAGGCAATCCAAAATAAATGCCTGATTTAGGTGATTTACATAAAAGCTGGCAGGAAAAAGTAGAAACTCAAAGGGAAGCAATCGAAAAATTGTCAAAGGCCGACTGGGATTCGTATTGGCAATACCTCGTCAAGCTGCATAGCCAAATCATGACCCTTAACTTCTCACTTCATTCAACTCAGCGAATGCTGCCACCTCTCACCGATGCGATTTTCGCAGGATAGGTCAGAACACATTTTGGGGCACCTCCCAAAGTCAAACTGATGGCTGACATATGCGATTTGAAGGACAAGCTAGAAAACATAAAATCATCATCATAGCCTTTGCTCATCAAGCCACTATTTATTTTTAGAGTTAGTTAACTAGTTAGGAGGAAGGTTGTTTTAAACCTCCTCAAATTTTTGTATAATCTATTTTTTCACATTAGTTAGAATATCATTTATACCCTTCTCATGCATTTAGAGAAGGGTCTATAATGTTATCAAAAACATTTGCAAAGAATACACTATTGTAAGTTTGTGAATGCTTTGGTGAAATTATGGAACATGATTATTTCTTTTAAACATCTGACTACTTTCCTTTGTTGATGCACTATTGTATACTTGGGAGATAATTTGATTTGAAGAAAGGAGTTGATCCACATCATTAGTCAAATGAGCAGAACTTCACATATATGGTACTTTTATCTTGTATTATTGATTCTTGTTTTTTTTTTAATTAGTGACAACACTTTATTTTCATGAATTGTGTATGGGATATATTATTTTTGTTAAGCGTTAATTGCACTATTATATGATGCCTAACTGAAATTGTCTACTTTTATATATAAATCATCATATATGCGATATAGTTTATACAATTTCTTTGACTAACTATTTAGTCAAAGAAATTATCTTTATACGTTATCATCTCTGTTTTATGCGTGATTGATCTTTATTATCACATGTCAAGCATATATCTTTGTAGATTGCATATCACATAGCAATACCTGGGTTTATATTAGAATAAGTTAGTTAGAGATTTGCATAATAGGATAGGTCATTTAGATTACCATTATTCTATTGCAATCACTCGTGAACCACCCAATCTCATCTTAAAACCCACACTAGGAAACTAGTCCCATCACCCCCAGTTAGAGCCACCACTTTAAATGGAAAAGGAGATGTCTTAAGGTCTGGACCGGGTGGTTATCCCCCATGTTGGAGAAGAAGAAATCTGAGGTTGCAACAGGTTCATATTGTTTTCATCGATCTATTGGCTTCCGTTGGTTGAAAGTAGAAGTAGATTCTTATCCTGTGCTTTAGTACATTGCATGAGCTTGTGAATCTACAAGATTTTCTACATGGTATCGGAGCTGAGAACAATATACTACAGGAGATTTCTAAGTTTTGAGTTTTGGGTTACAGGTGAAATTCGAATTTTCAATACATACTTCATGATAGACATGTGGTGTTCTACGGTTTACAGCTCAAGTATGCCTTTGAAGGCAACTCAAATTTTATAGCCTGGAGGGACAAAATGGAGGTTGTGCTAAAGGACAATGGCTTGAAGGAATTTGTTAATCAAGAAATTCCTAAGCCAACAACATTGGATGCACAAAATTTGGCCGAATGGAAGAAGTGTGTAGTGAAGATGAGGCGGATAATCCTTGAGGGAGTTTGAGACCACATTGTCTCGAGCCTCCATGGAAAGGAAACTCCAAATGCTATGTGGAAAACATTAACGAACTTGTATCAGAACAACAATGACCAAAGGAAATTAGCATTGAAGGACAAACTTTGAAAAATAAAATTAGAGAAAGGCGAGACGATTCCAAAATACTTGACCATGTTCACTCAATGTCATGATGAACTTGGAAGTGTTGGAATCATGGTTGTTGAGGATGATATGGTGATTCATGCTCTTCTAGGACTCCCAAAGAGTTGGAATAGTTATCAAGACTCTGTTAATGGTCAGGAGAAGCTACTGGATTGGGAACGACTATGGTCAGATTTGATGCAGGAGGAGATTAGGAGGAACACCAGTGATGGTTCTTCATCAAAGACCGATGATGAAGAGAACTATGCCTTAGCAATTAAGACGAATAAGGGGAAAGGGAAAGCTTCCCATTCCAAGTCGGATTCTTATCATGGAGGTAAGAAGAAAGACATGATGAAAGTTAAGTGCTTTCATTGTCATGAGATGGACCATTTTATTACAAATTGTCCACTCAAGAAGTCTAAGAAGAAGTCCTTAGGAGCGGTGGGTTAGGCTTTGGCCTCTCAATTCGAATTGGACTTTTCCCTCATTGCATGCATGGTTTCATCAATGATGGGAAGTGTATGGTACGTAGATAGTGGAGCTTCATTCCACATGACTGGTGACAAAGAGTTATTCAGTGACCTGGAGGAGAAATATCTCCAAATGCATATCGAGATGGGTGATGATGGGATGTTACTATAGCATTATTGGATTGGGCACGATTACTTTTCAGAGGGAGCATGGGGCTCCACTCACCTTGAAGAATGTTATGTATGTGCCCAGGCTGAAGAATAACTTGGTATCCATTTCCATGCTTGAGGATAGAGGCTATGATGTGATCTTCTCGAAAGGAAAGGCATTCCTTCGAAACATAGCCATAGGTCAAGTAATGAATATATGGATTTGGGTGAAGAATATCTATAAGTTGGAGGTAGAGGAGTGTGTTTCTTTGAGAACAAAAGAAAAAAGGGTGTAGATCCAAGATGTTGGTGAGTTGTGGTATAGGTGATTGGGCCACTTGCATCATGGGGCTTTGAAGATATTGCACTAGATCTCTACTGGTCTTCCCAAAGGTACGCTTGAGCAAGTTGATGCATGCAAGGGGTGTACTTTGGGAAAATACACCAAGCCTTCCTTTCACGACAGAGACAGTTGAGCAAAGGCTATTTTAGAGCAAGTCCATTTAGATGTGTGTGGGCCATTCTCGACAACATCCACAACCAAACATAGGTATTATGTTATATTTTTTCATGGATATTCTTGTAAATACTAGGTATTTTTCATGCATATAAAGGATCAAAATTTCACAAAGTTTTGTGAGTTTAAAGCATTGGTGGAGAAAGAGTCGGGTAAGAAGGTTAAATATTCACTAAGTGATAACGCTGGTGAGTATGTATCAAATGATTTTAAGAACTTCCATGCAACGTAAGGGATTAAACGGGAGTTGACAACACCCCATAACCCTCAGTAGAATGGGGTGGCTGAGAGGAAGAAAATAAGAATAGTAGAGGCAGCGAGGGTGATGTTGCATGATTAGGGACTACCACCTCACTTGTGGGTTGAGGCATGCAACAGAGTGGTTTATGTTCAAAATTGTAGCCCACATCGTATACTTGAGATAAAGACACCAGAGGAGGCTTATTTAGGTAAGAGGACAAATGTTGGTCACTTCGGGATTTTGGGGTCATCGGTATATTTCCATGTGACCAAAGATGCATGGAAGAAGCTTGAGCTAACAACAGAGTTGGGGATATTTGTGGGGTACATTGAAACACCTCACAATTATCAAGTGTACTTTCTGATCAACAGGATGACAGTGGTTCATAGGGATGTTAGATTTGATGAGGAGAAGGCCATGCGAGTTTCCCTTGAGATGGAGCTTGAGCTACATGCAGATGAGGAGATTTTAGCTCATAAGGTTGAGGAGCCTGAGATTGATATGGAGAAACCACATGCATAGGATCCGGGAGTGGAGACATCCACTCAAGCAGAGATATCGAGAAAGGGAAGAAAACGCACCAGAGAGGTTGACAGATTCTTGGATGATGCATGGGAGAATTTGGGAGCACCCACTTCTCACCCAGGGAGAGGAGGTCACCGGAGAGGTACACTGGATACATGGAAACTGGTTTGGGTTAATGCCATGGTGGAGGAGTATGACTCTATAGTTCATAACAGTGTTTGGGATGTGGTCCCGAGACTGGAGGACAAATCAGTGGTGAGATCCCATTGGCTTTACAAGGTAAAACAAGCTACAGATGGTAGTATGGAGAAGCATAAGGCTAGATTTGTGGCCCGTGGCTTCTCACAGGTAGAGGTGATTGACTATGATGATACCTTGGCTTCTGTTGCAATGTACTCGTCGATCATATCTATATTGGAACTATCAACATAGATGGGTTGGAAGATACATCAAATGGATGTGAAGATATCCTTCTTTAATGGAATGATTGAGGAAGATGTGTGCATAGAGAAACATGAAGGTTCTGAGACCTTTGACCATGAGTCGCATGTGTGCCAACTCAGGGGAGCATTGTATGGGCTGAAGCAAGAACCCCATGCTTGGTACACCAAGGTAGATAACTACTTCACCAGGTTGGGCTTCACAAAGAACCTGTACCACATAGTGGTGGAAGGTAAAATGTGGATCATTGTACTTTATGTTGATGATCTCATACTAACAGGTGATGATCAGTTGATCAAGTCTTGCAAGGAGGACCTTGCAAGAAAGTTTGAGATGAAGGACATGGGGCCCGTGAATTAATTTCTTGGCATGGTCGTATGGTAGGGATATGGGGAGTTGTTTGTGTCCGAGGGAAAGTATGCGAATGAGATACCTAGGAGATTCTGCATGGAGAGAAGCAAACCCATGGAGACTCCTCTAGAAGGTAACTAGAGGAAGGAGGATGCTACTTTAGGGGAAGTAGTGGAAGCTATTATTTACAAGCAGCTTGTGGGTTCACTCATGTACTTGGTAAACACACGACAGGATATGTTTTATGTAGCTAACTAGCTTAGTCAAGCGATGGTTAGGCCTACCAAGTTATATTGGAAGGAAACAAATCATTTGTTGAGATACCTCAGGGGCACTTCTCAGTATCGATTATGGTATAGATGAATAGAGGGAGTGAATATTCAAGGCTTCACCGATGCAGATTTGGAAGGGACTCCATCCGATGTGAAGAGCACATCAGGAGGGATCTTCAGTATTTGGTCAATGGAAGTTTCTTGGTACAGAAGGAAAAAGAAGTCAGTTGCACCTAGTTCAGCAGAGGCAGACTACATGGTTGCAAGTCAGGTAGCATGTGAGGCCATCTGGATGAGGAAGATCTTGGTTGGTTTGTTTGGTTAGTAGATGGATCCAACTGTGATTTAATATGATAATCAGAGTTGTATCAAACTCTTTGAAAATCTAGTTTTTGAGATTGGTCCAATCATATTGATATCTGATATCATCATCTCAAATATTGTATATTGAGGTAGATTATGTTGTTAGAGTACATTCCCACGGAGGAGAAAGATGCTAACATTTTGACAAAGGCATTGTCAAGATGCAAATTCAAATTTCACAGAGACAGGATAGAGGTAGCTGATAACCCCTTTCTTATTGAGAGGGAGTGTTGAGAAATGGCAACAAGAAATTCCAGTTTAATTTGTCCTTGAATTAAACTTGAATTCTATTCTCATAGCAACTTGTAAATAGTTAATTAAGTTTAATTAACTTAATTAGCTTAGGAATTACGAGTTGGAAGTCTTTCTATAGTCATGTATATGTTCTCCCTAAGTTTTAGGGGTCTAGTATTAGTTTAAATTGAGTTGGAAATTAGATCACTCAGTTTACTGAGTTAAGTTCATTTAAATTATTTCCAAATTGTTTTTGGAACTAATAGAGGGCTAACAGTCAGTTGGTGCACTAATGCATCCACTATTGCTACTCCAGTTAACTGAAGGTTCCCTCATTAGAAACTCATGCATGTTAGTTCAAAGAAAGACCCAGTTGAGACTAGAGTGCAGGGACAATGTACAATCAGTTGTATTATTTGTTGGAGTGTAAATATCATGCATGCATTAGAGATTTATCTTATGTTTGGATTGTGTAGTTTTGGAAGCATGAATTCCCTTTAAATACGGGCTATTCATCCTAGAAATTACGCAAGATATTACGAGCTTGGAGAGTTGTTGAATAGGCTAAGAATTTGGCTTGAGCTAGCTCGTGAGATGAGAGAGTTGAGCATACTTGTGTAGAATTGTTCTAATGATAACACGCTTTGAATATTCACTCATATTTATGATATATGCAATACAGATAGTGGGGTTTTGAGCAGTGACTTCTCAAGATACATATTGTGTTATGTTACATTGATTTATCTTCTTCTTGTTCATATTGTTTTCATCGATTTATTGGGTTCTGCTGGTTGAAAGTAGAAGTAGATTCTTGTCATGTGCTTTAGTGTATTGCATGTGCTTTTGAATCTACAATATTTTCTACACTTTAGTCCATAGCCATTGGCAGGCAAGTCTATGAGACCGACTTTAGGTATCTAGTCGCTCCCTTGCCCATATCATGAGAGTGACTATGGCCTCATAGGTCCATAACAACAGTGGGACCCAGGGACATGCTGTTTGAGTGGCTGACTTGTCTTCTAAGGGTTTTGTTGATGATGTTGGATGACTTTGTGTGATGTTCCATTGATTCCACTTCCTTAAGGTTACCTAGTAGGTCGAATCAGATCATAGTAGCCTCTCGTCTCATGTTTACCTTGGTTAGAATGGTTACTTGGGTGGATGTGGGAGGAGGGTGTTACAGGTTCAAAGTATTTTCCATGTCATTAGGATGGTTTTCCTTAAAATAAAAGATTACTTACTGTAACAGCCCTGGTGAAAATTCCATGTAATAAAATTAAATAAAGGCAAAATAATAACCACAGATTATAGGAAACATATTCCAAGCTGAATGTTGGGAAAAATCCTAGTGACAGGGATAACTTGTGATTGTCTATGGCTAGGGAAAATGGAAAAGGAAATGGTTAAGGATTTGGAAAGGAAAAATGGCATTTTTGGCACAATTATTTATGAAAATAATGGAAATTAGGAGAAAAGGGAGGTGAAAGGTCATAGACTACATGTGAGGAGGAAAATGAAGAAAATAGAGGCCTCATTCATAAAAAGGCTTCTGAGGATCAATTGGTAACTTTTTTTCAGTTTAGTTTTGGAGCTCTCTCATTATTTTCTCTCTCTCTCATACTCTTGGAGGCTTAGAGTTTTCTTGGAGCACTCTTGGTGGGTGTGGCATACTTGGATTATTGGAGCGAGAGGGAAAAGGAAGAGCTTGAAAGCCCGAGAAGGCATCGAGATCAACAACTACATCAAATTTTCTTGGAGGTGTTATCCTCCACAATATCCCAAGGCCGAGAAAGGAGATTGAAGGAGGTAACCTCAAACCACTTAGGGTTCAGTAGCTACCCCTGCTAAACCAAAGAGGGATATCTCTATGAGTTCACAACCAATATGACTGGAGTGGGAAAAATATATTAGGCTAGATAAGATAGGCTCAGGTAGGTTTTGAGTTTTTAGGGTTTTGCTGCTAGATTAGGGATGAAAAGCAGGTAGCTAGGTCAGAGTATCAAAAGGCTACAACAACAAATATATGGAGGATCAAGGTAGCAATACTTTTGTGATGGCTTTAGGGTTTTGTTGGTGTAGTGTAGGGTTTGAAAGAGAAAAAGGGTCTCAATGAGAATTTGCACCATGAATTCATTAATTAAGAAGGAAAATTACACAAAATGATATTCCCATCAAAACAGAGCTTTCATGAAAAGAAATCTAATTATAACCTTTAAGGAAAATTGCTGAAGAAATAAGATATGGAAAGGAGAGATGTATATCATTCATATAAACTATAATAGAGAAAATACATCATCACAAACTCACTCCACGTGAATTCCTAGATAATAGCCGCAACTGCTCATTTTATTTCCTCAATAAAGAGTTGAAGTACAAGCTACAAGTGTTCCCACCTCTGATGTCCAACTATCCAAATGACTAAGAAAATGATACATATACACCAAAACAACATTTCCCTTCTCTCAGGGGTCGAATCCATGAGTGGTGGAGCAGTTCCTAAAATATCTCTAACCATAACCTAATGTCTAGGGAGGTTAACAAACTCTCCTCTCAATAGAAAAATTGATACATTTGACCATAAAAGACAATTACAAGCATGTATCTAATTTACATTCACTCTAACCAGCCTATTTACACCTTATTACATCATCACAACATAAAAAATGAAAAATTACATCAATGGAGGTCGAATCTAGACCAAGTCAACTGAGGAAAGTGGCTTTCAGGTGAAAACACGGCGAATTCAGGCAAAAGCGCAGCATGCCAGGAGAAAATGCAGCGAAATTGGTAGAAGTGACTTATGGAGGCCTTCTTGAGGTCCAAACCCTGATTTGAAAAATGTCATAGATAACTCTAGATGTCTGCTACATGATAACATCCTCAAGAACTGAAAAAGGATTCCACTAGCCCTCCAAAACTTCGTTCTCCCATATGTAGTCCAAAAACAAAGCGAGCTCTTTAAAAAGAGGGCAGAGAGGTGATTTTTGAGTGGTTTTTGGCTTTTTTCACCTACCATAACTTGTTGAAATTTTTATCCTAGGGGTTATAAGTGATGTACAAGTGATAAAAAATCCAAATATGCAATTTTCATTTGGAGCTCCCCATTAAAAGAGCAACGTGGGGCACGCTACTTTTCTTACCTAGTGACTGTTTCAAAAATTGCCAAAAATTCACAATCTCCCCAAATTTCTTCAAAATTGGTCCAAAGTTGCTCCATGAAGACCTGAGATGGTATGTTATGCTATGAGGGAAGTATCAACAAGAAAATCCAACTTAACCTTCTCTTTTTGATTGATTAGGGTTTCCTTGAGTTTTTCCTTCAACTGCTTGATCTTGACTTTGGAGACCTAATTCCTTGTATAGTAATGAGAAACCATGTGTCTTTGCAATTTTTTGTCTCTGTTGGCCCTCTTAAGGAGATTTTCCAAATGGAAATTCACTTTTTCAAGCCAAAACTCCCTATTTTGATTGATTTCAGCTGCAATTAGGTCATCTAAAGACATTTTCTCTTTTGGTGGAGATTGTTCTCTTTGTTGCTAAAGTTCCCTTTGGAGGCCTCTAGTCCTTGGCATCTTCCTTGTCACCTGCTCTTCATGCTCATTTGAATCATCTATGTCAACTAATTCTTTTCCCTTTACATCTTCTTTTCTAACATCAACCTTATGCTTATTCAAGAGTAGTTGATTTACCTTCAATTGCTTATTCTCCTGCTCTAGGAATGAAATCATGAAATTGGCCTTAGACAAGTTGTCCTTAAGCTCTTTGATCTCAGCATCTTTCTCCATGATGACCTGCTCTACTATTATATGCTCTTCATTAGCCTCCAAGTCTACTATATCAGTGCCAATATGGAATGGCTCCTCATCTTGCAAAGGTGCCTCGTGTTGTGATGGTGATCTTATTCTACTAATGTAGGCTTGGCCCCTTCCACAATGTTTGGAGAAAAAAAAATCCCCCTTCTTCTCTAATATGTTTGAGTCACCTCAGCCCTAGGTGTCCTCTTGACTGAAATTCTGCTAGATGAGCCAATCTCCATATGCTTGGATGGTGCTGATGGTGTACTTTGGCTAGTAGACTAACTAGAAAAAGACAAAAAGACATTTGACTAAATGAATGTCTCCCAAGTGATGTTCATTTGTGCAATATGATGCAATAGAATGATTTTGATGAGGGCATGGTGAAAAAGGCTGGTTTGATGATCACTTTGTCTATGTTGCACCTTCTCTGCCATTTTAGCCAAGCTCTTGTAGAGGTAGTAGGATAGGTTAAGTGGTTTTACCCCTGTGAAATGCATGAACAATATGACATGATACTTGTACAATCTCCAAAATATGCCCTCACATGTGAAATACTTCATAATTACCCTCATCAATGGACCAAAATTCTCAAAGAGTTGTCCAAAAGGAAAAAAAATCTTAATGGTGTCTTTGTAGTGACCTTTGATGAAGGGTTTGTAGTTTTGCACATCCAAGTCTAAGATCTTAAACCACTTTTCCCCACTATTTGGTATCCCTGTGGCTGCTGCTATGGCTTCAGTCGAAATTTTGAAGCTGACCCCTTGATACTTGACCTCCCTTGTTGATAGTTTGTAAGGGAAAACCCTAGTGGGAAAAACAGAGGAAGTGAGTGAGGGGATAGGATGAAGGGTTTAGAGAAGGAAAATGAGGGTAGAAAATTTAGGGAAGTAGGTAAGGGTGTTAGGGAACTTTGGGAAGTGAAAAGAGATGAAATGAGTGTAGGATTTAGCCTAGGGAATTTTTACACAATCCCAACTATGAAAACTTCCAAAAATGCAGGAGAACTGTTAAAAACACAGTGATCCTGTGAAAATTCAGTTTAGGGCATAGAATTCGAATTGCAGAGGTTTTGGAAAGTGTTTGAATGATGAGGAGAGATTTTGAGAGTAGAAATGAAGTTTCAAATGAAGTTTTAATGCTTTTTTAGGCTGTAGAATCGAATTTGGAGACTTTGAGGCTTGATTTGATAGGTGACATCAAGCGTACTTGATTAGAGTAACTTGTAACTGAAAAGTACTTGCAGCAATATTACTTGAAGTGGAAAGTAAGATCTCAATGTGAACCATTTCACTTTAACACTTTATTCCCTAAATTCACTAACCCCTATGATAGTGACAAGAATGATGACATGACTCTCAATGGATATGGATGACACAAGTAAATGATGAGACTAGGTGCACTCTTAATTACTTTATGAAACTTTGGAATTTTCAACCATACATGATTTTAAGACCACAATGATGACCTAGACCAACATTTAGACTTACGATAATAAATAATGACATGACCATGCTTAGGGTGGTGACTTTGCAAACCAAGGGAATAGTGATGACCTAGACCAACACCAACCAATGACAAAATTTTTATTTGAGGACTGACTTGAAAATATAAAAATTTGACCTAAGACCCTAACAAAAACTTTGAAAGATCACATTTGATCATTGGTGGCTGGTAGGATTGACAGACACTAACAGCAGGTACCGAGTTGCATGTATGTTTCCTTCACTAGTTTTGGCATGCATGGAACATGCATGTGGTTTCTTGGTTGTGATCTGTCAATAGCATGGATGATTTCCTAGATTGACAGTGGATTTTCTAGCCTTGCCATTTATTGGATAGCCATGGTGATTTTGGGTTTACTTTCATTTTTTGTTTTTGGTTGGTTCTCATGTTTCCTTAGCTTGGGTTGAGTTACTAATTCCTAGAGCCTTGGTTGTACAAACTTTATAGAGCCCTATAACATCTTGTGTTTAGTTACTAGTCTCATAGCCTTGCTTAGACAAATGCTCTGGAGCCCTTGGTGGGTTGAGTTACTAGTCATAGAGCCTTGGTTGGAAAAATTCTTTGGAGACCTATGGCACCTGTAGGTTGAGTTACTAGTCTTGGAGCATTGGGCTAAACAAATGCTCTGGAGCCTTGGATGGCTGGGATAGAGACCAGTCTGATGATGGTTTTGTGATGTCTGACAATGAGGTGGAATCATTGTTTGATGGATTGAGGTGGATGGCCTCTGGAATCCCTGGATGGTTTTTGATTGATGTGTTCTTTTAGATCCCATATTCATGCTTAGAATATGGCACAAGGGTGAATGTCTAAAGAGATATTTGGCTCAGCCATTCTACAGTTGGGTGGAATGTGGAAGTCCCATCCCGAGTTTGGATTTTGCATCATTAGTGAAATGTTATTTCTCCTGGTATTCTTATGAGTATTATGGTGGATTATATGTGGTGTATATGGTTGTGGTTGCATTGATATTTTTGTCCCTATAATGTTGGTTATGTATATGTTTTCTGACAACAACCATCTGTGGATCTCATCATGTTTTTACTTGTAATTGAATGATCAATGTATCTATGACCTAATGGATGGAAGGGAAGTTGATGTGTTGAGGAATCAATGGTTCTTAGTGATTCTCAGCTAATTATGAGACCCCTTTGCTTAGAATTGTTAATTACACTTGTAGACTACACATTTGCAATATGTTTGATGAAATGCCTATCATGGCTAGTAGGGGTTGAGTCAAGGTCTTGAACACATATTTTCTTTAGTACTGTCATTTCCATGTTATTTTACCGATATGAAGAGATGGTTCAATTCTGGGAAGTGACTTGGGCTCTGAACCTGAAAAAGTGGCTCAAATCCCAGAGTCACTGGCATAGCATTAATATTTTTGGTCTTTGGTCATTGGCAAGCAAGCCTGCGAGAGTCACTTTGGGTTTCTGGTCACCCTCATGCCTATATAATGGGAGAAACTAAGGCTTAAGTTGTCCAAAAGTTTAGTGGGACTCCAAGGTAAGTTGTCTAAAGTATTGTATTAGTTCCTAATGTCCTATAGCTGATGATTAATGTATGTATGGTGTGTTTCCGTCGGTTCCACCTCCTTAACATGAATTAGGAGGTCAAATCATGTCATAGTAGCCTCTCGTTGCATGTTTACCCCGGCTGGTTGATTGCTTGGGTAGATGTGGGAGGAGGCTGTTACAGAGTGGTATCAGAGCATGGTTCACCCCTCAGACTGGATGGGCTATGTGTTGGTCATTCATGCATGTTAGTTGCATGTGTCTCTCACACTTGCATTCCATGTGCTTGTTGCATTTGCATGATGTTGTTCATGGTTGTAGTGATGTCATTAGGTGAAACTTGATGTTTTGTTGAGGAATGCATCATGATGAGTGTATGACTGGTTACATGTCAATTTATGTTGCTTACATGTATCATTGTAGTATGCTTGGTTACATTATTGCTTGATTGGTTACATTCTTGTGTGCCTGGTTGCATGTACTATTGTTGCAGGTTTGATTTCAAGTATTATCCATTCATGCTTGATCATACATGTTTATGAATATGTGTGGATGGTTATGCATCGCTTATGCATGTTCATGTTTGCATGTGGTCAAGTGTACAATGATGTAGTGGTGGTTGTCATGCATGAGATCGTGGTGTGTTGTTGTTGAGGTCATGCATTGATGACTGGATCCTAGCTAGAATGATGGTTGCATGGTCATACACTTGTGTTTTATATTTCAATATGTTGTCATGATTACGTTATACATGTATCACGTTGATTTGTTGATCTTGCAGACAAGGTATCCTCCCCGAGCTATACTAAGGTACGTTGGTTTACTATGATTTGATTAAGCTGGCATGATACACCTTGCAGAAAGAAATATCAAATGGCTAGAAAGATGGTTGACTATAAAAGCTCTCCCTATGAATTTGAAGAGTAGTATGGTGTTGGGAACTATTCTGATTTGGAAATTACACTGAGAAGATTAAAGGAAGAAATAAGGAGTTGTAAGGCAGATAATGACAGAATCATGCAGGCACAGGAGAAACAAGCAAAGGTAAATGCAGTAATACTTCAGAGTTTGTTAGATTTGCAGTGACAGGGACCATGTCGGATTAGCTATGAGAAGGAGGATAGAACTAATGGGGCATATAGTAGTCAGTTGCATAGTGGTCACATATCAAATAGAGATGACACAATTAGATATGACATATTGCTGGACACTCCAGATAGGATAGGGCATAGACATAGGTATTATTCTAGTTTTGATTCGGATAGGCATCATGATCATCATCGTCATCATCCTTACAGGAGGAGTGACATGGGATATTTTTCGGATGAGTTTAAGAAATCAAAGCCACCAACATTTGATGGAGAGATGAAGAAACCACAGGATGCAGAGGCATGGTTTCTTGGCATGAGGAAATTCTTCAGGTTGCATGACTATTCAGAGAACATGAAAGCTAGAGTGGCTACATTCAGTCTCAAAGGTAAAGTAGACATTTGGTGGGAAGATGTGAAGAATGTCAGATGTATTCATGAGGAATATTTGACTTGAAGTGAGTTTGAGTGGTTATTCAAGAAGAATTATTTGTCAAAAATATAATTTGATGGTAGGGTGAAGGAATTTTATGAGCTAAAGATGGGATATATGACGGATGATGAGTACACTAGCAGGTTCTTGGAGTTACTGAGGTATGTGCCTTATCTCATAGAGGAAAAGGCCAAGATTCAGAGGTTCATTAGTGGGTTACCGGTTGCATTTAAATATAGAATTGAGTTTGATGAGCCTAGATCATTGGAGGAGGCCATTCGAAAGCTAAGGCATTGCTATGAACAATCAAAGTGAAAAACTGGGACTAAGCTAGACTGGAGAGGTAATGCATAGAACAAAGGAAAATGGGACAAAAAGAGAGCAAGGCCTCAGGATACAGGTAACAAGGATAATGTTGCACCACTTAAGAGGTTCAATGCATCAGACAAAGGATAGGGACACCGATCTGAGGAATAGAATAAGGAGGTTGTGTGGTGTTGGACTTGTGGAAAATATCATTGCAAGAGAGACTGTCCACAGTACCAGAGTGGTAGGCCTAATATATATAGGGTGCAGGAGGCACAAATTGTTGGAGGTGTTGGTTAGAGTATTCCACGTATCTATGCAACATTGGATAACAAATAGGAAAAGCATTAGGCATCGATCATTGAAATGGATAGTAAGCTTTGTGATCAAGTTATTTCTATTTTGATTGACCCTGGATCTAATTATAGATATGTTAGTCCTGACTTGGAGCATACGTGTGGTTTGAGTAAGGAATTAGATACCAAGTCTTGGTTAGTGAAATTGGCTATAGGTACGAAGAAGTGAGTTCATCATTGGGTAAGATCTTGTGCATTTGATTTGAATGGTATGCTTACTACAACACATTTAAATGTATTACCTTTGGGTCCATACAGTATGTTGTTGGGCATGGATTGGTTTTATCTTCATAGAACCAAGGTAGATTTTTATGACAAATCCATGGCGTTTGTTGATGACAATGGGGAACCAAGAGTCTTACAGGGTAAGAAGAAAGTTACATCAGTTAGGATGGTGACATTTATGCAAGAAAAGCATAGCCACAGGAAAGGGTGTAAGTTATTCAGAGTGCATATTTCTAGTAAAAAGGGTAAGAAAGTTGAGGATATGGATGTGTTGAGCAAGTACCTAGTTTTACAGCAGTTCAAGGATGTATTTCCTGAGGACATTATAGTTTTTTCACCTCATAGGGAAGTAGACTTTTCTATTTAGTGTCAGGGGCAACTCCAACATCAAAAGCACCTTACAAGATGAGCACACCTGAGTTGGTTGCATTAAAGCTGCAACTGGAGGAAATGTTGGACAAGGGGTACATTAGGCAAGGTGTATCACCATGGGGCGCACCGGTATTTTTTATGAAGAAGAAAGATGGAGTACTCAGATTATGCATCGACTACAGGTAGTTGAACAAAGTGACCATCAAGAATAGGTATCTGTTACCGAGGATTGTTGACTTGTTTGATCAACTAATGGGAGAAACAATGTTCTAGAAGAGTGATCTGAGATTCGGATATCATCAGGAACGCATCAAAGAGGAAGACATTTACAAGACTTCTTTCCAGACAAGGTACGGGCATTATGAGTTTGTCGTTGTTCCATTTGGCTTAACTAATTCACCAACTACATTTATGTGTTTGATGAATAGTGTGTTACATCCATATTTGGATAAGTTTGTTATTTTGTTCATTGATGATATGCTGGTATATTCTAAAAATGAGGAAGATCATGCCCAACATTTAGTAGCAGTTTTGAGGTTATTGAGAGAGCATCCGTTGTATGCTAAGATCAATAAGTGTAGTTTCTTTCAGACTGAGGTACACTACTTGGGGCATGTTGTCTCCAAGGAGAGCATTGTAATAGATCCAAAGAAGATAAGAGGCATCATGGACTGGGTAGATCCTAAGGATGTAGATGAGGTGAGATATTTCATGGGTTTGGCATGCTACTATAGGAGGTTCATCGGGAACTTATCATAGATTGGTTATCCTATCACACCATTGTAGATGAAAGGTAAGAAGTTCGAATGGACCGAGGAGTGTGAGGTTAGATTTGAGAAACTTAATCAGTTGTTGACACATGAACCAGTGCTAAAGATTACAAACCCGAACAAAGAGTTTATAGTGTGCAAGGATACGTGCAAGAGAGGACTTCATGGAGTCCTTATGCAGGATGGACAGTTAGTATGTTATGAGTCTCAGAAACCAAATGAGCATGAGCAGAACTATCCCACACATGATTTGGAGTTAGCAGTGATCATACATGCATTGAAGATGTGGAGACACTATCTTCTTGGCAGGAGATTTGTACATATGAGTGATCATATTGGATTGAGGTATTTGTTTGACCATCTGAATCTGAACGCCAGGAAGGATAGATGGTTGGCCATGATCAGCGAGTTTGATTTTGAGATCCGATATATCAAAGATAAAGAGAATAAAGTGGTCAATGCTCTTAGCAGGCGGACATAGGTAAATCACGTAGCAATTATGAGCTCCTATGGGACAGGTTTACATGATAGGATTTTGCGGGAAGGTTAGCAGGATGTCAGATAGGGATGATTTTAGGGGCGAATGTTCGCCCTTTGGCGAATTTAAGGGGTTTTAAATTTTTAGTGGGCTAATATTTTGTATCATAGTACATTTTTACAAATCACCTCAAATAGCCCACCTTATTTTAAGGGAGAGGGTAAAAAAGGTAAATTTATCCCTTGAAATTAGGAGTTACAACCTTCCATTCGCCCATTTTCAAGAATAGGTTTTATTTAAGTGAATCCATTCGCCCATTTTCAAAAATTGGTTTTATTTAAGTGAATCCTATGGGCCAAAGGCCCAAATACCATATTTATAAAAGAGGTATGGTAAATTAATAAAAATATAAATAAATGAGAGGTATGGTAAATAAATAAAACATTTTTTATATTTACTCCATAAGTCACCTTATATACATGCAAGGGTGTAAACAAATAAAAATATAAGTAAAGTGGAGGTATGGTAAATAAATAAAACATCTTTTTATACTTACTCAAAAAGTATGGTAAATAAATAAAAATATAAATAAACTAGAAGTATGGTAAATAAATAAAACCTCTTTTTATATTTAGTCCATAACCCTCTTTCTATTTATGAAGGCTTAAGAAAGAGGTTTTATTTAAGTGAATCCTATGGGCCAAATACCATATTTGTAAAAGAGGTATGATAAATTAATAAAAATATAAATAAACGAGAGGTATGGTAAACAAATAAAACATTTTTTATATTTACTCCATAAGTCACCCTATATTTATGAACACTCAAAAAATGCGTTATATTTAGGTGAAACCTATGGGAAAAATACTATGGACAAATACCATGGACTAGATTGTTATTAATACCATGCAAAAAAACATTATTAACCCTAATATTAGTATTAATAAAAATAAAAATGGCACATGGTATTGACCCATGGTATTCACCAAAATGGCACATGGTATTGACCCATGGTATTCACCTGGAATGTAGCCTATATAAATGGGGGAATTAAACCAGCATAGATCCATCTTTACTCTAGATCTACTAATCCCCGAGAGGTATCAAATATCGCGATATGCAAACTAGCATAGATTGAAAAAATATTTGATCCCTCTCGGGGTGTGAATCAAGAGTAAAAATGGATGTTGTAATTTAATGTGGGTTAAACATTTTAGCTTGGTTAAAATAAAAAATAAAATAAAAATCAACTATTAATTTTATTAATTTTTATAAATTACTAATAGTAATTTTTAAGCTGTTTATGATAACCCATGGTATTGACCCATGGTAATACCATGGTATTCATGTGAGCATAGACTATTTAAAGGTGAGATTTTATCATCTTAGATCCATCTTAATTCTCGGTCTACCAAGTGCTCAGAGGGATAAATAGATTTCATCCCCCTAAGAGTGGTAGATGTGGAGTTAGGATGGATATAGGTTGGTTTTTATGATAATGAAGATATTAAATAGACTTAGGAAATTATATTGTAAAAACATCTTAAGGCGAATGGTTAAAGCATAGACATTGGACAAGTATATTTGTATACTTCTGTTTTAAATTGAAACAAATCCAGGGCTAAAAGGAATGGATTGATTGCACTAGTCATCCTTCTATAACTTTCCAACATATGCTGGAGTAAATAGAGTGTAAATTGGGTAATTTTTCTAACTGCAAACAGTAACATACTTGTGTATTGGCAGGGTGGTTACGAGGCCCCTAGAAGTGATGAATTTCAATTTTTCTTGGTTTTATATATAGTACTGGGTTTTTTCTCATGCTTTCTGTGAATGACACGGGTGAATTTTATCCTACACCCACTAGCTTATCGATATGTAATTTTGGTAATTCTGATTTCAAAAGATATTTTAAAGAAATGCAATGATTTCATTTGTATATTCAATAAACACAAGATTTTATAATTGAGTAAAATATTCGCCATGCCTAGTGAGAGATTCGCCAAAAAATTATATATACATATTATATTATTGATAAAATCGCCTTCCATTTTTCCTATATACCATGAAGATTCGCCCATTTATTATACATATAAATTTAGGGGGGGTTCTTAAAATTTTCCCTGATGTCAGATATATGGATATTGTGCACAGGTTGTAGCAGAGAACATGTACAAGTAAATGTGATGGTACAGGTACAGGTGATAGTACAGGTATAGGTACATGTTATGGTACATGTTATGGTACATGTACATGTGATGGTACTACTACAGGTGCAAGTGCACAGGATATGGATTATTGTCTTACAGAAAATGGATTGGTTAGGTTCTGGATAGGATATATGTGCCAAATAGAAATGAGCTCAAGAAGGTGATCTTGAGGGAGTTTCATGCAAAACCGTATTCGGGTCACCCAAAGTATCAAAATACACTGACATCAGTGAAGAAATTTTATTATTGGCCAAATTTGAAGAGGGATGTAGCAGAGTTTGTGGCTAGATGTTTTGATTGTTAGCGAGTGAAAGAAGGATTGTTGGCTACGTGGGGCCCAACCCAAGTTCAGTAGTGAGCTTAGCCAAGCAAATCCCAGTACTACTGGTCCTTTTGGCAATAGTCCGCAGAGCGCTGATTGAGGTCTCACCCAAAGTAGTATGGGAGGGTACTAGAACTAGGTTTCCACACCCTAGGGATGTCTTGATGAGGGTTATGGAGGTTCGTGATCCTAATCTATGTGTTGCGCTGCTCCGCATAGCTTTCTATGCTTCGCGACTCGTGTGCCCTTTGTGAATACCATGTTATTTTGATTCGATCCTTACTGTGCTATTATATTAGTGCTTAGTTTGTGCGGGCCTAATATTCTTATTACTGGTTCAACTTTCAGATTAGCGTGCATACTCAAAAGCAATATAAATGCATAAAGATAACTAGAACATGGAAATACATATCTACAAAAAGACGCACAATATTCTGAATCAATATTATCTTTATTAATACTCAAGTTCAGTTACAGACTCGACTCTGCCTTGCACACTCGGCTCCAAGGGTCCGTGAACTCAACTGTGGACTCTACTAGGCCTCTGCGCACTCAGCTACAAAGCCTCTACCTATCACTATTACCCAATACCTTCAAATCCAATTCTAACTTCTAATCATGCCTTTGCATGTATTAGTGTCGGTATCTTCATCCCTCCATCAGTGATCAAATTCTCTTATTGCATTGCATGTTAGGTATCTCACTCGATCAGCTGCATTCAATTAGGGTCATGGATCATCTGATGGTAGCGGTATATTATACATTTTCCCTCATGTCCTTTACCTGCTGGCCCATTTTCATACATCTAGATTATCTGCAGTCAATTTATGTCTTTAAATTTACAAAAGTCATTGTTAGGGTTTTAGGTCTCATTAGGTCTAGGGTTTCATCAATAAGGTCTTCAAAACGCTCAATAACGGTCAGCAGGTGCATGAGGAGGTCAAATAAAGTTCCAGCAACAATAATTTCCATAATCACATGCTCATTAATTGATTTTTCATCAAACCCTGTTTTGAGGAAAATAGAGTTTTTTATGTTTTCATGTACACATTTGATGTAATTTCATTTGTTCCATATGTAATAATTTCAGAGGCAGCCCTGGTCACCTTTCCAAGCCTAAGCAACTTCACCACTTGCAAAAAAGAACAAAAAGTCAAAGCATTCAGTCCATCAAAGGCAAAAATAAAGCAAACTGCCCAAAAACAGAGTTTTAAAAGCAAGTTAAAAGAAAACATTAGAAGAGTGGGTTTTTGTAAATGAAAAATCAAAACTATATGTATATAAACTATTTTTCATGTTTAGAAGATTCATTTTCATGTCCAAAGAGAAAGAGAGAAAGTCATTTGTGTTCTCAAGAGCCAAAGGAGCGATTTTGTGTTCGGAGGGTAAAAAACGCAAGCACGACGCACTGGGTTTGGAGCGCGGCGCATTGGGCAACAATTGATAGTGTAATTCCATAACGGGTGCGACGCATTGAAAGGGCGTGGTGCACCTGTGAGGTGGCGCGGCGCACAGGGCTACAAGGCTCGAAATCACTCCCAACCTCTTCCAAGCTCACAAATTTTCTAAATTGCTCACTATCCAAGTAAGTTAACATTCCTCCATGACCAATGAATGAGTTTATCTTGGTGCTTATGGTGATTTAATGGGAAAAAATTGAAACCCTACCTCCTTGCATTTTTTGTCAAAAAAAATTGCATGGGGTTTATAAATTGTATTTCTTGCTACTAATTCCACTCCTAAGCATTTTTCACTCCCTCACTCCTTCATTCCCTCATTCCTTCACTTCATTTTCTCCCTCTCTATACATTCTTATCTACCCATTCCATATTTCTCATATCCCTAAACAATTAACCCTAAATCCCTAATCCCATTATTCCAAACCCTAATTGCTATTCCCAAACTCTAAAAATCATCCCCTAAACCCCTTTATTCCTCAAAAGCCTGTCAGCAACATTCCTAAATCCCTCATACACACTCCCTCCACAATCTCTCATACATTCATATCCTTGGCAGTAAAAAACCTAAAGACACCATAAAATCTCTTCATACTCATCTAAGAAAACTCAAACATTGGCAAACATGGAGTCAGATTCTTCCTATGACAGAGATGAGGAGACAATAAGTGATTCTTCTAGAGAAATGCATGCACCAAGGAGGCCTCACAAGGGTGGAAAACATAATCGGGAGGACCCTACTTCACTTGCCGAGCTGTTGGCCTGTCCTCTTGCTGTCACATGCTTTCAACACCAATCTTGTTATCAGTTCTGTGAGATGGTGGAGAGAGTCAAGTATCATCATGAGCTGGCCAGATTGTTTGTGCTCCATCTTCATAATGGCCAAGTCACTTTGGCAGGTGTGACATTCACCTTGACACTTGAGACTATTGCTCAAGCAACCGACATTCCAAATGTAGGTGAGCAATGGAATAAGAGGCAACTAATAGATAGAGATCATTATGAGCCTTACATCATGGTTGGTTTTCAGAGACATATCAATAGAGTTTTTCCTTTCAAGTATCTTCAAGACACATATGCTCCCTTGATGAAACTCCTAATTAAATATTTCAGCTGTGAGGGCAGATTTTCTCATCTGTATGCCTATCATATCAGATTGTTGATGCACTTTACTAGGGTGAGGATGATGAACCTCCCTTATTTCATTTGCCGTAACATTGAGAAGATGACCACTTTAGTGCAAAAGAAGCCTCCTCAGCAGCAGTGTAATAGCATATATCATTTTGCACTAATCAAAATTGTGGTCTTGCATCAACTTGGTTTACTGAACATCTCATGGGAGGATTTCATTGCACATGAGGTCTTTACAGGTCTTCAAGTACCCCCAGCAGTTTTTCATGAGGTGGGAGGGCCTTCACATCAGTAGGAGATTCATGAGACACAAACTGCTAGTGTGCCAGTGTTTGTCACATATCAAAAGGGCACTAGAAGGTTGTTTGCAGCAGTAAAACGAGTACTATCTCCACCCGAGGTGGAAGGTGTCTCATTTCCTCCATTAGCAGAGCAGGCATAGGACAAGGGTAAGCAGCCCTTGCATGATGAGGGACCTTTAGGAGGTCATGAGACAGATTTCATCCTCATTCAGGATGAGGACACTGATTTGGACTCACAAAGCTCAAAGCTTAAAGAGATCATTTAGGAGCAACAAGATAACATTCAGCATTTGTCTCTCAACCTAGAAAGAGCCAAGTGGATCATTAATTATTTGGAGCAGAGGAACAAATAGCTAGAAGATCAGCAAACTATCATGGAGCTCCAAAACATAAGCACAAACCGGCAAGCTGCCAAGAGGAGGAAAATCAAATTGACCACACTTGAGAAAGAAATTCAAGCTTATCATGAATCTTGGCTTGAGAGGACAAACATGAACCTAGAAAGGATGTTAGAGAAGGCCAACAATGAGAAAAACATGTTGAGGAACATGGCATACCACTACTTGTCAAGAAATATGGTATGCAAAGCAAGAATTAAGAATTTGAAGGCCAAATTGAAGAAAGCCATGAGCAAGAGAAAAGAGAAAAATAGACTCCAGATCTTGGCTGAGGCTTCCTTAGCCCAACACAGCACCTGATGAGGAACACTCAGCCCAAATTTCAAGAAATTTGGGAAACTTTTTGCAAATTTTGAAAATTTTGGCCTAAAAACAGGTTTTTCTGCATGATTAAGAATTTTGCAAAATGGCTTGCATTTTTGGATTTCTCATGGAAAAATATGAATTCCCTCACATGGACAAGAAATTTTTACAAGTTTTGAGCTTCCAAAAAGGTCAAAAACACCTCAAAATGACCTTTTTGCCCCTTTTTGGACACACAGGAAGCAGTGTTGGGAGAACTCAATTTTGGAGGAGCAAATGGAGGCCAAATTCAGAAATTCTACTTGTTTTGGAAAGTAGACAGGCATACCTTTCCAAAAAGCCCACTTGGAGCAAATTTGGTGCATGGGAAGGCCTCAAAATCAGCTACAAAAAGGTGCTATGCATAGGGAAATCAACGCGGTGCATAGGAGGAAATTTGCTCATTTTGGCCAAAAAACTCTGATTTTCACCTAGTTTCTTCACAGTTTGACTTTTCTCTTTCTAATAGTCAAACTCATGATGTAATTTAATGTAACTTGATGGATTTTGATGTAATTATGCTAAATTTTCACTCATAGAGGTAGATTCATCATGAAAAAGTAGTTTGCAACTGAATGAATCAGTTTCCTAGGTTTTAGAGGCATGTTGTTCCACTGCCTACTTTTCAGTTCTTAGTTTAGATCTTGTTGAAATAGCTCCTAAACTCATGAAATCGACCCCTAAAGCCTAGAATGGGTTGTTTAATGCCTATATCTAGTAGTTTTTCAGTCATTAATTGGACTCTTGTGAATGCTTTGAGCATTATTGTACATTCATTTTCAGCAGTTTGGCAAAGGAATGGACCAGGGTTTACAACACTTTATGTGATTATTGTGGCATCTTGATTTGGTATTGTGTTTTCTTCTGTAATTGCAAGTTTTACATGTGATTTATGTATTCCATTATCTCTCTTTGCTTCGTCTTAACTAGATCAAACAAGGATAAAGATAGAATACATTGAAATTGTAGTGCTCTACCTAGGGTTTGTTTAGTTATCTATGTTTTCAGCTGTTTGAAGAGGATCCCTGAGACTTTCATGCCCTCTCCAACTTCTCACCAGTATAAAAGCTCTCCATTTCACTAAATTTTGAAGTGCTAAACCATTTTCCTACCTCACCCCATAGAGATCTCTGCAAAACTATGTCCATTCCTGCACCCAAATATTCCTTTCACAATTGAGCCAGCAAATCTATCTTAAATTCAATCAAACACCTCTGTACACATACCTAGCCTAAAATCAGTCATCACATCAGTCATCTCAAGTTTCATTGGCCATCTTTTCTGAGATTGACAAGGAGAGAGCCCTCTCCCGACCAAGTAGGGCTAGCTACCAGGTTAAGCGTGGTTTGATGTTACCCTAGATCTTGCCTTTCTTAGCCTAAGGTAGATTTAGGCCCCAACATAGTGGTGACTCCACTGGGGAGGAAATTTTATTATCATTGCTTTGCTTTGTAGACTATAGAAGGAGCCTGAAGTTAGCCAGGTAGCCTTCGAAACGCTCTTGCTTTACATTAGCGAAAGTAGATGAATGCTGCTTCAGTCAATCTCCGGTCTAGTTTATAAACTGAACAGTTGATCTAAACTATTACCCCAGTATCATTAAGCAATTCTAGACTTTGGATGATGATTTTAGAATTTGATAGGCTAAACAAGTTGATTTTTTCCATTTGATTTTTGGGATTAGTTCAACACACTGGCTTCCAGAGGATACACTAGAGCCAATCCTGATCCTGATCCTCCTCATGTGTATGAAAATCCAAATCTCATCCCAAGGATTCTCTGACAAGAAAGTTTTGCGATTCTCATATTTAAATCTCGTTCATGTCCTGTTGTTTTTGAATATCTTGAAGATCTTGAATTTGACAAACGTTTTGATCTGTTGTTGTCTAGGAATAAATCTAAAAGTGTTGTTGGTTCTAGTGTTTTAAATCCAGAGTTTGTCAAAGATCTTGAAACTAAAAGGGAAAATAGATCAATTGACAGTTACATCTTGAATCTTCAGACTTCCATTGTGGCTTCAAATATTCCCAAGTTCTTAGAATCCGCATCAGCAACTCTTGGTTCATCTGCAATTGTATCTATTTCAGGAATTCCTACTGAAACTCCATTCATTCCCACCATTCTCGTGCAGCCCACTAAATTAGATCAGAGACCTCCTGTCTCTTCTCCCCCATCAACCCCATCAACACCCCAAACATATCGCATTTCATCCCCTCCATCGACACCTCATACACCAAATACATCGTCAGTTGCTATCATTGTTCTGACTCCTCCTACATCTCCAAGGCCAGTTGTAAATCCACCTAGAGCAGTGGTTGCCCGATATGCACCCCTTTTGTTGCCTCAAAATTTGGATGACATGCCCACTGACTACCAAAGCAAGATCCCATTATTTGATGGCACTCCTCAAAGCATTACAGCTCAGCAACATGTGGATAGGATGACTGATTTCTTTGACCTTCATGAGATTGATGCTGAAAATGTAACTATGAGATTATTTGTGAAAACTTTTGGAGGTGAAGTGCCGAAGTGGTTCAGAGCTTTGTCGGCTGCAAGTATCACTACATTGACAAATATTGAGAGACAATTCTTGGATCGCTGGGAGGTAAAGAAAAACCCTCTTCAAATTCTTTCTGAATATGAGAACATCAAGAGGAATGTTGGTGAGAGTGTCCAAGATTATTGTGTCAGATTCAATACTTTTTACAATGTAATTCATGCTAATATAAAGCCACCTATGGGCTTGGCTTTGATTAAATTTCCTGATGGCTTTGATCCTGACATGGCGTATCAATTGAGGGAGAGAGATCCAACAACATTGGAGGACATGAGGAAATTATAGTCAGCATTGAGGCAAATCTGCTTGCCAAGAGAGCTAGAGCAAAGGCTAAAAAGAAGGTGACCATAAAAGAGTAAGCTTCTTCCTCTGATCATTTTCTTCGCAAGATTGATAAGATGTCTGATAGACTCACAATTGCTGATAAGCCTGAAGCACAAGTCAGAAATCCAAACTTTTGTGGCCAACAGCAACCACAATTCAGAATCAAGCAACGAGAACAAAGAGCACAAGACCAAGCGACACAACAGCAAGTGAAGACACCGCTACAATAGAAATTTGTACATGGTACGGAATCAGATGATGATGAGAACATAATTGGTGAGGAGAATCATTTCTTTACACCTGATGATCTGCCCATTTATATCACTAAAGATGAAGAGTATTCAGAAAGCCCAGCTGTACAAAAAGATGAAAATTTCATCTTGGCAAATGAAACAGTTCTTGAAGAAGAGTCTGATGAATATCAGAGGGGATACATGAATGCTTTGACAGCCCAGCAGCGACAATATTCACTCAGGAGTAGAGAAGTTCCCATCAATCCAATTCAGAAGAGGAAGGAAGTGTCACCACCAAAGAATGATTCTCTCATAGCGCAGAGAAAGGGAAAGGAGACAGTTGATCTTAACAACAGCAAAACACAAGCAGCAAACGAAATATCAAATCAGTCAATTGTATCAAAGGAGAAGACTAAAAAGAAGGATGCTCCAGTCAAAGAGGTAGAGAAAACATCAGCCTTTAGCTTAGAAAATGAAATTGCTAAGTTAAAAGTGTCAATTCCTTTGACTGAATTAATGAAAAACAACATCTATAAAGGTCAGGTGTCTAAGATTTTGAATTTGGATCCATTATCTGATATGGTAAATGTGGAGGATGATTAGCCTGAACTTATCTTTGGGCCAGCATTAGAAGGTCAGTCTGAGGACAGTGATGTAGCTCCATTTTACATCAGACTTAAACTGCATGATTTTGTATTGCACAATGCCATGTTCGATTCCGGAGCCTCTCATAATCTCTTGCCTAAAGCAATAATGGAAAAATTGTGTCTAGATATCACTCGAAAGTACCATGATCTATATTACTTTGATTCTGGTAGGGTCAAATTCATTGGTCTTATTAAATATTTGGTTGTCACTTTAGATCAGATCCTGGTGAAGAACGTTTTGATGGATGTAGTTGTGGCGGATATTCCTCCTAGATTTGGCATGCTTCTTTCCAGATCTTGGGGAGAAAAACTCAAAGGGACATTGCAGCTTGATTTCTCCTATGTTACTATTCCCGTGTTCGGTCAGTTGAGGAAATTATACCGGGAGAAAAAGATGAAGTACATGATCACTAGCAAGGAGAAACCTCTAAATAATCCAATCAACTATGTACATATTGATTTGGAATCTTTTGTTTTATATTCTAATAGTTTTAATGATGTAAATAGTCAAGTAGTTGAAGTAGAAGATATTCCAGAGATCACTGAAAATTTCAGAGTTGTACTAGATCAAGAAAGACGAAAGCTTGATAGTACTACTGAGCAATCAGCCTTCCGACAGCAGCAAAAAGTTGATGGATAGCAAGCAAAAGAAGAAGAGCAAAATGAATTTCAGCATTTGGAAGATGAGGCTGGGTTGTGGAGCATGGACTTTGATGGTGCGGTAGGAAGAGAAGGTGCTGGAATTGGCATTTGGATACACAGCCTTGCATTTCTTCCAAACAAAGTGCCAAGTAATGTAAGGGTATGTTCGTATAAATTGGCTTTTGATTGTTCAAATAATGAGGCTGAATATGAAGCTTTAATTGCTGGTCTGAAAATCCTTAAGAAGTTAAATGCTAAAAGAATTTCAGTATATGGCGACTCCGAGTTAGTTATCAAGCAAGTTAAAGGTGAATACCAAGCTAAGCATCCTCGCATGCGATCTTATTGGAATGCGGTGCTAGATATTTTAAGAATGTTTCCATATTACACTTTGACATGTGTCCCTCATGTTCAGAATGTTATTGTAGATTCGCTTGCAACAACTGCAAGTAATTTGAAGATTCCGATGAATTCAAACAACAAGTTTGAGATTCATGTGAAATATCGCCCTGTTGTCCCAGATAACCAAATATATTGGCAGGTGTTTCGAGATGATAAAGAGATTGAGGAATTTCTGCAAAATGAAGGCAAATACAAAGACACTTCTATAAATAGAGAAAATGATGATGGTGAAGTAGATATGGAAGTAAATCAGATGGAATTTTTGCAACTCAAGGACAATGTCATTCCTAAAGGTTTAATACCTTTAGAGGAGTTGTTTGATCAAGATGATGTAGCCCAGACACCGAGCTTGACGCCCATCGAGAAAGGAGTTGAAGATGTAAACATTGGATGAGCAAAAAATCCTAAAATCGTCAAGTTATCAAAGGCTTTGCCTCCACAGGTAAAGGAAAAATACATTAGTTTATTATCTTCATTTACTGATGTATTTTCTTGGGACTATTCATATTTGAAGGCATATGATAAGAGTGTAATTCAGCACATCATCCCGATCAATCCAAATCAAAAGCCTTTTCGATAGAAGCTAAGAAGGATACATCCAAAACTACTGCCCTCAATAGAGAAGGAAGTGAATCGATTATACAAAGCTGGTATAATCATTCCCATAATATTTTCAGATTGGATTTCTAATTTGGTGCCTGTGTGAAAGAAAACAGGTGAGATTTGATTATGTATTGATTTCAGAAATCTGAATAAAGTATCTTTGAAAGATAACTATCCATTGCCCAAGATGGATCACATACTTCAACGAGTAGTTGGAGCATTTCGCATGTCGCTACTCAATGATTATTCCGGTTATAACCAAATTCTGGTCCATGAGGATGATAGAGACAAATAGCATTCACCACTCCGTGGGGAACTTTCCATTACGCCAAGATGCCTTTCGGATTGAATAATGCTAGTGCAACCTTTCAGCGGGATATGGATATTGCATTTGCAAATGAGAAAGATGTATTTTTAGTTTTTTATCTTGATGATTTGATAGTTTTTTCTAATTCATATGAAGAGCACCTTTATCATTTGAAGATTGTATTTCAACGATGTAGAAAGTATGGCATATCCCTCAATCCAAAGAAAAGCTTGTTTGCCATGGATGAGGGCAAGCTTCTCAGTCATATCATATCCAAGGAGGGCATTCGCATTGAACCAGCTTGAGTGGAGGCCATTCAAAAAATTGATTTTCCATGAAGTAAAAAGGAGATCCATTCATTTAATGGTAAGATGAATTCCTTACGTCGTTTTGTGCCAAATCTTGCAGAACATTTGAGGGAGATCACAAACATGTTAAAGAAAGATAGTGTTGTGAAGTGGACCAAGGAAGCCATCAAGTCTTTCAATTTGGTAAAGCTAGCCCTCTCTTCAACTCCAATTTTGATCAGCCTGGATTATCCCCAAGATTTTATTTTATTTTCATTTGCTTCAGATCATACCATGGCAGCGGTCTTAATGCAGAAAAGAGACCAGCTTGAGAAACCAATTGCTTTTTTCAGAAGAAAAATAAGAGATGCAGCTTTAAAGTACAATATAATTGAAAAACAAGCCCTTGCTTTGGTAAAGGCATTGAAATATTTTCGAGTTTATATTCTGCATTCTCATATCCTTGCCTATGTTCCTAACGCTGCCGTTAAAGATGTCTTAGTGCAAACAGATCCAGAAGGAAGACGAGGCAAATGGATCACTACTTTGTTAGAATATGATGTGGAGATCAAACCAACAAAGCTCATTAAAGGACAGGGGCTGGCCAAGCTAATGGCAAAATCTAATTTGCATGCCTTGGACATAAATCTCATTGCCACTATGTCTGAAGACGATGAGGAAAGTTCTCTTGTTCAGGTAGCTGAAATGTTTTTACTTTCTCCTTGGTATTCGGATATTGTTTATGTTTTCCAACATCTTTCACTGCCACCCGGATTGGCTAAGAACAAAAGTAGGACCCTGAAATTAAAGGCTGCAAAATTTTGTATAGTGAATAATGCACTCTATTGGAAAGATCCCGATGGTGTCTTGTTGAATAGTTTGGTTGAAGAAGAAGCAAAACATGTCATGGATGATTTTCACAAAGGAGATTGTGGAGGTCATCTATTTTGGAAGACAACAGCCAATAAAATTTTGAGAGCAGGATATTATTGGCCAACTCTCTTTTCTGATGTGTACAAAACAGTTACAAGTTGCCACGAATGTCAGATTTTTCAAGGTAAGAGAAAATTACAACCTTTGCCACTCAAACCGGTTGAAGTAAGTGCTCCTTTTCAGCAATGGGGTTTAGATTTTATTGGTGAGATCCATCCTACTTCTTCAACACAACATAAATGGATTCTTACAGCGACATACTACTTCACTAAATGGATAGAGGCAATTCCTACTCAGGAGGCCACTGATACGGTAATAATTCAGTTTCTTGAGAACAATATTTTGTCACGTTTTGGTTGTCCTAATAAGCTAATTACAGATAATGCAGCAGCTTTTAAATCTAAAAATATGATTGATTTTTGTAATAAATATCAAATTACCTTGAGCCACTCAACTGCATACTATCCACAAGGTAACGGTTTGGTGGAATCCTCGAATAAATCTTTAGTCAACATCATCAAAAAGCTGCTGGAAACAAACAAGAAGAGTTGGCACAAGAAATTGGTCAATGCACTATGGGTGGATAGAGTGAGTCAGAAAAATTCAATAAGCATGTCTCATTTCGAGATCGTGTATGGTGTGGACATGATTTTTCCTACATCTCTCACAATTCCAGTTGTTAAACTTCTTCAGGAAGCTGGTAGTGAGGAAAATCATTTGCAGCAGAGAATCAATCAAATGATCCATTTACAGCAGACTAGAGAGGAGGTTTTTCAGAATACCTTCAAGCTGCAAGAGAGAATCAAAAAGATATATGATCGAAAGGCAAAGGTGGACAAGTTTCAAATTGAAGACATAGTGTTGAAATGGGATGCCCGAAATGAAGACAAAGGGAAACACGGCAAGTTCGAGAACCTGTGGAAAGGACCTTTCAAAATTGTTGCATACCAAGGTCAGAATGCTTTCTTGCTGAAAGAAATGGATGGAGAAGATTGTCCTGGTGGGCCGGTCAATGGTCGGCTGCTGAAACGGTACCATCTTTGAAATATCTTTTGTTGTCATATGTATCACTGTATATACCGTTTTATTTCCTTCATTGCAAGTGTGTACTGTAATCACTCATTCAGTTTGGGGCCCGAAGTGAAGGCTATAAAACTGAAGGTTTGATTTCAGTTTTGGTTTGGATTGTTTGAGTCAGTCTGAGTCAGATTTCAGTCTTGAAATTGAGTTAGTCTGAGTCGGATTTCAGTCTTGAAATTGAGTCAGTTTTGAGTTAGATTTCAGTCCTGAAATTGAGTCAAATATTGGTTTTGGTTTGTTGAAGTTATTGAATCCATAGCCCAATGGAAGAAGGCACTATCTACTTTCCAGAGGTCTATAGTTCTTGGCACCTCCAAGGAGCTACCATCCCCATTGGAGCCAATGTTAGTGTCGGTATCTTCATCCCTCCATCAGTGATCAAATTCTCTTGTTGCATTGCATGTTAGGTGTCTCAATCGATCAACTACATTCCATTAGGTTCATGGATCATCTGATGGTAGCGGTATATTATACATTTTCCCTCATATCCTTTACCTGCTGGCCCATTTTCATACATATAGATTATCTACAGTCAATTTTTGTCTTTAAATTTACAAAATTCATTGTTAGGGTTTTAGGTCTCATTAGGTCTATGGTTTCGTCAATAAGGTCTTAAAAACACTCAATAACGGTTAGCAGGCACATGAGGAGGTCAAATAAAGTTTCAGCAACAATAATTTCCATAATCACATGCTCAGTGATTGATTTTTCATCAAAACCCTGTTTTGAGGAAAAACAGAGTATTTTATGTTTTCATGTACAAATTTGATGTAATTTCATTTGTTCCATATGTAATAATTTTAGAGGCAGCCTTGGTCACCTTGCCAAGCCTCTGCAACTTCACCACCTACAAAACAAAACAAAAAGTCAAAGCATTCAGTCCATCAAAGGCAAAAATAAAGAAAATTGCCCAAAAACAGAGTTTTAAAAGCAAGTTAAAAGCAAACATTAGAAGAGTGGGTTTTTGTAAATGAAAAATCAAAACTATATGTATATAAACTATTTTTCATGTTTAGAAGATTCATTTGCATGTCCAAAGAGAAAGAGAGCAAGTCATTTGTGTTCTCAAGAGCCAAAGGAGCGATTTTGTGTTTGGAGGGTAAAAAATGTAGGCGCGGCGCACTCGGTTTGGAGCACAACGCACTCAGAGAGCGCAGCGCATTGGGCAACAGTTGACAGTGTAATTCCATAACATGCATGACGCATTGAAAGGGTGTGACGCACCTGTAAGGTGGTGCGGCGCACAGGGCTACAAGGCTCGAAATCACTCCCAACCTCTTCCAAGCTCACAAATTTGCAAAATTCCTCACTATCCAAGTAAGTTAACATTCCTCCATGACCAATGAATGAGTTTATCTTGGTGCTTATGGTGATTTAATTAGAAATAATTGAAACCCTACCTCGCATTTTTTGTCAAAAACAATTGCATAGGGTTTATAAATTGTATTTCTTGCTGCTAATTCCACTCCTAAGCATTTTGCACTCCCTCACTCCTTCATTCCCTCATTCCTTCACTTCATTTTCTCCCTCTCTATACATTCTCATCTACCCATTCCATATTTCTCATATCCCTAAACAATTAACCCTAAATCCCTAATCCCATTATCCCAAACCCTAATTTCTATTCCCAAACTCTAAAAATCATCCCCTAAACCCTTCTATTCCTCAAAAACCTGTCAGCAACATTCATAAATCCCTCATATACACTCCCTCCATAGTCCCTCATACATTCATATCCTTGGCAACAAAAAACCTAAAGACACCATAAAATCTCTTCATACCCATCTAAGAAAACTCAAACATTGGCAAACATGGAGTCAGATTCTTCCTATGACAGAGATGAGGAGACAGTCAGTGATTCTTCTAAAGAAATGTATGCACCAAGGAGGCCTCACAAGGGTGGAAAACATAACCGAGAGGAGCCTACTTCACTTGCTAAGCTATTGGCCTATCCTCTTGCTGTCACATGCTTTCAAAACCAATCTTGTTATCGGTTTTGTGAGATGGTGGAGAGAGTCAAGTATCATCATGAGCTGGCTAGATTGTTTGTGCTCCATCTTCATAATGGCCAAGTCACTTTGGCAGGTGTGACATTCACCTTGACACCTGAGACTATTGCTCAAGCAACCGACATTCCAAATGTAGGTGAGCAATGGAATAAGAGGAAGCTAATAGACAGAGATCATTATGAGCCTTACATCAAGGCTGGTTTTCAGAAACATATCAGTAGAGTTTTTCCTTTCAAGTATCTTTAGGACACATATGCTCCCTTGATGAAACTCATAATTAAATATTTCAGCTGTGAGGATAGATTTTCTCGTTTGTATGCCTATGATATCAGATTGTTGATGCACTTTACTAGAGTGAGGATGATGAACCTCCCTTATTTCATTTGGCAGAACATTGAGAAGATGACCACTTTAGTGCAAAAGAAGCCTCCTCAACAACAGTATAAAAACATATATCATTTTGCACTAATCAAAATTGTGGTCTTGCATCAGCTTGGTTTACTGAACATCTCATGGGAGGATTTCATTGCACATGAGGTCTTTACAGGTCCTCAAGTACCCCCAGTAGTTTTTCATGAGGTGTGAGGGCCTTCACATTAGAAGGAGATTCATGGGACACAAACTGCTAGTGTGCTAGTGTTTGTCACATATCAAAAGGGCACTAGAAGGTTGTTTGCAGCAGCAAAACGAGTACTATGTCCACCCGGGGTTGAACGGGTATCATTTGCTCCATCAACAAAGTAGGTACAGGACAAGGGTAAACAAACCTTGCATGATGAGGGACCTTCAGGAGGTCATGAGACAGATTTCATCCTCATTCAGGATGAGGACACTGATTTGGACTCACAAAGCTCAAAGCTTAAAGAGATCATTCAGGAGCAGCAAGATGACATTCAACATTTGTCTCTCAACCTGGAAAGAGCCAAGTGGATCATTAATTATTTGGAGCAGAGGAAAAAACAGCTAGAAGATCAGTAAACTATCATGGAGCTCCAAAACATAAGGGCAAACCAGCAAGCTGCTAAGAGGAGGAAAATCAAATTGACCACACTTGAGAAAGAAACTGAAGCTAATCGTGAATCTTGGCTTGAGAGGACAAACATGCACCTAGAAAGGGTGCTAGAGAAGGTCAACAATGAGAAAAACATGTTGAGGAACATGGCATACCACTACTTGTCAAGAAATATGGTGTGCAAAGCAAGAATCAAGAATTTGAAGGCCAAATTGAAGAAAGCCACGAGGAAGAGAAAAGAGAAAAATAGACTCTAGATCTTGGCTGAGGCTTCCTTAGCCCAACACAACACCTGATGAGTAACACCCAGCCCAAATTTCAAGAAATTTGGAAACTTTTTGCAAATTTTGAAATTTTTGGCCTAAAAACAGGTTTTTCTGCCCGATGCGCTATGCCACCAGTGCTACGCATTGAGTTGGCTAATAATTTTGCAAAATGGCTTACATTTTTGGATTTCTCATGGAAAAATATGAATTCCCTCACATGGCCAAGAAATTTTTACAGGTTTTGAGCTTCCAAAAAGGTCAAAAACACCTCAAAAATGACCTTTGTACCCCTTTTTGGACACACAGGAAGTAGTGTTGGGAGAACTCAATTTTGGAGGAGAAAATGGAGGCAAAATTCAGAAATTCCACTTGTTTTGGAAATTTGACAGCAAGACCTTTCCAACGTACCCACTTGGAGAAAATTTGGTGCACGGGAAGGCCTCCAAAAACAGCTACAAAAAGGTGCTACGCATAGGGAAATCAATGCGGCGCATAGGAGGAAATTTGTTCATTTTGGCCAAAAATCTATGTTTTTTGCCTAGTTTCTTCACAGTTTGACTTTTCTCTTTCTAATAGTCAAACTCATGATGTAATTTAATATAACTTGATGGATTTTGATGTAATTATGATAAATTTTCACTCATAGAGGTAGATTCATCATGAAAAATTAGTTTGCAACTGAATGAATTAGTGTCCTAGGTTTTAGATGCATGTTGTTCCACTGCCTACTTTTCAGTTCTTAGTTTAGATCTTGTTGAAATAGCTCCTAAACTCATGAAATTGACCTCTAAAGCCTAGCATGAGTTGTTTAATTCCTATATCTAGTATTTTTTCAGTCATTGAGAAGGGTTGGACTCTTGTGAATGCTTTGAGAATTATTGTACATTCATTTTCAGTAGTTTGACAAAGGAATTGACCAGGGTTTGCAGCACTTTATGGGATTCTTGTGGCATCTTGATTTGGTATTGTGTTTTCTTGTGTAATTTCAAGTTTTAAATGTGATTTATGTATGCCATTATCTCTCTTTGCTTCATCTTAACTAAATCAAACAAGGATAAAGGTAGAATACATTGAAATTGCAGTGCTCTACCCAAGGTTTGTTTAGTTATCTATGTTTTCAGCTGTTTGAAGAGGATCCCTGAGACTTTCATTCCCTCTCCAACTTCTCACAGTCTAAAAGCTCTCCATTTCACTCAATTTTGAAGTGCTAAACCATTTGCCTACCTCACCCCATAGAGATCTCTGCAAAACTGTGTCCATTCCCCACACCCAAATCTGCCTTTCACAATTGAGCCAAAAAACCTATCTTAAATTCAATCAAACACCTTTGTACACATACCTAGCCTAAAATCAATCATCCTAAGCTTCATTGGCCATCTTTTCTGAGATTGACAAGGAGAGAGCCCTCTCCCGACCTGGTAGGGCTAGCTACCAGGTTAAGCGTGGTTTGATGTTACCCTAGATCTTGCCTTTCTCAGCCTGAGGTAGATTTAGGCCCTAACAACATCTATCTATTCCTTGTCAAAAACTAAGACTCCCTTTACACTTAGAGCCTTGCTCTATTTATACAATCCCATGGTTTGTAGACCATGGGTAGGTCGACACACTTTACATTAAATTACATTATCTTAGGGCGGACAAGCCTAGATTCTTGAACTCCGCACCTGCATTTCGCAGGGTCATTACATTGCACTTGACCAAAATTTGGGCTTCAAGGCCCAAAAGCATGTTATGGGGGGATCCACTACCTAACAGGCCCCCAACATAATCATCGTGACTCGTCCCGAGTCACTCTGCTGGTGCGGCAATCTTTGCATGAAGTCCATCTAACTATGCCTGTGCGACGCAAAGGTCCGCAGTGCCCTCTCTACCATCTGCTAGATCCACTCTGCTCGCCTGGCTAAATGCTCACTGTCAAGGTCAAATCCCTTTCTTAGGTCCTACATCGCTTTCATGTGTGTGATTTTTCCTTCGATGTCGGCCGTGATGAGGAAGGCCTCATCTATCCAAGGTTGGACACGTGCTTTAAGTACTGCCTCTTTTTGGCATGCTGCGTCCACTTGTTCCTTCAATGCCTTTGTTTGCTGTAGCCTTGCGAGCCATTGAGTTAGGACTACTTTCTGTGCCATCCTGCGCACACTGTCATATTGCATTTGAAGCTCCCTCACCTCTGTTTCCAACCGTTGTATGGTGGGATCCTCCTGTAAGGTTGTGAGCACCCCAAAGTATTCTTCCAACAAAGTGGTACAACTCTACACTGCCTCTTCAATTTCTCCCAGCCCTTTTAGGATTTTGTTGGTGCGCTGTTCTCGAACTTCTAGGGGTGTGGACGGCTGTGCCTTTAATCGTAGTTCAGCAATTTTCAGGTTGAGTTCCAATTGGATCCTCTTAGCTTCCTCCTTTGCCTCGCAGAATCCACTGACCAATTTGTGGATTCACATTCCTATTGGTAGATCTGTCGCAATTTCCAATTCTGGGATGCGGCGACATGCTTCTTCTACAATCTGCTCCAGCTGCTGGTTCTGCGCCATTGCTTCATCACATTGTAGGCTAAGCTATTCAATGTTGATTCATTGTTCACTTAGCATTTTCACTTTGCATCCCTCCCTAGCGCGGAGTTCTACTGTCACTCTGTTCTGTAGCTAGTATAAAATATCTCGCGGAAGGGTAGCCAAGGTTAGACCGAGTCCCTTGATCTATCCTACCATGGCTCTATCCTCGATGTTGTTCACTGTCAGTGCTCCTTTCGGCAGCGCAACAGTGTTAGCTATTTTGGCTCGCAATAGCTACTCTGTTGCCGATGTTTCCGTGGCACCATAGGTGACTACCGTCCGCTCCTATGGGGGTCGCACCTGAAGTCCCTAGAGTTGTGCCCTGAGGGCCCCCAACACATTCTGCTACTCTGTCATTGCTTCTTAAAGTGCTTCACTGGTGACCTCGTGAACTGTGTTTCTGATGTCATATAGATCACCCTCTGTTAGTGTAATAGGCTGCCCATCCTTTTTGGAGGCCTTAGTCTTCTTCTATGGCCCTATTTGTTCCATACCGCGTGGCCTGTTTGGTCAATTTAGTGTGTCCTAAATTGCTATTTAAAATGTCAATCTGAGAGTCGTAAACTGCTGAAGTGAAGTGCACTGTATATGCAAGATAACCGATTTCTTATTTCTTTGTCATTTTTGAGTTTTGGTTTGTTTTTGGGTTTATCTTCTGTTGATTCCCTAATGTGAGATGGCAAAATTGAAAGTCAAGTATGTATGGCAATGGTGACTTCTACAATGATTTTCCAAACTTTAAAGTTCTCAAAAAGGTTTCAAAACTTATTGTGATGAAATCAATTCCTAAGAGAAAATAAAAATGTACCAAAACAGTGAGCTAGTGACAATGAAGCCTAGTATCCTTGCTGCTGTATAAAAAGAGGAAAAAAACTGAACTCAAAGCAATTCAAAGACTGTAAGCAAAGCAAACTAAATCACACTACTTCAACTCATATTCTGACCCCTCACCATTCGACTCGCTCTGGCTATAGGAGGTAATCATAAACAAATTGAGTAATCTGATATCTAAATTGCAGGAAATGAAATTGCATAAAATGAAACTAAGATTAAACTACGCATTCATATTTCAATCCCTGAAAATGACATGAGTAATCTAATCACTAACTTGCAGAAAAGTAAACTAAATCATACTACATCAACTAATATTCTGATTCCTCACTATTTGAGTCGCTCTAGCTATAGGAGGTAATCATAAACAAATGGAGTAATATGAGATCTAAATTGCATGAAAATAAAGAAGTAAAACAGAACTGAAAGGAATGACAATGCTGGAATTAAAACTTAGAACATAACTCAGCAGAAGGACAAGATGATTTCATGTCATTAGTCATTAAAAACTATGTGAAATTGCCCAGGCTGTCTACAAGAACTTGAAAGAAAATACTGATCAGTTAATAATCATGAGAAAGCATAAAAGAAAATATGGACAACAGTCAACATGAATATCAGAACAATGTAATATATACAAGCAAATGATTATGGAAGCAGTAACATAATGAAAGAAAGCAAGAAAATATACAGTAGTACAGAGCCTTGGTGTACAGGGGCCCTCTGCAACCTCGGCCAATAAATACTCAGTCACGAATTGAACTCAAGAAAGCTGTCTTCTCATATATTAAAATGCAGTCATAAGATAAAGATATAGCACGGCACAGTGGGCTTGTAAAAACAGTCAAGATTACATATAAAAAGCTAGCTATCAAGCGTATGATAACGCGTTATTTATAACTGAGGATGCTACAACTAATTCCTAATTTCTGCGCTGCCAAACAGACACGTGAATATCCACGTCCTGAGATCTAGCAGTATGGTAGCCATGACAATTAAATCTATGGAGTGGTGGCTATTCGATTTGGTTCACAGACCGGTCCACCGGTGTTAGCACACCTTCGGAGATTGAGGGACTTGCCACGCAAATATTCACGTGGTAAAAACAGAGTCGTGCCACTGCAAAACTCTTATGTTGACCACTGCTTTGACTGTCCTTGACCATGGCTGTTTGTGAGTGATTCGGCTGAACCAAGGGGACACGCTCCATGTACACGTCATTTGCAGCTTGCCCATGTGGCCGGATTCTCCAGTAGACACCTATAACATGGACTTCAACAAAATGGCTGCAGAAACTTGAGCTGGCTTCGGAAAGTGACAAGTTTCCGCAGCTGATTGAACAAAAATCTAAATCAAACAGCAGTCACAAGACATAGTTAGGAAACCATTTTATAAGCTCTTTTTAAACTAATATGCAATGATTTGACAGCTTGGTGGGTCAAGTAACTGGAAAAGAAGGCTAAAAAGGTGTATAGGGAAGATGAAAGTTTGGGACTCAACACGGCCGTTTCAGCTGTGTTGATGTCCTGCTCGGGTCCGTGCCTTCCACCATATCGTTTGTCCCCTATCCTATGGTCAGATCCGGGCCTCTTCCCTCCTGTGTCGTGGTTGCCCCAGTTGTCGGTGTTGTTGCTGCTTTATCCACAGCCTTGGTCTACTCCACAACGGCCTTCGCTGCCTCGCAAGAACCCCTTATCTCCTCAGCAAATTACCTGTTCCATTTTTGCTGTGCCAGTAACTTGGTGGCATCCTTCTGTCTTTGTATTGTTACCTCATCGCGTACTGCCAGATCCGGGGTGTGCCACTCGGGTGGCCATGAATTGAGCACCGCGAACACAGCGTCATCAATTGCGATGAAGGGGAATTTGGTCCATTTCTGCTTTGGATCCTTCCACGCCCTAATATACACATTGTGCACATCCACCTTAAAGTCTGCAAAGCTCCGCAGACTATCGTATACCATGGGTGATAGGCATGGCCGTTTGTTGATCCCCATCCGTATGCTTGCCTCCATAAGTATCCAGAAGATCTTGGTCCTACGGATCCACGTAACGTCTCTTGTTGCCCATAGCGATACGTATTTTGCTGCCTCTGGCAAGTCCTGATCAAGAGGAGGAAACTAACTTTCCTCCAGCAATTCCCCTGCGACCAACAAGATGGATAAGAGAAACCACGTGTAGTGGAAGGCCTTACCCTGCGCCTGGGCCTCCTTACAGTTTGTCAAGAACTCCTCATAGAGGAACTGTGCCTAGTTGAACTGTACCCCCTCAGTGCATTACTCGGCTAGCGCGATGAACATTACTAGTACCTCGTTTCCATGGAATTTTCGCATCACTTTTCCTACCAGCAGTTGGGTGGCTACGCGCACCCCTTTGTCTTGAATCCTAGTAATGACATAGCCCCTCTGCTTCTTCTCCAAATTGTATTTCTTCTTCATGGCCTCTTCGAGCACCAATTCTCTGCTTTGGCTAGCTATTTCCGTGGGGTCCCTTCTTGTACAGGGAAGTCGAGAAATCCTATGAATAAGCTCCGCCATGATGGGAAGCGGCTCCTCCAACCACAAGTACCCATCATGCACTAGGCAAAGCAGTTTCTTGATCATGAATATCATGATTGGTTCCCGGTGAAAGTGTGGAATCCATAGTAGGTGGAGTAGCTTGGCCTCCTCCACCTTGCACAACCATTTCTATGGTTGTAGCACTGTAACTGACCCTTCCTTGCTCTGTTTCATAAGTTGGCTAGTCTCCAAATGTGGGAACTTTTTGTTGTCTACGAGGTCCCAATGTTCAAATTTCATCGTGGGCATGTGGCCCAGGACTGATCCCTCAAATAGAATTCCATCTAGGAGGAGTGTGGTTCAAGTGCACTCTTAACAACATCCACATCCTTGGGTACTTTTGCTTTCCCTCTCCGTGGGGGGACATATTTGGGTAGTTTTGCTGCAATGCGCACTAGCTTAATGTCTTCTGCCATTTATGCATCTGGTTCAATCTCTTATACAATGGCCTAGAGATCCTCCTCCTCATCATCTGTCTCAAGATTAATCGTCATTCCCTTGTCTTCCATAGACAATTTACTAAACCTCAGATTTCATGGAGACATACGGACCAGTCCTATTACCTGTGGATCCTTTTTGGGCCTTGATGTCGGGGCGATTTAGGGATTTCCAGTGCATCCCCCACCAGCGGCGTAGAGATCTGCGCGGCTCCCTTGGTTGTTGACATCATTTTGATTAGGAAATCCTGTGTCTCCTTTGGCAAAGTCTCAAATACTGAACTTGCTCTCATGGCCTCCAAATTCGTTCGGTCCATACCCAATTGATAGTGCACCAACTGAATTCTCAAAACACCAAGGGTTGTTCGGTGGAGAGCCACTTATGATTTATAGTCCCTTTTGAATTCAAAGTCGATCGTTCCCCCCCTTATTCAGCTCGTTAATGAGATATTGGCAGAAGTTAGTCCCAAATCTAGTTTTGACTTCGTGTCTTAATTGCCTATCGCCCGCTCCTTGTTGCCGTAAATTGGATAGCTTGTCATGAATAGTGACACTAATGGTCACTTCCCAGCCTACCATCACAGTAGCGTAGCCCCTTATGCGCGACTGCGACCCTTGCGACATATCGATCCTACACATAACCTCCGTATTACGCAGCTCCCATACAGACTCCTTTATAGTCCCATGCTCTCTTTCAACTACTTGGAGCGTTGAGATTGTGATCCCTACGGATGGTCAGGTGGTCGCACCACTAGTGCGAGGCTTTAATTCACCTTCCTTAGTTACCCTCGCGCCAGTCAGCGCCTCGCGTTCCTCCTTATGCGGTGCGCTCCCCTGTTTACTTTGTCTAGTAAGGTGCAGTCGCAGCCATGGTAGCAGGGTCATAAATTCTTCTACTGCAGTAGTATGGCTAGCTATACCTTGTCCCATCGTGCTTCGTATCTTGGCACATCATGCTTGCACAACTTCGGTTTCCAGTTTTTTGATTTCTTCGTCCAATATCATGCTTTTCTTTCTCAGTCGTACCCAATCGTCTTTGAGTTCGCGAAGTTTCAAGTTCCCTTGCCAAATGGCTTCCTGTAACTGCATAATTCCTTTACCCGAGTCCTCATGTACTGTCCCAACTGTGGGAGTTATTTTAGGGGGATTCTTCTCTGCTCTTATGGTTTTGTCTCTCCTCATTAATGTTGGGATCACTTCCGCGCTCTGGTTTTTTCTTATGGCCTTATAGGCCCATCGAACCGTTGGTATGCGCAGGTCCCAGTCATTTCGTCTCACCTGGTGAACTCTGTTCATGATTCTGCATAGCTTTTTGAATGCTCCGATGTGGAATATTTGTGGTGTGCATCACTTTTCCTACTTCCACATCTGGTTCTGATTTTCAATCCTTAGTCTAGGATGCATAGCACACGTCTGTACCCGTTGACACAGGTGGGTGTGCAAGCTACGTTGTCCTGGCTGCCTAGCTCTCATTCGACGTTGGGGGCTTCCAAATTGTAAGTGCATTCGTCTTCTACATTCGCGCTAGTTTACAATGGTCTTCTGATGGGTACTCCACCATCATGAGGGTGTTGCACGCAGTGCCCATTCCAGTGCACCATACCACTGCTGTTCTGGTACTGCACTTTCAAATTTGTCTAAGAATTCATCCACCGATGTCACTCCATCATATGTTGGCAGTTCCCTTGCCTCTGTCGTCATGCAACGCAGTGATCTAATCATCATGTTGCAGTTCAGTGTTGTTACTTCGTGCAACCGGTTCTGCCAACGTTCTACTTCTTCATCTGAATCTAAAGTATAGGAACTATCATGCTCCCATGAGATTCTCCCATCTACAGTCAGGTTCACCCACTTCTGGTCTCACGTGGTTATCTAGTAAATGCAATCCAGCTCATTATCACTTTCATCGTCGCGCACTAGTTCAGTTTAGCGCGCTCCTTCGGCTGGGTCTAGCAGGACTACTATGCATAGGGACTTTTTCTCGAATATCATCTTCCGTTTCTTCAGATTAATGACGCCATTCATATCAATGGCCTAGTCTATTCCTAGTGACGCATGATAAGGATTGCTATCATCAACAATCTCTATTACTTCAAAGTCCGTCTGTGTGCTCGCACCTTTAATATCAACTGTTACCCCTTGCAACCTCCCCATGGGCAAAGTCTTCTATTGGTTTGCCATTCGTAGTTGAATAGGGTACCATTATAACACGGACCTGCCCATACGCTCCCATGTTTGCTTCGGTAACACATTTGCGTCTGAACCTAGATCTAGGATTACCTGATCCATTTCATACTCGCCAATCTGCGCCATCAATCTCATTTCCGTCCTGGTGCGCAATGCATGCTTTCCCGGTTTCTAAACTACACACAATTCCCCTGACCCTGCACACCTAGTGATTAACTCCTGTAGTCCCTTAACTACCTTATTGTCATGCATCAGTTTCATACATGTCTCCAAAAAGGTAGTAAGCATAGAAGGATCCATCCCTGGCTCTGGCTGATCCTTACTACCTAAAGTAGAGGCCTTCGCGAAGCTCTTCTTAGCTTCCATGAACATCTCCTTTGCGTGTTCTAGGTCAAACTCAGGTTCCTTTGTAGGAGCCTTGCGAACCCATGTATCTTCCTCAAGCTGCTTCCCCTTATCCTCCCTTGTGGTTGCACCGCTTCTGAGCATCATGTTCACATTTGGGTCTTCTTCACGCGGTTCAGACCTCATCATTTGGATATTTTGAGTCAAAGGAGGCTAGAGGACCCCTTTCTCGCGCATCTGTGCGATCAACGTAGGATAACCTACTACTTCATGATCAAACTGAGCATAGTATGAACAGGATATTCTCATCGGGTTGGTATAATCATGGGCGTAGTGCCCTGGTCCTCTACAATTGTAACAAATTAAATGTTTGCAGCCCCTTCCTGGTCCCATTCCTCCTCGTCCTCAACCTCGCCCTGAAATCCAGCACGCACCATCCCCGCCGCTAGTTCGAGGACTCATGTTTCTGTCTACATTCTATAGGTTGGGGTCCGGACCATCAATAACTCATAGCTATGACAAGTGCACTCATCATGGCCTACCGACCTGCAGAAATTACAAAACAACTGCTATGGAGTCTGTGTATACTTCTGCAACAAATCACAATTATCTTTCATGTGTTTTCCTTCTATATGATAGATCGTGCACCATAACGTGGGTGTCGCACTTGGCCCTACCTATGCCTTCAGTCTCAATGGAATTGGACCCCCTCCTACCAAGTAGTTCGCGAATACTGGACAGTGGTATTTGTCATGGCCTGGCCTCCGCATTTTACGCACCATACTTGCTCGCGTGCCTCTGGCCACAGTGACCTATCCTGCTTCAAGCTCTGCATTTCCAAGCAGATATTCTGTAGTTGCACGTGATTTTTTGAACTCCTAGCCCCGTATGTTGTATCGATGTCTCATGAAACCTCATCGCCATTTCCAATGCTTCGGCCTGGGTAGAAAGTTTCTGTTTTGATAGTGCCGTCCTTAGGTGTGGTGTGAGAGATGTCACAAAGCATGCATGATGTTGTGCATATATGAGTGTCATATTAGCCTCGTGGATCATACTCTTCAGTCCTTGATCCAGATCCCAGGGGATCTCACCTGGAAGCATCGCGATATCTTTAAACCCAATGATTGACTGCGTCTCTAATTTCAACCGGCTAAATTCTCTGTCCAACACATTCTGGATCTTTGCTATCCCTACATTTGGGTGGTCATTAGAGTGCTTGATATACCATGTCAACGCATGATCCTACAACGCACTCACCAATGTAGCCTTCTTAATTTTTTCGTCTGTGACCCCTTGCGCTTCCCACACTGCTCTTACCACGAACCAAAACTGGTCCGGATCCTCATTCCCTACTCCTCTGAATACGGGTAGCTTGATCGCAATCGCCATGTTGAATGGCAGGGTTGGTGGTGATGGAGGTCAAGGAGGTGAAGTAGGTGGTGGCATGGATGGAGGTGGTAATTGCAGAATTCATTGTCTTATCAAACTGACCGCACTTCTCGGAGAGACCTGAGCGAGCTCCTCCTCTCTCTCACACGAAGGTGAAATTAAGGAACTATTTCCTAATTCCCCGCTACCTTTGTAGATATTTCCTCTCTGCGTCGTTCCAAACATTAATGTATTCACATAACCCGGATTTCACATAACATCATCTTAATCCAGGTATTCAGGGATTTAATGTACTTGCCTCGCGTTCCCTTGAGAAAACGTCGTTCTGCTTTGCTGTAGCTCATGGTCGTGTCTACCGTAAACTCAGTGATAAATCCCCCTATTATCTGGTCCATCCAATGGTCCACAGCTTGTGCGATCTTATCTTCTGATGCTTCTAGTCTGCACACTAATTCCAGAGTCCACGCTATTAGTTGGTCGAGTTTACACCTTCCCTGGTTGTCGGCTAACCTCGTGATCCACTCATACAGTTCAGAAGGAAAGGATGTGAAGGAGATCTCATGGATTTCTATATACACGTAGCGATCCAGCCACCTTTTCTTGGATACCTATGGAGTTTTGTTTTCCTATGTCGCGAACTCGTGAATCTTCTTGTCCAACCACTCTTTAATTTCCTTCTTTGTTGGGTTCCAGTGGTACGACATCAGACATCCCTGTTGGCCCTCAGTTTTGGTCTATTTTTGCTTAAGGAAACTTACTTAATCCTTATATTTTCCATCCATTTTCCATCACATCCATCTCATTTTGATATATTTTATGCATATTTAGGTATTTAATTTTAATTTTTCAATTTCTAGAAGTTTTTATGAAAATTGAGTTTCAAGTGCAATTTTGGACAGAATCAGAAATCCCCGTAATAGCTATGTGGATGACATATTTGCAGGACACTTGGGCTCAAGCTGGATGCATGAATGGAAATCTTGGGAACTAGGACTAAACTAATTCCACTTGGTGCGATCAAAACAATCTTTATTAGCCTCGGTCAAGGCTGGTCAAACATGACTAGTCACCTAGAAAATCCCTAGGAAATAGGGCAATTTTGTGATTTCACGGGATTGTCCATTTCTTGGGATGGATTGAATGAATTTGGCTTAGATAGATGGATATGAATAGATATGATTGTTAGAGAGACTTTCGATCAGTTTGTTTCATAAACTTCTATTTAAGCCAAGACTTTGAAGGCTTATGTATGTAATTTTTATATATAACTTTAGGCTGAGACATTTGAATATTAGAGATTAATTAGAAGAACTTGTTCTACTTTCATTTTTTTGTTCATTAGTGTGGATGAGTGCTTGAAGTTTCAGCATTTGATAGCAGCCTCAAGTGTGCAAGGCAAGGGTGGAGGGCCTCCACTCCAAGCTAAGTACACTTCATTGTTAAACTAGCTTAATTTTCATGAACTAGTTGCTTTAGATTTGTTTACTTGTTTTGTTTCAGATTTGCTTATTTGAATTAATGTGTGATGATTTTTGAATGAATATTGGTTTAATTCTAATCTACATATGAAGGGACACACAGGAATTTAAGTTAAATTCCCCTTCTATTTGATCTTGAACTAAAACTGAATTTCATTCTCCTTTTCTCATTTGAAGTTATTTATGCGCTTCTGGTTTGAAGCAATGGTGATTATGATAGAGTGGAATTGTGAAGAAGGACAATCTGGTCCTCCTTAGTTAGGAGCCTCTTCTTTTACATCTTCTACATCATAAACCATTGTTAATTAGTTCTTTTAGATTTCTCTTCATGAAAGTAGTATTGTAGGGAAGAACAACCTGGTTCTCCTAAGTTAGGAGCCTCATCCCTCACATATTACATAAGTGAATTAGAAATTGTTAAAATAGGTTTATATTTGTAATATGTACTTCCTTAAATCTTCAAATTTTATCTTCTAAGATTGGCTACATCTGATATCCATATACTGTGGACTTGCCTCCAAGTTTTACAAACCCGGATTGATAATTAAATACTTGTGTTAATTTATGTTAATAAATTAGCCCAGCAATCCCTTAGGTAGATCTCAGTCCCGACAACGGAACCATTTGTTGGCTATGTGGGGCCTAACCCAAGTTCAACAATGAGCTTAGCCAAGTAAATCCTGGTACTACTGGCCCTTTCGGCAATAGTTTGCGGAGCACAGACTGAGGTCTCACTCGAAGTAGTATGGGAGGGTGCTGGAACCAGGTTTCCACACCCTAGCACGATCCTAATCTGCGTGCTGCGCTGCTCCGTGCAACTTTCTATGCTTCGCAACCTACACACCCTTTGTGAATACCATGTTATTTCGATCTGATCCTTACTGTGCTATTATATTAGTGCTTAGTTTGTGCGGGCCCAATATTCTTATTACTGGTTCAACTTTCAGATTAATGCACGTACTCAAAAACAATATAAATGCATAAAGATAACCAGAACATGGAAATACATATCTACAAAAAGACGCATAATATTCTGAATGAATCTTATCTTTATTAATACTTAAGTTCAGTTACAGAACCGACTCTGCCCTGTGCTCTCAGCTGCAGGGGTCCGCGCACTCAGCTGCGGACTCTACTAGGCCTCTACGCACTCAGCTGTAGAGCCTCTACCTATCACTACGATGAAATACCTTCAGATCCACTTCTAACTTCTAATCATGCCTTCACATCTGTCTATTCCTTGTCAAAAACTAAGACTCCCTTTACACTTAGAGCCTCGCTCTGTTTATACAATCCCATGGTTCGCGGACCATGGGTAGGCCGACACACTTTACATTAAATTACATTATCTTAGGGCAGACAAGCCTAGACTCTTGCGCTCAACGCCCACATTTCGCGAGGTCTTTACATTACACTTGACCAAAATTCAGGTTTCAAGCCCCAAAAACATTCTATGGGGGGGTCCGCTGCCCAACAAGAATGTAAGCATCCAGGTGGACTGCTACAACCAATTGCGATTCCATAATGGAAATGGGAGGTCGTTTCCATGTACTTCATCACGGGGTTTCCAAAGACAGTGAAGCAACATGATTTCATCATGGTTATTGCGGACAAGTTGACAAAAGTTGCGCACTTCATTTTGGTTAAGTCTACATTCTCAACTAGTGATGTAGCATGGCTATTCATCAGAGATGTGGACAGATTGCATGGTGTTCCAAAGAAGATTGTTTCAGATAGGGATGCGAAGTTCACTTCCAAGTTTTTGAAGGAATTGTTTGCAGGCTTGGGCACAAAGTTGGCCTTCAGTACAACTTATCATCTGCAGACAGATGGATATATAGAGAGGGTCAACAGGATATTGGAGGACATGTTGAGGATGTACATGTTACATTCGCAACGAAAGTGGGAATAGTATATTTGAGTTCAGTTACAACAATGGTTATGAGGAATCATTGAGAATGATCCCTTTTGAGGCATTGTATGGGCGGAGTTGTAACACTCCCATTAGTTGGAGTGATCTGGTTAGAAGGGTGTTGATTGGACCATATATGTTTCTAGACATGGAACATGAAATGCAGGTTATAAAGAGGAATCTAAAGGCAACACAAGATAGGAAGAAGATATATGCAGATCGGAACAAGTTGTTCAAGGAATTCTAAGTTGGGGAACAGGTGTACTTGCGAATCAAAATCCTTACGGATTGGATCATGTGCCAAGTTCGCACCATGGTTTTGTGGACCCTTGAGTATCATTGAGAGGATTGGGCCAATAGCCTATCAACTTTCATTGCCTCCAACAGTAAAACTCCATGATGTATTCCATGTACCTTTGCTTAAGAAGTATGTTAATGATGTTGATCATGTGATTAACTGGTCTATATTGTAGGTGGAACTAGATGGAGAATTCCAACTGGAACCTCAGTGTATATTGTAGAAAAAGGAGTTCATGCTCTAGAACCAAGAAATCGAGCAAGTTAAGGTGCAATGAAAGCATTTTGGACCCGATGAAGCTACACGGGAAATGGCAGATCAAATGTAGGCTATGTATCATTCCTTGTTTACCGGTTGAGGCAAAGCAGTTTTGGTTTGGTGTTTTGGTATATGTTTTCGTATGTGTTTTGATGATGTTGGTTTATGTATATGTATGTAAATACCACCACAAGCTATGTTATAAGGCTCCATTATGTGGCATGTTGTTATGATGTCATGTTATTATGTTGTTATATTGGTTTTCTTTAAGCAGGGTGATCATTCTAAAAATTGTATCGAGATAAGTTATAAAGCTCCATCAACAATATATATTTTGCTTACAACAATTTTGTGGTGATAGGTGTTGTTGAACATTGAGGATGATGTTCCCCCAAGGGGGAGGGTTCTGTAACATCCCTGATGAAAATTCCATGTAATAAAAGTAAATAAAGGCAAAATAATAACCACGGATGATGGGACACTTATTCCAAGATCAATGTTGGGAAGAATCCTAGTGATGAGGATCAATTGTGATTATTTATGGCTAAGGAAATTGGCAAAGGAAATGGCTAAGGCTTTGGAAAGGAAAATGGAATTTTTGGCACAATTATTTATGAAAATAATGGAAATTAGGAGAAAAGGGAGGTGAAAGGTCACATGTTGCATGTGAGGAGGAAAATGAAGGAAAATAATGGAAAATGAAGAAAATAGAGGCCTCATTCATAAAAGGCTTCTGAGGATCAATTAGTAACATTTTGTCAGTTTAGCTCCAGAGCTCTCTCATTATTCTCTCTCTCTCTTATACTCTTGGAGACTTAGAGTTTTCTTGGAGCACTCTTGGTGGGTGTGCCATACTCAGATTCTTGGAGCAAGAAGGAAAGAGCAAGAAAGCATCAGGATCAAAAACTACATCAAAATTGCTTGCAGGTACCAAGTTGCATGTATATTTCCTTCACTAGTTTGGCATGCATGGAATATGCGTGTGTTTTCTTGGTTGGATCTATCATTGGCATGGAGTATTACCTTGATTGACAGTGGATTTCCTAGCCTTTCCATTTCCTGGATAGCCATGGTGATTGTGGGTTTACTTTCATTGTTTATTTTTGGTTGGTTCTCATGTTTCCTTAGCTTGGGTTGAGTTACTAGTTCCTGGATCCATGGTTGGACAAACACTCTGCAGCCTTGTAACGACTTCTGTTGAGTTACTAGTCCCGTAGGCTTGGTTGGGAAAATGCTCTAGAGCCCTTGGTGGGTTGAGTTACTAGTCCTGGAGCCTTGGTTGGACAAACGCTCTCGAGCCTGACAACAGCTGTGGGTTGAGTTACTAGTCCTGAAGCCTTGGTTGGAACAAGCACTCTGGAGCCCTGGATGGTTGGGATAGAGACCCGTTCGATGATGGTTTTGTGATGTCCAACCATGAGGTGGAATCACTATTTGATTTGTTGAGTTGGATGGCCTATAGAAGCCTTGAATGGTTTTTGATTGATGTGTTCTATGAGATCCCACATTCATGCTTGGAATATGGCACGAAGGTGAATGGCTGAAGAGAGATTTGGCTTAGCCATTCTATAGTCAGGTGGAACGTGGAAGTCACATCCCGAGTTTGGATTTTGCATCATTAATGAAAGGTTATTTCTATTGGTATTTCTATGAGTATTATGGTGGATTATATGTGGTGTATATGGTTGTGGTTTCATTGATATTTCTCTCCCTATTATGTTGGTTATGTATATGTTTTATGAAAGTAGCCATGTGTGGCTCTCATCATGTTTTTACTTGTAACTGAATGATCAATGTATCTATGACCTAATGTATGGAATGGAAGTTGATGTGTTGAGGCATCAATGGTTCTTAGTGATTCTCGGCTAAGTATGAGACCCCTATGCTCAGAACTGTTAATTACACCTGTAGATTACACATTTGCAATATGTTTGACGAAATTCCTGTCATGGGTAGTAGGGTTCTAGTCAATGTCTTGAACAAGTATTCGCTTTAGTACTGTCCTTTCCATGTTATTTTACGGATCTAAAGATATGGTTCAATTTTGGGTAGTGACCTGGTCTTTGGGCCTGAAAAAGTGGCCCAAATCCCAGAGTTATTGGCATAAAACTGACAGTTTTGTTCTTTGATCACTAGTAGGAAAGCCTATGAGAGTGACTTTGGGTTTCTAGTCACCCTCATGCTTATAGCATGGGAGCAACTAAGGCTTAAGTTGTCCAAAATTTCAGTGGGATGCCAAGGTAAGTCATCTAAAGTATTGGATTGGTTCCTAAGGGTCTTGTAGCTGATTATTAATGTATGTATGATGTGTTTCCATCAGTTCCACTTCCTTAATGTGACTTAGGAGGTTGAATCATATCATAGTGGCCTCTCATCGCGCATTTACCTCGGTTGGTCGGTTGCTTGGGTAGATGTGGGAGGAGGGTGTTACACTTATGGTCTTGTAAATGACAAAAACATTTTTTTCTTATGCTTGTTATGAAAGACTTTAATTGATGAATTGAAGATAATAACTTTGGTTTATATCTATCTATATATATATATATCTCTCTCTCTCTCTCTATATATATGTATATATATATGTATATATATATGTATATATATATGTATATATATATATGTATATATATATGTATATATATATATATATATATATGTATATATATATATATATATATATATATATATATATATAGAGAGAGAGAGAGAGAGAGAGAGAGAGAGAGAGAGAGTAGCTAATGAGATTTAGCAGTAAAATCCCTAATAATCATGTATGCATATGAAAGAGTAAGTTGCTTATGCATTTAACCTTGTTGAGTGAATTTATTATTAATAAAGATAAATGTATGTCTCCATTAACCTTAGACATGTCACATCACTATCAATATGAATGCAATAATGAGTTGACAATGGAGCAAGAAATAGTACTTGTTATGTTTTAGATAATGTTATTGTTACTTAGTTGAATTCATGTTAAAGGGTATGCATTGTTTTAATTTGAATGCTAATTTTAAGTGGGCTATGTTCTACTCTAAAGAATTAACTAGCGTGAAACAATCATATAGAAAGTGTACAAGAGTGTTATATATGACTTGATATACATCATATTTTCTCTTGTTGTTAGTGTCTCCATATAAAAGTGAGATACATATTTATAATTATGCATTTGAAACTTGTCATTTGAATGATGGTAAACTTTCCTAAAATAGACTTATCTAAAGTCTGAATTGTATTTGTATCATGGTTTCTACATCAGCGAAATGATAATTTAGATATGTTAGTTAAACCATTGGTTGTGGAAGAGTAATTTTAAGCATGAATCCTATGTTTAAGGAACAATCCAGTGGCTATAATGTCAAGTGTTGAAACCTAAATGATGTAGCGGATCCAAGGAAATTTATTGTAATCAAAGATTATATTTTAAAGTAGGTTATATGTAATGAAAGTTTTTTCTAATTTTGGGCTCTATTGGAAGGTATTCACTTCCAAATTCTCGTATATGCTTAGTATTTGTATTCTTCTTCGAAGGATAATTTTGGTTCAGGAGTTTGTAGACGATATTGAAGATGGAAGAAAATCATAATGTAACTCCCAATGTACAATTGTGATCTAAGCGCATATTTTAAAATTAATACAAATATTCTCATTACTGTAAAAAAAGGGTAATTTTTTTCTCTCAATTTTATATTTTAATGTTTTTTCTCTTTTAAAAAAAATGTTTTCATATATATATATGAAGTTTTTTAGTATTTTTTATAATAAAGGGTGATTTTTTATGTTTTTTTTAATTGATTTTTCTCTCTTATAAATTAATAATCTTAACCTTATAAAAATAAATAAATAAATAAATAGCCAATTTTGAAAAACACTTAAAAACAAGCATTCAAAAAATTAAATAAAAAAAGTAGACAAACTTTAAGTGCTGATTTTTAGAATTTTTTGTAGTCATGATAATTGGTTTTTAATGTAATGGTTGAAAATGTTTGAATTTTAACCCAAAAAAGAAAAGTAATACTACATCACCACTTTTGCATTTCAAAGTGTTTTTAATGTCTTTGGAGTCATGATATTTGGTCTTTAATACCATGATTATAAAATGTTTGAAGTTTAACCTTGATTTTTTTTAATGATGTTGCATCACCACTTTTGCATTTCAGCTTAGTTTTCCATTTCTTTCGTAATCATAATATGTGTTTTTTAATGCCATGGTTGAAAATTGTTGAAATTTTGACCCTGAAATAAAATAAGGTGGTGTTTCATCACCACCTATCAAAATCAGCATGAAAATCATGACTTGATGATACCTCCAAAAAAACGATAGCTCGATAAAGTTTTGATTAAGTTGATAACATTGTTTGGATTGTCAACAAGAGATTTAGTTTGACTTTACATCATTAGACTAAAACCATACATTTAAAATAAGTTAAAGCTACATAATATTAGAACTATGGAAGATGCAATACATAAAGCAAAAGATACAAAGAAGAAGTTTGACTGGTCATCATTATTCGATAAGAAATATTTATGACAAAAGAAAAAATATTGTAGGTTTTGTGGAGAAAAATAGACACTAGAACACAAATGCATGACCCAAAAATCTTATAGATATGAAGTAAAAAAAAAGTAATTAAAAAATAATAATAATTAAGCAAAAGTTATGTAATGTCAATTTTAGATTTATAGTCGACTTTATGTTTTTTTATTTTCAATAATACAAATGGCCAAGGCCATAAGGTCAATTAAATGGATTTTTTTTTTTAAACGAAACATATATGTTATATTATATAACCTAAATTACATGGCGAGAACCATTTAAATCAAGTTGAAAAAAACTTGTTGCAATTAGCTTTGTTGCTTTTACATGCCAATATATCCAAAGCGGATTTTTCTTTCCTCTATTAGCCCTATGGACTAATTCTATTGTGATATTTTCCATAAACCTACATAATTTCTGAGGCAAAAAGATATATTTACAATATTTTGTAGCTCCTAGAGACAACCCCTACGTTGAGGAAAGGGTCAGTGCCTAGGACATCTTAGAGGAGTGCTTTGAGGATTTGCTATGATTTGTATTGTGCTCCATATTTAATATAATTGGAAATAGATTGATTCAGAATTTGGTTCAATCACCCTTCATCAAGGTAGACTTAAACATACACATATGTATATGTAGGTAGATAATGCTCATCCCAAGGAAAAATGTCCTGATATAGTGGTCGACACATAGCAAAATGTAGCTTAATATCTATTGTTGTAGTAAAAATGTAGAGAGAGAAAGTAAGGAAATGAATTCAATGCAAAGGGTTGGAGAATGCATAATCCTAAGCAATGAATCCCAATAGAACTATGGAAGAATAAGGAGATGTAAGTGTAGAAATTGTGGAGTGCATTTGAGGCTTCTAGCTCTATATTTTCATAGGTACATTTTGTCACAAAATATCATTGGTAAATCTGTGATCTCACACGTACTATTGGCTAAAATATAATGCTAGTAAATCTATAATTGCACTAGTACTATTGCTACCATATAACATAAGTAAATCCATAATTTGAAAGTGAAACCATCAAATTCTTTACACAATTTCAGAGGAATAGAAACATACATGAAATGGCAAACAGAGGGGAACACATATTATATATTACTCCACATGGAATCACCAAATATACTTCATTAATATTTGATATTGGAGTCCACATCATAGGTCCAATACATTTGACATTTGTATAAGCAGTAACACCTTATGAACAAGTCATTGGACCAAGAGTTGGAACCTCTTTCTGTACATAGAACTTGAAATACCTGCAAAAAATAGATTTTGGACCTCTGGGAATAGGATTTGGGAACCTTTAGAATGAGTTCCTTCCCCTTATTTATAAGGAGAGGACAAGCTTGAAACAACAGTTACAAAATATCTTCTAATGTTACAGTTATCTTGATTGACTAGTTGTCTCGGCATGTGCATATTCAAATGATTACAACATATTGATTCCTTCTTTAAAATACAACAACTTACAAAATAACAAACACGAGAAAACTGAATAATGGCCACAACAAAATATCTCCATTCAAATTCTTGTGATCGCCTCTTATCAGGCTACGTCTCTGCCATGGTGCTCCTCTATAGTTACTGGTTGATATACCTATTGCTTTCTCCCCTTAACTTCTTGAATTCCCCTTTCTAGGACTAGAAGCGATCAATTATGGTGGCATTAGTGGTGCTATGTAACATAGTCGTCAACCCATCCATCTGCATACACTATAGGCCATACCATCGGAACCAAATACATCTCATAACTCTTATACAATATTTGTATGAAAACAAAGAACTTTGATCACCCTAGGCTCCTCCTCCTTAATATCCTTTATCACTTCTCAACCATGGGACCACTATTTGTGACCAAAGGCTTAAAGCATAGGCGCTGCGATATCGGAGCCTTATATCCTCGTAACTTTATTTGAAATAGCATTCTGAAATCATAAAGTTTTGATGCCTTCAAGCTCCTTTTCCATTGGCCCTCTTCTTGTTTATCCCATGGGACCAGGTGTCATGACCTCAGGCTCAGTGCTTGGGTGCTAAAGCCTTTGGGCTCCTATTGGGGGCCTATCTCCATTTGTAATTTGTGCTTCGTCGTTGGTTACTCAGATGGTCATGACCAAATGCCACATGATTTTAGAAACCATTCACCATTGGAAGTTTTCAAATTGGAATTAACATTTGGGTTACAAAACTCCCACTTCCGATGGGCTCACAAATCTCGATGCTCAGCCTCATCTCTACACCCTGTTGTGTGTAGAGCATGATTGTTCAGAGGTCTTTGTTTTCAGCCGAATGTATACCCCAGGAATTTTGTACACCCCTCCATGTGGGGGGGGGGTGGTGCGGGGGGACTTGTCCCCCCTGCAGGGGTCTGGGGGAGCCGATCCCCCCTAGCTGGGGGGTCCGGGGGCCAGCGATCCCTCGGCGGGGGCTCAAGGGCAGCGCCCCCGAAGCCAAAAATAGATGTAAATTTTCCTTGTAAAAGCATAGTAATTTCTGGTCAATCTGGGCTGTTCATTAGGCAGATGATCTCACGGTAGAACTTATGTTTAGTTTAGGGTTTTTTGCCCTAGAAGGCAACCCCTATCTTTGTATGAGGGCATTGTATTTGAGGCTATGAAAGAGATATGTATTCTCTGAGCGAGAAACAGAGAGGTGAGACTGTGAGAGAAAGCAGAGGATATTACAACGGATCTGCTGTAGGTTGTGTCTCTTCATTTCGCTGGATAATAGAAAGGAAGGATTGGCTGTTCGGGGTGGACGTAGCCCAAATTGGGTGAGCCATGTATATCTGTGTCTCTCTTGTTTTATGCATTTTCTGTGTTTATATTTATGCAATATTTTATGTTTTCCATTGCTCCGTAATATATAATTTTATAACACACCCTTGTTTCTTTTAGGTCTTTGTGACCAAATTTCACATGATTTTGGAGATCCTTCCATTGAAGGTTCTTCTAATAATAATTAAAATTAAGTCTCAATGGCGAAAATCCTTTGAAATTATATCTTAGCACCTAGGTTCTCCGCTTAGTTCTACGATTTCGATTCTTTTGAGTTTTCGTGACCAAATGCCAACATATATCAAAGCCCCTCCCATCAAAATATATTTTCTAATGCAAATTAAAAAAACGTTACGATGGACTCTTCCTGTGAAATGAAGACCTTTGAAGTGGCCTCATGTTGACATCCTCATCTCCATGTAGTGCCTCCTAGGTAATGACATGTGTCATCCATAGTTGTCCCTTTAGGCCCTCCAAAATGCTGAAATTTCCTGCCATGTGTCCTTTTCCCTCCACATCATGTTGAATTAATCTTCCTTTTCAGCTTCTCAAAAAAACTATCTACTGCCATGTTTCTAGTTTTGGGGAGAGAGAAAGAGCCCCTAGGGTCCTTGGTTTTTCACTGGTTCCTTTGTACTTTCATGACCAAGTGCTAGATACATATTAGAAGCCCTCTTCATTGGAACTTTTCCAGAAAGAGTTATGATGCTTTCAAACTTCGATATTCCTTCTTAGCAGTTAGGTTCTCCGACTAGGTCTACGCCCTTTGTCCCTTTGGTTTTCCATGACCGGGTGCTAGCAAATATCAAAGCCCCTCTCATTGGAAGTTTTTCAAAAGGAATTAAAAATAGTTATGATGCCACCATCCTTTGAAATTCCACCTTAGCACTTAGGGGCTTCGCCTAGCTCTGCGCCCTAGGTCCTTTTAGGTATTTGTGACCAAGTGCAAGCAAATATTGAAGCCACTCTTATCAGAGGTCTTTTAAAAATGAATTAAAATTAAGTTTTGATGCTTTCAATCCTCTGAAATTATGAACTCCGATATGCCTTCCTTCTAGCCTTCCCAGTATTGGGCTCTAATGTGATCAGGTCCTGAATTTCGATACTCTTCTTTAGATTTCATTTTTCCTTTTGGCTTTGAAGCTTAGGCTTTTGATTTTGGCCTCCTCCCTACGATTTCAGCCCTGCAATATTTTCTCTCCTATTTGACCTTTTTGCACTCAGACTCTCCCTTTTTTGGCCACTATTTGACATCATTTGACACCATTTCAAAAAGATGTAATGGGAGACAACATTGGCTCCAACTAGGGATAGTGCCTTGCTGGAAAGGTGTTGAGAACTTGCACACTAGTAGCCTTCTATCCATTGGGCATGGAGTCATTTTATTCAAGTATATGAAAATCAAAAACATCAAACACTTAAAACATTTCTAGTATGTACAATGGCTCACCAGTATGTATAGTGGGTGAAAATTGACCTCTTTAGTATTGGAAGTAAAGCTTGAGAAACTGCCCATTCATAGGCATCTCAAGCACTTCACCATCCAAGTTTTCCAATAAGAAATTATTGTTCCCCTTTGCCTCGTCAATCTTGAAAGGCCCAAACCATAAGGGATCAAATTTTCCATGTTTTCCTTTATCTTCTCATTTAACATCCCACCTGAGCACCAAATCCACTGGATGTAAGGTTCTATCTTTTGCCTTTCTATCAAACAAAGCCTTCATCTTTTATTGATAGTGAATCAAATTATGAGTCACCTCCCCCCTGGTTTCTTGGAGTTCTATCAGGTGATTGATCCTCTTGTTTAAAGAATTTGGCTCTTCATCAACATCTTGTAGAATTTTGGCCATTGACATTGATATTTGTATGGGGAAAATTGCATCTTTACCATACACTAAATCAAAAGGAGATTTCCTATTTGACCTCTTGGTAGTAACTGTTAGAGCCTAAATCTACCTCAGGTTGAGAAAGGTAGGTGTAAGATAACATCAAACCACGCTTAACCTGGTAGCTAGCCCTACCAAGTCAGGAGAGGGCTCTCTCCTTGTCAATCTCAAATAAAATATGGCAAGTAAGGCTTGAGATGATTGAAATGAATACTAATTTTAGGCTAGGTACATGCTTAGAGGAATTTGATTGATTTTAATGGTTGTTTATTGGATCAAATGAGGAAGGCAGCTTTGGGTTCGGGAAATCAACTCAGATTTGCAGAGGTTTCTGTGGGGCGAGGTAGGCAATTGTTTTAGCACTTTGAAATGAATGTGATGGTGAATCTAAAGACTGGTGAGGAGTTGGAGAGGGCATGCAAGTTTCATGAGTCCTCTTAAAACAACAGAAAACATTTAAAACTAAATAAAACTCCAAGGCAGAGCACTAAACACCAATGGATTCCACCCTTTAATCTCGAGTCATTTAGTTATGTAGAAAAAGATAGATGATGGAACATACACACATAAGATAAACTAAATAACAAAGGAGAAAACAATGCTAATTCACATTACCACAAGAATCCCACAAAATATTGCAAAACCTTGGTTCATTTCCTTGCCAAACTGCAGAAGTGATTTACAAAGTAGCTTAGTGCATCCACAAGAGTCCAACCTTTACAAATGACTAAGAAAGTACATAATATAGGCATCAAACCACCTATGCTATCCATCAGGGGTCGAATCCATGAGTCAAGGAGCTGTTTCAACAACATCTAAACTAGGAACTAGAAAATAGGCAGTGTAACAGCTTTCCTCTAAAACTATGGAAACTGATTCATTCAACCTCAAACCACCTCTAACTGATGTATCTACCCCCTAAAGTCATTTTTCATCATATTTACATCACATTAAATCATTAATTTACCAAGGAGAAAAGAAAAAGTCAACTGATAGTCAAACTGGGCGAAATTCTGATTTTTTGGGCAAAATTGGCAAGAATTTGCTTTATGCGCATCGCCTTGAGCCTGATGCACAATTCCACTTCAAGGCTGCTTTTTGAGGCCTTCCACTTCACCAAATCAAGCCCAAGATAGCTTGTTGGAAAGTTCGACCTGTCTAGTTTCTAGAACACTTTGAATTTTCTGATTTGGAGTTGATTTGACCCTTCAAAACTCATTTCTCCCAAGACTAGTTCCGGTGGGTCCAAAAAGTGGCAGAGAGGGCATTTTTTAAGTGTTTTTTGCCCTTTTGGTGGCCCAGATCTTCTCCAAAATTGATGAAACTTTCTGGTTTTTCTTATTTTTTTATGTTGAATCCAAATTTATAAGCCATTTGTCAAGAGGATGCACAAATTCAATGTGTAGTGCCGGTGGCGCTGCGCATTAGCTAGAATTTCCTGTGTTGTAAAATTTCAAAAATTGAAAATGACAAAAATTTCTTAAAACTTACCCAAATTTGGCACATGTGTCCCTCATTGATTGCTTTGTTGGGATAGTGAAGCCTCAACCAAGATCTTTAGCTTATCATGCTCCTTTTTGCTCAAGTCTCTCCATGGAACTGTCACTAAGGGTTTCTCTCTCATAGTGATACTCACTATCCCTCTCCATACTTTATAGTTGTTTCCCTTGTGATGACTAAGAGGAGTATGAAGATATTTAAAAAGGAAATCAGGTGAGGGTGAACAAGAATTGGAAAGGGATGTGGGGTATAATAAAGGTTAATGAATGATGTAGGGTTTGAGAGTAATGATAGGGTTTGGGAATAATGATAGAGTTTGGGAGTATAGTATGGTTTGGGGTATATGAGTATAAGGTTTGATATGTGAAGGGTAGGGTTTGGGAGATAGGAGAAAGGAAAAGGAGTTAGGGAGGATGGGGTTTAGGAGATAAGTTTTGGGCAAATTAAATTAGGGAATAGGGAATAAACAACTTAATTTGTAGTGTATGAGGTAGTTTTCGAGACAAAATAGGCTTTTGAATTTTAGGATGCTAAAACCACCATCAAAGCATAAAAAACCCTATGTGAGATCAAAAGAGAGTTTACTTACTTGCGTGGAGCAGAAATGTAGTAATGAGAGTGATTAGAGGTGAAATTTGAGGGTTTTGAGGCGTTACTGGCCAATGCGCAGCGCCCTGAACCCAATGCGCAACGCCTCTCTAATGTGCAGCGCCAGTGTAAATTTACACTGGAGAAAACTGCCTGATGAGCAACGCATCTCTGATGCACAGTGCCAACCCTTTGATGCACAACGCCTCCCTAATGCGCAGCGCACTGCCTCTAATGTGCAGTGCCAAGCAGACTTGCTTGGAAAATAGGGTTTTCAACTTCCTTTGTTCAATTTGCCTCCAAATCGCAATTTTATCTCTCCAAGGGTATCTTGCACAATGAATTAGATGAATAGCACTCCTTTCACTTTACATATGGATTCCTTTTAATTTTTACTTATTTCAAACCCACTTTTATAATGTCAGAGTCACTTTTGCTTTAAAACTTTGTTTTTCATTTGAATTGACTTTTCTTGATCACTTGATGAACTGATGCATTGATGATTTTGCTTTTGTTTGTAGTGGTTGGAGTTGGAAAGGTGAGAAAGGGCAGCAGTTGGAACTTATTACATATAAAAAACACTTTAAATTACATAAAATTTGTACATAAAATAAAAAACCCTGTTTTCACCTCAAAAAAGAGTTTTGCAGTAAAAACCATTTATTGAGCATATCATCAGTGAATTTATGATTCTCTGAAATTATAAAACCTCCTCATGTGCCTGCTAACCTTTTATTGAGTTTTGCATGATCATGGTGGCAAACCCTAAAAATAACTTTTGTAAATGAAATGAAACAAAAATGATAGTAAATGACCTAAACATGTGAAAACAGGCCAGTAGGTAAATTGTAGAAATTTTGAATAATATAACACTTATTCACAGAGATTATCCTGATTATACATTATTTGCAGAATGCATGCAGAATACATAACCTCCTCTACGTTGATCATCAATTTGCGGAATAAAAAACAATCGCATGCGCACATTGAAACATCAATCGCACATATCAACACAGTATGTACTAGGGAAAGCATACAGCTGAAAACCCCCAACTATCTGTATATTATAATGATAGAGAACATGTAACAATACAAAGTACAATACTCCTCACAAGTACTCAGTACTATCTCCACCTACTACACACAAACTAGCTCAGATTTGAATCAAGTCACAGGTTCAAATCTCCTCCACTGTTTGCCTGCCTCTACTGCGCAATCCGATGTGTGAATAGGGATAATCCAAGATTGTTTTCCCTTGGCTTGTACTGCGCAATCCTCATTGGCAATCTCAATCAATGATTGTGCAAATCTCATGCACAGCTATAGTCACAACTGATAGTAGACTCACCCTTTCAACCACCTCTAACACTTGTCTCCACTGAACTGTCCATGCACTGAGTTAACTGATGTATTCTTTAGTTGCTTTATGAGTTAATAATTAGTGAATTAATTAATAATTAATTCACATCACTCATCACTAGTGTATTTGGCAGTTAGACTAAATACAACTAGTTCAACTAAGTCAAACTGAACACAACTCCATCAACTCCACCAAACTGAATCACTTGAGTTCTAACTGAAGTCCATTATGAAATAGCTCAACTAACCCATAAGAAAAGCGTATTTCCTTCTGGTAGTTGCATGTGCCACATCCATAGCTCGATCTGAAGTGCTGCAAGAGGATAAGATAATGTTTATAGTCCAAATATTATTAAGAGCTAATAATATTCGATTGTTCTATTTTTAGCCTGGCAGTCTAAAAATAGACTCCACCCATATGTCTAAAAATAGAAGTCCATCTATTTTTACCAACATGACCAATCATCCACAAATAGCATCCTGCAACTCATAGACCATGATCCATATGTCTAAAAATAGACATATTCTAAAAATAGACTTTGCACCAAAAATAGCATGCGAGCCCACTTAGTGAAGGCGACTTCTTTTCACTAAGCTCCATCATCTTGTTGCATTTTCAACACTCCCTCTCAACAAGATATGGATTATCTGCAACCCCTATCTTGCCTCTGTGGTATTCGAATTTTCTCCTGGTGAGCACCTTCGTCAAGATATCAGCATCCTGATCCTCCGTGGGAATGTATGAAAGTAACATGATTCTCCGCTGCACACAATCTTTGATATGATGGTAACTGATGTCGATGTGCTTGGATCTATCATGAAATACTGGATTAGCCGAGATTTTAATGCAACTCTGGTTATCACAATAAATCACAGTAGGCTCCAAGTGTGACCCGAACAACCTCACCAGGATCTTCCTCATCCATATAGCCTCGCATGCAGCCAAAATTGCTGCCATATACTCGACCTCTGCTGAACTGAGTGCCACGGATCTTTGCTTCCTACTGTACCAAGAAACTACTGTCGACCCGATACTGAAGATCCCTCCAGATGTGCTCTTTCTATCCGTTGGACTCCCTGCCCAATCTGCATCTGTGAAGCCACATAGCTTCACCTCATCCTCCTATCTGTACCACAATCCATATCCCGATGTGCCTCTGAGATAACGCAATACATGCTTGCCTGCCTTCGAGAAGAGCTTGGTTGGCTTAACCATAGCTTGTGAAAGCTGGTTAACAACATAGCATATATCGGGTCGTGTATTGACCAGATACATAAGCGACCCCACCAACTATCGATAAACAGTGGCATCCACTACCTCCGCTGAAGTAGCATCCTCCTTCCTCCAACCTCCAGGAAGAGAAGTATCAACAGGCTTGCTGCCATGCATGTTGAACTTCTCCAGTATCTCCCGAGCATACTTACCCTGAGAAACAAATAGTCCATCACTGCGCTGCCAAATTTCCAATCCCAGGAAATAATGAAGGAGGCCCAAGTCCTTCATCTCAAACTCTCTAGCAAGATCCTCCTTGCATGAAAGTATCAACAGCTCATCTCCTGTCAAAATCAAATCATCTACATAAAGTACAATGATTAGCAACTTACCCTCCACCACAATCTGGTATAGGTTAGGATCTGCCTCACTCTTGGAGAATCCAAGTCCGATGAAATAATTGTCTATCCGTGTGTACCAAGCATGAGGTGCTTGTTTCAACCCATACAGCGCTCTCTTGAGCCTGCACACATGCGACTCACTGCTGAAGATCTCGAAACCTTCAGGTTGCTCTATGTACACCTCCTCCTCAATGACTCCATTAAGGAACACAGTCTTCACAACCATCTGATGAATGTGCCACCCCATCCGCGCTGAGAGAGCAAGAATCGTCCGTATGGAAGAATACGTTGCGACAGGTGCAAAGGTCTCCTCATAATCGATCCCCTCTATCTGTGAGAAGCCTCGGGCAACAAATCTTGCCTTGTACTTCTCCACACTCCCGTCAGCTACCTGCTTCACTTTGTAGATCCATCTCGAACCCACCACTGATTTCCCCTCCGGTCTTGGGACAATCTCCCATGCACTATTTCTGACAATCGAATCATACTCCTCCACCATGGCATCTACCCATGCGAGATCCTCCACAGCTTCCTCGAAAGAGGATGGCTCAGTCACGACACATTTTCTCACAAGAGCCATGTATCCAGTGTACCGATCAGGTGACTATCTCTGTCTACATTGAGCTGTAGGTGGTCCTACAACCTTCTCTGCATCTTGAGCCATTCGCTCAGCTTCTGTAGTGCACTTTCGCCCTTTGATGGTTGGCACTGCATGAGTGGTCTCTTCCACTCCATGAACTTCATATTGTGGCTGATCCACATCCTGAAGCTCATCCTTAGGAACTAATAGCTCCTCATCTGCATGCAAGTGTGGCTCCCTCTCAAGTAAACACTTCATGGCTTTCTCCTCCTGAAATTTGATATCCCGTCACACAACAGTTTTGCGACTGTCTGGCAAATACACACGATAGTTGTGGGTCGTATCAGTGTACCCCACAAATATCCCAACCTCTGCGGTCAGCTCCAGCTTCTTCCTGGCATCCTTCGTCACATGCATGTAAACAGGAGAACAAAAAATCCTCAAATGGGAAATATAAGGCCTCTTACCAGAATAAGCCTCCTCGGGTGTACTCATGCCAAGTATCTTGTGAGGACAACGGTTTTGCACATATACTACAGTATTGCATGCCTCCGCCCACAAGTGAAGGGGTAGGCCTTGATCATGCAACATCACCCGTGCATCACCCACGATTGTTCTGTTCTTTCGCTCAACAACCCCGTTCTGCTGTGGGTTATGGGGAGCTATGAGCTCTCTTCGAATCCCTTCTGCACTGCAGAAATCCTTGAACTCAGCAGAGATGAATTCACCACCATTGTCGCTCCTAAGAGCCTTCACCTTCTTCCTCGATTCCTTCTCGACCAGTGCTTTGAACTCACAGAACTTTGAGTATGTCTCGCTCTTCTTCTGCATGAAGAAGATCCAACATTTTCGAGAGAAATCATCAACAAAGATCACATAGTACTTGTGCTTTGCTGTTGAAGCTACTGAGAAAGGTCCACACATGCCTGTGTGAATTCTCTGAAGGATCATCGTGGCGCGACTATCCTTCTCGTGAAAGGTGGCTTTAACAAATTTTCCTAAGGTACACCCCTTGCACTGATCTGACTGCACAAGAGTGCCTTTAGGAAGCCCAGTAGAAATCTACTGCAGTATCTTCAAAGCTCCATGGTGAAGGTTGCCCAATCTCTGGTGCCACAACTCGCCATCATCCCGGCTCACCAATCCTTCTGCCTTGCATGCCATTGTTGCGCAACCATCTACATGCAATTGATAAAGGTTCTTGACTCGAACCCCTATCTTCCGGGTTTCTCCAGTTGTCTTACTGCACAGGAAAGCCTTTCCCTCACTGAAAACAACATCATATCCCTTGTCTTCTAACATCGCCACAGAGATAAGATTCTTCTTCAATCCTGGAACATGCATCACTTCCTTCAATATGAAGGGTTTACCAGACTCCCTCTCAAAGGAAATGGTACTGATACCGGTCGCTCTGTATCTACCATCATTGCCCTTCTCGATGTGCACTCCAAGATCTTTCTCATCCAGATCAGAAAACAAATCTTGATCTCCTGTCATGTGAAAAGATGCACCACTGTCCAAGAACCATACCGATCCCATCACACTTGATACCAAGCATGCGATCAGTGAAAAATCCAGCTCAAACTGCGAGGCTAAGGCCTCTCCCACTGCATATCTAGCAGCTTGCTTATTTTTCTTCTTCTGCGGACAATTTGTGGCATAATGTCCGTGCTGGTGACAGTGAAAGCACTTCACCTTGGACATGTCCTGCTTCTTGCCTTTCGCACCAGAATGAGAAACTTTCTTGTTCTTCCGCTTCTTTGCTTTTGCAGCCAAAGCATAATTTTCTTCATCAGATGCCTTTGATGAAGATCTGTCCCTGGTATTCCGCCTGATCTCCTCTTGCACAAGATCTGACCAAAGTCTCTCCCATCCTGGCAATTTCTCCCGACCATTAATAGAGTCCTAATAGGAATGCCAACTCTTTGGAAGACCAAGGAGAGCCAAGCTCACCAAGTCCTCATCATCGACAGTCACCCCCACACTTCCCAGCTCATCCCAGCATTGGGTGAACTTCGTGAGATACTTGGGCATACTGTCTCCTTTCTCACACTTAATGTTTCTGAGTTTATCCTTGAGCGCCAACTTCCTCTGGTCGCTCTTGCTTTGGAATAAATATGTTAATGCTTTCCACATCAAGTATGGAGAATCCTTTCCATGCAGGCTGGATACGATGTGATCCTTCACGCCCTCCAATAGAATCCTTCCACACTTTGCTGTCTTCTTTTGCCAAGCCTCAACGCGAGCAGCATCAGTAGGCTTTGGTACCTTAGCCTATATGAAATCCTTCAACCCATTTTCATCTAACACTGCCTCCATCCTGTCTTTCCATGCAATATAATTCGAGCTGCCTTCAAGGGCATACTCCAATCGCAATCTATTGAAAGACATTTCAACTTCGACACCAAGAAAACACTGCTGCAAATTCGAATTCCACCAGCTCAAAACTCAACTGCTTCTGATCTAAAATTCATGAGAAAAAAGTACTTCTCCTACAGAGATTGACCGTATGGGCTTTTACTGGATATCTCACCTTCCAAAAGAAGGATGAATCTAGAGGCTACCTGGCCCGATTACAGACTCTGCCTGAAGAAATAAAATGTAATCACTTTCTGAATAATAGATCTAATGATCAACTTCCGCTCTGATACCATGTAGAAATTTTGAATAATATAACACTTATTCACAAAGATTATCCTGATTATACACTATTTGTGGAATGCATGCATAATACATAACCTCCTCTATGTTGATCATCAATTTGCGGAATCAAAAACAATCGCATGCGCACATTGAAACATCAATCGCACATATCAACACAGTATGTACTGGGGAAAGCATACAACTGAAAACCCCCAACTATCTGTATATTATAATGATAGAGAACATGTAACAATACATAGTACAATACTCCTCACAAGTACTCAGTACTATCTCCACCTTCTACACACAAACTAGCTCAGATCTGAATCAAGTCACAGGTTCAAATCTCCTCCACTATTTGCCTGCCTCTACTGCGCAATCCAATGTGTGAATAGGAATAATCCAAGCTCATTTTCCCTTGGCTTGTACTACACAATCCTCATTGGCAATCTCAATCAATGATTTTGCAAATCTCATGCACAACTATAGTCACAAGTGATAGTAGACTCACCCTTTCACCCACCTCTAAAACTTGTCTCCACTAAACTGTCCATGCACTGAGTTAACTGATGTATTCTTTAGTTGCTTTATGAGTTAATAATTAGTGAATTAATTAATAATTAATTCACATCACTCATCACTAGTGTATTTGGTAGTTAGACTAAATACAACTAGTTCAACTAAGCAAACTGAACACAACTCCATCAACTCCTCATTCAACTCCACCAAACTCAATCACTTGAGTTCTAACTGAAATCCATCATGCAATAGCTCAACTAACCCATAAGAAAATCGTATTTCCTTCTGGCAGTTGCATGTGCCACATTCGTAGCTCGAAATGAAGTGCTGCAAGAGGATAAGATAATGTTTATAGTCCAAATATTATTAAGAGCTAATAATATTCAACTGTTCTATTTTTAGCCCGGCAGTCTAAAAATAGACTCCGCCCATATGTCTAAAAATAGAAGTCTATATATTTTTACCAACATGACCAATCATCCACAAATAGCATCCTGAAACTCATAGACCATGATCCATATGTCTAAAAATAGACTTTGCGCCAAAAATAGCCTGCGAGCCCACTTAGTGAAGGCGACTTATTTTCACTAACCTCCATCACCTTGTTGCATTTTCAACATAAATGCCATGAGGGAAATTGACAATGAACCACTACCATCAGTTGATCCATGACCTAATGGAATGCAGTTGATCAGATGGGACACCTAATATGTGTGCAAAATATAAATTTGATCATTGATGGAGGTATGAAGATACCGACACTAACAGTAACTATGTTAGCCCATAAAGCAAACTTCAATTGTGAGTCCCAGTTTTTTTCATTTTCTGATATTGTCTTCTTAAGAATTGTTACCAAGGTTTTATTTGATGATTAGGCAAATCCATTTCCCTATGGCTAGTAGCTAGTGGAGTGACCCACAATTATTTTATACTTCTAGAAGGAACTCAATAACTTGGCAGATTTAAAAACTTGAGCATTATCAGTGATACTCTTCCTTGGGAAAATGAACCTAACAAGGATATTCTCCTCCATGAATTTGATAACCATGACATATGTTGCATTTATAGTTGGGACTTCTTCTACCCACTTAGTGAAGTAATTAGTGGACGTAAGAATCCACTTGTGCTGATCGTTGGAGGGTGGATGTATTTCTCCAATGAATTCTAAACCCTATTGTCTGAAAGGTTCTTCAACAGAAACAAGGATTAAAGGAAAAGGTGCTAGTTTATGCCTTTCATTAAACAATTGGCACTTCTCATTAGGCTGAACATATGCATGTACCTTACCAAAAAAATTGGGTCAACAAAAAACTACTTTGAGAATTTTATGGGCTATAGCTCTCAACCATTAATGCCCCCCACACACACAATTATGGAACTCATCCATCACTTTATGGATCTCTTCTTCAACCAGACATAAAAGCAAAATCCCCAATGGGTATTTCCAATACAGTTAGCTAATTAGAATGACAAACTTATGGGATTGTAGCCTAAAATCCCTGTATTGAACTTTATCAAAATTGACAGGACAACTCAGAAAAAGTAAATAGTGGATTATGTGTTTATACTTGGGTTGATAGTGTTGGACCTACCAAAATTCAGGGGATATCCTTGGTATGAAGTCCCAACTAGACCTCACACCGTTTGGTGTAGGAGTCATGTCCAGTATGATGGCCCGATTGCCATTATATTAAATATTTGACTTAGCTCTTGCTTGCCATCACATGAGAGTGGTTTACTTTTCCTTGTAACAATGAGGTTCGTATGCTTGGTGAGTGCTTAGTGCCGCTTGTGTCAAAGTTCTTTCACTACAAAGGGAGAGGATGGAAGTGAGTCTCAGGTTGAAAGGGAATAGTCCCAACTCTACTAGAGACACATAACACAATAGGACATGTGTAGCTTCCAACAAAGTAGTGCACATGGATATAGCAGTCACAAACAAAAGGTAAACAGATAGGACATAGAACACCCAGTGGAATAGGCCACACGAGTGTGATGGGCATTATAACAAGTTTACAAGAATGAATTTGTCGAGTGTCCCGCAGGATAGCCCACATGAGCGTGACAATGTTAACAACTGATACAACACATTTCCAAAAGCATATTTACTAAAAAAACTGAAATATTTCAACTGTCTTAATACAGGTTAAAGAAAATTGCATTACAAGTGTCCAAAGAATAGTCTTACAAAGGAATACAATACATGTGTGAAAGTGTGCTAGCTTGTTAATAGGCTTCTGAATTAAGCGAAAGTTCCAAGACACATCTGGTCAATCTGGTCAAGCATAGTAATTTCTGGTCAATCTAGGCTGTTCATTAGGCAGATGATCTCACGGTAGAACTTATGTTTAGTTTAGGGTTTTTTGCCCTAGAAGGCAACCCCTATCTTTGTATGAGGGCATTGTATTTGAGGCTATGAAAGAGATATGTATTCTCTGAGCGAGAAACAGAGAGGCGAGACTGTGAGAGAAAGCAAAGGATATTACAACGGATCTGCTATAGGTTGTGTCTCTTCATTTTGCTGGATAATAGAAAGGAAGGATTGGCTGTTCGGGGTGGACGTAGCCCAAATTGGGTGAACCATGTATATCTGTGTCTCTCTTGTTTTATGCATTTTCTGTGTTTATATTTATGCAATATTTTATGTTTTCCATTGCTCCGTAATATATAATTTTATAACACACCCTTGTTTCTTTTAGGTCTTTGTGACCAAATTTCACATGATTTTGGAGATCCTTCCATTGAAGGTTCTTCTAATAATAATTAAAATTAAGTCTCAATGGCGAAAATCCTTTGAAATTATATCTTAGCACCTAGGTTCTCCGCTTAGTTCTACGATTTCGATTCTTTTGAGTTTTCGTGACCAAATGCCAACATATATCAAAGCCCCTCCCATCAAAATATATTTTCTAATGCAAATTAAAAAAAAGTTACGATGGACTCTTCCTGTGAAATGAAGACCTTTGAAGTGGCCTCATGTTGACATCCTCATCTCCATGTAGTGCCTCCTAGGTAATGACATGTGTCATCCATAGTTGTCCCTTTAGGCCCTCCAAAATGTTGAAATTTCCTGCCATGTGTCCTTTTCCCTCCACATCATGTTGAATTAATCTTCCTTTTCAGCTTCTCAAAAAAACTATCTACTGCCATGTTTCTAGTTTTGGGGAGAGAGAAAGAGCCCCTAGGGTCCTTGGTTTTTCACTGGTTCCTTTGTACTTTCATGACCAAGTGCTAGATACATATTAGAAGCCCTCTTCATTGGAACTTTTCCAGAAAGAGTTATGATGCTTTCAAACTTCGATATTCCTTCTTAGCAGTTAGGTTCTCCGACTAGGTCTACGCCCTTTGTCCCTTTGGTTTTCCATGACCGGGTGCTAGCAAATATCAAAGCCCCTCTCATTGGAAGTTTTTCAAAAGGAATTAAAAATAGTTATGATGCCACCATCCTTTGAAATTCCACCTTAGCACTTAGGGGCTTCGCCCAGCTCTGCGCCCTAGGTCCTTTTAGGTATTTGTGACCAAGTGCAAGCAAATATTGAAGCCCCTCTTATCAGAGGTCTTTTAAAAATGAATTAAAATTAAGTTTTGATGCTTTCAATCCTCTGAAATTATGAACTCCGATATGCCTTCCTTCTAGCCTTCCCAGTATTGGGCTCTAATGTGATCAGGTCCTGAATTTCGATACTCTTCTTTAGATGTCATTTTTCCTTTTGGCTTTGAAGCTTAGGCTTTTGATTTTGGCCTCCTCCCTACGATTTCAGCCCTCCAATATTTTCTCTCCTATTTGACCTTTTTGCACTCAGACTCTCCCTTTTTTGGCCACTATTTGACATCATTTGACACCATTTCAAAAAGATGTAATGGGAGACAACATTGGCTCCAACTAAGGATAGTGCCTTGCTGGAAAGGTGTTGAGAACTTGCACACTAGTAGCCTTCTATCCATTGGGCATGGAGTCATTTTATTCAAGTATATGAAAATAAAAAACATCAAACACTTAAAACATTTCTAGTATGTACAATGGCTCACCAGTATGTATAGTGGGTGAAAATTGACCTCTTTAGTATTGGAAGTAAAGCTTGAGAAACTGCCCATTCATAGGCATCTCAAGCACTTCACCATCCAAGTTTTCCAATAAGAAATTATTATTCCCCTTTGCCTCGTCAATCTTGAAAGGCCCAAACCATAAGGGATCAAATTTTCCATGTTTTCCTTTATCTTCTCATTTAACATCCCACCTGAGCACCAAATCCACTGGCTGTAAGGTTCTATCTTTTGCCTTTCTATCAAACAAAGCCTTCATATTTTATTGATAGTGAATCAAATTATGAGTCACCTCCCCCGTGGTTTCTTGGAGTTCTACCAGGTGATTGATCCTCTTGTTTAAAGAATTTGGCTCTTCATCAACATCTTGTAGAATTTTGGCCACTGACATTGCTATTTGTATGGGGAAAATTGCATCTTTACCATACACTAAATCAAAAGGAGATTTCCTATTTGACCTCTTGGTAGTAACTGTTAGAGCCTAAATCTACCTCAGGTTGAGAAAGGTAGGTCTAGGATAACATCAAACCACGCTTAACCTGGTAGCTAGCCCTACCAAGTCAGGAGAGGGCTCTCTCCTTGTCAATCTCAAATAAAATATGGCAAGTAAGGCTTGAGATGATTGAAATGAATATTAATTTTAGGCTAGGTACATGCTTAGAGGAATTTGATTGATTTTAATGGTTGTTTATTGGATCAAATGAGGAAGGCAGCTTTGGGTTCGGGAAATCAACTCAGATTTGCAGAGATTTCTGTGGGGCGAGGTAGGCAATTGTTTTAGCACTTTGAAATGAATGTGATGGTGAATCTAAAGACTGGTGAGGAGTTGGAGAGGGCATGCAAGTTTCATGAGTCCTCTTCAAACAACAGAAAATATTTAAAACTAAATAAAACTCCAAGGCAGAGCACTAAACACCAATGGATTCCACCCTTTAATCTCGAGTCATTTAGTTATGTAGAAAAAGATAGATGATGGAACATACACACATAAGATAAACTAAATAACAAAGGAGAAAACAATGCTAATTCACATTACCACAAGAATCCCACAAAATATTTCAAAACCTTGGTTCATTTCCTTGCCAAACTGCAGAAGTGATTTACAAAGTAGCTTAGTGCATCCACAAGAGTCCAACCTTTACAAATGACTAAGAAAGTACATAATATAGGCATCAAACCACCTATTCTATCCATCAGGGGTCGAATCCATGAGTCAAGGAGCTGTTTCAACAACATCTAAACTAGGAACTAGAAAATAGGCAGTGTAACAACTTTCCTCTAAAACTATGGAAACTGATTCATTCAATCTCAAACCACCTCTAACTGATGTATCTACCCCCTAAAGTCATTTTTCATCATATTTACATCACATTAAATCATATTACATCATTAATTTACCAAGGAGAAAAGAAAAAGTCAACTGATAGTCAAACTGGGTGAAATTCTGATTTTTTGGGCAAAATTGGCAAGAATTTGCTTGATGCGCATCGCCTTGAGCCTGATGCACAATTCCACTTCAAGGCTGCTTTTTGAGGCCTTCCACTTCACCAAATCAAGCCCAAGATAGCTTGTTGGAAAGCTCGACCTGTCTAGTTTCTAGAACACTTTGAATTTTCTGATTTGGAGTTGATTTGACCCTTCAAAACTCATTTCTTCCAAGACTGGTTCCGGTGGGTCCAAAAAGTGGCAGAGAGGGCATTTTTTAATTGTTTTTTGCCCTTTTGGTGGCCCAGATCTTCTCCAAAATTGATGAAACTTTCTGGGTTTGCTTATTTTTTTATGTTGAATCCAAATCTATAAGCCATTTGTCAAGAGGATGCACAAATTCAATGTGTAGTGCCGGTGGCACTGCGCATTAGCTAGAATTTCCTGTGTTGTAAAATTTCAAAAATTGAAAATGACAAAAATTTCTCAAAACTTACCCAAATTTGGCACATGTGTCCCTCATTGATTGCTTTGTTGGGATAGTGAAGCCTCAACCAAGATCTTTAGCTTATCATGCTCCTTTTTTCTCCTTAAGTCTCTCCATGGAACTGTCACTAAGGGTTTCTCTCTCATAGTGATACTCACTATCCCTCTCCATACTTTATAGTTGTTTCCCTTGTGATGACTAAGAGGAGTATGAAGATATTTAAAAAGGAAATCAGGTGAGGGTGAACAAGAATTGGAAAGGGATGTGGGGTATAATAAAGGTTAATGAATGATGTAGGGTTTGAGAGTAATGATAGGGTTTGGGAATAATGATAGAGTTTGGGAGTATAGTATGGTTTGGGGTATATGAGTATAAGGTTTGATATGTGAAGGGTAGGGTTTGGGAGATAGGAGAAAGGAAAAGGATTTAGGGAGGATGGGGTTTAGGAGATAAGTTTTGGGCAAATTAAATTAGGGAATAGGGAATAAACAACTTAATTTGTAGTGTATGAGGTAGTTTTCGAGACAAAATAGGCTTTTGAATTTTAGGATGCTAAAACCACCATCAAAGCATAAAAAACCCTATGTGAGATCAAAAGAGAGTTTACTTACTTGCGTGGAGCAGAAATGTAGTAATGAGAGTGATTAGAGGTGAAATTTGAGGGTTTTGAGGCGTTACTGGCCAATGCGCAGCGCCCTGAACCCAATGCGCAACGCCTCTCTAATGTGCAGCGCCAGTGTAAATTTACACTGGAGAAAACTACCTGATGAGCAACGCCTCTCTGATGCACAGTGCCAACCCTTTGATGCACAACGCCTCCCTAATGCGCAGCGCACTGCCTCTAATGTGCAGCGCCAAGCAGACTTGCTTGGAAAATAGGGTTTTCAACTTCCTTTGTTCAATTTGCCTCCAAATCGCAATTTTATCTCTCCAAGGGTATCTTGCACAATGAATTAGATGAATAGCACTCCTTTCACTTTATATATGGATTCCTTTTAATTTTTACTTATTTCAAACCCACTTTTATAATGTCATAGTCACTTTTGCTTTAAAACTTTGTTTTTCATTTGAATTGACTTTTCTTGATCACTTGATGAACTGATGCATTGATGCTTTTGCTTTTGTTTGTAGTGGCTGGAGTTGGAAAGGTGAGAAAGGGCAGCAGTTGGAACTTATTACATATAAAAAACACTTTAAATTACATAAAATTTGTACATAAAATAAAAAACCCTGTTTTCACCTCAAAAAAGAGTTTTGCAGTAAAAACCATTTATTGAGCATATCATCAGTGAATTTATGATTCTCTGAAATTATAAAACCTCCTCATGTGCCTGCTAACCTTTTATTGAGTTTTGGATGATCATGGTGGCAAACCCTAAAAATAACTTTTGTAAATGAAATGAAACAAAAATGATAGTAAATGACCTAAACATGTGAAAACAGGACAGTAGGTAAATTGTAGAAATTTTGAATAATATAACACTTATTCACAGAGATTATCCTGATTATACATTATTTTCAGAATGCATGCATAATACATAACCTCCTCTACATTGATAATCAATTTGCGGAATCAAAAACAATCGCATGCGCACATTGAAACATCAATCGCACATATCAACACAGTATGTACTGGGGAAAGCATACAGCTGAAAACCCCCAACTATCTGTATATTATAATGATAGATAACATGTAACAATACAAAGTACAATACTCCTCACAAGTACTCAGTACTATCTCCACCTAATACACACAAACTAGCTCAGATTTGAATCAAGTCACAGGTTCAAATCTCCTCCACTGTTTGCCTGCCTCTACTGCGCAATCTAATGTGTGAATAGGGATAATCCAAGATTGTTTTCCCTTGGCTTGTACTGCGCAATCCTCATTGGCAATCTCAATCAATGATTGTGCAAATCTCATGCACAGCTATAGTCACAACTGATAGTAGACTCACCCTTTCACCCACCTCTAACACTTGTCTCCACTGAACTGTCCATGCACTGAGTTAACTGATGTATTCATTAGTTGCTTTATGAGTTAATAATTAGTGAATTAATTAATAATTAATTCACATCACTCATCACTAGTGTATTTTGCAGTTAGACTAAATACAACTAGTTCAACTAAGTCAAACTGAACACAACTCCATCAACTCCTTAATCAACTCCACCAAACTGAATCACTTGAGTTCTAACTGAAGTCCATCATGAAATAGCTCAACTAACCCATAAGAAAAGCGTATTTCCTTCTGGTAGTTGCATGTGCCACATCCATAGCTCGAACTGAAGTGCTGCAAGAGGATAAGATAATGTTTATAGTCCAAATATTATTAAGAGCTAATAATATTCGATTGTTCTATTTTTAGCCTGGCAGTCTAAAAATAGACTCCACCCATATGTCTAAAAATAGAAGTCCATCTATTTTTACCAACATGACCAATCATCCACAAATAGCATCCTGCAACTCATAGACCATGATCCATATGTCTAAAAATAGACATATTCTAAAAATAGACTTTGCACCAAAAATAGCCTGCGAGCCCACTTAGTGAAGGCGACTTCTTTTCACTAAGCTCCATCATCTTGTTGCATTTTCAACACTCCCTCTCAACAAGATATGGATTATCTGCAACCCCTATCTTGCCTCTGTGGTATTCGAATTTGCTCCTGGTGAGCGCCTTCGTCAAGATATCAGCATCCTGATCCTCCGTGGGAATGTATGAAAGTAACATGATTCTCCGCTGCACACAATCTTTGATATGATGGTAACTGATGTCGATGTGCTTGGATCTATCATGAAATACTGGATTAGCCGAGATTTTAATGCAACTCTGGTTATCACAATAAATCACAGTAGGCTCCAAGTGTGACCCGAACAACCCGACCAGGATCTTCCTCATCCATATAGCCTCACATGCAGCCAAAATTGCTGCCATATACTCGGCCTCTGCTGAACTGAGTGTCACGGATCTTTGCTTCCTACTGTACCAAGAAACTACTGTCGACCCGATACTGAAGATCCCTCCAGATGTGCTCTTTCTGTCCGTTGGACTCCCTGCCCAATCTGCATCCGTGAAGCCACATAGCTTCACCTCATCCTCCTGTCTGTACCACAATCCATATCCCGATGTGCATCTGAGATAACGCAATACATGCTTGCCTGCCTTCGAGAAGAGCTTGGTTGGCTTAACCATAGCTTGTGAAAGCTGGTTAACAACATAGCATATATCGGGTCGTGTATTGACCAGATACATAAGCGACCCCACCAACTATCGATAAACATTGGCATCCACTACCTCCGCTGAAGTAGCATCCTCCTTCCTCCAACCTCCAGGAAGAGAAGTATCAACAGGCTTGCAGCCATGCATGTTGAACTTCTCCAGTATCTCCCGAGCATACTTACCCTGAGAAACAAATAGTCCATCACTGCGCTGCCAAATTTCCAATCCCAGTAAATAATGAAGGAGGCCCAAGTCCTTCATCTCAAACTCTCTAGCAAGATCCTCCTTGCATGAAAGTATCAACAGCTCATCTCCTGTCAAAATCAAATCATCTACATAAAGTACAATGATTAGCAACTTACCCTCCACCACAATCTGGTATAGGTTAGGATCTGCCTCACTCTTGGAGAATCCAAGTCCGGTGAAATAATTGTGTATCCGTGTGTACCAAGCATGAGGTGCTTGTTTCAACCCATACAACTCTCTCTTGAGCCTGCACACATGCGACTCACTGCTGAAGATCTCGAAACCTTCAGGCTGCTCTATGTACACCTCCTCCTCAATGACTCCATTGAGGAACACAGTCTTCACATCCATCTGATGAATGTGCCACCCCATCCGCGCTGAGAGAGCAAGAATCGTCCGTATGGAAGAATACGTTGCGACAGGTGCAAAGGTCTCCTCATAATCGATCCCCTTTATCTGTGAGAAGCCTCGGGCAACAAATCTTGCCTTGTACTTCTCCACACTCCCGTCAGCTGCCTGCTTCACTTTGTAGATCCATCTCGAACCCACCACTGATTTCCCCTCTGGTCTTGGGACAATCTCCCATGCACTATTTCTGACAATCGAATCATACTCTTCCACCATGGCATCTACCCATGCGGGATCCTCCACAGCTTCCTCGAAAGAGGATGGCTCAGTCACGACACATTTGCTCACAAGAGCCATGTATCCAGTGTACCGATCAGGTGACTGTCTCTATCTACACTGAGCTGTAGGTGGTCCTACAACCTTCTCTGCATCTTGAGCCATTCGCTCAGCTTCTGTAGTGCGCTTTCGCCCTCTGATGGTTGGCACTGCATGAGTGGTCTCTTCCACTCCATGAACTTCATATTGTGGCTGATCCACATCCTGAAGCTCATCCTTAGGAACTAATAGCTCCTCATCTGCATGCAAGTGTGGCTCCCTCTCAAGCGAACACTTCATGGCTTTCTCCTCCTGAAATTTGATATCCCGTCGCACAACAGTCTTGCGACTGTCTGGCAAATACACACGATAGTTGTGGGGCGTATCAGTGTACCCCACAAATATCCCAACCTCTGCGGTCAGCTCCAGCTTCTTCCTGGCATCCTTCGTCACATGCATGTAAACAGGAGAACAAAAAATCCTCAAATGGGAAATATCAGGCCTCTTACCAGAATAAGCCTCCTCGGGTGTACTCATACCAAGTATCTTGTGAGGACAACGGTTCTGCACATATACTACAGTATTGCATGCCTCCGCCCACAAGTGAAGGGGTAGGCCTTGATCATGCAACATCACCCGTGCATCACCCACGATTGTTCTGTTCTTTCGCTCAACAACCCCGTTCTGCTGTGGGTTATGGGGAGCTATGAGCTCTCTTCGAATCCCTTCTGCGCTGCCGAAATCCTTGAACTCGCCAGAGATGAATTCACCACCATTGTCGCTCCTAAGAGCCTTCACCTTCTTCCTCGATTCCTTCTCGACCAGTGCTTTGAACTCACAGAACTTTGAGTATGTCTCGCTCTTCTTCTGCATGAAGAAGATCCAACATTTTCGAGAGAAATCATCAACAAAGATCACATAGTACTTGTGCTTTGCTGTTGAAGCTACTGAGAAAGGTCCGCACATGCCTGTGTGAATTCTCTCAAGGATCATCGTGGTGCGACTATCCTTCTCGTGAAAGGTGGCTTTAACAAATTTTCCTAAGGTACACCCCTTGCACTGATCTGACTGCACAAGAGTGCCTTTAGGAAGCCCAGTAGAAATCTACTGCAGTATCTTCAAAGCTCCATGGTGAAGGTTGCCCAATCTCTGGTGCCACAACTCACCATCATCCCGGCTCACCAATCCTTCTGCCTTGCATGCCATTGTTGCGCAGCCATCTACATGCAATTGATAAAGGTTCTTGACTCGAACCCCTATCTTCCAGGTTTCTCCAGTTGTCTTACTGCACAGGAAAGCCTTTCCCTCACTGAAAACAACATCATATCCCTTGTCTTCTAACATCGCCACAGAGATAAGATTCTTCTTCAATCCTGGAACATGCATCACTTCCTTCAATATGAAGGGTTTACCAGACTCCCTCTCAAAGGAAATGGTACTGATACCGGTCGCACTGTATCTACCATCATTGCCCTTCTCGATGTGCACTCCAAGATCTTTCTCATCCAGATCAGAAAACAAATCTTGATCTCCTGTCATGTGAAAAGATGCACCACTGTCCAAGAACCATACCGATCCTATCACACTTGATACCAAGCATGCGATCAGTGAAAAATCCAGCTCAAACTGCGAGGCTAAGGCCTCTCCCACTGCAGATCTAGCAGCTTGCTTATTTTTCTTCTTCTGCGGACAATTTGTGGCATAATGTCCGTGCTGGTGACAGTGAAAGCACTTCACCTTGGACATGTCTTGCTTCTTGCCTTTCGCACCAGAATGAGAAACTTTCTTGTTCTTCCCCTTCTTTGCTTTTGCAGCCAAAGCATAATTTTCTTCATCAGATGCCTTTGATGAAGATCTGTCCCTGGTATTCCGCCTGATCTCCTCTTGCACAAGATCTGACCAAAGTCTCTCCCATCCTGGCAATTTCTCCCGACCATTAATAGAGTCCTAATAGGAATGCCAACTCTTTGGAAGACCAAGGAGAGCCAAGCTCACCAAGTCCTCATCATCGACAGTCACCCCCACACTTCCCAACTCATCCCGGCATTGGGTGAACTTCGTGAGATACTTGGGCATACTGTCTCCTTTCTCACACTTAATATTTCTGAGTTTATCCTTGAGCGCCAACTTCCTCTGGTCGCTCTTGCTTTGGAATAAATCTGTTAATTCTTTCCACATCAAGTATGGAGAAGCCTTTCCATGCAGGCTGGATACGATGTGATCCTTCACGCCCTCCAACAGAATCCTTCCACACTTTGCTGTCTTCTTTTGCCAAGCCTCAACGCGAGCAGCATCAGTAGGCTTTGGTACCTTAGCCTATATGAAATCCTTCAACCCATTTTCATCTAACACTGCCTCCATCCTGTCTTTCCATGCAATATAATTCGAGCTGCCTTCAAGGGCATACTCCAATCGCAATCTATTGAAAGACATTTCAACTTCGACACCAAGAAAACACTGCTGCAAATTCGAATTCCACCAGCTCAAAACTCAACTGCTTCTGATCTAAAATTCATGAGAAAAAAGTACTTCTCGTACAGAGATTGACCATATGGGATTTTACTGGATATCTCACCTTCCAAAAGAAGGATGAATCCAGAGGCTACCTGGCCCGATTACAGACTCTGCCTGAAGAAATAAAATGTAATCACTTTTTGAATAATAGATCTAATGATCAACTTCCACTCTGATACCATGTAGAAATTTTGAATAATATAACACTTATTCACAAAGATTATCCTGATTATACACTATTTGTGGAATGCATGCATAATACATAACCTCCTCTATGTTGATCATCAATTTGCGAAATCAAAAACAATCGCATGCGCACATTGAAACATCAATCGCACATATCAACACAGTATGTACTGGGGAAAGCATACAGCTGAAAACCCACAACTATCTGTATATTATAATGATAGAGAACATGTAACAATACATAGTACAATACTCCTCACAAGTACTCAGTACTATCTCCACCTTCTACACACAAACTAGCTCAGATCTGAATCAAGTCACAGGTTCAAATCTCCTCCACTATTTGCCTGCCTCTACTGCGCAATCCAATGTGTGAATAGGAATAATCCAAGCTCGTTTTCCCTTGGCTTGTACTACACAATCCTCATTGGAAATCTCAATCAATGATTTTGCAAATCTCATGCACAACTATAGTCACAACTGATAGTAGACTCACCCTTTCACCCACCTCTAACACTTGTCTCCACTAAACTGTCCATGCACTGAGTTAATTGATGTATTCTTTAGTTGCTTTATGAGTTAATAATTAGTGAATTAATTAATAATTAATTCACATCACTCATCACTAGTGTATTTGGTAGTTAGACTAAATACAACTAGTTCAACTAAGCAAACTGAACACAACTCCATCAACTCCTCATTCAACTCCACCAAACTCAATCACTTGAGTTCTAACTGAAATCCATCATGCAATAGCTCAACTAACCCATAAGAAAATCGTATTTCCTTCTGGCAGTTGCATGTGCCACATTCGTAGCTCGAAATGAAGTGCTGCAAGAGGATAAGATAATGTTTATAGTCCAAATATTATTAAGAGCTAATAATATTCAACTGTTCTATTTTTAGCCCGACAGTCTAAAAATAGACTCCGCCCATATGTCTAAAAATAGAAGTCTATATATTTTTACCAACATGACCAATCATCCACAAATAGCATCCTGAAACTCATAGACCATGATCCATATGTCTAAAAATAGACTTTGCGCCAAAAATAGCCTGCGAGCCCACTTAGTGAAGGCGACTTATTTTCACTAACCTCCATCACCTTGTTGCATTTTCAACATAAATGCCATGAGGGAAATTGACAATGAACCACTACCATCAGTTGATCCATGACCTAATGGAATGCAGTTGATCAGATGGGACACCTAATATGTGTGCAAAATATAAATTTGATCATTGATGGAGGTATGAAGATACCGACACTATGAGTAACTATGTTAGCCCATAAAGCAAACTTCAATTGTGAGTCCCAGTTTTTTTCATTTTCTGATATTGTCTTCTTAAGAATTGTTACCAAGGTTTTATTTGATGATTAGGCAAATCCATTTCCCTATGGCTAGTAGCTAGTGGAGTGACCCACAATTATTTTATACTTCTGGAAGGAACTCAATAACTTGGCAGATTTAAAAACTTGAGCATTATTAGTGATACTCTTCCTTGGGAAAATGAACCTAACAAGGATATTCTCCTCCATGAATTTGATAACCATGACATATGTTGAATTTATAGTTGGGACTTCTTCTACCCACTTAGTGAAGTAATTAGTGGACGTAAGAATCCACTTGTGCTGATCGTTGGAGGGTGGATGTATTTCTCCAATGAATTCTAAACCCTATTGTCTGAAAGGTTCTTCAACAGAAACAAGGATTAAAGGAAAAGGTGCTAGTTTATGCCTTTCATTAAACAATTGGCACTTCTCATTAGGCTGAACATATGCATGTACCTTACCAAAAAAATTGGGTCAACAGAAAACTACTTTGAGAATTTTATGGGCTATAGCTCTCAACCATTAATGCCCCCCACACACACAATTATGGAACTCATCCATCACTTTATGGATCTCTTCTTCAACCAGACATAAAAGCAAAATCCCCACTGGGTATTTCCAATACAGTTAGCTACTTAGAATGACAAACTTATGGGATTGTAGCCTAAAATCCCTATATTGAACTTTATCAAAATTGATAGGACAACTCAGAAAAAGTAAATAGTGGATTATGTGTTTATACTTGTGTTGATAGTGTTGGACCTACCAACATTCAGGGGATATCCTTGGTATGAAGTCCCAACTAGACCTCACACCGTTTGGTGTAGGAGTCATGTCCAGTATGATGGCCCGGTTGCCATTATATTAAATATTTGACTTAGCTCTTGCTTGCCATCACATGAGAGTGGTTTACTTTTCCTTGTAACAATGAGGTTCGTATGCTTGGTGAGTGCTTAGTGCCGCTTGTGTCAAAGTTCTTTCACTACAAAGGGAGAGGATGGAAGTGAGTCTCAGGTTGAAAGGGAATAGTCCCAACTCTACTAGAGACACATAACACAATAGGACATGTGTAGCTTCCAACAAAGTAGTGCACATGGATATAGCAGTCACAAACAAAAGGTAAACATATAGGACATAGAACACCCAGTGGAATAGGCCACACGAGTGTGATGGGCATTATAACAAGTTTACAAGAATGAATTTGTCGAGTGTCCCACAGGATAGCCCACATGAGCGTGACAACGTTAACAACTGATACAACACATTTCCAAAAGCATATTTACTAAAAAAACTGAAATATTTCAACTGTCTTAATACAGGTTAAAGAAAATTGCATTACAAGTGTCCAAAAAATAGTCTTACAAAGGAATACAATACATGTGTTAAAATGTGCTAGCTTGTTAATAGGCTTCTGAATTAAGCTAAAGTTCCAAGACACATCCATACGCCATTGCATCACTAACCCTGATAGCGGGCATTGGAGCCACTACTCGCTCCTCAAAGAAAAGATTATAAACTCTCAAGAATTTGTGGGAGGAGCTAAGGTGAAAAGGCTTTTGAATGTACAAATGACGGGTATATATAGCCAAGGGTGAAACTAGCCATTGTGACTGTTCAACTTCCCTCATGACTGTTTGACTTACATGACTCTTCAACTTTACATGTGGGTCTCTTGGACTTCCACGTTACATTACATTGATTACAACAGTATGGCCCACAATAGTGATGTGGCCGAGATGACTCATGACGTGTATCGACACGACATAGCTAATATGTTCAAGCTGGTGGTGGTGTCTATGTCAAGTTGTAGTGTTGTTGAGAGATGAATGTGCTCTTGGTGTATCATAGCTTCACCTTCGCATGGAAATGTGTGCAGAGTCTTCAATTGTTATGAAACCAACTCACAAAAATGTAGAAAAGATAGATCAACGCCTTAGAATTCAGCCTCTTCGAGGGGGTAACCTCCTTTACATTACATAAATGAACAATTCTTGGATGATACAAATGAAAATACCTCCTTTCTATATATAGGAGTCTAAGGGGTCATAATATAATCAGAGCTGACATAAAAATAATAATGTAAGGGCACAATAATAACAATAATGGGCTTCTATGGGGCACAATAGTAACAATATGGGGACTACTTGGGTACAACAATATAATAAGGGGGTTGTACTAATAACAATTAGGGGTTATACTAGTAGTATAGGGTCCTAACATGCCCCTCTCCTTCAAAAAGTGTTGTCCTCAACGCTTGAGTAGTTATTGATGCTTCTGTATAAAATTATTGTCCTCCCATGTAGAATCTTCAGTGGGTAAGTTCTTCCACTTGATGAGATAGTCTGAAATTGATTGATTTCGTAGCTGTCGGGTTCTTGTTTCTATGACTGCTCCAGGTTCCAATATGATTTTTCTTTCCTCTTCAAGTTCTGGCAATATTGTTGGAATTGAGATCTTCTGAAACTTTTGAATGAGTGGCCATACTTCTTCTTCCTTCTTCCATTCATACCTTGCTTTGTTTATCCAATCTGGTTGGATAATAGAAATAGCACAAAAGAATGCTTCCACATCCTCATCCTTTCTTAAGAGTGCATCTGCAACAAAATTTTGCTTCCCTTTTCTATAGATGATGTCAAAGTCATAACCCAACATATTTGTGACCCATTTTTCCTATTCTTGCAAAGATAATAGTTGTTATAAAAAATATTTAAGACTATCATGATCCATTTTTACCTTGAAGTGTCTTCCCATTCGGTAAGGTCGCCATTTCTTAAGTGCATGTAGTATTGCCAACATGTCCTTCTCATAAATAGCTTGCTTGAGATGTAGCAGTAAAAATACCCAATCACCTACATCAAAACATTTTTCACTACGATGTTGATCTACCCGTTGTTTCATTCGATTTTGCACCAAAGTGGTGTTATCCTTTAAAAGTTGGAGAACTTTTTGTTGATGCTCAATGTGATCTTTCACTGCTTGAACCTTTTTCTTCTTGATACGTCCTTCTATCTTGAAAGTTTGAGTAGTAATTTCTTCCAATGCTTTACAAGATATGGTCGGATTCATTTCTTGATGCTCAATGTGATCTTTCACTTCTTGAACATTTTTCATCTTGATACGTCCTTCTATCTTGATAGTTTGAGGAGTGGTAATTCCGGCCAATGCATTCCAAGATATGGTTGGATTCATTTCTTCTTTCTCGATGTGATCTTTCACTTCTTGAACTTTTTTCTTCTTGATATGTCCTTCTATCTTGAGACTTTGAGGAGTGGTAATTCTTGCCAATGCTTTACAAGATATGGTCGGATTCATTTCTTCTTTCTCTTGGGTTGGTTCTTGGTGTATATCCTCTTCTTTTGATGTTTCTTGATCCTTTTCTTCCTCCTCTTCATAAACTATGTAAAATAATTTCTTCTCAGCACACTTATGACCTTTAATGCATTTGCTATCACAATTGTAACAAAGCCCTTTTTATCTTTTTTCTTCCAATTGTTGTGGTGTCACCATTGTAGGTTGTGTTGTGAGTGGTAGAATTCCTTGTTTCCATAATTTCGCTTTCAATTTTTCTTGCCAACCCGAATGCCTCCTCTAATGAATCAGGTTCCCAAAAACGAACCTCATGTTGAACGTTATCCTTTAAAGTCCCTATGAAGACATCAATCCTTTGCTTCTCTGGAATATAATTTACTCTTCTATTCAATTTTTGAAAGTCCTCAATGTGCTCTTCCATTGAACCCTTTTGTTTGAGATTTATCAATTGGCTAAAGAAGGAGTTTCTCTTTGTATCCTCATAATGTGCTATCATTTCCTCCGTGAAAATTGACCACGTAACAAGTTTTTTACGAGAACAAAGCCATTTATACCATAAAAATTGATCCGGTTCTAAATATTAAGATGAAATACATACCTTTTGTAACAGTGGTACACCATGTAGATCAAAATATTGCTCCATCTGAAGTATCCAATTTACTGTATCCTTGCCATCAAACTTCCTCATATCGCCTTTTCTTGATTTTAGGAGCTCGATCTTGAAATTACTATAACTTTGTAATTTCGGATCATCTAATTCTGAAATTGAAACTTGTAGTAGCCCTCTGTGTCCTGTTTCCAATGCCACTAGTCTGATCCAAATTGGATTCTCCAAGGAAGAGTTATACACAATCTCCCAAGATAACCTGATTATAGAACTTTCCAGAAGAATGAACTTGTATTAAGTGCCACGTGTCACTGTTTCGACCTTTGGCTCTGAAAAATATATACAAGAAACTACAGTGTGACCTCTTTCTATTCCTTCGTACAAAATTTCAATCTGATGCTCAGAGAGAAAGTTATGACGATTTTCCCCAGGTCACCTGTTTGCAATGTAATTCAGGATTTTGCAAAAAGACCCACTTCCTCAGATCATATCTCTGCAAATATAGCATGAAAAGCTCTGAAATTTGGACCCGAGGTTCAATGCAATTTCGTCTCAAATGGGTTTTTTTTCGCTTCTAAAACATCATAGAAAAAAAGTTATAGCGAAAATGCCACGATGACCTATTTGGAGCAGCGAAACCCTAGAATCCAAAGCTCTGATACCAAATGTTATGAAACCAGCTCACAAAAAGATAGATCAACGCCTTATAATTCAGCCTCTTCGAGGGGCAACCTCCTTTACATTACATAAATGAACAATTATTGGATGATACAAATTAAAAGACCTCCTTTCTATATATAGGAGTCTAAGGGGTCATAATATAATTAGAGCTGACATAACAATAATAATGTAAGGGCACAATAATAACAATAGTGGGCTTCTATGGGGCACAATAGTAACAATATGGGGACTACATGGGTACAAAAATATAATAAGGGGGTTGTACTAATAACAATTAGGGGTTATACTAGTAGTATAGGGGCCTAAAATCAATGGTCTTGGTGTTCGCTTGATGTTGCACGTGCATGTCTCTCCTTCTCTTGAACTTGGCATGCTCCATGTGTTTGTTCACTCAAGAACAATTCTCCTAGCATGTGCTGCATGTTCATCCCGTATGTCATCGCGTCATGTCTCATCCGTGTACCTATATCTACAATCACTCATGATGAGACAACATCAAATCCAAAAATATCCTAGTCTACCATGATGCATTATCTTTCATTTTCCGATGCAGGTGACCAGGAGAGAGGATAAGGCTCTGAAACTACACAGATCACATTTTAGGCCAGGATGCGGGCTCTGGGCACTCTCAATGTAAATTGTGTAGAGGTCACTCAGAGGCTAAGATGGGAAGTCTAGATCAACAGTGACTATATGTAGGATCTAGCTCAGCTGGAGGGCATATTAGCACAATTTTTCTAGGGAGACAATGCAGACAGCAGGGGGACACTAGCAATGAAAACTGTGCAGATTCTCTGGGGAGGCTGGTAGCGGGTTATGGGAGATTGCTGGCCAAAACTACGTAGAGCTGGGTGGTTGGCCTGCAAGAAATCCCTACACAGTTTCTGGGCTGAGCAAGATGTTAGAAAGCTAGGAGATAGCCCATGAAAACTGTGTAGTTTTCAGGAGTAGCAGCAGGTTAGCTAACAAAGTGGTTGGATCACAAAACTGCGCAATTTTTTGGGGCAGTGTAGTGATAGGAAATGAGTTTCTGTCCGTCATGTCTGCACAATTTCTTCATTCAACAGAAGCGAGCATGCTTGGCATCTTCTGTGCAATTTTTTGTAGGAGTGAGGCTTGGGGTCACTTCCCAGTCAAACTATTCGGTTAACCAGATGGAGGCTTGATGGCTTTGCTTGCGAGAAATGTAGATTGAGATGGCTTGTTGAGAAACTTATGCGATGTTCTAGGTGACATTCAGTCAGGTCGGCTCTACGATTGCGCAATGCAGACTTCCTGGGAGGCAACCTAAAGCTATGTGCAATTCTGGCTAACAATACATGTTCACTAAGTGCTAAGACTTTGCAATGCAGCTTAACGAAGGTTTGATTGTTGGAGGGTGTTCAGGTAAACAGAGTTTCAACAAAATGACCAAGTGTGTGAGTGAGTTAATGTGTGCATGCATTACCCTGTGAACACACACTCAACATGACTCGATGGCAAGACAACTCGAACCATCAAGGCAACATACACTTAGTGTGACTAACCGACGAGTGCGAGCGACAAGTGGGATACTTGAGATAGACATTCAGACGACCGTGACGACACTTGCATGACAGTGCTTACACCATCATGTGTGAGTGTTACACAACATTTTGTCACTATCCCTGTACTCTCTATTCCTTGATCCTGGTGGACCTTATACAGTGAACCCTACATGCTTTCCCTCCATGAAGAAACTTTCATTTTGTCCCTCTTCATGGGCATAACAATTCCCTTTTGCACCATTTCCCCAAAATCTTATGTTTTTCCTCATTTACAAGACCGGCGATAATGACCCTTGTCCTCCTCATGTTGATATGTAGGGAATAACATTTTCCTTAGTGCCAACCGAAGCAACTGAGCTTTGTTTCAGTTGCTCCGATCCTCTTTTGGAAAGTTTTTTAAATAAGGAGCCGAAGCTTCCAGCTCTAGAAACTTCGTAACGGAAGTCTGGTAAATGGTTGAGCCGGATGGAGTTGAGGATGTCATTTTGGGCTCCTTTCCCCTATAAGGATGGAACTACCTCAAGAGATAAGACCTTCTCCCATGAGTAGAGGAGCCATCTCCCATCCATTCATGCTATATAAACCTCCATTTTTCCCAAGGAAAAGCTAGCGTTAATGTTGGTGTGCTAGTGATAATTAAGTTTGGAGTAAACAACAAGCAATTCATAGTTGTAGCTCTCTAGTTGTGTGTGAGGGAGAAGTGTGAATTTTTTTAGTGTGAAGCCTAAAGGGAAAAGCCTTAAAACTATCATTGTTGAGGCCATCACAGAATGCTAACGGAAGTGTGTGGGAACCTGGTTTTGTTGGAGGAGAACAACAACATCAAGACAATGGTTGTAATCTCTTCTTGATTCAATATATATACAACTATCGATTGATTTCCTACATAATGTGTCATCTCACATGTTTATGGCTTAATTATTCTTGAATTATTAAGTAGGTTGAATAACAATTTGTCTATTATCACGGTTATTTTTTGCTGTTGTTTACTTGTTTAAGGTGTTTGAAGAAGGAAACGAGAAATAGCTGGAGCGAGCAAGCAAGGTCATCACCACATGGGATAAGTGTACTAATAGGTAGGCCCTCTTAATTGGTTCTAACCTAAGGAAATATTCCATATAATGTATCGGTTGTGGCTAGACCCATTATCGGGCTAGAGGAATTGTTTGTGTCTGCACTCATAATTTTACTTCACCACAAATTGGCGACATTGCTGGGGATCCAATCCTTCTATTCGTTTGGTTGGAATTCCATGGTTTTTTGTGAACTTTTCTAGTTTCACCATTTCCCTATAGTTCTGTTTGTTTTCCTTTGCTTACTGCTCTAGGTTTGAAATTCATAGTAGCAAGTTTGGGCCCAACTTGTGAAAATTTTTATTTTCTTCTTGGCATCCTTGCTCAACACGCTTAATTTGCTGGCAGTCGTGTTGATTAGTGCGATATGCTGAGGAAAACATTGCTTCAACCCCCTTATGGCACTTGTTTTTAGTTAGGTAGTCGCGCTGATGCTTGTAAGTGAAGATTAGCGTTTGACCCAAATCTTGGCCAGTGTGTTTTGCTCTCATGATTTCGATCCTGTAAGATTTTTAGACCGTCTTCTCCCTGACTAGAAAGCTTCTTTTCATTTGGTTTGTTTCCTTATTGACTTGTCATCTTTTCGCTTGATTTATTGGGTCATTGGATGGTTAGTGGCACTAGGGCATCTAGGTTGTCATTCATTCAGCTGATTGTGAACTTAGTAAGTTAAGTTGTTGGTGCGTTTACTCCTTGCATTTCGTTTATGGTCCTTCTACGACTTTGATCTCCATTACACAAGTTTGAAAAGTTTATGTTTTCATGTCTAAATGTTTCTTTTCTGGCATAGATCACATTGCTTGTCTTGTTTTTGGAAAAGTCGGTGTGTCATTAGTTTGAACGAGCTTCTCTTTTCGTGTTTTTCATTTGCATGAGAATTGATTGTCTCGAAAACTTTTTCATTGAAGTGTTTTATAAAAAATTCATTTTGTCATTTCATGAAAAGTATAAAATTCTAGTTTGTTGCATCAATGTGCTACGGTAGTTAGCATCATTGGAAGCTAGGATTGCATAGGCATTTGAAAAGGAAAATAATTCTCTTTGCTTTTGAAAGGACTGTTAGAATGTACTTGTTAGGAAATTAGGAATTGGAATGTATTTTTCATTAATTTATTTTCTCAAAAAGTGAAGTAGTGAAAAATCATTTTGCTTTCGGTTGCTTGGTTGTTTGCATTTGATTGCGTGTTTTCTACCCTCTCTAGTGTAGACAATTCATCGAATTGAAAGGGTCTTGTCTCATTTAGCTGCATTTAGGTTTTTTTGAGTCACATCGCTATGTTAGAAAATTATATATTATACGTGGTTCACCCAGTTTGGGCTACGTCCACGGAGAAACAACCAGTCCTTCCTTTTATATTATCTAGCAAACTGAAGAGATACAACCTACAGGAGATCTGCTGTAACACCCTCTTTTCTCTCAATCTCCTCTCTCTTCCTCACTCAAAATACAGATATACATAGATGCAATACAATTCCCTCATTTATAGTGAGGGGTTTCCTTCTAGGGAAAAAACCCTAAATTAAACATAACTTCTATCGTCAGATCATCCGCCTAATGAACGGCCCAGATTGACTAGAAATTACTAGACTTTTATAAGGCAATTTTACATCTATTTTTAGCTTCGGGGGCGCTGCCCCCGAACCCCCGCCGGGGGACCGCTGGCCCCCGGACCCCTACAGGGGGGACAAGTCCCCCCCACATGGAGGGGTGTATAGTTTTCCTGGGGTATACATCCGGCTAAAACCTTTGAATACAGAAGATAATCAGGCTCCACACCAACATGCTAAGGACTGAAAAATGAGACATAACTCAAGATAAACTTTAAAATGAACTCAATTAACCTAAGGTGCACTTGAAACCTAATGATCACATCTAGAAGGTCTAGGCTAGAGATGTGTTCTGGCATCTTTAAACCTAGCAGTTATTGTTAGCTTCGACACTAGACATCGCTAGTATAGATTTGTGCTCCCAATACCATCGAGTATATAACGGGAGACCCCTTTAGGCTGCAATCCTTTATCCATAAGAAGACGAGTCGGTCGCCTTTCAAACGTGATACACCAAGCAAAGCATTTGGGGAGATTGCCTGCCCGTACTTCTCGGTTCGCCAGAAGGTATTCTGCAATTCACGGTTGCCTGGTAATCCTTTTTACCTAGATCATCCAAAGTATTCATTTGATATTTTTGACTCATTAAATTCAAAAGATCACTCAAGCTTGTTTCCAATCGAAAGTGATAGAGTCATCTTTGTTTCTTTCTCAACTCTTAAAACATGAAAGAGCACCAGTCTATTTATGCATCTTAAAAAATTGATTGCCCACGATCTTATAACATCTTGTTAGTCTTTTCTAGACCAAATCATGATTTTTCCCTAAAGAACATTTTAAAGCCTTGAATTTTATCTCTCTCTTTTCCTATTAACTAAGACAAGGTCATTGTGGCTGAACCATCTGGTTCACCTAGTTCCTCTTCCTCTCCTTCGTCTGAAAGATTGCCTAAGGAGCCTTTTCTTGAATTACCAAAGTCACTCGAGGACCAAAGTGTTGAACTTGGTATCTTTTTGAGCATTCAACCTTTGTCACCTCGTCCTCCTCCTACTTCAGATACCAGGTCACCTGCTAATATTGGCTTGGAATCTCCAGAAAATCTCGTCCAAACTCCTGAGAGTTCGCCAACTACTGAAGGTCAGCTTGGACTGGTTATATATCCTCTGAATCCTTTGTTTGGCCCTGTTGTGATATCATAACAGTGTTCGTATAGTCAGTATGATCAACCGGTTGTTCCTTTGGAATTATCCCCTCATACCTCTTCATCGTCGTTTGTTCCCAGCTATGGAACCCGAAGGCGATGCTCCAGTTACCTCTCTAGATGAGAGAGAAGTTTCTTCTTCACACACTGTCGAGGAGGAATAATGTCAATTTCCTCCTAAAGGTTTCCCCTATACAGGGAGCATTCCCATCAGTGTGTATCAAGAATTCCCACCTAATTATGTGACTTTGGCACAATTCGTCTCAGGTTCACATAATGCCTCATCACTTTACCATAACCCTGTTTGGGCATCTGGCGCCATGCCTACTATAGGTACGTTCATTGCGAACCTGACCTCCCTATAGGCCATTACCTTAGTCTCGGTGCAACCCACCGTTTTGAACCCTCTTGTATCGTCTGTCACAGTCACCCATCCAGTTCAATTGGCAGCCTCGAAGAATGTTATTGTCAGTTCTTAGATCCCTCCAATAAGTGGCCAAGTTGTGCCACTGCTTGGGGGGGGGGAATTTGAGTGTTTCTATGGTGTCAGACACCACAAATGTGAGTAGCTCACAGGCTCACATGGTTGACATGAACTAGCCTTCTTCTAGCGTTATCCAGAACCCTACTGGTCTTGCTGGATCAAGCAATGTCCAATACCAACAGGTTCAAAATCTCATTGATCCATCCAGGTCAAGCAATTTCTAGGATCAAGAGCCTTATGAGGCTCAAGTTTAGTACCCAACTCCTTATGTTCCATATGGTTCTCAAGGAAAGGTCGATCCGCCTTAAGTCCTTCATTCTGGGCAATACGTTCAACCTAGTTCATCCACATTTTAGGGTGGCTATGGCCAAATTCAGTTTGGAAATTTTCAGGCACTGTTCAAGTACCCTTGCAACAACAAGGATAGCCTCTGCAACAAAAAGGGCAACCTTTGTTGCAGCAAGGGCCGTCCATGCAACAATAACGGTAGATGATACCGCAGCAAGGTCAACTACAACAACCGTAGGGGAAACCCTTGCAACCACTGCATCAAACCATGTAGCAGCAGATGGAGGATGCTCTGCAAACCTCCCAGCTTATGTCTTTGCAGGGCCATTCTCTGCAGCCCCAAGGGAAAATTTTGCAGCCGCAAGGTCAACCCTTGTAGCAGCAGAGCCAACTCGGGCAACAACAACCCTTATATACATATCAACAAGGTCAACCCTTGCAAGGAAAAGTCCTGCAACAGCAGGCCCAAAATCCTAATGTCTTAGGTCAACAGGTACAGAATCCTTTTGACCAAGGGAAGCAAGTAAAAAATCCCTATGTCCAAGGGCAACAAGTGTATAATCCTTATGTCCAAGGATAGTAGGTCCAAAATCCTCTTGTTTAGGGGCAACAGGTTAAAAGCTCGTATGTTCAAGGAAAATAGGTACAATATCCATATGTCCAAGGTCAATAGGCTCAACAACCTCTCAACCCGTATGTTGCTTATTAGCAACCTATGACCGGACAATTCCAAGGTGTTCAAGGTCAAAATCCTCCCTATGGCCAAGGTAACCCACAATGGGGGCATAATCAAATGCCATATGGCCAAAATCCCCCACTATGGGGCTAAAATCCTTACCAACAAGGATGGGCACTCCAATTGGACCCGCTTATCAACCTCCAATGCCTTTTAATACTCAATTGTCGTTCTTGGCCACACTAGAGCTGCCAAATGTGTCTCGCCTTACGAATGATCCAATTATTCATTCGCCATACTAGCCTCTGGTTCCATCTAAGATCTCGAGCAATTTTCCTAAGTTAGATGAGTAACAAAAATAAGATCATCAAGCCCATGTGATGAAATATCACCTTTGGTGCTCTTCAAATTATTACATTGACGATTCTATGCATCTTCGTCTTTTCCAATGAACCCTCACAAGTGCTGCAACCAAGTGGTACATCGAGCTTCCTCGAAGTACTTACCATGACTTCAACTCTTTAGCTAAGGCTTTCCTCACGCATTTCCAATTGCCAGTTCTCTATAAAACTGGCACCTATTTGCTCACATCGCTTAAGCAAGATACTGTGACACATATCTCCGATCACATCCATGAATGGAGATGTAGACGTCACCTGATCAAATTCAAGATTGTTGATTAGTTTCTCATCGAATGGTTCACTAAGTCATTTGTCGCTCCAATTGCTTGCGATATTGCTATGGGTGGATGCGTTATTGAAGAACAAGCCATTGCTCATGCCCAATACTTAGATCTTGTTTATTATCAATCTGGTACTTTGTATTATTTATTACCTAATGCTCTGCGGCCATCATCTAATCCCACAACATCGAAGTCACAGGCTACACCACTTGTTGATGGAGTAATTGGTTCAGTGTCCCAAACCCCTACTAAATATTCTTCCAAACAGAAGTCCGTCTCAAACACTACTTCCAATAGATCCTCCCAGAATCCACCTAGCCCTGGTAAAACCTTAGAGGTCCACGCTGTCCAGTCTACTACAGTGGAAAAATCCTCAAAAGGTAAGAAGAAAGGCAAAGGCAAGGGTAAAGTTGATTCCCCAAAACAGGGTCCTCCTAAGCCATCTGCGGGGGATTCTTCACAACAAAATTCCAAGTATCCGTGCCTCATTTGTGAGGAGAATCACTATACCAAGGATTGTCCCCAACAGTTTGAAGTTAGTCGTTTGATCAAAGGGACCCCAACTGTCCTGAAAGAGCCATTTCTATCTTAGTAGACTCAAATGGTAGACCAACCTAAATCATCTGCTTCCTCAAGATCTCAAGTGTTCATGATGAGTATGCCTATTAATGTGGTTACTAGATCAAAATATTACCAAACTCCTACTTTGACAGCTGGGAAATAGAAAGAGTCCACCCGTTCTTCTTCTGCCCTGACTTCTATGCCTCTTCATATTAAGAACCCTAACCTAGATTCTGCTACTTGACCACCCTCTCGAGGTGTGCTAAGGAAATAATCATACAATCCCAACACTTGAGCCACTCAACACTATAATATTGTTGAGGACTTGGCTCAGGCGCTATCAACTATGTTGTCTCTCGAGGTGCTCCAAAGTTGTTCGTCTCAGCGGAAACCTTTGTTGTTAGCTATTGGGGGTATTGATCCTACTGATTCCAATTTGATATGTTTTGATCTAGAGAACCATGTTCCATGCTTGCCTCATCAGATTACCTTTCTCATTCAGGTAATCATCAATGAGAAAACCATTCACAGGACTATCATCAATGAAGGTGCTTCTACCTGCATCATGTCAGTCACCTGCTGGAAGGAAATTGGTTCTCCTACTTGAAACTAATCCCCGAACACTTTGGAAGATTTTGACGGGTGTGATTCGTGACCATTTGATGTCTTACCTAACCTTTCCATTACTTTTGAGGGCAAGACAGTACAAGTTGAGGTGGAGATTGTTGACACTAATCTCAATTATATTCTTCTACTTGGACAGAGTTGGACACATGCTGTGCATGTTCAAGCCTCCTCCCTATTCCACATGGTTTCCTTTTCCCATCAAGGGAAGATCGTCACTGTTTACCAACTATCCTTCTTTGCCTCTTCTGGCTCGGATGGAAATGTTCCGTACGTTAAGCACACTGGTGCTCCTTATGAGAATGTGGGGGCAGGTCTTTTTAAATATTCTGCCTTGATGGGAATTTTTTCACTCCTGCCTCCTCATGTTGCCTCTGTCAACATGATCTCAGTCAAATATGATCGTTGGGTCATACCTTCACCATATCTTGTTGATACCTGGGGCGAGGTTATGCCACTTAGTCCTACCGAAATCAATTACGTGGAGATTATTTCGGCCTCAAGTTTCGTACCCTCTGATTCTCCCATTTCGAGGACTTCTCTCAATACGTATTTTCAATACCCATGTCTTGGTGGTTCAAAATCTCATGATCCCTTAACTGAGATTTTTTTGTTGAAGAAAGTATCATGGAAGTAATGTCTCTCAAGGAACCACCTTGGAATGTTACTCATCATCGTTCCTAATTCCTGCCTCACCTAGCGGTCATGACTACCAGTCTCAAAAAGTTCTCTTCTCATTTTCCTTCCCTCCCAATTCTGGCACCGATCCTGACTCATGAAGTATGGTTAGAAGTAAATTTGGGTAATATTACCCAAACGATGCCAATTGATATTTCTATCAAACCTGGTATCGTTGAACATGTCCATATCGGGGTAACTTGTTCTCCGGATGAGATCAAGACCTATACTCATTTGTTTCAAGAATTCGTGATGTGTTCGCATGTTCATATGAAGAAATGCCTGGCATTGATCCTAGCATCGTTGTGCATGAAATACCAACTTATCCTCATGTGAAGCCTGTTCGCCAACGGCTCCGCCCATTGCACCCTAGGAAAGTCGCCGCTATCAAGGATGAAGTTGAAAAAATTCTCAAAATTGGATTCATCTATCCAACCTCTCTTACGGATTGGGTGTCAAATATTGTCCTAGTGACAAAGAAACAAGGCATGATCCACATTTGTGTTGATTATCGTGATATAAATCGTGCATGTCCTAAGGATAACTACCCTATTCCCTTCATTGATTAGATCATTAATGAATGTGATGGGAGTGAAATTTTTTCCTTTATGGACGATATTTATGGTTACAACCAGATTAACATTGCACCGACAGATCAAGAAAATACAACTTTTATCTATCCATGGGGTACTCTTGCATACAAAAATATCCCTTTCGGACTCAAAAATGTTGGGGCTACCTTTCAGCAGGCGATGTCTTATGTGTTTCATGATATTCACAACATCATTCAGCCTTACTTGGATGACCTTTCCACTCATTCTCGTAAGCGCCAAGATCACCCTGACCATCTTCGATATATTTTTCTTCACTACAGACACTACAACATTCGGTTAAACTCATATAAATGTGTTTTCTGAGTTGAATATGGATGACTCCTCAGATTTATCATTTCCAAGGACGATATCCACCTTGACTCGCTTAAAGTTGAGGCCATTGTAAATTTACCCCCTCCATATTCATTGCATCAACTTTAGAGCCTACAAGGGAAGGAAAATTTCCTTCGTCGTTTCATACCCAATTATGTTGGGCCAGCTTCTGGATTTACCTGGTTGCTTAGACAAGGAACGCCCTTTGTCTGGGATGAGGTTGCCCAAAAGTATTTCGATGACCTCAACACTTTCCTCGTAAATTCTCCTTTGTTACATCCCTCATATTATCATTGGGATTACTTCCTTTACCTAGCTACTGCCCCTAGCACCATTTCTATGGTATTGGTCCAAGATGACAATGAAGGCAATGAACATGTTATCTACTACCTTAGTCGTAATCTCCTCGACATCAAAACACATTATGCCCATGTCGAGAAGTTGGCATTGGATGTCGTACAGGTTGTTCAACTCTTTCGGCACTACATCCTCTTACGCACTACTACTATGATTTTTGAGTGGAACCCCATGACCTACATCCTGACTCGTCAGTTACTCGGGGGCAAGTATTCTAAATGGATTGTCATCCTGCAAGAATTTGATTTGGCGTTTACCACTGCCAAATCTAAGAAGTCACTAGTTTTCGCTGAGTTTATTTGTTCCCTTACTTCTACATCTCTCCCCACTGGTCTCCCCACACACATTCTCTGAGGGTGATTTGGTTTTACTATACCATCAAGCTAACGATACGCTGGGGGTAGGCAAGTTCAAGCCCATGTGGCATGGGCCCTACATTTTAAAACGTGTTTTGCAAAAAGGGGCCTACGAGCTTATTGATTATGAAGGCCATCCTTTGGACAAGCCCTGAAATGGGCTTTATCTGAAAAAGTACTATGCTTAGGTCATCTTGCATGGTTACTTGTGTACATTAGTGTGTCATTCATTTTTGTGCAGTGTGTTTTGGTGTGTTAGTTTTCAAACAACTTTCCTGTTTACTATGTTTTTCCCTACTTTGCAGATGTCTGTGACTCCTCACATTAGTTTCATTGATGGTGCTTGTCGTAGTACCCAGAAGCTATCCTCCACGGCATGGGCTATTTATGACCCTCCCGGTGATTTGATTGATCTTCAAGGTATTTTTTTAGGTCACATAACTAATAAAATTTTTGAATATAGTGCAAGCATCGAACTGTTGTTAGAAGCCATTGCTTTTGACATTCGTGAGTTGGTTGTCAACCTGGATTCACAACTTGTTGTCTTTCAACTCAATGGACAATATTCTGTCAGAAGCCCTTAGATATTGAGAATGTATCTCTATATTCATCTACTAGAAAGGCATTTTGATTACATTACATATCATCATATTCCTAAACACATGAATACATTAACAGATGCATTAGCTAATTATGTGTTGGATAGACATTTATGAAACATGTGAAAAGCCAAAAAAAATCCTTTGTACCATAGTAAGCAAGAAAATACAACATATATATATATATATATATATATATATATATATATATATATGGTGATAATTTTTGATACATCAAACCCCAAAAATAATATGTTTGTTCAAATAACATTGGCAGCTCGCAGGCCTCATATATCTGTGGCACGCAGGCCTTAAAAATGTAAAATGTTGGACCTAGGAACTAATCAGCATGGTGATGATGGTAGCATGAAATGGCTTGTGCAAAACGAGTCAGCAATCGGTGGATCCGATCCTATACTCCCACTGTGTGTCTCTGGTACTAGTGACAAATGTCTTCCACCCGAGCATACTCTTCGATACCACAAGTCAACCCCTCGAGGTTCCTTGCAATATCCTCCTTGTTGTCACTCCCCTCCTGATAAGGAGAAACATCAAACTGGCGGGCAACGCGCCTGGTTATTGGGGACATCCCGGTAGGATGCTCTGGTCCAACATCTACATTGACAAAATGAAATTTTATAAACACATATATATCAAAAAAAATTTAAAAATCACAAAATTAAAAATTGATTTTTAACCTTCTTCATCGAAATCCTCTCCATCTGGCAACCGCATGTCCAGATCTCCACGGAAGCTAGTGCCACTATATGGCCAATCCTCCATGATGATTAGTTGTCGTCGTAGCCATGAAAAGAAGGTGGGCCTGTAAGACATGTACTGGCCCCCAGTGATCCTAAGCATCAAACGACTCCAAGAGTCCATCCGCGGGTCTCGTGGCATCGAAGGATCTACCTTAGTCAGCTGGTACTGAAATAATAACACCTGTTCCAAGAAAAATGTCACTAGTACGGATTCGAAGCAAAATTGCTTCAGATTCCCCGCCTTATCTTTTGTTAGTTGGAGTTTTCTGTTGATCTTCATGGCTTCCACCCAATTGAAGATCATTGGTGTTGTATAGTCGATGGCATATAGAAATTTAGACTGGTTAGTCTCGTGCACTATTTGGGACTCTACCACTCTTTTGATAGTCAACAGTAGCACTCTCAGTGTCATATCTCACACAGTAGTAATCTCAATCTTCCTGCTCTTGGATTTGAGGGCTTCGGGGCAATGTTCGGCAAGCAGCATGGATGATCTTTCCCTAATCGGTCATGACCCATATAGGATGACTATTCTCCTCTCTGGGACAGTCCTGTGATGAAATATATGTCTGAAGTTTCTAACTCCAGCTCCTAGTCACCAATGATGAATATTTCCTGATTTATGTCCCAGAGACTAATCAGGTATCAAAGCAGCTCAGGTTGGGCCCGCATCCCTGGTGTGAGAAAGAACTTGAGGAGCCCACAGTTCCTCAAAGAATTCAGGCAATTTGGATCATTCAGTGCCTGGGTGTCCACATCTTCGTGCTCATGTTCTTTCCAATCTACCATTTTCGACGATTCTTTCTTGCAAAAACCATATATTCAAGTCAATAATCATTTTTGGCCAATAAAATTTGGATTCCAATGGTGGTTTTGAGAGGAAAATTATTTTTTCCTTGTTCACGGTGTCGATACACCTGTTTTAAAAACAGTTGCACTGACAGTGTGATAGGGCGTTTTAATCACCCTCGGTTGGCATGATTCCGTGCCCAGAACTTGCGCTGAATGAGGGCGAATTTCTTTTTACAAAACCTCCCTCAAAAATACAAAAAATGGATGAAAATAGGAATAAATGGTATGGAAATTGATCTTAGGGCTTTGGATCTTACCTGAAACTAGTGGCTTGGCGAATGACCTCCCAGATCTCCGCAATTTTCTCCAAAAAAAATTAGGGAAAAAGTGGGTAAAATGTTTTTCACAGCAAGGTAAAATGGTAAATGGTAAAAAATATTTACTTTTCCTCCTTTTTATTCAGTTTTTCATGAAATATTAGGTTTTTTAAATGTTTTGACCTATTTTACCTTAAGAATTGAATAATGCACTTTACCTTTTTTGCGCATGACAGGTGATGGATGTTCGATGATGATGCTAAGTCACGTTTCAACTCTTTTCTCGACTCACAAAACTCATATGAAAAGATTGCCGAGTATTTCTCCCTTCTGGCTCGTAAAAGAGAATAAAATGGGGGGTCTGCTTTCAAGCAATTTTATGACCCTTTAAAAATGAAAAGATAGCCAAGCCCTTGTTGTTTCGAACTCGTTAATGGACGCAAAGCATCATGTGCCTAGTATATGTTTACCACTTTTTCTGGCTGGGATGCACTATTTATGAAAAAATTACTCCTTAACTGAAATGTTCAAGTGGTTCTCTCAAGTATCGTTTTCTACCTTTTCGGGCTCGAGAGACACAAATGTACGGAAAGGGACCATGTGGAGTTTTCCTTTTCATGTCTTTTTCAAACTCTCTAAACATGAAAAAGATACCGAGTTACACCTTTTTCGGACTCATTAAAATATTAAGCGACATTGGATTCATCGCCATGATGAACATGAGCTTCTCCTTCCTAGGGCTCGTTAAACTTACTAGGTCAGATTCGTCCGAAGGATGAAATTACAGTGAAAGCATACTCTATCCCCTTCAAGCTTGTGATTTATAAATAATTGGGGTACCTGCCAGAAATGGTGGGGGAGAATTTGGAAATCTAATCAGTTGTGTCGGCAGCTCACTCTTAAACATGACACTTTCTTCTTCGTGTTGGGATGGGATATCCTCCTTTTTATCGTTGACCTTCTTGGGTTCGACCATTCATTTTTGCCTTCCATTTTATCTCTGCCACATCATCATGACCACCGATCCTATGGGTCCAAAAGCTACCAAACTTCTAGTCATATCGCCAATATGTTCAAGAGTTGTCCTTCTGCAATTACACTTACCCCTGATTCTCTGTACCATCCAAAATCATTTTGCATCCCTTTGTCTCATGTCGATGATGTGGGATGCATTATGGCCCTCCTTCGACATGGTCACTTCCTGTTGACTTCAGCTCATTATCTGGGAAGTTGACCGAGAGACTCCCTTTCAGTACCTTAGAGCATGCATGCCCTAATGGAAAGTTCTTCACGCTCGATGACAAGTTCACATCATTGGCTTTCGATCGAGTGATTTCACGGGTGTTCGACTACAGTCCCTATATTCACATCCCGTGAATTGTGCTGATAGTACCTTGAGGACCATTGTCATTATTGGTAGTTTCTCTCGTGCTTGTTAACAGTTTACATCATTGACTGGTAATCAAGCGATTTTCTAGCATGTTCGATGTCAACACATCTATTCACATGTTAGAATTTGTACTTTGATCGGGTCATGTTGGAGCACAAGACCCTGGGCTTAGATTACAAAAGTCCAAGTTGCAAGGCAATGTAACATGATTATGTTGATATATATGTCTCTCTCAGATGGATGGCTACAACCCTACCATGAGTTATCATATGTGATCCTTATCATTATTGGATGGCTATGACCATACCTTGGTTTCGATATGATCCTCTTTATCGGATGGCTAAGCCCATGCCTAGATCCATTTACATGATCATTCTCTAGATGGCTGCATCCATACCATGGTTCATGATTTATTTGACAGATTTTTCAGTTATGTATCTATATATGTACTTGCTTGTAGGTTTTTCGATGACAGACTCCGATTCCCTGCACTAATTCAAAAAGCATTTCATCCCTCACTCTAGTTCGGCCTTCACACTTTAGGAGGCATCTGTTACACATAATTTTGTCACTTTCCTTGTACTCCCCATTCCTTGATCGTGGAGGACCTCTACAATGAATCCTACATGCTTTCCCTCCATGAAGAAACTCCCATTGTGTCCCTCTTCATGGGCAGAACAATTCCCTTTTGCACCATTTCCCCAAAATATTCTATTTTTCCCAGTTTACAAGACCATCACTAATGACCCTTGTCCTCCTCGCATTGATATGAAGGGATTCAAACTATTCTTATCGCTGACCGGAGTGGCTGAGCTTTGTTTCAGTCACATCGATCCTCTTTTGGAAAGTTTTTTAAATAAGGAGCCGAAGCTTCCATCTCTAGAGACTTTGTAACAAAAGTCTGGTAAATGGTTGAGCCAGATGGAGTCAAAGATGTCAGTTTGGGATCTTTCCCCTATAAGGATGGAACTACCTCAAGAGATAATACCTTATCCCATTAGTAGAGGAACCATATCCCATCCATTCATGCTATATAAACCTCCATTTTTCCCAAGCACAAGCTAGTGTTAATGTTGGTGTGCTAGTGCTAATTATGTTCGGAGTAAATAACCAGCCATTCATAGTTGTAGCTCTCTAGTTGTGTGTGAGGGAGAAGTGTGAATTTGGTTTAGTGTGAAGCCTAAAGGGAAGAGCCTTAAAACTATCATTGTTGAGGCCATAATGGAATGCTAACGGAAGTGTGTGGGAACCTAGTTTTGTCAGAAGAGAAAAACAACGTCAAGACAATGGTTGTAATCTCTTCTTGATTCAATATATATTCAACTATCAATTGATTTCCTACATAATGTGTCATCTCACATGTTTATGGCTTAATTCTTCTTGACTTGTTAAGTAGGTTGAATTACAATTTTTCTATTATCACGATTGTTTTTTGTTGTTGTTTACTTATTTCAGGTGTTAAAATAAGGAAACAGGAAATAGCTAGAGCGAGCAAGCAAGGTCATAACCACACGAGATAAGTGTCCTAAGAGGTAGGCCCTCTTAATTGGTTCTAACCTAAGAAAATCTTCCATAGAATGTATTGGTTGTGTCTAGACCCATTATCAGGCTAGAGGAATTGTTTGTGTCTGCACTCATAATTTTACTTCACCACAGTGAGTGCGATAGATGTTTACATAGCGAGCACAACTCAAACACAACCTTCAACATAACCCGAATGAGGTCACAAGCATGACATAACAATCAACATGTCGAATATGACAGTTGGTCAAACAAATGAAAATGAAGCAAGACACGTAGAAGAAACACATAAAATGACTTTTCATTTTTTTGCACATTCATGTTACCAAGGACAGGATAGTATGACAATGAAAAGCATTCCTACAAACTCAACTAAGAGGTGTACTTCGAAAGATGTTCTTTACTTACCATACATACCCTCAAGATGATCATGCATCCCATGGACTTTGCTTGCAGTCCTGATCTTTTCCATTACTTGGTTCCATGGTCCTTCTCCTCAACTCCTTGGAAGCGATTTCAGCATGTCACCTTTTCCTGTAGTCATTGAGAGGTAGATCTACGCATTTTCAGCGGGAAGTGAATACTGTCAGAATGAGGCCTTGGGAGGCCCGTCTGTGCAGTTTATGCATGCAAGACAGACAAGGTAGCTTGGAAAACATTGCATATTTTTCAGGCACAAGACACTGCTATAGGATGGGGGTCATGGGAGGACACCTCTGCGCAATTTCTAAGTGTAGTGTAACTAGATTGCTCTTTGCATTTCTGGAGATCAGTGTTGGTTGCCTGACTGCTCTGCACATTTTTGGAGAGAAGTGTTAGCTAGGGTCTCTATGGGCTATGGGGTTTCAGCAGGCAAGGGAGGTTGGTGTCTTTGCGGGATGTGGGGCTTCAGCAAGCAAGGGAGGTTGGTGTCTCTGTGAACTACGGGGTTTCCACAAACAAGGGGAGGTTGGTGTCTCTGTGCACTGCGGGGTTTCAGAAGACAAGGGAGGAAGCTTGATGGTTGCAGAAGCAAAGCACACAGTTTTGGGAAGTTGGATGAGGCTAGGTTGCTCGGGAGAATGGTTAATTGTGAGATCAGTGAAACATTTGTAAACATTGATAGGACTTGACTGCGATCACACACAGGCATTTAGTGACACAACGTAGACCATCCAGAATGCATAAGACATACTTTTCTTGATGCAACAACCTTCATGACAAGAGTGCGTGAAGTGAGTGTTAAAAATGTCTATTTGATGACAACCACTCATGCACACATGCTTTCCCTTGAAGCAAAAAAAACATTCCCTTTGCATGACAAACAACAACCCCTATGCCCGAAAATGACACATGCTGCATAAAGATGAGAAGCCTAATCCTTAGGATCAAGGAGGGGAGTTTGAAATCATCAGCTTACTAATAAGTAACCAAGGATGATTGATCCCAGGATCCAAGGTAGGCTCCAAAATTTTCATGTGAGCCAAAATTTTGGAGGGTGGTTGTAGCCACTACAACACTTGGTGACATAGTGGTAGAACTCTAGCTCTCTGAAAGGACCTTATTTCGTGAAAAGCGAGTCTAACCTTTCTGGAAGTATTATTCAATTCTTTCATCATCGTGGCTTCTGCACTAGCTTGTGTGAAAGATGTAGTCCATACCATTCTATTGATTTGTCAACACACATTCCAAGCCAAATCAACTAAGTTATTTCGATTGGGGATGAGGGGTATATTGATGCAAAAGTAATATAACTGTCAGAGTTTAAGTTTCATGTCTGGTGTTTCTCTACTGTCAGCAAGCTTGGACAGTACCTCGATGGAGTCACGTAGGAACACAAGCATTGCTCCACTGCTAGCGAGCTTGGTTAGTACCCTGGTGGAGTCACTTTCGTCACCTCTCTATGCAAGAAGCCTTTCTCTTCTTTCTCCTGATTCATTTTTTATTTTTTACCTTTTTAAAGAATTGTGCATAGGCACTTATTTATTTCAAAGTTAGAAGATGAATCTCAACTTATTGAGAGCAAACGAGGTTCTTCCTTTAGAGAAGTATGTTATGTATACCTCCAACATACTTGTTAAGGTTTTCCCCCTCACCTTACTCTACTTGATTAATCTCACAAGTGTTAACCCAAAACAACCGACTAGAGTAGGTGGTACTAGTTAGAGCGCAAATGTTTTGTTTTCACCAAGACTCACTCTAAACAGAAGGTATTTTCTATCAAGGCATCATCGACTGAAGATAACAATTTTTTCATAAAGAGAAAGGACAACAGATAACCAGACGTTGATAGTTGTACAAGTCCTCTTAGATTTGACCAGCTTGTCTCGAGAGCCAAACATAGTTTCACGAGAGGCTAACCTACGGGTACAAGTAAGAAAATAAAGAAAAAAGAAAAAAGCAGAAGTAAAGCGAAAGAAAAACAAATAAGAAAATCAAGCAAGTAAGAAAACCAAACCAAGTAAGAAAGCAAACAAACATGCAAACCAAAAAGTAAATCAAAGAAAAGAAGCAAACAATACTCCTACTCCTACACTAAATAGTGCATGGACCTATTCACGTGAAGTGGTATTTCCAATGTAGCCACTGACAAATTGGCTGGCCCATGTTGGTGAAGGCATGGTTCACGAGAATCACAGTCAAGATAACTAGCAAACATGAAAGATATAACAATGAAGACCAACACACACTGAGTTTAAACGCGTCCACAGAAGAGAAAAAAGTGAAAGCACAAGACAAACACTTTGTGGACCTACGATGGTGTTGGGACACACTACATACAAATGGATATCATATGCACTCTCTTGACTATAACAAACAAGAAAACATGAGAAAAATAGATAACCTACGCCTTGTATGTGTGCTTGCTATGAATGATTCCTCTAGTGTGTAAGCGATGGCATCATGTGATTCCCGTGGAGGAAGCGAAATTTGTGTGTTGGATTGATCTTCAGTGCATACAGATAAGTGATTAGGATCCTTGGGTGTTTCACAAATTTTCTGATCAAAAGTGGAACTAACCTCAGGACAGCGAGGGGCTAACATAACGATCAACTCAGGCTAAAGTGCCTCAACAGCTTGTGGGGTTTCCACTTCGTCAATAGATAGATCATTGGAGACTAGTGGCTTAGACAAATTAACAACGAGTGAATCAAAATCGTGATCAAATGAAGAAGTACAGAGATCATGACAACCATGATCAGAAAATTTAGGATGTTTGTCGACATCCTCATGATTTGTTGAATCATACAGAGGGGTAGATGAGAAGCAATATTGTTCACTCTCTGTGTTTTCAAAAAAAGTATATGAAACATCAACTGGATTCTCAATGAAAGATTTTTCCTCTCCACTATCAAAAGATGGACTGACATTAGGTGTGTCCTGTGAATACTCGGAAGTAGATGCATCTGTGGATGGATTTACACAAGGAAAATCAGAGATAACATAATCACTAACGATGTCAGGAAAAAGAGGTGGAGAAGCGGACAGAAGGATGTCATCCTTCACCATGGGTTGATGTTCGGATGCCTAGTCATACTCATCGTGAATGACAACACAAGTTGGATACACAACATAAACTCCATCAATAGCTCAATCCTCGTTCATAACATGTGTGGAGTCCGAAATGGAAGAACACAAGAAATTACAATCTGGAGTATCAATGGAACGCGAGGATGGAGGTTGATTGAACATATGCATGTGACAACCATCATGCTAGAAAGACAAATATACACAGATATAAAGAGAAGGTGGGGTAGGAGGATGTGATAGTTGCACAAATGTGTGCCCACGTTCTCCCACATCACTCAGCGGGGGTGGAGTTGTTTGATGAGGGGAAGGCAGACAATCACTTGTGACAGCAACTGTTTCCCTTGATGAGGAATACATCTATAACCAAGTTTATTCAGAGCTTTGAAATCGATGAAGAGTTCCACAAGCAATCAACCAAGGATGAGGGTCAAAGTCATGAAAGCCCTAAGATTAATAAAGCACAAATCAACTTTTCTACCAATCAAGTATCATCCAAGGATGTGTTTTGCAATGACTGCAATAGTCAACATAAATAGAATTGGGACAGGTATTCAGACCTTGATAACGGCTATTCATCTAATGTAAATGATAGTGATGGTGATGAAATATATTGTTCTTGCTATGAAATAAGGAGTTGAGGTACTAGAATATCTGGTTCAACATCTATAATTGCAGTTGCTGAAGGTGGCCATGAATCCCCAGAACATGACCATCAAGGAGAATTCATCTCAATGTCAATGATTTGATTAGACTTCGTGTTAATACTTAGCTTTGAAGGAACTTTATGATTGGATCTGATGCTTGAAGGAGAATGAGAATCTCAATACACCGAATACGAGCACATGTTTTCCAGAATTTTTAAGGCAACCAACATCATATCCTTCACCGAGAGCAACGAAGTCTGTCATGATTATCAAAGAGATTAAAATCCAAGAAAATATACAAGTGCTTGATGATTCAATACATCATTCTATGCTTGAAAAATGATCTTGTCGATTTTGTGAAATTTGGTGTATGATGTTATTGTAATTGCCATTTTTTTTTTAAATGATGATCCTTGTACAAAAATGATTCAATGTGTTGCTTGCGAATAACATAAAGCAACCTAATGAGCAATTGACATCTCAAAGGAAGTAATTGGGAAATTTCAACAATTCTGGGTGCTCTTTAAAGACAATCAGTGAAGGGAAGAAATATAATCTTGTAAGCCACAAATACATGGCCTATTCACAACAAAGCTTGCAGTTGCATTGATTTTGATTGGACATGTGCAACAAAACGATGCTTCTGGAACAAAGAGTCATGGAGAGTCTTACTGATTGTTAGTGGGTGATCCAGTATAAGAGGACTTGATAGAGAAACAATACACAAAGCAATGGAACAACAAACAAATCTCTCTTCCATTGATCAACCAAAGAAAGTTTTACAGGTAAATAAGCAGATCAGAAATTCCTTGCATTTAAAAAAAAAATTGCTCTTTTTCATTTTCGAGTAAATAATTAATAAAACAAGTAGGGTATTTGCTAATTTTTCTAGAAGAGATACTACTTAATTTGAAGAATGGACTGATTATTTGTTCATGACAAAAATGCATAGTTGTGTGTACTTAATTATCTATTCAGGATTTTAGCTACAGAAACTGTGCACATTCTGCAACAAAAAAACAGTTTTGCAGCTTTGTATTAAACTCAATGATCTATCTGTCAACAGTGCATTCTAATCAGAAACTCATGATCAACATGCCATATGTCTACTTCATATTTCACATCAGCATCATGTTTCCCTGTCACACACACATTTTCATTGTTTCAATTAAAATTCAAATAAGCTTAACTTTTTCATACGATATAGGTTTCTGACTATTCATACGTCAACGGAAATATCTCAATGAGATATACACAATGAGAAAGGTTTCATCAGAATTTGAAACAGTAAAATAATGAAGAAATTGCCAACAAGACATGATAGGTAAACTAAGGAACTAGTTTGTAAATAGGTAAAAATTCATTCGATCTTCTTTTGTGAATTTGTTTTATTAGTACTAATTCTTAGTTTTTTTTGTGTAAAATTCATATATAGAGAGATTTATCACCTCTCTCTTTTGATAATCTTACATTTCATTGCAGAAAAAGTACTAAGCTTTTGCAGGTTCCAGGAAGATAAACAGATGACCTTAAGCAAATAGTGTCTCTCAAAGACTACATTTCTTTCGAAAGAACATGATCATAGTAACATCAAAGATGAGATATCCAAGCACGAGCACATGATTTTAGATAAAGAATGTCAAATCAGATCCATCACACCATTTGAAAGACTCTTAGATACCAGTTTTACCATCACATTCCTACTTATTCAATGAATAAAATTTTCATTTCATTTTCCTTCATAGTCATTATACTTTCCTACCTCACTTTCATTAACATATAACCCAACAATAAAACCATTCAGCTCCCCTCCAAAGCTGATTAATTCCATTTCCCTTTTCATTTTTTCAAATAAACCTTGATCCATTGAAAAAAAATTCATACATAGTCCTTCAAAATTATTGTTTTATGCTCACGTTAGATGATGGAGGATTCATTAAGGCCTCCCTTCTAACAAGTCTTGGCTTATCGACATCAGCACATTATCTAGGTTCAAGGCTAGGGTTCTCTTTCAGTACCTTGAGGCTTGCATGCCTTAATGGCAAGTTCTCTCACAAATAGACAATGAGAATACATCAATGTCCCCTGTTTATTGGATCTTCTAGGTGACTCGACTACGACACATCCATTCGTACCTATTAAGATGTACTTAGGCATCTTGACTCTCATTGACATCAATGGTGAGAGGTCTCGTGCTGGTTAAGGGAATTCGTTAATGGCTATTAATCCAACAATTTATTTCTATGTTCGATATGAGAAAATTCATTCACATAGATAATAATTATGCCACAGGTTGGAGTGATTGAAGACTATATCACTTCATCATTTTGTAGCGGATATAACAAATTTAGCAGTAGAAATAAAGATGCCACTTTCACGACTTCATACACCATTTATGCAACCAAGAAGTAGAATAAATTCTACATTCTATTCCATGATCCAACAACAGCCACAACTTTTTTACATATGCACAGTTTGTCCACTTCTTAGGTAAGTGAAGGTATGTTCTTTCCTAGTTTTTTAATCATATAATTCCTTTAATACTGGAATTATAATTTTTGGAAAATGCTTCATCGTATTCCCTTTCTCATTTCATAAAAACTAAAAATACCTTTAGTTGGGGTGAGGGGATACCAATTCATGTTCATACCTCATATCGCATTCATATTTCATCACCTTTTATATCACATATCATGCTAACCAACATACTTTTCCAAACAACTACTATTGCATTAGGATTCAAAAAGTTATATGTTTTGCAAATGATGATAAAAGAATGATCACATTAGATGGTTGATTAAATTATTTCAAAAGTCTATTTATGCAACATGAAAATGAGAAAAGTATTGCAACACAAGAACCAATACTAATAAAATTTGGTTGCCACATGAGAACCAACCAAAGTAATATGTTGCAATCAAAATTTTTCAAAAGAACACTTTGCAAAAGGAACAAAGTTATCAAATGATTATGCAAAGTAGAAAGAAGAATCAACATCAGCCAAAGTTCATATAGAAGCAAGACCATTCAAAAGATCAAATCATGATCAATGCAATAGATTGCATGAGGAAATGAAATAACTTCAGTTTGGGGGTATGTTGGGCCTCCAAAATTTCTTCACAATGTCATACACTTTCACCTTCATTCCCACTTTATTGCCTCATTTCATCACCTTGTAATTACATTAGCCTCCATTTTCATTACCATATGGGTTAATATTTGTATTTTCCAAAGTTATTAGTTTCAAGTATATAAAGTGAATTTATGATTAAAAGTTAGAAAAATAACACGTATTTACTTATGCCTAAAGGTGGAATGAGTTTGGTGACATGTGTAGGTGATTTGGAAGCTTCCAACACACTCTTACGTGGCCTCCAAGGTTAAATTTCGAATTCTCTTCAATATTGGAAGGAGATTTGGAATATGAGTCAAACATATCTCATGGAGAAAAATCATGGATATGTGTCTAATTGGTTGACACTTTTATGGATCTAAGGAGAGAATGGTGGGTCACCAGTAATGAGGTAGTTGTTTAATTTTTGTATAATTAAGAGAAAATTATTCTTTCATGGAGGGAGAAAGAATTTGTAATGTGAAACTTGTAATATTGGAGAGTTTTAGAATCATGGAAGGAGATGTAAAGTGAGGATGTAATGAGATAAGTTAGTGATATGCTTGTAGCATATAGTTTGAGTTGATACTTGTAGATTCTTATTTTTGATGTAATTTTTAAATTTATAGAATACATGATGTTATTTTAATTTTCAATAGAGTGTTCTTTTCCATTCCACAAGTATGCTTTAGATTAGTCATTTCAATTTCATGCAAGAGTGCTTAGATCAATTCTTTGATTTTTGCAAATATGTGCTTTCAATTCTCGCAAATGATTTTTACTTCTGAAAGTGTTTGGTGTGATTTATTGCTTTCTAGAATAGGTTTATTTTTATGTCAATTGTCATTTTTCATTTAATAGATTAAGATTTCTCTTTCGAAATTGGAAGCAGATCTCTAGCACATATGGTGCACATGTGCCTCACAAGTCCATGGACCCCCGGGTTATCAATTTATGGTAAGGAATTTAAGAAATTAAATTACCTCTACATTCTCCATGAGTGCATGGAATTCATCGTAGTGCTCAGGCTAGGCCACTTTGCCTTCACCATCATACGTGATTTTTGACAAGTCATCCCAAAACTAAATCTCAATGTGAAAGATATGTTCGTTGGACAGACATTTCGAAGGGTGAACTATAACAAACTCCATGATAGATGTTGGAAGATTCAAAACAAATTATGAGGACTCAGCGTGTCATCTGGCCCTCCTTCTAGCGCCAGAAATGTTGATGTTGTTGGACTCACCAACATTCAAGGGATCTCCCCGATATGAAGTCCCAACTAGACCTCACACCGTTTGGTGTATGAGTCCCATCTGATATGATGGCTTGGTTTCCATTATCTTAAATATTTTCCTTAGATCTTGCTTGTTAGCACATTAGAGTGGTTTACTTTGTCTTTGAACAACAAGGTTCACACGCCTAGTGAGTGCTTAGTGTTTCTTGTGTCAAATTTCTTTCACTGCAAAGGGAGAGGATGGAAGTGAGTCTCAGATTGAAAGGGAATAGTCACAACTCTACTAGAGACACATAACACAACAGGACATGCGCAGCTTCTAGCAGAGTAGTCCACACGGATGTAGTAGTCACAAACACAAGGTGAATAGATAGAATGTACAACACCCAGTAGAATAGTCCACACGAGTGTGGCGAGCGTTATAACAAGTTTACAAGAATGAATTTGTCGAGTGTCCAGCGGGATAGCCCACAAAAGTGAGACAACGTTAACAACTGATACAACACATTTCCAATAGCATAAGTACTAAAACAACTGAAATAGTTCAACTGTCTTACTACAGGTTAAAGAAACATGCATTACAAGCGTCCAAATAATAGTCTTACAAACGAATACAATACATGTGTGAAAACATGTTGGTCTGTTAACAGGCTTCTAAATTAAGCGAAATTTCCACGACACATTCGTACACCATTACATCACTAACCCCGATAGTGGGGCATTGGAGCCACTGCTTGTTCCTCAAAGAAAAGATTATAGACTCTCAAGGATATGTTGGAGGAGCCAAGGTGAAAATTCTTTTGCATGTACAAATGAGGGGTATATATAGCCAGGGGTAAAACTGACCCTTGTGACTGTTCGACTTCCCTCATGACTGTTTGAATTACATAACTCTTCAACTTTACATGACTCTTAAACTTTACATGTGGATCTCTTGGACTTCCACATTACATTACATTGATTACAACAGTATGTCCCACAATAGTGATGTGGTCGAGATGACTCGTGACATGAATCAACATGACATAGCTAGTATGTTCATGCTGTTGGTGGTGTCCATGTCGAGTTGCAGTGTTGATGAGTGATGAATGTGCTCTTGGTGTATCATATCTTCACCTCCACATGGCAAGGTGTATAGAGTCTTTAATGGTCTTGGTGATTGCTTGATGTTTCAAGTGCACGTCTCTCCTTCGCTTGTACTTGGCATGCTCTATGTGTTTGTCCATTCGCAAACAAGTCTCCTATCATGTGCTCCTTGTTCATATCATTCTTTACCATGCCATGTCTCATCCATGTCCCTGTATCTACAATCACTCATGACGAGACGAAATCAAATCTAGAAATGTCCTAGTTGTTACACAACATTTTTTCACTGTCCCTGTACTCCCCATTCCATGATCTTGGAGGACCTCTATAGTGAACCCTACATGCTTTCCCTTCATGAAGAAACTCCCATTGTGACCCTATTCGTTAGAAGAACAATTCCCTTTTGCATCATTTCCCAAAAATATTCTATTTTTCCCAGTTTACAAGACCGACGCTAATGACCCGTGTCCTCCTTGCACCAATATGCAGGGATTACAACTATCCCTAGCACTGACTAGAGTGACTGAGCCTTGTTCCAGTCGCGTCGATCCTCTTTTGGAAATTTTTTTAGATAAGGAACTGAAGCTTCCAGTTCTAGAAGTTTCGTAGCAGAAGTCTGGTAAATGGTCAGGCTGGATGGAGTCAATGAGATCAGTTTGGGATCCTTTACCCTATTAGGATGGAACTACGTCAAGAGATAATACCTCCTGCCATGAGAAGAGGAACCATATCCCTTACATCCATGCTATATAAACCTCCCTTTTTCCCAAGCACAAGCTAGTTCTAATTAGGCTCTGGTTGAAGTTTTGATTGTGGAGTAATCAACAAGTTATTCATAGTTGTAGCTCTCTAGTTGTGTGTGAGGGAGAAGTGTGAATTTGGTTTAGTGTGAAGACTAAAGGGAAGAGCCTTAAAAATACCATTGTTGAGGCCATCATGGAATGCTAGCAAAAGTGTGTGGGAACCCAGATTTGTCAGAGGAGAACAACAACGTCAAGACAATGATTGTAATCTCTTCTTGATTTAATATATATGCAACTATCGATTGATTTCCTACAAAATATGTCAATTCACATGTTTATGGCTTAATGTTTCTTGACTTGTTAAGTAGGTTGAATACAATTCGTCTATTATCATGGTTGTTGGTTGTTATTTTTTACTTGTTTCAGGTGCTCAAAGAAGGAAACGAGAGATAGCTGGACTGTGCAAGTAAGGTCATCACTAAACGGGATAAGTGTAATAAGAGGTAGGCCCTATTAATTCGTTCTAACCTAAGGAAATATTCCATAGAATGTCTTGTTTGTGGCTAGACCCGCTCTCGGGCTAGAGGATTGTTTGTGTCCGCACTTAGAATTTTACTTCACCACAAATTGGTGACCATACTGGGGAAACCAATCATTTTGTTTGCTTGCTTGGAATTTCATGGTTTTGTGTGAACTTTTCTAGTTTCTCCATTTCCCTTAAGTTCTGTCTGCTTTGTTTTGTTTACTGCTCTGGGCCTAAAATTCACAGTAGCAAGTTTGGTCTCAACTTTTGAAATTTTTTATTTTATTTCTTTGCATCCTTGCTTAATGCGCTTATTTTGCTGACAGTCGTGCTGATCAGCGTGATATGCTCAGAAATAGTCACGTCGACACCGTTCTGGCACTTTTTGTCAGTTATGCAGTCACGTCGATGCCTGTAAGTGAAGATTAGTGTTCACCCCAAATCTTGGCCAATGTGTCTTGCTCTCTTGATTTCTGCCTTGTAACTTGTTTAGATTGCCTTCTCCCTAACTGGAAAGCTGCATTTCACTTGGTTTATTTGCTTGTTGCCTTGCTTTCTTTTTGCTTGATTTCTTGGGTCCTTGGATGGTTTGTGGCCATAGGTCATCTAGGTTGTCATCCATTCACCTGATTGTGAACTCAATGAGTCAAGTTTCTGGTGAATTCAGTCCTTTCATTTCATTTGTGGTCCTTTTATTGCTTTGGTCTCCATTACACAAGTTTGAAAAGTTTTGTTTGTTTGTCTAAACGTCTCTTTTCCAGTATAGATCACATTGCTTGTCTTGTTTTTGGTAGAGTCATTGTGTCATTAGTTTGAAAGAGATTCTCTTTTTATGTTTTTCATTTGCTTGAGATTTGATTGTCTCAAAAAAATTTCATTGAAGTGTTTTATGAGAAATTCATTTTGTCATTTCATGAAAAGTACATAATTCTAGTTTGTTGCATCAATATGTTATGTTAGTTAGCATCATTGAACACTAGGATTTCATTTGCATTTGGAAAGGAAAAAAAATTCTCTTCACTTTTGAAAGGACTGTTTGGAGTGTGTTTGTTAGGAAACTAGGAATTGGAATGAATTTTTCATTAGTTTATTTTTTCAAAAAGTGAAGTAGTGAAAAATCATTTTTCTTTCAGTAGCTTGGTTTTTTGCATTTGATTGTGTTTTCTACCCTCTCTAGTGTAGACAATTCATCGAATTGAAAGGATCTTCTCTCATTTAGTTGCATTTAGGACTTTTCGAGTCACATCGTTAAGGCCTAAAAACCAAGACATAATTCAAGATAAAATTAAAATGAACTAAATTAACCTAAGGCGCATTTGAAACCTAACGATCACATCTAGAATTTCTAGGCTAGAGACGTGTTCCAATGCCTTTAAACCTAGTAGTTGTCATTAGCTTCGGCACTAGACAGCGCTAGTACGAACTTGTGCTCCCTATACGGTCGAGTTTATAACGGGAGATCCCTCTAGGCTGCAATCCTTTATCCATAGGAAGCTGAGTCTTCTGCCTTGAAAATGTGATACACTGAACACATCATTCAGGGAGATTTCCTACCCATACTTCTTGGTTCGCCAGGAGGTATTATGTATTTCATGGTTGCCTGGTAATCCTTTTTACCTAGATCATCCGAAGTATTCATTTGATCTTTTTGACTCATTAAAATTAAATATTATTTGATCGCTTTTCCTTTCAGGTTCATTTCCAATTGAATGTGATAGAGTCATCTTTCCTTCTTTCTCGACTTTTAAAACATGAAAGAGCACCAGTTTATTTATGCGTCTTAAAAAATTGTTGCCCGCGATCTTATAACATCCTGGTAGCCTTTTCTAGACCAAATTGTGAGTTTTCCTTAAAGTACATTTTAAAGCCTTGAAATTTATCTCTCTTTTCCTATTAACTAAGACGAGGTCAATGTGGCTGAACCATCTGGTTCACCTAGTTCCTCTTCCTCTCCTCCGTCTAAAAGATTGTTTGAGGAACCTTTTCCTGATTACCAGAGTCACTCGAGGACCAAGGTGTTGAACTCAGAATCGTTCTAAGCATTCAGACTTTGTCATCTCATCCTCCACCTACTTCAGATACTGGGTCCCCTTATGATATTGGCCCGAAATCTCCAGACAATCCCATCCAGACTCCTGAGATATCTCTAACTACTGAAGGTCATCTTGGACTGGTTATATATCCTCTGAATCCTTTGTTTGACGCTGTTGTGATATCACTGTAGTGTTCGTACAGTCTGTATAATCAACAAGGTGTTACTTTGGAAATATCTCCTCATAGATCTTTGATCGTTCGTCGTCGCTTGTTCCCAGTTATGGAACTTGAAGGAGAAGCTCCAATTAGCTCTCCGGATCAATCGGAAGTTTCTACTCGACACATTGTCAAAGAGGAAGAGCATCAATTTCCTCCAGAAGGTTTCCCCTACACAGGTAGCATTCCCATAAGTGTGTATCGGGATTTTCCACCTAATTATGCGACTTTAGCACAATTGGTCTGAGGTACACCTAGTGCCTCATCACTTTATCACAACCCTATTTGGGCATCTAGCACTATTCCTACCACAAGTCTATTCATTCAGAACCTGACCTCCCAACAGACAATGATTTCTGCAATTACCTCAATCCCATTGCAACCTACCATTCTAAACCCTCTTGTCTCATCTGTCCAAGTCACCCGTCTGGTTCAACCGACGGTCTTGAGGCATGTTATTGTTAGTTCTTTGACACCTCCAATAAATGGACAAGCAGTACCACTACCTCAGAGGAAGAATTTGAATGTTTCTATGGTGTCAGGCACAACCAATGTGAGTAGCTCATAGGCTCACATGGTTGGGATGAACCAGCCTTCTTCTGGTGTTATCCAAGACCCTACTAGTCCTACTGGATCGAGTAATGTCTAGTACCAACAGGTCCAAAATCTCATTGGTCTGTCTGGGTCAAGCAATTTCTAGTATCAACAGCCCCATGAGGCTCAGGTTTAGTACCAAGCTCCTTATGTTCCATATGGTTACCAAGGAATGGTCAATCCGCCTTACATCCTTTAGTTTGGACAGTATGTTAAGCTTGGCCCATTCACTTTTCTCGGTGGCTAAGGCCAAATCCAGTTCGGAAATTTTCAAGGACAATTTTCCAGTCCTAAAATTTTACTAATTAATTTAATAAAATAATTTTGACCCCGGTCCTAGAGTCAAACTAGCCGTTGGGTCAAGTTAGCTGTTGGAGGCTCTGCTCAGAATATTTAACATGCTAAGCTGGATCAATTTCTTCAACTTGTCCTGACGATGAACCACACTAGTTGGTTCGAAACGTGTCGACAAATGGTTTTCCATGTGATGTTCGCCGAGAAATCTCTCACAAATTTTCAAGGTCTTAATCTGGGAACTATTCAAGTACCCTTGCAATAGCAAGGACAACCTCTACAACAACAAGGGCAACCTCTGTTGCAACAAGGTTCCTCTGTGTAGTAGTAGGGGAAGATGATGCTGCAACAAGGACAACTACAACAACCATAGGGGAAACCCTTGCAACAGTTGCAACAAACCATGTAGCAGCAGATGCAGTATGCTCAACAAACCTCCTAGCCTATGTCTTCACAAGGCCAACCTCTACAGCGGTAGGGATAGCCTTTACAGCCTCACGGTTAACCCTTAAAGCATCAGAGCCAACCCGGGTAGTAGCAAACCTTATATACATATCAACAGGGTCAACCCTTGCAAGGACAAGGTCAGGGTCAAGCCCTGCAATAGCAGGCCCAAAATCCTAATGTCCAAGGGCAACAGGTTCCAAATCCTTTTTTCCAAGGGCAGCAGACCCAAAATCCCTATGTCCAAGGACAACAAGTGAAAAATCCTTATGTCCAAGGACAGCATATCCAAAATCCTCTTGTTCAGGGGTAGCAAGTTCAAAACCCATATGTTCAAGGACAACAGGTGCAATATCCATATGTCCAAGGTCAATAGGCTCAACAAAATTTTAACTCATATGTTTCTTATCAGCATCCTATGTCCAGACAGTTTCAAGGCTTTCAAGGTCAAAATCCTCCCTACGGCCAAGGTAACCTAAAGTGGAGGAAAATCAAATTCCATATGGCCAAAACCCTCCACTATGGGGACAAAATCCTTACCAACAAGGATGGGCTCCTCTGGTTGGACCTGCTTATCGACCTCCAATGCATTTCAATACTCAATTGTCATTCTTGGCTACACTAGAGTTTCCAAATGTGTCTCGAATCATGAATGATCCAATTCTTCATTTGCCATACTAGCCTCTAGTACCATCCAAGATCCCGACTGATTGTTCAAAGTTTGATGGGAAAGAAAAAGAAGATCCTCAAGCCCATGTGATGACATATCACCTCTGGTTCTCTTCAAATTCCTACGTTGATGATTCTATTCATCTCTGTCTTTTCCAACGAACCCTTACAAGTGTTGGAGCCAAGTGGTACATCGAGCTCCCTCGAAGTACGTATCATGACTTCAACTCTTTAGCCATGGCTTTCCTCACACATTTCTAGTTGACGGTTCACTGTGAAACTGGCACCTATTTGCTTACATCTCTCAAGCAAGATACTGTGACACACATCTACAATCTCATCCATGAATGGAGATGTAGATGTCACCTGATCGAATTTGAGATTGCTGATCAGCTTCTAACCAAATGGTTTACCAAGTCATTCTTCACTCCAATTGCTCGCGATATAGCTATGGGTGGATGCCTTACCAAAGAACAAGCCATTGCTCGTGCCTGGTATGTAGATCTCATTTATTCTCAGTCTGGCACTTTGTATGAGTTGTTACCTGATGCTCCGCGGCCATCATCCGATCCAATGGCATCGAAGTCACAGGCTACACCTCCTATTGATGGAGTAATTGGTTTAGTATCTCAGACCCCTACGAAATCTTCTTCCAAACAGAAGTCGATCTCGAACACTACTTATAAAAGTCCCTCCCAGAATCCACCTGGCCTTGGTAAAACCTAATAGGTCCACACTGTTCAGTCTACCACAACGGACAAATCCTCAAAAGGTAAGAAGAAAGGAAAAGGCAAGGGTAAAGTCAATGCCCCAAATAAGGTCCTCCTAAGTCATCTTCTGGTGATTCTTCACAACGGAAGCCTAAGTATCCATCCCTCATTTGTGAGGAGGATCACTATACTAAGGATTTTCCCCGACAGTCTGAAGTTAGTCATTTGATCAAAGGGACCCCAGCCGTCCTGAAAGGGTCGTTTCTGTCTCATTAGATTTAAATGGCAGACTAGCCTCATTCATCTGCTTCCTTAGGATCCCAAGTGTTCATGATGAGTATGCCTATTAATGTGGCTACTAGATCAAAATATTATCAAACTCCTACCCCGACAACAGGGAAGGAGAAAGAAGCTACCCCTTCTTCTTTTGCCCCGTCTATTTCTAGCCCTCTTAATATCAAGCGCCTTAACCCTGATTCTACCATTCAACCACCTACTCGAGGTGTGCTAAGGAATTCCTCATAAAATCCCAACACTTGAGCCACTCAACACTATAATATTGTTGAGGATTTAGCTTGGGCACCATGAGATATCTCTGCTCTCGAGGTACTCCAAAGATGTTTGTCTCAGCGAAAATCATTATTGGAGGTATTGATCCTAGTGATTCTAATTTGATATGTTTTGATATAGAGAACCATGTTCCATGACTTCCTCATCAGACTTCCTTTCTCATTTAGGTAATCATCAATGAGAAAATCATTCATAGGACCATTTTCGATGAAGGTGCTTCTACCTGCATCATGTCAGTCACTTGCTGGAAGGCCATTGGTTCTCCTACTTTGAACCAATCCCCTAGCACTTTGCAAGCTTTCGACAGGCACGATTCACGACCATTCGTTGTCTTACCCAACCTTGAAATTACTTTAGAGGGCAAGACTGTACACGTCGAGGTGGATATTGTTGACACTAATCTCAATTATAATCTTCTACTTGGACGAAGCTGGACCCTTGCCATGCATGTTGTAGCCTCCTCCCTGTTCTGTGTGATTCATTTTCCCCATCAAGGGAAGATCGTCACAGTCGACCAGCTATCTTTCTTTGCCTCTTCCTTCTCAGATGGAAATGTTCTGTATATTAAGCACATCGGTGCTCCTTATGAGATTGTGGGGGTAGAACTTTTTAAATATTCTGCCTTGATGGGAATTTTTCCACTCCCACCTCCTCATGTTGCCTCTGTCAACATGATCTTGGTAAGATCTGATCCTTGGGTCATACCTTCACCAGATCTTGTTCCGGAGCGAGGTTATGCCACTTAGTCCCGTCAAAATCAATTATGTGGAACTTGTTTCGGCCTCAAGTTCTGTATCCTCGGATTTTCCTGTCTCAAGGACATCTCTCGATACGTATTCTCGATCCCCATGGCTTGGTGCTTCGAAATCTCTTGATCCCTTATCCAAGACTTTTCTTGCTGACGAGAGTATCATGGAAGTAATGTCTCTAGAGAAACCACCTTGGAATGATACTCATCATCTTTCCTCGTTCTTGCCTAGCTCAGCAGTCATGTCTACTTGTCTCGAAGAGTTCTCTTCTCAGTTTCCTTCCCTACCGCTTCAGGTGCTGATCATGACTCATGAAGTATGGTTGGAAGGAAATTTGGGTAACATTACCCAAATGATGCCAATTGATATTTCTGTCAAGCCTGGTGTTGTTGAAAATGTTCATATCAGGGTAACTTGTTCTCCATATGAGATCAAGCTCTATACTCGTCTGTTCCAAGAATTCTGTGATGTGTTTGTGTGGTCATATGAGGAAATGTCTAGCATTGATCCTAGCATTGTCATGCATGAAATACCGACTTATCCTCACGCGAAGCCCATTCGCCAACGGCTCCGCCCAGTGCACCCTAAGAAAGCAACAACTATTAAGGGTGAAGTTGAAAAACTTCTCAAAGCTGGATTTATTTATATGATCCCTTTCACAAATTGGGTGTCAAATATTGTATTGGTGATAAAGAAACAAGGAACGATCTGCGTTTGCACCAATTACCATGATCTCAATCGTGCATGTCCAAAGGATAACTATCCCACTCCCTTTATTTATTAGATCATTGATGAATGTGCTGGGAGCGAAATTTTTTCCTTTATGGATAGTTTTTCTGGTTACAACCAAATTAACATTGCGCCGGTCGATCAAGAAAAGACGACTTTTATCTGTCCATGGGGTACTTTCGTGTACAAAAATCTCCCTTTTGGCCTAAAAAAATGTTGGGGCTACATTTCAGAGGGTGATGTCCTATGTGTTTCGCGACATTCAAAACATCGTTGAGCCTTACTTGGATGACCTTCCTGCTCATTCTCGTAAGCGCCATGATCACCCTGATCATCTTCGGCATATTTTTCTTCGCTATAGACACTACAACATTCAGTTGAATCTACATAAATGTGTTTTTTGCATCGAATCCAGACGACTCCTCAGCTTTATTGTTTCTAAGGCATTTTCCTTTACTTGCTTAAAGTCGAGGCCATTGCTAATTTAGCCCCTCCATCTTCGTTGTACAAACTATAGAGCCTATAGGGAAAATCAAATTTCCTTCGTCGTTTCATACCCAATTATGTTGAGCTAGCTTCAGGGTTTACCTGGTTGCTAAAGCAAGGAACGCCCTTTGTTTGGGATGAGATTGCCCAAAAGTCTTTCGATGACCTTAAGGATTTCCTCATAAATGCTCCTTTGCTGCATCCCCCGGATTATCATCGTGATTACTTCCTTTATCTAGATGCATCCTCTAGAACCATTTCTATGGTGTTGGTACAAGACGGTGATGAAAGAAATGAACATGTTGTTTACTACCTCAGTTGCAATCTCCTCGACACTGAAACACGTTATGCTCATGTCGAGAAGTTGTCTTTGGCTATCGTACAGGTTGTTCAGCACTTTCGGCACTACATCCTCTTATGCACTACTACTGTGATTTCTAAATGCAACCCCATGACCTGTTATCACACCAGGAAACTCTCCTAGGTTGCAGCTCGGAGATGCCTGGTAACATATAATCTTCAATATTGTTCTCTAAACTATTGGAATAAATGATGGTTTGGATCAAGCTAGATAACCATTTCAACTATGTTTTTGCTCAAGACATGCATGAACACCCTCAACAATACAAGGCTTTAGACCACTAATGCTCAATAGTTTATAGATTCAATGGATATATGGAGAATACTGACTATACCAGCAGATGCATACATAAACATATATGAATGGCCAGCTATAGGAAGTAAGTGGAACTTGCAAATCTAATTTATCAATGCAGAGATAAGATGACAGTTATCTCGCATTAGACACTGTAGAAACATGAATAACCTATTCAAGTGCAAGCATAGAACAGCATAAAAATGGGAATTGAACATGTAACAACAAAAGAAGCTTATATTGCTGGAGTGAAGATGAGAAGCTTGAAGGAATAGAGTAGCAACAATATCCAGAAGTTGAACCTTTGTTACATTTAGTTTCCGGCCTTTTATAGGCTTTTTACAATGCTCTTGAGCTCTTAAACGCTCAGAGTCTTAATCTATCCTCTCTGTCCCTTAACTATTTGATTCCCTGAATAGGCAAGCATGACTCAGAGGTTTTCTCCTTTTGACAGACGAATAACCACCTTCAAGTAGTTTGATGCGCTGTTTGGGAACTCTCTCGTGCTAGAGATGCCCCATGATGTTTATTTTGATGAGCCATACTGGGATGTTGATGCTTCTGTTCGTTTTGGGCAAGGTGCTTGTGTTGTGGTCCTTTCAAATGTTTAGCAATGCATGCTTTCTGTTAACACAGAACAATGTTGCCATATTGTGGACTTCTGCTGAAGATAATGATTGTTTTGTTTTAAATAGAAAACACAGCAACATTGAGAAATCCTACCCCTCTCTATCCTTTTCAGACTTCAAAAATCCTCAAAAATGGTTTATTCCTCTATCAAGTCCTCCCTTCAGATCGTTGTCACTCATCTCAAGTGGCCTGGTCCCTTGCTTCCTTTTTATTTTGAATTACGCTTGGAAAACTCTAAAAACACATGAAAATGGCCTTTGGAAGACTTCAAATTTTATATATTTCACTTCTCGGACCCTTTCGGGTCCAGGCTTCATTACTATCAGCGCTGCCCAGTTCCCCTTTGTATTTTGTTATATAACAAAATATGCGCAAATGTATTGAAAATGGCTAATCTGCGGACTTGAAAAATTATGTATTTCCATACTCGAACCCTTTCGGGTCTAGACCTTATCACATATCACAAATCCTAGCTTCCCTTTGTATTTTGTTAAATAACAAAATACACGACAAATGCATTGAAAAATGGCTTTCTGTGGACCTAAAATATTATGTATTTCATACTTATAATGTCATCGGGTCCGGTTCATCGAGTCACACATATGCCTGTGCATAGGCCCTGCCCCTTAGTGCTGTTCCACTGCGATACAGTGATGCGATATGATTGCAATTGCATATCACCCAAGCCAGAGATCCATGGTTAGTGCTCATAGTAATCCTCGATGGCGATCAGCCAATCCGATGATCGGAGATCGCTGATCAGGGGTGTCTTGAACCCAATATTAAGTCCTCCTTTGTGTAGCACCAACTGCGATTTACTGCTTAGATCTGGGTCGTTGATCAGCCGGATCTAACGGCTATTATTCATCTCTCTATTTAAGCCTCTAATATGTGCTTTTTCACTGTTTTTTATGTGTTTCTTCCCTCCGATAGTGCATTTCCGCCATGCCAAGAGTTCTTGGCATGCTATTGTTGGGATTTTTGAATGATCCTTAGGTAATTTCGAAGCCTTCAAGAGAATATTTGGATACACTGGCATGATTATGCTGGCTTATGGAGACTTTAAAAAGCATTTTTGGGCCATTTTCCAACAAGGTTAACACTAGCTCCTTCTGGGGATGAAATCCTCCCTGTGAGGTTTCAAGAATCTCAAACTGATGCCTTTCTTGTAACAACAAAATTAAAGCTTCCTCCTAGTATTTCATTGGGCATGGAGTCTATTTTGTTAATGAAAATAAAAGCTGGAAAAAACATATTTACAATAACAAGGCTTTAAAGCCTTAAATGAAATAAAGTTTCAAGAACCGCCCATTTACTAGGCTACCAAAAGTATCTACTCCTTCAGACTGTGCATAATGAATGTATTGTTCTACTGAATTTGAGCAATGGCAAATGGACCTGTCCATAAGGAAACAAAATTTCCATGATTACCTTTATTTTCCTTAAATGCATCCCATTTAAGCACCCAGTCACTTTTGCCTTCCTGTCAAAGGTCCCTTTGATTTTCTTCTGATGAGCTTTTGACTTCTCAACCAGCTGCTCTCTGATATGTTGTAGTTCAACCAGGTTATTCATTCTTCTTACCATGTCATTCTCTTCATCTTGTTCTTCTTGCAAGAATTTAGCCATAGGGAGAATTAGCTAGATAGGGAAAACAACTTTAGCGCCATAAACCAGTTTAAATGGAGAATTCCCTATGGAATTTTTGATGGTAACTCTGTCAGCCCATAATGCAAACTTCAACTTGGAATCCCAGCTACTTTTGTTGTCCTCTAATAGCTTTTTGATTACCCTTACCAGAATCTTGTTAGATGATTCTACTAGGCCATTGCCTTGAGGATAATATGGGGTAGAATGCACCATTTGAATGCCCATGGATCGTATAGGTTGTTCGGCGCTTTCAGCACTACATCCTCTTACGCACTACTACTGTGATTTCTAAATGCAACCCCATGACCTACATCATGACTTGTTAGTTGCTAGGGGGCAAGTATTCTAAATGGATTTTCATCATTCAAGAATTTGATTTGCTGTTTACTACTGCCAAATCTAAGAAATCACTGGGTTTTTTCCAAGTTGATTTGCTCCCTTCCTTCTACCCCTCTCTTTGCTGGTGTAGGTGAGCAGTTCCCAGATGAGACTCTTTTTCTGATAAGCAACCTTAACCCGTGGTATGGTGATATCATCGTGTATCTCCAGACGTCCACTTTCTGGTCCTCGTTGACTAAGGATGATCGTTTATGCATTCAGCATCACTCCAAACCCTACCATATTATTGGAGATACTTTATACCATGTCGGTGTCGATTCAGTTCTTCGTTGATGTCTTACTCTTGAGGAAGCTAAGAGAGTTCTCAATGACTGCCATTCTGGGGCATGTCGTAGTCATATGTTTGGCTATGCTACTTCTCAAAAAATCCTTCGCGCAGGTTATTTATGGGCATCCATCTTTAAGGATTGCATCCTTGCCATTCGAAAGTGTCATGAATGCCAAAATTACCAGCGCAAGATGCACGCCCCGACCGCTCACCTACACCTCATCATTACCATTGGTCCTTTTTCCAAATGTGGCATTGACTATATGACATGTAACCCTCATTCGGTAGGGGGGCATGGTTATATTATCATTGTTGTCAATTATTTCACCAAATGGGTCGAAGGGATGCCTACATACTTTGCAGATGGTAAAACAACAGCTCAATTTCTATTCAATCACATTATTTCCAAGTTCGGTGTACCTCGAGCCATTTTCACTAACCATGTCTCCCATTTCTGAGATTACATGATGGCTAAGCTGACCTCTACGTTGGGTTTACGCCACGATGGCTCAACCCCGTATTACCCTTAGGCCAATGGCCAAGTTGAAGTTGTTAACAAAGTTGTGGTTACAATGCTTCAACATACTATTGGGATGCATAAGTCAAATTGGCATCTCATTCTCTTTTCAACTCTGTGGGCTTACCGAACCTCAACCAAGGATGCAACTAGTTTCACACCATTCTAGCTAGTCTATGGTCTGGAAGCAACATTACTAATTGAGTGTGAAATTCCTTCACTCAAGCTAGCTGTTGAACTTCTCCTAAAACCTCACCTCAAGAAGAATGCCTCTTGTATTTAGAATGGCTGGATGAGACTCGTCATCTTATTGCTTTGGTCATCGAAGCTCAAAAGAAGCGAGTCAAGTCCCATTTTGATCAGTCGGTTTCTCCTCGCGCATTTTCTAAGGGGTGACTTGGTTTTACTATATGATGAAGCTAATGATAAGATGGGGGCAGGAAAGTTCGAACCCCTGTGGCATGGGCCCTACATTGTTAAATGAGTGTTGCAAAAAGGGGCCTATGAACTAATTGATTATGAAGGCAATCCTTTAGACAAGCCCCGAAATGGGATTTATCTCAAAATGTACTATGCTTAGGTCATCTTGCATGGTTACTTTTGTACATTAGTGTGTCATTCATTTTTTGGCAGTGTGGTTTGGTGTGTTAGTTTTCAAACAACTTTCCTGTTTACTATGTTGTTCCCTCTGTTGCAGATGTTTGTGACTCCTCACATTGGTTTCGCTAATGGTGCTTGCCGTAGTACCCAGAATCTATCCTCCATGGCATGGGCCATTTAAGACCCTCATGGTGAGTTGATTGATCTTCAAGGTATTTTTTTAGGTCGCACAAGTAATAACACTATTGAATACAACGCAATTATCAAATTGTTGTCAAAGGCCATTGCTCTTGACATTCGGGAATTGGTTGTCAACCTGGATTCACAGCTTGTTGTCCTTCAACTCAACGGGCAATATTCTATCAGAAACCCTCAGATATTGAGAATTCATCTACATATTCATCTACTTGAGAGAAATTTTTATTACATTACATATCATCATAATCCCAGACACATGAATACATTGACAGATACATTAGCTAATTATTGTTATAGACATATTTGGGCACTACAACCCCAATCACATATGCCCATAAACCAAGGGCTTCTAAACCCCTAAAAGTGTTGTTTCATACCCTAAAGGAACAAGGTCAACTACATCATTTCCCAGAAGTTATCCCTGAAAAACTACTTAGAACTGGTCAAAACTGGACCATACAGACTGCTCCATGCTGAGGGTGAAATGAATCTCACCTGTTACACATGGGGGGTACGATGCACACTGAAAATCCCTTCTGTAGGGTGCGATCAGCGAGAGGAGACAAACGGCAAAAGCAGTTTGCTAGGTGGAAACTCAAAGAATCTTCTAGAAACTGCTCATATGAAACTTGCCTCTCTGAATTCGCCCAGGGATGAGTAAGAGATCATGAAATATCCAAGTGAAACCAAGAACTATCAGTGAAATGACACTAATCAAAATCCCAGAAGCTGACTCACTCTCCTGCAAACATCTATATATGGATTCCTCATCCTAGAGATCCAAAAAGGCTGAAAATTTTGTAATTTGTAAAGAAGTGATGTTGGTTTCTCTTTGAAGACACTGTATTGTTGGGTGATCTTGCTTTGCATGAGGTGAAGAGGGATTTCATGCTGGGAGGATGATTCTGGATCAGACAGCTTGGTTGTAATCCTCTCTTCTACTACTTCTATCAATAAAGCTATTTGAGTTTTCCTCCATATGCTTGTATATCTCTGAATCTTGTATTTGTATATGAATTTATATGGTTAATGTACATCTGATCCTACATTGTTTATAGTTACAGATCTCTATGATTTGATGGTATTTTGCTGCTTTGACTCTACAGGTGTTCTTCGAAGTGGGACAAGTGAGAAAGCAGTGGCGAAAGCTCTATCAAAGGAGAGAGGAAACAAGCAAGGAGACTAGTGAAAGACTGAGGTTGGTATTCTTTGCTTCTCTCTCATCTATCTCTCATAAAGGAAAACACAGGTAACTTTGGTTTGTTGTTTCTAAGATAGCTACCCGTCTTAGTGGGACTAGCAGCTCTGAATGGACACTAGTTTTCCTGATAACAAAATGGCGACTCCGCTGGGGAGCGAATAGTTTGTTTTTTTTGTTATTGTTGTTTTCTTTATAAACCACAGACAGAGCCTGAAGTTAAGACATCTAGCCTTCGAACTGATTTTGCTATGCAACTGCAAAGTAGATCAAAGTTGCTTTAGTCAATCTCCAGGTTGGTTTATGAACTGAACATCTGACCTGCAAACATCCTAAGTTCCCTGGTGGTAGTTCAAATAACCTCATTAGATCAACCCCTCTACTTTTTGTTTACTGACAATCATTAGCTCAGCCTAAATCCCTGAACTTAGCTGCAAACTGTGAGTGAAAACCAAGCTCAGTCTCGTCCCTGGACCATCGCACTGTCTCTCATTGGTAATCTAGATGCATTGCACCTCCCGTGTGTTGTAGGTGAGATGCATCCCTGTTTCCCTGTGTTATAGGTGTGATGATTGAGTAAGACTGTTTCTGCCTCCAGATTTTGTTTTTTTTCTTCATTGTCTTCAGCTCTATTTAGTAGTTTTGTTGTCTATGATCAGTATATCACTATTGAAATCTTCTTCCTTTGCATTATTCAGCCTCCATTGATAAAGCATTGTGAATGTTTTTTATGTATTTTTTATCATTTGCAGTTCTCTTTTGCAAACAGTAGATTAATTGATAGGTTGTCTTTTGATTTGAAAGTGTCGTTTTCAGTCAAGAAAAAGATTATCGAAAGTCTTCCTCTTTTAGATAGTCGGTTACAGTTTTGCCATTGTATTTGATTTGAATTAATAGTATTTCAAGTGTTGAAAGCAATTTTAAATTCGAAATCGCAAAGTGTTGTCTTAGTCTTCCTTTCTTTTTTTGAAGAAAAATTTGTCAGTATTGTTGCTTTGAAAGAAAATGATTCAGATATGTACTTAGTTTTCTTTTCGTCATTCTCACATTAAGGAAACTGAAAAACAAATACATGCATGTGCATTTGCATTTAGACTGCATGCAATAATTGATTTAGGAAAAGTGCATCTAATGTGTGCTTTCTGCTCTATGTTGAAAGAATTTCATTTCTATTTCCTTAGTAGCTAGGATTTTCATTGCTAAAAGAAAGTAAATGATTGCTTATCATCTTAGATTGCACATTTAGGAATCGTATACTACATCACATGGTGAACCTTAAAGGAAAAATTCTTAAGAATGATCAACTGTAAAATAAACCTCAATGAACATAAAAACACTTTGGAACCTAACGCACAACATTTAGAAGTCTAGGCTAGAGACGTATTCCTGCATCGTAAAGCCTGGTAACTATCGTCTTCATCGTAGGTTGGGTGATTCCTCCTCTTTGATACGACAATTGCCAGTACGGACTTGTGCTCCCACATACCGTCGAGTATATATTGGGAGACCACAACAAGCTACATCCTTTATCCTTATGAAGCCGTGTTTTCCACCTTGTCGATCGCAATGCACTAAACACAGCATTCGAGAAGATTGACTGCCATACCGTAAAAACTATTATGCAGTTTTGCGATTGGTTTGGTAATCCCTCTATCTAGATTTCTAGAGAAGTCACTTTCATTCCTTTTCAGACTCCTTAAAAGAAAAGTTCCATCTGAGCACTTGCCACTTCAGGCTCATTAAAAATCGAAGGCAACTAGAGTCATCTTTGGCTTTTTCTTGACTCTTAAAAATTGAAAAAGCAAGTTGTGTCACAGCATCATAAAATTTATTTTAATCAGAATAATGTCACTATTCCCTCGTTGGTCTTAGGTTGAGAAAATGGAGTCTACCAATCAAGTATTTCCCCTTGGGGGAAATCCTTGTCCTTTCTCCTCTTGGGGAGATGTTGGTGCTCCACACATGGCTACATTGTCCCTTCCAGGACTCATAATCGGCCTACCAGTATGGATTTTCTCAACCTCTGTCGTTCAAAACACCGCAATTCCTCAACAATCAAATCAGCAACTAGATGATGTTGAAGTTTCTCCCCCACCGTTTACTTCGTTTGTTCCTCCCTCTCCTTTTTCCTCTTCGCTTGGTGAAGCTAGTAACACTAAAAACCAAGTAACTAAGAAGAAAAAGAAAGAGAAGGAGAAGAAGAAGAAGAAGCCAACGACGAAAGGGGGAAACCATGCATCGTCTGGTGAAAATACACACACTGCACCATCCAAACCTAAATCTCCATGTGTCATTTTCAAGGGAGACCACTATTATCGAGATTGTCCCTGCATCCCATGGATCCTAAGGGACTGGTCTCCCCACTTGCACAATCTGGTGTCTTCAACCTCTGACGATCATGTTGAGAGCACACCATCAACTAGTGAAAAAAAAACTAATGGAAAGAAAGGAAGATCTAAATTTCCTTGTAGGCTGTGTGAAGGCGATCATGCCCTCCACCGATGTCCTTTCCTAGATGATTCTAAAAGAGTCTTGGATAACCATCCTGCTTCACCACAGCGACTTCCTCCTGGATACAAGAAAATCTTGCCAAGTCCATTGCTAGTTGAAAATCTGACTGACACACCTTTGTTGTTGGTTGAAGCACCTATCATTGAAGATAAACCTTCTGAGTCCACACCGGACCAAAGCCAATAGGTCGAGACGGCAGTCGACCCAGTCTTATCTTCAGAAGGTCCACCTTCAGATGATACAGTCACCAAAGAGGATGAGAACGACACTGTTCAAATTCTTTTCATTAACATAGAATCCGATGAACATGGGAGCAATCTACCCGTTCCTTTACCGCAGGAAGGAAGTTCGTCAGAGATTTATTCGGCCATTTATTTGGTCCCTACTCCAAGCAATCTAGTTGTTTCCTTCGATTGGAATCTACTAGGGAGACCCTGCCTACCATCTAATGTACCATTCTGAATCATAGTACAAGCTTACAGAATGATAATGGTTGGTACTATCATAGATGAAGGGGCTTCTGTGAGTATCCTTTCCTCAACTACTTGGAAAGTGCTTGGTTCGCCATCGCTTCTACCTGAGATTCGAAATCTGACAAGCTTTAACAAAGGAACCAGTCGACCGTTAGGGATCCTTCCAAATTTTCCTATAACTTTGAGAAGGAAAATCATTCATCTCAATGTGATGGTAGTCCTAGGGCCTCTAGATTACAATCTAATCCTTAGGCGTGACTACATTTACATCATGGGAGCTATTGTTTCCTCACTCTTTCAAGTGATGTGTTTTCTTCATGAATGCAGAGTGGTCCACCTAATTGACCAGCTTTCATTCCCTGGTTCAAACATAGCTATTAGTCAAATGCCATCCCTAACTGGTCTTTTCACATAAGGAATGTCTCATCAATATCCAGTCCGTGGACCTAATAATCAAGAGTGATTCGGTGATTGTGACTGAAACCCAGGGGGCATGCACCCTAGTCTGCTTCGGTAGGAAAACCCCAGATATAGGGTAGGTTTCCGCGTAGGATACATGACTAGTTTAACCCCCTGTCCATTTAGAAAAATGGGATTAGATTGGAAAAGGATTCCCCCGTCAAAGGTTATGTGATTGGCACTGACAACAGTCACCCTTGTCCATTTCGATGGACAAAGCCGAGGAAGTGTTTTGTCTGCTACGCGGATGGAACAATCTTGCTAATGCAAGAACTTCCGTATGGTAACCTGGAAACTCTACTTCTCTTTATACCTGGGGGCATGCAAACCTTTTTGCATGCAAGTGAAAAATGACCTTTTATTTTCTTAGTTTGTAGGCTCTCAACCCTTTAACCTCGTAGGTTGGTCGTTCCTAGCTTGCATACAAAAGGCTCTGGAGCAAAGTTTCGCATGGGGCAAGCTCCCTAAAAAATGAACCTCTTGATAAGAGACATCCTTATTATATCGCTGGCACGAGCAGTTTTACGCGAAGTTCAAGCTCATTAAAAAAAAAACCTAGCAATGAGAAAATGTTCCCCTAGAGTTCAAGCTCATTAAAAAATGAACCCACCTTCGGTAAATAACCATTGCAATCGCATAATTATCAACTTTTGAACTTTGGTCATGTTCTTACCATCACCTCCACTCTTTTTTAGCTAGTCATATGCCTCAATTTGATTGTTTACCCTTTTTAGGAACAACTGTGACGAGTGATTCTATTAGCCACCTTCTTTACACTGCCGTGATTGGAAAGTTCCAAACCTTACCTGGAATCAATTGCTATCCAACAACATCACTCGTTCCTCAAAAAACGAGTCTCCTTTGTGCTCTTTTCATCTGACTCATAAAATATGAAAAGATTTTCGAGCAATTGGCCTTTCCATCTCGTTAAAGTCATTGGAAGTTCCATCCCTCCTTGTTATAGGGAAAAATAGTGTCCATTCAGAGCTGCTGGTCCCACTAATATGGGTAGCTATCTTAGAAACAAACAAACTAAAGTTACTTGTGTTTTCCTTTATGAGAGATAGATGAGAGAGAAGCAGAGAGTACCAACCTCAATCTTTCGCTAGTCTCCTTGCTTGTTTCCTCTCTCCTTTGATAGAGCTTTCGCCACTCCTTTCTCACTTTTCCTGCTTCAAAGAACACCTGTAGAGTCAAGGCAGAAAAATACCATCAAAGCATAGAGATCTATAACCATAAATAATGTAGGATCAGATATACATTAACCATATAGATACATATACAGACACAAGATTCAGAGATATACAAACATATGGAGGAAAACTCAAATAGCTTTATTGATAGAAGTAGTAGAAGAGAGGATTACAACCAGGCTGTCTGATCCAGGATCATCCTCCCAGCATGAAATCCCTCTTCACCTCATACAAAGCAAGATCACCCAACAATGTCTTCAAAGAGAAACCAACAACACTTCCTTGCAAATTACAAAATTCCATCCTATGGATCTGTAGGATGAGGGATCCATATATAGATGTTTACAGGAGAGTGAGTCGGCTTCTGCGATTTTGATTAGTGTCATTTCACTGATAGTTCTTGGTTCCACTTGGAGATTTTAGATCTCTTACTCATCCCTGGGCGAATTCAGAGAGGCAAGTTTCATATGAGCAGTTTCTAGAAGATTCTCTAGGTTCCCACCTAGAAAACTGCTTCTACCATTTGTCTGCTCTCGCTCATCGCACCCTACAGAAGGGCTTTCTAGTATGCATCGCACCCCTTGTGTGTACTAGGTGAGATGCATCACACCCTATGCATGGAGCAGTCTGTATGGTCCTGTTTTGACCAGTTCTGAGTAGTTTTTCATGGAGAACTTTTGGGAGATGATGTAATCAGCTGACCTTGTTACTTTAGGGTATGAAACAACACTTTTAGGGGTTTAGAAGCATTTGTTTTATGGACATATGTGATCGGGGTTGCAGTGCCCAAATATTTCTATAACAGTTGCCCCTTAAAGCATGAGGTCATAAATCTTTTGATGTCGGGTGAAATGCTTTATAATGAGGATCCGAGGTTTTTCGAACTGGAAGGTGACCTGTAATAAGATACAATACTATACATTATCTTCATAATATTTTCATGATCTAGCTGGGGTGGGAATTCCCATGCTCAGCTTTATAAATTCATATTCATGTACATAAGACAGATAATCGTCTGTGTGGCAAACTAATGATTCTGGTAGAGTCATCATCCTTTAGTTTGGATGATTATCTGTGCAGCTGTGATGTACATTTGATGTCTTTATTTTCTTGAATATATCGTAGCCCAGATGGATGAAACTAGATCTGGGGTCTTTAGACTCATTTAATCTTCGCCCGAAGTACAAGTCGATCCATGTGAAAAGATGTTCTGATGTCGAACATGCAAAGGCATCACTCGATTACTAGCCAATGATGTAAGTTGTTAACAGGCGCGAGAGGAATCACCGATAATGATGATGACCCTCAAGGTACTATAGTAAAATTCATGTGGTGTGAATACATGAGTTGATGTCGAACACCACGTAAAATTTTTCGATCGAAGGTCATTGATGTAAACCTGTCGCTGGAAGTGAGAAACTTTCCATTGAGGCATGCAAGCTTCAAAGTACTGAAAGGGTTGTTCCTAAGTCAACTTCTTGGATAATGAGCTAATGTCTACAAGTAGTGACCCGTCGTAGGAGGGCCTTAATGAATCCCACATATACGACACGGAATGGAGCAAATGATTTTGTGGAGGTGAAAATGATCTGATGATATAAGGTTCAGGGTGGCGGTCATGAAAAATGGAGAGTGAAAGTATTGCAATGGATGAGATGTTAGCTAGGTTGGTGAATTCTCTGAGCGACTTCTCTTGAACATATCGATGACACTGAAATGGATTGGTAGCGTTAACCCTAAGGTGGATGGTATGGTGGACCAATGGTGATATGACCGATGAATGGAATAACCCAACCCAACTCAATCATGGTGACAGAGTGAAAGTGTCATGTTCAAGAGTGACCTGCTACCAATGAAGCTATTCAAGTTTTCTTCCCTTTTTCCCTAGTCATTGCTGACTAGTACCTCTTTATTTTTGTCATGCTTGAGGAGGATAACATATGCTTGTTCTATAATTTTCCCTTTGGGCAAACCTGTAGCTATGTTTTAACAAGCCTAGCGACAGTGAAACTCGCTCTTGTCTACATGGACAAGTTTGTCGCTATTGTTTTAACGAGTTTAACGACAAAAATAACTCGGTCCTTTTCAATTTTAGAGAGTTTAAAAATGGAATGAAAGACAACTCTAGTGGTCCTTTTTCGTAATGTAATCCCTTAAGTCCGAAAAAGTGTAAAATAATACGAAAGGGATGACTTTTCGATAGTTTTAATGAGCCGAACAAGACAAGCGCTTGATCTTTTTGTGTAATAATCCCTCAGGTCGAAAAAGATTAAAATCTAGAGGAGGGATGGAACTTCTGATCGCTTTAACAAGCTGGAGAGGCCAATTGCTTGGCAATCTTTTCATATTTTACAAGTCAGATGAAAAGAGCTTAAAGGAGACTTGTTTTTTAAGGAAAGAGTGATGCTTTTGGATAACAACTGGTTCCAGGTAAGGTTTGGAACTTTTCAATCATGACAGTGTAAAGAAGGTGGCTAATAGAATCACTCGTCGCAGTTGTTCCTCAAAAGGGTAAATAATCAAATGGAGGCGTATGATTGATTAAAAAAGAGTGGAGGTGATGGTAAGAACATGACCAAGGTTCAAAAGTTGATAATTACGTGATTGCAATGGTTATTTACCGAAGGTGGGGTTCATTTTTTAATGAGCTTAAACTCTATGGGAACACTTGCTCATTGCTAGGTTTATTTTTTAACAAGCTTGAACTTCGCGTAAAACTGCTCATGGCTAGGTTTATTTTTTAATGAGCTTGAACTTTGCGTAAAACTACTCGTGGCTAGATTTATTTTTTAACGAGCTTGAACTTTGCGTAAAACTGCTTGTGATAATAGTCAGAGACGTTGTTTTCACCATTAACACTATGTTCTTTTGACGGTCATGCTGCCTGTTCAATTACTCCACCAAATTGATTAGAAATGTGAATACATGCTTGAAAAATGAGTTAAACAACCATATTTTACTCGAACTATGTGAATAGTAACATAAAAATAGTTTTTACCTCTCATTTTTACCATTTCATTCAAATTTGGGATTTTTGGAGCTCTGGAGGTGTTTTCCCCTTTTATTTTCACTAGCTGATTCCAGGAAATTCCGTGAACTATTTTCGGCGCCGTCTGGACCAGGTAGGAGCTAATCCTAAGCTCTTCAACTACATTCTTTCCTTTTCTGATTTTGAGCATGCTTTCTTCTTCTTTTAGGCTTCTGGGGTTTGAACAATTCGTTCTCTCCCCATCGCACCCAATGTACATCGAAAGTTGTGATGCATACTGGGTTGGCCATTGGCCAGTCAGGATGCATCTCACCCAGTACATAGCTGGGGTGTGATGGGATGGTTGAAGGGAAAGTACCCCTAGAGTCCTTTGGGCTGAGACTCTACCAGACTGAAAATTGCTTATACAAAGAAACACTCACACACAGCCATCTTTTTTACTTTTAAGCAAATTCTAATGTTTTAGGGTACATACCTAAGGTCCTACGTCCGAGAAGACCGTTAGGGTGCAAACCCTTCTTGGAGTTCCCTTCTTCTTTCTCTGACCTGCAAGGCAAACAAATCAAAGAAATCAACAGTACATGTATAGAAGTTTATGTATAAATCATCTTTATGCTATAAAGTTAGTTATAAATAATCTTTAAGTAACTACTTTCATAAGAATTCAACACAAGAATCTCATAAGCATAAAGAAAGATTATTCGGGAACAAAGACGTGTTTCTTTATATATAAAGGCAAATAAAGTACATATATCGGAAAGATATCACCTGAACACCTTCAGCAGGCTCCAAGCAAGCTTCCTCCCGGATTCGTTCCAGCCTCCAGCCTTCAACAAGAGCTCCTTCCAAGTCTTACTCAATGATGGTGTCAAGGATGAATGATCACCAATACACATGGAAACAAGGGTTTCCTATGCAAAATGGGGGAAGTGCAGGATGCACCAAGGACTTCAGACCTGGTCTAAGGGAAAAATCTCAGCATAATAATCTTGCTCTCCTTTCTCTCTCCCCTTGGCCTTCCCTTTGATGTCTTTTTATACCCTCTCCAAAGTAGTTTTTTAGTTAGGAGTTGGTTGGGAACAGTTGGGCCACGGGCACTAACAGGTGATCCAGCAGGTAAACCCGCGATCACCGCCCGAAAAAGAGGAAATTATATTTTTTTAAGTGTTTTAATAGATACACGCGGGTTGGGTATGACAGACCCGCGTGTACACGCGTTTAACACAGGGCAAAGTCGCGTACAGGGAATAAAACACTGTTTTTTAAATTTTTGGACCAGGTCTGGAAGGAGGGGTTGCCCTAGGCCATAAGTGCAGCATCACAAACCATAAGAGTGAGATTTGGAGCTATAACATGGGAGCAAAAGGGAAAGTTTATGGATTGTTTTTTCATGGAAATTTTTCCTGTTTTTTCCTGAATCAGGATCCTAATTCTTCTCTTGTTTGTTTTTCAGAGATTCATTGGATCAAGATGGTCATTACATGGCATGAACGTGAGCATGAAGAAGAGGACATGGTTGCTTTACATGATCTGGGTACGGTGACTGCTTTGTAGAACTGTGGTTTGCTCAAATTCTTCTGCATATCCAACATGAGGGAAACAATCAATTTTTTGCAATATTTTCTCGATGCATGGGATCCTATCAACCAAGTATTCCAGATTCGAGGTAAGTCCATCCCTTTGACAGTCAAAGATATCTACTTCTTGATCAGTTTATCGAGGCGTGATGCCCCTCTCTCACTATCACGATCTGCCCGTGGAGGTGAATCCATGAGGGATTATATTTTCCAATTCTGTGGAAATGGATCTTAGCATTGTCAGTTATAATTTTTTTCCGGACAGCCAAATCTAGACAGGATATTGGTTTCTAGGAATTGCATGATTACTGAATCATTGGCCTGTCTACAAGGGATGGCTTCTATCCACTTGGTGAAGTAGTCTGTGGCAGTCAAAATCCATTTATGCTGTCCAGAAGAGGAAGGGTGAATTTCTCCAATGAAATCTAAACCCCATTGTTGAAATGGTCTTGCAGTGGAAATTGGTTTTAGGGGTAAAGGTAACAACTTTCTTTTGCCTTCAAAGATTTGACATTTATGGCAGGCAACTACAAATTTCTTTACATCAGCAAACAGGGAGGGCCAATAAAACCCAGCTCTTAGGATTTTATCAGCAGTTGATTTCCAATACAAATGTCCACCACAGTCCCCTGCATGAAATTATTTAAGCACTTTGTCAGTTTCATCCTTTGTTAAGCAGCTTAGTAGAATTCCTTCATGATTTTTCCAAAATAAAACATTATCTACAATACAGAATTTTGAAGCTTTCATTTTGAGAAATCTCTTTTTAGTTCTGGATAACCCTAGAGGAGCCTACAGGTTTAACAATACATGAATTATATTAGCATAGCAAGGTGATTGTAAAAAGGCTTGATTGATCTATGGAGTGGCCATATCCTGTTTGTTATCTAGTTCATTGATGTCAAGGGCTTAAAAGTTGGTTTCAGTCATCAATTTAGCTAATCCTTGTCCATTTATCAGCTTTGTTGGTTTGATTTCAATGTCATATTCCAAAATTTTAGCTATCCATTTGCCTCTTTTGCCTTCAAGTCCTTCTTGAGTTAGGATATCCTTGACCACAGCATTTGGCACATAAGCTATTACATGAGAGTATAAGATATAAACTCTGAAATCCTTGATAGATTTTACAAGGGCATAAGCTTGTTTTTCCATGATTTGATATTTTAAAGGTGCATCTCTAAGCGCTCTGCTGAGAAAAGCTATGGGCTTTTCACAACCCTGATCATCTTTCTGTAGCAAAACAGCAGCAATAGTATGTTCAGATGCAAAGGAAAAGATTATAAAGTCCCTATCAAATTTCGGGCTTGTGAGGACTGGTGTTTTAGTTAAATCTATTTTGATTTCTTCAAAGGCTTGCTTAGCTTCTATTGTCCACTTGACTTTGGAATCCTTTTTCAGCATGTTATTTAGCAATCTTATCAGTTCAGCCAAGTTGGGTATGAATCTTCTTAGAAAAATGATTTTTCCTAGGAAAGCTTACAGTTATTTGATATTCCTAGGGTGAGGAACCTGTAGAATAGCTTGTATTCTGTCTGGGTCGATTTTGATGCCATCTTTTGAGATTATGTGACCTAACAGTTTGCCCTCTTCTAGGCCAAATAATGATTTCTTTGGGTTCAGTGATATGCCATATTTTCTACAGATTAAAAACACTTGTCTGAGATGTTGCAAATGCTCCTGATCTGATTTGGAAAATGCAGTAAGATCATCTAGGTATATGACCAAGAAATCATGAATCTCTTTAGCAAAAGCTATGTCCATTGCTCGTTGAAATGTTGCTCCTGCATTCTTAAGTCCAAAAGGCATTTTTACATACTTGAAAGTTCCCCAAGGCATTGTAAAAGCAGTCTTATCTTGATCATCAGGGTGAACTAGGATCTGATTAAAGCCTGAGAATCCATCTAGCAGTGAAATTCTAGAAGCTCCCACTACTCTTTGTAAAATGTGATCCATCTTGGGTAAGGGGTAGTGATCTTTTAAAGAGACTTTATTCAGATTTCTCAAGTCAACACATAGTCTTATTTCTCCTATTTTCTTCCTAGTGGGCACTAAGTTTGAGATCCATTCTGAAAATCTGATGGGAGCAATTATTCCAGCTTCGTACATTCTTTTGACTTCCTTTTCAATAAGGGGAAGGAGGACAGGATTGACCCTTCTAAGTTTTTGTTTAAAAGGTTTTTGATTTTCTTTTAAGGGTATTGTATGCTGGATCACAGAAGTATCATAGGACTTAAGGTCTTCATAGCTCCATGCAAAAACATCTTGAAATTATTTGAACAATTCAATATATTTCAGTTTTTGGATAGGTGGCAATGTTTTCGGCAGTTTTATCATCTTAGGATTTTCTGCAGTTCCTATATTACAGTCCTCAATTTCTGCATTTAACAGCTGCATTTTTGGTTTTCTTGGGATATCATTAGAGTAAAAAATATCCTCCAGAGGAGTCAAGCCTATGGGTAAAAAATTATCCTTTAAGTCGATCACTTCAGACTCTCCTTCAGCAATTTCATCAAAGTTTATTTCTTTCAGCTCTTGTAATTCTTTGCTGGTAAAGATTGTTGGATGTAACATTTGATTTACTGTTTCAACTGAAATATTAGTTTCAATTCTATCCATTTGATGATGTTCACAAATGGTGCTTGTGTCTCTATTTGTACTGGCAAATTCTTCTTTTAAAGTCAGGAAATTATTGATCTGAGTGTCACTGTCAAACACCTGCCAATTTTTTACATTGTCTAGAACAGTCGGCCTGTGTTTAATTTGAACAGTAAAATGATGATTAGGTTCAAACGACAGTTTACAAGTGTTGGAAAATGTTGCCAAACTGTGAGCATGCAAATTGTATTTCCTTGGAATTTTGGCAAGTTGTGATTCTAGGAAGGTATTGAGTATTTCAATTGCTGCCCCTCTATAAGCTCTTAACCTGAGGTCATTTGTGACAAATTTGCCTTTCATTTGTTGAATAATCAGAGTCTCCTAAAATTGATATCCGAACTGCCCCTAGACTTCTGACCAATTTGAGTCCCAACAGGAGGGCTTCATATTCAACGATGTTATTTGTACATCTAAAATTTAGCCTATATGCATGTCCTTCAGCATGATCATTTTGCATGTTATGTATCCAAATCCTTGCCCCTGCTCCTAGTTTATTCACTGACCCATCAAACTCTAAGTACCATAGGATTTCTTGATTACAGCTAGCATCAGGAGTTTTAGAAACTTGCTTAGTGGGCAGATTTGGATTTTGAAACTCATATGGTTTGCCTTGTGTGTCTGTTGCATCAATTACTTCAACAATTTCTAGATTTTGAGCAATAAATTCTTCATTTATGTTTGTTCCTTGTGCTGATTCTAGAATCTTGTCATCAGTTCTGGGACAAATTTCAGCATTGTATAAGATGAAAGAGTCCATATCAGAATGCATGGAATAAATGGGGAAATTTTGGGGTTTCTCTTGACTGCTGACCACATATTTCATCAAAGTTTCCAAGTACAATCTCTTTGGCTAGCCAAAGACTGAGATGGTAGCATAGGACATGTCCAACTGTAAAGATCCCTAGAGCTTTGCACCCCAAGATCTGGACAAAAGCATTCCATATTTTGGTGGGATATCAGCTACCACCACATCCATTAAAATTGTCTTGGCAGGGTATTGCACTAGAGATACACACAAATCTTTGATTAGGCCTAGACATCTGACCTGGCTGGAATCAAAAGAAAACAAGTCTTTGTATGGCCTTGTGATATCTAGGTCCAACTTTTCCATCACAAATTTAGGCATTAGATTATGGGAAGCTCCCGAATCAAACATTGCATTGTGAAGTACTTTGTCATGAATATTTAGACTGACATAGAATGGAGGAACACCTCCATCTACTGATTTACCATTTACTTCAGGGCCAAAAATCAATTCTAGCTGACCATCTAGGATGTTCACTGCATCTTTGTTTTCTGAAATTTGAAGTGACATGCTGATTTGTTCTCTATAGTCATCATGTTTAGCCAACTCAGACAGTGGAATTGCTATTTTTAACTTGCCTATTTTGGTTTCAAGATTGAAAGGTTTTTCTATTTGAATTTTTGCATTTTGGGCAGCAAGCTTTTCTTTTTCTGCTGCGTTTTCACTGTTTTTTCCTTTATCAAGAGTGCTGTTAAGAACTGAATCTGCTTTAAAATTAATTTCAGGAGATTTGTTTGCATTTTCTTTGGGAGGAAAGGAGGTGGATGGCTGACTGTTTAGTGGTGGGCCATCTGTTATGTCCTCAACCGTGGGTTCTTTTGGGTTGAAGTCTATTCTAGCAGGGAGTTCTATAGGGGAAGTATTAACCTTTGCTTTTTTTGGCTGCTTGGTATCTCTCTGCTTATTGGTTTCAGGGACATCTATCGTTATGATCCTTAATTTGTATTGTTTGTGAACCTCATAGACAGCTGCATCATATCCCTCTCTGAAATCAAATGATTCTTCCGATTTGGTTTGAAATTGATTAAAGGTGTGAGCTTCTTGATCATCTTGGGTCAAAAAGATTTGTTGTTCAGTGTTTAGACCCATTAGATTAATTTGAGTATCCTCGGTTGGATCGCTAGAAGTTGAAGCTTCAGCATAGTTTTCCTGGAATGGAGGTCTAATGTGTTGGTCAGGACCAACCTTTCCAGCATTGGGATTCTGATTTTTTATGAAATTTGGATTTCTTGCGGTGTTACTTGGTTGACCATCCCAAGAGGATTTCCTTTCAATTGTTTCTACTCTATCACCCAATATATCCATTCCTTTGATAATTGCATCTAGTTTTTGCTCAAATGCAGAAGGTTCTTCTTTGAAGGGAGTCCTTCTTTCAGCTCTAGCTCAAGCTCATTTAGAAATCAGATTGGCCTCTACACTGACAGCTATACTCTGCATGTCTTCTAAGCTTGGAGGAGCTCTTTCCCTTAGCTGGTAAGCCATATCAGAATCAAATCCATCAGGGAATTTGATCAAGGCCAAGTCTGGTGGAGGTCTAAGGTTCTGAGGAATAACATTGTACACATTATTGAATCTGGCACAGTAATCTTGAACAATTTCTTGTGGGCCCCTTTTCAAGCTCTCATATTCTGATAGGATATGTAATGGGTCCTTCTTCTTTTCCCATCTGTTTAAAAAAGTTTGATAAAGGGCATCTGGGTCAGCAATAGTGTTTACAGGAAGTGCCCTAAACTAGGTCCTTACATCACCGGTTAAACTCTGAACAAAAATTTTCATTTTGACATCATTACCATCAATCTCATAATTCTTAAAATAATCCATCATTTTCTTAGTATGTTGTTGAGCTGTATAGGTGCTAGTACCATCAAAATATGTAATTTTTCTTTGATAATCTTGAGGCATAGCACCAGGATTTGCAGGTAACTGCAGGGGAGCATATCGATTTGCCATATTAACAGGGATAAATGTGACAGCTGGGAGAACATGTATAACAATGGAAATATGTGTTGTAGATGGGGGAGTGGAAAAGATGTTTTGAGGTGATGATGGTGAAGTAGAAGAAGCTACAACAATGGTAGAAAGGACTGCTTCTTTTCCGGGAGTAAGCTCAGATTGGGTAAGGTTCTGCTGAGATGTGTCAAAGTCTAAATCAGTAGAAATTTCTTGATTGTCTCAGCTTCTAAGGTTCTTAGGAATCAAATTAGGATTTTCAAAGATAGCTGGAGAATTTGGATCTGGATTTGATCTAGTGTAACGGATTTTCTTCTTTGGAGCCAGCTTCTAAATCTATTTTTGGTATTTTCTGGAAGTATTTGAAGAACACATCTTTCGACAATATCTTTCTGGGAAATTAAGAATGCTTTTGACAATATCTTTCTAGGAAATTAAGAATGGTGATAGTCTTGAATTTTCCTGAAGATATTTTGAAAACAAAAGGAAACTGATCAATTTTTGAGGTAGCTGTTCAAAGTCTAAAACTAAACTGGAGATAGACTGAAGCAGTGTTTATTTACTCCTATAATTGCATAGCAAAAATAGTTTCAAAGGCTACCTGGCTAACTTCAGGCTCCATCTGTAGCTCTAGAAAATAGACAGCAGCAACAAACAGTCATTCAAATCCCCAATGGAGTCGCCAATGATGTTATCACTCAGGTTGTTCCCCAAAAGTTGTAAGAAAAGGGAATACGGCCAAGGTAACCACTAACCAATCTTTTAGATGCAGATTCTAGTCAATCTACAGCCAAAGAGGGCTCTCCCTTTATGATTTAGCTTTGTTTTGGGGTATATTAGGCTAGTTATGAAGTACAAAGGTTTGTTTGATTTTTGGATGGTGGCATTCAATAGAACAGGGGTGAAAATATGAGAAGTTCAGTCCATTGGGTTAATGGAGTCTACGAAGATAAACTGCTGGATATGGTTTCTTTGACAGAGGGAGGTACTACAGAGCAAGGTAATTAACCATGAAACAAATTGTAAGCTGGAATCAGGTGAAATGGGGTCAGGGGGTGAAGGGCAACTAAGAATCCTTCATCATGCTGACAGAGGGAAAGTGGATGAATATTGCCAGGGAGCAGTTAAGAATTCCTTAGCTATATTCAAGATGTAAGAACCAGGGAAACAGGAGCAGTTAAGAATTCCTGCTTATGCTAATTCTGAAGAAAACATAAAAATAACAGAGATTGAACACAAAGTACAGTTAAGCAAGTTCTGGGTTATTCTTTTTCCCTGTTATTCAGAGTGTGAACATAGATGATATATAAAAATACAGAAACTGTAAAACATGAGTTAAAAAGACTTATTGATCCATGAAATAATTCAAGAATTCTGCAACATAGTCTTCTTCCATCAATTCCACAACCAGAGAGTTCAGCAACAAAGCATTCTAGCAACCTTTTATTCAGAAGAGTTCTCAAAGTTACAGCGCAGTTCTAGAATGGTATCACCAACCCCTAATACTTCACTTGGGGAGGTATTTGTACAAAATTGTTTACAAAATATCTCAATGAAATACTATCTAGCAATAAATTCTTCTACCTACTCTACAAGAGCAGTAAATGATCTTGGGAACAGGAAGAAATAAATGCAGAGGTAAGTGATGTTGTGCTGGCCGCTTAGTTGGTGAGATGCATTGACTGTTTGCTCAGCGAGTCAGCCAGTGGATGCTTTACTGATATTCCGCGTTGTTGGCGTTGCTTTCTCGGGTGCTTTTACTTGCGCAATTTTTTATCTGCTCTTTTTCTCCACTTTATGATATCTGTCGTGTTCTGGAAAAAACAAAAGTTTTAAATACACTACAAAATTTCCAGTATACTTCGCCAACACTGTTCTTCTGGCAACTGATGTCTTTGCAGCTTTATCAAAGTTTCATCTGCGTCTGTGTACCTGTAGAAGTTAGGCTGGGTTGTAAAAAGATGTTGTACTTCATGCTCAATATAAAACAAATTTTCTAAGTTGTTGTACAGAGATTGGCCAGATGGAAGGGTCTTCTCTGCTGGAGTACTTGATGATGATGCATTTTGTTGATCAGCAACATATTTATTCAATCTGATCTGGTACTCAGCTTGTCTTACCAGGCGTTCATTGTTTCCCACTAGACTAGGCAAGCCCCTTTCCTGCAAAACTGCAAATTTCTTTACAAAAGAATCTACCTCCACCTGTATGTCCTGGCTCTTTCTCTCCAAATTCTGCATCAGAGTTCTCATGGTCAGAACTCTTTTGATTGTTAGGATGGTGCCTGTCCTATCCCTGATGTCCAATGCTGCTAGTTCTTCCTTGGTTTTAGTGTTCAAAAATTGGATGAGCCTGTTGGCCTGTTCGGGCTTATGTCCCAATAAATTTCTAGCCCTTTGAATCTCCACCTGGGCTGCTGCAATCAAATCAATTTGTTCATATATAATTGGAATAGATCTCCATATATTACTAATTGATTCATTGATGTTGGCCCATAGAATTCCCCTGATTTCTCCCAGAGGCTTGTCTAAAGAGAAGTCCTTTTCCAATGCCTTTACTTTGTTTTCTAGTGCCTTCACCTCTCTTGTCTTTTCTGCCACAGTCATTTTAGATTTGTCATAACTTATTTCTAGCTTTGCCAATTTTTCCTTAGTTTCTTTTAGCTTTGATACTTGGAGTTTTAAATCCTCCATAGCCTTTATCAATTCTTCAGTGGTCATTGTAGTGCTGTTGCCTACTGCTATTGTTGCTGAAGTACCTACTGCTGATGCTGGGACAGTTGGAGGGACTGCTATTGTAGCTGTAGGAGGAGTAGTTGTAACTATTGTAGCTATTTGAGATGGCTGGGAGGTCAACACTCCCTGCTTTTCCTGTAATGCCTTCTCCAATTCCTGCTCTGTCTCATTTAACCTTTGATTCATTTTCATTAGCAAATCCATCATGTCTTCTTCTGCTTTTTCTTGCACAACCTCTGTGGTTTGTGGATGCATGGTAATTGGCAGCTTCAATTGTTTTTTGAGGGCAGCTATGTCATCCTCCTTTTTCTTCATTAATGCTTTTATTCCCTTGGAATCCTTGGGATCATGTCCCAACTCAATGATAATCTCTTCCAAGGACTTTATTCTGTTGTCCTTGGCCAAAGAAGATGCCTTTTCCAAATCCAGTTGGGCAAATGTGTTGTTCAATGAGTTTTGCAATTGTTGAGCTAACATTGCTTTGTCTACCAATGTGGAATAGACCATCTCTCCTGTTTGCTTGTGCAACTCAATCTGGTCCAGAGGATGAATGTCTTTGGCAAGAGCTTCCAGATTTGTTCTAATATAATCAACAGCTAACTGTGGCTGTTGCACTTTAGTCTTGAAGTGGCTCAAGATCATCTTTCCTTCCTTAATGTCATACGCAGACATTAACCTTTGCTGTTTGGCAGGGGTCATCTTGAGAAATTGATCATAAAGCTGCAGCATTATTGGCTCATTTTGTGCCTTGATGTCAGTGAATGTTTTTTTAATATCAGAACCTTGTTTGCTCTATGGCCTTGCTGAGGAAATTTCCACACTATGTTGTTTTCCCAATTGGTGTCCATGAGAGCTGGTGGATGTTTCTACTATTGGAGATGTCGGTGGGCTGGTTGCCCTCTCACCCCTTGGGCTTTCTATGATTTCCTCACTAATTTCCTCTTCAGGTAGAGGATCTATTCTTTGCCTTTTCGCCTCTGGTTGCTCTGCTAGCCCACTTATAGGTGTGGCCTCTTCTTGGTCCCTTTTTTTGCCCTTTTCCTCATTTAGAGGAGTCTGCAATGTTGGTACCTCTGGTGCTTTGGTCTAGGCAGGAGGAATTTCCCCTTGGCCTTGTTGTTTTGATGATGTTGGCTGATCTGTCATTTCTTGTTGCTCTGTATGCAGCACTTCTTTGCCTTTAGATGTTCCTGCAGCTGGTGTAGTGCTTTCTTGGGCTGGTTGCTGTGAAGTTGCAGTAGTCGATGTGCCCACTCTGGTTTGCTGAGGGAAATTGAAAGAGACCTGTCCAAAAGAGTTGAGGTCAAGATTATTTTCAAGATTTTTCATTGCTTGTTCCATTATTTCTTCCTCAGTAAGCTGCTCTATCAACGTGCCCTCTACCCACTCATATTGATTAGCATGCTACTCTAATTCAGGGATCCTACAATGCTTATAGGCTGATAGCATATTTTTTACCTTTCTATCACAGATGAATCCATTTGGGTCATAGGGTACCCACCAAAAGCTCCTTTTTAATTTGAGTTGTTCACCCAATATCCTTTCAGCATCTTGCCATCCTTCCTTTTTGTTAATGATGAAAGGGCCTAATTGGTTTCTTAATTTCAGTTGAGCCTTTTTCCTGGTAGCATAAAAATGAGTCAAATCTGAGCTGATAAATTGCCTGAAGTATTCCAGGGCAAACAGTCTCATAGGCACATATTTTGGCAATTTATAGGGGCATAGCTCACAACCATATATCCTGATCTCAGTGTGATTCTGGTAGAAGTACCAGTCACTGATTTTGTAATTTTTAGAGAGCTGTAAGATTTTCTGCATGTCACCAGAGAGTCTGGGAGGAGGAGTTCTCATTAGCAGAGAGGAGACTGGGTGTATAAATATATCAATGAACTCACGGTAGGTGTAGGGAGAGTTATGGACTTCATGGAAGACTGAGGTCCAAAATATCACAGACCTCCTTTCTCCTTTAGTATCCAATTTTCTGATAGGACATTGAAAACTGTCTGTTTGATAGTACAGGAATAGATGATAGATATAAGAGGTATATTTGAAAACTCCCTCTCTATCTAGCTTTATGAATTGGACATGGATCTTGTTGCTAATGAAGGTAGCAAAGTCAAATTTGACAGCAAAAAGATGTCCTGGAATAAACATGGACATCAAAGCTAAAATGGTCTCATCAATATATTCACTTGTTTTAAATCCCAAGGCATAGGATATCATGTCAGTAATGAATATTCCAGGTTCATTGAACCAGACTTGGTGAAAAGGAGGTGGCTCTCTGGGCTGGTAATTTGGTCTCATGAATAACTTGGCAATTTGGTCTATTTCTGCAATGGATAATTTAGGGCCTTCATCCACCAAATGTCCCATGGAAAGAGGAGCCAGAGGCTGACTAGGTTTGAAGTGCAACAACTCATTAATTAAGTCAAGAGTTATATGGAAAATGACAGTTCCAGTTGGAGACATGACTGCTCTCTGAGTAGGTTCATAATTGGCACAGCACAGGCAAATGACATCTGGAAATATATTTACTGAGGGGAGATAGTATTTGGATAGATTGGATTCCCACATCCCAAAGGGATCAGCTTTGTTTAGGTGACTGTTTCTGATTTCACAATATGCTTGGAAGTGGTTTTTGTCACCAATTAAGTCTTGAATTTGAAAATCCCTATCAGCTAGGGGCAACCCCTCCAAATCCTTGTGAGGTGCATTGAGGGGAGCAATGTTTAGGGCAACTGGAGCTTCCATTGGTCACTTCTCTGTGATTTTTCACTTCTATGTGATCTTTCAATTGAGAATCGGGTTTTTTGTAGCCAAATAGGAGAAATGACAACTGGGGAGCTTTTTTCCGGGAATTGCAGACCACGGTGAGTTTGAACTTTAGCTTGCTGGGTGAATTTTGTAGGGAAAAAATGAAGTTTGCGGGATTTTTTGGTAAAACTGGGCAATGAAAGTGGTTATGGTGCATGTGTTTGAAGCCAACACGGTATATTTAATTCAAATTTGGGTTCTTCGGGCGATTTTGCAGAGAAAAATCGAAAAACACAGGGTTTAAGAATGAAATTCGGGTAAATACCTGTTTTGACAGTGTACTGTGCGTTTTGCAGGTTGCGGAACGAGCTGAGAGGCCGAGCTGTGGACTCAATTTAGCTGGGTGGCGGACTGTGTAGTCAAAATGCTGATTTGGATGAGAAACAACATACAGAGGTTGCGTAGAGACAATAAGCAGAAATGAACAAAGACATCGTTTTTACACCTTTTTGACAAAAAATTTGATTTTGGCGGGTTTTGGCGCATTTCGGTCGGGTGACATCAGCATGACGCGGTATTTTGTCGTGTAGTGGGGTGACGTGGAGCTTACGTAGCGCTGGCATGGTTGTGACGTCAAAAGATGATGCGGGGGTGACGTCAGCGAGGAGGGAGCATGGGCGATAAGCGGTTTGGCCCCCGCACCGCCTTTAGTCCATAATGGTATTGGAGGGGGGGCAGCGAGCATAGCGGGAGCCTGCCACCTGTCCCAGGGTACGGCAGGAATATCGCCATCCCCTGGGCGCTAACGATAGGCACAAAATGGTGTGTGGTATTCATATGGGCCGTCGGATCTGTGGGCTATGATCCGACGGTTGGCGGCGAATGAGAAACGACGGAGACTGTGGCACAGGGACCCACCATATAAATCAATTTTTTGTAATGTTTTGCAGTGTATTAAAACTTTGGTTAAATAAGTGGGTGTGGTTATTTATTTAACCAAATGTTAAATAAATCTCGTGGTATGCGCGCGCAGGGTTATTAATGGCCCCGGGTGAGCCATTAATCGCAAAAACTATGATATATGGCTATAATTGCCGAGGGTCGGGATATTTAAATTTTTTGGGGTTTTTATGCATTTTATATAATACGGGGGGGGTTTATGTAGGAGATATATAATAAAGTTAGAATATTAATATGAAAGGTAGGTTTAATTAAAACTCTAAGTTTGAAAAGTGAAACTTAGGTTTAGGGAAGTGAAAGGGATCCAAGTCATGAATTTTGGAGACTTAGCATAATGGAAGAAAAACATTTTTACACAAGAAATGTGGCTTTGATATCCTAAGTAGAAACAGGGTTTCACTTAGTCTTTCTCATGAAATGAAGTGAACTAGGAGCATTGAGCGGATCCCAATGTCCTTGTGGGGAAGTTAAATGTTCCTTGGAGGAATGAGGAGGGAAATTAGTCATGCTTCATCTGTTTTCTAGCCACCTTGCCATGGCACTTATGATATCCATGAGATAAATCACCTTTAAGAGACACAATTGCTCACAAACCTGCTTCTGCAACATCAAAACTGCCTACCCAGCCTATTACACCTAACATTTTTTCTTCTTTTTTGATAGGGTGCATTTGAACTAGCAAACCCTTACTCTCTTCTTTTCTTTTAGCTGCAATCCTATCTAAGTCTGCCCTTATTTCTTCCAGGGGCTCAGATTTAATTGTTGAGCACCCTTACTTCTCTACCTAACTACTTATCTGCCAAGCTTGAACTGTTTGGACAGAATTCACTCTCTATCTCTAAAACAGGAAATTTAAACATGGACTGGTCAAGATTAAGCTGTTTGGCCATCCATCAATTGTGACAAAAGTCACCGATTGCACATATTGAAATTCTTTGCAAAAATAGGATAGTAGTGGCATTTTGGACTAGCACACTTTCCTGGTCTTTTCTTTGGGGTTCATTTTCTTTCTTTTTGACCAATTCATTCTTTTTTCCCTTTGATCTTTCTTTTAGGGCATACCCTCTTTTCATTTTTTAAATTTTTTGATTCTTTCAAAATATGAAACCTTTGCAGCATGGAAAGGATGAACATATTTGGCACTTCAACAGTAATCATGAAATATGACATCTATTGGTATAGAGCATAACAGAATGCGACTATGATATACCCGTGCCCCCCAACCGAGGTGGGGTTACATCTCATGAAATCTATGCCGCATTTGGCGAATGGCCCAACAACAACTATTGGTTGCAAAGGTGTGGGTGGTATTTTGGTTTTGCAGTAGAAGATTTCACAAGCATGGCAACTTCTGACTGCGGTTATGCAATATTTGAACATTGTTGGCCAAAAGTAGCCTGCTCGTAAAATCCTTTGCGTCGTAGCGTAACCAGATTGATGCCCCCCACATGCGCCTAAATGACAATCATTTAGGACTTTTTCAGCCTCCTCATGGGTGAGGCACCTTCGCAGAACTTTATCAATACCACGATGGTAAAGTGTATCACCGACAATCATGTAGTCTTTTGCTTGGTATCGAGTACGTCGTTGTTCAGAGCGAGAGGTATTAGGCCTGTATGTTTGGGTCTGGAGATAGATGATTATATCTCCGTACCATGGATCGCTTGATGATATCAGAAACAAAGATTCATCCACGATTGTTGCTTTGGATGTTGAATCGTTGGACGACGATGGGAAATCGCATAATAACTCCGCGAAAACTAGAGATTTCTTTGATTTGGACTTTACGAATTCCAGATCAAACTCTTGCAAAATAGCTATCCATTTTGAATATTTTCCCCCAAGTAACTGACGCGATAGAATGTAAGTCATTGGGTTGCAATCTGATAAAATGGTAGTTTTGCAAAAGAGGATATAGTGTCGAAATTTTTGTACTGCTTGAACAGCTGCAAGAGCCAGCTTTTCAACATAGGAGTATTTTCTTTCCGTATCATTTAAGTTTCGGCTTAAATAATAGATAGTATGTTCGATTCCATTTTCTTCTTGAACTAAAACCATTGCGATGGTTGTATCTGCTGCAACTAGATATAGGTTAAAGTCTTTTTGATAATCAGGAGCGTACATTAATGATGCCTTTATCAGGGATTCTTTTAGAGCATCAAAGGAAGCTTGCGCAACTTAATCCCAGTTGAAGGGTACTTTTTTTTTCAAAAGACGTGTATAACCTTTATCAATTTCGACATAATTTGGAATGAACCTCCTTAGAAAGTTCGCTTTCCCTTGGAGTTTCTGAATCTAAATCAAATTTGAAGGTGGAGGCATATCGATGATTGCTTGAACCTTACATGGGTCGAGTCGAATTCGTCCTTAGACACTACGAAGCCAAGTAAACGACCAGAACTGACACAAAACACACACTTGTGTGGATTGAGTCATATATTGTAGTGTCGACGACGTAGAAATATAGGTCTCAAATGCTGCGGATGATCAGTCCGCTTTTGCGAATGAGCCAGAAGATCGTCGAGATATGGTTGAACGATGTTCTTGATGTCATGGAAGGCATAATTCATAGCCCTCTAAAAGGTTTCCCCTGCATTCTTTAAACCCAAAGGCAATTTGCGATACGCGAATGTGCCCCACGGACATATAAATGCAGTGTTTGACTGGTCCTTTGGGTGGATATTTATTTGATTATACCCAGAAAATCCATCCATAAATGAAAAGATTTCACATCTAGTGCATTCATCAATTATCTGGTCAATGAAGGGTGTAGGGTAGTTGTCCTTTGGACAAGCTTGATTTACATCCCTATAATCAATGCACACTCTAACTGTTCCTTGCTTTTTCATCACAGGAACAATGTTCGATACCCAATCAGTTAGAGGAACCGGGTAAATGAAACCAGCATGTAAAAGTTTCTCAACTTTTGCCTTAATGGCAGTGACTTTCTTCGGGTGCACCTGCCGAAGCCGTTGTTGTACCGGTTTGACATCTGGATACATCTTGATTTCGTGTTCAACTATACTCGAGTCAATGCCTGGCATTTCTTCATATGACCATGCAAAGACATCTCTGAATTCGCGAAAGAGAGCGCAATATATTTCCAGTTCTAAAGAAGAAAAATATTTGTCGACGCGAATATTCTCTACAACATTAGGTTTGATCGAGATATTTATGGCGATAGTTTCTTCAATATTGGACAGATTTTGCTAGGAATCCACCGTATTTATAGTATTTGATAGAAAATAAAAAACTGAAGGATGATCAAGGTCGTTGGAATAATCTTCGTTGTAATCCGGAAGATGGGAACGATGGTGGTAATCTTCCCATGGTGCCTCTTCTATCATCATCGACTAAATAATTCCTTCATCTGTAGAATGTACATGTGACCAAGGATCTAAAGAGGTGCCATATTCCTTTGACATATATACCCAAACACTCGATGAGAATTTTGGGTTTGCCGCCCAGGCTGAGAAAATTGATTGCTACAAAATCTCTATTGGGCTTGGAGGCAAAACCTGTTGTTGATCCAGGTTAACAAAATGTTCAGAAATCTTCTGAATGGAAGATATCATATTGTAGGTTCCAACTGTTGCCACTTCCGCCAAATTACTCGGAGGTGGTAATGAAAAAGTACCCATCAAGGTAGGGTCTTTCAATAGGCCTACTCCGACATTTTGAAGCGAATGAGAGCTTCCATGGATCATTGGAATGCTTCCTGTAACTTGTGAACTATTGGGGAGAAAGGTTTGTTGATCAACGATCGTAATTCCTCCTTGGAAAGGAAATGAAATCTTTCTAAAGTAAGTTGATACAACAACAGCCATGGCATAAATCCAGGGCCTTCCTAATAGGATATTGTAATCGAGGTTTCCATCGATAAATTTGACGTCAATTTCTACTGTCTTGCCCCCTATTTCAACTTGTAAGTTACTTAAAATTCTGTACGGGGTATATGTTTGTCCATCGAATGCTTTCAATGTCGTCGATGATCTTGACAAGGGTGGTGATCCTAAAGTTTTGCAGCAACTCATTGACATAATGCAGGTAGATGCCCCCTCATCAATAATTTTTCGATGAACAGTTTTGTTGAGGGCTTTCACTTGGATGAGGAAAGCGAGTTGAGCTGGTAACTGAGGTTCAAATCTTTTATGATTAAAGGCCAAAAGATTGGAATCCGCTGGGTCAATCCCACCTATTGCTGATAATAGAGCCTGCTTTTTGGGAGGGGCAGCTTTATTGTTAGCTTAGGAATGATGGGTGGCACAACTTCGATTGAAGTTGTTGTCGAACTACTAGGTTGATCTGCAGCCTTGTTGTTTGACAGCTGTGGATTCCCGTAATCTTTGTTCCTTGTTGATATCAAAGCATTATTTTTCTATTTCGAAATGGACAACATAAGCACTAGGGTTGGGGAAACATTGTCGCTAGCAACCAGATTGGTTTCTGGGTTTGGAAACGGGTCAGTCAATACCGCTGAAGTTCTTGAATTCTTAAAGATTTTCTTAACTTCAGCTTTATATGGACAATCTCTCATCCAATGGTTCTCATCGCATATGAGACATGGCTGATTAGGTTTATTTTACCCAGAAGGGTTTGCAGAATATTTTTCAGGAGACGAATCATCTTGTTTCTTCTTTTTGCTTTTCCCTTTGTTCTTGCCCCCTGGCTGCTTTGGTTCTTTGCCTTTGTCAGTTGACACGGCATTAACCTCTGAGGCAAGAAGTTCTTCATTTGCATTTTGACCAGAAACCATACTGGCTTTCTTAGATGTAGCCTTTGCAGTTTTTGTGCTGGTTGTACCTATCACGCCATCATCGGCGTGAGAGTCTTTGTTTAATTTAGGAGGAGGAACGGAAAACTCTAGTATAGGAGCATCGGGAATTTTTAGAGCATGCCAGACTGAGTATATATCAAGTCTAGATATTGCGCACGAGCAATGACTTGCTCTTCGGTGACAACTCCCCCCTTAGCCACATCTTCTATAATAGAAGGTAACAATGACTTAATAAACCATTCAGCTAGCAGCTGATCAGGAACATATGTTTTTAAAATTCGACGACGACATTGCCACTCATGAATATGATCAGATATTTGAGTGGTTGTCGTCGGCTTAAAATTGGTAAGAAGCTCCATTCCTATTTCGTACCTTATGGGTAACTAAAAATGGGTTAAAAAGGTTGCAGCAAGAGTGTTGAAGCTATCGAATGAAGCTCTAGGCAATTTGATGTACCATTTTGTTGCTGGACCAGTTAACGTTCAATGAAAAAGGCGAATCCTTATGGAATCATCATTGAGAGTGTTGGACGAACACCACAGATGAAAGGTCATCACATGATTCGATGGATCTTCACCCAGATTTCCATTGAATTTAGGAATATCTAACGGAAGTTTATGAGGAATCGTCAGCCACCAAGGGGCATAAGCAATTGGATCATTTGTTAGCCGATTTAGATATGGTAATTCCAATGTTGCGATGAAAGGAAACTATTGATTTTGGTTTGGCGAAGCATACCCAGGATAAGATGGGATCGCCTGAGCAGTGGGTCTTTGCATACCAACATAATGTATTTGATGCTGATAACTTTGATAAGGTTGATGGGCATAACCATTATGATATGATTGATGGTGATAGTTTTGAATATACGGCTGCCCATTACCTGCAAAGCTTTGTTGCTCAGGTCCTCGGTAAGCTTGCTAGAATTGTGGTTGTTGATATTGCACTAGCCATGATTGTGAAACCATTTTCTGTTGTCCAATACTGGATGTTTGACCAAGATGAAGGGTGATAGTACCCGTTTGAGCCTGAGTCGCTTTAGTTAAGGAGCCACTAATCGACGATTGTAGCTGAGTCGTTGAGACAAGAGGTTGTTGTATTACGACCTGAGAGACTTGAGGTTGACATAAAATAGGCAGTGCTTGTACTTGCGACATTGTTACAATAGCTGGTGTAGTGGGAATATTCGACATGGGTAGATTTGGTTGCATTGAATATACAACTCTTGGCTGTTGAGGCAGTATTGGCACCCAACCACTGGATGTAATTTCAGCTTGACCCAAATTTTGTTGTGAACTCTCATATGGTTGTTCTCTTGGAGGGAACAATGAAAAGGAATAGTGCCCCCCATATGGTGGCAATCCAGTGTTCAAATGAAAAATTTGTCCTTGTAGACTGGACTGCCCAAATTGTTGCTGTTGTGGAGGATCAACTTGCTGAGACTCAACATAAGAAATTCCAGATATTATTCCGGACGAACAAATGGGAACAGACCATACTGTCGAAACAGTGCCTAGGTGGACTCGATCTAGCGGTTGAGAGCTAGTTGGGACATATGGTACACCAGCGAACATTGTCGGAGTAGTGGCAGGAAGTTCTGCTACTGCTGTATCGGATGACACAGTCCTAGATGTCGATGGTTGTTAAGACATATTGAGTCTATCCAAAAGACTTCCTAGAGATTCTACAGGAATTTGTGATGAAGGTTGACTATCTTCTGAATTAGAAGGATACATGTGGATCCCAGTTCCAAAATGCAGTGGGGTACTAGATGGAATATCCTCCACAATCTCTTCTATTGCAATTAGTGTAGGTGGAAGAGGCAGACCGTCAGGTCCATAAAATATTTCTGGTGCCGAAGAAGGTGCACACTCTATAGCGACAGATGTTGGAGGGTTAGCACCTTCCGAGTCAGTCCTAGATGGAGCTGGTTCAGGAATAGATGTGTTTACCATTACAGTAGGATCAGTTCTAGTATCCTCTTGTAATTGTGGAACTTCTTCTGTAGAGGCAGGGATACCATAAATAGTTGGAGTAACTTGAGTTTCTGAGGATGTTGAAACACAAGTTTCAAACAAACCAAGAGACTTTGACCTAGTTAAATGAGATTGCTTGGCCTGGAATGGTTTTGTTTCCGAAGTCAAAGATGGTTGACTCGTTAGTCTCCCGAACGACGGGGTTTTAATTGACTTTCTTCCACGATTGCAGATTACTTGATCAACTCAAAATAAAAAAGGGGAAAATGTTATTCTGAATTAAATGAATTTTAAGACACTTTGACACAACTTGCGTTTTCAATTTTTAAGAGTCGAGAAAAAGCTGAAGATGACTCTAGTCACCTTCGATTTTTAATGAGCCTGGAGTGACAAGTGCTGAGATGGACATTTTCTTTTAAGGAGTCTGAAAAGGAACGAAAGTAACTACTTTGGAAATCTAGACAGAGGGGATTACCAAACCAATCACAAAACTATAGAATACTTTTTACGGTACGGCAGTCAATCTTCCCGAATGCTGTGTTCAATGCATTTGGATCGATAGGGCGGCAGACATGGCTTCCTAAGGATAAAGGACGTAACCTATTATGGTCTCCCAATATATACTCGACGGTACGTGGGAGCACAAGTCTGTACTGGCACTTGTCATCTCAAAGAGGAGGAATCACCCAACCTATGATGAAAGAGATAGTTACCAGGCTTTACGACATCGGAATACGTCTCTAGCCTAGACTTCTAAATGTTGTGCGTTAGGTTCCAAAGGATTTTTATATTCATTGAAGTTTATTTTACAGTTGATCTTTCTTAAGAAATCTTCCTTTAAGGTTCACCGTGTGATGTAGATATACAATTCCTAAATATGAAATCTAAGATGATAAACAGTTATTTACTTTCTTTTTGCAATGAAAATCCTAGCTACTAAGGAAAGAGAAATGAAATTCTTTCAACATAAAGCAGAGAGCACACACTAGATGCACTTTTCCTAAATCAACTTCAGCATGCAGTCTTAATGCAAATGCACATGCATGTATTGTTTTTCAGTTTCCTTAATGTGAGAATGACAAAAAATGAAACTAAGTATAGATCTAAAATATCTTCTTTCAAAGCGACAGTACTGACAATTTTCTTTTCAAAAAACGAAAGTAAGGTCAAGATGACACTTTGCGATTTTGAATTTAAACTGCTTTCGACACTTGAAATACTATTAATTCAAATCAAATACAATAGAAAAAGTGTAATCGACTATCTAAAAGAGGAATGCTTTGTGACACTCTTTTTCTTGACTGAAAACAACACTTGCGACACTTTCAAATCAAAAGACAACAGTTTGATTAAGCTACTATTTGCAAAGGAGAACTGTAAATGATGAAAAATACATTAAAAAAAATTCACAATTCCTTCTGATGGAGGCTGAATAATGCAAAGGAAGATGGTTTCAACAGAGATATACTGATCACAGACAGCAAAACTACTGAATAAAGCTGAAGACAATGAAGAAAAAACCAAAATCTGGAGGTAGAAACAATCTTAGTCAATCATCACACCTGTAACACAAGGAAACAGGGATGCATCTCACCTGCAACACATGGGAGGTGTGATGCATCTAGGTGTCCAAGAAGAGACAATGCAATGGTCCAAGGACGAGACTGTGCTTGGTTTTCACTCATAGTTTATAGCTAAGTTCAGGGGTTTAATCTTAGCTAATGATAGTCAGTAAACACAGAGTATAGGGGGTGATCTAATGAGGTTATTTGAGCTACCACCAGGGCACTAAGGATGTTTGCAACCTAGATGTTCAGTTCATAAACCAACCCAGAGATTGACTGAAGCAGTGTTGATCTACTCTGCAGTTGCATAGCAAAAGCAATTCGAAGGCTAGTTGGCTTAACTTCAGGCTCCGTCTGTGGTTTATAAAGCAAACAACAGTAACAAAACAAACAAACTATTTTCTCCCCAGTGGAGTCGCCATTTTGTTATCGGGAAATCTAGTGTCCATTCAGAGCTGTTAGTCCCACTAAGACGGGTAGCTATATTAGAAACAAACAAACTAAAGTTACTTGTGTTTTCCTTTATGAGAGATAGATGAGAGAGAAGCAGAGAGTACCAACCTCAATCTTTCGCTAGTCTCCTTGCTTGTTTCCTATCTCCTTTGATAGAGCTTTCGCCACTCCTTTCTCACTTGTCCCACTTCAAAGAACACCTGTAGAGTCAAGGCAGCAAAATACCATCAAAGCATAGAGATCTATAACCATAAATAATGTAGGATCAGATATACATTAACCATATAGATACATATACAGACACACGATTCAGAGATATACAAACATATGGAGGAAAACTCAAATAGCTTTAATGATAGAAGTAGTAGAAGAGAGGATCACAACCAGGTTGTCTGATCCAGCATCATCCTCCCAGCATGAAAGCCCTCTTCACCTCATACAAAGCAAGATCACACAAGAATATCTTCAAAGAGAAACCAATAGCACTTCCTTGCAAATTACAAAATTACAGCCTGTGGATCTGTAGGATGAGGGATCCATATATAGATGTTTACAGGAGAGTGAGTCAGCTTCTGGCATTTTGATTAGTGTCATTTCACTGATAGTTCTTGGTTCCACTTGAAGATTTTATATCTCTTACTCATCCCTGGGCGAATTCAGAGAGGCAAGTGTCATATGAGCAGTTTCTAGAAGATTCTTTGGGTTCCCACCTAGCAAACTGCTTCTACCATTTGTCTGCTCTCGCTCATCGCACCCTACAGAATGGATTTCCAGTATGCATCACACCCCCCATGTGTACTAGGTGAGATGCATCACACCCTATGCATGGAGCAGTCTATATGGTCCTGTTTTGACCAGTTCTGAGTACTTTTTCATGGAGAACTTCTGGGAGATGATGTAATCAGCTGACCTTGTTCCTTTAGGGTATGAAACAACACTTTTAGGGGTTTAGAAGCATTTGGTTTATGGAAATATGTGATCGGGGTTGCAGTGCCCAAATATGTCTATAACACTCTATATTTTAATCTTTTTGGACCTAAGGGATCATTACACAAAAAGATCGAGTGCTTGTCTTGTTCAGCTCGTTAAAACTATCGAAAATTCATCTCTTTCGTATTATTTTATACTTTTTTGGACTTAAGCGATTATATTACGAAAAAGGACTACTGGAGTTTCCTTTCCATCTCTTTTAGACTCTCTAAAATTGAAAAGGACCTAGTCATCTTTGTCGTTAAACTTGTTAAAACAATAGCGACAAACTTGTCCATGCAAACAAGAACGAGTTTCACTATCGCTAGGCTCATTAAAACATAGCGACAGGTTTTCCCGAAGGGAAAATTATAGAACAAGCATATGTTATCCTCCTCAAGCTTGACAAAAATAAAGAGGCACTGATCAGCAATGACTGGGGAAAAAGGGAAGAAAACTTGAATAACTTCATTGGTAGCAAGTCGCTCTTGAACATGACACTTTCAGTCCATCACCATGATTGAGTTGAGTTGGGTTATTCCATTCACTGGTCATATCACCATTGGTCCTCTGTACCATCCATCTTGGGGTTAATGCTACCAATCCATTTTAGTGTCGCCGATATGTTCAAGAGAAGTCGCTTAGAGAATTCACCAACCTAGCTAATGCCTCATCCGCTGCAGTACCTTCACTCTCCATTTTTCATGACCACCATCCTGAACCTTGTATCATCATATCATTTTCACCTCCACAAAATCATTTTCTCCGTTCTGTGTCATAGATTTGGGATTCATTAAGGCCCTCCTACGATGGGTCACTTCTTGTCGACATCAACTCATTATCCAAGAAGTTGACTTAGGAACAACCCTTTCAGTAATTTGAAGCTTGCATGCCTCAATGGCAAGTTTCTCACTTCCGGCGAAAGGTTTACATCAATGGCCTTCGACCAAAAGATTTTGCGTGGTGTTCGACATCAACTCATGTATTCACACCACGTGAATTGTACTGCAATACCTTGAGGGTCATCATCATTATCAGTGATTCCTCTTGCGCTTGTTAACAGCTCACATCATTGGCTGGTAATTAGGTTATGTCTTTCCTTGTTCGACATCAAAACATCTTTTCACATGGATCGACTTGTACTTCGGGAAAAGATTCAACAAGTTTGAAGACCCCAGATCTAGTTTCATCCATCTAGGATGCGATATATTCAGAAAAATAAAGACATCAAATGTACATCATTGCTGCAAAGATAATCATCCAAGCTAAGGGATGATGGCTCTACCAGAATCATTAGTCTGCCACACAGATGGTTGTCTATCCTATGTACATGAAAATGAATTTATAAAGCTGAGCATGGGAATGCCCGCCTCAGCTAGATCATGAAAATATTATGAAGATAATGTATTGTATTGTATCTTATTACAGGTCACCTTCCAGTTCGAAAAACCTCAGATCCTCATGATAAAGAATTTCACTCAAAATCAAAAGATTTACGACCTCATGCTTTAGGGGGCAACTGTTATAGACATATTTGGGCATTGCAACCTAAATCACATATGTCCATAATCCAAGGGCTTCTAAACCCCTAAAAGTGTTGTTTCATACCCTAAAGGAACAAGGTCAACTGATTACATCATTTCCCAGAAGTTCTCCCTGAAAAACTGCTCAGAAATGGTCAAAACTGGACCATACAGACTGCTCCATGTTGACGGTGTGATGCATCTCACCTGTTACACATGGCGGGTGTGATGCATACTGAAAATCCATTCTGTAGGGTGCAATTAGCGAGAGCAGAAAAATGGCAGAAGCAGTTTTCTAGGTGGAAACTCAAAGAATCTTCTAGAAACTACTCATGTGACACTTGCCTCTCTGAATTCGCGCAGGGATGAGTAAGAGATCATGAAATCTCCAAGTGGAACCAAGAACTATCAGTGAAATGACACTAATCAAAATCCCAAAAGCTGACTCACTCTCCTGCAAACATCTATATATGGATCCCTCATCCTAGAGATCCAAAAAGGCTGAAATTTTGTAATTTGTAAGGAAGTGTTGTTGGTTTCTCTTTGAAGACATTGTATTGTTGGGTGATCTTTCTTTGTATGAGATGAAGAGGGCTTTCATGGAGGATGATGCTGGATCAGACGGCTTGTTTGTAATCCTCTCTTCTACTACCTCTATCAATAAAGCTATTTGAGTTTTCCTCCATATGCTTGTATATCTCTGAATATTGTATTTGTATATGCATTTATATGGTTAATGTACATCTGATCCTATATTGTTTATAGTTATAGATCTCTATGCTTTGATGGTATTTTGCTGCTTTGACTCTAGAGGTGTTCTTTGAAGTGGGACAAGTGAGAAAGCAGTGGCAAAAGCTCTATCAAAGGAGAGAGGAAAGAAGCAAGGAGACTAGCGAAAGACGGAGGTTGGTATTCTTTGCTTCTCTCTCATCTATCTCTCATAAAGGAAAACACAAGTAACTTTGGTTTATTTGTTTCTAAGATAGCTACCCGTCTTAGTGGGACTAGTAGCTCTAAATGGACACTAGTTTTCCCAATAACAATTATGTGTTGAATAGATATTTATGAAACATGTGAAAAGCTAAAACAAATCATTTGTACCATAGCAATCAAGAAAATACAACATATATATATATATATATATATATATATATATATATATATATATATATATATATATATATATATATATATATATATATATATATATATATATATATATATATATCTATATATATCTATATATATCTATATATATATATGGCGATAATGTTTGATACATCAAAACCCCAAAAAATAATATGTGTGTTCAAATAACATCCACAGCTCGTAGCCCTGATATATCCATGGCATGCGGGCCTCAAAAATGTAAATGTTGGACCTAGCAGCTAATCAGCATAGTGATTATGGTAACATAAAACTGGTCGTGCTACACGAGTCAGCAATTAGAAGATCCGATCAGATACCCCCACCGTATGCCTCTGGTACTAGCGTGGGATGTCTCCCACCGGGGCATACTCTAGGATACCATGAGTCAACCCCTCAAGATTCCTTGTGATCTCCTCCTCCTTGTCGCTTCCTTCCTGATAAGGAGCAACATCAAACTAGCGAGCGACGCGCCTGGCTATTGGGGACATCCCGACAGGACGCTCTAGTCCAACATCTGAATTGATAAAACAAAATGTTATCAACACATATATATCAAAAACAATTAAAAATCAAAAAATTAAAAATTTCTTTTTTACCTTCATCGTCGAAATCCTCCCCATCTGGAAGCGGCATATCTGGATCTCTACGGACGTCGGTACCAATGTACGGTCAATCCTCCACTACGATCAGTTGTCGTCATAACCATGAGAAGAAGGCGGGCTTGTAGGAGATATTCTGGCCCCCAGTGATTCTAGGCATGAAAGGACTCCAACAGACCATCCGTGGGTCTTGTGGCATCGGCAGATCTACCTTAGTCAGCTAGTACTAAAATAGCAGAACGCACTCCAGGAAGAAAGTCATTGGAACAGATATGAAGCAAAGTTACCTCAGATTCCCTGCCTTAGCTTTTGACAGCTGGCGTTTCCTGTTGATATTCATGGCTTCCACCCAATTGAAGATTGTCAGTGTTGTACAGTCGATAGCATACAAAAATTTTGACTTGTTGGTTTCATGCTCTACTTGGGACCCAACCACTCTTTTGATGGTCAACAGTAGCACTCTCAGTGTAAGATCTCACATAATGGCAATCTCAATCTTGCCGCTCTTGGATTTGAGGGCTTCTGGGCAATGTTTGTCAAGTAGCATGGATATGCTTGACCCAATCAACCATGACCCTTATAGGTTGACTAGTTCCCCTCTCCGAAATAGTCCTTTGATGAAATAGATGTCTGAATTTTCCAACTCCAGCTCCTAGTCACCAATGATAAAATTTTCTCAATTTATGTCCCAGAGACTAATCAGGTATGGAAGCAGCTCAGGTTGAGCCCACATCCCTGGTGTGAGAAATAACTTGAGGAGCCCATAGTTCCTCAAGGAATCCAAGCAATTCGGATCAACCATTGCTTGGGTGTCCACATCTTCGTGCTCGCGTTCTTTCCAGAAAACCATTTTCGATGATTATTTCCTGCAAAAACCATGTATTCAAGTCAATAATCATTTTTGGAAGCTGAAATTTGGATTCAAACGGTGGATTTAAGAGAAAAAATGCTTTTTATTTTGTTCACAGCATCGATGCCCCTCTTCTAAAAACAATTGAGCCGACGATGCGGTTGGTCATTTTAGCAACCCTCAGTCGGCACGATTCCATGCCCGGAAATCGCGCCAACTGAGGGTGATTTTTTTTTTTGCCAAAAACTCCCTAAAAAATCCAAAAAATACATAAGAAAAGAAATAAATAGTATGGAAATGGAGCTTAAGGACTTGGCTCTTACCTGCAACTTACAGCTCGATGAATGACCTCTCGGATCTCCCACAATCTGCTCTGAAAATATTAGGGCAAAAGTGGGTAAATTTTTTTTCACACAAAGGTGAAATGGTAAATGGTAAAAAATATTTACTTTTCCCTCCTTTTATTTGGTTTTTCATGAAATATTAGGGTTTTTAAGTATTTTTGACCTATTTTTCCTCAAGATTTGGATAATGCATTTTACTTTTTGTGCAGGGAAAGGTGATGGATGTTCAACGATGGTAACGAGTCAGGTTTCAACTCTTTTCTTAACTCGTAAAACTCAAATGAAAATATTGCTGAGTATTTTTCCCTTTCGACTCGTAAAAAAGAATAAAATGGGGTGTTTTCTTTCAAGATATTTTCCGTGTAGGTTTTAACCCCGTACAGAAATTACCTGCATACGAATTCTAAATCACAGAAAAATAAACAATGCGATAGCATAACACATAAAACACATATACACAGAGATTTTCTCCTGGATCCCAAAACCGAGACTACCAACTTGATTTTTCATTATTTTCCTTTCAATGTTACAATACATATTTGTACACGCCGAAGCATCCAATACCATGGACCGAAAATCATCGTGTCCAAAACCAAGGACCGAAAACCATAGGTAGGTTCGCCCAACCTAATATAGGGTCCAAAAAAAATTTTCCCGAGGCGCTGCCCCAGACCCCATAGAGGGGGGCTACTCGCCACCCTCTAACCCCCCAGTTCACTACATGGGTTAGTCGTGGAAAGAATATAACACAACCCAACAATCTCCCACTTGTTGTTTTCTTTCCACAGGGGGGCACAAGAGAGCTTAGTCATTTTTCCAGCCCTAAAATTCCCATTGTTTCTCTACACCAAGAGAACTTCTCAGAGCTCACAGATTTTGTCAATGCATCTGCAGTATTCTTCAAAGTGTCCACCTTTACCAGCAACACCTTTTTGTCTTCTATCATATCCCTCACAAAGTGATACTGAACATCAATGTGCATTGTCTTTGAATGATAAGCAGGGTTCTTTGCCAAGAAAATTTCACTTTGGCTATCACAGTCTATTCTTATAGCTCCCTGTACTAACCCCATACTTGAACACAATCTCTGCAACCAAACTGCTTCCTTTCTTGCATGAGTGGCTGCCATGTATTCTACGTCTGTAGTTGATAGTGCCACTACAGATTGTTTCTTACTCATCCAACTGACTGCACCTCCAAATAGGTTAAACACATACCCACTTGTAGATCTTCTCTGATCCAGATCTCCAGCCCAGTCTGCATCAACAAAGCCACGAATATCCAAAACTCTGTCCAATCCTGGTCTTCCTTGGTAGCACAAACCATAATCACTAGTGCCACGCAAATACCTGAAAACCCGCTTCACTGCTGTCCAGTGCTCCTTCCCTGGTTTTGACATAAACCTGCTCAATACTCCCACTGCATGTGCAATGTCTGGTCTAGTACAGACCATTGCATACATCAGGCTACCGACTACACTCACATATGGAACACGGGACATGTCCTCTTCCTCTTCTTGTGTCTTGGGACACTGTTCAGCAGATAACCTCACACCTACAGGAATAGGAACCTTCACCAATTTACTATCCTGCATATTAAACCTCTGTAGTATTGTCTCGACATACTTCCTCTGGTTTAACTAGAGCTTCCTCTTTGCCCGATCTCTTTTAATTTCCATGCCCAAAATATAGTTTGCAGCACCAAGATCTTTCATGTCGAATTTGGAGGACAATTGGGTCTTCAAGTCCTGGATAATTTCTTTGTCATTTCCAACCAACAACATATCATCCACATACAAGACCAGATAAATAACATGGTCACCAATTAATTTAAAATACACACAGTGATCTGCTTTGCTTCTGGTGAAGCCAAGTCCCCGTATAAATGTATCAAATTTCTGATACCACATCCTTGGTGAATGTTTTAACCCATACAGAGACTTCTTTAACTTGCATACCAATTCTTTCTTACCCTTCACCGCAAAGCCTTCAGGTTGCTTCATGTAGATTTCCTCTTCCAAATCCCGGTGAAGAAATGTTGTCTTCACATCCATCTGTTCTACCTCAAAATCAAAAGCAGCAGCAACAGATAAAAGTAACCTAATAGAAGTTACCTTGGCAACAGGAGAAAAAATATCACCAAAATCAATTCCCGGCACCTGGGAATAACCTTTTGCTACCAACCGAGCTTTGTATTTCTCCACCTTCCCTTCTGCATTTGTCTTCTTTTTAAACACCCATTTGCTACCAATGGGTTTCCTTCCAGCCGGCAACTCCACCAGATCCCAAGCCTCATTTTTGTGCAAAGATGCCATTTCATCAACCATGGCCTCTTTCCAGAGTTTTCCATCCTCTGAATCTACTGCTTCCTTCACAGTTCTGGGATCATCATCAGTAACAAACAAAGCAAAATTTGAACAGAAATCAGAAGGACTATACCTTTCTGGCTGCCTTCTTTCTCGAACTGATCTTCTCACAGCCGGAGTTTGTGGCTCTTCATCTTATGATTCCTCCTCTGCTACAGAGTCTGATTCTTCCTCCTTTAGCTCAAACTCTATCTTCTTAGGTTCCTTTGGTTGGACTTCATGTTTAATAACATCTTTTGCCTCTCTAAACACCACATCTCGGTTGTACACAACCTTCCGTGTGACTGGGTTCCAAAGCTTATAACCCTTTAAACCATCCTTATACCCAATAAAGATGCACTTTTCAGATTTACTATCCAACTTGGTTCATTTCTCCTTTGGAACATGTACATATGCATCACATCCAAATACCCTCAGATGTGAAAGAGAGGGTTTCTTACCAGTCCATACTTCTTGTGGAGTCTTATCCTCCAACGCTGATGAAGGTGACCTGTTGACCAAGTAACATGCAGTATCCACCGCCTTTGCCCAGAATTCCTGTCCTAACCTAGCACCACTGAGCATGCTTCTTGCCCTTTCCATCAACGTCTTGTTCATCCTTTCTGTGACTCCATTTTGCTGAGGTGTATATCGAGTAGTCTTCTGTCAGGCTATACCACACTTCTTACAGAATTCTTCAAATTCCTTGCTGCAAAACTCTCCACCATTATCTGTCCTCAACACCTTTATCTTCTTCTCTGTCTGATTTTCCACCAGAGCCTTAAATTCTTTAAACCTGTCAAAGACTTCAGATTTCTTCTTAAGGAAATATATCCATGTATTCCTTGAGAAGTCATCTATAAATGATACATAGTACACAGACTTACCCAGTGATGGAACCTTCACAGGTCCAAACACATCATTGTGCACAAGCTCTAATATCTGTTTCACCCTCTTACCACTAGAGGGGAAACTCACCCGATTCTGCTTCCCATATACACAATTTTCACAGAAATCAAAATCCAGAGAGCTATTAATCATACCTTCTACCATACCTTTACCATGAAGTATTTGAAGGCCCTTCTCTCCAATATGTCCAAGCCTTTGATGCCACAGCATGGTCTTCTCTCCAGAGACCACTAGATTTTCAGCTCCACTTTTAGGAACCACATAATTGTTGCATCCATCAACAACAATGCTACCTTGCAGCTTGTACAGAGTTCCAGTCTGAACTCCCCGCATCAATACCAGTGCTCCCCGAACCATCTTGCAGGTATCCTTCTCGAACACTGTTTTAACACCTGCATCATCCAACTTGCTTACAGAAATCAGATTTCTGGCCAATGCAGGAATATGCAGAACACCCGGAAGTGTTCTAACCCTTCTACCTTGCAACTTCAACTTTACTTTTCCGCGACCAATGATTCTAGCCTTCCTATCATCTCCTAAGAAGACATCACCACCATCATATTTCTCATACTTGCAGAACCACTCTCTATGGGGAGTGAAGTGAAAGGATGCACCTGAGTCAATCAACCATGCCTCATGATCTACATGTGTACTTGAAGAAGCCAAGTACACATCCCCACCTTCATCTGAGGTGGTTTTCACCTCTGTAGAAGGAGCATCATCAGATCCCTTTCCTTTATCAGGAGCTTTAGATTTACAGTCCCTTTTGAAGTGCCCTTCCTTTCCGAATTTCCAGCACACCACCTTTACAGGTTTTCATGGAGATTTAGATCTCCCTCTAGATTTAGATCTCCCACTCGATGACTTATTTTTGTTTCTATTATGGGACTGTCCTCGTACATACAAGGCATCACCATTCGGGCTCTCCATATTTTTCCGTCTCATCTCCTCCATCAACAAGGCTGAGACTATTTCATCAAACTGCAAAGCAGTTGCATTGCTACCTATTGCAATAACCAGACTATCCCACAAATCTGGTAGAGAACACAACAAACTGATGCACTTATCTTCATCTAAAATTTTAATATCAACAGACGCTAACTGACTTACCATAGTATTAAATGCGTTCAGATGCTCTGTCACCGAGTCTCCATCTTTCATCCTCAGGTTATACAACTTTTTCCGCAGGAACAGTTTATTCACCAGAGACTTAGATTGGTACAAAGTCCCTAACTTGTCCCACAAAGCCTTCGCCGTAGCTTCCCCTGATACATTCAACAATACTGAATCTGAGACACACAATTGTATTGTGCTCTTTGCCTTCCGATCCAACTTCTTCCATTCTTCATCGGTCACTCCCGTTGGTTTAGTACCTGGATCTACCGCGATCCACTGATCTTTACCCACCAACAGATCCTCCATCTTGAGTTTCCACAACTCAAAACTCTGACCATTGAACTTCTTGATCTCTATCTTTCTGCTACTCGCCATCTTCTTTCACCACCAGAACCGATCTCACAGATCTCCCACTGAACAGGGTCTACCACAGCCCCAAGCGAAACCCCTCAGCAACAAAGGTGTCCCCTTGAAGCCAAAATAGCTCCGATACCAAATGTAGGTTTTAACCCCGTACAGAAATTACCTGCATACGAATTCTAAATTACAGAAAAATAAACAATGTGAGAGCATAACACATAAAACACATATACACAGAGATTTTCCCCTGGATCCCAAAACCGAGACTACCAGCTTGATTTTTCATTATTTTCCTTTCAATGTTACAATACATATTTATACATGCCGAAGCAGCCAATACCATGGACCGAAAACCATCGCGTCCAAAACCAAGGACCAAAAACCATAGGTAGGTTCGCCCAACCTAATATAGGGTCCAAAAAAAAATTTCCCAGGGCGCTGCCCCGGACCCCGTAGAGGGGGGCTACCACCCCCCTTGTGACCCCCCCGCTGCGCAATTAATGCAACGAAGGGGGGGATCCGCCACCCCTCTAACCCCCCGATTCACTATGTGGGTTAGTCATGGAAAGAATATAACACAACCCAACATTCCAACCCTTTAAACACGAAAATATTGTCGAGCTCTTGTCCTTTTGAACTCGTTAACGGATGTGAAACGTCGTGCGCCCAGTATAAGTTTACCCCTTTTTTGGGCTAGGATGCACTATTTATGAAAAAGGTAGTCCTTGCCTGAAATGATCAAGAAGTTCTCTCAAGTATCATTTTCTACCATTTCAGGCTCGAGAGATATAAATGTATGAAAAGGGACCATGTGGAGTTTTCTTTTCCATGTCTTTTTCAAACTATCTAAACATGAAAAAGATACTGAGTTGCACCTTAGTCAACTCGTTAAAATATTAAATGACATCAAATTCATCACCATGGCGAATATGAGCTTCTCCTTCCTAGGGATCATTAAACTTACTAGGTCGGATTCATCCGAAGGATGGACTTACAGTGCAAGCATATGCTATCCCCTTCAAGTTGGCGATTAAAAAATAATTAGGGTACCTACAAGAAATGGTGGGGAGAAATTTGGAAATTCAATCAGTCATGTCGGCAAATCACTCTTGAACATGACACTTTATGTTTCATTTCAGGTTGGGATATCCTCCTTTTTATCACTAACCTTCCTAGATTGGGCCATTTATTTTTTCCTTCCATTTGATCTCTACCACGTCATTATGACCACCGATCCTATGGGTCCAAAAGCTGCCAAACTTCCAGTCGTGTCGTCGATATGTTCAAGAGTTCTCCTTCAATAGTTACACTTACCCCTAATTCTCTGTATCATCCAAAATCATTTTGCATCCCTTTGTCTCGTGTCGATGATGTGGGATACATTATGGTCCTCCTTCGAAACGGTCACTTCCTATTGACTTCATCTCTTTATCTAGGAAGTTGACTGAGAGACTCCCTTCCAGTACCTTAGAGATTGCATGCCCTAATGGTAAGTTCTTCGCACTCAATGACAAGTTCACATCATCGGCTTTTGATTGGGTGATTTCACGGGTGTTCGACTTCAATTCCTTTATTCACATTTCGTGAATTGCGATGATAGTACCTTGAGAACCATTGTCATTCTTGGTGGTTTCTCTCGCACTTGTTAATAGTTTATATCATCGGCTGGTAATCAAGCGGTTTTCTATCATGTTCATCACCAACACATCTATTCACATGTTAGAATTTGTACTTTGATCAGGTCATGTTGGAGTGCAAAACCCTAGGCTTAGATTACAAAAGTCTAGGTTGTAAGGTGGTCTGACATGATTGTGCTAATATGCATGTCTCTTTCAGATGGGTGGCTATGACCATACCATGAGTTGTCATATGTGATCCTTCTCATTATTGGATGGTTGTGACCATACCTTGGTTTTGATATGATCTTGTTCATCGGATGGTTGCACCTATGCCTGGATCCATTTACATGATCATTCTTTGGATGGTTGCATCCATACCAAGATTCATGTATCATTTCACCAAGTTTTCAGTAAAGTATATGTATCTTTAGTTGCTTGCAAGTTTCCAAAGCTAGACTCTCGTTCCCCGCACTGATTCATAAAGCATTTCACCCCTTACTCTAGTTCGGCCTTCACACTTTAGGGGGAATCTGTTACACAACATTTTTTCATTGTCCCTGTAATCCCGTTCCATGATACTGGAGGACCTCTACAGTGAACCCTACATGCTTTCCCTTCATGAAGAAACTCCCATTGTGTCCCTCTTCATGAGCAGAAAAATTCCCTTTTGCATAATTTCCGGTGCTAATGACCCGTGTCCTCCTTGCACCAATATGTAGGGATTACAATTGTCCCTAACGTTGATCAAAGTGACCGAGCCTTGTTCCAATCGCTCCAATCCTCTTTTGGAAAGTTTTTTAAATAAGGAGTCGAAGCTTCTAGCTCTAGAAGCTTCATAATGGAAGTCTGGTAAATTGTTAGGCTGGATGGAGTCGAGGAGATCAGTTTGGGATCCTTTCCCCTATTAGGATGGAACTACCTCAAGAGATAAGACCTTCTCCCATGAGAAGAGGAAACATCTCCCTTCCATCCATGCTATATAAACCTCCCTTTTTCCCAAGCACAAGCTAGTTCTAATTAGGCTCTCATTGAAGTTTTGATTGTGGAGTAATCAGCAAGTTATTCATAGTTTTAGCTCTCTAGTTGTGTGTGAGGGAGAAGTGTGAATTTGGTTTAGTGTGAAGACTAAAGGGAAGAGCCTTAAAACTACCATTGTTGAGGCCATCATGGAATGTTAACGGAAGTGTGTGGGAAACCAGATTTTTCGAAGGAGAACAACAACGTCAAGACAATGATTGTAACCTCTTCTTGATTTAATATATATGAAACTATCGATTGATTTCCTACATATTATGTCATCTCACATGTTTATGGATTAATGTTTCTTGACTTGTTAAGTAGGTTGAATACAATTTGTCTATTAGCACGGTTGTTTGTTGTTGTTGTTTACTTGTTTCAGGTGCTCGAAGAAGGAAACGAGAGATAGTTGGAGTGAGAAATCAAGATCATCACCAAACGGGATAAGCGTATTAAGAGGTAGTTCCTCTTAATTGGTTCTAACCTAAGGAAATCTTCCATATAATGTCTTGTTTGTGGCTAGACCCTCTCTCGGGCTAGAGGAATTATTTGTGTCCACACTTAGAATTTTACTTCACCACACTAATCTACCATGATGCATTATCTTTATTTTTCGGATGCAGGTGACCGGGAGAGAGGACAAGGCTCTGAAACTACACAGAGCACATTTGAGGTCAGGATGTGAGCTCCGGGCACTGTCAATGAAAATTGCACAGAGGTCACTAGGAGGTTGAGATGGGTAGTCCATATCAGCAGTGACTTTTTGCAGGATCTGGCTCAGTTGGACGACAAATCTGCGTAATGTTTCTAGGGAGACAGTGTAGGCAGCAGGGGGACACTAGCAGTGAAAACTTCACAGATTCTCCGAAGAGGGTGGCCGCGGGAGATTTTTGGCCAAAACTGCACAAAGTTGGGAGGTTGGCTTATAGGACATCACTACACATTTTCTGGGCTAAGAGAGATTTTGGGCAACTGGGAGACATCCCATGAAAACTGCATAGTTTTCAGGAGGAACAATAGGTTGCCTAACAGGGTGACTGGCTGACAAAACTACGCAATTTTTCGGGGCAATGCAATGACAAGAAGTGGGTGTCTGTCTAGAATGTATGCACAATTTCTTCAATCAGTGGAGGTGGGCATGCTTGCCACCTTCTGCGCAATTTTTTGGGTGAGTGAGACCTAGGGTCACTGTGTAGGTTTTAACCCTGTACAAAAATTATCTACATATGAATTCTAAAACACAAAAAAAAAACAATGCAAGAGCATAACACATAAAACACATATACACAGAGATTTTCCCCTGGATCCCAAAACTGGGGCTACCAGGTTGATTTTTCATTATGTTGCTTTCAATGTTACAATACATATATATACATTCCAAAGCATCCAATACCATGGATTGAAAACCATTATGCCCAAAACCATGTTCGAAAACCATGCACAAAACCATAGGTAGGTCTTCCCACCTAATATAGGGTCCAAAAACAATTTCCCTGGGGCACTGCCCCAGACCCCATAGAGGGAGGCTAAATGCCCCCCTCAAACCCCCTGTGACCCCCCGCTATGCAGTTGGCGCAATGAAGGGGGGGCTCCGGCCCCCCTTTAACCCCCCGGTTAACTAGGGAAGCTAGTCGTGGAAAGAATATAACACAACCCAACACACTGCCCGATCAAACTCACCTCTTAATCAGCTAGAGGCTTACAGGCAACACAAATTGAGATGGCTTACTAAGAAACTTTTGTGTTGTTCTGGGTCACAATCAGTCGGGTTGAATCCAGATTGGGCAGTGAAGATTGTCTAGGAGGCAACCTCAAGCTCTGTGCAATTCTGGGAAAAAATACATGTTCACTAAGGCTTGAGACTCCACAATGCATCTCAGCGAAAGTCCAACAGTTGGAGGGTGGTTTGGTCGATATAGTTTCAAAAAAATGACGAAATGTGTGAGTGAGTGAACTTGTGCATGCATGACCTTACGAACACAAACTTAACATGACTCGATGACAAGACACCTCGAACCATCAAGACAACACACACTTAGTGTGACTAACTGACGGGTGCGAGCGATAATTTTGACACTTGAGATATACAGTTGGTAAAACAAGTGAAAATGAAGCAAGACATGTAGAATAAACACATAAAATGAATTTTCATGTTTGCATACATGCATGTTACTGAGGATAGGATAATATGACAATGATAAGCAGTCCTGCAAGCTCAACTAAGAGGTGTACTTCAAAATATGTTATTTACTTACCATACTTACCCTCAAGATGATCATGCATCCGATGAAATTTGCATGTGGTCCTGATGTTTTCCATTACTTAGTTCCTTGGTCCTTCTCCTCAACTCCATGGAAGCGATTTCAACATGTCACCTTTTCCTATAGTCATTGAGAGGTAGATGTGTGGAATTTCAGTGGATAATGATTGCTTCTAGAATTAGGCTTGGGAGGCCCATCTACGCAATTTCTGTATGCAATACAAATAGGGAAACATGGACAACTTTGCACAGTTTTTAGGCACAATACACTGTTGCGGGATAGGGGTCCTGAGACGACACCTCTACGCAATTTCTAAGTGTAGTGAAGCTGGACTGCTCTGTGCATTTCTAGAGAAAATTGTTGGCTTCCTAACTGCTCTGCGCATTTTTGGAGAGCAATGTTGGCAAGGGTCTCTGTGGGCTACAGGGTTTTATCAAGTAAGGGAGGTTAGTGTCTCTGCAGGATGCGGGGTTTCAGCAGGAAATGGAGGTTCGTGTATTTGTGCACTGTGATGTTTTAGCAAGCAAGGGAGGTTGGTCTCTCTACGCATTGTGGGGTTTCAGCAGGCAAGGGAGGAAGCTTGATGGTTGCAGAAGCAAAGCGCACAGTTCCAAGAAGCTAGATGATGCTAGGTTTCTCAGGAAAATGGCTAAGTGTGAGATCAGTGAAGAATATGTAAACTTTGATAGGAATTGACTGTGATGGCACACAGATGCTTAGTGACAAAACATAGACCATCCAGAATGCATAAGACAAACTTTTCTTGATGCAACAACCTTTGTGAAAAGAGTGCGTGAAATGAATGTGAAACATGTCAATGTGATGACAACCACTCATGTGCACATGCTTTCCCTTGAAGCAAAACAACATTCCATTTTCATGAAAAACAACAACCCCTATGCCCAAAAATGACACATGTTGTGTAAAGATGAGAATGTGAACAACTCTTAGGATCAAGGAAGGGAGTTTGAAATCATCAACTTACCAATAAGTGAGCAAGGGTGATCGATCGCAGGATCCAAGGTAGGCTCTGAAATTTGCATGCAAGCCAAAATTTTGCAGGGTGGTTGTAGCCGCTACAACAACCTATGAGATCGGAGGTAGTTAAATTGGATTTTATCCATTGAGGTCTTGACCTTATTTTTCTCCTCTTCTCTTCACCTTTCTCCTTCTGATGTCAGTAAATTTATACCCAAGGCTTGGAAGTTTGATTTGGAAAGGATTTTAGCTAATACCTGCCCCTTGATTAGCTCCGTGGGTTTGATCTCCAGGTCATATTCTTGGATTTTAGCAATTCATTTACCTCTTTTTCCCTCACTGTCCCCTTGTACTAGAATGTCTTTCAAAACTTTTGTAGGAACATAAGTTGTTATCCTTGATTGCAGGACATATATTATGAAGGTATTTAGGGCCTTGACCAAGGAATAGGCATGCTTCTCCAAAATGTTATACTTTAACTCATCATCCTGTAGCACCTGACAAAAAAATGCTATTGGTTTCTCCTGTCCTTCACTGTTTTTCTTCCATAAGACAACATCCACTATGTGAGGAGAAGCAAAAGAGAAAATGAAAAATGGTTTTAGGTAGTCAGGGTTGACTAATATAGGAGCTTATGCAAAGGCCCTTTTGATTATGGAGAATGACTCCCAAGCTTCTTCAGTCCATTTTACCTCCCTATCCTTCTTCAACATCCCTGTAATTTCTTTAATTATCTTAGCATAATTGGGTATGAACCTCCTCAAAAAGTTGATTATGCCCAAGAAAGTCTGGATTTCTTTCATATTTCTTGGTAATGGGATGTTATTGATGGCTTCCACTCTCTTGGGATCTATCTTCAACCCTTATTTTTCCACGATGTGTCCTAGTGGCTTTCCCTCAGTTAAAGAAAACTAAGACTTCTTAGGATTTAAAGACAAGCAACATTTTTTGCATTTCTCAAAAGTGAGTCATAGATGTTCAATATGATCGCCATCTGTTTTAAAAAAGAGAGTTATGTCATCTAGGTAAATTACCACAAACTTATCTTGTTCTCCCACGAACATTATATCCATTGCTCTCTAAAAAGTGGCTCCTGCATTAATGAGTCTGAAGCACATTCTGGCATACATAAATGTCCCCAAGGCATGGTAAAAATAGTTTTCTTTTGATCCCCAGGATGCATAACTACTTGATTTTATCCAGAAAAACCATCCATCATAGACATACGAGCAAAGACCACCACCTTTTGCAAAATGTAGTAAATTTTAGGGATACAGTAATATCCTTTAATGAGGCCTTGTTTAGATTCCTAAAGTCGATACACAAACTTATTTACCCATTCGTCTCCCTGATAGGAACTAGATTTTCCACCTAATTTGAATACCTCTGGGGTACGATAATTTAGCTTGGAGCAACTTCCTCACCTCTTTCTCAATTGATGGAAGTAACAGAGGGTTTATTTTCCTAAGCTTTTGTTTGTATGGTTTCACCCCACTCTTCAAAGGAATTTAATTTTGGATGATATTAGTATCAAATTTTTTTAAATCATCATAAGACCAAGAAAACACATACATATACTACTTAAAAAGGTCCAGGTACATTTTTTTGTATTCCTTAGGAACTCCTTTGGCCAACTTAACTATTCGAGGATCCTAATATGAACCAATATTGTAGTCTTCCACATGTTCTTCAAATTCTTTCTCAATTGGCTTAGCAGTCGTGTCATTTGAGTTGAAAAATGTTTCCAAGGGAATGAAACCTTTGGAGATAGTATTACCTTTCAATTATAGAATCTTGTGCCCTGCAATGGTTTCTTCCCAGTTAGCCAGCTGCACATCCATCACTTTCTCTTCCTTCTCATCAATCTCCAAGCTTCATAATTCTCCATCGACCTCCATGAAGCATTTGATATGTTCCTCATCTTCAAACACCTTCCAATAATTAACATTGTCTGGTATTGAAGGCCTGTATCTAACTTCAATTTCGTATTTTAGCAAGGGGGTTTGACGAGGCTTGAAGTTATTAGCAGAGATAGATAAGGAATTAGGCATCCAGTTTCCATCTTTGGGCAAAAACTAGATGTTAAAAGCTAAGAAAAAGTTCTCAATCAGATCCCATACCTCATTTTGGCAGGCCTTCAGTCTTGGATTTTTGGTTTGGCATTGAATTCATATATGTTTCACCACCAGATCTAAATCCCCAAACACTGCCAAGCACCCAGTGTTGATATTTTTGGTAGCTTGCAGACCTAGCAGAAGCTTCATATTCAACAACACTATTTGTGGCTTCAAACTCTAGCTTGAAAGAGAGAGGGGTCAAGATACCTTCTAGGGGTACCAACAACACACCTGCACCATTTCCTTCCCTGGAATTCACACTCTGGTGATTGTTTGTCTAGTCAAATAGAACATTCCACCTGTGTCTCATCCATGATTTTATCATCTTCCGCTAACAATAAACAAGATAAATATTTCTCTTTACCATACATGGGGGCATTATTCGAACAGTCGGTCCTTGTAACCATATTCACAAATCTCGCTTCTCTATATAATTGACACTCTTCTGCACAAAAAATAGGAATGGTTTCATATGTTAAATCCATTTTAATGGATCCTCAATTTTTTTATCCCCGTGATATGGAAAAGATCATACCAAACCTTGCAGGGATATTAGCCATTATAATATCCATTACAACACTCTTCATAGGGATCTGAGCCAAATTGACTACCATGTCTTTAATCAACCCTAGACATTTTACTCTCTTGGATTCAAAATAATATAGATTACCACCAATAGTTCCATAACAGAGATTGGCACCAAATTGTGAGAAGCTCCTAAGTCAAGCATGCAATTATGTAAGAGAAGTTCATGAATTACCAAGTCACATAGAAAGTGGGAGTAGAAGGGTCTTTTTCCTCAACATGAGGTCCAAATACAACCATGGGTCTTTCTTCTTGGGGGTTTAGGTTGCCTTACATAGGAGTTATGGTAAATGGACACATAACTTAGATACTTGAATTTTTTGACTCAGATATTTCAACAATTTGGTTAAGGGAACAAATATTTTGACCATCACCATCTATTTTTTAAAAACTATAGGCAGAAGATTTTCTATCAGCTATGACAGCATTAGTAGGTTCTTTCTCTTTATCACAGACTAGTCTGGGTGGTAAAGGTGACTACTCTATTTTAGAGACCTCGCACTTATGGAGAATGGAAATGGAAGGCTCTTTGTTTTTGGGTGAGGCTTGGTCTAGAGGCTTCTTTCCTTTCTCTGATGATTTCAAAGGATTTGGAGGAGAGGACTCCTCATTTTTGTCTTGCATTCTATATATTTTCCTAGAAGGTCTAAAGTCATATTTCTCATGCAGTTGTTCTTGCACGAAATCAGAAAAGTGCCTGCAATAGTTGTCAATATCACCATCATCTAGTGGTGCATCCAAATCATCCCCTTCTACTTCAATAGCCTTTATTTCATTTTCTCCCTCTGAAAGAGAAGAAAATTTATTTTCTTGGACTTCTATTGTTTCTTTGGCATTCTCCTCTAGATCATCTTCCAAATACAATGGAGGTTGAATGTGATCTTGTTTATCCCTTCTCCCTTTGAAAGAGTTGCAAAGGAGGTCTCCTATACTGAGGATTGAAACTTGGGTTAGCAGCTGGTGGGTTTTTTCTAGGTGGATTTTGTTTTCCAACTCTAGTTTCACCTGCTTGTTAGATCGGTTTCTTATCATCTTGTTCATTTCCTCAAGTTTCTTCTCTTGAATTTCGTTTCCCTAGTTTAAGGAACTAGCTTCCTCTTTTCCTCTTCTCCTATCTCCATGATCGTTTCTACCTCTCCACTTCCTAGTAGAGGTAAAATTTGCCTCAATTTCTAAATCATCTATTTGGATCTGGTCTAAGGAGTGATACTTCCTTTCTTTGAGAGTGAAACCAAAATCTGGTTGTAAGGCCCCAGCAAAAACCACTTTAGCGGCAGCTTGAGGAGGTTTGATTTCAGCAAGGAGACTATTGTACAATTTGTTAAACCTTCTTATGAATTCTGACATGTCTTCATTATTTTTTTTCTTCATAACATTGAATTCAGTGAGGATATACCCATGGTCCCTCTTCTCCCCCCATTTCTGCATGAAATAATTCTCCATCTCTTCTCAAGTAGTGATTGAAGCATTACGTAGGTCTTTAAACCATTTTTTGGCTTCCCCATCTAGATACTGGACAAAAATCCTTAACACCACATCTAGGTGTTACACATTAAGGTTTTCAGCAAACGCATAGAAAAATTCTATATGCCTTGGTGTTGAAATGCCATATTCCTCTGTGAAACTTCACAAGAGCTTGAGATAGTATTGTGGCATACCATTCAAGAGTTGTGGCAAGTCCAATAGGGCATATTTGTTCAAGAAAAATATTGGGACAACCATATTGAGCAAGGGAGGTGGTATAATATTTATTATAGGTATTTGCTGAGGGGGTATCTGAGTCACAGCTAACTAGATCTAGGTTGGAAAATTATTCACACTCCGCGTTGGACTGTTTATAAGAATGTCTTTAACTTCTTCAACTTCAGGGGAGGGATGAAATGAGAAAGAAGGTGAACTGACATAAGCTTATTTGTTTTTCACTCTAAAAGGAAATGAGCCAAACGATACACAATGTTCTTTAGGATATTCTAAGAATTTGGAGGTAGACTCAAGGTAGTTTATCATATATTTTTGAGAGCTAGTTGATGATATTTCTGGAAAATATCTTGTGGAATCTGGAGTAACAGGGGTTTGCTCTTTCCAAATCCTTTGGGATATGATTTTCTCGGGGTTGAATAGGGGAGGATTTTTTTGTTGGCTTGTATCAGAGTGAGTATGACGTCTTTGGAAAGCTAGGGTTACCAAATAAATATACAGACAATGGAGTTGTCAGGGTGAGAGATCATTAATAAACACTTCCCTTGCTCACCCGATAGAGGGAATGTAACAATTGTTATACCCAAGGAAAAATATTATGATTCGATCCCCAGAAACAGCACCAGAACATCTTGTAGCTCCTAGAGACAACCCTAGGGTTGAGGAAAGGATCAGTGCCTAAGACATCTTATAGGATTTCTTTGAGGATTTGTTGAGATTTGTATCGCACTCCATATTTAATATAATTGGAAATAGATTGATTCAGAATTTGGTTCAATCACCCTTCACTAAGGTAGACTTAAATGTACACATATGTATGTAGGATGATAACGCTCATCCAAAGGATAAATGTCCTGATATTGATCTAAAAATCACTTATGTATGATCTCTATTAATTAATGTAGGTATTACAGACTCATGTGCTAGTGTGCCTATGTTATTTTAAGTAATGCATCGATAAGATTGCAAAATAAAAAAACACTGGAAAACAGTAAGAGAAACACAACAAGCAAATGCAAAACACAAAAATTTAATAAGGATTTCACCCAATCCTCCTGGGTTACATCTCCTAGTCCAGCTTTCAGTGGTGGCCTTCTTTTATTGTGTTTTAAGCAGAGTTTTTACAATGAGGAGCTCAATGTGAGTCTCCTATAACAAATGATGCTTAGCAGGGTGGTATTTGGATTCCCCAAGCCACTAGAGTACACAGACTCCCCCTTACCAAGTCTCGACCTCAACTGGTCTTAATGGGATGAGTCCAAGCTGGTACTCAGTTCCCGAACGATATCCTCACAGGGATTTTCTCGAACCTCTCAAGCCTTCTCGGTTCTGTCTACTTGATGTTTCCTTAGCTCTGTAGGTCAGCTCGGCTTCTGTTCTCTGCTCCTTGCTCTTCTCTGTTCCATCTCTTCTGTCCTCCTTGTCTGTTCTCTGTCTATTCATGGCTTAAAGCCAATCCGTCCCTTGACTGTTCACTTCCTCTTCTGGCCCTTCGGTTCACCTACCTCTGTTCGCTTGGAATTCCCTGCTTCTGTGTCATCGCAACTGTGTAACATTTCACAGGAGGTGGCCACTTTTCCTCTCACGAACTGAGCATGGAAAATTTTAGGGGTGAATTTTCACCCTTGGGCTAAATTAAGGGGTTTTATATTTTTATTTATATTTTGTATCATAGCACATTGTTACAAATCGCCTCAAATTTCTTTTATAAAAAAATTAGGTATGGAGTTTAGACCACCTTATTTTAAAGGAGAGGGTAAAAAAAGTAAATTTAGCCCTTGAAATTATGAGTTACAATCTTCCATTCGCCCTCATTTTCAAGAAAATGTATTTATGATAGTTATAAATATAAATATAAATACAGTGGAGGTATGGTAAATAAATAAAAATACAAATAAACTAGAGGTATGGTAAATAAATAAAACCTCTTTTTATATTTAGTCCATAACCCTCTTTCTATTTAAGAAGGCTCAAAAACTAGGTTTCATTTAAGTGAATCCTATGGGCCAAATACCATATTTATAAAAGAGGTATGGTAAATTAATAAAAATATAAATAAACGAGAGGTATGGTAAATAAATAAAACATTTTTTTATATTTACTCCATATGTCACCTTATATTTATGAACGCGCGTGTAAATAAATAAAAATATAAATAAAGTGGAGGTATGGTAAATAAATAAAACCTCTTTTTATACTTCAAAGGTATGATAAATAAATATAAATATAAATAAACTATAGGTATGGTAAATAAATAAAACCTCTTTCTATATTTAGTCCATAACCCTCTTTCTATTTAAGAAGGCTCAAAAAATAGGTTTTATTTAATTGAATCCTATTGGCCAAATACCATATTTATAAAAGAGGTATGGTAAATTAATAAAAATATAAATAAACGAGAGGTATGGTAAATAAATAAAACATTTTTTATATTTACTCCATTTACGAACACTCAAAAAATGTGTTATATTTAGGTGAAGCCTATGGGCCAAATTATTATTAATACCATGCAAAAAAAACATTATTAACCCTAATATTAGTATTAATAAAAATAAAAATGGCACATGGTATTGACCCATGGTATTCATATGGAATGCCCCCTATTTAAAGGGGGGAATTAAACTAGCATACATCCATTTTTACTCTGTATCAAATATCATGATATGCAAACTAACATAGAGAAAAAATATTTGATCCCTCTCGGGGCTTGGTAGATCAAGAGTAAAAATGGATCTTGTAATTTAATGTCACTTAAACATTTTAACTTGGTTAAAAAAAAAAAAAAAAAAAAAATCAATTATTAATTTTTATAAGTTACTATTAGTAGTTTTTAAGGTCCATGTTTATGATAACCCATGGTAATACCATGGTATTCATGTGAGCATAGACTATTTAAAGGGGAAATTATATCAGCTTAGATCCATCTTAATTCCGGGTCTACCAAGTGCGGGAGGGATAAATAGATTTTATCCCTCTAAGAGTGGTAGATGTGGAGTTAAGATGGATATAGGTTGGTTTTTATGATATTGAAGATATTAAATAGACTAAGGAAATTATATTGTAAAAATAATCTTAAGGTGAATGGTTAAAGCTACATTCAGTCACTTCACAAAATTTAGTAAAAAATACCGATATCTCCATTAATATTGGTTTTTTTTGATTTAACAAAAAAAAAAATCAAAACAATGAAATCTTAACTCTTTCCGAATCACCCTCGTAGAAGAGAGATAGTCGCTGTTGTTATAGGGAAAAGTGTCTATTTAGAACTGCTCTATCCCACTAAGGTGTGACAGCTACCTTAGAAACAAATAGAGAAAAACTACTTTTGTATTTCCTTTATGAATTATAGATAGAGAGGAATAGAAAGAACCAACCTGTGTCTTGCGCTAATCCTTTGATCCAATCCCTCTCTTCTTTGATAGTCTCCAGCTACCTACTCCCTTGCATGCCCAGCTTCACAAAGTACCTGTAAGATCACAGAAGCAAAACACTATACAAAGACATGGATCTATATTCATAAACAACTTAGGATCAGATTTAAGTTAACCATACAAATGTAACAAGCATCAATGATACAAAAGCATGGAGGAGAACTCAAATGGTTTTTATTGATAAACAAGAAAAGATCCAGGAGGAATTACAACCAGTGGTTCTGACCCAGCATCAACCTCCCAGCAAAGAAGCCCCTCTTCACCTCAAACAAAGCATAAATCACCCAACAATCTGATGTTTGTCTCTAGAAACCAACAACAATTCCTCACAATATGCAAAATTCCAGCCTCTGGATCTCTGGAATGAGGGATCCATATATAGATATCTGTAAGGAGGATGAGTCAGCTTGTGATTTGATTAGTGTCTTCTCTCTGTCAGTTCTTGCTTCCACTTGGAGACTAAGGGCCTCTTGCTCATCCTTGGTCGAATTCAGTGAGGCAAGTGTCACAGGAGAAGATTCTGGAAGCTTCCATTGCCTCTCCACCTCACGGAATGACACTGCCATTTGTCATTTCTCGCCCATCGCACCCTACAGAAGGGATTTTTTAAATGCAACGCACCCTCACAGTGCATTTTGGTGAGATGCAATGCACCTAGCCAGTGGAGTAGCTGCAATGATCCTGATTTGACCAATTCTGAGCAGTTTATGGTGGAGAACTTCTGGGAGAAGATGTAATCTGTTGACCTTGTTCCTTTAGGGGTTAGAACAAAACTTTTAGGGACTTAGGAGCCCTTGGTTTATGGACATTTCATGCTTGGGTTTGTAGGGCACAAAAATGTCTATAACAGTTGCCCCCTAAAGTATGAGGCCGTTAACCTTTTGGTGTCGGGTGAAATGCTTTATTATGAGGATCCGAAGTTCTTTCAATGCTGGGAGGAGACTTGTAATAAGATACAATACAATACATTATCTTCATAATATTTTCATGATCTTGCTGAGGCGGGCATTCCCATGCTCAGCTTTATAAATTCATTTTCATGTACATAGGACAGACAACCATCTGAGTGTAGACTGATGATTCTAATAGAGCCATCATCCTTTTGGTAGGATGATTATCTGTGCTGCAATGTTGTACATTTAATGTTTTTATTTCCTTGAATATATATCGCAGCCCGGATGGATGAAAATAGATCCGGGGTCTTCAATCTCGTCCGATATTCACTCGAAGTACAAGTCAATCCATGCGAGAAATGTTCTAACGTCGAACATGGAAAGACATCGCTTGATTACCAGTCAATGATGTAAATTGTTAACAAGCGCGAGAGGAATCACCGATAATGATAATGATCCTCAAGGTACTGCAGTACAATTCACGTGGTGTGAATAGAGGACTTGGCGTCGAACACCACGCAAAATCTTTCGGTCGAAGGCCATTGATGTAAACCTGTCGCTGGAAGTGAGAAACTTGCCATTGAGGCATGCAAGCTTCAAAGTATTGAATGGGGTGTTCCTAGATCAACTTCTTGGATAATGAGTTGATGTCGACAAGAAGTGATCCGTCACAGGAGGGCCTTAATGAATCCCACATCAATGACACGGAACGGAGCAAATGATTTTGATGGAGGTGAAAACGATCTGGTGATATAAGGTTCAGGGTGGCGGTCATGAAAGAACAGAGTATAATGTATGGTAGTGGGTGAGACACAGGTGACTTCTCTGGATGACTTCTCTTGAACATATTGGCGACACTGATGTGATGGATTGGTAGCATTAACCCCAAATGTGGATGGTATGGCGTGACCATGGTGATGTGACCGGTGAATGAAACAACCCAACCCGACTCGGACACGGAGTGGAAGTGTCATGTTCAAGAGCGACTTGCTACCAACAAAGTTTCTTTGAGTTTTCTTCCCAATTTTTCCCCAGTCATTGCTGACCAGTACCTCTTTATTTTTGTCAAGCTTGAGGAGGATAACATATGCTTGTTCTATAATTTTCCCTTCGGGCAAACCCATCGCTATGTTTTAACGAGCCTAGCGATAGTGAAACTCGTTCTCGTCTAAAGACAAGTTTGTCGCTATTAATCTTTTTAACGAGTTTAACGACAAAGATAACTCGGTCCTTTTCAATTTTAGAGAGTCTGAAAAGGAACGTAAAGGTAACTCCAAAATTCCTTTTTCGTCATCTAATCCCTTAAGTCCGAAAAAGTATAAAACAATACAAAAGGGATGAATTTTCGATAGTTTTAACGAGCCGAACAAAACAAGCGCTCGATCTTTTTGTGTAATAATTCCTCAGGTCCAAAAAGATTAAAATCTAGAGGAGGGATAGCACTTCCTGTCCCTTTAACGAGCTAGAGAGGCCAATGGCTCGACAATCTTTTCATATTTTACGAGTCAGTTGAAAAGAGCTTAAAGGAGACTCGTCTTTTGAGGAACGAGTGATAAAACGGGTAGAAGCTGATTCCAGGTAAGGTTTGGAATTTTCCAATCACGGCAGTGTCACAAGGATGGCTAGTGAAATCACTCTTTGCAGTTGTTCCTCAAAAATGGGTAAACAATCAAATGGAGGTAAATGATCGGCCAATGAAAAGTGGAGGTGACGGTGCAAACACGACCAAGGCTTTAACGGCTGAAGTACTACATTAACGATGGTTATTTACCGAGGAATAGTTCATTTTTTAACGAGCTTAAACGCGGGTGGAAACATTTGCTCATGTCTTATGTTTATTTTTTAACGAGCTTGAACTATGTGCTAAAACTGCTCGATTAATCCAGTCTTGTGATAAGAAAGTCTCATATAAAAACGGCAACTTTTAGAGATTTTCCCCACGTCCTTTCTTTATGCAAGTTAGGAAACGACCAATCCTACGAGTTTAAAGGGGTAGAGGTCCTAAAAATTTAAAAAATAAATAGTCGCTCTTTGCTTGCATTCCAAAAGGTTTGCATGCCCCCAGGTATAAAACAGAGTTTCAAGGTTACCCCTTCTTTAGTCCGTTAAAACATTTGTTTTACCGAGAGAGGCCTACCTCTTACAGGTTACCCAAAGATCATTCTATTCACAGCGCAAACAAAACATTTCTCCGGCGATGTCTACTGAAATAAACAAAGGTGAGCGACGATGCCCGTCAACTCACATAACTTTGACAAGAGAATCTTGTTCTAGAATAACCCCCTCTTCCAATCACGGACGGGGGTACAGACTAGTCATATTCTCCCGCAGAAACCTACCCTATACCCGAAGTTTTCCTGCTGAAGCAGACCAGGGTGCATGCCCCCTGGGTTTCAGTCATATCCCTCCGAATCACTCGCGCTCATCGGGAGGACGGACTGGAGATTGAGACATTTCTTGCGTGAAAAGACCATTTAGGGATGGTATATGACTATTTGCTATGCGTGATCCGGGAAATGAAAGCTGGTCCACGAGCTTGACCACTCTTCCTTCGTGCGGAAAACACATCACTCTAAAGAGTGATGAGACAATGGCTCTCATGCAATAAATATAGTCTCGTCCAAGGAGTAGATTGTAATCCAGGGGTTCTTGAACTACCATTACATTCATGTGAACGGTTTTCCCTCTCAATGTTATGGGCACATCGGGAAGGATCCCTAATGGTTGACTGGTTCCTTTATCAAAGCCTGTCAGATTTCTCATCTCAGGCAAAAGTGATGGCGAACCAAGCGCTTTCCAAACAGTCGAGGAAAGGATACTCACAGAAACCCCCTCATCTATGACGGTACCAGCCATAACCATTCTATATATTTGAACAATAATTCGGAATGGTACACTAGCTGGTAAACGGGGTCTGCCTAGTTGATTCCAGTCGAAGGAGACAACTAGGTTGCTTGGAGGTGGGACCGAATAGACGGCTGGGTATGACTCTGACGAACTTCCTTCCTGCGGTAAAGGAACAGGTAAATTGCCCCCGTGTTCGTTGGAGTCTGTGCTTATGAAAAGAATTTGGACGGTGTCATCCTTCTTCTCTTCAGTGATTGTATCATTTGAAGATGGAACCTCTGAAGGCAAAACCGGGTCAACTGCCGTCTCGACCTTTTGACTTTCGTCTGGTAGGGATTCAGATGGTTCATCTTCAATGACAGATGCTTCGGCCGACCACCTGAGTGGGTCAGCCGGATTTTCAACTAGTGACAGACTCGGCAAGAGTTTTTTATATCCAAGAGGAAGTCGTAATGGTGAAACCAGACGATCATTCAAAACTCTTTTAGCTTCGTCTAAGAAGGGACAACGGTGGACGGCATGATCGCCTTCGCACAGTTTACAAGGAAATCTACATTTTCCTTTTTGTCCTGGGGCTTCACTTTCACTAGTTGACGGTGTGTTTTCAACATGATCATCAGAGGTTGACGACACCGGGTTGTGTAAACGAGGAGACCAGTCTCTTAAGATCCGAGGGATGCAAGGACAATCTCTGTGAAAGTGGTCTCCTTTGCAAATGACACATGGCGATTTAGGCCTGGTCGGTGCAGTGTGTGGATTTTCGTTAGACGACACTCGTTTGCCCCCATTCGCTTTTGGCTCCTTCTTCTTCTTCTCTTTCTTCTTCTTTTCCTTCTTCTCCTTAGGAACTTGACTTTTGGCTTTACCAGCCCCATCAAGCGAAGAGGAAGGAGGAGAGGAAGAATTAGAGGAAGTAGAAGGTTGGTGGGTAACTCTGGACTCGTCTAATTGCTGATTCGATTGTTCAGGAATAGTGGTGTTCTGAACGACAGAGGTTGAGAAGAGCCATACAGGCAAACCAATTGTCAGTCCTGGAAGCGACAATGTGGCCATATGGGGCGCACCAACATCTCCCCAAGAGGAGAAGGGACTAGGATTTCCTCCAAGGGGAATTCCTTGGTTGGTTGACTCCATTTTCTCAACCCAAGATCAACGTAGGAAAGGGGTAATGAATATTCCGTTTAAAATAAATTTTTAGACGCTTTGACACAACTTGTTTTTTCAGTTTTTAAGAGTCGAGAAAAAACAAAAGATGACTCTAGTCTCCTTCGATTTTTAATGAGCCTGAAGTGACAAGTGCTCAGATGGACCTTTTCCGTTAAGGAGTCTGAAAAGGAACGAAAGGGACTGCTCTAGAAGTCTAGGTAGAGGGAGTACCAAACCAATCACAAAACTGCAGAATACTTTTTACGGTACGACAGTCAATCTTCCCGAATGCTGTGTTCAGTGCATTGCGATCGATAGGGCGGCAGACACGGCTTCCTATGGATAAAGGATTTAAGCCTATAGGGGTCTCCCAAAATATACTCGACGGTACGTGGGAGCACAAGTCCGTACTGGCACTTATCGTCTCAAAGTGGAGGAATCACCCAACCATCAGTGAGAACAACAGTTACCAGGCTTTACGACGCCGGAATACGTCTCTAGCCTAGACCTCTAAATGTTGTGCGTTAAGTTCCAAAGCATTGTTAGATTCATTGAATTTATTTTAAGTTGATCTTGTTTATGAAGTTTGCCTTTCGGGTTCACCATGAGATGTAGATGTAATTCCTAAAATGCAATCTAAAGATGATAAACAAACTTTTATCTCTTTTGTGCAATGAAAATCCTAGCTACTAGGGGAAAAGAAAGACATAATCTTTTCACAAAGAGCAAAGAGCACACTGTAAATGCACTTTCCTAAATCAAGCCAAACAGACTGTCTATATGCAAATGCACATGCATGTACTTGTTTTAGACTTTCTTAGTATTGATGCTAAAAAGAAAGTTGATGTACAAATCTGAATTTCTTTTCAAGCGACAAATATAAACAAGCTCTTTTTCGAAATCAAAAACAGAGATGATTACGACACCTTACGATTTTGAAATGAACACTTGTTCTTGACACTAGAAAATTACAAATTCAGACCAAAGGCAATAGTAACAGGATAATCGACCATCAACAGCTATCAAATTTTCTCCTATGATCGAAATCGACACTTGCGACAGATTCAAATCAAAGGACGACAGTACGACTATGCTACTTTTGCAAAGGAAAACTGTAAACGACTCAACAAACACACAAAAACATCTACAGTTCTTTTGTACAAAGGAGGCGGAATAACAGCAAGGAAAAGAGGTTTCAAACAGACATATACTGATCACAGGCAGCAAAATTTAGGGATAGAACTAGAAAGAATGAAGCACAGGAACCACAGCTGCACAGAGCTAGTCTGATCAGCGCACCTGTAACACAGAGAATCTGAAATGCAGCGCAGGTTGCCCCTTCGGGAAGTGCTCTGAAATTCAGGATCTCTAAACAGTACCTGCACTGGGCCAGAAACGAGACTCTGTCTGGGTTCCGGGTCACAGTTTGCAGTTCAGTCCTTGGTTTTTGGCTGAGTAAAAAGCAATCAGTAATGCAACAATCAGGGGTAGATCTAAGGAGGATCTAAGAGCTATCACAAGGGCAATCAGATAGTTTGTGAATCAGTTGTTTAAATCATAAACAGATCCAGTGAATGGATTGAAGCAGCATCTACTTTGCATTTGTTATGGCAAATGCAGTTCGAATGCTACTTGTAAGTTTATGAAACAAACAACAAAGAATGATAAACAAACAAACTAATTAGATCCCCAGTGGAGTCGCCATTTTGTTACAGGGAAAAGTGTCTATTTAGAACTGCTCTATCCCACTAAGGTGTGACAGCTACCTTAGAAACAAACAGAGAAAAACTACTTTTGTATTTCCTTTATGAATTATAGATAGAGAGGAATAGAAAGAACCAACCTGTGTCTTGCGCTAATCCTTTGATCCAATCCCTCTCTTCTTTGATAGTCTCCAGCTACCTGCTCCCTTGCATGCCTAGCTTCACAAAGTACCTGTAAGATCACAGAAGCAAAACACTATACAAAGACATGGATCTATATTCATAAACAACTTAGGATCAAATTTAAGTTAACCATACAAATGTAACAAGCATCAATGATACAAAAGCATGGAGGAGAACTCAAATAGTTTTTATTGATAAACAAGAAAAGATCCAGGAGGAGTTACAACCAGTGGTTCCGACCCAGCATCAACCTCCCAGCAAAGAAGCCCCTCTTCACCTCAAACAAAGCATAAATCACCCAACAATCTGATGTTTGTCTCTAGAAACCAACAGCAATTCCTCACAATATGCAAAATTCCAGCCTCTGGATCTCTAGGATGAGGGATCCATATATAGATATTTGTAAGGAGGATGAGTCAGCTTGTGATTTGATTAGTGTCTTCTCTCTGTCAGTTCTTGCTTCCACTTGGAGACTGAGGGCCTCTTACTCATCCTTGGTCGAATTCAGTGAGGCAAGTGTCACAGGAGAAGATTCTGGAAGCTTCCATTGCCTCTCCACCTCGCGGAATGACACTGCCATTTGTCATTTCTCGCCCATCGCACCCTATAGAAGGGAGTTTTGAAATTCAACGCACCCTCACAGTGCATTTGGGTGAGATGCAACGCACCTAGCCAGTGGAGCAGTTGCAATGATCCTGATTTGACCAATTCTGAGCAGTTTCTGGTGGAGAACTTCTGGGAGAAGATGTAATCTGTTGACCTTGTTCCTTTAGGGGTTAGAACAACACTTTTAGGGACTTAGGAGCCCTTGGTTTATGGACATTTCATGCTTGGGTTTGTAGGGCACAAAAATGTCTATAACAGCTGCCCAGATTTCCCACCATTTTTCAAGCATTCTCAATATGATATCTTCATGAAAAAGTTAAGGTACTGATCTTGGATTAGTTGTTTGAAAAATATGCTAGTTTGTACAACCTTTCATCTTCTCTGCTATTCTTAGTTTATTGTAATGTGTATGGGTTGGATCACTACACCATATTGTCCTAAAAGGTGGAGATTGTGCACCAAAAAGGAAATTAATCCACATGTTACAATGCTGTCAAAAATGGTATGAAGGTAGTGAATTATGCTAATAAGAAATTTAGATTGGGAGAGATGTAATGAAATTTTATTATTTAATTAAATATTTCCAATTAAAATAATAATAAATCTACATTTATATATTTATATATTGATTGGAACGCTTCTGACAATGATCACTTCTTTCCATTAGATCCCCCTCAGGCCTTTGGGATACCTACTACTTCATTATATTATATAGTTGGGGCTTGCTACTTGTTGGTGTGTTGGGGTAAACAAACTTGATGTGTTTCTTTTTTATCTCACAGTTTGATTCTATGGAATAAGAAAGAAATTTGATAGTTTGGCTAAAGTGGTAGCTTGACAAAAGTGATAGAGAAAACATTAATCTCTCCTACCATGACAAACATTCCATTAAAACTTGCAACATGGTTTGTAGGAAGTGAAAATTATGTTTCTTTTTTCCAAACATGTATGTCAGTATATTACTGTTTAATGAATATGTTTTATTATTATCATATATGGTTTCATACTTTAACAAAACATTCACCAAGACTTCACAATGTTTTATTATTCAGTGAAAGATTTTCCAAGATCTTACAAGATTTTATAATTCAGTAAAAGATTCACCATGACTTTACAAGATAATATAATATGGTGAGATATTTTCCAAAATATATATATATACATATTATATTACTGATAAAATTTCCTCCCATTTTTCCTATGTATCATGGGGATTCGCCCATTTATTATACATATAAATTTAGGGTGGTTCTTAAAATTTTCCCTGGAACTGAGCGCCGGCTCTTCCTCGAACGATTCGTTATTTCAGTTACTTTGTGAAATGATTCATCGGCCAGCTCAGCAGTCAAATCGGACTTCAAACTTTTATATGCCTTAGCTTATTCTCCCCTCCAAATCCAGTTTCCCATCGGGTGCAATCTCTGTCGTTAGATCTGGGACCTCCAGATCCTACGGTTATCGCTCTTATCACATGGTTGACTTGCTCGAACGTTAGCCCGCGATGAGTGCGGTTTTCTCTCTCATCCACCGGACACGCATCATTCAATGTATGGAATCGCTTGGTCCTCTGACAAACCCACTTACTGCCCGAAATGCCTCCGATATTCCACCAGTTTTGGAGCGCGGGACCCGCCTTCTGTTTTATTGCTTTTCCCATGGTTTTCTAGTTTCCCTTGTGACCGTGCACTCGAGGCTTTTCCTTCTCGAGGGGTTTTTCCCAGCGGTGCACAATTAGCTCCAGATCCTACAGTTATTACTCTTATCGCGCGGTTGACTTGCTCGAACGTTAGCCCGCGATGAGAGCGGTTTTCTCTCTCATCCGCCAGACACACGTCATTCAACGTATGGACTCGCTTGGTCCTCTGACAAACCCGCTTACCACCCGAAATGCCTCTGATATTCCATCGGTTTTGGAGCGCGGGACCCGCCTTCTATTTTAGTGCTTTTCCCATAGTTTTCTAGTTTCCCTTGTGACCATGCACTCGGGGCTTTTCCTTCTCGAGGGGTTTTCGCCTAATGATGCGCATCAGAAATAACCTTCGTTTCTAGGTTTGAGCCTCCTAACTGCCATTTTTGCTCCATGCACAGTCCCCATGGGCCAACGGCTACCACGCTTTGACTGAAGGTCCTTGTTGCTCTGTGCTGGCTAAAATTTCCCATTATACAGAGGTTATTTCTGATAGCTCGTTGTCTACAAGATTTTGAAGTCTGTCATGATTTGAAACAGTCATAGAACTCTGATCATTTTCATGGATCCAATTCAAATCACAGTCTTCCCACTGAAAAAGCTTTTGGACCACCAAAAGTTGATTTTCAAGCATCGACTAAGTGAGGGTACAATTGTCTCACTTGTCCAATCTCTATCCACTTTGTATTGCTTGGATTTGAACCCTTGAGCCCAATTCTGAGGTACTCAACATCTCCCTTGCACATCGTTCTCACCTTCCTATCCAAAACTATGTCTTCCTGTAATTCATTAAGATATTCAGGTAGCAGGTCATCAATAGAAGGCAATTGACTCTCCTCTTCAAGATCCTCAATTAGTGAAGGTTCAAACAATCTCAAGTTATCTGCATTTACGACTGATTGGATGTGCATGTAAGCTGGTAGATCAAGGCGAAAAGCATTCTCACCAATTTTCTCAAGTATCTTGAAAGGTCCATACCTGATGGGCTTTAGCTTCTTACCTTCACCTTGCATTCTGTCCTTGTTGATATACAACCAGACTTGATCACCAACTTGGAAAGTATGCTCCATCCGATGCTTGTCATGCCTTGCCTTGTATTTGGCTTGGCTCTTTTCTAGCTATTCTTGTACTACCTGGTGGATCTCTTGGATATGTTCAATGAACCTAGTTGCCCTGTCCACATCATTGTGTCCCTCAACTGTTGTGTCCATACCAAAGACAAAATCCAAGGGTGACTTGGGTGTAAAACTAAAATAGGTCTCAAAAGGAGATCTCTGCGTGGAAGAATGTTTGGCTCTGTTGTAAGCATGCTACACATAACACAAATTTTCATCCCAAATCTTAGGATGCTTGCTGCAATAACCTTTGAGTAATTGGATCAGTGTCCTGTTGACTAATTATGTCTGGCCATCGGTTTGTGGATGGAAAGTTGTTCTTTTCTTCAGTTTGGTGTCCATCAGTTCCCATAGACTTGACCAAAACTTTCCCACAAATCGGGTGTCTCGATCAGATATAATGGAAGTGAGTAATCCAAAATGAACCCATACATGTTGAAAGAACAATTTTGCAGTTTGTTCAACTGTAATCTGTTTATTACAAGGTATCAAAATACACATTTTGCTGAACCTATCCACAACAACATACAGATAATCATGACCTTTCCTAGATTTGGGCAGTCCTCCAACAAAGTCCATGGAAACACTTTCCCAAGGATGAGAAGGAATTGGTAATGGAGTGTACAAGCCAAGTTTTCTATTGTTGGGCTTGCTTTTAGCACATATAGTACACCCTCTCAAATATCTAGAAACTGTCTCGTTCATTTTTTGCCAATAACAAAACCTTTGCAGCTGTGCAACTATTTTACTTACCCCAAAGTAACCTGATATTAGAGAAGTGTGTGCTTCTCGAATTATCTTTACTCTTTCAGTTTGTGGAATGCATAGCTTCCCACAATGATATAAGAGTCAGTCCTTAATATGATAATCCAATTCTTCTACTCATTTGCCTTGAATTAAAGTTGAATATACATCTTTAAAGTCTATATCTTGAGCATATTGTTCAATGTAGCTCTCATGTAACACAGAATTATGCTTAAGTATAGTAGATGCATTTATAATAGGTCTAGATAACATATCTGCAACTTTATTGTGTATGCCCTTTTTATATCTGATGACTAAATCAAACTCTTGTAGAAAACCCATCCATCTATAGTGTCTTAATTGCTGCAACTTAGTTTGGGAGTGTAGATATTGAAGTGGTTGATGATCAGTATGTATTACTGTCTCTTTGCCCATTAAGTAATGTTTCCACTTTTTCACACTCTGTACTAATGCATACAATTATTTATCATATGTAGGATAGTTAACTACTGCAGAGTTAAATGTCTCAGAATGATAACATATGGGTTTATCGTGTTGTATCAACACTTCTCCCATGGCATAGTCACTGGCATCCATTTGGATCTCAAAGGGTCTTTGAAGATCAGGTAGTGCTAGTACTGGTGCTGTACTAATATTTTCTTTCAAGGTGTCGAAGGCTTTCTGTTGTTTGCCTCCCCACTGAAACATCTTGTTCAATCGTGTTAAAGCATGTAAGGCAACTGCAATTAAGGAAAAGTTAGAAATGAACTTTCCCCAATATTGTGTTGCTCCTAAGAAGCTCCTAACTTTTGTAGCAGATTTGAGTTTAGGCCAGTTTACAATGACTGCCACCTTAGAGGGATCTATCTTCAATTCACCACCCCCTACTATATGTCCCAAATAATTCAAAGATGTTTTGCCAAATTCACATTTTGAGAGTTTAACATAAAGTTTTTCTCTTTTCAAAACATATAGTGTCTGCTTAACATGCTTTAAATGTTCTTCACATGTTTTGCTAAATATTAGAATGTCATCCAGATACATAATAACAAAATCATCAAGAAAATGTCTGAGTACATCATTCATTATTCTCATGAAAGTAGCAGGAGCATTAGTTAAGCCAAAAGGCATAACCAACCACTCATACAATCCCTGCTTTGTCTTGAAAGAAATATTCCATGCATCTTGTTCTGCAACTCTGACCTGATGATATCCACTATGCAAGTCTAACTTGGAAAAATAAATAGCTTCTTTCAATTGATCTAATAGACCATCTATGTGAGGAAGGGGATAACAATTTTTTATTGTTATCTTATTCAGTGCTCGGTAATCAATGCACATTCTCCATGAGCCATCTTTCTTTCTCACCAAAATGATTGGAGATCCACATGGTGATGTGCTAGGTCCGATGAACCCCTTCTCAAGCAACTCCTACACCTGCTTCTTGATTTATACATTCTCTAAAGTAGACAACCTTTTATACCTGTGGCTGCAATGGTTGTTTCATCTCCTAAGTATGACCCTAAATCTTTCTGAATAGTTGCAACAGTATTCTTCTTCTTGCCCTCGAACTTCTTAGGTTTCAGCTCCGGATGCAGAATCCAACAGTGCTCATCATCATGCCCATCCTTCTTACAGTGAGTGCATGGAAGACTTGCTTTTTTAGGCAGTATTGGCCTTCCTTACTTTCCATTTTTGTTTTCTTTTCTCCTTATTCTTGCTTGCAGCAGGTTGGGATGATCGCCCAACTTCTGTGTTTCCATTCTTTCCTCTAGCTTCTAGATGTGTATCTTGAACAGATACCTCATCTATACTAATAGGATTAAACATGAGGATAGTGTGCCTCATGTAGTTGTGTAGACCACCGATGTACTTCAACAGAGTCTCAGGTGAGTCTAATGAAATTCCTAGAATCAATGCTCTCTTCCTAAATTCTTCAGTGTAACCTTGTACACTTTTCCCTTTCAACTGACGAAGAGTTTTCCAGCTCATCATGGCTTGTTGCATGTAGGCCAGTGGATAGAACTGATTTTTGATTGCAAAAACAAATTCACTCCAGACAGAAAGAGTCTTACCATGTCTCTTCATGTCAGCTTGGGTCCTGCCTTCCCACCAAACCAAGGCAGTGCCTCCAAGGCGTAGGCTCGCCAGCTGAATCTTGCTCTTATATGAATCGGTACTCTGCACTCTGCAATAAACATCAATTTGTCTAATCCAATTGTCCAACTTTTCAGCATTCAACTCTCCATCATATATTGGTAAATCAAATTTAACATCTATTTTAATCAAAGATGTCTTCTTTTTATGTTCAAGGCTATTAGGAGGTGTGAGAAAGCTTTCTTCTTTACCCTTGCCTTTTGAGTGGTCATGGAGGAGAGACTCTTCTTCTCCTTTGTCTTGTTTAGAGCCTGATGAGTCTTCATCCTTATGTTTTCTAAAATCCTTATACATTTCCTCTACCATGGAACTTATGGCCAGGAAACTATCTACAAATTGAGGGTCTGGCCCCACAAAACCTTCCTCTGACATTGTCTTCTGAGGATAGACTCTTCCAATCTCAGGATTACTTTTGACCAACTCTCCTTTTCCTAATATGAGCTTTGATCTAGTTAGCATTCAATAGCTAAATCCAGCACAAGCTTGTCTAACCTTAACAACTTATAGCTCTGATACCACTTGATCTGAAAATCACTTATGTATGATCTCAGTTAATTAATGTAGGTATTACAGACTCATGTGCTGGTGTGCCTATGTTATTTTAAGCAATGGATCGATAAGATTGCAAAATAAACAAAAACTGGAAAACAGTTTGAGAAGCATAGCAAGCAAATGCAAAACACAACAATTTAATAAGGAGTTCACCCAATCCTCCTAGGCTACATCTCCTAGTCCAGCTTTCAGTGGTGGCCTTCTTTTATTGTGTTTTAAGCAGAGTTTTTACAATGAGAAGCTCAATGTGAGTCTCCTACAGCAGATGATGCCTAGCAGGGTGGTACTTGGATTCCCCAAGCCACTAGAGTACACAGACTCCCCCTTACCAAGTCTCGACCTCAAATGATCTTAATGGGATGAGTCCAATATGGTACTCAATTCTTGATCGATATCCTCACAGGGATTTGCTCGAACCTCTCAAGCCTTCTCTATTCTGTCTACTCGATGCTTCCTTAGCTCTGCATGTCAACTCAACTTCTGTTCTCTACTCCTTGCTCTTCTCTGTTCCGTCTCTTCTGTCCTCCTTGTCTATTCTCTGTCTATTCATGGCTTAAAGCCAATCCGTCCCTTGAATGTTCACGTCCTCTTCTATCCCTTCGGTTTTCCTACCTCTGCTAGCTCGGAACTCCCTGCTTCTATGTCATCGCCACTGTGTAACGTTTCACAGGAGGTGGCCACTTGTCCTCTCACGAACTAAGCACCAGCTCTTCCTTGAACGGTTCGTTATTTCGGTTAATTGATAAAATGATTCATCCGCAAGCTCAACGGTTAAATCGGACTTCAAACTTTTATATGCCTTAGCTTATTCTCCCCTCCAAATCCAGTTTCCCATTGAGTGCAATCTCTGCCATTAGATCTGGGGCCTCCAGATCCTATGGTTATCGCTCTTACCGTGTGGTTGACTTGCTCGAACGTTAGCCCGTGATGAGAGTAGATTTCTCTTTCATCTGCCGGACACGCATCATTCAACATATGGAATCGTTTGGTCCTCTGACAAACCCACTTACCGCCCGAAATGCCTCCAATATTCCGTCAATTTTGGAGCACAGGACCCGCCTTCTATTTTAGCGCTTTTCCCACAGTTTTCCAGTTTCCCTTGTGACTGTGTGCTCGGGGCTTTTCCTTCTTGAGGGGTTTTTCCCAGTGATGCGTGATTAGCACTATCAGAAACAACCTCTGTTTCTAGGTTTAAGCCTCCTAACTGCCATTTTTGCGCCATGCACGGTCCCCATGGGCCAATTGTCAACGCACTTTGACTGAAGGTCCTCGTTGCTATGTGTTGGCTGCAATTTTCCATTATATAGAGGTTATTTCTGATAGCTCATTGTCTACAAGATTTTGAAGTCTATCATGATTTGAAACAGTTATAGAACTCTGATAATTTTCATGGATCCAATTCAGATTAGGTATGGTGGCCGACACACAGTAAAATGTAGCTTAATATCTGTCATTTTAGTAAAAATGGAGAGGGAGAAAGTAAGGAAATGAATTAAATGTAGAGGGTTGGAGAATGCATAATCCTAAGCAATGAATCCCAATAGAATTATGAAAGAATAAGGAGATGTAAGTGCAAAAATTGTGGAGCGCATTTAAGGCTTCTAGCTCTATATTTTCATAGGTACATTCTGTCACAAAATAACATTGGTAAATCCATGATCACACAGGTACTGTTGGCTACAATATAATTGTTGGGCACAGGATCCCCCAAGGGTAGTTTTGGGGCTAAAAGCCCATATTTTGGTCAAAATTTTGTAATCCAAGTGTAAATACTCTGCATTTTGTGGTCACGGAGCACGTATGTGTTAAAGAGTTGTAGGGTTGTCCGCTGTTATTTTGAAAATGTAATTTCGGATGTAGAAGATCTACCCAAGGTCTGCAAACCATGGGATTATATAAATAGAGCTAAGATCTAAGTAGTTTAAAAATAAGAAAAGGAATCAATCAAGCAAGAATGGAGAGATAGCTCTGAAGTAGAAGTCTAAGTCTTGGGTCATAGTGTAGGTAGAGGCTCTGCAACTGAGTGCGCAGAGGCCTAGAAGTCAGCATCTGAGTGCGCGGACCCCTGTAGCTGAGTGCACAGGGCGAGTTGAGTCTATAATTGTTTGGAATTATCAATAAATAGAAGTATTCTACAATTTCTGTGTCCTTATTTCCTGTTTATGCATCTGGATATGTTGGGTATAAATTTCAATTATAATGCTTATATGATGTGCGACTATATGTAATTGTGTTGGTTAAGTGAACACAAGTAAGAAAATCTATTTACGTGAAGCTAACTAAGATCTGTTAATAAGACAAGTAAGATAATTAGCGTAGTTTGGGAAATATCACAGCTCGTTGCCCTAGTAGCATGAAAGTATATCAGCCCCAGGTTAGGGCTGTGCAAAATCCAATTGTACCCTTTCGTGAAGGTATTGAAGGGTGGAATAGAGGGCTAACAAAACTATGTGAAGGCAGGTATAACCGGAATAAATCGACATCACATCCATCTCAAGGGTGCGAAAACTTGGTTCCAACATCCCCCCATGTTGCTTCAGGTGATACTTCAATCCGCGCTCTGCGAGCTGATGCCAAAAGGGCCAGTAGTGTAGGGATTTGTTTGGCTAACTAACGTTGAACCTGGGTCATGCCCCCTCAAGCCAACAAATGGTTTCGTTGCTGGGACCAGAATCTGCATAAGAGATGTGTGATGTCGTATCACTGGAATCCAACTAAGAAAGAAATCAAAGTCTGGTTGGATAGAAGAATTCACGAGTTCGTGGCACAAGAAAACAGAAACCCACAGTTGTCAAAAGAATAGTGGTTGGACTGATACTTGTATACGATGATCCACAAAATCTTTTTCACCTCCTTTCCTACTGATCTATACGAGTGGATCGCAAAGCTAATAGATAGCCAAGGAACGTGGAAACTTGAAGGTCCTATTGTGTGGACCCCAGAGCTAGTGCGAAGGTTGGAAGCATCAGAGGATAAGATCGTCGGCGTTATCAATCATTGGCTCGATCACATCATAGGAGGATTTGTTACTGAATTTGTGGTTGACACCTCAGTCAGCTATAGCGAGGCAGAGTGACGCTTTTTCAAAGCACCACTAGGTAAGTACGTAAAATCTCTAAATACTTGGATTAACATGTTGTTGTGTGAAAAATGGGTTATGTAGCTACCTTGATGTTCGAGACTACGCGAAGCAAAAAAACTTACAGAAACTAAGGAAATAAGGGTCCAGAGTATAGCCCCTTGATTTCGTCTCCGCGAAGGGACGAAGAAGGGATAGCAAAGGTCTCTCTGCGAAGTGTTATTCAGTTGATAAGACAAGGATTCCCATGAATACCACCTCTACCCACACCACCTCTGACTTCATCGCCATCACCTCCAACTTCACTTGTACCACCTCCACCTCCACCGTGATTCAGTATGGCGAATACAGTGAAGTTTCCTTTGTTCAAAGGCTTGGGAAATGAAGACCCTGACCAATTTTGGTTCGTTGTAAGGGCTGTATGGGAAGCTCAAGGTGTTACAAATGATCATATAAAGAAAGTGACACTGGTTAGTGCTTTGCAAGATCGCGTGCTAATTTGGTATATTAAGTACTCCAACGATAACCTGAATGTTAGAGTAGCGGACATCCAAACATCACTAAATAGGGAATTTAGCAGGCCTAAATTCGAGGTCCAGTCAATTGTGGGCTTCAAAGAGATCGCGATGCAACCAGGTGAGACACCATGGGAATTTGATCAAAGATTGAAGTGTCACATCCGTGAAGCCAATATAGATTTGACAGATGGACAACATCATGAGTGGTTTGTGGCTTCGCTACTACCCCACTTAAGGAGCACGCTGTCGTATCAGAAGATACCAACTCAGGCAAAGGCCTTGGAGATTGCCATGAGACAACATGAGACACCGAAGCAAGATCCTAATCTAGGAATTCAACAAATCCACATGTAGCTGCAGAATCTATGCCTTGAGATGCAAAGTCTGAAGTAGGACAGGATGGTTCAGCCAAGGGTACGCAAGGAGGTATGGTGCTTGAAATGCAAGAGTCAAGGTCATGACAAAGACCATTGCTAGTCTTTTCAAATTACCTTGTAGGAGGAGGACCGATGCCTTTAAGGTTGGAAGCTCAAGCGGGACCTAGCGCGGCATCTGCTTTATAGTGTGCTATCTGTCAGGTAGCCGGAAAACATGCCACGGATAACTGTCACTTGTTGAATAAGTATGTGCAAGCACCGCAATAGTTGTTCTGCAAATTTTGTAGGTGAGTAGGACATGATGAGCGTACTTGTAGGAGCTATGAATTGATGATGGATAGAACTCCCACCTACCAGGTTCAGGTCAAAACGCAGCCCCTTGACCAAAATGCAAGGATGGCGCAGATAGGATTTCAGGGGCACGGACAAGGCCGAGGCGGAGGAGGACTTAGTAGAGGTCGAGGATAGTTGATTTGCTACAATTGCGGAGGAACAAGACACTATGCCCATGATTGCACTAATCCAACGTGCCCATCATGCAAGTATTGCATGTTGTTTGATCATGAAACAGAAGATTTTCCTACGCTGATAGCTAGGATACATGACAAAGGGGCGCTACCACCTCCCCTGACTCAGAACCTGCAGATCATGAGGTCTTAGGCACGCGAGGAAGATCCAAACATAAATATAGTGCTCCGAAGTGGAATCACGATAGTAGATGACAAGGGGAAATAGCCAGAAAACATTACCTGGGTTTGCAAAGCCCCGGAAAAAGATGCTAAGTTCGATTTGGAACACACTCGTGAAGCATTCATGGAAGCTAAGAAGAGCTTCGCTAAGGCCTCCACCTCAGAAAGCAAGGATAAGCCTGAGCCAGAGATGGACCCTCTATGCTTACAACTTTCCTCGAAACCTGTATGAATTTACTACATGATAGTAAGGCTATGAAAGGGCTACAAGAACTCATCAATAGATGCATTGGGACTGGGCTAGGTGAACTGCACATAGTATGAAAGAATGGCAAGCATAAGACAAGGATAGGGCATGAAATGAGACTCATGCAGATCGAAGAATACGAAATGGATCAAATCATTCTAGACTTGGGATTAGATGCGAATGTTCTACTGAAACAAACATGGGAGAGAATGGGGAGACCTATGCTACAATGGTCTCCAAATTAGCTAAGGATGGCAAATCAGTAGAAAATCATACCCATGGGGTGGCTGTAGGGAGTGACCATGGATATTGAGGGAGCGAGTGCACTGGCTGACTTTGAAGTGAAAGAGATTGTTGATGACAACAATCCTTACCCTGCACTCCTGGGAATTGACTGGGCTACTAATTTAAACGTGGTAATCAATCTAAAGAAGAGAAATATGATCCTTGAGAAGAAATCACTGCACGTAATAATACCCCTGGATCCTATTGAAGGATTGCACTATACGGAATCAGTTCGCAACTATGAGAGTGATGATGATCTAGACTGCACCTATAAGATAATGGCGTGAGACCAAGACTAGGTGAATCCCACCGTGGATGGGTGAATTACATGGTATCGTGAGAGTTCCTACACTTCAAACTCCAACGAATAAATAGAACGTTGGCAGAATCAGTTACACAAAGTAACTACGTTGAATTGCAACATGATGACCCGATCGCTGCGCTGTGTGTCGTCAGAGGCAAGAAATTTGCCTATTTATGATGGTCTAAATGAGGTAGATACATTTTTGGATGCATTTGAAAGGGAGGCACCAAAAAAGAAATGCCTCCAGGCCTTGGACTAGGCACTGCACTCTACGCCTACAAGATGGTGGGGTACGCATAATGGAAGCTTTGATGATTGGCACGAATGTAGGAGAATGATGAAAGCATGATTTTGGAAGCCTAAGATGCGACTAATAGACAAGTACGATGGGCAGAATGATCCGCGCACGCATTTGGCCAAATGGACGCAGGCCTATGGAGAAAATCCACAACCTGAATGGGTGCACCTATTCCGTCATACCCTGGATGTTATCCCAATGAATTGGTATATAGAAAGAGATTTCCACCATGGGACAGGTGAATGGGATATCCAGTGCGAAGGGTTCATGATGACATTTAGTTTTGAGGATGGGTTTGACTATATTGATGAAGCGCTACAAGAGATGAAAGTAGCCATCTGTAGGATACCGCAGGATCCTTTAGACCTGACGCAACTTGAATGGGCTACTCAGCTGAGTCACACACTGGAATGTTATAATGTAACTATTGAAGAAGAGGATGAGGATATGTGGAAGAATAACAATCTAGAAACAGAGGTCCACCACGAGGTTTAGGGACCGTAGATTGAGAAACCTGATATAACCACATTGGCAAGAACTAAACAGGTGAACATTGGTACAAAGGCAGAACCCAAATTCATGAAGATTGGAGACTATTGGGATGAAGCGACGATGGATAAGGTCATTGAATTACTCTGCGATTATTAGGACTTATTCCATACCAAGTTTACGGATTTGAAAATAATAATCAGAGATCTAGGAGTGATGAAGATCACGTTGAAGCCCAACGTGAAGCCAATTAAGTAGAGACCTTACTGCCTAAATCTGAAATACAAGGAGAAGGTCTATTTAGAGCTAGAAAAAATGCTAGCAGTACGCATCATTGAGCCTATGGAAGAATCCGATTAGGTAAGCCCAATGGTGGTGCAAGAGAAGAAGCAAAGGATGAGATAAGGATATGCGTGGATCTTAGAAAGATGAATGACACTTGTTTGGATGATCCTTTCCCATCTCCATTCACGGATGAAGTGTTTGACAATGTAGGTGGCCAGGAAGCATACTCCTTCACTGATGGGTTCTTTGGGTACCACCAAATAAAAATCGCACTAGAGGATACGAGCAAGTCAACCTACACGACTGAGTGGGGTTGTTTTCAATACATTGTAATACCGTTTGGGTTGAAGAATGTGCCTGCTATCTTTTTGTGCGTGGTTGTCGCGGCATTCAAGGAATTTATTCATAAGTTCTTGGAGGTATATTTTGATGACTGCATTGTATTTGTTCTGGTCAAGTGCCATGTAGCGAGCTTGCACTTGATGTTGGATACTTTTCGAAGATACCAGATCGCGCTCAATCTCAAGAAGTGTCTGTTCTGCATTCCTTTTGGGAACCTATTGGGGCATGTGGTTTGCAGACAAGGGCTGATGGTAGACCCTTCGAAGATCACAGTGATTCTGAACTTGGAAGCACCGAGGAGTGTGAAACAGCTACGCTCTACCTTGGGACATACGGGATATTACAAAATTTTTATCAAAGGCTATGCCCTGATCACTGCACTGATGGAAAAATTGTTGAAGAAGGGTGTCTCGTTCTACTGGAATGATGACTGTAAGAAAAACCTGGATATATTGAAAGAAAATATGGTTACCATGCCAATTCTAGTCTTCCTGAACTCAAAGAAAGAGTTTCATGTACATGTTGATGTGTCATGTATAACGTTGGGGCAAATTAACACAGGATGGAAGAGAAGGATTGGACCACCCTATCGCATTCGCAAGCCGCATATTATCCAAAGCAGAGAAGAACTATTCCACCACTGAGCGCGAGGGGCTAACTATGGTGTATGCGCTCCAGAAGTATCGACATTACTTGCTAGGAGGTCACTTTAAGATGTATACAGATCACTCCACGCTAAAGTACCTAGTCAATAAGCCTATGTTGGGGGGGGGGAATTTGCATATGGCTCTTATTCTTCCAAGAATATGATTTTGAAGTTGTTTTGAAGCCTGGATGATTGAACACAGGACCAGATCACCTATCGCGCATTGAGACAGGGGAGGAACCCACTAATTTGGAGGAAGGATTACCTGACATGCAGCTCTTTGTTGTGCACATTGGGAATGGATATTCTGAATATATAATACACTTCCTAACAACAAGATCTGCACCAGAAGGATACTCTATCCAATTAAATAAGGAATTAGTGGTGTGTGCGACAGATTTCTCTGTCATTGTTGGGCATCTATACAAGATGGGGACTGGTGAGATATTGCAAAGATATGTACCTAAGTTTTAATGAAGTAGCACCCTCACAGATGTGCATGGGGGATCCAAGGGAGGACATTACGCAGGGAGAGAAACCGCGCAGAAGATTCTACGCGCCAGGTTTTGGTGGCCAACCCTTCATCAGGATTCAAAAGCATATTGCAAGGCGTGTGATGTATGTCAAAGAATAGGCCGGTCATTGTGGAGGGATGAAATGCCTTTGAATCCACAAATGGCGTTGCAACCTTTTGAGAAGTGGGCAATAGATTTTTCAGGACCAATTCAGCCACAAATGGAGACAATAGTGAGGTACATTATCACTATGATGGAGTACTTAACTCGTTGGGCAGAAGTGCAGCTGGTGAAGGATTTAATGGGCTGATGGTCGCAAAGTTCCTATTTGAACATGTACTGACACGATTTAGATGCCCAAATATTTTGATGAGTGATTGAGGTATGCACTTTCTGAACGAAACGATTAGCGCACTAATGGAAGATTTTCAAGTTCATCACCAAAAGAGCACAACTATCACCCATAGGCTAATGGGACAGTGGAGGCATTTAAAAAAGTGCTTGAAAATGCACTGACCAAGGTTTGCAATTCTCAGTGAAGTGATTGGGACGTACGCATACTTGCAGTGTTGTGGGCTTATCGGACGATGTGCAAGAAGTTAACGGGACATACACCCTTTAGGCTGGTATACGGGGTTGAAGTGGTAATTCCTATGGAATACATCGTTCCTAGTCTGCACATAGTAGAGCTCACAAGTATGATAGATCGCGGAGCCCTGGAAGAGAGGCTTGTGCAGTTGGATGAGCTTGAAGAAGAGATATTTTTGGCTAGATTTCACCAGCAGGTCCAAAAGCAGCGTGAAAAATCATGGCATGACCGACTATGAAGCTGTGCACCTTTAAGGTGAATGACTTGGTGTTGTTGTATGATGGTAAGTTTGATCAATTTCCAGGGAAATTCAGAATGCATTGGCTGGGGCCCTATGTTATTAAGGATATTACTGACGGTGGCGCGGTCCAGTTGGTTAAGTTGAATGGAGATCCCTTCTTAGGAAAGGTGAATGGCAGTTGATTGAAGCCATACATAGGTGGCCTAGCCATCTGAATATGTGGCAGAAGCACAGTCTTAGCACTCCAGGTAGTTTAAAGGAGGCACAAGACTATAAACTACACTACCTGGGTTGGGGAGCTATGGGATTTCAAGACTAGCGAGAAGGTCCACCGGAAAGTGACCCTTAAAGTCACTATTCACAATTTGATGATCGGTTTGAGGCCAAATGGAGTGGGTGACAGGCATTAATGGCAAACTTTATGGTTTAGATTCTTGAAAATCTGTCGCCAATCTAGCATTAATGGGCCGAGTGTGGGGGGAACAGTCGAATTTGAATTCAGAAAGCCCTATAAATCACAGGTGCCTGTCCAGCGAAAAACACTTGGCATTTTGAAAATTCAGTTGTTGCACTATTAGGAATGTATGGACCTTACAAATTTTGAGGCTTTGAGAGCAAGTTCAGTGTTTGAAACATTGTTGAAGGAGACGCAAGACCTCCTAACTAGAATGATGTCAAAACATGAGGAAGTTGCGTAGGAAATTGGGGTAATAGAAGCCCTAGAGAGCGCTAGGGTGATAGTTGAAGTCCCTAAATCACCCAGAACACCGAGACCAAAGAAGGATAAGCATACTATGATCCCTATGTACGTCTCACCAAGAAACCCATAGAGGACCAAGCTCACCTTGCAGGAAAAGGGGAAGGCCATTAATTTGGAGGCCGATGAGGAGGAATCTGAAGAAATCCTAGTGGATGAGGAGGACGTAGAAATGGAAGTTGAAACCCAGGGTGCAGACTCTATTACCCGGTTACCCAAATATGTTCCTCTGCACAAGGGCAAAGCCAAGGTGCCGAAGGACATAGACGAGAGCAAGAGCTCCCTGCAAACTCCATTGCTCCTAGATGATATTATTTTTGAGGGGCCACACTTAGGGTGAGTTCCTGTACTAAAGTTTGAAGATTGGGACCTGAATGTAGAGTGCCTGGACACATAGGCGCGTGAGATACAGCAAAAATATGATGAGTTCAAAGGGAATGCACAGACGATCGCCTTACACAGAGGCTCGCACGGATGCAGGAGGCAAAGGCGCTCAAGGAAAAGGTGGATGTCACTCGACACAAAGAAGCGGTCTTAAAAGCGCGCCTACAGCCATGGATAGATGAGGCTTATATAATCACAACGTCCATTGAAGGAAATATCACGCAACTACAAGCAACTCAGTAGATGATTCAGGGAATCATTTCAGCAGCAGTCACCGAACAACGAGTGGAAGAAGTCCAGCAAGCAACCACTCAGTGCGCTACCAAGGTTGCGGTTATCCAAATGGAGTTGGGAGGTCTTTGCTCTAAGATCTCCGCACCTCCAAAGTGACTCAAGGGTGAGTCATGATGTTTTTGTTGGGGGCCGGTTGGGTGCAGGATCCCCCAAGTGCAGTTTTGGGGCTAAAAGCCCATATTTTGGGAAAAAATTTGTAATCCAAGTGTAAAGACTCTGCATTTTGTGGTCACATAGTGCATAGGTGTTAAAGAGTCATAGGGTTGTCTGCCCTTATTTTGAAAATGTAATTTCGGTTGTAGAATATCTACCCATGGTCCCGAACCATAGGATTGTATAAATAGAGCTAAGCTCTAAGTAGTTTAAAAATAAGAAAAGGAATCAGTCAAGCAAGAATGGAGAGATAGCTCTAAAGTAGAAGTCTAAGTCTTGGGTCATAACATAGGTAGAGGCTCTGCAACTAAGTGCACAGAGGCCTAGAAGTCCGCAGCTGAGTGCGCAGACCCCTGCAGCTGAGTGCGCAAGGTGGGTCGAGTCTGTAATTATTTGGAATTATCAATAAAGAGAAGTATTCTACAATTTCTACGTCTTTATTTCCTGTTTATGCATCTGGTTATGTTGGGTATGAATTTCACTTATAATGCTTATATGATGTGCGAATATATGTAATTGTGTTGGTTAAGTGAACGCAAGTAAGAACATCTATTTACGCGAAGCTAACTAAGATTTGTTAATAAGACAAGTAAGATACTTAGCGTAGTTTGGGAAATATCACAGCTCGCTGCCCTAGCAGCGCAAAAGTATATCAGCCCCAGGTTAGGGTTACGCAAAAGCCAATTGTACCCTTTTGCAAAGGTACTGAAGGGTGGAACAGAGGGCTAAGCAAACTGTGTGAAAGCAGGTATATCCGGAATAAACCGACATCACATCCATCTCAAGGGTGCGGAAACATGGTTCCAGCATCCCCCTATACTGATTCAGGTGAGACTTCAGTCTGCGCTCTGTGGGCTGATGCCGAAAGGGTCAGTAGTGTAGGGATTTGTTTGGCTAACTAACGTTGAACCTGGGTCAAGCCCCCTTAATCCAAAAATAATGTTAGTAAATCTGTAATTGCACCGGTACCATTGCTACCCTATAACATAAGTAAATCCATAATTTCAGAGTGAAACCAATAACTTCTTTAAATAATTTCAAAGGAAGATAAACATACATGAAATGACAAACATAGGGGAACACATACTACACATTACTCCACTTGGAATCACCAAAATTGATTCATTAATCTTTGCTATTAGATTCCATATCATAGGTCCAACACATTTGACGTTTGTATAAGCATTAACACCTCATGAATAAGTCATTGAACCGAGAGTTGGAACCTCTTTCTGTACACAAAACTTGGAACACCTGCAAAAAACAAATTTCGGACATCGGGGAACAAGATTTGGGAACCTTTAGAATGAGTTTATTCCCCCTATTTATAAGGAGAGGAGAAGATTTAAAAAATAGTTACAAAATATATTCTAATGTTACAATTGTTTGATCAACTAGTTGTCTCGGCGTGTGCATATTCAAATGATTACAACAGATTTATCCCTTCTTTAAAATGAAACAAATTACAAAATAACAAACATGGGAAAATTGAATGATGGCCACAACAAAATTTCTCATGTCAATTCCTTTGATCGCCTCTGATCAGTCCGCGTCGCTACCACTGTGTTCCTCTGTGACCAATATACTTTTCACTTTCTCCCCTTAACTACTTGAATTCCCCTTTTTGGAGCTGGAAGCGATTAATTGTAGTGGCATTAGTGGTGCTATGTAACATAGTTTTTGACCCATCCATCTACATACACTCAAGGCTATACCATCGGAACCAAATACATCTCGTAACTCTTATAAAATATTATTACGAAGACACAGAACGCTGATCACCCTGGGCTCCTCCTGCTTATGATCCTTTATAACTTCACAACCATGGGACCACTGCCTGTGACCGAAGGCTCAAAGCATAGGCTTTGTGATATCATATCCTTCTATCCTTATAACTTTATTTGAAATAGGATTCTAAAATCATAAAGTTCTAATGCCTTCAAGCTCATTTTCCATTGGCCCTCTTCCTGTTTATCCCATGGGACCCAGTGTTGTGACGTTAGGCTCAACACTTGAGTGTTAAAGCCTATGCGCTCCTATCGGGGGCCTATATCCCTTTGTAGTTTGTGATTTTCATTTGCTTCCTCGGATGTGTTATCACTCAGGTTTTCCCAAAAGTTGTAAGAAAGGGAAGGATGCCGAGGTAACCACAGACCAATCTTTTAGATACAGAATCTAGCCAATCTGTATCCAGAGAGGGCTCTCTCTTTATGATTTAGCTTTGTTTTTAAAGGTATTAGGCTAGTTATGAAGTTCAAGGGTTTTGTTTGAGTTTGGGTGGTGAGATTCGATAGAACAGAGAGGTAAAACTGAGTAGTTCAGTCCATTGGGCTAATGGAGTCAAAGAAGATGGCTTTCTGGATTTGGTTTCTTAACAAAGGATGGCTTCACAGAGCAAGGTAGTCAAACAGGGAACAAATAGAGACTTGAAACAGATGGAATGGGCTCAAATTGGGTGAAGGGCAGTTAAGAATCCTTCAACCTATTTAAAGAGGGAAATTGGATGATTACTGATAAGGAGCAGTGAAGTATTCTTTAACAAATAATCAACATCAAAGAATTAGGTAACAGAAGCAATTAAGATTTCACTGCTTATTCTAATTCTAAAGAAAACACAGAGAACAATAAAGACTGAAAACAGAGTGCAATCAAGAATATTCTGAAATTAACCTTTTCTTTATCGTTTAGATTATGAAACACAGATGATATAATAAACAAGAAAATTGTAAGACACAAGATATATAGGACTTATTGGTCCAGAGATTGATTCAAGAAATCCGTGACAAGTCCTCAACTTCAATTCTTCATCCAGTAGGCCATACAACAGTTGATTCCAACATCTCTTTATTCTAGAAAATCAATATTACAACAGAGTCTAGGAATCCACCACAATACTCCAATGGAGGGGTATTTATGCAACAAATATGTACAACAAATATCTCATAACAGCTATGAGATAATATCTAGGATGAGTAATAATAGTTTACAAGTAAAATAGAAACATCTAGTCTTCTTCAGTGACTCTGCACTCGCTGCTTGTCTTAACTGATACTCTTTAATTCTGAGCTGCTACTCTTTAATGTTGATCTGATACACTTTAATGCTAATCTGATATTTAGCCAAAAATTTCCCTTTTTCCAAGTGTAACAATGCAGCTATGGATAAACACCTGTTGTTGGGACACTGGAGGTTTTTTTGTGCCTTCCAATTCCTTTCCTTTAGACCTTTTTGTGGCTGGTAAGCTAACTTCCTGCGGAGACTGCTGAGAAGTCCTGGAAATTGATGCACTGACAGCCATTTATTGAGAAAGTTTTTTAAAGGTACCTATGTCAAAAGAGGAGGAAACTGTGAAATGGCAGGTCGGTTGAGTCTGCGAGCTCATTGCTGGAGTCTTTTCTGGTCAGGAGGCGGTCGAGAGACTGGAACCGTGAACTCAGTTGATTTTATTTGGCAGGAGAGCGCGGGGTGTAATGTATTGCAAAAAATGACATTTTACTCGTTTATTTGACAAAATGATGTTTTGGCAGGAATTTTTTATTTGATGGGCCGATGACGTAAGCGGCACGGATGATGACGTGGCAGGTGACGTGGTGGCTGACGTCAGCAAGGGGTGGTAAGCGGTTTTGCCCGCACCACTTTTGGGGCTGGGCAGTTTCGGGCCGGGAGGGAGTGAGCACCCCGGATGGGCGACGCGTGGCGGTGGTATGGGTGAAAAACCTGCCGCCCCCCCATGAGTTAAACAGCGACGGTTAGGGGGTCGCGAAATGGATGTGGACCGTTGGATAGTGGACGGATTGATTGAATGGTGGATGGGCTTTGAACATGGTGTAGGTTTAAACAGCAGGACCAGCATAATAAACCAATGTTTTTGATGGTTTTCGGGCATATTTGATTGGGTCGCGGGGTTGGTTATTAGTTAGCCCAAATGGATAATTAATTCTGATTTGCGAAGCGGGGTTTAGGTTATTAATAAATTTCAAATAAATCTATTAATCCATGTTTTTTATATACAACAAATATGGTTTTATTTAACTGGGACAAGGATATGTATTATATCGGGGTTTTTTATATATTTACATAATACGTGGAAGGGAAAAAATGTTTATAAGGGAGTTATATAATAAACGTTAAAAATTAGTATGAATTTTTGAAATGAAAAGCACTAAGTTATAATGTTAAGAATTTTACATTAAAACTTAGGCTTAAAAGGAAAAAAGGGGTTTTGAGGTGACATAATGTATTTTCCTAAGTAAAAATAGGGTTTTTTACTTAGGCGATTTTATGAAATGGAATGAGTGGTTTTATGAGTGATATTAAGAACAAATTCTTAATATTTTAGGGGGGAAATTAGTGAATGATTAGGGAACAGTATGAAGGGGAGTTAGTTATTCAAACTTGCCTCGCTTGAGCTGCATCAAGTGTAATGTCTGCCTTGCACTTTTGATAGAAGTGAAAGTTAACACATCTTTAGAAACATTATCCATCACAGGTATCATTCTACAACGCCAATCTACCTACCCTGCCTGCTTGGGCCTAGCATTTTTTCCTTCTTTTCTTTGGGTGCACTTGGACTGGAAAACCCTCATCAACTTTTCTTTTCTTTTCATGGTAAGCCTACCTAAGTCTGCACTTATTACATCCAAGGGCTCATATTTAACTCTTGAGCTCCTTTGCTTCTCTACCTATCTACTTATCTGCCAAGATTAAACAGTTTGGTCAGATTTTTATTCTCTATCTCTAAAACAGAAAATTCAAATATGAACTAGCCAAGATTAATCTGTTTGGCCATTCATCAATTGTGGCATAAATTAACAAGCTGCACACAATTCTTTATTTACAGAAAAATGAAAAAGTAGTGGCATTTTGGACTTGCACACTTTCCTAGTCTTTCTTTATTTGGGGTTCATTTCTTTCACTTTTTTGACCATTTTATTCTTTTTACCCTTTGATTTTTATTTTAGGGTATACCCTCTTTACATTTTTTACATTTTTTTTTTTTTTTTGATAATATGGAAAACATTTGCAACAAGGAAAGGAATGAACATATTACAGAGCTCATCAAGTCAATCATGAAATATGACACCTATTGGTATAGGAGCATAATAGGATGCTCATGACCAACTGCCACATGATTTTTGAGCCCCTTCACCATTAGAATTTTTCAAATTAGAATTAACATTTGGGTTACGAAAACTGTCACTTCCGATGGGATCACAGCTCTCGATGCTCAACCCCAGCTCTGCACCCTTGGTTCTTTTAGGTCTTTGTGACCAAATTACACATGATTTCATATCTCCTTCCATCGGAGGTTCTTCCAATAATAATTAGAATTAAGTCTCGATGGTGACCATCCTCAAATTATATCTTAGCCCCTGGGTGCTCCACCTCGTTCTACGCCTTCAAATCTTTTGAATTTTCATGACCAAGTACCAGCATAAATTGAAGCCCCACTCATCGGAAGATTTTTCAAATGCAAATTGAAATAGAGTTACGATGGCCTCTTCCTCTAAAATGAATACCTTTGAATAGACATCATGTGGACGTCCTCATTTCCACGTAGCACCGACTGGGTAATGACACATGTCACCTAGATTTGTCCCTTTAGGACCTCCAAAATGATGAAATCACCTACCACGTGTCGTTATCCTGCCACATCATGTTGACATAATATTCCTTTTTAGATTCTCAGAACCAACTATCTTCTACCATGTGTCCAGTTTTGAGGAGAGAGAAAGGGTCACTACGATCCTTGGTTTTGTGCTAGTTTCCTTTGTACTTTCATGACTAAGTGCCAGTCTATATCGAAAGCCCTCTTCATCAAAACTTTTTCTAAAAGAGTGATGATGCTTTCAACCCTCGATGAAGCGCCTACTACGCTTTGTAAAATATGATCCATCTTAGGTAAAGGGTAATTGTCTTTTAAAGAAACCTTGTTTACATTTCTTAGGTCAACACATAATCTGATTTCTCCTGTTTTTTTCCTGGTAGGCACTAAATTAGACACCCACTCTGAAAATCTGATTGGAGCAATTATCGTTGCATCATGCATTTGTTTGATTTCTTTTTCAATTAAATGAAGCAGTACAAGGTTGATTCTTCTGAGCTTTTGTTTGAATGATTTTTTATTTTCCTTGAGGGGTATTGTATGTTGAATTACAGAGGTGTAATAAGACTTCATATCTTCATAGCTCCAGGCAAAAACGTACTGGAATTCTTTGATCAGTTCAACATACTTAAGTTTTTGATCAGGGGGCAAAGATCTAGATAATTTTACCACTTTTGGATTCTCTTCAGTTCCTATGTTGTAGTCTTCAATCTCTGTTTTTAGAGGTTCCATCTTGGGTTTCTTTGGAATATTGTTGGAATTAAAGAGATCTTCCAAAGGAGTTAATCCTTTGGGCAAATGATTGTCTTTCAAATTGATAACTTCATATTCTCCTTCAATAATCTCATCAACATCTATTTCTTTGAGATCATGTATTTCCTTTTTGGTAAATTTCGTTGGATGAAGCATTTGTGTAGCTTTTTCTACTGAAATGTCTATTTCTATCTGATTTGTTGGATCAAACTCACTAACTGTATCGACATCTATGTTAGTGCTAGAAAATTCTTCTTCTAGGGTTAAAAAATTGTTGATCTGATTATCACTGTCAAACACTTGCCAGTTCTTTACATTATCAGGTATGGCTGGCCTGTGTCTAATCTCAGCTGTGAATTGATGGTTTGGTTCAAATGGTAATTTACAGGTGCTGGCAAACATTGCCAGGCTATGAGCTTGCAAGTTATGTTTTCTTGGGATTTTGGTAAGCTGAGTTTCTAGAAATGTATTAAGGATTTCTATAGTTGTTCCTCTGTACTCTCTTAATCTGGGATCATTTGTTAAGAACTTCCCTTTTATTTGTTGAATGATTAAATCAGAATATCCTAGGACTAACACTCTAGTTGCTCCCAATTTCTTGACCAATTTAAGACCTAGCAATAGAGCTTCATATTCAGCCATATTATTAGTGCACCTAAAGTTTAACCTATAGGTATGGCCTTCAGCATGATTGTTTTCAAGATTGTGCACCCAGACTCCTGCTCCTGCTCCTAATTTGTTCACAAAACCATCAAATTCTAAGTACCACAAGATTTCATGTTCACAATTAGTATCCGGAGTTTCAGGGCTCTGTTTAATAGGGAGATCTGGTTTTTCAGTTTCTTCTGGTTTATCTGATGTTTCATGATTTTCAGACATTTCTTAGATTCGGTCCCTAGACCTTTCATTAGCAATTCTTTTTGTTTCATCTACTAGAACTTTTATTGTATGTGGGGGATCAATTTCAACATTATAAAGGATAAAAGAATCCATATCTAAATGTACTGAGTAGATAGGGAAATTTTGAGGTTTCTCTTGACTACTTACTACATACTTCGTTAAGGTTTCTCTGTATAATCTCTTGGGTTGACCAAACACTAAAATAGTAGCGTAAGACATGTCTAACTGTAGAGATCCTTGAAGCTTTGCACCCCAAGATATAGACAATAACATGCCATACTTTGGTGGAATATCAGCTTCTACTATGTCCATTAAAAGGTTTTTGGTAGGATATTGGACTAGTGACACATAAGTCTTTAATTAAACCCAAACGTTTGACTTGACTTGAATCAAAATAGAAAAGGTCTTTATATGGCCTGGTGATGTCAAGGTCTAACCTCTCCATTACAAATTTAGGCATTAAGTTATGGGAAGCACCAGAATCAAACATGGCATTATGAAGTATTTTATCATGTATGTTTAAACCTACATAGAAAGAAGGTACTTCTCCCTCTACTGTTTTTCCATTTACTCCAGGGCCAAATATCAATTCAGGCTAGTCATCAAAAACGTTTACTGAATCTTCATTCACAAAAATTTTGAGTGATCTTCTGATTTGACTTCTGTAGACATCATGTTTAGCCAATTCTAATAATGGAACAACTATCTTTAGTTTGCCTACTTCTATCTCAAGATTGAAAGGCTTTTTGGTCTGAGTTCTTGTATTTCGGACAGCTGGATTTTCTACATTTTTCTCCTCTTCGGGAGTGGGATTATGGGCTAAAGTTGTTTCCAAATCAGGTTCTAGAGCCTCTCCTGCTTTTTCTTTAGCAGGAGTAGAATTGGAAGGTTGTCTGTTAGGTGGTTGATTATCTGATACATCTTCAACAATTGGATTATTAGGGTTAGGATCTGTTTTAGAAAGAACATGTACAGGGGGGTTATTGATCTTACCTTTGTTAGGCTGCTTGGTACCTTTCTGTTTACTAGTTTCAGGGACATCTATTCTTCTACTCCTCAGATTGTATTGTTTTTAGACTTCATAAATGGCTGTATCATATCCCTCCCTAAAGTCAAATGATTCACCTGACTGAGTTTGGAATTGTTTAAGGATGTGAGCTTCTTGATCCTCTTGGGTCAAGAAAATTTGTTGTTCATTGTTGAGTCCCATCAGATTGATTTGAGTGTCTTCTGTTGGTTCATCGGAAGTTGAGGCTTCAGCGTAATTTTCTTGAAATGGGGGCCTAATATTTTGGTCAGGCCCTGTCTTTCCAGTGTTAGGGTTTTGGTTCTTCTTGAAATTTGGATTTCTCCCAGTATTGCTTGGTTGGCCATCCCAAGGGGATTTTCTCTCGATTGTTTCTACTCTATCCCCAAGTCTATCCATTCCTTTAATAATAGCATCTAATTTCTATTCAAAGGCATAAGGTTATTCTTTGAGAGGTGTCCTCCTTTCAAGTTTGGCTCTAGATCGTTTAGATATCAGGTTGGCTTCAACACTGACAGCTATACTCTGCATCTCTTCTAAGTTTCGAGGAGCTCTTTCCCTAAGTTGGTATGCCATATCAGAATCAAATGCATCAGGGAATTTGATCAAGGCCAAATCTGGAGGAGGTCTAAGATTTTGAGGAATAGCATTGTAGACATTATTGAATCTGGTACAGTAATCTTGGACAGTTTCTTGTGTGCCTCTTCTTAGGTTTTCATATTCTGATAAAATGTGGAGAGGATCTTTCTTCTTTTCCCATATGTTCAAGAAGGTCTGATAAAGATCTTGTGGGTCATTGATACTATTTGCAGGGAGGGCTCTAAACTAGGTTCTAACATCTCCAGTTAAACTTTGAACAAATACTTTCATTCTAACATCATCATCATCAACCTCATATCTTTCAAAATAGTCGGTCATTTTATTGGTATGTTGTTGAGCTGTGTAAGTGCCAGTACCTTCAAAAGAAGGGATTTTACTTTGATAGTCTTGGGGCATAGCCCCTGGATTGGCAGGTAAGTGCAGAGGAGTATATCGGTTTGCCATGGTTGCAGAAATAGATGTGACAACTGGAGGAGTAGGGATAACAATGGGAATGTGTGTTGTGGATGGAGGAGTGGAAAGGGTAGTTTGAGGTGTTGATGGTGAGCTTGGAGAAGCTATAGTAATCACAAAAAGGTTTGGTGTTCTTTCAGAGGTAAGCTCAGATCGAATGGAGTTATGAAAATGTCTGTCAAGGTGTGAAGTAACAACTTCAGTCTACAAATTTTCAATGGATATTGGATTTTGAACTGTGTGGGTTAACCCAGATTCTGAAAAGGCCTCAAATAAAGAGTTTTTAGAATACTTATCAAAAGGTTCGTCCTTAGGGTAGATCCACTTCACAGGACAGGATCTTGATCTGTATGGCTGCTGAGAATTATTAGAATTTTCTTGGCTCTCTTGTCTTCTAAGAATCCTAGGAATCAGATTCAGATTTTCAAACACAGGTGGGGGATTAGGATCAGGATTTTATCTGGTGTCACGAATATTTTCTGAGGCCAGTTTTCTAGGTGGGTTTTTTGGTTTTTTCTAGAAATAGGTTTGAAAATACAACTTTAACTGTCTCTTCTAGGAGGTTTTAGATGTGGGAGTTTTGAACTTTCCTAAAGACTTTTTTTTTTTAAGAGGAATTGATCAAGTATTTGAAATCAACTGTCCAATATATAAGCTAAACCAGAGATAGAATGAAGTAGCATTCATTTACTTCTGCAATTGCAAAGCAAAATCATTTCAAAGGCTACCTGGCTAACTTCAGGCTCTGTCTGTAGCTTATGAAATAAACAATAGTAGCAAACAATTATTCAGGTCCCCAGTGAAGTCGCCAATGATGTTATCACTCAGGTTTTCCCAAAAGTTGTAAGAAAGGGAAGGATGTCGAGGTAACCACATACCAATCTTTTAGATACAAAATCTAGCCAATCTGTATCCAGAGAGGGTTCTCTCTTTATGATTTAGCTTTGTTTTTAAAGGTATTAGGTTAGTTATGAAGTTCAAGGGTTTTGTTTGAGTTTGAGTGGTGAGATTCGATAGAACAGAGAGGTAACACTGAGTAGTTCAGTCCATTGGGCTAATGGAGTCAAAGAAGATGGCTTTCTGGATTTGGTTTTTTAACATAGGATGGCTTCACAGAGCAAGGTAGTCAAACAAGGAACAAATAGAGACTTGAAACAGATGGAATGGGCTCAAATTAGGTGGAGGGCAATTAAGAATCCTTCAACCTATTTAAAGAGAGAAATTGGATGATTACTGATTACATCTGGAATAGTGATTGTGCCTAAAAAGAATGGTAAATGGAGGGTGTGCATTGATTACCGAGAATTGAATAAATCTACCCTTAAAGATCATTTTCCTTTGCCCTTTATAGATCAAGTGTTAGATACATTAGCAGGTAAGAAGTATTTCTCATTTTTTGATGGTTTTATTTGTTATAATCAGATTCAGGTGGCACCTGAAGATCAAGATAAAACCACATTTACTTGTCCATGGGGAACTTATGCCTACCGATTACTTCCTTTTGGGTTATGTAATGCACCTGCAACATTCCAAAGAGCAGTACTAGGAATATTTTCTGTTCTAATACATGATTGTGTAGAGGTATATATGGATGACTTTACAGTCTATGGGAATACATTTGAAGAAGCTTTGGAAAATTTTGAAGAAGTTCTTAAAAGATGTAAGGAAGCAAACCTTTCACTAAGCCATGAAAAATGTTTTATGATGTTTACAGAAGGTATTGTTTTAGGGCATCACATTTCAGGAGATGGGATTAGAGTTGATAAATCTAAAGTTGAATTCATCTCTAAATTATCAATTCCAAATTGCCAAAAGAATGTTAGAAGTTTTCTAGGATTTACAAGATACTATAGATGATTTATAGAAAATTTCACTAAAATAGCATCCCCACTCTTCAAATTACTCACCAAGGATTGTGAATTCAATTGGAATCCTGACTGCCAGTTAGCATTTGAGACTTTAAAAACAAAAATTTCTAAAGCACCCATCTTGAGAGGTCCAAATTGGAAACTACCTTTTCACACTTCAACAGATGCTTCAGATACAGCTCTAGGAGCTATATTAGGACCAAAATATTTGATTCCCTATACCATCTACTATACAAGTAAGAATTTGACTTCCACTGAGTTGAATTATACTGTAACTAAAAAGGAATTTTTAGCTGTTGTTCATGTAATCAACAAGTTCAGAAATTATATAACAGGCCAAGAAACCTTTGTTCATACAAATCAATTTGTAATTAGATACTTAATGAATAAACCTATTAATAATGGCAGAGTTAAAAGATGGCTTTTACTCTTGTAATAATTCAATAGTAATATGCTAGATAGACCTGGAAAACAAAACACAGTTGCTGATTTCTTGTCCAGAATTCAAAATATCAAAGATGACACTCCGGTTGAAGATAAGTTTCCTAATGAATATCCTTTTGAATGACTACTCAAACTCCTTGGTTTGTAGATATTGCCAATTAATTAGCCATAGGGGAATTGCCTTCACATTTGTTTCCTAGAGAGAAAAGAAAAATCATTCAGATAAGTGCAAGATACTCATGGATCACTAATGAATTGTATAAAATAGGCCCAAATATTATGATCAGAAGATATGTTAGGGAAGATGAAATGCCTGAGATTCTTAAGGCATGTCATGATGAGCCGTGTGGTGGACACTTTACTGACAAGAGGGCAGCGTATAAAGTCCTTTCTTTAGGGTATTATTGGCCATCCATCTTCAAAGATGCCAAAGAATATGTCAAGAGGTGTGACAGCTGCCAGAGGGTAGGGAAACCTGCTCCTTCAAATGAAATTCCACTACACATTCAGGTACTTATTGAACCTTTCGAAAAATGGGCCTTGGATTTTGTTGGACCAATTAATCCTCCATCTAAACAAAAGAAGTATATATTGGTATGTATTGATTATGTCACTAAATGGGTAGAGGCCAAAGCATTACCTTTTGCTAATAAAAAATCTGTAGTTAGTTTTCTTTTTGAGGACATCTTCACTCGTTTTGGTGTTCCAAGAGAAATTGGGACAGATCAGGGATCTCAATTTACATCTAAAATGGTGAAGGGTCTTATGGAAGATTACAAGATCAAACATAGGAAATATACTCCCTATCATCCAAAATCAAATGGTCAAGTTGAATCTACAAATAAGGCTATTGAAGTAATTCTCACTAAGACTGTGCATCTACAAAGAAGAGAATGGGAAAAAAGGCTTCCTGAAGCCTTATGGGCCTATAGAACTACATGGAGGAACACAATGGGACATACAACCTATGAACTTGTTTATGGGAAACAAGTCTTGTTCCCTATAGAGTTTCAAATCAAAACCTTCAAGATGGTAGTCCAATTGGGACTGGATTTATCAGAGGCACAGAAATGTAGATTGGAGTAACTCAATGAACTTGATGAAATCAGGCAAGATTCAGTTCAAATAACCAGTATAGTCCAACAACAGAGGGCTAAATGACATGATAAATATATTAAGGAGAAGAAGTGTCAAGCAGGAGATTGGGCACTGTTGTTTGATTCAAAGTTCAAATATTTTCAAGGGAAGTTTCAAACTCATTGGCTTGGGCCATATGAGATTGAAGAAATCTTTAATAATGGAACAGTAAAGATAAGGACAATAGATGGAAGCAAAATACATCTTCTTGTGAATGGTCATTGGTTCAAGATATATCAAAAACCAATTTCAAGAGAGGAGTTCACTAAGAATTTCCAGAATAACTTTGAAATTAAGCTATTGAAGAAGAATTCTTCTTCTCCACTAACTTAGTCTTTATTTTTCCTAAAAAAAATGATGAATAAAAATAAATAAATAAATAAATTGTATGAGGTTGAAAACCAATCATTGATTGGCATACTTATAGGGTGAAAATCAGAGATTTCTGACATCCTATATTTTCCATTTCCTTTCTGTAATAAGTAGTGACAAAAAGCTACATTCATTTGCAGTTTAGAGTCTACAAATTCATAATCTCATTCCATCTCATTCTGTTTTCATTTTCTTTAAAGTTCCACTTCATCTCACTGTCATATTTCATTTAAATTTTATCTTTATACAGTTTTACTCCATTTCATCCTATTTCTCATTTTATCTTACACCTCATTCCATCTCATTGTCATAACTCATTTCCATTTCATTTTTACACTCATATTCCATAGCCATATTTCACTTTTCCTTCTTTTCACATTCTGTAGCTGATTCCATTCCACAACTAATCTTATTCTATAGCTACAACTTACTTATCTTCTCTAGCACAATTGTACAGCTCACAAATAAATCATGAATGCAGGGAAATTGAAGAATCAAGTTTTGGAGATCAACCATGCTCAAAGTACCTATGGATCAACACCAAAAGAATTATCAAGCAAAAGGTTAAGTTCTAAAGGTAAAATGAAAAATTTATTTCAAACAACAAGTTACAAACATAAGTCATGTATAATATGAATGATCATATGTCTCCTTAACAAGTCATCATTTGATTTGACTGCCACTTCATGATACCACATCTCCGCCACATCTTCCACATTCGGTACCAAACAGTCTATAATAATTTCATCATACCACACCTCTGCTACATTCTCCATACTCTCTACTTAAACAGTCCCTAATAACTCCATCTGTTAATGGTCAAAACTACGATGTGACCAACATATTAATGTCTCTCCAAACCCTCATCGTCTACTTATTCCATGCAAACCCATAGTTCTTTTTCACCGTACCCGCAGTCAGTCCATTTCATAGACCAGGAGAGTAATTCTGAAGGTTAGAAAATTCTACGAAATAGAAGCCATGGGACTCATTGTCAGGACAGAGCCCGTAGGGGTAAAATATATGGAAGGATACCCACAACTCAAGGAGATGTTGTAGAAGGCTAGATGGCTCAATTTCATTGAAAATTTTGATTGCTATCACAAAGAGATCACAAAATCTTTTTCTAGATCATTCGATGGTATAAAAGTAGAAATTGGAGACATTAAGTTTGTAGTAACAGAATCTTACATAGCAAAGGCTATAGAACTGCTAAGACTTGGTGAGAGATGGTTCAAAAATAAGGAATTTCACAGTGAATCATGGAAGGTAATCCTCAGGAACCCAGGTATGGATGTCACTGTGTTTAGAAAAGGAATTCCCATTTCAGCACTTAAAAATAAATGGAGAAGCATGCTTTTGATATTACAAAAATTTATTACCTGTGAGGGGAGATTCAGATGCATGTATGTCTATCATATACATTTATTGATGAAATTTATAGAAAATGGAGACATCAACCTCCCTTTCTTCCTTCTAAACAATTTAAGGAGGATGGCTTCAAATGTACAGAAGAAAACAGAATTCATAGACACAACTATGTACCATCATGGGTTGGTAAAATTACTGGTTGAGTTTCATTTGAAAAAAATAGGAGATACTTGGGAAAAATTATTGATAAGAAACTATTTCCAAGAGTCACCAGAATCACCTGAAGAGAGTAATGTCAGAAGGAGTAGGAGGAAAAAGACCAGTATGACCATTCAAAGCAAACCTGAGTCCTCCACATAGAAAAATGATGAAGAGCTAGTCTCTGAAAATTTGACAGAGATCAGGGAGCAGATCAAGAAAAAAGGGAAGATAAAAAAGAAAGCTGGTGGAATTACTGGAAACAAACCTGAATCTTCATTACAACAAGATGATGAACAATTAATCTCTGAAAAATTGACAGAGATTAGAAAACAAATCAAGAGAAAGGAAACTATAGAAAAGGAGAAAAGGGGTACAAAGGAGGAGAACATAAGCCCCCTACAACTTAGAAGGAACTCTAGACTCCGAGGTATGGTAAAGAAGGTATCATCAAAGGGAATAGGGTTCATAAATCTAGAAGAAGAAACCCTAGTACCATCTCCTGATAATGTTCCATTTACACACAGTCCTCAAAACTCTCCTAAACAGTATTTCGAAGGCAGCCCCAACAGAGGATCTATAGGCATAGACCCAGTGCAGCAACAATTTTATGATTACATAGAATCAGTAGAGAAGAAAAGTGCCTCAATGGGTCCAGAATCCTCGGTCAATCTAGAACAACCTGTCAATCCACAGGAACCTCTAACTGACTCTCTCAAACATGAAATCTATGAGTCAGAGATATTGAACAAGCATATCAAGAAAGAAAATGAAACCCTGAAGGAACAAAGCAAATTGTATAAAGCCATTCATGATAATACAATACTGCGCCTAGGGCTATGGTACAAGAAGAATAGGAAGTTGAAAAGGAAGAATAGAAACTTGAATAGAACAATCATCAACTTTAGATACAGATTTCTCATGAAGAAACCTAGGATGGAAGTCACTTCAAAAAGGAACAAGAGAAGAAAATTAGATGTACTAGCAGAGGTGTCTGAGTAGATGCAATAGGAAAGAAGAGTTCATATTTTTGGCAAAATTGCATGGGGACATGCAATGATTTTGCAGTGGGGGTATGTTGAACCTTAGAATTACCCTCTCCTTGAAAACTTTTCTCACTTCTTTCCTTTGTTTTTCCATAATAATACAGATCCCCATCACTGATAAATGATAGATTTTGTCTTAAGGAGGACATTAAATGATTGACATGTTATACTTTTATGTTTTTTCTATTTGAATAAGTTTTTTCAAATTATCTACAGAACGAAACCTATTCTATAGCTAACTGCGTGTTCCGTAGCTACTTCCATGGCTTGGCAGGTTACAGGTATCAAACGAAGAAATTGGCCACATGGGCGCATCTATAATTGTCTCGACATGGATTCTATCATAGTCACCCAACCCAGATCGATAAAAAATATAGCTCAAGACCACAGTCAAAGGTGGAGTCAAACATATGAAAACCAAAAGCAATAAAACTCTTTGTCTACCCTTTCATGGTTAATTAATAAATCCAACAGTTCTATTGAAGCATTAACTCGGATCAGCCACCTGTGTTAATGGTTTTGTGCAACCATCTTGCTTGAATTCAAGTCACCTATAGCTGATCAAACATTTATGCAGTCCAGTTGTGATACGTGTAGAACACCTATAGCTAATTTTCCTCAAAAGACAGTTATGAATATTTTCTCTTAAATACCAATTGTACAGAATGGAAGGGGTTCGAAGTTTTTGATATATTAAGCTCAAACTTGCAGCTTTGTAATTTTGGACTTTTTGTTCCTGTTTATAATATAAAGTCGTGTGTTGACCGATGATCATTTGAAGGAGCATTTTGAATTAAGTTAGCAGCTCAACCTAGTCAGTTGCAGAGGGCCCCTGCATTGAAGGAGATTTTTTTTTCATTTGTTTTTCTGTTCAGTTTTAATTTCATCATTTGCTTTTAGCAGTGTTTGTAACTTAGGTTGATTTCTTGTAGTTTCATTTCTTTTAGTTCTGATCAGTAGCATAATGTTAGAATTCAGTTGTGCAGTCTTGTTTCTACAATCCATTTCATAAAGGAAACGACTTTGTTTCTAAACAGAGTAAGATTGAAAGTAATGAGGATGCATTGTTGATTAGTTTACCCACTGTTTTTGTTATTTATTTCATAGTTCAGGTTGTCAATTCACTGTATTAGTGAATGTTTTTGATCGCCATTTCAAGCTGATATCCATCCTAAACTAAATGGTTAAAAATTCACTTTACATAAGGGTTGAAACCAATTAGTTACCTCTTGCATGTTTTATTTAGTTTTTTCTAGATCATGAAGTACAAAAGTTGCTTGTATTCCATCTCAAGAAGGTTATCTTTCAAAATTGAAGGTTAGAGTAACCAGAAGTACTTCAGTTAATTTCATTCCCTGTATTTATTTCAACATGACTTACAACTTTACCTTTTGATTTTAATAATTAGATTCATGAATTAGGATTAATGACAAGATAGGAAAGATGCTCTGTTTTTCCTTCTTTTAACTTAGATTTTGACTAGTTTTAAGCTCTTGGTTCACCTTTAGGAAGTTTCGATTCAGTTTCTCATAGTTCAAATTGTACGTCATTAGGAATCAAAGAACAGAAACCCCCAAAAACAATATAAAATAAAAAACAATGAAGTAAGAAGGGTTAACTAAGCCCATACAGTGCACTACACTTCATCAGCTTACGAACCTCAGTTGATAATTTATGCAAGCAATTTAGGACACTAAATTGACTAAACAATATCAGAGGCCAAAATCGCAAGGGTGAGGCCAAAATCAAAAGCCTAAGTGTCAAAGCTAAAAGGAAAATTGAAATCTAAAGAGGAGTGCTGAAATTTAGGACCCAATCACATCGGAGCTCGATATTGGGAAGGATGGCAGGAAGGCATATCGGAGTTCAAACTTTCAGAGGATTGAAAGCATAGGAACTTAGTTTTAATTCATTTTTAAAAAGCCTACAATGAGAGGGGCTTCAATATTTGTTGGCACTTGGTCACAAAGACCTAAAAGGATCAAGGGCAGAGAGCTGGGTGAAGCCCCTAAGTGCTAAGGTGGAATTTTAGAGGATCATGGCCTCATAACTATTTTTAATTCCTTTTGAAAAAATTCCAATGAGAGGAGCTTTGATATTTGTTGGAACTCAGTCATGGAAAACCAAAGGGACCAAGAGCACAGAGTTAGCTGGAGCACCTAAATGCTAGGAAGGAATATCGAAGGTTGAAAGCATCATCACTCTTTCAGAAAAAAATTTGATGAAGAGGGCTTCCGATATAGACTGGCGCTTAGTCACGAAAGTACAAAGGAAACTAGCGCAAAACCAAGGACCGTAGTGACCCTTTCTCTCTCCTCAAAACTGGACACATGGTAGAAGATAGCTGGTTCTGAGAATCTAAAAAGGAAGATTATGTCAACATGATGTGGCAGGATAACGACACGTGGTAGGCGATTTCATCATTTTGGAGGTGCTAAAGGGATAAATCTGGGTGAAATGTGTCATTATCCAGTAGGCGCTACGTGGAAATGAGGACGTCAACATGATTTCTATTCAAAGGTATGCATTTTAGAGGAAGAGGCCATCGTAACTCTATTTCAATTTGCATTTGAAAAATCTTCTGATGAGTGGGGCTTCGATATATGCTGGTACTTGGTCATGAAAACTCAAAAGATTTGAAGGTGTAGAACTAGGTGGAGCACCCAGGGGCTAAGATATAATTTTGGAGGATGGTCACCATCGAGACTTAATTCTAATTATTATTGGAAGAACCTCCAATGGAAGGAGATATGAAATCATGTGTAATTTATTCACAAAAGCCTAAAAGAACCAAGGGTGCAGAGCTGGGGTTAAGCACCGAGAGCTGTGAGCCCATCGGAAGTGGGAGTTTTCGTAACCCAAATGTTAATTCTAATTTGAAAAATTCTGATGGTGAAGGGGCTCAAAAATCATGTGGCAGTTGGTCATGAGCATCTTGTTATGCTCCTATACCAATAGGTGTCATATTTCATGACTGACTTGATGAGCTCTGTAATATGTTCATTCCTTTCCTTGTTGCAAAGGTTTTCCATATTATCAAAAAAAAAAAATCAAAAAAATGTAAAAAATGTAAAGAGGGTATACCCTAAAAGAAAAATCAAAGGGTAAAAAGAATAAAATGGTCAAAAAAGTGAAAGAAATGAACCCAAAATAAAGAAAGACCAGGAAAGTGTGCAAGTCCAAAATGCCACTACTTTTTCATTTTTCTGTAAATAAAGCATTGTGTGCAACTTGTTAATTTATGCCACAATTGATGAATGGCCAAACAGCTTAATCTTGGCTAGTTCATATTTGAATTTCCTGTTTTAGAGATAGAGAATAAAAATCTGACCAAACTGTTTAATCTTGGCAGATAAGTAGATAGGTAGAGAAGCAAAGGAGCTCAAGAGTTAAATATGAGCCCTTGGATGTAATAAGTGCAGACTTACGTAGGCTTACCATGAAAAGAAAAGAAAAGTTGATGAGGGTTTTCTAGTCCAAGTGCACCCAAAGAAAAGAAGGAAAAAATGCTAGGCCCAAGCAAGCAGGGTAGGTAGATTGGCGTTGCAGAATGATACCTGTGATGGATAATGTTTCTAAAGATGTGTTAACTTTCACTTCTATCACAAGTGCAAGGCAGACATTGCACTTGATGCAGCTCAAGCGAGGCAAGTTTGAATAACTAACTCCCCTTCATATTGTTCCCTAATCATTCACTAATTTCCCCCCAAAAATATTAAGAATTTGTTCTTAATATCACTCATAAAACCACTCATTCCATTTCATAAAATCGCCTAAGTAAAAAACCGTATTTTTACTTAGGAAAATACATTATGTCACCTCAAAACCCCTTTTTTCCTTTTAAGACTAAGTTTTAATGTAAAATTCTTAACATTATAACTTAGCGCTTTTCATTTCAAAAAGTCATACTAGTTTTTAATATAAACATTTTTTCCCTTCCACGTATTACCGATATAATACATATCCTCGCCCCGGTTAAATAAAACCATATTTGTTGTATATAAAAAACAGGGATTAATAGATTTATTTGAAATTTATTAATAACCTAAACCCCGCTCCGCAAATCAGAATTAATTATCCATCTGGGCTAACTAATAACCAAGCCCGCGACCCAATCAAATATGCCCGAAAACAATAAAAAACATTGGTTTATTATGCTAGTCCTGCTGTTTAAACCTGCACCATGTTCAAAGCCCGTCCACCATTCAATCAATCCGTCCACCATCCAACGGTCCACATCCATTTCGCGACCCCCCTAACCATCGTTGTTTAACTCATGGGGGCCGGCGGTTTTTTCACCCATACCACTGCCACGCGTCACCCATCCGGGGTGCTCACTCCCTCCCGGCTCGAAACCGCCCAGCCCCAAAAGCGGTGCGGGAAAAACCACTTACCACCCCCTGCTGACATCACCTACCACGTCATCATCTGTGCTACTTACGTCATCCGCCCATCAAATCAAAAATTCCCGCCAAAACATCATTTTGTCAATAAACGGGTAAAATGTCTTTTTTTGCAATACATTACGCCCCGTGTTGTCCTGCAAAATAAAATCGACTGAGTTCACAGTTCCAGTCTCTCGACCGCCTCCTAACCAGAAAAGACTCCAACAACGAGCAAGCAGACTCAACCGACCTGCCATTTCACAGTTTCCTCCTCTTTTGACATAGGTACCTTTAAAAACTTTCTCAATAAATGGCTGTCAGTGCATCAATTGCCAGGACTTCTCAGCAATCTCCGCAGGAAGTTAGCATACCAGCCACAGAAAGGTCTAAAGGAAAGGAATTGGAAGGCGCAGAACAACCTCCAGTGTCCCAAAAACAGGTGTTTATCCATAGTTGCGTTGTTACCCTTGGAAAAAGGGAAATTTTGGGCTAAATATCAAATCAGCATTAAAGTGTATCATATCAACATTAAAGAGTAACAGATCAGAATTAAAGAGTATCAGTTAAGACAGGCAGCCAGCGCAGAGTTACTGAAGAAGACTAGCTGTTTCTATTTTACTTGTAAATTATTATTATTCATCCTAGATATTATCTCACAACTGTTATGAGATATTTGTTGTACAAATTTGTTGCATAAATACCCCCTCCATTGGAGTATCGTGGTGGATTCCTAGACTCTGTTGTAATATTGATTTTCTGGAATAAAGTGTTGTTGGAATCAACTGTTGTATGGCCTACTGGATGAAGAATTGAAGCAGAGGACTTGTCACAGATTTCTTGAATCAACCTCTGGACCAATAAGTCCTCTATATCTTGTGTTTTACAGTTTTCTTGTTTATTATATCATCTGTGTTTCATAATCTGAATGATAAAGAAAAGGTTAATTTCATAATATGCTTGATTGCACTCTGTTTTCAGTCTTTATTGTTCTTTGTGTTTTCTTCAGAATTAGAATAAGTAGTGAAATCTTAATTGCTCCTGTTTCCTAATTCTTTCATGTTGATTATTTGTTAAAGAATACTTCACTGCTCCTTATCAGTAATCATCCAATTTCCCTCTTTAAATAGGTTGAAGGATCAACCTTAATGTAGATATGGAAAAGGAATTAGTCCTCAATGTAGATGTGATATATACAAGTCTTAGGACTAATTCCTTTCATGTCAGTATATTCCCATGCATATGCAGCAGAATGTTGTTGTAATGTCTTGATTAGCTTTTCATGTTGTAATTTCTCCAAGTTATTGTTTATATTCAATGTTCTCCCTGGAAATATTTCAATTGTAGAGCTAACAAATTATTCCATAGAATAAAGAGACATTTGCCTAGATGACAGATATTCAATATTGGATTTTTCTTGAAATTTATCATGTTCATATTTTGGAGATGATTCAAAATTTTCCATTGTATTTAATATTTGACTATCTTCAATAATGTCTGAAATAGTAAAGAGAGGCTGAATGTCATTTTCATCATCAATCCATTCTTCGTCATCTATTTCTATGATTGTTCTTGCTAGAGGATATAGAGTGAATTTCTTTGTTCAATTCCCATCATAAATATACATGTCACCAGATCTACAGCTAATGAAAGCATCAGTTGTGGCCAGCCAAGGTCTTCCTAATATGAGTGGATGTCCTAATAGGTGTGTAAAGAATATTAGGAAGCTTGACTTGTTCCATGGTTTGTTTGCTCATGATGTTTATTGTTGCTCCTAAATCAATCAATGTATTTGGAATTTCAACTCCATTGATATGTGTTTTCACAATTGGACTTCCTGGATCTACATATTTTTGTATGGCAATTTTTCCCATCATTATATCTGCTATTTTTCCTACCAGGTGAATTCTTTTTGTTTCTTTTTCTTTTCTTCCTGGTTTCTTTATGCTCAACTCCTTTATTGTTTTAGCTAGGATTGGAATCTCCTTAATGGCTTGTAACAAAGGGATTTTGATACAGACATTTTTCAATTCATCTAGAAAATCATAATTAGGCAACATAATCTGCTTTTCTACTCCTCTATCTATTTGTAACGTTTCAGGAAAAGGAGGTGTAGAAGTAGATATTGGTTGCTCAATGATGGGAGTTGAGTTCACTGGTTCTTTCTATTTTTCATTTTCAGTATTTTGGTTTTGGAGAGATGTTCCTTCAAAACTTTTATTGAGCTCTAGAGAATCTTCCCCATAATTGTCTTGTTCTTAAATAACTATAGAAGGCCTTTCATTTTCTAATATCCTACCAGATCTTAGTTGAACATCATTGAGATCTAGAGGAGTGATCATATAAGTTGGAAATTTTTGTCCTTCTACCATGTAAGTGTTCTGAGGATTTTTATTGTTGGGGTTGGTAATGGTTGGGAAAGTAGCTAATTTGGTCTCTGCTGAAATGGTAGTAAGAGTTGAGGATTTATGTTTTGTTGTGGAATTTGTTGTTGATTTCGTTGTGGAAATGATAGTGAAAGTTGAGGGTTCTGATTTTGAAGTTGTGGTTGCTGATTTTGTTGTGGAATGTGTGGGGAAGGATAATTATGATATGATGGAGGATATTGATAATATTGAGAAAATATCCCATAATTATTTTTTACTCCTTGAGCCCAAGGTTGAGATTGAGATTGGGGTTGAGTCCAAGGTTGCTGCCACGAATTCCAATTTGGTGGGGGTTGAAGATACAATTGATTGTTAAATCCCTAATTTTGTGTCCCTTGCCAAGGTCTTCTAGAGACAAAGCAAAGAAGTTTTGCTGAATTTGGAACTGTTTATTCTTGAAAAACAGCCTTAAGACCTGGAATTGAAGGACAACCCTTGGACTCATGGTTTTCTGACCAAATCATACAAGTCTCTATAATTTTTTCATCCAAAGGACATTCTCTTAAAGCGTGTTTTTTTTTGCATTTGGGACAGAAAATAGCTAAACCATCAGCCTTGGTTTTCTTCTTGTTTTGCAACCTAAGGGTGTCTATTTGCTCACTAAGGCTCCCAAGAATATCTATTTTGAATTTTGAAAGATAACCTTCTTGATATGGAATACAAGCAACTTATGCACTTCATGATCTAGAAAAAACTAAATAAAACATGCAGGAGGTAACTGATTGGTTTCAACCCTTATGTAAAGTGAATATTTAACCATTTAGTTTAGGATGGATATCAGCTTGAAATGGTGATAAAAAAACATTCACTAATACAGTGCATTGACAAACTGAACTAGGAAATAAATAAGAAAAACAGTGAGTAAATTAATCAACAATGCATCCTCATTACTTTCAATCTTACTATGTTTAGAAACAAAGTCATTTCCTTTATGAAATGGATTGGAGAAACAAGACTACACAATTGAATTCTAACATTATGCTACTGATTAGAACTAAAAGAAATCAAACTACAAGAAATCAACCTAAGTTACAAACACTGCTAAAAGCAAATGATGAAATTAAAACTGAACAGAAAAACAAATGAAAAGAAAACCTCCTTCAGTGTAGGGGCCCTTTGCAACTAACTGGGTTGAGCTGCTAACTTAATTCAAAATGCTCCTTCAAATGATAATTGATCAACACACAGCTTTATATTATAAACAGAAACAAAAAGTCCAAAATTACAGAGCTGCGAGTCTGAGCTTAATACATCAAAAACTTCAAACCCCTTCCGGTTCTGTACAACTGGTATTTAAAAGAAAATATTCATAACTGTCTTTTGAGGAAAATTAGCTACATGTGGTCTACACATATCAAAACCAGACTGTGTAAATGTTTGATCAGCTACAGGTGACTTGAATTTGAGCAAGATGGTTGCACATAACCGTTAACACAGGTGGCCGATCTGAGTTAATGCTTCAATAGAACAATTGGATTTATTAATTAACCACGAAAGGGTAGACAAAGAGTCCTATTGCTTCTGGGTTTCATATGTTTGACTCCACCTTTGACTGTGGTCTTGAGCTGGCTTTTTTATCGATCTGGGTTGGGTGACTCGGATAGGATCCATGTCGAGATGATTCTAGAGATGCCCATGTGGCTGGTTTCTCTGTTTGACACCTGTAACCTGCCAAACCACGGAAGTAGCTACGGAACACAGAGTTAGCTACAAAATAGGTTTCGTTCCATAGATAATTTGCAAAAATTTATTCAAATAGCAAAAACATAAAAGTATAACATGTCAATCATTTAATGTGCTCCTTAAGACAAAATCTATCATTTATCAGTGATGGGGATTTGTATTCTTATGGAAAAACAAGGGAAAGAAGTGAGAAAAGTTTTCAAGGAGAGGGTAATTCTAAGGTTCAACAGATATTTTCTCTCCTATTTTATCTTTCTGCACTCAGACTCTCCGTTTTTTGGCCACCATTTGACATCATTTGACACCATTTCAAAAAGTTGGAATAGTTGACAACATTGGCTCCAACTGGGGACAGTGCCTTGCTTGCAAGGTGATGAGAACCTGCAGACTAGTAGCCTTTTATCCATTGGTCATGGAGTCATTTTATTCAAGTATATGAAAATAAAAACATTAAAAACTTAAAACATTACTAGTATATACAATGACTCACCAGTATGTACAGTGGGTGAAAATGGACATCTTTAGTGTTAGAAGTAAAGCTTGAGAAACTGCCCATTCAAAGGCATCTCAAGCACTTCACCATACAATTTTTCTAGCAAGAAAGTATTGTTCCCCTTTGCCTCAATAATATTGAAAGGCCCAAATCATAATGGATCGAATTTTCCATTTTTTTCTTTATCTTCTCGTCTAACATCCCACCTGAGCACCAAATCCCCTAATTGTAAGGTTTTGTCTTTTGCCTTTCTGTCAAACATAGCCTTCATATTTTCTTGATGTTGAATCAGATTTTGAATCACATCCCCCTAGTTTCTTGAAGTTCTACCAACTGATTGATCCTCTTGGTTAGAGAATTTGGCTCTTCATCAACATCCTAGAGAATTTTGGCCACTGGAATTGCTTGTTGTATGGGGAAAATTTCATCTTTCCCATAGACTGATTCAAAAGGAGATTTCCTAGTTGACCTATTTGTAGTAAATCTATTGGACCAGAAAGAAAACTTCAGTTGTAAGTCCCATTTTTTTTTATTTTCTGATATCGTATTCTTAAGAATCCTTACCAAGGTTCTATTTGATGATTCGGCCAATACATTTCCCTATGGATAGTATCTAGTGGAGTGACCCACAATGATGTTATACTTATGGCAGAAACTAAGAAACTTGGAAGGTTTGAAAACTTGAGCTTGATTTGTGATAATATTCCTTGGGAAACCAAACCTGGTAAGGATATTCTCCTCCATGAATTTGATAACCATGACATCGGTTGCATTTCTAGTTGGGACTGCTTCCACCAACTTAGTGAAGTAATCAATGGCCGTAAGAATCCACTAGTGCTAACCATTGGAGAGTGGGTGTATTTCCCCAATGAATTCTAAACCCCAATGTCTGAAAGGTTTTTCAACAAAGACAAGGATTAAAGGAAAAGGTGATAATTTCTACCTTTCAGCAAACAATTAGCACTTCTCACTGGCCTGAACATATACATGTACCTCACCAAATAGCTTGGGCCAATAGAAACCTGCTTCGAGAATTTTATGGGCTATAACTCTCCAACTATAATTCCCCTGACACACAAAATTATGGAACATATCCATCACTTTAGGGATCTCTTCTTCAACTAGGCATAAAAACAAAATCCCCACTAGTTCTTTCCAATATAGTTTTCCATTTGAAATGACAAACTTCTAGCTTGTAGCCTCAAAGCCTTGTATTTAAACTATCAAAATTGACTGGACAACTCAGAAAAGGTAAATAGTGGATTATGTGTGTATACCAGTAAGACACGAGGTACATAATTTGGATTTTATGTGACGAGGTCTTGACCTTATTATGCTCTTATCTTCGGCTTTCTCCTTCCTCTGTCAGCAAATTTATACCCAAGGTTTGGAAGTTTGATTCTGACAAGATTTTAGCTAATCCTTTCCCCTTGATTAGCCTCTTGGATTTGATCTCTAGGTTGTATTCTGGGATTTTCTCAATCCATTTACCTCTTTTTCCCTCATTGTCCCCTTATACCATACTGTCTTTCACAGCTGTTGTAGGAACATAAGTTGTTATCCTTGATTGCAAGACATATAATCTGAAGGTATTTAGGGCCTTGACCAAGGAATAGGGATGCTTCTCCAAAAATTTATACTTTAACTCAGCATCTCATAGTACCTGGCTGAAAAATGCTATTGGTTTCTCGTGTCCTTTGTTGTTTTTCTACAATGAGACAACAACCGCTGTATAAGGAGAAGCAAAAGAGAATCTTAAAAATGGTCTTACGTAGAGAGGGATGAATAACATAGGAGCTTCTACAAAGGCCATTTTGATTCTAGATAATGACTTCTGATCTTCTTCAATCCATTATACCTCCCTATCCTTCTTCAACATCCCTGTAATTTCTTTAATTATCTCAGCATAATTGGGTATGAACCTCCTCAAAAAGTTGATTCTGCCCAAGAAAGTCTGGATTTATTTCTTATTTCTTAGTAATGTTATGTTATTAATGGCTTCCACCCTCTTGGGATCTATCTTCACCCCCTCTTTTTCCACAATGTGTCCTAGCATCTTTCCCTCACATAGAGAAAACTAAGACTTCTTAGGATTTAAAGACAGTCCACATTTTATGCATTTCTCAAAAGTGAGTCGTAGATGTTCAATATGCTCCTCATCTGGTTTTGAAAAAATAGTGATGACATCTAGATAGATTACCGCAAACTTATCTTGTTCTCCCATGAATGTTATATCCATTTCTCTATGAAAAGTGGCTCCTACATTAATGAGTATGAAGTGCATTATATCATACATAAATGTCCCCGAGGCATGGTAAAAGTAGTTTTTTTTTATCCCGAGGATGCACGACTACTTGATTTTATCTAGAAAAGCCATCCATCATATACATACGAGCAGAACCCACCACCTTTTTCAAAATGTATTCCATTTGAGGTAGAGGGTAATATCCTTTAGTGAGGCCTTGTTCAGATTTCTAAAGTCGATACACAAACTTATTTCCCCGTTCTTCTTCCTGATAGGAACTAGATTTTCTACCCAATCTGAATACCTCAAAGGTGCGATAATTTTAGCTTGGAGAAACATCCTCACCTCTTTCTCAATTAATGGAAGAACATATGGTTAATCTGCGTAAGCTTCTATTTGTATGGTTTTTCCCCACTCTTCAAAGGAATTTTATGTTGGATGATATTAGTATCAAATGTTTTTAAATCATCATAATACCAAGAAAACACATCCATATACTGCTTAAAAAGGTTCAGGTACCTTTTTTTGTATTCCTTAGGAGCTCCTTTGGCCAACTTAACTATCTGGGGATCCTGATCTAAAACAATATTGTAGTCTTCCACCTGATCTTCAAATTCCTACTCTATTGGATTGGCAGTCATATCATTTGAGTTGCAAAATATTTCTAAGGGAATAAAACCTCTGGGGATAGTATTACCTTTCAATTATAGAATGGTGTTCCTTGCAATTGTTTCTTCCCACTTGACTTATTGCTCATCTATCACTTTCTCTTCCTCCTGATCAATCTTCAAGCTTGGCAATTCTCCAATGACCTCCATGAAGCGTTTAATATGTTCCTCATCTTAAAACACCTGCCAATACTTAACATTGTCTGGTATTGAAGGCTTGTATCTAACTTCAATTTCTTATCTCATAAAGGGGTTTTTAGGATGCTTGAAGTTATTGGCAACTACAACTAATGAATCAACCATCTTATTTCCATCTTTGGGAAAAAATTGAATGTTAAAAGATAAGAAAAACTTCTCAATAATATTCCATACCTCATTTTGGTAGGAATTTAGTGTTGGATGTTTGGTTTAACATGGAATTCAAATTTTTTTCACCACCAAATTTGAATCCCCAAACACTTCCAAGCCCCCAATTTCGAGATTTCTAGCAACTTGCAAACCTAGCAGCAAAGCTTCATATTCAGCAAGATTATTTGTGGCTTCAAACTCAAGCTTGAAAGAGAGAGGGATCAAGCTACCTTTTGAGGATACCAACAACACACCTACCCCATTTCCTTCCCTGGAATAATCACCATCAAAGTATAGCTTCCATATTTTGTCACACTCCAGTGATTGTCGATCTAGTTGGACAAAACATTCCACCCATGTCTCATCTATGATTTTTTCATCTTCCTCTAAAGCAAACAAGAGAAATCTTTCTCTTTACCATACACGGGGGCATTATTCGAATAGTCGGTTCTTGTAATTGTCTTCACAAATATTTCTTCTCTATATAATCAGCACTCTTCTCCACCAAAAACAGGAATGGTAGCATATGTTAAATCCATTTTAATGGATCCTCCAATTTTCGATCCCCATGATCTAGACAAGAGCATACCAAACCTCACAGGGATATCAGCCACTACGATATCCATTACAATACTCTTAACAGGGATTTGAGCCTAATTGACCACCAGGTCTTTAATCAACCCTAGACATTTTACTCTCTTGGAGTCAAAATAATACAGATCTCTATATGATCTTGTTATTTGCAACCTCAATTGCTCCATAAAAGAAAATGGCATCGAATTGTGAGAATCTCCTAAGTCAAGCATGCATTTATGTGAGAGAAGTTCATGAATTACTAAAGTGACATAGAAAGTGGTAGTAAAAGGGTCTTGTTCCTCAACATTAGGTCCAAATTCAACCATGGGTGTTTCTTCTTGGAGGTTCAAGCTGTCTTGCAGAGGAGCTATGGTAGATGGACGCATAAATTGAGATACTTGAATTTTGTAATTCAGTTGTTTCAACAATTTGGTTAAGGTAATAGATATTTTTACCTTCTCCATCTCTTTTTGAAGACTAAAGCTAGAATATTTTCTATCAACTATGACAGCATCAACAGAATCTTTCTCTTTATCATAGACTAGTCTGGGTGGTAAAGGTGACTACTTTGTTTTAGAGACATAGGTCTTGTGGGGAATGGAAACTGGAGGCTATTTCTTTTTGGGTGAGGCTTGGTCTAGAGGCTTCTTTCTTTCTCTGCTGGTTTCAAAGGATTTGGAGGAGAGGACTCCTCATTTTGGTCCTGCAGCCTAGATCTTTTCCTAGAAGATCCAATTTCATATTTCCTGTGCAGTTGTGCTTGCATGAAATCAACAAAGTGCCTACAATAGTTGTCAATCTCACCATCATCAACTCATGCACCCAAATCATCCCCTTCTATGTCATTGACCTCTATTTCATTTTCTCCCTCTGAAAGAGAAGAAAATTGATTTTCTTGGACTTCTATTGTTTCTTCGATATTCTCCTCTAGATCATCTTCCAAAAATAATGGAGGTTGAATGTGATATTTTTGCTCCCTTCTGTCCCTCTGCAAGAGCAGCAAAGGAGGTATCTTATACTTAGGATTGAAACTTGGGTTAGGAGTTGGTTGGTTTTGTCTAGGAGGGTTTTGTTTTCCTACTCCAGTTTCACCAACTTGTTAGACAGGTTACTTATCAACTTGTTCATTTCCTTGAGTTTCTGCTCTTGAGTTTCCTTTCCCTGATTTGAGGAACTAGCTTCATATTTTCCTCTTCTCCTATCTTCGTGATCAGCTCTACCTACACACTTCCCAGTAGAGGTAAAAGTTTCCTCAAATTCTAAAGAATCTATTTGGATCTGGTCCAAGGAGTGAGACTTCCTTTCTCTGAGAGTGAAACCAAAATTTAGTTCAAAGGCCCCAGCAAAAACCGCCTTAACAGCAGCCTATGGAGGTTTGATTTCAGCAGGGAGACTATTGTACAATTTTTTAAACCTTCTTATGAATCCTCACATGTCTTCATTATGTTTGTTATTTATAACATAGAATTCAGTGAGGACATACCCATGGTCCATCTTCTCCCCCCATTTCTGCATGAAAGTGTTATCGGGAAATCTAGTGTCCACTCGAAGCTGCTAGTCCCACTGAGACTGGTAGCTATCTTAGAAACAAACAAACTAAAACTACTTTCGTTTTCCTTTATGAGAAGTATATAAGAGGGGAATGAAGGACACCAACCTCAGTCTTGCGCTTGGTTCCTTGCTTGGTTCCTCTCCCTTCTGACAGATCCTTGCCACTTCTCTTTCGTCTACCCAGCTTCAAAGAGCACCTGTGGAATCAAAGCAGCATAATATTATCGAAGAATAGAGATCTACAATCATAAACAATATAGGACCAGATATATATTGACCACACAAATGCATATATCATCAAACATACAAGAATGTGGAGGAAAACTTGAATAGCTTTATTAATATCAAGAATAGCAAAGAGGATTACAACCAATTGTTCTGACCTAGCGTCATCCTCCAGCATGAAAGCCCTTCTTTCACCTCATGAAAAGCTTAGATCACCCAATACTATGATATTCCACTAAGAAACCAACATCACTTCCTTACAAGATACAAAATTCCAGCCTCTAGATCTCTGGGATGAGGGATCCATATATATATGATTGCAGGGGGGTGAGTCAGCTTTTGGGATTTTTATTAGTGTCCTCTCTCTGATAGTTCTTGATTCCACTTGGAGATTGATGATATCCTACTCATCCCTGGGCAAATTCAGAGAGGCAAGTATCATAGGAGAAGTTTCTGGAAGATTCTATGATCATCCACCTCACAAACTATCTCTGCCATTTGTCCACTCTCGCCCATCACACCCTACAGAAGGGCTTTTCAGTATGCATCGCACCCTTTACATTGGGCAGGTGAGATGCATCGCACCCTCTACACTCAGCAGTCTGTATGGTCCAGTTTTGACCAGTTCTAAGCAAATTCTTGTGGAGAATTTCTGGGAGATGATGTAATCAGCTGACCTTGTTCTTTTAGGGTATGGAACAACACTTTTAGGGACTTAGGAGCCCTTGGTTTATGGACATGTTTGATTAGGGTTGTAGTGCCCAAAAATGTCTATAACATTTGCCCCCTAAAGCATGAGGTCATTAATCTTTTGATGTCGGGTGAAATGCTTTATCATGAGGATCTGAATTTTTTTCGAGCTGGAAGGCGTCCTGTAATAAGATACAATACAATACATTATCTTCATAATATTTTTCATGATCTCGCTGAGGCGGGCATTCCCATGCTCATCTTTATAAATTCATTTTCATGTACGTAAGACAAACAACAATCTGTGAGGCAGACAGATGATTCTGATAGAGTCATCATCCTTTGGTTCGGATGATCATCTGTGCAACAACAATGTACATTTGATGTTTTTATTTTCCTGAATATATCGCAGCCCAGATGGATGAAACTAGATCCGAGGTCTTCAAACTCGTTCAATCTTCACTCGGAGTACAGGTCGATCCATGTGAAAGATGTTTTGGAGTCGAACATGGAAAGACATCGCCTGATTACCAACCAATGATGTAAACTGTTAACAAGCGCAAGAGGAATCACCGATAATGATGATGACCCTCAAGGTACTATAGTACAATTCACGTGGTGTGAAAAGGGACTTGGCGTCGAACACCACACAAAATCTTTCGGTCAAAGGCCATTGATGTAAACCTGTCGCTGGAAGTGAGAAACTTGCCATTGAGGCATGCAAGCTTCAAAGTACTGAAAGGGTTGTTCCTAAGTCGACTTCTTGGATAATGAGCTGATGTCGACAAGAAGCGACCCATCGTAGGAGGGCCTTAATGAATCCCACATCTACGACATGGAACAGAGTAAATTATTTTGGAGGTGAAAATGATCTGATGATACAGGGTTCAGGGTGGCGATCATGAAAGAATGGAGCGTGAATGTATTGCAGCGGATGAGACACAGGTGAATTCTCTGAGCGACTTCTCTTGAACGTACCGGCGACACTGACATGCATTGGTAGCGTTAACCCAAAATATGGATGGTGTGATGGACCAATGGTGATATGACCAGTGAACGGAACAACCCAACCCGACACGGATGCAGAATGAAAGTTTCATGTTCAAGAGCAACTTGCTACCAATAAAGTTTTTTCAATTTTTCTTCCCAATTTTTCCCCAGTCATTGCTGACCAGTACCTCTTTATTTTTGTCAAGATTGAGGAGGATAACATATGCTTGTTCTATAATTTTCCCTTCGGGCAAACCTGTCGCTATGTTTTAATGAGCCTAGCGACGGTGAAACTCATTCTTGTCTGTATGGACAAGTTTGTCACTATTCGGTTTTAACAAGTTTAACGACAAAGATAACTCGGTCCTTTTCAATTTTAGAGAGTCTAAAAGGGACATAAAGGAAACTCCAATAATCCTTTTTTGTCATATAATCCCTTAAGTATGGAAAAATATAAAATAATACGAAAGGGATGAATTTTCGATAATTTTAACGAGCCGAACAAAACAAGCACTCGATCTTTTTGTGTAATAATCCCTTAGGTCCAAAAAGATTAAAATCTAGAGGAGGGATAGCACTTCTGGTAGCTTTAACGACCTGGAGAGGCCAATTGCTCGGCAATATTTTCATATTTTACGAGTCAGATGAAAAGAGCATAAAGAAGACTCATTTTTTGAGGAACGAGTGATAATTTCAGGTAGCAGCTGATTCCAGGTAAGGTTTGGAATTTTCCAATCACGGCAGTGTCACAAGGATGGCTAACAGGATCAGTCTTCACAGTTGTTCCTCAAAAGGGGTAAACAATCTAATGGAGGTGAATGATCAGCTAAAACAGAGTGGAGGTGATGGTAAGAACACGACCTGGGCCCAAAACGTTGATGATAATGCATTCACAATGGTTATTTACCGAAAATTGGTTCATTTTTTAATGAGCTTAAACTTTGGGGGAACGTTTGCTCATTGCTAAGGTTTAATTTTTAACAAGCTTGAACTTCGCATAAAAACTGCTTGTGCCAGTCGTATAATAAGGATGTCTCATCGATAGGTTCAATTTTTAGGGAGCTTGCACCATTCGAAACTTTGCTCCGGATCCTTTCATTATGAAAGCTAGGAACGACCAATCCTACGAGTCTAAAGGGTTGAGAAACTACAAACTAAGAAAATAAATGGTCACTCTTCGCTTGCATGCAAAAAGGTTTGCATGCCCCCAGGTGTAGTGAAAAATTTCCAGGCTACCATATGAAAGCTCTCCATCCGCGTTGCAGACAAAATGCTTCCTTGGCGATGTCTACCGAAATAGACAAAGGTGAGTGGCGTGGTCGCCTCCACTCACACAACTTTGACGAGGGAATCTTATTCCAGTCTAATCCCATTTTCGTAAACGGACGGGTGTGTAAAACTAGTCATATATCCTCCACGGAAACCTACCCTATACCCAAGGTTTTCCTGCCGAAACAGGCCAGGGTGCATGCCCCCTGGGTTTCAGTCATGTCCTCTCGAATCACTCGCACTCTTCAGGTGGATGGACTGGATATTGATGAGACATTCCTTGCGTGAAAAGACCATTTAGGGATGGCATTTGACTATTAGCTATGTGTGAGCCGGGGAACGAAAGCTGGTCTACGAGCTTGACCACTCTGCCTTCATGCGGAAAACACATTACTCTAAAGAGTGAGGAGACAATGGCTCCCATGATATAAATATAGTCGCGTCCAAGGAGTAGATTATAATCTAGAGGTCCCTGGACTACCATTACGTTCATGTAAACGGTTTTCCTTCTCAACGTTATGGGCACATTGGGAAGGATCCCTAAAGGTCGACTGGTTCCTTTGTTGAAGCCTGTCAGATTTCTCATTTCAGGCAGAAGCGATGGTAAACCAAGCGCTTCCCAAGCAGTTGAGGAAAGGATACTCATAGAAGCCCCTTCATCTATGATGGTACCGACCATGATCATTTTGTAAGCTTGTACAATGATTCGAAATGGTACATTAGCCGGTACACGGGGTCTACCTAGTAGATTCCAATCGAAGGAAATGACTAGGTTGCTTGAAGGTGGGACCGAATAGACAGCCAGATATGACTCTGAAGAACTTCCTTCCTGCGCTAAAGGAATGGGTAGACTGTACCCATGTTCATCGGACTCTGTCTTTATGAAAAGAATTTGAACGGTGTCGTTCTCATTCTCTTTGGTGATTGTGTCATCTGAAGATGGACCTTCCAAAGACAAGATCGGGTCGATTGCCGCCTCAACCTTTTGACTTTCGTCTGGTATGGATTCAACGGGTTTATCTTCAATGACAGATGCTTTAACCGACCACAATGGTGTGTCGGTCAGATTTTCAACTAGCGATGGACTCGGTAAGAGTTTCTTGTATCCAGGAGGAAGCCGTAGTGGTGAAGCAAGACGGTCATCCAAGACTCTTTTAGCTTCGTCTAGGAAGGGACAACGGTGGACGACGTGATCGCCTTCACATAGTTTACAAGGAAATTTACATTTCCTTTTTTGTCCGAATGCTTCACTTTCACTAGTTAATGGTGTACTTTCAACATGATCTTCAGAGGTTGATGACACCAGATTGTGCAAATGAGGAGACCAGTCCCTTAAGATCTGAGGGATGCAAGGACAATCTCGATGATAGTGGTCTCCTTTGCAAATGACACATGGAGATTTAGGCTTGGATGGTGCAGTGTGTGGATTTTCACTAGACGATGCCTGGTTACCCATTTTTGCCTTCGGATCCTTCTTCTTCTTCTCTTTCTTCTCCTTCCCCTTCTTCTCCTGATTAGTTACATGACTTTTGGCCTTACTAGCTTTATCAAGCGAAGAGGAATGAGGAGAGGGAGAATCGGATGAAGTAGAAGGTTGGGGGGTAACTTTAGTATCATCCAGTTGCTGACTCGATTGTTCAGGAATCACGGTGTTCTGAACGACGGTTGTCGAGAAGAACCATATGGGAAAGCCAATCGTCAATCCTGGAAGTGACAATGTGGCCATATGAGGTGCACTAACATCTCCCCAAGAGGAGAAAGGACTAGGATTTCCTCCAAGGGGAAATCCTTGGTTGGTGGACTCCATTTTTCTAAACCCAAGACCAATGTGGGAATGGTGATATTATTCCGATTAAAATAAATTCTAGACGCTTTGACACAATTTTTTTTTTCAATTTTTAAGAGTCGAGAAAAAACAAAAGATGACTCTAGTCGCCTTCGATTTTTAATGAGCTTTAAGTGACAAGTGCTCAGATGGACCTTTTCCTTTAAGGAGTCTGAAAAGGAATGAAAGAGACTACTTTGGAAATCTAGACAGAGGGATTACCAAACCAATCGCAAAACTGTAGAATACTTTTTATGGTACGGCAGTCAATCTTCCTGAATGTTGTGTTCAGTGCATTGCGATCGATAGGGCAGCAGACACGGCTTCCTATGGATAAAGGATATAGCCTATTGTGATCTCCCAATATATACTTGACGGTACGTGGGAGCACAAGTCCGTACTGGCACTTGTCGTCTCAAAGAGGAGGAATCACCCAACCAACAGTGAAAGCGACAGTTACCAGGCTTTACGACGCTGGAATACGTCTCTAGCCTACACTTCTAGATGTTGTGCATTAGGTTCCAAAGCGTTTTTAGGTTCATTAAATTTATTTTACAGTTTATATCTCTTAAGAAATTTTCCTTTCAGGTTCACTGCGTGATGTAGATATACAATTCCTAAAATGCAATCTAAGATGATAAACAATCGTTTAATCTTCTTTTTGCAATGAAAATCCTAGCTACTAAAGAAAGAGAGACGATATTCTTTCAACATAGAGCATAGAGCACACACTAGATGCACTCTCCTAAATCAAACCAACAACCAGTCTAAATGCAAATGCACATGCATGTATTTGTTTTCAGCTTTCTTAATGTGTGAATGATGAGAAGAATGCTAAGTACAAATCTGAATTATCTTTTCAAAGCGACAATACTAACAAATTTCTTTTCAAAAACGAAAGGAAGATAATGACGACCCTTTGCTATTTTGAATTGAAAACTGCTTTCGACACTTGAAAAACTACTAATTCAAATCAAATACAAGAGTAACTGTATAATCGACCATCAATAACAATAGAATTCTTTTCTTTGACTGAAAACAACACTTGCGACACTTTCAAATCAGAAGACGACAGTTTGATTATGCTACTTATTTGTAAAAGAGAACTGAAAATGGCACACAATACATAAAAACATTCATAGTTCTTTGCACAATGGAGGCGGAATGATGGAAAGGAAGGGAGTTTCCATAGTGGTATACTGATCACAGACAGCAAAACTCCTGAATAAAGCTGAAGAGAGTGAACACAGAAACCAAAATCTGAGGGCAGAAGAGGTCTTGTCTGATCAGCGCACCTGTAACACAGGGAAAGTGCGATGCAGCGCACCTACTGCACACGGGAGGTGTGATGCATCCAGATTCCCAAGAGGAGAAGGTGCGATGGTCCAGAGACGAGACTTCAACTAGGTTTCAGGTCACAGTTTGCAACTCAGTTCAGGGATTTAGGCCGAGCAAGTGATGTACAGTAAATAGAAATCATAGGGGCTGATCTAATGAGGTTACTAGAGCCACCACTAGGGAAATTAGAAGGTTGGCAAATCGATTGTTCAGTTTATAAGAAAAACCCCGAGATAGACTGAAGCAACATTGATCTACTTTGCACTTGCATAGCCAATGCAATTCGAAGGCTAGCTGGCTTGACTTCTGGCTCCATCTGTAAGTTTATAAAACAAACAAATATAGACAAACAAACAATCTATTCGCTCCCTAGTGGAGTCGCCATTTTGTTATCGAGAAATCTAGTGTCCACTCAGAGCTGCTAGTCCCACTAATACTAGTAGCTATCTTAGAAACAGACAAACTAAAACTACTTTCATTTTCCTTTATGAGAAGTAGATAAGAGGGGAATGAAGGACACCAACCTCAGTCTTGCGCTTGGTTCCTTGCTCGATTCCTCTCCCTTCTGACAGATCCTTGCTGCTTCTCCTTCGTCTACTCAGCTTCAAAGAGCACCTGTGGAATCAAAGCAGCATAATACTATCGAAGAACAGAGATCTACAATCATAAACAATATAGGACCAGATATATATTGACCACACAAATGCATATATCATCAAACATACAAGAATGTGAAGGAAAACTTGAATAGCTTTATTAATATCAAGAATAGCAAAGAGGATTACAACCAATTGTTCTAACCTAGCGTCATCCTCCAGCATGAAAGCACTTCTTTCACCTCATGAAAATTTTAGATCACCCAACACTATGATATTCCACCAAGAAACCAATAGCACTTCCTTACAAGATACAAAATTCCAACCTCTGGATCTCTGGGATGAGGGATCCATATATATATGATTGTAGGGGGGTGAGTCAGCTTCTGTGATTTTGATTAGTTTCCTCTCTCTGATAGTTCTTGATTCCACTTGGAGATTGATGATCTCCTACTCATCCCTAGGCGAATTCAGAGAGGCAAGTGTCATAGGAGAAGTTTCTGGAAGATTCTATGATTATCCACCTCGCAAACTGTCTCTGCCATTGGTCCACTCTTGCCCATCGCACCCTACAGAAGGGCTTTTCAGTATGCATCACACCCTTTACATTGGGTAGGTGAGATGCATTGCACCCTCTGCACTAGGCAGTCTGTATGGTCCAGTTTTAACCAGTTCTGAGCAGATTCCTGTGGAGAATTTCTGGGAGATGATGTAATCAGCTGACCTTGTTCTTTTAGGGTATGGAACAACACTTTTAGGGACTTAGGAGCCCTTGGTTTATGGACATGTTTGATTGGGGTTGCAGTGCCCAAAAATTTCTATAAAAAAGAATTCTCCAGCTCTTCCTAGGTAGTGATTGAAGCATTAGGTAGGGATTTAAACCTTTTTCTAGCTTCCCCATCTAGAGACTTGAAAAAAAACCTTAACAGTACACAGAAAATTTCTATATGCCTTGGTGTTGAAATATCATCTTCCACTGTGAATCTTGGCAAGAGCTTGAGATAGTCTTATGGAATACCATTCAAGTGTTATGGAAAATCCAATGGGGAATATTTGTTCAAAAGAAAGCCTGGGATAGCCATATTGAGCAAGCGAGGTGGTAGAAGATTTATTACAGGTATTTGCTAAGGGAGTATCTAAGTCGCAACTGACTAGATCTGGTTTGGAAAGTTATTCAAACTCTTCGTTACATTGTTTATAAGGATGCCTTTAACTTCTTCAAATTTAGGGGAGGGATGAAATGAGAAAGAAGGTGAACTGACAGAAGCTTCTTCATTTTTCGCTCTCGAAGGAAATGAGTAAAACAATAAACAATGTTCTTCAGGATATTCCAAGACTTTGGAGGCAGAATTGGGGTAGTATATCATTTATTTTTGAGAGCTAGTTGATGATATTTCTAGAAAATATCTTTTGGAATCAGGAGAAACAGGGGTCTACTGGGGTCTGCAAATCCTTTGGGATATGATTTTCTCAAGGTTGAATACGGGAGGATTTTTCTATTGGCTTGTATCAGAGTGAGTATGAGGTCTCTGAAAAGCGAGGGTGACCAAATAAAGATACATAAAATGGAGTCCCCAGGGTGAGAGATCTTCAATCCACACTTCCCTTGCTCAGCCAACATGTAGGTTTTAACCCCGTATAGAAATTACCTGCATACAAATTATTAAAACATAGAAACTAAACAATGTGAGATCATAACACATAAAACACATATACACAGATATTTTCCCCTGGATCTCAAAACCGGGACCACCAACTTAATTTTTCATTATTTTCCTTTCAATGTTACAATACATATATATACATGCTGAAGCATCCAATACCATGGACCGAAAACCATCGCGCCCAAAACCATGTGCGAAAACCATGCTCAAAACCATAGATAGGTCCCCCCAACGTAATATAGGGTCCAAAAAAAAAATTCCGCAGGGCGCTGCCCCGAACCCCATAGAGAGGTGTTACAGCTCGAAATATCACCCTTGGTATTTGTGGTGCTTGGTTTATGGCCTAGGGAAACTCCTCCTTCTAGACTTAGTCCAAATATTTTAAAAACAGTGTTTTACTCCCTGTACGCTACTTTGCCTTGTGTTAAAAGCGTGTACACGAGGGTTAGCCAATACCCAACCCACGTATATGTGTTAAAACACTTTAAAAAAAAAAAAAATTCCTTAATTATGGGTTGAGATCACAGGTTTTAACTGTTGATTACCTACTAGTGCCCATGGCCCAATTGTTACCAATTGTTTCCCAACTAAAAAACTAATTTGGGAGAAGTATAAAAAGACTTCAATGGGAAGGCCTTAAGGAGGAGAAAAATGATAAAATTATGATGCTGAGATTATCCCCTAATCAAGTTTGAAGTATCCTTGTGCTTCAAGAACTTCCCCAAGTTCAGGAAACACTTGTTTCCTTGAGTGTTGATATTCTCTCACATGCTTGCAGATATCATTGTATTGGTTATGGAAGGATGTTGTTGAAGACTGGGACCGGAAAGACCTGGAGGACGATTCCGCTTGGAGCCGGAAGAGGAAGACTCGAGTGAACTCTTTCCATGTTTTATTATAGTTTTCTACAATAAAACGAAATGATGTCTTGTTCTTGATATCGAATTTGTTTATGCATCAGATGTTATTGTTATGGTTTATATATGAATGACTATTTTAATGTATAACTAACCATCTACCTATATCATATAAAGTTTATTTCACTAAAATGCTTTATCTATATGCTGCTATGTGTATTCGAATTGGCTGATTTGCAGGTTCGAAGATCATTAGGAGTTGCAGAGGTTTGAACCCTGGCTAGAACTACCCAAACAAAGGACATCCAGGTATGTTCATCCTCGCATAGTTAGTTTGTTTAAGCATGTTTCCTGAGTTGAATGCTTGTTTCTTGTTGTAGATTACTCCTGCTCTACTAGGGTTCTAACCCAAAGCCCTAGGGGACTTATTCCCTTAATAGAATCGGCGACTCTGCTGGGGATAACAATCTTGTTATTCCTAGTTTGGGTTATTCAGTGCCAATCAGGGTTCAATTCTTAGTTTTCTTGCTGTGACTGTATTGCCTTCTCCTATAGGAACTCAGACTTCAAGTATGATCTTTTTCATCAGGCCTCATTCTTTATTTTTCTTGTAAAACTTCATATACGCACCTTTGTCTATTTGTAAAAGCATACACATGCTTGTTTCTGTGAACTAAAACCCGTATACGCCAGTTTCTTTTGGCAGAAGCACATGTACATGCACCTGTGTAGGGACACAGTCGCGTATACAATTTTTTGCATGCTTTTTTCAAATCTTTATGCCCAAAAAGATTTGTTTCTTGGTCTGTGTGGTTTCTGAGTGGTCAGTTTCTGTCTTCAGATTTTAATTGTTCAGTGAGTTTACTGTTTTGAATTCTCTCCTGCTTTGAAAATTTTTTGGCCTCGGTTTGCTTTTGAGTGAGTTTTATGATTTGTGTTTGAACACACAAGGCTTCTTATAGAGGTTCTTGATTGTTTTGGTCTTCCGGGACAAAATATTGTTTGCAATCTTTGTGTCAAACTTCATTATTGGTATGCTTGCTTTGCTTCCCGTCATTTTTGTGGCCATACACTTTTTCTTGCTTTTCAAAAGTTCGTCTTGTTGAACTTGAAAGTGTGTCTTTCCTGATTTCTTGATCAATTTCTCCAAGCTCTTTTTGCTACTTTTGGATCGTTTAGTGCAAGTTGAAACACCTATTTTGTTTAAGTTCTCATTCGTGTTGAATTGGTAACTTACAAAGTTTCCTTGTGCTTTGCTTTCGGTCTTTGAGTCTTTGGTAGCATTTTGAGTGCTTTTGAAAAGTTGTTTTTATTGCTTCTTGAAAAAGAAAAGTTCTTCAAAAACATTGTTTTTGCTTTCTTTTGCCGAATTTGATTTTGGTTTATTTGGTTTTGTGAAAGTGAATTGTGATTTTTTGAGATTTGCCCTGCTTATTTGGAGGAAAATTTGCATGTGAAATTTGCATTCTCTTCAAACATTTAAGTTGGCTTATTAAAAAAATTAAAACAATTGCTTTCATCTCTTTTTAGAGTAATCTAGAATTTTGCATTATCATGTACACCTTGCATTAGGGTAGTTTTGCATTATTAAAGCATCAATAGTCTTTTAGTTTTTGTGAGTGTGAAGTTTGCTATAACAAAAGAAAAGGAAAAAGTTTTTGCTTTATATAATTTTCTTAGAACCCAAGTAGAAGTTGCTTTTCATCGAAAAACAAACAAGTGCATTGCATATAAGTTAATTTTTCATTAATTTCTTTTGCATCATAAAAAAACACCATTGGTTTCATTTCCATATTGTCCCTTGACTTAAAAGAACAGCCACTTAAAATCAAGCACTTAATAAAATAAACTAGAACCTTTTATATTGTCAATCAGATACACCAACAAGTTTTACGTTTATTTAGGGCCTTGGATTAGACGAGAGGAGAGTAAACTCTCCAAGGCCACTCTAAATTGTAAAACATAGAAGTCTGAATAAAGAGTGAAATCCAATAGCGTTAGGGAGACCGAGAAAGCTCCATGACTAGGAGTTAAGCACAAGGGTTTGTGAAGATAAGGACGAGAGATACCCCCTCTCTTACTTGTCGGATCTTACCTCACGACTGTGCCACCTAGCTTCTGATACGAGTTGGTGTCTTTAGTTGCCAATCCTAGGGATCTACACAAGTGGTTGTGGAGGCGAATCCCATGACACCTGAGGTTGAGGCTACATCACATTCAATGGTACCTCTGGAGGGCACACTTGCGAAGCTTGGGGGATTGCACTGGCAAAGGCTATTGTCTGGAGGTCAGCGTAACTACCTCTGATACCTTTGCTAGTAGACCTGGGGTGTAATTACCCCAGTGTATTTTTGGAAGGCCCTTATTATTCACTTTCTTGTATTTTGGTGTCCGGTCCTAATCACCCAAAGTGGAATTGATTTCTAAATTCTTTAGGGACATTTTTAGTGTGTGTTATGTGCTCTTAGTTGACCTAGATTTCAATTTTCTTGAGTCTTTAAGTAGATCTTATTAAAATAATTCAAAGTGGCTGACCGATCACTTAGACAGTCCCGTAGACTTTGTGGGCTTTCACCTGCAAGTCCAAAGCCTTCTCCTAGAAGGTGTAGGACCGATTCTTCCAGTGGTTTTCAACCAGTGGTAACTGGCGCATCAGAGATTGATCCTCCACTTGGGGGCATTAGTGTACAAGATAGACCTGGTACTACTATAGAGCTAGAGAGGAATACACCAGTTCTTTCTCGAGTGCTCTTCCAGTCGAAAGATAATATTGAGGTAGAAGAGCTCTCAGAGTCGATTGCGGCTTCGAATTATCATCTCACTTCTGATCATCCAGACGTATTGTTATACGTTGGAACTCTATCACACAGGCCTTCAAGCCCAAGCCCACACACATCTATCCCTTCAATGACCATTGTTGGAAGCATGGCATCCACCACGAGTGCTACGAGTATGCGGATTCCTATATCAGTACAAGGGGGAGGAAATATTTCCATCCCTTATACATCCTTATTTGGGTCTATTGCTAGCACATCCTTATTTGGGTCCACTTCCATTCTGTCAAGGAGTGGAAGTTCCCAAGCTAATGCATCCAGTTTTGGATTCTTCCCTTTTGGAATGCCCTCTCAAGGTATTCCTTCAGCTCCATTGAATGTACCATCAACTGCCTCCACGTCCATGATGAGCGGATCGGCTTCTTTTGGTTTCCCTTTTGGAAGTGGTCATATACCACATTCCAATCTGATGGTAGGGTCTATGCCTTTCCTTTCACAAGTCAAGGAAGCAATCCCTGCGGTTAGTGGGATAGGAGCTGGGAATCCATTTTTCAGCCAACAAGGTAATGTGTCATATTCTTCAATCAATTCACTCCGAAGTTTTCCACCCTTAGCTAATGCTTGGAACCCTTACCAGGGGTTATCAGCTCCTTACAATAATTCGTTAGGGGGGAACTTTGCTGGTTACGGAGGTTTTTTGGCTGGAGTTGGTCAAAATCTGAGTTTTTTTGGACCACAAGGTTAACCTTTTGGTTCAGTAGGTTCTACCAGTTACTTCGGGAAACCTGGTGCCTTTCAAAATCCAGGTCATTCTTTTCAGACTTTTGGGACCCCGCCTAAACTTGGTGGAATCCCCAAGGTCCTCGAAGACTTCCTTTTCTAGCCACGCTTAATATACCAAACTTGACTAAGTTGACAAACGATCCAATTAGATACAATCTGGCTTGGCCTTCGTTCCCAACAAAACTTCCATCGGACATTCCAAAATTCTAAGGGAAGAGTGATGAAGGCATGGGCGACCATGTAACCACATTCCATTTATGGTGCTCATCTAACTCCCTAATCGATGATTCGATTAGATTGAGACTATTTCAGTGCCCTTTAACTGGGAATGCGGCTAAGTGGTATATAGAGTTGTCAAGGGGCACCTTTACATCTTTTGCCGATTTGGCTAACATTTTCCTAAACCATTTTCAGTTGCCTGTCTATTACAAAGCCGGAACTGAACTTCTGGCCAATTTTCATCAAGACACGGCTACTCACATTTCAGATCATATCCAGGAATGGATATGGAGAAAAAGGCTCATTAAAGCCGAAATTCCATCTCGAATGGTTTTTAAAATCATTACAACCCGAGATCTCCAAGGATGTTTCTATGTCCAAAGTTTATTCTGAAGAGCAGGCTATCTTTCGCGCCCAGCAGTTAGAACTGATATATTCTCAGTCTGGGACTCTTCCAAAAATCTTGCCTGATGCTCCTAGATCCACGGTTGATATAGCCAAACCAAAGCCAGGCCTACATGTTGATGGTATTGTTGGATCGATTGATGCAAATGCGGTGAACCTTCTGAGCCAATTGCAGCAGTTGTCTCTACAAACTGCTTCTTCCAATCAGGCTACACCGTCTACTCCTACACCTTCTCAGCCTTCTTCCGTAAACACCGTTCAGGCTTCTAACCCCAAAGGAAATCAAAATTTCGATGGGAAGAAGAAGGGACGAGGGAAAAAGAAGAATCGGGATGGGAAGAGTAATGCGAACAAGCCTGGCAATAATGTTGGTGAGGGTGGAAAAAAGTCTAAGAAGAAAGTTAAATTTCCATGCAAGTTTTGCAGTGGAGATCATTTGACTCATCTCTGCCCGAAAATTCAAGATGCTCAGCGCTTGTTAGTGCAACAAGGTTCTTCTAGCTCCCAAGTTGTCTTAACTAACCCTTTCCTACAAGGGCAGAAGTTGTTTGTTGGCACGAACTCAAACCCTGGTACCTCTGCAGGGGGCAATTAGGAGGGGGATAATTCCACAAATGTTTTCATGATGAGTTCTAATGTCAATGTGGCTACATGGTCACGGGATTATGGTGAAGTAGAAACATCTAAGGATAAATCTGTTCCTGGAACTACGGATCCACTTCATATTGAGTGACCCTCTGTCGAGTCTATACCTTGGATACCGAAAGGTTCCACCAAGTGCACAACTATCAACCCTAATGCTAGGGCAGCCCAAAACTACTCCATTGTCGAGGATCTGGCTCAAAGTCCTTGCGCTATGTCTGCTTTAGAGGTACTCCAGTCGTGTCCTGCTCAACGAAGTGCTTTGCTTTCAGCGATCGGGGCAGTCGATCCAAAAAATTCTTTAGTGCTCACTTTTGATATGCTCAATTTCAAAAAGAGACTTCCTCATCATATGGCTTTTCAAATAAAGTCTACTTACCAGAAAACTAATATTTTTCGAATAGTTAGAGATGAGGGAGCTTCCACGTGCGTAATGTCTATGTCATGTTGGAAGGCCATTGGATCGCATTCGATTGTTCTTCACCCACTCTCTTGATAGCATTTGACAAACATTCTCATAGGCCACATGGGATTATCCCGACCTTTCCTATATGTGTTGGAGGAAAGGTTGTTAATATCGAAGTAGAAATTGTTGATGCCAACCTAGATTACAATCTCCTCTTAAGACGGAATTGGATTTATGAAATGGATGTCGTAGTTTCGACTCTATTTCGAGTCCTTTGTTTTCCTCATGAGGGGAAAATTGTTAAGGTTGATCAATTGGTTTATTATCCAATTGACCCTCATGCAACTTTGGATTCTACTATTCCGTTGGTGGATAACCCCTGTCAACCTATCGAGAATCTAGGAGTTGGGATGTATTCTTCATTTATGGGTACATTTTATCTTCCCACTCCTATAGCTAGAATCAATGCCATTTCGTCCTCGAAAGAGTCTTCATGGGAAGAGTTCTTACAGACTTGTTATTTTTTAGTTCCTTGGACCTTGCCTTCACCTACAACCACATTAGATGAAGGACAATTTGGTGGAATGGCATTCCCTATGTCTGCAGTAGAGCTTAGATATCAGTCTATCGTTAACTCTGCAGATGACCATCCTACTCCTTTTTCAAAGGAAGAGTTAGATGGTGATGTGGCCCCAGCTTGGACCCTTGACTCTACTTCTACTATGGATTGCTTAGATACAGTTTTACCATCTGAGGAAGCAATCTTAGAAGCAATGATGGGTGTAGATCGACCTTGGGAAGATTTACACCATCGTTCATATTTTCTTCCCCCATTGCAAGAAGTTGAATCCAGGTTCTCCAATCTACTTACTAGAGATTTTTTTACGGTTTCAAACCCTTTGGCTCTAGCACACATCCGTTTCGAAGGTAATATGTCATTCATTTCAAAAACCATACCGATAAACATCTCTAGGAACCCTAATGTGATAGAAAATGTCTTCATCAGAGCCGAGTGTTCTCCTGAAGAGATTCAAATTTAAACCGACCTCTTTAAAGAGTTTCGGGATGTATTTGCTTGGTCTTATGAAGAAATGCATGGTATTGATCCATCCATCATTCAAAATGAGATCAAGACGTATGAAAATGCGAAGCCGATCCGTCAGAAGCTTCGGTTAGTCAATCCTAGGAAAGCAACAGCCATTAAAGCTGAAGTAGAAAAGTTGCTCAAGGCGGGTTTCATATTGGGTTTCTAATCCAGTCCCACTTGATAAAAAACAAGGAATGATCCGAGTGTGCATTAACTTTAGGGATTTGAACGAAGCTTGTCTGAAAGATAATTACCCCACACTGTTTATTGATCAGATATTTGATGAATGTGCGGGTAATGAGATTTTCTCCTTCATGGACAGATTCTTTGGTTATAATCAAATATCTATCTGTCCAGAAGACCAGCATAAGACAGCCTTCATATGTCCCTGGGGTACCTTTGCATACAAAAAGATGCCTTTTGGTCTTAAAAATGTTGGAGCCATGTTTCAACGAGCCATGTCTTACGCTTTCCACGACATCAAGCATGTCTTCGAAGCAGACTTAGATGATTTAGTTGCACGTTCTCGAAAGAGAATCGATCATCCTAGTCACCTTTGGTTAGTTTTTGAGAGATGTCGGTTTTATTAGATCTGGTTGAATCCAAATAAGTGCATTTTCATAGTTACATCTAGTTAGTTGTTAGGGTTTATTGTGTCAACTGAAGGGATTCGAGTTGATCCCTTCAAGGTAGAGGCAATAGTTCAGTTGTCTCCCCCGTCTTCCATCCAAAAACTTTAAAGTCTTTAGGGGAAGGCAAATTTCTTGAGACGGTTTATAGCAAATTATGCTGAGATAACTAAAGGATTTATGTGCTTGCTAAGGAAGGGAGTCCCATTTTTATGGGATGACTTTGTGCGATGATCTTTTGATGCCTTGAAGCATGCGCTAATCTCTGCCCCGCTTTTGAGTCCACCAGATTATGGTAGAGATTTCCTTTTATATCTTTCAGCCACAAAATCAACCATAGGTATGGTTCTCATTTAGGAAGATGATGCTCTCACAGAGCATGTGATTTACTACTTGAGTCGAGGCTTGGTAGGCCCTAAACTACGCTATTCTCCTATTGAGACACTGGCCTTGGCAGCTGTCCTTGTTGTCCAGCGGCTTCGCCATTATATTCTTCTATGCAAAACATTTGTCTTAGTGGCATTCAATCCTTTCCAATTTGTCCTCAGGAGGCAAGTGATTGGGGGCAAATACAATTTGTGGATTGTTATTTTACAAGAATTCGATCTCAAGTTCTTATCGGCCAAGTCTAAGAAATCATTGGTTTTTGCAGAATTAATTTCTGAGCTGCCTTGTGGATAAGATACTGTTTATGAGGAGAGTTTCCCAGACAAACATCTATTCCTCATCTCTTCACAAGACCCCTGGTTTGGAGATATCATCATCTATCTCCAGAATTTGAAGTTCCCTCCAGCTTCCTCCAAGGATGAACGTTGAAAATTATGTCACCTGGCTAAGAACTATGTCATCATTGCTGATACATTATATCACCGAGGGGTTGATTCATTCCTTAGGCATTGTTTAACATTAGAGGAAGTAGATTCTGTGCTTAATGATTGCCACAATGGAGCTTTTGGTGGTCATCTATCTGGGCTTGCAACAGGCCAAAAAATCTTGCATGCCAGCTACTTTTGGCCATCACTTTTCAAAGATTGTATTGAAGTGGTCAAACGTTGCCACCCTTGTCAAGTCTATACTCGAAAGATGCGCGCACATCCAACTCCTCTTTTCCCTGTTATTACTGTCGCTCCTTTTACAAAGTGGGGTATTGACTTTACTACTTGTAATCCGACTTCAGGAGTGAATCACAAGTACATTATAGTGGCCGTAGACTACTTTACAAAGTGGGTTAAGGCCATGCCCACTTATAAAAATGATAGTGAAACGGTGGCATTGTTCCTCTTCAATCAGATTATTTCTCATTTTGGTATCCCGAGAGAGATTGTCACTAGTCATGGCAGTCATTTCCAGAACAAACTGATATCTGAATTGGCTCTTAAATTGGGCTTCTGGCAGGAGCATTCATCTCCATATTATCCTCGAGCCAAGGGGCAAGTCGAAGCTGTGAATAAGTCCCTCAAGATGATCCTGCAAAGGAAAATTGACAAAAATCACTCCAATTGGCATCTCATGTTGTATCCGGCACTTTGGGCGTACTGAACCTCGATAAATACTACCACCGGTTTTACACCTCATTAATTAGTTTACGGGCTAGAATTTATTTTTCCTATTGAGTGCAAAATTCCATCCCTTAAGCTAGTTGTTGAGCTCCTTCCAGAGACCTCTAGTCTTGAAGAGCACCTCCTTCATTTGGAACATCTCGATGAGCAACGTCCAGATGCTGCCATAATCAATGAGGCTCATAAGAAAAGGGTTAAAACTCAGTATGATAAAGCTATCCGTCTTTGAGTCTTTTCTGAAGGTGACCTTGTCTTGGTCTATGGCCAAGATAAAGACGCCTTAGGGGTAGGCAAATTCAAGTCTATGTGGTATGGTCCCTTTATGGTGAAATGATTTTTATGAAAAGGGGCTTATGAATTAGTCGATTTTGAACGGCACAAGTTGGTGGAGCCTTGAAATGGGCTCTACCTCAAGAAGTACTTTGCTTAAATTACAGCTAAGCAATGGTTCTTTATATATTTTGTATTTTTGTACATATTCTATCAGGAGTTTTTGTGATATCGACACTTTTTTGGTCTGCTTTGGCAAGTGTTGATGGATGACTTGGTTTATTTTGGATTCGCCGATGGTGCTAGTTGGCACACTCGGAACCTTGCTTCTGCAGCTTGGGTGATTTATTATCCAACTGGTCAGTTGATGGTGTCAAGGGGAGTATGTATTGGTTCTGTGTCAAATAATATTACTGAATATACTGTCGTCATTAATTTACTATCCGAAGCTATTTCTTATGGAATTGATTCATTGGTAGTGTATCTTGACTCACAGCTGGTAGTGTCACAATTGAATAACATATATCGGGTTCAGGATCCTTATTTATATCGCCATTTTTTGAGAGTGAGGGTGTTGCAAAGATCATTTGTTTTTATTACTTATTTTCACATTCCACGATCTTAAAATTCATTAGTGGATTCTATCACTAATCAAGCATTAGATTGGCATATCATTCATTCATCAAGATAAAACCAAACATAAAAAAATTGGAACTGTATATATATATATATATATATATATATATATATATATATATATATATATATATATATATATATATATATATATATATATATATAGATATATATATCATAAAACCGCAAGTGCGTACATAAAGTGTTTCAGAAATAATATACAAAATTGGGACTAAATTCCCATAGTCATGTCCAATCTATCTATGACCCACCCTAGCATGAGCAGCTAAGAAGGTGGCCACTGCATTGGCCACACGCTGAAGAATGCAAACCCAGTCTCGTGTTACTCCTACCACACAGCGCTGCATCTCCTTAGGTAGGTCTTCTACAGCCATCATCAGTACCAGGTGAGTCAATCTCGTCAAGTTTCTTTGGACTGCGTATAAGACCCTCTCTATCTCTGTAACCGCCTCTTCAGCACCTCTTCCGCGACACTTGGGCCACGGAAATCTGTCTGGTCGTACCAGACCCACATCTGGAACATGATCATTATATTAGTATTTTAATCCCATCAAAAATATATTTAAGTTCATTTTCATATTTAAAAAACATAAAAAGATCTTAAAATTGATAAAACTTAAAAAATGGTTACCTATCTCTCCCCATGTTACGTTTGGTGGCAACACCAAATCCGGATCTCCTCCGAAATCCATGCCAGTATAGGGATAGTCGTCCGCAGCGATGACTTGTTGTTCCCACCAGGAGAAGAACTCATCATCAAATGCAGTCCTTGGCACGTCCCCGCCTCCAAGGCATTTCATTAGGTCAGCCCACCTTCCCATCTGAGGATCTCGGGGGCTACTGATAGAAACTGATACTCTGGGACGTAGCCCAGGAACCTTCTCAAAGAAGAAGGAGCACAAAATGGTCCCATATCCAAAATTTTTGGTCTGTCCTTTCTGAATGGAGGACAACTGGCTCTTCATATTAGTAAGAAGAGGTGTACACCAATCAAAAACAGTAGTGAGACACTCCACGGCCAAGCTCATGGATAGTCGTGACACTTGGTGCAATGAGGCTGATCCATTTATCCTGGCTATGGTGAACAGTAAGATCCTCAGGGACAATCTCTCCACATGTTTTATTGTAATCAAGCTTCCAATTTTCTCCGAATGCCCTGGATAGTATATATGTACGTAGTCTTCCACTGAAAGACTACCTTATGTCCGGCCAGTCGAATGTACAACTTCTCCTCTCCGGGAGAGACCGGTGATAAAGTAAATAAATTCTACCTCTATCCTCAAAGGCATTTGTATCAATCATAAATGCATCATCTTCGATACTCCAATAGTGGATTAACATTTCAAGCAATCAGGTGTTGGCCTTCGTATTTGGCATTTTGAAAATTTTCAATAAGCCACATCCCCTCAATGCATCTAATGCCTGCTGATCATTCATAACTTCATTATCAATGGTAGTATGCTCCCTCTCTCTCCACGTGATTGTCATTCTGAAAGAAAACTAAGTTTAGATTTTTGTGTTTAAATTTCAAACCGCGTATACGCGGGTCCCTTTTATACACAATCGCGTGTAGGGCCTGCATGTACGCGGGTTTATAGTATCCAACCCGCGTATATGCCGTGTTGAAATTTTTAACATAAATTCCTACAGACAAATCTCAATTAAAATTTCTAAAAACAATCATAAATTAATGCAAGCTAGAATTGGGGGTTACCTAATGATTTTGATCCAATTTGAATGGTCCAATTCTTTGGGGGGCAAGTTTGCTCTTTTTTCTCGACAACTTTTTCTTTCAACACAATTGGTACAAATGGTGAGTCAAAAAGTCATTTTATAAGCTTTCAAAATGTCAAATTTTTTCAAAACTTGATTTTTTTCGTCTCATGAATCTTTTAACTTGTGAGCTTGGATTGTCGGGAATAGATTGTTTTTTTTTCAAGACATTTTGGATGCTTCTTCGAAAATTTCACATCGGTTCCATGACTGCTAACCCGTCATGGCAAGTATCGTTTATTCACTAGCATATAGGTTAGGGAAACCATTTTATCCATTGCATTTTGCATACTAGCCTCCATTTGTCGATACATTTGCCATAGGGTTGATCCCATCATGTTATGGTTAGTAAACCATGTTCACTCACTGATTTTTAAATCATGACACAATGGTAGATCCATCCTTTACATGGGCATCATAGTTAACACCTCACTGACATTGGTTGCCTATGCTGTTTTATAAGTAGGCTCATGAGTCCTCTTTAGTCCTGCCATGACTTGTGTGTTGAAGACTCATTCCTCTTTGCTTCTTCACTTCGTTCTAGCCTTATACCCTAGAGGCTCCTTTATGTTGAGTTGCACTACTGCATTGCATTTTGACCATTTTCACCTTTTGGCCTTGAGCCGACTTCACTTGGACTCGTGTTTAAGCCAGTTTTTGACCATGTCTTCTGCAAACTCAAACTTGCAATCCCTTAGCTTCTGCAACTTGACACACCCTCAGACCCGTGGAAGGAACATCCCTTTGAGTGTCCTTGACCAACGTCACCTCCCTGCATTGAGCATATAAAAGTTCCCATCCCAGGAGCTAGATCATTTGTTTCACTGACACTCATTCTTTCCAAAAGAGCAGGAACGGGACAACATTTCCATGTATTGTTGGTAGCTAGAGTCAGTCATGTCACCCTTGAACAAAGCACTCAAAAGAAAGTCTCTCCTCCATTTGGGCAGGATTTAGTTTGACTCAGGTATGCCTTAACCTTGTTATGGATTCAGTTCTCCTCCAATTGGTTATCTCTTCCAATCATATGGAGAGTTCGTTCGTGCCTCCTGCATGAAAAACTTATACAGAGTTATCATATGCTGCCACATAGTCATCATTGAGTCGTGCTTTTTTTCGAGGGAAGTAAGAATGAGTTGGCCTCTCTATGGTGTCTCTTGAACTTTTTTTTCACTCGGCCATCCCTAATTGTCAGTGTCTTGTTTATCATCACATCAATTATATTGGTCCTTTACTTGTGCCAGTTTGAGAAGGTCTCCATTGACTTCTTGCTGGCGGGTCTTGTCCTTATCGACGATGACATATTGCTCTAAGGGTAGGCCTAGAGCCGCACCCTGGCCCTATTTTCATTATTGATAGGTCACCTTGTGCTCAGCATCGATTAGTATCATGGGTCTTTGACTGAGTGGTTTCCCTTGTGTTCGACATCAGCTTTCATTATCACACATTGGGATTCATGCAGTGCCTTGGTTTCCATTTGACCCTATTGGTGGATTCCTCGCCTCTGTGTCAGCTTTCATTATTGGTTGGTTCAGAGGGTTTCAATCATACGCTAGCTACATCTTGTGTACGCTTGAAACGTGCTTCGGTCGGGTAACTACATCTTTATTCTTCTGATTCCTTCCACATTATTGGCCTACGGGTTATACTCACGGTGGATTGATGAAGGATGCCTTAATGCCTTCCTTCTAGCAGATATTTTTTTATCGACTACGACTCATTCCTCTGGGGCAAAGATCTCGAGTCCATTTGGCAGTACCTTGGGGTTTGCAATCATCAGTGGTAGATCCTTCGCTATCGACAGTGGGAAACCATCATTGTCTCCTGATTGATAGATTCTTCCAGGTGTTCGACTTCAACTCATCTATTTGCACTTGTTAGATTATACTGGGTACCTTGACTCTCATTATCATTATCGGTGAGTAGTATCGCGTTTGTTAATGGTATACATCAATGACTGGTAATCAAACGATTTCTCACATGGTAAACTTTAGATCATTTATTCCCATTGTGTAGAAATGTACCACGGCAGTCAGGGAATACCTCGAGTTGCATCAGCATTCTTTGGTTCAATTTTCAGTTGCTCTTGTTTCTGCTAGTTGACACCATTCCACATTATATGTTGCAGTCCTTCACAGGGACATCCTATATGCTGGCATCCGAGTTGCGATGTAGTATCATCTTATTCCATCATGTTCATTTGGTACTATTGGGAACAATTTTTGACATCAGTGATCAGCTTCATTGATCATCTTCTTATATGTGATATTCAGACATGTACTTGTTCGATCATGATCAGATGATCCATTATGTACTTTCAATTCTTTATACTTGTATACATAGTGGATCCGCTTGTACTTGATATGTGGACATGATTCACTTTCTTTGAGCATGGGTATGCCCACCTCAGACAGTTGTTTCTTTCTTATCTTCTTTTGCTAGCTTGGCAGGCTGAAATCTGGTGAAATCCTTCTCATTTTTTGATAGGTTTCCTTTCCGTATACTTAATACATTTCGGCCATCATGTACCCCTTCTGACCTCATATATTAGGGGGCGTTTGTTATAGCTCCGAATATCACCCTTAGTATTTGTGATTCTTGGTTTATGGCCTAGGGCAACCCCTCCTTCCAGACTTGGTCCAAATATTTTTAAAACAGTGTTTTAATCATTGTACGCTACTTTGCCCTATGTTAAAATCATGTACACGTGGGTTAGTCAACACCCAACCCACATATATGTGTTAAAACACTTAAAAAAAATAAATTTCCTTAATTATGGGTGGAGATCACAGGTCTTACCTGTTGATTACCTACTAGTGCCCGTGGCCCAACTGTTTCCCAATTAAAAAACTAATCTGGGAGAAGTATAAAAAGACTTCAATGGGAAGGCCTTAAGGAGGAGAAAAATGATAGAATTACTATACTGAGATTATTCCATGATCAAGTCTGAAGTATCCCTATGCTTCAAGCACTTCCCCAAGTTCAGGAAACACTTGTTTCCTTGAGTGTTTATATTCTCTCACATGCTTGGAGATATCATGGTATTGGTTATGGAAGGAGGTTGTTGAAGACTAGGACTAGACGAACCTAGAGGACGGTTTCGCTTGGAGCCGGAAGAGGAAGACTTAGGTGAACTCTTTCCATGTTTTATTATAGTTTTATAAAATAAAAAGAAACAGTGTCTTGTTCTTGATATCGACTTTGTTTATGCATCAGTTGTTATTTTTATGGTTTATATATGAAAGACTATTTCAATGTATAACTAACCCTCTACTTATATGATATAAAGTTGATTTCACTAAAATGCTTTATCTATATGCTGCTATGTGTATTCGAATTGGCTGATTTGCAGGTTTGAAGATCATTAGGAGTTGCAGAGGGTTTGAACCCTGGCTGGAACTACCCTAACAAAGGACATCTAGATATGTTCATCCTCACACAGTTAGTTTGTTTAAGCATGTTGCCTAAGTTGAATGCTTGTTTCTTGTTGTAGATTACTCCTGCTCTACTAGGGTTTTGACCCAAAGCCCTAGGGGACTTATTCCCTTAACAAGGGGGGCTACTTGCCCTGCTCAAACCCCCTGTGAACCCCCCGTTGTGCAATCAGTGCAACAAAGGGGGGGCTCGGACCCCCCTCTAAACCCCTAGTTAACTAGGGGAGCTAGTCATGGAAAGAATATAACACAACCCAACATTCTCCCACTTGTTGTTTTCTTTCCACATTGGGCCACAGGAGAGCTTAGTCATTTATCCAGCCCCGCAATGTCCATTGTTTCTCTACACCAAGAGAACTTATCATAGCTCATATATTTTGTCAATGCATCTACAGTATTCTTCAAAGTGTCCACCTTTACCAGCACACCTTTTTGTCTTCTATCATATCCCTCACAAAGTGATATTGAACATCAATGTGCTTTGTCTTTAAATGGTAAGTAGGGTTCTTTGCCAAGAAAATTGCACTTTGGCTATCACAGTCTATCCTTATAGCTCCCTATACTAATCCCATACTTGAACACAATATCTGAAACCAAACTGCTTCCTTGCTTGCATGAGTGGTTGCCATGTATTCTGCCTCTATAGTTGATAATGCCACTACATATTGTTTTTTACTCATCCAACTGACTGCACCTACAAATAGGTTAAACACGTACCCACTTGTATATCTTCTCTGATCCATATCTCCAGCCCAGTCTGCATCAATAAAGCCACAGATATCCAAAACTCTGTCCAATCCTGGTCTCCCTTGGTAGCACAAACCATAATCAGTAGTGCCACGCAAATACCTGAAAACTACCTTCACTGTTGTCCAATTCTCATTTTTTTTTAAATAAACCTGCTCAATACTCCCACTACATGTGCAATGTCTGGTCTAGTACAAGCCATCGCATACATCAGGTTACCGACTACACTTGCATATGGAACAAGGGACATGTACTCTTCCTCTCCTCATTTCTTGGGACACTATTCAGCAGATAACTTTACACCAATAGGAATAGGAACCTTCACTGGTTCACTATCCTGCATATTAAACCTTTGCAGTATTGTCTCGACATACTTCCTCTAGTTTAACTATAGCTTCCTCTTTGCCCGATCTCTTTTAATTTCCATTTCCAAAATATAGTTTACAGCACCAAGATCTTTCATGTCGAATTTGGACGACAATTGGGTCTTCAAATCCTAGATAATTTCTTTGTCATTTCCAACCAGCAACATATCATCCACATACAAGACCATATAAATAACACGGTCACCAATTAATACACACAATGATCTAATTTTCTTCTGGTGAAGCCAAGTGCCCGTATAAATGTATCAAATTTCTGATACCACATCCTCGGTGACTATTTTAACCCATACAGAGACTTCTTTAACTTGCATACCAGTTCTTTCTTACCTTTCACCGCAAAACCTTCAAGTTTCTTCATGTAGATCTCTTCTTCCAGATCCCCGTGAAGAAATTTTGTCTTCACATCCATTTGTTCTACCTCAAAATCAAAAGCAACAGCAATAGATAAAAGTAATCTAATAGAAGTTTCCTTGGCAACAGGAGAAAAAATATCACCAAAATCAATTCCCGACACCTGGGAATAACTTTTTTCTACCAACCGAGCTTTGTATTTCTCCACCTTTCCTTCTACATTTGTATTCTTCTTGAACACCCATTTGCTGCCAATGGATTTCCTTCCAGCTGACAACTCCACCAAATCCCAAGCCTCATTTTTGTGCAAAGATGCCATTTCATCAACCATGGATTCTTTCTAGAGTTTCCCATCCTCTGAATCTACTGCTTCCTTCATAGTTCTGGGATCATCATCAGTAATAGATAAAGAAAATATTGAACAAAAAGTAGATGGACTATACCTTTCTGGCTACCTTCTTTCTCGAACTGATCTTCTCACAACCAGAGTTTGTGGCTCTTCATCTTCTCATTCCTCTTCTGCTGTACAATCTGATTCTTCCTCCTTTAGCTCAAACCCTATCTTCTCAGGTCCCTTTGATGGTACTTCATGTTTAATAACATGTTTTACCTCTCTGAACACCACATCTCAGTTGTACACAAACTTCCTTGTTACTTTGTTCCAAAGATTATAACTCTTTAAACCATCCTTATACCCAATAAAGATGCACTTTTCAAATTTACTATCCAACTTGTTTCTTTTCTCCTTTTGAACATGTACATATGCATCACATCCAAATACCCTCAGATGTGAAAGATAGGATTTCTTACCAATCCATGCCTCTTGTGGAGTCTTATCCTCCAACGCTGATGAAGGTGATATGTTGACCAGGTAACATGTTATCTCCACCGCCTCTGCCTAGAATTCTTGTCCTAACCTAGCACCACTGAGCATGCTTCTTGCCCTTTCCATCAACGTCTTGTTTATTCTTTCTACAACTCCATTTTTCTCAGGTGTGTATGGAGTAGTCTTCTTCCATGTTGTACCACACTTCTTACAGAATTCTTCAAATTCCTTGTTGCAAAATTCTCAACCGTTATCTGTCCTCAACACCAGAGCCATAAATTCTTTAAACCTGTCAAAGACTTCAAATTTCTTCTTGAGGAAATATATCCATGTATTCCTTGATAAGTCATCTATAAATGATACATAGTACACATACTTACCCAGTGATGAAACCTTCCTTGATAAGTCATCTATAAATGATAAATAGTACATAGACTTACCCAGTGATGGAACCTTCACAAGTCCAAACACATCACTGTGCACAAGATCTAATATCTATTTTTCCCTCTTACCACCAGAAGGGAAATTCACCTGATTCTGCTTCCCATATACACAATTTTCATAGAAATCAAAATCCAGAGAGTAGTCATACCTTCTACCATACCTTTACCATGAAGTATTTGAAGGCCCTTCACTCCAATATGTCCAGGCCTTTGATGTCATAGCATGGTCTTTTCTCCAAAGACCACTATATTTTTTACTCCACTTTCAGGAACCACAGAACTATTGCAACCATCAATAACAGTGCTACCTTGCAGCTAGTACAGAGTTCCGATCCGAACTCCCCACATCAATACCAGTGCTCCCTAAACCATCTTGCAGGTATCTTTCTCGAACAATGTTTTTACACCTGCATCATCCAACTTGCTTACATAAATCAGATTTCTGTCCAATGTTGGAATATGCATAACACCCAGAAGTATTCTAACCCTTCCACCTTTAAACTTCAACATTACTTTTCCGCGGCCAATGATTCTAGCCTTCCTATCATCCCCTAAGAAGACATCACCACCATCATATTTTGTTGAGATTGCAACAAGATGATGGAGCTTAGTGAAAAGAGTCGCCTTCACTAAGTGGGCCCGCAGGCAAATTATGGCGCAAGTTCTATTTTTGGATCCCAGCAGGGATGATCACAGCAGGAGTGACCACAGTAGGGATGATCACAGCAGGAGTGACCATAGCAGGAGTGATCACAGTAGGAGTGACCACAGCAGGAGTGATCACAGCAGGAGTGATCAAAGTCTATTTTTAGACTGGCTGTCCAAAATAGAAAAGTCAAATATTATTGTCTCATAATAATATTTGGACTATAAACTTGATCTTATTCTCTTAGAGCACTTCAGTTTGAGCTACAGATGTGGCCCATGCAGCTTTCAGAAGGAAGTACGCTTTTCTTATGAGTCATTTGAGTTGTTGCATGCATGACTTCAGTTAGAACTCAATCAGTTGAGTTTGGTGGAGTTGATTGTGGAGTTGATGGAGTTGTGTTCAGTTTGACTTGGTTAAACTAGTTGTAGTTAGTCTAACTACAAATAGACTAATGATGAGTTGTTAAACTAATTATTAACTCATAATACAACTATAGAATACATCAGTTAACTCAGTTTCATGTCAGTGCATGTTCAGTTCAACAGGGACAGGTGTTAGAGGATCAGATTGCTATCAGTTGTGACTATAGTTGTGCATGAGGATTTGCACAATCAAGGGATTGAGTATTCCAATGAGTTTTCTCATGTATTTTCCCAGTATTATAGCCTCTACTCACATCTTACACAGTGTGAGTGATTCTTTGGAGGTGAAATATGAGTTTGGTAAACCATTCTTATTCATTCTTGAGCAGGTATTGAGCAGTGGAGGCAGGCAAGCAGTGGAATAGATTTGGAGATCAGATCTTAGTTGTATTGTGTGTAACAGGTGGAGTTGGTACTGGATTGCTTGTGATAAGCATTGTACTTTGTAATGTTACATGGTCTCAATCATTAATATACAGATAGTTGGGGTTTTTAGCGAGATGCTTTCCCCGGGTTACATACTGTGTTAATGTGTGAATGCTCTTGATGTTTTATTGTTATTGATGCTGCTATATTGATGATCAACCTAGAGGAGATTATGTATTGGGTATGTATTCCGCAATAGTACATGATCAGGATAATCTTTGTTGAATATATGTTAAATTATTCAAAATTTCTACATGGTATCAGAGCGGTTGATCATCAGATTTACTATTCAGGAAGTGTTTACATTCTATTTCTTCAGGCAGAGTCTGTAATCGGGCCAGATAGCCTCTGGATTCGTCCTTCCTTTGGAAGGTGAGATATCCGGTGAATGCCCATACAGTCAATCTCTGTACAAGAAATACTTTGTTCTCACGAATCTTAGATCGGAAGCGGTTGAGTTTGAGCAGGTGGAAATCGAATTTGCAGCGGTGTTGTTGAAATGTCTTTCAACGGATTGCAAATGTTATTCCAAAGCAAGAGCGACCTGGCACTCAAAGGATAAACTCAGAAACAATAAAGGTGAGAATGGATCTTCATCAAAGGTATCTGATGAAGAGAATTGCGCTTTGGATGCCAAAGCAAAGAAAGGGAAGAGCAAGAAAGCTTCTCAGTCTGGTGCGAAAGGCAAGAAGCAGGATATGTCCAAGGTGAAGTGTTTTCACTGTCACTAGCACGGACACTATGCCACTAATTGTCCGCAGAAGAAGAAGAACAAGCAGGCTGCTGGATCTTCAGCAGGAGAGGCTCTAGCCTCATAGTTTGAGCTTGATTTTTCAGTGATCACATGCTTGGTTTCAAGTGTGATGGGATAGGTGTGGTTCTTGGACAGTGGTGCGTCTTTTCACATGATGGGAGATAGAGATTTGTTCTCTGATCTGGAGGACAAAGATCTTGGAGTGCACATCGAGATGGGCGATGATGGTAGATATAGTGCGATAGGTATCGGTACCATTTCCTTTGAGAGGGAGTCTGGTAAACCCTTCGTATTGAAGGAAGTCATGCATGTTCTGGGATTGAAGAAGAATCTTATCTCAGTGGCGATGTTGGAAGACAAGGGGTATGATGTTGTTTTCAGCGAGGGAAAGGCTTTCCTGCGCGGCAAGACAACTAGTGAGACCCAGAAGATAGGGGTTCGAGTGAGGAACCTTTATCAGTTGCATGTAGATGGATGCATAGCAATGGCAGGCAAGGCAGAAGGATTGGTGAGCCAGGATGATGGCGAGTTGTGGCATAGGAGATTGGGTCACCTTCACCATGGAGCCTTGAAGATACTGCAGCAGATCACTACAGGGATTCCTAAAGGCACTCTTGCGCAGTCAGATTACTGCAAGGGGTGTACTTTAGGGAAGTTTGTGAAAGCCACCTTTCACGAGAAGGATAGTCATGCCATGATGATCCTTGAGAGAATTCACACAGACGTGTGTGGACCTTTCTCAGTTTCTTCGACAGCAAAACACAGGTATTATGTGATTTTTGTTGATGATTTCTCTCGTAAGTGCTGGATCTTTTTCATGCAGAAGAAGAGCGATACATATTCAAAGTTCTGTGAATTCAAAGCACTGGTCGAGAAGGAGTCGGGGAAGAAGGTGAAGGCTCTTAGGAGCGATAATGGTGGTGAATACATCTCGGACGAGTTCAAGGATTTCTGCAAGGCAGAAGGGATTCATAGAGAGCTCATAGCTCCCCATAACCCACAGCAGAACGGGGTAGCTGAGCGGAAGAACAAAACGATTGTGGGTGTGGCACGGGTAATGTTGGATGATCAGGGCCTACCCCTTCACTTGTGGGCGGAAGCATGCAATACAGTAGTTTATGTGCAGAACCGTTGTCCTCATAGGATACTTGGCATGAGTACACCCAAGGAGGCTTATTCTGGTAAGAAGCCTGATCTTTCTCATTTGAGGATTTTTGGTGCTAACGTTTACATGCATGTGACAAAGGATGCCAGGAAGAAGTTGGAGCCAACCGCAGAGGTTGGGATATTTGTGGGGTACACTGATATGCCCCACAACTATTATGTGTATTTGCCAGACAGTGGTAAAACTGTTGTGCGACGGGATATAAAATTTCAGGAGGAGAAAGCCATGAAGTTTTCGCTTGAGAGGGAGCTACACTTGCATGCAGATGAGGAGCTATTAGTTCCTAAGGATGAGCTTCAGGATGTGGATCAGCCACAGGACGAGGTTCATGGAGTGGAAGAGACCACTCATGCAGCGCCAACCATCAGAGGGTGAAAGCGCTTGACAGAAGCTGAGCGACTGGCTCAAGATGAAGAGAAAGTTGTAGGACCACCTACAGCCCAACGAAGGCAGAGACAGTCACCTGATCGGTACACTGGATACATGGCTCTTATGAGCAAGTGTGTTGTGACTGAGCCATCCTCTTTCGAGGAAGATGTGGAGGATCCCGCATGGGTAGACGCCATGGTGAAAGAGTATGATTCTATTGTCAGAAACAGTGCATGGGAGATTGTTCCTAGATCGGAAGGGAAATCAGTGGTGGGTTCGAGATGGATCTACAAAGTTAAGCAGGCCGCTGACGGGAGTGTGGAGAAGTACAAGGCAAGATTTGTTGCCCTAGGATTTTCACAGATAGAGGGGATCGATTATGAGGAGACCTTTGCACCTGTCGCAAGGTATTCTTCCATATGGACGATTCTTGCTCTCTCAGCACAGATGGGATGGCACATTCATCAGATGGATGTGAAGACTGCGTTCCTCAACGGAGTCATTGAGGAGGAGGTGTACATTGAGCAACCCGAAGGCTTTGAGGTCTTCAGGAGTGAGTCGCATGTGTGCAGGCTCAAGAGAGCATTGTATGGGTTGAAGCAAGCACCATGTGCTTGGTACACACGTATAGACAGCTATTTCACAGGACTTGGATTCTCCAAGAGCGAGGCGGATCCTAACCTATACTAGATTGTGGTGGAGGGTAAGTTGCTTATCATTGTACTGTATGTTGATGATTTGATTCTAACGGGTGATGAGCTGTTGATACTGTCATGCAAGAAGGATCTTGCTACAGAGTTTGAGATGAAGGACTTGGGCCTCCTTCACTATTTCCTAGGATTGGAAATATGGCAGCGCAGTGGTGGACTGTTTGTTTCTCAGGGAAAGTATGCTCGGGAGATACTAGAGAAGTTCAACATGCATGGCTGCAACCCTGTTGATACTTCTCTTCCTGGAGGTTGGAGGAAGGAGGATGCCACTTCGGGAGAAGAAGTGGATGCCACTGTTTATCGACAGTTGGTGGGGTCGATGATGTATTTGGTTAATACACGACCCGATATATGCTATGCAGTTAACTAGCTTTCACAAGCTATGGTTAAGCCTACCAAGCTCTTCTGGAAGGTGGGCAAGCATGTATTGCGTTATTTGAGAGGCACATCGGGATATGGCTTGTGGTACAGACAGGAGGATGAGGTGAAGCTATGTGGCTTCACGGATGTAGATTGGGCAGGAAGTCCAACGGACAGAAAGAGCACATCAAGAGGGGTCTTCAGTATTGGATCGACAGCAGTTTCTTGGTACAACAGGAAGCAGAGATCCATGGCACTCAGTTCAGCGGAGGCCGAGTATATGGCAGCAAGTTTGGCTGCATGCGAGGCTATATGGATGAGGAAGATCCTGGTTGGTTTGTTCAGTTCTCTTTTGGATCCTACTGTGATTTACTGTGATAACCAGAGTTGCATTAAACTCTCGGCTAATCCTGTATTTCATGATAGATCTAAGCATATTGACATCAGGTACCATCATATCAGAGATTGTGTGCAGCGGAGGATCATGTTGCTTTCATACATTCCAACGGAGGATCAGGATGCTGATATTCTGACGAAGGCTCTCACCAGGAGCAAATTCGAGTACCACCGAGGCAGGATAGGAGTTGTTGATAATCCATATCTTGTCGAGAGGGAGTGTTGAGATTGCAACAAGATGATGGAGCTTAGTGAAAAGAGTCGCCTTCACTAAGTGGGCCCACAGGCAAATTATGGCGCAAGTTCTATTTTTGGATCCCAGCAGGGATGATCACAGCAAGAGTGACCACAGCAGGGATGATCACAGCAGGAGTGACCACAGCAAGAGTGATCATAGTAGGAGTGACCACAGCAAGAGCGATCACAGCAGGAGTGACCACAGCAAGAGTGATCATAGTAGGAGTGACCACAGCAAGAGCGATCACAGCAGGAGTGATCGAAGTCTATTTTTAGACTGGCTGTCCAAAATAGAAAAGTCAAATATTATTGTCTCATAATAATATTTGGACTATAAACTTGATCTTATTCTCTTGGAGCACTTCAGTTTGAGCTACAGATGTGGCCCATGCAGCTGTCAGAAGGAAGTACACTTTTCTTATGAGTCAGTTGAGTTGTTGCATGCATGACTTCAGTTAGAACTCAATCAGTTGAGTTTGGTGGAGTTGATTGTGGAGTTGATGGAGTTGTGTTCAGTTTGACTTGGTTAAACTAGTTTTAGTTAGTCTAACTACAAATAGACTAATGATGAGTTATTAAACTAATTATTAACTCATAATACAACTATAGAATACATCAGTTAACTCAGTTGCATGTCAGTGCATGTTCAGTTCAACAGGGACAAGTGTTAGAGGATCAGATTGCTATCAGTTGTGACTATAGTTGTGCATGAGGATTTGCACAATCAAGGGATTGAGTATGCCAATGAGTTTGCTCATGTATTTTCCCAGTATTATAGCCTCTTCTCACGTCTTACACAGTGTGAGTGATTCTTTGGAGGTGAAATACGAGTTTGGTAAACCATTCTCATTCATTCTTGAGCAGGTATTGAGCAGTGGAGGCAGGCAAGAAATGGAATAGATTTGGAGATCAGATCTTAGTTGTATTGTGTGTAACAGGTGGAGCTGGTACTGGATTGCTTGTGATAAGAATTGTACTTTGTAATGTTACATGGTCTCAATCATTAATATATAGATAGTTGGGGTTTTTAGCGAGATGCTTTCCCCGGGTTACATACTGTGTTAATGTGTGAATGCTCTTGATGTTTTATTGTTATTGATGCTGTTATATTGATGATCAACGTAGAGGAGCTTACGTATTGTGTATGTATTCCGCAATAGTACATGATCAGGATAATCTCTGTTGAATATGTGTTAAATTATTCAAAATTTCTACATGGTATCAGAGCGGTTGATCATCAGATCTACTATTCAGGAAGTGTTTACATTCTATTTCTTCAGGCAGAGTCTGTAATTGGGCCAGGTAGCCTCTGGATTCATCCTTCCTTTGGAAGGTGAGATATCCGGTGAATGCCCATACATTCAATCTCTGTACAAGAAATACTTTGTTCTCACAAATCTTAGATCAGAAGCGGTTGAGTTTGAGCTGGTGGAAATCAAATTTGCAGCAGTGTTGTTGAAATGTCTTTCAACGGATTGCAAATGTTATTCCAAAGCAAGAGCGACCTGGTGCTCAAGGATAAACTCAGAAACAATAAAGGTGAGAATGGATCTTCATCAAAGGTATCTGATGAAGAGAATTGCACTTTGGCTGCCAAAGCAAATAAAGGGAAGAGCAAGAAAGCTTCTCAGTCTGGTGCGAAAGGCAAGAAGCAGGATATGTCCAAGGTGAAGTGTTTTCACTGTCACTAGCATGGACACTATGCCACTAATTGTCCGCAGAAGAAGAAGAACAAGCAGGCTGCTGGATCTTCAGCAGGAGAGGCTCTAGCCTCATAGTTTGAGCTTGATTTTTCATTGATCGCATGCTTGGTTTCAAGTGTGATGGGATCGGTGTGGTTCTTGGACAGTGGTGCGTCTTTTCACATGACGGGAGATAGAGATTTGTTCTCTGATCTGGAGGACAAAGATCTTGGAGTGCACATCGAGATGGGCGATGATGGTAGATACAGTGCGACCGGTATCGGTACCATTTCCTTTGAGAGGGAGTCTGGTAAACCCTTCGTATTGAAGGAAGTCATGCATGTTCCAGGATTGAAGAAGAATCTTATCTCATTGGCGATGTTGGAAGACAAGGGGTATGATGTTGTTTTCAGCGAGGGAAAGGCGTTCCTGTGCAACAAGACAACTGGTGAGACCCGGAAGATAGGGGTTCGAGTGAGGAACCTTTATCAGTTGCATGTAGATGGATGCGCAGCAATGGCAGGCAAGGCAGAAGGATTGGTGAGCCGGGATGATGGCGAGTTGTGGCATAGGAGATTGGGTCACCTTCACCATGGAGCCTTGAAGATACTGCAGCAGATCACTACAAGGCTTCCTAAAGGCACTCTTGCGCAGTCAGATCAGTGCAAGGGGTGTACTTTGGGGAATTTTGTGAAATCCACCTTTCATGAGAAGGATAGTCGCGCCATGACGATCCTTGAGAGAATTCACACAGACGTGTGTGGACCTTTCTCAGTTGCTTCGACAACAAAACACAGGTATTATGTGATTTTTGTTGATGATTTCTCTCGTAAGTGCTGGATCTTCTTCATGCAGAAGAAGAGCGAGACATATTCAAAGTTCTGTGAATTCAAAGCACTGGTCGAGAAGGAGTCGGGGAAGAAGGTGAAGGCTCTTAGGAGCGATAATGGTGGTGAATACATCTCGGACGAGTTCAAGGATTTCTGCAAGGCAGAAGGGATTTGTAGAGAGCTCATAGCTCCCCATAACCCACAGCAGAACGGGGTAGCTGAGCAGAAGAACAGAACGATTGTGGGTGTTGCACGGGTAATGTTGCATGATCAGGGCCTACCCCTTCACTTGTGGGCGGAAGCACGCAATACAGCAGTTTATGTGCAGAACCGTTGTCCTCATAAGATACTTGGCATGAGTACACCCGAGGAGGCTTATTCTGGTAAGAAGCCTGATCTTTCTCATTTGAGGATTTTTGGTGCTAACGTTTACATGCATGTGATGAAGGATGCCAGGAAGAAGTTGGAGCCGACCGTAGAGGTTGGGATATTTGTGGGGTACACTGATACGCCCCACAACTATCATGTGTATTTGCCAGACAGTGGTAAAACTGTTGTGCGATGGGATATAAAATTTCAGGAGGAGAAAGCCATGAAGTGTTCGCTTAAGAGGGAGCTACACTTGCATGCAGATGAGGAGCTATTAGTTCCTAAGGATGAGCTTCAGGATGTGGATCAGCCACAGGACGAGGTTCATGGAGTAGAAGAGACCACTCATGCAGCGCCAACCATCAGAGGGCGAAAGCGCTTGACAGAAGCTGAGCGACTGGCTCAAGATGCGGAGAAAGTTGTAGGACCACCTACAGCCCAACGAAGGTAGAGACAGTCACCTGATTGGTACACTGGATACATGGCTCTTATCAGTAAGTGTGTTGTGACTGAGCCATCCTCTTTCGAGGAAGCTGTGGAGGATCCCGCATGGGTAGACGCCATGGTGGAAGAGTATGATTCTATTATCAGAAACAGTGCATGGGAGATTGTTCCTAGACCGAAAGGGAAATCAGTGGTGGGTTCGAGATGGATCTACAAAGTTAAGCAGGCAGCTGACGGGAGTGTGGAGAACTACAAGGCAAGAGTTGTTGCCCGAGGATTTTCACAGATAGAGGGGATCGATTATGAGGATACCTTTGCACCTGTCGCAAGGTATTCTTCCATACGGACGATTCTTGCTCTCTCAGTGCAGATGGGATGGCACATTCATCAGATGGATGTGAAGACTGCGTTCCTCAACGGAGTCATTGAGGAGGAGGTGTACATTGAGCAACCCGAAGGCTTTGAGGTCTTCAAGAGCGAATCGCATGTGTGCAGGCTCAAGAGAGCGTTGTATGGGTTGAAGCAAGCACCACGTGCTTGGTACACATGGATAGACAGCTATTTCACAGGACTTGGATTCTCCAAGAGCGAGGCGGATCCTAACCTATACCAGATTGTGGTGGAGGGTAAGTTGCTTATCATTGTAGTGTATGTTGATGATTTGATTCTAACGGGTGATGAGTTGTTGATATTTTCATGCAAGAAGGATCTTGCTACAGAGTTTGAGATGAAGGACTTGGGCCTCCTTCACTATTTCCTACGATTGGAAATATGGCAGCGCAGTGGTGGACTGTTTGTTTCTCAGGGTAAGTATGCTCGGGAGATACTAGAGAAGTTCAACATGCATGGCTGCAACCCTGTTGATACTCCTCTTCCTGGAGGTTGGAGGAAGGAGGATGCCACTTCGAGAGAAGAAGTGGATGCCACTGTTTATCGACAGTTGGTGGGGTCGATGATGTATTTGGTTAATACCCGACCCGATATATGCTATGCAGTTAACCAGCTTTCACAAGCTATGGTTAAGCCTACCAAGCTCTTCTGGAAGGCGGGCAAGCATGTATTGCGTTCTTTGAGAGGCACATCGGGATATGGCTTGTAGTACAGACAGGAGGATGAGGTGAAGCTATGTGGCTTCACGGATGCAGATTGGGCAGGGAGCCCAACGGACAGAAAGAGCACATCAGGAGGGGTCTTCAGTATTGGATCGACAACAGTTTCTTGGTACAGCAGGAAGCAAAGATCTGTGGCACTCAGTTCCGCTGAGGCCGAGTATATGGCAGCAAGTTTGGCTGCATGCGAGGCTATATGGATGAGGAAGATCCTGGTTGGTTTGTTTGGTTCTCATTTGGATCCTACTGTGATTTACTGTGATAACCAGAGTTGCATTAAACTCTCGGCTAATCTTGTATTTCATGATAGATCTAAGCATATTGACATCAGATACCATCATATCAGAGATTGTGTGCAGCGGAGGATCATGTTGCTTTCATACATTCCAACGAAGGATCAGGATGCTGATATTCTGACGAAGGCTCTCCCCGGGAGAAAATTCGAGTACCACTGAGGCAAGATAGGGATTGCTGATAATCCATATCTTGTCGAGAGGGAGTTTTGAGATTGCAACAAGATGATGGAGCTTAGTGCAAAGAGTCGCCTTCAAGTGGGCCCGCAGGCAAATTATGGTACAAGTTCTATTTTTGGATTCCAGCAGGGATGATCATAGCAGGAGTGACCACAGCAGGGATGATCACAGCAGGAGTGACCATAGCAGGAGTGATCACAGTAGGAGTGACCACAACAAGAGTGATCACAGCAGGAGTGATCAAAGTCTATTTTTAGACTGGCTGTCCAAAATAGAAAAGTCAAATATTATTGTCTCATAATAATATTTGGACTATAAACTTGATCTTATTCTCTTGGAGCACTTCAGTTTGAGCTACAGATGTGGCCCATGCAGCTGTCAGAAGGAAGTACGCTTTTCTTATGAGTCAGTTGAGTTGTTGCATGCATGACTTCAGTTAGAACTCAATCAGTTGAGTTTGGTGGAGTTGATTGTGGAGTTGATGGAGTTGTGTTCAGTTTGACTTGGTTAAACTAGTTGTAGTTAGTCTAACTGCAAATAGACTAATGTTGAGTTGTTAAACTAATTATTAACTCATAATAAAACTGTAGAATACATCAGTTAACTCAGTTGCATATCAGTGCATATTCAGTTCAACAGGGACAGGTGTTAGAGGATCATATTGCTATCAGTTGTGACTATAGTTGTGCATGAGGATTTGCACAATAAAGGGATTGACTATGCTAATGAGTTTTCTCATGTATTTTCCCATTATTATAGCCTCTACTCATGTCTTACATAGTGTGAGTGATTATTTTGAGGTGAAATACGAGTTTGGTAAACCGTTCTCATTCATTCTTGAGCAGGTATTGAGCAGTGGAGGTAGGCAAGCAGTGGAATAGATTTGGAGATCAGATCTTAGTTGTATTTTGTGTAACAAGTGGAGCTGGTACTGGATTGCTTGTGATAAGCATTTTACTTTGTAATGTTACATGGTCTCAATCATTAATATACAGATAGTTGGGGTTTTTAGCGAGATGCTTTCCCCGGGTTACATACTGTGTTAATGTGTGAATGCTCTTGATGTTTTATCGTTATTGATGCTGCTATATTGATGATCAACATAGAGGAGCTTATGTATTGTGTATGTATTCCACAATAGTACATGATCAGGATAATCTCTGTTGAATATGTGTTAAATTATTCAAAATTTCTACATATTTCTCATACTCGCAGAACCACTCTCTATGGGGAGTGAAGTGAAAGGATGCACCTGAGTCAATCAACCATGCCTCATGATCTACATGTGTACTTGAAGAAGCCAAGTATACATCCCCACCTTCATCTAAGGTGGTTTTCGCCTCTATAGAAGGAGCATCATCAGATCCCTTTCCTTTGTCAAGAGCTTTATATTTACAGTCCCTTTTGTAGTGCCCTTCCTTTCCACATTTCTATTACACCACCTTTAAAGGTTTTCCTGGAGATTTAGATCTCCCTCGATGACTTATTTTTGTTTATGTTCTAGGACCGTCCTCGTATAGACAAGGCATAACCATTCTGGCTCTGCGTATTTTTCTGTCTCATCTCCTCTGTCAATAAGGAATGGACTATTTCATCAAACTCCAAGGTAGTTGCATTGCTACCTATTGCAATAACCAGACTATCCCATGAATCTGGTAGATAACACAACAAACTCATGCACTTATCTTCATCTGAAATTTTAATATCAATAGATAATAATTGACTTACCACAATATTAAATGTGTTTAGATGCTCTGTCACTAAGTATCCATCTTTCATCCTCAGGTTATACATTTTTTCCGTAGGAACAGTTGATATAGGGATTAATGCACAGTGCATGGAAGATGAAGGAACCCACAAGGGTCTTCCCAGAACCCTTGGCAGACTCTAAGATTATCTACAGTTGTCACAAAGATACATGCATGTCCATGCTCAACAACTAACTATCAAAGCGAAATGGATTCATTACCTCAAGCCTTCGTGTGGAGTTGCTGGAGAGCGCAATGCAGCTAGGCGGAAGTCCCCTGAGCCGGCACCAGATCAAGTCCTACACATAGAAAAGACAATCGTAATCACAACATAAAACCTTGATAATCAATGCATAAACATATAAAAGACATCTATTTGCACATAACTAAACCACTCAAGCTAAAAGACATTGAATAAACATATAAATGAATTATAGTACCAACATCACGGAGTGGACAGTACAATTGTAGTTTTATATTAATGTTGAAAGAGTGATTACACCCATCGGTTGCATCAGCCTTCCCCTACCCCTCAAGCTCCTCTCTCTCTCTCTCTCCCTTCTTAACTTAAGTCTAAGACTCTGCTCGACAATCAAGTAAGCTATCCTTTCAAATGATCTGACCTATTTCACAATATCCCTAGCTTTGCTTATGTAGCATGTGAGGTTAGGGTTGCCAAGTTTCTCCATGAGTTTCTTTAGGTAAAAGCAATGATGTTGCCATTATTTTGAGCTCTTTCCCATTTGCATACTCAATTAGGATTAGTAATCCCCCAAATAGGTCGAACTTGGATGTTTCCTTGATTTTCTGAGTTGATTTAGGAGAGAATATAGGGATGTTTCTTAGTCAATCTGCTCCTTTGACCCTTAGATCCTCATTAGGGTTCACTAATGTTGCTCCTGAGGTAACAAGTAGAGTTACTTGGGTCACTAATGCTCCCTTAATCTTATTGAGAAGATTTATAAATAATGTTTCTAGTGTATAGACAACATTAGCTTGGAAGCAAGGCTTGTGAACTTGGTCATTGCTTCAATCATCATGTCTTTTCCCTCTAAACTAATGAGGAGGTCATTTTCCTGTATAATAGATGTCGCCTAAAGCGTGAGATCAGAGGCTGCGATAATGGCTGAAACAATTTATATTTAACTATTATGTTCCTTATTGAAAAAAAGAGAGGATCGGAGCTTCAGGCGATATGGTTAACCTGATACAACACATATATATAAAACAACTAAAATCATGTCCTGATTCAAGCATTCCCACGCTCAGTAGCTATGTAAGAGTGATTTTCTCATAAAATAGATATGACGATGCTAGCCACCGATAAGCACAATGTGGAACCGGCGTCATAATAGGATCATTCTGATGAGCTGTCTCCAAAAAACAATATATGCGACTTGGGAGAGGAAACAGGGTTGAGTGATGCAAGCCTCTACCCAAGGTCTTGATTTCCACTTCACCGAACTGCATAGATTGATACATGTGAATATATGCGTTGATTTCGAACATGCATGAAATCATATGATTACCAGTCAATAATGGAGACCATTAACAAACACAAGGAAGGCCACCAATAATGGTGATGGTCTCCAATATTCACAATACAATCTAGTAAGTGTGAAAAATGTTTTTGTTGTCGAACACCCGTAGAATAATTTAACCAAGATCCAATAATGAGAACCCCTGATCAAACACAGGGTGACCTGCCATTGATGTCTGCAAGTACCAAGGCACTGAAGTGTTTCTGGGTCTTTTTCCTAGATAAAGTGTTGAAGTCGATAGGAAGAGACCCGTCGAAAAGTAGGAAATAATGTGTCCTACATCAATCGTTACGAAACGGAACAATAATGATTTGTTTTTTGAGGAATCTTTGAGCATTGGGTCAAAACGAGAGAGGTCATGATGAAAGGATATGCTTGATGGGTTGATGGAGGAAACAGAAGAAAAAATGTTTTCCCTTGAAAAATAGAAGGCACAACAATGGTTTTAACCATGCAGCACTACACTCATGAACTCCAAAGAGTGTTAGGATACAGAGATGCAATAACATCGAGGTATATAGGCTAAAATTGTAGGATGGTAAGATTCATATTGAGAGGCCAGGTTTATCTGAGGGAGTACCATGTTCAAGGGAAAGACTGCTGCCAAACCACGCTTTCAAATACTGAACACAGTTGTATTGTCCACTTTACCCATCTGATTAGTTTAGTGAGTCCAAATGGGTAAACTCATTGATCTTTTCATATTGTAAGAGTCTAAAAGGGACTGCAAAAAGAGTGAATCTATGCCCTATTTGATTATTTTAATGAGTCCAGACAAGTAAACTCGTCAATCTTTTCATGTTTTACGAGTCTAAAAAGGATCGTAAAAAGAGTGACTCTACACCTTGTCTGTGTAATTTAATGAGTCCAGACGAGACAACTCGGTTGTCTTTTCATATTTAGAGAATCTGAAAAGATCGTAAAAGACGACTCTGAGGTGGTCCCTTTGTCATAGTTGTTAACCAGGTGCGACAAAGGTTCAATAGTATACCCGATTGGTTACTTTTCTATGAATTAATCTACTGAGTCCGGATAAAGAGAAACCTATGCTCAATAGATGTTGACCTCATTTTGTTATGAGTACGAGGAGACAGACTAAACTCGATATTCGTCGTGAATTTTTAATGAGTCACGCGACGACAAACTCAATACCTTCATCGAATTTTAATGAGTAATATGAAGAAAACTCAAAGTATCTTTTTCAGTTTAGTGAGCAAGGAAAAACTAGTAAAAGAACTGCTCATTCTTCTTTGTAGATTTAACAAGCCCAGAGAAGGGAAAAACCCGGGGGTTTTTCGATTTTAAGAGCTAGAAATGGTCCCAAAAAAGCAAGTGCACATATTGTTGCCGTAGATTTTTAACGATCCCAATGACAAAAAATCAATATTTTTTAGTTTAACGAGTGAGAAAAGTACCTAAAAGAATTCTCGGGTCATCTTCATAAGTTTTTAATGAGCCTGAAGAAAAAACTCGAGATTTTTTTAGTTTTATGAGTGATAAAAAAGCGTGTAAAAAGATTTAATGCTAAAATGATTTTTTTCAATTTAATGAGCTAGAAAAAGAGAGAAAAAGAGTTTCTCGGACTGTCATCATATGTGTTTAACAATCCCAACCATGAAAAACTCGAGGATTTTTCGATTTAAGAGCGAGAAAATATCCCATAAAAGAAAGCGCTCATTGAGAATTACATGCAGTGATTGCTGCCATTCATTCCTGAAAGTACTTTCATCAAAAAAACATAAAAAATAAATAATTTCTATCAATATGGGGTCATGCATGATAAAAATCATGATGAATCGACTACTTCCTCTTTAATCATTTCAATAAATCATGTCTCCAAAAATAAATATAAGAAAGTTCATGAGCTTTCACATTCACCATTTTCACTATTTGAGAATTGTGAGAGTATTTTGGAGCTAAAGAGGAGCAAATTTTCCACGAATGATTGTGGGAGATCCAAACAACCATTCGACGTGCCGTCAGTCCTAGGTAGATGCCAAAACCTTAATCTTTTCTTTAATTAGCCTTTCTTATCAGTTTCTGGGGTGGATTTTTGCAGATCTAGGGAGCCCTAACTCAGTATTTATGCATTAATGCCCTCTAGAAGGCCTGCAGGGAGCGTTAAACGCCCTTTACGACCTGCTGGAGGGCGTTAATCCTCCCCGTGTACCACTAGAGGGAGTTTTAAATCATTTAGAGCGTATTTTAAAACCCTGACAACCATTTCAGAAGCTTTTTTGCCCCATTTTGATTGATTTTTGGGTTGTTTTGCATAGGTTTCGAGCCATTATGACTAGCCTATGGAGAGAACGGGCCCATGACAGCCAGGAATTGTTGATGCGAAATGATCTAGCATGCATACTTGCATTGCACCGCTGTGGTTTGATAAAGTATGTGAAGTTGGACTTGATGAAAGGGTAGGAGGACTTGTTGAGATGGATTATCTAGCACTGGGATGAACATGAGCAGGTGTTTAGGATTGTAGATCATGAGTTGGCCATTGACCGCGATGATATTTTCTTTTTTACTAGTTTTTCGTGCTGAGGAACACAAGCAAAACTGACTGGGGGTAGGCCTGATCCTCAATCCACCCTAGAGCTAGTTCAATCTTATTGTATCCCTGAGAGTGGACTTGTCAGCAACATAGTCCCCATAGAGAGGATTGGGTCCAGATCTATGAGGGCCATTTTATGGTTGATTGTGTGTTTGGCAGGGTCGAAGAGTCCCCATGTTGCAACAAAGGCCCAACTATTGCTTGCAATTGACTGTGTCCAGTTTCATATGTTCAACTGGTGTGAAGTATTGCTTCGCCAGTTGAAGGCAGAATTAACTGCATGCAATACTCGAACGCAACAGAGTTTTGGGTATGGCACTCTCATTGTCTCATTCATACTTGAGAGGGTACCCAAGAATGAGCTTAGGTCCCTATGATCCCAGGCAGGGGGGATGGTCATCACTTGATCCTCGCACAGGAGGAAGACCTATCTGACACTTCTTCGAGGAAGAGTTCTTCGAGTGGCATTGTGGCCAGATTGTGATGATTGATGACTATGCCTATGAGGGCATGGACTTCACCGGTGACTGTTATAGACATTTTTGTTCCCTACAACACCAAGCATGAAATGTCCATAAACCAAGGGCTCCTAAGTCCCTAAAAGTGTTGTTCTAACCCGTAAAGGAACAAGGTCAACAGATTACTGCTTCTCCCAGAAGTTCTCCACCAGAAACTACTCGAAATTGGTCAAAACAGGATCATTTCAGATGCTCCACTGGCTAAGTGTGTTGCATTGCACCTAAATACACTGTGAGGGTGCGTTGCATTTCAAAACTCCCTTCTGTGGGGTGCGATGGGTGAGAAATTACAAATGGAAGTGTCATTCCGCGAGGTGGAGAGGCAATGGAAGCTTCCAGAATCTTCTCCTGTGACACTTGCCTCACTGAATTCAACCAAGGATGAGTAAGAGGCCCTCAGTCTCCAAGTGGAAGCAAGAACTGATAGAGAGAAGACACTAATCAAATCACAAGCTGACTCATCCTCCTTACACATATCTATATATGGATCCCTCATCCCAAAGATCCAAAGGCTGGAATTTTGCATATTGTGAGGAATTGTTGTTGGTTTCTAGAGACAAACATCAGATTTTTGGGTGATTTATGCTTTGTTTGAGGTGAAGAGGGGCTTCTTTGCTGGGAGGTTGATGCTGGGTCGGAACCACTGGTTGTAACTCCTCCTGGATCTTTTCTTGTTTATCAATAAAAACTATTTGAGTTCTCCTCCATGCTTTTGTATCATTGATGCTTGTTACATTTGTATGGTTAACTTAAATCTGATCCTAAGTTGTTTATGAATATAGATCCATGTCTTTGTATAGTGTTTTGCTTCTGTGATCTTACAGGTACTTTGTGAAGCTGGGCATGCAAGGGAGCAGGTAGCTGGAGACTATCAAAGAAGAGAGGGATTGGATCAAAGGATTAGCGCAAGACATAGGTTGGTTCTTTCTATTCCTCTCTATCTATAATTCATAAAGGAAATACAAAAGTAGTTTTTCTCTGTTTGTTTCTAAGGTAGCTGTCACACCTTAGTGGGATAGAGCAGTTCTAAATAGACACTTTTCCCTGTAACAAAATGGCGACTCCACTGGGGAGATAATTAGTTTGTTTGTTTATCATTTTTTGTTGTTTGTTTCATAAACTTACAAGTAGCATTCGAACTGCATTTGCCATAAAAAATGCAAATTAGATAACTGCTGCTTCAATCCATTCACTGGATCTATTTATGATTTAAACAATTGATTCACAAACTATCTGATTGCCCTTGTGATAGCTCTTAGATCCTCCTTAGATCTACCCCTGATTGTTGCATTACTGATTACTTTTTACTCGGCCAAAAACCAAGGACTGAACTGCAAACTGTGACCCAGAACCCGGACAGAGTCTTGTTTCTGGCCCAGCAGAGGTACTGTTCAGAGATCCTGAATTTCAGCGCACTTCCTGAAGGGGCAACCTGCGCTGCATTTCAGATTCTTTGTGTTACAGGTGCGCTGATCAGACTAGCTCTGTGCAGCTGTGGTTCCTGTGCTTCATTCTTTCCAGTTCTATCCCTGAATTTTGCTGCCTGTGATCAGTATATGTCTATTTGAAACCTCCATTCCTTGCTGTTATTCTGCCTCCTTTGTACAAAAGAACTGTAGATGTTTTTGTGTGTTTGTTGAGTCGTTTACAGTTTTCCTTTGCAAAAGTAGCATAGTCGTACTGTCGTCCTTTGATTTGAATCTGTCGCAAGTGTCGATTTTGATCATAGGAGAAAATTTGATAGCTTTTGATGGTCGATTATCCTGTTACTATTGCCTTTGGTCTGAATTTGTAATTTTCTAGTGTCAAGAACAAGTGTTCATTTCAAAATCGTAAGGTGTCGTAATCATCTCTGTTTTTGATTTCGAAAAAGAGCTTGTTTATATTTGTCGCTTGAAAAGAAATTCAGATTTGTACATCAACTTTCTTTTTAGCATCAATACTAAGAAAGTCTAAAACAAATACATGCATGTGCATTTGCATATAGACAGTCTGTTTGGCTTGATTTAGGAAAGTGCATTTACAGTGTGCTCTTTGCTCTTTTTGAAAAGATTATGTCTTTCTTTTCCCCTAGTAGCTAGGATTTTCATTGCACAAAAGAGATAAAAGTTTGTTTATCATCTTTAGATTGCATTTTAGGAATTACATATACATCTCGTGGTGAACCCGAAAGGCAAACTTCATAAATAAGATCAACTTAAAATAAATTCAATGAATCTAACAACGCTTTGGAACTTAACGCACAACATTTAGAGGTCTAGGCTAGAGACGTATTCCGGCATCGTAAAGCTTGGTAACTGTTGTCCTCACTGATGGTTGGGTGATTCCTCCACTTTGAGACGATAAGTGCCAGTATGGACTTGTGCTCCCACGTACTGTCGAGTATATTTTGGGAGACCCCTATAGGCTTAAATCCTTTATCCTTAGGAAGCCGTGTCTGCCGCCCTATCGATCGCAATGCACTGAACACAACATTCGGGAAGATTGACTGCCGTACCATAAAAAGTATTCTGCAGTTTTGCGATTGGTTTGGTACTCCCTCTACCTAGATCTCCAGAGCAGTCCCTTTCGTTCCTTTTAGACTCCTTAACGGAAAAGGTCCATTTGAGCACTTGTCACTTCAGGCTCATTAAAAATCGAAGGAGACTAGAGTCATCTTTTGTTTTTTCTCGAATCTTAAAAACTGAAAAAACAAGTTGTGTCAAAGCGTCTAAAATTTATTTTAAACGGAATATTCATTACCCCTTTCCTACGTTGATCTTGGGTTGAGAAAATGGAATCCACCAACCAAGGAATTCCCCTTGGAGGAAATCCTAGTCCCTTCTCCTCTTGGGGAGATGTTGGTGCACCCCATATGGCCACATTGTTGCTTCCAGGACTGACAATTGGTTTTCCTGTATGGCTCTTCTCAACCTCTGTCGTTCAGAACACCACTATTCCTAAACAATCGAATCAGCAATTAGATGAGTACAGAGTTACCCACCAACCTTCTACTTCCTCTAATTCTTCCTCTCCTCCTTCCTCTTCGCTTGATGGGGCTGGTAAAGCCAAAAGTCAAGTTCCTAAGGAGAAGAAGGAAAAGAAGAAGAAAGGGAAGAAGAAGAAGGAGCCAAAGGCGAATGGGGGCAAACGAGTGTTGTCTAACAAAAATCCACACACTGCACCGACCAGGCCTAAATCGCCATGTGTCATTTGCAGAGGAGACCACTTTCACAGAGATTGTCCTTGCATCCCTCGGATCTTAAGGGACTGGTCTCCTCGTTTGCACAACCCGGTGTCGTCAACCTCTGATGATCATGTTGAAAACACACCATCAGCTAGTGAAAGTGAAGCCCCAGGACAAAAAGGAAAATGTAGATTTCCTTGTAAAATGTGCGAAGGCGATCATGCCGTCCACCGTTGTCCCTTCTTAGACGAAGCTAAAAGAGTTTTGGATGATCGTCCGGTTTCACCGTTACGACTTCCTCCTGGATATAAAAAACTCTTGCCGAGTCCGTCACTAGTTGAAAATCCGGCTGACCCGCTCAGGTGGTCGGCTGAAGAATCTGTTATTGAAGATGAACCATCTGAATCCATACCAGACGAAAGTCAAAAGGTTGAGGCGGCAGTTGACCCGGTCTTGCCTTCATAGGTTCCATCTTCAGATGATACAATCACTGAAGAGAACAAGGATGACACCGTCCAAATTCTTTTCATAAGCACAGATTCCAGCGAACATGGGGGCAATTTACCCGTTCCTTTACCGCGGGAAGGAAGTTCGTCAGAGTCGTACCCGGCTGTCTATTCGGTCCCACCTCCAAGCAACCTAGTTGTCTCCTTCGACTGGAATCAACTAGGCAGACCCCGTTTGCCAGCTAGTGTACCATTCTGAATTATTGTTCAGATATATAGAATGGTTATGGTTGATACCATCGTAGATGAGGAGGCTTCTGTGAGTATCCTTTCCTAAACTGCTTGGAAAGCGCTTGGTTCGCCACCGCTTTTGCCTAAGATGAGAAATCTGACGGGCTTTGATAAAGGAACCAGTCGACTGTTAGGGATCCTTCCCGATGTGCCCATAACATTGAGAGGGAAAACCGTTCACATGAATGTAATGGTATTTCAAGGACCCCTAGATTACAATCTACTCCTTGGACGAGACTATATTTATTGCATGAGAGCCATTATCTCATCACTCTTTAGAGTGATGTGTTTTCCGCACGAAGGAAGAGTGGTCAAGCTCGTGGACCAGCTTTCATTTCCCGGATCAGGCATAGCAAATAGTCATATACCATCCCTGAATGGTCTTTTCACGCAAGAAATGTCTCAATCTCCAGTCCGTCCACCCGATGAGCGCGAGTGATTCGGGGGGACATGACTGAAACCCAGGGGGCATGCACCCTGGTCTGCTTCGGCAGGAAAACTTCGGGTATAAGGTAGGTTTCCGCGAGAGAATATGACTAGTCTGTACCCCCGTCCGTGATTGGAAGAGGGGGTTATTCTGGAACAAGATTCTCTTGTCAAAGTTATGTGAGTTGGCGGGCATCGCCGCTCACCTTTGTTTGTTTCGATAGACATCACCGAAGAAGTGTTTTGTTTGCGCTGTGAATAGAGCAATCTTTGGGTAACCTGTAAGAGGTAGGCCTCTCTCGGTAAAACAAATGTTTTAACGGACTAAAGAAGGGGTAACCTTGAAACTCTGTTTTATACCTGGGGGCATGCAAACCTTTTGGAATGCAAGTGAAGAGCGACTATTTATTTTTTAAATTTTTAGGACCTCTACCCCTTTAAACTCGTAGGATTGGTCGTTTCCTAACTTGCATAAAGAAAGGACGTGGGGAAAATCTCTAAAAGTTGTCGTTTTTATATGAGACATTCTTATCACAAGACTGGATTAATCGAGCAGTTTTAGCACATAGTTCAAGCTCGTTAAAAAATAAACATAAGACATGAGCAAATGTTTCCACCCGCGTTTAAGCTCATTAAAAAATGAACTATTCCCCGGTAAATAACCATCGTAAATGTAGTACTTCAGTCGTTAAAGCCTTGGTCGTGTTTGCACCGTCACCTCCACTTTTCATTGGCCGATCATTCACCTCCATTTGATTGTTTACCCATTTTTGAGGAACAACTGCGAAGAGTGATTTCATTAGCCATCCTTGTGACACTACCGTGATTGGAAAATTCCAAACCTTACCTGGAATCAGCTGCTACCCGTTTTATCACTCGTTCCTCAAAAGACGAGTCTCCTTTAAGCTCTTTTCAACTGACTCGTAAAATATGAAAAGATTGCCGAGCCATTTACCTCTCCAGCTCGTTAAAGGGACAGGAAGTGCTATCCCTCCTCTAGATTTTAATCTTTTTGGACCTGAGGGATTATTACACAAAAAGATCGAGCACTTGTTTTGTTCGGCTCGTTAAAACTATCGAAAATTCATCCCTTCTGTATTGTTTTATACTTTTTCGGACTTAAGGGATTAGATGACGAAAAAGGAATTTTGGAGTTACCTTTACGTTCCTTTTCAGACTCTCTAAAATTGAAAAGGACCGAGTTATCTTTGTCGTTAAACTCGTTAAAAAGATTAATAGCGACAAACTTGTCTTTAGACGAGAACGAGTTTCACTATCGCTAGGCTCGTTAAAACATAGCGATGGGTTTGCCCGAAGGGAAAATTATAGAACAAGCATATGTTATCCTCCTCAAGCTTGACAAAAATAAAGAGGTACTGGTCAGCAATGACTGGGGAAAAATTGGGAAGAAAACTCAAAGAAACTTTGTTGGTAGCAAGTCACTCTTGAACATGACACTTCCGCTCCGTGTCCGAGTCGGGTTGGGTTGTTTCATTCACCGGTCACATCGCCATGGTCACGCCATACCATCCGCATTTGGGGTTAATGCTACCAATCCATCACATCAGTGTCGCCGATATGTTCAAGAGAAGTCATCCAGAGAGGTCACCTATGTCTCACCCACTACCATACATTATACTCCATTCTTTCATGACCACCACCCTGAACCTTATATCACCAGATCGTTTTCACCTCCATCAAAATCATTTGCTCCATTCCGTGTCATTGATGTGGGATTCATTAAGTCCCTCCTGTGATGGATCACTTCTTGTCGACATCAGCTCATTATCCAAGAAGTTGATCTAGGAACACCCCATTCAGTACTTTGAAGCTTGCATGCCTCAATGGCAAGTTTCTCACTTCCGGCGACAAGTTTACATCAATGGCCTTCGACCGAAAGATTTTGCGTGGTGTTCGACGCCAAGTCCTTTATTCACACCACGTGAATTGTACTGCAGTACCTTGAGGATCATTATCATTATCGATGATTCCTCTCGTGCTTGTTAACAGTTTACATCATTGACTGGTAATCAAGCGATGTCTTTCCGTGTTCGACTTCAGAACATTTCTCACATGGATCGACTTGTACTTCGAGTGAAGATCGGACGAGATTGAAGACCCCGGATCTAGTTTCATCCATCCGTGCTGCGATATATATTCAGGGAAATAAAGACATTAAATGTACAGCATTGCAGCACAGATAATCATCCTACCAAAAGGATGGTGGCTCTATCAAAATCATCAGTCTACACTCAGACGATTGTCTGTCCTATGTACAAGAAAATGAATTTATAAAGCTGAGCATGGGAATGCCCGCCTCAGCTAGATCATGAAAACAGTATGAAGATAATTTATTGTATTGTATCCTATTACAGGTCTCCTCCCAGCATTGAAAGAACTTCGGATCCTCATAATAAAGCATTTCACCCGACACCAAAAGGTTAACGACCTCATACTTTAGGGGGCAACTGTTATAGACATTTTTGTGCCCTACAAAACCAAGCATGAAATTTCCATAAACCAAGGGCTCCTAAGTCCCTAAAAGTGTTGTTCTAACCCCTAAAGGAACAAGGTCAACAAATTACTGCTTCTCCCAGAAGTTCTCCACCAGAAACTACTCAGAATTGGTCAAAACAGGATCATTTCAGCTGCTCCACTGGCTAAGTGCGTTGCATTGCACCTAAATACACTGTGAGGGTGCGTTGCATTTCAAAACTCCCTTCTGTGGGGTGCGATGGGCGAGAAATGACAAATGGCAGTGTCATTCCGCGAGGTGGAGAGGCAATGGAAGCTTCCAGAATCTTCTCCTGTGACACTTGCCTCACTGAATTCGACCAAGGATGAGTAAGAGGCCCTCAGTCTCCAAGTGGAAGCAAGAACTGACAGAGAGAAGACACTAATCAAATCACAAGCTGACTCATCCTCCTTACACATATCTATATATGGATCCCTCATCCCAGAGATCCAGAGGCTGGAATTTTGCATATTGTGAGGAATTGTTGTTGGTTTCTAGAGACAAACATCAGATTGTTGGGTGATTTATGCTTTGTTTGAGGTGAAGAGGGGTTTCTTTGCTGGGAGGTTAATGCTGGGTCGGAACCACTGGTTGTAACTCCTCCTGGATCTTTTCTTGTTTATCAATAAAAACTATTTGAGTTCTCCTCCATGCTTTTGTATCATTGATGCTTGTTACATTTGTATGGTTAACTTAAATCTGATCCTAAGTTGTTTATGAATATAGATCCATGTCTTTGTATAGTGTTTTGCTTCTGTGATCTTACAGGTACTTTGTGAAGTTGGGCATGCAAGGGAACAGGTAGCTGGAGACTATCAAAGAAGAGAGGGATTGGATCAAAGGATTAGCGCAAGACACAGGTTGGTTCTTTCTATTCCTCTCTATCTATAATTCATAAAGGAAATACAAAAGTAGTTTTTCTCTGTTTGTTTCTAAGGTAGCTGTCACACCTTAGTGGGATAGAGCAGTTCTAAATAGACACTTTTCCCTGTAGCAGTGACCTTGACTTGATGCTGCCTCCCGGGACCAACTAGGGTCCTCAAGGTTAGAATGATTTTTGAGAGTACTTGAAGTATTTTTATGCTTTTGAACATTTATGTTATGTTTTTGTTGATTTTATGGGTGAACAAGTACTGACATGAAGCTTTTTGCTTGACACAGATGTGGCGCCATTACGACCTACTGGCAAACCTCACCACATGAGGCAGGGAGGCCAACTACCTGTTGGGGGGGTGATGTTGATAGTCTTCACAAGGTTCTGAGGAACTCGGAGGGCTTGAGCATGGGTGTGCCCCCCCTTCCTATGAGGGAGATCCCTGCTCATATGCAGCGGCACACAATTGGTGTGCCTGAGCGGTTTCTAGTTCCTCTTCAGAGGATAGCTAGAGCAATAGGCTCTATTTAGCAGGCGCTTTGGCATAGCCAGCAGGTGTTTATAGCTAGGCTTAGTAGCCATTTTGTACTTAAAACACCCAAGTTTTGGAATATTTTGATGTAAAATACTGGATTTGATATATATATATATATATATATATATATATATATATATACAGATATTTTGGTATTTTATGATGTAAATGTTTTTGAGTGTTTTTTGTAAATTTTTAACTTTTTAAATATTTACTTTTCATACATGTATGTATAGTGAATGAGACAGATGCCAATCTAACACATAGTTTTCCAATGAATCAACAACTGTATTAAATTCTCTAGGAATGTGCTCATATGTGATAACTTCAAATTGACGTTCCAAGAGTTGTACCCTTAAATAATGATGTAACAAGGTTGGATTACAAATGTGATAATGATTTGTTAATTGCATAACAACAGGCTGAGAGTCTAACCTGTCCACCAGATTGGAGATGTCCCTTCATGATGCTTTAGGGAGGAGAGAAATTACGGACATGTAATCAGCAATATTGTTGGTGACAGTACCAAGGAAGACTCCCCCCAAAAAAATTAGTTCTGACTCAAGAGTGTAAATGACCCAAGCAGCTGATGCAATGTGTTGTCTGTGACAACTGGCACCATACATGTATCCTACGTATGTTAAAGGTAATGAAGGCATCTGCATTGCGAGAAATATGTATGAGACAAATACTTCAATAAATACCAAAACAATCCAATCACATTAAAAAAGAAGAAAAACTTATAAATACATAAAATTACAAAGCACATGCCTAGTCCCACAAAGCCTTCGTCGTAGCTTCCCCTGATACATTCAACAATACTGAATCTAAGACACACAATCATATTGTGCTCTCTTTCTTCCGATCCAACTTCTTCCATTCTTCATCGAACACTCCCGTTGGTTTAGTACCCGGATCTACCGTGATCCATTGATCTTTATCCACCAACAGAACCTCCATCTTGAGTTTCCACAACTCAAAACTCTTACCATTAAATTTCTTGACCTCTATCTTTCCACTACTCACCATCTTCTTTCACCACCAAAATTGATCCTGCAGATCTCCCACTGAACAGGGTCTACCACAGGCCCGAGCGAAACCCCTTAGCATCAAAGGCGTCCCCTTGAAGTCAAAACAACTCTTATACCAAATGTAGGTTTTAACCGTGTACAAAAATTACCTGCATACGAATTCTTAAAACACAAAAAATAAACAATGTGAGAGCATAACACATATACGCAGAGATTTTCCCCTAGATCCCAAAATCGGGACTACCAACTTGATTTCATTATTTTCCTTTCAATGTTACAATACATATATATACATGCCAAAGCATCCAATACCATGGACCAAAAACCATCGTGCCCATAACCATGTGCGAAAACCATGCACAAAACCATAGGTAGGTACCCCCAACATAATATAGGGGCCAAAAAAAAATTCCCTGGGGCACTCCCCTGCACCCTGTAGAGGGGGCTACCCACCCCCCTCAAACCCCCTATGACCCCCCCGCTGTGCAATCAACGTAACGAAGTGGAGCGATCCACCCCCCTCTAACCCCCCGGTTAACTAGAGGAGCTAGTCATGGAAAGAATATAACACAACCCAACACGACAGAGGGAATGTCAAAATTGTTGTACCCAAGGAAAAATATTTTGATTCATTCCCCGGTAAAGGCACTAGAAGATATTGTAGCTTCTAGAGAAAACCCCTGGGTTGAGGAAAGGATCAGTTCCTAAGACATCTTAGAGGAGTTCTTTGAGGATTTGGTGAGATTTGTATTGCGCTCCATATTTAATATAATTGGAAATAGATTGATTCAAAATTTGGTTCAATCACCCTTCACCAGGGTAGACTTAAACATACACATATGTATATGTAGGCAGATAATTCTCATCCCAAGGATAAATGTCTTGATATGGTGGCCGACACACAGTAAAATGCAGCTTAATATATGTCATTGTAGTAAAAATGGAGAGAGAGAAATTAAGGAAAGGAATTCAGTGCAGAGGGTTGGAGAACGGATAATCCTAAGCAATGAATCCCAATAGAACTATGGAAGAATGAGGAGATATAATTGCAGAAATTGTGGAGCGTTGATCTAAATGTTGGACATACTTGTTAATGATATGCAAGCTCCCTCATCAGTATAAAAAAAATGTGTTTAGGATCGTCTCAAATTAACCAAAATGTGAGGAATTATGTGTCAAGTGTTGAGTGTCTTTTATGAGAAATTTATGACATTAATTAGTTGTTTAAAACACATATACAATAAGTAAATTGTAGAGAAGTAAAACACAACAACTCATAACACAAAGCTGATAAAGGAGTTCACCCCTCCTGGGCTACATCTCCTTGGACATGCTTCAATGGCTATGCCCTCTTTGGATTAATGGTCAATTATTTGATTACATGCACCTACATTGCTCTAATGGATTTTAAACCTGCTTCATTGTGTTCAAAAGACCCAAAAACCCAAAAAATGACTATCCAAGCTTTGCAATTAGACTTCAGCTGATCTAGGTTTGACTTCCTCTCTTGGTGGCCCTACGCTTCCTTAAACTTCAACGTAGAAAAATCACATATAGAATTGCCTTTCTGCCTCTACAACCTATTCCATTGTGTTCAGAGCATCCAAATCATCTAGGAATGACACTTTCTGAGCCAAAATTGGTCGAAAATAGCACAAGTTATGGCCTCTTCAATTTTCCCTAGGAAAACTCCACCAAATTTGGAGAAACTCCAGTTAACCTCGCCAAAAATGGAGCAATTCCGGATTAGTTGAACCTGCCAAATTGCCTCCAAGTTAATATGTGCTTAATTAATGGTATAAACATGGTTTAATTAGCATAAAACTCCACTTAGCACGTTAAGCACACGGTTAGCACTAAGCACCAGCTCCTGGTTTTGAAGTGTTGGTCACATGCGCAAGGGATTGGCTGACCCTCTCCTCCCCCAACCACCATGTGCTATCACATGAAATACATATCATGCCCATATATTGTTAAGAAACATTGGCATGGCATAGTGGTAAGACTTTGGGTTTGTGTGGGCGAGGTCATGGGTTCGACTCCGCCGACCTTCCAAATAAACTTTTGTCACTGCGCGCCAACTCTGATAGGCCCTTAGGGAGGGACATGTGGTGGCCTTCAAGCTTGCCACATGTCCTTCTCATTGGTCCTTCCCCATCCAATAAATAAAATTCCAACTCATCAAATTGTAGACCGATAAAAAAGCGCCACTTGGCATGGCCTCACTGGCTGTTGACCAAACTTTTAACCTGCACAGTCATCTGCCACGTCAGCGATACAAACTATTGACTGGGCAGTGACTGTACTTTTTTTTGCAAAATTCTTATATTTGGAAAAGTGGGTGGAAGTCTCTATATTTCTCATATGAACTCCGTTTTGAGTTAAACGAGTTGCATTGGGATCGTATCGTCGAGACGGACACGGTCGTTCAGTTTTTGAGCAATTCTAAGCAATTTTATTTTTGAACAAATTTTTGCCCCTAATCTAGATTTTGATCACTCCTTCCCACTGATAGGCTTTTGGACCCAAAAAAGCTGGTTATCTAATGAGAGATGAATACTCTTCTTCCCAAGTTTGTCAATTGATTCTACTTGGAAAAATCTCCATGACAACCACTTGGGTTCACTAGCATGCCTTGCCTTGCAAATGGCTTGGTACTTCAATCAACATTCTCCTTTTGTTCCTGACCCAATCCAACACTTGTTGGCTGCTTGCTAATTAAACACCCTATTGTAACAAAGCGATCCCTCGGTGCTTGAAAAGTTGAATGATGGCCTTCCCTTTGAGAATGATGTTCCTCCTTTGTAACAAATGCATTCAATGCAAGCTTCTCCTTGGAAACTACTTTTCCAAGTTAAGCCCATCTGAGTGAACTACAACAATGTGTTCTAATATCAGTAATAACAAGAAAATAAATGACCATTCTTTTACCTCCGTGGTTCCAAATTCCACATCTGGAAGAATGCATTCGCCATCTCTTTCACTTCTTATCGTCAACACATCAAATGGTCTACAATGGCTACAACTTTTTTTTGCCATTTTTGTCCACTTTCACTTCTTGATTCTGTCATCCTCTAGTATTCACATGTTGCTCATGTCATGATTTGATAATTAATTCTAATCATGAGCCTCTTGCTCAAGTGTGGACCTTCTAAAATCCTGCGACATCTTGTCACAAGAAACACTATTAACCTTGAAAAACACTCATGCAAGAATATAACTTGACGACCTCTTCCTTTTGCTTCTTCAAAGCAACAAATGTCACATCATGTGAACATCGCCATGTAATCTTACATGTTGGTGTATAAACCATCAACTAAACACAAGTCGACAAAACATGTTTCTTCAAACAACTAACTTTCAAGTCAAGCAAAAGCATGTACAACAACATGATGATTTACAACAAGAATTCCACATTCTCATGAACAATTTGTCACATCTCCCTTTCATATTTGGAGACAAAATCAACTCTTCCAAGTCAATATAACATACATGTAACAATCAATCCACCATACAAGCCTACAGTCATACATGTAAAAGTGATCAACATTCTCAATTTGACAACGTACGTGTTAACAAAGCATCAACCAACACAAGTCAATCACTCATGCATGTTCACGCACAATGAAACTATTAAAAATTCCACTGTTCACACACACAAACTCTCATGTATGTATAAAAATTCTCAACTATGTCACAAGTACAAGAATCCCATTGGTATGTATGAGTACTTAAGGAGTTGAAATGACCAAATTTGCTGCAATAAAGTGAGTAAACATACTCCACTTTTGAACACCTTCCTAGTGTAAACATGCAAGTTCAAGAATGCAACATGCATGAAAATTTGTAGTTGCAAATTGTCATCTTTGCTGCATCTAAGTGAGTCAACATAACTCTACTTTTCCAACATCTTGCTTCATGCAATATCCAGCATACTTTCAGAAGAAAAGAAATGCATCCAAATAACAAGGAAATGCATCAATAAGGCAAGATTTGCATCAATTATCAAAATAAATGCAAAGCCTTAATTGGTCAAGAAATCTAACCATCTCTTTCCAAACCATTTCAATGGTACTTCTTTCAACTACACTTCATCATGTGTATCATCCTGACCCACATCAATTATGGAATCCAATTTTCCATTCTTGCCAAAATCTCTCTCCACTTTCTTCAAATGTCGTGGATGACTTGTTGGATGCAAAGACCAACACTTGTCTACAAGATGACCCTGCTTTTGGAAATGAGTGAAAAATAATTACATATTGTTTTCAACATGGTTTACATTATCCAATGGACCTTTGACTTTCTGTCTCCTTTTTTTTTAAGTTTCCTATGTATGGATATCCTCTTCCAACACCTCGAAACAGTATGGTTATTCAAACCACAAAAGGAACATGTAAATTTTCTCCAAATCTTATGTGAAGATTTACCATGTTTATCATAGTCAAAAGAAACTTGATTAAAGACATATTTATACTTTGCACATTCACTTTTGTCGCCTTCTTGAAGAGGTGAATTTGATGAGGTAGTGGCTCTCTTCAGAATACCAACAATGGTTTCAATGACCTTAGAGCTTTGAACATCCTCTTGTTTGTTTAGATTCTCTTCCGGATCCATCGCATAAGGATTCTTTTCCATCGACGTTTCGAACCAGCAACGATGGTTCATCTTCAGGATGTGAGAAAATATTGAAAGACTGGTCTTATTTTTTCTATATATATAGAGATGCTTAGCCGACAGATATGATTAATTTAATATTATTATTATTATTATTATTATTATTATTATTATTTTATGGTTATATTCATTATATTTGTTTTCAATTATTTTAATTTATATAATTATTTTAATTTAATTTAAATTATTCCTTATTTTAATTATAATTATTCCTTATTTTAATTTTAATTATTTCTTATTTTAATTATAATTCTTTTAATTAATAATCTTAATATTAATTGTTATTTATTTTAATTAATTTTAATTTTAGTTATTGTAATTATTTTAATTATTAATTTTAATTTTAATTATTATAATTATAATTATTTTAGTTATTATTTTTTAATTGTTATAATTATATTGATTTCATAATTGTTTTATGCAAATTTTAATTATTTGTTTATTTTAATTGCTATTTTAATTAATTATAATTGTATTGATTGTATTTATTTTGATTATTTATTTATTTTAATTATTATTCTAATTAATTATTAATTGTTAATTGTTATAATTATATTTGTTCTAGTTTATTTATTAATTGTAATTTTAGTAGTTTTTTTTTTTTGTAATTATTTCTTATTTTAATTATAATTCTTTTAATTAATAATCTTAATATTAATTGTTATTTATTTTAATTTTAGTTATTATAATTATTTTAATTATTAATTTTAATTATTATAATTATTTTAGTTAGTAATTTTTAATTGTTATAATTATATTGATTTCATAATTGTTTTATGCAAATTTTAATTATTTGTTTATTTTAATTGCTATTTTAATTAATTATAATTGTATTGATTGTATTTGTTTTGATTATTTATTTATTTTAATTATTATTCTAATTAATTTTTAATTTTTAATTGTTATAATTATATTTGTTCTAGTTTATTTATTAATTGTAATTTTAGTTATTATTATTATTATTATTATTATTATTATTATTATTATTGTTGTTGTTGTTAATGTTGTGATTATTTAATAGGTCCCCTATATATTGTTCTATGTTGAAGTGTTTATTATTATTGATAGATGTTTAATTCCTATGATTGATTTTTTTTTTATTTTTTTTTTTAAGGTCAAAGTGTGTTATTCAATTAAATTGGATTAGATTTATTAAGTTTGTTCTAGGTTTAATTAGGGGAGGATTCTGGTTAGGGGGTAGATTTGGATGATAGGATTGAAACCCAGTTTTTTCTTATGGTCCATCCATCGTCTATGTTAAGGTTATTGGGGTGTTTGCTAATTTCTATGGCTTCCCTGAATTTCCTTATGAAGTAGTGATCGCTCCTGGCTAAGATTCGGGTGTCCTCTATACATATTTGGTGCTTAGTTTTATTAGAATGTTCAGCTAGGGCTGAGGATTTGGATCGGTTGTGTTTAATGTCTGCTGAGTGTTCTTGGATCCTTGTGTTAAAGGATCTTCCAGTCTCACCTACATAGGGTTTGCCGCACGAGCACGGAATTAAGTAGACACCTTTATGGCATTTAGGGTCAATTTTGTCTTTCACAGGATTAAGGCAATTGTGGATTGTGTTTAAGGGTTTGAAAGTGGTTAGAATTCCATTGTTTTTCAAAATGCGGGAGATTTTGTCTGTAGACCCCTATATGTAAGGGAGGTTGACTTTACCTTTTATATTGTCAAAGTTTTTATTTTTGTTAGGTCGTGTTTTTGCTTTATTTATGGCTGTGATAGCTTGATGTTTATTGTATCCATTTCTTAGGAAAACTTTAATAAGGTGTTCTATTTCTTTTTCTAGGTGTTCTTTATCAGAGATTCTAAGGGCTCTGGTTGCTAAGGTGTTGAGGACTCCTAGTTTGTCGGTCGGGTGATGATGTGAGGAGGCATGTAAATATTGTTCGGTGTGAGTCTTTTTTCTATATACCTGGTGAGATATAGAGCCATCCTCATTCCTGGTGATGAGGATATCCAAGAAAGGGAGGCTTTTGTTGACCTCCACTTCCATAGTGAATTTTATGGAAGGGCATAAACTATTTAGGTGTTGCTTGAAGGTTTCTAGGGTTTCTCTCCCATGAGGCCATATGATGAATGTGTCATCCACATATCTTTTCCACAATTTAGGTTTTAGGGGTGCTGGTTTAAGGGCTTTGTCTTCAAAGTCCTCCATAAATAAGTTGGCAATAATGGGGGACAGGGGCGACCCCATGGCGACTCCACACGTTTGTTCATAAATATCTTCCATAAAGCTGAAAAAGGTTGATCTCAGGCAGATTTCTATGAGCTTAGATGTGTCAGGGTCTGTCAATTTACAGATAACCTCCATGGCATCATTAATGGGGATATTGGTATATAGCGAGGTGACATCAAAACTAACTAAAATTTCATCTTGATCAAGTTTGATGTTCTTGATTTCTTCAATGAAATGGGTTGAGTCTTTGACAAAAGAGTCTGTGTTTCCCACTAGAGGTTTTAGTTTTTTGGCTAGGTGTTTTGCTAGATGGCATGTAGGTCCATTAATTGTGTTAACTATAGGTCTCAGAGGGATGTTTTCCTTGTGAATCTTTGGAGCTCCATAGATTCTCGGTGTGTATGGATTGCTCACTATGATATTCTTGTTGTCTTGTGTCTTACTACTTTTGATTAGGTTGCATACTTTTTTTGAGATATTGTTTAATGGGTTTTTGTTGAGTTTTCTATAACAGCCACTATTATTTAGATGATCTAGCATTTTTGTTTTGTAGTCACTTTTGTTCATGATAATCGTGGCTCCTCCTTTGTCTTCTTTCAACACTACAATATCAGGGTTGGAGCTCAAGGTTTTGAGAGCTAGATACTCTTGTTTGCTAACATTGCTTTTGGGGGGTTTTGCTTTTCTAGGGGTGATTGAACAGTCTTGTCTGATTTGTTCTTTTATGTTGTCAGGAAGGTTTTTGATACCATATTCAATATTGCACAGAATGTCTTCAACAAGTATTTTTCGTGGCGTGATGGAGAAATTTAGTCCTTTTCTTAATAAATTTAAGATATGTTCATCTAGTTTTATGTTCGATAAATTTATGACCAAATTGTCCATTTTATTATTGGGTTTATTGTTGTTATTGTTATTAGTGTGTGATATATGTTTGCCATTATTTTATTGTTCACATTTATGACTTTCTGCAGGTTGGGACAGCGTGGACTTTCACATTTATGACTTTCTTGTTTGTCATTTCCACTAGTTGCATGCTTATGAGCATCTTCTTGCAAAGTGGGTATAAAAATTTTGCATTCCTCATGAACAAAAACTTCACAAGATTGAGGTAATGAACATGTAATGAAATTCCTTCTTGGAACACCTTCATGTGCCTCCTTGGCTTCGGAGCATTCTCCATCATGTTGTCCATAACCAAGACTCAAATACCTAGGCCTTTCTTCAACAACAATTGGCTCAACTTTGCCTTGTGCATGTTTGCCTAACCTTTTACCTTCATAGCCCATCTTCATCAATGATTTTGACCTTATTCCTCTAGTGTGTCTTTCAAAATCACCAAAACATTCATTTTGAGAGGAAATTGAAGATAAAATTGAATTTCATACCTCATTTTCATGCACATACTTGGATAGGGTTTCCTTGGCATCATGGAGTTGAATCTCCATATCATGCATCTTTTCAAGAAGCTCTTTCTTCTCCTCCTTCATGGCCATCAACTCCTCTTGAAGTGTAGTTTTCTCCTTCATATCTTCATTCATCTCTTGTACCATGTCTCTCATGATGATAAGCTCTTGCAACATCTCTAAATCAAAGAGTCTTGCTAAGGAAGATGATTAGAAACAACACTTGTTGAAGCTACCATCACACTTGTAATGCATCATAAAGATTCATAAAGCTTCAAAAAATTTCTCAACAAAGAAGCATCTCAAACCATCTCCCTTTTTCATCTTGCACACATAAACTTGCACACAGTTAAATTCCCCTCGCACAAATACAAAACCAATAGCTAATTTTCTAGCTCAGGGTTAAAATGAGCCAACCTTTACCTCTGATACCAACTTGATCTGAATGTTGGGCATACTTTTTAATGCTATGCAATCTCCCTCATCAGTATAAAAAAAAATGTGTTAAGGATCTTCTCAAATTAACCAAAATGTGAGGAATTATGTGTCAAGTGTTGAGTGTCTTTTATGAGAAATTTATGAGGTTAATTAGTTGTTTAAAATACATATACAGTGATTAAATTGCATAGAAGTAAAACACAACAACTTGTAATGCAAAGTTAATAAAGGAGTTCACCCCTCTTGGGCTACATCTCCATAGACCTGCTTCGATGGCTAGGCCCTCTTTGGATTAATGTTCAATTCTATGATTACATGAACCTACAATGCTCCAATGGCTTTGAAAGCTACTCCATTGTGTTCAAAAGACCCAAAAACCCCAAAAATGACTATCCAAGCTCTGCAATTGGACTTCATCTGATCTAGGCTTGACCTCCTCTCCTGGTGGCCCTAGGCTTCCTTAAACTTCAACGTAGCAAAATCACATATAGAATTGCCTTTTTGCCTCTGCAACCTATTCCATTGTGTTCAGTGCATCCAACTCATCTAGGAATGACTCTTTCTGAGCCAAAATTGGTCAAAAATTACAAAAGTTATGGCCTCTTCAGTTTTCCCTAGGAAAACTCCACCAAATTTGGAGAAACTCCAATTAACCCCGCCAAAAATGGAGCAATACCATATTTTTCGGACCTGCAAAACTTCTTCCAAGTTAATCAATGCTTAATTAATGGGATAAACATGGTTTAATTAGCATAAAAATCCACTTAGCGCATTAAGCACGCGGTTAGCACTAAGCACCGACTCCTGGTTTTGAGGTGTTGGTCACATGCGGAGGGGGTTGTCCCTCTCCTCCCCCAATCGCCATGTGCTATCACACGAAATAAATATCGTGCCCATAGATTGTTAAGAAACATTGGCATGACATAGTGGTAAGGCTTTGGGTTTGTGTGGGCGAGGTCACAGGTTCGACTCCACCGACTTGCCAAATAAACTTTTGTCACTGCGCGCTGATTCTGATAGGCCCTTGGGGAGGGACACGTGGTGGCCTCCAGGCTTGCCACATGTCCTCTTCTCATTGGTCCTTCCCCGTCCAATAAAAAAAATGCCAACTCATCAAATTGTAGACCAATCGAAAAGTGCCACTTGGCATGACCTCACTGACCTTTGACCAAACTTTTGATCTGCACAGTTATCTGCCATATCAATAGTACGGATTGTTGACTAGGTAGTGACTGTACTTTTTTTTGCAAAATTCTTATATTTGGCAAAGCGGACAGAAGTCTCTATCTTTCTCATACGAACTCCATTTTAAGTGAAACGATTTTCCTTGGGATCGTATCACCGAGATGGACGTGGTCATTTAGTTTTTGAGCGATTATGAGCGCTTTTTTTTAGCAAATTTTTGCCCCTAATCCAGATTCCAATAAAGCACATCTAAGGCTTCTAGCTCTATATTTTCATGGGTACATTCTGTCACAAAATAACATTGGTAAATCCATGATATCACAGGTACTTTAGGCTACAATATAATGCTAGTAAATCTGTAATTGCACTTGTACCGTTGCTACCCTATAACATAAGTAAATCCATAATTTCATAGTGAAACCAATAACTTCTTTACACAATTTCAGAGGAAGATAAACATACATGAAATGAAAAACATAGGGGAACACATATTACAAATTACTCTGCTTGGAATCACCAAATATGCTTCATTAATATTTATTATTGGATTCCATATCATAGTTCCAACACATTTGACATTTGTATAACCGTTATCCCCTCATGAACAAGTCATTGAACCAAGAGTTGGAACATATTTTTGTACACAGAACTCGGAACACTTGCAAAAAACAGATTTTGGACCTCTGGGAACAAGACTTGGGTACCTTTAGATTGAGTTTCTTCCCCTTATTTATAAGGAGACAAGAAGCTTGAAACAACATTCAAAAAATATATTCTAATGTTACAACTGTCTAATCGACTAGTTGTTACATAATCAAATGATTACAACATATTGATTCCTTCTTTAAAATGCAACAAATTACAAAATAACAAACATGGGAAAGCTGAATGGTGGCCACAGCAAAATATCTCCATGTCAACTCCTGTTGTCGCCTCAGGTTAGGCCACATCTCTGCCATGATGTTCCTCCATAGTTACTGGCCAATATACTTGTCACTTTCTCCCCTTAATTGCTTGAATTCCCCTTTCTGGAACTAGAAGCGATCAACTGTGGTGGAATTAGTGGTGCTATGTAACATAGTTGTCGACCCATCCATCTTCATACACTCTAGGCTATACCATCGGAACCCAATACATCTCGTAACTCTTATAAAATATTGTTACGATAAAATATTGTTACGAAAATACATAACTCTAATCCCCTTAGGCTCCTCCTGCTTAAGCTCCTTTATCACTTCTCAACCATGGGACCATTGTCTATGACCAAAGGCTTAAAGCATAGGTGTTGTGATATTAGATCCTTCTATCCTCATAAATTTATTTGAAATAGCATTCTAAAATCATAAATTTTCGATGACTTCAAGCTCCTTTTCCACTAGCCCTCTTCCTATTTATCCCATGGGACTGGGTGTCATGACCTCAAGCTCAGTGCTTGGGTGCTAAATCCTTTGGGCTCCTGTCGGGGCCTATCTCCCTTTGTAATTCATACTTTTCCTTTGGTTCCTGAGATGGTCATGACCAATTTCCACATGATTTCAAAGCCCCTTCACCATTGAAATTTTTCAAATTGGAATTAACATTTGGGTTATGAGAACTCCCACTTCTGATGGGTGCACAGCGCTCGGTGCTTAGCCCCAGCTCTCCACCCTTGGCTCTTTTAGTTCTTTGTGACCAAATTCTGATTTCGGAGCTCCTTCCATCATATTTTATTCCAATAAGAATTAAAATTATGTCCCAATGGTGACCATCCTCCTAAATTTTATCTTAGCACCTTGGTGGTCTACCCAGTTCTACGTCTTCAATTATTTTGAGTTTTCTTGACCAAGTGTCAACATATATTGAAGCCCCTCTCATCGAAAGATTTTTTAAATGCAAATTGAAATAGACTTACGATGGCTTATTCCTCTGAAATGTAGACCTCCGAAGTGACATCATGCGAATGTCCTCATATCCACATGGCGCCTCCTGGGTAATTACACGTGTCACCTAGATTTGTCCCTTTAGGCCCTACAAAACACTGAAATCACCTACCATGTGTCCTTTTCCCACCATGTCATGCTGACATAATCTACCCTGTCAGCTTCACAGAACCAACTATCTACTACCATGTGTTCAATTTTGAGGAGAGAGAAAGGGTCCCTAAGGTCCTTTGTTTTGTGTTGGTTTCCTTTGTACTTTCGTGACCAAGCACCAGTTTGTATCAGAAGCCCTCTTCATCATAGCTTTTTCTGAAAGACTTCTAATGCTTTCACCCTCTAGTATTCCTTCTTTGCACTTAGGTGCTCCTTCCAACTCTGCACCCTTGGTGCCTTTTGTTTTCCATGGCTGGGTGCCAACAAATATCGAAGGCCCTCTCATCAGAAGTTTTCCAAAAGGAATTAAAAAGAGTTCTGATGGCACCATCCTCTGAAATTCCACCTTAGCACTTAGGGGATCTACCGAGCTCTACGCCCTTCGTCCTTTTAGGTCTTTGTGACTATGTTCCAGGAAATATCAAAGACCCTCTCATCGAAGGTTTTTCAAAAATGAATTAAAATTAATTTATGATGCTTTCAATCCTCCGAAATTCTGACCTCTGATATGCCTTCCTACTAGCCTTCCTGATATCGGGCTCCAATGTGTTCGAGTCCCAAATTTCGACACTCCTCTTTAGGTTTTGGTTTTCCTTTTAGCTTTGAAACTTAGGCTTTTGATTTTGGCCTCCTCCCTGCGATTTCATCTCTGATATTTTCTCTCCTCTTTGACCTTTTTGCACTCGCTCTCTCCCTTTTTTGGCCACCATTTGACACCATTGCAAAAAAGTGTAATAGATGAAAACAAGACAACACAATACATAAAATATATATATAATTAAGAGTTATTGGATGGGTTGACTTCCTCACTAGAGAGTTGTTTCCCCTTTCTTTCCCCTGCTTCTTCTACACCTCCATCGGGGTTCCCTTGTTATTCTATGGGACTTGATCTTGGTATCCCAACCATAATTTCATTAACCTTAGTGAAAAAACTATCACGTGCAAGTTCTAAGCCATTCTTCATTAGATTAAATTCCATTTTGATAATCTTCTTGTCAACCCTCACTTCCATACATTCAATTCAAGCCTCTATCTAAGTTGCGTTGGCCTCTTTATCTCCCTCCAGAAGCTCAATTCGACGTGCCAACAAATAAAGCCTAGCCAAGAGAAATTTAAAAATGAATTCCACCACCTTCTTCCAATGCTTCTCTATTGATTCTGGAGGCTGGTCAAGTGACGGAACCATTGTCAAACACTTTGCAAGGAGTAATAGCAATAAATATGCCCAAAAAGCAGGAGGATCGATGCCCAATTGCTTGGAAGAGGATGTTTAAATAGAATTTATCCTCCATAACATCCCCAATTGCATTCGTCTACCTCCATTAATTTTGAATCCTCGTTGCCTCTTCTATTGATAATGTTCTTTTCCTTCCCTAGATAGAAATTTAACTTCCTTTGCAAGAAAATTGACGAGACTCGAGGGAGGATTTGAATGTTGGGTCACTTCATTAATACCAGTGTTTGTATCATCGAATTGGTGATGCACACCACCCAACTACATGTCATCCTAATCTCGGTGTGCATGAAAAAAAAAACTAACCTTCGTTGACTCCCACGAGCTAAGTTAAGATCTCCAGTTCGGCTCTAACCATGTTGCACACCCCACTTGTCTTGCATGCACTGAGCTTTAATTTAGGGATTAGACTTTCTGCGAGTGCCATCAATGTTGGCTTGAATCTTCATGTGCAAGCACATTTGATTATGGCAAGGGAACAAGTCCCTTGTCACTTCCATTTATTTCTATAACTCTAACCCTTAGTTTTAATCCATGGTTCGCCATATTATCTGCCTCTCCATTTAGATGTCTAAGGACATGATAAATGGAGACATCGTCTAAATTTTTCAGCTACAAAATTATTATTTTCGCAACAGTGGGACACATGGGATCGAGTGATGATTGAAATTTTGTAATTATTCTAATGACTAACATGGAATCTCCTAGGATAATAAGCTTTCTGATGCTTTAGCGAAGTGCAATGTCCAGCCCTTTTCAAAGTGCCAGAAATTTTGCTTTGTTATTGGTGGCTATGCTTAACCCCATATGAATCTGATGATCTCTTGTTCCTCGGGGCATAATATCACCACTCCCAATGCTGCCACCCGTGGGTTCACCTTTGTTACTCCATCAAAGGAAAGAACATGTGAGATTTGATTTCTTTTCCAAGCCAAGAAATCCTCTTTGCTCATTCTGAAACATTAGATTTTGCTTTCATTTGGAAAACCTCTGAAGTTTCCAGCATGATCTGGAGTAGAATAAATGTTTAGACAACTCTTCTTAATCCATCAATGTCTGAGCTCTTGAGGTTTCTCGACGAGAGTGACTTAGAGAGCAGAAGCATTTCCTTGTTCGCAGATCGTGAGATTGAAGGCTTTTCATCTTTGAAGATTGCTTTATTCCTTTCAAGCCAAGTTGTCGAACATAAAAGTTTAGGCAATGATCTCCATGCCCGCTTGGAGATGGGGGACTAAATCATATCTACAAGATAATTAGAGGATCAATCTTCAAACATTTACTACCATGTTTTAGGGATTATGGAGATATTATGTATTTTTTCAAGGAACTTTTGTCGGACGACCATGGAGAAGGGGCATTCATGAAAGAGATGCACTAATGTTTCTTCCTTGACTTTACATAATACACACCACGAGGGGCCTTGGATATTTTTATGCTTTAGATTTTCTACAATGAGAATTCAACCATGAATAAAGGTCCAAACAAAAACATTCACCTTTATAATAAAATCCTTATTCCAAATGTCTTTCCATACCTTCAACTGAGTTGGATAGAAGAGGTTTCACAGGTGAAATGAGTACCCTTCTTTTACTGTACATTGCATTGATTTTCCATGCCTCCAAATTCTGCTGTCCTTGAACTCGTCACCAATGTGGGCTAGATCCTTCAGCGATGGGATCAAGGAATCCCATTTATCATGAAGATTCTAAGGGAGGCCATGACACTCCCAAACTTGACACTGTCTCGAATCATCCCATTTGGATATGTCCCTCAATCACACAATTCCATTGCCCTGCATCCAATTTATGAGATGCTAAAGCTCATTGGAGTTGGAGAACAAGCGACTTGGGAGGAATTTTCCCTTCCACAGATTTATTCTCATCCTATCCCTAGATTTCCAACCCAAATTATTGGTGATTAGAGGGGTTGTTTCTTTACACAACCTCTAAATTTTAGAACCATTTCTTGTCCACTACACATTCTTAGTTCTTAATAACCAATATTTGTGAAAGTAATTTTTCAAGCACGCCTCTTTTACCACTCCATAGAGTCTGTAATTGATTTCTGAACTAACTTTGCTCGTAGAGAAATGTTCATCGACACAAGATCCCTGTTGGAAGAATACTTTAGAAGTTTGACCTAGGGTTCAGCCTAGGGTGTTGTTGAAGCCTTGAAAATAGCTGCAACAACATGCGGGAAAACCACCCAGTGGAGGACTTGAATACCATCCCTTTTCTGTTTGGATTAGTGGCTTCGATTGGATATAATGGGACCAGTTTCCCAATAAAAATGTGATAGGATGGATAGGGTGGTTGATTACCAAAAACTAAGTGATAGATGGGGTGGTTTTCAACTAAAATACATATATATTTAACCTATCTATATATTACCCGAGATTTTACTTATACTTGTGCGATCTACAATGATTATCTTTAGTACATGACAATGAAGATTAATCAAATACTAATAGAAATGAAAAGCCTTTGAAATAATTATTTTGATTAAATAGTTAATCAAAATAATTGATAAACATATATCACATCAAATATTGTTTAAACACTTTCTCATCAATGTATTAAAAATAATAGTCCAAGCATGTTCAGAAATGAATGAATACAGAACTGCATGAAAAAAGATACATGTGACAAACAATATAAAGGAAAATGGCTATCAATTCATAAAACAAATCAATACACAATGATAGAAGTACCTGATGCATATAAATCTTCTCATGAAGAGAATAGCTCTAGTCCAGTCTTTTTCATTAAGATGGTTTCCAAAAGTACAAAAGTGCAAGCTTCCAAAAGCCTTCTTCACAAAACTTTAGGACTCTGATCCAAGGATTCTACTAAGATAACTTTAAAGTACATAAGTGCAAGATTTTAAAGTGTTTCTTTATAAAATTCAAGACCCTTTCTTCAAAGACATGAAAGGGTTTATATAATAAAATAAATTACTAAAATAGAAATTACATGGAAGTTCTGAGGAGGTTTAAACAAATCTCCTTAATATAAGTGACAGAATTACATAAAACATAAATTATTAAAATGACAAGATTAAACATGTAAGAATGTTTATTCCTTCATTCGTTGCTTGAGCTCATAGATATCTATCATCATCTTGACTTCAGGAGGCTGACATGTCCTCATGTGCAGTTGTCTTGTATACACTGCATCTGAGAGAGTAGGAATCATATGCATGGATGAGTCAACGAAGTAGCGTAGAATTAGCATTAGTCGAGTTTTGTTAGTTGTTTAATCGCCTCTTTTGTTGCTATGAAATTTTCTTGCCAGTGTATTTCTAAGGCTCCGATATCCGGGAGACTCCCGGGTGGGAATTCTTGTATCAATCTAGGATTGTGAAAATTATCATTGATGGTCTCAATGATATTATTTGCAGCATCAGTCGCTCTTGAAACTACTCTTTCTACCTGCTTTAGTTGAATATCCCAATCGGTAAAGAGGATATATTTATGAGATTCCTCTATCCTGGGAAGGTCTACTGCTCTGCCCTCTGGAGTATCCTACCATGTAATGTACCCTGAAATATTTTCATCAATCTCATTGAATGTGATCCTCAGATCGGATGCTTGATTTATAAGTAAATCACTTTGCTTGCACATTGGATTGATGATTGATAGCTTCTGACATAATGTTTCATGTTGCTTAGATAACAAAGAATTGAGTTTTAATGCTTCTTTTATGAAATCCTCAATCTTAGGATTATCTTTCAACTAATCTATAGAAAATTGCAGTTGTTGTATTTGACTATATTTGGCACTTGTTTCTGCTTGATACTGGAGTTTCAACTGGTCAAAACTCTGTTGTAATTGGGCCATTTGTGCCTGCATTTGATGGTCTACATTATGTCTCTCTTCGGCCAACTGTTGCTCTAGTTGTTGTATCCTTTCATCTTTCTCCCTTACTAGTTGTTTGACTTCCACTGCCTTGTCAATAGTGGCAGATGCATAAGCACCTGCATACTGTGACAGTTTGGTCAGATTGTCTGAAGGATCCATGGGGGTATCCTTCCATACTACATCCATTGTGTTATAGACATTTTTGTGCCTTACAGCATTGAGCATGAAATGTCCATAATCTAAGGGATCCAAAGTCCCTAAACATGTTGTTCCTACCCCTAGAGGAACAAGGCTAACAAACCACAGCAATTCACAGAAGTTCTCCACCAGAAACTTCTCAAAAACAAGTCAATTCAGGATCAATTCAGTGGCTCCACTAGCTGTCTGCGCTGAATGTCAAAGCCAACACTGGCTACCTGCACTGCAACGCAGGTAGAAGCACTACCAGGGTGCGCTGAGCGAGAGTTGACAAATGGCAAGTTCAATCCAAGAGGTGTCAAGACCCAGGAAGCTTCCAGAATCTTCCTCAATGACTTTTGCCTCAGTGAATTCGACTGGTGATGAGTAAGAGGTTCCCAATCTCCAAGTGGAAGCAAGAACCTCCAAGTGGAATCAAGAACTGACAGAGGGAGAGGACACTAGTCAGATCTCAAGCTGACTCATCCTCTCTCCAAACATCTATATATGGATCTCTCCTCCATGAGATCTAGAGGCTGGAATTTTGTTATTGTAAAGAATTGTTGTTGGTTTGAGATTGGAATCATTGGGTGCTTAATGCTTTGAAGGGGGTGAAGATAGGAATTCCATTTGCTGGGAAGGAGATGCTGGATTGGAGCCCTCTGGGTTGTATCTCTTCCTAAACCTTGTTATTCATCAATAAAGCTATCTTGGTTTCTCCTATATACTGGTGTATTTTTTATGTATGATCGCATTAGTATGTTTAGTTTATTTCTAATCCTGAACTAGTTATGAATATGAATCCATGTCTTTGTGTAGAGTTCTCTTCTTGTGATCTTGAAGAAACCTATTGAAGCTGGGCGAGCGAGAAGGCAAGTAGCTGGGAACTCCCAAAGAGAAGAGGAACTGGATCGAGGGACAAACGGAAGACACCGGTTAGTCCATCTATCTCTCTTCATTCTTAATTCATAAGGGAAGAATACTAGAATAGCTGGCTCTGTTTGTTGCTAAGGCACTGTCACACCTTAGGTGGATAGGATCGTCCTGCATAGGCATTTTTCCCCACAACACATTGGTTCATTATCAGGAATTATCACTGAAGACTGTTCTGTTCTCCTCCTTTTCCTTTGTCTTTTTACTATAGCCCGATGCTTTGGACTTTAAAAGACATCAAGAGAAGGAATTTCCTCCACTCTGAGAACAATTTATGTTGAAAGGAAGTGTGGGATGATTTCAATCTCTTTTGTGGTGACAGCTTTTTTAGTAGCCCTATAAGTCAGCGAGCTTTTCCCAGTATTTTGGGGTGTGTTGAATGTTGTTTCCGTTTCAACATATTTTTCCCCTTGTTGTCCTCTTAGTTGTTGATCAAATTGTTGCCATGCCTCATGTAGTTGATTCTTTAAGGGGATTTCATATGTATGCACTTTAGTGGAAACATCTTCCACTTCTTTCTCTGTTGAGGCCTTTTCAGATTCCTTCTCAAGAACACATGGCGAGGTGCTATGCTTCCAAAGACTTGGACATAAGTAAATAGTTCTTCCCCAAACCACCTACCTACTATTAAAATATCAATCTTGGCCTCATCAAATAACCTTGGGGCCTTCTTGTAAAAAATAGCTTGGTGGATAGGTAGCATAATCCCTTAGCAGATTTTGTAGAAATGAGTTTGGAATTGGATTCCCACGAGATTTTGTGATATATGTCAATGGGGGTAGGATCTTGAATAGTGCATTTCCACCCCATAGTTTGGAAACTAGTGGTGAAACAGACTGCAGCCATAATATAGGCACTCATAAAAAACGGTGGCACTATTCTAGAGGTGACAAAATCATTTTTTCCTATATTCCTGAATTTGTAAGGCAAGGTTGTTAGACAAGATAGTACCCCAATCCATTATAAAAGAGTTTTTTATTGCATCTATTACGGGTACCCACTCAACAGAAAACTTAGTTGTATCGGCATACCCAAATAATCCACATATCATGGCTGCGACATAAGAGTAAGGAGAAGCGAGAGGTGCTATAGGATACATACCTGATTTCTCTTGTTTATGCTTGTTTGAATTGGACTTCCATTTCCTAATTGGGTCTGATGGTTCCTCGTTCTATTTTGTGAAATGCTTGAGGAAGGCTTTATCATATACCTTTTGTGGGTCTGGTATATGATACATTCTCTTCAGGTCTTTTGCTCTTAAGGAACCAATAACCATTTGCCTTGAAGTCTGGAATGTTTGGTCGGAAATGTTAATATTGTCTATTATCCATTTTACCATATTGATGTATGGTAAAATATTTGGTCTAGTAGAAATTTTGTGCAAGAAATAACTTTCATCTTCAAAGTGAGAGGCTTCCGAAGAGGTAGTGGCATTTTTTGTTGTTTTACTCTAAATTATCCTTGGACCCTCGCTCTCCAGCAAATAGTACATGGTTTCCCATGAGGAAGTACCATTGTTGATAGTGCACGTTGTATCTGAGGATATTGGAGGAATTTCTGTTATATCATATGTGGAATATTGTGTGGCTTTGTTGGGTTTCTTTCCTTTCTTAGACTTAGTCGTCTTGTTACGCAATTTTCTCTCGGGCAAAACCTACAAATTGAGAATAGAGAGAAATGAAGAGAAATAGGATTTAAAAGCAGAAGCATTCAATCACATAAGCCTTTGAAATGATGGAAAGGGAAGCTTAAATGAGAATCAATCCAAACAAGCCATCAAATATCCTTGGGCTTTGAAATCATAAATATTTTTAGAATCCTTTAATAGCCGAAATCATGGCTTCACGTGGTTATTTATTATTCATTAATATATCGCATCACAAAACCTCTTCAAATGAAAAATAAAACGATCTTCAAGGACCCCGCCGATATGTAATAGCGATATCACTGTATCGGTTTATTAAGTATGAGAGATGTACGATTGAGATAATCGCATTATCACAATGTCGCAATCGGCGATTTTGGGAGTAGAAAAGAATGGATATGGCGATAGCTTTGAGTCATCGCAATTGTGAAAAGTGACATGGCACTGTAGTGGGCCCATAGGTTTATTATTAAGCGTGAATTTCATTTTTCAGCTTCAGCTTTATGATTTTCCTTAGGCACATTCTTTTAAAGAATAGATTTATCACAATCGGGGGAATTGGGAAGGATACAAGCGAGGAGCATGTTGTATCCTTTGTGATTTATCCGAACGCGATATTTTTAAAAAGTGCGTTTTATTGTTTTGTCGGGTCCAGTGGCTTATCACATTTCGCAATCGAGATGTTCTTCGGTCTTATGATATATCACTTTTTTTATAAGATTGCGATGTGGGGAATTTCTGCCGAAAATGAAATATCATTGATACTTAAGCTTTTTTAAAGGAATAGATACGTTTTGGTTCCTAGGGGCTATCTTTTATCGCAATCGCAAGTTTTCAAAAAGGGTAAATAAAACTTTGTTTCCTTGAAACTTTGCGATATGCGATATTTTTGGGTTTTCTTTTAAGGTAAGCCTTATTCAAGTCCTTCAAGCCTTAATCAGGGTTTATTTATTTAACAAATCAAATTTTATCTTTAAGAAAATCCCTAAATTAAACTATATCCCTATGTTTTTTTAATTTTTAAAGGTCCCTATTTATTTGTACAATAATCTCCTAAGTTATTTATGTAAAATAAATGGGGGTTTGTTGCACAACACAACAGGTGCCAACAAAAGTCTTTTGTGTAGTCTAGCACTTCGTCGAAATTTTCACTCCCTTGGATAAAAATAGTGTCTCACCTTAGGCGAGCCAGAACCATAGAAAGATATTAGGGAATCTAGAAACAGATATTATGTAGTCTGCGCAACCATTCATACATTCATTCACGACAAGTTAACTTATACATTTAACAGAAAATAACAACACACAGAAAATTTTAGAAGGGGGATGCAAAATACATAAACATATGACAAAATTTTCATTCTCCCTTTATTATTAAAACAGCAAAGCTCGACTACAACAACATTTCTCCATTACATCTTGCGACACATTACAAAATTGTGCGCAAACATTACAACTCAAATAAGTATCAAAACAAATCATTACATATTCAGATATCCCTACAAGCAGTCTTTCTCTCACCCAGTTCATATCCAAAACATTACAACACCTTCTAAACTTTACAGTGCTCTCTAAACTTTGCAATGTAGTCTACATCTTGTTTCTCGTTGCTCTGCATCTTCTTTTATAACCTACGCTCGCTTGATTTGGTCTTTGATCCATTGCTCGCTTGATCTGTGGTTTTCTAAAACCTTGGTACATTAGCTTGGTTTTCTAGTTTACTGTATCAAGATATACTCCAGCTTTTGTGGTATGCGCCCATACTTTCTAGTGCGCAAGTCCCAAAACAATATTTCATTGCCGCTTTGATTTTTCAGTGCTCTGCATTAGGTGACTTTATCCAAAATTTCCTCCACAACTTCTATTCCTTAAAAAATGAAGGACCCAACATGCCCCGACCGCAATCCATTGACTTGCCCTGGACTGAATGTGTTTTTGTTGCTGCATCTGAACCCTATGATGGTTGGCTTCCACTTGGATCAGTTGCGGTACCATCAAGTGAAGGACCCAACTCTGGAACAATTTGAAGAGTTGATTCCTTAAATGAGGTGTATGTGGAAACATATGAGTTCTGTGAGTCTAGAAGTGTAGACACCTTTCTTGAAAATTCTTCCACTATCTGCGCACTAAGATCATTGGGTTGCGAATGGATAAGATCCTGGAGCTACTGATTAGCTAGAGTGGATAGCATGCTCAATTTTAGAAAGTGTCTCTATGTGGGGTATTCTCGGTCCAACCAAAGAGAACCCCCATGGAACCGACTAATTAAAAACTTGGTGCAGCAGATAATTTCACTAGTGGTGCCAAAAATAGGTAACTTTAGCAAAACAAAGAGAGTAGACGATTTCAACATATGAAAATCAGCTTTGATTTTCAGGGTAGAATGAGCATTGGGACAGGTATTGGGATCCATAAAGAAATCGGTTTAGAGTGCAGAGAACAACGACGGATCAAAGAGGTCATTATCAACAAGAGTGGCTTCTTCATATTTCCCTAAGATGTCATCCTTGCAATGGATATAAGATTCAATAGAATACATACAAACAGTGGTTTTGACTTGACAAACCATCGTTGTAGAATGACAGGTATACACAAAATGAACAGGGGGGCGACAAGGTAATGAGGATTCAAATGGAGCGGAGAAAGAAGCTAGGGCAGAAACTTAGAGTGCTAGACAGAAAAGATGAGAGCTATAAAAAATGGATGAAAATAGAAACAAAATGCGGGGGAGGATCTATTTGTGGGGAGGTAAAATCCTGTTGCTGTGGGAGCTCTTTTGATTGGGAAGTATCCTTTACTGACCCCTCGCTTTTACCATGGTCACTTTCTAATCTCTTGGAATGTTCATATGTTTCTTTCCCGGACTTAGATTTAGATCTATCTGTGCCTGAACTTCCACTAAGACTAATACTTGGAGTTGGTTCCCTTACGGGTTCTAAGCGTAGTTTTTCCAAAGGAATACTAGCTAACCTCCTCTCCCTATATATCTTGAACTGCTGAAATTCTGCTAGAGGGAATCACATTTGGGCCGAATGCAGAACTTCTTCAAGCGTACTTTTCTGTTGGAACATGTCATCAAAAAGATCTTCTTCTTTAGAAAACACCTTTATTTTGACTGCGACAGTGAAATTCTTAGCAATATCATGAGGGTCAAACGGTCTTCCTGGAAACTTGAATAATTGTAGACACGTTATGTTGTTTACTTCCTTGAATGCATGGCCTACATCAAATAGTGAAAAGGCCCCACAGGCTACAGGAAATTGTGGCCAAATAGCCTTCTTTTTGTCCTTCAAATATTTAGTCAAACCTCCTTCTCCGCAGGTTTGATAAGAAATTTTTTGTGCCAAGAGTTTATGAGGAACATACAAAGGTAAGACGTGAGGGGAAGCGAGACTTCCAAATACCCTAACATATGTAAACAGTTCTTCTCCGAACCATCTTGCAACAGGGAGTATATCTACCTCTACTTCAGGAGAAAACCTTGTAACATCTTTATCATACAACACTTTGTACATGGACAGCATGATTCCATGACAAATCTTGTAGAAATACGGAGTGAACTTAGAATCCCACGGTTATTTATGATAAAAATGAATGGGTAAGGGGTCTTAAGTCGTCCATTTCCAACCCATCAAAGGAAACTTCAAAATATAACAGATCGCATCCATCACATATGCAGATAAGTAGAAAGTGGGATAGATTCTCTGAGAAACGGTTCTTTTAGACCGGTAATTTACAATGGCTGTGGCTAAGTTATCAGACAATATTTTAGCCTAGTCCACTATAGTAGCATTGATGGTGGCATCCAATAATGGTAGCCATTCAGATGAAAATTTGTTAATGTCTGGCTTCCCAAAAAGTCTACAGAGCATAGCAGCAGCAAAGCAATACAGGGAGGTGAGAGAACCAGTGCTATACATACCATGTTTGTCCTTTTTTAGCGGTTCATCCCTCCTTGACCAGTCTTTGATGCATTCTTCCAGGTCTTGATTTTCTTTTGCAAACTTCTCCATGAACTGTTTGTTATAAGTCGACTGTGGCTCTGGCAAATGATACATGAGCCTTAAATCTTGTGAAGTGAATGAACCAATGAGTCGTTGACCCTGAGTCTTAAACTGTCTATTTCTGATATTAGCATTGTCCAGTATCCATTTAATCATGTCCGTGTATGGGAGAATTTTGGGCCTCGCTGCTATCCTGTGCAAAAATGAACAAGCTAGCTCTGTAATGGATGCCTCATAAGAACCATGTGAGTCGGCAGTAGCCACAACCTCCATCACTTTAAGATTTTCTTCCTCAAGTAGACTATACATGCCTTCCCAAGTAGCAATACCAGCGTCTCTGTTACAGGCGGTGTCTGTATACAAGGGCGCCATTTCTTTCTCTTCAGAGATCAGGGCTTTGCCTATCTTTCCCATAATATCCTGCGTACTGTTTTGTATATTTCTCTGTTCTCCGTTCCTGCAATTTACAAGTGAAGTGAGAATAATGATAAGGAAAGGTGACGGGAAAGCTTTAAATGCTGAAGACATATAAAATATACCACCTTACGTGAAATGGCTCTTTGATAAGCACAAAACCATATTCCATTAATGACTGGCAACTAACTCATTAATTAACATTAAAGCGCATAACCAGGTCTCGGTTTATGGAAAATACTTTTTTGAACAACGAGCCTGAAAGATCTGCGATGAAGCGGTTTTGCAATTTTCTTCGCAATATCGCAACATCGCAAGGTTGCTAGCTTGCTATATCGCAATATCGCAAAGTCACAATATCGCAAATTCGCAACATCGCAAAATCGCAACATCGCTCTATCGCAAATCGCTGGAGCACAATATATGTCAATCATTTGTTAATCTGTTTTCTACGAAATGTGATTTGCGATATGCGGCATCGCATATCGGCAGTTTAAAGTTTTTTCAGCATAGGTGATTTTTTAGACATGCGATACGATAAATGTTTTCTTAATGTGTAGTTTCGCATCGCGATCTCGCAATCTTAGAATTCGGCTTGCAAGGAGGTATCTTGTTATCCTTTTTGCGATGCGATTTTTCTTAAGGAAAGATTTGTCTTACCTTATCATGAAACTTAAACTTTTTATATTTTTCAAGGGTATTTTCCTAAGTTTATGATGGTAAGTTTTATTTAAAAAGGAAATACAAGCACTAATTAATTTTTTAAATTTTTGACTAAGGGTCCCCACTTATTTAGTATTAGGAATAACACTAAATAAGAAGGGGGGTTGTTGCTGGCCACAACAATTGGCGATTCACTTGGAAGAACCAGTTATCTCTACTTTTCTTTTGGATTTTCTAAACTTCCAAAACAGAAAATTTTCCAGAAAATTAAACTTTATTATAGAAAGACAAAGTACATTATGCTTTTACCTATCAATGATATTTTGTTTCTTCTATTTTCAACTTTGATTATTTACTCCCTCAAGCTAGTCCTTGTATCTACATCAGTCATTACTTGGTTTATAAAGATAAAACAAATCCTTCTCTGTAAATCAGTTTTGAATATGCTCATTTGTTTTAGGTAGAGCCTCTACTGCCAGCAGGCGTTTATAGCCTCGACAGGGTTACCTGTTACCCAGCAATGATCCTGTATCCTACTTAGAGAAATTTACAACTTTCAAAGAGAAATCCATATCCACACTTATTGCTTTCATTTTCTTTTTTTATCCTTAAAGAACAATGTCTTGGTTTAATAGCCAATTTATGACACAGTCATTCACTTGATTTATGGCTTTGTTGAACAAGCTGGCTCGTGATGAGACCCCTTGTCTTTTGATTGCAACAATCTTGAGTCATTGCCCTGTTGTGGTATGCAGTATTGGCAAAGTCAGCAAGCTATAATATCTATGATCATGATAATCTGGCTCGTGATGAGACCTCTTATTCTTTAAGTTAAAGTGTATCATTGGATCATTCTCTGAAAATTGTAGTTTCCTAGGTGGGGAGGAAGTCATTGTTTCCTTAAGATGGCTCTGGATGACAATAGTAGAGTTTTTTGGAAAGAGCTTTTCTACAGAGAATCTTCATTTTTGTTATTGATACCTTTCATTGGACTGATATAAAACAATTTCCCACTAAAGGTCGTTTTTTATCAAAATTTACAAAGTTGAAACTAGTATCATTTCTAGGCCTAGAGTCTTTAACTATATCTTTCAATAATAATGATCAATTTTTTAAAATAATTATATTTATACAAGTGAAAAAACAAAATCTAAAAGAGAATTTGTGTCTTTTTCGTGAATCTCAAATGTAACCATTTACAACCGGTCTTATTATGGAAACAAAAACTAATCTACAAAATAGAAGGATGATCTCCTATGGAAAATATTTTTTGAGGATCTGTCCGTTAATATGTAAAGAATCTCTTTTTCCTATTAAATCCTGTAACATAAAAGTGGACGGACCTATGACTTCTATGATTTGGAAAGGGCCAAGCCACATTCTTTGAAATTTTGTATGTTTCCCTTTTTCCTCATGAGCCTTGTCCCATTTTAAAACTAGATCTCCCATCTGAAAGTATTTTCTGGATATCATGTTTGAATCAAAAGAGGCTTTTACTAATGCTTGATGATGAGCATGAGTTATTTTGGCCTGTTCTCGTTGTTCTTCTAACTTAATTATTTCCAGTTGCCTTAGTTGTAAGGAAGAAGTTGGTGCTTCATCAATATATTGAACCAAGGCTAAAGAGGGAATTGCCAAATGAGTTGGAAGAACCACTTCTTTCCCATAAACTAAATTGAAGGGGGAAGTGCCGATGGAGGCTTTCTACATTATTCGATCTGCCCATAAAGCATATATTAAAGATTTGTGCCAATTTTTATGATTTTGGTCAATGGTTCGCTTAATAATTCTGATTAAGTTTTTATTTGTAGATTCAGCTAATCCATTCCCCTATGGATAGTAATTGGCGGAGTATTTAAGCTTGAAACCCCTTTTGAGTGCAAATTCAGTCATTGCATTACCAGAAAAATATGATGCATTATCAAACATTAAAGCAGAAGGCAACCCAAACCTGGTGATTATGAACTGATCTATGAACTCGATGATATGTTCAGCATTAGCCGTCTTGAGTGGAACTGCTTCTACCCATTTAGTAAAGTAATCTGTTGCTGTAAGGATATATCTATGCTGTTTAGAAGAGTGAGGAACGATCTCACCTATTATGTCCAATCCCCACTGATCGAAAGGTTGCTCAATGTTAACTGGTTATAGTGGCAAGGATGGTTTCTTTTGTCTCCAAGCAGCGGTTTGACAGACTTGACATTTCCTCACGTAGTTATGTGAATCTTTGAATAATGTGGGCCAGTAATAGCCTGCACGTAAGATTTTATGAGCGGTAGAGTCTCCAGCATAGTGTCTGCCTACTGGCCCATCGTGGAGTTCCTGCAAGACTTTTTCAGCTTCAGATTTCTCAAGACATCTAAGGAGAACATAATCATAATTTATTCTAAAAAGAACATCATTCACGAGTTGATATTGTTTGGCTTTCAACCTTAGAGCTCTTTTCTTGGTATGATCGAGGTTTGAAGGAGCATATCCATTCTTTAGATAATAAATTATATCAGCGTATAATGACTCAACATCGTTTAGGCTTACCTCGTACATTTGTATCTCTACAGATGGAATTTTGAACATAAGCGATGCTCCGTCCAGCATTTTGCAAAAGCCTTGATCTTTTACAATACTTGCTGGTTTGATTTCTACATCATATTCCTGTAAAGCAGTAACCCAAGTGGCTCTTTTCTCACCCACATCCTTCTGTACTAGAAGATCTCTCACTGCTGGAAACGGTACTATGATTTTTGTATGCGTTTTGAGTAAAAAAGGTCTGAAATATTTAATTGATTTGAAAACAACATAAGCTTGTTTCTCCACATCTAAATAATTTAACTCAGCCCCTTGTAAATTGGAACTGAAAAAAGCAATTGGGGCTTCTGTCTTTTCTTGATTTGCTTGAGTGAGTATCGTAGCATATGATCTATCAAAGGCAAATGTATATAAAATAAAAGGATCGGAAAAATTTGGAGTTGCTAAAGATGGAGCATTAACAATTGCTTCTTTGATCAGATTGAATGCCTCATGTTCATCTTGGCCCCATTTAAAGTTTGAGTTCTTTTTAATCATTGCTTGTAAAGGAGACACGATTCTTGAAAAATCTAGAACAAATCTCTTTACAAAGTTAATCTGGCCAAGAAAAGATTGCACAGCTTTCTTGTTGTGAGGTAGGGGTATTGTGGAAATCTCCTTGATTCTGTTAGGATCAATGTGAATTCCAGATTTTGACACTATGAATCCGAGAAGTTTTCCTTCACTTAATACGAAAAAAGATTTTTTTGGGTTAAGTGAAATTCCATACCTTTGACAACGTTGGAAGATTTGTTTTAAATCTCTAAGATGATTGTTTTGTTTCTTGGAATATACAGTTATATCATCCAAATATATTACCACTAATTTATTAACTAACCCCTTGAATGCGATGTCCATGGCTCTCTGAAATGTGGCACCAGCTTTAATCAGACCAAATGGCATCTTTTGATATGCGTATGTGCCCCATTTAGTTCTGAATGTGGTTTTTAATTAATCATCGGGATGTACCAACACTTGATTGTATCCTGAGAATCCATCCAAGAATGACATTAATTCTGACCCCGCGACTGCCTGCAATATTTGTTCCATGGGAGGCAAAGGAAAATTATCCTTTTGGCAGGCTTTGTTAAGATTTCGAAAGTCAATGCAGATTCTAATGTCTTCGTTTTTCTTTCTAACAAGGACCATATTGGAAACCCATTTGGAATGTCGAACGGGAAAAATTATTTTGGCTTTTAATAACATATTGAGTTCAGATTTGATCTGGTTTTCTAGATTGGGATGGATCTTTTTCAACTTTTGTTGGACAGGTTTTTCATCGTCTATCATTGGAATAGTATGTTGGATGATGGAGGTGTCGTATGTTTTGAGTTCATCATAATTCCAAGCAAAGACACTTTTGTATTGTCTCAAGAGACAAATATATGCTAATTTTTCTTCAGGAGCTAGACCAAGGCCTAGATTGATATTCTGTGGTTTGGTATCAGTTCCTAGATTTACTAATTCATAGTTCAAAATTGAACTTTGGATTTTTGAATTGGTAGATCTTTTAAACCGATATTTCAAATCATAAAGGTCTTCTAACTTGACTACTGACTTAGGTATGGCATTGTTAGTGCTATCTTGTTGCAATTGTCGGTCATGTTGGTCTTTGTCAATTATTTGATTAGTGTAGGATCCTTCAGATGTGAGGAAACTCACGATATCAGGATCGTCGTTGAAAATCCTCCAATTGGTAATGTTATCAGGAATAGATGGTCTAAAAATTAATTCAATTGAAAATCGATCAGAGCTAAAATCTTCAGATGTGAGGAAACTCACGATATCAGGATCGTCGTTGAAAATCCTCCAATTGGTAATGTTATCAGGAATAGATGGTCTAAAAATTAATTCAATTGAAAATCGATCAGAGCTAAAATCTTCTGAAGGAATGAGCTTGGAAGCTATGTTAGCTAAGAGGTCTGCACTAGCATTCTAGAGTCTGGAAATTGATGAAATATTAAATGCTATAAAATGTCCAGTTAGATCTTGAACTAAAGATTAGTAATGTTTTAAATGACCTGATAAACAATGTATAGTATTACGTACCTGTCTGATTACAATTTCAGAATCTCTGAAAACTTGAAGGTATTTGACGTCTAATCTGATTTCTTTGTATAACCCTTGGACTAAAGCCTCGTATTCTGTGGTATTGTTGGTGCAATCAAATTCGAGTCTGCAAGTTAGCATAGTTTTATCTCCCTCTAGACTTATTAACACGCATCCTGCTCTTGCTCCTTCGTTAGACTTAGAACCATCAAAAAATAATTTCCAAAATAAACATTTATTTACATGACTATCTATAAAATTAATACATTTAGAACTATCTGTTTGAGGGAAATTTTCTACTTGAGATAAAACAGAATGTTCTAAGTAAGGTGAAGTATGAGCATTAAAATTTCCTAAGAAGAATCTACTGAGTAGTTTCCAATGATGTTATTGTTGTATGCTACTAGTTCATTTTCTCCCTCCAGTTCTGTTACTATTTATTTCTAATGTCTTTCCCACTCAACTTTTATTTGATTTGGTTTACCATTGTAAGGGAGCCACATGTGCGACCAGTCAGTTGCAAAGTATCCATGAAGTTTTTATGACCAATCTCTGCTAAGAATTAAGCCATAAAATTCCGGAATATCAGCAACTAAAATGTCGATAACTTGACATACCTTTGAGTTGGCTGACAACCTTATGGTAACCTGATTTAATTCGCCAATCACTTCGACTTGCGATCGATCTAATTGAACTATGCGCACAGCGGATTTTTGTGGTTGAACGTTCAATTTTGCACATATTGACTTTGGTAAAATATTCGATGAAGCTCCAGAATCCACTAAGAAATTATGCAAATTTTTATTGAAAATTTCATAAGTAAGAAGAAATGGGGGAGTATGAGATCTCGATCTTCCTCCAATTAAGGTGATATCATTTGGATCAACTTTATTAATCGCATTAGCTGGAGGTCTTCCCATGTCATGGGAAGCTTGAGAGATTACAGCGGCGGGCAAAGGTGCAACTGGTACAGCATGTAATTCTTTCAAAAGTATCTTTTGTTGGTGTTTTAACTTGCTCAATTCGTAAAAAGTGATATTGGCCCTAGCCTTTTTCATGTCTTCTATGATATTATACTCCATTTCATCCGAAACGATCAGTGTTTTAGATGGATTTGATGGGTCTGTTTGGATTGGGCTGGTTTGAGTCGCTTTAGGTGTTGTTTTCTTGGCTGCGACTTTATCCTTAGTCATCGAGCTTGCGCTTTTTGGCTTAGGTGTAGTTTGAGGAGGATCAAGTTGATTTCTACTGCGAGTATTAACCCGGGATGCCTCTTGATCCTGTTCATCTGGGAGGATGAAATCCCACATACCTTGTAACTCTACAACTTCTTCTTCATCGGTATGTTCTTCAGTAGCGATTTCCTCTTCTTCTTCTTCGTATTCAACACTTGTAATAGCGTTAGGGGGTTTGGAATCTGTTAACACCCAGGTTGTTCCCTATGACTCCCAAGGGAATACGGCCGGGGTAACCACTAACCAATCTTTTAATCACTGTTTCTAGCCAAAACTGTGATCAGAGAGGGCTCTCTCTTTATGATTTGTATCTGTAATGATAATGTTTTAGGCTAGGTATTGAGCACAGGTTTTGTTTATATTGTGGTTGAAGAATTCCTTTCAGGTCTCTGTGATGTAGTCCTCAAAGAGTTAAGTGTCATTGGGCAATGGAGTCTGTGGCTGTAGGTGTCCAGAAACTTTGAGATGAACCGGTGAAACTTACAGGGCCATTTGGATGTTTTATAGAACAAATTTTGATTAATAACAGGAAACAGGTAAGACAAACAAAAACAATGAAAGCATTCAAGAATTTTCACTCACTTTTTTAAATGTTTCCACCGACTGGTTATGAGAAAAGACAGATGTCACAGGGGCAAACTTGAATCCCTGGGAATGTCTATCACAGCGAAAGATACAGTTTCAAAGTGCAGCAACTAAGAATTACACTTCTGTTACTGTATCTGAGGAAAACATGGATAATAGCTCAGTTTGAGTTCAGAGTAATCATGGATTAAGTCCTGGAACCATTCTTCTACTTGGCTATTAAGTGTAAAACATCTGAACAATAAAAGAGAACAAAAGACTCGAAAACATGTAATACAGAGATTTGAGAAAACTTATTGTTTTATGAAAACAGTCTGGAATCCTGCAACATTCACCATTCACCACAACGCATCAAAGTACACCAAGCTTTGGAAATTCCATTCTCCCTTTGTATTATTTCTCTGAGAATCTTACAGCAAGCGAGAGATCTTCAAGGAAAATTACAACAACCTCTGCTCTATCATGCGCAGGGGTTTATATAGAAATAAGTATACAAAATATCTCAGGCATTGAGTCATCTGAGAGAGAGAAAATATCTTCAGTAGTGTTCAGAAAGTAGGCAGGGAGTTATTACAACGTTAAATGCAGAGTAAATGCCCTTTATGTCTGTCAGATGATTGTTTTGACTTTAAGGAGTCACTGAGTCGGTTACATTACTATGTATCGATCCTGTAGGTACGCATTTACTTTTGCCTGCGCAATGAATTTCTCGGCTTTGCCAGCTGCGTTTGTCTTTCCTGCTTTGTTGGCTGCTCCATCTGCTGAGTTGGCTCAGCTTTGACTTTATGATGCCCGCTGATTTTGCTTACTGTTCTTTCCATCAAAATTTATAGAAAAAACAGAAATTGATGCATGGCTTAATGTTTACAAAATTCTCTGGATGGCATCTGTCCACCATTCCTGTGTAGGAAGTTGATGCCTGAGGATGGCCTGCATTGTCTCTTCAGCTTCTGTATACTTGAAAAAGTTGGGGGCTACATCAAATAGATGATTCATTTCATTCATTATAAAAAGTAGATTTTCTATCTTACCATAGAAAATCTGTCCTGTGATAGGCCCTGTATCTTCTGAGGTGCTGGCCTTCTCATTTACCTGTGATGAGGCAAAAACATTCACTCTCTTGGCATATTCTTCATGGGTGAATAATCTCCCTCCATTGTTCAGCAAGCTAGGGAGTCCTTTACTTTCCAATACCCGAAACCTCTCAAAGAACCTGTTTACCTCAGTTTGCATATCCTGGGTTCTTCTGTCTAACGTTTGCACCAGACTTCTAAGAGTAAGAACCCTCTTGATCATTTGGATAGTATCAGTTCTGTTTGCGATTCCCATGATGGTCAACTGAGAACTTGTCTTATGATTGAGCACATTGATCATTTTTGTTGCAATTTCAGGCATGTTCCCCAATAAGGCCCTTGATGTTCTGATTTCCCTCTGCGCTTTTGGAATGAGCTCCAGTTGCTCATGGATTGTCTCAATGTATGGCCACTGGTTATTGATGGACTTACCAATATTGGACCATATCATTGCTCTGATTTCGGCTATGATTTTATCTAGCTTTAGCTCTTTCTCAAGCTCCTTGATTTTGTCTTTAAGAGCTTTGATTTCTTTGGCCTTCTCTCCTACTTCTCTTTTTGTTTTGTCATGCCTTTCATTCACCTTGGCCAGCTGCTCCTTAGTTTCATTCAGCTGCATCATTTGTGCTTCTAAAGCTTGTATTTCGCTTTTTAGCTTTTGCATGTCTAAGCTCTGATCTGTGCTGGTGGGTGCTGCTGAAGTAGATGTGGCTGGTTGTTCAACCTGCTGAGGTGGAGGTGCAGTAGTAGGAGCAGTCTCCTCAAGATTAATGACCTATGGAGGGGGCTGAGATGTTTGCCCCTCTTGCGCTTGTGTTGATGATCCTTTCAGAGGTGCTTGTGTGGCCTCATATTGCCCCAATTTTTCTTGTGCCTTCAGAAGTTGTTTGTAAACAGAAATTAACAGAGCAGTGGAATCCTGCTCATACCTTTGTTTTGCCACTTCATCGGTCTGTGGATGGATAGTGGCTGGAAGTTTAACCTTCTTCCTTAGTGCAGCCATATCAGCATCTCTGATTTTTAAGATCTCTTGTATCCCTTTAATATCATTGGGATTGTGCCCAATCTCTATGATGATTTCTTCCAGGGTTTTGATCCTGTTGTCTTTGGCCTGAGAAGAGGCTCTCTCTAGCTCCAGCTGGGAAGCTGTAGCATTCAGACTGTTTGTTAACTTGTAGTTGTCCAAGGTCTTATCGGCCAATGAAGCATACACCATTTCCCCTGTTTGTTTATGCAACTCAATTTTGTCCATGGGGTGTATGTCTTTGGCAAGGACCTCTAAATTGGTCCTGAGATAATCAGCAGAAGACTGTGGCTTGAGTGCCGTAGGCATAAAATGACTCAATGTCAGTTTTCCCTCACCTACATCAAAAGCAGACATGAGTCTCTGCTGATTGGAAGGAGCCATGTTAAGTAGGTGATTGTATAATTGAACTTTGATTGGGTCACTCCTACTCTTAATGTCTATGAACTGCTGCTTTATGCTCACTCTTTCCTCTTTCTGCTGGCTGGAGGAGCTGACTTCCCCTCCCATTGTCCTGTCTAGTTCCTGCTGGGAGGAACTTGCTGAAATTTCTTGACTTGGTGGGCCCATGCCCAATGCTTCTCTGATGGCTATATCCTCTTCTGGAAAATCGTTGAGTCTTTGCCTTTTCTCTCCTTGATTGATAGAGGATGTCAAGGGAGTTTCTCTTTCCCTTTTCCTAAAGACAAATGTGTCCTCCTTTTGAGGGGTTTGGAGGACCGAGGCATCAAATGTAGAGTCTTGTCTTGTAGGCATGACTTGTTCAGTGGTCTGAGGAGTATCCACTGTTTCCTTTTGCTGGGCAGGCTGCTCCTGCCCTTGTTTTTCTTGCTGTTGTTCCTCTTGCTGTCCTATGTCTTCTTGTTGCCCTTGCTGTAACCCTTCTGCTTGTTCTTGTGCTTGCTGACTTTGTTTTTGCTGCTGTTCCTGCTGTTGCTCTTGCTCTGCCTCCATTTCCTTTTCCTTTCCTTTTTCTGATACTTTTCCAGCAACTTTTGTAGTTTGCTGTGGAGTAGTTGAAGAGGAGGCTGCTGCTCCAATTTGTGTGCTTGGCAGTGAGGGGACCTGTGCATAAAACTCAAGGTCAGCCATCTTCTTTTGATTGTTCAGAGCTCTTTGATCAAGCTCTTTTTGAGTTATATCTTCTTCTAGAGTTCCCCTTTTCCACTTGCTTTGATTGGCATATTTTTCAATTTGGGAGAGGCTATGATGACCGTAAGCAGACAGTTTATATTTGAGTCTCCTCATTGTGATGAAGTTGTTGGGGTCATAGGGTTTCCATATAAAACTGTACTTCAAACCAAATCCCACCAGTATTCTATCTGCCTCCTTCCACCCTTCATCCCTTTCATTGTAGACTAAATGGCCAAGTTGGCTCTTGATTTTCAGCTGTGCTTTCTTGCCTCTGCCTGAGAAGTGGAACATATCCACATAGCCAAACTGCCTGAAGTATTCTAAGGCAAATAGCCTCATGGGCACAAATTTGGGTAGTCTAAATGGGGGTAACTCACACCCATATATTCTGATGACGGTGTGGTGTTGGTAAAGATACCAGTCCCCAATACTGTATACTTTTGACAAATGTAGGCACCTTTTCATGTCCTCTGTCAGTCTAGGAGGAGGTGAACCAATCAGTAGAGTCAAGGCTGGATGGATGAAAAGATCAATAAACTCACAGTAGGTGTATGGAGAGTAGCATGATACGTGGAAAACAGATGTCCAATACACTACTGATCTCAGATTGCCCTGTGCATCTACTCTCTTCTTTGGGAAGGAGAATTTATCATGCTGGAAGTATATGAGCAGATGATATAGGTAGGAGGTGTACCTAAACACTCTTTCTCTTGGCAAATTCATCAACTGTTCATGCATTTTGTCTGATATGTATGTTGCATAATCATAGTGGATTGGTTTCCTTCCTGGGGAGAACATAAGCATCATTTGTATAACTGTTTCATCAATATGTTCTATTGAATCATATCCCAGGATGGGACTGATCATGTCAACCAGGTCTTGGCCCAATTGATTGAGGTAAACGCAGTTGATGGGAGGAGTCTGCAAAGTGTCAGCCTTGATGAAGAGCTGGTTGACCTTAGTGATTTGGGCCTCTGTGGTTCTGGCTCCCTGTACTATTAAATCAGCTAGTGACAGAGGGACCAACTTATGCTCTGTCTGGAATTGCAACATCTCCCTGATGGCTTCAGGGGTAATGAGGAACAGGATTGAACCTTCAGCATCTAGCACTGCTCTCTGGGATGCATCATAGTGTTCAGCAACTATGTGCACAAGCTCAGGGAATTGATTAACCTGAGGAAGTTTGAATATTGGGAGGAATGACTCCCAAATTCCCAGGATGTCTGTCCCCCTCTCATGTTTGATCTTTATCTCGTTTAATATTTGCAGATGGAACCTGCTTCTGCTCAGCATTTCCTCTGCTATCTTGTAGTCCAGGTCTGCCAATGCTCTGGTGTCAAATGTTCTATTAGGAACATTTAGGGGAGCCACATTGAGGGCTATGGGAGCTACAGGGGGGTCCATGACTTTCCTTTGAGGTTTCTGTTTTGCTTAGGGATTGTGTCACTTATGTAGATCAATAACAACAGAGTTTCTTTGCAGAGAAGGGTGAAAGTGCCTGAGAAAAGGTGAATGCAGGGTCTGCAGCAGTTGAAATGCTGCTTTATGGCAATTAATAGCGAAGCTTAGCTTTTCTGGCACCTTTCAATGGTAAAATTTGGTTTCAAATGCGCCTGCCACGATTGCGCAGACAGGGCCTGGTTTCTTAGCAGAATGCCACTGGGAAAAGGCTCGGCTGGTGTTTTCCGAAGTGATAATTGGAACTTCAATGCTTTACTGAGGAATTCAGTAGTAAATTTCTGATTTTCGGCTTCCTTTAAGCTTCTCAAAGCGTTAAATAGATAATTGCAGGCGCACAGAGAATGAATGATGAGGAATACCTGGTAAAACAACTAGCAGAGGTCGTGACCGCAGGTTGAACTGGTGCGCTGGAGGTCTTCTGGTCAGTTTAGCAGGTTGGTAAACAATTTGGACGTTGATTGCATGCAGAGCAGAATAACGACGAATACACAAAATGACCAAAAAACGCGAACTTTTGGCTAAAATAGACCTTTTTATGTTTTTGGCGCGAATTCGTGCTGACGTCAGCATGACGTCATTGGTGGGGTCAAGGTCGGATGACGTCATGCTGACGTCATCGGGTGACGTGGCGCTGTCTGGTTGGTACACGGTGGCGGTGACATGGCAGGACAGGTGGACCAATGGCAGGGACAGGGAGGTCGACGGGGCAGCGTACCTGGGTGACGGGGCGCTGACGCGTTGCTGATGCGGTGATGACGTGGGTAGGCGGGATGAGGGAATCCGGAAACCGCTAATGGTTTCATATCGTACCGCCTCTTGTACGGGGGCGGTATCCATCGGCTGTACCTCCGACGCGTGGTGGTGAGGACACGTAGCAGTGGGATGATGTCCTTCAAATACGGACGTCGGGAGATAAGTCTCGTACAGCGGATGAGCTCCGACATCAGGATAACCGTTGGATCTGCAGCGGATAATCGGACGGTGATCGGACGAATGAGATGACAGGGGGATAGTACGTTTAACTGTCAGGCGTCGGACAGACTCTGACACGACCAGGGCCGTCAGATCTGGAGGGTCTGATCTAACGGTCATCGGATGAGCTGACATGTGCGCTGTATACGGAAGCTGGCGGGGGTATATAATCGGGTTTTATATGATTTTCCAATGTAATTTTAAAAAACATTATATGCGCTAACCTTGGCTATAGGGCGGAAAAGTGGGTTTTCATGCTTATTTGCCCTTTGAAGCGGGTAAGGTGGGGATTTAGGATCTTTATGGGGTTTTTATGTGCAAAGGGGTAAAAATAGGGGAATTTAGCTCATGAAGGAGAGGGGGTAGCTGGCCTAGGCTCATCAACATGACCTGGTGTCATTTGATCCCTGACTCGAGACTTTATTGGCTATAATGCCAAAGGGGTGGGTATTTATAAGATTTTGGGATTTATACACCTTGGTGTTAGTAATATTAGGGGAAGAGGCGATATGAGGATTTATACAATAGAATTAGTGTTAATATGAATGAAGGGAGCAAATGAAGGGGATCTCACTGAGTTTATATGAAATTGATTTAGTTTTGAGAGTAGATCAAAATGAAAAGATTTTAGACAAGAAATGTGGCTTCTGAATGAACCAGAACCACCTAAAAACCATGATCTTTCTCCATAAATCTCAGCTAAAAGAAAGGGAATGTTAGTAATGAAATGAAGGGGGAGAGTCGAGGTTAGTCATGCTCCCAGCTGTTAATCTCTTGCCTTGCTGCCCACCATCACCACCTTGCAATGATAGGGATACCTTTCTGCAACCCCAACTACCTACCCATCTGCTTACCTAGCATTTTTTGTTTCTCCTTGGAGGGTGCACTTGGACTTGCAAACCCTTACTTGCCTTTTCTTTTCTTTGGCTTTTTGTTTATTCTTTTCTATCTACTTCTAACCTTATCTCTTCCAAGGTCCCAGATTGAGCTGTTGGAAACCTTTTCTTCTCTACCTAAACTACTTGTCTGCCAAGATTAGGCTGTTTGGACAGACTTCTTTCTCTATTCTATAACACAAAATTGAAACATGGCATGATCCAGGTTAAACTGTTGGATCATCCATCAAAATTTGTAATAGGGTCATCAACGTTTGAAACACTTTACACACCTTCTTGCTCTTTAGGAAATATGGGATCTTTGTGAACTCAAAGCAGAGCATATTTGGACTTTCTCTTGCCAATCATGAAATATGAAACCTATTGGTATAGGTATCCAACAGTGGCTCCACATGGGGATGGTTTTTCTTTTGAAAGACCAAGAACAGCAGGTCAGATTGCCTTGCTCCTTAGCTGCCCACACCAATCTTTGAAACTAGCTGCCTCAATGTGTCAAAATGGTGTGCTTCTTTCTTAGAAGACCTCTGATTCTATCAGCCTCTTGCTGCTTGGTGAATTACTTGGGAAAACTGCTCTTTACAATCTAAAACAGAAGATAATATGTACATCTGTATATATACAATGAATCTTTAGGTTCCACTCATGGGGAATAGTCAAAGTAGTGCTTCAGCATCCTGCCATTGACAGGACCTTCATCCAAGTCAGTTTCGGTCAAACTTTTGAGGAAGTAGGTGTTATTACCTTGCACTGCTTGGACAGCAAATGGTCCTATCCATAAAGAGTCAAACTTTCCATGCTTCCCTTTCTCTTCTCTTCTTGCATCCCACTTTAGAACTTTGTCCCCTACATTGAAATCTTCTGCTTTGGTTCTTCTATCAAAGGCCTTTTTCAGTTTCTCTTGTAGTATCTGCACTCTGCTGAAAACTTGTTCTCTGGTCTGCTGTAAACAAATTATCTGGTTAATCCTTCTTTGCATGTCATTTGGCTCTGCTTGGCTTTCTTGTAGAAGTTTCATAACCGGCACTCCTAGTGATGAAGGAAATCTGGCCTCTAATCCATAGACTAACTCATATGGGCTGGTCCCAATTGATCTTTTAGTTGTTAGTCTGTCTGCCCATAAAGCGTTTACTAGTTTCTTGTGCCAGTTCTTTTTGTTCTCTTCCAGCACTTTCTTTATGATATTTATCAAACTTTTGTTTGATGATTCAGCAAGGCCATTTCCTTGAGGATAGTAAGCTGTAGAATGGCCCAAAGTAATGTGAAATTTATGGCAGAAGTTCACCATTTTCTTGGATCTGAAGGCAGCAGCATTGTCTGTTATTATCTTGTCTGGGCAGCCAAATCTAGCCAGTATATTGTTTTCCAAAAATTGAATGATTACTGAATCATTTGCTTGTCTGCATGGGGCAGCTTCAATCCACTTGGTGAAGTAGTCTGTTGCTGTTAGAATCCATCTGTGTTGCCCTGAAGATGAGGGATGAATTTCCCCAATGAAATCCAAGCCCCATTGTTGAAAAGGTCTCTCTGTTGCAATGGGCTTCAAAGGAAGTGGCAGCAGCTGTCTTTTGCCTTCAAACAGTTGGCATTTGTGGCATGAGGCTGTGAATTTCTTCACATCAGAGAACATAGTAGGCCAGTAATAACCAGCTCTCAATATCTTGTCCACAGTGGACTTCCAGTACAAATGTCCACCACAGTCTCCAGCATGGAATTCTTGCATGATATGGTTAGTTTCATTCTCTATTAGACAGTGCAGCAATATACCTTCATGGTTTTTCCAAAGTAGATTTCCATCCATCACACAAAATCTAGCTGTTTTCATTTTTAGGAACCTACACTTAGTTCTGGACAGTCCTGAGGGAGCACACAGGTTTTGTAACACATAACAGATATCAGAGTACCAAGGAGATTGTTCAAAGGCTACATTGATCTTTGGAGTCGCCAGCTCTGTGTCACTGTCCAGTTGGTTGATATCTAAGGCTTGGAAATTTGCTTCTGTCATTAATTTGGCCAAACCTTGCCCTTTTATCAGCTTTGTAGGCTTTATTTCAATGTCAAATTCTAGTATATTGGCAATCCATTTTCCTCTCCTACCCTCTAAGTTTTCTTGGGTGAGAATGTCTTTGACAATAGGACTTGGTACATAAGCCACAACATGGGAGTAGAGAATGTAAATCCTAAAGTCTTTAATAGCTTTGATCAAGGCATAGGCTTGTTTTTCCATTATTTGGTACTTTAGAGGAGCATCTCTAAGAGCTCTGCTGAAAAAGGCAATAGGTTTCTCATTCCCTTGGTCATCTTTCTGTAATAAAACAGCAGCAATGGTATGTTGGGAGGCAAAGGAGAAAATGATGAAGTCTCTGTCAAACTGCGGATTGGTTAACACTGGGGTTTGAGTCAAGGCCAACTTTATACTTTCAAAGGCTTGTTTTGCTTCAACAGTCCATTTGACCTTTGAATCTTTCTTTAGCATATTGTTTAGTAATCTGATTAACTCTGCTAAATTTGGGATAAACCTCCTTAAAAAATTGATTTTCCCTAAGAATCCTTGCAATTCCTTGACATTCCTTGGGTGAGGCATTTGTAGGACAGCTTGTATCCTATCTGGATCAATTCTTATGCCATTTTTTGAAATAATATGCCCTAGAAGTTTCCCTTCTTCCAAGCCAAATAATGACTTCTTGGGGTTTAAGGAAATACCATATTTCCTGCATGTTATGAAAATCTGTCTTAAATGTTTCAAGTGTTCTTGGTCAGATTTTGAAAAGGGTGTAAGATCATCTAAGTAAATGACCAAGAAGTCATGAATCTCTTTTGCAAAAGCAATGTCCATTGCTCTTTGAAACGTTGCCCCTGCATTTTTCAATCCAAATGGCATTTTCACATACTTGAAAGTTCCCCATGGGGTTGTAAATGCAGTTTTGTCTTGATCATCAGGGTGTACTAGGATTTGATTGAAGCCTGAGAATCCATCAAGCAATGATATCCTTGAAGCCCCTACTACTCTTTGAAGAATGTGATCCATTTTGGGTAAGGGGTAGTTGTCTTTGAGTGACACTTGATTTAAATTTCTTAAGTCTACACAAAGTCTAATCTCACCAGTTTTCTTTCTTGTAGGGACCAAATTTGAAATCCATTCAGAGAACCTAATTGGTGCTATGATACCAGCTTTGAACATTTTATGCAACTCTTTTTCAATGGAAGGAAGGAGCACAGGATTGATTCTTCTCAGTTTTTGTTTGAATGGTTTTTGATTAGGCTTGAGGGGAATGGTATGCTGGATGACAGAGGTATCATAAGACTTCAAGTCCTCATAACCCCAAGCAAAAACATCTTGAAATTCTTTAAAGAGATCAATGTATTTGGGCTTTTGATCAGGGGGCAAAGAGGCAGATAGCTTTATTATTTTAGGCTTGTCAACAGTACCAATGTTGCATTCTTCAACTCTTGCATCCAATGGCTGCATCTTTGGCTTTCTAGGGATGTCATTTGAGTCAAAAATATCCTCTAGTGGGGTAAGGCCCACAGGAAGGAAATTTTCTTTGAGTTGTATGATTTCAACCTCAATGCTACTCATCTCTTCACAGTCAATTTGGTTAATTTGCTGAATGTTTTCTTTGTTGAAAATGGTTGGACTGAGTAATTGTTTGGCTGTTCTAGGTGACATTGGGTGGGCAGACTGTTGAAACTGTAATTGTGATGGACTTGCTCCATCAAATATTTGTGATTGACTTGCTGTCTCAAGCATTTGTGATTGACTTGCTGTCTCAAGGTCAATATTTAATCCTGTGAACTCTTGTTGCAAGGTTAAAAAGTTGTTTATTTGCATGTCATTCTCAAATACTTGCCACTCTTTGACATTGTTTGGAATAGAAGGCCTATATTTGACCTCTGCCGTGAAACAATTGTTGGGTTCCAATGGGAATTTGAAGGTGCTGGCAAATGTTGCCAAGCTGTGTGCATGGAGATTGTGGCCCCTTGGAATTTTTGTGATAACAAACTCGGAGAAAGTCTCTAATATTTCAATTACAGCAGACCTATAGGACCTCAATCTTTTGTCATTGGTAACAAAATTTCCTTTCACTTGTTGAATTACTAGATCAGAGTCTCCCATGATGGAGAGTTTAGGAGCCTGTAGTGATTTTGCTAGCTTTAGGCCCAACAGCAGAGCTTCATATTCTGCCATGTTGTTAGTGCATCTAAACTTCAATCTGTAAGCCCTACCTTCTGCATAATCTTTCTCTTTATTATGTATCCATACTCCAGCCCCTGCCCCTAACTTGTTGACTGAGCCATCAAACTCTAGAACCCACAGAATATCTTGCTGAACAGGAGATTTAATATTTTGTTCATGGGATGGCAATGTGAGCATGAGTTGGGGTTTCTTTTCCCATTTGTTTCCTAGGATAATTTCATCATTTGTTTGACAATCTTTAACAACTAGAGGAGGGTTAATGTGTATTGTTGGGCTGATTGAAGTTTGGCAGGTGCTACTTGTTTGATCAATGTTTTGTTCTTGTATGAGTGTTTCGGTCTTAATGTCATTGTTTGAGAGGCTTGCGCTGTCATTGAAGAGGATGAAGGAGTCTATGTCCGAATGGACAGCATATATTGGAAAATTTTGAGGCTTTTCTTCACTGCTGACCATATACTTCATGAGTGTTTCCCTATAAAGTCTTTTTGGTTGCCCAAAGACAGAGATGGTTGCATATGACATATCTAATTGCAGGGAGCCTTGGAGCTTGGCTCCCCATGATCTTGATAAGAGCATCCCGTATTTGGGTGGGATATCAGCAACTACAACATCCATTAGTATGGTTTTGTTGGGAAATTGAACCAGGGACACACATAAATCTTTTATTAGGCCCAAACATTTGACTTGACTAGAATCAAAAGAAAACAGGTCTTTGTATGGTCTTGTTATATCCAAGTTTAATCTTTCCATGACAGCTTTTGGCATAAGGTTGTGAGAGGCACCTGAGTCAAACATTGCATTGTGCAGTATTTTATCATGTACATGCAGGCTGACATAAAAAGGTAAAACCCCTGTGACTACTGTTTTTCCATCTACCTCTGGGCCAAACAGTAATTCTGGAGTGTCATCTAGCACATTTACATCATCTTTACTATTGGTGAGCTGTAGGGATTTCTTTATCTGTTGCTTGTATACGTCATGCTTGGCTAGCTCTGAGAGGGGAATTGCTACCTTTAACTTGCCAATCTCTGCTCCTAGGTCAAAGGGTTTGTCAACTTGGGTTTTGGAGTCACGGGTAGCAGTTCTTTCTTTGTTCATTAAATCTTCTTGTTGGATTTCATCTTGATTCTGAAACCTGCCCCTTATACTCATGTCTTGAGGGGTGATGTTTGGGTTAGGGTGAGAGGACGGGGTTGCCATGGGCTGTTGTAGTGGGGACAGTAGTTCAGTAACCTCCTCAACCACTACTTCTTTTGTAGGCACGTTTGCGTTGTCATTAGGTTCAGTGACCATGGTTTCTTTGGACTGTTGTTTCTCCTTTGTCTTTTCAGGCTGATTTGCATTCACAGTCCTACTCCTTAGTTTGTATTGCTTGTGGACTTCATAGACAGCAGTGTCATATCCTTGTTTAAAGTCAAAGGATTCTCCTGATTTTGTTTGGAATGTTTTGCTTTCATCCTCCTCATGGTCTTCTTGTGTTAAGAAAACATGGCTTTTACCATCCAGACCCATTAAGTTGATTTCAGGATCTTCATTGAGCTGATTGGCTACGGAAGTTTCTGCATAGTTTTCTTGAAAAGGGGGTCTAATGTCTTGGTCAGCACTTGTTTTTCCTATGTTTGGGTTCTGCGTTCTCCTAAAATTTGGGTTTCTAGGAGGATTGCTTTGTGATGCCTCCCATGATGACTTTCTTTCAACTGATTCCACTCTTTCACCCAGTCTCTTCATGCTGTTTAGTATTGCATCCAACTTTTGATCAAGGCCCGAGGGCTCTTCTCTGAAGCCAGCCTTCTTTTCCAGCTTTGCCCTGTTTCTCTTGGCAATTAGGTTGGCCTCTACAGTGACTGCAACTCTTTGAGCCTCTGCAAGGGTTGGGGGATCTCTTTCTTTCAGCTGATAGGCCATATCAGAATCAAAACCATCAGGGAAGTTATACAGGGCCAAATCAGGAGGGGGCCTTAAATTCTGGGGGATAGCATTATATACATTGTTAAACCTAGCACAATATTCCAAAACTGTTTCTTGAGGACCTCTTTTGATAGTGTTATATTCACCAAGTATGTGGAGTGGATCTTTCTTTTTCTCCCATCTGTTGGTAAACTCTTGGTACAGGAACTCAGGGGTTGCAATGGAATTTGCATTCAGGGATCTAAACCAAGTTCTAACATCCCCGGTTAAGCTTTGGACAAAAATTCTCATCCTAACACTGTCATCATCTATTTCATAGGTCTCAAAGTGGTCTTGCATCTTCTTAGCATGCTGGACAGCTGTCAAAGGGCCATGGGAGTCAAAAAATGAGATTTTGGTTTGGTAGTCTTGGGGTAGAGCTGGAGCATTGGCTGGTATCTGCAGAGGTGCATATCTGTTAGCCATGTTTATGGGGTTTATAGGGTTAATAGGAACAAATGGGACAGCTGGGATTACAGGTGTAACAGGGTTAATAGGATGGGTAACAAGCGGGAAACTGGTTGAAAGAGTATGTGCAGATGGTGAGAATGGGGGAGGAGGACTTTGAGGGGTTGATGATGAACTAGGGGAATTAGGTGTGGAACGGAAAAGGACTTTGCAAGGAGTTGGAATGAGGATAGGTTGGTCTGAACTTATATCTGAATCAGCAGGCTTCTCCTGCTTTTGCTGTCTCCTTATGTTCTTTGGAATGATATTTGGGTTATCAACAATGATGGGTTGATCAGGGTCAGGGTTTGCCCTAGTGTGCCTTGGGTTTCTTTTGGGAGCCAGCTTCTAAGTATTCTTTTAGAACTTTATACAGGAGGTTATATATGTACAAGGACTAGGTAAGGATTCTGGAATGACTATATATGTTTCAAAGCTAGGATGAAGATTCCCTAGTTAGCTCTTCCCTAAAGCTGTCCCTGTGTTTTGCAGAAACAGTCCTAAGGCCTCTTGGCTAGTTTCAGGCTTGATGGTAGCTTTGGGAGATAGATAGTAATTGAGAAAATCTTGATAGTCCCCAGTGGAGTCGCCAATTATGTTAACACCCAGGTTGTTCCCTATGACTCCCAAGGGAATACGGCCGGGGTAACCACTAACCAATCTTTTAATCACTGTTTCTAGCCAAACTGTGATCAGAGAGGGCTCTCTCTTTATGATTTGTATCTGTAATGATAATGTTTTAGGCTAGGTATTGAGCACAGGTTTTGTTTATATTGTGGTTGAAGAATTCCTTTCAGGTCTCTGTGATGTAGTCCTCAAAGAGTTAAGTGTCATTGGGCAATGGAGTCTGTGGCTGTAGGTGTCCAGAAACTTTGAGATGAACCGGTGAAACTTACAGGGCCATTTGGATGTTTTATAGAACAAATTTTGATTAATAACAGGAAACAGGTAAGACAAACAAAAACAATGAAAGCATTCAAGAATTTTCACTCACTTTTTTAAATGTTTCCACCGACTGGTTATGAGAAAAGACAGATGTCACAGGGGCAAACTTGAATCCCTGGGAATGTCTATCACAGCGAAAGATACAGTTTCAAAGTGCAGCAACTAAGAATTACACTTCTGTTACTGTATCTGAGGAAAACATGGATAATAGCTCAGTTTGAGTTCAGGGTAATCATGGATTAAGTCCTGGAACCATTCTTCTACTTGGCTATTAAGTGTAAAACATCTGAACAATAAAAGAGAACAAAAGACTCGAAAACATGTAATACAGAGATTTGAGAAAACTTATTGTTTTATGAAAACAGTCTGGAATCCTGCAACATTCACCATTCACCACAACGCATCAAAGTACACCAAGCTTTGGAAATTCCATTCTCCCTTTGTATTATTTCTCTGAGAATCTTACAGCAAGCGAGAGCTCTTCAAGGAAAATTACAACAACCTCTGCTCTATCATGCGCAGGGGTTTATATAGAAATAAGTATACAAAATATCTCAGGCATTGAGTCATCTGAGAGAGAGAAAATATCTTCAGTAGTGTTCAGAAAGTAGGCAGGGAGTTATTACAACGTTAAATGCAGAGTAAATGCCCTTTATGTCTGTCAGATGATTGTTTTGACTTTAAGGAGTCACTGAGTCGGTTACATTACTATGTATCGATCCTGTAGGTACGCATTTACTTTTGCCTGCGCAATGAATTTCTCGGCTTTGCCAGCTGCGTTTGTCTTTCCTGCTTTGTTGGCTGCTCCATCTACTGAGTTGGCTCAGCTTTGACTTTATGATGCCCGCTGATTTTGCTGACTGTTCTTTCCATCAAAATTTATAGAAAAAACAGAAATTGATGCATGGCTTAATGTTTACAAAATTCTCTGGATGGCATCTGTCCACCATTCCTGTGTAGGAAGCTGATGCCTGAGGATGGCCTGCATTGTCTCTTCAGCTTCTGTATACTTGAAAAAGTTGGGGGCTACATCAAATAGATGATTCATTTCATTCATTATAAAAAGTAGATTTTCTATCTTACCATAGAAAATCTGTCCTGTGATAGGCCCTGTATCTTCTGAGGTGCTGGCCTTCTCATTTACCTGTGATGAGGCAAAAACATTCACTCTCTTGGCATATTCTTCATGGGTGAATAATCTCCCTCCATTGTTCAGCAAGCTAGGGAGTCCTTTACTTTCCAATACCCGAAACCTCTCAAAGAACCTGTTTACCTCAGTTTGCATATCCTGGGTTCTTCTGTCTAACGTTTGCACCAGACTTCTAAGAGTAAGAACCCTCTTGATCATTTGGATAGTATCAGTTCTATTTGCGATTCCCATGATGGTCAACTGAGAACTTGTCTTATGATTGAGCACATTGATCATTTTTGTTGCAATTTCAGGCATGTTCCCCAATAAGGCCCTTGATGTTCTGATTTCCCTCTGCGCTTTTGGAATGAGCTCCAGTTGCTCATGGATTGTCTCAATGTATGGCCACTGGTTATTGATGGACTTACCAATATTGGACCATATCATTGCTCTGATTTCGGCTATGATTTTATCTAGCTTTAGCTCTTTCTCAAGCTCCTTGATTTTGTCTTTAAGAGCTTTGATTTCTTTGGCCTTCTCTCCTACTTCTCTTTTTGTTTTGTCATGCCTTTCATTCACCTTGGCCAGCTGCTCCTTAGTTTCATTCAGCTGCATCATTTGTGCTTCTAAAGCTTGTATTTCGCTTTTTAGCTTTTGCATGTCTAAGCTCTGATCTGTGCTGGTGGGTGCTGCTGAAGTAGATGTGGCTGGTTGTTCAACCTGCTGAGGTGGAGGTGCAGTAGTAGGAGCAGTCTCCTCAAGATTAATGACCTGTGGAGGGGGCTGAGATGTTTGCCCCTCTTGCGCTTGTGTTGATGATCCTTTCAGAGGTGCTTGTGTGGCCTCATATTGCCCCAATTTTTCTTGTGCCTTCAGAAGTTCTTTGTAAACAGAAATTAACAGAGCAGTGGAATCCTGCTCATACCTTTGTTTTGCCACTTCATCGGTCTGTGGATGGATAGTGGCTGGAAGTTTAACCTTCTTCCTTAGTGCAGCCATATCAGCATCTCTGATTTTTAAGATCTCTTGTATCCCTTTAATATCATTGGGATTGTGCCCAATCTCTATGATGATTTCTTCCAGGGTTTTGATCCTGTTGTCTTTGGCCTGAGAAGAGGCTCTCTCTAGCTCCAGCTGGGAAGCTGTAGCATTCAGACTGCTTGTTAACTTGTAGTTGTCCAAGGTCTTATCGGCCAATGAAGCATACACCATTTCCCCTGTTTGTTTATGCAACTCAATTTTGTCCATGGGGTGTATGTCTTTGGCAAGGACCTCTAAATTGGTCCTGAGATAATCAGCAGAAGACTGTGGCTTGAGTGCCGTAGGCATAAAATGACTCAATGTCAGTTTGCCCTCACCTACATCAAAAGCAGACATGAGTCTCTGCTGATTGGAAGGAGCCATGTTAAGTAGGTGATTGTATAATTGAACTTTGATTGGGTCACTCCTACTCTTAATGTCTATGAACTGCTGCTTTATGCTCACTCTTTCCTCTTTCTGCTGGCTGGAGGAGCTGACTTCCCCTCCCATTGTCCTGTCTAGTTCCTGCTGGGAGGAACTTGCTGAAATTTCTTGACTTGGTGGGCCCATGCCCAATGCTTCTCTGATGGCTATATCCTCTTCTGGAAAATCGTTGAGTCTTTGCCTTTTCTCTCCTTGATTGATAGAGGATGTCAAGGGAGTTTCTCTTTCCCTTTTCCTAAAGACAAATGTGTCCTCCTTTTGAGGGGTTTGGAGGACCGAGGCATCAAATGTAGAGTCTTGTCTTGTAGGCATGACTTGTTCAGTGGTCTGAGGAGTATCCACTGTTTCCTTTTGCTGGGCAGGCTGCTCCTGCCCTTGTTTTTCTTGCTGCTGTTCCTCTTGCTGTCCTATGTCTTCTTGTTGCCCTTGCTGTAACCCTTCTGCTTGTTCTTGTGCTTGCTGACTTTGTTTTTGCTGCTGTTCCTGCTGTTGCTCTTGCTCTGCCTCCATTTCCTTTTCCTTTCCTTTTTCTGATACTTTTCCAGCAACTTTTGTAGTTTGCTGTGGAGTAGTTGAAGAGGAGGCTGCTGCTCCAATTTGTGTGCTTGGCAGTGAGGGGACCTGTGCATAAAACTCAAGGTCAGCCATCTTCTTTTGATTGTTCAGAGCTCTTTGATCAAGCTCTTTTTGAGTTATATCTTCTTCTAGAGTTCCCCTTTTCCACTTGCTTTGATTGGCATATTTTTCAATTTGGGAGAGGCTATGATGACCGTAAGCAGACAGTTTATATTTGAGTCTCCTCATTGTGATGAAGTTGTTGGGGTCATAGGGTTTCCATATAAAACTGTACTTCAAACCAAATCCCACCAGTATTCTATCTGCCTCCTTCCACCCTTCATCCCTTTCATTGTAGACTAAATGGCCAAGTTGGCTCTTGATTTTCAGCTGTGCTTTCTTGCCTCTGCCTGAGAAGTGGAACATATCCACATAGCCAAACTGCCTGAAGTATTCTAAGGCAAATAGCCTCATGGGCACAAATTTGGGTAGTCTAAATGGGGGTAACTCACACCCATATATTCTGATGACGGTGTGGTGTTGGTAAAGATACCAGTCCCCAATACTGTATACTTTTGACAAATGTAGGCACCTTTTCATGTCCTCTGTCAGTCTAGGAGGAGGTGAACCAATCAGTAGAGTCAAGGCTGGATGGATGAAAAGATCAATAAACTCACAGTAGGTGTATGGAGAGTAGCATGATACGTGGAAAACAGATGTCCAATACACTACTGATCTCAGATTGCCCTGTGCATCTACTCTCTTCTTTGGGAAGGAGAATTTATCATGCTGGAAGTATATGAGCAGATGATATAGGTAGGAGGTGTACCTAAACACTCTTTCTCTTGGCAAATTCATCAACTGTTCATGCATTTTGTCTGATATGTATGTTGCATAATCATAGTGGATTGGTTTCCTTCCTGGGGAGAACATAAGCATCATTTGTATAACTGTTTCATCAATATGTTCTATTGAATCATATCCCAGGATGGGACTGATCATGTCAACCAGGTCTTGGCCCAATTGATTGAGGTAAACGCAGTTGATGGGAGGAGTCTGCAAAGTGTCAGCCTTGATGAAGAGCTGGTTGACCTTAGTGATTTGGGCCTCTGTGGTTCTGGCTCCCTGTACTATTAAATCAGCTAGTGACAGAGGGACCAACTTATGCTCTGTCTGGAATTGCAACATCTCCCTGATGGCTTCAGGGGTAATGAGGAACAGGATTGAACCTTCAGCATCTAGCACTGCTCTCTGGGATGCATCATAGTGTTCAGCAACTATGTGCACAAGCTCAGGGAATTGATTAACCTGAGGAAGTTTGAATATTGGGAGGAATGACTCCCAAATTCCCAGGATGTCTGTCCCCCTCTCATGTTTGATCTTTATCTCGTTTAATATTTGCAGATGGAACCTGCTTCTGCTCAGCATTTCCTCTGCTATCTTGTAGTCCAGGTCTGCCAATGCTCTGGTGTCAAATGTTCTATTAGGAACATTTAGGGGAGCCACATTGAGGGCTATGGGAGCTACAGGGGGGTCCATGACTTTCCTTTGAGGTTTCTGTTTTGCTTAGGGATTGTGTCACTTATGTAGATCAATAACAACAGAGTTTCTTTGCAGAGAAGGGTGAAAGTGCCTGAGAAAAGGTGAATGTAGGGTCTGCAGCAGTTGAAATGCTGCTTTATGGCAATTAATAGCGAAGCTTAGCTTTTCTGGCACCTTTCAATGGTAAAATTTGGTTTCAAATGCGCCTGCCACGATTGCGCAGACAGGGCCTGGTTTCTTAGCAGAATGCCACTGGGAAAAGGCTCGGCTGGTGTTTTCCGAAGTGATAATTGGAACTTCAATGCTTTACTGAGGAATTCAGTAGTAAATTTCTGATTTTCGGCTTCCTTTAAGCTTCTCAAAGCGTTAAATAGATAATTGCAGGCGCACAGAGAATGAATGATGAGGAATACCTGGTAAAACAACTAGCAGAGGTCGTGACCGCAGGTTGAACTGGTGCGCTGGAGGTCTTCTGGTCAGTTTAGCAGGTTGGTAAACAATTTGGACGTTGATTGCATGCAGAGCAGAATAACGACGAATACACAAAATGACCAAAAAACGCGAACTTTTGGCTAAAATAGACCTTTTTATGTTTTTGGCGCGAATTCGTGCTGACGTCAGCATGACGTCATTGGTGGGGTCAAGGTCGGATGACGTCATGCTGACGTCATCGGGTGACGTGGCGCTGTCTGGTTGGTACACGGTGGCGGTGACATGGCAGGACAGGTGGACCAATGGCAGGGACAGGGAGGTCGACGGGGCAGCGTACCTGGGTGACGGGGCGCTGACGCGTTGCTGATGCAGTGATGACGTGGGTAGGCGGGATGAGGGAATCCGGAAACCGCTAATGGTTTCATATCGTACCGCCTCTTGTACGGGGGCGGTATCCATCGGCTGTACCTCCGACGCGTGGTGGTGAGGACACGTAGCAGTGGGATGACGTCCTTCAAATACGGACGTCGGGAGATAAGTCTCGTACAGCGGATGAGCTCCGACATCAGGATAACCGTTGGATCTGCAGCGGATAATCGGACGGTGATCGGACGAATGAGATGACAGGGGGATAGTACGTTTAACTGTCAGGCGTCGGACAGACTCTGACACGACCAGGGCCGTCAGATCTGGAGGGTCTGATCTAACGGTCATCGGATGAGCTGACATGTGCGCTGTATACGGAAGCTGGCGGGGGTATATAATCGGGTTTTATATGATTTTCCAATGTAATTTTAAAAAACATTATATGCGCTAACCTTGGCTATAGGGCGGAAAAGTGGGTTTTCATGCTTATTTGCCCTTTGAAGCGGGTAAGGTGGGGATTTAGGATCTTTATGGGGTTTTTATGTGCAAAGGGGTAAAAATAGGGGAATTTAGCTCATGAAGGAGAGGGGGTAGCTGGCCTAGGCTCATCAACATGACCTGGTGTCATTTGATCCCTGACTCGAGACTTTATTGGCTATAATGCCAAAGGGGTGGGTATTTATAAGATTTTGGGATTTATACACCTTGGTGTTAGTAATATTAGGGGAAGAGGCGATATGAGGATTTATACAATAGAATTAGTGTTAATATGAATGAAGGGAGCAAATGAAGGGGATCTCACTGAGTTTATATGAAATTGATTTAGTTTTGAGAGTAGATCAAAATGAAAAGATTTTAGACAAGAAATGTGGCTTCTGAATGAACCAGAACCACCTAAAAACCATGATCTTTCTCCATAAATCTCAGCTAAAAGAAAGGGAATGTTAGTAATGAAATGAAGGGGGAGAGGGAGGTTAGTCATGCTCCCAGCTGTTAATCTCTTGCCTTGCTGCCCACCATCACCACCTTGCAATGATAGGGATACCTTTCTGCAACCCCAACTACCTACCCATCTGCTTACCTAGCATTTTTTGTTTCTCCTTGGAGGGTGCACTTGGACTTGCAAACCCTTACTTGCCTTTTCTTTTCTTTGGCTTTTTGTTTATTCTTTTCTATCTACTTCTAACCTTATCTCTTCCAAGGTCCCAGATTGAGCTGTTGGAAACCTTTTCTTCTCTACCTAAACTACTTGTCTGCCAAGATTAGGCTGTTTGGACAGACTTCTTTCTCTATTCTATAACACAAAATTGAAACATGGCATGATCCAGGTTAAACTGTTGGATCATCCATCAAAATTTGTAATAGGGTCATCAACGTTTGAAACACTTTACACACCTTCTTGCTCTTTAGGAAATATGGGATCTTTGTGAACTCAAAGCAGAGCATATTTGGACTTTCTCTTGCCAATCATGAAATATGAAACCTATTGGTATAGGTATCCAACAGAATCAGTCAAAGGGTTTCTTCTAAAAGGTATGTACGGATTTTTAGAAGAAGTTTCTGCCACTTGTTTCTTAATGTCGACCATCTCATTAGACATGGTTTTCAAAACTTTTTGTAATCCTTCTAAATCGAATGGATCTTTCGATTGTTTTTTCTTGGGATCTTCCTTGAAAGAAACCTTCTTGGATTTTCGTTCTTCTATCGCGTTTTTCTTTTCTAGGGCTATAATACATTTCTCTACTGCTATTGCTTCTTTCATATTTTCAGCTAAAGTTGTTTTGTTAGCCCTATCAACGAAGAGTGCTATGTTTGATGGTAAATCAGTGATGTACCATTCACTTCGCACTTCTTCGCTAGGCTTGGAAGCAGTAGGAATTTTTTTTAAGAGTTTATTGAAACGTGAATTGAAATCTTTGATAGGTTCTTTTGACTCGGCCCTAAGGTTAGACAGGTCGTTGATCAGTGTTGCCGTAGACCTGTCATCACCAAACTTAACAAGGAATTGTTCTTGGAAGATATCCCAACTAGTGATAGATCCAGATGGTAATGAAAAATACCATGATCCGACTGCTCCTTGCAGAGTATAAGGAAAAATTCGAACGACATCATCTTCGTTGGTAACTCCATTGAGATTTATGGATAGCATAAAGTTATTTATATGTTCTTCCACTAGCATGCCTGCCTCAGGATTAAACTTAGGCAGCCATTTTTCAGGATGGGCCGGTAGCTGACTCAAGGGTGCAGGTATTAAGACCGCCCCTGGGTTATTCCATGGAGATTGGGCCATCGCTGATCTATTAACAGAGGAAAGTGCAAAAGATGATCCCTGTGGTTGAGAAGATGAGGATATTACGACTCCAGATGATTGAGAAGGAGATCTGGGAGTACCGGTGGACTGATGGACAATGATATGAAGTGGAGGAGTGGATGGTTGACTTTGCGGTGGAGAGGTTGAGATGGATGATGATGATGAAAGAGTCTCACTATCAGACCCTTTAGGAGATTTCCTTGCTCTCTTCCTTGTGGGTAGAGGTAACTCGGTTGGCTGAACGCAAAATTTTTCGCTCTTTAATCTGGTAATAGGATGAGCAAGATTATATTGAGAAGTCACGCTACCTTGAGATTTATCAGATCTTTGAGGAGATATAGAAAATCACTGAAGTTTGTGAATCAAAGATTCAACTTTAGGAGGTTCAATAGTAGATTGTTCTGAAATGTCAGGGTTTGTAGCAGCGGCTGTTGCTCTTGCGACTTCTGGCTCTGGATTTAAAAATTCTAAATTCAATGGAGAAGTCGGGGGAGATGGTGAGGGGGATTTACTCTCAGAATGGTATTTAGATTTAGACTTGCTTTCCATTCACAGTTAGAGGCCCTCCTTCTAGCGCCAAATATGTTGAAGCCCCAAAAATCGGGTCTACAACAAGGGGGATACCCACCCGGTCCGGACCTTGGTTAGCAGCTGTTACACTAAAATTTGTCACCATGACTATTTGCAGTCAGTATGGCTCCATCAATAACCATACTGTCCTCCTTGGCAAGTCTTATACCTCTGCTCCTCATGTCAAACTCCAAAAAAGAGAGAAAGCCTTTAAAAAATCAATATAACTTTGGTTTCGCACTTTCTCTTACTTTTACCTGCGTGCCCGCACCTCAAGTACATAATACCTGCGTACTTGTACGCTCTGTCTGTAAAGGGGTGGGTGCGTACCCCTGTAAAAGTCAAAAGGCGCAAGTTTTACTTCAAAAAACTTACTTGCGGTCGATTCTAGAGCATTCTAGAAGATGGTTTGATGTGGATTGAGCGCCTCCAGATGGTTCATGCATCCCAATGAAAGAGGAACTTATCCCATGAAGAGGGGAGCTATCCCTTTGAAAGAGGGGCTTATCCCATTGATGGTGGACCTGATTAACTTCCTCCAAAGCATTATAAATACAGGCATTGGGCCAGAGGCAAGGGAGGTTGAAAGCTGAACATTCCTAAGGGTAGATGCTGTTGAAATTAGGACTCCCTTATAGAGCTTGAGAGGAGAGATCACATTCCTTTCTTAGCTTCATTTGGAAGTGGGTGAGCTGATCAAAGTAGAGGAGAACTCTTGCTGGACCCTGGGAGGGACCTGCACAACACCAAGGCATTGGTTGTAAGGTTTCTTTTATTTCCAATTAATACAATTAAGTTCATTTTTCTCAACAAGTTGTTATGTTATGAAACCAGCTCAAGAAAAGATAGATCAACGCCTTAGAATTCAGCCTCTTCGAGGGGGCAACCTCCTTTACATTACATAAATGAACATTTCTTGGATGATACAAATGACAAAACCTCCTTTCTATATATAGGAGTCTAAGGAGTCATAATATAATACAGCCGACCTAACAATAATAATATAAAGCCACAAAAATAACAATAGAGGGATTCTATGGGGCACAGAAATAACAATATGGGGGTAATAGGGGCACAACAATATAAATAAGGGGTATAACTACAATAGTAATGGGGTAATCACTAGTATTATAGGGACCCAACATGCCCCTCTCCTTCAAAAAAGTGTTGTCCTCAACGCTTGAGTAGTTCTGGATACTTCTGCATAAAATTCTCACCCTCCCATGTGGAATCTTCAGCGGATAAGTTCTTCCACTTTATAAGATACTCTGAAATTGATCGATTTCGTAGCTGTCGAGTTCTTGTTTCTGTGACTGCTTCCGGTTCCAATATAATTTTTCCTTCCTCATCAATTTCTGGCAATATTGTTTGAATTGGGAGCTTGTCACCTATAACCTTCTTTAAACATGAAACATGGAAAACTGGGTGCAATCGAGAAGCTGCAGGAAGCTCCAATTTGTATGCCATAGTACCAATCTTTTGCAACACCTTGTACGGACCATAATACTTTGGTGATAATTTATTATCCTTCTTAGCTTGCTTTAGGGACATTTGCTTATATGGTTGTAGCTGTAGGAATACCCAATCACCTACATCAAAACTTCTTTCACTGCGATGTTGATCTGCCTGTTGTTTCATTCTATTTTGTGCCAACACGAGGTTATCCTTTAAGAGTTGGAGGACTTGTTGTTGATGTTCGATGTGATGTTCCACTGCCTGAACCTTATAATTTTCTCTTAAATATGATGTGATGGATGGTGGTTGATACCCATAAAGTGCCATAAATGGGGTCATTTTTGTTGCTGTATGGAAGGAAGTGTTATACCACCATTCAGCCAGAGGCAACCATTTGACCCATTGTGTCTGTTTATCAGATACAAAGCAACGAAGATTGTTGGTATCATCCCATGACCCCCTTTTTCCTCCTAAAACATATCATTTGCCATTCCTTTTCATCATATATCTCTTAGAATCCTTGAAAATTGATTAATTAATAGTCCTATAGTTATTAAAATGCATTGAAATTGATTTAGGAAGTTTATTTTAAAGAATTAGAAGTTTTTGGTGAAATGGTTACAGGAAGTTCCAACATCCTGTAATTAGCTCATTATTTGACATGTGGCACAACAGCTAGGCTGGAGCGAAAGGCATGGATGAAAAGTAGAATGTCCAAGCATGGACAAACACCTATCCTACAGCAAAATCGACCCTCCTACATGCGCGGTCAACACAAGTCAAAGCATGGCACACTGGCGACAAAGGCAGCAACAGCAGCGCATTCTAATTTGATTTAGCTTTTGTTCTTTTTGAAATTAGTTAGGATAGAAACATTTTGAAAATCTCGATGTAGTAAAAGCGGCAACAGCCACATTCCGAATGTACATTCATTTTCGAAATGACATGGTTGTAATAGACATATGTAAATACAGTCGGGGTAATGAACAATGGTTAATCGTGGTATCATTCTAAAACAGAGTTTTTGAACTTAATACTAAGAATCCAGTTACAGTTACGACTCGTGTCTTGTGCATTGATTTGATAGTCGGTTGAATATAGTCCAGTATACCTCTAGAACGCGGACGGGCCCTGCGTTAAACCGGTATACTATCCTTTTCATTTTATTTGCACTCAGGGTATTATATGGTTTGCACAGTAGTTACGATTGGTTTCCGATTTCAATAGCTCTTGATTTCAATTGAATGTATATGGTTTGCGTTTATGGTAATGCTTGAACAGTCATCGCTGAGATCTTGAAGCGCGTCCTGTAAGGGATTCGATCCCTGTGTGTCTTTTAAAAGCAATGTCATGAACTTTATTTTCATTTCAAAATCCATTTATGATCTCTGTAAGGAGATCGAAAACTCGGTTTGCAATAATACACAGTGTTTAGGTTCAGTATTTAATTTGGTAAAAGCATTTAGTGATAGTATTATAATCAGGTATGTTATCAGAGTGACCTGAGTGTTTGCATGATAGGTAACATACCCCAATCTTCCGTAAAGAAGTATTGTGACCTACATCATAACCACTTAGCCAACAATCCTTTATTTCTATATACTTTAGACGCATGCCTCTAAGCTTACGCATCCTGGTCAATAATAAATATAGTCTAGTCTAGTACCCTAGCTAGAACACTACATTTTGCCGCCGTTGCCGGGGAGGCGTACTTAAAGGATTCAAACAAAAAGAAAAAAAATTCAACGCACAAAAATAAACAAAAACACAGTTAGAAATCATGTTCATTTATGCCTAGATTTAGAGACAGTCAAGGTAGATTTGTAAAAACCCCCACTAAAAACTAACCCATCATCATCAGGAGCAGACTCTCTAGGGAGTACAACACTAGCCGAGGAAGTTATCCAAACATTGGAAGAAAAATTTTATTCAGGACAGAAACTTACTCTTATTGAGAGGGAAACTTTATTCACACATAAATCGCAGAAGAAGCACTTTCCTAGACCTTCTACACAAGGAGAAAGTAGTACAGTTACCGAACAATCTTCCTTTCTCCTTTTTCCACCAAGTGACACTGACACAGAGAGACCAATTAGAATCGTTGAGGAAGGATCTGGATCAGTACCACACCAAGGCGATGAAGAGGAGTCAACTTTTAAGTTCCCTATACATGAACCACAGGAGGATGAGGAGATCAAAATGAAAAACATACCCCCATCCGTGCTACCAAATTTCTATGGTATGGCTTCAGAGGATCCAGACTCATTCTTGTTCGAGTTTGACATTGTATGTCGAACTTATGGCTATACAGATGATGCCCATAAGCTTAGATTGTTCCCAGCCACATTAAAGGCATCAGCCTTAAAATGGTTCATGGGGCTTGGTGAGCATGCTATAGTTGATTGGGATGGCATGAGGAGAATATTTCTTAGGAAATATCAGCCTTATTGCAGATCCAAAGATTCTAAAGATGATATCTTTAGAATGAGTCAGCAAGAGGATGAAACCTTAGAGGAATATTTAGAACGGTATGTCTACAACTTACAAAAATCTAAACACCGAACTATGCCTCCTGATCTGGTCCGCACAATATTCTTGAAAGGTATCCGAGAGGAATACATGGATGATCTCAACTTGATGGGCAAAGGTGACATTTCTGCCTTACCCTTTGAAGAAATCGCTGAGTTGTGCGAAAAGTATTCATGGAGTAAAGCTAAAATGGGAAAGAGAAGCCTGTCATCAAGGGTCACAAAATCTGCCTCTGCAAGTGTCACAAGGGCCGAAATAGGGAATCTTTTAGAAGAGTTTAAAACAGATCTGTTAAGCACTCTAGGGAACCAAATTGACACTTTAAAAGCCAAGAAGAAACAAGAAGATGAAGATCATATCATGGCTATCTTCTGCCCAAAATGCTGGAAGAAACATGCATTAAAAGATTGCCCTCTAGAGAACATCCAAGTTTGTGCTTTCTGTACTGAACATCATGATATGTTTAACTATCCTAAAGTTAAAGTTTTGAAGAACTGTAATATGGCAGCCAATACAGAGATGGAAAACGTGTATTACATGGGCACAAAGCGACCATGGTAGCCAAGGCCAGCACCCCAAGGTATGTTTCCAAATCAAAATCTGCAATTTCCTATGAATGATCAAATGTATGCACAAAACTCATGGAATGTACCCATGCCATGGCAGCACCAAAACCAACCACAACACCAATGGAGACCATCTCAACAGTACTCCCAATCTTATCATACATATCCTCAATCATACCCACCTTACTCACAACCATATCAACAATACCAACAGCCGTATCCATCACATTCTCAACCATATCAGCAGTATCCTCAGCAAGTTGTCTATCAGCCCCAACCTCCTCAACAAGAACTGCTTGCTCCTCCACCAATAAATGCACCACAACTGCAATTTCCAGCTAACTCACAACCTCCCAGACCCACTCAAATTCCTGCTCAAACTGTCCCAAATCCGAATTATAGAGTGTTAGCTACCTATACCAATAGGTTTCATATTTCATGATTGGCAAAGAAAATTCCAAATATGCTCTGCTTTGATCATGCAAAGATCCCATATTTCCAAGAGAAGACAAGGTGTGTATATAGCTTGACGTGGACTCAATTTTGATGGATGGTCCAACAGCCTAATCTGGATCATGCCATGTTTTAAATTTTCAGTTGTAGAATAGAGAAAGAAGTCTGTCCAAACTGTTTAATCTTGGCAGACAAGTAGCTTAGGTAGAGAAGTAAGGCTCCCAACTGCTTAATCTGGGACCTTGGAAGAAATAAGGGTAACATTAGATAGAAAATCAAAAGGAAAAAGCCAGAGAAAAGAAAAGGCAAATAAGGGTCTGCAAGTCTAAGTGCACCCTCCAAGAAGAAACAAAAAATGCTAGGCAAATAGATGGGTAGGCAGATGGGGTTGCAGAAGTGTCATTCCTTACAATTGAAGGTGTGCTAACCTATTTCACAAAGCAAAATCAATGGATTGAGAAGGTCTTCTTCTCCATCAGGTTGCAGCAAAACAAAGAAGCATGTCTAACTTCCCAATTTTCCCCTTTCCCATTCATTACTAACATCCCCTCATCAGTTGAGATTCATGGAAGAATTTGCGGTTTTATGGTGGTTCTTATTCCTTTAAAAGCCACATTTCTTGTCTAAAAATCTTTTCATTTTGATCTACTCCCTAAACTAAGTGATTTTCAAATCAACTTAGTGATATCACCCCTCATCCACCCTTTCATCCACATTAATCCCTAACTTCTATTATATAATTCCCCTATGTTACCCTTTCCCTACTATTATAACACCATGGTGTATAAACCCCAAACATTGTATAAATATCCCTCCCCTTGGCATTATAGCCATATGTCCTCTGTCAGGGATCAAATGGACATCTGGTCAGTTTGAGAAACCTAAGCCTTACCCCCCTTCCCCCTTCTGAATCCATTTGACCCATTAAACCCTTTATTTGCTAAGAAAACCTTATGAAAAACCCTTTTTACCCATAACCCGCTTCATTTGCAAAAAGCGCACAAATACCCACTTTTTCCAACTTATCCAAAGTATGGGCGCGATATTATTTTTCATTTGAAATTACGAAGAAAACCATATAATTCCGCCGAAACCCAAAGTCCCGCTGGGCACGCCTTTCAAAAGAAAATAATATTTTATTACTTCCCCGCTGCCGTATCATCTGCGCTATTCAGCGACCCGTCAACCATCCGATCGGGCGCCTTTGATCGGACGGCTAATATACATATCGGGTTGGGCCCGACGTCCGAAGATTAGCACCCGAGAAACTGTCAGAGGGTGACGTCAGGCCTCTGCCACGCGTCGCCCTCACAATTTCTCGGGTCGCCCTCTGACAAAACCGCGACCGTATCTAAGGCGGTCCGAGAAAAAACCATTACCGCCTATGATTTACCGCCGGTTCTGCTATGCCTGCGTCATCACCACGTCAGACCCACGTCAGTGCCACCCCGCCGTCGCGTCAGCACTCTTGTCCGCCCCTGCGCTGATATGTCTGCCACCTCATTATCCCCGTGGACCAATCACAGCTTGCCACATCACCCGGTGACGTCATGCTGACGTCATCCGACCTTGACCCCACATGCTGACGTCATCCCAAAAACGCGCCAATATGCCAAAAATCCATATTTTAGCCAAAAATTCGTGTTTTTTCCACTTTTTGCCAAAGCAACTATTGTTATTCCTACATGCATTTCACGACCAAATCAGCGCCAACCTGCACAACTCGACTCTGAAACCGTGGGCGCCTCCGTCGTACCTGCATTTGCAACTGTTATCGACAATTCGCAAGGTATTTCTCAAAATCGTTCCCTGCACCTGGTTTTATCCATATTTCTACAAGCAAACTGTTTAAGAGAGTGTAAAGCACTGAAATCACCATCAAGCATCCAGTGACCTGCACCCATTTCCAACTGGCAAGGCAATAAACCTTCTGCCAAGCCTGCATTTGACAAAATTGACCTGAATTCACAGGTAGTTCGCGCAGTCGTGAACTAGAAACCTCAAATTACATAAATTCACCATAGAAACGCTCTTGTCAGTCCTGCTACTGTTTTAATCAGTCCTATAAACGGTATTTCAATTGTTGTTTGCTCAATTCGCCCTCTGTCCCCTACAATTCACATTTACATTATAAAGAAACTCCTCTGCGTTGTTCTGCTCACTCAAAACAGTTTACATACAAGTCAGAAGCCTTACTAGCCATGGAAACACCAATAGCCCTGAATATTCAGCCTCTGAATGCCCCTCAAAGGGAGTTAGAATGGAAAGCCCTGGGAGATGTAGATTATCAGATGATAGACTGGTTCCCAATGGGTTCTAAGTTTAATATTCACATGCTAAATGAATTGAAAGCCCAACACCTTGGTGGAGCTGATATTTTAGGGATTTGGGACTCAAATTTGCCCATTTACAACCTCCCTCAAGTCAATGCCCTTCCAGACTTGATCCACAGATGCCAGGAATGCTATGATCCATGCCAAAGAGCTATTCTCAGTCCTACAGGCTCAATCTTGTTCCATATCACCCCAGAAACCATAAATGAGATGCTGCATTTCCACACTGCAAGGCCATTGACCCCTCTCTCCATGTTGGACTTAGTAAAGAAGGGGAGTAATTTGTCAAGTGCCCAGATCATCAAAATTAATCAGTTATTCATACAGCCAAGCTCTGAAACTATGAGAACTCCTCCTATTGGATATCAGTACCTGAATGACTTGGGCAGAATGCTGGTGGATTTGATCAACTACGTCCTGGGGTACAGGGGAATTGAGGATGTTGATGACACTATAATGGCAATGCTGTCCATATTTTCTCCTGGAAAGCCTCCAGCTGTACACTATGACTATGCCACATATATTGCAGAAAAGATCCATGAACAGCTAATGAATCTACAAAGGGAAAGGGTGTTCAGATACACCTCATACATCTACCATCTGTTCTTATTTTATCAACCAGATAGTTTCTCCATTCCCCTCAAGAAACTTAATGCCCAGGGGAATCCAAGGTCAGTTGTGTTTTGGACTTCAGTTTTTCATGATACTTCTAAATCACCATACACATATTGTGAATTCATAGACCTGTTCATTCACCCAGCTATGACATTGCTGTATGGTGTCCCTCCTCCAAGGTTGACTGATGACATGCAAAGAGTTCTCCATCTCTCCAAAGCCTACAGCATTGGTGATTGGTATTTTTACCAACACCACACAGTAATCAGAATATATGGCTGTGAGTTGGACCCTTATAGGCTGCCAAGGTATGTCCCTATGAGACGTTTTGCCCTAGAATACTTCAGGCAGTTTGGAAATGCAGACTGCTTCCATTTCCAAAGTAGGAATAAGAAGGTGCAGCTGAAGGTAAGGAACTAGCTAGGCCCTTTTCTATACAACAAAAGAGAGGAGGGATGGAAGGAGGCAGATATGATCCTAGAGGGACTCAAATTGCAAACCAGTTTCAAATGGACACCTTATGACCCTAATCATTTTATTTCCCTCAGAAGGATAAAATACAAATTGGGTAACTATGCACATGTAAGGCTGCCTCATGTTGAAAAGTATGACAATTCTTTGAGCTGGAAAGAGGGCACTCTAGAAGAGCCAATTACTAGAGAGCAGATGCTAGAAAGAGAGGCTAGGAATATTCAAAAAGAGGCTGACTTGGAAACTTGTGGACAGGTTTCCTTCTCATATCAAAGGCAACTTGGAACAGCTGCCTCATCTTCAAGAACACATCAGCAAGCTGCCATGGACACTCAACAGACATCCAGCAAAGGCAAAGAAAAGCAGGTGGAGCAGGAGCAGCCACCTCCCATGACTAAAGAGCAAACAGAAAAAGAGGTGGAACAGCAAGAAGTGTTGCAGCAGGAAGTGCATCACCAACCACAACACCAACAGCAAGAAAAACAAAGACAGGAGCAGCCTGTGCAGCAAGAGCAAACAATGGAAGCCCCAAAATCCACTGAGCGACAGCCACAACAAACTGTGCCTCCAAGGAAAGAAACATCAGCTGAAGCATCAATCCTCCAAACTCCACAAAAGGAGGATACAAGCAGGAAAAGGGACAGAGAGACTCCCCTTACAACATCGACAACTTATGGGGAGAAAAGACAGAGAATGAATCCTTTCTCAGAGGAGGAAATGCCAATGGGACAGTCTTTGGGCATGGGCCCACCTAGCAGGGAAGCATCCGCAAGTTCCTTTCAACAGGAACAGGACAGAACAGTGGGAGGAGAAGTCAGCTCCTCAAGCCAGCAGAGAGAAGGTGAACTGAGCATCAAACAGCAGTTCATTGACATAAAGAGGAGGAATGAGCCAATAAAGATACAACTATACAATCATTTGTTGAAAATGGCTCCCACTAACCAGCAAAGACTGATGTCTGCGTATGATGTTAGTGAAGGCAAAATGATCATGAGTCATTTTTTGCCAGCTGTAGCACAGCCCCAGTCCCCTGCAGATTATATAAGGACCAATCTTGAGGTCCTTGCCAAGGACATCCACCCAATGGACAAAATTGAATTGCACAAACAAACGGGTGAGATGGTGTATGCCTCCTTGGCAGACAAGACATTGGATAATTATAGGCTAGAGAATAGCCTTAATAATACAGCTGCCCAACTTGAGTTGGAGAGAGCATCCTCTCAAGCAAAGGACAACAGAATTAGGTCCTTAGAAGATATAATCATAGAGATTGGGCATGATCCCAAGGATATCAAGGGCATACAAGAAATATTGAAGTTGAGGGATGCAGACATGGCAGCTTTGAGGAGAAAGATCAAAATTCCAGCCACAATTCACCCTCAAACAGATGAAGTTGCCCAGCAGAGGCATGATCAAGATGCCACAGCTTTGCTGGTGTCTCTATATAAGCAGCTAATCCAGACTCAAGAAAAGCTGGGAGAATCAGAGGCTGCACAGGCAGCATTACAGGCAGCTTTGAAGCAAAAAGAAGAAGGTCAGACCTCCCAGCCTCCTCCTGAAATAATTAACCTTGAGGAAGCTGCTCCAACTACTGTTCCTCCTCCTCAACAAACAGAATGGGCAGCACCACCACCAACAACAGAGCAGGCCCCAAGCCTGGACATGCAAAAGCTGAGAAATGAGATTCAGGCCTTGGAAGCACAAATGACAGAATTAAATGAGGCCAGGGAGAAATTAGCCAAGGTAAATGAAAGATATGACAAATCCAAGCAGACTGTGGCAGAAAAGGGCAGGGAAATAAAAGCCCTCAAAGACAGGATAAAGGAGCTAGAGAAGGAGCTCCAACTGGATAAAGTAGTGGCTGAGATCAAGACAGTGCTATGGGCCAATATTGGCTAGTCTATTACTGACCAATGGCAGTATATTGAGACAATTCATGAGCAGCTGGAGCTCATTGCGAAAGCACAGAAGGAAATTCAGAGATCAAGGACAGCTCTAAGCAATATGCCTGAAGTTGCCACCAGGATGATCAATGTGCTCAATAATAGAACAAGTGCTCAGTTAGCAACTATGGGAATTTCTAACAGGACTGAGACTATTTTGTTGATAAAGAGGGTCCTTACACTGAGAAGCTTAGTGCAGACATTAGAGAGAAGGACCCAAGACATGCAGACCGAGGTGAACAGATTTATGGACAAATTTGTGGTATTACAGAACAGAGGTCTCCCTGGCTTACTGAACAGTGCAGGAAGACTGCTTACCCATGAGCAGTATGCCAAGAGGGTCAACACATTCGCCACAATTCAGATCACTGAAAGGCCCAGCACCTCAGAGGAAACAGGGCCAGCTACAGGACAAAGTCTCTACAACAGGGTAGAGAATCTATTCTTTATAATGAATGAAATTAAACACCTGTTTGAAGTGCCTCCCAATTTCTATAAATACACAGAGGCAGATGAGACTATGGATGCAATTCTTAGGCATCAACTGCCCACACAGGAATGGTGGACTAAGGCAATACAGATGATCTTATAGACCAGGAAGCCATTCTTCAAGTTTTTCATCAAAAAATACAAATTGGCATGCACAGGAAAACTTAGTAAAATCAGCATGCATGAAAAGATGAAAGCTGAGCCAACTCAGCAGAACTTTCGGCCAGCAAGTCAAGATGGATAGCTACAGGTGACAAAGCCGAGAAGTTACGGCAGAGCAGCCACAAAAGCGCATTTTCCAGCATTTAAAGCATATCGTTCCAACCGACTCAGTGGCCTCCAAAGGCCAAAATATCTTCTGACTGATAGAAATGAGCATTTATGTTGTATTAAAGGCAGCAATAACTTTTTATCTGTTGTTCTGTACAAAGTTGGTGAAACATTTATTTCTCAGATGACTCAACACCTTAGATATTTTGTATTACCGTTTGTATATATTTGCCCCTCGCATAAGCTTGCGGGGGTTGTTGTTGATTTCTTTTGAAGAAGTTTCCTATGCTGTAATCTTTGCAGAGTTTAATAACAGAAGTAATGGAATTTCTGAAGTTCTGAGTTGTTTGAATGCGTTCATGGTGTTTGTTGAAGTTGGCAGGATCCCTGTGCATCTCATATACAATAAGTTTTCTGTAACTCTCTTCGTTTTGTGTTTCAATCTTTTACAACCCATAAATGTTTCTAAGTTCTAAGTATTTAGCAGCAAAGAAAAAGAATAGCCTTTAGGATTTATTCATGGAATACCCTGAGCTCAATCTATGTTGTTAATGAATGTTTTCCTCAGTTATAATCTTGATAAGTGTAATTCTTAATTGCTACACTTTCAGAATATATCTTTCACAGTGACCCTTGTTTCAGGAATTCAAGTTTGCTCCTGAGCAATACATTTCACTTTCACAGCATTAGCTTAATGGAGAATTCTTAATTGCTTTCCATTGGCTAAACATGCATCATCATACATCATCACTTAAGCTTTAAATTTTGTTTGTTGGGATACCCAATAGGCCCTACAGTCTGAACATTCCCACTGAATCATTTCAAACATTTCACAGCTCTAGACTCCATTGCCCAATGAAATACAACTGTCTAAACATTACATCTTAGGTATTGAAAGACATCCTTCAACCAAAACATAAACAAAAACCTGAGCATAATAGCTAGCCTAAAATACTATCATAACAGAGACAAATCATAAAGAGAGAGTCCTCTCTGATTACAGTTTGGCTAGAAACTGTAATCCAAATATTGGTTAGTGGTTACCCCGGCCGTATTCCCTTGGGAGTCTTAGGGAACAACCTGGGAGTTAACATAATTGGCGACTCCACTAGGAACAAGCATACTTTTCAAACTGTTGTCTATCCATAGACAGTGGTTCTAAAAAATGCTTAAACAGTCCCTTAAACAATCCTAAAATATCTTAGAAAATACCAAAAACAAATTCAGAAGCTGGCTCCTAAAAAGGAAACCAGGCACACTAGGTCAAACCCTGACCCAAATCCACCAGCTGTGTTTGAGAATCCTAATATAATCCCTAGAATCATTAGGAAGCAGCAAAGGCAGGAAAATCCTACTGATTTGACTCCTGAGACAGCCCACCCTGAACCAGTTCCAACCCCAATCAAGGTTCTATTTAGGTCTACCCCTGTCTCCCCCAGTTCACCATCTACATCTCAAAGCCCTCCTTTCACATCTTCACCCACTGCACATATCCCCTTGAACAACACCCTAGGTGCTGCTACACCTGTTACCCCTGTGGTACACACCGTTCCTTTTATCCCAGTTGCTCCTGTAAATCCCCCAAACCTTGTGAATATGGCTAACAGATATGCACCCTTGCAGTTACCAGCTAATGCTGCAGCTCTACCCCAAGACTACCAAACTAAAATCTCATATTTTGACTCCACTGGCCATTTTACAGCTATTCAGCATGCCAAAAGGATGCAAGACCATTTTGAGACCTATGAAATAGATGATGACAGTGTGAGAATGAGGATGTTTGTTCAAAGTCTGACTGGGGATGTAAGAACTTGGTTTAGATCCCTGAATGCAAATTCCATCACAACTCCTGATGAGCTTTATCAAGCCTTTACTAACAGATGGGAGAAAAAGAAAGATCCTCTGCACATACTTGGCGAATATGACACTATCAAAAGAGGTCCCCAAGAGACTGTTTTGGAGTATTGTGCAAGATTCAACAATGTTTATAACGCAATCCCACAAAATTTAAGACCTCCCCCTGATTTGGCCTTATACAAATTTCCTGATGGTTTTGATCCTGATATGGCCTACCAGTTGAAGGAGAGAGCTCCTGAAACCCTTGCAGATGCCCAAAAGGTTGCTGTCACAGTGGAATCTAACCTGATTGCCAAAAGAAACAGAGCAAGGTTGGAAAAGAGAACCACCTTTAAAGAAGAACCCTCAGCCTTTGATCAAAAACTGGATGCAATACTCACTGGTATGAAGAGATTGGGAGATAGAGTGGAATCAGTTGAGAGAAAGTCATCATGGGAAGCACCACAAAACAACCCTCCTAGGAATCCAAATTTTAGGAGAACTCAAAATCCAAACGTTGGCAAGGCCAATTCTGACCCAGACATAAGACCCCCTTTCCAAGAGAATTATGCTGAGACTTCCACAGTAAGTGAACCCAATGAAGATCCCCACATTAATCTAATGGGTTTGGATGGTGAAAGTCAAGTTTTTTTAACACAAGAAGATCATGAGAATGATGAAATCAAGCTGTTCCAAACCAAATCAGGTGAGTCATTTGACTTTAAGCAGGGCTATGACACAGCTGTTTATGAAGTCCATAAACAATACAAGCTAAGGAGCAGAACTGTAAATGTAACTCAGCCTGAAAAGACAAAGGACAGCCAGCAGCCCAAAAGAGCCATTGTCACAGAACCAAGTAACAAAATTGGTCCAAATACTGATGAGGTAACCATTGAGGAAATAGCTGAAGCCTTTTCCTCAAAACAGCAGCCAGTAGATCCCTCACCCTTGAAGCCCAACCTAAGTAACACCTCTCAAGAGATGAGTAAGAAGGGCAAGCCTCAAGATCAAGATAAGAATCAAGAAGAAGAGTTAGTGAAAAAGGAAAGAACTGTCATCCACAGCCAAAAGACCCAATCTGAAAAACCCTTTGACCTAGAAACTGAAATTAATAAATTGAAGATAGCAATTCCTCTCTCAGAATTGGCCAAACACAGCATCTACAAACAACAAATCAGGAAATCCCTCCAACTTACTAGCAACAAAGATGATGTTAATGTGTTGGATGATACCCCAGAGCTACTTTTTGGCCCAGAGGTAGATGGAAAGACAGCAGGCGTAGGCATTTTACCTTTCTACGTCAGCCTGCATGTTCATGACAAGATATTGCACAATGCAATGTTTGACTCGGGTGCCTCTCACAACCTGATGCCCAAATCAGTCATGGAAAGACTAAACCTGGATATTACCAGACCATACAAGGACCTGTTCTCCTTTGATTCCAGCCAAGTCAAGTGCTTAGGCCTAATAAAAGATCTATGTGTGTCTCTTGTTCAGTACCCAAACAAAACAATTCTAATGGATGTGGTAGTTGCTGACATCCCACCCAAGTATGGGATGCTGTTATCAAGGTCATGGGGGGCTAAACTTCAAGGTTCCCTACAGTTAGATATGTCATACGCTACCATCACTTTTTTTGGGCGACCAAAGAGATTGTACAGAGAAACATTAATGAAATACATGGTCAGCAGTGAAGAAAAGCCTCAAAACTTTCCCATATATGCTGTCCATTCAGACATAGACTCATACATTCTCTTCATTGATAATACAACTCTCTCAGATAATGAGGTTGAACCCAAGACACTCATACAAGAGGAAGACACTAATGAGCAAACTGCTACCCAAGAAACAATCATTAAGCAAACATTAAACACAGCTGCTGCTCAAGAAAGCGAACAGGTTCCATCAAGTGAGGAGACTGCCCTAGAAAACAAACCAGATGGCAAACCAGAGCTTCAACTTACAATTCCAGCACACAAGGAGGTCATTAAGTTCTCCCTGGAACGAGACATCCTATGGTTCCTTGAATTTGATGGGTCAGTCAACAAATTAGGGGCAGGAGCTGGAGTTTGGATACATAATAAACAAGACAGTCATGCAGAAGGCCGAGCCTATAGACTAAATTTCAAGTGTACTAATAATATGGCTGAATATGAAGCTCTTTTACTAGGCCTCAAGCTAGTAAAGTTCTTACAAGCCACAAAAGTCTCAATTATGGGGGATTCGGATTTAGTCATCCAACAAGTGAAGGGAAATTTTGTCACCAATGACAAGAGACTGAGGTCTTATAGGTCTGCTGTGGCTGAATTACTAAGCTTCTTCTCTGAATTCCAAATCACCAAGATTTCTAGGACCCATAATCTTCGTGCTCATAGTTTAGCCACATTTGCAAGTACCTGCAAGCTGCCTTTTGAGCCCCATCATCACTTTACAGTTGAGGTAAAGCACAGACCTTCTGTCCCAAACAATGTCAAAGACTGGCAGGTATTTGAAGATGATGCACAAATAAACAACTTCTTGACCTTGCAACAAGAATTTGCAGGACTAAATATTGACACTGAAAGAGCAAGTCAATCACAAATACTTGAAAGAGCAAGTCAATCACAAATACAGTTTGAACAGACTAACCACCCAATATCACCCAAAACAGCAAAACAAATGCTAAATCCAACTATTTTCAACAAGGAGAACATACAACAAATTCAACAAACCAATCATGAGGAAGTAGCTGTTGTAGAGGCTGAAATCATAGAGCTGAAAGACAATTTTCTCCCAACAGGCCTAGCTCCATTAGAAGACATCTTTGACTCAAATGACATCCCTAGAAAACCAAAAATGCAGCCCCTAAATACAGCCACTGAAGAATGCAACATTGGCACTGTTGATAAGCCCAAGATAATAAAGCTATGTGCATCTCTGCCTCCTGACCAAAAACCCAAATACATTGACCTTTTCAAAGAGTTTCAGGATGTCTTTGCATGGGGTTATGAGGATTTAAAATCCTATGACACCTCTGTTATCCAGCATACTATCCCTCTCAAGCCTAATCAGAAGCCATTTAAACAAAAATTGAGAAGGATTAATCCCATGCTCCTCCCTTCAATTGAAAAGGAATTGCAAAAAATGTTTAAAGCAGGCATCATAGCACCAATCAGGTTTTCTGATTGGATTTCAAATTTGGTCCCTACAAGAAAGAAAACTGGTGAAATAAGGCTTTGTGTGGATCTTAGGAACTTGAATCAAGTATCCCTCAAGGACAATTATCCCTTACCCAAGATGGATCACATTCTTCAACGGGTGGTAGGTGCCTCAAGGATCTCATTACTTGATGGATTCTCAGGTTTTAATCAAATCTTAGTACACCCTGATGATCAAGACAAAACTGCATTTACAACCCCATGGGGAGCTTTCAAATATGTAAGAATGCCTTTTGGATTGAAAAATGCAGGGGCAACGTTTCAAAGAGCAATGGATATTGCTTTTGCCAAAGAGATTCATGACTTCCTTGTCATTTATTTGGATGACCTCACACCCTTCTCAAAATCTGACCAAGAACATTTGAAACACTTGAGGCAGATCTTCTTAACATGCAGGAAATATGGAATTTCCTTAAATCCCAAGAAGTCTCTGTTTGGTTTGGAAGAAGGCAAGCTGTTAGGACATATCATTTCAAAGGATGGCATAAGAATTGACCCAGATAGGATACAAGCTATCTTACAAATGCCCCACCCAAGAAATATCAAAGAATTGCAAGCATTCTTGGGAAAGATCAACTTCTTGAGAAGGTTTATCCCAAACCTAGCAGAACTGATCAGATTACTGAATAATATGCTAAAGAAGGATTCAAAAGTGAAATGGACAGTTGAAGCAAATCAAGCCTTTGAAGGTATAAAATTGGCCCTTACCCAAACCCCATTCCTAACAAATCCTCAATTTGACAGGGAATTTATCATATTTTCTTTTGCTTCCCAACACACAATTGTTGTTGTCTTGTTACAGAAAGATGACCAAGGAAATGAGAAACCCATTGCTTTCTTTAGTAGAGCTCTTAGAGATGCTCCCCTAAAATACCAAATCATGGAGAAACAAGCTTATGCTTTGGTCAAGGCCATCAAAGACTTTAGGATTTACATCCTCTATTCACATGTTATAGCTTATGTACCAAGTCCCATTGTTAAAGACATTCTCACCCAAGAAAATTTAGAGGGCAGAAGAGGAAAGTGGATTGCCAACATTTTGGAATTTGATATTGAGATAAAACCTACAAAACTAATAAAAGGGCAAGGTTTGGCCAAACTAATGACAGAAGAAAACTTCCAAGCCTTAGACATCAACCAGCTGGACAGTGAACCGGAGCTGGCGACTCCAAAGATCAATGTAGCCTTTGAACAATCCCCTTGGTACTCTGATATATGTTATGTATTGCAAAACCTGTGTGCTCCCCCAGGATTGTCCAGAACTAAATGTAGATTCTTAAAAATGAAAGCCTCAAGATTTTGTGTTATGGACGGAAATTTGCTTTGGAAAAACCATGAAGGGATATTGCTAAACTGCTTAATTGAGGATGAGACTAACAATATCATGAAAGAATTTCATGCAGGTGACTGTGGTGGACACTTGTATTGGAAGTCCACTGTGGATAAAATACTGAGGGCTGGTTACTATTGGCCTACCCTATTCTCTGATGTTAAAAAGTTTACTACATCATGTCATAAATGTCAAGTGTTTGAGGGAAAGAGAAAGTTACTACCACTTCCCTTAAGGCCTATTGCAACAGAGAGACCTTTTCAACAATGGGGCTTGGATTTCATTGGGGAAATTCATCCCTCATCCTCAGGCCAGCACAGATGGATTCTAACAGCTACAGACTATTTCATTAAGTGGATTGAAGCTGCTCCATGCAGACAAGCAAATGATTCAATAATCATTCAGTTTTTGGAGAATAACATATTGGCTAGATTTGGCTGCCCTGACAAAATAATAACAGACAATGCTACTGCTTTCAGATCTAAGAAGATGGTGAATTTCTGCCACAAATTTCACATTACCTTGGGCCATTCTACTGCATACTATCCCCAAGGAAATGGCCTTGCAGAATCATCAAATAAAAGCCTGGTAAACATTATAAAGAAGGCGTTAGAAGAAAATAAAAAGAATTGGCATAAGAAGCTTGTCAATGCCTTATGGGCAGATAGACTAACAACCAAGAGATCAATTGGGGTCAGCCCATATGAGTTGGTTTATGGATTAGAAGCCAAATTCCCTTCATCACTAGGAGTTCCTGTTATGAAACTTCTTCAAGAAATTCAAGCTGAACCAAATGATATGCAAAGAAGGATCAATCAAATAATATGTTTGCAGCAAACTAGAGATACTTGAATAAGGCCTTTGACAGAAGGACCAAGGCAGAATATTTCAACATTGGTGACAAAGTCCTCACGTGGGATTCAAGAAGGGAAGATAAAGGAAAACATGGAAAATTTGATTCCCTTTGGAGAGGACCATTTGCTGTCCAAGCAGTACAAGGAAACAATACTTATTTCCTTAAAAGTATTAATGAAATTGATTTGGATGAAGGTCCTGTGAATGGCAGGATGCTGAAGCACTATTTTGACTACTACCCATAAGTGCAGTCTAAGTTTCCATTGTACATATTCAAGTGTATATATTACTCTCTGTAGGATGTAAAAATGCAGTTTCTCAAGTTTTATTAACTATCAGCAAAAGGCAAATAGGATCAGAGATCTACTAAGATGGGAAGAGCACAATTTTGGCATTTTAAAGCAGCATACTTCAAGTGTTGGTGAAAGCAGTCAAAGGCCAAGGCATTCTGACCTGCTGTTCTTGGTCTTTCAAATGAAAAACCATCCCCATGTGGAGCCACTGTTAGCTACCTATACCAATAGGTTTCATATTTCATGATTGGCAAAGAAAATTCCAAATATGCTCTGCTTTGATCATGCAAAGATCCCATATTTCCAAGAGAAGACAAGGTGTGTATATAGCTTGACGTGGACTCAATTTTGATGGATGGTCCAACAGCCTAATCTGGATCATGCCATGTTTTAAATTTTTAGTTGTAGAATAGAGAAAGAAGTCTGTCCAAACTGTTTAATCTTGGCAGACAAGTAGCTTAGGTAGAGAAGTAAGGCTCCCAACTGCTTAATCTGGGACCTTGGAAGCAATAAGGGTAGCATTAGATAGAAAATCAAAAGGAAAAAGCCAGAGAAAAGAAAAGGCAAATAAGGGTCTGCAAGTCTAAGTGCACCCTCCAAGAAGAAACAAAAAATGCTAGGCAAATAGATGGGTAGGCAGATGGGGTTGCAGAAGTGTCATTCCTTACAATTGAAGGTGTGCTAACCTATTTCACAAAGCAAAATCAATGGATTGAGAAGGTCTTCTTCTCCATCAGGTTGCAGCAAAACAAAGAAGCATGTCTAACTTCCCAATTTTCCCCTTTCCCATTTATTACTAACATCCCCTCATCAGTTGAGATTCATGGAAGAATTTTCGGTTTTATGGTGGTTCTTATTCCTTTAAAAGCCACATTTCTTGTCTAAAAATCTTTTCATTTTGATCTACTCCCTAAACTAAGTGATTTTCAAATCAACTTAGTGATATCACCCCTCATCCACCCTTTCATCCACATTAATCCCTAACTTCTATTACATAATTCCCCTATGTTACCCTTTCCCTACTATTATAACACCATGGTGTATAAACCCCAAACATTGTATAAATATCCCTCCCCTTGGCATTATAGTCATATGTCCTCTGTCAGGGATCAAATGGACATCTGGTCAGTTTGAGAAACCTAAGCCTTACCCCCCTTCCCCCTTCTGAATCCATTTGACCCATTAAACCCTTTATTTGCTAAGAAAACCTTATGAAAAACCCTTTTTACCCATAACCTGCCTCATTTGCAAAAAAAAGCGCACAAATACCCACTTTTTCCAACTTATCCAAAGTATGGGCGCGATATTATTTTTCATTTGAAATTACGAAGAAAACCATATAATTCCGCCGAAACCCAAAGTCCCGCTGGGCACGCCTTTCAAAAGAAAATAATATTTTATTACTTCCCCGCTGCCGTATCATCCGCGCTATTCAGTGACCCGTCAACTGTCCGATCGGGCGCCTTTGATCGGACGGCTAATATACATATCGGGTTGGGCCCGACGTCCGAAGATTAGCACCCGAGAAACTGTCAGAGGGTGACGTCAGGCCTCTGCCACGCGTCGCCCTCACAATTTCTCGGGTCGCCCTCTGACAAAACCGCGACCGTATCTAAGGCAGTCCGAGAAAAAACCATTACCGCCTATGATTTACCGCCGGTTTTGCTATGCCTGCGTCATCACCATGTCAGACCCACGTCAGTGCCACCCCGCCGTCGCGTCAGCACTCTTGTCCGCCCCTGCGCTGATATGTCTGCCACCTCATTATCCCCGTGGACCAATCACAGCTTGCCACATCACCCGGTGATGTCATGCTGACGTCATCCGACCTTGACCCCACCTGATGACGTCATGCTGACGTCATCCCAAAAACGCGCCAATATGCCAAAAATCCATATTTTAGCCAAAAATTCGTGTTTTTTCCACTTTTTGCCAAAGCAACTATTGTTATTCCTGCATGCATTTCACGACCAAATCAGCGCCAACCTGCACAACTCGACTCTGAAACCGTGGGCGCCTCCGTCGTACCTGCATTTGCAACTGTTATCGGCAATTCGCAAGGTATTTCTCAAAATCGTTCCCTGCACCTGGTTTTATCCATATTTCTACAAGCAAACTGTTTAAGAGAGTGTAAAGCACTGAAATCACCATCAAGCATCCAGTGACCTGCACCCATTTCCAACTGGCAAGGCAATAAACCTTCTGCCAAGCCTGCATTTGACAAAATTGACCTGAATTCACAGGTAGTTCGCGCAGTCGTGAACTAGAAACCTCAAATTACATAAATTCACCATAGAAACGCTCTTGTCAGTCCTGCTACTGTTTTAATCAGTCCTATAAACGGTATTTCAATTGTTGTTTGCTCAATTCGCCCTCTGTCCCCCACAATTCACATTTACATTATAAAGAAACTCCTCTACGTTGTTTTGCTCACTCGAAACAGTTTACATACAAGTCAGAAGCCTTACTAGCCATGGAAACACCAATAGCCCTGAATATTCAGCCTCTGAATGCCCCTCAAAGGGAGTTAGAATGGAAAGCCCTGGGAGATGTAGATTATCAGATGATAGACTAGTTCCCAATGGGTTCTAAGTTTAATATTCACATGCTAAATGAATTGAAAGCCCAACACCTTGGTGGAGCTGATATTTTAGGGATTTGGGACTCAAATTTGCCCATTTACAACCTCCCTCAAGTCAATGCCCTTCCAGACTTGATCCACAGATGCCAGGAATGCTATGATCCATGCCAAAGAGCTATTCTCAGTCCTACAGGCTCAATCTTGTTCCATATCACCCCAGAAACCATAAATGAGATGCTGCATTTCCACACTGCAAGGCCATTGACCCCTCTCTCCATGTTGGACTTAGTAAAGAAGGGGAGTAATTTGTCAAGTGCCCAGATCATCAAAATTAATCAGTTATTCATACAGCCAAGCTCTGAAACTATGAGAACTCCTCCTATTGGATATCAGTACCTGAATGACTTGGGCAGAATGCTGGTGGATTTGATCAGCTACGTCCTGGGGTACAGGGGAATTGAGAATGTTGATGACACTATAATGGCAATGCTATCCATATTTTCTCCTGGAAAGCCTCCAGATGTACACTATGACTATGCCACATATATTGCAGAAAAGATCCATGAACAGCTAATGAATCTACAAAGGGAAAGGGTGTTCAGATACACCTCATACATCTACCATCTGTTCTTATTTTATCAACCAGACAGTTTCTCCATTCCCCTCAAGAAACTTAATGCCCAGGGGAATCCAAGGTCAGTTGTGTTTTGGACTTCAGTTTTTCATGATACTTCTAAATCACCATACACATATTGTGAATTCATAGACCTGTTCATTCACCCAGCTATGACATTGCTGTATGGTGTCCCTCTTCCAAGGTTGACTGATGACATGCAAAGAGTTCTCCATCTCTCCAAAGCCTACAGCATTGGTGATTGGTATTTTTACCAACACCACACAGTAATCAGAATATATGGCTGTGAGTTGGACCCTTATAGGCTGCCAAGGTATGTCCCTATGAGACTTTTTTCCCTAGAATACTTCAGGCAGTTTGGAAATGCAGACTGCTTCCATTTCCAAAGTAGGAATAAGAAGGTGCAACTGAAGGTAAGGAACCAGCTAGGCCCTTTTCTATACAACAAAAGAGAGGAGGGATGGAAGGAGGCAGATATGATCCTAGAGGGCCTCAAATTGCAAACCAGTTTCAAATGGACACCTTATGACCCTAATCATTTTATTTCCCTCAGAAGGATAAAATACAAATTGGGTAACTATGCACATGTAAGGCTGCCTCATGTTGAAAAGTATGCCAATTCTTTGAGCTGGAAAGAGGGCACTCTAGAAGAGCCAATTACTACAGAGCAGATGCTAGAAAGAGAGGCTAGGAATATTCAAAAAGAGGCTGACTTGGAAACTTGTGGACAGGTTTCCTTCTCATATCAAAGGCAACTTGGAACAGCTATCTCATCTTCAACAACACATCAGCAAGCTGCCATGGACACTCAACAGACATCCAGCAAAGGCAAAGAAAAGCAAGTGGAGCAGGAGCAGCCACCTCCCATGACTAAAGAGCAAACAGAAAAAGAGGTGGAACAGCAAGAAGTGTTGCAGCAGGAAGTGCATCACCAACCACAACACCAACAGCAAGAAAAACAAAGACAGGAGCAGCCTGTGCAGCAAGAGCAAACAATGGAAGCCCCAAAATCCACTGAGCGACAGCCACAACAAACTGTGCCTCCAAGGCAAGAAACATCAGCTGAAGCATCAATCCTCCAAACTCCACAAAAGGAGGATACAAGCAGGAAAAGGGACAGAGAGACTCCCCTTACAACATCGACAACTTATGGGGAGAAAAGACAGAGAATGAACCCTTTCTCAGAGGAGGAAATGCCAATGGGATAGTCTTTGGGCATGGGCCCACCTAGCAGGGAAGCATCCGCAAGTTCCTTTCAACAGGAACAGGACAGAACAGTGGGAGGAGAAGTCAGCTCCTCAAGCCAGCAGAGAGAAGGTGAACTGAGCATCAAACAGCAGTTCATTGACATAAAGAGGAGGAATGAGCCAATAAAGATACAACTATACAATCATTTGTTGAAAATGGCTCCCACTAACCAGCAAAGACTGATGTCTGCGTATGATGTTAGTGAAGGCAAAATGATCATGAGTCATTTTTTGCCAGCTGTAGCACAGCCCCAGTCCCCTGTAGATTATATAAGGACCAATCTTGAGGTCCTTGCCAAGGACATCCACCCAATGGACAAAATTGAATTGCACAAACAAACGGGTGAGATGGTGTATGCCTCCTTGGCAGACAAGACATTGGATAATTATAGGCTAGAGAATAGCCTTAATAATACAGCTGCCCAACTTGAGTTGGAGAGAGCATCCTCTCAAGCAAAGGACAACAGAATTAGGTCCTTAGAAGATATAATCATAGAGATTGGGCATGATCCCAAGGATATCAAGGGCATACAAGAAATATTGAAGTTGAGGGATGCAGACATGGAAGCTTTGAGGAGAAAGATCAAAATTCCAGCCACAATTCACCCTCAAACAGATGAAGTTGCCCAGCAGAGGCATGATCAAGATGCCACAGCTTTGCTGGTGTCTCTATATAAGAAGCTAATCCAGACTCAAGAAAAGCTGGGAGAATCAGAGGCTGCACAGGCAGCATTACAGGCAGCTTTGAAGCAAAAAGAAGAAGGTCAGACCTCCCAGCCTCCTCCTGAAATAATTAACCTTGAGGAAGCTGCTCCAACTACTGTTCCTCCTCCTCAACAAACAGAACAGGCAGCACCACCACCAACAACAGAGCAGGCCCCAAGCCTGGACATGCAAAAGCTGAGAAATGAGATTCAGGCCTTGGAAGCACAAATGACAGAATTAAATGAGGCCAGGGAGAAATTAGCCAAGGTAAATGAAAGATATGACAAATCCAAGCAGACTGTGGCAGAAAAGGGCAGGGAAATAAAAGCCCTCAAAGACAGGATAAAGGAGCTAGAGAAGGAGCTCCAACTGGATAAAGTAGTGGCTGAGATCAAGACAGTGCTATGGGCCAATATTGGCCAGTCTATTACTGACCAATGGCAGTATATTGAGACAATTCATGAGTAGCTGGAGCTCATTGCAAAAGCACAGAAGGAAATTCAGAGATCAAGGGCAGCTCTAAGCAATATGCCTGAAGTTGCCACCAGGATGATCAATGTGCTCAATAATAGAACAAGTGCTCAGTTAGCAACTATGGGAATTTCTAACAGGACTGAGACTATTTTGTTGATAAAGAGGGTCCTTACACTGAGAAGCTTAGTGCAAACATTAGAGAGAAGGACCCAAGACATGCAGACCGAGGTGAACAGATTTATGGACAAATTTGTGGTATTACAGAACAGAGGTCTCCCTGGCTTACTGAACAGTGCAGGAAGACTGCTTACCCATGAGCAGTATGCCAAGAGGGTCAACACATTCGCCACAAGTCAGATCACTGAAAGGCCCAGCACCTCAGAGGAAACAGGGCCAGCTACAGGACAAAGTCTCTACAACAGGGTAGAGAATCTATTCTTTATAATGAATGAAATTAAACACCTGTTTGAAGTGCCTCCCAATTTCTATAAATACACAGAGGCAGATGAGACTATGGATGCAATTCTTAGGCATCAACTGCCCACACAGGAATGGTGGACTAAGGCAATACAGATGATCTTATAGACCAGGAAGCCATTCTTCAAGTTTTTCATCAAAAAATACAAATTGGCATGCACAGAAAAACTTAGTAAAATCAGCATGCATGAAAAGATGAAAGCTGAGCCAACTCAGCAGAACTTTCGGCCAGCAAGTCAAGATGGACAGCTACAGGTGACAAAGCCGAGAAGTTACGGCAGAGCAGCCACAAAAGCGCATTTTCCAGCATTTAAAGCAGATCGTTCCAACCGACTCAGTGGCCTCCAAAGGCCAAAATATCTTCTGACTGATAGAAATGAGCATTTATGTTGTATTAAAGGCAGCAATAACTTTTTATCTGTTGTTCTGGACAAAGTTGGTGAAACATTTATTTCCCAGATGACTCAACGCCTTAGATATTTTGTATTACCGTTTGTATATATTTGCCCCTCGCATAAGCTTGCGGGGGTTGTTGTTGATTTCTTTTGAAGAAGTTTCCTATGCTGTAATCTTTGCAGAGTTTAATAACAGAAGTAATGGAATTTCTGAAGTTCTGAGTTGCTTGAATGCGTTCATGGTGTTTGTTGAAGTTGGCAGGATCCCTGTGCATCTCATATACAATAAGTTTTCTGTAACTCTCTTCGTTTTGTGTTTCAATCTTTTACAACCCATAAATGTTTCTAAGTTCTAAGTATTTAGCAGCAAAGAAAAAGAATAGCCTTCAAGATTTATTCATGGAATACCCTGAGCTCAATCTATGTTGTTAATGAATGTTTTACTCAGTTATAATCTTGATAAGTGTAATTCTTAATTGCTACACTTTCAGAATATATCTTTCACAGTGACCCTTGTTTCAGGAATTCAAGTTTGCTCCTGAGCAATACATTTCACTTTCACAGCATTAGCTTAATGGAGAATTCTTAATTTCTTTCCATTGGCTAAACATGCATCATCATACATCATCACTTAAGCTTTAAATTTTGTTTGTTGGGATACCCAATAGGCCCTACAGTCTGAACATTCCCACTGAAGCATTTCAAACATTTCACAGCTCTAGACTCCATTGCCCAATGAAATACAACTGTCTAAACATTACATCTTAGGTATTGAAAGACATCCTTCAACCAAAACATAAACAAAAACCTGAGCATAATAGCTAACCTAAAATACTATCATAACAGAGACAAATCATAAAGAGAGAGCCCTCTCTGATTACAGTTTGGCTAGAAACTGTAATACAAAGATTGGTTAGTGGTTACCCCGGCCGTATTCCCTTGGGAGTCATAGGGAACAACCTGGGAGTTAACATAGAGCAGAGAGGCCAGCCTATAATGTAGAAGAAGGAACCTCATATTCCACACTGCCTTTGCAAAACATTAATTTGAGGTCTGGTAGGGTGCTCTACAAAGATTCTCCAATTACAGATAAGCAAGAAGAAAACTCAGAAAAGGAAAATGAAATGACAAATCAAACAAAACCAAACAATGATACCAAAGATAAACAGATGCAACCACTGCATCCACCTTTTCCAGACCGATTGGTCCAAATACAACCACCACTGTCTATACCACAATTTGATGTCTTAGATGAACTTAAAAATGTCTACATAAAAATTCCACTGCTGCAAGCTATAAAAGACATTCCTATCTATACCAAAGCCATCAAAGGCATGTGCCTCAAGAAGCCTGCTAGAAAAAGGATTGATCCTCAAACCATTCATGTTTTAGGAAATTTAGCAGGCCTTATGACCAATACCATCTCCATGGAGAAGTATGTTGATCCTGGCATCCCCAAAGTGACCACCATCATTAACAACATATGGATTCCAAACACTTTGATAGATCTTGGAGCCACAATCAATGTCATGACTCTTGAAACCATGAGAACACTCCAGCTCCTGAATTTGCAACATGCCACGATTGTTCTAGAACTAGCTGATAGGTCCAAAGTCATTCCTGAAGGGATTTTGGAAGACATCATTGTCTCACTGGACTCTTGGGAATATCCAGTGGATTTCTTAGTCCTTCAACCCAAATCCAATTTAGGAGGACACCCTATCATCCTTGGTAGACCATGGTTAGCGACTGCTGATGCATTCATAGGATGTCGATCGGGCAACATGATCATTTCAAGGGGGGCCGAAAGAAAACAACTCACCCTTTATCCATCGGCACAATCACCAGCAGTAACACACAATTTGTGGCTTGATGATAAATTTAATGATAAAGAAGAAGTACAATCTGTTTTTAGCGTTGACCAAATCTATGATTTCCAGGAACAAGACAATAATGATTTGGTAGAATTATTCCTTTCTCAACCGGATATGTCTGAAAATTTGAGAAATGAACAATATCATGCTGCAGATGTGCTTCTGGCCCAAAGCTTTCAGGAAAAATGCACCATCCAATCTTTGCAAACTACATTTCACGACATTTTTCCAGTTCAATCCATCACCAACACACAGAGTCAGATCATAGAGATTAGTCCAGGAAAAACTCTGAACATAGGCAATCACCTAGACTCATCTCAGCAAGAGAAATTGATTAAACTCTTGAGAAAATACCAAAAATCCTTTGCTTGGGACTACACCGATATGCATGGTATTCACCCCGACACATGCACTCACCATATCTATACAGATAGCACCATTAAACCAGTGAGGCAACCACAGAGACGAATGAACCCCATGCTCCAAGATATTGTCAGAGAGGAATTGAAAAAACTTTTGAGAGTTAATTTTATATATCCTATTTCTGACAGTCAGTGGGTATCCCCATTGGTTATAGTGCCCAAGAAAAATTGTAAGTGGCACATTTGTGTTGATTACAGATAGCTGAACAAAGCAACACTCAAAGATTATTTCCCACTGCCATTTATTGACCAAGTGTTAGACACCCTAGCTGGCAAATCATCATTTTCTTTTCTTGATGGTTTCAGTGGCTACAACCAGATCAGGATCGCCTCAGAAGACCAGGACAAAACCACATTCACCTGTCCTTGGGGCACCTATGCTTACAATGTTTTGCCATTTGGACTTTGTAACGCTCCAGCTACATTTCAGAGAGCTGTGTTAGCTATTTTCGCTGATTTAATTCATGATTGTGTTGGAGTCTACATGGATGATTTTTCAGTATATGGCAATTCATTTGAACATGCATTAGAAAATCTTGAGAGAGTTTTGAAAAGATGTATTGAAGCTAACCTGTCCCTCAGCAATGAAAAGTGCTTTATGATGTTAAACGAAGGGATAGTGTTAGGCCACTATATTTCTTTTCAAGGCATCCAGGTTGACCCAGCAAAGATCCAGATCATTGCTGATTTGCCAATTCCACAGAATCAGAGAGAGGTAAGAAGTTTCCTTGGGTATGCAAGCTACTACAGAAGATTCATTGAACATTTTAGTAAGATAGCTTTACCTTTGTTTAAACTTCTAACCAAAGATGTACTTTTCAACTGGAATGAGAACTGCCAACAAGCATTCGAACAACTCAAAAAGAAGTTATCAACCGCACCAGTCTTGAGAGGGCCTAATTGGAGCCTACCATTTCATATCTTTACAGATGCATCCGACACTGCAGTAGGTGCATCCTTAGGCCAAAAAGAGGAATCTTGTACTTATGCCATTTATTTCTTTAGCAAAAATCTAACACCTGCAGAGTTAAACTATACGGTTACAGAAAAGGAAACACTTGCCATCATTTATGTTGTGAATAAATTCCGACATTAAATAACTGGTTATGAGGTCTTTGTACATACTGATCATTCGGCCATTAGACATTTAATCAATAAACCAATAAATAGTGGCAGAGTTACCAGATGGTTACTATTGTTACAGGAATTTAACATCACAGTGTTAGATAGACCAGGCAAAGAGAACCAGGTGGCAGATTTTCTCTCTAGACTGCAAAATCCAGGTGAGGTTGTTCCAGTTGAAGATTCTTTTCCAGATGAAAACTTATTTGCAATTTCCATAGTAACTCCTTGGTATGCTGATTTGGCCAATTATTTGTCTACAGGAAGGACACCTCCACACTTTACTGCAAAGGAAAGGAAGAGACTAGTCAAACAAAGTGCTAGATATTCATGGCTTAATGGCGATTTCTTTTACACTGGTTATGATATGATTATTAGAAGATGTGTAAGAAATGGTGAGGTAATTGATATTTTAAAATCTTGCCATGATGAACCGTGTGGTGGGCATTTTGCAGCGAAGCGGACAGCATTCAAAGTTCTTACTCTTGGATACTACTGGCCATCCATTTTCAAGGATGCCAAGAAGTATGTAAAGAGTTGTGACAGCTGCCAAAGAATGGGCAGGCCAACAGCTACCGATGAGATGCCCCTTCAACCCCAATTTCGCTTAGAGCCATTTGACAAATGGGCTCTAGACTTTATAGGACCCATTAACCCAACCTCCAATGGTAAGAAGTACATCCTAGTATGTACTGATTACGTCACAAAGTGGGCTGAAGCAAAAGCACTGGTTAGAGAAACCGAACACACAGTAGTAAATTTCCTTTTTGAAGAGATTTTTGTGAGGTATGGAGTACCAAGGGAAATTGTGATTGATCAAGGTACTCAATTCACCTCAAAGCTAGTGAAGGACATCACAGACAAATACCAAATCAAGCATAGGAAAAGTACCCCTTACCATCCACAGGCCAATGGGCAGGTGGAATCAACAAACAAAACCTTGGAAGGCATCATTACTAAAACTGTTGCAATGAACAGGAAAAATTGGGAAGAGAAGCTCAAAGATGCACTCTGGGCTTACAGGATTACCTGGAAAGATACTACAGGATTTACACCATATCAGTTGGTGTACAGCAAAGAGGTAATGCTTCCTATTGAGTTCCAAATACATACTTTTAAACTGGCTGCAGATTTACAAATTGATTTGGACCAAGCACAAAAAGAAAGAATTCAGCAGTTGAACCAGCTGGATGAGATGAGGCAGCAAGCAGAGGAAACCACAATCCTCATGCAAAAACAAAGGAAGCAGTGCCATGATGCACATATTGGTGGGCTCCAGTATTGTAGCAATAATGCTACAACTCCTGGAGCTTCCTATCTCTAATTTTATCAACCCGGTAGTTCGTACAAACTTGGAAGCGACGGTGTTGTATGCACAAGTACTAGCTCTTGTCGCAACTGTCACTTGGTCAGCTGGCACAAGTCCGCTAGGGCTCAAGCCAACTTCTATAGGCTCACAGAAGAAGCTTTATGAATGATGGACGAAAGCTAACTGAAAGAAGACTAATCTAGTTGCAGAAAGGAACTGAAAGTCAACAAAGCATGAAAACCCTAGTAAACCCTAATTTGACTAGCTAGACCCTAACTTTGCAAAACTATGAATGAAACTTCTACCAATGATGCCATTACTTGTAGTGAACTAAAATACATGCATCTAAGCTACTTGTATCTGAAAAGACATGTTTTTGTATTTTTTCATTAAGTGGTTGGATTTATTGTGATGATGCTCTTGATTAGGGTTTGGTTGTGTAGGAGCGATCTGAATGGAAGAAAAGCATGGGCAAGGTCAGGATGGCTAAGGGAGGTCCTAGAGGGTCTCTAGCATCGGTCCACAGAATTCTACCACGTTCGGATGCTCAGCAACCGAGTTTGCAGGCTTCTACAGGAAGTCTGCAGGGGATCCTACAGGAAACTCAGGGGTTTCTACAGGAAGTCTGTGCAATTCTACAGGATGTTTGGCCGTGGAAGTTTTGGGAGATGGTGAAGTGTTGGAGTGGTATGGAAGGATAGGTGAGATGGAGAGGGAGCTGGTGATGGCTCAGGAGCAGAAAAATCAGATGGAGGAAGAGTGCATGCAGTGGTTTGATGGTTGGAAGGATGGGATCAACGAAAGTGTAAGTAAATGGAGCTAAGTGATTAATGGATGAGTTGGAGGGTAGATGAGTTGGACAGAGGCTGAGTAGGTGGATTGAGGAGAGATCAAGAAGAAGAAGAAGGAAGTGGAATGATAAGGAGCAGCGTAAATGAAACAAATGACTTATGCACCCAAAAACGAGAAATTCATTAACCTATGATAACTGTGCTATGAAACCTATGAACAGCAATGGAAAACCAAGAAATGAAACTCGTGCATGGAAGTGAAATGTAGAAGTATGGTTCAATGTCAACAGTGCATGGATGGATCTTCAACGAAAATGTCTATGTTGCAGCTTGCATGGAAGTGAGAAGAACTGCGTTTCTTTTTGGTGGCTGGTTATGGGCTGCACCCCAATCCCTAAGAGAGATGGCAGTGAGCCTTAACAACCTTTTGTTGGAGCTCCAATAATTTATAACTATCCTCCTATCGAATCTAAGCAACTGAAAGCAAATCACCATAAACTAATCCTATCTCAACTCATGAAAAAGACTAAATTAACAAACTGTAAATCCGAATTGCATGTGAAAATAAAAACTCAAAGTGCTGGAACGAAATGCAAACACATTACAACACCGAGGAGATCTATTGCTCTCAGGTTGGGCCCTAACCTGAGAGCTATAGCTCCCTTAGAAACTCAGAATGAGATCAAAATCTGCCTGCCTTTATTCATAAACAAAAGTCTGATGACATGCCAAAATTGGCTTACAAAAGGAACAAAAACCGAGCTGTAGCTCGTACTTCCAAATTACAAGAGTAATACAAAAGTTCAAAAAGCTCCTATCCAAGGCTACGGCCTCAGTATTTATGCAAAATGATCATCCAACAGGTGTCCTTGATTTGAGGAGCTCGGCTGTCCAACTGAAGTTTAAACTGCTGATCCTGTAGGGCAGTCATAACTGCTGTTCCTGTAGAACAGTTATAACTGTTGTTCCTGTAGAACAGTTGGCTGCTTCTAAGCTCGGTGGGGAGATGGATTGGAGCTCGGAGCTATGGTGGGAATCATGAGGAAGGTCCCCAAGAACGTGGACATCCTCTCCTAAAAACCAGCAGTGCCACCTCATTGTCTCCTTGTCTCCTTTCTCGTGGTCTTTTCTCCCTTTTAATGCCAAAAACCTGAAAGCATCATGCATTAGTCACGTAGATAGAATGCCTACCCTTCTTCCTACAAACAACGCGAATAAACCAAGAAATGAATGCATAAGCAATAAAAAATGAATGGTTTGAGCAGAGCAAGTAGGCCAAATGAGCCCAAATTGTACCAAAAATTGGGGCTCATCATCACCCCCCAGCTAAACTATTTGCTCATCCTTGAGCAACTTTGCCCTGGCTCCTCGTCTTTGGCCGAGAACTAGAGCCCGGAGCATGCTTTTCCTTTCTTGTTTTTGGTGGCCTTGCCTTTTCTACCGAGGGTGGTGCTTCTTCCTTTCCCGTTTTTGGCAGCCCTGCCTTCGCTGCCCCTGGTGGTGACGAAGGTGATGCTTCTTCCCCCTTTCCTATTTCCTTGAGCCGGGCTTCGGAAGGCGATTGGCCTATTTTTCGTGTCCAGGAAGTTATTTTTGGGCTCCCCTTCTCGGGGGTGGCTGATGTTTTAGAGGGGGTTCTTGCACTGGGTGAAGTAGGGACATCCCCTAAAGTGGTTTGGCTGCCGGGTGGAGGCTGTGGCTTGCCCGTGGTTATCCGCTTGCTTCTCCTGGCCTCAGATGGTAGAGGGGTCTCCCTCCCTCTCTTCTCCTTCGGCTTTGGAGGTGTACTGAGGGCGACCAGCGCCGCTGCTGCCTCCTTTTCTAGAATACCAGCCTTCTCTTTCTTGCGTTTTTCTCTCTCAGAGCTCCTTGTAGAGGGCCCCTCCTTTTCAGATTTCGGGCTTCCTGTAGAAGACCCTGCTTTGCCCACTTCCGGGCCTCCTGTAGAAGATTCTTTCTTTCCTGCTTTTGGGCTTCCTGTAGAAGACCCGGCTTTAGCCACTCCCGGGCTTCCTGTAGAAGGCCCTCTCTCTGTCTTCAGACTTCCTGTAGGAGGTTGTTTCTCAATGACTTTCGGGCTTCTTGTAGAAGCCCCTTTTTCCAATTTCGGGCTTCCTGTAGAAGCCCTTGTCTATGTCTTCGGGCTTCCTGTAGAAGCCTGTTTTTGCAATTTCGGGCTTCCTGTAGAAGCCTTTGTCTCCGTTTTTGGGCTTCCTGTAGAAGCCTGTTCTCCAACGATTTTCGGGCTTCCTGTAGAAGCCTTGGTCTTTGCTTTTGGGCTTCCTGTAGAAGCCTGCTTCTCAATGATCTTCGGGCTTCCTGTAGAAGCCTTTGTTTTTGTTTTTGGGCTTCCTGTAGAAGCCTGTTTTTGCTTTCCTGTAGACATAGGTGTCTCCACCTCTGCTTGCTTGCCTGCCTGAGTTTTACTTTTTGCTTTGGTTGCAGGTGCTGTTGAGGTACTTGGGCTGACGTGGACCACCTCAGCTTTGTCCATTCTGCTCTTCATCCTCTTTTCCCTTGCTGACAAGATAGGTGTGCCACCTTTTTCTTTGTCCTCCTTTCCCTCATGCTTATTCCTTTGTTCTCTCTTCTGAACTGTTGTCGGGGTCTCTTGGCCTTCTTCCCTCTGTTCCTCGGCCACTGCTTCTTGTTCCTCGCTGCTGGAGGAACCCGTTTCTTCGATCAACATCTTAATGTCCCCATCTTTTGTCAAATTCCGGAAGGATTCCCATGAGAGGGGTACCTTATATGAATGCAATGCATCCTCCACCAGAAGCTTGATCAACCCATGGTGGGCTATCTGATCTGGTATTCCCTCTTTCAGCTTTGTAGCACACTCCATTAGAGACTGCAGGAGGTAATAAGGGATGCTCAGTTTTTGTTCTACAGGAAGGTCAATTCGGTGCCTCAATTCAGTGAGCAGCCGAAAGTGATATGCATACACGATGCTGAAACGGCCTTCACAAGTAATATATTTCATGATTTGCAAACTGACTTCATTCCATGGTGGCGACAGGCTCGTTCTTCGCACCCCTTTTTTGTCCTCAGAGAATTCTTCCTCAGGTGGAAAGAATTCTTTCTTTGCCTGCTGGCTCAGCTTCCGTTCTTCCTTATCCCACGGCAAACCCATAGGAAGTTCTGTGATCCGACTGATATGTTTTGGGGTGAGCTTGAGGCTTAGACCTCTGAAGTTCACTGTGGCCAGTGTCTGGGATTTAGGCTTCAGAGCCTGCAAGAATTCTTCGGCCACTTCATCGTCGTAACCCTGCAGCTTATCACAAAAAGGCATCCATTGTGCTCTGGTGAAGAGCTCTACCACTGCCGGGTTTTCCCTTAGTTTGGTTGAATCAGTGGGTTCCCGTCTTATAAACCCACCCGGCATGATGAACACGGTCGTTTCAATTAAAGGTGGCAAATGCAAAAGAGACTTGGTCTATTAAGACAGAGCATGCACATAATCCACAAAATTCAACACAGTCTACCTAAACTGACATCCTGTAGAACGACAGCATAGGCACAGCAAACAACAATTCCACCAATATCTTTATGACCCGACTGTGGACGATGGTCTTGCCACTTCTACTAACCAGTTGCATGAAGAGTTCAGGGTTACCTCTTTAATTGGCCACCTTTTTCGTGAGGCACCCGCTTCCCTGTAGAAGACTGCGTTCCTGTAGACTGCGTTCCTGTAGAACTGCGTTCCTGTAGAAGCAGTGCGCAATTCTCGGGGAGGACTGTAGTTGGCCCGCGCTCGAGGTGTGCTTTACCAGCGTTCTGGTAGCCAACAGCTCGGCGTATCAAAGTGCAGAGGAGATCAGAATAGCCACCCGAGTTTGAAGTGTTGGATGATAAATGCATGCACATGATCTAGCCGATTAGATTTTGAATCGGCGCAATCCGTGGCGCGGGGGATGAGCTGTCCCCGCCGGACCGTTGGGCGACGTCATCCATCATTCGCCTGCGTATTCACTTGCTGCCGCATCCATTCCCACAGATTTGCCGCCGCCTTTTCCTGTTAGACTCATGCTTCTGACGAGAGTGTTCTCACGTGCGTGCCGTTCATTCTCTTTGTCGTGGCCGCCACCCAAACATCCAATTACACTTTAACTAGCCGACGTGGCCGGTCGACTGGCCATACGGCCGCTCAACCATTCAATTTTACGCTTTGCAAACAATTTCAAAGTAAGATTCATGCTATTTGATGGAAGGAAGGGTTGAGACACTTAACTGCGTGGCTGCACACGATTTTTCCAGTTTTGGGACGATGGTGAGTGGATCTACCTGCTGCATGCGACTTACACAGACCCGGAGGCTCGTGGTTACAGGCTGCCAACGATGGAGTGGATGTTTTGCATGCATGCGCCCGTGTTTCATTTCAGATGGCGGTGCTGTGAATGGTATCCACTCGAGCAGGTTGAACTGTTACAGGATTCCCGCGAGGTGTCTCGTAACAGTCCTTTCTCCTTGGGTGCATGCTGCACGACGGAGGCTCTGGCTTTTCAATCACGTTCCCGGAGCTCTTGATGCCTGCGGTATGAGATCCCAGCATTTGTTTAACTTTGAAAATGGCTTTTCCCGCGAGAGCTCATCGATCTTCTTTGTTGGTGCAGGGAACTTGGTCGCATGTCGACAAGGATGGTGGAGCAAGGTGACAGCAATGTGCAAGGGTGCCAACAGAGGCTTGCATGCATCCAAACCAATCCATAGTCGCTAAATCTCCTTTTAAGATGAATTCTGGCCGTCCAAAACTCCTACAGGAAGTTTCCTGTAGAACACAGAGCTTCCTGTAGAAAGTTCGGCCTTCCTGTAGAAAATCTGTACTTTCCTGTAGAAAATCTGCGCCTTCCTGTAGAAAGACTGCATCTTCCTGTAGAAAGACAGCATCTTCCTGTAGAAGATTCAAACCATGATAAAATTGCACATACCTTGAAAAAACATGGGTACCCTTGGAGGAGGTGCTGGTGAGGTTCCTTGACAGCATGATAAGGACCCTTGGCCTTGGGTTGAAGACTTCCTCTCCTCCATAGAACATCTGCAACCTGCATGCAATTTTACCATATTTTGCTTATTGTTTTTTTCTTTTTTTTTCTTTTTTCTCTTTTTTTTGAAAGATAACAGGGGCGCCTCAAAGAGGTTTTCACCCTTGCCATCTGCCCTGAGCGCCTCAGAGAGGTTTTCACTCAAGGATCTTTTTCACCTTTTCTCCTTTTTTTTTTGAAAGACAATAGGGGCGCCTCAATGAGGTTTTCACCCCTACTACCTGCCTTGGGCGCCTCAGAGAGGTTTTCACCCAAGGATCTTTATTTTTTTTTCTTTTTTTCTTTTTTCTTTTTCTTTTTTTCTCTTTTTTTTTTTTTTTTTTTCATTTTTTCCTTCAGGGTATGCCAGAGGCAGAGGCAGAACCCTTCTCTATGACCAATACAGATTTCTCTATAGTTTTGATGAACTCTTGTCTTGAGAGAGGCCTCCTGTAGATCTTCAAACGATGCCCATTGACAAGCATGGGAATGGCTTCCTCATCAATGGTTCGAATGAGGACAGATCCATTGTCATGGCATTTCTCCACTGCATATGGTCCTAGCCATCTGGTTCTCAGCTTCCCCTTGAAATCTTTGTATCTGGAGTCATACAACAAAGCCCAATCTCCCGGCTGAAATTGCTTGTCATGGAGATGTTGGTCATGCCACACCTTTCTCTGAAGTTGAACCACTTCTGAGTGAAGGAGGGCCTGCATTCGGTGCTCATCCAGGCCATTCAGCTGCAGTAGCCTTTCTTGTTGTGCATGGCTGAGATCTAGGTCCAGCTGAGCTGCCATCCTCAAAGTGTTGTATTCAAACTCAATGGACAGCAAAGCTCTCTTCCCATAGACCAGCTCATACGGTGTGAAGCCGGTGGTGGTCTTCCAAGTGGTGTTGTAAGCCCATGTGGCTTCAACCAGGCGATCTGCCCAGTCCTTTCTGCTGCTGCTCACCACTTTAGTCAAGATCCCTTCTAATGCTCTATTGGTGACTTCCACCTGCCCATTTGCTTGAGGGTGATAAGGGGTGGAAGTCCTATGCTTGATCTTGTGATGAGCCAGGAGATCTTCAACCAGGTTGGAGGTGAACTGGCTCCCTTGATCGGTGACCAGCTCTCTTGGATAGCCAAACTTGTAGAAGATGTTTTCTCTTAGGAACTCGGCCACCTTTTCTTCTGTTGCTGCTTTGATTGCTTTAGTCTCTGCCCACTTTGTCAAATAGTCAGTACACACAATGATGTAAGTCCTTTGCCTCGAAGAGGGGTTGATTGGGCCCACAAAGTCCATGCCCCACTTCTCAAATGGCTCAAGAGTCACTTGAGGTTGGAGAGGCATCTCATCCCTTTGGGTCGGTTTCCCCATTCTTTGGCATTGGTCACACTGACTGACATATCTTCTGACATCTTGATGAAGTGTGGGCCAATAGTAGCCTGCCTGCAGGATCTTGAAGGCAGTTCTCTTTGCTGCAAAATGTCCTCCACAAGGCCCATCATGACAAGTGAGGAGGATATCAAAGACTTCCTCATCCCTTACACAATGCCTTAAGATCTGATCGGGGCCAAGCTTGAACAGATTGCCCCCGATCCAAGTAAATGAGGCACTTTTTCTGATGATTCTGCTCTTCTCTCTGGAAGATAGGTGTGGAGGGAACTGTGCTGAAACAAGATAGTTTGCTATATCAGCAAACCATGGAGAGAGTACTGAAATAGCAAACAGATGTTCATCAGGCATCTGGTCGTCCATTGTTCCATCCTCATCTGCAGACAAATCCAATCTAGATAAAAAGTCAGCAACAACATTTTCTCTACCTGGTTTGTCAACAATGGTCAAATCAAACTGCTGCAATAAAAGTAACCATCTAATAATACGAGCATTCACATCTGGTTTATTCATTAAATATCTAATAGCAGCATGATCAGTATGTACAAAGGTCTGGTAACCAGTAATATAATGTCGGAACTTGTTCAATGCATGGACCACAGCCAAGAATTCTTTCTCGGTTACAGTGTAATTCAGCTCAGCTTTGGACAAGTTTTTGCTAACAAAGTAAATGGCATATGGAAGTTTCTGCTCAACTTGTCCTAAAGCTGCACCTATGGCTTTGTTCGAGGCATCAGTGTGGATGTGGAAAGGTAGGGCCCAGTTTGGACCTCTCAGGATTGGGGCTGACACCAACTTGTCTTTTAATTCATTTAAAGCCCTCTGACAATCGTCAGTCCAATTAAACTCCACATCTTTGGCCAACAGGCCAAATAATGGCGAGGCTAGCTTGCTGAAATCTTTAATGAATCTCCGGTAGTATCCTGCTAATCCCAAGAAACTCCGGACATCCCTGACCTTTTGAGGAGGTGGAACCCTCTTGATGAGAGCAATTTTGTTAGGATCCACCTGCAATCCTTGGCAAGAAATGGTATGGCCTAGCACGGTCCCTTCAGTCATTAGGAATTCACATTTTTCAGGACTAAGGGACAAGTTCATCTCGGTGCATTTGGTTAGGACTTTTCCCAGGTTGGACAATGCTTCCTGGAAGTTGGCCCCATAAGGAGTAAAGTCATCCATATAGATTTCTACTGCATCATGGACCAGCTCCGAGAAGATGCTCAAGACAGCTCTCTAAAAGGTAGCAGGAGCATTGCATAGCCCAAAGGGAAGGACTCGATAGGCAAAGGTACCCCAAGGACAAGTGAAGGTGGTCTTATCTTGGTCTTCCGGGCTGATTTGGATTTGGTTGTACCCGCTAAACCCATCCAGGAAAGAGAAGAACTTCTTTCCTGCCAGTCCATCCAACACTTGATCTATGAAAGGTAGAGGGAAATGGTCCTTCTTGGTAGCTTTGTTCAGTTCTCGGTAGTCCACACAGATTCTCCATTTCCCATTTTTCTTGGGAACCAACACTAGAGGGGACACCCATTCACTATCTGAGATGGGGTAGATGAATCCGGCATCCAACAGTTTTTGCAATTCTTCCTTGACAATGTCCTTAAGGGCTGGATTCATTCTCCTCTGAGGTTGCCTAACTGGTTTACAATCCTCTTTGATATATATATGATGGGTACGGACCGAAGGATGGACTCCTTTCATCTCCTTATAGCTCCAAGCAAAAGCATCCAGGTGGTTGGCCAACAGACTACACAGCTCCTTTTCCTGGGAAGGAGATAGGGAGGAGCTGATCTTCAATGCTTTCTCAGGGCCGAACTCCACATTCTTGACTCTTGGAGTAACAGGGTTGGTTGTACAAAGATCCACTAAGGTGCTAGCTTGGGCATCCTCCACCAATTTCTCTAAGGGTAGTGCACTGGAAGGTGGATTCTGGATCAAGGTCTCGATCAAGTCATCCTCGGTTGGGGGGTCTCTTCTAGTGGTATCTAAGGTGCACAGAGGTGCTGAGTACACCTCGTCTTCCTCTCCTTCTTCCAACCAGAGTGGTAAGTCATGCTCTAAGGAGGGTTGGGCAGGAGGGTATAGGACTAGCTGCTTGGACATGGGACCATTTTTGATGGTCATGTTTCCTGCACGACAACTTATGTAAGCATCTGCAGTAGCTAACCAAGGCCTTCCCAAAATGAGAGGATATCCAGTGAGCTTGGCCTTTGGTTGCAGAACCAGGAAGTCTGCAGGGTATTCCCAAGAGTCAATAGAGACCAAGACATCCTCCACAATCCCTTCGGGAGTCACGGTGGAGCGATCTGCTAATTGCAGTACTGTCGAGGTCTTCCTCAAGGAACCCTGAAGATTAAGCTTAAGCATGGTATCCCTGGTCATCACATTAATGGCAGCCCCCAGATCGATCAAGGTGTGAGGTATAATGGTGCCATTGATGTGAACATCTACTACAGGACTTCCAGGATCTAGGTACTTTGGGCAGATGACTTGTCCTAACATAAGGTCAGACAGTTGTCCTATGACATTGATAGTTGAGGCATCTTTCTTCCGTCTGCCTGGGTGTTTGAAACACTTCTCCTTAACCAGTTTGTTGTATATTGGCACATCCTTGATGGCTTGGAGAAGTGGTATTTTTACACACAACTGCTTGAGCTCACCCAGAAGCTCATCCTCCTCTGGGTTGGGTTGTGTGGTGGCTATTAGTCTCTCAGGAAAGGGTGGAATAGCCTTTGGTTCACTTTCCTGTTTATCTTCCTCATCCTCTGGGGGAGGAGGTTGGCGATCTGGTAGAGTCTTTCCAGATCGAAGATTGATCTCCTGGATCTCCACAGCATAGGTAGGGCATGAGGTTTCCCCAGTGTATACCTGCTGGGCCTGTCTATTGTTGGGGTTCGGGTTCGGTTGAGCAGGCATTTGAGGCTGCCTTGGAGGAGCAGGAGGTAATGGCTGAGGTTGAACTGGTGGTGGAGGCAAGATGGCAGGAGGAGTGTTGTATTGGGGCCTCCACCCCGACTGAGGTGCATTCCATTGAGGCTGTGGCTGGGCATGTGAGTGATATGAATGAGAAGTAGGTTGAGTGGGGTACTGAGGTGGATAAGACCATGGAGGAGGCATATACCATGAAGGATGAGCAGGGGGACCCCAGGAAGGCATAGGAGTCGATTGGTTGGGGCTGTAATAAGCTTGAGATGCCCCCTGCATCCCCTGCTGATAAGGTCTAGATCCCTGTGGCCTCCTTTGGTTGAGGTAATAGAGAGGCTCTGTGGGAGCTTCTGTCCCTTGGTACATGGCTTTAAACCCAGGTAAGGTTGGACACTGATTTGTGGGATGGTCCTCCTCACAAACGAAACACACTTCAACCGAATGCAATGGACATTCATTCTTAGGGTGCCTCCTTGTGCACCTAGGGCAGAAGACAGCCAAGGCTCTCTCAGCCTCTTCTTTCTTTTGCTGAATCCTGAATGTGTCAAGTTGCATGGCAATGGTTTGTCTCACCTCACTCTTAAGATCTTCTAATTGATTTGCAAGCTCATGTTTGGAGAAAGGGACACTAGTTGAGAGGTGGTTTCCTCTACCTCGTTTCCGAGCTGCCCTGGAGTGGTTTCTAAACACAGTCTTGATGTCCTCATAAGGCAGTTGGTAAATGTCCCCCCCAGCTAACATGTGAAGGGTATCTAAGAGGTCTTCAGGGACTCCTCGGAGCAGGACCAACTTGAGGGATTCAGGGTCAAGTGTGCACCTGGCCCGCTTATAGCTTAGTTGGAACCTCTCCTCATAATCCTCTAAGGACTGATCATTTCCCATGGACATCCGAAAGATTTCCCCATTTGTTTCCTTGGACCTACAGTAATCCCAGTACTTGGTATTGAAAGCTTGCTGCATCTGAGCCCAAGTAGTGATACTATTCCCAGGTAAGCCCATGAACCAGCGTAGTGCTGCATCCTTAAGAGTGGAAGGGAAAAGTTTTGACTTTTGCTCATCTTCAGTATAGTCATAGGTTCTACAAAGGACAGAAAACTCAAACAGGAAGGTATCCGGATCTTCAGTGGTCAGCCCATGGAAGTGAGGTAAGGCGGAGGGGCTAATGTTCTTCATTTTCATCTCTCCATTGGTCTCTCGGATGGGAAAGGCACCTTCTATTCTCTCATCTTCTCTTCTATTGTAAGCCATAGCTTCAGATGGATTGGTCCCTAACTCTTCTTCTACTATAGGGTCTTTGGATATCTCAGGATGTTCACCTATAGGTTCTTATGGGTCACTGTCACCAAAGAAGAGAGAAGGGTGACTCAGTGATGTGGTGGGGGTGTTTGGTAGGAATTTGCCTGATCTATCTCGGTTCCTACGAGGCATGAAATGGAAAAGACTTTCTTTTTCTTTTGATTGCTTTTTCTTTGCTTTTCTTTTGGTACCTGCAAAACTGAGACAGATTGATCTACAACTAACTATGAAAGATGCAAAATTAAACTGAAAGCAGGAAAGAACTATTCTACTTTGCTCAAAGGAAATTGCAAGAATGGAAATGCTAGTCTACACTTGCAGAAAGGAAATGCTAATCTATGAAAGTAGGAAATGCTAATCTATGAAAGCAGGAAATGCTAATCTATGAAAGCAGGAAATGTCTATGCTACTTTTGCAGAATGGAAATGAAGCAAACTACTTAGCAGAAGGCAAGAGTAAGAAAATAGAAGAAAAGCAACAATTACTAATACTCTGACGCTTCCCCGGCAACGGCGCCAAAAAGATGGTGGGCTCCAGTATTGTAGCAATAATGCTACAACTCCTGGAGCTTCCTATCTCTAATTTTATCAACCCGGTAGTTCGTACAAACTTGGAAGCGACGGTGTTGTATGCACAAGTACTAGCTCTTGTCGCAGCTGTCACTTGGTCAGCTGGCACAAGTCCGGGAGGGCTCAAGCCAACTTCTATAGGCTCACAGAAGAAGCTTTATGAATGATGGACGAAAGCTAACTGAAAGAAGACTAATCTAGTTGTAGAAAGTAACTGAAAGTCAACAAAGCATGAAAACCCTAGTAAACCCTAATTTGACTAGCTAGACCCTAACTTTGCAAAACTATGAATGAAACTTCTACCAATGATGCCATTACTTGCAGTGAACTGAAATACATGCATCTAAGCTACTTGTATCTGAAAAGACATGTTTTTGTATTTTTTCATTAAGTGGTTGGATTTATTGTGATGATGCTCTTGATTAGGGTTTGGTTGTGCAGGAGCGATCTGAATGGAAGGAAAGCATGGGCAAGGTCAGGATGGCTAAGGGAGGTCCCAGAGGGTCTCTAGCATCGGTCCACAGAAGTCTACCACGTTTCGGATGCTCAGCAACCGAGTTTGCAGGCTTCTACAGGAAGTCTGCAGGGGATCCTACAGGAAACTCAGGGGTTTCTACAGGAAGTCTGTGCAATTCTACAGGATGTTTGGCCGTGGAAGTTTTGGGAGATGGTGAAGTGTTGGAGTGGTATGGAAGGATAGGTGAGATGGAGAGGGAGCTGGTGATGGCTCAGGAGCAGAAAAATCAGATGGAGGAAGAGTGCATGCAGTGGTTTGATGGTTGGAAGGATGGGATCAACGAAAGTGTAAGTAAATGGAGCTAAGTGATTAATGGATGAGTTGGAGGGTAGATGAGTTGGACAGAGGCTGAGTAGGTGGATTGAGGAGAGATCAAGAAGAAGAAGAAGGAAGTGGAATGATAAGGAGCAGCGTAAATGAAACAAATGACTTATGCACCCAAAAACGAGAAATTCATTAACCTATGATAACTGTGCTATGGAACCTATGAACAGCGATGGAAAACCAAGAAATGAAACTCGTGCATGGAAGTGAAATGTAGAAGTATGGTTCAATGTCAACAGTGCATGGATGGATCTTCAACGAAAATGTCTATGTTGCAGCTTGCATGGAAGTGAGAAGAACTGCGTTTCTTTTTGGTGGCTGGTTATGGGCTGCACCCCAATCCCTAAGAGAGATGGCAGTGAGCCTTAACAACCTTTTGCTGGAGCTCCAATAATTTATAACTATCCTCCTATCGAATCTAAGCAACTGAAAGCAAATCACCATAAACTAATCCTATCTCAACTCATGAAAAAGACTAAACTAATAAACTGTAAATCCGAATTGCATGTGAAAATAAAAACTCAAAGTGCTGGAACGAAATGCAAACACATTACAACACCGAGGAGATCTATTGCTCTCAGGTTGGGCCCTAACCTAAGAGCTATAGCTCCCTTAGAAACTCAGAATGAGATCAAAATCTGCCTGCCTTTATTCATAAACGAAAGTCTGATGACATGCCAAAATTGGCTTACAAAAGGAACAAAAACCGAGCTGTAGCTCGTACTTCCAAATTACAAGAGTAATACAAAAGTTCAAAAAGCTCCTATCCAAGGCTACGGCCTCAGTATTTATGCAAAATGATCATCCAACAGGTGTCCTTGATTTGAGGAGCTCGGCTGTCCAACTGAAGTTTAAACTGCTGATCCTGTAGGGCAGTCATAACTGTTGTTCCTGTAGAACAGTTATAACTGTTGTTCCTGTAGAACAGTTGGCTGCTTCTAAGCTCGGTGGGGAGATGGATTGGAGCTCGGAGCTATGGTGGGAATCACGAGGAAGGTCCCCAAGAACGTGGACATCCTCTCCTAAAAAGCAGCAGTGCCACCTCATTGTCTCCTTGTCTCCTTTCTCGTGGTCTTTTCTCCCTTTTAATGCCAAAAACCTGAAAGCATCATGCATTAGTCACGTAGATAGAATGCCTACCCTTCTTCCTACAAACAACACGAATAAACCAAGAAATGAATGCATAAGCAATAAAAAATGAATGGTTTGAGCAGAGCAAGTAGGCCAAATGAGCCCAAATTGTACCAAAAATTGGGGCTCATTACATATTAAGAAGAAGCAGTTCAAGGAAGGTGACTGGGCTTTACTTTTTGACTCAAAATTCAGAGATCATAAAGCCAAGTTCACCACCCATTGGATGGGCCCATATGAAATTGTTCAGGCTTATGACAATGGTTCAGTCAAGCTCAAAACTATTGATGGAGAAGGTCACTCCTTTACTGTCAATGGTCATCGCCTGAAACTATACACCAAGCCCATCAGCAAGCAAGATTTTCTCCATACAGTATCTCAGCAAAGAGAGGTTGAGGTATTGCAGCCCTCAGTTGCAGTATCACTGCCTTAGTTTCTTTTATTTCAATTTCAGAGTCAAAAAGAAATAAAAAATAAATAAATAAATTATATAAAACTAAAACTAAAAAAAATATAAAAAAAAAAAAAAAAAATAATGTGTTAGATGTGAAAACCAGCCCCTGGCACACTCTAACCCCGAATTCCTACTTGAAAACCAATTCGTTGGCGGGTAAGAATTCTCTTTCTTTTGTTCACTGTTTGATTTATCAGCTGAATCATGACTTGAGGACAAGTCAAAATTTTAGTCGGGGAGAGAGGCATCAGCATTTTGTTCTTTTATCTCTCCATTGTAAATTCTTAAAGATTTCTTATCCTATATCTTCACTGTAAATTTCCAAAGCAGCTTGTTCCAGCATTCCAGACTTCAATAAATAAGTTGTTTTGTCATTGTTTTATCTCAGAGGGACCTGGTTATAAACATTATGCAGGGGGACCTGTTCTGTCCAGACATCTATGCTACCAACACCAGCAGTAAAGGGACCTGTTTAAGACACCCAGAAGGGACCTGTTAAAGAGATTGACACCAAGGGCTACTTCAACAAAGTTTTATCAAGTTTCTACAAGAGTTTCATCAAGTTTCTACAAGGATTTGGGCACCAAGACTCCATCAAATGCCCAAGTTCAATGAACCTGTATACATATAAGGAGCTGCATGAACATCTTCAATTCTTTCTCAAGGGACCTGTTGCATTCAATCTTTCTTAGGGGACCTGTTACAACAAGCAAAAGAACAGTCAAAAGGGACTAGTCCTACTCAGCATGTCAATACAACAACAACCAACAAAAGAGTAATATGTTTCTTATTCTTAAACATTTAATTTCTTAGATTGATTTTTAATGTAAATTTGATGACTGTGAACTGTTATGATCGATTTCAAGGACACCTACATTTCCTATCATCCCTTATTCCACTGATTCTCATCATTTCTCATACTTCAACCTATTCATACTTCTAAACCCATTACCAACACATCAACCTTGTCATACATCCCACAGCCATACCAACATCCTCCATCTGACCGAATACCAACCGAAACAGGACACGTGGTGGATTGTATTTTTAAATACAAGGGAAAGAAACAAATGTAAAGCGGCCTGGCTATTGTATTCCACACGGCCAAATCATGACTCCACCACCCGACGTACCCAAGTGATTCAAGGGACTCCCCGAAATCATACCCAGCATTATATATATACGCTCCCAGCACTCTTGTGGTGACATCTATGCAAGCGTACAGCACTCCTCTGTTCTAAAAAAATGAATACGCTGTGAGTAAGTACAGCTGGTTATCCCACCATCATTTTCGAGTTATCTTACGTTGGCATTTGATTTTCCATGACTTTCAAAGTAGAATCAGAAGCAGTGAGCGCCGAAAGAGGAAAATATAACCACTCTGTCTCGACTTCCACCACAGTCATAAGACAATCGACCGACCGAGCATCATATTGAAGATTAAGGGAAGCGATACACCAGGTAACAAATTTGAAATTTCTTTGTTGAAATTGTAGAAACATAAACAGAGAAGGGTTAGAACACGACCCTCTGCCACTATGACTAATAGGGTCGAGCCGAGTGTGTTCGACAGTTCACAATATCATGAAGATTGCATTGAAATTCTCAGAGAGATATAGTGGTTACCATTCTTAGAGAAATTTCATGGAAGTAATGAAGAGGTTACCAAGCAATTTGCTTTCACCTTCAATGGAGAAAAAGCCCTGATAGGTAACTTCTCATTCAGGGTTTCAGAGGATACTATAGCTCAGGCAATAGGGATTAGTCCAGAAGGGGAGAAGTATTTTAAAACAAAACAATTTAAAGAGAAATCATGGACACCATTTATGTCTAGATCCAGAGTCTCATCAGTTAACTGGAAGAAAGGTGTTCCCAGAAGTTGGTTGATGCATCCCTGGGATGAGATGGTCTACATCCTTCAAAAATTCATAACCTGCGAAGGCCGTTACAGTATTGTCTATCTATACCATATTAAACTACTGATCCACTTGAAGAAACAATGTGTTATCAGTCTACCATATTTTCTATTACAAAGCTTAACCAAGATGTCCAAGACTATCCAGAAGCAGAAGGGGAATGAAGACAAGAGCCTATATCACTTTGGCTTAATTAAAATTCTTATTGAGCATGAATTGTAGAGAAGAGGGAAACCGTGGAAAGAATTCCTAGCTGCTAATCAAATTAGAGATGAGGAAGATAAATAAGAAGTGCAAGAGGACTCAGGGTTCATGAAGGACATTGATGAAGAAATCCCAGTATCCAAAGCCAGCAAGGCACCTCTACCTGTGGGCAGCATAAGGACCAGGAACATGAGGAAGGAAGATGCTAAGAGGGCCGAACAAGATAAAATTTTCACCACTTACTCACGAAGAACAAGGAGGACACCAAAAGCCCAGTTACAAGAAGACCAGCTTGAATCCAATGCACCTGCACAAATGGATGTTGAGAGTGGTGACCACTCACTACCAGGACCAGAAGTTGATATAGAGGTAGAAAGCAATAACAAGCAGGAAAAATGTTCACCACCTCCCATTAAGAGACAAAAGAAATTGGAGAAACAAATTGAAGAATTAAAGGAAGAGCTCATGGAGGCTAATATGCTAGAAAAAGTTATCAAGAGAGAAAATGAAATGCTCCAGGCGCAGAGTAAAGAAACTCAGAAGAAGAATGAAAAGTTAAGGGAGAGAATCAGTGAACTGGAGGCTGAGCAAACGGAGATTTCTAACTGGGCCACTAAGTGGTACAATCAGAAGAAGACCCTCAAAGAAAAATACAAAAGGTTAAAGCAGGAGCTCAAGGGTCAGAAAGATAACCAGGTGAAAAAGAATGTGGACACATTGCTCAAGGCAGCAGAGATCCAGGCAGGGACAGAGTTCAAGGGAAGCACTTCGGGGATAGCATGAGGACATGCTAATTCCTTAAGTCGGGGAGAGATGTTGGTATCATCCCATGACCCCCTTTTTCCTCCTAAAACATATCATTTGCCATTCCTTTTCATCATATATCTCTTAGAATCCTTGAAAATTGATTAATTAATAGTCCTATAGTTATTAAAATGCATTGAAATTGATTTAGGAAGTTTATGTTAAAGAATTAGAATTTTTTGGTGAAATGGTTACAGGAAGTTCCAACATCCTGTAATTAGCTCATTATTTCACATGTGGCACAACAGCTAGGCTGGAGCGAAAGGCATGGATGAAAAGTAGAATGTCCAAGCATGGACAAACACCTATCCTACAGCAGAATTGACCCTCCTACATGCGCGGTCAACACAGGTCAAAGCATGGCACACTGGCGACAAAGGCAGCAACAGCAGCGCATTCTAATTTGATTTAGCTTTTGTTCTTTTTGAAATCAGTTAGGATAGAAACATTTTGAAAATCTCGATGTAGTAAAAGCGGCAACAGCCATATTCCGAATGTACATTCATTTTCGAAATGACATGGTTGTAATAGACATATGTAAATACAATCGGGGTAATGAACAATGGTTAATCGTGGTATCATTCTGAAACAGATTTTTTGAACTTAATACTAAGAATCCAGTTACAGTTACGACTCGTGTCTTGTGCATTGATTTGATAGTCAGTTGAATATAGTCCAGTATACCTCTGGAACGCGGACGGGCCCTGCGTTAAACCGGTATACTGTCCTTTTCATTTTATTTGCACTCAGGGTATTATATGGTTTGCACAGTAGTTACGATTGGTTTCCGATTTCAATAGCTCTTGATTTCAATTGAATGTATATGGTTTTCGTTTATGGTAATGCTTGAACAGTCATCGCTGAGATCTTGAAGCGCGTCCTGTAAGGGATTCGATCGCTGTGTGTCTTTTAAAAGCAATGTCATGAACTTTATTTTCATTTCAAAATCCATTTATGATCTCTGTATATTTTTACCTTGTGTAAATATTAGTGAATGTTGGGTGTTTGCTGAACAGGGGTTTTATGTGTGATGTCTCTGTAAGGAAATCGAAAACTCGGTTTGCAATAATACACAGTGTTTAGGTTTAGTATTTAATTTGGTAAAAGCATTTAGTGATAGTATTATAATCAAGTATGTTAGCAGAGTGACCTGAGTGTTTGCATGATAGGTAACATACCCCAATCTTCCGTAAAGAAGTACTGTGACCTACATCATAACCACTTAGCCAACAATCCTTTATGTCTATATACTTTAGATGCATGCCTCTAAGCTTACGCATCCTGGTCGATAATAAATATAGTCTAGTCTAGTACCCTAGCTAGAACACTACAAAGATATCCTTCCAAACATTTGTTTACTATCTCAGTTTGCCCATCAGATTGAGGATGATAAGATGAGCTATGAGCTAACTGAGTACCAAGCCAAGAAAATAATTTTGTCCAAAAATTTCCAGTGAAAATGGGATCTCTGTCACTTACAATAATCTTTGGGTTTCCATGTAGCTTTTGAACTGTTTCCATAAATGCAGTAGAAACTGTACTGGCTTTAAATGGATGTGATAATGCACAAAAGTGTGCATACTTGGTAAGTCTGTCAACTACCACCATGATGACACTCTTTCCCTCAGACTTGGGTAACCCTGTGATAAAATCCATTGAAACCTCCTCCCAACATTGGCTTGGAATGGATAAAGGTTGTAATAGACCCGGTGTCTTAATTGTGTCAACTTTATTTTGCTGGCAAACCAAACATTCCGCCACAAACTTTTGAATATCTGATTTAAGGCCATCCCAAAAAAATTCCTTCTTAACCCTGTGGTAAGTTTTTAAAAATCTTGAGTGCCCTCCTAAGGGAGAAGTGTGCAATTCTATAAGAATCTTTTGTTTTAGCTGGGAATTCTTACAGAGGTATAAGCGATCTTTGTACCATAACGAATCATTTTGCCAGCTAAATGTATCAGAAGTACTGGAATCTTGTTGTAGCGTTCGAATAAGTGCCCACACTTCTTCGTCATTCTTCCATTCCTCCCTTGCTTCGTTTATCCAATCTGGTTGGATAATAGAAATGGCACACAACAATGTTTCCACATCCTCATCCTTTCTTGAGAGTGCATCTACCACCACATTTTGCTTCCCTTTTTTGTAGATGATTTCAAAGTCATAACCCAACATCTTTGTGACCCACTTTTGTTTCTCTTCAGAGGATAATCTTTTTTCTAAAAAGTATTTAAGGCTATCATGATCCTTTTTTACCTTGAAGTGTCTTCCCATTAGGTAGGGTCGCCATTTCTTAAGTGCATGGAGTATTGCCAACATTTCCTTCTCATAAATAGCTTTGCTTAAAAACTTTCCCTTGATTGGACGACTTTCAAAAGCAATGGGTCTTTCATCTTGCATTAGAACAACACCAATTCCATTTCCTGAAGCATCACATTCCACAATAAAGGTTTTTGTGAAGTCCGGTGTAGCTAAGACCGGTGCTTGGCACATTGCCTCTTTAAGATGTTCAAAGGCCTTTGTTCCTTCCGGAGTCCATGAAAATGAATCTTTCTTCAATAATGTTGTTAGAGGTGCTGCTATTCTCCCATAATTCTTAACAAACTTGCGATAATACCCTGTCAACCCAAGAAATCCTCGCAAATGCTTTATGGATGTGGGGATTTTCCATTCCTTAATGGCTTTAATTTTGCTAGGGTCTACCTTAACTCCTTCATGAAATACAATATGACCCAAATATTCCACCTCCTGGACTCCAAAGAAACATTTGGATCTTTTTGCATATAATTGTTTCTCCTCCAATAGTTGTAGCACCCTGTCAACATGTTCAACATGATCCTTCCAAGACTTGTTGTAGATTAGTATATCATCAAAAAATACTAACACAAATTTTCTAAGGAATGGTTTGAAAATTGAATTCATCAAACCTTGAAATGTTGAAGGTGCATTGGTAAGGCCAAAATGCATGACCAAAAATTCATAATGACCCTCATGAGTTCTAAATGCCATTTTCGGAATGTCTTCAATCTTCATTCTGATTTGATGATATCCCGAACGAAGATCCAACTTGGTGAAGTAAATTGATCCATGCAATTCATCCAGTAATTCATCAATAACAGGAATGGGGAACTTATCTTTAATAGTGAGCTTGTTGAGCTCCCTATAATCTGGACACATGCGCCATGATCCATCCTTCTTGTGCACCAATACTACTGGAGCTGAGAAAGAACTTTGACTCGGTTGAATTATACCATCCTCTAGCATTTCTGCAACCATACGTTCAATTTCACTTTTTTGGACATAGGGATATCTGTACGGCCTAATGTTTGGAGGAACACTTCCTGGAATCAGATGAATAGCATGATCATGATCATGCATAGGTGGGAGACCCTTGGGAGTCTCAAATACATTAGAATGATTGTCCAGGACTTTTTGGAGATCTGGAGAAATAGATGATTCCAATGTGGAAACATCTAGCGAGCATAATTGTGCAATTACACCTCTTTGCTCCTTTTTTAGAAGCTTTGTCATACCATGAGAGCTGATTATCTTTCCTGGTTTCCCTGCAATACCCCTTAATTCAACTTCCTTTCCTTCCATAGAAAATTTGATGAAAAGTTCTTGAAAATTAAAAGCTATTGTACCCAAGGATTGTAGCCATTGGACTCCTAGTACAACATCCGCACCTCCCATTGGAATGGAAAGCATTGGGCTAGTCAATACATATTCTCCCATGGATAGCTTGATATTATGGCACTTTCCAGAGCAATTTATTGTTCCTCCATTTGCAATCATCACTTGACACTCTGGTGCTGGATATAGGAAGCAATTCAATTCTTTTGCTACCCTACAATGAATAAAATTGTGGGTGCTTCCTGAATCAATCAACACTATTACCTTTTTCTTCTTGATTTGTCCTTCTATCTTGATGGTTTGAGGAGTGGTAATTCCCGCCAATGCATTACAAGATATGGTCGAATTTATTTGTTCTTCATCTAGGCTTTGTTCCTGGAGTATATCTTCTTCTTTTGACCTTTCTTGCTCCTTTCCTTCTTCCTCTTCACAATCTATGTAGAATAATTTCTTCTCAGCACACTTATGACCTTTAGTGTATTTGCTATCAAAACTGTAACAAAGCCCTTTTGCTCTTTTTTCTTCCAATTGTTGTGGTGTCAACCTTATAGGTTGTGGAAGACTAGGGGCAACAACACTTTCGTCTTTATAGTTGTGAGTGGTATGCTTCCTGGTTGCCATAATTTTGCTTTCCATTTTTCTTGCTAACCTGAATGCCTTCTCTAATGAATCAGGTTCCCAAAGGTGAACATCATGTTGGATATTATCCTTTAAAGACCCTATGAACACATCAATCCTATGCTCCTCTGGAATATCTTTTACCCTTATGTTCAATTTTTGGAACTCCTCAATGTGCTCCATTACTGAACCCTTTTGTTTGAGACTTATCAATTGGCTAAAAAAAGTGTTGCTTTTTGTATCTTCATAATGTGCTATCAATTCTTCCGTAAAAATTTCCCAAGTGATAAATTATTTACGAGAGCAAAGACATTGATACCATACAAACTGATTTGGTTCCAAATATACAGTTGCCATACGTACCTTTTGTGTGTTTTGCACATTATTGAGATCGAGGAATTGCTCCATCTGTAATATCCATGTAGCGGGATCCTTGCCATCAAACTTCCTCATATCGATTTTTGGAATATGGTGATTCTTCGATCCAACATTAGCGTCTATGGAATCATGATTAACATTTCTTTTGTTCTCATCATGAGTTTCCTTTACTACCTTTTCACCATTAGTGACCCTTTCTTGTAGCAACTTCTTCAATTCTTCCATGTCTGTCTTCAAATATATCTTCAAATCTACCATGTCTCTCTTCAAATCTATCTTTGAATCATCCATCTTAGCTTCCATGCCCTTTATCTTAGATTCCACGCCACTTATCTTAGCTTCTGTTAGCTTTTGTGACCGTGACATTTGTTGCACTTGTTCTTGTAATTTTGATATATCATGTAGCATTTCTTCCTCTTCTTCATGAGTCATGCTAGAGCTTTCAGGTTCCTTACTAGGTGTTTGCATTTTCTTTCCTCGGGGCATCAGTTATCGATAATAATGCTTTGCTATGCCCTTTGAATTCCGTTAAACCAAGCTTACACAAAAATTAAAAAAAAAAAACTACACACCTTTTTTCACTTTATAGAAGCCTGATATTGAATCTGATGTATCTCTGTAATTTTGGATCATCCAGTTCTGAAATTTCTACCTATAGTAGCCTTCTGTGTCCTCTTTCCAATGCCACAAGTCTGAGCCAAATTGGATTCTCCAAGGAAGAGTTATGTGAACTCTCCCACAGTGACTTGCTTTTAAACTGTTTCAGTAGAGTGAACTTGTACGACGTGCCACGAATCACTGTTTCAACCTTTGAATCTGAAACACACACACAAGAGACTACAGTCCGTCCTCTTTCTATACCTTCTTATGAAATTTCAATCTGATCCCCAGAGAGAAAGTTATGACGATTTTCCCCAGGTCACCTGTTTTGAATGTAATTCAGGAGTCTGCAAAAATACCAAGTTCCTCAGATCATATCTCTGCAAATATCACGCAAAAAGCTCTGAAATTCAGACCCAAGGTTTAGCGCGATTTCTTCTCAAATGGGTGTTTTTTGCGACTTCTGAAACGTCACAGAAAAAAAGTTATGGCGAAAATGCCACGATGACCTGTTTGGAGCAGCGAAACCCTAGAATCCAAAGCTCTGATACCAAATGTTATGAAACCAGCTCAAGAAAAGATAGATCAACGCCTTAGAATTCAGCCTCTTCAAGGGGGCAACCTCCTTTACATTACATAAATGAACATTTCTTGGATGATACAAATGACAAAACCTCCTTTCTATATATAGGAGTCTAAGGAGTCACAATATAATCCAGCCGACCTAACAATAATAATATAAAGCCACAAAAATAACAATAGAGGGATTCTATGGGGCACAGAAATAACAATATGGGGGTAATAAGGGCACAACAACATAAATAAGGAGTATAACTACAATAGTAATGGGGTAATCACTAGTATTATAGGGACCCAACATGTTATATATAATTTGTTTCATAAACTCCTTGGTCTTTATGATGAATATGTTTTATTATATGAGTTATTCAGGTGCTATGTAATCGTTTGCTTGTTTGTGTATGCAGGCTTCAAAGGGAGGAGCTCATCTGGATCGAAGAGGCTTGGCTGCTACAAACAGCGTTGGACTAAAGGTAAGCCTTAAACACCTGGTTGCTTTTATTTTAAATGCATATTTAGGGAAAGATAGTGCTTGATTGTTTTGTTTGTCACTAGAAACGCCTTAGTTTCTAGGGAGGTCGGTTTTGTCCGCAAAATTGACTCTTTCTGCATGACAAAATGGCGACTCCACTGGGGAATCCATGGATTTGATTGGTTTCTCTTTTGATTGACACTTTGATTTGAGAAACGTTGATTTCTTTCTAGTTTTTGACTGATTGACTGTGAATTTGGGTGGAATAGCTTAGGATTTAGTTAGTTTTTATTTTTCTTGATTTTGAGAGAAGTACGCACCCTCTGAGTTAAGCACAGTGCTTACCTGTACGCACTTCTGCTTTGCGCACAGAGCGCGGCCGCACCTGTGCAAACGGGCTACCTGCATACCCTGTCAAAAGTTTAGAAAATTTCAATTTTTTCCTTTTTTACCTATTAGATCTTGTTATAGCTTATTTATTGCTGCCCAGATCCACTGGTTACCTGTCAGAAGTTTTCATCTAGGCTTGTTTCATTAGCATCAAGGGTTTTAGTGAAGTTCATAGAAATTCTAGCCCTAGGTTTGATTTTTGTATTGGTCTTGTAGTGACTCTAGATTTAGAAGTTGTAAAAACCTTGGATATCCCTGGTCTTTTCAGTCTTCTTAGGAGTCAGACCATTCGTAAAATCCACCTTTGTTTGAGAAACCTATCGTTGTGTTGTCTCTTTGCGGAATTTCGAGAAGGCTTGTTTGTTAAGCTGTGAATTTCATTCTTAAGAAAAAAAACAAGAGCTTTTTATTTTTATTTTTGACTAATTTATGATTCTGCATGAATTAGTCCTTGGTTGAATTGTAACTGAGTAAAACAACTTGGAATTATATTTTGTAGGCTTTTACCTCATTAGATTTGCTTTTAGGTAAATTTCTCTTAGATTTTCATAGATTTTAAACTTGATTTTTGTTAAGTAGTTTTACATGCTTGGTTAAAATAGGAAAAATACAAAATCTCTTTTGAAGAAAGTTTGTTTTAGTAGAGTTTGAAGTCTTTGAAAAGAGAAAGGAAGTTTTCGTGAAATAATTAGTGGTCTTGTGTTGTGTGCTTTGGAAAAGATAAAGAGATTTTTTCTTTGATTTTCATTGCTAGGAAAGTTGTCTTTATAAATTTTGCATTCTCCAACTCTCTTAGCTAGGGAATTCATTGAAAAGGAAAGATTGTTTTGTTTCATCCTAGGTGCATCTTTTTAGTGGATTTGAGTTGAGTCTACACATCATAAGTTTCATCTCCGCTACCTTTTGTCCTAAAGAAAAGCCATAAAAAATAACGCTTAAAGTAAAATTAACTTAGTAACTTTTTATTTACTAGGGCTCTGATACACCAACATAGATCAGGCTAGTTTCTTGGAGTATGAGAGTAATTAACTCTCCAAGACAGTAAAAACAAACAAGTAGCTTATCTTGTGGTAAGATAAATCCAATTGTTACATTTATGCTCTGGGAAAGCTCCTCTTAAAGGAGAAGCACGAGATCGTGTCCAAACCAGTGAGGGGATCAATCCTCCTTCATTGGGAACGACGCCAGATATGCACGTACTACAAACGGTAAACCTCGAATTAACCATTGTCGAGGAGCCTGGGGTCACTTGTCGGTAAACCTTGGATTATTGTCAAGGAGCCGACAAGGGAATTGAGCTTGTTACTCTTCCCTTGCGTGCGTATCGGATCGTAGACTGTTCCCCCAGGTATATTTTTTGTTGTTGGTGACCTTAGTGACTATTATCTTTAGGATTTTTCCTAAGGTGACGGTGGAGGGAAGATCCCACTGTACCTGGAGCAGACGTCGGCTAGACTCACTTGGATTTTCTGGGGGGTTCACTTCACTCGGGACGGTTAAAGTGGAAGAACTTGGTCCAGTATATTCATTAAGCAGGTTGTCGGGGTAACTGTTCCACCAGCCATTTCTGTACTGAATTCTGCGATGTTGGATTTCATCACCAACTAGTGTTTTCGGTCCGGAATGTTACTGTTTGTGTGTGGTTTGACGCCCTAGATTCTTTAGGCGTGTGATTCGAATTTGTTTGGTTCTTTAGAGACTTTAGGCGGTTTGCTTTGAGATTTTACTTTGTTTGCGTGTGCAGTAGTTAAAAGTTTTTAGCTGTGGCTGAATTACCAAGACAGTCATGTAGACTTCGGGGCCAGTCTCCTGAGTTTGTAACCGTGGCTGATTTGTTGAGGAAGTCCCGTAGACCTCGGGGCCAACCTCTTGAAGACGTCCCAGGCCATTACGAAGGTTTGAAAGTCCTCGTAACTCCTAGTGGCAGTAAAGTAGGGTCACCTGAAGAAGGAGAGTCTTCGTTGGTTGTTCATCCTGATTACCAAACTCTAGAAACAGGTTATAATCCTGAAGCTATTTCAGTTTCCGAACTTGCTGGTAGCTTTTCATCTACTAGTGATATAGGCGAAGAACCTGAGATATCTGAACCTGTTACTCCAACATCGGGGTTTGTCTCTCCAACTTCTAGTGCTCCTAATTCACCTAGGGTAGAAAGAGTAATCACCGAAAATCTTCCTTCTGGTTTGATACCTATTGAAGAACTTGCTCCGGAAGAAAAATAGGCATCCCTATCCCTGAAAATCAACCTGTTATTGATCTAAGGGAGCGTGAATCAATTTTTTATAGTCCACTAAGGAGTACTACTTGGTATCTTTCTTTAACAAATTTCTTAGAAAACCTAGGGTTAAGTTTTTCACCACCTCGAGTTCCTTATCCACCTAGGGGTTTTTATACTCCCGTAAATATGTCAGGTCAGTCGTCCATGTTTACTCAATCGCCTGAATCTTTTTTGTACGGTGGTTCTTCTGTTCCCTCTGGGTATCAGTCACTTTCTGGTACTTTTTCGGGAGCATCTCCTCAACCCATTGAACAAAGGTTATTCACTGGAAGCAATGGTGCAAAGCCGTTGAGCGTAGAAGACATTCTTATGATGTCAGGTTCTATTCCCAATTCTCAACCTCAAGGTGGCCAATTACCGCCTGGGGGGCAGCCTCAATTAACGCCTAGGGGGCAACCTCAAGGTACACAATTTGCATCTGGGGGGCAACCTCAACGACAGTACGTGCCTACAGTACAATACATTCCTCAAGGTCAACCCCAGACTCAATATGTACCCCAAGGTCAACCCCAGTATCAATTTATACCTCAAGGTCAACCCCAGTATCAGTACATGCCTCAAGGGTATCTACCCCAAGGTCAGTACTCGAACCAAGGTTTCCAACCACCCCAAGGTCAATCATATGTTCAAGGGACGGGAAATGTACCTTTCAATTATCAATCCTACCCTCAACCCAGTTTTGGATCTCAATATTCTCAACCTGTTATGGGTCAGTACCCCAGAATGAACATAGTGTGGGATCCATCGCAAATTCAACAGGTGTTGCAGCCAAATGTATAGTTGTCATCTCAAACTGGACAACCCTTAGTTTCTGGTTCACCCCAGCAACAGTCCAGTCTAATATTCAAACTTCTGTACCTTCGGTAGTTTCTCAGTCTGGGCCTATTGCGCCTAGTACTCCATCTCAAACGACTGTTGCAACTGCCGCAACATCTGTTCAATCTACCCCACCTACTTCTGGAGTATCGACAGCTCCGGTTTCTACTGTTCCTGTATCTACTTCTCAGACATCTTTACCATCGTCTGGATCCACGATTCAAACTACGGTTCAGATGCCTGTAGGACAACCTGGTTTAAGTACGGTTGTCATAAGTCAACCACAATTCACTTATCAACCATACCAGGGACAGTACCAATTCGGTCCTGCTGTCCAGCAGCCAATCTATCAGTATCAACCGTATCCTGGGTACACTTATCAACAACCACAACAACCCCAGTACAGTCCGGTTAATCCTGGTTTTCCAAGAGGATACAATATCCCGAACGCGATTCCTATTCCTAGTTATCCTGGATATCCTCCTCCTGGGGCTGGTCTCATGACCCAGAGTTTTAGGAATCCTAATCGGCAGCTACCATTTATCGCAACTTTGGACTTACCAGACTTGTCGCGCCTAACGAACGATCCAATTAATTATCTTCCGTTTTGGCCGCCAATGCCGAATAAGTTGCCCAGTGACATTCCCAAGTTCGAAGGAAAATCTGGAGAGGACCCGTCGAACCATGTGATGACTTACCACCTCTGGTGTGCCTCTAATTCCATCTCGGATGATTCGATCTGCTTACGTCTTTTCCAGCGCACTCTCATTGGTCTTGCGGCCAAGTGGTATATTGAGTTACCACGGGCCTCTTTTTATAATTTTAGCCAGTTAGCTACCTCGTTTTTAACTCATTTTGAGTTGTCGGTCAGATATGATAATGGCACGGAGTTACTAACTTCATTAAAGCAATCGACGTCCACTTATATTTCCGATCATATTCATGAATGGAGACGTCGAAGGCGGTTAGTGAAAGTTTTTATCCCGGACCAGAACTTAGTTGAATGGTTTGTTAAATCATTGTTACCGAAAATTACTGAAGATGTAGCTAAGGCCGGAGTAGTTACTGAGGAGCAAGTGATTGCTCAAGCACAGTACCTTGACTTAGTTTATACTCAGTCAGGTACGTTACACGAAAAGATCCCAGATCTTCCCAAGTCAAATCAAATCGCTGCAGCTCCTTCAGGATCTCATGCCGCTGATGGTATGATTGGTACGGTTAACACTAAAAGTAAGAAGAAGTCTTCCAAGAATTCTTCTCCTATCATCACCTTGCCTGATTCCCAGACAGGAGATTCTTCTGCAGAGGTTTCCGCCGATATTCACGCTGTAGAGTCATCTACGACTAAATCAAAATCTGGTGGAAAGAAGAAAGGAAAGAAGAAGAATAAAACGGACGAAAGTTCAAAAGAGAAATCCGAAAAGGCGGAATCCAATGATGAAAAGCGCAAACCTCGATATCCTTGTCTTATTTGTGAAGAGGAACACTTTACAAGAGACTGCCCTCATCGAGCAGAGGTTGCGAAAATCGTCAAAGGTTCCCAAACTCCTGTTGTTTTGAAGGATCCATTTCCAAAACAAGATAGCAAGATGATAGGTTCTTCCTCGAGTGCCAATGAAAAACCCATATTGATGATGTCCTATGTAAGGATTGCGACTCATTTGCAAGATTATGGTAGTAAAAGTCCTGTTGATGTCAAAGAAGCAGAATCTTCTCATTCTAATCCATCAACCTCAGCTCCTGGTTCCGATCCACTACAGATCGAGAAGCCTAATCCAGACTTAGTAATCAAACCGCCCGCCGAGGGTATACTTCGAAAGTCTGCTTTCAATCCACATGCGAGAGCGGCCCAGAATTATAACATTGTTGAGGACTTAGCTGTTTCACCCTCAGCAATGTCGGCTTTGGAAGTGCTGCAATCATGCCCAGCACAGCGTAAATTACTTTTGTCGGCTATCGAAGCTTTTGATGTTCAGGACCCGAACCTAATAATCTTTGATCTAGAAAATAGTACACCGCGTTTGCCTCATCAAATGGCTTTCCAGATCCCAGTGATAGTCAAAAACAGGCCTATTCATCGGACTGTAATTGATGAGGGAGCTTCAACGTGTATTATGTTAATACAGTGTTGGAGATCGCTTGGTTCTCCTTCACTAAATCAATCCCCGACAATTCTTAAGACCTTTGATGGCCGTGGGTTTCATCCTTTTGGCATTCTACAGGATTTTCTTATAGGGGTTGAAGGAAAAACCGTTAGTCTAGATGTGGAGGTGGTTGATGCCCCTCTAGACTACAACCTTCTTTTGTGTCGAAGTTGGTCTTACGCTATGACAGCGGTCGTTTCATCGGTCTTCTGAGTAATAAAGTTCCCACATAATGGAAAGATCGTAACAATAGACCAGCTGGCTTACTTTTCATCCGACCCAGCCTCTTCAGAGAGTATTCAGCATGTCGGTAAAACGACTATCCCATATAAGGAAGTTGGTGTAGGATTAGTTAAAGATGCCGGTTTACTGGGAACTTTTCCTTTTCCTCCACTCAACGCATCATCTTCATTTGCAACCATTCATATGATTACATCAGATACTATTTTTTATGACGATCCTTGGATTGTTCCTTCTGAATCTGAAATAGACTCATTTGGTAATTTTATGCCGTTGAGTCCATATGAAATTGCCTATGAAGCCGTGCAGTCTTTTACCGACCCGTGTTCAACCGAAAAAGACTTAATGAATGTGGTCTGTGAGGAATCACTTTTCACATCAACCTCGGATTTAACTACGTTTTCTGAACTTGTTCACTCTGATGAGAAAATTCGTGAAATCCTATGTGTAGATGATTTACCATGGGAAGATCTCCATCACAGATCTTCATTTTTTCCTGAGGATGATCTTTTGAAAATGATTTCTCATCAATCTTTACGATTGAATATGTCAAGGAACCTCAGAATCCCATGAAACATCCTGATTCAGAGCTGAATTTGGGAAATATCTCTCGAACTATTCCCATTGACATTTCGGTTAAGCTTGGAATTGTTGAGAACATTCATATAGGTGCCTCGTGTACAGATGACGAAATTCAAACATACAAGGCCCTATTTCAAGAATTTCGCGACGTGTTTGCCTGGTCCTATGAGGAAATGCCAGGAATTGATCCCGCGATTGTTGTCCATGAGGTCAAGACTTACCCGGACGCTAAACCCGTCCGGCAACGTTTGCGTCAGATTCACCCACGAAAAGCTGCTGCAATTAAAGCAGAAGTTGAAAAACTGTTGAAAGCAGGTTTCATTTATCCGATCCCGTTAACGGATTGGGTATCGAATATTGTTCCGGTTAACAAAAAACAGGGAACAATAAGAATATGCATCGATTATAGGGACATTAATCGAGCTTGTCCAAAAGACAACTATCCAACTCCCTATATCGATCAAATAATTGATGATTGTGCCGGCAGCGAAATATTTTCCTTTATGGACGGTTTTTCCGGATACAATCAAATCAACATTCTACCTGCCGATCAACCAAAAACGGCTTTCATTTGTCCATGGGGGACATTTTCTTATTGCAAATTACCTTTTGGGCTCAAGAATGCCGTAGCAACTTTTCAAAGGGCGATGTCTTATGCGTTTCATGACATCAAACACATTGCGCAACCGAATCTCGATGATTTGCCTGCTCATTCATTACATCGAGCTGACCACCTCGTCCACTTACGTGCAATTTTTATGAGGTGTAGGCATTATCATATTCGGTTGAACCCACACAAATGTGTCTTCTGTATAGAAACGGGTCGATTGCTGGGATTTGTAGTTTCGAAAGCCGGCATTCGCGTTGATCCCTCGAAGGTCGAAGCTATTATAAATTTTCCTCCTCCTTCGAGTCTTCGCCAACTCCAAAGTTTGCAGGGGAAAGAAAACTTTTTACGACGATTCATTCCTAACTACGCCGAGGTTACAAAGGGTTTTACACGGTTGTTGAAACAGAATGCTCAATTCTCTTGGGATGAGATAGCTCAGAAATCTTTTGATGCACTCAAGCACGTGTTGACCCATGCACCGTTGTTGCATCCTCCCAACTACAACCAGGATTACTTTCTGTATCTCGCCGCCTCCCATTCCACCATTGGAATGGTCTTAGTTCAGGAAGATGAATTCGGAACGGAACATGTGATATATTACCTTAGTCGAACGTTAAATCCAACTGAGCTAAAATACTCACATGTGGAGAAATTGGCATTGGCAGCCGTTCAAGCTGTCCAACGTTTTCGTCACTACATTTTACTACGTAAAACTATAGTCATTTAGGATTGCAACCCTATGATCTACATTTTGACCAAACAATTGCTAGGGGGCAAGTACTCTAAATGGATTGTTATCCTGCAGGAGTTCGACTTGGATTTTGAGAAATCTAAGTCTAAGAAATCTTTAGTTTTTGCAGAGTTAATGTGTGACTTCCCGCATGCTGACACGGAAATTGTTGCAGAGGAGCCCATTGCGAACAAATCTTTGTTTCTAATCAGCACTTTAGATCCGTGGTATGGGGATATCATCGTCTATCTCCAGACCCAATCCTTTCGGCCCGAAGTTTCAAAGTCGGAACGTCGGAAAATTCGATTCCAGTCCCAACAATACAAAATTATTGGAGATACTCTTTATCGTCGTGGGGCAGACTCTATTTTTCGACATTGCTTAACTCACGAAGAGGCTGAAAGGGTTCTAAATGACTTTCACTCTGGAGCGTGTGGCGTTCATATGTCTGGGTATGCCAAAGTCCAAAAGATATTGCGCGCTGGCTACTTCTGGCCGTCCTTGTTTAAAGATTGTATTACTACGGTCCGAAAATGCCACAACTGTCAAGTGTTTGATCGAAAGATGCGCACTCCACCTGCTCCTCTCCACCCTATAATTGTCGTTGGTCCTTTTGCCAAATGGGGTATCGATTTTATTACATGTAACCCTCACTCGGCCGAGGGGCATGCGTATATCATCCTTGCGGTAGATTATTTTACTAAGTGGGCCGAGGCGATGCCTACATTCGAGGCAGACGGAAAGACAGCTGCAATTTTCGTGTTCAATCATATAATTGCTAGGTTTTGTGTCCCACAAGTGATAATCACTGACCATGGGCGCCATTTTCGAAACGTTATGATGACAGAACTTACAGGCCAGCTTGGTTTGCGTCACGATAGTTCAACTCCTTATTATCCACAAGCGAATGGTCTGGTTGAGTCCATCAACAAAGTTTTAGTTATCATGATCCAACGAATCATTGGTATTCATCGGTCAAATTGGCACAACATGTTATTTTCAGCACTTTGGGCATACCGAACCTTAGTGAAAACATCAACAGGGTTCACTCCTTTCCAACTAGTTTATGTTTGGAAGTTGTGCTACCCATTGAATGCGAAATCCCATCACTGCAAATGGCCATCGAGTTACTTCCAGCTACTTCCGAAGAGGAAAAGCATTTATTATACTTAGCTCAATTAGATGAGAATCGACGTTGTTATCACTAGAATCTATAGTTCATGTATATGTTAATTGTCCATAAGTTTTTATAAAGTCTTGAGGTCTTGTAAATAGGTTTGTTAGCTTATGTCAATTTCAAAATTTGAAATTCAAGAGTTATGGATGAAATTCGTGTAAAGGCAAGGGTATTAGTCATCCTCCATCATTGTTAGTTATGTCATGTCATGTCATTGGTACTTGCGCAGTTTCGCAGCGCGGGTATGATTGGTCAGTTCTGCTGCGAAATAATGTTTGCGTGTTTTCGTAGCGCCCCGTTTGTCAGCGATTTCGTAGCGCATTCCCTTAAATTTGAACTGCCCGCGCTACGAAATCGGGGTTTCAGGCTTTTGTGCAGCGTTTTTCCCTGAATGTCTAATCCGAGAAGTAGTGAGTCACGAATCCGGTCATGATTGTTTCTTCACACCATTTCTATGTCATGATTAGCCATTACTTTGCCATCAGGTCCGAAGTCATAGAGTTAGGTGTCAGTTTGGAGGACGTTATAGAAGATGGTCATTCCATAATGTGTTCTTCATAACATATGAATGTTTTTGCTCTATGAAAAGCTTGAGCTTTATTCTAAACAGACTACTGCAAGCGAGCCTGATCTCTACAGCTAAAGAGTGTTTTATTGCTGCAAACCACCGTCATTCCCTTGTGTAGAATTGCGCAAAGAAGCATGGAAAGAAAGGAGCACCGTTCGGGTAAATGTGTGAGAACAGAGCCGGAGGGATTAGATGTAACCCTCGGGAATGAGGAGGTAGCAAAGGCGTTTAGAAGTGCTGGTTGTTGGCGGTTTTGTGAAAAACTAAAGGGTGGACATGCAGAAGTGACCAAGGCATTTGCATTGAACTTCACTGGGCTCAATTCGAAGGTGGCCATGTTGGAGTTTCCGGTATCCCCTGAAGTCATCTCTACTGTCACAGAAATCCCGAGGGGTGGCCAAGAGTGGTTCAAGAATTTCAAGTTTGACATGGGTCCGTGTAAGGAGTTCTTAAAGGCACCATTTGTAGACGAAGATCTCACTAAAGCTGTCCCAAGGAGCTATCTAAAGGAGAATTATGCTATGCTATTGACATGTATCCAGAAGTACTTGACATGTGAAGGTCGGTACAACAAAGTCTACTCATACCATTTCAAGCTGCTGCTACACTTCACTGGTAAGAGCTCAATAGACATACCTTTTTACTTATTCAGGAGTATTAGTAAGATGTGTGATAAGATTCAGTTGAAGAAGGAAGCTTATGAAACATCTCTTTTTCATCATGGTCTGGTTAAATTACTGGTGTTGGATAGCTTACATAAAATTGGTAAGGACTGGGATTCGTTTGTGTTCATGGCCGGTTTCCCTAGTAAAACGGGCCTCACTCCATTACCTGTAAGAGAAAGAGAAGATAGGAGTGAGGAAACTACTTTGGCTGAGATTAGAAAGGAAATAACAGACCATAAGAAGCCCAAAGCTAAAACAAAGAAGCCAGAGAGGTCTGTAACAGTCAAAGAAACACCTGAAGCATCAATGAAGAAAACTCCTAAGTCAGCAGTTAAAGAAACACCTCAATTATCAAAACAGAAGACTCACAAAGGAAAAGATGAAATTAAGTCTAGTGAAGTTGAAAGGGTTTCAAGGGTGAGAACTAGAGGCCAGCTAAGCAAAGAAAAAAGAAGGTCAGCCCCTGTGGAAGAGAGTCCTGTTTCTAAGGGTAGTTTAAATGACTTGTTGGAAGCCATTGAATTAGAACAAGAGCATCCAATTCAAATTGAACCACTTGAAATTGAGCGAGATCAATTGGTATCACCAATGCATATTGATCTAACACAATCTTCACCTGAAAGTTCTAAGAAGTCAAAGGCTTCTAAAAAGTTAAAGTTTGAAGAACCAGGTGAAGAGTATGCCTTTAAACCTCGCAGGCCAATGACTAGAAGGCAAATGAAAGAAGTAGAAAAGGCTCAAAAAGAGAAAGTACTTTCAGAGATGCCTAGGACAGAGGCACTTGAAATTTTCTCTGAAATAGCCCAAGTAGCTAAAAACAAGAACAAGGACAATAAGGTGGTTATTAGTCAAAGTGGAAATGTGATTGCCATTAAGAAACAAGCTGGAGCAAGTAAGGAAATACCTCAGGTTCAAAATGTTTTTAAAGAAAAGGCAGTAAGATACACAAGCTATAAGAAAGCTGTAATGAAAGGTAAAACAAGCTTGATCAGTCAAGCTAGTTCAGTATCAGATGCTTATGTATGGACAGTGCCTGCTCTGAAGCAGGCAAAGGTTATGAAACAAATGAATGCAGGTCTAAAAGCCGAGAACAAGAAGTTGAAGGAAGAAGTCATCAGCCTGAAAGAGAAGCTAGACAAGCTAGCTAAATGATTCAAAGAGGAATGTGTTTTTTTTTCAAATTTTGATATATTTTGGGGCCACCGTCTTTTTAAAAGCTTTTTGAGACTTTTTGATGTCTTCACACCTGTATAGAATGATTGAAGAAATCACAGACTTGAGTTATTGTTGTTTCAAGGTTCATGTATTTAATTTTGATGACCTACAGCAGTTTCGTAGCGCGCTACGAAACTGCTGTAGATGACTGGTTATGTTGAAAACTTGAGTTGGAATGCTGAGGTCAGCAAATATTTAAAGAGATGATTTAATGCCAGCATGGAGGTTATGGGAGAATCAGTTAGATAGTTAAAAAGGAGGCCAGGTGTAAATATTCGAAGTAAAGGTAAAGTTTTGTCTTTTGTTGAAAGTCACTTTATCTCCGAATTTTTAGGGTTTTGATAGAGCTGCTGAGGTGTTAAGTGATACACTTGTCTAGTTATGGGATAGCCAGATCATGAGTTTTCTTCAGTCACACGGGACTATCCAAGGATTAAATGGCTTGAAGATGGATCATTAATATATGAACACCGATGGGAGGCAGCAACCGAGAATATAGGCTTCATTTTCTTATTGGTTGTTGAATCATCTATGCATCAGGTATCCGGAGCTGTTCATACATTGAATCTGCTTTCAGTTTGGGTGTGGTTATTATTGTAATGCTACAGGTGGCAAGCTCCAAGAATGCAGCAAAGTATACGAGGAGAAAGACTTAAAGTGCCAATATGATGGAATCCTCTGTTTTCGTAGCACCATATCTCTTGTAATCAATCAGTTTGTTTATGATATAGTTAAGGTCATTAATGTCAGAATTCCGAGCTCCCTTCATGCTTGTTGAGGAGTCTCGTGCAGTAGTGTTTTGATAAGCTATATATAGGAATAACTTTTATGTAAAAAAGGTTGGATACTTAATAGAAAAACAGTGTTGTTTTGGGCCATTGTAAGACCTTTTTTGACAGTAATAGTAAAACAGAGTTATTCTCTTCTCAAGATTCTCGAAGGATTGTCATGATCAAATGTAGTGATGATGTGTTATACTTTATGTTATTTTATGGTTTTGTTGTATGCAATCACTCAGAATTCATAATTATATGCTCTGACTTCCTGTGTATACAGCAAGCTATGTGTTGGTGGAATATGTTTGACATGTAATGCTAAGAGCCTTGATTTCCATGAGGTCACTGTGTTTTCCTTGTTTACTTGATATTATAGACTCCATAGCCCAATGAGAGCTAGTTTGATGTGTTTCCAACCAGTTATGCTTTCATAAGTGAATAAAGAGTTAGCCATCTAGTGTTTGAAGGATTTTATTAAGAGTTGTGAGAGAGCCCTCTCTGATTAGGAAGGCTAATTCCTAATCTAAAGTTTGGTCTGAAACAGTTACATGAGACTTTGCTTGGTTGCAGTCCCTAGTACTGGTTTTTTGATAACAGACGTGATGTTGCATTGGCGATCGAGACTCACGCAAAACGTATGAAAGCTCAGTATGATCGAAATGTGACCCCTCGAAATTTTTCGGAAGGAGACCTAGTGTTATTATATGATCAAGCTAATGATAAATTAGGTGCTGGAAAATTCGTTCCTATGTGGCATGGGCCCTATATTGTCAAGCGAAAGCTAGCAAAAGGGGCCTATGAGTTGGTAGACTTTGACGGGGACTCTTTGGGTAAACCCAGAAATGGTCTTTACTTGAAGAGGTATTATGCTTAAAAGCATGGGTATGGAGATTTTAGTTAGGTTAGTTTTTCTTTCTAGCAAGTGTGTTTGTTAGTTTAGACAGTGTGCTTAGCTTAGAGAGTGTGTTTTCGTCATTATTCTGGCTTATCTTGGCTTTACTCTTGATATTGCAGATGTCGATGCCTCTCCAAACATACATTGGTTTCGCTGATGGTGCTTGTCGTAGTACACGGAATATCTCTTCCGCAGCTTGGGTTATCTATTCACCCTCTGACGAGTTAGTTTCTATGCATGGGGTAAACCTCGGTCAAACAACAAACAACATTGCCGAGTACAGTGCAGTGATTGAGTTATTATCTGAATCTATTTCATTTGGGATTCGGAGTTTGATAGTGAGGTTAGATTCTGAACTCGTTGTATTACAGCTTAATAGAGTGTATGCCATTAGAAATCCAGTGTTATTAAGATTATTTTTGAGAGTGCGTCTCTTGGAACGTGAGTTTGATTACATTGAATATCAGCATATTCCAAGGTCTTTAAATACATTAGCAGATGCAATTACTTCTTGAATGTTAAATAGACATTTGCAATAATCATACATGTAAATTTAAAACCATTCCATAACATGATTTACAAGATAAGCCGATAAGAGTGATATATATATATAGAAGTGTGTCAAAAAAGTGCATCGTCTTCGATCATAGGTTGAAAAACACCTTATGATCGGCAAAAATGATAAGTACAAAAAACCAAAATGTCACATGTGTCTACAAAACGACCATCCAATCACTGGTGATGATCTCTATATGACACCACTGCACGGGCCACCCTACACAAGAACCTCCTAAAAGGTCCTGGGACCGCGACTACATAGCGCTGAAGCCTGATTGGAATATCATCTTTGGTAGTCTCCGGTATATCTGATGTAAGACGCTCCAGGTCACTTTCCAACTCAGCCAAAGTCTCTGTGGCCTCGTCCTGTGGGGCCGGTGCCGCTGTAACTGGTAGTCTCCTCTCGTAAGGCCGGAGATTGGCTGGATGACGTGGGCCTACATCTGCATTTTGAAATTTATTACTATCAGTTTTGAGACGATATAAAACAAACAAAAATAATAGATAGTTTAAAAAATTTATGAAAAATGAAGTTACCTGTATCATCCCATTGTTCTCCCGGTGGAAGAACCATGTCCGGATCTCCACGAAAATCAACTCCGGCATAAAAAATCCTGTATAGAAAAGACCTGGTCTTCTAACCAACGAAATTACTCCGGAGTAAATCGGACAACCTCCGTCCCCTCATCAGGATGACGGGCCATAACCGCAACCCATCGCATCAATTTGGGCTCTCGAGGAAGCCCAACCTCAACAGTGAGCTGCTGTGGGATTAGCATCGGAACCCTCTCTAAGCCAAAACTCACAACTAAAGCGCCATAACCAAAGGTCTTTAGATGTCCATTTTTGGCTCTAGTCAGTTGGCCTTTTACATTGGCCAACACAACATCACACTAGTTGAAAATGGTACCTCGATAGCAATCAATTGCCATCCGCATCTGGGATCCAGTGGCAATGTGTAAAGCGGCAGCCCCGCAAAGTCTGGTAACTGTAAAGGAAATCACCATAAGTTCAGGACAGGATATAGTTTTGATCTCTATCTCCTTCTCCTGAGACTGAGTGTTACACCACTCTAGTCGGAGACTAGTGACAGACTGGCCACCTGGCCTAGTCCCAAACAGAGTCAAGTGTTCGCCTCTCTTGGGCAAACCAGTGAGAAAGTAGATATATGCCGGCTCCATCTCAAGTTGGTGCCCTCCAATATAAAAACACTGGTCCTAAACGTTCCATCTCTCTACCAGCTACTCTAGAAAGCTCACTTGGGCCCTCATGCCAGGTATGGCCCAGTATTTATAAAGGTCGCATGCCTTCAAAGCATCAATTGACGGTTGATGATTAATGGCGGCCAAATCAACATCTTCATGCTCTTTCTCGCACCAATCAAGCATGGTGAACAATCTACATACCATAAAACATCCATTAGATTCCATGAAATCAAAAAAAAATTGGTCCATTTTGGAGAATTTAGGGTTTAAAAACTCGTTGTGTGGAGTACGCACCCCGCCTTTAGGAACAGAGCGTGGGTACGCAGGGTCCTTGAAGGCAGGATGCGTACCCCTGACATTTTTCCAACTGAGAAAATGTCGGGGTACGCGGGTCCCTAGTGTGGTGCCTGCGTACCCCGAGAGGCGGTTTTTGAAACCACAAAACCTCCCAAAAATGAAATCTGGGGCCTAAAAAAGAATTCTAAACGGATGAAATTGAAGAGGAGGATGTTGTAATTACCTGGAAGAGACGGCGTTCGGTTTCGACGGTCGGATTCTCCGCAATGTCCACGGGAAGTTTCTTGCCAAAAGTCCTTTTTCTCTCCTCAAATAGTAAAATGGTAAAAATGAATTGGTAAAAACCCTTTTTATAGGTTTTTTGGGTAAATAAATGGTAAATTTGCTTATTTTTCAACATGAAAAGGTATTTTTCAAAGTATTTTTATCTATCTTCAACAGGTATGAGTAATGTGTTGGTTTTTGTGCAGGATAAAGGATTTTCAGAGAAAATTGTCATTTTTTACAAACAAAAACATCAGAGTCATCTTTAAGCTCTTTTCTGACTCCTAAAATGTGAAAAGATTGTCGAGTTTTCTTTTTAGCTCGTTAAAACGGAATTAAAAAGACGATCCTCTTACAGCTCTTTTCTGACCGTAAAAACATGAAAAGATAGCCGGATTTTTGTCGTTTCAAATTCGATATTGGAAATAAAACGACGTGTCCTTGATCGCTTTTTACTTTTCAGATCAGAGACACTAATCATGAAAGTACTCCTTGGTCGTAAAGATCAAGTGGTTCTCTCAAGTATTATTTTATACTTTTTCGGGCTTGGGAGACACAAATTTACGAAAAAGGTCAACCCTGGAGTCTTCTTAAGTTTTTAAGACTCTCTAAAATTGAAAAACGCCGAGTTTCTCCTATACTGGACTCGTTAAAATTTCACAGTAAAGGACCTGTTCGATTACAAACAGGAACGGACCACTCCTTCTTAGGGTTCGAATCTAAACTAAGTTGGACTCATCCGAAGGATGAGCTTATAATCAAGAAAATGTTATCCTCCTCAAGCTTGTAAAAAATAAATAGGTACTTGCCAGAAATGGTGGGGGAAAAGAGAGGAAAATGAGCCTATTTGTTATACTTTGTCTCGGAAAAACCTTATCACCACTCTTGAACACGACACTTTTCATTCACCTGGGTTGGGAAATCATTTGCCTAATATTTGATCAAGCCACATTGAAATTCTTCAGCCGGTTTCCGGGTATTAACTTTGGGTCAATTGTCACCAAACCATCTGTAGTGTCGTTATGTGTTCAAGAGGAGTCTTGCAAATAAACCATTCATCTGCAAAATATCTGTCATCCATCTTGACCATCCCTGAGTCAGTCCTTACAGCTACATTTCTTCAACTTGATCTATGATTTCGTGTTGTGGGCTTGCCTATGACGGATCACTTTCTATCGAAATCAGCACATTATCTAGAAAGATGATCTAGAAATCATCAGTACCTTGGGATCTGCTTGCCTCAATGGCAGGTTTCTCGCCTTTGACGACAGGTTACATTAATGACCTTCGATCAAGGGATTCTGTGACATGTTCGACATCAACACATTCATTCACATCTCATGGATTGTACTGGGTACTTTGAGAACCATTGACATCACTGGTGGTCTCTCTCCCACACTTGTTAACAGTTTACATCATTGACTGGTAATCAAGTGGTTTCTACCATGTTCGACATCAACTCATTTATTCGCATGGATAGAATCGTACTATTTCGGGAAGCAAAAATGAAGACACTGGATCTAGTTTCCGCCATCTAGGCTGCAAGGAGTTTTGTATTCATTATACAGTAGACTAATTATAAACAGATGGCTGCATCCATACTGTGTCTACATATGTCTATGACTATGATGTACTGCGAAATCATTCCTATATCAGAGCAGTAGTTAGTTTGTTAGTTAAGTTTTTGATCTGAGTATGGGAATGCCTACCTCAGCGATGATATGATCTCATATATGTATTTTGTGTTGAATATTTGCAGGTTCCGACTGGGCTCTCCACAAGATAATCCTTGAAATGATAAAGTGCTTCACCCTTCCTAGATGATATAAAACCCTAATCTACTACAGACCTCGCACTTTAGGGGGCAATCCGTTACACTAAAATTTGTCACCATGACTATTTGCAGTCAGTATGGCTCCATCGATAACCATACTGTCCTCCTTGGCAAGTCTTATACCTCTGCTCCTCATGTCAAACTCCAAAAAAGAGAGAAAGCCTTTAAAAAATCAATATAACTCTGGTTCCGCACTTTCTCTTACTTTTACCTGCGTGCCCGCACCTCAAGTACATAATACCTGCGTACTTGTACACTCTGTCTGTAAAGGGGTGGGTGCGTACCCCTGTAAAATTCAAAAGGCGCAAGTTTTACTTCAAAAAACTTACTTGCGGTCGATTCTAGAGCATTCTAGAAGATGGTTTGACGTGGATTGAGCGCCTCCAGATGGTTCATGCATCCGAATGAAAGAGGAACTTATCCCATGAAGAGGGGAGCTATCCCTTTGAAAGAGGGGCTTATCCCATTGATGGTGGACCTGATTAACTTCCTCCAAAGCATTATAAATATAGGCATTGGGCCAGAGGCAAGGGAGGTTGAAAGCTGAACATTCCTAAGGGTAGATGTTGCTGAAATTAGGACTCCCTTATAGAGCTTGAGAGGAGAGATCACATTCCTTTCTTAGCTTCATTTGGAAGTGGGTGAGCTGATCAAAGTAGAGGAGAACTCTTGCTGGACCCTGGGAGGGACCTGCACAACACCAAGGCATTGGTTTTAAGGTTTCTTTTGTTTCCAATTAATACAATTAAGTTCATTTTTCTCAACAAGTTGTTATATATAATTTGTTTCATAAACTCCTTGGTCTTTATGATGAATATGTTTTATTATATGAGTTATTCAGGTGCTATGTAATCGTTTGCTTGTTTGTGTATGCAGGCTTCAAAGAGAGGAGCTCATCTGGATCGAAGAGGCTTGGCTACTACAAACAGCGTTGGACTAAAGGTAAGCCTTAAACACCTGGTTGCTTTTATTTTAAATGCATATTTAGGGAAAGATAGTGCTTGATTGTTTTGTTTGTCACTAGAAATGCCTTAGTTTCTAGGGAGGTCGGTTTTGTCCACAAAATTGACTCTTTCCGCATGACAGCAGCTCCTTTTCCGTTTGGTATAGTGGGTCCGACTGGGGATATGGGACCAGTTTCCCAATTTATGTGTGTGTGTGTGAAGAATTGATATTTCCTTTCTAAAAGTTCCTAAGTGAGATGCTCTAATTCTAACTCTAATCTAATAACATGCAAATTGTATTCTAATAAGCAAAAATATCTAAGCCTACACTAACCCGGGGTGTAATCCTTCTATTATGCGATCTAAAATGATTTCAAATAACAATTGGTAATAAAGATCATTCAACTGTTATGAGAAAAGAATTCAATACAGATGAACTACTTCGTATAATAAGTTAGACGAAATAGTTGTGAAAATCATATCGCATAATAAACTACTCATACATTAAGCATAAATAAATAGCTATCACCGTACAAAAGTGCCAAATGATAACTCAAGCATTCACACATCAATATATAAACAATTGAATATAAATGTCACTTTGACACAAAGGCAGAAATCGTTAAGAGATAGAAGTACCATTTATAACTAGTTCTACTCATGAGCTTCAACCAATAATGGATTATCTCTTCTTAATCCAACATCCACTAAGAGTACAGAAGTGCAACATCAGTAATAGATATTAAATGCAGATATCAATAAGTCTTGTTCCATTCATTCATCAAAACCTCCTCAGAGGGTACAAAAGTGCATGTTCTGGGGATAAGTTTTTGACAAATTTCAAGACCCTTCTCTAAATGCATGAGAAGGGTTTAAATACTACTAACTAAATCTAAAAATAACTTATTACAAAAATGTAGGATATGGTTTAAATGATTGTCCTCATTTCAGGCAAAAATAAAGAAAAATTAAAACTAAAACTGAATCTAAAACTAACAACTAACTATTTCTGTATCTGATCCTTAAAATCGCAAGCATTTAGCATTTGTTTGAGAAGAGTCAGCTGGCCGATTTTTTATTTTAGTTGTGTTGTGAAAATAGAATCGACAAGATCTGTCGCCATCTTCTCGACAGAATTGATGATACACTTGAGAGTCATGCACTGGTTGCGTGGTTTTACCAAGTATGCCCAGTAAGAATCCCAATTCAACTTAGTTAATTTTTTTATTGATTCTACCTTTTCTTGAGCCTTCTGTCTCCAGCTTGTTTGTAGTTGTTGTACTTTAAGTAGATACCCTGGAGTGGTTTCTGAGATCAGATTTTCTCTATGCAAATTTTCATTTATACAATCAATAACGTTGTTTACTGTCGTGGCTGCTTCTTCTACTGCTTGCTCTTCTTTCCTGAGTTGTGCATCCCATTTGTTAAAGAGCATTTCTTTGTGATTGTCATTGATTATTGGTGCACCTACTCTTTTTCCCTCCTCTGTTTCTTGCCAAGCCAAATATTCAGTTACTCATTTATCAATTAAATCATAATCATGTCGTAAATCCATGACTTGATTAGTGATTTTATCACTTATTTCGCAATACGAGTTCCACTGTGGTATTCTTTGGCTCAATGCTTCTTGTTGCTGCAGTAGTTGATCATTTAAGGAAATGGATTCTGTAATAAATTCTGTGAGATTAGGATCATCCTTGTGCATCTCTTGCAAATCCTGTAACTGTTTTTCTCTTTCAGCCAAACTATTCTGGTAGCCCATCTGCATTCGTTGGAAGTCCTGTTGTAGCCTTTCAAGCTGTTTCTGTGCTTCGTTGTTGGCGTTGGTTTGTTGCAGCTGTTGCTGCAAAACTTGTATCTGGTCTTCCTTTTGTTTTAGCAGTTGTTGTACCTCAAATACTTTATCAATAGTCACCGAGGCATATGCTCCTGCGATCTGAGATAATTTGGTGAGATTCTCAGTGGGATCGATAGTAGGATCTTGCCATAGGACGTCAAATTGCTCTGCATCATGAGAGAGCACGTTTTCCAATTTCCTTTTCTTCCTTTGTCTTCTCACTACTGCCTTGTGTTGTGGATTGTAAAATATATCAAGAGGAGGAATCTCTTCTATCTTGAGTATAAGTTCAGAGGATGGGGTAATAGGAATGTGTTTCATATCTAAGATATTGCTAATTGTTCCTGTGAGTATATCTTTTGTTGTCTGTACATTGCTCACAGGTGTCTTTGTGCCTTGTCCTTCAAGATTGATCAAATCATTGAAGGTCTCCCATTCTTTATCTAGCTCAGTTCTGACTGATGGTGGCTGAACGATGAGAGGGGGAGGATCTATTTGTGGGGAGGTAAAAGCCTGTTGCTGTGGGAGCTCTTTTGATTGGGTAGTATCCTTTACTAACCCCTCGCTTTTACCATGGTCACTTTCTGATCTCTTGGAATGTTCAGATGTTTCTTTCCCGGACTTAAATTTAGATCTATCTATGCCTGAACTTCCACTAATACTAATACTTGGAGTTGGTTCCCTTACGGGTTCTAAGCGTAGTTTTTCCAAAGGAATACTAGCTAACCTCCTCTCCCTGTATATCTTAAACTGCTGAAATTCTTCTGGAGGGAATCGCATTTGGGTCGAATGCAAAACTTCTTCAAGCGTCCTTTTCTGTTGGAACATGTCATCAAAAAGATCTTCTTCTTTAGAAAACACCTTTATTTTGACTACGACAGTGAAATTCTTAGCAATATCATGAGGATCAAACGGTCTTCTTGGAAACTTGAATAATTGTAGACACGTTATGTTGTTTACTTCCTTGAATGCATGGCTTTAACATCAAATAGTGAAAAGGCCCCACAGGCTATAGGAAATTGTGGCCAAATAGCCTTCTTTTTGTCCTTCAAATCTTTAGTCAAACCTCCTTCTCCGTAGGTTTGATAAGCAATTTCTCGTGCCAAGAGTTTATCAGGAACATACAAAGGTAAGACGTGAGGGGAAGCGAGACTTCCGAATAACCCAACATATGTAAACAGTTCTTCTCCAAACCATCTCGCAACAGGGAGTATATCTACCTCTGCTTCAAGAGAAAACCTTGGAACATCTTTATCATACAACACTTTGTACATGGGCAGCATGATTCCATGACAAATCTTGTAGAAATACGGAGTGAACTTAGAATCCCACAATTATTTATGATAAACATGAATGGGTAAGGGGTCTTGAGTCATCCATTTCCAACCCATCAAAGGAAACTTGAAAATATAACAGATCGCATCCATCACATATGCAGATAAGTAGAAAGGGGGATAGATTCTCTGAGAAACAGTTCTTTTAGACCGGTAATTTACAATGGCTGTGGCTAAGTTATCAGACAATATTTTAGCCCAGTCCACTATAGTAGCATTGGTGGTGGCATCCAATAATGGTAGCCATTCATATGAAAATTTGTTAATGTCTGGCTTCCCAAAAAGTCTACAGAGCATAGCAGCAGCAAAGCAATATGGGGAGGTGAGAGAACTAGTGCTATACATACCATGTTTGTCCTTTTTTAGCGGTTTGTCCCTCCTTGACCAGTCTTTGATGCATTCTGCCAAGTCTTGATTTTCTTTTGCAAACTTCTCCATGAACTGTTTGTTATAAGTCGCTTGTGGCTTTGGAAAATGATACATGAGCCTTAAATCTTGTGAAGTGAATGAACCAATGAGTCCTTGACCCTGAGTCTTAAACTTTCTATTTTTGATATCAGCGTTGTCCAGTATCCATTTAATCATGTCCGTGTATGGGAGAATTTTGGGCCTCGCCGCTATCCTGTGCAAAAACAAACAAGCTAGCTCTGTAATGGATGCCTTATAAGAACCATGTGAGTCGGCAGTAGCTGCAACCTCCATCACTTTAGGATTCTCTTCCTCAAGTAGACTATACATGTCTTCCCAAGTAGCAATACCAGCGTCTCTGTTATAGGCAGTGTCTGTATACAAGGGCGCCATTTCTTTCTCTTCAAAGATTGGGGCTTTGCCTCTCTTTCCCATAATATCCTGCGTACTACTTTGTATATTTCTCTATTCTCCATTCCTGCAATTTACAAGTGAAGTGAGAATAATGATAAGGAAAGGTGACGGGAAAGCTTTAAATGCTGAAGACATATAAAATATACCACCTTACGTGAAATGGCTCTTTGATAAGAACAAAACCATATTCCATTAATGACTGGCAACTAACTCATTAATTAGCATTAAAGCGCATAACCAGGTCTCGGTTTATGGAAAATACTTTTTTGAACAACGAGCCCAAAAGATCTGCGATGAAGCGATGAAGCGATTTGCTTCGCAATATCGCAGATCACAACATCGCAGAATCGCAACATCGCAAGGTTGCTAGCTTGCTATATCGCAATATCGCAACATCGCTATATCGCTATATCGCAAATCGTTGGAGCACAATATATGTCAATCATTTGTTAATCTATTTTCTACGAAATGCGATTTGCGATATGCACCATCGCATATCGGTAGTTTAAAGTTTTTTTAGCGTAGGTGATTTTTTAGACATGCAATGCGATAAATGTTTTCTTAATGTGTAGTTTCGCATCGTGATCTCGCAATCTTAGAATTCGGCTTGCAAGGAGGTATCCTGTTATCCTTTTTGCGATGCGATTTTTCTTAAGGAAAGATTTTGTCTTACCTTATCATGAAACTTAAACTTTTTAGATTTTTCAAGGGTATTTTCTCAAGTTTATGATGGTAAGTTTTATTTAAAAAGGAAATACAAGCACTAAATAATTTTTTAAATTTTTGACTAAGGGTCCCCACTTATTTAGTATTAGGAATAACACTAAATAAGAAGGGGAGTTGTTGCCGGCCACAACACCTTCTAGCACTCCTTCTCAATAGTTTGATGGAAATAAGCAAGAAATTGGGACTCATCAAGTTGTAATAATTCATGCACTCATTCAGGAATGGACTTATCTTTAGACATTCGAGTTGCATAGGAAATAAAAAGATTAGGGACAATGAAATCAATAGGAACATCAACTTCTTTACCATAAACCAGTTCAAAAGGTGTATACTTATGTAACCAATTGACATTAGTTCGGTAGGCCCATAAAGTAGCAGGAACTCGTTCATCCCAATCATATCTATTGGTGGAGAAAACCTTACTAATTCCCTTTTCTGAAATTTTATTTAAAGCTTTGACAATCCCATTGGCTTGCAGATGATATGGAGTGCTCTTGTGGTGCTATATCATGAAATTTTGTAGTAGAGCTTGGACTGTTTCATCGATGAAATGGGAGCCTTGATCACTTGTAAGACTCTGGGGACATCCAAACCTGGTAATAATGTTTTCAAAAATACACTAAGCAATCGTATCAGCGGTGCAATCTTTAACATAAGCAGCTTTCGCCCAACGAGTCAAATAATCTATTGTGGTAATGATATACCGAGCATTTGAATGACACGCAGGAGGGTGAATAGGCCCATTAAAATCAACAACCCATTTTTCAAAAGAAGCGAGAGCTTGTACCGAATGCAAGGGAATTTCATTGCAACACGACAGTCGGCCAACCCATTGACAGACATCGCAAGTCTTTTCATATTCCTTCACATGCTTTAAGAGAGTAGACCACCAAAGGATAGCTTGCAGGACCTTCCGACCAGTAGCTTTCTAATGCAAGAGCATTCAGCCCAAGGAAAATCATTGTAATTAAGTAGACATAGGGGGTCATGTATTTTTAGGAATTTGGATTCCTAAGTGATAAATTGATGTAATATTAGGCTTTTGAGTGCATAAAATAGAAATTAATTAGATAGTGAGAGGAAGTTGTAAATTCTCTTAAATAAATGAGAATGTGAGTGGTGAATAAATGACAAGTGTTAGAAGTCAATCAGGACTCTTAAAACAGTTTCATGATTCGAGGGATGAGAGAGATCTTTTAGGAATTAATTGAAGTAGAAGTGGACAGAGGATTTAGGAGTCAGTTCAAAGGATTTAGGAGTCGAACCAGGATTAGTTCAACGGAACTTTCTGGCATAAATGTAAGCCTACCAGTAAAGCAAAAAGGAGGCCACAATATTGAATAACAAGCCTGTGCGAGACACAGAGTCTCGGATATGTAATTGACTGTTTATATTTATATATATAGATGTTTATTCCTGACTGTGTCAGTGTGTTGAAGAGTATTTCATGAATGAACTACTTGTGAATTCGTAGGCTCTGTAACAGGTTACAGACAAAATTTTGAAGGACACAGAGGAACAGAATGATTCAGAGGAATCATGAATGGATCCTTGAATCTAATTGAGGAAACAGAGGGAAGCTCTGGGGTGAAATATCGAAGTGATATTTCGTAGAAGAGTTAAGCTTAGAGGTAGCTAAGCAGCAGAAGTAGAAGGCGGAGTTCTGTAGAACTACGTAAGAGAAGAGCAATTTGGAGGACCATAATGGGTCATTGAATCCATTAGAGGGATTAAAGCCAAGCTCAGGAGGAATTGCGCAGTAAAATAGCAGAAAGGCCGAAATCTTTGAAGAGGAGCAAAACCACAGAAGAGCTGAAGACTTAGCGTAAAAACTAAGTAAAAAGGAGGAGCGAAGGAGTAAAGTGTCAGTGCTCAGCAGCCGTTGGGTTTGGAAGATCAACAGTCCAGATGATGTTGCTAAGGAGCAAGGAAAAATATCGCATCGGTGAAGTTTATTACACAGTTTAAGTCCCGCGGGTGAAAAACCCAACTTACACTAAGAACTGGCACAAACCACAGTCGGATTTGGAATCTGGATTTGAAATTTTATAAAGAGTGGCCTATATCCTTATCGGGTCATGAAGATTGATCGGATCGACGCTTTGAAGTGGTAGGGGTCTAACCATCGAGAAGAGCGATTGTGATAATGCGATGGATCCTTAACCATCGGATCGAGAGTCTAGATTGACAGTCTAGAAGTGATCGTTTATCGCATATCAGAGAGGCCAAAGGACTAGCGACAATGGAATAGCGAAGGGCCAATACGCTGATAGCAATAAAGTGTTGATCTGCGATCGAAGGAATCAGAGGTCGAGGTGATCAGCGCAACGAAAGGATTCATATGGAGGAACGGACCCGATAATATTTAGATATGCGGGTTTATATTTTTTGAAATCCGGCCCAAGGGTAAAGTGGGGTTTTCCCGTGTTTCTATGCATTCCTGTGTATTGCGATAAAGGTAGCCTCGGGGAATGTGCAGAAGCCATATAAAGGCAGAGAAAGGTATGTTTAGGTGTATATTTCCTTTGTAAAAGGTTTTATAAGGAAAATAGCGCCATTGGGAGAATTTATGCAATAAATATATATTAACCGAGGTGACAAGAGGGAAAAGGTTATATATGCGGCTTAAGGGTTAAGCTAAAGTCTAACTAAGGGTTATGCGGGGTGAATAATTTCTGATAGAAAGGAAAAAGCGGATGAATTTTTAGACTTTGTTAAGTCTATGAACCATTCCGAGTGAGACTAAAAGGGGCCTTAACCATGTATGGTTTGAATATTTGAATCCTTTGAGAGTTAAATTCCTGGGACAATGTAGTCTATGCATTTTATATACATACTGTGGGTGTAAGTGGGGGTAACCCTTCCATCATTTGGTATCATAGCAGAATTGTAATTAAAACCGTTGGAGTTAAACAGAACAAAGAAATTCTATGTGAAAGAATTAAAAAGTAGAGTTATGTGTTAAGGTGTTTATGCAGGCAAGGAAGGATCAGATTCTAATCTGACAGAAGGAAGGCACACAGAGGTGATGTGTAGCAGAACTTGCAGATGCAAGAGACAGAGGAAATCCATTCAAAGTACAAGTGGAATGGTGAAACAAGATCATGCTGAGATCTTGAAAGTGAGGTAATATGTTATGTTTTAAATTGAGAATGTGTGTTTTTACACTAATGCACAAGTGACAACAAGAGAAGCTGTGAGAGGAGAACCATATGTGTTCTTGAAGACAGAGTAAGGAAAACACTCTGATGGAGAAGTGGCAGTGAACCTGAAGAATCCAACAAGAGATTGGACAGAGAGGACAACTGAAGTGTTCTTAAGAGAGAGTGAGAGATTACAGAAGCCTAGAAGGAGAAAAGGTGTTGCTCAAGAGGAGGTTCTAGATAGAAGACTATGCCTACCAAAAGACTGAGTGAGGAGAGCTTAGTGAGGTAATATTGCAGCAAGGAGGACTAGTTGTTGCAGATGAGTGACGAGCTCATGAAGGAAGAGAAGAAGAAGATGACTACTAATAGTCATAGCAAAGGTTCATAGAGAAGCCACAGTAGAAGATATGAGAAGAAAGAGGATGCCAAAGCAGATGCCAAGAGGATGAGTCAAGAGGAAATTGACAAAGAGATTGTAGAGTTAAAAGAACAACTCGATGCATTAAAGAGGATACTTGAGGAAAGCCAGAGACCAGGCTGGGTCTTGAGGAAGAAGCCAGTAAAATGGCATGAGATACAGAGAAGGCTATAGCAAAAGCAAGTAAAGTGGCTGAGGGGAAAACTCAAGGAAGCTGAGTTGGAAATGGAAGAGTCCATTTGTGATCCAGAACAAGAGAAATTCTGGGAGAGAGTGAAGATGAAGACTTGAAGACTGAAACTTCAAGTGAGGCCAAAGGGTGACATGATTTTAAATCTGACAATTTGTGTATGTTTGCAGGTGAAACATGTAAAGAAGGACAAATTGTTGATATTATCATAAAAGAGGAAGAAGACAAATAGAATCTAAATTCTATTCTAGAAGAAGATGAGATAGATAGGTCTCATATGTAGTTGGGGAAAGATATCAAGCAAAAAGGTGAAGGGCTTGAGGAGATTGAAGAGGATACCATCAAAGAATTTTTGAATCGTATAACGGATTTGGAACAGCAAGGAGATATGATGGTTGAACCATCAAGTGGGACCATAGGGTCTTATGCTTTTAATACTGATATTTTGTCTATGGATGCAAAACAAATGCAGGAGAATTTTAATGCAAATGGTGAGACAAGGATAGCTCTTGGGGAAGATAAATAGCAAGAGACTGAAGGAAAACTTGAAGAAGATACTATGTTAGCTGAAAACATAGTTAACGATCATCAATTCACCATGATGGTAGGCACAATGAAAATAGCCATGGAAGTTATTGAGGCAGTCAAGGAAAAAGAAGGACATCTACTGAAAGATGTTAAGAAGGAAGAAGTCTATGCAAAAGACTAAGCAAAAGGAATAAGGACATCTGATGATTTCTTAATAAAAAAGGAAGGTATGGAAAATTGTGTGCAATTTCCAAAATCTACTCCAATTCAAATTATTGAGTTATATAGAAAAATAGATTTTCAAAGAAGAGAGTTGGAAAAACAGAGAATAGATGTTCAAGATAGACTGTTGAAAAAGGAAGACAATAGAATTGTCATGAATGACAATCATAAGAAGAAGGAGATGGATATGAAAGTTCAGCAGATTGACACTACAAAGGAAGGAGTTCACTACGGTGGACAAGAGCAAGAAGACATCATTAGAGCAGATGATGTGGAGGAGAGGCTAGTTGACAGTCTCATGAATTCTTTTGAGAATTCAAATCAGCATACTGATGTGCTAACAGAGGAGAAAGAAATAGAGCAGCAAACTGAATTGCTGCCAAAGGAAGATAAGGCACAGAAGCCTTATGTTTTCAATTTTAACAAGTTTTTCATGAGTACAGGTTTTGTTGCAGATGCTGAAAGAAATTTGGCACAGCTGAACAACCAAATAAAGATGAAAGAAGAAGATTATGTGGAAGAATTCAATTCATGGAACAAATATGTTAAATTGCTGGAGAGAGTGCTGGATAGTCATGATTCAATACAGAAAGAGGTAATCATGAAAGAGGGTAAGGATGATATGGAGGCAGTCAACATAGAAATCAAGGAAAAAGTTGGAGTAAACAAAGCAAAAGTTGGAGCAAGAGCAAAAGAAGAAGAAAAACTAAGCCAGCAACTACAAAGAGAAAGTAACCAGCAACAGTTTAAATAATTAGTGGACAGCAGCAGCAACATGAAACAAAGAGAAAGAGGCAGAAGTAAGAAACAGAACATGGACCAGTCCAAGGATGTACTGGAGACAGAGACTAAAGAAATATGGAAACTAATGATGAAGCAGTCCAAATGGAAGGAAATGGTAGCAGTAGGAAGTATGATCAATCATAGTTTGAACCTAATTGACAAGAAGAAGAAGATAGAGCAGAAGACAGCAAAAGTGCAGCAGAGCAAAGGAACAAGGCAGTTGGATAGTTACAAAAAAAAGTATGGGATCCAGGAAGACAAAGATCAGAAGACACATGATCAGGAGATCATGAATATTTTCCACTTTAGGAGTCTAATGCAGGAGCATTCAGCGTAAGGAAAATCATTGTAATTAAGTAGAAATAGGGGGTCATGTATTTTTAGGAAGTTGGATTCCTAAGTGATAAATTGATGTAATATTAGGCTTTTGAGTGCATAAAATAGAAATTAATTAGATAGTGATAGGAAGTTCTAAATGCTCTCAAATAAATGAGAACATGAGTGGTGAATAATGACAAGAGCTAGAAGTCAATCAAGATTGTTAAAACAGTTTCATGATTCGAGGGATGAGAGAGAGCTTTTAGGAATTAATTAAGTAGAAGTGGACAGAGGATTTAGGAGTCAGTTCAGAGGATTTAGGAGTTTAACTAGGGTTACTTCAACGGAACTTTCTAGCATAAATGTAAGCCTACGGGCAGAGCAAAAAGGAGGCCATGATATTGAAGAACAGGCCTGTGCGAGACACAGAATCTAGGATATGTAATTGACTGTTTATATTTATATATATAGATGTTTATTTCTGACTGTGTCAGTGTGTTGAAGAGTATTTCATGAATGAACTACTTGTGAATTCGTAGGCTTTGTAACAGGTTGTAGATAGAATTCTGAAGGACGTAGAGGAACAGAATGATTCAAAGGAATCATGAATGGATCCTTGAATCCAATTGAGGAAACAGAGGGAAGCTCTGGGGTGAAATAGCGAAGTGAGATTTCGTAGAAGAGTAAATCTCAGAGGTAGCTGAGCAGCGGAAGCAAAAGGCAAAGTTCTGAAGAACTACACAAGAGAAGAGCGATTCAGAGGACCATAATGGGTCGTTGAATCCATTAGAGGGATTAAAGCCAAGCTCAGGAGGAATCACGCAGTAAAACAACAGAAAGGCTGAAACCTTTGAAGAAGAGAAAAACCACAGAAGAACTGAAGACTTAGTGTAAAAACTAAGTAAAAAGGAGGAGCGAAGGAGTAAAGTGTCAGTGCTCAGCAGCCGTTGGATTTGGAAGATCAACGGTCCAGATGATGTTGCTGAGGAGAAAGGCGAAATATCGCATCAGCGAAGTTTATTACATAGTTTAAGTCCCGCAAACGGAAAACCCAACTTTTACTAAGAACCGGCGTGAATCACTGTTGGATTTGGAATCCGAATTTTAAATTTTATAAAGAGTGGCCTATACCCTTATCGGGTCTGGAAGATTGATCAGATTGGCGCTTTGAAGTGGTAGGGGTCCGACCATTGAGAAGAGTGATTGCGATAATGTGATGGATCCTGGACTTTTGGATTGAGAGTCCGGATTGACGGTCCAGAAGTGATCGTTTATCGCATATCGAAGAGGCCAAAGGACTAGCGATACTGGAATAACAAAGGGCCGATAACGATAAAGCGTTGATCAGTGATCAGAGGAATTGGAGGTCGAGGTGATCAGCACAACGGAAGGATTAATACGGAGGAACAGACCCGATAATATTTAGATATGCGGGTGTATATTTTTTGAAATCCAGCCCAAGGGTAAAGCGGGGTTTTCTCATGTTTCTATGCATTCCTGTGTATTGCGATAAAGTTAGCCTCGGGGATGTGCAGAAGCCGTATAAAGGTGGAGAAAGGTATGTTTAGGCGTATATTTCCTTTGTAAAAGGTTTTATAAGGAAAATAGCACCGATGGGAGAATTTATGCAATAAATATATATTAACCGAGGTGACAAGAGGGAAAAGGTTATATATGCGGCTTAAGGTTAAGCTAAAGTCCAACTAAGGGTTATGCGGGGTGATTAATTTCTAATAGAAAGGAAAAAGTGGATGAATGTTTAGACTTTGTTAAGTCTATAAACCATTCCGAGTGAGACTAAAAGGAGCCTTAACCATGTATGGTTTGAAGATTTGACTCCTTTGAGAGTTAAATTCCTGGGACAATGTAATCTGTGCATTTTATATGCATACTGTGGGTGTAGGCAGGGGTAACCTTGCCATCACTTTCCCTCCAACATGACCTCTCGAAACTCTAGCATGACATTCCCATAATACACCTTCATGTTCATGATCAAGAATACAATAGCGCAAAACTTGGTCTAGCCCCAATTTATATAGTTGTCCTACAATAAGTTGGTAGTCTGCGGCTCTGACCACTAAATGATTTTTTTACATAGTGGTATAATCAAGAGGACATTTCCCTGTAGCAAGAAAATTAGCAATATCTTCCAAGTAATGAGGGACATCTTCAATGCGAAACAAATGAGCATTCAACAACTGATCATCAAGTGATCCCCCTGATTCGCATGACTCCAGCCTGGACAAATGATTTGGCCCCATATTCGACCTACCCAGCTTAACAATCACTTCAAAATTAAATTCATGAAGTAACAATAACCACCAAAAAATCCTTCCTTCAAGTACAGGCGTATTGACTAAATAGTTCAGTGTTGAGTGGTCCGTGAAGAACTTGAATGGACCTCCCAGCAAATAATGTCGAAATTTCTAGAGACAATAGACCATTGCTGGTAGTAGTATACTTTTTCTCTGTGGTAGAAATTTTTCTTATTGCAAAGTAAATAGGATGATCCAAGTCTACTTTACCTGGTTACGTTAATATATATGCTACGAAAATCCCAGATGCATCAACATGAACATGAAATGGCTTATTCTAGACACAATAGACCAAAATGGGTGCACATGCAAGTTTCTCCTTCAAAGTATCAAATGCAACATCACATTTAATAGACCACACAAATCGTTCAGACTTCTTCAGAAGCTTCTCAAGTGGCACTGTGATAGAAGCATAATTTCTTATAAACCTACAATAATAACTAGTATGGCCCAAAGTGGAACGCAACTGGAAAACAAAAGTGGGTGGCGGCATATTTAGTATTATCTCAACCTTGCATTGATGGTGCTGGACCCGCCAACATGTCAAGGGGATCTCCCTAGTAAGAAGTCCCAATTAGACCTCAGACCATTTGGTGTAGGAGTCCCAGCAATGGGTCGTAAGGTAATGCCTTGACCGTGATGTAGCACAGAGGCAAGTAGGATAACTTTGGCAGCATCAAGGGTATGACTAATGCAATGAGTCAAGGAAGGTGTATGAGAGGTTCCAACACTTCGAAAGGGGGAGGAGGTGAGAGTGAGTTCCAAGTTGAAAGGAATCAGTCCCAACTCGGCTAGGAAAACACAACACAAAGGACATGCACAGTGTCCGATGGAGCATTCCACTTAGATGCGGTAGTCACATCATACAAGGTAAGATAACACGTACAACACTCACAGATCAGTCTGAGATGAGTGCGACAATTGTTATAGAAAATTTCAAGTGAAAGGTTTGTCTGATGTTCGGCAGAGCAGTCGACATGGACGGTGATAGCGTTAACAACATATCAACACATTAACAACAAGATTCATATAATTGCATGTGAATCAGTTCATACACAAGTACATAAGTTAAACAACATATGTAATTAAGGCAACCGAAGCAGTACAACTACAATAACTACATATGCATGAAAATGTGTTGGCTCTTCTTATATAAAGAAGTGTAAGTCACAATCATACAATACATCCATGTAAACCTGCTAGCCTTAATAGTGGAATATTACAGCCACATCCGCTTGCTCCTCCAAAGAGATGTACTAGCACCGTGCAGTGGAGAAGCCAAGGCACGTTACAATATTGTCCAAGCCTTCTTCAAGATAGTCTTAGTAGAAGCTTGGCTGACCAAAATACAATGAGTTAGGGACTATTTATAGCAAAGGGTTGGGTGACCCTTGACATTCCCCTTTGTGACAGTTCAACTACCCTCATGACTCTTCACCTACTCTATGAATGTTACATCCACTTATTGACACTTGACTTACACTTGACATGACTCAACATTACCATGGACATGTACTAATGTGAGACAACATGGCTTGAGAAAGCCTTGCAATGCATCACTAACACTCAGTCCATTGTGATGAGACCAACTCTTTGACATTATTGTGATGGTGAAGGTGGTGCGTTGATGCCAAGCTTGGTCGTCCATGATGGTGTGCATGCACCTCATGGTGACATCTTGCTGAAGTGAACTCTTGCCTCCGTTGCTACCAGTGCATTGGTTCGACTCCTTCATCCAACTCGTCTGCTAACATGTGCATGGTCTTTTTGGGTGCGGCTGAACTGGAAACACACTAATGCATAGTGTATATGCTGATCTTCAAGTGTGTGCTAGTGGTTATGCGCATTAATTTGTTGAAGTACATGTTCAGCCCCAGTTGGACTTTCTTCGTGTCTTTCCCTTGGTCAGTGTCTTGAATGGGTTCGATTGCATGTGTGTTCTCAATGACATGCATGTTGTTGAATCACTTGCCTACGATCAATAACACTTCTCACCATGTCTACTCTATGTCAGCTGTTGGGATGGATATTTAACTTGTACGGGCATGGTTTCATCCGTGAGTGCATGTTGTGCCCACTGTTGTTCCTGATCTTGTTTAAACTCATTCATATGTATGTGTAGCTTCATGTTCTTCCTGAGTTGTTTCTTCAGCACTTGCAACTCCTTCTTTGTTACATCTTCTGCATGCGTGCAATCATCATGTCGCATATTCACTTCATAGCCAGAGTCTCCAAAGTTTCTTTCATCTTCAATGGACCTACTTGAGCTTGTAACCCTATTCCACCTCCGTGTTGTCAACAATCTTCCTCTTGCATTCATTGCATTTGTTATTTTGTCTTCAGCTAATGTTCATGATGTTGCTCATTGTGATGCTTCCACTTGATGTCCTTTTCTATGAATAGCTTGATGTCTTCGTGAGTAGGAAAGCTCATAGACACTTGATCAAATGCATCCCCAAGCATGCTCTAAACGGTGTCCTCATCTATGCTCTCCTGGAAACCGTTGTACCTGTACTGCTGAGAAGCAGATGAACACCTATGATACTTGGAGACATGGCAACACTCATAGCAAGCGATCTGTCAATCGAAAACCAAAATGAACATGAGAACTGACTTGCAACATACCTAGGTGAATGATCATGAAGGTTGTGCAATTTCGGTCAGGAGATCGGGAGACCGACTGCTCAAGGCATAGTCTTGGCTACTGGGAGACTGGCTAACTATTGGAACTACGGAATACACAATCCAGTCTGGTTGCTGACTGCTGGGATTAAGTAAAGCGCAATTCCAAATGGTAAGGACTGCTGGCCTAGGAACAGATTTGCACAATTTCTTGGGCCAAGCAGCCACTTTCCTCCAGAAATGTGCAAAACAGTCCTGGATGCCAGTGTTGGGTAGGAATATGCAAATTCGGAGAGGAAGGTGAGCCTTCCCTCCCCAGATTGTGCAATGCAGCCTTGGTGAAGGCAGAGTCCGAACCAAGGTTGGCCCGATTCGCCGACGGGCAACTGAAAGCAACTAAGACAATAAATGCATGGTGACACTAAGTGATAGTAGAAGTGATTAAAAATGCATGCAAAACATGAATGAAAGATTCAACAAACAGATCAACATGCATGTGGGTGAGGCAATTAGTCGGTTGGGCGAACGTCTATGCAAAATAGTTTCATGCATGAGACAACAATGAGATAGCAATGAAAACTGAAACAGATCTAGGACAAGCTATTATATATGTAAATGACAACAAGTGTTCAAAGAAATCAAGCAAACAGTACTCCCACAAGAAAAAACACAAAAGGCGACAGAAATGCGGCACAAGGCATGGGAAGCAAGATTACCCCAAAACAACTGAGTTGAATGTGTCGACAGCTCTTAGATGTGATGTGGGATGTCAAAGCTCCAAGGTTGATGTGAGGAATGAGCTCTGCAGCATCTGGTTGATGAGTTTTGATAACATCGCGGTTTTGATGCACATGCCACGAATCTAGGGGAAGCGACAATTGGTGGGAGGTTTCAGAGTTTCTCCTTGCATGTAACCTCCAACTGCTAAACATAGATCCCTGAAACAAGGGATGCCTTTGCATGTTGCCTTGGGAGAAGCAGCTCGTGCATGCAAGTCTGTTTTTCTCAGTCCTGGAAGGAACTATTCAACTCCGCTGCACATGCAAGAGACTGCTCGACTGCTGGATAAAAATGTGCATTTCTGGCTAGGAGTTGGGCTGGCTGCCCATGAGATTTGTGCAATTTCCGGGAAAAGCAGCTGACTAATACCCAGATTTGTGCAAATTCTAGGCTGAGCAGCCTTACTGGGGAACTTTGTGCAAATCTTGTTAGGAGTGTTGGCAGGTAGGATTGCGCAATCCTGGAGCCCAGCAGGCTGCCAAAGAGGATTGCGCAATTTCTGGAAGGAAGGTTGGTTTCCCTCTAGAAATGTGCAATTTTCAAGGGGAAGCTTCTCATCCTGCAAGTGGACCAAGTTTTGGTGAACAGCCTTTGTGAAAGAAAGACATTAAAGCTTGTAAACTTGACAAAGCAAGGCAAGCTGCTATGAAGGTTGGAAGGGAGGATCCAAAACGAGGCTAAAGCAAAATCTTATAGGGTGGTTGTAGCCGCTACAACACCTTGGCAGGGTCCACACATACTCATTCCTTACAAACGATATGGCCCAATAATGTTCCAAAAGGCACAACAAAAATTCATTTCTTCAAGTTCAAATATATTTTAAGTTCTTTGCATCTATCGAACATAATTCTCAGGAAACTAGGATGGTTTTTCAGTAAACTATAAACGATCCAATAATCCATATAAAATTCTAGAAACTTATCTATATATTCATAGAAGGTAGCAATAACAATGCGTGAGAAAAAAATAGGTGCATTCTTCAACACAAAGTGCATAAAATTATAAGTGTAAGACCCCCACTCGGTAGTGAATGTGATCTTATTCTTATATTCTTTTGCAATGCAAACTTGATGATACCCCAAGAAACCATCAGTAAAAGAATAATCTTCGTTTCCTGCAACATTGTCCAAAACTTCATCACTAAATGGAGTTGGAAATGGGTCATGCACACAGGCATTATTAAGGTTGTGGTAATCAACACACACTCAAATTTCCTCTGAGTCTTCTTATCCAAGATAAGAATGGGGCTTATCCATTCACCTTCATCAACCAGGAATATAAGACCAACAGTTAGCATTTTGTCAATTTCCTTCTTCACTTTCTCCTTGACCCACGGATTTAATCTGTAGTGTCGATGTTTAACTAGCTTCGCATCCAACTTTAATGTTATTTTAATTTCTCCCAAATCTCCTTTAATTCCCTTTAGATCTGAAATGGAACAGGGAAATAAATCCTCGTATTCTGTGAGTAGATCAAAAATTTCCCCAGTGATTTGATCATCCCAATAGTCCCCAATCGATGCACTCTCCGGTTTATCTTTTGTCCTGATATTCATCTTCTTCAACTTAAGAGGTTGCATATGTATATGATCCTCTTTTATTTTACGTTCGCCTTCAAACTCTTTAAAATGCAAATTTTTGAGCTCCTCCAGGTCATCATTTGAATCCTTATTAACCTTGTTGCAAACAATAGCTTCATGGAACCCTGATTCATATTGATGTGAAAAATCTCCATACCTGCTGCATTCTGCTAAAGTGTCCCCACCTAAAAATAATACACCTTTGATACCTCAAAGGGCTTGCAGTATCCTTTCATCAACATCATAAAAAGAAAAGTCTCGACAAAACTGGGTAGACAACACATCCCAATCTGTTGTTTGGCGTTTCAACTCCTCCTGCAAATACCAAGCTTGCGGAATATTTCCCAACGAATGGATAAATAGATGCGGCCACATTTCAATTTCTAGACCATCAGCATTCCATACAGAACAACCGTCCTCAACATGATCTTGCGGACAAGTAAAACCATCATAAGTAGGGATGTTACTTAAAGTCTCATTCAGAGGGAGAAATCGATAAAACAAAACAACTTTAATTGTGCTCCAATATTGAAGCTAGTCCCGATGGGCTTCCCACCATCTTGCGGGAGTCGCTTGCAAAGAAATTCTCATTAAATGAACCTTTTGATTTTCTTCGATGCAAGAATCAAATTCTTTGATAAAGTTTACAACATAGTTAGTACCATTAAAGATGAGATATTGGCATACCTTAGTACCAATCCAGCGAACACATCAAACAATGGCACAATGTCGGGAATGAATTTCATGAGCTCCCAGTTTCCAATCTTCCATCGCACCCTCATAGCCAACTTTAGTACTTTTAATCCTCCGCCAACTAATAGATCCAATGGTTGTGGGGTTAATATAATCTTCTTGCCTCCCATCAGTCAGTTGATATAATTGGTCCAGTAAATTAGGGGACTCAACATCATCCACCGGTTCAGTAAATCTCGGGCCCTGATAAGGATCAAGAGGCTGTATGACTCGCATGCCATCCACTTCAAAATTCATAGTTTCCTGCTTCAAGTCAATGACTGCATAATTCTCAAAAGCCCAATCGATGCCCAATAAGGTTGTATATGGATCTTTATCCCCAATAATGTCAATAACTTCAAAATCGGCATATGTTTTGACACCTACAATGTCAACTTCAACTTCTTCTAGTTTTCCAATAGGAAGAATACAATATTAATTTTCCATACGCAACTGAACTGGGGAAAAAATAAACTTAGGTTTTCCAAGAGTTTCTCATGTTTTTCTTGGAAGAATATTGACATCTGAGCCCAAATCGAGCATGGAGTCCTTAATTTCAAAACCTGCAATCTGAGCGTTTATCTGAAAGTCCTTTCCAGTTCGCTCCTTATTCCGCTATACTCGCCTAGAATGTCGCTCAGGTAGATTCATAGAAATTGGTTCTTTAGAAAAGACATCATCCTTAACAATAGCCTTTAATATTTTCCACAACTGACCAGTGAGTTGTTCATCATTCATAATTTGTAGAAATAGTTTAAACCAGTCCATTATTGGTTGGAAATGTTTTGCGGAATGTTTCTCATCGTGGACCTTTACTTGCTCCTATTGTTCGTTGTGAGATCCGTGCAAAGAAATCAACTGACGGAAAAGTTCAGTTGCATCCCTATAATATTCGTTAAGTTGATTTGGATCGTAAGACTTCTTTGGAGATGCAAGTGTTATGAAAGATGTTTGATCAGGGGTTCCAATGTCATCTCTAGTCTTCTTTCCTCATGTTGTAACAACATTGATATTGGGCTACACTGCGGAACCAAAATCTTGAAGCTCTGTACAAACTAAGTTAGCTCCTTTAGCCCGGTTGTGGTCCTCCCACTGAGCAATAAGTTCAAGGAAATCTTCAATTGCATGAGTATTCACCCAATAGTATGAACACCAAATTATTTGTGGCATAGGGAATTATCTCGCAACATAGCCTTCCTTATCACAATTATAACACCTAATAGAGCCACTCCCGCCCGTCCTTCCTCCCCTGGGAGCTCCCCCTCCTCATCCTCAAGGAGTCTCATTGATACAGAAGGTTGAATGGTCAAGCCGATCAGATATAGCATCCAAGGACCGACATTGATCCATATGATGGTTGGGTGATCCACAAAATTCACAAAACAAATTATTGGGAACATTGGAATACTTCTGTAGAATAGGACATAGGCGAGGTGAATGACCAAAACTTCGACAAATCTCAAAATAATCATTGGTAGACATACCTTAAGGATTTGGAAATGACTGGAATTGCATATGGCCCTAAAAATGAAGAGAAAATTAATTTTTTCTAACTCCAAGGGACTTTGGTGGAGGAGGTACTGTAGGCGCACTGGACGGTCCTAGTCCTCTCAGTTGTGGGAATTTTGTAACATGATTTCCTTTAACCTAACAATGGGTACACCAAATATGAGGTATTGTGAGCCATAAATATACAAGAGCCTTCAATCCGTATGTAAAGGTAGTGATCTGATTCTAAAGGCCCAAAATAGAAGGATTTGTTGAGGAATCACTAGTTCTACAGCCTTGCAGATAACTAGCCATAGCTTCTATCTGCATTGCTTATTCTAAAGGGTCTTGAAGTGTGTCAATCTTCTGCTGAGACAAAGGAATGTGATTCATTGGTAACAGGGTCTTAATGAAGCAATCCATTTAATGATTTGGATCAATAGGATAAGACAATTTTCTAATAGCATCTTTAAAACGTTGCATACATTGCCAAGGAGATTCTCCCTCCCACTAGAAAATCTCCAGTAATTCTGCCAATCCTTGTTGATTTGACTGGGGTAGCTTAAATTCCTTAACAAACTCTTGTTTGACTAAATTCATATCGGTGTTGGGATTATCATCAATCCATTTGATAAACCACCGCAATGTTATATCCCACAACGTAGATTGAAATTCAAAAAGCTAAGTTGCGTCAAGGGTTTGACGAGCTCTCTAAATAGCTTCACATAAATACCAGTGTTGTTCGACATCTTCACCCCCCTTCCTGAAAACCATGGATATATGGTTAGTGATACAGCTGCGACTCTGGCCATAGTTGATTGTCTTGAGGAAATAAGTATAAATCCATGGGAACCTGGTTGAGAACAACTTGCTAAACTTAGCTAACCAACACCACTAATACTATTGTTACCCTTATATTGATTATGTACTAACTGTGCTTTAATGAGTTTACGTACCTTAGAAAAGAAAAGACCGGGACTTTGATATAACACCAGGGGAAGGTCAGGGAGGGGAGGAGTTGTGTTGATGTGCTACATTCTGATATTGAATAATCTTCGAAGAAAAACCACCTCATCACAAAGTGCAGATCATCATCTACTGGTGTATTCTTGTCTGGTATTAGAGTCAGTTGGACATCTGGCTCAGGCGTCCAAAATTCTTATGAATCCTCGTGCATCAGAGTAACCACTTCTAAACCTTCTACTTCACTCCCATTGGAAGCTCCTATTTTTCTAGAAAAATAACCTTCTTCCTCATTTCCTTTCCGCAACTCCAGAGTCTCCATTTCCTTGTTCCACACCACCAAACTTCTTACATTGTCTCCTATGAGCTACAATTCCCTTCTTATAACCCTAACTTCTTGCAACTTCCTTTCTCACCACTCTTCATCTATTCTTGTCCTTCGCAACGCTCTGAAATATCTAACCTTCCAGAATTATTCTTGATTGATTAGAATGACTTCGTCATTCTCCCACATCTACACGACATTCCTCTCCCCTAATCCATTCCCCTAGTACTAGAAATTTAAGTTGTCATTTGGCCTTGTCCTCATAGCCCAAACTTGAATATGGGGTCTACACGAGAGAAGGATTGGTGTGTTGGGCATGGGATCCCCCCAAGGCATGGTTTGGGGCTTAAAGCCCAAGTTTTGACTAATTCCATTGTAAAGACTCCGCGAATTGTGGGCGCGGAGCGCAAAGTCGTAATAGAGTCATAGGGTTGTCCACCCTTGTTTTTGTAATGTAATTCGGTTTGAAAGATCTACCCATGGTTCGCGTACCATGGAATTGTATAAATAGAGAAAGGCTCTAAGTGTAAAGACATCAACAGAATGATATAAGAATGGAAGAATTGAGGAAGCAATGAGTCGAAGTATAGATTTGTGTCTTTGGGTCATAGAGCAGGAGAAGGCTCCGCAGCTGGGTGCGCAGAGGCCTAGTAGTCCGCAGCTGAGTGCGCGGACCCCTACAGCTGAGTGCGTAGGGTAGGTCGAGTCTATAACCACTGGAAACAGTAATAAAGAGAATTTTTACCATATTTATGTGTATCTTCTCCTGTTTTATGCATTATTGGGCATGAATTACAAGTTTACTGTTTATTTATTGCGTGAACTTATATAAATGTGATAAATAAGTAAATTTAATATAAGGCATCTGTTTATGCGAAGATAAATAACTGCCATAAGAATATATGTAAGATCCCCGGGTTCACTTATGGAAGTAGTGCAGATCGCTTCTATAGCAGCGCAAAAGCCCCACAGCCCCTGGGTAGGGCTATGCGAAGGCGAATATATCAGGGCGCGAAGGCCTCGCAGACCATGAAAGTGCGCAAAGTAACCTACGCAAAGGTATTCATAGTTGGACCAAATCAACCCCTCAGACATCTCTAGGGTGCAGAAACCTGGTTCCAGCATCCCCCCATACTACTTTGGGTGAGACCTCAGTCCGCATTCCGCAAACTATTGCTGAAAGGGCCAGTAGTACAGGGATTTGTTTGGCTAATTAACTTCGAACCTCGATCAGGCCCTAACAAGCCAACAAATGGTTCCATTTCCGGGACCAGAATCTAAATAGAGATGTCTGATGTCCTATCATTGGAATCCAACTAAGAAAGAAATTGAAGGTTGGTTGGATAGGAGAATTCATGAGTTCTCGGCGCAGGAGAACAAGAATTCGTGACTATCAAAAGAAGAGTGGTTAGACTGCTACCTGTACACAGAGATCCATGAAATTTTCTTCGCCTCTTTCCCTACTGAATTGTACGAGTGGATCACGAAGCTAGCAGATATCCAAGGAAGGTGTAAGCTTGACAGTCCTATTGTGTGGACCCCAAAGTTGGTTCACAGATTAGAAGCATCGGAGGATAAGATCGCGCGCGTTGTTGATCACTAGATCGATCGAATTATAGGAGGATTTATCATTGAGTTCACGATAGATACTTCAGTCAACTATAATCAGGTAGAACGACACTTCCTCAAAGGACCGTGAGGTAAGTATGTTAAGTCTCTGAACACTTGGATTAAAATGCTACTATGTGAAAAGTCGATTATGCGAATACATTGATGTTTGGGGTTACGCGAAGTGGGAGAATTTATAGAAACGAAGGAAGTGCAGAACTAGAAACTAGCCCCTTGATTTCACCTCCACGAGGGGACGAGGAAGAGCTCGCGAAGGTCTCACCAAGAAGTGTGATCAATTTGATAAGGCAGAGGATTCCACACATACCACCCCCACCCACACTACCACCAGCTTCACCATATTCACCCCCATCTTCGACCGTACCACCACCGTGAGTCAATATGGCAAGCGCGATAAAGTTGTCGGTGTTCAAGGGAGTAGGAAATGAAGATCCATACCAATTTTGGTTTGTGATAAAATCTACATGGGAAGCGCAGGGAGTTATGGATGACAATATAAAGAAAGTGACATTGGTCAGTGCTCTATAGGATCGCACGCTGACCTGGTATATTAAGCATTCTAATGACAATCTGAATGCGGGGATTGAAGACATCCAAACTACGCTGAACTGAGAATTTAGCAGGCCAAAGTCAGAAGCACAGTTGATCATTGGGTTCAAGGAAATCACGATTCTACCAGGTGAGACTCCATGGGAGTTGGATCAGATACTGAAGTGCACAATTCATGAAGCTAATATGACTTTGACGGATGGACAACACTGTGAATGGTTGGTAGCATCGCTAACGCCGCATTTAAGGAATGCGTTATCACAAAAGAGGATAAAAAATCAGGCAGAAGCCACAATATTGTGATGAGGCTGCATGAAACCCCGATACAGGATCCTAACCTGGGAGTTCAACAGATCCACGTGCAGGTGAAAAACCTATGCCTTGAGATGCAGAGTCTGAAACAAGACAGGACAGCTCACCCAGAAGTGCGCAACGAGGTATGGTGTGTTAAATGTAAGGGTCAGAGTCATGACAAGGACCACTTCCCAGTGTTCGCGAATTACCTCGCGGGAGGAGGACCGATTCCATTAAGACCAAAGGCCCAAGCAGGACCTAGTGTGGCTCCTACATTGTGGTGCATGATTTGTCAAATAGGAGGAAATCATGTTGCGAACAACTGCCATTTGTTGCAGAAGTACAGGCAGAATTCATAGCAGTTGTTCTGTAATTTCCGTAGGTCAGTAGGACATGATGAGCGCACATATAGAAGTTATGAGCTGATGATGGATAGGCCTCCCACCTATAGAGTTCAGGTCGAAACGCGGCCCCTTGACCAGAACACGGGAGGGGTGTGAACTGATTTCAAGGGCGCGGATGAGACCGAGGTGGAGGAGGACCTGGAAGAGGTCACGGACAGCTGATATGTTACAATTGCGGGGGGCCAGGACATTATGCCCATGATTGTATGAATCCAACGTGCCCATCATGCTTGTATTGTACATTGTTTGATCATGAGACGAAGGATTGTCCCACACTGATAGCGAGGTTGCGCGACAAGGTAGCACTCTAGCCTCCCCGGACTCAAAACCTGCAAATGATGAGGTCTAAGCCACGAGAGGAAGACCCTAACGTAAACATTATGCTCCGAAGTGGGATGATGATGGGGGATGATAAAGGCAAGGAACGTAAAGATAATACTTGGGTTCGCAAGGCTCTAATGAAAGAAACAGAGTTTGATTTGGAGCACACTAAGGAAACCTTCATTGAAGCTAGGAAGAGCTTCGCTAGTGCCTCCACTTCAGGAAGCAAAGACATACCGGAGCCGGAAATGGACCCATCAATGCTCACAACGTTCCTGGAAACATGAATGAAGCTACTACATGATAGCAAGGCAGTAAAGGGAATGCAGGAACTCGTAAATAGATGTATTGGGACCACGCCAGGAGAACCCCGCGTAGTCCAGAAGATTAGAAAGCACACGACGAGGAGAGGAAGATAAATGAGGTTGACCACACAGATTGGGGAATATGAGATGGACCAAGTGATTCTGTGTTATGAAACCAGCTCACAAAAAGATAGAAAAGATAGATGAACACCTTAGAAATAAGCCTCTTTGAGGGGGAAACCTCCTTTACATTACACAAATGAACAATTCTTGGATGATACAAATGACAAGAGCCATATATAGGAGTCTAAGGGGTCATAATATAATCAGAGCCAACATAACAATAATAATGTAAGGGCACAATAATAATAATAGTGGGCTTCTCTGGGGGCACAATAAAAACAATATGGGGACTACATGGGCACAACAATATAATAAGGGGGTTGCACTAATAACAATAAGGGTTTACACTAGTAGTATAGGGACCTAACATGCCCCTCTCCTTCAAAAAGTGTTGTCCTCAACGCTTGAGTAGTTCTTGATGCTTCTGTATAAAATTCTCGTCCTTCCATGTGGAATCTTTACCGGGTAAGTTCTTCCACTTGATGAGATGCTTTGAAATTGATTGATTTTGTAGTTGTTGACTTCTTGGTTCTGTGAATGCTTCAGGTTCCAATATGATTTTTCCTTCCTTGTCAAGTTCTGGCGATATTATTGGAACTGGGATCTTCGACAACTTTTGAATGAGTTCCCACCCTACTTTTCCATTCCTCCATTCATCCCTTGCTTTGTTTATCAAATTTGGTTGGATAATTATACCAACCTCTACCATTTCTGCAACCATATGTTCAATTTCACTCCTTTGGGCATATGGATATCTATAAGGCCTGACATTTGGAGGAACACTTCCTGGAATAAAATTAATAGCATGATCATGATCATGAATATGTGGGAGACCTTTGGGAGTCTCAAATACCTTGGAATGATTGTCCAAGACTTTTTGGAGATCTGGAGAAATACATGATTTCGATGTGGGAACCACTAGCGAATATAATTGTGCAATTACGCCTTGTTCTTCTTTCTTTAGAAGCTTTGTCATTCCGTTAGAGATGATTATCTTTCTTGGTTTCCCTGTGATACCCCTTAATTCAACTTCCTTTCCTTTCGAAGAAAATTTCATAAAAATCTCTTGAAAATTAAAGGATATTGTACCCAAGGATTGTAGCCATTGGACTCCTAGTACAACATCAGTACCACCCATTGGAATGGAAATCATTCATCTATTCAATACATATTCTCCCATGGATAGCTTGATATTATGGCACTTTCTAGAGAAATTTATGGTTCCTCCACTTACAACCGTCACTTGACACTCAGGTGCTGGATATAGGAAGCAATTCAATTCCTTGGCTATCTTACAATTAATAAAATTATGGGTACTACCCGAATCAATCAACACTATTACCTTTTTCTTCTTGATATGTCCTTCTATCTTTATAGTTTGAGGAGTGGTAATTACGACGAATGCATTACAAGATATGGTCGGCTTCATTTCTTCTTTCTCCGGGGTTGGTTCCTGGTGAGTATCATTTTCCTTTGATGTTTCTTAATACTTTTCTTCCTGATATTTCACTACTTGAACCTTCTTCTTCTTGATATGTCATTCTATCTTGAGAGTTTGAGGAGTGGTAATTTCTTCCAATTCTTTACAAGATATGGTCAGATTCATTTCTTGATGCTTGATGTGATCTCTAACTTCTTGAACATTTTTCTTGTTGATATGTCCTTCTATCTTAAGAGTTTGAGGAGTGGTAATTATTGCCAATGCTTTACAAGATATGGTCGGATTCATAACTTCTTTCTCTAGGATTGGTTCTTGGTGTATATACTCTTCTTTTGAGGTTTCTTGATCCTTTTCTTCCCCCTCTCCACAATCAATGTAAAATAATTTCTTCTCAGCACACTTATGACCTTTAATGTATTTGTTATCACAATTGTAACAAAACCCTTTTTCTCTTTTTTCTTCCAATTGTTGTGGTGTAACCCTTGTAGGTTGTGGAAGGCTAGGAGAAACAACACTTCCAACTTTATAGTTGTGAGGGGTGGACTTCCTTGTTGCCATAATTTTGCTTTCTGCTTTGTAACAAAGCCCTTTTTCTCTTTCCTCTTCCAATTGTTGTGGTGTTGCTCTAAAGAAGGTGTTGCTCTTTGTATCCTCATAATGTGCTATCATTTCCTCTGTGAAAATTGACCACGTAACAAGTTGTTTACGAGAACAAAGCCCTTTATACCATAAAAATTGATCCGGTTCTAAATATGATGATACAATACATACCTTTTGTAACAGTGGTACACCATGTAGATCAAAATATTTCTCCATCTGAAGTATCCAATTTACCGGATCCTTGCCATCAAACTTCCTCATCTCGTTTTTTCTTGATTTTAGGAGCTCGATCTTGAAACGACTGTAACTTTGTAATTTTGGATCTTCTAGTTCTGAAATCACGATCTACAATAGCCCTCTTCATCCTCTTTCCAATGCCACCAGTCTGATCCAAATTTGATTCTCCAAGGAAGAGTTATGCCAAATCTCCCACGGTGACCTGATTATAGACTAGTTTAGCAGAGCGAACTTGTACGATGTGCCACGTGTCACTGTTTCAACCTTTGGATTTGAAAAATGTATACAAGAAACTATAGTCCGTCCACATTCTATAACTTCTTACGAAATTTCAATCTGATGCTCAAAACAAAAGTTATGACTATTTTCCCCAGGTCACCTGTTTTGAATGTAATTCGGGAGTATGCAAAAAGGTAAACTTCCTCAGATCATATCTCCACAAATATAACACGAAAAGCTCTGAATTTCGGACCCGAGATTCAGAACGATTTCAACCCAAATGGGTTTTTGTTTTAGCATTTGAAACATCGCAAAAAAAAAAAAAAAAAAAATTAAAAAAAAATAATAATAATAAATAAATAAAAATAAATAAATAAAATAAATAAATAAATAAATAATAATAATAATAATAATAGTGAAAATTCCACGATGAACTCTTTGGAGCAGCGAAACCCTAGAATTCAAAGCTCTGAAACCAAATGTTATGAAACTAGCTCACAAAAAGATAGAAAAGATAGATGAACGCCTTAGAAATAAGCCTCTTCGAGGGGGAAACATCCTTTACATTAAACAAATGAACAATTCTTGGATGACACAAATGACAAGACCTCCTTTCTATATATAGGAGTCTAAGGGATCATAATATAATCAGAACCGACATAACAATAATAATGTAAGGGCACAATAATAACAATAGTGGGTTTCTATGGGGCACAATAATAACAATATGAGGACTACATCGGCACAACAATATAATAAGGGGGTTGCACTAATAACAATAAGGGTTTACACTAGTAGTATAGGGACCTAACATTCTGGACCTAGGATCGGACGTGAACATTATGCCGAAGCAGACATGGGAGCGCATGGGAAGGCCTACGTTGTAATTGTCTCCTATCTAGCTATGAATGGCGAACCAGAAAATGATAATATTTATGGGGAGATTGCAAGGAATCATCATGGATATTCAAGGAGCAAGCGCAATAGCAGATTTTAAAGTGATAGATATTGTTGATGACAACAATCCTTACCCCACGCTATTAGGAATAGATTGGGTCACTGACATGAACGGGGTGATAAACCTAAAGAAGTGCAAGATGATTTTTGAGAAAAAGTCTCTACGCGTAGTAGTACCTTTGGACCCTGCAAAAGGATCGCGCTACACGGAGCCAGTGCACGACTATGAAATCAACAACGATTTAGACTGCATCTACAAGATAACCACGCGAGAGCAAGACTGGATAAATCCCACCGCGGACGGACGAATCTCATGGGAGCACGAAAGCTCCTATACATCAAAGTCGGATGAGGAGATAGAGCAATGGCAGAACCAGTTACACAAGGTAACCACACTGAACTGCAACATGATGACAAGATCGTTTCACTGCATATCGACAAAGGTAAGGGATCTACCTACTTATGATGGTCTAAGTGAGGTAGATGCTTTCCTTAATAGATTTGAAAGAGAGGTGTCAGGACAACAACGTTTCAAGGCTTTGAAATGGGTATTACGCACTACGCCCGCGAGGTGGTGGGGTACGCACCATGGAAGCTTTGCAGACTGGCGCAAATGCAGACGAATGATGTGGATGTGTTTTGGGAAGCCTCATATGCGTCTAAAAGACAAGTATGACGGACGGAATGATCCGCGCGCACAGTTTTCCAAATGGGTACATACATATGCTAAACAACCTGCGCGGATGCACTTGGACTTCATGTTTGGGAACACGGTCAATAAGCAGGTGTTGGTAAGGCAATTGCATGAACGGTCCCTCCAATTGGGACGACAAAGTGTGGCAGGAACAAGTGTGCAGAAGGCTACACATGCAGAAGCCTTTACTAATATATGTGAAGCACTGAACAAGGTATATAATGCATAGCAGGGTGATTGGGACTTGCGTGTACTAGCAGTTCTATGGGCTTATAGGACAATGTACAAGAAACTGACGAGGCAGATGCCTTCTACGTTGGCCTATGGAGCAAACAATGTAGTTCCAATAGCGCGCAGTAATCCTAGTTTACGCATAACAGCACTAATAGATATGAAGGTTCGCGGAGCCTTGGAAGAAGGGATCGCGCAGCTGAACAAAGCAGAGCACTTGGGACCTAAGGAAGAAATCTGACAGGATGATCTTAGGCTCCAAGAACTCATGAAAGAAAGACTGCGCTTAAGGGAGAAAATTGCTCTGATAGAAGCGGAAGTTAAGAAGCTTGAGGAAGAAATAAAGAAGGATCTTTGGGATAAGAAAACCAGGGAGATAAAACAGGGTGCGCATGGCTACGATGATAAATTTGGGGACTACCGCCGAGAGTTGATTAGCTTGATGCCCTGGGTTGGACAATATATTACTAAAGGGATCACCCATGGTGGCGCGATGCAGATGGTGAAGTGCGCGATGCCGACAATAAAAACAAAAGGCGGATTTGTTCCAGGAAAAGTGATTGATGACCAGTTGGAACCCTATACGGGTGGTGCAACCACCTAACTAGCTATGGGAAGTACAGTCTTAGCGCTCCTAACAGTTGAAAGGAAGCGCGAGACTATAAACTACTATGCCTGAGAGCTACGCAATGTCGAGGGTGCGCACAGAAGCAAAGTGTCACAAGGTCTGCGACTGCACAAGGGGGGTTGCGCTGCCGTGTAGGTTGGCTGGAAAATGACCGTTGTAGTCACTATTCATGATGTGATGCTTGACTTGAGACCAAATGGAGCGGGCAGCAGGCATTTAACACGAGTTTTATGGGCAAGATTTGGGAAAATTTGTCGCCAAGGGAGCATTAATGAACCAGATTTGGGGGGAATGGTCAAATTCAAATTCAAAAGGCACTATAAATTAGAAATGGATTCCCCGCAAACAACACTTGGTCATTTGCGAATTGAACTATCATATGCCTCGCGTATTCTAAGCCGGGACCTGTTTGCCCTGTGGAGAGCGTTGGTTGAGCACCTGAGTCAACGTTTGAGAGATTTCTGGGTGATCCAGGTGGATGTTGGTGGACACCCACCTATCCCACTTAGACCCCCACAATTGTCTCTGAAATTTTTTCAATTTCCTTATTTGTAGCACAATTTACTATTTTTAGCAGTTTTTCGGGTCCTGAACTTCCAGAGCCGTTTTAAGGCCCTAAACGACAATTTTTGGGAAATCTGAGAGCAACATGGGTCCATGGCCCAATATTTCTCTACCCAAAGTTGTATTTCTCAGATAAATATTTCTAACGAGATATTGTGCGCGTCAAACGGAGATCGTATGCCAAAGTTACGACCCCGGGAAGTTGATGTACCAATTTACCCAAACAGGGCCCAAAATTTGGTGTTTCATCTCCTAGGGTTAGGTTTTTGGATGTTTATGGTTTTCCATTGCTTCTCAACAATAAATAGGCCTTCCAGCCTCATTGTAACATAGTTTAGAGGCATGTAGCTGCCACACCTCTTCTCAGAGATAAGCTACCATTGCCCTAGCTGGTTTATTTCCATTTCTATTTGTAAGCAGATTTCAGTATTTTACATTAATGAAATGAAGTATTATTTATGCTGCACCTTTGTATTTATGGTTATCTCTGTAGTTTGTTGTATTCTTGTTTAAATCTGGATCAGTGGTATCAGAGCGGTCTGTTTTTTCTTTGTTTTTCTTTGCATGTCCCCAACGAGGTCGAGATAGAAGGAGTTAGGACTTGAACTGGTCGAACCTTTGAAAGACTAACCTCGCAAATCTCGATGGCCTCCCATGGCGGATGAAAATAAAGATGAGGGGGCAGGAGATCCTATCAAAATCTTACTCGAAGAAGCCCTTGAGCGACAAAGGAACGTGATGATGGACAGCTTTACCCAGATCCTTCAACGGCTACCCAGAGGCGACGCATCGGCTTCCAACAGCTACTCTGGAAACACCACACCCTTTAAGGTACAAGTTAATTTTGAAATCCCCATTTTCAAGGGACAGATAGATGCAGATGTCGTATATAAATGGTTAAATCTGCTAGAAGGGTATTTTTCTGTTCATGATTTTTCCAGTCGGGAAAAAATTATTTTCACTCTTCTCAAAGCAGCCCCCCACGTCAAGGACTGGTGGGAAACCTACTGCGAGCAAAAGGATGAAAGTACAGGCTCACTATTTTTAGCAGCATCCACTTGGAATTCATTATGGGATGACATCTAGGAGCAGTACTACCCTTTCAAAAGCTACGAGAACAAATACATAAAGTGGACCACGCGGCAAGGAAGGGACCAAGATGTGACAAAGTTCACAAATGTTTTTCATACCCTTTGCACACAATTTGGTATTAAAGATTCTGAGCTACATTTGGTACTCAAATACCATGTTTGCCTACACAGATACATCCAGGAAGAGATGGAGTTCCTGAACATCTCCTCGCTCGGCACGGCATACCGATACGCTGTCAAAATCGAGCAGAAGTTCAAACAAAAGAAGCAAGACTTTGGATCTACAAATCCAAAGCAAGGGAAAGGCTTCCCCAAACCACAGAACCAAGGACAAAGCCAAGATGGGGCAACCCAAGACAACTCATCGAAGCCACAAGAAAATAACAACACCACGAAGTCAAAGAAGGACACAGGAAAGTGGTGTGAGTTCCATAAGAGCCCCACTCACAACACAAGTGAGTGTCGGACCAAGCAGTCACTGGTGGCCGAGTTGAAGGCTTCAGAATCAGATACATGTTTTGACCCTGAGTCAGAACCCAACAAGGGGAATGGTAAAGGGAAGCAGATCCTTGATGCAGAGCCCAACACCATTGTTGCCACCACCAAGATCAAGAAGAATGAGCCCGAAGATCCAGAGGAGGAGGAGCATCTTTTCAACTCAAAAATGTGGGTGAATGGTTTACCGCTACAATTCATTGTTGAAAGTGGGAGCCAGAAGAATCTCATTTCCGCAGAGGTCATGAAGCGGTTAGGCCTACCGACTACACCACTCCTGTAGCCGTACAGTATCAGGTGGGTTCACCAAGGACAAGATCTCTGAGTCCACTAGCAGTGCCACCTTCCCTACAACATCAAGCCCTTTACAGATGTGTTATTGTTTGATGTTGCACCTCTTGATGTTTTTGATGTACTATTAGGCCAACCATACTTATGGAGGCGACATGTTGTGTATGATTCAAGGCCTCACACTGTTATTATCTCTTTGGGTAATTCATTATATAGGATACCGAAGGTAACCCCACCTACAACCACCTCTTTGATCACTGCTAAGAAAGGTAGCAAGCTCATCTCCCAAACTAGGAAATTCATTTTCTGTCTGGTTCGCTCCCAAAGTAAGGGGAATATTGTCACCAAATCCATGACCCCCGCAAAGGGTTCCTCCACGCAGCAGCAGCAGCAGAGGGATACGGTCATGAAAGAACACAGGAATAGCTTCTCCTCACCCACAAGGGTACCACACAAGTTTCAGGTGGGAGAAAAAGTCTGATTGCATCTACAGAAAGAACACCTTACCAGAACCCATCAAAAGCTCGTACCACTCCAACATGGTCCTTACACCATTACCAAGGCTGTGGGAAAAAATGCTTTGGATCATAGCATTCCCTCATTCCTTCGCCTGCACCAAGTATTCAATGTGTACCACCCTCGACCATGCTTCCCACCATTACTGGACACATCAGAGGTTGCAGAACAACAAATGGAGGAACTCAATGCAATGGGGACCATTGCTTCCTAAGGGGGGGGGTAATGATCTAGGTGGATGTTGGTGCCCACCCACCTATCCCACTTGGACCCCCACAACTATCTTTGTTAGTTTTTCAGTTTCCTTATTTGTAGCATAATTTAGTATTTTTAGCAATTTTTTGGGTCCTGAACTTCCAGAGCCGTTTTGAGGCCCTAAACGATGTTTTTTGGGAAATCTAGAAGCAACATGGGTCGATGGCCCAATGTTTCTCTACCCAAAGTTGTATTTCTCGGATAGATATTTCTAATTAGATATTGTGCGCATCAAACGGAGATCATATGCCAAAGTTACGACCCCCGGGAAGTTGATGTACCAATTTACCCAAACGGGGCCCACAATTTGGCGTTTCATCTCCTAGGGTTAGGTTTTTGGATGTTTATGGTTTTCCATTGTTTCTCAACAATAAATAGCCCTTAGAGCCTCATTGTAACACAGTTCAAAGGCATGTAGCTACCACACCTCTTCTCGGAGATAAGATACCATCGCCCTAGCTGGTTTATTTTCATTTCTATTTGTAAACAGATTTCAGTATTTTACATTAATGAAATGAAGTATTATTTCCACTGCATCTCTGTATTTATGGTTATCTTTGTAATTTTTTTCATTCTTGTTTAAACCCGTATCACTAGGCAAGTGAGGTGGCAATGTCCGAAGAAGCCATGGAAATCGCAGAGATGACTGTCGAAGAAGTCGCGCAGGCCCTGACCATAGAAGATGCCCCTGAAGGCGCCAAGATTGTTGCGAAAATCCCTAAATCATCGTGCACACCAAGACAAAAGAAAGATAAGTAGTCAATGATTCCAGTGCGTGTGTCCCTGCGAAACCCACTGCACACCAGATTAACAATGGAGGAAAAAGGGAAAGCAGTTAACCTGGAAACCAATGAGGAGGAAGAAGATCTTGAGGAGTTCATAATTGAAGAAGATGAGGACGAGGTCATGGAGGAAGAAACCGAGGCTGCACACCCTCTAACAAAGCTGCTTGCGTATGCCCCCTTGCGGAAGGGGAAGCAAAAGTGCCCAAGGACCTCGATGAGAGCAAGAGCTCTCTGCAGACTCCACTCCTCCCGGACGATATCATTTTTGAGGGCACGCACCTAGGACGGGTGCCAAACTTGAAGTTTGAAGACTGGGATCTCACTAACCATGATAAATTCCCTCACCTAGAGATTGCGCAGCTCATGAAGCCAAAGCAAAACACCGCGGAGGGAGTTATAGAATTGGAGCCGCACAAGTGGTTACGCAGAGTTGAAAAGGCAGGGTTATTAAACCTGCTCTGGGTGTCACATTACCACCGTGCCCCAATAACAATCTTTGTCATCAGGCAGTTGCTCTACCTGGTGCATGGTGGGTGTTTGTGGCTATAGGATCCTGTCCCCATCACGGACCACTTAATCCATCTCATTACCCAGTTACCATGTAAAGGATAGGACCCCACAAAAATTTCGGAGGGGAAGAGCAGTGATTTGGCCATCGCGGAGGCCATGAAAAAGAAATAAAAGATGGAGAAGAAAAAAGGGGCTACGCCATATCCAGCATCAACAACAAAGCAGTCAAAGTTGCGACCCAGATACTGGTAGGTAAGCTCATGTGGAAGTGTTGTGCAGACGAGGTGCCAGCGCCAGTGGTTGCACATGCTGAGCAATGCGCGGAGGGAGTCTAGTTTAACTGGTCCGAGTTCTTGTGCAAGGAATTCCTGGAGAATTGTCACGGGGCACAGGAACAAGGAAAGATGTTCCACTATGCATGGCTTCTACTGTCCATAGTGCCGGTGGCGGGGAAATTGCCGGAGGACATCTAGTTCCTCACGATTGCAATGGATCTCCCAAAGGCCATGAGGTATGCTTCGCGATGGGCCACTAAAGACGTGAACCAGATCTGCGATAGTAAGATATTCTGGGTGTTCATGGAGATGAACATCAGAATGGGGGTTAACCGCAAGCCGTGATTATCACCCAATGTCTACAACAGCTTGCAAAGTTTCGCAAAGTTTAAAGCGGACTTTCACTACATCTACCTTAGGGTGCGCAAGGACCTTGCTAAGAAGTGGAGAGAGCTACCCTACATAGCCACAGATGATGTGATCTTCAATGTACTGGAGACATGGCCACTGGAATGGCATGCTCCAGACATCTCTGCACTGGAAAAGTTTGTTGCGCAAAAAAAGGAGGAGGCAAAACTACGCATGGCTCAATTGGTAGAAAAAAGACAGAAAGAAGCAGCAGCAGCGAAAAGTGCAGGAGGCGCGAGACACTGTGTAGACAGTAGCAGAATAGAAAAAGGCCGCAACAACAGTAGTAGAGAAGGCGCGCGCGGAACAGAAGTCGCCTTCGCCTTGTAGAAATTTTGAATAATCTAACACTTATTCACAGAGATTATCCCAATTATACACTATTGCGGAATACATGCATAATACATAACCTCCTCTACGTTGATCATCAATTTAGCAGCATTAAACACAATGAAACATCAATCGCATGCGCACATTAACACAGTATGTAACCCGGGGAAAGCATACAGTTGAAAACCCCACACTATATGTATATTATAATGATTGAGAAAATGTAACAATACATAGTACAATACTCCTCACAAGTACTCAGTACTATCTCCACCTGTTACACACAAACTAGCTCAGATCTGAAGCCTCAAATCTCCTCCACTGTTTGCCTGCCTCCATTGCGCAATCCTGCATGAGAATAATGATGAATGGCTGAAGCAAACTCATATTTCCTTGGCTGAACCATGCAATCCTCATTGGCATTACTCAATCCCATTGATTGTGCAAGATCTCATGCACAACTATAGTCACAACTGATAGCAATCTCAACCTCTAACACCTGTCTCCACTGAACTGTACATGCACTGAGTTAACTGATGTATTCTTTAGTTTCTTTATGAGTTAATAATTAGTGAATTAGTTTAACAATTAATTCACATCGCTCATCACTAGTGTATTTGCAGTTAGACTAAATACAACTAGTTCAACCAAGTCAAACTGAACACAACTCCATCAACTCCACAATCAACTCCACAGAAACTCAACCACATGAGTTCTAACTGAAGTCCTGCATGCAATAGCTCAATTGACCCACAAGAAAAGCGTATTTCCTTCTGACAGCTGCATGTGCCATATCTGTAGCTCAAACTGAAGTGCTCCAAGAGGATAAGATAATGTTTATAGTCCAAATATTATTATGAGCTAATAATATTCGACTGCTCTATTTTTAGCCTGGCAGTCTAAAAATAGAAACCGCCCATATGTCTAAAAATAGAAGTCCATATATTTTTACCAACATGACCAATCATCCACAAATAGCATCCTGTAACTCATAGACCATGATCCATATGTCTAAAAATAGACTTTGCGCCAAAAATAGCCTGCGGGTCCACTTAGTGAAGGCGACTCATTTCCATTAAGCTCCATCATCTTGTTGCATTCTCAACACTCCCTCTCAACAAGATATGGATTATCTGCAACCCCTATCCTGCAACTCTGGAATGTTCTGCATGCAACACATTTGCCCGGTCCACTTGCTCCAACAACACTTGGAACAAAAACACTCCCAACTAACCACTCTATTGGGCTAGGAACATACTCTGATGTTGAAGCTCTACCTGCTACTGACAAATGCTCCCTCTTTGACATCTGCGCTACTGCAACATCTCCATGCATCTCACACCATTGCACACTTCTCTGTGCCACCTAACACTATGCAAAACACTTGTGCCTCTTGCATTGCTACAACCTGCTAACTATGCGTTGTCCTGGGATTCCCTACACTGTCGCTCTCTCTGCCGCTCCATCTGCATCTGTCTCTACCCAATCAGTCAGTTCCTGCTACTCCACGTCGGGGTTGTCGTAGCAAGGTCTCATCCAAGAGCTTAGGTACCTCAAGGATCCTGCCCCTCCTCCTTGGGACGATCAATCCACATCACCCCACCTCCTACCTGGAGGTATGGCTGCATGCGATCCCTTTGCCCACCTGGCTCGAAGTTTCCCCCTACTGGAGGTCTCTACATGAGTAGATGTCTCTACTTGATCTCCTCTCAGCTTCCCTTGTTGTGGCTGCTCCACAACCTCTTGAAGCTGCTACACCAATCGTGGCTCCTCCACAATCGTCTGAGACTTCTTCTGGCTCTGCATGTTGAGAGGTAATATACACTCCCTCTCAACCACCAAGTCTCCATCAGTTGTCTCACTGCTCAAGGCTTTGCATGCATCTTGAACCTCAAGAGCATACAGGTTCTTGACCTGTGAACCAATCTGCTTCTCCTGTCTAGTGATGATGTGTCTAAGGAAAACCTTTCCCTTACTGAAAACTACATCACAGCCTCTGTCTTCCAGCATCGCAATCGACACCAAGTTTCTCTTCAGTCCTAGTACATACTTGACATCAGTCAAGGTAAGGTGAGCTCCATGCTTCCTTTGAAAAATAACCGTGCCTACACCTAAGACACTATACTTCGCATCATTACCCATCGCTATGAGTATCTGAAGATCTTTCTCCTCCAAAGTACTGAACAAACTTTTGTCACCGGTCATGTGGAAAGAAGCTCCACTGTCAAGAAACCAACCACTTCCCACCATGGATGAAACCATGCATGCGAAGAGCGTGAAGTCCAACTCAAAATTTGAAGCAAGTGCCTCACCTTCAGATCCTTCCCCAGATCCCTTCTTGGATTTCTTCTTTGGGCAATTAGTAGCATAATGGCCCAACTCATGACAACGAAAGCATCTCACCTTCGACTTGTCAACCTTCTTCCCATCATTGGAAGAACTGGATTCGGAAAGAGAACCCTTCACCTTCCCCTTCTTCACCTTACTCGCTAAGGCACAGTTCTCCTCATCATGCATGGATGAAGAATTGTCTCTGGTGCTCCGTCTGATCTCCTCTTGCACAAGATCCGACCAAAGTCTCTCCCATCCTGGCAATTTCTCCCGACCATTGACAGAGAACTGATAGGAATGCCAACTCTTCGGAAGACCAAGGAGAGCCAAGCTCACCAAGTCCTCATCATCGCCAGTCACCCCCACACTTCCCAGCTCATCCTGGCACTGGGTGAACTTCGTGAGATACATGGGCATACTGTCTCCATTCTCACACTTTATGTTTCTGAGTTTATCCTTGAGCGCCAACTTCCTCTGGTCGCTCTTGCTTTGGAATAGATCTGTCAATGCTTTCCACATCAAGTATGGAGAAGCCTTTCCATGCAAGCTGAATACAATGTGATCCTTCACACCCTCCAACAGAATCCTTCGACACTTTGCTGTCTTCTTTTGCCAAACCACAGCTTCAGCAGCATCAGTAGGTTTTGGGACTTCAGCATCTATGAAATCCTTCAACCCGTTGTCATCTAACACCGCCTCCATCCTGTATTTCCATGCAATATAATTCGAGCTGCCCTCAAGGGCATACTCCAATCGTAATCCGTTGAAAGACATTTCAACTTTGACACCAAGAAAACACTGTTGCAAATTCGAATTTCACCAACTCAAAATTCAACCGCTTCTGATCTAAAATTCGTGAGAAAAAAGTACTCGTACAGAGATTGACTGTATGGGATTTTATCGGATATCTCACCTTCCAAAAGAAGCATGAATCCAAAGGCTACCTGGCCCGATTACAGACTCTGCCTGAAGAAATAAAATGTAATCACTTTCTAAATAATAGATCTGATGATCAACTCTGCTCTGATACCATGTAGAAATTTTGAATAATTTGACACTTATTCACAGAGATTATCCCGATTATACACTATTGCGGAATACATGCATAATACATAACCTCCTCTACGTTGATCATCAATTTAGAAGCATTAAAAACAATGAAACATCAATCGTATGCGCACATTAACACAGTATGTAACCCGAGGAAAGAATACAGCTGAAAACCCCGCACTATCTGTATATTATAATGATTGAGAACATATAACAATACATAGTCCAATACTCCTCACAAGTACTCAGTACTATCTCCACCTGTTACACACAAACTAGCTCAGATCTGAAGCCTCAAATCTCCTCCACTATTTGCCTGCCTCCACTGCGCAATCCTGCATGAGAATAATGATGAATGGCTGAAGCAAACTCGTATTTCCTTGGCTAAACCACGCAATCCTCATTGGCATTACTCAATCCCATTGATTGTGAAAGATCTCATGCACAACTATAGTCACAACTGATAGCAATCTCAGCCTCTAACACCTGTCTCCACTGAACTGTACATGCACTGAGTTAACTGATGTATTCTTTAGTTGCATTATGAGTTAATAATTAGTGAATTAGTTCAACAATTAATTCACATCACTCATCACTAGTGTATTTGCAGCTAGACTAAATACAACTAGTTCAACCAAGTCAAACTGAACACAACTCCATCAACTCCACAATCAACTCCACCGAAACTCAACCACATGAGTTCTAACTGAAGTCCTGCATGTAATAGCTCAAATGACCCACAAGAAAAGTGTATTTCCTTCTGACAGCTGCATGTGCCACATCTGTAGCTCAAACTAAAGTGCTACAATAGGATAAGATAATGTTTATAGTCCAAATATTATTATGAGCTAATAATATTCAACTGCTCTATTTTTAGCCTGGCAGTCTAAAAATAGAAACCGCCCATATGTCTAAAAATAAAAGTCCATCTATTTTTACCAACATGACCAATCATCCACAAATAGCATCCTGCAACTCATAGACCATGATCCATATGTCTAAAAATAGACTTTGCGCCAAAAATAGCCTACGGGCCCACTTAGTGAAGGCGACTCCTTTCCACTAAGCTCCATCATCTTGTTGCATTCTCAACACGCCTGAGCAGGAGAAAGAGATGGAAACAGAGGAAGAGGAGGGTGGCACAAACCCACAAACAACTTCAACACAATTGAAGGACCAGCGCCCGAGTGAGCGGACGGGGCCGCGCAAGAAGGTAAAAGCATCCAAGTTGTCAATCAACTCGATCACCCTTATTGAGGGTGATCTGCATGGTATAGGAAAGACAGTGCGCGACGTCACCACAGAGGCCCTCCAAAAATTCACGGCGGAGAATCAGATTGTGTTGGGAGCCCTCTGAGCACAGATTCAGGAGTTGCAGGTGTGCACTCCTCAGGCTGGTACTCTCTCGACCAGCCTCGCAATCGGGACAGCCGTAGCTAAGGAAATGATGCGCACTTGTACAACCAACACAATAGTGCTGCCAGAAGAGGCACTAGTTACAGAAAATGAGGCCGACCGGTCCACGGTTAGTACACTGAAGGGGATAGGGATCAACATGGTTGCGCTCCCGCAGGAGACACTATATGTTCTACAGGATGGGATTACTTCAAAACTGCGGGCTAGGGAGAGTCGCGCGTTGCAAGTGCTGAGTGAGCAGAATATCAACATGGAACAGTTGAGCTTGCAGCGTGACGAGGTTGTGTCTCAGAACCAGCAGATGGTGCAGGTACTGGAAGATGCCTGCCAGGTTGTCCCTGAGCTGGCCATCCCAACAGAGGCACCAACAAAGATTTGCATCCAGAGATTAGCGACAGGGGTACGCGAGGCGCGAGAAGAAATGGCCAACGTTCAGCTGGAGTTGAACCTTCAAATAGCAGAGCTGCGGTTGAAGGCACAACTGTCCACTCCTCCAGAAGTAAGGGAACAGCGCACCAGCGCTATTACATCGAGGATGGAGGAGATCAGCAGTGCAGTAAGGAACTGCACCAAAATGTTGGAAGAATCATTCGAGGTCCTCACCAATCTGTAGGAGGACCCGAACATCCAACGCTTAGAGATAGAGGCGTGTGAGCTCCAGCAGCAGTATGACAGCGTCAAAGGGACTGCGTAGATGGTGACCCTCACTCAGAGGCTCGTGCAAATGCAACAGGTCAAAGCGCTTAAAGAGAAAGTGGATGCAACACGACACAAAGAAGCAGTTTTGAAGGCACGTGTTCGGCCTTGGATCAATGAGGCCTTCGTACTCACAACAACAATTGAAGGTAAGCTTGCGTAGATGCAGCAGACGCAAGAATAGGTGCAGGGGAGCAATTTCGACACCACGGTCTCGGAACAACAAGTACAAGAGATCCAACAGGAAACTACTCTGTGCACTGCCGACCTTGCAGCCGTCCGAGAAGAGTTGGGAGGTATCTACATGAAGATCTTTGCACTGATAGTGACTCGAGGGCGAGTCACGAAGTTTGTGTTGGGGGCCTGTTGGGCATGGGATCCTTCCAAGGCATGGTTTGGGGCTTAAAACCCAAGTTTTGATTAAATCCATTGTAAAGACTCCGTGAATTATGGGCGCGAAGCGCGAAGTCGTAATAGAGTCATAAGGTTGTCCGCTCTTGTTTTTGTAATGTAACGTCAGTTTGAAATATCTACCCATGGTCCACGAACCATGGAATTGTATAAATAGAGCAAAGCTCTAAGTGTAAAGACATCAATAGAATGATCTAAGAATGGAAGAATTGAGGAAGCAGTGAGTCGAAGTATAGAGTTGTGTCTTTGGGTCGTAGAGTAGGAGAAGGCTCTACAGCTGAGTGCGTAGAGGCCTAGTAGTCTGTAGCTGAGTGTGCAAATTCCTGCAGCTGAGTGTATTACACAGTAATTTGTCACCGACCCCACATTCCCTGATCCCGGACAATGTCAGTCTGTGTTATTGACATCTGCCTTGTGTCATATTGAAAATTATGTGTCAATGTCTTCCTTGCCATATCAGGAAGAATACCTCATTTCATTACTCTTGAGGCAGAGCCTTTTTAACCTATGTTTTTGGGTCGTCGTAGGTCATCAGTTATTCCACCCATGAATATGGCCAAGATTGAACTAGCCCTAGCGAGTCGTCGCTCTTTCCCTGTGTTTCACTCGCGATGAGCTACTTTTGGCAAGTTTTTTAAACAAATTGTCGAAGCTTCAGAGTGTAACATCTTCATGGGCGGTCCTAGGGTTGGTTGTTGGATCAGATGAGCTCGTCTCTCTCATTTGGGATGGTTGTTCCCCCTTTTGTGCAACCTCCCAAAGAGATAAGCTCTTTCTCCCATCTCTTATGGAGGCTCCTCCTCCTATAAATACTTGCTTCATGGTTGAGATCTGCTAGTCCAAGTTGAGTGGGAAAATAGTTCAGAGTTCAGTTAGTGGAGGTAGAGAGTTTGGCTAGAGCTTGGAAGTAGCCTCTTATGTAACTTAGCCTGGGATGGTTTTGTGTGGATTTGGCTTGATTGTATGAGTATTCTAGCATCACAATTTTTCCTTTTGGGTAGGAGAGAGAGTTATTCATCCTCTTGGGAGATAATTCATGAGTGAATTCTTGTGGAGACATGCTAACAGGACCCTTCAATGAGACTTACGACATCAAGGCTTGGTTGTAAGTTTTACTTCAATTTATATTAATACAAATCAATAGTTTATTTCCTATATCTTATGTCAAATTGCATATTGATAGCCTGAAGCTCCTTGACCCTTAAGTAGATCGTTTTTTTCGTATTCTATTATGTTCGTTGTTGTTCTTTGTATGTTTTTTTCAGGTACAGAAGCGATTAGAAGAACGAGAGCTGGAGCAACACAACAAGAACTTCATTAAATGAGGATTTGAAGGTAGGCCTTCATGACATCAACTATCTAAGTAAATTTTCTTTGGTATTGTCTTCGTTGTGACTAGACCCACTCTAGGGCTAGAGGGGTTGCCTCTGTCCGCAGAGGGAACTTGCATGCATCACAAGTTGGTGACCACAGTGGGAGCCTTTGTCTTTTGCCTCTTGATTTGATTTTGCTTTGCTTTTTTATTGTCTCCTTTACTTTTTGGGTAGAATTCTCCATATTGTGGGTTTTCTGACTACTCCTGGTAGTCTTCCCTCTATCATAATTGATAGGTATTGCCTTTTCTCAACTGAATTTTTAAATTTTTCCTTTGATTTGGGGTCATCGCCTTTTATTTTATCACTGTCGCGAAGATAGTTGCATCTGATCTATCTAATTAGTTGCGCCTTCTACTATTTGGCGCGATTAAATCGCCTCATAATCGCGAAGGGCTCTTAAATAGGCTCAACTTTGTTGTCTAGTGTACTTCTTCGAAGATGTAGCAAAGTTGCTAGTTAGGGGGGTGCAAATTTTCATTGTCGACGCCGGTTGTCAGTTTGACAATCGCGAAGATTCCTGTAGGTTTCAATTCTGAAGTTCTATTTGCTAACTAGCCAGTGTGTCCTATCCTTCTGAGTTTGTCTTCTCCCTATTTGTTGTGTGTCAAATTATTGTTTGCTAGAATATTTGACTCTTGGTTTCATTCCCTTGAGATTTCTCCTTTTGAACTGTGTGACCTATTCACCTTAGGGTTTCTTGAAGAATTAGCGTCTTCTTAGGTTGCTTGTTCATTGGGACCTTTGAGATGTGTTTGAAATGATCCCTTGCTTTGTTTGAGGCTTTTCCTTATTGACTGTTCTTTCATCTTCTTGACTGGTATGTGACGTATGGTTATCAAATCTTTCAAGTCTTCTTTGTTTGGTTTCCATCCATCACTTTGGCATAGATCACATTGCTTCCCAGTCAGTTATAAAGCTTTCAAGTTTTTGCAAAAAAAACGTATTCTTTGTTTTGAGTCTTTGATTAGTTTCTGAGTGGAATGCTTCTCTTTACTTATTGAATGATTTCATTTGGAAAGGACTTAAAACTAGTATTGTTTTGAGTTTTGCATTTGGTTGCTTGTCATCTATCCAAAAGAGCGAAATATCGCATTCATTTTGCATTAGGAAATGAGAAAAAAAAATTGCATTAGTAAATTCTTAACATTTAGAAGTTGAAAAGCAAAGGATGTATTTTTCATTTTCTTAATTCGATTGCTTGCAAATTAGTGAAATACATAAGCATTTTTATTTCCTCTTGATTGGTTTGCTTGCGAAATGACGAAAAGTACCATTCTTGCATTTGCTTGCTTGTTGCTTTAATTGCTTTGAAATGAACCTCTCACTTTTCTTTAGTTAGTTGTTCATTGAAAAGAAAAGGTTTCTTTACTCATTTAGTTGCATTCTAGGAGTTTTTGAAGATACATTCGGTAGGGCCTTGAAACTGAGATCTAATTCAAGATCTACTGTTAAAATTTATTGACTTAACCTAAGAAAGCATTGAAATTTAATGCTCACATCTAAAGGTCTAGGCTATAGATGTGTTCCGGCGTCTTTAAACCTAGTGGTTGTTGTTTTCACTAAGATTTGGTGATTCCTCTTTTTATGATTCAATAAGTGCTAGTACAGACTTGTGCTCCCTGTATCGTCGCGTATATGATGGGAGACCCCACTAGGTTGCAATCCTGTTATCCATAGGAAACCGAGTCGGCCTCCTTGCAAACACGATACACTGAACACAGCATTCGGGGAGATTGCCTACTTGTACTTCTTGGTTCGTCGGGAGGTATTCTGCAGTTCACGATTGCCTGGTAAACCTTTTGCCTAGGGTTCTAGAGAAGTCATTTGATCTTTTTGACTCATTAAACTTAAAAGATCATTCGAGCACTTGTCCTTTCCAGCTCGTTTCCAATCGGAAGTGATAGAGTCACCTTTTGTCCTTTTCTCGACTTTTAAAACATGAAAAGACAGTTTTGTTTCAATATTCTAAAATTAACTTCCCATGAAATATTCCTGGTTAAAGTTATATTCCTTAGTAATTCTTTAGGTTTGATTCCAATGGCAACATTTCTAGAGTCCACCAGTCAAGCATTCCCCCTCGAAAGAGAATCCTGGTCCTTTTCCTTCTTTTGGAAACGTTGTCCCTCCCTGGGTTAACCATTGATTTACCTATCTGGTTATTTTCGACCTCAGTGATTTCGAGTGTCCCAACTCCTGTCCCGCCATCTCCTTCAATCGAATCACTTCACGATGATTCTAAAGTTGATCCCTTGCCTTCTTCCCCTATTTCTTCACCTTCATCTTCTACTTCACCTGGTGAAAGTTTAAAATCTAGTAACCAGGAAGCTAAGAAGAAGAAGAAGAAGTCGGCTAAGCAAGAGGCCAACCGTGCAGTGGTTACTCCAAATGCACCTCCTATAGGTAAAAATTTTGATCCTCCATGGAAGGTAAAATTCCCTTGCAGGTTGTGTAAGGGTGACCATCTCCTCCGAGACTGTCCTGGCATTTCCAAAGTCTTAGAGGTATGGTCTCAAAATCTGGATCGACCATCCCCATTGACCTCTGGAGATCATGTCGATGCTACACTCTTGGCTAGCGATGGTAAGAAGAAAGGGAAGATTAGATTCCCCTGTTGGCTATGTGAAGGAGAGTATATTCTTCACCTTTATTCTCTTATGGATGAAGCTTCCAAAGTTTTGGAAAACCTTACAGCTCCTCAACCCCAACTTCCTGTTGGTTATCAGAGGCTTTCTTCTAGCCCTTTCCCGGTTGGTAAAGACATTGACTTGGATTCATCTCTTGCCCATCATGTTCTTCCTGAATGTGACTCTCTTGTGTCTGTTGCCGACCAACTGTTTGTCGAAAAGAGTGTCGACTTGGTTTCGCCACCAGTCACTCACCCTGTTCCGGAAGAGAGCGGTGATCATATTGCTCATGTTCTTCTCGTCTCCTCAAATTCTCATGAATCAAAAAGTGGCCCTCCCATCCCAGTTTTTCAGGAGAGTCCTTCTTCTATTCCTACCGAGCATGGGGGCAATCATATGATGCCCCCACCAAGTAGTTTTGTCGTTTCTTTCTATTAGAGTCACTTGACTGCTTTCTGCCTTCCATCTTATGTGTCTTTACAAATTATAGTACAAGCCTATAATATGGTAGTACTTAGCACTATATTAGATGAAGGCACGTCCGTTAGCATCATGTATTATACTACTTGGCAAGCTTTGGGCTCCCCACAGCTTGTGTCTGTCACCCAGAATCTATTGGCTTTCAATGGAGGAATCAGTCAACCCTTAGAGATCCTTCCTAAGTTCCCTATTACTTTGGGAGGAAAGACCATCTATATAGACATGATAGTGGTCCAAGGTCCGTTAGATTTCAATCTTCTCCTTGGAAGCGACTATGTTTGTGTCATGGGAGCTCTTGTTTCTTCACTTTTTCATGTGGTTTGTTTTCCGCATGAAGGGATAATAGTGACCATTAATCAATTGTCATTCATTGGTCACTAGGTGCCTCCTTTGCAACCATCATCCCCTATCAGATCTTGTTTGCAAGTAGTACCTTCCCCGCCACAGGTCAATTATGTGGCTACTCGTTCCATCTCCTCATTCGCTGATGATAACATAGATGGTATAGTACGTTATGTACTGGGGGCATTAGAACCCGATCTATCTTTGGTATCAAATGACATGTATTCCTCTCAGAGCATGGTCCTTCCATCTAGTGAATACCTCTTGGGAGCCATGTTCTCATATGGTCCATGAAAATGATTCATCAGGATAGTTCCTGGTCTTATGTCAACCTCGTTAAAAAATGAAACAAAGAGATGAGGGTAGTTCTTGTTCCTGTGTCAACCTCATTAGAAAATGAAACAAGAGATGAAGATAGTTCTTGGTCTTGTGTCAACGTCGTTAAAAAATGAAACAAGGAGTCGGAGCATAGTTCTTTGTCTTGTGTCAAGCTCGTAAAAAAATAAAACAAGGGTCTTGAGGATAGTTCTTTTACTATGTCAACCTCATTAAGAAATGAAGCAACTCCCTTTTCAAATTGAGTCTTTGATTAAGATCTCATAAAATCCCATTCGAGTCTTTCCAAGATCTCACAAGTGAACTTTCATTCCATCCACCTAGTTGAATGCAAAGAAGCTTGGGGGGCATGTATCTCGATTTGAGTCATTATGTTGGGGGCATGCAAGCTTATAGCAAGCATAGTTTTTCGTTTCAAGCTTGTGTAAACATGAAACCAAATCCAAACAGAGTTCTCCATGGTTCAAGCTTGAGTAAAAAAAAACTCACGCCCAATTTACATCTCGTGATTTCCATTTTAATCAGTTGATTTCTGCTAGATGAGCCTTGGTTGTTTCATTCTATCACCGCCATCTCTTTAGCCGATCATATTCTTTCACTTGGTTGTTTTTCCTTTCCTGAGGGACCACAGCAATGAGTGGTTTTATTATCCAACCTCTTGACCATTACATGTTTTGAGCAGTTCCACCATTGCCGAAACCAGTTGGTACCCTTTATACCACTCGTTCCTCCAGGACGAGCCACCTTTAAGCTCTTTTCTGACTCATAAAAGATGAAAAGATTGTAAAGTATTTTTCCTTTTTGACTCGTTAAAAAGAATAAAAATGGGGGGTCTGCTTTCAGCGCTTTTCCAACCCTTTCAAAACGAAAAGATGGTCGAGCTCTTATTGCTTTGAACTCCTTAAATGCTGCGAAGCGTCATCTACCCAGTATAAGTTTACCCCTTTTACGGACTGGGATAGATTAATTATGAAAAATGTACTCCTTGACTGAAATGGTCAGCGGTTCTCTCAAGTATTGTTCTCTACCTTTTCGGGCTCGAGAAACACAACGTACGAAAAGGGACCATGTGGAGTTTTCTTTTACATGTCTTTTCCAAACTCTCTAAACATGAAAAAAATATCGAGTTACACTTTTGTCGAACTCTTTAAACTATCAAACGACATCAGATTCGTCACCATGACGAACACGAGTTTCTCCTTCCTAGGTCTCGTTAAACCTACTAGGTCGGGTTCGTCCGAATGATGAATTTACAGTGCAAGCATATGTTATCCCCTTCAAGCTTGCGATCAAAAATAATTGGGGTACTCGCCAGACATGGTGGGGGAAAATTTGGAATTATTTTGTTAGTTGTATTAATTATTACGACAGCTTGTCACCCTTGAACATCAACACTTTCTGCTTCATGTCGGGTTGGGATATCCTCACTTTATCATTGGCCTTCTGGGTTTTCAGTTATCCATTTTTCCTCGTTCCATCTGATCATTGCTGCATCATCATGACCTTTGATCCCTTGGTACCAAAATGTTGCCAAACTCCAGAATCGTGTCGCCTATATGTTCAAGAGATTAATCCTTCTGCAGTTTGTATACTTACACGCCTTCCTCAGATTCTCTGTCTCATCCACATTCATCTTGTTCCTTTGTCTCACGTCGATGATGTGGGAAACATTATGGCCCTCCTTCGACCGATCGCTTCCTGTCGACTTCAGCTCATTATCCGAGAAGTTGATCTAGAGACTCCTTTCTGGTACATTGGAGCTTGCATGCCTTAAGGGAAAGTTCTTCACATTCGACAACGGGCTTTCATTATTGGCCTTCAATCGAGTGATTTCACGGGTGTTCAGTTTCAGATCATTCTTCACACTTCGTGGATTGTACTATCAGTACCTTGATAACCATTGACATCACTGGTGGTTTCTCTCGCGCTTGTTAATGGTTTACATCATTGACAGGTAATCAAGCGATTTTCTAGTATGCTCGACTTCAGCGCATCTATTCGCATATTAGAATTTGTACCATGATCAGGTTGGGATTCAAGACCCTGGGCTCAGATTACACAAGTCCAGGTTGCGAGGATTGGTTCATGATTGTATACATGACTCTTTTTATTAGATGGCTGCAACCATACCTGAGTCTTTTATATGGTCCTTTTGATTCGATGGTTGAGTCCATACCACAGATCGTTTATTTTTATCTTCTGGATCGCTGTGCCCATGCCTTACGTGCACGTATTTCCTTTCACTATGTACTCATGTATCAGAAATATCAGTTGTACTTACATTTGCAGGTTCTTCGCGATGGTGTTCTGTTTCAATTATGGATTCGTAAATCATTTCACCCCTCCCACTCTCTCAGCCTTCATGCTCTAGAGGGCATATGTTACACAGTAATTTTTCACCGACCCCGCATTCCCTGATCCTTGACACTGCAGGTCCGTGTTATTGACATCTGCCTTGTGTCATATTGAAAATTATGTGTCAATGTCTTCCTTGTCATATCAAGAAGAATACCTCAGTTCATTACTCCTAGAGCAGACCCTTTTTAACCTATGTTTTTGGGTCGTCGTGGGTCATCAATTATTCCACCCATGAAGATGGCCAAGATTGAACTAGCCCTAGAGACGTCGTCGCTCTGTCCCTGTGTTTCACTCACGGCGAGCTACATTTAGCAAGTTTTTTAAACAAATTGTCGAAGCTTCGGAGTGTAACAGCTTCATGAGCAGTCCTAGGGTTGGTTGTTGGATCAGATGAGCTCGCCTCTCTCCTTTTGGATGGTTGTTCCCCCTTTTGTGCAACCTCCCAAAGGGATAAGCTCTTTCTCCCATTGCTTATGGAGGCTCCTCCTCCTATAAATACCTCCTTCATGGCTGAGATCTACTAGTCCAAGTTGAGTGGGAAAATAGTTCAAAGTTCAATTAGTGGAGGTAGAGAGTTTGGCTAGAGTTTGTAAGTAGCCTCTTATGTAACTTAGCCTGGGATGGTTTTGTGTGGATTTGGCTTGATTGTGTGAGTATTCTAGCATCACAATTTTGCATTTTGGGTAGGAGAGAGAGTTATTCATTCTCTTGGGAGACAATTCATGAGTGACTGCTTGCGGAGACATGCTGACAGGACCCTTCAAGGAAACTTACGACGTCAAAGCTTGGTTGTAAGTTTTACTTCAATTTATATTAATACAAATCAACGGTTTATTTCCTATATCTTATGTTGAATTGCATATTGATAGCTTGAAGCTCCTTGACCCTTTAAGTAGATCGTTTTTGTCGTATTCTATTATGTTCGTTGTTGTTCTCTGTATGTTGTTTTCAAGTACAAAAGCAATTAGAAAAACGAGAACTAGAGCAACACAACGATAACTTCATCAAACGAGACTTTGAAGGTAGGCCTTCATGACATCAACTATCTAAGGAAATTTTCTTGGTATTGTGTTTGTTGTGACTAGATCCACTCTAGGGCTAGAGGGGTTGCCTCTGTCTGCAGAGGGAACTTGCCTGCATCATAGAGCGCGCAGGGCAGGTCGAGTATGTAATCTATGGAAACAGTAATAAAGAGAAGTTTTACCATATCTATGTGTATCTTCTCTTGTTTTATGCATTATTGGGCATGAATTGTAAGTTTACTGTTTATTTACCGTGCGAACCTATATAAATGTGCTGAATAAGTAAATATAATTTAACGCATCTGTTTATGCGAAGATAACTAATTGTCATAAGGAGATAAGTAAGATCCCTGGGGTGACTTAAGGAAGTAGTGCAAATCGCTGCTCCAGCAACGCGAAAGCCCCACAGCGCCTGGGTAGGGTTGCGCGAAGGCGAATATATCAGGGCACGAAGGCCTCACAGAGCAGGGAAGTGTGCAAAGTAATCCGCGTGAAGGTATTCACAGTTGGACCAAATTAACCCCTCAGACATCTCCAGGGTGCGGAAACTTGGTTCCAACATCCTCCTATACTACTTCAGGTGAGACATTAATCTGCGCTCCGCTGACTGTTGCCGAAAGAGCCAATAGTATAGGGATTTGTTTGGCTAATTAACTCTGAACCTAGGTCAAGCCCCAACAAGCCAACATGGTGTTTTTCAGTCGCAAATTCAATGATGTATCTCTCAAGAGTCGCGTCAACCCAAAAATCAACAACTATCGTTGAATCTGTATCCAAGCAATGAAAATCGGCTAGATCAGTTGCAGTCCAAGTTCTGCGCAACCTCAGTCGCATCACATCACCTGATTTATGTTGAAGTCGAGTCAACCAATTCTCTACTTCCTCAGGAAAATTGCACCAAAAGATCTCGTATTGATCATGAGCAGGCTCGGCGTACATAGCCTCCTCTTGGATTCAATCTTGATCCTTTTGTCTCAATTATGATTTCCGCAAAACAAAGTGATCAACTTTCTCATGTCACCATTCTTGAATTTTTCAACCAATATATCTTGGTTTCATGATCTAGATCCCCTAAAAAGATCGAGGTCCCGACAACGAAACCATTTGTTAGCATTATAATTTAAATGATTTTTGACCTAGGGTTCGACCTTGGATGCCAACAAAAGTCTTTCCCGTAGTCTAGCACTTCGTCAACATTTTCACTCCCTTGGATCAAAAGAGAATCTCACTCAAGGTGAGCTAGAACCATAGAAAAATAATAGAGAATCTAGAAATAGATATTGTGTAGTTTGTGCAACCATTCATACATTCATCCACAGCAAATTAACTAATACATTTAACATAAAACAGATGACAGAACTCCCATTCTCCCTTTATTATAAAAACTTCAAAGCCCGATTACAAAAACATTTCTCCATTACAACTCATGGCACATTACAAACTTGCGCACAAATATTACAGCTCAAACAAGTATCAAAACGGATCATTACATATTCAGATCTTCCTATAAACAGTCTTTCTCTCACACAGTTCATATCCCAAACATTACAACACCTTCTAAACTTTACAATGCTCTCTAAACTTTACAATGTAGTCTAAAACTTGTTTCTCGTTGCTCTACATCTTCTTTTATAACCCGCTCTCGCTTGATTTTATCTATGATCCATCGCTTGCTTGATCTTCAGTTTTCCAAAACCTTGGGCCATTACCTTGGTTTTCATGTTGATTGTCTCAAGATAGGCTCCAGCTTTTGCGGTACGTGCCCATACTTTCTGCTGCGCAAGTCCCAAAATAACACTTTGCTACTGCTTTGATTTTTCAGTGTTTGCTTCTAACGGCTTTATCCAAAATGTCCTCCACAACTTCTATTTCTTCACAAATGAGGGACCCAACAATCACTAATCTCCAATCCTCCTACTTCTTTGGGGAGACACAATGTGTTCGATTTGACCAAATGAAACTTCCCATCATTTCCTTTACCCCCCTGCCAAAGAAATTTCTTGAGCATTATGTGATTTGCTTTCGAATTCCAACAGGAGCTAAAAGACTAGAGCATAAGTATATTGGCAGCGTCGAGAACATTGATCTTATCAAGATTGATTTGCCTGCCAGATTCATCCATTAAGCTCCCCATCCTTTTATTTTCCTCTTGAATTTTTAAATAATTTCTTCCCAATCTTCCTTAAGTGGCATACCTAAAGAAATTGGCACTCCCAGGTATTTGAAGGATTTCCAGCCTATTTGAGTTGGAAAGTCCAAAGTTGCAACTATATCCTGAATCACTGAGTCTGAGCAATTCCACCCATATAGACAGCGCTTTCTTTTGTTGACTAGACCCCATAGAGGTCCATATATGAATCTAGGGTCTTTTTGAACCTTGAGGCAATGATTTTAGAGGCTCCTCTCAAAATAATGGTATCATTTGCAAATTGGGAGTGGTTTAGGTCTTTAACACTCCTAACAATGGAGAGCCCTGATAGCGCTCCACTTTCCCTATCTTTCTCAAGATTCTTGCTCAATCTCTTTGCCACAAGGATGCATAACAGAGGTGACAACGAACATCCTTAATAGAGTCCTATGGATTCTTTGAAGAAAGGAGTTGGCCTGCCATTAATTATAGGGGAAATCCAGGGGGAGCCAATACAAGCTTTCATCCATTGAATAAACTCTTTGCATTAACTAAGCTTTTCCATGATGAGAAAAAGGAAAGGGTGGCTTACTCAGTCAAAGGCGTTTGTCATTTCCAATTTTATTACAAAACTTGGTTCTCCTCTTTCTTTGCTTCAACGAATCGCCCCCTGGACCAAGATGATGTTGTCCAGAATGCACCTGTTCTTGAGAAAACCTCCTTGTTTTTTTTAAATCAGTGTCAACATGACTTGCTTTAGTCTACCAGCGATTACTTTTATTGGAATCTTGTAGGAAGAATTTCGTAATGAAATGGGACAAAACCTATTGAAGGATGGAGTGTCGTACTCTTTAGGAATCATGGCCAAGAATATTGAGTTTATTCCTCCTAATTTTCCTTTTGACTTGGACCAGTTGATCATTTTGATTAGATCTTTCTTGATAAGGGACCATAAGGATATGTAGAAGCTTATTAGAAAATCGCCAGGTCTTGGAGCCTTATTGAGATCCAAATACCAAATTGCCTCTATGACCTTGTCCTCCCCTCTCTATTGCTTTAAAAAACGATTCTCTTCTTCAGAGATCTCCATGAGAAAAGGAGCCAGAAATTCTTCAGCCTTCTCAATATCCATCAGCCCCTCTGAGGAGTACAGACACTAGAAATGATTAAAGGCTTCCTCTTTTATTTCAAGAAAAATTGTTGAATGGTGGCATATCTTTTGGGATTATTTCCCTCACCATGTTCCTCGTCTCCCTTTCCTTGGTCTACATCTGGAAGAAAGAGGTTTTTTTATCCCCAACCTTAAGCCAGATGCTTCGAGACTTGAGTCTCTAGAGATCTTCTTCCTTCCTATTTTCCTTGAAAATCTGTATATTTTAACTTTTCTCCTTTTCTATGTGTCAGTCCTCTACAACATTATTTTCCATGATATAGATATGTTGCTCTAGTTCCTTGTGAAATTCTACTCTTTTCTTGCCTGACAGAGTATACACTTCCTTTGCCCATTTTCGAAAGTTTGTTTGAACTTCTTTATTTTGGAATCCCAAACAAAGGTTGGGGATTCGATTACTTTAGTGTCCCTAGCTTTTGCAATCAGAGCTTTGACCCCCTCCTCAATCACCCAACTAGGGTTGAACCTGAAGGAGATTGACCCCAAATCCTCCTTCTCCATCACAAGCGATATTGGGCTATAGTCGAACTCACCTGAAGCTGAAATAGAAGAAAATGGGTCCAACCCTTGAAGAAGCCATGACCTATGAATTAAAAAACGATCAAGTTTGGTTGTGATATGGCTCAGAGATCCTCCATATCCCAGTGTGTAATGAGATCCTCCATGTTTTCTCTAAAAGGATCTTAGACAATTTTTTCGCCTTTCCTTTTAGAGGAAAATATTGTGGTGTTAAAATCCCCTCCCACATTCACTTTTTTATTCCAATTATTGCTTTTCAATGGCAAAAGCTTATTCCAAAACTCTGACTTCTCCCCATAAGTTGAAGGAGCGTAAATGTTGGTAACTCTGGTCAGCGCCTTTATGTCCTTCCTTTCCATAACTATTGCTATCCAATTTGGGCTTCTCATACATTCTACCAATGTAAATAGACTTTGTTCCAGAAAATACCCAACCCTCCAGAGGTTCCCCTAGAGCTTTGTCTAACTCCACAAATTTCCTTCCAGAGGATTTTAGTTGTGTTCATTAGTTCATTCTCTTCTAGTTTGGTTCCCTGCAAAAACAAAATAGAAGGGACTTCCAATTTGATCAGAGCTTTAACCGACAGGGATTTCGAGGGGCCTCCCATTCACTTCAACGGATAGAAGGCGAGTGTGCTTTGGGGCCGGCCTCTAATGTTCCAACCACGCTTTTACTTCTAGATGATTTTAACAAGTCCAATATTTGGAGTTGATTACCCAACTTCGTTTTCCCTTATCTCCTTTTTAGAGTGCCTTCTTTTTTTCTTGGCAGTGCTTCCAATCTCTTGGTTGCTCGCTTCCTTGCTACCTCCCAAATTTTGTGTCATATTCTTTGTCATGATTTTCATCTGCCCTTCTTGGTATTCTCCAATTACTTGATAATTTTAACCCAAAAAAATAAACTAAAATAAAAGTTAGACAATTTTGAAAACACTTATAAAACAATCATTAAAAAAAAGGTAGATAAACTTTAAGCGCTAATTTTTGGGTTTTTTTTATAGTCATGATATTTGGTTTTTAATGTCGTGTTTGAAAAATATTTTAATTTTACCCTTAAAACACAAAGATAAAGATATGTGATGTTGCATTATCTATTTTGCATTCAACATGTTTTTTCATGTCTTTCATAGTCATAATATTTGGTCATTAATGTTGCAATTGAAATAAAATTGAATTTTAATCATAAAAAAAGATGGTTCATTACCACTTTTGCTTTTAGCATGGTTTTTTTATGTCTTTAGTAATCATAATATTATTGTTTAATACCATGGTTAAAACATGTTAGAATTTTAACCTTAAAATGAAATAAGAGTGATATTACATCACCACTTTTCAAAATCAACATGAAAATCATAATTTGATGCGACCTTCAAAAGAACGACAATCCAATAAAGTTCTTGTTAAGTTGGTTATTTTGTTTGGATTGTTTACAAGACGTTTAATTCGACCATACATCACCCAATTGAAACCACAAATCTGGAATGAGCAAAAGCTACATGATATTACAACTATAGAAAATTGCAATACACAAAGCAAAAGCTACAAAGAAGAAGTTTGAAAGGTCATCATTATTTGAAGAAAAAAATTTATGACGAAAAATGATTGTAAGTTTTGTGGACACAAATGGGCACCATAACACAAATGCATGATCCAAAAATCTTATATATATATATATATATATATATATATGACGCTGAAAAAACATGATTCCCTCTAACAACAATTACAAATAGGAAATGAAGAAGAAAGAAAATTGTTGTCACAAGTGCAATGAAAAATGAACTAAGTGCCATAAATGTGCAACTAACCACACAATCCACCCACAAAGTTATCATTGGAAAGGGAGTGCATATTGCCATTGGAGAAGACATGATGAACATTGATGAAGATGAAGACACCAGAGGTATCATTAACCTCAATCACCTGCATCAAATAAACTTGTCAAGTTCAAAGAATTTATTCCAAGAGAAAGACATACAACCACCCGTAGTACAATCTACTCCACCTTATTTAAAGAAGGGTACTATCGACAACGGTCAACAAATTATAAAAAAAAAAGTTTAAAAAAAAAAAAAAACAAAACAAAAAATACCTTAAAGCTCAAAAGAAGCCTAAAAGGAAAAGAAACCACAATATTAGTAGATTCTAGGAGCATTCAAAATTTCGTGGACATTAATCTTGCAAGTCATCTAAGTATGTATGTGCATTATGTGAAGGACCTTTCAGTTACAATTATTGATGGTCAACTAATCGAAAGATGGGACAATGCCACAAAGGTTTGATACATATTCAAATTATGAACTACAAATCGGATATTACACTCTACCTCTTCGTGGAACAAAATTGGTGTTAGGAGCATAATGATTGACACAATTAGAAACCTACGCAACAAATTGCCAGGAACAGTTCATTGGATACAAATGGCAAGGAAAGGATTACAAGTTATATAGCTCTGCAAGCCAAAATCTTCTGCAAAGAGAATTTGCAAATCCCTCATTTTTTCCATGAACAAGTCACCTAATAACCTCAAAGAAACCCAGAAACAAGAAGAAACACCACAAAGAAAGACGAACTCATTTGGAATTGCTTTAAGGAAAAGGCATTCTTTAAGGTCAAAGCATTCTTTAAAGGAATAGGCAATGTTATGTACAAAATAATAATAATAATAACAATAATCTAGTTTTAAAGTCATGACCAAGTTGTCCATGAGGTCTTGGATTGATGGTGATCGGGTACTCTGTTAAGGCACTCCTTGATGTGAAGTCACTAGTTCAATTCCTCTCCCCGATTGGGGTGTTGTATTGGACATGATGAAGATGTAGTCTTGCCAAGCTTACAACAAAAAAACTCATGACCAAGTTGGAGACCAAATTGTTGTATGAGACCCCCTTGTTGTGAATCAATGGACTCACCTCTATATAACAATCTGATTGCAAAAGTTTATAAAGGTGTATATACTCTACCCCCCTCTACATCTAAACTTATGTCTTGTTACGAATAAACACATGCTCTTGACCATTAAACCCAGACCCAAATAATAAAAATATAACAAAATAATTATGAAAATGTATTAATTAATTAAAAATCACAACCTTTCAGGAACCAGACATGGATATTTACTAATTCATTTTTCACTCTCTTATAAAATAGTATATTTTATTATTCACTCTATTATAAAATAGTATATTTTATGGATCATTCATAAAACTCGTGCATAAGTTTGAATAATGGATAGCTAGGTGATACAATTTAGAAAATTTACAATTCAGTTTATCATTTATTTCATACGAGTATAACTATGGCATAAGTTTGAATAATGGATAACTAGGTGATACAATTTAGAAAATTTACAATTCATCTTATCATCTATTCTAATTTAGAAAATTTAGAATTCATCTTATCATCTTCTACATACAAGTCTAACTAGGGAAAAAAAAATGATACAATCTAAAGAATAAAAGTATAACTATTCTAATTTAGAAAATTTAGAATTCATCTTATCATCTACTACATACAAGTCTAACTATGGAAAAAAAAAAATGATACAATCTAAAGAATACAAGTATAACTATGGAAAAAAAATGATACAATCTAGAGAATTTTAGAATAAAAGATGATACAATCTAGAGAATTTAGAATAAAAGTATATTTTAATTACATAGTTTTTTGTGTAGAAGAAAGCAAATATTTTATTATTTTATAAGAAATGATATAATATCCGATTCAAAATTACAATCTAATCATAAGCAGCAGATTGACATACAAGACTACTCTTAAATGATGATCTGATTATTTAGTTTGCAAAAGTATCTTTTTTGGATTGAAATTGTTACTTCTTTTATTTTTCCGCCGGAATAAATAATAAAATAATTATACTATTGATATTGAAATTAAATTAAGAAATAAGTCCAAGCATGTACCTCTTTTCTTCTCCTTATAATCACGAGCTACAATTAAGGTTTAGCACATCCTCATAACATAAAATACTCATTATGACTCCAGACACCAAACTATGCCAGATTTCACTTATCCACATTTAAGGTTTAGCACATCCTCATAACATAAAATACTCATTATGACTCAGACACCAAACTATGCCAGATTTCACTTATCCACATTTAAGGTTTAGCACATACTCATTATGACTCCAGACACCAAACTATGCCAGATTTCACTTATCTACATTTAAGGTTTAGCACACCCTCATAAAATAAAATAGTCATTATGACTCCAGACACCAAACTATGCCAGATTTCACTTATCCACATTTAAGGTTTAGCACACCCTCATAACATAAAATAGTCATTATGACTCCAGACACCAAACCACGCCAGATTTCACTTATCCACACTTAAGGACCTAGTTTGCCATTGATTCACTGTAATGAGTTTATTTCTACAGTTATCCTAGACGGAAGTTCCATAATTAAGTCACTATTGGAAGGTCCAAACAACTTTCAACGTTGGGAGGTGTGTAGTACCTACATTCCTACTAAATATCACATGGTCAATGGATGCAACAAGACGTGTTTAGCAATTAGTAGTTTCACACTGTCTATTGGAATTTTAAAAGGTCAAGTAACCTAATCCCTAAATTGGTCATGATCCCTTCCAATTTGGGTTGGCCATGGTCCTTCTAATTTGGGTTGAGATGAGTTTTGGTGCTCTTGGCTCGTTTTCTTGTGTCATATTAGATCATTCTTGTCCCTTTCAGCGTTCTTTAAGAAAACCAATTCATAGATTTGACTATGGCCAATTAATTTCAAATCAAATTACCTAAGCCACATGTGAATTGGTCTTTGAGCACAGTCATGTATAAGAATTATTGCATTTTTGTTTCAATATACCATGGATTTGGTAGTAGAAGTCAAATACCCGAGTCACATATGAATTGATTTAACAATTGACAGACGATTTATTTCAAGCCAAATACGTAAGCCACGTATATGCCATTTATATATGGCGTTTAAGATGTTTCTTTCATTGACAGACGATTTATTTCAAGCCAAATACGTAAGCCACGTATATGCCGTTTCTATATGGCGTTTAAGATGTTTCTTTCATTGTACATTTCACCTGCTTCCTTTTACTACATGGGTAGAGAGCCTATCCGCTTTGACTTTGTAGCTTGCGGTCCAATCACTAAAAGAGTGGACTCGTTACACACGCTGTATGTACAAACTTTCAGACCCACTCTGCTCGTCATGATAAGAAACTGGCCTGTTTACTGGTGTTTAAGCTATCGTTCCTCTTTGCTTCTTTTGCTACGTTGTATCAAAGGATTCTAAACTCTCTTTCAATGGCCTTTGAGAACGATTATGAATTTCAAACTATTGCATCTTTGTTTCAGAATACAGTTCACTGACATTAGATAATTATTAGCTCTCCTTCAATGGTCATTCAAGCCACATATTCCATCTTTGGTTTCAGCATACAATTCATAGATTTGACATTAGACAATTACCGCACTCAAGTCAAATACCTGAACCAGTTATATATATGCAGTCTTCGAATGTTTGTTGCAATGACATTTCACCTGCAAACCCCGGCTCAAGGCATAGAAAGAACTTTAACCTCCCAAGCCATAGTCGTAGTCATATTTGAGTCATGAGTCTCTGCCAATTCAAAATTGCCAATTATATTATGATTCATACAACCCAATGAGGGTCAGTTTTTGAATGTTCATTCATACAACCCAATGAGGGTCAGTTTTTGAATGTTCATTGGGATCGGATTTCAACCTCATAACATATCAAAGACTCCAGGCTAATGGCCTCATATTATGTCTTAATTTTCACTGCAAAACTACAAGCTATTGAAGCAATTATAGTGGGTCTATCAGTTAACAACACGTGTTGGGTCTATCAGTTAACAACACATGTTTTCTCCTAGAAGGTCACAGGTTCAAATCTAGAAGTGGGTAGAGTATATACACCTCCATAGGCTTTAGCTGTCAAATTGCTGCACAGAGGGGGATCCGTTGTCATACACCAATTTGATGCCCGACTTGGCTATGACCTTAAAAATTAGACAATTGTTAGTAGTAATAGTAGGACAGAATTACCAATAAAAAGAGAAAAACTACAATGTCCGCAGTTCTTTAAAAAAACATCAACTTTGCTTTCGAACAAAACCTTCTAATCTTGAAGCCTCATGTTCAAATCTCTATATGGACATGCCAATGCTAGACACACCTTCCTGCTATTTACAAACTAGTTGTTGTTCATGGATCAACATAAAAAACCCTTCAATGTTTCTGCCAGTTACATTGAACTGCCAAAATCACAATTCCAATTATCAAAATCTTTACTGAAGCCAAGAAATCTTTATAATGTTGTTCAAAGACTTTTGATATACATAACTTTTGAATTGTACCAGTATAAGTTGTGCATAAAGGTAAAGCAGAGATCTATTTCCAAATGAGAAAAGCTAAAGATCCAATACATTCAATCGTTCAAAGAAACGTTGAAATAGTTTTTAACTTTGGAAAATGCTATTCTATAGTTTAACTCCACATTCGAAATTTGCCCAACATGCACCAGAACATGGTTAAAATAGGAGCAAACATGCCACAAAAATATGTAAGAGAAAATCAAAGTCCAGCAAGGTTTTCTTCGACAATTCATCTATGTCAGTGAGATTTAGCAAGAATGTTTGAGCAAATTGTGATGGAGACAACAAACCTGCAGCTTGCAGATTGAGCATAATCATGCACAACATAGAAACTTTCTCATTTGTTAACAACCAGGATCAGGAGGAGATAACAGCAGAAATTTATCAGCCTTGGACACTTCAAACAGTTACAAACTCTTTAGTATTTTTGAAATTCCTCATAAAAATGCCATGACAAAGGAAAATAGATTGCTCAGCTAAAAAGACAATGTCTCTTTGACTGCCTAGCCTACTAAGACATTAGATCTAATTTTCAAAACATTTGTACTATTACCAACTCCAAAACTTGTTAACTCGTAAAAATCAAATAATAGGAACAACTTGATATATCAAAGTAATTAATATTAATTTCCAAGTCCAATAAACCAAAGTTGAACAAAAGTTGGTCTCCGTGGAAAGTTATCATCAAGCAAGAAACTACACGTCTAAGAGAAAACCAGCCCCAGATATATGTCATAAATAAAAAAACTCAGAACACTGCTGAAGTCCTCGAGATTAGCATTAGCTGAGATTTATTGCCGAGTCTATCCAAATGCATACAAAGAAATCTACACATATATTGCAAGATTCATTGTTTGTTTAATGATATTGTTCTCTAGCCAAACATGGACTTCAAATTATAATTTTCAATGTTCAAAATTATTATGCATTGCTAGATTCGATATTTGTACACTACGAACTACTAATTTCCAACTTTTAAATACGAAACACCACTGAAATTCTTCTACAAATGCATCAATTGCAAAGCATTGTCGAACAAGCCACTCCTAGTGGCACACCTGATTCACTAAAATATTACAATGGACAAGATCCAGCATGAATCTAATCCTGCTGCTGCAAGACGACTATGAAACACGCACTTGACAAATCTATATGCACAGTGGAAATCACAGGCCATTCTTGGAGCATTTTCGAGAGCAAATTGTTCAGCACCTAAATCTATACATTCTGTTATGACAAAAATTCCTTCAGCGCGAGAGGTGGCTACAACAGCCATTTTTGCAACAAATTCAATACATACAGCCATTTTTGCAACAAATTCAATACATACACTTATGAAAATCTGTTTGAGAAACCAGACTTCTTCCATCATAAGAGTGAGTGAGTTGATGCATACTCATCTTTGGCTGAAGAAGATGATGGCCGAAGAAGATGGTTATCTCATATACATTCTTTATTGATTTGTGGAATCGGTTGAAAACCTCAAATTCACATCTTTCATACCCCCAAACCATGTCTTAATAAAACTACAATCTTCCGGTGCCGAATAGTCCTCCAAAGCCTTCATCAGAGCTGAAGCCTTGCGCTTGCTTCTCATCGTCCCGTCGTCGAGAAGCTGCCTGCAATGCTCCAGCGCCCCGGCCTCACGAGCCTCCGTGGCCCTCTGCTTGCTATTGCAACATAGCGAGGACAAGATAGCCACAGCGTGCTCTCTACTTCTGGAAGTCCCCTGTTTAAGCAACCTAACCAGGGTCCCCATGATACCCCAATGGTTACCTATCGCCGTTCTCCCTTCCACTACAGTCGCCAACATGTTGAGAACACCGAGGGGCCTCTCAAGGGTATCATCAGGGACTCCTGCGCTGTTAATCAAACCCCCAACTAACAAAGGTACTGCCCCCGCCATGACAGCTCTTTTTTTATTATCATCATAGAAACAGAGACTATAGAGAGCCGTAATGGCTTCCTTGCGAGCTCTCGAATCCCCTTCTGCAAGTAGCTTAACGAGGGCCCGTATAGCATCCGAATGGCCCCCAATTGTGGCTTTATTCACATCCACCATCGCCAAGCTCGTCAAGGTCACGGCCGCCGTGGATCGATTCTCCATGGAACCGTGCTTCAACACATTGACGATCGAATCCACGGCCCCTTCTGCCACAAGCCCCACTTTATTATCATCATCCAAGCTTAAGTAGAAGAGCGCCGCCATGGCATTTTCTTCGGTCTGAGAGTCCCCACAGGACAAGAGAGGCAAAATCTTCGCCACGGCCCCAGCTTCCACAATACGCAGACGCGTCTCGCGATTTTCCTTCGCCAGCGCCTTAATCTCCCTCACGGCATCCCTCCTCACAGACTGATTAGAAGCACTCCTATTCCCTAGGTTTTTTACTAGGGTTTCTAGGGTTTGTTTGAGTTTCTGCAGGGTCGCATGGCCGGATGGCGGGGAGCCACGCCGGCCCGCCGCGGGGCGCTTCAAGTCGACACCGTGGGCCTGCGCCCACTGCGATATGAGGCTCCTAAGAGCGTAATTGGGTATGAGCCTCGTGTCATGAAGGGGCATGGTGGTGTTGGGACATATGCGCTTACCGGATTCGAACCAGCGCTGGATGGACGACCTGTCGTATGTCTGCCCCGTGCACAGAATCACTGGGTCGCTCATAAGCTCCAGGCTTATCGGGCACCTGAAATCGTCAGGCAGTGCTGAATCCATTACCCTTTCTTCTTCCGCTTCTGATTCTGGCGATCGCTCTGTACTGGAATTCTGAGCTCCCGGAGCTTCTCAGACAAATGATGATGAACAATACTTCTTCACATTCCAGACGTCCAAGCCGCGTTCACGCTGATAAATTCGGCGCCAAAACCGCCCTTCCGGGCTGAATCCTGCTAAAATAGCAGCCAAATTAGTAGCCATACGACGAAAAGATGCACGCGCTAAATATTTTTCCGCGTTCCGGTACCAGTACCTGCCCAGGGTTTTAGATGAGTCTCAGACCAAGTAAATGAATTAAAACAAATAAAAAAACGAAAAAATTGACATTGAAGGTAAAGTGAAAGTGAATTGTACCGACAAACCGGTCAGTAATAATTAAGGTTCCCGTGATGTGGTCACAGGGTCAAACGGTCGGATAAAACGTTTGGATATATCATTTCGCCGTTTTGCCGCCGTGCAAATGTAACGGAATTCCAAGAATCGTTAATGGAATTTTCTTTCGGAATTCGAACTCGAAACCTCTTAACATCACTGACGCACAATTTTCTTTTGGAACTCGAACTCGAAACCTCTTAACATCACTGACGCACAATTTTCTTTTGGAACTCGAACTCGAAACCTCTTACACATCACCAGACGGACATTTTTCCGTCACGGTTTTCTTGGCATTCGAACCCGAAACCTCTTACATATCACCAGACGTTCACGGTTTTCTAGCATGCTGTCGTCGTTAAGTTCTCAAGTGATTTGCCAACGGTGACGTATTTAGCATTTTTTTTCAGAGTAAATCAATGTTGTAACAGAAGAAAAAATGTTCCCGTGGTTAAAAAATTGATAAGAATTGTAGGTAGAGACCAGTTCCACTTTGTGTGCGGAAAAATGTATATATTTAAAATTCTCGAAATTGGTGATGATAATGATCATTGTAATTTATTGAAATTAATATTAGTTATGATAGCGACCATTATAAGCTATCCAAATAACTAATAATATTAGCTTATCTAATTTTAAGAATTTTATTTTTTATATTATTTTTAAATTTATAGATTAAATTGACTTTTATATATTATTTAATTTTATATATAAAAAGATGAGAAAAATATAATATTTTTAATGTATAATTAAGTTTATAATTAAAATGAATATTTAAAAATATTTTATAAAATTGATACTAAATTACAAGACTTTTCACATATTATTAGTTATATATTTTGGGCAAGCTAAATTTCGTTGATTCTCATAAAAATATATATAATTGTAAAGTCATTATTATGATTATTGGTCTTTGGTCTATTGTTGGGGAAACCAAATCATTAGGAAAATAATAATCTTTTTGTCCATGCATTGTTTAAAGTCAAAATTAAATTGAAAAAACAGAGTACCTAAGCCTAGACCAATTAATAGTGAGATTGTCAACTGCCACGAGTTTGCATGTTGAGACAAGCTTATAAAGACCCAACAATAACAAAAAAAAAAAATCAAATTTAAACATATGAGCAACTAAGAAGAAATTGAAGCATCCACATTTATAGGTATGGCCTCCTCATTGTTATTGTTTCAGAAGTTGGACCTAGAGCAAAGCTAGCTTCTATGCAGTCGCCTTGCTATCCATATCCATCAACTACAATTGAATACTATCCAACATCAGAAAAATCTCATCCTTGGGATCGTTCTGCACGAGCAAGACTTTTCCCATGAGATACTTCATCTACTAATACAACTCAATTATGTTTAAGTATTGTTTTTGGTAGTCGCATGTGTACCTAATATCAAGTACCCAGGTGGCCATCTCCTATGCCACTTCTTAATTAGAGTGATATGCCCTCTCTTGTCACACCTCCTCCTCAACCTCTCTAAGTTCTTGTTGAACCTCTAGAGGAGTATGGTTGTGGAATAAATGTGATGAAGAATCTGCTCTTAATTGAGCTTTCCATCCACCTGATGAACTACAACCACCCCTCTCCCACCCTCTTGCATCATGCACATTGCCTGGTCATTGTTGAGGGTAGTAAAAGGAGATGGAAAAATGAAGAAGGCAATGGAGTAAGGGACCAAAGGTGGTGGAACAAAGGGAGAGCCCCAAAACCCTAGGACCAAAGCAAGGTACTAGCAGAGCTAACAATCAAACTTAAGCAGAGGCCATCACGCGACGAAGAGAAGTGAAGGAAAGCGAATGAAAAATCCTCAAGGAAAGGCAAACTGCAGAAGAAATCTAGAGAAGAGGATGGACAATACCAAAGGGAAAACAACACCATCTTGAAAGAAAGAAGCTGAAGATCGAGTGCTAGCTAGGAGTAAGCGGGCATCAAGAGGGAACTATTATATTGCATCGAGAAGGAATCACTGGAGTTTATACACTTTAAATCATGTTGCACTAGACTAATATCGCATATCACCCTATGCAAGAGGGGCAGTAGGCCAGATTTGCATCAATCATTACATAATGTTACGAGATGTCACCACCTGTCACATCCCTTAACACCCCATATTATGAGCTAGAATTTTCTCTTGTCAAGGAAATGTAACCCTCCTTCAATTAGGATTCTAGTAGATCGACCCAAAAACCATTAAGAAGAGAAATAGAGCATGAACATCCCTCATTTGCTAGATGTGAGTTTTTGTAGGATCAGGTGGTGTTATAGTCTGAAACTTTGTGGAGAGGCTAAAACGCATGATTTCTCCAAAACCCAGAAATCGCTTATGGAAATTTCACTTAGAGATAGCTCAATTAAATTAATTGGCTATCATTTAAATTTTTCCTTAGTCTAACTTAGGAAAACTTGTTAATTAATAGTAATTAATTGAGAAAAGTGATAATTCTCAAGAAACTCACACTGATTGACTTGGAGATGTTCTCAGTCATCGATTAAGTTTTAATCTTGGTCATTGAAATCTCAACTGGAGATTATAAGAAGAGGTTGATGGGTAGATGGAGAACACACACTAGTTAAGCGAGTTTCTCTTGGCAGTTCGATTTTTTAGAGAACAACATTCAGCCGAAAGAGTTCAAGCCATAAAGGGGACACAAATATAGCGAGTCTAGAGGAAGTTTTCATGTTCTCGAGAGACAACAACAAGTGACAGAGTATTACACTTTGAAGATGCACACAACCTATGTAGAAGCTTCAGTGGGGCAGTTTGATTTAGCTGGAGAGGGAGTCGATTCAACTTCTAGAGGCATGGAAAGCCTTCCTGAGGTCCGAAGAGTCACTTCCAATAACAGAGACAGGCAAGACAACTTGATCAGAAATAAAACAAAGCCACACATGTGAGGGTCTAGGCAACATTGGCATAGAAGGAATTGCACAGAGGTTGGATGACCAATTTTTTTAGCGAGCCAAGTGTCGAGATTACAGGTGGAGAGAGAAAAAATATATCTAAATATTTTTGTTAGCTTTTGTTGATTGGCTAGCCAATTGGGCATCCAAATATTGTACTTAGAAATTTTTCACTATTGCATAATATTAAAACCCTCAGTTGTGATCAAACTTTGACTAGGCTGAATTTGACTATTTTGAGGCTGTTTTATCTTGTTGTTTGGAGGCCAAAGTTGATTGATTTGTTGAGGGTCAAATCTGCCCTGTTGACCAGCGTTGACTTTTCTAGTTAGGACTCTTTTGATGCTGTTATAAATTATCAGATTTGTAAATTGTACTTTCTCTCTTTGCTGAACTATTGAAGACTAAAAGAATATTTGATCAAGGGTTTCCCCGCATTGGGGTTTGTCCCTCGCTGGTGCCACATCGTGTGTCCTCTTGTCTTGGCTTGTCTTCTACTGTTTATGTTTATGTTCTATCTGCATTTTACTATCATGTTGATATGATTGCTACTCTGAATATTAATACTGGGCTAATAAAGAAATTGAAGTAAAATTGCTCTAAAGCATAGAACATACCATCGTTGCCTAAAATTAACACTAGGTGAGTGAGTTTCTCTTGATAGTTTGATTTTCTAGAGAGCAGCATTTAGTTAGAAGAGTTCGAGCTAGAGAGGGGACGCATAGATAGAGAGGAGAAAATATAATGAGTCTAGATGAATTTTTACAGTTCCAGGGAGACAAAAACAAGTCAGAGTATTCCACTCTGAAGTTGCGCAAGGCCTGCATAGAAGCTTCAATAGAGAAGTTCAATTTAGATGGAGAGGGAATTGATCCAACTTCTGAATGTCGAGAAAGTATTCCTAAGGTTTGGAGAGTCACTTCTAGCAGTAGAGACAGGCGAGAAGACTTGATCAGAGGTAGAACAAAACCACGTGTGTGAGGGTCTACATAACATTGGTGCAGAAGGGCCTGCATAGAGGTTGGACGACCAGTTTTATGAGGGAGCCAAGTGTCGGGATTGTAGGTGGAGAGAGAGAAAATTTCTCTCTAAATACTTTTGTCATATTTTGCTGATTGGATAGCCAGTTGGGTATCCAAAGATTATACTTAGAAATTTCTCACTACTACATAATAAAAACCCTTAGTTATTGCACTAGTTTTCTCACATTGGGTTTTCTGGGGACATTTGTCCAAAAATAACTGTGTCATTTTTATGTGTGTGTGCTAGCATATTTCTCATTTTCCAACATTTTATTTTTTGCAACATTGTTATGGTGAAAATTGCAGTTGTGATTTTATTCGTTGTTTGTCGAAGCAAATAAACTACATAATTAAATTTACATTTGGAAGAATAATTTCTAGTTGCTACAATGGTTGAATTTTTCACACTAGACATTCCACTACGTTGTTGCTATTGTGACACACATGAAAATTTGATACCATAGAAGTCTTAGGAAGAGGATATAAATTCATGCCAAGTAGCTTTCTAGGTGTTAACTATGATATATTTTGTTGGGGGCTAAGCCATAAATGATTTTACTGAGGAGAAGTATAACCAACTGGGAGTCTCCTTTGAGAAATAGTTTAGAAAGTTGTCTCTGATGGTTTGTTGTAGACCAAGTTCCAAAGCATATAGCTCGACGACATTATTATTGTTTAACCCTAGGGTGTCTGCATAAATTAAAGAGATATGATCATGATCATCTTTGAAAACTCCTCCAAAACCTACAAATCCTAGATTACCTTTAGAAGCATTGTCAAAATTGAGCTTTGTGAAGCTTAATAGGGGACAAGACTAGAAATCAAGAGAGGGAGAAGAGGATGGCTAGATTGTAGAGGGAGAGTAGAAGAGCCCTTAGAAAGCTACAAGAGTTGAAGAATGCGTGCTTTTGAAGCTGGAGGCATCCAATCTGAAGCTGACCAAGGATGAAGAAGATCAGTTTCTTTGATGTAAAGTAGGATCTGATTCGAGATGGAATCGATAGGGAAGCTATTGTTTTGTAAGATATGTAGGTTTTGCTCCTTCCAAACCTTGCATAATTGGAATCCATGTAGCAAGCACCAAACTTGTTAAGAATGGGATTAATAAAAACTATTGATCTCTAGTTAGCCACTGTGTTTAAGACATTGTTCTTCTCTTTATCCATTTGCCTAAAGATAAGAGTAGCTTGACTCCATAGAGACTGTGAGAAGGGGCATAAATTAAAGAGATACCCCACATCTTCATAATTGGATTGACATAAGTGACAGAAGGATGGACCCTCAAAACCTCACTTGGCGAGCTTGTACCAAGTTAATGTTTTCCTTTTACTAGCTAGAAGCTAGAGGAAGTGAGATAACTTAAGCCATAGATTTTTCCAACAAATTTCTTGTTTGGGAACTAGGGAGTGTCTTGCTTCTATGTGATGAGCTTCTTTCATAGTGAACCCTCCTTAGGGTTGTATCCCATCTTAGTTTATATTGATCCTCTGAAACCAAAATAGTTCTTTGTTGTAGGGATTCTTAAAAGGTCACCATGTCTACATTGTCCAACATGGGTGACTAGTTCTCTTTTAGTATCCAATTACACCATTGTTTTTCCAACGCAATTCCTTGCCAATAATTTTCCATAGTTTGGTGGTTCCTAGAGAGCATCATGTTTTGGAGTCCTTGGAGAGAGTGTTGATCACTAACTTTAGGAAATTGATGCCACAGGTCATCCTAGAAGAGAGTTGTCTTTCCATTTCTAACCTTCCAAAAGTTCACCATGTCTACATTGTCCAACATGGGTGACTAGTTCTCTTTTGGTATCCAATTACACCATTGTTTTTCCAACATAATTCCTTGCCAATAATTTTCCATAATTTGGTGGTTCCTAGAGAGCATCATGTTTTGAAGTCCTTGGAGAGAGTCTTGGTCACTGACTTTAGGAAATTGATGATGGCCGGATTCTATACCAAAGAACCTAGAGGTGTTGGTTGTAGTCTAACTCTTTACTACCCAAGTTTGACAACATAGTTTGTCTGATACCACTAAGTCTCGGATCCAATAACAATATTGAAAATTTTTTGGATCCCTTATGCCTAGACCAACTTGTAACTTAGAAAAAAAAAAAGGCTTATCTCATGAAATATTTTATTTCCCTTAGAGCACCAACCCCGCAACATGAAGGAACGCTAAAGGCTACAATCAAATCTAAGAATAATTTTGGGGGTAGCCAACGCAAAGAATAAATAAAATGTTTAGCTATTAGGTGTATTGTTCAAGTTTTGGATAAGCTCAGACCCGAAGTTTTATCTTGAGAGAGTTTGTTACTAGGGAAGAAGTAATGCTTATACCTTGATAAACAGGAAATGTGACCTTGAACATGTGGCCACAGATTTCATGAAATCACCAAGCGCTTGTCACCGAAAGAACTCGAAACCTCTTAACATCACTGACGCACAATTTTCTTTTGGAACTCGAACTCGAAACCTCTTACACATCACTGACGCACAATTTTCTTTTTGGAACTCGAACTCGAAACCTCTTACACATCACCAGACGCCATTTTTCCGTCACGGTTTTCTTGGAATTCGAACTCGAAACCTCTTACACATCACCAGACGGCCATTTTTCCGTCACGGTTTTCTTGGAATTCGAACTCGAAACCTCTTACATATCACCAGACGGATATTTTTCCGTCACGGTTTTCCAGCATGCTGTCGTCGTTAAGTTCTCAAGTGATTTGCCAACGGTGACGTATTTAGCATTTTTTTCAGAGTAAATCAATGTTGTAACAGAAGGAATTTTTTTCCCGTGGTTAAAAAATTGATAAGAATTGTCGGTAGAGACGAGTTCCACTTTGTGTGCCGAAAAATGTATATATTTAAAATTCTCGAAATTGGTGATGATAATGATCATTGTAATTTATTGAAATTAATATTAGTTATGATAGCGACCATTATAAGCTATCGAAATAACTAATAATATTAGCTTATCTAATTTTAAGAATTTTAGTTTTTATATTATTTTTAAATTTAAATAATTCCTAGATTAAATTGACTTTTATATATTATTTAATTTTATATATTAAAAGATAAGAATAAAAAGATTAGAAAAATATAATATATATTTTTAATGCTTAATTAAATTTATAATTAAACTGAATATTTAAAAATATTTTATAACATTGATACCAAATTAAATGACTTTTCACATATTATTAGAATTAATTTTTTTTGGGCAAGTTAAATTTGTTAATTCTCATTTAAAAAAAATACATAATCTTAAAGCCATTATTATGATTACTAGCCTTTGGTCAATCGTTGGGAAACCAAATCATTGGGAAAATAATAATCTTCTTGTCTATGCATTATTTAAAGTCAAAATTAAATTGAAAAAACAGAGTTCCTAAGCCTAGACCAATTAATAGTGGGATTGTCAACTATTTTCATATTGAGACAGGCTTATAAAGACCTAACAACAGCAAAAAAACTTTCGAACTTAAACATATGAGCAACTAAGAGGGAATTTAAGCCTCCAATTCTATAGGCATTGCCTCCTCATTGTTGTTGTTTCCAGGAGTTTGACCTAGAGCAAAGTTAGCTTCTATGTGGTCCACTCTACTGTCCATAGCCATCAACTACAATTGAATATTATCCAACATTAGAAAAATCTCATCCTTGGGATCATTGTGCTTGAGCGAGACTTTTCCCATGAGATACTTTATCTGCTAATACAACTCAATTATGTTCAAGTATTGTTTTTGGTAGTCGCATGTGTACCTAATATCAAGTACCCAGGTGGCCATCTCCTATGCCCCTTCTGAATTAGAGTGATATGCCCTCTCTTGTCGGGCCTCCTCCTCAACCTCTCTAAGTTCTTGTTGAACCTCTAGAGGAGTATGGTTGTGGAATAAATGGGATGAAGAATATGCTCTTAATTGAGCTTGCAATCCACCTGATGAACTACAACCACCCCTCCCCACCCTCTGGCATCATGCACATTGTTTGGTCATTGTTGAGGGTAGTAAAAGGAGATGAAAAAATGAAGAAGGCAATGGAGTAAGGGACCAAAGGTGGTGGAACAAAGGGAGAGCCCCAAAACCCTAGGACCAGAGGAAGGTACTAGTAGAGCTAACAATCAAACTTAAGTAGAGGCCATCACGCGACGAAGAGAAGTGAAGGAAAGCGAATGAAAAATCCTCAAGGAAAGGCAGACTGTAGAAGAAATCTAGAGAAGAGGATGAAAAATACCAAAGGGAAAACAACACCATCTTGAAACAAAGAAGTTGAAGATCGAGTGCTCGCTAGGAGTAAGTGGGCATCAAGAGGGAACTATTATCCTGCACCGGGAAGGAATCATTGGAGTTTATACACATTAAATCATGTTGCACTACACCTTATGCAAGAGGGGCAATAGGCCATATTTGCATCAATCATTACACAATGTCACTAAATGTCACCACATGTCACATCCCTTAACACCCCATCGTAAGAGCTATAATTTTCTCTTTCCAAGGAAATGCAACCCTCCTTCAATTAGGATTCTAGTAGATCAACCCAAAAACCATTAAGAAGAGAAATAGAGCATGAGCATCCTCATTTGCTAGATGTTAGTTTTTGTAGCATTAGGTGGTATTCTAGTTTGAAACTTTGTGGAGAGGCTAAAACACATGATTTCTCCAAAACCTAGAAATCGCTTATGGAAGTTTCACCTAGAGATAGCTCAATTAAATTAATTGGATATCATTTAAATTTTTCTTAAGTCTAACTTAGGAAAACTTGTTAATTAATCGTAATTAATTGAGAAAAGTGATAATTCTCAAGAAACTCACACAGATTGACTTGGAGATGTTCTCAGTCATCGATTAAGCTTTAATCTTGGTCATTGAAATCTCAACTGGAGATTATAAGAAGAGGTCGATGGGTAGATGGTGAACACACACTAGTTAAGCGAGTTTCTCTTGACAATTCAATTTTCTAGAGAGAAAGATTTAGCCGAAAGAGTTCAAGCCATAGAGAGGACGCAAAGACAGTGAGCCCAAGGGAATTTTTCCAGTTCCGAAGAGACAACAACAAGTGACAGAGTATTCCACTTTGAAGCTACACACGACCTGTGCAGAAGCTTCAGTGGGGCAGTTTGATTTAGCTGGAGAGGGAGTCAATTCAATTTCTAGAGGCCAGGAAAGTCTTCCTGAGGTCCGAAGAGTCACTTCCAGTGGCAGAGATAGGCAAGACAACTTGATTAGAGATAGAACAAAGCCACATGTGTGAGGGTCCGCGCAACATTGGTGTAGAAGGAATTGCACAGAGGTTGGGCGACTAATTTTTTGAGGGAGCCAAGTGTCGGGATTACAGGTGGAGAGAGAGAGAGAAATTCTCTCTAAATATTTTAGTCAGATTTTCTGATTGGATAGCCAATTAGGCATCCAAATATTGTACTCAGAAATTTCTCACTGTTGCATAATAATAAAACCCTCAGTTGTTGCACCAGTTTTCCCATATTGGGTTTTCCAGGTACATTTGTCCAAAAATAATATGTCATTTTTATCTGTGTGCTATCATATTTCTCAGTTTCTAGCATTTTATTTTTCGCAATATTTTTATGGTGAAAATTGCAATTGTGATTTTATTCGTTGTCTGTCATAACAAATAAACTACATAATTATATTTACAGTTGGAAGGATAATTTCCAGTTGTTGCAATAGTTGAAATTCGCACATGGTATCAGAGCACAATTGATGGACAAGAGGCTTTGATATGAAGAGGGAGAATTTCGTGGCTCAGAGGGAGAAACAACATGAATTTTCCAAGAGATGCACAACGCCTAGCCAGGCAATGCGAATTGTTGGACAGGGGGTGGAATTTCCAATTGCAGAGTGTAGAAATGGTTGATTTGTCCAGGGAAATGATTCCAGCAAGCAAAAGGTGAGAAACTCAATATTTTTCGCAGAGCAAATTTCTTGTTTGGGTGAGGTGGGGTTTTATAGCCGTTTGTAGTAGCAGAAGCAACTTCGGGTGGAAGAGAATCAACACACACAAAGGGAGTTTCTCTTAAAGGGTTTCTGGTTTTAGAAATCCAAAATTTCCAGTTGTTGTAGGCAGTAGAAATAGGTAGATTTTCTCACTCCAAGAAGGAGTGTGAATAGATACGAGTTGAAGCGATGCGCTACTCCCGCCTCGGCGATTTCAAACACTGAGCGTGCCTTCCTCCCTCAGCTCTCGGGGCCTCCTGCTCCCGGGGCTTGTTGCCCCATGACTGGATTTCGATGGTCCATTCAGAGCTTCCTCCTGTGGGTGCATTGATTCCTGACTCTACTCCTGAAACTTCAACTCAACTGGGAGAAATTACGGAAGCCTTTGCCTCTCTGATCTCCTCCCTTGGTCCATCATGACCTAGGCCATCAATATAAAAGTTTGTTAAGAAGATCGATGAAATACTTGAAATAATCCTCCCTCCTTCCCTTCTTCGTTGCGCTGCTCTGTCTCTCTCTAAACAAGGATTGGTTGGACAGTTTACTGGACTCTGGCCCTCTCCCCAATCAGTTCTCAAATGGGTGGAAAGAAACTAGGCCTCCTTTATCATGAGGAAAATCTCCATCAGGATTTTTGGAAGAGGTTACTTCACCATCCACCTCGAAACAAAATAGGACATAGATTTAAACTTAAGAAACAAACCATATTTCATGGATTCAAGAGGGCTTTATCTCAATAGATGGACTCTGGACTTTGGTCCAGAGTTGGATGTGCCGAATGCAGTGCTAGTGTGGGTGAGGCTTCTCCATCTTCCTCTGCACTGCTAGGGAGATGAATCTATTAAAGCAATAGGAAATGCAGTGTGGAAATATATTGACAAAAGTGAGCCAAAGGAAAACATGCATGCATGCGCGAGAATATGTGTGGAAGTAGACCTGGGGAAAGGACTACCAGAAGCAGTCAAGATCAAATTTGATAGCTGAGTTCAAATTCAACAGCTGGATTATGAACAAATTTCGTTCAAATGTAAGGTATGTCATGAATATGGTCATTTTTCTAATAGATGTGCTAAAAAACAGGAATTAGAAGAAATAGAAAACCAGGAACCAAAATGGGAGCAAGTTAAGAAGAAAAAGTCAGCAACCAAATCCTCTTCCCATCCCTCTTCCATCTCCCTTCTCCCTTCTTCGATCCTTCCTCTCCTCTCCCCTTCCTCCTCTGCTCCTTCGCCTATTCCTCCTAAAGATCTCCCCTCTCCCTCCTCATCTTTACGTCCTTCCCTTATCCCCCCCCGAGACTTCGGATCTATTGACATCTAACCCCTTTGGCTCTCTTGGGGAACCTGATCTTTCTTCCTCCCCTCCTCTCCTTCCCTTCCCCTCTAATCCCTCCCCTACCTCTCCCATACTCTTCCATAGCCCTCCTCATCACACTTTCGACTGAATAATCACTCGAACCCTCTCCAAAGATCTCCTCTCTTCCCTCGACTACCCTAAATGGGCAGATAGAAAATCCAACCGAGAAATCAGAGATGAAGCTGTGGCAAAGGAACTGGCTCTGGGCACCCAACAACCACTGCACACTGTTTTAGAAAAAAACAAGGAGAAAAACACTCATCCCAACAGAGGGAAAGGTCCCTCTACTCATAATACTAAGTGATAATGAATATAGTCTTCTGGAATTGCAGAGGAATGGGAAGTATGCCAAAAATTAAGGCAATTAAAGACTTAATTGTTAGGATATTCCGACACATAGGAAATAGTTAAGTATAACTTGGTGTATTGTAGAGTTAGGTAAAGTGTGTTTCTTTACTGTGTACTTTTGTAACTTACATTCTGACGGTCACGATGTGTAGTGATCCGACGGTTCATTCTCTCCCCAGTATTACTGACACTTGATCCGTGGCTTAACACCCAATTGGTCCATGATCTCTATTTAAAGAGCATGGAGGGTCATTTGTAGGGCAACTGTTTATGAGAGAAGCTTATGCAAATTTTCATTCTTTTATTAATAAATTGCCTAAAGTGACCACGTTGGCTCCGGCCGTGGACTGTTTCCCTCTTTGAGGGATTTAACCACATCAACAGCACTGGTGTATTGATTTGTGATCTGTTTGTGAGCGGTTTCCTTTGGTGTTCTGTCTGAGGAACTTACCCTATAAATTCCTACATGGTATCAGAGCTATTTGAGGGCTGCATCCATTGGTGATCCAAATCTGAAGCGGGTAGAATTGCATCCGACTGCCGTTTCCTAGATCTATTGTTTCTGACTGCTTTCAGGGCGAGAGGATTGCTCTATTGTGTTAGAAGCATCTGTTCCAGTGAGGAACCCCTTTCATTTCATGCGAAAAGGTTTTTGGTAGCCCTAGCTACGTCATTTTTAAGATCTGGCGGTATATAATGTTTATTTGCAGTTTCTAGTTATTTTCTCTCTGTTTATTTCGGTTATTTATCTCTTTGTTTTTTATTACCAGATCTACACCTTTAATTTCTGCGTATTCTCTTTGCCCCGTGACCCTGTGCGATCTGGGCAAATTAGAAATAGAAAGGAAGTTTTTTTCTCATGCGTATGCTCTTTTCCGCCATGCCTTAGTGTGATCTCAGAAAATTAGAAACTTTGAGGGAAATCGTTAGTTTCCGGGTAAAGCTAACTTCAAACCATAAGGTTTGTTCGTTTGTTTTTTTTTTTTTTTGCATGTCTATTTTGGGTTTTGTGGCTTTTATTTTGTAGGCGCAAAAGAGCTTTCTCAAGTAAGCATGCACCCCAAAGCTTTGGTCACTTAAAAAAAAAAAACCCTTCCTCTTTTCCAAAATTACTAACCTTTTAAACTATCTCACTTGGTCCAAGGTTACTTTATGAGAATAGAGGTCTTGAGTTCAAGTCTTTCTCTTTGTTGAGCTAATTAGATTAAGTTTGGAAAGGGGACATAATTTTTTAAAATATAACATTATCATTAATTTCCGCACGTTCCCGCACTTCGTCAGCATCTTCAACAACTTTTCTTCAAAAAGTCATAACTTCTTCATCCGGAAGCTGTTTTTTTTGAATCAGCCTAATTTTTCAAGATATTTCCATTGGAACACTTAGTTTCAGCATCTATATCTTCAGTTTTTGTTAAACTGGAAAGTCCATGTCAAGTTATTCTTGACAGCACCAACTACTTCCAATGGTGGTCCTACATTGCGGATTTACTTAGAAGTAAAGATATTTACATAATAGCCTCAGGCCAAGAAACCAAACTAAAAGATGAAGATAAGGTAGCCAAATGGGAAAATAGGAAAGATCAAGCACGTGGGTTGATAGGGATGTCTATTTCTCCAGACCTTAGATTCCATATCGCAGAACTTGATACTCCTAATGAAGCAATGAAATAGATCACTGAAGTTTTTGGAATTAAAATGAACTTAGAGCCCATCAACTCGAAAATGAGTTGCTTACATTGGACCCCAATAATTTTTCTTCCATTGAAGATTTTTTGTCCAAGTTCAAGACCCTTAGACTTCTCTTGGAAGGTGTTAAGGTTAAGAAAGAAGATGGTAACCTTATCTATTCCATTCTTACTAAGTTGGGACCAGCCTACTCTGTGTTTGTTTCCACCTTCCATTCTACAAGAGAAGCCTTCATTTCTCAAGGACAAGACTACAAGTCCCCTTCCTTTGATTCCTTTTGTGATTCTTTAATAAGAGAACAAGAAAAACTCTTACACCTTGGTCTTCTTAATCTTGGAAACTCTTCTAAGAAAGCCTTAGCCACCCAACAACAACCAAATTCAAAGAATCCTAAGAAGTCGTATCCTAAAAAGAATGGTCCTAAACCAAACAAGGGTCCTAAGCAATTTTAGCCTCAAAATGAAAAATCATTTCAACAAAATGATAAGGAAAATAAAAACAAAGGGAAGAAGACTGATAGACATTGCCACTTTTGTAATCAAGATGGCCACTTAGAATCCAAATGCTTTAAGAAGATGGAAGCCTTGGAAGCAGCAATGAAGAAGCATAACATCCATTTGGAGCACTCTTCAACTTCAACTTCATCTTCAGGAATAACACTTTCTGCATGTGGTTGTCAAACATCTCGGTCTGGATATGCACTAAATGTATCTTCTTCTTCTAATTCTCATGAGTGGCTCATTGATTCTGGAGCTTCTTATCACGTGGCCAAAAACAAAGCCATGTTTTCTTCTTTAAATGATTGTAACACCAAAAATATATATGTTGGTGATGATAGATCTCTTAGTGTTATAGGGATTGGAACTGTTCATATGGACAATGGTCAATTTAATGATGTATTATGTGTTCCAACCTTATCTTGCAACCTTTTATTTGTATATCAGATAACTCATTCAGGTGAAGGTAATATCATTGAATTTTCACCTCACGATGTTGTAATTAAGGACCTAAGAGATCCTAGACATATTTTAGCTACTGGCATTGCTATTGATTCTACAACGTTGTATAAGTTTAACAACTTTGGGTCATCAAATCTTCCCTCGGTATTTGTTGCTCAGAATGATGAAGTGAGCAAACTTTGGCATGAGCGATTTGGTCACTTAAACTATCGCTCCCTTCAGAATCTATGTAAAGAAAATATGGTGACAGGTCTTCTAATGGTATCTTGCAGAGATGGTGTTTGTTCTGGATGTGTACTCGGAAAACATCATCAGGATAGTTTTGAAAAACGTGCCTCTTGGCACGCCTCAGCTCCTTTACAACTTGTGCATAGTGATTTATGTGGTCCACTTCCAGTTATTTCATTCTCTGGCTACAAGTATTTATTAACTTTCATTGATGATTTCTCCAGACGCACTTGGGTATACTTCTTAAAACTCAAGAGTGAAGTATTTAACATGTTCTTGGCCTTTAAGGCCTTTGTTGAAAAAAAATATGGACATCAAATTCTTAGGCTAAGATCTGATAATGCCAGAGAATATGTTAACAACAAATCCATCAACTTTTTCACTGAGAATGGAATTCAAATGCAACATACTGTTCCATATACTCCACAACAAAATGGTGTAGTTGAAAGGAAGAATCGCACCTTAAAGGAAATGGCTAATTGTATGCTTCAATCTAAAGGACTTAGTCTTAATTTTTGGGCAGAAGCAATTAACTGTGCAAATTACATAATAAATCGCACTCCTACAAAGGTTTTAAAGAATATCACTCCAGAAGAAGCATGGAGCTCAATTAAACCAGATGTAAGTCACTTTCATGTTTTTGGAAGTGAAGCATGGGCCCATATTCCAGATGAGAAACATAAAGCTTTAGAACTTAAGAGTGAAAAATGTATTTTTGTTGGATATTCTTAAGATGTCAAAGGATACAAACTTATTCCACTTAAGTCCAAAAATGTTATCATTAGAAGAGATGTACAGTTTTTTGAAAATAGATCGGCCTACGAGCCTAGTTCGACGGATGTGCCACCTCTCTCTATCCCTTCTATATCTAAAAACATTTCTTCTTCAGATGATGACAACGAGGATGAAAATCCTCCCCCACCTTCTCAGGATCCTCCTTTAGCTCCTCAGCTTCCAAAATGGGCCCATGCTACTCGGGATGCAGCAGATTCTCTTGTCGGTGATCCTATAGATCAACGACGTACACGTTCTCAGTTCGATAGAGCCTCTTCTTTAATGGCTCAAGCTTCAGCTAATTATGATCCTGACATCTTTGCAGAAGCTTCAGGCCATCCAGATTGGGATGCAACTATGAATGAAGAATATCGTTCATTATTGGAAAATGATACATGGGATATTGTTCCTCTACCAAAGGGATGAAAACTTGTTATATGCAAATGGGTTTACGGAACCAAGTATGGACCAGATGGAAAAGTTGATAAACATAAAGCTCATCTTGTTGCTAAGGGTTTTTCACAAGTAGAAGGCATTGACTATACTGAAACCTTCTCCCATATTGCCAAAATGAACTCTATCCGCCTTGTTCTTTCCCTTGCTACCTCTTTCAAATGGAAGTCCATTAGATGGATGTTAAATATGCCTTCTTGCATGGAGACTTGCATGAAGAAATCTATATGGAACAACCTACTGGATTTATACAAATAGACTCCAACCTTGTATGTTGGTTTAAGAAATCCCTTTATGGTCTCAAGCAAGCCTCTCGAGCTTGGTATGCCAAAGTGGATATCTTTCTTTTAGAAACTGGCTTTTCTAGGTGTCATTCTAATAATACTATCTACACCAAGAAAGTGGGCAAGTCCCTTATCATTCTTGTTCTTTATGTTGATGATCTTATCCTTACTGGTAGTGATCCAAACCTTATAAACCATGTGAAGTCCAACCTTAAAAAGAAGTTTGAAATGACAGACTTAGGACACTTGCATTATTTTCTTGGTCTTCAAGTCTTGCAATCCAAGGAAGGTATTTCCCTTTCCCAGTCCAAGTATGTCTGTGATTTTCTACGCCATTTTCACATGTAAGACTGTAAGCCAACCCCTTCTCCCTTTCAGTCTGGAGCCAAACTTTTAGTCACTTGTACTTCACCTGAAGTTGATGCTACCTTATACCGTCAACTTGTAGGAAAACTTTTGTATCTGACCCATACTCGTCCTGACCTTTCCTTTGTTGTTGGCCTTATTGCTCGGTTTATGCAAAAACCACATGAAAGTCATTAGAAAGCAGCTAAAAGAATACTTCTTTATGTTCAAGGTACAGTTCAGTTTGGGATTCATTACTGTGCCAAAGTATCTCCTCTATTGGTTGGTTTCACTGATTCCGATTGGGCTGGTGACCCTGATGATCGGAAGTCTACTACAGGTTATGTGTTCACTCTTGGTTCAGGATCTATTACATGGGATTACAAGAAAGAAATTGCCATTTCTCTTTCTTCAGCAGAAGTAGAGTATAGTGGTGTTGTAGAAGCTAGTAAGGAAGCCCTGTGGCTTCGTCAGATCCTATCATAGTTTGTCTTTCAGCAGCAACATCCGACTACACTTTGGTGTGATAATCAAAGTGCCATTCAACTAAGCAAAGATCCAGTCCAACATCAGCGCAACAAACACATTGAAATGCACATGCACTTCATCAGAAAGCTCATTCATGACCATCTTCTTGAAGTGCAATATTGTTCAACAGATGATCAAGTTGCAGACATCTTTACAAAGGCTCTCACAAAGGAGAAGTTTACTAAACTTCGATTTATGGTTGGAGTTCAGGAAATTGTCACTAAGGGGGGATAGGCTCTAAGGCCTCCTTCCTTCTCCTATTGTGTCATATTTGTACATCCTTCAATCCTATCCGAAGTTTGTTATAGCTCTGATACCACTTGTAATAGATCTGACCTAAAAATATATGATAATACAAATATACCCAGAAACAATAAGATATAAATGTTTCACTTTATTAATATCAAACTCTTAAGGTAGGGCAACACCATATATTCACTCCTTAAGGAAGGAGAACACTCCACAAGCCATATGCCTATTCATACAATATTCCTTGACATCCCTCAATGTGGAGTCTCTAGCCTCTATATAGGCCGCATACATACAATACCATGGGTTATTACCATGGTTCCCTCAATACCATCTATCTAATACCATGGGCCCATTACATTATTACTAATTACTTGTGGTCCCTTACATGATATGGGTTTAACCACCTTATTTATTATTATGGCCCATCCCATTATTACATTATTCCCTTGGGTACCTCCCTTTGTACCCCATATTATCCCCCTAGGTATACTACATTCCACCCCCTTAACATGTTTCGTCCCCGAAACATGGTAAGAACACAAATAATAAGATCTACTCAAAAGAGTAGTCCACTAGTACCATGCATGTGGATCTAGCCATCTAAGAGAAAGGTGAACCCTCGATCGAGCTGGTGCCTCGCTCGCTTGAGATGGAAGTTGACCCTGGCAGCTCTTCTGTGTTGATGTGTAGTAGGTGGATCGTCGCTCCTCTCTATTCGTCATGCCAGGGTTGTTGTCCTTGTGGCTAATTTGTTGCCATCTTGTTGGTTGTTTTCTTGCGAGGTGATGTGGGTGGTGATATGCTGAAGTTTTAACCCACAATGTCTTTTTCTTTAATTCACCACCTAATGGAGCCTGATTGGTAGCTGGTACATGTTGTGGCGTCTTTTGTTGTTGCTTATCTTCCAATATAACTTCAACCACTAAGCCCTCATCTGATGTATCAGCACCTGTAGCCTTTTCTACTTCAGCCTCTATTTGTGTTTGATTGTCGATCATCAAAGACTCATCATCTGATGTGTAAGTTTCATTAGATCTTTGTGCTACTGCCTCCTTAGTCTCTGTTTGTGGCTTAATGGAAACATCCTGCAATGTAATTTTCTTCTTTTCATACCAGAGCTTCAGGAATTTCTTCTGCAGATTAATATTTATAGTACCCACGGATTCCATCCAAGGATATCCCCAAACAACATCCATGTTATCCATATTTGAAGTATAAAAATCACCATGCAACACATACTTATCCATAGAAAGCTTCAAATCCTTATAAACTTGAACATCCTCATCATCAACCTATGTGTTTTCAATGTGTCTGGCTGGAACTTGCAATTTTTTTGCCAAATTAACATTGATCAAATTATGCTTGCAAGTAGGATTTATAAACACAACGATCTTCTCCTTCTGAATCAATCCATGAACCTGCAATAGGGAGATACCAGTAGGATATAACCTCACATGTTTCTCATTATCTTGTTTTCTGGCATGAGACCATCTGTCTAAAAGTAATTTTTCAAATTCTTCATCGGGCAGGTTGGAACACTTCTTTTGGTTAAGTAATCCCCACCATTTGGCCGCCTCATCTGTAAATTTAGCCACTACCCAAAATCTCCAATGTTTTTCCCATACTTTCTTTTGTGTTTTTATATGTTCTTCAACAGTAGGGCCATTATCTTTTCCTATAAAATATGGAGACGCCATGAAGAGTGTTTTGAACGAAATTCACTTACTTGGCGAAAATTTGAAATGGTTACAATTTAGTCAATATTGCTTAGAATCCCTATTATGACCTATTTTTGGGAATGGAACAACCATTCTGCATCTTCCCATGTGATATAAATCTTGATCTAGGCTCTGGAATTTCCTATTCGTGCTGCAATTGTCCCACCGTCACAAAAAATTGCTGATTTTAAATCAGCGATATCTCCCTCATCCGGACTCTGATTCGACTGATTTTTTTTTGAAATTGGGTTTTTTTCACAAATAATCCAGATCTGCAATTAGATTCTACAGATTTTGATCCGGATTTAAAAAGGAACTCAACAAATTACAGAGATAACCATAAACACAAAGATGCAGCAGAAATAATACTTCATTTCATTAATGTAAAATACTGAGATGTGCTTACAAACAGAAAATGGAAATAAACAACTAGGGCGATGGTAGCTTATCTCTGAGAAGAGATGTGGTGGCTACATGCCTCTCAACTGTGTTACAATGAGACTCGAAGACCTATTTATTGTTGAGAAACAATGGAAAACCCTAAACATCCAAAAACTTAACCCTAGAAGATGAAACGCCAAACTGTGTGCCCCGTTTGGGTAAATTGGTAGATCAATTTCTCAGGGTCGTAACTTTGGCATACGATCTCCATTTGACACGTACAATATCTCGTTAGAAAGATCTATCCGAGAACTACAACTTTGGGAAGAGCAACATCGGTTCATGGACCCATGTTGCTTCCAATTTTCCCAAAAAATGGGAAGAGCAACATCGGTCCACGGACCCATGTTGCTCCCAATTTTCCCAAAAAACGTTGTTTAGGGCCTCAAAACGGCTCCGGAAGTTTAGGACCCGAAAAACCGCTAAAAATAGTAAACTGTGCTACAATTAAGGAAACTGAAAAGCTGAAAGAAACAATGGTGGGGGTCCAAGTGGACTTGGTGGGTGGCCACCAATATCCACCTGGATCAGATTTTGTACCAGAACGTACAGATCTGCACTGCAAACTCGTCAACTCGAAAAGATGTCTACAACCGAAATGATTTTTAAATCATCAATATCTCCCTCATCCGGACTCTGATTCGGCCGATTTTTTTTTTGAAATCGGGTATATTTCACAAAAAATCTAGATCTGCAATTAGATTTTGAATATTTTGCACCAAAACGTACAAATATAATCTACAAACTTGCCGCCCCAAATTCCTGCAAAAAAAAATAAAAAATAAAATCTCTGCTTTGCCCAAGAAAGGCTCTGATACCACTTGTTATAGCTCTGATACCACTTGTTATAGATCTGACCTGAAAATATATGATAATACAAATATACCCAGAAACAATAAGATAGAAATGCTTCACTTTATTAATATCAAACCCTTAAGGTAGGGCAACACCATACATTCACTCCTTAAGGAAGGAGAACATTCCACAAGCCATATGCTTGTTCATACAATATTCCTTGACATCCCTTAATGTGGAGTCTCTAGCCTCTATATAGGCCTCATACATACAATGCCATGGGTTATTACCATGGTTCCCTCAATACCATCTATCTAATACCATGGGTCCATTACATTATTACTAACTACTTGTGGTCCCTTACATGATATGGGTTAACCACGTTATTTATTACTATGGCCCATCCCATTATTACATTATTCCCTTGGGTACCTCCCTTTGTACCCCATATTATCCCCCCTAGGTATACTACAAAGTTGTTCTTAAGGGGGGATGTTAGGATATTCCAACACATAGGAAATAGTTAAGTATAACTTGGTCTAGTGTAGAGTTAGGTAAAATGTGTTTCTTTACTATGTACTTTTGTAACTTACAATCCGACGGTCACGATATGTGGTGATCCAACGGTTCATTCTCTCCTCAGTATTATGACACTTGATCCGTGGCTTAACACGCGATTGGTCCATGATCTCTATTTAAAGAGCATGGAGGATCATTTGTAGGGTAACTGTTCATGAGAGAAGCTTATGTAAATTTTCATTCTTTTATTAATAAATTGCCTGAAGTGGCCACGTTGGATCAGGCCATGGACTGTTTCCCTCTTTGAGGGTTTTAACCACGTAAAAAATACTGGTGTATTGATTTGTGATCTATTTGTGAGCGGTTTCATTTGGTGTTTTGTCTGAGGAACTTACCCTGTAAATTCCTACATTAATAGCATCAAATAAGCCTAATATTTTTATGATCCAGGAGACAAAGATAAATGAAAAGGAAATGGAAACAATGACCCAAAAAATAAAAAGCTATCAAGGAACATCAATTCTAGCGATCAGAGCTTCAGGAGGAATTTGTACATTATGGAAAACAGAGAATTGGGAGTTGATTCAGCAAAAAAAAGAGTTGTATTAGATAAAAATAGATCTGAAAAATAAAAAGTCAAAAGAGATATATTGCATTGTTAATATTTATGCCCCAAATAACTACATGAATAAGGAAGTCTGCTGGACCACCTTAAAAAATTATCTTTTGTAGGTCCAAAACAGAGGCATAATTTTAGGAGGGGATCTCAACTTGGTATTGAATGCAGAGGAGAAGTTTGGTGGGAAATATAATGTTGATCCATCAAGGGAAATGGTAGAATTTATTATGGAAACTTGCATATTAATGGACATGCCTCCTAGCAATGGGAAGTATACATGGAGCAACAAAAGAATTGGTAAAAATAATATAAACAAAAGGTTGGACAAATTTCTAATTCAAGACAAAATAGCGACCTCCTTCAATGAAATAAAATCCACAATCATACATAACATAGCATCGGATCACAAACTGGTGGCACTTTCACTTGGGTCATTGGAGAACTTGGGCCCAGTTCCTTTCTGATTCAATTCCACATGGAACGACAATGAAGAAGTAAAAGCAATTATTGCATAAGTATGGGCAAATCAAATCATCGGCTCCCCTAGTTATGTCTGGGAATCTAAACTTAAAGCATTGAGGATTGAGCTGAAATATTGGGCAAGGAGCAAATAATTAGCAACGCAAAAAACAAAGCTAGAAATAACAGAAAAAATAGAGAGAATTCAAGTGGAAAAGAGCAGCAAGAGGAAATGCAAGAGAGTTTATGGCAGGAAAAACAAGCGTATTGGGAGTTATATAGGAAAAATAGAATGGAAGAGGAAGAGTGGTGACTAAAATCCCGAAGTCTATGGCTTAAACCAGAAGACAAGAATACAAATTTCTTCCATAACACTGCTAGGATAAGGAGAATACAAAATCAAATAGATAATATTAAGGATACTGAAGGCAAATAAGTGAGAGAACAAGAGGAAATAAAGAAGGATACTTTTAGATATTACAAAAAATTGTTATCATCCTGAACAACAAATAATGAGTATGATTTTTTTTTACAACATAAAAATCACTGATGGAGAAAACAACGAATTTACAAAAGAAATTGAAGAAAAGGAAGTTGTTGATGTTATTTGGGATTTACATCTGGATAAGGCCCCAAGACTGGATGGGTTCCCTATCTCCTTCTATAAAAATAACTGGAGCATCATAAAAATAGATTTGATAAGAATGATTAGAAATGTTTTTAGGAAATATAAGATAGGAGGATTCACAAATTCCTCCTTCCTTGCTCTAGTTCCAAAAGAGTCGAATGCAAATACATTTAACAGGTTCAGGCCGATTTCACTGTTTAACTCTTCCTACAAAATTATTACAAATATTCTGGCAAATAGAATAAAAGTAGTGCTCCTAGAAATTATCTCAGAAAACCAAGGAGGATTTGTTCCAAAAAGACAAATCCTTGACAATATTCTAATAGTGCAGGAAGCACTGCACTCTAGCCTTCTGAAAAAAGGGAAAAGGAATTATTGTAGGAATGATTTTGACAGGGTCAATCTGGGCTTCCTTGTGGCTGTCTTATAGAGATTCAGATTCTCAAAAAAGGCAATAGATATAATAAAAGTTTGTATAGTGGGACCCTAGATTGCACCATTGATCAATAGAAGACCAAGTGATTTTTTCCAAAGTTCAAGGGGGGCTTCGAAAAGGCTTCCCCTTCTATCCTTTCCTATATATTATAATGGTGGACTCTCTGAGCCGAAACCTCGAGAAATACAGAATAAGATCGGTCTATCACAGGACTCTCAATCTCTCCGGAAGTAAAAAGCATAAACCACTCTCTATTTGCAGATGACACCTTAGTCATGGGAGGGGCCTCTTGTATAATGGAAAAGAAGAATAAAAAAGGTGCTTAAAATTTTTATGGAAGCCTCTGGAGGACTTATACATAATCAAAATTGCAGAATTTTTAGTTGGAACACTCCTCTTCGTTCTCTAAAAAAAATTCAGAAATCCTGGAAATTCCCTTACAAGAAAAATGGAGCCATTTTCATTATCTTGGCCTCTCTATCTCTAAAGAAAATCCGAAGACCAAGATATGGAATAAATACATTGAAAAAAAAAGGTGTAGAACTAGGGAATGAAGGGTGGTATTAATAAAGGCATTACTCACAACACTCCCAATTTATCAGTATGCAACAATACTAGCCCCGACAAGCATACACAAACAAATCAGTAATTAGGGGGTTCCTATTGTTGTGGGGAAAAATGCCTATGCAGGACGATCCTATCCACCTAAGGTGTGACAGTGCCTTAGCAACAAACAGAGACAGCTATTCTAGTATTCTTCCTTTATGAATTAAGAATGAAGAGAGAGATGGATGGACTAACGGTGTCTTCCGTTTGTCCCTCGATCCGGCTTCTCTTCTCTTGGAGAGTTCCCAGCTACTTGCCTTCTCTCTCGCCCAGCTTCAAGAGGTTTCTGCAAGATCGCAAGAAGAGAACACTACACAAGACATGGATTCATATTCATAACTAGTTTAGGACTAGAAATAAACTAAACATACTAATGCAATCATACATCAAAGATACACCAATATATAGGAGAAACCAAGATAGCTTTATTGATGAATAACAAGGTTCAGGAAGAGATACAACCCAGAGGGCTCCAATCCAGCATCTCCTTCCCAGCAAATGGAATTCCTATCTTCACCCCCTTCAAAGCATTAAGCACCCAATGATTCCAATCTCAAACCAACAGCAATTATTTGCAATAACAAAATTCCAGCCTCTAGATCTCATGGAGGAGAGATCCATATATAGATGTTTGGAGAGAGGATGAGTCAGCTTGAGATCTGACTAGTGTCCTCTCCCTCTGTCAGTTCTTGATTCCACTTGGAGGTTCTTGCTTCCACTTCGAGATTTGGAACCTCTTACTCATCACCAGTCGAATTCACTGAGGCAAGTGTCATTGAGGAAGATTCTGGAAGCTTCCTGGGTCTTGACACCTCTTGGAATGATCTTTCCATTTGGCAATTCTCGCTCAATGCAGGTAGCCAATGTTGGCTTTGACATTCAGTGCAGGTAGCCAGTGTTGGCTTTGACATTCAGCGCAGACAGCTAGTGGAGCCACTGAATTGACTTGTTTTTGAGCAGTTTCTGGTGGAGAACTTCTGTGAATCGCTGTGGTTTGTTAGCCTTGTTCCTCTAGGGGTAGGAACAACATGTTTAGGGAATTTGGATCCCTTAGATTATGGACATTTCATGCTCAATGCTGTAAGGCACAAAAATGTCTATAACAATTGCCCCCTAAAGTATGAGGCCGTTTATCGGGTGAAATGCTTTATCAGGAGGATCTGAAGTTCATCCAATGCTGGGAGGAGACCTGTAATAAGATACAATACAATACATTATTTTTCATACTGCTTTCATGACCTAGCTGAGGCGGGCATTCCCATGCTCAGCTTTATAAATTCATTTTCCTGTACATAGAACAGACAATCGTCTGATGGTAGACTGATAATTTTGATGCAATTATCATCCTTTGGATAGGATGATTATCTGTTGCAATGATGTACATGTCAATGTCTTTATCTTTCCTGAATATATATCGCAGCCCGGATGGATGAAACTAGATCCGGGGTCTTCAAACCCGTTCGATCTTCACTTTAAGTACAAGTCGATCCATGTGAGAAATGTTCTAAAGTCGAACATGGAAAGACATCGCTTGATTACCGGTCAATGAGGTAAACCGTTAACAAGCGCGAGAGGAATCACCGATAATGATAATGACCCTCAAGGTACTACAGTACAATTCACGTGGTGTGAATAAAGGACTTGGCGTCGAACACCACGCAAAATATTTCGGTCGAAGGTCATTGATGTATACCTGTCGCCGGAAGTGAGAAACTTGCCATTGAGGAATGCAAGCTTCAACGTACTGAAGGGGTTGTTCCTAGATCAACTTCTTGGATAATGAGTTGATGTCGACAAGAAGCGATCTGTCAAAGGAGGGCCTTAATGAATCCCACATCAATGACACGGAACGAAGCTAATGATTTTGATGGAGGTGAAAACGATCTGTGACATATGATTCAGGGTGGCGGTCATGAAAGGATGAAGGATAATGTACGGCAGTGGATGGGACACGGTTGACTTTTCTGAACGACTTCTCTTGAACATATGGCGACACTGATGCGATGGATTGGTAGCATTACCCCAAATATGGATGGCATGGCGAGACCATGGTGATGTGACCGGTGAATGAAACAACCCAACCCGATTGTGGTACGGAGGAAAAGTGTCATGTTCAATAGCGACTTGCTACCATCAAAGTTTTCTTGAGTTTCTCCGAATTTTTCCCCAGTCATTGCTGACCAGTACCTCTTTATTTTTGTCAAGCTTGAGGAGGATAACATATGCTTGTTCTATAACCTGCCCTTCGGGCAAGCCCATCGCTATGTTTTAACGAGCCTAGCGATAGTGAAACTCGTTCTCGTCTAAAGACAAGTTTGTCGCTATTTAGTGATTTTAACGAGTCTAACGACAAAGATAACTCGGTCCTTTTCATTTTTAGAGAGTCTGAAAAGGTACATAAAGTTAACTCCAAAATTCCTTTTTCGTCATCTAATCCCTTTAGTCCGAAAAAGTATAAAACAATACAAAAGGCATGAGTTTTCGATAGTTTTAACGAGCCGAACAAAACAAGCGCTCGATCTTTTTGTGCAATAATCCCTCAGGTCCAAAAAGATTAAAATCTAGAGGAGGGATAGCACTTCCTGTCCCTTTAACGAGCTGGAAGGCCAAGGACTCGGCAATCTTTTCATATTTTACGAGTCAGATGAAAAGAGCTTAAAGAAGACTCGTCTTTTGAGGAACGAGTGATGAAACAGGTTAGCAGCTGATTCCAGGTACAGGTTGGAATTTTCCAATCACGGCAGTGTCACAAGGATGGCTAGTGAAATCACTCTTCGCAGCTGTAAACAATCATATGGAGGTGAATGATCGGCCAAATGAAAAGTGGAGGTGACGGGCAAACACGACCAAGGCTTTAATGGCTGATGATATTACATTCACAGTGGTTATTTACCGGGTAGTTCATTTTTTAACGAGCTTAAACGCGGGTGGAAACATTTGCTCGGTTTTATGTTTATTTTTTAACGAGCATGAACTATGTGCTAAAACTGCTCGGATCTTGCATTTATTTTTTAACGAGCATGAACTGTGTGCTAAAACTGCTCGATTACCTAGTCATATGATAAGAATGTCTCAGTGAAGATGCTATTTTTTATGGAGCTTCATCTCACGAAGCTTTGCTCCGGATCCTTTCGTTATGCAAGTTTGGAAACGACTAATCCTACGAGTTTAAAGGGTTAGACCTACAGGTTTAAAGGGAAGGACCTAAAAATTTAAAAAATAAATAGCCGCCCCTTGCTTGCACTCCAAAAGGTTTGCATGCCCCCAGGTATAAAGTATGATTTCGAAGTTACCCCTCAATTTGCAAGTAAAACATTTGTTCTACCAGGAAAGGCCTACCTCTTTCAGGTTACCCAAAGATTGTTCCGTTAATCTTTCAAACAAAACACTTCTTCGGCGGTGTCTACCGAGATAGACAAAGGTGAATGACCTTAGTGCCAAACACGTAACTTTGACAAGAGAATCTTATTCTAGAATAACCCTCTTCCAGCATGGGCGGGGTACAGACTAGTCATATTCTCCCGCGGAAACCTACCTTATACCCAAAGTTTTCCTGCCGAAGCAGACCAGGACGCATGCCCCCTGGGTTCTAGTCATATCCTCCCGGATTACTCACGCTCATCAGGAGGACGGATAGTGGGTTGAGACATTTCTTGCGTGAAGAGACCATTTAGGGATGGTATATGACTATTTGCGATGCGTGATCCGGGAAATGAAAGTTGGTCCACGAGCTTGACCACTCTTCCTTCATGCAGAAAACACATTACTCTAAAGAGTGAGGAGACGATGGCTCCCATGCAATATATATATAGTCTCGTCCAAGGAGTAGGTTATAATCCAAGGGTCCTTGAACAACCATCACGTTCATTTGAACGGTCTTCCCTTTCAATGTTATGAGCACATTGGGGAGGATCCCTAAAGGTCGACTGGTTCCTTTATCAAAGCCTGATAGATTTCTCATTTCAGGCAAAAGCGCTGGCGAACCAAGCGCTTTCCAAGCAATAGAGGAAAGGATACTCACAGATGCCCCCTCATCAATGATAGTGCCAGCCATTACCATTCTGTATATTTGAACGATAATTCTGAATGGTATGCTTGCTGGCAACCGGGGTCTGCCTAGTTGGTTCCAGTCGAACGAGACAACTAGGTTGCTTGGTGGTGGGACCGAATAGACGGCCGGGTATGACTCTAACGAAGTTCCTTCCTGCGACAAAGGAATGGGAAAATTGCCCCCTTGTTCGTCGGAGTCTGTGTTGATGAAAAGAATTTGGACGGTGTCGTCTTTATTCTCCTCTGTGATGGTATCATTCGAAGATAGAGCCCCCGAAGGCAAAACCGGGTCAACTGCCGCCTCAACCTTTTGACTTTCGTCAGGTATGGATTCAGACGGTTCATCTTCAATGTGTTGAGGGCCCTGAAATCGGGTCAACAACAAGGGGGATACCCACCCGGTCGGGAACCTGGTTGGCGGCTCCTTGCCCGTTTGGAGTAGCGGGTCCGACTGGGGGTAATGGGACCAGTTTCCCAATGTGAGGGGTGTGTGTGTGTGTAGAGTTTGATGGTATTGATCTAGGGGTATTTTAAGCTAATTTAATTCTAACTTCTAAACTAACTCTATGCTAATGTAATCTAATGAAAAACAATACATCTAATCTACGCTAACCCAGGGTATTTTTCTTCTATTATGCGATCTAAAAATATTTCGAACAATAGCTGGTAATAAAGATCATTCAGCTATCATAAGAATAGAAATCCATTAAGATAAACCATTCTGCATAAAAAGTTAGGCAAAATAGTTGTGAACATATCGCATAATTAGTTATTCATATGTCAAGCACAAATAAATGACTCCACCGTACAGAAGTGCCAAATGGTAATACACACATTCATACATTAACATATAAAGAACTCAGCTGCATATCACTTTAGGAATATAAGCAGAAATTAGTCAAGAGATAAAAGTACCATTTATGACTGATTTCACTAATAAACTTCAAGCAATAACGATTTATTTCTACTTGTTCTAATATCTGCTAAGAGTACAGAAGTGCAACATCAGTAATAGACATTAAAATGCAAACATAAATAAATCTCGATCCATCCATTCATCAAAAACCCCCTCCGAGGGTGCAAAAGTGCATGTTCTGAGGACAAGTTTTTTTGACAGATTTCCGGACCCTTCTCCAAATGCCATGAGAAGGGTTAAATACTACTAACTAATTAATCTTAATTACACAAATTTAGGGAACGGCTTCAAATGACTGCCCTTTTACTAAAAGCAAATTTATTTTTAAAAATCAAATCTAATTTCTAACCATTTCTGTATCTGCTCCTTAGTGCTGTAAGCAATGCGCTGTTCGCCATGAAAGAGTCGGATGGTTGATCTTTCCTTTTGTTCGAGCTTGAAAATTAGAAATGACAAGAGCTGGCACCTCTTTCTGACAGATTAGAAGATATTTTCGAAAACCTTTCTCTAGCTGGGTGTATTCGCTGTGCTTACACTTAGTACAACCCAGGTTCCTTTCGAACTGATTTTGCTGTTGCTATTTCGGTTTCCGGTCGTGCAAATGACTCAATGAGTTAGGAGTCGCGTTGTATGGACAATCCCCTGTATCGAGAATTGCTTCCGTTCTTTGTTCCAGGCTTTTCTGGAGCGTCCTCCTTCTTTTGCGTTTCTCTTTTTGCTTTACCCAGTCTGAGCTTCAAGATCTTTTGCAAACACGCTGCTTTTGTGTGCCTTTGACTCTGAGTCTTAGATAGTCTATTTTCATCAGCGCCCGTTGGGTGATACTCTGGAATCCGCGGTCCTGCTGCATGCGGCATCCATTTGCGGAGGCATCTTCTCTCTGTTACCCCATTGGCGCTTTCCTCTTTTCCTTGGATGTTTCCTGCATATAGATTTATATCAGTTACATGTCTTGCAGTTTACGCAAAGAAAAAGAGAAATGACGAAAAGATTGACATGAAAGCATTAAGTTCTAATGAATGCGTAATTCTGACACTCATCATGATTTGACTCTTCGAAAAACGCGATACAATCATTCTTGGATACTTAAGCATGCGATCATTAATTTCCCTTAAGGTGCGCGCTCAATTTTGGGTTTACCGTTTATGTCGGAGAATTCTTGCGATGAGTCCTTTCCGCGATTGGAATCGCAGTATTGAGGACTGCGACGTCATTAAGTGTTATCGCAAATTGCCAATATCGCAGGTCGCAGTTTTGTATGATCGCAGATCGTAGATCGCAAGATCGCAAGATTTTCGCTTTATCACTCTGTGTTGCTTATGCGACATTACGACGTGCGACGTCGCATATCGGCCGTCGGCGATTCCTTAGGTTTTCCCTTTTTGAGCGCTTTTAATGCACGTGATGCGATGGGTTCTCGCGTCGCTCTTTTTCGGTGTATCTATGCGCTTTGGGAAAACGCTTCTCTCTACCTTTGCGACGCGATATAGCTCTTAGGGAGTTAATACAAAAGATTTTTTAAACAAAATATTTTTTTGGATTTTTGGTTAAGGGTCCCCCTTTGCTTGATGTTATTACTAATATCAAACAAAGAGGGGGGTTGTTGGTGACCACAACAATGGCGATTCACTGTGAAGAACCAGTTATCTTTGCTTTTCTATTGACCGTTCACTTCCGAAACAACAAAATTTTTATATGTCTAAATTTTGTTATGGACAGATAGAGTAGATTACCCCTCACCTCGTCAACGATACTTTGTCTCAACCTTTTTTATATCCCAATTGCTTGCTTCCTCAGGCTTTTTCTTGCATTTGCACCAGACATTACTTGGTCTTGATTAAAGATAAAATAAGGTCTTCTCTGCGTACTGGCTTAAAAGTATGCTCATTTGTCGTAGGTAGAGCCTATGCTTCCCGCAAGCGTCCATAGCCTCGACAGGGTTACCATGTTATCCAGCAATGATCATTTTTCCTGCTTGAGGTTACTCGCAACATTTCAGAGAAAAAAATCCTTTTTGACACACTTTTCCTTTTTAAATTCTTTTTTTATTCTCTAAAGAACAATGTCTTGGTTTGGTGGCCAAATTATGACACAGTCATTCACTTGATTTACACTTTTGCTGAACAAGCCGGCTCGTGATGAGACCTCTTGTCTTTTGATTGCAACAATCTTAAGTCGTTGCCCTGTTTTGATAGACAGTATTGGCAAAGTCAGCAAGTTATAATATCTGTGATCATGATAAGCCGGCTCGTGATGAGACCTCTTATTATTTGAGATATAGTGTTTTCCTTGGATTGTTTCTCTGAATGCTGCAATTTCCTTTTAGCAGGGAGGAAGTCATTGTTTTTCCTTAAGAAAGCTCTAGACGACAATAATAGAGTTTTTGAAAACAACAGTTTTGCAGAGAATACTTATTTTATTATTGATGATACTTTTCATTGTGCTGATACAAAACAATTCTTTACCAAAGGTTGCTTTCGTCAAAGTTTTTTGAGGTTGAAACTAATATCGTAATCAGGGTGAAGTTAACTCTATTTGTCAATAATAAAATTCAGATTTTCAACAATTTTGCTATTTGTACAAGCGAAATCAAAATCTGATAGAGAATTGGCGTGCTCTTTCATGAATCCTTTTTAAATGATCATTTACAACGGGTTTTATTCATAAAAAGAGAAAAACAAAACAAAATAAAAACTAAAAATTAAATCTATCCTACAAAAATTAGAAGATTTCTCTTCTATGGAAAATATATTTTGAGAATTTGTCCATTCACAGGCAGAGAATCTCTCCTGCCTGTTAAATCCTGCAACACAAAAGTCGATGGACCTATGACCTCTACAATCTGAAAAGGACCAAGCCACAACTTCTGGAATTTCGTATGTTTGCCCTTTTCTTCATGAGCCTTATCCCATTTTAAAACTAAATCTCCCATCTGGAAGTTTTTTCTGGTCATGATGCTTGAGTCAAAAGAAGATTTTATTAGCGCTTGGTGATGAGCATGGGTTTTCCTAGCTTGTTCTCTTTGCTCTTCTAGTTTGATTATTTCCATTTGTCTTAATCGTAAAGAGGAAGTAGATACTTCATCGATATATTGCACTAAAGACAAAGAGGGAATGACTAGGTGAGTCGGAAGAACCACTTCTCTCCCATAAACTAAATCAAAGGGAGAAATGCCGATAGAAGCTTTCTTTGTAATTCTATCTGCCCATAAGGCATTTACCAGCGCTTTGTGCCAATTCTTTTGGTTTTGGTCGACTGTCTTTTTAATAATCCTGATTATGTTCTTGTTTGTTGATTCGGCCAACCCGTTACCTTGCGGATAGTAGTTGGCAGAATACTTCAGTTTGAACCCTCTTTTGAGCGCAAACTCAGTCATTGCATTTCCAGAAAAATATGATTTATTATCAAACATTAAGGCCGTTGGCAATCCAAACCTAGTGATGATAAACTGATATATGAATTCAATAATGTTTTCAGAATTAGCTGTCTTGAGAGGAACTGCTTCTACCCATTTGGTAAAATAGTCAGTTGCCGTGAGGATATACCTATGCTGTTTAGAAGAGTGAGGAACGATCTCACCTATTATGTCCAGGCCCCATTGACTGAACGGTTGCTCAATGTTGACCGGCTGCAGTGGCATGGATGACTTCTTTTGTTTCCCTGCAGCAGTCTGGCAGACTTGGCATTTCCTTACGTAGTTGTATGAGTCTTTGAACAGCGTGGGCCAGTAATATCCTGCACGCAAGATTTTATGTGCGGTGGCTTCTCCAGCATAGTGTCCACCTGCTGGTCCATCGTGAAGTTCCTGCAAAACCTTTTCGGCTTCAGTTTTCTCAAGACATCTAAGAAGCACATAATCGTAATTTCTTTTAAACAGAACATCATTTATGAGCTGGTATTGTTTAGCTTTCAATCTCAGGGCTCTCTTCTTGGTGTGATCCAAGTGAAATGGAGCATACTCGTTCTTAAGAAAATAAATGGTGTCAGCATATAATGATTCTGCGTCGTTTAGGCTTACCTCATACGTGTGTACCTCTTCAGACGAGTTCTCAGGAATTTGCGATGCTCCAGCTAACATCTTGCAGAAGCCTTGACCTCTCATGATGTGTGCTGGCTTGATCTCAAGATCGTATTCTTGTAAGGCGGTGATCCAATTCGCTCTCTTTTCGCCCACGTCCTTCTGTATCAGGAGGTTTCTTACCGCTGGGAACGATACTATGACTTTGGTATGGGCTTTTAGCAAGAAAGGTCTGAAATATTTTATTTCTTTGAAAACAACATATGCCTGTTTCTCCACGTCTGAATAATTGAGTTCAGCACCTTGTAAGTTCGAGCTAAAAAATGCGATTGGAGCTTCTGCCTTTTCTTGATTCGCTTGAGTTAAAATCGCAGCATAAGATTTCTCTGAGGCAAACGTGTATAAGATAAAAGGTTCTGAAAAATTTGGGGTTGCTAAAGATGGAGCGTTGATGATAGCTTGTTTGATTAAGTTGAATGCTTCGTGCTCATCTAGACCCCATTTGAAATTTGAATTCTTTTTTATCATATTTTGTAAGGGAGAAATAATACGTGAAAAATCCGGGACAAATCTTTTGACAAAATTGATCTGTCCAAGGAAGGATTGCATGGCTTTCTTGTTATGGGGTATGGATATTTCGGAAATTTCCTTGATTCTGTCGGGTTCTATGTGAATACCAGATTTCGACACTATGAATCCGAGCAATTTCCCTTCGCTTAATGCAAAGAAAGATTTCTTTGGGTTGAGCGAAATCCCATACCTCAAACATCTTTGAAAGATTTGCTTCAAATCTTTGAGATGGTTGCTTCGTTTTTTGGAGTACACTGTTATATCATCCAGGTAAATCACTACTGATTTATTGACTAACCCTTTAAACGCGATGTCCATGGTTCTTTGAAAGGTAGCTCCGGCATTGATCAGACCAAATGGCATCTTCCGATATGCATAAGTGCCCCATTTGGTTCGGAACGTAGTCTTTAACTGATCATCGGGATGCACCAGTACTTGATTGTATCCTGAAAATCCATCCAGGAAAGACATTAATTCTGAGCCTGCTACTGCCTGTAATATTTGTTCCATAGGTGGGAGGGGAAAGTTATCTTTCTGACAGGCTTTGTTGAGATTTCGGAAATCGATACAGATTCTAATGTCTCCGTTTTTCTTCCTAACGGGTACCATATTGGATACCCATTTGGAATGCCTGATGGGGAAAATTATTCTGGCTCTCAACAACTTATTAAGCTCAGTTTTTATCTGATTTTCTAAGTTAGGGTGTATTTTTCTGAGCTTCTGCTGGACAGGTTTTTCATTGTCAATCATAGGGATAATGTGTTGAATGATAGAAGTGTTGTAAGTCTTCAGCTCATCGTAATTCCAGGCAAAAACGTTTTTGTACTGTCTCAGAAGACGGATATATGCTGATTTCTCTTCAGGGGCTAGGCCGTGGCCTAGGTTAACGTTTTGTGGCTTCTGATCGGTCCCTAGGTTTACTAATTCATAGTTCAGGGTAGAACTGTAAAGTTTAGCATTGGCGGACCTTTTAAACCGACTTTTCAAATCATATAAATCTTCTAATGTGACCACTGATTTCGGTATAGCATTGTCAGTGCTACTTTGTTGTATTTGGTGATCATGACAGTCTTCGTCGATTATCTGGTTTGAGTAGGATCCTTCAGAAGTAAGGAAATTTACGATGTCAGGATCGTCGTTGAATACTCTCCAATTGGTGATGTTGTCAGGGATGTATGGTCTAAAGATTAATTCTATTGAAAACCTATCAGGACTAAAATCTTCGGAAGGAATAAGTCTAGAGGCTACGTTAGCTAACAGGTCTGCGCTCGCATTTTGAATTCTTGGAATTGACGAGATGTTGAATGCTATGAAATGTGCAGTGAGATCTTGAACTAACGATTGATAGTGCTTTAAATGACTTGACAGGCAATGTATGGTGTTATGTACCTGTTTTACGACGATCTCAGAATCTCCAAAGACTTGAAGATACTTAAAGTTCAATCTGATTGCTTTGTATAGGCCTTGAACCAAGGCTTCGTACTCCGCTGTGTTGTTCGTGCAATCGAACTCAAGTCTGCATGTGAGCATAATCTTGTTCCCGTCCGGGCTAATCAGAACGCATCCTGCTCCTGCTCCCTCATTGGATTTAGACCCGTCAAAATATAATTTCCAAAATAAAGATGTATTTATAGAATTATCTAAAAAACTAAAACATTTTGAGTCATCAGTTTGGGAGAAATTTTCAACTTGGGATAAAACTGAATTCTCTAAGTAAGGTGAAATATGAGCATTGAAATTGCCGAGGAAAGAATCTACTACGTAATTGCCTACAATGCTGCTATTGTATGTTATGGCTTCATTTTCTCCTTCCAGTTCTGTCACTATGTATTTTTGGTGCAACTCTCGTTCAACCTTTATCTGATTTGGTTTACCATTGTATGGTAACCACATGTGCGACCAGTCGGTTGAGAAATATCCGTGGAGTTTCTCCGACCAATCCCTGCTAAGAATCAAACCATAGAAATCAGGGATATCAGCTACTAGAATGTCGATAACCTGACACACTTTTGGGTTAGACGACAATCTTATGGTCACCTGATTAAGTTCACCAATCACTTCGACTTGGGATCGATCAAGTTGAACTATACGTACTGCGGATTTTTGAGGTTGCACATTCAATTTGGCACATAGTGACCTGGGTAAAATATTCGTTGAAGCACCAGAATCGACCAAGCAATTGTGCACGTTTTTATTGAAGATTTCATCTGTGAGAAGAAAAGGAGGAGTATGGGATCTTGATCTTCCTCCAATGAAGGCGATGTCATTTGGATCAATCTTATTGATCGCGTTGGTTGGAGGCCTTCCCAGATTGTGGGAAGCTACAATTGTAGGTAAAGATGTAGTAGGCACAACATGTAATTCTTTCATCATTATTTTCTGCTGGTGTTTCAATTTACTCAATTCATAAAGAGTGATGTTAGCCCTAGTCTTCTTCATGTCATCAATGATGTTATACTCCATTTCATCCGACACTATCAGTGTTCTTGATGGAGGTGCTTGATCAGATTGGACTGGGCTAAACTGGGTCGCTTTAGCAGTTGTCTTTTTTGTTGCGACCTTATCTTTTGTTGCAGGTTTGCGCCCTTTTGTTTAGGGGTAGTTTGGGGAGGATCAAGTTGATTTTTGCTTCGTGTGCTAACCGGAAATGCTTCTTGATCCTCTTCTTGTGGGAGGATGAAATCCCACATTCCTTGTAGTTCCACCACTTCTTCATCGTCGGTCTGTGCTTCGATGGTATTCTCTTCTTCTTCTTCTTCAGATTCAACGTTTGAGACAACGTTGGGTGGCTTCGTCTCCATGGGAGGGTTTCTTTTAAAAGTCCTGAAAGGCTTTCTTGAAGACATTTCTGCTACTTGTTTTCTTATATCAATCATCTCATTGGACATGGCCTTTAATACTTTTTGTAATCCTTCCATATCGAAAGGATCTTTCGTTTGCTTCTTCTTGGTGTCTTCTTTGAAAGAGATCTTCTTAGATTTACGTTCTTCAATTGCAGATCTCTTTTCAAGGGCTACTACGCGTTTTTCAACTGCTAACGCCTCTGTTAAGTTTTCAACTAAGGTTGTCTTGCTTTCCCTATCTACGAAGATAGCCAAGTTAGATGGTAAGGCCGTGATGTACCATTCACATCTTACTTCCTCGCTGGGTTGTGAAGCAGCGGGGATTTTGTTGAGGATCTTATTGAACCGTAAGTTAAAATCTTTAATGGGTTCTCTAGCCTCAACCTTAAGATTAGATAGGTCATTGATCAATGTCGCCGTGGATCTGTCATCACCAAACTTGGTGAGGAACTGACTTTGAAAAATATCCCAGCTTGTGATGGATCCGGAAGGTAACGAAAAGTACCACTACCCGGCTGTTCCTTGCATTGTATAAGGGAAAAGCCGGACAACAGCGTCTTCGTTAGTAACTCCATTGAGATTAACAGAAAGCATGAAATTATTGATATGTTCTTTGGCTAACATGCCTGCTTCTGGATTGAATTTAGGCAGCCATTTCTCAGGACGGCCGGTATAGGGCTCAGGGGTGGAGGCATTAAAACCGCCCCAGGGTTGTTCCATGGAGACTAGGCCATCGTTGAGCTGCTAGTCAATGGAAGTGCAGAAGATGATCTCTGATGCTGAGAAGATGGAGATATTATGATCTTCGATGATCGCGGAGGAAGGGTTGCGGAAGATGGATGAGTGATCTGGGGTGAAGATGTGGGTGGCTGACTTCGCGGTGAGGGAGTTGAAATGGACGAGGTAGATGAAAGAGTCTCTCTGTCAGACTCTGGAAGTGATTTCCTTGCTCTTTTCCTAGTGGGGAGAGGGATTTCAGTTGGCTGGATGCCAAAATTTTCACTCTTCAATCTGGTCAGGGGATGAGCAGGATTGTACTGCGAAGTCACGCTGCCTTTAGATTTATCAGACCTCTGAGTAAAAATAGAGAATCCCTGGAGTTTACGAATTAAAGTTTGAAGTTCAGGGGGATCAATGATAATTTGGTCTGATATATTAGAGTGTGTAGCAGCGGTGGATGCCCGAGCGACTTCTAGCTCCGAGTTTAATCGTACCGGAGAAGTCGGGGGAGTTGGTGAGGGTGATTTGCTCTCAGAATGGTATTTAGATTTTGATTTATGTGCCATTCATAGCTCGTTCCCTCCTTCTAGCGCCAAATATGTTGAGGGCCACGAAATCGGGTCAACAACAAGGGGGATACCCACTCGGTCGGGAACCTGGTTGGCGGCTCCTTGCCCGTTTGGAGTAGCGGGTCCGACTGGGGGTAATGGGACCAGTTTCCCAATGTGAGGGGTGTGTGTGTGTGTAGAGTTTGATGGTATTGATCTAGGGGTATTTTAAGCTAATTTAATTCTAACTTCTAAACTAACTCTATGCTATTGTAATCTAATGAAAAAAGATACATCTAATCTATGCTAACCCGGGGTATTTTTCTTCTGTTATGCGATCTAAAAAGATTTCGAACAATAGCTGGTAATAAAGATCATTCAGCTATCATAAGGATAGAAATCCATTAAGATAAACCATTCTGCATAAAAAGTTAGGCAAAACAGTTGTGAACAACATATCGCATAATTAGTTGTTCATATGTCAAGCACAAATAAATGACTCCACCGTACAGAAGTGCCAAATGGTAATACACACATTCATACATTAACATATAAAGAACTCAGCTGCATATCACTTTAGGAATATAAGCAGAAATTAGTCAAGAGATAAAAGTACCATTTATGACTGATTTCACTAATAAACTTCAAGCAATAACGATTTATTTCTACTTGTTCTAATATCCGCTAAGAGTATAGAAGTGCAACATCAGTAACAGACATTAAAATGCAAACATAAATAAATCTCGATCCATCCATTCATCAAAAACCCCCTCCGAGGGTGCAAAAGTGCATGTTTTGAGGACAAGTTTTTTTGACAGATTTCCAGACCCTTCTCCAAATGCCATGAGAAGGGTTAAATACTACTAACTAATTAATCTTAATTACACAAATTTAGGGAACGGCTTCAAATGACTGCCCTTTTACTAAAAGCAAATTTATTTCTAAAAATCAAATCTAATTTCTAACCATTTCTGTATCTGCTCCTTAGTGCTGTAAGCAATGCGCTGTTCGCCGTGAAAGAGTCGGCTGGTTGTCCTTTCCTTTTGTTCGAGCTTGAAAATTAGAAATGACAAGAGCTGGCACCTCTTTCTGACAGACTAGAAGATATTTTCGAAAACCTTTCTCTAGCTGGGTGTATTTGCTGTGCGTACACTTAGTACAACCCAGGTTCCTTTCGAACTGATTTTGATGTTGCTATTTCGGTTTCCAGTCGTGCGAATGACTCAATGAGTTAGGAGTCGCGTTGTATGGACAATCCCCTGTATCGAGAATTGCTTCCGTTCTTTGTTCCAGGCTTTTCTGGAGCGTCCTCCTTCTTTTGCGTTTCTCTTTTTGCTTTACCCAGTCTGAGCTTCAAGATCTTTTGCAAACATGCTGCTTTTGTGTGCCTTTGACTCTGAGTCTTAGATAGTCTATTTTCATCAGCGCCTGTTGGGTGATACTCTGGAATCCACGGTCCTGCTGCATGCGGCATCCATTTGCGGAGGCATCTTCTCTCTGTTACCCCATTGGCGCTTTCCTCTTTTCCTTGGATGTTTCTTGCATATAGATTTATATCAGTTACATGTCTTGCAGTTTACGCAAAGAAAAAGAGAAATGACGAAAAGATTGACATGAAAGCATTAAGTTCTAATGAATGCGTAATTCTGACACTCATCATGATTTGACTCTTCGAAAAACGCGATACAATCATTCTTGGATACTGAAGCATGCGATCATTAATTTCCCTTATGGTGCACGCTCAATTTTGGGTTTACCGTTTATGTCGGAGAATTCTTGCGATGAGTCCTTTCCGCGATTGGAATCGCAGTATCGAGGATTGCGACGTCATTAAGTGTTATCGCAAATTGCCAATATCGCAGATCGCAGTTTTGTATGATCGCAGATCGCAAGATCGCAAGATTTTCGCTTTATCGCTCTGTGCTGCTTATGCGACATTGCGACGTGCGACGTCGCATATCGGCCGTCAGCGATTCCTTAGGTTTTCCCTTTTTGAGAGCTTTTAATGCACGTGATGCAATGGGTTCTCGCGTCGCTCTTTTTCAGTGTATTTATGCGCTTTGGGAAAACGCTTCTCTCTACCTTTGCGACGCGATAAAGCTCTTAGGGAGTTTATACAAAAGATTTTTTAAACAAAATATTTTTTTGGATTTTTGGTTAAGGGTCCCCTTTTGCTTGATGTTATTACTAATATCAAACAAAGAGGGGGGTTGTTGGTGACCACAACACAATGATAGGTGCTTCGGCTGACCACCTGGGCGGGCTAGTCAGATTCTCAACTAGTGAAGGACTTGGCAGGAGTTTTTGATATCCAGGAGGAAGTTGTGCTCGCAAGATCGGGCGATCTTCCAAAACTCTTTTAGCCTCGTCTAAGAAGGGACAACGGTGGATGGCATGGTCGCCTTCACATAGTTTGCAGGGAAATCTAGCTTTCCCTCTCTGTCCTGTGGCTTCACTTTCACTAGTTGACGGTGACAGTCAACATGGCTATCAGAGGTTGACGCTACTGAATTGTGCAAACGGGGAGACTAGTCCCTTAGTATCCGATGGATGCAGGGACAATCTCTGTGGAAGTGCTGTGTGTGGATTTTTGTCAGACGACACTTGTTTGCCCCCAGTCGCTTTTGGCTCCTTCTTCTTCTTCTCTTTCTTCTTCTTTTCCTTCTTCTCCTTAGGAACTCGGTTTTTTGATTTACCAGTTCCGTCAAGCGAAGAGGAAGGAGGAGAGGAAGAATTATATGAAGTAGAAGGCTGGGGGGTAACTCTGGTCTGGTCTAACTGTTGACTCAACTGTTCAGGAATCGTGGTGTTCTAAATGACATTGGTTGAAAAGAGCCAGACTGGCAGGCCAATTTTCAGTCCTGGAAGCGACAATGTGGCCATATGGGGCGCACCAACATCTCCCCAAGAGGAGAAGGGACTAGGATTTCCACCAAAGGGACTTCCTTGGTTGGTGTGCTCCATTTTTTCAACCTAAAGATCAACGCAGGAATAAAGGGTGATTGTTCCGTTTAAAATAAATTTTTAACGACGCTTAGACACAACTTGCTTTTTCAATTTTAAAGAGTCGAGAAAAAGCTAAAGATGACTCTAGTCTCCTTCGATGTTTTAACGAGCCCGAAGTGACAAATGCTCGGATGGACTTTTTCCGTTATAGAGTCTGAAAAAGGCCAAAAGGAACTGCTCTGGAGTTCTAGGCAGAGGGTGTGCCAAACTTTTCGCAAAACCGCAGAATACTTTTTAAGGTACGGGCGGTCGATCTTCCTGAATGCTGTGTTCAGTGCATTGCGATCAGTAGGGCGGCCGACACGGCTTCCTAAGGATAAAGGTTTTATGCCTATAGGGGTCTCCCAATATATACGCGACGGTACGTGGGAGCACAATCCGTACTGGCGCTATCGTCCCTCAGGAGGAATCACCCACCATCCACGAGATCGACAGTCACCAGGCTTTACGACGCCGGAACACGTCTCTAGCCTAGACCTCTATGTTGTGCGTTATGTTGCAAAGCGTTGTTAAGTTCATTCAATTTATTTTAGGTTGATCTTTTTAGAAGTTTGCCTTTTGAGGTTCACCACGAGATGTATGATACAATTCCTAAATGCAGTCTAAAGATGATAAGCAAGCTTTATATCTTTTCAACTTTGAAAATCCTAGCTACTAAGGGAAAATAAAGACACCATCTTTTCTCAAAGAGCAATCAGCACACTCTAATGCACTTTTCCTAAATCAATCATGCAAACTATCAAGATGCAAATGCACAATGCAGGTGTTTGTTTTCCACTTTCTTAGTATTGATGCCTACACAGAAAGCTTTTTGTACAACTTTGAATTTGCTTTTAAATGACAAATACAAACAAGTTTACTTTTTCGAAATCAGAGAGGGTAGAAGAGATTACAACACTTAACGATTTTCGAAATGAATACTTGTTTCGACACTTAAAAGAGACAAACTCAAACCAAAAGCAAAAGCAAATGCATAATCAACTGCAAACAGCCAATGAACTCTCTCCTAAGATCACGATCAACAGATCTGAATCAAGGACTACAGGATGATTATTTCACTCATGCAAAGGAAAACTGTAAATGACGCCAAAAACACATAAAAACACTCACAGTCTTTTTGTACAAAAGGAGGCGGAATTTAAGTAGAGAAAAGGAGTTATCAGACTGGTACCTATGCTGGTTACAGGCTGCAAAAATCAGAGATCAAAACAAGGCAAAACAGAGCAGAGAACCCCAGCTGCACAAGGCCAAACTGGATCAGCGCAACCTCAACACAGGGGTTTTGACATTCAGCGCAGGTAGCCTTCACGGGACCTGCGTTGAAATGCAGAACCTCTTCACAGGGGTCGCGCTGAAGGAGAAACGAGAGTTTCTCATTGGGTTCTGGGTCACAGATTGTTGATTAATCTACAGTTTCAGGCCAAATCAAAGCAACAAGCAAGGTGCAATCAAAGGGATGCTTTAAGGGGGTACTAAGATCTATCACAAAGGATCATCAAATCATTTGTGAGTCCATTGTTCAGATCATAGACAAGTCCAGTGATTGGATCAAAGCAGCAACTGTCTACTTTGCATCTGAGAATAGCAGATGCAGTTCGATTGTTGCTGTCGAGTCTATGAAACAAACAATGATAGAAACACAAATAAAATGACTAAACAGATCTCCCCAGCAGAGTCGCCAATTTGTTGTGGGGAAAAATGCCTATGCAGGACGATCCTATCCACCTAAGGTGTGACAGTGCCTTAGCAACAAACAGAGACAACTATTCTAGTATTCTTCCTTTATGAATTAAGAAAGAAGAGAGAGATGGATGGACTAACCGGTGTCTTCCGTTTGTCCCTCGATCCGGCTTCTCTTCTCTTGGAGAGTTCCCAGCTACTTGCCTTCTCGCTCGCCCAGCTTCAAGAGGTTTCTGCAAGATCGCAAGAAGAGAACACTACACAAGACATGGATTCATATTCATAACTAGTTTAGGACTAGAAATAAACTAAACATACTAATGCAATCATACATCAAAGATACACCAGTATATAGGAGAAACCATGATAGCTTTATTGATGAATAACAAGGTTCAGGAAGAGATACAACCCAGAGGGCTCCAATCCAGCATCTCCTTCCCAGCAAATGGAATTCCTATCTTCACCCCCTTCAAAGCATTAAGCACCCAATGATTCCAATCTCAAACCAACAACAATTCTTTGCAATAACAAAATTCCAGCCTCTAGATCTCATGGAGGAGAGATCCATATATAGATGTTTGGAGAGAGGATGAGTCAGCTTGAGATCTGACTAGTGTCCTCTCCCTTTGTCAGTTCTTGATTCCACTTGGAGGTTCTGTTGAAAAGTGTGCAACAAGAAATGCTTGTTGAGAATACAACAAGATGATGGAGCTTAGTGAAAAGAGTCGCCTTCACTAAGTGGGCCCGCAGGCTATTTTTGGCGCAAGTCTATTTTTAGACATATGGATCATGTCTATGGATTGCAGGTTGCTGTTTATGGATGATTGGTCAAGTTGGGAAAAATAGATGGACTTATATTTTTGATCAAAATGTGAATGATCACAGTGTGAGTGATCAAAGTCTATTTTTAGACTGGCTGTCAAAAATAGAAAAGTCAAATATTATTGTCTCATAATAATATTTGGACTATAAACTTGATCTTATTCTCTTGGAGCACTTCAGAATGAGCTACGGATGTGGTACATGCAGATCCCACAAGGAAATACGTGGTTACCTATGGGATGACTAATATTTGCATGCAGGACTTCAGTTAGAACTCAAGTGAGTTGAGTTTAGTGGACTGGAGGTGCAGTTGATGGAGTTGTGTTCAGTTTATCTTTGTTAAACTGGTTGTATTTAGTCTAACTGATGAATAAACTAGAGATGAGTTGGGTGAATTAGTTATTAATTAATTCACAAGTTATTAACTCATAATACAACTAAAGAATACATCAGTTAACTCAGTTGCATGTCAGTGCATGTTCAGTTCAACAGGGACAAGTGGTAGAGAATCAGATTGCTATCAGTTGTGACTATAGTTGTGCATCAGATCTTGCACAATCAAAGGATTGAGTATGCCAATGAGTTTGCTCACGTATTTGGCCCACATTTTAGCCTTTTCTCACGTCCACAAAGAGTGAGTGACTATTTTGCAGGTGAAAATCGAGTTTGGGAAGCCATTCTCATCAGTTCTTGAGCAGGTATTGAGCAGTGGAGGTAGGCAAGCAGTGGAAGAGATTTGGAGATCAGATCTGAGCTGTTTGTGTGTAACAGAGGTGGAGATACTTGTGAGAAGTATTATGCTGTGTAATGTTACATGACTCAATCAATATAATATACAGATAGTTGGGGTTTTTAGCGAGATGCTTTCCCCGGGATACATACTGTGTTTATGAGTTTGATTGATGCTTCTATGTGTGCCTGTGAATGTTTCTGCTTCTGTAAATTGATGATCAACGTAGAGGAGATTATGTATTATACATGTTTCGCTTATAATTGTATGATCAGGATAATCTCTGTGAATATGTGTCAAATTATTCAAAATTTCTACATGGTATCGGAGCTAGATAATTGTAGAAAAAGTTTCTACATGGTATCAGAGCTAGATAATTTGTAGAAAAATTTCTACATGGTATCGGAGCTGCTTGATTTGTAGAAGAGATTTTTACAGGATATCAAGCAAGGATTGATCATCATATCTACTATTCAGGAAGTGTTTACATTTTATTTCTTTAGGCAGAGTCTGTAATCGGGCCAGGTAGCCTCTGGATTCATCCTTCTTTTGGAAGGTGAGATATCCGGTGAATGCCCATACAGTCGATCTCTGTACAAGAAATACTTTGTTCTCACGAATTCTAGATCAGAAGCGGTTGAGTTTTGAGCTGGTGGAATTCGAATTTAATTCCAAAGCAAGAGATAAAACTCATAAACATTCAGTGTGAGAATGGAGACAGTATGCCCCAGTATCTCACGAAGTTCACCCAATGCCGGGATGAGCTGGGAAGTGTGGGGGTGACTGTCGGATGAGGATGGTGAGTCTAGCACTCCTTGACCTTCCTAAGAGTTGGCATAGCTACAAGGACTCGGTGAATGGAAGGGAGAAACTGCCAAATGGGAACGACTATGGTCGGATTTGATGCAGGAGGAGATTAGACGGAGCACCAGAGACGGTTCTTCATCTATGCATGATGAGGAGAACTGTGCCTTAGCGAGTAAGGCAAAAAAGGGGAAGGAGAAGGTTTCTCTTTCTGAATCCAGTTCTTCCAATGATGGGAAGAAGGTTGACAAGTCGAAGGTGAGATGCTTTCGTTGTCATGAGATTGGTTCACGGGTCAGGAACCTGTATGCTCTTGAGGTTCAAGATGCATGCGAAGCCTTGAAAAGAGAGGCAACTGATGGAGACTTGGTGGTTGAGAGGGAGCGTATATTACCGCTCGACATGCAGAGCCAGAAGAAGTCTCAGACGATTGTGGAGGAGCCACGATTGGTGCAGCAGCTTCAGGAGGTTGTGGAGGAGCCACAACAGGGGAAGCTGAGAGGAGATAGAGTAGAGACATCTACTCATACAGAGACCTCCAGTAGCGGGAAACTTCAAGCCAGGTGGGCTGAGGGATCGCATGCATCCATACCTCCAGGTAGGAGGTGGGGTGATGTGGATTGATTGTCCCAAGGAGGAGGGGCAGGATCCTTGAGGTACCCAACCTCTTGGATGAGACCTTGCTACGGGAGCCCCGATGTGTAGTAGTAGGAACTGACTGATTGGGTAGAGACAGATGCGGATGGAGCGGTAGAGAGAGCGACAGTGCAGGGAATCCCAGGACATCGCATAGCTAGCAGGCTGTAGCAATGCGAGAGGCACAAGTGTTTTGCACAGTGCTAGGTGGCACAGAAAGGTGTGCAATGGTGCGAGATGCATGGAGATGTTGCAGTAGCGCAGATGTCAGAGAGGGAGCACTTGTCAGCAGCAGGTAGAGCTTCAGCATCAGAGGGTATTTCTATCCCAACAGGGAGGTCAGTTGGGAGGTGCAGTGAGGATGCAATGCTGGGAGATAGAACCAACAACAACACAGATGTAGTCAGAGATCAAAGTGACAGAGGCTAGAGTAGTCAGATACTGAAGAGCACAGAGATGCAGAGTTTCAGTCGACAGAGGCAATAGCAGTCAGAGACTTTGATGACAGAGCAAGTGGGCCAGCCAGATGTGTTGCATGGAGAACATTCCAGAGTTACAGGATCGGGTTTGAGAGGAAGCCTTTCTTGTTGAGAGGGAGTGTTGAAAAGTGTGCAACAAGAAATGCTTGTTGAGAATACAACAAGATGATGGAGCTTAGTGAAAAGAGTCGCCTTCACTAAGTGGGCCCGCAGGCTATTTTTGGCGCAAGTCTATTTTTAGACTATGTCTATTTTTAGACATATGGATCATGTCTATGGATTGCAGGTTGCTGTTTATGGATGATTGGTCAAGTTGGGAAAAATAGATGGACTTCTATTTTTGATAAAAATGTGAATGATCACAGTGTGAGTGATCAAAGTCTATTTTTAGACTGGTTGTCAAAAATAGAAAAGTCAAATATTATTGTCTCATAATAATATTTGGACTATAAACTTGATCTTATTCTCTTGGAGCACTTCAGAATGAGCTACGGATGTGGTACATGCAGATCCCACAAGGAAATACGTGGTTACCTATGGGATGACTAATATTTGCATGCAGGACTTCAGTTAGAACTCAAGTGAGTTGAGTTTAGTGGACTGGAGGTGCAGTTGATGGAGTTGTATTTAGTTTAGCTTTGTTAAACTGGTTGTATTTAGTCTAACTGATCAATAGACTAGAGATGAGTTGGGTGAATTAGTTATTAATTAATTCACAAGTTATTAACTCATAATACAACTAAAGAATACATCAGTTAACTCAGTTGCATGTCAGTGCATGTTCAGTTCAACAGGGACAAGTGGTAGAGAATCAGATTGCTATCAGTTGTGACTATAGTTGTGCATCAGATCTTGCACAATCAAAGGATTGAGTATGCCAATGAGTTTGATCACGTATTTGGCCCACATTTTAGCCTTTTCTCACGTCCACAAAGAGTGAGTGACTATTTTATAGGTGAAAATCGAGTTTGGGAAGCCATTCTCATCAGTTCTTGAGCAGGTATTGAGCAGTGGAGGCAGGCAAGCAGTGGAAGAGATTTGGAGATCAGATCTGAGCTGTATTGTGTGTAACAGAGGTGGAGATACTTGTGAGAAGTATTATGCTGTGTAATGTTACATGACTCAATCAATATAATATACAGATAGTTGGGGTTTTTAGCGAGATGCTTTCCCCGGGATACATACTGTGTTTATGAGTTTGATTGATGCTTCTATGTGTGCCTGTGAATGTTTCTGCTTCTGTAAATTGATGATCAACGTAGAGGAGATTATGTATTATACATGTTCCACTTATAATTGTATGATCAGGATAATCTCTGTGAATATGTGTCAAATTATTCAAAATTTCTACATGGTATTGGAGCTAGATAATTGTAGAAAAAGTTTCTACATGGTATCAGAGCTAGATAATTTGTAGAAAAATTTCTACAGGTTCTTGCTTCCACTTGGAGATTTGGAACCTCTTACTCATCACCAGTCGAATTCACTGAGGCAAGTGTCATTGAGGAAGATTCTCGAAGCTTCCTGGGTCTTGACACCTCTTGGAATGATCTTGCCATTTGGCAATTCTCGCTCAACGCAGGTAGCTAGTGTTGGCTTTGACATTCAGCGCAGGTAGCCAGTGTTGGCTTTGACATTCAGCGCAGACAGCTAGTGGAGCCACTGAATTGACCCTGAATTGACTTGTTTTTGAGCAGTTTCTGGTGGAGAACTTCTGTGAATTGCTGTGGTTTGTTAGCCTTGTTCCTCTAGGGGTAGGAACAACATGTTTAGGGACTTTGGATCCCTTAGATTATGGACATTTCATGCTCAATGCTGTAAGGCACAAAAATGTCTATAACACTTATGGCAAGGAGGTAAAGTAGAAACAAAGAAGCTTAGCCTAGTGAAATGGGATGAAGTAACACATCCTCATGAGAAAGGTGGGCTGGCAATAAGACTTCCCAAGATAATGAATTTAGCATTGGGGGAAAAAATAACATGGAGACTTATAACTGGAGAAAGCAGTTGGTGGAAGCAAATCCTAGAAGAAAAATACATGAACCATAATAGAATTCTTTTATTAGACAAAGGTTCCCCAATAAGGTCATGCACCTAGGTCTGGAGTCTTATTAAAAATACCCTTTCCCTAATTAAAGAAAAATCTTCCATGATCCTTGTGAATGGTAAATTCATCAAACTTTGGAAGGAAAAAATAATGGGAGATCAACATATAACTTCTCAAGAAAATCTTCAAGATCTAAGAAGGTGGATGAAAAAAAAATGAATCAGTACTCTGGAACACATCTCTCTTTGGAGAGATGGAGATTGGGAGGACTGGAGGATCCACAATCTTCCCCAAGGCCTTGTCCCTCAGTGGAGGACTCTAATCTCTCATCTTATAGGGGTTGCACCATTGAGTATGGACACAAAATATACTCTCTGATGGGATCCCGATGGAGGGGTTTTTTCATTCAAATATGGATATGCCACCTTACATCAGCAAGCAAATAGTGATTGGGAATACTGGAGGGAGGCATGGAAAATCGAAACCCTGCCAAAAATCAAAGTGTTCATGTGGACACTTCTCAAAGACAAGATTCTTACCACTGATAAATTTACAAAGAAAGGATATGAACGCCATTCACGCTATGCATTGTGTCAGATGAGTGAAGAAAACATCCAACATCTCTTCTTGGGATTTCCTTTTGCTTGTGCTTGCTGGTAAGAGCTAGTAAGATCCCTGGAGGTGAGTATTCTACCTTCTCTACCTCTACAAATGATTTTAACAACTTGGAAAAAAAAGTATCCATATACTTTAAAAAATAAAGAAACTATTAAAAGACATTGGCTGATCTTGCCGTCATTTATGTGTTGGAAAATCTGGTTAGCAAGAAACCAGAGGATCGTTAAAGATCACACTCCAAGCATCAGAACAATTCTAGCTAAAACTTGGAGCATGAAAACCAAATTCCTCAATTCCAAAGGAGTTAAAGCAATAGATGTAAAACACATGCAGCATGAGGAAAGAACCTGGCTAGAATTTGCGATGAGAAAGCAAAAAAAAATAAACATCAACAAATCTACTATCAACAGATATGTTATTAGCACTCAGAACTGGAAAATCAAAATTAAAAAAGAGGATTTCAAAGCATGGTCAGAAAATTTAAATAGGCCCTGCTTATTGTTTGATGGAGCTTCTAAGTCTAATCCAGGCAAGGCTGGAGCAGGAGGTCTCCTTTTCGATCCAGGAGGAATAAATCCCATCACTTATGAATGGGGATTAGGAGAATTATCCAACAACAGGGCAGAAGCATATGGCCTTCTCTTGGGAACAAAAATCTTAAGGCAACGAGGTATGAAGAATCCAATCATAATGGGGGATTCTCCAATTATTCAATCTATGGTGGAGAGAAGAAGCCTCAAGAATCAAACTTTGAGTCAAATAACAAAAAGGGTGGAAAAAAATCTTCAGTATCTTGGAGAAGTCATCTTCAATCATATCCTAAGAGAGAATATTTGTACTGCTGATATGTAGGCCAATTTTGTTGTCAATCGTCCTACGGGAGAATATAGAATTGACAATGATATTGCTCAAAAATCAATCCCATAGGATCTCAAGCCTCAAAATGTAGAAAATCGCACTCAAGACAAGGACATCAAGGTGTGAAATAGTCGCTACAACTCGAAAAGCAAGAACTTAGAAGCACAAGAAAATAAGGAAAATCACAATGAACAGACAACATTGCCAAACTTCGTCTATCAAGCGATTAGTAGCTACACAAGCTCCCCGTGAAATGCTCAATTTATTTATCCTAAAGTGGAATTCAGTGTAGTTATATAACATTCCCCCCCAGTGATGTACTCATCTCTTCGTTGCTCATTCTCTCTATTTTTTTCCTGTCCCCAGGCTTAGTTTCCTACGCCCTCCTTTATTTTCCTCCTAGTCTTAGAATTTGTTCCCAAACTTCTTGTAACTGTCACTATGCTCCTTTGGTGAATGAGCTTATCCACTTTGCCTTATTCTGTCTCCTCCCCTTTGCACAACTCTGTTGGTATTTGTTTCTCCCCTTCGCATAGCTCGGGTGGTATATGCTTCTCCCCTTCGCGCAACTCTGGTGGTTTGTGCTTCTCCCCTTCGTGCAGCTTTGGCAGCTTAAGACCAGAGTTGACTCTTGGCTTATTGCATTGTTTAGTAGTAGCTTCAACTCATTTATACAATAGGGGGCTACTACCTGGCTTGTTCCATTGTCTCTAAAGAGAGTCACATTAGCCTACAAATATCTATACTCCTCTCATTGGCAGTTGTTGGTCTTTGTTGGCCTATTTTGTGGAAATATTAACACCTACTCTCTGCTTCTTACTACCCCTTCTTCTCCCTATTGGAAAGGATGACAACATCCCTGATAAAATATGGAACAGAATCCTCTGGAAAATATCCCAAAGTGCAAGAGTTGTGCAGTGTGTAGAGCCAACAAATACATGATTGATTGGATTAGAGAAATAGTCAAGGACTATAAATTTGAAGCAAAGTCTGAGAATTCCTTCCTTAAGAGATAGCTCGAAGAGCAGAGGAAGGAAATTGCAGCTCTAAAGCACAAATGTAAGCACATGGATGAAATGATCAACTATTTGAAGAGTTTACTAATCAACCAGATGGGAGAGAAATCTAACTATCAAAGCAACAAGAACTGACCTTCGTCTCATCATGAACCTTCAGTCAACAAAAAATAGATGCTACATCTCTTTTCTTCTTCTTTCTGAAAAGTTCTTCCTCTAGTAGTTTTTTATGTTATTTAAATGAAAATTCCTGTTGAAATAGTTCGTATGCATTTATAAGTATAGTGAAATTGGTATTTTCAGAATCAAAAGGGGAAGGGCATGGAAGATAGGGAATGTTTTCCCTCTGTTTTTCTTCTAGGATGCCTCTCTCCATTTTGCATCGATGTAATGGGAGCTTGCCTCCTTTTCTCTTTTTTGGAATAGAAATCTAGTAACTGACTCCGTTAAAAAAAAAGGGGAGTGTGAATAATAGTACTAGCAACCGAGTAGGTGAAAGAGGGAGATTTCTGTCCTATTGATGAAAGCTACTTAGATTCACCTCTTTTTGTGCTGACATACAAATGATCTTCTCATCCACATCTGAGTTGCTTTCAACTTGGTTGCTCGAATCAATGGTCATGAGTTTCTTCTTGTTATCTTTATTCTTCTTCTTCGGTTTAGCACTGGATGCAACTTTCTACAATTTTACTCTCTATTGCCATCGATGTTGTAGTGGTTGCTAGGATCTTTGCATTGGTGTGTTGTGTCTTATGTCTTCTTATCTTTCCCCCTTTTTGCTTCTTCTTCTCCTCCTCCTTAGAAGCTCCTTGTTTCTCCTTCTTCTTTGATCCACTTGATTGTTATCTCTTCAGGCATATGTTCTCCAGGTACTATGCCTGTACACAAGCCTCATCCATCGATTTGGACATGAATAACATCATTTTCTCACACAGATGGTGGTGAAGACCCCAAAAAACTTGACGAGTACATCTGGGTTCTTTGGAGAGATACCTAACATTATAGCCATGTTCTTGAATTTCGTGGTATACTCCTACACGCTTTGGCCTGGATTTTGCTTGACATAGTGCCACTAGATCCATTGGTCCTCCACATACCCAATGGGATAAAACTGTGACTCACTGAGGGTTTTAAAATCCTCCCACTTACTCACTAGATTTACCCCTCCAACCTCAGGGTTTTCGTGTGTCTCTCCCACCAAGTTAGTGCATGGACATCTAATTTTAGCTGTGCAAATGAGATCCTTTTTCATTCCTCGATCTGATGGACACTAAAATAAAATTTTAGTTGATGCAACCATAGCTTCAGCTTCAAAGAATCGATCTCGCTATGGTATGGCTTGATATCAACTTTTGCTTCCATTTTAAACATGGACTGTGATTGGTTCACAACACTCGATTTGGGTTGATATTTTTCGGGTCCTTTCTTTCATTGGTTCTCCATTTCTCCCCAATCTTCTGATCCCCGCTCAAATTTATCCTCTGCATTCGAACACCCATCTTCTCCAAATATCCTGAGATTTCTATTCAAGGCTACCATGAGGAGGCTTACATTGTGGTTGACATCTATGAATTTTTGTTCCAACTGCGTAAACCTCACCTCTACAGGATCACAAGGTTTGTTTATAGATTTATCAGCCATGATTAAGCTTTTACGATTTTCGGCCCCACCGATCTAGATCCCTGCAATCTCCACAAAATACCCAAAGAAACCTGATCTAATACCAAATGATCTATAAAATGCTATGGATATTCCACTGGAAATTTCGTCACAATAGATCTGATAATATTATATTAAAAATATGAGATTATATAGTATTACAGTTTTATTAAAATTTAAGATTGGTATATTTAATTGTAATTAGTGCATGCATTAGAATGGAAATTATGTAGAAAAGTAGAGAAAAACTAAATAATATCATGTTAGCTAAAATTGACTTGGGGTTTGAGTCAAGGTTGACCTGGTTAAATAGCAGTGGTTTTGGGCACATGGTATAATGTACCCATGATATTATGGTCTATGGTATTGCATGTAATGGAGCCTATAAAAGACTAGGAATACTTCATTGTAAAGTAGGCTTGGAGGTGAGCAGTGAAGGCTCACTTGGTCGGATTGGCCAGGGTTTTGGCCAATGTTAATGAAATTTCATTGGGTTTGGTTTTTCCCTGATAAAATGTGTGTTTATGTGTATTGGTGTTGGTTATTTTAGTATTCCTCTTAGTAAATATCTGTAATTAATTTATGTTCTCTGGTAAATTTTTAACATCTCACACACACATGAGACACAAGATATGCCCTTTGGGAAGCCATTTCGGGAGAAAACCGAGCTCGAAGGTGAGTTTGCTGTTAGGGTCCTATAATTATAGGAAATCCGATGATTCAGATATTATTTGTTGCTCTCATGATGAAGCTTTTGGCTTGCTGACTCGCCCCACTTCCTCTCCATTTTCCATCATCCTTTACTTAACTTCCTTCTTTATCACCCACTTTCCTTGTTAATTCATCTGAATATTACCCTAGCATAAGCCAAATACCTTCTTTCAAATCATTAAGAATAGGTTTTTGTGACAAAAAGGTTATATATTGCAGAGATTTTGGTTTTAAAGCCTTGGATTTTATTGAAATTTGCATAAAAAATAAGCCCAAAAGCTTAGCTCCTACTCCATCTCCATGCAACATGCATTCACAACACCTAAGCCTAGCACACCTAACACCAAGCACAATTGGGTAGCCTTGGGCTTATTTTGTTGAAACACAATGTAACTATGGGCTTATATAAACCATCATGAAGAATGTTCCCTTGTGAATGTGCGATAAATCCCATAAGTGTATATATATATCTGTATATATATATATATATATCTATATATGTATATGTATATGTATATGTATATGTATATGTATAAGTATAAGTATAAGTATAAGTATAAGTATATATATATATATATATAGTATATATATATATATATATATATATATATATATATATATATATATATATATATATATATATATATATATATATATATATATATATATATATATATATATATATCTGTGTGTGTGTAGAATCCCTCTTTTTATCCCTTCACAAAACCATATTAATATAAAGTTTTGGACTTTATATTGATTTCTCCCAGCAAGCCTATACTACCTCTTCCCCCTGCAAAGTCAACCAATGGCCACCCCGCACTAAGAATTAAACCCCCTTCATTTTTATTTGCCTCGAGATTCGTAAAAATAAATGAATGGTTAAAATTCCATATTGCCGGCTCGGCTCATCCAACACTTAACACTAAAAAAGAATGCGAGATTATTGGTTTTCCCAACCGACCTTTTTGCTACATGGCAGCCCCACGTTATATCGGTCTTCTCTCAAAAGATACCACCTACCACTCAAAAGTGGTGTGATAAACCATTAATTGTTTTGGTTTTAAATCTTGTGGATTAATTTCAAGTGAAATACAGAGATATGAGAATGGGGTAATATTTCAAAGCTACGGGTGAAACCATACTTGATGTAAAATTATATAGCTACACACAATATGTGACTAAGGTTGTGGAATGAGATTCAAAGGTAAAATGGTTTTACAGGGACACATGAAATAAAATTCATGGATGCCATGAATTTATCAGAGAAAATAAAAGGGAAAATTTCACATGAAATTAATGTACAGGAGAGCAAAGATAGCATTCATGTAAATGCATTTCACAATAAAAGATTAAGGTGAAACCAATTTACAGGCATGGTGAAATCAATTTACAGGTGTAAAATCATGTTGCAGGTGAAACAAAACCACAGATTGGAAACGACACATGGTTTTGTAGAACTTTAATTATAAATTTCATTTAAAATATTTTGGAAATATTATTCAAATATATATATTATTATATCTTTTCCAAAATATTTTGTGACACTAATGGATAATAAAAGAGTAGGGCAGTCACAGGATCAACTATCAGTGAGGGAAGTCTCAGATTATCAAGTCAGAGGATCAACAAGCAATTGAGTGAATTACTAAGAAAAAGAGAGATACATCTACATATGCTAGTTCATTTGCTAGCACAGCCACAAATTTGGGTCCACATCCTACCTGTTCCCACTTCCACAACAGCAACATTTGCACAACACATTCCACCAGAACTATTAATCTGCAACAATTAGAGCTTTTTAGTTAATCTATAGTGTTAAAATGTCCTGTGCGTTAGAGACATCATTTATTGTAAACACTTTGTAAATTTTGTATAAATACTTCTGCTTTTGAAGTATTAGGTGTGGATTGTTTGAGATCAGAAATATTAGTGAGCCGTTGGAGCATTGTAAGTTTCTTTAAAATCACTGGAGCATCAATACTAAGCAGACCATTCATAGGATTATTGTGGCTTAAATACTGGTGATGTTTTTATTATGTTAAAGTGTTTCACTATCATCTCTTCACTGTAATCATCTAAATTCCAATTGCAAAACAGAAAATGTGATGAATAGGATTTACTTTTGAGTACCTTATTCTGGCTACTTTTGCAATCTGTATGTTTTCTACTGAAGGCCATACTAAAGAATTCTTGACTGCTCTTTAGTTCTGCCTGATTGACTGAATGCCACACTAAAGAATTCTTAATTGTTCTTTAGTTCTGCTGAAGGTTTTCATTGTTCTACCATCATCCACTTATTATTCTGAAAGATCCAGTAAATGTTCCTAACTTGCCCTAAGTTTACTCTGTGAAAAATTGGTGCAACCATCTAGTTTACCTTCTGACTCCATTTCCCAGTAGATACTAATTAAATTGAATACAATCAGTCTTCCAAAACCCAAAACAGAAGTACTATCATAACTAGTCTAAGATTTTCAAGCAACAAAGATAAATTTTACAGAGAGAGCCCTCTCTGGGATTGGAAGGGCTAGATTCTTGTCCCGAAGTTGGTTTGATGCTACATTCTTGTGATTTGTCCTACAACCTTCAAATTACAGGGTGATAACAACTGCTTCACTCTCTTTCTTTGTCGGGAAATATGGATGCAGGTACAAAGAAGTAATTCCTGTGGCCCATGGTCTACTATAATGAACAAATTCTCTGTGTGTGTTCTAACGCTTATCACTCCTCTATTTTTGCTTAGTTATGGAACAAAATTCTCTCAAAATAATGGAATTCCTCTTCCCCCTAGTGGCCCAGTTATAACACAACTCGATAGCCTATTGTGGTTAATTTTGAGTACATCACCTCTTAACCAGAGTTAAAATATAGAATCTTATAGAGTCTTTTACATCATAATCATGTGGCTAGCCCATTTTCCTTAAATAATGGGGGCTAACATGGAACCTTCTTGAAATATAGGTGTGAAAACATGAAGGTCCACTTCTGAGTGTCGTAAATTTTGCATACGAACTCCAATTGATGTTCTTCTTGTGTCATTGGAAATATCTCTATGTCTAGAATAACATGAAATGGTACTGCATAGTAGTGACAAAGTTTTACCCCCCAAAAAATTCGTTGGATGCCTCAAAACACTCTCCGAAGGTTTCATACCCTGATTTTCCAAACTTGTTTCCACCGTAAAAACGGTCACGTGAGCTGATTCCTCCACTTTTTCCACTCCAAAGGTATTGAGATGGATGAAAAACAATATAATGATCAATTTCTAATCACACCTCCCAATTTTGGGAGGCTTTTGGTCCCCAAAATCTTGTACTAAATGAGGTGAGGAAACGTTTCCTCCACCTTCTCTCTCGTGTACCATTTAGCTTTGCCTAGAAGTTGGCCCTTCAATCCAAGTTTCCAAAGTTCATGTTGTCCCAATCTTGTAGTTCTAGACCTCTTCTGCAAAACTTTATCTTTTGCCAACTCCGCTTGAGAATCTGGTGCCAAATCCTCCATAGAAGGTAGGACATGTTCCTCTTCCTGATATGGAATGGAAGACTCATAGAGTTTCAAATTCTCTACATTCACAACTAAGTAAATGCACATATATGGTGGTAAAATAAGCTGATAGGAATTATCACCCACCTTTTCCAGTATCTCAAAGGGACCATACTTCAGGGCCTTGATTTTCTTACCAGGCCCTTACAACCTCTCCTTTTTCATCTGTAACCATACTTTGTCCCCCACCTTGAATGAATTCTATGTTCTATGTTGACCATTCCTGGACTTATACTTATCTTGTGAATTTTGTAGTGTTACTTGTACATGTAGATTGATATGCTTGATATTCTCTATAAAAATTTCAACCCTCAAAGCATCTCTTGTAAGATCTTCGCTCACTCCTCATTGTTGCCCATATGAAATATCCAAAGTTGAAGGTGGAAAATATCCAAAACAAGTATCAAATGGGGACTTTCTTGTATAAGTGTTGACTAATTAGCTGTAAGAATGATGTATATATACCATATTTTCATCCCATGTCTTTAGATGCTTTTGGTTGTATCCCCTCAGAAGTTGCACCAAAGTATCATTGAATAATTATGTCTTCTCATCTGTGTGTGGATGGAATGTTGTAGATCTCTTCAACTTTGTGTCCATCTTCTCCCATAATTTAGTCTATAATGCACTGAGAAATCTTGTATCCGTATCTAAAATGATGCTCCTTGGTATCCCAAAGTGCACCTTTACCTGTCCAAAGAAAAAGTTTTCTTCTTCTTGCCCACTGATGGTATTTCTACAGGGCATCAGAATACACATCTTGATGAACCTGTCAACTACCATGAATAGGTAGTCGTTTCCCTTATTGTTTGTCATTAAACCTCCCACAAAGTCTATGGAAATGCTTTCCCAAGGACGAGTAGCTATAGAGGGATGATATAGACCCTATTTCCTATTGCTAGGGTTATTGTTACAACAAGGCATGCATCCTCTTATGAACCTAGCTACCTTCTCTTACATCTTGGGCCAATACACATAGCTCTGCAAGTTAGCCATAGTCTTCCCTACAACAAAGTACCCTACCACCTTGGAGGTGTGAGGATCTCTGATCTGCTACAATTTCTCACCTTTAGGAACACATAGTTTATCCAACCTGTAGGGTAACCCATCTTGGAGATGGTAGTCAACCGTGCTATTTCCATCATGCACATGACTCTGACTCTACAACTGCTGATACACCTCCTTGAAGTTCTCATCTTCTGAATATGCTTCTCTGTATACATCATGGGTGAATGGATCCATGTACAAAAGAGTCCCCAAAGTTGTGATCTTTGATGTGGGTCACCTTGAAAGCATGCCAGCCAACTTGTTTGTGCTTCCCTTCTTATACTTGGTGACCAAATGAAACTGCTGTAAAAACCCCATTAACTAGTAATGCCTGGTCTGTTGTAGCTTACTATGGGATTGCAAGTACTGTAATGGCCAATGATATATGTGGATATTGTTTCCTTTCCCATCAGATGGTGCTTCCACTTCTTCACATCTTGCACCATGGCATAGAGCTCCTTATCATAGGTAGGGTAGTTAAGAACTTCCCCATGAAATACTTTAGATTAGTAGCATACAAGCCTTCCTCCTTGCATCAAGATAACTCCCATAACATATCCAGTCACATTTGTATCCACTTCAAAGGGCTGTTTTAAGTTTGGTAATGCCAAAACTTGTGCTCACATGATATTCTTCTTTAGCTATTTAAAATCCATTTACTGACCTTTTCCCCACTATAATCTCTTGCCACTTGTTTTTATGGCTTGCACTGGTGCTGCTACCGCTGAAAATGACGCTATGAACTTCCTTAGGTACTATGCTACCCCAATGAAACTCCTAAAATAAGAAACATTAGTAGGCACTGACCATTTCATGATGCCCTCCATCTTGGAAGGATCTATATTTAGTTCTCCTCCACCGATCACATACCCCAAATACACCAAGGATTGTTGCGCAAACTTGCACATCTTGAGATTTTCTATAGATGGTGCTTATTCAATATTTCCAACACCTACATCAAATGTGACATATGCTCCTCCCAGGTAGCAGTATATACCAATATATCATCCAAATAGAAAATAACAAATGAATCTATAAAAGCGTGTAGTACATCATTCATTAATATCATAAGTGTAGCTGGTGTATTACATAAGCCAAATGGCATTTCTAACCACTCATATAAACCTTGCCTGGTTCTGAAGGTGGTCGTCTATGTATATTCTTCTTTGAATCAAACCTAGTGATATCCAAACTTCAAGTCCAACTTGGTGAAGTACTTTTCTTGTTGCAACTAATCTATTAAATAATCTCTCTTAGGTAGGGGGTATCTATTCTTGAGTGTGATTTTTTTCAATTCCCTGAAATCTATACACATCCTCCAAGTCCCATCCTTCTTTGGAACAATGATGATGGGTGACCCACATGTTGATGTACTCGATCAAATTACACCCTATTCGAGCATTTGCTACCACTGTTTCTTCACCTCACTTGCTTCTATAGACGATTGCTTGTACAACCCAATATTTGGCAATGGGGAGTCTGGCAATAGCTGGATCTCATGCTCCACTCCTCTCTTAGGTGGTAACCCCTTAGGCTCTCAGAACACATCATTATATGCATGTAACAACTCCTCCAAATGTTGTTTCTATTTCTTAATACGTCCCTCCAAGGATGCCTTGATTTTAATTGACTCCTCTTCAAACTGACATTCTCTTAAAAATAATAAAACAAATTTCTTACTAGAACTAATCAATTTCTTGGCTTGGTTAGCATTTACAAGTGATATTTTCAACTTGTCTTTGTGCGTGTTGATGATGAATGATTTTCCATCCTTGACAAACCGATACTAGTTGGCTCTCCTCATGAATATTACATCACGCATGTACATGTATAGACTCCCAAACACGACTCCACATACATCAAGGGGAACCAATTCTAGGTCTACTTCATCAATAAAATTAGCACATACAACAAATACAATTTTACACTATTTTGTTATGTTAAACTCTGCATCCTTATTTACCCATCCCAATGGATATGGTTTTGGATGATCACGAGCTTCCAACCCCAACTTCTTGACCAAATCTACTACAGTGAAATTCGCCTGCAATCTTGAGTCAAATAGAGTATCAATCTTTGTCTTCTTGACCTGTATCTTTATATGAAATATTTTGGTCATTTCTTTCTCTTCCTGTTGCTGAAGGATACTCAGATTCACCTGCTTTTGTAAGGACTTATAGATGACCCTCTCATCTGCATCTGAGCCACTTTCAAATTGGTTGCTCGAATCAATGGCCATGTGATTCTTCTTCTTGTTCTTTGGGTTTAGCTCTAGATGCAAAATCCAAATTTTTTCCTCTGTATGGCCATTGATGTTGTAGTGGTTGCAATGGTTATAAGGAACTTTGCACTGGTGTGTTGTGGCTATCATCTTCTTATATTTCCCCCTTTTTATTCTTCTTCCCCTCCTTAGAAGCTTCTTGTTTCTCCCTTTTCTTTGATCCACTTGATTGCACTATCTTCAGGCCTATGCTTTCTAGGTATTGTGCCTGTACACAAGCCTCATCCACCAATTTGGGCTTGAAAAAGGTATCTTTCTCACATAGATGGTATTGCAAACCCCCAAAATACTTGATGAGTACATCTAGGTTCTTTAGAGAGACATCCAACATTACAACCATCTTCTTGAATTCCTTGGTGTACTCCTGCATACTTTGGCTCGACTTTTTCCTGAACTAATTCCACTAGATCCACTAGTCATCCATGTACCCAATGGGATAAAACTGTGACTTAATGAGGGTTTTGAAATCCTCCCACTTAGTCACTAGAGGTTCTTCCTCCAACCTTAGGGTTTTTGTGTGGCTCTCCCACCAAGTCAGTGCATGGCCCTCTAATTTTAGTCACAGAAATGAGATCTTCTCCCTTGCTCGATCTAATGGACACTGAAATAAAATTCTTGTTGCTGCAACTAGTGGTTCAGCTTTAGATCATCGATATCCCCATGGTATGACTTGATACCAACTTTTTATTCCATTTTAAACAAGGACTGTGATTGGTTCATGAAACTTGAACTGGTTTGATCTTTTTTGGGTCCTTTCTTTGACTGGTTCTTCATTTCTCCTCTATCTTATGATCCCCATTCTGATTTATCCTCTCCATTTGAATCCCCATCTTCTCCAAATATCCCCATTTTTCTATTCAAGGCCACCATGAGGAGGCTTACATTGCAGTTGATATCTGCGACTTGTTTTCCAACCTTGTAAACCTCACCTTTGTAGGATCACGAGGTTCGATTACAAATTCGTCAGACATTATTAGGGTTTTACGATTTTCTCCCCACCAAGCTAGATGAATACAATCTACAAAAAATACCAAAAACAAACCTGCTCTTCTACCAAATGATCCGTAAACAACCATGAAGATTCCATTGGACAGTTCGTCACAACAAATCCAATAATATTATATTAAAAATCTGAGATTAAACATTATCACAGTTTTATTAAACTTTAAGATTTGTATATTTGATTGTAATTAGTGCATGCATGCAAATGGAAATTATGCAAAAAGGTAGAGAATGACAAAATAAGCTCTCTCACACACACATAAGACACAAGATATTCTCTCTGGGGAACCCTCTCAGGAGAAAACCCAGCTGGAAGGCGAGGTCACTTCACTCACTTTCTCTTTCTGGAAATATGGCTACAGGTACAAAGAATTAATGTTTGTGGCCCGTGGTTTGCTACAATTCACAAATCATCTCTGTGTTCTCTACCTCCTATCTCTCCTGGCTATCTTTTCTCAGCTATGGAACAAAATACTCTCGAAAGAATGGAATGCCTCTTCCTCCTAGTGGCCTGGTTATAACACAACCTGATAGCTTACTAGTGGTTAATTTTGACTACATGAACTCTTAATTAGAGTTACAATATAGAATATTATAGAGTCTTTTATATCCCCCTTTCCATAAATAATGGGGGTTGACACAACATCCTCTCGAACTATAGGTGTGAAAATAGGGAGGTCAACTTCTAGGTGGCATAACGTTTGAATACGAACTCCGATTGACGCGCATCTTGCGCCGTTGGAAATATATCTATGTGTAAAATAACATGAAATGGTTCCATGATAAAGTGACAAATTTGTACCCACAAGAAATGTCATTTGATGCCTCAAAATTTCTCTCAGAAGGTTTCATACCTCGTTTTGCCAAACTAGGTCCTGCCGATAAACACAGTCCAGTGAGCTTATTCCTCCACTTTTTCCACTTCAAATACATTAAGATGGATGAAAATAAATATAATGATCCAATATATATCACACATCTCCATTTTGGGAGGATTTTGGTCCCCAAAAGTTTCTACTGAAAGAGGTGAGGAAAATTTTCCCCCACCTTCTCTCTAGTGTACCATTTAGATTTTCCTAGAAGTTGTCCCTTCACTCTAATATACCAAAGGTCCTGCTTCCCCTGTCTTGTAGTTCTAGAATTCTTATACAAAACTGTATCATCTGCTAACTCTGCTTGAACATCTAGTGCCAAATCCTCCACAGATGGTAGGAATTGTTCCTCTTCCTGATCTAGCATGGAAGGCTCATAGAGTTTCAAATTATCTACATTCACAACTGAGTAAATGCACATATATTGTGGTAAACTAAGTTGATATGCATTAACACCCACCTTTTACAGTATCTCAAAGGGACCATACCTCAGGGCTTTGATTTTCTTACCAGGTCCCTACAACCTTTCCTTGTTCAACTCTAATCATACTTTGCCTCCCACCTTGAATGACTTCTCTTTTCTGTGTTGATCATGCTTGGACTTATACTTCTTCTATGACTGCTGCAGGGTTTCTTGTGCCTATAGATGGATCTGACTTATATTCTCTATACAATTTTCAGTCCTCAAATCATCTCCTGTAAGATCTTCCCACACTCCTCCTTGTTGCCCATATGCAATATCCAAAGGTGAAGGCAAAAAATATCCAAAACAAGTCTCAAATGGCGACTTTCCGGATTGCTTTGTTGTAAGAATATTGTATATATAACACTTTTTCATCCCACGTCTTCAGATGATTATGGTTTTATCCCCTCAGAAGCTACACGAAAATCTTTTTGAATATTTCTTTCTGTCCATCTGTCTAGGGATGGAATGTTGTAGATATTTTCAACTTTGTTTCCATATTCTCCCACAATGTAGTCCATAATGCATTGATATATCTTGTATCCCTCTTTGAAATGATGATTATTGGTATCCCAAAGTGCACCAAGACCTATCCAATTAACAAGTTTGATGCTTCTAGCTCGTTGATGGTCATTTTATAGGGCATTACAATACACATCTTGTTGAACCTGTTAATTACCATGAACAGGTAGTTACGTCCCTTCCTGGTTGTCAGTAAACCTCCCACAAAGTCCATGGAAATTATTTCCCAAGGACGAGTAGGTACAAGCAAGGGATGATATATACCATGTTTCCTATTGCTAGGATTGCTAGTACAACAAAGCATGCATCCTCCTATGATCCTAGCTACCTCCTCTTGCATCTTGGGCCAATACACATACCTCTGTAAGTTATCCATAGTCTTTCATACACCAAAGTTCCCTACAACCTTAGAGGTGTGAGCCTCTTTGATCAGCTGCAATCACTCACCTTTATGAACACATAGATTATCTAGCCTGAAGAGTAACACATCTCGGAGATGGTAGTCAACTATGATATCACCATCGTGCACATGACTCTGACACTGCAACTGCTGATACACCTCCTTGAAGTCCTCATCTTCTGAATATGCCTCTCTGTATGCATCATGGGTGAATGGCTCCATGTGCATAAGAGTCCCCAAAATTGTGATCTTTGATGTGGGTGGCCTTGAAAGCATGTCGACGAACTTGTTTTTGCTTCCCTTCTTATACTTGATCACCAAATGAAACTATTTTAAATGCCACATCCACTTGTAATGCCTTGTCTATTATAGCTTACTCTAGGTCTGCAAGTACTGTAACAATTGGTGATTTGTGTGGATTAATGTCTCCTTTCCCATTAAATGGTGTTGTCACTTCTTTACTTATTTCTCCATGGCATAGATCTCCTTGTCGTAGGTAGGGTAGTGTTGTACTATTCAACAACCCCCATTTCAATGTATTATAAATTTCCTATGAAATTTATTGTATTAAAATAGGGACCCTTCAATTTTAGAAAAATATTATAATCGAAGTTTAATACTTAGGATTTTTAATTAAAACCCAAGTATTAAAGCTTGATTATCCCAAAAAAATAAATTAAATAGCCCCCAGAACCAAGACTTATTCTTAGGCTTTAAAAAACCTTAAATAATAATCAATAGGGGTTATTTGATTAAAAAACAAAATAGTCAGAGTTCTAATTCCTAAAGGTTTTATTCTTTATAATCTCCGACTCACAGCTTCTTTGCAAACTCTGACTTATACTAAAGGAAAAGACCCCGCATCTCAAATAATATAAAGTTTCAAATGCTCAAGGCCCCTCCGCAAAAATCCATTGCAATAGCAATTAGATCAAACCTGATAGGAAAATATACATCTCATTTCATAAGTCCCCGCGTTTGTGACTATCGTGAAAGTTGCAAAGAACTTAAGTTTTAAGCCTTAACCGATTGCGATTAAGCCTGGACCCACGGGGATTATTCACTGCAATTCATAAAATCTTGTGACTGCACAATCACATGAATCTAAAGGTCTTGCCTCCTGCCTCCTCCCTTAGCCAATTGTGATTTGCGATAAGGCCAGACCCGCGAGGATTATCCACTGCAATTCATTAAAATATCATGTCCGCGCAATAGAAAAGTTCCAAAGAGTCAAGCCTTATGCCAAGTGCGATTGCGATATGAGATTTCATGCCGATTGCGATATGACATCATCAATGATGTCAGATCCACGTCATCCCACCCATCACAAATCACAATTTTTTAGGGACTTAAACCATATTCCTATGCCTCCGCTCTGAACGACATTTGCGTTATAACCAAAGCCAGACTTATCAATGAACGACCCAGATCTATTCGCTCATATCAATGAAAAACAATGGTTTCAGACCCCCCTGCACTCAATTTTAAGTTTCTCACGGGGGGGTCCAAAGAGTGGTTTTCCCGTCTAAACCCTATCTCTATGTGTCACTCCTCTGTTCTTTTGGACTCCCCCCTTCAAAAACCTCTTACCACTTCGAACCCCCTCCGAAAAAAACCACTAAGCCTCCTGTCTGTTTTTCTATCTATGATAACACATCATTATATCATGTCATCTACCACGCCACCTGTCACATCACCTATAATTTTCCACATCACCATGACGTCATCCCGCACTTCTCAATCGCAAATTTTAAAAGGACATGGTTTATAACAAGCCATCCACCTTTCCGAATGCCGATTGTGATGTGATTTTAAAAAAGGCCGCCTTTGAATTTTATTTGGAATACCCCTGATTCCAAACCGATTGCGATTTTCTGAGCTTTTTCCCAAATTCTAATCCGATTGTAATTATCTTATGATCTACCCCAGACTCTGATTTCTAATTGCGATATACCGTAAATTCCACCTCCTCACTCTGCATTCCTCTCCATGACAGTTGTATTCAAAATTTATTGCAACTCTATGTTTCCCCTGATTTCCTACAAAAGTGATTTGCTTCAAATAAAACTCGCTTATCAGTTTCATTTATTTCTAGCTTATCGATTCTTATGTTTCTTGTTTAGGTTCATTACAGAGGAAGACATCTATGGTGATAAGTGGTAGATCAGTTCAAACAGGAAGACAAACATCTAGATAATTTGATGGAACAAATGACGCTGATGAAGAAAATAAATCACTTTCAGAAACTTCTACCAAAAAACTGTTTTCCTTTAAGCGTTGTTGAAGGGATGTGTTTAAATTCCCTCAACTGTATGCACAATATATTCAGTTGTTTTTTTCTATTTAAGCTTACTCATTGTATGAAATAAAGGTCCTGAATTTTATGAAAAAAGGATTATGAAATCTCACACTATTGTACTTTCATCCTTTTCTCAATAGAACGACTCGTGTGGTGAAGTAAAATTATGAGTGCAGACACAAACAATTCCTCTAGCCCGATAATTGGTCTAGCTACAACCGATACATTCTATGGAAGATTTCCTTAGGTTAGAACCAACTAAGAGGGCCTATCTCTTAGTATGCTTATCCCGTTTGATGATGAAAGCATGAATGCCGAACTAGAGTGAGGGATGAAATGCTTTATGAATCAGTGCAGGGAACCAGAGTCTGTCGTCGGAAAACCTACAAGCAAGAACATATACATATACATAACTGAAAACTCTATGAAATGATACATGAATCGTGGTATGGACACAACCATCCAGAGAATGATGATGTAAATGGATCCAGGCATGGGTGCAACCATCCTATAAAGAGGATCATATTGAAACCAAGGTATGGTCGCATCCATCCAATAATGAGAAGGATCACATATGATAACTCATGGTATGGTCGCAGCCATCCATTTGAAAAATACATGTATATCAACATAACCATGTCACATCACTTCGCAACTTGGACTTTTGTGATATGAGCCCAGGGTCTTGCGCTCCAACACAACCTGATCAAAGTACAAATTCTAACATGTGAATAGATGTGTTGACGTCGAACATGCTAGAAAGTCGCTTGATTACCAGTCAATGATGTAAACTATTAACAAGGGCGAGAGAAACCACCAATAATTACAATGATCCTCATGGTACTAACAGCATAATCCATGGAATGTGAATAGAGGAACTGAAGTCAAACACTCGTGAAATCACTTGATCAAAATCCAATGATGTGAACTTGTCGTCGAGTGCGAAGAACTTGCCATTAGGGCATGCAACCTCTAAGGTATTGGAAGGGAGTCTCTTGGTCAACTTCCTGGCTAGTGAGTTGAAGTCAATAGGAAGCAACCATGTCAAAGGAGGGCCATAATGTATCCCACATCATCAACATGAGACAAAGGGATGCAAAATTATTTTGGATGATATAGAGAATCAGGGGTAAGTGTAACTGCAGAAAGACAACTCTTGAACATATTCTCGACACGACTGGAAGTTTGGCAGCTTTTGGATCCATAGGATCGGTGATCATGATGACATGGCAAAGATCAAATGAATGGCCCAACCCAGGAAGGTCAACGATAAAAAGGAGGATATCCCATCCTGACACAAAGCATAAAGTGTCATGTTCAAGAGTGAGCTGCCAATACAACTGATTAGATTTCCAAATTTTCCCCCACCATTTCTGGCAGGTACCCCAATTATTTTTTAATCACAATATTGAAGGGGATAGCATATGCTTGCACTGTAAGTTCATCCTTCGGATGAATCTGACCTAGTAAGTTTAATGAGCCCTAGGAAGGAGAAGCTCATGTTCGTCATGGTGACGAATCTGATGTCGTTTAATATTTTAACGAGTCCGACAAAGGTGTAACTCGTTATCTTTTTCATGTTTAGAGAGTTCGAAAAAAACATGAAAAAAAACTCCACATGGTCCCTTTTCTTACATTTGTGTCTCTCAAGCCCAAAAAGGTAGAAAATTATACTTGAGAGAACCGCTTGAATATTTCAGTCAAGGAGTACCTTTTTCGTAAATAGTGCATCCCAACCCGAAAAGGGGGTAAACTTATACAGGGCGCACGACATTTCACATAAGTTAACGAGTTCGAAATGACAAGGGATCGGCTATATTTTCATTTTTAAAGGGTCGGAAAAGAGCTTGAAAGAAGACCCCTGATTTTATTCTCTTTTATGAGTCAAAAAGGAAAAAGACTTGGTGATCTTTTCATATGAGTTTTACGAGTTGAGAAAAGAGCTGAAACGTGACTCAGCATCATCATCGAACATCCATCACTTGTCGCTGTGCAAAAAGGTAAAGTGCATTATCCAATTCTTGAGGAAAAATAGGTTAAAACATTTACAAAACCTAATATTTCATGAAAAATTGAATAAAAGGGAGGAAAAGTAAATATTTTTTACCATTTACTATTTTACCTTGTTGTGAACGAATTTTTACTCACTTTTGCCCTAATTGTTCAGTAGCAAATTTCGGGAGATTTGGGAGGTCATTCGCTGAGCCGCCAGTTACAGGTAAGAGCCAAAGCCCTAAGCTTCATTTTCATACCATTTATTCCTATTTTAAACCAGTTTTTGGATTTTTGGGTGAGGATTTGTAAAATTTTTTTTGCCATCGGTCAGCGCGACTTTCGGGCACTGAATCGCGCTGGTTGAGGGTAATTAAAATGGCCTATCGCTTCGTCGGTGCAACTGTTTTTAAAACAGGTGCATCGGTACCGTGAATAGGGAACAAACCAATTTCCCCTCAAAAACACCATTGGAATCTGAATTTTATGGGCCAAAAATGATTATTGACTTAAATCTATGGTTTTTGTAGAAAAGAATTGTAAAAAATGGTAGAATAGAAAGGATGTGAGCACGAAGATGTGGAAACTCAGGCACTGAATGATCCAAATTGCCTGAATGCTTTGAGGGACTTTGACTCCTCAAGTTCTTTATCACACCAGGGATGCGGGCCCAACCTGAGCTGCTTCGATACCTGATTAGTCTCTGGGACATAAATTGGGAAATATTCATCATTGGTGACTAGGAGTTGGAGTTAGAAACTTCAGACATATATTTCATCACAGGACTGTCCCGGAGAGGGGAACTAGTCAACTTATATGGGTCACGACCGATTGGGGCAAGCAAATCCATGCTGCTTGATAAACATTGCCTTGAAGCCCTCAAATCCAAGAGTGGCAAGATTTAGATTGCCACCGTCTGAGATCTGACACTGAGAGTGCTATTGTTGACTATCAACAAAGTGGCAGTGTCCCAGGCATTGCATGAGACTAACAAGTCAAAATTCCTATATTCCGTCGACTGCACAACACCAACGATCTTCAATTGGGCAGAATCCATGTCGATCAACATGAAACGCCAACCGACAAAAGCTAAGGCAGGGAATTTGAAGCAATTTTGCCTTGGATCTGTACTAGTGACCTTTTTCTTGGAACAAGTTTTGCTGTTCTAGTACCAGTTGAGTGAGGTAGATCCTCCCATGCCACATGACCTATAGATGGCCCGCTGGAGTCATTTGATGCCTAGGATCACTGGGGGCCAACACATTTCGTACATGGTTGCCTCTTTTCATGGCTACGATGACAACTGATCGTTGTGGAGGACTGGTGTGATGGAGGAAAGTGTTCCCTCTGCGGACAGAGGCAACCCCTCTAGCCGTAGAGTGGGTCTAGTCACAAACAAGGACAGATCAACAATAGCTTTCCTTAAACAATCATAGTTGGAGGCCTACCTCAACCGGTGGTCGATGGAGTTTCGTTGCGCTGCTCCAGCTTCCGCTTCCTTCTCCTAATGAGTAATCAACCTGAAAAAATGCAAAGGAAATACAACAAAGCATGTAACCGGAACAACAAATGATCTATTTACTCAAAAAGTCAAGAAGTCATGAGCTATCAAGTACATTGCATACAAGACATAGGAAAACATCATTGATTGCATTAATTATGAAATAGAGTAAGCTTACAACCAAGGTCTTGACATCACAAGCCTTCTCAGAGGGATCCAGCCAGCATGTTCCTCAAGCATTCACTCTTGAAAATGGGTCTCCCAACATACAAGTCTCTCTCACTCACAAGTTTTACACAAGATCAAAGGCACTTCACAACCTTCCTCAAGCTATCAACAAACCCACACTTGTCACACTCACACCAACTATCTAGCAAACTCACAGTACTATCAGCAACACTCCAAAGACTAAGAATTCAAAACTCGTAGCCCATAGCAATGGTGAGAGTTTAAATAGGAGAAGGAGTCTCCATGAAAGGTGGGAGGATGAGCTTATCTCCAAGGAAGGTAGCGCAAATGACGGAACAACCATGCCAGAGAAAGGAGGGCGACATAAACTAGGCCAACAACTAGGTTTGGAGTCATCTGGAAGGTCGATTGTTGGAACAAATTCGCCCAATCTGGATCATCGCAGACACATAACTAATCTTCCGCGCTGACATTGCTTCTGAATAACGTAGCTAGTCATGTCATCGCGGGAAACTATAAGCAACGGTTGCACTGGCACATGAAATTCGACCATCGCGGGAATCACGTGTACTTCCGCGATGGCAGCGCTTCTAGACTGTTTTGGAGCGCCCTTCAGCGCGTTTATTTGGCCAATAGACGCGATGATGCAGAAACCTTTGGAAAAGTGGGTCATTTGGCAACATTAGAGAGCATGAGCATGAATGATTTTGGACTCATGACACAGTAGGAAGATTGGGATAAAGACAATGATAAATTACTGTGTAACAGATGCCCCCTAAAGTATGAAGCCCGAGAGAGAGGGAGGGATGAAATGCTTTAAGAAACTGACTGAACTGGAACACCATCTGGAAGAACCTGCACGCAAGTACAACTGATATCTCTGATGATGAAGTACACGTAGTCTAGGCATGGGCGCAGCCATCCAAAAGACATACAAAATAGGTCTGTGGTATGGACGCAACCATCCAACTAATGAGACCATAATGATGATAAAGGTATGGTCGTAGCCATCCATCAACGAGTCATGTAATCATAAAACCAATCCATGCAGCCTGAACCTATGTAATCTGAGTTCGGGGTCTTGAACCCATCCGATCATAGTACAAATTCCAACATGTGAATAGATGCGATGAGGTTGAGCATGATAGAAAATTGCTTGATTACCGGTCAATGATGAAAACCGTTAACAAGCGCGAGAGAAACCACCAAAAATGCCAATGGATCTCAAGGTACTATCCAGCACAATCCACAAAGTGTGAAAAAAGAGTTGAAGTCGAACACTCGTGGAATCACCCAATCGACGACCAATGATGAAAGTCGACCGTCAGGTGCAAAGAACTTGCCATTGAGGCATGTAAGCTCTAAGGTACCAAAGGGGATCTCTAGATCAATCTCCTGGATAATGAGCTGAAGTCGATAGGAGATGACCCATCGCAGGAGGGCCATAATGTTTCCCCCATCAACGACACGAGCTAAGGAACAAGAGGCAGATGGCGAAACAGAGTATCATGGGAGAAGACGAGGGTGTAAACTGCAGAAGGATTATACTCTTGAACATGTCGGCGACACGACTCCGGGGGGGGGGGGGGGGGGTGGCAACATTCAGGCATCAAAGGATTAGAGGCTCGAAGGAGACGGCATGAATCAGATGGAATGAGGCTAAATGACAACCCAAACCTGCGGAAGGCCAAATGACGATGTATGGATGTCCCAACCCGACAAGAAGCAAAAGTGTCGATGTTCAAGAGTGACTAGCTGCCATAGACAATCAATGATAAACCTGTTGTTGAGTCCAACCTAGTAATAATTTAACGAGCCCTAGGAAGGAGAAGCTCGAGTCTCGTCATGGTGACGAGTCCAATGTCGTTAGGGTTTAATGAGTCTGACATAGGTAAAACTCCGAGTCTTTTTCATGTTTAGAGAGTTTGAAAAAGACACAGAAAAGAAAACTCCAGGGGGTCCTTTTTTGTAAATTTGTGTCTCTCGAGCCCAAAAAAGTATAAATCGATACTTGAAAGAACCACCCGACCATTACGATCGAGGAGTACTTTTCGTAACTAGTGACTTCGACCCGAAAAAGTAGAAAAGTGGTCGGAATCACGTCGTTTCATAACCGATAATGAGCTTGAAACGAAAATCCCGACAATCTTTTCGTGTTTATACGGTCAGAAAAGAGCTTAATGCAGACCGCCTCTTATTCCATTTAACGAGTTAAAAGGGAAAAATTGGCAATCTTTTTGTCTTTAAACGGTCAGAAAAGAGCGGAAAGTAGACCTCCATTTTTATTTTCTTTAACGAGTCAAAAAAGGGAAAAATACTCGGCAATCTTTTCATCTTTTACGAGTCAGAAAAGAGCTTAAAGGAGACTCATCCTAGAGGAACGAGTAGTATAAAGGGTAGCAACTCGTTCCGACAATGGTGGAATTACTCAAAACATGTAATGGTCAAGAGGCTGGCTAATAAAACCACTCATCCTTGCGGTTCCTCAGGAAAGGAAAAGCAACCAAGTGAGAGCATATGATCGGCCAAAGAGATGGTAGCAATGGAATGAAATAACCAAGGCTCATCTAGCATAATTTAGCAGATAAAAGGCAATCACGAGATGTAAATCATGTATGGGTTCATTTTTACACAAGCTTGAACCATGGAGAACTCTGCTTGGATTCGGTTTCATGTTTACACAAGCTTGAAACGAAAAAATATGCTTGTTATGAGTTTGCATGCCCCCAACATAATGACACAAATCGAGGTACATGCCCCCCAAGCTTCATTGCATTCAACGAGGTGGATGGAATGAAGGTTCACTTGCGAGATCTTGGAAAGACTCGACTTGGATTTTACGAGATCGTAATCAAAGACTCGATTTGGAGAGGGAGATTGTTTCATTTTTTAATGAGGTTGACATGGTAAAAGAACCATCCTCATAACCCTTGTTTCATTTTTTAACGAGCTTGACACAAGATCAGGAACTATGCTCGTACCCTTGTTTCATTTTTTAACGAGGTTGACACAAGATCAAAACTATCCTTGGGACTCCTTGTTTCATTTTTTAACGAGCTTGACACAAGATCAGGAACTATGCTCGTACCCTTGTTTCATTTTTTAACGAGGTTGACACAATATCAAAACTATCCTCGGGACTCCTTGTTTCATTTTTTAACGAGCTTGACACAAGACAAGGAACTATCCTCGGGACTCTTTGTTTCATTTATTAACGAGCTTGACACAAGACAAGGAACTATCCTCGGGACTCCTTGTTTCATTTATTAACGAGCTTGACACAAGATCAGGAACTATGCTCATAAATCCTTGTTTCATTTATTAACGAGCTTGACACAAGATCAGGAACTATGCTCGTACTCCTATTCATGGGCCATCCGAGAATGTGGCTCCCAAGAGATCTTCATGGGAGGGAAGAAACACACTCTGGGAGGAATACATGTCATGATGCACCAATGATAGATCGGGTTCCAATGCCCCCAGTACATGATGTACGAGACCATCTGCATGATCATCAGCAGAGGCGAAGATGGAATGGGTAGCCACATAATTGACCTGTGGCAAAGAAGGTACTTCTTGAGAGCAAGAACCAAGAGGGGATGACAACTATGCAGGAGGCACCAGGGGACTAAAGAATGATAATTGATCAATAGTCACCATTCTTCCGTCGTGTGTAAAACAAACCACATGGAAAAGGGAAGAAACGAGGGCCTCCATGGCATAAATATAGTCACAGCCAAGGAGAAGACTAAAATTCTCACCTTGGACAACCATGACGTCTATATAGACAGTTTTGCCCCCCAAAGTAACTGGAAACTTTGGGAGGATCCCTATAGGTTGACAGGGTTCTCCGTCGAATGCCAACAGATTCTGTGTAATCGGCACAAGCTGTGGGGAACCCAAAGCTTGCCAAGTAGTGGAAGGCATAAGATTGACAGACGCACCCTCATCCAAGAGAGTGCCAGGTACTGCCTTATCGTAGGCGTGTACTGTAATCTCAAAAGGCACATAGGATGGAAGGTGGAAAGCAGTCAAGTGACTCCAATCGAAAGTAACGACCAAACTACTTGGTGGGGGAATCGTATGATTGCCCCCATGCTCTATAGGGACTGAAGAAGGACTCCCTAGATCAGCTGGGAGAGGAGAATCATTTTCGAACTGAAGAGAATCTGATGAGACAAGAAGAACATGAGCATGATGCTCTTCCAAGATAGAGTGATCAACAGGTGGTGAACCTAAGTTGACACTCGTTCTAACCAATGGTTGGTCTGGAATAGGGGGAGCACAGCTACGCTCGGAAGAAGGAGGACGGACAAGAGAAGAATCTAAGTCAATCTCTTTGTTAATGGAGGGAGGGTCTAAAGAAAGCCGCTGATAACCAATGAGAAGTTGGGGTGAAGAAGCTGTAAGAATTTCCAAAACGGTGGAAGCTTTATCCATGAGCGGACAAAGGTGAAGGGGATGGATGCCTCCACATAGCCTACAGGGGAATTGAATCTTCTCGTCCTTCGTACTGTTGCCAGTTGCCAGGGTAGCATCACCTTGAGCTTCAGAGGATGATGAGGGACGAACCAGATCATGAGACCATACTTCTAGGATCCTTGGAATGCCAGGACAATCACGAAGAAGATGGTCACCCTTGCATAACTTACAAGGAAACTTAACCTTCCGCGAAGTAGCAGAAGGTGGTTCGACTTGGGATGGACTCGGAGCGGTAACTGCACAGGTGGCCTTGGATTTATCAGACTTCTTCTTCTTCTTCGTCTTCTTCTTCTTCTTCTTAGGCTCCTGGTTACTTAATGTGAAACTTTCACCAGGCGAAGGAGGAGAGGAGGAGGAGGAAACAGGGGAAGAAGGCATAGGCTCAACCTTGGAATCAACATGTCTTGGTTCGGACGAAGGAGACGGTGGAACATGAGTCATGACACTTGGGACCACCGAGGTTGAAAACAACCATATGGGCAAACCGATGGTTATCCCAGGCAACGACAATGTTGCCATATACGGAGCACCGGCATTTCCAAATGAAGGAAAAGGACCAGGATTTCCATCTGGAGGAAAAACTTGGCCGGTAGACTCGGGGAATGCTGCCACTGAGAACGAGAAATAACCCTACTCAAGCTAACACAAACAAGATCTAATTGGGTAAATGTGAATCGTGGCTAAATAAATTTCAAGTCACAGGAACAAAACTTGACCTTTTCATTTTTAAAGACTTGAGAAAAGGACAAAAGATGACTCTAGCCGCCTTCAAATATTTAATGAGCCTGAAGTGACAAGTGCTTAGATGGACCTTTTCTTTTAGGGAGTCCGAAAAGGAACGAAAGTGACTACTCTGGAGAACTAGGCAAAAGGTTTACTAGACAAATCCGTAAAACTACATATACACCTTGGCAGTCATATGAAAACCAAGGACTTTCTGTACGACAGTCAATCTTCTCGAATGCTGTGTGTTATCACTGAGAACTGCAGTTGAATGTATATAAGTTAAGTCCAAAATTTCATGGGTAAAAATGAATGTTAAATGGTTGTTCTCCTATGTTTACCACTTAGGGGTCATGTTCTTCAATGATATTGTTGAGAATCATTTTCAAAACCGTTAGTCATCCTCCATCATGATTGATTAAGACATGTCATGTCTCGTATATGTCATTTGTCCTTTTCGCAGTTTCGCAGCACCTTTTCGCAGTTTCGCAGCACCGTTTGATTGGCTGATTCTGAAGCATAGTAATGTTTTAGCCTTTTCGTAGCGCCAACCATTTCGCAGCACATGTCACTGAATTATAACTGTCTGCGCTACGAAATCACGGATTCGGGGATTTTGCAGCGCACATTCTTGAAATGTCATGTCCAGGGATGAGTCATTGTGTCCGGTCGGATTGTTGTCAGTTTATGTACCTTCCAAGCACTTACGAGGCATCATTCCACCAATAGGTTCAGAGTCATGCACATTAAGTTCATTTAAATGTTCTTGTCATGCATGGTTGTGTCATGATGTTCTATTATTATTACTTGAAGTGGCCAGCTTATATGTTAAGTTATTTGAATTGTAATGAGCCCGAGTTTCTTCTTCAAGAGAGCTGCATTGCAAGCGAGCCTGTGTTCTAAAGTTTGAAGTTGCTTGTCGAGTTGAAGCTGCCGGTGTTACTGTGTGCAAAAGTTTTCAAGGCGTAATGGAGAAGAAGGAGCATCGGTCAGGAAGGTGTCAAAGGGCAGAACCCGAAGGATTAGACTTGACATTGAGGGAGGAAGGTGTTAAAAAGGCCTTCAAAGACGCTGGTTGCTGGAGTTTTTGTGAAAAGCTGAAGGGAGGACACACTCAAGTAACAAAAGAATTTGCCTTGAATTTTACAGGCTTGAGTTCCAAGGTATCTATGTTAGAATTCCCAGTATCTCCAGAGGCTATTGCTAGGGTAACTGAGATTCCTAGAGGAGGGCAGGAGTGGTTCAAAAATTTCAAATTTGATATGAGCCCCTGTAAAATATTCTTGAAGGAAGCCTATGTGAATGAAGATTTAACCAAGGCTGTACCTAGAAGTTATGTTAAGGAGAGTTATGCTATGCTTCTTACTTGTATTCAAAAATATTTAACTTGTGAGGGTAGATATAACAAAGTTTATTCATATCATTTCAAGTTGTTGCTGCATTTCACGGGTAAAGCATCTATAGATCTCAGTAAGATGTGTGATAAAATTCAATTGAGGAAGGATGATTGTGAGTCATCACTGTTTCATCATGGCCTAGTTAAACTGTTAGTGATGGATGGCTTGTAGAAGATTGGTAGGGATTGGGATTCTTTCATCTATATGGCTGGTTTCCAGAGTAAGACAGGCCTCACCCCACAGCCACTTAGAGAAAGAGAAGAATTAATGGAGGAAACTACTATTGCTGAGCTAAGGAAGGAGGCAAGGGAGAAAAAGAAGGTTAAATCTCAGTTGAACAAACCAGTCAAACCCTTGGTTATTAAAGAACCACCTCAGCCACCTCAGTCATCATCAAAGGAAAAGGTCAAGCAAAAGAAGGATGTTCATGGATCAGCTGAATCTGAAAAAGCATCAAGAGTTAAAACTAGGGGTCAACTAAGCAAGGAGAAAAGTAAATCAGTAGCTGTGGAAGAAAGTCCAATTTCAAAGGCCAGTCTAAGTGACCTACTTGAGGCTATTGAATTTGAGCAGGGAGAACCAGTGCATCTTGAACCCATGCATATTGATTTGACCCAATCTTCTCCTGAGAGCACTAAGAAGTCAAAAGCTTCGAAAAGATTAAGGTTTGATGAACCTAGTGAGGTTTTTATGTTCAAGCCAAGAAGGCCAGTTACAAGGAAACAAATTAAAGAAGCTGAGAAAGTGAATAAAGAAGAAGAAGCTGCAAAGGAGAAAGTGCATAAAGCAAAGAAAGCTGTAAAGTCACCCAGAACAGAGGTAATTGATGTATTGACAAAAACAGTGGAGGCAGTCAAACATAAAGACAAGAATAAGAAGGTCATCATCACCCAAGGAGGAAATGTGATTGCCATAAAGAGTCAAGTGAAGACAGCCATAAAGGATCAGGTGGGAGCAGCCAAAGAAGAAATTGTCAAAGCCAAAAATGTGATTAAGGAGCGTGCAGTTAGGTATGCCAATTATAAAAGAGCTGTGTTGAAGGGCAGTAAAAACTTAGTGGGTCAGACAGATTCTGCAGCTGATGTATATACCTGGACTGTCCCAGCCCTCAAACAAGCTAAACTCCTCAGACAAATGAACCTGACCCTGAGAGCTAAAAACAAAGCATTAAAGAAGGAGGTTTCAAATTTGAAGATGCGGCTAGGTCAGCTAGCTCATTGATTTGAGGAAAAGGTGATATTTTCAGTTTTGGTCAATTTTGTTTGAATTCCACTATTTTGAAGTCATCTAAGTCTTTGGCACCTGTAGAGGAAGTTTGAAAAGTCAAAAGTTCAAGCAAAGGAAGCTTTAGTGCAAATGCATTCTGTTTTAGTAAAAACAGCAGTTTCGTAGCGCGCTACGAAACTGCTGTAGGTGCTGTTTTATAAGAAAAACAAGGAGTTTAATGATGAGGTCAGCAAATTTTTGAAGGAAAAGCCTCAAGGACATAAGGGAAACCATAAAAGACTCTCCTAGCCATTCAGAGAATGACAGATGTGCATTTTGAAAAGGTGAAATATTTTGTTTCTAGCTCAAGTCTCGTTAAAGGTACTTTATGACCGAATTGTTAGGGTTCCTGTTAAGGTTATCGGAGATTTTTGTTTGTACACTTGTTCAGCTCACGAAGCTTCCAGCTCATTGGAGAGTATGGTGATATGCGTTGTTTATGAAGAATTAGAGAGCAGGGGACATGTTCTTTAAGAGATGAAGAATGTTGGGAGACAGGGACCGTAAAAACAGAGCACATCTCTTGGTTAATTAATGAGCCATCTGCGCAACAAGAATCCAAAGCTAGCTCGTTCAGTGTATTCTCCTCCAAGATACCTCAACCAAAGCAGATAGAAGACATGTGTCAAGACTCAGAAAAACATCATGCTACGAGGAGGACAGATTTTGGGTTTTGAGTAAATTAAGACCATTTGTAATTACAGTTCAGCAATCATGTAATTAATGAATTAGTTATACAGTAGATAAGGATAGTGAATAGCAACCTTCGATGCTCCCCTCATGCTGGAGGAGGAAGCTCGAGGTGGTTAAGAATGTAGTCCTATATATGAATCAAACTGGGATGTAATAGAGGTTGGATGTTTTTTGGAAAAAACAGAGTTTATATTGGCTTATGTAAAGACTTGTTACAGTAATATAAGAGACTACTTTGTTCTTCTCAGGATTCATACTTTGTTCAGATGCTCAAGATGTATGTGGCTTTGTCTTATCCTTTATGTTTTACAGCTCTATAGATATACAATCACTCTGAATTCACCTAGTTGCTCAGATTTTCTGTGTATATTTATGAGTTGAGGTTCATTTGAGAAATGTTTTGAGTGTTTAGACTTTACATGCCCTGACTTCCATGAATGAGTAGTTTATAGTTTACTGAAATGGTGTTTGACTCCATGAGCCCAATGGAAAAAATCTTATATTGTCTGTCCAACCAGCAAGTTTATTAAGTTTTTTCATTTCAAGAGTTAGCCCTCTTAGTGTTAATCATGATCAATAGTTTGTTTTGAGAGAGCCCTCTCAGGTTAGGGAGGCTAATCCTTAGCCAAGAGTCTGGTCTGAAATAGTTACATAGAGTCTAACTGATTAGCAGCCATCAGTACATGATTTTGTGATAACACTGTGTTTGGTGCATTATGGCTTGTAAGGCGGCAGACACGGCTTCCTATGGACAAAGGATGATAACCTAGTGGGGTCTCCCCATATACTCGACGGTACGTGGGAGCACAATTCCGTACTAGAGCACTATTGAGTCACAGAAGGAGGAATCACCCAACCTCGAGAGGAAACAAAAGTGACTAGGTTTAACGACACCAGAGCACGTCTCTAGCCTAGACCTCTAAATGTGTGTGTTATGTTCCAATGCGTTGTTAGATTTATTCAGTTCATTTTAAAGTTGATCTTGGATTATGTTTTAGTTTTCAGGCCTTACCGTATGTATATAACAAAACATAGGATGCAGCTAGAATGAATGAAATATCCTTTTTCTTTTCGATGAACACCTACCTATGGGAGTGTAGAGAGATCATTCTCAAACCAAGAAAACCAAGGCAACAAACAACCACTCAATGCAAACAGACATCAAACACTAAAGTGCACGAATACTACTAATGAGAGATTTAATCATTCACTTTTCAATATGCAAATTGAAATGAAAATTCACTTTCACTTTCGCATGCTAGATGAAATGCAATCTTTTTGATTTTGATGCCTCTAATCTAAAGAAACCAATAAGCAACAAACAAATGTGAAAAAACGGTTGATCCAAACAATTGTAATATATGTCTGGGTAGTGAAAAGAAATTGAAACAATGCCAAGATTGGTCCAATAACAATCACCAAACAATCAACCAAAAGTAAGCAAGGGGAAGGCTCAATCCGATCCAACAGCAAGCAACAAACGAATCTTTGCAAATAGGCAACCAAGCGAAACTGATCCAAAGGACTTGAAACAATAAAACTAGGTCACAAAGCAAAAGACAAGATTCGTTCAACAAAGCTCACAAGAGAGTGCCTCAACCTCTAAACAGTGAAAAACAAGTCATCAAACAAGTGAGAACAGCTAAGGACTAGCAATATTGACGGATTCAGGAGGCAAAATTGAAAAATTCAATTCTACAGCAATTAGAACGGGCAATACACTAGCAACAAAGCGATGATAAAGAACAATACGCAGCAGCAAAGCGATGTCAGTGTGGAAGTACACGCCTTTTCCGCGATGGTCCGATTTATAGAACCGTTGCGACCATTAAGCGTAATTACGCGATGAACAGGATATTACAAAAGAGGTGACACGATGACAGCGCGACTGTTAAATTAAAAGCCGCGATGATGTTCAAAACAACAACATGAAAACCAAAAACTCCCAAATCAAAAACAATCAATCTTTAAGCAAACAAGGACATTTCCCAGGTCAGGTCAGGAAACTCAGAAATATAGATAACTAGTTCCCAAACTTCAAAAGAGAGCAAAATAAAAACCAAGACAAAAGTAAACAAGAAAAGAACAAAGGCCAGCTCCCCAACGGAGTCACCAATTTGTGATGCAGGAAAGTGTTCCCTCTGCGGACAGAGGCAATCCCTCTAGCCCTAGAGTGGGTCTAGTCACAAACAAGGACAGATCAACAATAGCTTTCCTTAAACAGTCATAGTTGGAGGCCTACCTCAACCGATGGTCGATGGAGTTCCGTTGCGCTGCTCTAGCTTCCACTTCCTTCTCCTAATGAGTAATCAACCTGAAACAATGCAAAGGAAATACAACAAAGCACGTAACCGGAACAACAAATGATCTATTTACTCATAAAGTCAAGAAGTCATGAGCTATCAAGTACATTTTATACAAGACATATGAAAAATCATTGATTGCATTAATTATGAAATAGAGTAAGCTTACAACCAAGGTCTTGACGTCACAAGCCTTCTCAGAGGGATCCATCCAACATGTTCCTCAAGCATTCACTCTTGAAAATGGGTCTCCCAACATACAAGTCTCTCTCACTCACAAGTTTTACACAAGATCAATGGCACTTCACAACCTTCCTCAAGCTATCAACAAAGCCACACTTGTCACACTCACACAAGCTATCTAGCAAACTCACAGTACTATCAACAACACTCCAAAGACTAAGAATTCTAAACTCGCAGCCCATAGCAATGGTGAGAGTTTAAATAGGAGAATGAGTCTCCATGAAAGGTGGGAGGATGAGCTTATCTCCAAGGAAGGTAGCACAAATGACAAAACATCCATGCTAGAGAAAGGAGGGCGACATAAACTAGGGCAACAACCAGGTCTGGAGTCATGTGGAAGGCTGACTGTTGGAACAAATTCGCCCAATCTAGATCTTGACGGGCACATAACTGGTCTTCCGCGCTGACATCGCTTCTGAATAACATAGCTAGTCATGTCATTGTGGGAAACTATAAGCAACGGTTGCGTTGGCACATGAAATTCGACCATCGCGAGAATCACGTGTACTTCCGTGATGGAAGCGCTTCTGGACTATTTTTGAGCGCCCTTCAACACGTTTATTTGGCCAACAAATGCGATGATGCAGAAACCTTTGGAAAAGTGGGTCATTTGGCAACATTAGAGAGCATGAGCATGAATGATTTTGGACTCATGACACAGTAGGAAGACTGGGATAAAGACAGTGACAAATTACTGTGTAACAACTGGCCATATAGTGGCACTGACTTTCGTGGAGATCCGGAAATGCTGCTGCTAGATGGAAAGGATTTTGATGATGAAGGTAAAAAATAATTTTTTTATTATTTTTGATATATATGTGTTTATAACATTTCGTTTTCTTAAAGCAGATGTTGGACCAGAGCGTCCTGTTGGGATGTCCCCAATAGCTAGGCGCGTCGCCTTCTAGTTTGATGTTGTTGCTCCTTATCAGAAGGGAAGTGAAGACAAGGAGAAGATCATAAGGAACCTTGAGGGGTTGACTCATGGTATCCCAAAGTATGCTCGGGTGGGAGACATTCCTCGCTAGTACCAGAGACACACAGAGGGAGTATCGGATTGGATCCACCAATTGCTGACTCGTGTTACACGAGCCGTGTCATGCTACCATGATCATCATGATAATTAGTTCCTAGGTCCAACATTTTACATTTTTGAGGTCTACGTGCCACGGATATATGAGGCTTGCGAGACGCCGATGTTATTTTGGACACACATATTATTTTTTGGGGTTGTGATGTATCAAACATTATCACCATATATATATATATATATATATATATATGCTATATTTTCTTGCTTACTATGGTAAAAATGATTTGTTTTATCTTTTCACATGTTTTGTAAATGTCTACACATAATTAGCTAATGCATCTGTCAATGTATTCATGCATCTAGGAATATGATGATATGTAATGTAATCAAAATTCCTTTCTAGGAGACGAATACAGAGATACATTCTCAATATATGAGGGTTTCTGACGAAATATTTCCTGTTGAGTTGAAGGACGATAAGCTGTGAATCCAGGTTGACAACCAACTCTCAAATGTCAAGAGTAATGGATTTTGACAACATTTTGATGAACGCACTGTATTCAACAATGTTGTTAGTTGTGTGACCTAAATAGATACCTTGAAGATCAATCAACTCACCGTGAGGGTCATAAATAGCCCACGCTGCGGATGATAGGTTCCGGGTACTACGAAAAGCACCATCAGCGAAATCGATGTGGGGAGTCATAGACATCTGCAAAGCAGGGAAAACATAGTAAACAGGAAAGCTGTTTGAAAACTAACACACCAAACCACACTGCACAAAAATGAATGACACACTAATGTACACAAGTAACCATGCAAGATGACCTAAGCATAGTACTTCTTGAGGTAAAGCCCATTTCGAGGCTTGTCCAGAGGATTGCCTTCATAATCAATAAGCTCATAGGCCCCTTTTTGAAAAACACGTTTCACAATGTAGGGCCCATTCCACATGGGATCAAACTTGCCTACCCCCAGCTTATCATTAGCTTGGTCATAGAGTAAAACCAAATCACCCTTAGAGAACACACGGGGGTAAACTGACTGATCGAACTGTGACTTGACTCATTTCTTTTGTGCTTTGATAACCAGAGCAGTGAGATGATGAGTCTCATCCAGTCGTTCTAAATATAAGAGGCACTCTTCCTGAGGTGATTTTCCAGGGAGAAGCTCGATAACTATCTTGAGTGAAGGAATCTCGCATTCAATCGACAACATTACTTCCAGACCGTAGACAAGCTGGAATGGTGTGCAACCAGTTGTGTCTTTGGTCAAGGTTCGTTAAGCCCACATAGATGAAAAGAGCATGAGATGCCAATTTGACTTGTGCATCCCAATAGTACGCTAAAGCATTGTAACCAAAACCTTGTTCATGGCTTCAACTTGGCCGTTAGCCTGAGGGTAATACGGGGTTGAACCATCGTCGTACAAAACCAACGCGGAGGCCAGCTCAACCATCATGTAATCTTAGAAATGGGAGCCATGGTCTTTGATAATGGCTTGAGGTACACTGAACCTGGAAACAACATGATTGAAAATGAATTGAGCCATCGTTTAATCATCTGTAGAATATGTAGGCATCACTTCGGCCTATTTTGTGAAATAATCCACAACAACAATAATATAACCATGCCCCATGGATGAACAAGGGTTACATGTCATATAGTCGATGCTCCATTGGCAAAAGGACCAAAGGTAATGACAGGGTGTAGGTGAGTGGATGGGGTGCATAGCTTGCGGTGGTAAATTTGGCATTCATGGCACTTGTGAACAACAAGGATGCAGTCTTTAAAAATGGACGGCCAAAAATAACTAGCACGAAGGATTTTTTAAGCGGTAGCATAGCTAGACATATCACCGCCATATGCCCTGGAATGGTAGTCATTGAGAACTCTCTCAGCCTCCTCGAGAGTAAGGCATTGACGAAGAACTGAATTGATGTCGACATGGTATAAAGTATTGCCAATAATACAGTAGGGTTGGGAGTGATTCCGAATCCATCGACGATAATCCTTAGTCAACATGGACCGAAACGTGGACGTTCAGAGATACATGATGATATCACCGTACCACGGGTATGGGGTGGTAATCAGGAAAAGAGTCTTATCCAGTAGCTATTCATCTGTACCAGTAGGGAGAGATCTAGAAGGAAGGGAACAAATCAACTTGGCAAAAACTAGTGACTTCTTAGATTTGGTAGTAGTAAATACCAAATCAAATTCTTGCAGGATGACAATCCATTTAGAATACTTGCTCCCAACAACTGACGAGTCAAGATGTAGGTCATGGGGTTACATTCAGAAATCACAGTAGTAGTGCATAAGAGGATGTAGTGCCGAAAGCGTTGAACAACCTTGACGACAACCAAAGCCAACTTCTCGACATGGGCATAACGCATTTTGGTGTCGAAGAGATTACGACTAAGGTAGTAGATAGAATGTTCTTTGCCTCTTTGTTGTCTTGGACCAAGACCATAACAATGCTGCTAGGGGCTGTAGCTAGGTAAAGGAAGTAATCTCGATGATAATCTGGGGGATGCAACAAAGGAGAATTTAAGAATACAACCTTAAGGTCATCAAAATAATTTTGGGAAACCTCATCCCAGACAAGGGGCGTTCCTTGTTTTGAGCAACCGGATAAATCTTGTAGCTAGCCTAGCATAATTGGGTATGAAACGACGGAGAAAATTTTCCTTTCCTTGTAGGCTCTGGAGTTGGTGCAATGAAGATGGAGGGGGTAAATTTACAATGGCCTCGACTTTAAGCAAATCAAGGTGAATACCGTCCTTGGAAACGATAAATTTGAGGAGTGATTTGGATTCTATGAAGAAAACACATTTATGCGGGTTTAATCGAATGTTGTAGTGTCTACAACGAAGAAAAATCTGCCGAAGATGGGTAGGGTGATCTTGGCGCTTACGAGAATGAGCGAGAAGGTCATCCAAGTAAGGCTAGACGATGTTGCGAATATCATGAAACGCATAGGACATTGCCCGCTGAAACGTAGCTCCAACAATTTTGAGGTCGAAAGGGAGCTTTTTGTACCTGAATGTACCCTATGGACAGATAAAAGCTATCTTTTCTTGATCGGTTGGTGAAATGTTAATCTGGTTGTAACCAAAAAATCCTTTCATAAAGGAAAAAATTTCGCTCCCAACACATTCGTCAATGATCTGATCAATGAAGGCAGTGGGGTAGTTATCCTTAGGATAGGCATGATTGAAATAACGATAATCAACACAAATGCAGATCGTGCCTTTTTTTTTTTCGTCACCTAGACAATATCTAACACCCAGTCTGTAAGAGGGATCAACTAGATGAATCCACCTTTGAGAAGTTTTTCGACTTCACCATTGATAGCGGCAGCCTTCTTAGGGTGCACTCGGTGGAGCTGTTGGCGAATGGGCTTCGCATGAGGATAAGTTGGTATTTTGTGCACAATAATGCTAGGATGAATGCGAGGCATTCATAGGACTATGCAAACACATCATGAAATTCTTGAAACAGAAAAGTATAGGTCTTGATCCCATCCGGAGAACAAGTTACCCCGATATGGACATGTTCAACGATACTAGGTTGGACAGAAATATCAATCGGCATAGTTTGGTTAATATTAACCAAATTTCCTTCCCACCATACTTCATGAGTCATGATCGGTGGCGGAAGCGGGAGGGAAGGAAACGGAGAAGATAACTCTCCGAGACTGGTAGATGTGACCGCCGAGCGAGGAAGGAACGAGGAACGATGATGAGTATCATTCCAAGGTGGTTCCTCAAGAGACATTACTTCCATGATACCTTCGTTAGCAAGAAAAGTCTCGGCTAAGGGATCAAGAGATTCCAAAGCGCCAAGCCATGGGGATTGAGAATACATATCAAGAGAGGTCTTTGAAACAGGAGAATTAGAGGATGTGAAACTTGAGGCCGAAATAATCTCCACGTAATTGATTTCCGCAGGACTAAGTGGCATAACCTCGCCCCATGTATCAACAAGATCTAGTGAAGGTATGACCCAAGGGTCAGATTTGACCGAGATCATGTTGATAGAGGCAACATGAGGAGGTGGGAGCGGAAAAATTCCCAGCAAGGTAGAATCTTTAGAAAGACTTGCCCCCACACTCTCTTAGGGAGCACTAGTGTGCTTGACGTACTAAACATTTCCATCTGAGGAGGAAGAGGCAAATAAGGACAACTGGTCGACAGTGACAATCTTCCCTTGATGGGGAAAACGATTCACGTAGAATAGGGAGGAGGATACAACATGCATGGCATGGGTCCAGCTTCGCCCGAGCAGAAGATTACAATTGAGATTAATGTCGACAATCTCTACCTCGACTTGTACTGTCTTGTCCTCCAGAGTAATGGCAAGGTTAGGTAAGACACCGAAGGGCCGCGAATCATGCCCACCAAAAGCTTCCAAAGGGTTTGGGGATTGGTTCAAAGTAGGAGAACCAATGGTGTTGCAACATGCGATTGACATGATGCAGGTGGAAGCACCTTCATAGATGACAGTCCTATGGATGGTCTTCTCATTGATGATTACCTAAATGAGAAAGGTAATCTGATGAGGCAGGCGCGGAACATGGTTCTCTAGATCAAAACATATCAAATTGGAATTGGTAGGATCAATACCCCCAATAGCCGACAACAAATATTTCCACTGTGATGGGTAGCTTTGGAGTACCTCGAGAGCCGACATAGATGACGGTGCCTGAGCCAAATCCTTAATGATATTATAGTGCTTAGCGGCTCGAGCATTGGAATTGTACAAGGATTTCCTTAACGCACCTTGAGAGGGTGGCCGTATAGCGGAATTAGGGTTAGGGTGCTCGATATGAAGAGGGACATAACTCGGGGCAGAAGAAGAAGGGGTGGCCTCTTTCTCTTTCCTGATGGTCAAAGTAGGAGTTTGGTAATCTTTTGATCTAGTGGCCACATTAATAGGTGTACTCATCATGAACACTTGAAATCCTGAGGAAGCATATAATTCGGGTTGGTCTACCATTTGGGTCAGCTGAGATGGAAATGGATCTTTTAGGACATCTGGGGTCCCTTTGAGCAAATGACTAACTTCGAATCGTCGAGGAAAATCCTTGGTATAGTGATCCTCCTCGCAAATGAGGCATGAATTCTTAGGTTTCTTTTGTGAAGAATCACCATTAGACGACTTAGGAGGACCCTGTTTTGGGGCATCGACTTTACCCTTTCCTTTGCCTTTCTTATTACCTTTCGAGGATTTGTCCGTTATGGTAGACTGGATAGCGTGGACCTTTGAGATTTTACTAGGGCCAGGTGGATTCTGGGAGGAACTATTGGAAGTAGTGTTTGAGACCAACTTCTGTTTGGAAGAAGATTTAGCAGGGGTCTGGGACACTGAATCAATGACTCCATCAAGAGGGGGTGTAGCCTGCGACTTTGATGTTGTGGGATTGGATGATGGTTGTGGAGCATTGGGTATTAACTCATACAAAGTGCCAGACTGAGAGTAAACTAGATCTAAGTATTGGGCACGAGCAGTGGCTTTTTCTTTAGTAATGCACCCACCCATAGCTATATCGCGAGCAATTGGAGCCACAAATGACTTAGTGAACCATTCGGTGAGAAACTAATCAACAATCTCGAATTTGATAAGGAAACATCTATGTCTCCATTCATGGATGTGATCGAAGACATGAATTGCAGTATCTTGATTAAGCGATGTGAGAAAATAGGTGTTAGTTTCATAGCGAACCGACATCTGGAAATGCGTGAGGAAATCCATGGCTAAAGAGTTAAAGTCATGGTTAGTACTTCGAGGAAGCTTGATGTACCACTTGGCTACAACACCTGTGAGGGTTCGTTGGAAAAGACGAAGATGAATAGAATCGTCAACATAAGAATTTGAAGAGCACCAGAGGTGATATGTCATCACGTGGGCTTGAAGATATTCTTTTTCTTTTCCATCGAACTTAGGACAATCACTCAGGATATTGGACAGAACCAGAGACTAGTATGGTGAAAGACAAATTGGATCATTCGTAAGGCGAGACACATCTGGAAACTCTAGTGTGGCCAGGAATGGCAATTGAGTATTAAAAGGCATTGGAGGTCAGTAAGCGGGTCCAACTGGAGGAGCCCATCCCTGCTGGTAAGGATTTTGGCCCCATAGTGGGGGATTTTGGCCATATGGCATTTGATTCTACCCCCATTGTGGGTTACCTTGGCCATAGGGAGTATTTTGTCCTTGAATACCTTGGAACTCTCCAGTCATAGGTTGCTGATAAGAAACATACGGGTTAAGATGCTGTTGAGTCTGTTGACCTTGGACATATGGGTATTGTACCTATTGTCCTTGAACATACATGTTGTGAACTTGTTACCCTGAATAAGAGGATTTTGGACCTGCTGCCCTTGGGCATAAAGATTGTACACTTGTTGCCCTTGGACATAGGGATTCTGTACCGGCTGCCCTTGGCCAAAAGGATTATGGACCTTTTGACTTAGGACATTAGGATTCTGTACCCGCTGCCCTTGGCCAAAAGGATTATGGACCTATTGACCTAGGACATTAGGATTTTGGGCCGACTATTGCAGGACTTGACCCAGGCCTTGTCCTTGCAATGGTTGACCCTGTTGATATGTATATAAGGGTTGCTGCTGCCTGGGTTGGTTCTACTGCTGCAAGGGTTGGCATTGCGGCTACAAAAGTTGTGCCTGGGGCTGTAGAGGTTTGCCCTGCGAAGACATAGGCTGGGAGGTTTGTGGAGCATATTGCATCTACTGCTGCACATTTTTCTACAACTATTGCTAGGGTTTCCCCTGCGGTTGTTGCAGTTGACCTTGCTGCGAGATCATTTTCCCTTGCTATTGCGTGGATGGTCCTTGTTGCAACAAAGGTTTGCATTGTTGCTGTAGAGGTTGTCCTTGCTGTTGCAAGGGTACTTGAACAGTGCCTAGAAAATTCCCGAACTAAATCTGGCCATAGCCACGCTGGAAAGTGGATGAGCTAGGCTGAGTGTACTGCCTAGACTGAAGGACGTTAGGAAGATTAAGAATTCCTTGAGAACCATATGGAACGTAAGGAGTTTGGTATTGAACTTGAGCCTAAGGCTGTTGATACTAGAAATTTCTTGACCCAGACGGACCAATGATATTTCGAACCTATTGGTACTGGACATTTCTCAATCCAACAGGAACAACATGGTTTTGAATAACACAAGAAGAAGGCTGGTTCATACCAAGCATGTGAGCCTGTGAGCTACTCACATTGGTGGCGCCTGACACCATAGAAACATTCAGATTCTTCCCCCCAGGTGGTGGCACAACTTGGCCACTAACTGGAGGGATAGAGGAACTGACAGAGACCGCCGGTTGAACCGGATGGGTAACTGAGACGGACGATACAAGAGGGTTCAGAATGGTGGGTTGCACCAGGATTGAGGTAATGACCTGTTGGGAGGTCGAGTTTGTGACGAATAGACCTCTAATAAGCATGGTGCTAGATGCCCAAAAAGGGTTATGGTAAAGTGATGAGGCATTAGGTGTACCTAAAACCAATTTTGCCAAGGATACATAATTAGGCGACAATTCCCGATTCACACTAATAGGAATGCTCCCTGTATAGGGGAAAAATTTAGGAGGAAAAGGATGTTTGTCCTCCTTGACAGTGTGTGGAGTAGAAACTTCTGTCTCATCTAGAGAGGTGACTGGAGCATCACCTTTGGGTTCCATAACTGGGAACAAACGACGGCAAACGATCGAAGAGGTACGAGGGGATAATTCCAAAGGAACACCCGACTGATTTTATGGAATGTACAGACACTGTGGTGATATCACAACAGGGTCGAACAAAGGATTCAGAGGATAGATAACTAGTCCAAGCTGACCGTCAGTGGTCAATGAACTCTCAGGAGTTTGAATGGGATTGTCTGGACATTCCGGGCCAAAATGAGCAGGTGATACAGTATTTGAAGTAGGTGGAGGATGAGATGACAAAGGTTAAATGCTCAGAATGATTCCGAGTTCAACACCTTGGTCCTCGAGTGACTCTAGTAATTTAGGAAACGACTCCTCAGGAAATCTTTCAGACAGAGGAGAGGAAGAGGAACTAGGTGAACTAGATGGTTTAACGACGATGACTTTGTCTTAGTTAACAAGAAAAGAGAGAGATAAAATTCAAGGCTTTAAAGTTTTCTTTAAGGGAAACTCATGATTTGGTCTAGAAAGGACTAACAGGATGTTATAATATCGTGGGAAATCAATTTATTAAGATGCATAAATAGATTGGTGCTATTTCATGTTTTAAGAGTCGAGAAAGAAACGAAGATGACTCTATCACTTTCGATTGGAAACAAGCTCGAAAGGACAAGCGCTCGAATGATATTTTAAGTTTAATGAGTAAAAAAGATCAAATGATTGCTTTGGATGGTCTAGGTGAAAAGGATTACCAGGAAACTGTGAACTACAGAATACCTCCCGGCGAACCGAGAAGTACGGGTAGGAAATCTCCCCGAATGTTGTGTTCGGTGCATCATGTTTGCAAGGTGGCTGAATTGGCTTCCTATGGATAAAGGATTGCAGCCTAGAGGGGTCTCCCATTATATACTTGATGGTACGGGGAGAAAAAAATCCGTACTAGCACTGTCTAGTGTCGAAGCTAATGACAACTGCTAGGTTTAAAGACACTGAAACGCGTCTCTAGCCTAGACCTTCTAGATGTGATCGTTAGATTTCAAATGTGCCCTAGGATAATAGAGTTCATTTTAAAGTTGATCTTGAGTTATGTCTTAGTTTTCAGGCCCTAGCAATGTGACTCAAAAAACCCTAAATGCAACTAAATGAGACAAGACCCTTTCAATTCGATGAATTGTCTACACAAGAGAGGGTAGAAAACACACAATCAAATGCAAACAACCAAGCAACTAAAAGCAAAATGATCTTTCACTACTTCACTTTTGTGAAAATAAACTAATGAAAAATACATTCCAATTCCTAATTTCATGACAAGTACATTTCTAAATAGTCCTTCCAAAAGCAAAGAGAGTTCTTTTTCTTTTCAAATGCCAATGCAATCCTAGTCTTCAATGATGCTAACTACTGTAGCATACTGATGCAACAAACTAGAATTTTTAAACTTTTCTTGAAACGATGAAATGAATATTTCTCATACAACACTTCAATGAAAAAGTTTTCGAGACAATTATCTCTTCAGCGAATGAAAACACGAAAAGAGAGTCTCTTTCAAACTAATGAAACACTGACTTTACCAAAAACAAGACAAGAAATGTGATCCATGCCAGAAAAGAAACGTTTAAACAAGAAAACAATTTTTTTTTGAACTTGTGTAATGGAGGTCAAATCCGTAGTAGGACCGCAAACGAAATGCAAGGAGTAAATGCACCAAATTGACTTATTGAGTTCACAATTAGCTGAATAGATGAAAATCTAGATGCCCTAGTTCCACTAACCATCTAATGACACAAGAAATCAAGAGGAAAGATGACAAATCAACAAGCAAACAAACCAAATGAAAAGAAACTTTCTAGTCAGGGAGAAGATGGTCTAAAAGGCTTACAGGGTCGAAATCATGAGAGAAAAACACACTGACCAAGATTTGGGGCAAACCCTAGTCTTCACTTACAGGCATCGATGCGAATGCGTAACTGACAACCAGCGCCAAAAGGGGGCTGACACAACTATTTCTCAGCATATCGCGCTGATCGACGCAATTTTCAGTGAATTAAGCGCGTTGAGCGAGGAAGCCAAGATTTTTTTTTTTAAAACTGGGACCAGACTTGCTACTATGAATTTTAAACTCAGACTAGTAAGCAAAGGAAAAAAATAGAACCAAAGGGAAATAGTAGAACTAGAAAATTTCATACAAAACCATGAAATTCCAAGGAAACAAACAAAAGGATTGGCTCCCTAGTGGAGTCGCCAATTTGTGGTGAAGTAAAATTATGAGTGTGGACACAAACAATTCCTATAGCCCAATAATGAGTCTACCCACAACCGATACATTCTATGGAAGATTTCCTTAGGTTAGAACCAATTAAGAGGGCCTACCTCTTAGTACACTTATCCCATTTGATTATGACCTTGCTTGCTTGCTCCAGCTATATCTCGTTTCCTTCTTCAAACACCTGAAACAAGTAAACAACAATAAAGAACAATCGTGATAATAGACAAATTTTCATTCAACCTATTTAACAAGTCAAGAAACATTAAGCCATAAACATGTAAGATGACACATTATGTAGGAAATCAATCGATAGTTGCATATATATTTAATCAAGAAGAGATTACAACCATTGTCTTGATGTTGCTGTTCTTCTTCGACAAAACCAGGTTCCCACACACTTCCGTTAGCATTCCATGATGGCCTCAACAATGATAGTTTTAAGGCTCCTCCCTTTAGGCTTCACACTAAACGAAATTCACACTTCTCCCTCACACAACTAGAGAGCTACAACTATGAATAGCTTGCTATTTAATCCAAACTTAATTAGCACCAACATTAACACTAGCTTGTGGTTGGGAAAAATAGAGGTTTATATAGCATGAATGGATGGGAGATGGATCCTCTTCTCATGTGAGAAGGTCTTATCTCTTGAGGTAGTTCCATCCTTATAGGGAAAAGGATCCCAAATTGACATTCTCGACCCTATTCGGCCAGACCATTTACTAGACTTTCGTTACAAAGCTTCTAGAGCTGGAAGCTTCGGCTCCTTATTTAAATTTTTTTCCATAAGAGGATCGACATGACTGGAACAATGTTCAATCACTCTACTTAGTGCTATGGACAGTGTTAATCCATGCATATCGGTGTGGGGAGGACAACGGTCATTAGCACCGGTCTTGTAAACTGGGAAAAACAAAATATTTTCGGGAAATGGTGCAAAAGGGAATTGTTCTGCTCATGAAGAAGGAAACAATGGGAGTTTCTTCATGAATGGAAAGCATGTAGGGTTCACTATAGAGGTCCTCCAGGATCAAGGAACGGGGAGTACAGGGACAGTGACAAAATGCTGTGTAGCAACTGGAATATTGTTTAGGAATTTTCATAAAGAATTTTGAGAAGTTGCACTACTGTACTCCTGAAATCATCTTTGTGGGAAGGAATAAACTGTTGCTATTTATTTTATGAGCTGAGAAAAGTACATATGGTATTTCTATCTTTATACCTTTGTTTTGTTCATGAATAAATAGTGAAATTTTCTTTTAATATTGCTTATTATTTGGTATTTAAAGAACAATGTTACATGTATTCACTACTGATCATGCTGCCATTGATATTTTTATACATGTTGTTAGCCTCATGCTACAGCAGGTTAATCATCTTTCATGATCGACATTTTTACATGCCAAATATGTCGTTCTATGCATGCTGCAATGCTCCATATTTGCTACAGATGGCCAAAGAACTGTCCATGAAAGCGTGCTAGTCTAAAAGCCACTCCTGTGTTCCAATTCTTGGTAAGCAATTCATTTTTAGTTTGAGGCAGTTTTTTTAGTTGGAGGATTTCAAGCGAGGCATGTCTAACTTCCCCTTCTTCCTCTTTTCCCAAATCTCTCACTAACTTCCCCTAAAAGAGGTCAAGATCTGCTTGATACCTCTTAGTTTCATCATTCTCCATATCATTTGCCTTGGTGAAGATCTGCTTCACTCAAGGAATGTTCACACTTCTTCTATCAGTCATTTTCCCCCATTTGATAGCCTAAGACATCATACTTAGCGCTTTTTCTCATCATTGTCATATTAACTATTAACTTTACTATGTAGCTCCCTATCTATTTCCCCTTCCCCTACTAAAGCTATGTATATTACTCCCCTATATACATATCCCCTCCCCCTGGTTGAAAGATAACCATATACATCCTCGGGAATTGCTAAGTTTATCAGAAACTCAGCAAGAACCCACACTGCCCTCCTCTAACCATCTTCCAGATGCATTTCGGACTCCTTCTGATGCATAGAGCCCTTCATCACTCTATAAAACCCCTCTAGTGTTTTTTGATTCCTTCACAAAGCATAAATTCCCTTCATATGTATAAAAAACCATCTTTTGGCCTTGTTTCTACCTTTTCCAAGGCACAAACCCTTTTAAAGGCCTAAAATCCTTCTCAAATCCATTTGAAATCCTCCCAAGTGCCTTTGGAATCCTTCCAAGGCATGAATTCCTCCTTTTTGGGCCATCAGACCCCTTCCGATGCCTTATAAGCCATTTAACATGCCAAAGGAGACCCCTCCGAATTCATTTGCCTTGCCTTTTTTTATAATAAATTGCTCCGATGTAAAAAAGAGTCTTTTGGACCCCCTCCGATGCAATATCGCAGTCGGGAGGGAGGTCTTGTGTTGAAACAACAACATTTTTTGCATGTCCGATCAACAATGGCCGATGCGATATCGCTTATCGGCATATCGCAAATATTCGGGGTTAAGGCATGGGTTATAATGGGCCGCCGATCGCCGATATGCCGACTGGATCACAGCCGTCCATCGCCCCCACTCATCCACGGTCTGCATCATTTCGGCGATCGCCCATTTCGGCGATCGCGCATATGTAAATCTCATGTCCCCGCCGATGCCGAAGCGCCGACTTAATCTCCGCCGTCCATTTGGGCCCTCAGATCAACGGCCCGTTTTTGATCGCATCGCCCCATATATTGCTCCGACTGGCCGGAGCCGAAATAATAATAAGGCACGACATATAAAAGTTTCAGGTCCGAAAGGAGCCCTTTGTACAACAAAATGGGAGTGCTCCGATATTCCGGAGCCGAAATACAATAAAGCAGAGCTTAATGAATATCGGGTCTGAAAGGGGTCACTATTGTAGGTTCCATATACCAGGCCCGAAAAGCAATAAAATGCAGTTTTGAAGGATTTCGGGTCCGCACATTTCAGAGGTTTTATATGGCCGCCCCCGGTCTGCCCTGATGCCGATATTGCGATTTAGTGCTAGCCGTTGGATCGGCCCGCGCCGGATCTAACGACTAGGATTTAATCTGGTGAACAGTTTGCCTCCAGCGCCAATTTTTCAATAAAATTCATGTTTTAAAGGTATTTCCGCCTATTTTGTGAAAAGGGCCATTTTCAAAGGTTTTACATGCGACGCCCGCGCCGGCCCAGTGATTGATCAGTTTAAAGACCATTTTGGATCGGCCAGGCGCCGATAGCATCCCAAAGGCCACGGAAAGCACTTGCAGCAGTTATTTTGCATTAAAGAGCAGAATGGGGCGGTTTTGACAGTTAAAGAGTATCAGAGGAAAGATAAGGCCCGATTCAATGTCAGAGAAGATCAGAGGAAGCGGTAAAGTGTATCAGTGGAGATCTTCCAAAGCAGATCAAAGCAGAAAAGCCCCAGCAAATGTAGCAAAGCATCATTGAGCCATAAAGGCTCACCAACTCACAGTTTTTTCCATTTAAGGCAACAGGACCACTTAAAGGCGCGGGTAAAGGGAGTTTAAGGCAGAGCACTTGCAACAGTTATTTTGCATTAAAGAGCAGAATGGGGCGGTTTTGACAGTTAAATAGTATCAGAGGAAAGATAAGGCCCGATTCAACGTCAGAGAAGATCAGAGGAAGCGGTAAAGTGTATCAGTGGAGATCTTCCAAAGCAGATCAAAGTAGAAAAGCCCCAGCAAATGTAGCAAAGCATCATTGAGCCATAAAGGCTAACCAACTCACAGTTTTTGCCATTTAAGGCAACAGGACCGGCGCGGGTAAAGGGAGTTTAAGGCAGAGTTATTACAGAACAATGTATCAAGCCACATTTTGGAGCAACGCTGTTGAGTCCCATGCGTAGTTATGGAAATGAGGACAGCACATGGCTCGAGGGAGCATAATTTATTCATTCTTATGGCTGCTGTCCCTGCGCAGCTGGTAGATAGGCATTCTTCCATTTAGTTGCAATAAATGTTAAGTTAGAAGCATTGAGTTCCCCAGATCTGCTATCAGATCTGCTGTTGTAGATATTTTGTAGATATTTTCTCTATTTATACCACCCTCTGGATAGTGTAAAGGGTTGGTTGGTTGTATTGTTTTCATTATCTAGATTTGCGCTATAAGCCTGAGAGTTTCTATAATCAAAGATGCTGGAATGCTTGTTTCTGAACTGCTGGTTGTGGATTTGATGGCTTGAATAGTATGCTACAGATTTTGGGTGTTTCTACATGACTCAATAAGTCCTTCTCGCCTCTGTTTTTCAGTTTATATGTGTCTGTGTCATCTATATATCACAATCTAAGCTACATAAAGAAAGAATAGCTCAGAATTCCTTCTATGTGCTCTGTGCTCAATTTCTGTGGTTTTTACATGTTTTCCTCTGAATTAGTGATGGATATGAATACTTTATTGATCATGTTCAAGCTATTTCTCTCATTTCTGAATGCTGTTTAGGAATCCTTCATTGCTTCTACATAGTATTCATTCACTTTCCCTCTTTGGCCGGATGAGAGATCCTTAATTGCCTCTCAAACCCTAACCTCCATTTCATCCTGGTTCCAACATTTAACATTGTGCCATGTGTAGCTATCCTGCTCTGTATTCCCCTCTTTCTACCAAAGAAAACACACTCTTCAGTTAACATTCATTGACTCCATGCCCAATGGTATGAACTTCTCATCCTTTGCATGCCAACTCTGTCTGAAGCATCAACCATCCCACCAAACTCAAACAAACCCATGTGCATCATATCTAGCCTAAAATCATCCCTAAACAAAGCTAAATCCTAAAGAGAGAGCCTTCTCTGACTGCTGGTAGGCTAGGACCTGCAGTCCAAAGACTGGTTTGTGGTTACCTCGGCCGTATTCCCTTGGGAGTCAAAGGGAACAACCTGAGTGATAACACATGTTAAGCAATTTTCTTTGATATTATAAATGCGATATGAGTTTACACATTATTTTGATTAACTATTTAATCAAACTAATCATCTTGAAATAGTTTCATTTTCGTTGGTGTTTGAACAATCTATATTGTCATTTACTAAGAAAAATCATTATAGATCACATCTAGATAAAAGTTAAACAATCCTAGGTTATAGAATAGATTAATACATATATTTTCCATTTGATTCATTGTTTCAAATATATTCATTTCACTCCACTATAATGATTTCACATTCATTCAATAACCTTTCATTGGGAAATTGGTCCCACCATCCCCAGTCGGAGCCATTACCGAAATAGAAAACGAGTTGTCTTGAGGTCTGGACTGGGTGGTTTTCCCCTGTGTTGAAGCAACAAATTTCAAGGCCTCAAAGCTCTTTGGCGCTAGAAGGAGGGCTTGCAAAATATGAATGGAAAGTAAGTCCAATCTAAAGAAAAAGCCATTTCAAGAGTAATTCTCCCACCAAATCTCCTACAACTTCCAGATCCCCTCCAGAATCTCCTACTTTTAGATCAGGATTTGTATAATCACCTCCCAAGTCTCCTAGAATACTTCTTAAGGTAATCCCTACGGTTTATACTCTAGAATCACCAGATATTACAACTTTGATAAAGAAATTGGAAAATGTCTCCATTTTAGTAGAAAAGCCTGAATCATCTATAGTTTTTGAAGGAAGTATAACTTCTATTTTTCACAGAATTGGTGTTTTAACTCGACCACGAAGTGAAAAACTTGGCATCTCACCATTTGTTTCCACTTCAATCCCGCCGAACAAAAACTTCTACATCAGATATCCTAAACATCTACTAGTGAGATTACCTCATTCTCTCATTCACCAACATCTCCATTTCTTCCTTTTTCATTTCCTTTCTCTCTACCAATCACTTCATATATTTCCATTTCCTCTACACAATCAACTAGTGCTACCTCAAGTAGTACTATCAGAGTTACTAGTTCTTCTTTCATCACATCAGCCTCCCCAACTGTTACAATGGCAGCTAGACCATGGTCCAATCCGGGAGCTGTTCAAATGCTAGCACCACTTCATCCTCTACCAAAACATCCTGAAAGATGACTTCCCAAATTCAATCTCAATGATGGGTTACCTGTGGAAGAGCACCTTCATAATTATATTTTAGCCATCAATATTAATGAGGTATATAAAGAAGACATTGTTGTTAGATTATTCTCATACACTCTTACAGGATTAGCGGGGTCTTGGTACTTTTCATTACCAACAAATTCTATTACTAGTTGGGATATTTTTGAAGAACTATTTTTGACTAAATTTGGTGATGACTGTTGAACCACATCTCTTATCAATGACCTTTCCAATTTAAAAACGAATTCAGGGGAGAAGATAAAATATTTCAATTCCAGATTTAACAAATTGTTAAAAAAATCCCATCTACTTCTAGACTTGGTGTCGATGTACAAATTGAATGGTATATTTCATATCTTCCTTCTAACATAGCAATTTTTGTAGATAGAGCTAATAAAAATACATTAGTAGATAACATGAAAGAAGTTGTGTTTGTAGAGAAGGGTATAAATGCACTAAAAAAGAAAAAATACCAGGAAGACATCAAATTAAAAAGAGTTGCATTTAAGGATGAAGCTAAAAAGGAATCACCTAAAGATCCCTTTGATATTGAAGGCTTGCAACATGTCCTCAATTTTTTTTATACCGAGTTGACAGAGATAAAAAAACAAGTAGCTGAATCTTCTTCCAAAAAACCTTTTAGAACATTCAGAAGAAATCAACCACATAATCCACAACCTCCAAACATGATCTCTAATGCAGAAATTGATGATGAAGATGAGGAAGAAGCAACATTTTCTGTTGATGAATCCCAATATGAACAAATAGCTGAGTTAAATGGAATGTGCGCATTTATTCTTCCTATTTATGATAGCGAAAATGAATATGAAGCATTACCTATTAACACAATAAGTAAAGGTCCAGTTGATCATATACAACCAATTCAAAAACAAAAACCTTCAACTTCCACTGCTAAAGATAAACCTGCTGTTTTAAAAATCCACTTCCACTTCCCCCCAAGTAATTCCATCTTTATCCAATTCTCCATCTTCACCCAGAACCTTAGTAGTTTCAGATACTATTGAGTACAATATAGTTGAGGCTATGAAGAAAATAAAAGCAAACATTTCCCTTCACAAACTCACTAGACTCAAACAACAACATAAATTTCTACTGAAATAATTGAATGAAATACGTGATTCTCCTCTTCCTGTTGCTGTGGTATCCAAAGATTCTATTGGAATGGGTAAACCTCTTGGTCATTCCTTATTTGATTCCTCAGATGCTATTCTGACAGGTGACAAGTCTAACTCACATACCCCTCCTTTTCTTTTGACTTTTGAAATATTTAATAAAGATGTACATAACTTCTTAGTAGAGTAAGGGGCTTCTTCGAATATCATGTCGTATTCAGTTTGTTTGAAATTAAATATATCACCCCAGAAAACTACGGTTCACATTGTGCAACATGATAAGGCAAAAGTCAAAGTCATAAGAGAAATGAATTCAATTCTTATTAGATTATCTTCGAATCCTAAAGTTCGTCAAATAATTGATATACTTGTTGTTCATATCCCATATTTCTATGGTTTAATTCTTAGTAGAGATTGGTCAGAAAAACTACATGGTTATTTTGTCACTGATTGGTCTCACTTATGGCTCCCATTTAATGGAAATCTGAATCAAATTATAATCAACCGAGAAAAACACATGAAACATTCAGTAACAGATTTCGAAGGTGAAAATGAGGCAGTAGCATTTAATAACAACGTTCTTGAAAACTAACCTACTGAATCATTTTTGAGAATTTGAAAGCAAAAACGTCACCATTTCTGAATTCTATAACTTATCAAATTGAAATTTTTTCACAGACAAACTTTTCCAGGTGTGTGAATATTCTAGAAAAACCATTAGTTAATTATTTATTCTAGATATTGTATTTTGATGGGTCGAAATCATGTGATGGTGCAGGAGAAGGTTACATATTGATTAATCCTGAAGGTGTGAAGAAAATGCTAACTTGCAAATTGGAATTTGAATGCATAAATAATATTGCAGAATATGAGACATTGGTCCAAGGTATGTATAAAGAAATTACCCTTGATGTTAAGTACCTTCAAGTCTATGGAGATTCAGAAATTGTAGTTAAACAAGTAAGAAATATGATGCATTGTATCTCTACACACTTGAAGCATTGTCAGTCTTTGGTTCATTCTCTCACTTCACATTTTTTAGCATTTAACATTTTTGCTTTTCCTAGAATTCAGAATGCTAGCGCTGACCTCCTTGTTAACATTGCATCAAAATTGATCCCATTTGAAGATTACAGCCCCGATACATCTTCTGTTGAGTTAATATTTAGACCATCCATTCCAAATAATATCACCAACTGGTGGGTATTCAATGATGATGAAGACAATTTAAGCTTCTTAACTTCTGAAAAATCATACGATGACCAAATAATTGATGTATATGAACACGACAATCAATTAAAACAAAAAATCGAAGATAATCCTGTACCTAAATATGTAGTTAAACTTGAGGATCTCTGTGATTTAAAAGACAGATTTAAAAGAGTTATTAATTCAAAACTACAAAGTTCAACCTTGAGATTTGAATTAATAAATCTTAGGACAGATCTTGAACCTCATAACATCAATTTAGGACTTGGTCTCTCGTCCGAAGAAAGATTATCCTTCATTCATTTGTTAAAAAAATATAAGGATGTCTTTACTTGGAGTTACAAAGATAAACATTTAACACTTCCATCATTCGACATACAATTCCTATGACATCTAAGGTTAAAACTGTCCAACAAAAATTACGAAAAATTCATTCGAACTTGGAAAATCAAATCAAAACAAAATTGAATAAACTCCTTAAATCTAAAATCATTTTTCCTGTTAGACATTCAAGATGGGTTTCCAACTTGGCACCTGTTAGGAAGAAAAACGATGATATCCGCATTTGTATAGATTTTAGGAATCTTAATAAGGCCATTCAAAAGGATAATTTCCCACTACCCACTATGGAATAGCTTTATGATCAATTGCTGGTTCTGAACTTATGTATTTCCTTGATGGTTTCTCAAGATAAAAACAAATCATGTTCCACCTAGATTATAGGCTAAAGACTACTTTCAGAACCAAATGGGGAACTTATGCCTACCAAAAAATTCCATTTGGTTTAATAAATGCAGGGGTCGCTTTCCAACGATCCATGGATATAGCTTTCAAAGGTTTGTTAAATAAAATGATTGTTGTTTATTTGGATGACATTACTGTTTATTCAAAGAACATAAATAGTCATTTGCAGTTAAAAAAAAATTGAACGTTGTAGAAAATATGGTATTTCATTAAATCCGAAAAAGTCATTTTTCACTCTTAGTGAAGGGAAACTTTTAGGATTCATTGTGTCAAAAAATGGAATTTACATTGACCCATATAGAATAAAAGAAATTTCAGAAATTTCTCCACCATATAACAAAAAAAGCATGCAATCATTTTTTGGACATATCCATTTTGTCAAAATGTTTGTCCCTGATTTCTCACAAATTATTTTTCCATTACAACAAATGACTAAGAAAGACGCAATTTTTAAATGGGTCCATCATGAAAGGCAAGCATTCGATTTAATTAAACATGCAATTATCAATGCCCCTTCTTTAAATACTCTAAATTTCTCTAATCATTTAATCTTATTTGCCTTTGCTTCTTCAACATCTTATGCCATTGTTTTGACACAAATTAGTAATCAGAAAATGGAAGCACCCATCTCTTTTTTCAGTTCAAAATTTGAGGGTGTTGAATTGAATTATTGAGAAGTAGAAAAATAGGAATTTGCCGTATATAAATATGTAAAGCATTTTAGACCTTTTCTTTTAAAAACATACATGAAAGTAATAGTCCCATTCCCAGCAGTGAGGAAATTAATAATGCAGAAAGAATTAGGAGAAAATTGGGTAACAACTCTGCAGGAGTATGATATTGAAATAAAACCAGCCAAAATTGTCAGAGGGAAAGGTTTTTGCAAACTGCTTATAGGAGAATCCAACATACCAGCCAAAGGGGATACAAGTAACAATGAACACGTTTCTGAGGTAAGTGTAATTGACGTTGATTCCCAATATGTTGATTTATTTTTTTACTTGAAAAATGGATATGCCCCTCCTGAACTCAATTATAAAAGAAGAAGAGCTTTATGATTAAAAGCAAGTCCTTATGAGATTGTGGATAATGTGTTATTTAGGAGAAACTATGATTCCATACTGTTAAGATGCCTTGAAAAATATGAAGCACAAACAGTTTTGCAAGAACTTCACGATGGACCAGCAGGTGGACACTTTGGAGGAGATACTACCACACACAAAATCTTACACGTTGGATACTAATAGCCTATTCTCTTCAAAGATACTCTCACTTACGTAAGAAAATGCAAAACATGCCAAACTACTTCTAGAAGACAATGGAAACCAACCTTGCTTATGCAACCAGTCAACATTGAATAAACTTTCAAACAATGGGGATTGGATATCATAGGTGAGATCATTCCTCATTCTTCTAAACATCATAGATATATTATAACTGCTACAGATTACTTCACTAACTGGGTGGAAGCAATTCTACTCAAGGTAGTCAATTCTGAATATGTTATTGAATTTATTGATCAATTTATGATTACAATATTTTGTTTTCCTTTTGCACTTATATTTGATAATGCATCTTATTTTTTGGGTACCATTATGATTGAATTTGCAATTAGGAGAGGTTTTAAACTCAAATATTCTGCTAATTACTATCCCCAGGGAAACAGTTTGGCATAATCCACTAATAAAAATCTCCTTAGAATAATCAAAAGAACTATAGATCAAAATCAAAGAAATTGGCACAAAGATTTAATATTTGCTCTATGGGCTGATAGGATAACTCAGAAGGCCTCTATAGGCACTTCTCCATTTAACCTAGTCTATGGGAAGGAAGCCATCATTCCATCACATTTATCTCTTCCTTCATTAGCCCTAGTTCAATTTATTGAAGAAACACCTTCTTCTTGCTTGCAATTAAGAAATTCACAAATCCTAAAACTAGAAGAAGAAAGGGAAGAGGAAAAACTCACACACACTAAACATCAACAGATGGTGAAATCTTCTTTTGATGCAAGTCCAGTCACACAAAGATCCTTCCAAGTTGGAGATCTAGTTCTCAAGTGGGACAAAGCAAACGAAGAAAAAGGGAAACATACCAAATTTAAAAAATTATGGCTTGGTCCATTTCAGATTGTTGAACAAATAAATCCATCTACTTTTATACTTTAAGATTTATCAGGAAATAGATATTCTCTCCCTATAAATCGGCTTATCTTAAAGAACTTCTTTTATTAGGAATTTTCATAAATAATAATAATAATAATAAATTTGTAAAATCACTTCCATTGCACATCCCGCTGCAATTTATTTTCCTTTTATAGATTTTGTTAATAAGATGTTAAATAGTACTCTATTGACTTTTCAAACATCTCTTGAATTTATTTTTATATTTTCATTTCGAAGGTAGGAATTTTTAAGAAGTGGTTACCAAAATTAAAAATTAGATAAAAATTATATAACTCTGAAAATCTTTTCCATTAAGTTGTAAAATCTTTAAAAAACATAAAAAATTATATCCTTTTACTCTAGTTTCACTGAAAAAGGTTATCTTGAAAAAGTAAAGACTTTCTTATGACTAAAAACTTTCAACTCAGATTTGTCCTCCAAAACTCTTAAAGAGTCAATAGTCCTCCCCATCCATTAAAAAGGGATTTTTTAGAGTGTAATTCTAAAATATAATAAATCTAAAAAGATAAGAGGTATCATCACGAGCCTACTTACCATGTTCATAGGGAAGTAATTAAACTGACATTACCACACTGAATACCGAATTAGGGTAATGGATTATGATTTTTAATTATAAGACAAGGGGTCTCATCACAAGCCAAGTTGTTCAGTTTTAATTATTACTAGTGAAGGGCATTGTCGTTATCTGGCCACGAAACTAGGATAATGGCTTTTTAGCATCAAAAAAGAAAATGAAAGAAAAATAAAATTTACCTCTAATTATTGCACTATTAAATGGATGGGATATTGGATTTTTGTTGGTTAAAAGTTAACCTGTCAAGGCTATGAATGCCTGTTGGCAGTAGTGGCTCTACCTGTGATGAACGAGTACATTTTAAGCTAAGTTGTGAAAGGATCCCTACTTTATTTTTATAAACTGATTAATGACTGATATAAGTAAATATGTGTTTTTCATTCACAAAAGGTTTTTAAAAGAAATTACAATTTAATGAGTTTTATAGTCAGAGTAATTTTATTTATCTAGATGTTTCAAAAAGTAGTTTCCAATTCCTAAATTATTTTTACTGAATCTTTGAAGAAATTCGTTATTTATTAGAGATAATTGGTTCTTCCAGTGAATCACCATTTTTTGTACTATTCAACAACCCCCATTTTAATGTATTATAAATTTGCTATGAAATTTATTATATTAAAATAGGGACCCTTCAATTTTATAAATTTTTTATAATAAAAGTTTAATACTTAGGATTTTTAATTAAAACCCAAGTATTAAACCTTGATTATCCCAAAAAACCAAATTAAATAGCTCCCGGAACCAAGACTTATTCTTAGGCTTAAAAAAACCTTAAATAATAAACAATAGGTGTTATTTGATTGAAAAATAAAATAGTTGGAGTTCTAATTCCCAAAGATTTTATGGGTTATAATCTCTGAATGACAACTTCCCCGCAAACTTTGACTTATCCTAAAGGAAAAGACTTCCCCGCATCACAAATAATACAAAGTTTCAAAGGCTCAAGACCTCTTCGCCAAACTCCATTGTGATAGCAATTAGTCTGGACACGACAGGAAAATATACATCTCAATATTAAGTCCCCGCATCCGTGACTATCATGAAAGTTGCAAAGGACTTAAGTTTTAAGCCTTAACTGTTTGCAATTGCGATTAAGCCCGGACCCATGGGGATTATTCATTGTGATTTGTAAAATCTTGTGCCCATGCAACCGCATGAATCTAAAGGTCCTGCCTCCTGCCTCCTCCCTTAGCCAATTGTGATCTGTGATAAGGCCAGATCGGCGAGGATTATCCACTGCAATTAATTAAAATATCATGTCTACACAATCGTAAAGTTCTAAAGAGTCAAACCTTATGCCAAGTGAAATTTTGATATGACCTTTCATGTCAATTGTGATATGATGTCATCAATGGCGTCAGATCCATGTCACCATCTCGTCACCTTCCATGTCATCCCGCCCATCACAGATCGCAAATTTTTAGAGACTTAAACCATATTCCTATGCCTCCACTCTGAACGTCGATTGCGATATAACCAAAACCAAACTTATCGATGAATGATCCAGATCTATCTGCTCAGATCAATGACATATATGGTTTTAGACCCCCCTGCACTCAATTTTAAGTTTCTCACAGTGTGTACGAAAAGTGGTTTTCCTATCTAAGCCCTATCTCTATGTATCTCCTCCATTCTTTCAGACTCCCCCCTTGACAAACCTCTTACAATTTCGAACCCCCTCTCAAAAAAACCACTAAGCCTCCTGTTTGTTTTGCGATATGCAATAACACATCATTCTGTCATGTCACCTGTCATCTACCATGTCACCATGACATTATCCCGCACTTCACAATTGTAAAATTTAAAAGGACATAGTTTATAACAAGTCATCCACCTTTTCGAATGCCAATTATGATGTGATTTTAAAAAATGCCCCCTTTGAATTTTATTTGGAATACCCCTGATTCTGAACCCATTGCAATTTTCTAAGTTCTGCCCCAAATTCTAATCCGATTGCAATTGTTTTATGATATTTCCCAATATCTGATTTCCGATTGCGATATACCGTAAAATCCACCTCCTCACTATGCATTCCTCTCCATGATGGTTGTATTTAGAATTTATTGCAACTCTACGTTTTTCTTGATTTCCTGTAAAAGTGATTTGTTTCAAATAAAACTCACTTATCAGTTTCATTTCTTTTCATCTTATCGATTCCTTTTTTTCTTGTTTAGGTTCATGACAAAGGAAAACAACTATGTTGATAAGTGGCAAATCAGTTCAAATAGGCAGAAAAACATCCAGAGAATTTGATGGAACAAACGAAGCTGATGAAGACAGAAAATCACTTTTAGAAACTTCTACCAAAAAAATGTTTTGCTTTAAGCATTGTTGAAAGGGTCTGTTTAAATGCCCTCAATGCTCTGCACAATAGATTTAGTTTTTTTTTTTTTTTTTTTTTTTTTTTTTTTTGCTATTTAAGCTTACTAGTTGTATGAAATAAAGGTCTTGAATTTTATGAAAAAAGGCTTACGAAAGCTCGCACTATTGTACTTTAATCATTTTCTCAATAGAATGACTGGAACATTGTTCAGAAAATTTCATAAAGAATTTTGAGAAGTTGTGTTATACAACAAAATTACCTCCTCATCAACTCAGAGGGGAAAGACATGATGATTGAAGAGAAGACCACAATTACAGGCCTTGATTCCACACTAATGCTGGTTGTACACTAACAACCTGCTTTATAAATCTTGTTACCAAGCCTGGAGGTGCGTTAGTGACCCTACTAAAGCATGTTGCTAGTTAGGGGACAACGTTAGTGAAACTAAGGGAAGTTCCAAGGGTCAAACCAACGAATTGAATCACAAATATCTAGATATTTGTCCCTAAATTTACTCAAGAAAAGCAAGGAAACATCCAAAAACAACCTATTTGGAGAAATTCTAATCTGAGAAAAGGAGGCAAATGGGAAAGAGCTGAAAAGCAGGGCAAGTTCATTGCTTTTGCCCTAGTGAACTCTATGAGGAACTTGGCAACCCTAACTTGATTGCTATATAAGCAATGAGAGGGTCATTGTGAAAGGGGTTAGAGCATTTGAAAGGATAGCCTACTAAGCTGTTGAGAACTGTCTCATATTTGAAGAAGTGAGCTAGAAGAGAGAGAGAGAGAAGCAGAAGGGGCAAAGGAATACCGATAAAACAGATGGTTGTAATCACTCTTCCATTATTAATACAGAACTGTAGTTGTGTTCCCTACTCCATGGTGTCGGTAACATTGTTCATTATGTTGTTCATTCGATACTTGTTTATATGAGTATTTGAGTTGTATGCAAATATATGTTCATTGTGTATTCATATATTGGTTTTCAAGGTTGTATACAGTGATTGTGTTTACCTTTTCTTTGTGTAGGAATTGATTTGGAGCCGGCTTTGAGGGAGTTCCTCTTGGCTGCATTGCGATCTCCAAACAAATATAGAAGGAGACTTGAGGTAATCCTCTTTCCAAACTTTGTTAATTGATATTTGTCTATGAACATGTGTATAACTTGGTTGCATCTGTAGATAATCTTACAGTCTGTCGAAGGTCCCGGGAAGGCCTTTGAGGGTAGTTTTCATTCTCCATACATCGTGCATTTTACCCCATAGCAAAATTGGCAACTCTACTGGGGACTATACATATAGTTCCTAGTTTGCCCAAACTCTTCTTGATTCTCTCCTCCTTCTAAGAGCTCCCTATTATTCAACAATCCTTTTCTGACCCACCAATTATCTTGCTGCATCTTGCTTGTATACATTCATCTCAGAAACTGATCTTGGAAACCCTCTTTTTGATAGATTTCCCACACTAACGCAGGTTAGCAGGCTACACAGAGCTTTATAAAGCATTGTGCTTGTTCATAGGGAGAGTTAGTGGGCCTACTAACTCTCTGTAGCCACTATTGCAGAGCGTTAGTCTCCCATTACCTTGATTTTCAGCAGGTTCTGTGGACCAAAAGGGATAGGAAATCTTCTCATGGGTTGAAATAAGATCTGTAACTGTATTATGTCAGCAAAATTGGTGTCCTGGAAATTTATTTTTAGGAAAAAAGTTTTGGGTTTTTTTTGAAAGAAAGACTCATCATTTTCATTCATCCTTCTATTTAACTAGTTATAAGTTGCTTCATTTTGGTTTCAAGTAGTTGTTAGGAAACATTGGAAAAAAATCTTTTGATTATGCATGTGTTGAAAGACTAAGGATGCATGGAAGAAACTATGAATGTGTGAAAAATATGAATATGTAGAATACAACTTGTTTGCATCAAATTAATTTTTTTTTCAAAGCATTGGGTTTGCATGATTTAATGAGTCAAGAGTCTCATCATATTCCATACGTCAACTCCCCTACTGAAGACAATAATCAAGTACACATAAAAATTACCTAAAATCAATCAATAACTCTTTTGAGCAAACAAACATTAGTTAGGCTAGGATCTTGGGATAAGCATGTGAGTGAACTGCCCAAGGTCGAAAACCAAACTAGTGTCATTAAACGAGCGAAAAATTCCTTCTGCACTCATACTACCGGGACCACTCCAGTAAAAGCGGAGCGAAATACGAGACAACATCGGATTGTAAGTGAAGGTAGCCTGCCTTATCTTACAAATCCTTTGGGTATTCTATGTATTGGGGGTCCCTTCGGGGATTTTGGAACTGAGTCGGGGACTCAGGTATCCTGCCCACATAGCGTGTTGTCTACGACTATGTCCCCCCCAGTGGTGTCTGTGATCTAAGGTATCTTTAGTGGCCAAACTTATAGGGACTTACACAAGGTGACTGGGACGGGCTGTCCTGGTACCTAACACGGATAGATCTACTCTATGTTCAGTTTTTGGGAGGGTGCTTGTCTTCACGAGAGTAATTGGCCCCACAATCTGAGGTTTGGGTGAAGCTCTAGAGTAACTGTAACCATACATCTGGCCATCCTTCTCTGTTATTCATTGAGATATTGGGTTTCATCTCCAGTGATCGGTGCTTATCAGACAAGGTAATTTCCCTATGTTTGTTGATTGATCTATTTAGTGTATTTTTCTATCTTTTAGGTACCTGAGTGCTATCATTTGAGACTAACAAATATTACGATAAAATTTATTGATAAAAATTAATGGTCACCGTGTCTACATCCGGCCCTCGTCGTCACTCCAGATGATTGTTAGGACTTCCTCCACTCATTGTGGAAGATCCGCCGAGTTCCATTGAATTGGATTCCCCATCTTTGGAGGATAAGTCTCCTAGACCTCACACGGGATCTATTTGGACAACCGACGATTCAAGTTTGCTGGAGGATTTCTTTACCGAAGGATTTCTTCCTCCCTTTAACCCTCCACTCACGAATCCGTTGGAACCTGTCTTGGCTCCCGTGGTACCTGTACTTCCTGCTTTGGTAGTTGGAACATTTCCATCTATCGAGTTGATGAGTAGCGAGTTGTGGAACTTTAGGGACACTTTTGGTCCTTCACCACTTCCCCAGTCGACAGTCACCACAACACTGGTAATGGCGAATCCCCTTATCCCGTTTGTCCCAGGTACAACCACTCACATGACACCCTCTACGAGTGGAACCCAATAGATGCCAGGTTCCACCCCTATGGTGCCAAACTGCATACCTTTGACAAGTTCCGCATACAGTGCTCCATATAACATTCAGTGCGACACTATGGGTGCGGTTCCCATTTACCAACAATATGGTCGGCCGCCAATGTACAGTTCAAACCCCCAGATTCATATACTTGGGGGGGTTCCAAATATGCACATGCCAGTAGGGAACATAACAGTTCCCCCTCCATTCTCAGGCATGCATGGTCAATCGCTAATTGACATGAGAATTCCCTCTGTCAATCAAGGACAAATGGTTAGTTCTGTGTCGAGCGAGAATCCTCAAGGGGTTCCCAACCAATCCATGGGGCACCCTACTCACATATTCAAATGAGTCAAGGGGGCACCACTTATACTGGGGGCAATTTCATACCCCAGTATCAAAATCCTCATGGAAATCCACTCTACAACACCATACCTCAAAGCAACTACTACACCACGCAACCCATGTATAATATGGGGAACCAAACGATGGGAGGAGCGCAAAGCTCCTCAAGTCATCCGTCATCACCATGGTCCAAGTCGGGGGCACCTAACTCTCTGCATTTTTTGGAAACATTGGATATACCCGACTTATACAAGCTGACAAACGACCCCATCTATCACAACTTACAATGGCCGTCGATCCTGCATAAGATACCAACAGACATCCCAAAGTTCAATGGAAAATAAGGGGAGGAACCGGGCACCGATATCACCACCTACCATCTTTGGTGTGTTTCAAACTCTATGGTGGATGATAGTGTCCGGTTACGTCTTTTTCCCCACATCCTCACTGGCAACGTAGCGAAATGGTATATTGAGTTACCACGTGTGCCAGTAAACACCTTTGACACTTTAGTAATGGAATTCCTAAAGCACTTCCAGCTACCCATCTGCTATGAGAATAGGACAGAGCTCCTCACTTCATTTCGTCAGGATACCGCCACCCACATATCCGATCATATACACGAATGGAGACACAGGTGGAGGTTAGTCAAATCTCTCATCCCAAAATTTCTCTTAACGGGCTGGTTCTGCAAGTCCTTACTCCCGCAAATCACTAGATATGTCGGTATAGGTGGTGCGGTCACAGAAAACTAATCCATATGCCATGCCCAACACTTAGATCTGATATATTCACAGTCTGGCGCTCTTTGCGACATAACCCCCAATTCTCCTGGTAACCCCAATGCTTCCGCCACTAGAGTGCACGCTGACGGGATTGTCGGCACAACCTTTGGGGCCACTGTAAAACAACTCAATGTTCACATTGCCAAGATGATAGTGGACCCCTCTACCAATGTGACTGCTCTTCCTGCCACTACGATAAACTCTATGTAGTCTACACAAAAATCCGGTGGCAAGAACAAGAAGAATAAGAAAAAGACCGCTCCTTATGAAGAGCAACGAATAAAGCAGCCCAACCTAAAACACAAGGCCGCTGCGCCTACTGATGAGGGAAAGAATAAACCCACTAGATATCCATGCAAACTCTGTGCTGAAGACCACACAACCTGGCGTTGTCCATGTCTTCAGGAATGAACAGAATACCTTGCCAAAAGGGATTCTAGTAAGACCCCCCCTGTCCTTAGGAATCCTTTTCTCCCTCAGCAGCAGCAAAATCTTATTGCAAACCAACTGAAACCCCCGAAAGGGGGTAGCGATGGTTCATTATATCCTTTGGCTGGTGAAGGATCTTCTACCGTTTACACATTTGAAATGGTAGAACTCACCACAAGAGCCAAATCTTATGGAGCTCCTATTGCTCTTGTAGCAAAACCTTCCTCAGGTCAAAACCCACCGCCGCCCAACGATTTGCATATTGAAAGGTTGGTTGAGGACTTTGTAATTTGACCCCCAGAAGGGGCACTTTGACGCACAATGCATAATACATCTTCACGTGCCGCCCAACACTACAACATTGTAGAAGATTTGGCGCAAGCACCGTTGGCTATGTCGATGCTCGAAGTATTACAAACATGCCCAACACAATGGAAATATTTGCTTTCAGCTATTGGGGGTATTGACCCAACAGATTCCATGCTTGCTATTTTCAAAATGGACAAGTGTAAAACTCCCCTTTCTCACCAGCTTGCATTCCAGGTGCATATCACTTCGAAAGGTAAAGGTATACACAGAACTGTCATCGATGAAGGTTCTTCTACCTGCATCATGTCATCTTCATGTTGGCTCGCCTTGGGTTCTCCAACCCTATCCCCACCATCGAACTACCTTAAAGCTTTCGACGGCCACACCTTTATCCCAAAAGGATACCTAGCAAGTTTCCCCATCACTTTGTATGGGAAAACCGTAACAGTGGACATAGAAGTCTTATACAAAAAAATCGACTATAATCTCTTGCTGGTTCACAGTTGGACATATGCCATGATGACCATCATATCTACTATCTTTCGCATCATCCTATTCCCATTGGATGGAAAGGTAGTTACAGTAAATCAGTTGTCTTTCTACACCCCTGATTATTCACCATTACCAAGTAGCTTTGTACCCCTAGTAGGAGGTGGAATTGACTCTTATGTTAGTTTAGATACCGATCTACTGAAGGCTTCTTCCCTCATGGGTTGTTTTCCTCTTCAGCCACTCAAGGTTTTATAGACGGTCAACATGCTTTCATCTTTTCCTCATGAATAGACCGATCCATGGATCCTACCAGCTCCTTCAGACCTTGACACATTCGGAAACCAGATGCTGTTGTCACCAGCTGAATTGGCTTATCAAGCCATTCAATCCACATATACATCTCCAGTCATATTGGTTACCACCGACGGTACCACTGCCCCTTCCATAACTGTGCCTTCTTTTGATCTACTCGATCAAGTCCTACCTACGGACAAAGTTATTTGAGAAATCATGAGTTTAGAAGAGCGACCTTGGGAGGATTGGCATCATCGTATTTCGATATCTGATTCAGACACAATGTCTCTTCAAATCCTATCCTCTGACATACAAGAAATCGTTTCCTCACCCTATATGACCATCCAAACTTTGGATGCAGAAGGAAACATGGGCAATATTTCAAAGACATTGCTCATCGATATCTCTGTCAAGACAGGCATCGTGGAAAACATCTAGATCGGAGCCGATTGCAATCCTGAGGAAATTGTAAACTTCCCTTGCCTATTTAAGGAATTTCACGATGTATTCGCCTGGTTTATGAGGAAATGCCTGGCATAGATCCTTTTATCATCGAGCATGAGATCAAGCTTTACGACAATGAAAAACCTGTTCGTCAAAGACTTCGATTGGTCCATCCCTGCAAAACGACAGCCATAAAAACTAAAGTGGAAAAATTGTTACATGTTGGTTTCATCTATCCTATTCCTTTAACAGAATGGGTTTCCAATCTGGTTCCTATTGATAAAAAATAAGGAACCATCCACGTATGTGTCGATTATTGAGACTTGAATGCCATGTGTCCTAAGGATAATTATCCAACACCGTTCATCGACCAAATCATCGATGACTGTGCTAGTTGTGAATCATTTTCATTTATGGATGGATTCTTAGGTTATAACTAGATTGCTATAAAACCCACAGACCAACATAAAAATGTCTTTGTCTGCCCCTGGGGTGTCTTTTCCTATAGAAAACTCCCATTCAGTCTAAAGAATGCTGGAGCGACTTTTCAAAGAGGCATGGACTAAGCGTTTCATGATATCAAGGATATCGTTCAAGCTTACTTGGATGACCTTCCAGCCCATTCCAAGGTACAAACGCAACACCTCAACCATTTAAGAGTGATCTTTCTAAGGTGTCGGTTTTACAACATCCGCCTGTATCCACATAAATGCATTTTCTTCGTTGATTTTGGATTCTTACTTGGATCTATTGTCTCCAAGTACGGATTAGGGTTGATCCCAATAAGGTAAAAGCAATTGTTCAATTTCTGGAACCACAATCCGTTCTTCAACTCCAACGTTTGCAAGGGAAAGCAAAATTTTTATGACGATTCATCATAAATTATGCTGAATTGACGAGAGGCTTCATGCGTCTACTTAAGAAAGGAGTGCCGTATTTGTGGGATGATCAAGCTCAACGATCATTTGATGCCTTGAAAAAGGCACTTATATCAACCCCATTCCTTAGCACTCCCAACTATAGCCACGAATTTCTTCTTTATCTGGCAGCCTCGCCATCCTCCCTTGGAATGGTCTTAGTTCAAACGCACGATGATCGGAGTGAACATGTGATCTATTATTTGTCCAAAGGCCTGGCTGGGCCCAAGCTCAGATATTCGCATGTGGAAAAGATGTCATTGGCAGTCATCTTTGCTGTCAACCGTTTCCGACACTACATAATGTTGCCACAAACTACAATCATTGCCTTGGAGAATCCCATGAGACATATCTTGTCTCGTCAAGTAATTTGAGGAAAATATTCAAAATGGATCGTAATCCTCCAACAATTTGATCTAGTTTTCACAGCTGCCAAGGCAAAGAACTCCTTAGTCTTCATAGAACTTTTGTCGATCTTCCCATCGTCGATCCCAATGAGATAGCCCACGATCCTCTCCTAGATGAGGCTATCTATCTTATCGACACCATTGATCCTTGGTATGGGGACGTTATTGTCTACCTACAAGCACAACGGTTCCGACCCGAACTCATGAAGGTGACCGTTGTCGCGTCCGTCACCAAGCATGACACTATCTAGTGATTAACGATACATTATATCGTCGTGGTGCGGATACAGTTCTTCGGCGTTGCCTCACTCATGAAGAGGTGGAGCATGTTTTAGATGACTGCCATGCTGGGGCATGTGGCGAGTATCTTTCAGGCATATCTACTGCACAAAATATTGCGTGCAAGCTATTACTGGATGACCTTGTTCAAAGATTGTGTCAAGGCCGTCTGGCAATGCCATCCTTGTCAAGTATTCACAAAGAAAATTCACGCCCCTCCGGCCCTACTGCACTCGTGATCTCCGTTGGCCCTTTTGCCAAATGGGGGATAGACTTCATCACCTGTAATCCTGTTTCCTCTGCTGGACACAACTATATCATAGTAGCTGTGGACTATTTTACGAAATGGGCCGAAGCCCTTCCTACCTATAGTGCCGATGGAGAAACTGCGACACTATTCCTGTTCAATCAGGTTATCTGTTGTTTTGGTGTACCCCGCACAATCGTTACAGACCATGGATCTCACTTCCAGAACCATATGATGTCTGATTTAATGTCATTGCTTGGTTTCCATCAGGATCAATCATCCTCCTACTACCCCAAGCTAATGGTCAAGTAGAGGCCGTAAATGGCGTCTTAAAAACCATGATCCGTAGGTTGGTAGGAAACCATAAAACCAATTGGCACTGAATGTTATATTCGGCATTATGGGCATACCGAACTTCAGTAAATACTGCCATGAGCTTTACACCTTTTCAACTGGTGTACGACCTAGAAGCAGTTCTACCCATTGAATGTCAGATCCCTTCCCTGAAACTAGCTGTTGAATTCCTGTCCGGTACTACTACTGAAGAAGAATGGTTACTATACCTTGCTCAGCTAGAAGAAATCCGTTGAGATGCCAAAATGGCACTCGATGCTCACAAGCGCTAGGTAAAATTCCAATACGACAAAAGGGTTAAGCTTCGTTCTTACCAGGAGGGCGACCTTGTTTTGATCTATGATAAAAAACACGATCTCTTGGGGGCAGGCACACTCCAACCATTATGGCTAGGTCCCTATATCATTAAGAAAGTCCACTCAAAAGGGGCATATGAACTGTAGGACTGGGAAGGAGTCCCACTCAAGGAGCCCAAAAATGGGCTCTACCTAAAAAAGTATTATGCCTAGAATTGCACTAGGCATGTGCTGTGTAATTTTATGCAATTCTCACTAGAGCACTTTTTGAGATATTTTATTGCTCTTTAAAAAATCGAAACATCTTCGAGTTTTCATCGTTGTGCTCGTTAAATCTATATGATGATGATCTGAGCAACTCTTTTTTGATCTTTTTCTAGCTCATTAAACTGAAAAAGACCAAGGGAGCATTCTTTTTAGGCAATTTTTTCTCGCTCTTTAAATTGAAAAAATATCAAGCTTTGTCTTTAGGCTTGTTAAACTTTATAAATATGACCTGAGCATTCTTTTAGGTACTTTTCTCACTCGTTAAACTGAAAAATCCTAATTCTTTGTTACTGGGCTCGTTAAAAATATACGCTAGCAGCAAGAGCACTTTCTTTTTGGGACCATTAATCTCTCTTAAATAGAAAAATCCCCGAGTTTTTCTCCTCTTTCGAGCTTATTAAATCTATGAAGAAGGAATGTGTAGTTCTTTTCCCTCTTTTTCTTCCTCACTAAACTAAAAAATATTCCCTGAGTTTTCTTCATTTGACTCATTAAAAATTTTGATAAAGGTATTGAGTTTGTCGTTGCGTGACTCATTAAAAATTTGCAACTAAAAACGAGTTTAGTCTGTCGCCTCGTACTTGTAACAAAATGAGGTCGACATCTATTGAAAATAGGCTTCTCTTTATCCGGGTTCAATAGATTAACTAACAAAAAAGTCACTGATTTGGGTATAATATTAACCTTTTTTCGCACCCGGTTAACAACTATGACAAAGGGACCACCATGGAATTGCTCTTTAAGATCTTTTCAGACTCTCTAAATATGAAAAGACCATTGAGTTGTCTAGTCTGGACTCTTTAAATTACACAGACAAGATATAGATTCATTCTTTTTACGATACTTTTCAAACTCTTAAAACATGAAAAAATCGACGAGTTTTCCTGTTTGGACTCATTTAACTAATCAGATAGGGTAAAGAGTCGCTCTTTTTGCGGTCCTTTTCAGACTCTTTAAATGTGAAAAGATCAATGAGTTTACCCGTCTTGACTCATAAAATTAATCAGACGAGGAAAGTGGACAATACAACTATATTCCGTATTAGAAAGCGTGGTTTGGCAGCAGTCGTTCCCTTGAACATGGCACTCCCTCAGATAAACCTTCCTTTTGACGGCCTCTCAATATGAACCCTACCATCCTATGAGTTTTATCCTATATACCCTTATGTAATTGCATCTTTGTATCTAAACACTCTATAGTGTTCATGAGTCGAGTGCTATCTGGACAGATCTTGAACCTCATAACATCAATTTAGGACTTGGTCTCTCGTCTGAAGAAAGATTATCCTTCATTCATTTGTTAAAAAAATATAAGGATGTCTTTACTTGGAGTTACGAAGATAAACATTTAACACTTCCATCATTCGACATACAATTTCTATGACATCTAATGATAAACTTGTCCAACAAAAATTACGAAAAATTCATCCGAACTTAGAAAATCAAATCAAAACAGAATTGAATTCATTTACGCCGAAAAATCCCTCGTAAACTTGAATAAACTCTTTAAATCTAAAATCATTTTTCCTATTAGACATTCAAGATGGGTTTCCAACTTGGTACCTATTAGGAAGAAAGACGGTGATATCCACATTTGTATAAATTTTAGGAATCTTAATAAGGCCAGTCAAAAGGATAATTTCCCACTACCCACTATGGAATAGATTTTACGATCAATTGCTGGTTCTAAACTTATGTATTTCCTTGATGGTTTCTCAAGATACAAACAAATCATGGTCCACCCAGATGATAGGCTAAAGACTACTTTCAGAACCAAATGGGGAACTTATGCCTACCAAAAAATTCCATTCGGTTTAATAAACACAGGGGCCACTTTCCAATGATCCATGGATATAGATTTCAAAGGTCTGTTAAATAAAATGATTGTTGTTTATTTGGATGGCATTACTGTTTATTCAAAGAACATAAATAGTCATTTGCAGTTAAAACAAAACTGAATGTTGTAGAAAATATGGTATTTCATTAAATACGAAAAAGTCCTTTTTTGCTCTTAGTGAAGGGAAACTTTTAGGATTCATTGTGTCAAAAAATGGAATTTACATTGACCCTGATAGAATAAAAGAAATTTCAGAAATTTCTCCACCATATAACAAAAAAAACATGCAATCATTTTTTGGACATATCAATTTTGTCAAAAGGTTTGTCCTTGATTTCTCACAAATTATTTTTCCATTACAACAAATGATTAAGAAAGACACAATTTTTAAATGGGTCCATCATGAAAAGTAAGCATTCAATTTAATCAAACATGTAATTATCAATGCCCCTTCTTTAAATACTCCAAATTTCTCTGATCATTTTATCTTATATGCCTTTGCTTCTTCAACATCTTATGCCATTGTTTTGACACAAATTAGTAATCAGAAAATGGAAGCACACATCTCTTTTTTCAGTTCAAATTTTGAGGGTGCTGAATTGAATTATTCAGAAGTAGAAAAATAGGCATTTTCTATATATAAATATGTAAAGCATTTTAGACCTTTTCTTTTAAAAACACACGCAAAGGTAATAGTCCCATTCCCAGCAGTGAGGAAATTAATAATGCAAAAAGAATTAGGAGAAAATTGGGTAACAACTCTATAGGAGTACGATATTGAAATAAAACTAGCCAAAATTGTCAGCGGGAAAGGTTTTTGCAAATTTCATACATTAGAATCCAACATACCAGCCAAAGGGGATACAAGTAACAATGAACACATTTATGAGGTAAGTGTAATTGATGCCGATTCCTAATACACTGATTTATTTTTTTACTTGAAAAATGGATATGCCCCTCCTGAACTCAATTATAAAAGAAAAAGAGCTTTACGATTAAAAGCAAGTCCTTATGAGATTGTTGATAATGTGTTATTTAGGAGAAACTATGATTCCATATTGTTAAGACGCCTTGAAAAATCTGAAGCACAAACAGTTTTGCAAGAACTTCACGATGGACCAGCAAGTGGACACTTTGGAGGAGATACTACTGCACACAAAATATTACACGCTGGATACTACTAGCCTACTCTCTTCAAAGATACTCACACTTACGTAAGAAAATTCAAAACATGCCAAACTACTTCTAGAAGACAATGGAAACCAATCTTGCCTCTGCAGCCAATCAACATCGAATAAACTTTCGAAAAATGGGGACTCGATATCATAGGTGAGATCGTTCCTCATTCTTCTAAACATCATAGATATATTATGATTGCTACATATTACTTCACTAACTGGGTGGAAGAAATTCCACTCAAGGTAGTCAATTCTGAATTTGTTATTGAATTTATTGAACAATTTATCATTACAATATTTTGTTTTCCTTCTGCACTTATATTTGATAATGCATCTTATTTTTCGGGTACCAGTATGATTGAATTTGCAATTAGGAGAGGTTTTAAACTCAAATATTCTGCTAATTACTATCCCCAGGGAAATAGTTTGGCATAATCCACTAATAAAAATCTCCTTAGAATAATCAAAAGAACTATAGATCAAAATCAAAGAAATTGGCAAAAAGCTTTAATATTTGCTCTATGGGCTGATAGGATAACTTAGAAGGCCTCTATATGCACTTCTCAATTTAACCTAGTCTATGGGAAGGAAGCCATCATTCCATTACATTTATCTCTTCCTTCATTATCCCTAATTCAATTTATTGAAGAAACACCTTCTTCTTTCTTGCAATTAAGAAATTCACAAATCCTAAAACTATAAGAAGAAAGGGAAAAGGAAAAACTCACACACACTAAACATCAACAGATGGTGAAAGCTTCTTTTAATGCAAGTTCAGTCACACAAAGATCCTTCCAAGTTGGAGATATAGTTCTCAAGTGGGACAAAGCACATGAAGAAAAAGGGAAACATACCAAATTTAAAAAATTATGGCTTGTTCCATTTTAGATTGTTGAATAGATAAGCCCATCTACATTTATACTTTAATATTTATCAGGAAATAGAGATTCTCTCCCTGTAAATGGGCTCATCTTAAAGAAATTATTTTATTAGGATTTTTCATAAATAATAATAATAATAATCATAATAATAATAATAATAATAATAAATCTGTAAAATCACTTCCATTGTACATCCCGCTGCAATTTATTTTCCTTTTATAGATTTTGTTATTAAAATTTTAAATAGTACTCTATTGACTTTTCAAACATCTCTTGAATTTATTTTCATTTTTTCATTTTGAAGGTAGGAATTTTTAAGAAGTGGTGAGCCAAATTAAAAATTAGATAAAATTTATATAACTATGAAAATATTTTCCTTTAAGTTGTAAAATCTTTAAAAAACATCAAAAATTATATCCTTTTACTATAGTTTCACTCAAAAAGGTTATCCTTAAAAAGTAAAGACTGTCTTATGACAAAAAACTTTCAACTTAGATTTGTCATCCAAAACCCTTAAAGAGTCAATAGTCCTCCCCATCCATTAAAAAGGGATTTTTTTAGAGTGTAATTCTAAAATATGATAAATCTAAAATGATAAGAGGTCTCATCACGAGCCTACTTACCATGTTCATAGGGAAATAATTAAACTGACATTACCACACTGAATACCAAATCAGGGTAATGGATTATGATTTTTAATTATAAGACAAGGGGTCTCATCACAAGCCAATTTATTTAGTTTTAATTATTACTAGTGAAGGGCAATGTCGTTATCTAGCCACGAAACTAGGACAATGGCTTTTTAGCTTTAAAAAAGAAAAGAAAAGAAAAATAAAATTTACCTCTAATTATTGCACTATTAAATGGATGGGATATTGGATTTTTGTTAGTTAAAAGGTAACCTTTCCGAGGCTATGAATGCCTACTGGCAGCAGTGGCTCTGCCTGTGACGAACGAGTACATTTTAAGCTAAGTCATAAAAGGCTCCCTACTTTATTTTTATAAACTGATTAATGACTGATATAAGTAAATATGTGTTTTTCATTCACAAAAGGTTTTTAAAAGAAATTACAATTTAATGAGTTTTATAGTCAGAGTAATTTTATTTATCTAGATGTTTCAAAAATTAGTTTCCAATTTCTAAATTATTTTTACTGAATCTTTGAAGAAATCCGTTATTTATCAGAGATAGTTGTTCTTCCAGTGAATCACCATTTGTTGTACTGTTCAACAACCCCCATTTGTTCTTCTAGTGAATCACCATTTGTTGTACTGTTCAACGACCCCCATTTTAATGTATTATAAATTTCCTATGAAATTTATTATATTAAAATAGGGACCCTTCAATTTTAGAAAAATCTTATAATGAAAGTTTAATACTTAGGATTTTAAATTAAAACCCAAGTATTAAACCTTGATTATCCCAAAAAACCAAATTAAATAGCCCCTGGAACCAAGACTTATTCTTAGGCTTTAAAAAACCTTAAATAATAAACAATAGGGGTTATTTGATTAAAAAACAAAATAGTCGGAGTTCTAATTCCCAAAGATTTTATTCTTTATAATCTCTGACTCACAACTTCCCCGCAAACTCTGACTTATGCTAAAGTAAAAGACTTCCCTGCATCGCAAATAGTACAAAGATTCAAAGGCTCAAGACCCCACCACAAAACTCCATTATAATAGCAATTAGATTGGACTCGACAGGAAAATATACATCTCAATCTTAAGTCCCCGCATCTGTGACTATCATGAAAGTTGCAAAGAACTTAAGTTTTAAGCCTTAACTGATTGCGATTGCGATTAAGCCCAGACCCATGGGGATTATTCACTGTGATTCATAAAATCTTGCGCCTATGCAATCACATGAATCTAAAGGTCCTGCCTCCTGCCTCCTCCCTTAGCCAATTGCGATTTGCGATAAGGCCAAATTTGTGAGGATTATCCACTGCAATTCATTAAAATATCACGTCTACACAATCACAAAGTTCCAAAGAGTCAAACCTTATGCCAAGTGCAATTTTGATATGAGCTTTCATGTCGATTGCGATATGACATCACCAATGATGTCAGATCCATGTCACCCATATCGTCACCTTCCACGTCATCCCGCCCATCAAAAATCGCAAGTTTTTAGATACTTAAACCATATTCCTATGCCTCTGCTTTGAACGCCGATTGCGATATAACCAAAACCAAACTTATCAATGAATGACCCAGATCTATCTGCTTAGATCAACAACATATAATGGTTTTAGACCCCCCCACACTCAATTTTAAGTTTTTCACAGGGGGTACGAAAAGTGGTTTTCCCATCTAAGCCCTATCTCTATGTGTCACTCCATTCTTTCAAACTCCCCCCTTCACAAACCTCTTACAACTTCGAACCCCCTCTGAAAAAACCACTAAGCCTCCCGCTTGTTTTGTGATATGCGATAACACATCATTCTGTCACGTCATTGGCCACGTCACCTGTCATTTGCCACATCACCATGATGTCATCCCACACTTCACAATCACAAAATTTAAAAGGACACAGTTTATAACAAGTCATCCACCTTTTTAAACACCAATTATGATGTGATTTTAGAAAATTCCCCCTTTGATTTTTATTTGGAATACCCCTGATTCTAAACCCATTGCAATTTTCTGAGTTCTTCCCCAAATTCTGATCCGATTGCATCTGTTTTATGATCTTCCCCAATATCTGATTTCTGATTGCGATATACCGTAAAATCGACCTCCTCACTCTGCATTCCTCTCCATGATGGTTTTATTCAAAATTTATTGCAACTCTACATTTTTCCTGATTTCCTATAAAAGTGATTTGTTTCAAATAAAAATCGCTTATCAGTTTCATTTATTTTCATCTTATCGATTCATTTTTTTCTTGTTTAGGTTCGTGACAGAGGAAGACAACTATGCTGATAAGTGGCAAATCAGTTTAAATAGGCAAACGAACATCCAGAGAATTTGATGGAACAAATGAAGCTGATGAAGATAGATAATCACTTTCAGAAACTTCTACCAAAAAAATGTTTTCCTTTAAGCATTGTTGAAAGGGTCCGTTTAAATGCCATCAACGCTCTGTACAATAGATTTAGTTGTTTTCTGCTGTTTAAGCTTACTAGTTGTATGAAATAAAGGTCCTGAATTTTATGAAAAAAGGCTTACAAAAGCTCGCACTATTTTACTTTCATCATGTTCTCAATAGAATGATTGGAACATTGTTTAGAATTTTTCATAAATAATTTTTAGAAGTTGTGTTATACAACAAAATGACCTCCTCATCAACTCAGAGGGGAAAGACATAATGACTGAAGCAAAGACCACAATTACAGGCCTTGATTCCACACTAACACTGGTTGTACACTAACAACTTGCTTTATAAAGCTTGTTACCAAGCCTGGAGGTGCATTAGTGACCCTACTAAAGCATGTTGCTAGTTAGGGGACAACGTTAGTGAAACTAAGGGAAGTTACAAGGGTCAAACCAATGAATTGACTCACAAATATCTAGATATTTGTCCCTAAATTTACTCAAGAAAAGCAAGGAAACATCCAAAGCCAACCTATTTGGAGAAATTCTAATCCAAGAAAAGGAGGCAAATGGGAAAGAGTTGAAAAGCAAGGCAAGTTCATTGCTTTTGCCCTAGTGAACTCTATGAGGAACTTGGCAACCCTAACTTGATTGCTATATAAGCAATGAGAGGGTCATTGTGAAAGGGGTCAGAGCATTTGAAAGGATAGTCTACTAAGCTATTGAGAACTATCTCATATCTGAAGAAGTGAGCTAGAAGAGAGAGAGAGAGAAGCAGAAGGGGCAAAGGAAGACTGATACAACAGATGGTTGTAATCACTCTTCCATTATTAATACAAAATTGCAGTTGTGTTCATTAAGTTGTTCATTCGATACTTGTTTATATGAGTAGTTTAGTTGTATGCAAATATATGTTCATTGCACATTCATATATTGGTTTTCAAGGTTGTATATGCTAATTGTGTTTACCTTTCCTTCATGCAGGAATTGATTTGGAGCCTGCTTTGAGTGAGTTCCTCTTGGCTGCATTGCGATCTCCAAACAAATCTAGGAGACTTGAGGTAATCCTCTTTCCATACTTTGTTAATTGATATTTGTCTATTAACATGTGTATAACTTGGTAGTATCCGCAGATAATCTTATAGTCTGTGAAGGTCCCGGGAAGGCCTTTGAGGGTAGTTTTCATTCTCCATACATCATGCGTTTTACCCCATAGCAAGTTGCACTACTGTACTCCTGGAATCATCTTTGTGGGAAGGAATAAATTGCTGCTATTTATTTTATGAGTTGAGCAAAGTACATTTGGTATTTCTATCTTTGTACCTCTGTTTTTTTCATGAATAAATAGTGAAATTATCTTTTCAGATTTCTTATTACTTGATATTTAAAGAACAATGTTACATGTATTCACTACTGATCACGCTGCCATTGATATTTTTATACATGTTAAGCAATTTTCTTTGATATTCTAAATGAGATATGAGTTTACACATTATTTGGATTAATTATTTAATCAAACTAATAATCTTGAAATAGTTTCATTTCCATTGGTGTTTGAACAATCGATATTGTCATTTACTAAGGAAAATCATTATAGATCTCATCTAGATAAAAGTTGAACAATCTCAGGTTATAGAATAGATTAATGCATATATTTTCCATTTGATTCATTACTGCAAATCTATCCATTTCACTCCATTATAAGCATTTCACGTTCATTCAATAACATTTCATTGGGAAACTGGTTCCATCATCCCCGTTGGAGCCACTACCTAAACGAAGAAGGAGTTGTCTTAAGGTCTGGACTAGGTGTTTTTCCCCCTTTGTTGAAGCAGTGATTTTCGGGGCCTCAACATGTAGTTAAAGATTTACCCATGAAATACTTTAGAATGGTAGCACACAGACCTTCCTCCCTGCATCAGGACAACTCCCATAGCATACCCACTCACATTTGTCTCCAATTCAAAAGGTCACTTCAAGTTTGGTAATGCTAGAATTGGTGCTTGGATGATCTTCCTATATAGCTCTTCGAAAGCCCTTTGCTGACCTTTTCCCCATTGGAAACTCTTGTCGCTTGTTGTTATGGCATGGAGTGGTGCTGCTACCACTGAAAATGAGGCTATGAACTTCCTTTGGTATTGTGCTGGCCCAATGAAACTCCCGACCTCAGAAACATTAGTAGGCACCAGCCATTTCATGATGGCCTCCATCTTTGAAGAATCTATCTTCAGTTCTCCTCCATCGATCACATACCATAGATACATCAAGGATTGTTGCGCAAACTCACACTTCTTGAGATTTTCTTGTAGCTAGTGCTTCTTCATTGTTTCTAGCACCTACGTTAAATGTGACATATGCTCCTCCTAGGTAGCAGTATATACCAGTATATCATCCGAATAGAAAATAAAAAATGAATCTATAAAAGGGCGCAATACATCATTCATTAATATCATAAATGTAGATGGTGTATTACATAGGCCAAATGGCATGAATAACCACTCATATAAGCCTTGCCTTGTTTTGAAGGTGGTCTTCCATGTATCTTATTCTTTGACTCGAACTAGGTGATATACAGAATTCAAGTCCAGCTTGGTGAAGTACTTTTGTTTCTGCAACTGATCTAGTAGGTCATCTATCAAGGGAAGGCAATATCTATTCTTGAGCATGATTTTATTCAACACCCTGTAATCTATACACATCTGCCAAGTCCCATCCTTCTTCGGCACAATGATGATGGGTGACCCACATGGTGATGTACTAGGTAAAATGACACCCTGTTCCAATAGCTGCTGCAACTGTTTCTTCACCTCACTTGCTTCTATAATAGACTGCCTATATAGCCCAATATTTGGAAATGGAGAGTCTAGCAGTAGCTATATATCATGCTTCACTTCTCTCTTAGGTGGTAACCCTTTAGGTTATCAGAACACATCCTTGTATGCCTTTAAAAACTCCAATTCTTGTTTATGTTTTTTAGTACATCCCTCCAGGGACGCCTTACCTCTTATTTACTCCTCTTCAGACTGAATTTCTCTTAAAAAAATAAAACATACTTCTTGTTGGAACTGATCAATTTCTTAGCTTGGTTGGCACTTACCAATGACATTTCTGACTTGCCTTTGTGCAAATTGATGATGAATGATTTTCAATCCTTGATAAGATGATACTAGGTGGCTATCCTCATGAATATTGCATCACGCATGTACATGTATGGACTCCAAAATACGACTTCACATATATCAAAGGGAACTACGTCTAGATCTACTTAATCAATAAAATCAACACTAATAGAAATCCAATTTTACATTATTTTGTTACCTTCAACTCTACATCCTTATTTACCCATCCCAATAAATATGAGTTTGAATGATCATCAAATTCCAACCCCAACTTGTTTACTAGCTCTGCGGCAATGAGGTTCACTTGTGATGTCGAGTCAAATAGAGCATTAATCTTTGTCTTTTTGACCTGTATCTTTATATGGAAGAGTTTTGTCATTTCTTTCTTTTCCTATTGTTGAAGGCTACTAAAATTCACCTTTTTCTGTACTAACATACCAATGTTCTTCTCATCCACATCTGAGCTACTTTCAACTTGGTTGCTCAAATCAATGGCCATGAGTTTCTTCTTCTTGTTATATTTTTTTATTTTTCTTTGGGTTTAGCTTTGGATGAAACTTACAATATTTTTCGTCTATATGGCCATCGATGTTGCAGTGGTTTCTAGTATTTTTTCACTGGTGTGATGTGGTTGTCGTATTCATATCTTTTCCCAATTTTTTCTTCTTCTTCCCCTCCTTAGAAGCTTCTTTTTGCTCCTTATTCTTCGATCCACTTGATTGTGCTCTCTTCAGGCCTATGTTCTCCAGGTACTGTGCCTGTACGCAAGCCTCGTCCACTTATTTTGGCTTCGACAACATCACTTGTTCACGAAGATGGCGGTGCAGAGTCTCCAAATACGTGAGGAGTACATCTAGGTTATTTTGAGAGATACCCAAAATTATAGCCATCTTCCTAAAGTCTATGGTGTACTCCTGCATACTTTGGCTTGAATTTTTCCTGAAGTAATGCCACTCGATCCACTGGTTCTCCACGTACCCAATGGGATAAAACTATGAATTAAAGAGGGTTTTGAAATCCTCCCACTTAGTCATTGGAGGTTCTCCCTCCAACCTTAGGGTTTTCAAGTGACTCTCCCTCCAATTCAGTGCATGGTCCTCTAATCTCAGTTGTGCAAATGAGATATTTTTCCCTTCCTCGATTTGATGGACATTGAACTGGGGTGATCTTTTTCGGGTTCTTTCTTTGACTTGTTCTTTGTTTCTCCCCAATCTTCTAATCCCCGTATTAATTTTTCCTCTGCTTTCAAACCCCCATATTCTCCAAATATCCCCAGCTTTATATTCAAGGAAGCCATGAGGAGGCTTACATTTTGGTTGATATCTGATATTTATTGTTCCAACCATGTAAACCTCACCTTTGCAGGATCATGAGGATCATTTATAGATTTTTTGGCCATGTTTAGGGTTTTACGATTTTCGGCCCCATCGATATAGACCCATGCAATCTCCACAAAATACCTAAAGCAACCTACTCTGATACCAAATGATATGTAAACTACCATGGATATTCCACTAGATAGTTTGTCACAACAAATCTGATAATGTTATATTAAAAATATGAGATTCTACACTATTACAATTGTATTAAACTTTAAAATCTATAGATTTAACTATACTTAATGCATGCATGCGAATGAAAATTATGTAAAAAAGGTAGAGAATGATAAAATAAGCTCACACACATGCATAAAACACATGATATTCTCTTTGGGAAATCCTTTCAAGAGAAAACCTAGCTGGAAGGTGGGGTCGCTTCGCTCTCTTTCTCTATCTGGAAATATGGCTGCAGGTACAAAGAAGTAATGCTTATGGTCCATGGGCTGATACAGTGCACAAATCCTCTCTGTGTGCTCTACCTTCTATCTTTCCTGGCTATCTTTTCTCAGCTATGGAACAAAATGCTCTTGAAAGAACAGAATGCCTCTTCCTCCTAGTGGCCCGGTTATAGCACAACCCGATAGCATACTAGTGCTTAATTTTGACTACATCAACTCTTAATTAGAGTTACAATATATACTATTCTAGAGTATTTTACATCATAATCATGTGGTTATCCACTTTTCCATGAATAATGGGTGCTGATGCAACATCCTTCTTAACTATAAGCATGAAAACAAGAAGGTCAACTTTTGAGTGGCATAAATTTTGCATATGGACTTCAATTGACATGCTTCTTACGTTGTTGGAAATATATCTGTGTAGAATAACATGAAATGGTTCTACGATAAAGCTACAAAGTTTTAGCACTAGAAAACGTCATTTGATGGCTCAAAACACTCTCGGAAGGTTTCACACCCTACCTTTCCAAACTGGGTCCCTCCGTTAAAAACGGTCCCGTGAGTTGATTCGTCCACTTTTTCCACTCCAAATGCATCGAGATGGATGAAAAAAAATATAATGATCCAATATGATCACACCTACCCATTTTTGGAGGCTTTGGTTCACCAAGAGCTCCTACTAAATGAGGTGAGGAAAGTTTTCCTCTACCTTCTCTCGTGTGTACCATTTAGCTTTTCCTGGAAGTTTTCCCTTCAAGCCAAACTTCTAAAGGTCATGCTACCCTTGTCTTGTACTTCTAGACCTCTTTCACAAAACTATATCTTCTGCCAACTCCTCTTGAGCATCTGGTGCCAAATCCTCCAAAGAGGGTAGGACCTGTTCCTGTTCTTGATCTAACATGGAAGGATCATAGAGTTTCAAATTCACTACATTCACAACTGAGTAAATGTGCATATATAGTGGTAAACTGAGTTGATAGGAATTATTACCCACCTTTTCGAGTATCTCAAAGGGACCATAACTCAGGGCCTTGCTTTTCTTACTAGGCCCCTCCAACCTCTCCTTGTTTAGCTGAAACCATACTTTGTCTCCCACCTTGAATGACTTCATTGTTCTATGTTGATCATGCCTAGCCTTATACTTCTCTTGTACTGAATTCTACCATGCTTCTTGTACCTATAGATGGATATGAATGATTTCATCTATAAATTTATCATTCCTTAAGGCATCTCATGTAAGAACTTCCACCACCCCTCCTTGTTTCCCATATGCAATTTCTAAAGGTGAAGGTGGAAATTATACAAAACAAGCCTCAAATGGGGACTTTCCTATAGAAGTGTGGACTGATTTTTTGTAAAGAATGTTGTATATATACCATATTTTGATCCCATTTATCTAGATGTTTCTGGTTGTATCCCCTCAGAAGCTACACCAAAGTCCTATTAGATACTTTTTTCTACTTATCTGTCTGTGGATGGATTGTTGTAGATCTCTTCAAATTTGTGTCCATGTTCTCCCACAATGTAGTCTAGAATGCACTAAGAAGTCTTGTATCCCTGTCTAAAATGATGCTCCTTGGTACGCGAAAGTGCACCCACACCTGTCCAAAGAATAATTTTGTTGCTTCTTGATCGTTGATGGTATTTTTATAGGGCATCAAAATACACATGATGCTGAACCTGTCATCTACCATGAACAAGTAGTCATGTCCCTTCTTGGTTGTTAGTAAACCTCCCATAAATTCCATGGAAATGCTTTCCCAAGGAAGAGTAGGTACAAGTAATGGATGATATAGACCATCTTTCCTATTGCTAGGCTTGCTAATACAACAAAGCATGCATCTTCTTATGAACTTAGGTAACTACTCTTGCATCTATAGGGAATCACGATTGTTGTGACCAAAACCCACAGGTGGTATTCAACGATCACATATCCTTAGTTAAGGATCCACAAGAGGCTGTTAGTCCATGTTGTGAAACACACAGGGAGTATTGGTTTATCCAATGTCCAACAATCTCCCTACCAACACGAGTCAGGTGTGTATCGAACTCGTGACCTACACTCTGATAACACTTGTTGCGAATCATGATTGCCATTAGACCAAAACCCACATGTGTTAGTAAATGATCACATCTCCAGAGATAAGGATCCACAAGATGCAGTTAGTCCATGTCGCGAAATACATGGGGAGCATTGGTTTCTACAATGTCCTACATCATCTTGGGCCAATACACATACATCTGCAAGTTAGCCACGGTCTTCCCTACACTAAGGTTCCCTGCAACCTTGGTGGTGTGAGCCTCTCTGATCAACTGCAATCATTCACCTTTAGAAGCACACAACTTATCTCACCCATAGAGTAACCCATCCTGGAGATGGTATTCAACCATGCTATCACCATCGTGTAAATGACTCTGACTTTGCAACTGTTGATGCACCTCATTGAATTCATCATCTTTTGAATATGCCTCTTTGTATGCATTATGGTGAATGGATCCATGTGCATAAGAGTCCCCAAATCTACGATATTTGATGTGGGTGGCCTTGAAAGCATGTCGACCAACTTGTTTTTTCTTCCCTCCTTATACTTGATCATAAAATGAAATTGTTGTAAAACCCTCATCCATTTGTAATTCCTGGTCTGATGTAGCTTATTCTAGGCCTACAAGTAATATAACGACTAGTGAGCTATGTGGATTACTATCTCCTTTCCCATTAGATAGTGCTTCCACTTCTTCAAATATTTCACCATGGCATAATGATCCTTGTCATAGGTAGGGTAGTTAAGGATTGTCCTATGAAATACTTCAGAATGGTAGCCTTAGGGCCTTCCTCCCTGCATCAAGACAATTCCCATAACACACCCACTCACATATATCTCCACTTCAAAGGGTCACTATAATTTTGGTAATCCAAAAACTGTTGCTTGACTGATCTTCTTCTTTATCTCTTCAAAATACATTTGCAGACCTTTTCCCCATTGGAAACTCTTACCACTTGTTGTTATGGCATGGAGCAGTGCTGCATCACTAAAAATGAGGCTATGGACTTCCTCAAATACTATGTTGCCCCAATGAAACTCCCGACCTTAGAAACATTAGTAGGCACTGAATATTTCATGATGGCCTCCATCTTGGAAGGATATATCTTCAATTCTCCTCCACTGATCACATACCCTAGATACACCAAGGGTTGTTGCAAAAACTTTCACTTCTTGAGATTTGCTAGCAGTTGGTGCTTCTTCAATGATTCCAGACCCTTTTTCAAATGTGACATATGATCCTCCTAGGTAACACTATATACAATTATATCATCCAAATAGAAAATAAAAATGAATCTATAAAAGGGTGCAATACATCATTTGTTAATATAATAAATGTAGCTGGTGCATTACATAGGCCCAATGGCATGACTAACCACTCATATAAACCTCTCCTAGTTTTGAAGGTGGTGTTCCATCTATCTTCTTCTTTCACTCAAACCTGGTGATATCCAAACTTCAAGTCCAACTTGGTGAAGTACTTTGCTTGCTGCAATGGATCTAACAGATCATCTATCCTAGGCAGTGGGTATCTGTTCTTCAATGTGATTTTATTCAACACCCTATAATCTATACTCATCCATCACATCACATCCTTCTTTATGCACAATGATGATGGTTGACCCACATGGTGATGTACTTGGTCAAATGACACCTTGTTCCAACCACTGTTGCAACTATTTATTCACCTCACTTTCTTCTATAATAGATTTCCTGTATAACCCTTTATTTTTGCAATGGGTAGTCTGACAATAGTTGGATCTAATGCTCCACTTCTCTCTTAAGTGGTAACCCTTTAGGCTCTTGGGACACATCCTTGTATGCCTGTAACAACTCCTCCAATTTGTATTTCTATTTATTAGTACATCCCTCCAGGGATTTGTTTCCTCTTATTGACTCCTCTTCAAACTGAATTTCTCTTAAAAACAATAAAACATACTTCTTGCAAGAACTGATCAATTTCTTGGCTTGGTTGGCACATCCTAGTGAGAATTTCGACTTTCCTTTGTGCGCATTGATGATTAAGGGTTTTCCATTCTTGACGAGATAATACTGGTTGGCTCTACTCATGAATATTGAATTACACATGTACATGTATGGACTCCCAAACATGAATCAACACACATCAAGGGGAACAAAATCTAAGTCTACTTCATCAATAAATCAACATTGACAACAAATATAATTTTACACTGTTTTGTTACCTTTAAACTCTGCATCCTTATTTACCCATCCTAATGGATATGGGTTTGGATGATCACAAACTTATAGCCCCAAATTCTTGATCAGCTCTGTTGCAATGAGATTTGCCTCCGATATTGTGCCAAATAGAGCATCAATCATTATCTTCTTGACTTGTATATTTATATAGAAGAGTTTGGTCATTTCTTTCTCTTCCTGTTGCTGAAGGCTACTCAAATTCACCTCCTTTTATATTGATGTGCAAATGATATTCTCATCCAAATCCAAGCTAAATTTAACTTGGTTGCTCGAATCAGTGGCCATGATATTCTTCTTGTTCTTCGGGTTTAGCTCTACATACAACTTCGAACATTTTTCCTCTATATGGCCATCGATGTTGTAGTGGTTGCTAAGATATTTTCATTGGTGTGTTCTGTCTACCATCTTATTATCTTTTTCCCATTTTTTCTTCTTCTTCCCCTCAGAAGCTTCTTGTTGCTCCTCCTACATCTATCCACTTGATTATGCTCTCTTCATGCCCATTTTCTCCAGGTACTACGCCTGTACACAAGCCTCTTCCATTGATTTGGGCTTTGAAAAATATTCCTTTCTCATGCAGATGGTGGTGCAGACCCCCCAAATACTTGAGGAGTACATCTAGGTTCTTTGGAGAGATACCCAACATTGTAGCCATCTTCCTGAACTTCGTGGTGCACTCCTACACACTTTGGCCCGACTTTTGCCTGAAGTAATGCAATCGAATCCACTAGTCCTCCACATACCCAATGGGATAATTTGGGACTTAATGATAGTTTTGAATTCCACCCACTTAGTCATTAGAGGTTCTCCGTCCAACCTCAGGGTTTCCGTGTGGATCTCCCACCAAGTCAGTGCATGGCCCTCTAATTTCAGTTGTGCGAATGAGATCTTTTTCCCTTCCTCGATCTGATGGACATTGGAATAAAATTCCTGTTACTACAACCAATGGTTAAAATTCAAAGCATCGATATCACCATGGTACACCTTGATATCAATTTTTTCTTCCATTTTAAATAGGTACTGTGTTTGGTTCACGACACTCGAACTGGGTTGATCTTTTTCGGGTCCTTTCTTTGTTCAGTTCTCTATTTCTTCCCAATCTTATGATCCCCATTCTGATTTTCCCTCTGCCTTCGAAACCTCATCTTATCCAAATATCCCCATATTTATATTCAAGGCTTCCATGAGGAGGCTTACATTGAGGTTGATATCTGTGACTTGTTTTTCCAACCATGTAAACCTCATCTCTGGAGTATCACGAGATTCATTTACAAATTCATCATCCATTCCTTGAAACCTCCACAAAATAACCAAATAAACTTGTCTCTGATAGCACATGATCAGTAAAATTCCATGGATATTCCACTAGACAGTTCGTCATAACAAATCTGATAATATTATATTAAAAATATAAGATTATACACTATTATAGTTTTATTAAACTTTAATATATGTAGATTTAACTGTAATTAGTGCATGCATGCAAATGAAAATTATTTAAAAAATTAGAGAAAAAAAATTCACACACACACACACACAAGATGCAAGATAGGCTCTCTGGGAAACCCTTTAGGGAGAAAACCCAACTGAAAGGTGAGTTCACTTCACTCTCTTTCTTTGTCTGGAAATATGGTAGCGGGTAGAAAAAAGTAATGTTTGTGGCCTGTGGGCTACTATAGTACACAAATCCTCTCTTTTTTCTCTACCTCCTATTTCTCCTCACTATCTTTACTTAGCTATGGAACAAAATTCTCTCAAAAGAATGGAATGCCTTTTCCTCCTAGTGGCCTGATTATAACAAAGCCCGATTGCCTACTAGTGGTTAATTGTGACTATATTAAATCTTAACTAGAGTTACAATATAGACTTTTCTAGAGTCATTTACAACATAATCATGTGGCTATCCCCTTTTCCATGAAAAATGGGGCCTGGCGCGACATCCTCCTGAACTATAAGTGTGAAAACAAGAAGGTTAACTTCTAAGTGGCATAACTTTTTCATACATACTCCAATTGACACAGTTCTTGCACCATTGGAAAGATACACGTGTGTAGAATAACATCAAATGGTGTTGCGCTAAAGTGATAATTTGTTATCCCCAAAAAATGTCATTTGAGGCCTGAAAATGCTCTTGGAAGTTTCAGACCTTGTTTTGCCAAACTGGATCCCGCTGGTAAAAACGGTCTCGTGAGTTGATTCCTCCACTTTTTCCACTTCAAATGCATTGATCTGGATGAAAAAAATTATAACAATCTAATATGGATCACACCTTCCCATTTTGGGAGGATTTTGGTCCCCAAAAGCTTCTATTGAATGATTTGAGAAAACGTTTCGTCCACCTTCTCTCTGGTGTACCATTTAGCTTTGCTTGAAAGTTGTCCCTTCAACCCAATCTTCCAATGGTCATTCTACCCCTATCTTGTAGTTCTGAACCTCTTCTGGAAAATTGTATCTTCTACTAGCTCTGCTTGAGCATCTGGTGCCAAGTCCTCTACAGAAGGTAGGACCTGTTCCTCTCCCTGATTTGATGATATCCCAAACGAAGATCCAACTTGGTGAAGTAAATTGATCCATGCAATTCATCCAGTAATTCATCAATGACAGGAACGGGAAAATTATCTTTAATAGTGAGCTTGTTGAGATCCCTATAATCCGGACACATGTGCCATGATCCATCCTTCTTGTGCACCAATACTATTGGATCCGAGAAAGAACTTTGACTCGGTTGAATTATACCAACCTCTAGCATTTCTGCAACCATACATTCAATTTCACTTTTTTGGACATAGGGATATCTGTACGGCCTGATGTTTGGAGGAACACTTCCTGGAATCAGATGAATAGCATGATCATGATCACGCATAGGTGGGAGACCTTTGGGAGTCTCAGATACCTTGGAATGATTGTCCAAGACTTTTTGGAGATCTGGAGAAATAGATGATTCCAATGTGGAAACATCTAGCGAACATAATTGTGCAATTACACCTCTTTGCTCCTTTTTTAGAAGCTTTGTCATGCCATTAGAGCTAATTATCTTTCCTGGTTTCCCTACAATACCCCTTAATTCAACTTCCTTTCCTTCCTTAGAAAATTTGATGAAAAGTTCTTGAAAATTAAAAGCTATTGTACCCAAGGATTGTAGCCATTGAACTCCTAGTACAACATCAACACCTCCCATTGGAATGGAAAGCATTGGGCTAGTCAATACATATTCTCCCATGGATAGCTTGATATTATGGCACTTTCCAGAGCAATTTATTGTTCCTCCATTTGCAATCATCACTTGACACTCTGGTGCTGGATATAGGAAGCAATTCAATTCTTTTGCTACCCTACAATGAATAAAATTGTGGGTGCTTCCTGAATCAATCAACACTATTACCTTTTTCTTCTTGATTTGTCCTTCTATATTTATGGTTTGAGGAGTGGTAATTCCCGCCAATGCATTACAAGATATGGTCGGATTTATTTGTTCTTCATCTAGGCTTTGTTCATGGAGTATATCCTCTTCTTTTGACCTTTCTTGCTCCTTTTCTTCTTCCTCTTCACAATCTATGTAGAATAATTTCTTCTCAGCACACTTATGACCTTTTGTGTATTTGCCATCACAATTGTAACAAAGCCCTTTTGCTCTTTTTTCTTCCAATTGTTGTGGTGTCCGTTAGAGTCGGTCTAGTAGCCCTCCATCAGCGATCAAAACTCTTTGCATTTGCATAAGTACGTGTCTCATCAGTGTCAATTTTTGCATTCCATTAGGCATGCCATAACCCTGATAGAGGAGCTGGTGTTTTTGTTCCCCTCTTGGCATTGCTGGATCAAAGTTGTTTAAGTCCTTAAACTCTTTTAAAGCTTACTTGTCTTGTCTTGAAGTCAAAATTCTAGGTCTAGGGTTTTGGTCAAGTTTGTCTTCAAGGTCATGTCTGTGAAGGTCAATAAGTGCTCAGCAAGCCAGAGGGATGATTTTCAAGGTGTTTCTTCGAAAATTTCTATCTTGTACAGTTAATTTTCACCTTGGATTTAAAAACCCTGTTTTTAAAGCCAAGGTCATTTTTCAAAATTTTGTAAAAAATGGTAAAATTTCAAAAGGCTTCAAAGGATAGCATGTAACCCTGGCTCCCTTGCCAAGATCCCTTAGATGTTATCCCTGCAAAAAGTATCGAGCAAAAGCATCAAATTAGTCAATTTCAGGATAAAAGGAAACCAAAAACATCAAGTTTATAAAGTGTCAAAGAAAAACATTATAAAGTGGGTTTGGGCATGAAATTAATTCAAATCAAGGTTATAAAAGCCCAATCTCCCTCCATTGAGCCTCATTGTGCATCTAAGTCATTGAGCAAGTAATTGCAAGTGAGTTCGAGGCGAATTTGTGAGTTGCAGAGGCGCGCGACCCGTCAGACCAGGTGTGCGACCCGTCAGAGGCGCGCGACCTATCAGGCGCCCTCCGACAGTGCAATTTTTTAACGGGCGCGACCCGTCAATGGCGCGCGACTCGTTGGGTGAGGCGCGCGACCCGTCAGCGCCCTCCTTATCAAACTGCCTGCAAATTCATCCAAGGAACCACCAAAATCGCTGAATTGCCTAAGGTAGGCCCTCCAACTTAAAAATTGTTGCTTATTATGGTCAAAGGAAATCGTGATTGCATTTTTAAAGATCTATATTTGCAAGAGAAAAGCTCCATGTGCCTGTGGTTTAAAATTGTAAAAAATGGCTAGGGTTTTATGCTGTTTTAAGGTATTCCCTTGTAATCATTTTTTCCTCATTTCCCATTTCATTTTCCTTGTCTTCCTATGTAAATTTTCCTTTTAAATTTGTAAAGAAAACCTAAACCCTACCCCTCTTCCCTAAAAAATAAAAAATCAAGCCCTAATCCTACCTCTCATAATACCCATGTAAACAAATTTATATAATGATGCATATGCAATGATTTTGTATTGATTTCTCCCAAAATCCCAGTTTTATATATTTATTCCCATTTTCCCTTTAAAGTGTCCCTCCCCTAACATTCCCCTCATGCTCCTTGTATCCTTGAAACAACATTTTAATCAGCATTTTATCAAGCAGAAACAACAGTACATTTCAGCCACTTTGCTCCTTAAACAATGTCAGAAACCGAAACCAATTACGAGCAAAGTGATGACCAGGCATCAGCTTCAGAGTTTGAGGTACAGAGGAGGCCTCATAAGGGTGGAAAGGGTGGTCATAATAAGAGAGAGGAGCCCACTTCTTTGACAAATTTACAGGCTTGTCCTATGGCAGTATCATGTTTCCAGTATATGTCTTGTTACGAGTTTTGCGAGAGGATCTCTCGGATTCAGCATCACAGAGAGTTGGCTCGCCTATTTGTTTTACATTTGCATGATGGACATGTCAACCTTGTCGGGGTGGACTTTACATTGACACCCGAGATGATTGCACAGGCCACAAGGATACCTAATGTCGGAGAGGTATGGAATAAGCGCAAGGTGTTGGACAGTGTTCATTTTGAGCCTTTACCATTATGGTTTGGTTCAACTTGTGGTCTTACATCAGTTGGCTCAGCAGGGCATCTCATGGGAGGAGTTCATCTCTCGTGAGTTCTTTACAGCACCACCACCACATCCGGAGATTATTCATGAGGAGGGAGGACCATCACAACAGCATGATATCCCCGGGACTAGCCATGTCAGCTCTCCTCTGCTTGTCACTTATCAGAGAGGCCAAAGGGCCTTATTTGCAGCAGCTCGGCGAGTATTTTCTCCACAGCAGGTGGAAGGGGTCTTGCCTTCTTCATCAGCTCAGCGAGTGTTATCTCCACAAAAGGTGGAAGGGGCCTCGCTTTCTTCAGCAGCACAGGTAGCACAGAGGGGCAAGCAGCCCAAGATTGATGAGGGGCCATCAGGTGTTCCAGATATAGAGCTTATTGATCTTGATGTCAGTTCTCCTAGCCTAGAGTCGAAGGAGATCATTCAGCACCTTAGAGCTGAAAATGATGCATTGCAGAGGAGATTAGAGGGGGCACAATGGACAATCTCATATCTAGAGCAGCGCAACAAACAATTGGAGGATGAGCAAGCTCTTGATGAGTTGTGGAGGATTCGTAGTGACCGCAACTTGAATCGAAGAAGACCCGGTGATCTATTGCCCGCTGAGCGAGAGTCCATGCTTATCCAGCTCAATGCTCACTTGGGGAGGCTTTAGGCTAAGGCCAACCAAGATAAGAAATTGTTGAGAAACATGAAGAACCATTATTGGGCGCAGATGCACGTGTGCAAGGCGAAGATGAAGATGTTCCAAAGGCGGTTGGCCAAGGCACAAAAAAGGAGAAAGAGGCCCGATCCCCTCCACATTTTGGCCGAGGCTTCCTTGAAGGAGAAAGGCACTAAATAACTCAACCACAACACAAATCCCAAGAAATTTTGAGCATTTTGGGTCAATTTTGGTTTTTCAGGCAATTTACAGGTTTTGTCCCTTTAACGGGTCTCACCCCCCGCGCGACCCTTTCTCTTGGCAACTTCATTTTGCAAAAACTCAGCATTTCCAGATTTGTCATGAAAACTTACATATGCTCATCCATTTCCAAGAGATTTTGTGAAGTTTTGGGCCTCCAGAAAGTCAAAAAATAAGCAAAAAATGACTTTCTGCCACATTTTTGAGACATAGAAAGCAGTTTTGGGAGATTGCAATTTTGGAGGGGTAAATGACCACCAAATTCAGAAATTCTAGTTGGGTTGGAAAGTAGATTCATAGAACTTTCCAACAAGCCTACTCGTGCACAATTTGGACACCTGGAAGTGCCCCAAAAGTGCCCTCAAAGGCTCGCGACCCGTCAGGCAGAGGCGCGCGACCTATCAGGCAATTTTCTCAAAATTTCACTGTACAGCTCAGAAAAACGCAGATTTGACCATGTTTGACTTTTTGGAGTGGATTGTTATCTTCCTTGATGTAAATAATGTAATTTTTTGATACTTTTACACTTATGTATCTCTTCTAGAAGATTCATTCATGAAATAGGTGAAAATTAAATGAATGAATTGGTTTCCTAGCTTATAGAGGCAAGTTGTTTTGACTGCCTAGTTTTCAGTGCTTAGTTTAGAAGTGGTTGAAACAACTCCTAGGATAGTGAGCTCGACCCCTAGAGGCAGGGAAAGATGTTAGATGATCTATATTATGTATTTTCTTGCTCATTTTCATGGTTGGACTCTTGAGGGAGAAGCTACTATTGTATTATTCACTGTATCTCTGGAATTTTTGGCTAAGGAAGACCAGGGTTTTGCAGTCCTTTTTGGGATTCTTGTGGTTACATGTATTGATGGTGTGTTTCTCTATGTACTTGTAAGTGTGTTATGTGAATCATTTCCTTTCTTTTCCTTCTGCACATTAAGCAAATGAAGTGTTAAAGTAGAACTCATGACTATCATGCTCTGCTTTTAAGTTTGCTTAATTTCAATGTTTTCTACTGTTTAAGGAGAATTCAAAGTTATTGTTTGCTCTCCTTAACTCCTCATCTGTCATTCTTAATCATCCACCTCAATCAAAGGCATCAATACTTTCTCCTACCTCGCCCCAAAGACTCCCCTGCAGAAACTGTGTCCAATCCCCGCACCCAAAATTGCCATCTCCTCAATTTGCCACCAAAAACCCTAAAAACCCCAAAACCCTTTTTGATCAGTTTACTAGCCTAAAATCAGTGTTACCCTATTGGTTATCTCACCAATTGAAGATATTTACCGAGATAGACCAGAGAGAGCCCTCTCCTGCCCCGTAGGGCTAGCTACGAGGCTAAGTGGTTTGATGTTGCCTTGAGGTTTACCTTTCTCAGCCTGAGGTGAAATTTCAAGCGCTAACATATTGGCGACCATACTGGGGAGAACAACTTGTCTGTTGATTGATGTGTTTGTTTCATAAGTCTTAGACGGAGCCTGAAGTTATGCCACGTAGCCTTCAAAACGCTGTTGCTTTGCATTAGCGGAAGTAGATAAACGCTGCTTCAGTCAATCTCCGTGAGCTTGTGAATACAACACTTCATTTGCATTTTACCCCAATACATGTATCAAGTTCAGATCTGATTGTTGATAGTGGAAAACGATCAGGCACTGACAAGGCTGAAATCATTCACTGGTGAATCCTTCACTAAAAACTCCAGAGATCAATGCTTCATGGTGACTTCACTGCAGAGAGATCAGTAGCTGTGAGATTTTCAAGATGGACCGAATCACAAGAAGATATGCTCCCTTGAGCCGAGATCACATCCCTGGTTTTCGAAATAAAATTCCAAAGGTAGATTGGTCAAGGAATCTGCCTATATTTAATGATGATGGTAAGAAGGATGCTGCTCTTCATCTAGTTAGATTTCATATGCATATTCACAAGTTGAAGGTGGATTTTCCTGAAGATTGCTTGATGAAGATATTCCTGGCCACTCTGGAAGGTGCAGCTCAATCATGGTATGAAAGTTTGCCGCCTGCTTGTATTTACTGTTTAAAGGATTTTCATGCTATGTTCATTGAAAGATATAAGGACTCTTATCCATCATTAAACTTGGTTCATGACTGTTGCAAGCATGCTTATAGTTTTATTGAAAACCTTGAGAAATATTATGAAGATGATAATTTTATGGACGTTGAGATTATGGAGGCTCTGTATGAGAATCCATTTCAGCAGCACACAGAAATCTTAGAGGATACTTGTCAAGATCAGCAGGCTGAAGATTTCCATATGGTTGAAAATGAGGAAAGAGCAAATGTTGTTTCAGATTTGTCCATAGAAGAAGACAGCATGCAGGTAACGCAGGAAAGTAATGTTTCAATCTCAGAAAGTGATAATGATAAATCAGATAGGGAGATAAATTGTGATGAGGCAAAACATGTTGTTCTGAATCTCATAAAAGAGAGTTGTATTGTCGCGGCTGCCTCAAATGAAGAAAATGGAGTAGCAGACCTAAATGCTCTCATTTCACCAACACTAGATCTTCATGAGGAGGTAGTTCATTGCCTCTGTGAAAAACAAGACAAGATCTTCGTTCAAGTAAGTGAAAAGGTTTCTCTGGATGGATTTATGATAGCAGATAGAAATGTTAGTGTTGGGTTTCACGAAACATCTGAAATTTCTTTTCTCATGATTGATGAATGTAATGAGAATCTGGCTGTCATATCATATGAGGATGATTTACCATATACTCAAACTACAAAAGATCATACCATTCAGGATTCCATTTCAGATTCTTCCTCATATGTCTCATGTTTTGAAATGTTATTTCAAGAGGAGATCTGCTCATCTACTTGTTCAGAATTTTTTGAGGCCCAGGAACATACTCTCTCGGAAGCACATGACGAAGGCAGATCAGAATTTGAAACAAAGGATACCTTGTTCTTTCAGCAGGAGGTGACAATGTCAAGTCTTCATGTTTTCCAGGATCCAATGGCAGATTTGTTACAGTCAGCAGTGAAAGCGATTATTGTTGTGTTCAGTGATGAAGGAGATCATGGTCAGCTATATTTTTGGATGCCCAGTTACCAGTATTCATTGTTGACCAGAAGATCTAATCAGGAGAATCAATCAAGAAGGCATCTGCTTGATTGGTTGCATTGGCATTTTGATATAGTTTGATGTATATTGTCTTGTAAGAAACAAGGTGGTTCTCATCATGATTTCAAATCTTGATGGACTGCTGCCCTTCAATAAGCTTTGTAAGTTCTTGTTTTAGTTAAGTCAGTCATGAGTCATTTGTGAGTCAGTTTTCAGTCATGTAGGTTTCATAATTGAGTCGGTTTGAATCAAGTTTCAATCAATAAATGACTCAAAGTCTTGTATTGTTTGTGTAAATATTGACTCCATTTCCCAATGATGATAAAGCACTGGTCTGCTCTCCCAGAGGTCTAAGGTTCTTGGTACCTCCACGGAGCTACCATCCCCTTTGGAGCCAATGTTAGAGTCGGTCTAGTAGCCCTCCATCAGCAATCAAAACTCTTTGCATTTGCATAAGTAGGTGTCTCATCAGTGTCAATTTTTGCATTCCATTAGGTATGCCATAACCCTGATGGAGGAGCTGGTGTTTTTGTTCCCCTCTTGGCATTGCTGGATCAAAGTTGTTTCAGTCCTTAAACTATTTTAAAGCTTACTTGTCTTGTCTTGAAGTCAAAATTCTAGGTCTAGGGTTTTGGTCAAGTTTGTCTTCAAGGTCATGTCTGTGAAGGTCAATAAGTCCTCAGCAAGCCAGAGGGATGATTTTCAAGGTGTTTCTTCGAAAATTTCTATCTTGTACAGTTAATTTTCACCTTGGATTTAAAAACCCTATTTTTAAAGCCAAGGTCATTTTTCAAAATTTTGTAAAAAATGGTAAAATTTCAAAAGGCTTCAAAGGACAGCATGTAACCCTGGCTCCCTTGCCAAGATCACTCAGATGTTATCCCTGCAAAAAGTATCGAGCAAAAGCATCAAATTAGTCAATTTCAGGATAAAAGGAAACCAAAAACATCAAGTTATAAAGTGTTAAAGAAAAACATTATAAAGTGGGTTTGGGCATGAAATTAATTCAAATCAAGGTTATAAAATCCCAATCTCCCTCCATCGAGCCTCATTGTGCATCTAAGTCATTGAGCAAGTAATTGCAAGTGAGTTCGAGGCGAATTTGTGAGTTGCAGAGGCGCGCGACCTGTCAGACCAGGCGCACGACCCGTAAGAGGCGCGCGACCCGTCAGACCAGGCGCACGACCCGTCAGAGGCGCGCGACCCGTCAGGCGCCCTCCGACAGTGCAATTTTTTAACGGGCGCGACTCGTCAGTGGCGCGCGACCCGTCAGCGCCCTCCTTATCAAACTGCCTGCAAATTCATCCAAGGAACCACCAAAATCGCCAAATTGCCTAAGGTAGGCCCTCCAACTGAAAAATTGCTGCTTATTATGGTCAAAGGAAATCGTGATTGCATTTTTAAAGATCTATATTTGCAAGAGAAAAGCTCCATGTGGTTGTGGTTTAAAATTGTAAAAAATGGCTAGGGTTTTATACTGTTTTAAGGTATTCCCTTGTAATAATTTTTTCCTCATTTCCCATTTCATTTTCCTTGTCTTCCTATGTAAATTTCCCTTTTAAATTTGTAAAGAAAACCTAAAACCTACCCCTCTTCCCTAAAAAACAAAAAATCAAGCCCTAATCCTACCTCTCATAATACCCATGTAAACAAATTTATATAATGATGCATATGCAATGATTTTGTACTCATTTTTCCCAAAATCCCAGTTTTATATATTTATTCCCATTTTCCCTTTAAAGTGTCCCTCCCCTAACATTCCCCTCATGCTCCTTGTCCCCTTGAAACAACATTTTAATCAACATTTTATCAAGCAGAAACAACAGTACATTTCAGCCACTTTGCTCCTTAAACAATGTCAGAAACCGAAACCAATTACGAGCAAAGTGATGACCAGGCATCAACTTCAGAGTTTGAGGTACAGAGGAGGCCTCATAAGGGTGGAAAGGGTGGTCATCATAAGAGAGAGGAGCCCACTTCTTTGACAGATTTACAGGCTTGTCCTATGGCAGTATCATGTTTCCAGTATATGTCTTGTTACGAGTTTTGCGAGAGGATCTCTCGGATTCAACATCACAGAGAGTTGGTTCGCCTATTTGTTTTACATTTGCATGATGGACATGTCAACCTTGCCGGGGTGGACTTTACATTGACACCCGAGATGATTGCACAGGCCACAGGGATACCTAATGTCCGAGAGGTATGGAATAAGCGCAAGGTGTTGGACAGTGTTCATTTTGAGCCTTTACCATTATGGTTTGGTTCAGCTTGTGGTCTTACATCAGTTGGCTCAGCAGGGCATCTCATGGGAGGAGTTCATCTCTCGTGAGTTCTTTACAGCACCACCACCACATCCGGAGATTGTTCATGAGGAGGGAGGACCATCACAGCAGCATGATATCCCCGGGACTAGCCATGTCAGCTCTCCTCTGCTTGTCACTTATCAGAGAGGCCAAAGGGCCTTATTTGCAGCAGCTCGGCGAGTATTTTCTCCACAGCAGGTGGAAGGGGTCTCGCCTTCTTCATCAGCTCAGCGAGTGTTATCTCCACAGCAGGTGGAAGGGGCCTCGCTTTCTTCAGCAACGTAGGCAGCACAGAGGGGCAACCAGCCAAGATTGATGAGGGGCCATCAGGTGTTCCAGATATAGAGCTTACTGATCTTGATGTCAGTTCTCCTAGCCTAGAGTCGAAGGAGATCATTCAACACCTTAGAGCTGAAAATGATGCATTGCAGAGGAGATTAGAGGGGGCACAATGGAAAATCTCATATCTAGTGCAGTGCAACAAACAGTTGGAGGATGAGCAAGCTCTTGATGAGTTGTGGAGGATTCGTTGTGACCGCAACTTGAATCGAAGAAGACACGGTGATCTATTGCCCGCTGAGCGAGAGTCCATGCTTATCCAGCTCAATGCTCACTTGGAGAGGCTGTTGGCTAAGGCCAACCATGATAAGAAATTGTTGAGAAACATGAAGAACCATTATTGGGCGCGGATGCATGTGTGCAAGGCGAAGATGAAGATGTTCCAAAGGCGGTTGGCCAAGGCACAAAAAAGGAGAAAGAGGCCCGATCCCCTCCACATTTTGGCCGAGGCTTCCTTGAAGGAGAAAGGCACTAAATAGCTCAACCACAACACAAATCCCAAGAAATTTTGAGCATTTTGGGTCAATTTTGGTTTTTCAGGCAATTTACAGGTTTTGTCCCTTTAACGGGTCTCACCCCCCGCGCGACCCTTTCTCTTGGCAACTTCATTTTGACAAAACTCAGCATTTCCAGATTTGTCATGAAAAGTTACATATGCTCATCCATTGCCAAGAGATTTTGTGAAGTTTTGGGCCTCTAGAAAGTCAAAAAACAAGCAAAAAATGACTTTCTGCCACATTTTTGAGACACAGAAAGTAGTCTTGGGATATTGCTATTTTGGAGGGGAAAATGACCACCAAATTCAGAAATTCTAGTTGGATTGGAAAGTAGACTCACAGAACTTTCCAACAAGACTACTCTTGTCCAATTCGGACACCTGTAAGTGCCCCAAAAGTTCCATCAAAGGCGCGCGACCCGTCAGGCAGAGGCGCGCGACCTATCAGGCAATTTTCTCAAAATTTCACTGTACAGCTCAGAAAAACGCAGATTTGACCATGTTTGACTTTTTGGAGTGGATTGTTATCCTCCTTGATGTAAATAATGTAATTTTTTGATACTTTTACACTTATTTATCTCTTCTAGAAGATTCATTCATGAAATAGGCGAAAATTAAATGAATGAATTGGTTTCCTAGCTTATAGAGGCAAGTTGTTTTGACTGCCTAGTTTTCAGTGCTTAGTTTAGAAGTGGTTGAAACAACTCCTAGGATAGTGAGCTCGACCCCTAGAGGCAGGGAAAGATGTTAGATGATCTATATTATGTACTTTCTTGCTCATTTTCATGGTTGGACTCTTGAGGGAGAAGCTACTATTGTATTATTCACTGTATCTCTGCAATTTTTGGCTAAGGAAGACCAGGGTTTTGCAGTCCTTTTTGGGATTCTTGTGGTTACATGTATTGATGGTGTGTTTCTCTATGTACTTGTAAGTGTGTTATGTGAATCATTTCCTTTCTTTTCCTTCTGCACATTAAGCAAATGAAGTGTTAAAGTAGAACTCATGACTGTCATGCTCTGCTTTTAAGTTTGCTTAATTTCAATGTTTTCTACTGTTTAAGGAGAATTCAAAGTTATTGTTTGCTCTCCTTAACTCCTCATCTGTCATTCTTAATCATCCACCTCAATCAAAGGCATCAATACTGTCTCCTACCTCGCCCCAAAGACTCCCCTGCAGAAACTGTGTCCAATCCCCGCACCCAAAATTGCCATCTCCTCAATTTGCCACCAAAAACCCTAAAAACCCCAAAACCCTTTTTGATCAGTTTACTAGCCTAAAATCAGTGTTACCCTATTGGTTATCTCACCAATTGAAGATCTTTACCGAGATAGACCAGAGAGAGCCCTCTCCTGCCCCGTAGGGCTAGCTACGAGGCTAAGTGGTTTGATGTTGCCTTGAGGTTTACCTTTCTCAGCCTGAGGTGAAATTTCAAGCGCTAACATATCGGCGACCATACTGGGGAGAACAACTTGTCTGTTGATTGATGTGTTTGTTTCATAAGTCTTAGAGGGAGCCTGAAGTTATGCCACGTAGCCTTCAAAACGCTGTTGCTTTGCATTAGCGGAAGTAGATAAACGCTGCTTCAGTCAATCTCCGTGAGCTTGTGAATACAACACTTCATTTGCATTTTACCCCAGTACATGTATCAAGTTCAGATCTGATTGTTGATAGTGGACAACGATCAGGCACTGACAAGGCTGAAATCATTCACTGGTGAATCCTTCACTAAAAACTCCAGAGATCAATGCTTCATGGTGACTTCACTGCAGAGAGATCAGTAGCTGTGAGATTTTCAAGATGGACCGAATCACAAGAAGATATGCTCCCTTGAGCCGAGATCACATCCCTGGTTTTCGAAATAAAATTCCAAAGGTAGATTGGTCAAGGAATCTGCCTATATTTAATGATGATGGTAAGAAGGATGCTGCTCTTCATCTAGTTAGATTTCATATGCATATTCACAAGTTGAAGGTGGATTTTCCTGAAGATTGCTTGATGAAGATATTCCTAGCCACTCTGGAAGGTGCAGCTCAATCATGGTATGAAAGTTTGCCGCCTGCTTGTATTTACTGTTTAAAGGATTTTCATGCTATGTTCATTGAAAGATATAAGGACTCTTATCCATCATTAAACTTGGTTCATGACTGTTGCAAGCATGCTTATAGTTTTATTGAAAACCTTGAGAAATATTATGAAGATGATAATTTTATGGACGTTGAGATTATGGAGGCTCTATATGAGAATCCATTTCAGCAGCACACAGAAATCTCAGAGGATACTTGTCAAGATCAGCAGGCTGAAGATTTCCATATGGTTGAAAATGAGGAAAGAGCAAATGTTGTTTCAGATCTGTCCATAGAAGAAGATAGCATGCAGGTAACGCAGGAAAGTAATGTTTCAATCTCAGAAAGTGATAATGATAAATCAGATAGGGAGATAAATTGTGATGAGGCAAAACATGTTGTTCTGAATCTCATAAAAGAGAGTTGTATTGTCGCGGCTGCCTCAAATGAAGAAAATGGAGTAGCAAACCTAAATGCTCTCATTTCACCAACACTAGATCTTCATGAGGAGGTAGTTCATTGCCTCTGTGAAAAACAAGACAAGATCTTCGTTCAAGTAAGTGAAAAGGTTTCTCTGGATGGATTTATGATAGCAGATAGAAATGTTAGTGTTGGGTTTCACGAAACATCTGAAATTTCTTTTCTCATGATTGATGAATGTAATGAGAATCTGGCTGTCATATCATATGAGGATGATTTACCATATACTCAAACTACAAAAGATCATACCATTCAGGATTCCATTTCAGATTCTTCCTCATATGTCTCATGTTTTGAAATGTTATTTCAAGAGGAGATCTGCTCATCTACTTGTTCAGAATTTTTTGAGGCCCAGGAACATACTCTCTCGGAAGCACATGACGAAGGCAGATCAGAATTTGAAACAAAGGATACATTGTTCTTTCAGCAGGAGGTGACAATGTCAAGTCTTCATGTTTTCCAGGATCCAATGGCAGATTTGTTACAGTCAGCAGTGAAAGTGATTATTGTTGTGTTCAGTGATGAAGGAGATCATGGTCAGCTATATTTTTGGATGCCCAGTTACCAGTATTCATTGTTGACCAGAAGATCTAATCAGGAGAATCAATCAAGAAGGCATCTGCTTGATTGGTTGCATTGGCATTTTGATATAGTTTGATGTATATTGTCTTGTAAGAAACAAGGTGGTTGTCATCATGATTTCAAATCTTGATGGACTGCTGCCCTTCAATAAGCTTTGTAAGTTCTTGTTTTAGTTAAGTCAGTCATGAGTCATTTGTGAGTCAGTTTTCAGTCATGTAGGTTTCATAATTGAGTCGGTTTGAATCAAGTTTCAATCAATAAATGACTCAAAGTCTTGTATTGTTTGTGTAAATATTGACTCCATTTCCCAATGATGATAAAGCACTGGTCTGCTCTCCCAGAGGTCTAAGGTTCTTGGTACCTCCACGGAGCTACCATCCCCTTTGGAGCCAATGTTAGAGTCGGTCTAGTAGCCCTCCATTAGCGATCAAAACTCTTTGCATTTGCATAAGTAGGTGTCTCATCAGTGTCAATTTTTGCATTCCATTAGGTATGCCATAACCCTGATGGAGGAGCTGGTGTTTTTGTTCCCCTCTTGGCATTGCTGGATCAAAGTTGTTTCAGTCCTTAAACTCTTTTAAAGCTTACTTGTCTTGTCTTGAAGTCAAAATTCTAGGTCTAGGGTTTTGGTCAAGTTTGTCTTCAAGGTCATGTCTGTGAAGGTCAATAAGTGCTCAGCAAGCCAGAGGGATGATTTTCAAGGTGTTTCTTCGAAAATTTCTATCTTGTACAGTTGATTTTCACCTTGGATTTAAAAACCCTATTTTTAAAGCCAAGGTCATTTTTCAAAATTTTGTAAAAAATGGTAAAATTTCAAAAGGCTTCAAAGGACAGCATGTAACCCTGGCTCCCTTGCCAAGATCCCTCAGATGTTATCCCTGCAAAAAGTATCGAGCAAAAGCATCAAATTAGTCAATTTCAGGATAAAAGGAAACCAAAAACATCAAGTTTATAAAGTGTTAAAGAAAAACATTATAAAGTGGGTTTGGGCATGAAATTAATTCAAATCAAGGTTATAAAAGCCCAATCTCCCTCCATCGAGCCTCATTGTGCATCTAAGTCATTGAGCAAGTAATTGCAAGTGAGTTCGAGGCGAATTTGTGAGTTGCAGAGGCGCGCGACCCGTCAGACCAGGCGCACGACCCGTCAGAGGCGCGCGACCCGTCAGACCAGGCGCACGACCCGTCAGAGGCGCGGGACCCGTCAGGCGCCCTCCGACAGTGCAATTTTTTAACGGGCGCGACTCGTCAGTGGCGCGCGACCCATTGGGTGAGGCGCGCGACCCGTCAGCGCCCTCCTTATCAAACTGCCTGCAAATTCATCCAAGGAACCACCAAAATCGCCAAATTGCCTAAGGTAGGCCCTCCAACTGAAAAATTGCTGCTTATTATGGTCAAAGGAAATCGTGATTGCATTTTTAAAGATCTATATTTGCAAGAGAAAAGCTCCATGTGGTTGTGGTTTAAAATTGTAAAAAATGGCTAGGGTTTTATGCTGTTTTAAGGTATTCCCTTGTAATAATTTTTTCCTCATTTCCCATTTCATTTTCCTTGTCTTCCTATGTAAATTTCCCTTTTAAATTTGTAAAGAAAACCTAAACCCTACCCCTCTTCCCTAAAAAACAAAAAATCAAGCCCTAATCCTACCTCTCATAATACCCATGTAAACAAATTTATATAATGATGCATATGCAATGATTTTGTACTGATTTTTCCCAAAATCCCGGTTTTATATATTTGTTCCCATTTTCCCTTTAAAGTGTCCCTCCCCTAACATTCCCCTCATGCTCCTTGTCCCCTTGAAACAACATTTTAATCAACATTTTATCAAGCAGAAACAACAGTACATTTCAGCCACTTTGCTCCTTAAACAATGTCAGAAACCGAAACCAATTATGAGCAAAGTGATGACCAGGCATCAACTTCAGAGTTTGAGGTACGGAGGATGCCTCATAAGGGTGGAAAGGGTGGTCATCATAAGAGAGAGGAGCCCACTTCTTTGACAGATTTACAGGCTTGTCCTATGGCAGTATCATGTTTCCAGTATATGTCTTGTTACGAGTTTTGCGAGAGGATCTCTCGGATTCAACATCACAGAGAGTTGGCTCGCCTATTTGTTTTACATTTGCATGATGGACATGTCAACCTTGCCGGGGTGGACTTTACATTGACACCCGAGATGATTGCACAGGCCACAGGGATACCTAATGTCCGAGAGGTATGGAATAAGCGCAAGGTGTTGGACAGTGTTCATTTTGAGCCTTTACCATTATGGTTTGGTTCAGCTTGTGGTCTTACATCAGTTGGCTCAGCAGGGCATCTCATGGGAGGAGTTCATCTCTCGTGAGTTCTTTACAGCACCACCACCACATCCGGAGATTGTTCATGAGGAGGGAGGACCATCACAACAGCATGATATCCCCGGGACTAGCCATGTCAGCTCTCCTCTGCTTGTCACTTATCAGAGAGGCCAAAGGGCCTTATTTGTAGCAGCTCGGCGAGTATTTTCTCCATAGCAGGTGGAAGGGGTCTCGCCTTCTTCATCAGCTCAGCGAGTGTTATCTCCACAGCAGGTGGAAGGGGCCTCGCTTTCTTCAGCAACATAGGCAGCACAGAGGGGCAAGCAGCCCAAGATTGATGAGGGGCCATCAGGTGTTCCAGATATAGAGCTTACTGATCTTGATGTCAGTTCTCCTAGCCTAGAGTCGAAGGAGATCATTCAACACCTTAGAGCTGAAAATGATGCATTGCAGAGGAGATTAGAGGGGGCACAATGGACAATCTCATATCTAGTGCAGTGCAACAAACAGTTGGAGGATGAGCAAGCTCTTGATGAGTTGTGGAGGATTCGTAGTGACCGCAACTTGAATCGAAGAAGACACGGTGATCTATTGCCCGCTGAGCGAGAGTCCATGCTTATCCAGCTCAATGCTCACTTGGAGAGGCTGTTGGCTAAGGCCAACCAAGATAAGAAATTGTTGAGAAACATGAAGAACCATTATTGGGCGCGGATGCACGTGTGCAAGGCGAAGATGAAGATGTTCCAAAGGCGGTTGGCCAAGGCACAAAAAAGGAGAAAGAGGCCCGATCCCCTCCACATTTTGGCCGAGGATTCCTTGAAGGAGAAAGGCACTAAATAGCTCAACCACAACACAAATCCCAAGAAATTTTGAGCATTTTGGGTCAATTTTGGTTTTTCAGGCAATTTACAGGTTTTGTCCCTTTAACGGGTCTCACCCCCCGCGCGACCCTTTCTCTTGGCAACTTCATTTTGACAAAACTCAGCATTTCCAGATTTGTCATGAAAAGTTACATATGCTCATCCATTGCCAAGAGATTTTGTGAAGTTTTGGGCCTCTAGAAAGTCAAAAAACAAGCAAAAAATGACTTTCTGCCACATTTTTGAGACACAGAAAGCAGTCTTGGGATATTGCTATTTTGGAGGGGCAAATGACCACCAAATTTAGAAATTCTAGTTGGGTTGGAAAGTAGACTCACAGAACTTTCCAACAAGCCTACTCTTGTCCAATTCGGACACCTGTAAGTGCCCCAAAAGTTCCATCAAAGGCGCGCGACCCGTCAGGCAGAGGCGCGCGACCTATTAGGGAATTTTCTCAAAATTTCACTGTACAGCTCAGAAAAACGCAGATTTGACCATGTTTGACTTTTTGGAGTGGATTGTTATCCTCCTTGATGTAAATAATGTAATTTTTTGATACTTTTACACTTATTTATCTCTTCTAGAAGATTCATTCATGAAATAGGCGAAAATTAAATGAATGAATTGGTTTCCTAGCTTATAGAGGCAAGTTGTTTTGACTGCCTAGTTTTCAGTGCTTAGTTTAGAAGTGGTTGAAACAACTCCTAGGATAGTGAGCTCGACCCCTAGAGGCAGGGAAAGATGTTAGATTATCTATATTATGTACTTTCTTGCTCATTTTCATGGTTGGACTCTTGAGGGAGAAGCTACTATTGTATTATTCACTGTATCTCTGGAATTTTTGGCTAAGGAAGACCAAGGTTTTGCAGTCCTTTTTGGGATTCTTGTGGTTACATGTATTGATGGTGTGTTTCTCTATGTACTTGTAAGTGTGTTATGTGAATCATTTCCTTTCTTTTCCTTCTGCAAATTAAGCAAATGAAGTGTTAAAGTAGAACTCATGACTGTCATGCTCTGCTTTTAAGTTTGCTTAATTTCAATGTTTTCTACTGTTTAAGGAGAATTCAAAGTTATTGTTTGCTCTCCTTAACTCCTCATCTATCATTCTTAATCATCCACCTCAATCAAAGGCATCAATACTGTCTCCTACCTCGCCCCAAAGACTCCCCTGCAGAAACTGTGTCCAATCCCCGCACCCAAAATTGCCATCTCCTCAATTTGCCACCAAAAACCCTAAAAACCCCAAAACCCTTTTTGATCAGTTTACTAGCCTAAAATCAATGTTACCCTATTGGTTATCTCACCAATTGAAGATCTTTACCGAGATAGACCAGAGAGAGCCCTCTCCTGCCCCGTAGGGCTAGCTACGAGGCTAAGTGGTTTGATGTTGCCTTGAGGTTTACCTTTCTCAGCCTGAGGTGAAATTTCAAGTGCTAACATATTGGCGACCATACTGGGGAGAACAACTTGTCTGTTGATTGATGTGTTTGTTTCATAAGTCTTAGACGGAGCCTGAAGTTATGCCACGTAGCCTTCAAAACGCTGTTGCTTTGCATTAGCGGAAGTAGATAAACGCTGCTTCAGTCAATCTCCGTGAGCTTGTGAATACAACACTTCATTTGCATTTTACCCCAGTACATGTATCAAGTTCAGATCTGATTGTTGATAGTGGAAAACGATCAGGCACTGACAAGGCTGAAATCATTCACTGGTGAATCCTTCACTAAAAACTCCAGAGATCAATGCTTCATGGTGACTTCACTGCAGAGAGATCAGTAGCTGTGAGATTTTCAAGATGGACCGAATCACAAGAAGATATGCTCCCTTGAGCCGAGATCACATCCCTGGTTTTCGAAATAAAATTCCAAAGGTAGATTGGTCAAGGAATCTGCCTATATTTAATGATGATGGTAAGAAGGATGCTGCTCTTCATCTAGTTAGATTTCATATGCATATTCACAAGTTGAAGGTGGATTTTCCTGAAGATTGCTTGATGAAGATATTCCTAGCCACTCTGGAAGGTGCAGCTCAATCATGGTATGAAAGTTTGCCGCCTGCTTGTATTTACTGTTTAAAGGATTTTCATGCTATGTTCATTGAAAGATATAAGGACTCTTATCCATCATTAAACTTGGTTCATGACTGTTGCAAGCATGCTTATAGTTTTATTGAAAACCTTGAGAAATATTATGAAGATGATAATTTTATGGACGTTGAGATTATGGAGGCTCTGTATGAGAATCCATTTCAGCAGCACACAGAAATCTTAGAGGATACTTGTCAAGATCAGCAGGCTGAAGATTTCCATATGGTTGAAAATGAGGAAAGAGCAAATGTTGTTTCAGATCTGTCCATAGAAGAAGACAGCATGCAGGTAACGCAGGAAAGTAATGTTTCAATCTCAGAAAGTGATAATGATAAATCAGATAGGGAGATAAATTGTGATGAGGCAAAACATGTTGTTCTGAATCTCATAAAAGAGAGTTGTATTGTCGCGGCTGCCTCAAATGAAGAAAATGGAGTAGCAGACCTAAATGCTCTCATTTCACCAACACTAGATCTTCATGAGGAGGTAGTTCATTGCCTCTATGAAAAACAAGACAAGATCTTCGTTCAAGTAAGTGAAAAGGTTTCTCTGGATGAATTTATGATAGCAGATAGAAATGTTAGTGTTGGGTTTCACGAAACATCTGAAATTTCTTTTCTCATGATTGATGAATGTAATGAGAATCTGGCTGTCATATCATATGAGGATGATTTACCATATACTCAAACTACAAAAGATCATACCATTCAGGATTCCATTTCAGATTCTTCCTCATATGTCTCATGTTTTGAAATGTTATTTCAAGAGGAGATTTGCTCATCTACTTGTTCAGAATTTTTTGAGGCCCAGGAACATACTCTCTCGGAAGCACATGACGAAGGCAGATCAGAATTTGAAACAAAGGATACATTGTTCTTTCAGCAGGAGGTGACAATGTCAAGTCTTCATGTTTTCCAGGATCCAATGGCAGATTTGTTACAGTCAGCAGTGAAAGCGATTATTGTTGTGTTCAGTGATGAAGGAGATCATGGTCAGCTATATTTTTGGATGCCCAGTTACCAGTATTCATTGTTGACCAGAAGATCTAATCAGGAGAATCAATCAAGAAGGCATCTGCTTGATTGGTTGCATTGGCATTTTGATATAGTTTGATGTATATTGTCTTGTAAGAAACAAGGTGGTTGTCATCATGATTTCAAATCTTGATGGATTGCTGCCCTTCAATAAGCTTTGTAAGTTCTTGTTTTAGTTAAGTCAGTCATGAGTCATTTGTGAGTCAGTTTTCAGTCATGTAGGTTTCATAATTGAGTCGGTTTGAATCAAGTTTCAATCAATAAATGACTCAAAGTCTTGTATTGTTTGTGTAAATATTGACTCCATTTCACAATGATGATAAAGCACTGGTCTGCTCTCCCAGAGGTCTAAGGTTCTTGGTACCTCCACGGAGCTACCATCCCCTTTGGAGCCAATGTTAGAGTCGGTCTAGTAGCCCTCCATCAGCGATCAAAACTCTTTGCATTTGCATAAGTAGGTGTCTCATCAGTGTCAATTTTTGCATTCCATTAGGTATGCCATAACCCTGATGGAGGAGCTGGTGTTTTTGTTCCCCTCTTGGCATTGCTGGATCAAAGTTGTTTCAGTCCTTAAAATCTTTTAAAGCTCACTTGTCTTGTCTTGAAGTCAAAATTCTAGGTCTAGGGTTTTGGTCAAGTTTGTCTTCAAGGTCATGTTTGTGAAGGTCAATAAGTGCTCAGCAAGCCAGAGGGATGATTTTCAAGGTGTTTCTTCGAAAATTTCTATCTTGTACAGTTAATTTTCACCTTGGATTTAAAAACCCTATTTTTAAAGCCAAGGTCATTTTTCAAAATTTTGTAAAAAATGGTAAAATTTCAAAAGGCTTCAAAGGACAGCATGTAACCCTGGCTCCCTTGCCAAGATCCCTCAGATGTTATCCCTGCAAAAAGTATCGAGCAAAAGCATCAAATTAGTCAATTTCAGGATAAAAGGAAACCAAAAACATCAAGTTTATAAAGTGTTAAAGAAAAACATTATAAAGTGGGTTTGGGCATGAAATTAATTCAAATCAAGGTTATAAAAGCCCAATCTCCCTCCATCGAGCCTCATTGTGCATCTAAGTCATTGAGCAAGTAATTTCAAGTGAGTTCGAGGCGAATTTGTGAGTTGCAGAGGCGCGCGACCCGTCAGACCAGGCGCACGACCCGTCAGAGGCGCGCGACCCGTCAGGTGCCCTCCGACAGTGCAATTTTTTAACGGGCGCGACCCGTCAGTGGCGCGCGACCCGTCAACGCCCTCCTTATCAAACTGCCTGCAAATTCATCCAAGGAACCACCAAAATCGCCAAATTGCCTAAGGTAGGCCCTCCAACTGAAAAATTGCTGCTTATTATGGTCAAAGGAAATCGTGATTGCATTTTTAAAGATCTATATTTGCGAGAGAAAAGCTCCATGTGGCTGTGGTTTAAAATTGTAAAAAATGGCTAGGGTTTTATGCTGTTTTAAGGTATTCCCTTGTAATAGTTTTTTCCTCATTTCCCATTTCATTTTCCTTGTCTTCCTATGTAAATTTCCCTTTTAAATTTGTAAAGAAAACCTAAACCCTACCCCTCTTCCCTAAAAAACAAAAAATCAAGCCCTAATCCTACCTCTCATAATACCCATGTAAACAAATTTATATAATGATGCATATGCAATGATTTTGTACTGATTTTTCCAAAAATCTCGGTTTTATATATTTATTCCCATTTACCCTTTAAAGTGTCCCTCCCCTAACATTCCCCTCATGCTCCTTGTCCCCTTGAAACAACATTTTAATCAGCATTTTATCAAGCAGAAACAACAATACATTTCAGCCACTTTGCTCCTTAAACAATGTCAGAAACCGAAACCAATTACGAGCAAAGTGATGACCAGGCATCAACTTCAGAGTTTGAGGTATAGAGGAGGCCTCATAAGGGTGGAAAGGGTGGTCATCATAAGAGAGAGGAGCCCACTTCTTTGACAGATTTACAGTCTTGTCCTATGGCAGTATCATGTTTCCAGTATATGTCTTGTTACGAGTTTTGCGAGAGGATCTCTCGGATTCAACATCACAGAGAGTTGGCTCGCCTATTTGTTTTACATTTGCATGATGGACATGTCAACCTTGCCGGGGTGGACTTTACATTGACACCCGAGATGATTGCACAGGCCACAGGGATACCTAATGTCAGAGAGGTATGGAATAAGCGCAAGGTGTTGGACAATGATCATTTTGAGCCTTTACCATTATGGTTTGGTTCAGCTTGTGGTCTTACATCAGTTGGCTCAGCAGGGCATCTCATGGGAGGAGTTCATCTCTCGTGAGTTCTTTACAACACCACCACCACATCCGGAGATTGTTCATGAGGAGGGAGGACCATCACAGCAGCATGATATCCCCGAGACTAGCCATGTCAGCTCTCCTCTTCTTGTCACTTATCAGAGAGGCCAAAGGGCCTTATTTGCAGCAGCTCGGCGAGTATTTTCTCCACAGCAGGTGGAAGGGGTCTCGCCTTCTTCATCAGCTCAGCGAGTGTTATCTCCACAGCAGGTGGAAGGGGCCTCGCTTTCTTCAGCAGCACAGGCAGCACAGAGGGGCAAGCAGCCCAAGATTGATGAGGGGCCATCAGGTGTTCCAGATATAGAGCTTACTGATCTTGATGTCAGTTCTCCTAGCCTAGAGTCGAAGGAGATAATTCAACACCTTAGAGCTGAAAATGATGCATTGCAGAGGAGATTAGAGGGGGCACAATGGACAATCTCATATCTAGAGCAGCGCAACATACAGTTGGAGGATGAGCAAGCTCTTGATGAGTTGTGGAGGATTCGTAGTGATCGCAACTTGAATCGAAGAAGACATGGTGATCTATTGCCCGCTGAGCGAGAGTCCATGCTTATCCAGCTCAATGCTCACTTGGAGAGGGTGTTGGCTAAGGCCAACCAAGATAAGAAATTGTTGAGAGACATGAAGAACCATTATTGGGCGCGGATGCACGTGTGCAAGGCGAAGATGAAGATGTTCCAAAGGCGGTTGGCCAAGGCACAAAAAAGGAGAAAGAGGCCCGATCCCCTCCACATTTTGGCCGAGGCTTCCTTGAAGGAGAAAGGCACTAAATAGCTCAACCACAACACAAATCCCAAGAAATTTTGAGCATTTTGGGTCAATTTTGGTTTTTCAGGCAATTTACAGGTTTTGTCCCTTTAACGGGTCTCACCCCCCGCGCGACCCTTTCTCTTGGCAACTTCATTTTGCAAAAAATCAGCATTTCCAGATTTTTCATGAAAAGTTACATATGCTCATCCATTGCCAAGAGATTTTGTGAAGTTTTGGGCCTCTAGAAAGTCAAAAAACAAGCAAAAAATGACTTTCTGCCACATTTTTGAGACACAGAAAGCAGTCTTGGGAGATTGCTATTTGGAGGGGCAAATGACCACCAAATTCAGAAATTCTAGTTGGGTTGGAAAGTAGACTCACAGAAATTTCCAACACGCCTACTCTTGCCCAATTCGGACACCTGGAAGTGCCCCAAAAGTTCCCTCAAAGGCACGCGACCCGTCAGGCAGAGGCGCGCGACCTATCAGGCAATTTTCTCAAAATTTCACTGTACAGCTCAGAAAAACGCAGATTTGACCATGTTTGACTTTTTGGAGTGGATTGTTATCCTCCTTGATGTAAATAATGTAATTTTTTGATACTTTTACACTTATTTATCTCTTCTAGAAGATTCATTCATGAAATAGGCGAAAATTAAATGAATGAATTGGTTTCCTAGCTTATAGAGGCAAGTTGTTTTGACTGCCTAGTTTTCAGTGCTTAGTTTAGAAGTGGTTGAAACAACTCCTAGGATAGTGAGCTCGACCCCTAGAGGCAGGGAAAGATGTTAGATTATCTATATTATGTACTTTCTTGCTCATTTTCATGGTTGGACTCTTGAGGGAGAAGCTACTATTGTATTATTCACTGTATCTTTGGAATTTTTGGCTAAGGAAGACCAGGGTTTTGCAGTCCTTTTTGGGATTCTTGTGGTTACATGTATTGATGGTGTGTTTCTCTATGTACTTGTAAGTGTGTTATGTGAATCATTTCCTTTCTTTTCCTTCTGCACATTAAGCAAATGAAGTGTTAAATTAGAACTCATGACTGTCATGCTCTGCTTTTAAGTTTGCTTAATTTCAATGTTTTCTACTGTTTAAGGAGAATTCAAAGTTATTGTTTGCTCTCCTTAACTCCTCATCTGTCATTCTTAATCATCCACCTCAATCAAAGGCATCAATACTGTCTCCTACCTCGCCCCAAAGACTCCCTTGCAGAAACTGTGTCCAATCCCCGCACCCAAAATTGCCATCTCCTCAATTTGCCACCAAAAACCCTAAAAACCCCAAAACCCTTTTTGATCAGTTTACTAGCCTAAAATCAGTGTTACCCTATTGGTCATCTCACCAATTGAAGATCTTTACCGAGATATACCGGAGAGAGCCCTCTCCTGCCCCGTAGGGCTAGCTACGAGGCTAAGTGGTTTGATTTTGCCTTGAGGTTTACCTTTCTCAGCCTGAGGTGAAATTTCAAGCGCTAACAGTGTCAACCTTGTAGGTTGTGGAAGACTAGTGGCAACAACACTTCCGTCTTTATAGTTGTGAGTGGTATGCTTCCTAGTTGCCATAATTTTGCTTTCCATTTTTCTTGCTAACCTGAATGCCTTCTCTAATGAATCAGGTTCCCAAAGGTGAACATCATGTTGGATATTATCCTTTAAAGACCCTATGAACACATCAATCCTATGCTCCTCTGGAATATCTTTTACCCTTATGTTCAATTTTTGGAACTCCTCAATGTGCTCCATCATTGGACCCTTTTGTTTGAGACTTATCAATTGGCTAAAAAAAGTGTTGCTTTTTGTATCCTCATAATGCGCTATCAATTCTTCCATAAAAATTCCCCAAGTGATAAATTATTTACGAGAACAAAGCCATTGATACCTTACAAACTGATTTTGTTCCAAATATACAGTTGCCATACGTACCTTTTGTGCGTTTTGCAAATTATTGAGATCGAAGAATTGCTCCATCTGTAATATCCATGTGGCGGGATCCTTGCCATCAAACTTCCTCATATCGATTTTTGGAATATGGTGATTCTTCAATCCAACATTAGCGTCTATAGAATCATGATTAACATTTCTTTTGTTCTCATCACGAGTTTCCTTTACTACCTTTTCACCATTAGTAAGTATTTCTTGTAGAAAATTTGTCAAATCTGTCTTCAAATCTGCCATACCTGTGTTCAAATTTGTGTTAAAATCTATCTTCAAATTGTCCATCTTAGCTTCCATGCCATTCATCTTAGCTTCCACGCCATTTATCTTAGCTTCTGTTATCTTTTGTGAGCGTGACATTTGTTGCACTTGTTCTTGTAATTTTGATATATCATGTAGAATTTCTTCCTCTTCTTCATGAGTCATGCTAGAGCTTTCAGGTTCCTTACTAGGTGTTTGCATTTTCTTTCCTCGGGGCATCAGTTACCGATAATAATGCTCTACTATGCCCTTTGAATTCCTTCAAAATAAATTTTCAAACCAAGCTTAAGCAAAAATTTAAAAGAATCTACACACCTTTTTTCACTTTGTAGGAGCTCGATATTGCCTCTGATGTATCTCTGTACTTTCCAATCATCTAGTTCTGAATTTTTGACCTATAGTAGCTCTCCATGTCCTCTTTTCAATGCCACAATTATGATCCAAATTGGATTCTCCAAGAAAGAGTTATGCACAATCTCCCATGATGACCTGATTATAGACCTTTCCAGAAGATCGAACTTGTATGAAGTGACACGTGTACAATTTTCAATCTTTGGTTCTGAAAAAGATATACAAGAAACTACAGTCCGTCCTCTTTCTGTACCTTCTTACAAAATTTCAATCTGATTCCCAGAGAGAAAGTTATGACGATTTTCCCCAGGTCACCTGTTTTGAATGTAATTCAGGAGTCTGCAAAAAGACCAACTTCCTCAGATCATATCTCTGCAAATATTGTGTGACAAGCTCTAAAATTTGGATCCAAGGTTCAACGCAATTTCGTCTCAAATGGGTTTTTTTTTCAACTTCTGAAACTTCACAGAAAAAAAAGTTATAGCGAAAATGCCACAATGACCTATTTGGAATAGCGAAACCCTAGAATCCAAAGCTCTGATGCCAAATGTTATGAAACCAACTCAAGAAAAGATAGAAAAGATAGATCAACGCCTTAGAATTCAACCTCTTCGAGGGGCCAACCTCCTTTACATTACATAAATGAACAATTATTGGATGATTCAAATGACAAAACCTCCTTTCTATATATAGGAGTCTAAGGAGTCACAATATAATCCAACCGACCTAACAATAATAATATAAAGCCACAAAAATAATAATAGAGGGATTCTATGGGGCACAGAAATAACAATATGGGGGTAATAGGGGCACAAAAATATAAATGAGGGGTATAACCACAATAGTAATGGGTTAATCACTAGTATTATAGGGACCCAACAGGCAATCTCAAGAGCAACTGATGCTGCAAACAATATCATTGAGACCATCAATGAAAATTTGTATAATGCTAATCTGATACAGTAATTCTGACCTGGGAGTCTCCTGATATCATATCCCTAGAAACAAAATGGAAATAAACTTCCAAAGAAAAAAAAGAGGTGGTTAAACAACTCCGAAAACTTGATTGGGAAGTGTATTGGAGATATTTGGTAAATCCACACAGTCAATGGCTAGTACTACCCTACCTAGCTGAATCAGCCATGCACGTGGAATGTGGGATTTTAACCTCCCTACTTCTGATGTTGAAGATGAGCAAGAAGCTCTACCTGTTAGCACTAGGAGTAAGGGCCCTGCTGATTCACCTTATCCAATTCAAAAGAAAAAACCCTAGACCTCTGCTACTAACTATAAAGTGGCCAGTAAAAAGTCTTCTCCTAAAGCTCCTCAAACAACTCCATCCTCATCTAACCCTCCATATTCATATAAACCCTTGGTAGTAACTGATACCATCAAGTATAACATAGTAGAGAATATGAAGAAATCTAGAGCAAATATTTCTCTTCGCGATCTCAGTAAGCTTAAACATCAACATAAGTTATTACTGAAAGAATTGAATGCAGTTCTCTGTTGAGATTTTCTGTTTGGAATAAGATAGGAAAAATCTCAGCTGATGACAACAATAGAAATTCAGTTCCTAGATTAGCTCCAGGTTGTTGGGAAATGATTAATGCCTCCTATATTTGATGTGAATGAGTTAATGAGGTGGTTAGATTCTCTTTGCTATATAACAGGCAACCATTCGGATTGTTTGCTATGAGGGTGAGAGTTTTGTGAGGATTTCATTATGTAATCTCCTGTTTGATTAATAAGATTGCCGATGCCTATGTTGTGTGGACGTAGCCCAGATTGGTTGGGTGAACCACGTTAAATTCTTGTGTCTTATGTGCTTGATTAGTCTGCTGTTTATTTTGTTTAATTGTGCTGAGCATCTGATCTCCAACAAGTGGTATCAAAGCAGTTGGAGGTGGAGACATGCTCAAGGTGGAGCGCTGAGGGAGATGTGTATGACGTGCTGGAGGAGGTGCTGCCTGGAGGCGCTACGTAAAGGTCATTTCTTTGCTGCGTAAAGGTCATTCCTTTGCTGCTGTGCGTAAAGGTCTTTTCTTTGCTGCCTGGAGGCGCTGCGTACGTGGTAGTTTTCAATCGATTGCCAGAAGCCTGTTTCCTGCGGAGTACGCAGTGTTTGAGCTGTGGGTGTGCAACGATTTTAAAGTATACCTGAAGCCTTAAATATATGCGGTGTATTACATGCTGATCGAGGTACTGCTCTACGATTTTAAAGTATACCTAAAGCTTTAAATTTATGCGGTGTATTACATGCTGATCGAGGTGCTGAATGCGTGTTTGCATTTTCCGTAACTGTTTACATGCTGAATACGTGTTTGCATTTTCCGTAACTGTGTTTTCACTTTTGGCCTGCTCCGATTATTCTAAAAATTCCCCAAACAACAAGCTACCTAAGGTTGTTGTGAACCACATAAAATCCGGTGTTCACAATTTTCATAAAAATATTGAACCACAAGGTTTAGTCTTTGTCTCAATATTCTGGAGTGCCAGGGGCTCTCTCTGGGTTGACATTAGTGCACGCATATCATTGGCAAATTTTGGAATGTCAAGATTCATTTATTATTATGATATCATGTAAAGTAATTCACCGGAATTTGCGTTTGCCATATATATATATATATATATATATATATATATGTGGGAAGTGGCTTGGCGTGGTAGGTAAGGAGTTGGCATGAGAGGGCGTACTCTGTGTGGGTGGCTTCTTGGTATAGCGAAATTTGTGTTGCCTGCGTTTAATAAAAGAATGCGCGCAGAGGAGAGAAGTGTGATGCATATTTTATAATCATGCAATCTGGATTTATGCTGCACAGTGGCAGTAAAAGAAAAATTTTGTTTTTTATTTAAAGCATAGGCAGATATATGTATTGAAGTACAAAGGGAAGATAGGCATAGGCAATTTTGTTCATTGCTGGTATTTAAACACAAACTTCATTTATTGAAAGTTGTTATTTTTTTGGAGATTATTGTGTTTGTTTTTTGTTGAAACAAATGGCGAAAACTCAAAGTGCCCGGTTCGAAATCGAGAAATTTAATGGGAAAAATAATTTCGAGATCTGGAAGGTAAAAATGCATGATCTGCTGGTACAGCAGGGCGTGGCAAAGGCATTGTTGGGCAGGTCCAAACTGCCTTCCCCCGTGACAGATGATGAGTGGAATGAATTGGATGGCAGAGCCTTGAGCGGAATTCGGTTGTGTTTGGCTGATGATGTTTTATTTAACATCGCGTCAGAGAAGACTGCAGCTGGTTTGTGGACGAAGTTGGAGAAGCTGTATATGACGAAATCCTTGACAAACCGGATTCTCCTGAAACGACAGCTTTACGGTTTGCGAATGAAAGAAGGTACCTCGATTACTGATCACCTGAATGTTTTTAATACCTTACTGGTGCAATTAGACAGTCTAGATGTGAAATTTGATTCAGAGGATAAGGCAATAACTCTATTGTGTTCATTGCCCGAATCTTGGGATCACTTTGTTACTTCCATAAGCTTTAGTACAACAGACATTCTTGAGTTTGACGATGTTGTTGGAGCCTTGTTGTCTGAGGAGACGAGGAAGAGGTCGAATGCAGACACCTCTACGTCAGAGGTAATGATGGCCAGAGGTCGCTCAAGAGAGAGACACTCCAGGGGAAAGCATAGCGACTCTCGTTCAAAGTCCAAAGGAAAGAAGACAAAGGTGAAGTGCTGGCATTGTGGCAAGGCTGGACATCTTAAAAAGGATTGCTGGAAGCGAAAGCAGGCTGCTAAAGAAGGCTCTTCGACAGAAAATAAGGAAGCCAACACCACAGATACAGGTTCAGTATCTGGTTCAGGTATGAGTGATGAGGTATTATCTGTTAATGTTTCAAAACATGATCAACATTGGTTGTTAGATTCCGGGGCATCTAACCACATGTGTATTCATAAAGATTGGTTTAAGACATATAGATCAATTGATGATGGAGTCGTGTACATGGGTAATGATGTCACTTGCAGTATTATTGGAATAGGAAGTATACAACTGAAAATGTTAGATGTCACAACCAAATTGTTAACTGATGTGAGACATGTACCAGATCTAAGAAAAAATCTAATTTCATGAGGAGCACTGGATACGAATGGATATAAAACTGTAATTCAAGGTGGAGTTATGAAAATCTATAAAGGTATTTTACTAGTGATGAAGGCTAAGAAGGTAGGAAATCTTTTTCAATTAGAAGGTAGAACTGGGTCAGATCATGTGTCGGTGTCTGAACAGGACAGTAGTTCCATTCGCCTATGGCATCAAAGGTTGGGCCATATGAGCGAACGAGGGTTGAAAATTTTGGCTGACCGCAAGTTACTTCCTAATCTAAGATCTGGAAAGTTAGATTTCTGTAAACATTGTCTGTTTGGTAAACAAAGTAAGCAAAAGTTTAAAACAGGCAAACATACTAGTAAAGGCATACTTGATTATATCCATTCAGATGTTTGGAGTCCAGCCCCTACAACGTCATATGGTGGCTCGTCATATTTTGTATCGTTTATTGATGACTTTTCTAGAAAAGTGTGGGTCTACATGTTGAAAAGGAAGTCTGATGTTTTTACAGTTTTCAAGCAGTTTAGAGCATTGGTAGAAAACAACACTAGTAGAACTATAAAATGTTTAAGAACTGACAATGGTGGTGAGTTTTCCTCCAAGGAGTTTGACAGCTATTGCAAGGATGCAGGCATCGAGAGACATAAGACCACGGTTTATACTCCTCAGCAGAATGGAGTTGCTGAACGCATGAACATGACTCTTCTAGAGAGAGAAAGGTGTATGCTGAGTAATGCCGGGTTGCAGAAGGAGTTGTGGACGGAAGCAGTGGCAACAACTTGTTATGTGATAAACCGATCTCCATCAACGGCGATAGGCTGCAAGGTTCCGCAAGAGGTATGGAAAGGACACCCTTGTGATTATTCTAAACTCAGAGTGTTTGGTTGTGAAGCATATGCTCTAGTGCCTAAACATCAACGAACTAAATTAGATCCAAAGTCTAAAAGGTATATCTTTGTTGGGTATGGTGATGGAACAAAGGGATATAGATTGTGGGATCCTACTACCCGCAAAATCATCATCAACAAAGATGTAAAGTTTAATGAATCCTCTCTTGTACAGTTAGATGTAGATAGAAGATTGAAACAGGATGATGTATTTGATTTCCAGCACATTCAGTTTGACAACATTTATAATGATAGTCATAACGACCATAGTTCAGATTCTAGTCATGAACAGGTTTCAGAATCAGATTATGAACAGGGTTCAGATGGAGGTCATGAATAGGTCTCAGATGGCGATCATGAAGAAGTTCCTACGAATGATAGACAGCCAATTGTGGAAGCACCAGCAACATTCTTAAGGAGGTCTACAAGGATCAAACACCCTCCGAAAAGGTATGATGATCATGTTACTTCAGTTGCTTTGATCGCTAATGATGATGAACCTTTGTGTTATCAGGAAAATTGTGGGGTGTAAATGGGTTTTCAAGCTGAAACGAGGTGTGAATGATATGGAAGACAGGTACAAAGCGCGACTGGTTGCAAAAAGGTTTTCTCAAAAAGCCGGTATTGACTTTCATGAGATTTTTTCGCCAGTGGTTAAAATTGTTTCAATTAGAATTGTGTTAGCATTAGTGGCTTTGCTTGATTTAGAGTTGCAGCAGTTAGATGTTAAGACTGCATTTCTACATGGTGATTTAGATGAGGAAATATATATGGAACAACCGGAAGGGTTTTTTCACGATCGAAATGAGAAATTTGTCTGCAGGCTCAAGAAGTCATTATATGGCCTGAAGCAGTCGCCTCGGCAGTGGTATAAGAAGTTTGATTCTTTCATGTTGAGTCAGAAATATGTTAGAAGTGAATATGATCATTGTGTTTATTTTAAACAGTTGAATAATGGCATATTCATTATCTTGGTATTGTATGTTGACGATATGCTTTTAGCAAGCAAAAGCATAGAAGAAATCAACAGGTTGAAGGCTCAGATGGCAAGGACATTTGATATGAAAGATCTAGGAGCAACAAGACAGATTTTGGGCATGGAGATTTTTAGAGACAGGAGCAATGGTAAGCTTTGGCTATCACAACAAAAGTATATTGAGAAAATACTTTTGAGGTTTGGTATGAATAATGTGAAGCCTGTGTCAGTCCCTTTAGCTTCCCATTTTAAGCTTTCTTCGAGTTTATGTCCTAATACAGATGAAGAAAAGGATTATATGTCTCGAATTCCATATGCCAATGTAGTAGGGTGTTTAATGTATGCGATGGTTTGTACTCGACCAGATATTTCACATGCAGTTGGGGTTGTCAGCAGGTTCAGGGCAAATCCGGGTAAAGAGCACTGGTCAGCGGTAAAATGGGTGCTTCGGTATTTGAGAGGCACAAGTAGTTATTGTATTACTTACAATAAGAGTAGTGAATCTATTTGCGGATATGTTGATTCCGATTTTGCAGGTGATTTGGATAAGAGAAGGTCAACTTCAGGGTATGTCTTTACTCTTGCAGGTGGAGCTATAAGCTGGATGTCAAAGCTACAGAACATTGTTGCTTTATCCACTACTGAAGCAGAATACATTGCTGCTTCACATGCTTGCAAAGAGGCGGTTTGGTTGAAAGGTTTGCTTGGTGAGTTTGGTAGGTTACAGGACAACATCAGATTACTTTGTGATAGTCAAAGTTCAATACATTTGGCTAAGAATCCGGCCTATCATAGTAAATCAAAGCATATACCGATCAAGTACCATTTTGTAAGACAGGTTATCACTGAAAGGGGAGTCTCTCTTGAAAAGGTGCATACAAAGGAGAATTGTGCAGACATGTTCACGAAACCAGTTTTGTTAGAGAAGCTACGCTGGTGTTTGGCTTCTCTTGGCTTGCAAAAAAGATAAAATAATAATAACAGGGCATCAGGCGAATTGTTGTCAATGTGGAGATTGTTGAGATTTTCTGGTTGGAATAAGATAGGAAAAATCTCAGCTGATGACAACAATAGAAATTCAGTTCCTAGATTAGCTCCAGGTTGTTGGGAGATGATTAATGCCTCCTATATTTGATGTGAGTGAGTTAATGAGGTGGTTAGATTCTCTTTGCTATATAACAGGCAACCATTCGGATTGTTTGCTATGAGGGTGAGAATTTTGTGAGGATTTCATTATGTAATCTCCTATTTGATTAATAAGATTGCCGATGCCTATGTTGTGTGGACATAGCCCAGATTGGTTGGGTGAACTACGTTAAATTCTTGTGTCTTATGTGCTTGATTAGTCTGCTATTTATTTTGTTTAATTGTGCTGAGCATCTGATCTCCAACATTCTCACTTCTCCTCTTCCTGTTACTGTGATATCCAAAGCTGCCAAAGGGATGGGTAAGCCTCCCAATGATTCATCAAATAAAGTTGATCCTTCTAATGCTATTTTAATTGGTGACAGATCCAATTCACATGTTCCCCCTTTCCTCTTAACTTATGAAGTCTTCAATAAAATTTTCAAAACTGCCTAATAGACTAAGGGGCTTCTTCAAAGGTTATGCCAAGAATAGTCTGTATTAAATTAAATGTTTCACTCAAAAAGTTTGTTATTCACATTGTGAAACTTGATAGAATGAAGGTTGAAGTCTTAGGGGAAATGAATTCAGTCACCATTAGACTCTCTTCTAATCCAAAACTTTGTCAAGTAATTGACATACTAGTTGTTGATATACCCAAGTTCTATGGTTGGATTCTTAGTAGTGATTGGTCTGAAAAGCTCCATAGCTATTTTGCCATAGATTGGACTCACATTTGGCTCCCTTATAACGGAAATCCAAACCAAATCCGAATTGACCAAGAAAAATGCTTGAAGCACATAGTGACCGATTTTGAAGGTGAGAATGAGCTAGTAGCTTTTAACAACAATATCATTGGAAATTACCCTGCGGAGTCATTTTTAGGAGATTTCAATGCATACAAGTCACTTTTTTTAGATAAATCTGTTACTTCCTAGATTGAGAACTTCTATCAAATAGATTCTTCGAGATGTATAAATATTGTAGATAAACCATTAGTTAAAATTTTTTTTGGACATTATATTTTGATGGATCCAAATCCAGTGATGGTGTAGGAGCTGGTTGTATATTAATTAGTCTAGAAGGAGAAAAAACATTGCTAGCATGTAGGTTAGAATTTGAATGTAATAATAATACTGATGAATATGAAGCATTGATTCAAGGTTTTTACAAAGCAATAAGCCTTGATATAAAATATCTTCACGTTTTTAGAGATTTAGAAATACTTATCAAACAAGTAAGAAATATTATTCATGGTCAATATGGATATTTAAAGCATTATCAATCATTAGCCCAGGATCTTACCTCACATTTTTTAGCATTAAATATCTCTCCTATCCCTAGAATTAAAAATGAAAGTGCTGACCTCCTGGCTAACATAGCATCCAAGCTAATACCATTAGAGGATTACAGTCTAGATGGGTTTTCTATAGAATTAATTCTTTGACAATCCATTCCTGATAATGTCACCAATTGGAAATTCTTTAATGATGATGAGGATATCATAAAATTTTTAACATCTAAGTGGTCATATGATGATGAAATAATGAATCAGAATGAGCATGATAACCAATTAATGCCAAAGTATAATGAAAATCCCATACCCAAATATGTTGTAAATTTGAAGATCTTTATGATCTAAAAGAAAGATTTAAGAAGGTTACTAATTCTAAACTCTAAAGTTCAACCTTAAGGTTTGAAATAGTAAACCTTGAAACTGATATCAAACCTCAAAACATCAATTTAGGACTTGGCCTCTCACTTGATGAGAAATCAACCTTTATTCATTTATTAAAAAATTATAAAGGTATATTTTCTTGGAATTATGATGATCTCAAAACATATGATACCTCCATCATATAACACACCATTCCAATGATATCCAATGATAAACATGTGCAACAAAAATTAAGGAAACTTCGCCCCAATCTAGAAAGTCAAATTAAGTCTGAGTTGAATAAACTCCTTAAAGCCAAGATTATATTTCCTGTTAGGCATTCAAAATGGGTTTCAAACTTAGTACTTGTTAGGAATAAGAATGGTGGCATTCACATCTGTATAGATTTTATAAATCTCAACAAGGCTTGTCAGAAGGACAATTTCCCATTACTGACTATGGAACAACTACTGCAATCAGTAGCTGGTTCAGAACTAATGTATTTTCTTGATGGATTTTCAGGATATAAGCAAACCTTGGTTCATAAAGCTCATAAATTAAAGACTACATTAAGGGCTAAATGGGGAACCTATGCCTACCAAAAAATTGCTTTTGGTTTAATTAATGTAGGAGCAACCTTTCAAAGAGCTATGGATATAGCCTTCAAAGGTATGATAAACAAATTTGTTGTCATATATCTGGATGATATAGTTGTTTATTCTAAGGATAGAAATAACCATTTACACGACTTGAAGAAGATATTTGAACATTGTAAGAAGTACGAAATTTCATTAAATCCAAAGAAATATTATTTTTCTCTAAATGAAGGCAAGATTCTAGGATTTATTGTATCTAATAAGGGAATTTGCATTAATCCAGACATAGTGAAAGAAATTGCTGAAATTTCTTTACCCCATAATAAAAAATCTATGCAATCTTTTCCTGGTCAGATAAATTTTGCTAAAATATTTTTCCCTGACTTTTCCCAAATTGTTTTACCATTGCAAACCATGATTAATAAAAATTCAATATTTAAATGGGGACATAACGTAAGAGAAGCTTTTGATATAATCAAACAAGCCATTATGAATGCTCCTTCTTTAACAAATCCAAAATTTTGTGATCTTTTCATTTTGTATAAATTTGCTTCTGAAACATCATATGTTGTTGTTTTAACACAACTTAATGATAAAGAAATCGAAGCACCCATCTCTTTCTTTAGTTCAAAGTTTTAAGGTGCTGAACTAAATTATTCAGAGGTGGAAAAGAAAGCTTTTTCTATTTTCAAATCTGTAAAGCACTTCATGCCTTTTCTCCTAAAAATGTACACTAAAATAATAGTCCCATTCTCAACAGTGAGACAATTACTTATACAAATGGAAATAGGAGAGAAAAGGGAAAATTGGGTAACAAATCTACAATAATATGATATTGACAATAACCAACCAAAGTTGTCAGAGGAAAAGGTTTTTGTAGATTTCTTACAAGAGCTTCCAATCTACGAGCAAATGGGGACTCAGGTAATAGTGTACAATTATGAAAGGTAAGCCTAAACTATTTTGAGTCTCAATATGTTGATCTCATTTTCTATCTGAAAAATGGATATGCTCCCCCTGAACTCAATCATAAAAGGAAAAGGGCTTTAAGGTTGAAATAAAATCAATATGAAATAATTTATGATGTGTTATTTAGAAGAAATTATGATTCTGTATTATTAAGATGCCTTGAAAAGTCCGAGGCACAAAAGGTTGTGCAGGAACTCCACGATGGACTAGCTGGTGGAAATTTTGGAGAGATACTATTGCACATAAGATCTTGCATGATGGGTACTATTGACCAACTTTGTTCAAAGATACCCATGAATATGTAAGGAAATGCAAAATATTTCAAACTACTACTGGAAGGCAATGGAAACCTGCCTTACCTCTACAACCAGTCAAAATTGAACAACCTTTTGAACAATGGGGATTGGATATCATAGGTGAGATTGTTCCTCATTCCTCAAAGCAACATAAGTATATCCTTACAACTACAGACTATTTTATTAAGTGGGTGGAAGACATTCCACTAAAGGTATCCAACTCTGATGCAATCATTTAATTTAGTGATCGATTCATTATTACTAGATTTGGCTTGCCAACTGCACTTATGTTTGACAATGCATCTTATTTTCAGGAAATAATATGACTAGATTTTATCTTAAGAGGGGTTTCAAACTTAAGTATTCTACTAAATATTACCCTCAAGGAAATGGTTTATTAGAATCAACCAACAAGAACCTCATAACGATTATTAAAAGAACTTTTGATCAAAGGAAAAATAATTGGCATAAATCTTTGGCATTTTCTCTATGGGCGGATCAGATAACTCAGAAGGCCTCAATTGGAACTTTTCCATTCAATCTAGTAAATGGGAAAGAAGCTATCATCCCTTCAAATCTAGTTATTCCCTCATTAGCCCTAGTCCAATTTATCGAAGAAACTCCTTCTTCTTCTCTACAACTAAGATACTCACAAATTCTTAAATTAGAAGAAGAAAGAGAGAAAGTGAAGATTACACATACTCGACATCAATAGCTAGTTAAATATTATTTTGATGCAAATTATGTTTCCACAAAATCATTTCAAATTGGATATCTCATCTTGAAATGGGATAAGGCACATGAGGAAAAAGGAAAGTATACCAAATTCCAGAAAATGTGGCTTGGACCATTTCAAATTGTTGAATAAATAGGCCCCTCAACATTCATATTGCAAGATTTATCAGGAAAGGGAGATTCTCTTCTTGTCAATGGGCTTATTTTGAAAAAATTCTTTTCTTATAATATTATATCTTCTATTGTAACATTATTGCATTTACTTTATGTTTTTCTTTTCTTAGGAAAATAATGTTAAATAGCACCACTTTTGGCTTCACAATAAAATATCTTGAACAATTTTATGATCTTTTCTCTTTGAAGGTAGGAATACTTAAGGAAATAATCGCACCATTTGAAAATTAGCTAAGTATCATTAAACTCTAAAATTTTATTTTCCATTGAAGTTGTAAATTATTTGAAAAAACCTAAACTTTATAAAATCCTTTTATTCTTATATCAATTAAGAAAGTGTATCTTTAACAAAGTAAAGACTATTTGTATCCAAGCATCTCCAATTCTAACATTGTCATCCAAAACTCTTAAGGAGTCAACGATTCTCCCCATCCATTAACTTTACTATTTTTAGAGTGTAATTCAAAAAGATATTAACCTTTAAAGATAAGGGGTCTCATCATGAGCCTGCTTACCATGTTCATAGGGAAATAATAGACCCACATTACCAACACTAAATACCAAACCAGGGTAATGAATTATGATTATTATAATCTTAAGAGAAGGGGTCTCATCACGAGCCAAAATTTTTAGTACAATTACAACCAGTGAATCGCGTTGTCGCTTTCTAGTCACCAAACCAGGACAATGGCTTTTAGGTAATAAAAAGTTGAAAATTTTGAAAAATATGAGAAATAAATAAATAAAAAAGAAAATAATATATATACTTTTGAAATTATCTCTAAAGATTGCACTCTTATATGGATGGGATCCTGAATCATTGATGGTTAAAAGGTAACCCTGTCGAGGCTATGAATGCCTACTAGTAGCAGTGGCTCTACCTGTGACAAATGAGTATATTAAAACCGCTAAGTTGTAGAAATCCCACTACTTTATCTTTACCACTGATTGATGACTGATATAGATAAAAAGTATTTTCATATATAAAGAGGATATAAAAATAATTATAATTAAGTGATTTTTTTTAGTTGAGAGTAATGTTACTTATCTAAATATTTAAAAAATAGTTTTATTTTCCTTAATTAATTTTACTTAGAAAAGTTTTAGAAATTTCACTATTATCAGAGATAACTGGTTCTTCCAGTGAATTTCCAATTGTTGTGCTGTGCAACAATCCCCCATTTATTTTACATAAGGGACTTAGGAAATTATTCTAAAATAAATAGGGACTCTTAAAAAATTAAAAAAAATAGGAATATAATTTAATTTAAAGATTTTATTAGAAATAAAATTTGATTTTTTAATAAATAAAACCTTATTAAGGCTTGAATGACCTAAATAAGGATACTTTAAAGGAAAATCTAACAATATCGCATATTGCAAAGTCTCGAGGGTACAATGTTTCACTTACCAAGTCGAGACTTGCGATTGCGATAAAGGATAGCCCCGGGAACCCAAACATATTCATTCTTTAGAAAAGCTTAAAGTATTAACGAAAATTATTGACGACAGAAGGTCACCGCATCACAATCCCATAACAAAAAAAATATATATCCAAATGACCTCCCTATTGTGAAATGTGATAAGTCACCGAACCCGACGAAACAATAAAATATACTCTTAAAAAACATATCACATCTGGCTATATCACAAGAATGCCAATAAGTTCCCCACTTGTATCATTCCAAATGATTCTGATTGTGATAAAGATATTCATTAAAGAAATGCGCCCAAGGAAAGCATAAATCTTAAACAAAATCTGCGCTTGAATATAAGCCTATGGGCTTGCTACAAGTTCCACTTCACTTCCCACAATCGCAATCGCTCAAATCTTGGACCATATCAATTTTCCATTTCCTCCCGAAATCGCCGATTACAATATTGTGATAATGCGATTATCACCATCACACATCTCTCATGCTTAATACACTAATATGGTGATATAGGTATCACATATCGACACGGTACTTAAAGAATGATTTTTTTTTTTCATTTGAAGAGGTTTTTCGATGCGATATATTAATTAATAATAAATAAACCATGCGAAGCCATGATTTCAGTTAATTAATGGGTTCTAATGGTATTTATGGTTTCAAGGCCTAAGGAGATTTGGTGACTTGTCCGGATTGATTTGCATTAAAACCTCCCTTTCTGTCATTTCAAAAGATTTATTTGTTTGTATGCTTCTATATTTAACTCCTATTTTCTCTTCATTTCTTTTTATTCTCTGTATTGCAAGATTCCTCTCGAGAAAGAATTGTGTAGCAAAATGACTAAGTCTAAGAAAGGAAAGAAAACCAGTGAAGTGACACAATATTCTACGTCTAATGTAACAGAAATTCCTCCATTATTCTCAGATACAATATTCATTCTCAACAGTGGTACTTCCTCATGGGAAACTATTTACCAACTATTGGAAAGCGAGGGTCCAAGGATAATTCAACACAAAGCAACAACGGATGCTACCACCTCTTTTGAAGCATCCCACTTTGAGGCTGCAAGTTCTTTCCTGCACAAAATTGTTGCTAGACCTAAGATTTCTCCATACACGAATATGGTAAAATGAATAATAGAAAATATTAGCATTGATGATAGGGAATTCCAGATTTCAAGACAAACAATGATTGGTTCCTTCACACAAGAAGACCTCAAGAAATGTATCATATACCAAACCCAGAGAAGGTATATGATAAAGCCTTACTCAAGAATTTTGCAACATAAACTGAGGAACCATCAGACCCAATTAGGTAATGGAGGTCTAATTCAAATAAGCACAAATAAGAGAAATTGGGTATATATCCTATAGCACCTCTCACTGCTCCCTACTCTTATATTGCGGCTATGATGTGTAGATTGTTTGGGTATGCTGACACTACCAAGTTTTTTGTTGAGTGGGTTCCCTTAATTGAAACAAATGTAAATTATTTTATAATGGATTGGGGCACTATATTGTCTAATAACCTCACCTTACAAATTTGGGAATATAGACAACACAGATATGTTACCTCTAGGACAGTCCCGCCATTTTTTATGAGTGCCTATATCATGGATGCAGTCTGTTTCACCACTATTTTCCCAACTATGGGGTGGAAATTTAATATTCAGGACCCTACCCCCATTCATATGTATCACAAGATCCTATGGGAATCCAATTTCCACACCCATGTTTACAAAATATGTCAAGGTGTTATGCTGCCTATCTACTAATTTGTTTTCGACAAGAAGATCCCAAGGTTATTTGATGAAGCCAAAATTGATATTTTACCAGTAGGTAGGTGTTTCAGAGAATAATTGTTTACTTATGTCCAAGTCTTTGGAAGCATAACACCCCCTCATGTCATCCCTTGGTATGTACCATATAAGTTTCTTGCCAGGGAAATTGCTTACCAAACTGTAGGGGATGGGATAACCAAAACCCTAAAAGAATCCAAAAAATATCTTTGGATTTCCTTTCCTCTCCAATGTCGTCTCTATGCATTGCACGATTTCAAGCATGTTGTGCTTGAAATCGATCACATTTTATGTTTAAATCTCACCCCTCTTCTTGGCATACATTTCATCCCCAATAAGGTTGCTCAGAATTTCAGTGCTTCAGTAAAAATAAGACAATTCAGCCATGAAGATGATGATTTTGATGAATTGTTTGAGTTAGGCAACCTATTTCACCAGTAAAACATTTGGCTACTTTGAGTTTTGACACACAAAAGTTAGCCCAATTCCACCAATATAGGAGGAAAAGGTTACAAAAGGTACCTTTGGATCTACTGGAGATCCCACAGGTAAATCTTCAGGAAGAGTAGAGCACAAGCCATGATTTAGAGAGGGGCTCAAAACACAGTTCTGAGCATAATTCAGAGAAGAAATCATAATAGGGTTCTAAATAGACCTCAGAGCATAGATCCGCCCAAACCTTAGAGCATGAATCAGAGTACGAATCATAAAAGAGCCTAGAAAAGAGCCCAAAGAAGAGTCTTGAGAGGGATTATAAAAATGAATCTAAAAAGGCCTCGACAAAGAAACAAGTGGAATATGTTTCCACTAAAGTGCATACGATGAAACCCACCTGAAAAATCAACTTTATGAGGCATGGCAACAGTTTGATAAGAAAAAAAGAGGACAACAAGGGGAGAAAAGTGTTGAAATAGAAACAACACTCAACACACCCCAAAACACTGGACAAAGCTCGCAAATCTATTATCACATAATAGATTGAAATAATCTTGGCCTTCCCCTCAACATAAATTGTTCTTAGAGTGGAGGAAATTCCTCCCCTTGATGTCTTTTACAGTCCAAAACATCAGCCTATAGTAAAAATACAGAGGAATAAGAGGAAAATAGAAAAATCCTCGACTATAATTCCTGACAATGAGCTAATGGATGTAGTTTTGAAGGATACCCCCATGGATCCTTCGGACAATTTGCCAAACTATGACAGTTTTTAGGTGCTTATGAATCTATCACTATTGACAAGGCAATGGAAGTCAAACAACTAGTAAGGGAGAAAGATGAAAGGATACAACAATTAGAGCAACAGTTGACTGAAGAAAAGCAGAATGTAGATCATAAAATGAAAGAACATATGGCAAAATTACAATAGAGATTGTATCAGTTAAAGCTCCAGTATCAAGTAGAGACAAGTGCCAAAGACCCTCAAATACAACAACTATTATTTTCTATGGAACAACTAAAAGATAATCCTAAAATTGAGAATTTTGTAAAATAGGCACTAGAACTCAATTCCTTGTTATCAATGCAACATACAACATTTTGTCAGATGTTATCAGTCATCAATCCGATGTGCAAGAAAATTGATTCATTGATGAATCGAGCATCTAATTTGAGGATCACCTTTAACGATATTGATGAGAATATTTTAGGATACATAACATGGCAAGATACTCTAGAAGGAAGGGCAGCGGATCTCCCTGGGATAGAAGAATCTCACAAATAAATCCTCTTCACTAATTGGGATATTTAGCTAAAATAGGCAGAAAGGGAAGTCTTAAGAGCAACTAATTCTGCAAACAATATCATTGAGACCATAAATTAAATTTTTCATAACTCTAATTTGATACAAGAATGCCCACCTGGGGGTCTCCTTGATATCAGAGCCCTAGAAACAAAATGGCAAGAAACTTCCAAAGAAAAATAAGAGGTGATTAAAGAACTCACAAAACTAGACTGGGAAGTGTATTGGAGATATCTAGTAAAGCCACACAGTAAGTGGCTAGTACTACGCTGCCTAGATGACTCAACCATGCACATGCTGCCTACCCTTTCAGATTGTTAGTAAATTATATATTACAGAGCAATGGAACACATAAAATATATTGTAGAAATATAAACATAGAAAACACATAAAACAAGAGAGATACAAATATACGTGTTTCACCCAATTTGGGCTACGTCCATGGAGAAACAACCAATTCTTCCTTATATATTATCCAACAAATTGAAGAGATACAACCTACAACAGATCCATAATTCCCTCTCCGCTCTCACACAATCTCCTTTCTCTTTCTCATTTAGAATACATATCTACATAGACGCAATACAATTCCCTCATATATAGCGAGGGGTTGCCTTCTAGGGCTAAAAACCATAAATTAAACATAACTTCTACCATCAGATGTTTTCCTAATTAATGGCCCATATTGACTATGAAATTACAACATTTTACAAGGCAATTTTGCATCTATTTTTAGCTTCAAGGGCGCTGCCCCCAATCCCCTGCCCTTACAGTGCAAAGATTACGGGTGACGTTGCCTCCACATTACGAACTGGGGTCCAATGCAGTGATACATCTAAACAAAGAAGATAATCAGGCTCCACACCCAATACAAATGTAGTGTATACATGCCAGATGCATATGAGGACCAGTCAATCCCCTGAAGTCAAGCCGATGATGCATATATATGAGCTCAGACAATGAATGAAAGAGTAGACATCGTTACATGCTCGAGCTCGTCATTTCAATAATTTTTGTTTTATGTCATTTTGCCACTTATTTTAAGGAGAGTTGTTTAAACCTCCTCAAAACTTCATGCAATGCCTATTTTTGTACTTTTATGCTATTATATAAACCCTTTCATGTATTTGAAGAAAGGGTCTTGAATTTTATAAAGAAAATCTTTAAAATCTTGCACTTATGTACTTTAAAGTTTATCTTGGTAGAATCATTGGATCATAGTCCTAAGATTTTGTGTACTTTTGAAAACCATCTTAATAAGAAAGACTGGACTGGAGCTACTTACTTTATTAGAAAACTTTGTTGGAAATAATACTGAGAGGTGGGGGGGGGGGGGGGTGAATCAGTATTATCAAGTCAAATATTCCTTTTTCAAAATCAAATGATATATGCTACTTCAGTTAATTAAAAACCCGCGTATATACGCAACTATGCAGAAGGAAACCCGCGTATACAATGCAAACTTTTAAATGACTTTATCTTCCTGATGTTGATTATTAATTTGTGTTTGAGAATCAAATAACTAGTAAACGGAAATAGTAAAATAGAGCAGAAAGAAAATCGCACACAAGAACACAAGATATAAGGTGGAAACCCAATGTGGGTGAAAACCACTTGCTGCAATTCGTCTCTATCTTCTCTTTAATTAGAAACTTCTTTTTACAATTGTACTTGTTGGAGAGGTAAATCCCCTCTATGGATAGAGGCGATCCCTACTAGCCCAGAATGGGTCTAGCAACAATCAATCAATGCTACTGTGCAAGTTCCTAATTGCAAATAAAAGATAGGCAATGAACACCTACTTGGATTCCAACGCTATTATTTGATGAAGAGATATCGTTCTCGCTCCTTCGCTTTGGCCGGTCACAATCTTCCACGATCCCCGTAGATAGATACCTGCACACATGAAGAGAAATGCAAACACGAACGTGAAATCTAATAAATGCAATTATACATCAGTTAGAAAGGATGTAATTCACATTAACCATTACAAAGACAAATGAGAATGGAACCATAACAGTAGTAATCTATTATTAATCAATAACAGAGAAAGGTACAACCAAAGTTCTGATGCTGAGTCCTTCTCTAGAGGGTCCAGCCAGCAAGTCTCTTAAGCATTCACCCTTGGAGGTAGATCTCCCAAACCAAAAGCTCTCTCTCTCACACAAGCAATACTCACAACCTTCCTTAAGCTTCTTCTAGCAAATCCACACTTGTCACACCAACTACCTACTAGCAGCAGCACTCTAAGCGCTATGAATTCCACACTATCAAAAACTAGCTGCTCATGGCAATGGTGGAGGTTTAAATAGGAGAAGGAGTCTCCATGAATGGTGGGAGGATGAGCTTATCTCCAAGGAAGGTCGCTCAAATGACGAACAGACATGCCATAGAAGGTAGGGCGACATTCACAAGGCCAACAACCAGGCCTGGAGTCATCTGGAAGGCTGGCTGTTAGAACAAACTTGCCCAAACAGGATCAGCGCGGGTGCATAACTGAACTGGTGCGCTGACGTCGCATCTTAATAACAGAGCAGGTTGTGTCAGCGCGACTTAATACAAGAATAGGATGCGCTGGGTCATGAAATTTGACCAGTACGGAAAACCCGTGTGCTTCCGCGCTGGCAGCGCATCAGTTGCACTATCAGCCGCCAGTCAGCGCGGTTATTTTAATAACAGTCACGTTGATGAAATAAACTTTGGCAAAGTGGGTCATTTGGTCAGTTCAGAGAGCATGAGCATGGTTATGTTGAATTCATGATGCAGTATGGAGACTAACAAGTAGACAGTGACAAATTACTGTGTAACAGATGCCCCCTAAAGCATGAAGCCCGAGAGAGTGGGAGGGGTGAAATGCTTTACAAAACTGCTGAACCGGAACACCACCAGGAAGGACTTGCACGTATGTACGACTGATATCTCGATTACATGTAGTCTAGGCATGGGCGTAGCCATCCAAAAGACATACGAAGAAGGTCTATGGTATGGATGCAGCCACCCAGCTGGAGATACCATGATGATAAGAAGGTATGGTCGCAGCCATTCCAAAGACTCAGGTATGGGCACACCCATCCATCAATGAGTCACGTAATAATAATCCACAAAATCGCAGCCTAGTTCGTAACAGACAAAAACTAGGGTCTTGCGCTCCATCCCAACCCGAACAAAGTACAAATCCAAGCATGTGAATACATGAGCTGAAGTTGAACATGCATGAACATCGTCTGATTACCAGCCAATGATGAAAACTGTTAACAGACGCGAGAGGTACCACCAATAATGACAATGGTCCTCAAGGTACTTATAGGTACAATCCGCGGCGTGTGAATCAATGAGCTGGTGTCGAACACCCGCGGAATCATCTGATCGGAGGCCAATAATGAAAACCTCTCGTCGAACACGAAGAACCTGCCATTGAGGCATGCAGGCTCTAAGGCACCTGAAGGGAGTCTCTAGGTCACTTCCTGGATAATGAGCTGAAGTCGACAGGAAGTAACCTCGATCGAAGGTGGGCCATAATGTTTCCCACACCATCGACATGAGACAAAGGATAAAATGTTTTGTGTGAGACATCAGAGGGAGGTGGTAAGCTTGCAGAGGCCAACTTCTCTTGAACATATCGGCGGCACGACAACGGATTTGGCAGTATCTGACATCAAATGAGCAGAGGTCATGGTGACAAGGCAATGAGCAGATGAGAGGTCAAATAGGATAACCCAAACCCATGGAGGCTAGTGTAAAACAAGATGAGAAATCCCCACCCAGACACGAATGCAGACGAGTGCCATGTTCAAGAGCGACATACTGCCGACACGACCATTATTACAGTTTCATTTTCCCCACCATTTCTGGCAGGTACCCCGATTATTTTTCGAGGACAAGCTTGACGGGGATAGCATATGCTTGGAAGGCGTCATTTCGACGATGTCCGATGTCATTAAGTTTTAATGAGTCTGACAAAGGAAAAACTCGGCGTCTTTTCTTGTTTAGAGAGTCTAAAAAGACAGTGGAAAAGAAAACTCCAGGGGGGTCCTTTTTCGTAAAGTTGTGTCTCTCGAGCCCGAAAAAGTATAAAACAATGCTCGAAAGAACCGCCCGACCAATATGATCGAGGAGTACTTTTCGTGAATAGTGACTTCGACCCGAAAAAGTAAAAAAACGGTCGGAAGTACGTCGTTTTGGAGCCAATAACGAGTGCGAAACGACAAACACCCGACAATCTTTTTAAGTTAAACGGTCGAAAAAAGAGCTTTAAAAGCGACCGTCTCTCGTTCCATTTAACGAGTCGAGAGGGAACCCGGCCATCTTTTCTTACTTTACGTCGGAAAAGAGCGTGAAGACGACGTTTTTTGGGACCAAGTGTACATAGAACCGTTGCGGCCACGCCGGTTACTGGAATCTGCACAAGAACACCACCCGCGTAAACCTGTTTGACATGTTAAAAACATAGTAAAACATGCATAAAAGCATAATATAGCGAAATTAGCACGAAATCCATGGTAAAAACAGGACAAAAACCCACATTTATAAAAAACCATAGTCAATTACAAATTTTTTTACCATAAATAGGGGGGTAAAAGTCATTTTTTACCATTGTTACCATTTTGAGTTGTGGAGAACGTTGTGGAGATGCGAGGTTGACGGAGCGATTTCCATCCCGTGCGGACACCATTCATCCGGCAGCTTGTTCCAGGTAGGTTCTCCTCTCCCTGCGTTTCATTTTAAGCCTTTTTTGCAGCATTTCCATGGTGGGATTAGGCCATTTGGGCGAATTCTTTGAGCGTTGATGCGCTCTCGGTCAGCGCGGTTTTACCCATCGGGTCCGCGCTGACCGATTAATTTTACATACACCACCCCTCGGATCAGCGCGGAAAACACGTGTGCTTCCGCGCTGACCCAAGGAAAAAACAAAGAGGCGCCATGATCAGCGCGACTGTTTTAAAAACAGCCGCGCTGACGCCGTGATTTTTTTTTTAAAGAAATTGAACGTACAAACTTCAACGGTTAGGGCTCTAATATTTTTTCATGGTTATGCAGGACGCAATGGCATTTGTTTGGCAAGAGAGAGCTCACGATAACGAAGATATAGCAGCGTATGCCAATTCGGATTGCCGAAATGCAATGCGGGCATGTGGATTCCTAAAATTTTTCCTCACTCCGCGCCTGAGAGCGCAACCTGATCTCCTCGAGCTCTTAATCAGAGCTTGGAACCCAGTTGATGGAAAATTCACAATCTGAGGCCATGACATCGAGTTCGATTACACGGACATTTATTTTTTGACTGGGTTGTCATGCCGGGGCGAGATGCCCATTCTGGAGGGGCAACAACCCAGTGGTGAGACCCTTGACCAGCTCATGGCTTGAGTGTGCCCACGAGCTGTTAAAATCCGGAGTGGGAAGGTGGGTATTCCGACGGTGGATGACATTGTTCTTCGCACCATACTCTTCATGGTGACCCGGGCAGCGGGGTGCTTGGCCAGTCATGAGGCCTCAAAGACCCATTTACTACTAGCTCTCGAGTGCTTACAGCCCACCATATTCAACTGGGCAGTAGCAGTAACAAACAGCATGAAGAGGCAACTGAGCAACTGTCGACGCAGAGAGTCGAAGAAGTTCGGTTATGGGTCGCTCTTACTTCCTCTCATGCTGGAGCGGGTGCCGGCCTTATAGCTACAGGACATGGTTGTGGATCCACCCAGGGGTCCCCGGGAGAGGAGGGCCAGTCGATGGGGCCATGTCATGCCGCGCGGAGGTGGCGGCCGCCCAGTGGCATGGGGTGTTTATTTTCGAGAGTGGCTGGATCGACAGGTCATTTTCGTAGAGGACTGGCCATATGCCGGTATCGAATTCCGCGGTGATCCCAACATGCCACTGCCCGCGGGAGAGCATTGGGACAACGGAGGTATGACGCTTGATCTATTTTTAATTTTTATCTTTTATAATGTTTTTTAATTTTTTCATGTACATGTCTTGATGAATGCTACGATGTGCAGATGTGGGACTCGCGAGACCCCTTGGTCTAGCCCCAGAGGCACGGAGAGAGGGACAGGGCGCTGGAGCCCTAGCCTTGGCTCCTCCAGGAGTCAACACACCGGAGATTGTGCTACAGAACCTTGAGGGTTTACTGGCGGGAGTGCCAGATTACCAGGGGATCAAGGAGGTCCCCATAGCATCTCAGATCCACACAGTGGGGGTGGAACCCAGGATGCACCGTCTGTTAAGGCGGGTGGCACGGGCAGTCGTGTGCTACAGAGAGCACAACCCATCACAGTAGATATCTAGGTTTTATTTCCACTGATGTTTTTTGAGAGACACGTGTCTCAGATGTACTGAGGACATCGGCCTTATTTCAGAAATATACACTTATTTTTGAGCGCCTTAGTGCGCCACACGATATATATATATACCGATTTTGGATGGATCTTTTACATATGATGATTTTTTATATGCTATGAAAATGTCTAACACAAATGTGATCTAATGTATTAGTTGCACAACATGCGATCCACATATTTTAATTTTTTATGCAAGCTTAAAAGCACACATGCCAACACACATGCAAACTATGCTTGGAAAAGAATTTATTTACATATGCTTATTCTATGGTCTTGTTATGCTTTCTATGTCTTCATGTATGATGTTTATCTATTACGCAAATGTCTGTCTAACACATGGTTCGCCAATGCATCAGTTAACGTGTTTAATCGTCTCGAAATGTGTTGATATGTGATATAATCAAAATTCCTTTCTAACAATCTTACACGTAAATACAACCTTAGAATGCGTTGGTCTCTGACGGAATATCGCCCGTTGAGTTGATGGACGACAAGTTGAGAGTCCAGGTTTACCACCAATGCACGAATGTCGAGATCAACTGCTTCAGCAAGTAATTCAATTACAACACTGTATTCGGCAACATTGTTAGTGGTATGACCCAAGTACACGCCTTGAAGATCTAGCAACTCGCCGTGAGGATCATAGATCGCCCATGCCGCAGAAGACAAATTGCAAGTGCTACGGCAGGCGCCATCAGCGAAACCAACATAAGGTGTACTAGACATCTGCACAAGAAGCAGAAAACACAATAAGAGGCAAACACGCCTTCACACCAAAGCAAAACAAGAAATCATGCACACATAACACACTTGATAAAAACACACGTATGTACAAACTGGGTGCACAAAATCATGCATAATATTTTTTCAAATAGAGCCCGTTGCGGGGCTTGTCGAGAGGATTTCCTTCGTAGTCGATCAGCTCATATGCCCCCTTTTGCAAAACTCTCTTCACGATATAGGGACCTAGCCACATGGATTCAAGTTTACCTGCCCCCAGCTTATCCTTAGCTTGATCATAGAGCAGTACTAGATCTCCCTCAACAAAGGAACGAGGTTGAATGGTATTGTCGAAGTGAGCCTTAACCCTCTTCTTCTGTGCTTCAATAGCTAGAGAAGCTAAGCGACGGGTCTCGTCTAGCCGTTCTAAATAAAGAAGCCGTTCCTCCACCGGAGTGGTGTTGGGAAGCAACTCGACAGCTAACTTTAACGAAGGAATCTCACACTCAACAGGAAGGGTGGCCTCCAGTCCATAAACAAGCTGAAAAGGAGTGAAACCGGTGGCGTCCTTCACGGAGGTCCAATAGGCCCATAAGGCGGGGAACAACATCAGATGCCAGTTAGACTTGTGCGTACCCACGGTACGTTGGAGCATTCAGATCAAAACTTTGTTCACAACTTCAACTTGGCCGTTGGATTGAGGGTAATACGGCGTCGAACTATCTTGACGCAAGCCTAGCTGGGTCATTAGTTCAGTCATCATGTGATTATGGAAATGTTTTCTGTGATCCGTGACGATAGCCTGGGGGACTCCGAACCGAGTAATGACATGATTAAACAAAAACTGCCGATGTGTAACCGTCTTCGTTCAATGTAGGCATCGCTTCGGCCCATTTGGTGAAATAATCCACGGCAACGATGATATACCCATGCCCCCCGGCCGAACGAGGGTTACAGGACGTATAATCGATGCCCCATTTGGCAAATGGACCTACGGTAACAACAGGGTGCAGTGGTGCAGGAGGTGCACGCATTTTCCGGTGGTAGATCTGACGTTCATGGCACGCACGGACGGCAAGGATGAAATCCTTGAAGATGGAAGGCCAGAAATAACCAGCACGGAGGATTTTCTGGGCGGTGGCATATCTGGACATGTGGCCGCCACAAGCACCAGAGTGGCAGTCATTCAACACTTGCTCAGCCTCCTCGAGAGTCAAACATCGGCGGAGAACAGAATCAAAGCCGAGGCGGTACAGGGTATCGCCAATAATGCGATAGGGTTGAGATTGGTGACAAATCCTTCGTCGAGCATCTTTCGATACATTAGGACGGAAGGAAGACGTCTGCAAATATACGATGATGTCCCCATACCAAGGGTCGAGGGTACTGATTAGAAACAATGTTTCATCCGGGATATGCTCTTCCGAACGAGATGATGCAGAAGGGGATGGAAAAGAACAGAGCAATTCTGCAAAGACCAGAGACTTCTTAGACTTGGCAGCAGTAAATTCCAAGTCAAACTCTTGTAGGATTACTATCCATTTCGAGTACTTTCCCCCCAGCAGCTGACGTGACAAGATGTAGGTCATTGGGTTGCAGTCGGAAATCACGGTCGTAGTGCGCAACATGATATAGTGTCGGAATCGTTGGACGGCGCAGACAGCTGCCAATGCCAACTTCTCGACATAAGCGTAGCGAGTTTCCGTATCCAAGAGATTGCGACTAAGGTAATAGATAACGTGCTCATTGCCATCATCACCATCCTGCACCAGGACCATGCCGATGGTGGTATCAGCGGCAACTAGATAGAGAGTATAATCACGGTGGTAGTTCGGAGGTCTTAAGAGTGGAGCCGAGACAAGGAGGTCCTTGAGTCGCTCGAAAGACTCCTGGGCGATGGCATCCCAACGAAAGGGTGTGTCTCACTTTAATAACCGTGTGAAACCCTTATCCACCTCGGCATTATTCGGAATGAACCGTCTAAGGAAATTCGCTTTGCCCTGCAAACTCTGCAATTGCTGCAAGGAGGCAGGGGGAGGAAGATTCAAGATGGCCTCGACTTTGAGGGGATCTAGACGGATGCCTTCTCGGGAGACGATGAACCCGAGCAGTCGGCCTGATTCTACGCAGAAGACACACTTATGAGGATTAAGCCTAATGCGGTAGTGTCGACAGCGGAGAAAAATCTCGCAAAGATGAGAGGGATGGTCCTGACGCTTAGCTGAATGAGCTGGGAGGTCATCCAGATAAGGTTGTACAATGTGACGAATGTCATGAAAGGCATAAGACATTGCACGTTGAAATGTAGCGCCGGCATTCTTTAGACCGAAAGGAAGCTTCTTATAGGCGAAGGTGGCCAAAGGACAAATAAAAGCCGTCTTATGCTGGTCTGTGGGTGCAATGTTGATCTGGTTATAGCCAGAGAAGCCGTCCATAAACGAGTAAATTTCACTTCCTGCGCACTCGTCAATAAGCTGATCGATGAAGGGCGTAGGGAAGTTATCCTTCGGACAGGCACGATTGATATCACGGTAGTCAACACAGACCCGGATAGTGCCCTGCTTTTTATTCACAGGGACTATATTAGACACCCAATCCGTAAGGGGAATGGGGTAAATGAAACCAGCTTTAAGAAGCTTTTCGACTTCGGCCTTGATGGCTGCAGCCTTTCGGGGGTGCACAGGGCGTAAGCGCTGACAAACAGGCTTAGCACCTAGATATGTAGGTATTTCATGCACCACTATACTAGGGTCGATGCCGGGCATTTCCTCGTAGGACCATGCAAAGACATCACGAAATTCGCGAAATAGAGCAATGTAGAGTTGAACTTCCTCTGGAGTGCAAGTGACTCCGATATGAATGTGCTCGACAATCCCTGGTTTGACAGAGATGTCGATCGGTTGGGTTTGCGTGATATTTCCCATATTTCCCTCTGAAGACACTTGATAAAGCTGAATGGGTGTTTGGAGGGGCGGGGATGGGACACACGAAGCAAACCACTCGAGACATGCGGTCATTTCCGGATGGGGAGGGAGAAACGAAGAGCGGTGGTGGTGATCTAACCAAGGGAGCTCTTCGAGAGACATTGTCTCTATGATGGCTTCATCGGAAGGAAATATTTCCTTCAACGGATCCGAAGTAGCCTCATCTCCTAGCCAAGGGAAATGAACATATGAATCAGCAACACTGCTCGGGAGAGCAGGTTCATCAGGGGGAGCCGATGCAGCGACAATCTCGATGTAGTTGAGTTCGGCAGGACTCAACGGCATCATATCACCCCAAGAGTCTTCCTGATTAGCAGGAGGAAGAACCCATGGATCAGAGCGTACAGAGATCATGTTAATAGGGGCGAGATTTGGAGGTGGGAGGGGAAAGAATCCCATTAGAGTGGGATCTTTGAAAATTCTAGCACCCAGGCTCTCGAGTGACTTAGAGGTATGCTCCATGAATGGCACATTACCTTCAGAAGAAGAGGCGAAGAAGGAGAGCTGGTCCACTGTGACAATCCTCCCTTGGTGAGGGAAACGAATGACGCGAAACAGAGAGGAAGCCACGACTTGCATGGCGTATGTCCAGCTCCGTCCAAGGAGGAGGTTGTAGGTAAGATTGGCGTCAACAACTTCGACCTCCACTTCTACGGTCTTCCCTTCCAAAGAGATGGGCAAGCGTTGGAGGATACTGTAAGGACAGGACTCTCTTCCATCGAAAGCTTCTAACGTCGTAGGGGACTGACTCAAAGTAGGGGAACCAATCGCCTTCCAGCAAGCAACAAACATGATGCAGGTTGAGGCACCTTCATCAATAACCGTACGATGGATCGTTCTGCTATTGATGATGACCTGTATAAGGAAAGCGACTTGGTGAGGCAGTCTCTCTGTAAACCCTCGAGATCAAAAGAAATCAAATCTGAATCTGCCGGGTCGATGCCACCAATAGCTGATAGCAAGGACTTCCTCTGGGAGGGGTAGCTCTGGAGGACTTCTAGAGCGGACATAGCAGACGGACCCTGAGCTAATTCCTCAACGATGCTATAGCACTGGGCAGCACGAGCATTAGGGTTGTAAGATGACTTCCTGAGTACACCTTTTGGAGGGGGTCGGGGGATCGTCTCAGTGCTGGGCCTTTCGATGTGGAGAGGACCAGAACTAGACGGAGGAGCGCTGGAGGGAACCTCCGACTCTTTCCCGGCACGAGATGGATAGTCTTTCGCTCGAGTTGAAACATGGATGGGAATCGTGCCAGCCATGAACACTTGAGAACCGAACGAGGAAGAGGGTTGAGACGGGTCTGCCACCATTTGAGTCTGCTGGGAAGGGAAAGGCTCTTTAAGCACGACAGGAGTCCCAGGAGCACCTTTCAATAACCGACTAACTTCGGACCGCCTTGGGCAGTCCTTAGTGTAGTGATCCTCATCACAGATGAGACAAGGATACTTAGGTTTTCGTTTAGCTCCTTCCTTGGGTGGAGGTTTAGGGGAATCCTGCTTAGGCTGTCCAGATTTGTCTTTAGCTTTCCCTTTCTTTTTCCCTTTTGAGGATTTATCCGCCGCAGTGGACTGAACAGCGTTTACCTCGGAGGTACTTCCAGGATTCGATTAGCCCTGAGGAGCATTTCCATTAGAAGCGTTCTGTTTTTGCTTCCTAGGGTTCGCGGCTGATTTCTTTGATGACGAATTTACAGAGCCAATGACTCCATCAACAGATGGTTTGGGCGGAGCCTTGGGCTGTCCAGGCCTCGGGGCGTCTGGCAAATAATCATATAGAGTACTCGACTGAGAGTATACTAAGTCTATGTACTGAGCTCGCGCGATCGCTTGCTCTTCAGTTACACAAGCTCCCATGGCGATGTCTCGTGCAATCGCAGGGACAAAGGAAGTTGTGAACCAATCGGTCAGGAGTTGATTAGGAATCTAGAATTTGATCAAGCGACGACGCCTTCTCCATTCATGTATATGATTAGATATATGGGTCGCTGTGTCCTGTTTGAGAGACGTGAGGAGATGTGTGTACCGAATGGGTAACTGAAAATGAGTAAAGAACGCCATAGCTAGCGAGTTGAAATCTTGAAACGTGCCGCGATTCAGCTCAATGTACCACTTAGCGGCTGAGCCGGTGAGAGTTCTTTGAAAGAGGCGGAGTTGGATAGAGTCATCAAGCCATGAGTTTGATGAACACCAGAGGTGATAGGTCATGACATGGTCTTGAGGATCTTCACCCGCTTTGCCATCAAATTTTGGACAATCACCGGGTATTTTAGTTGGAACTGGTGGCCAATACGGATTATGCAGAATGGGATCATTCGTCAACTTGGACACATCCAGAAGTTCCAACGTTTCTAAGAACGGAAACTGAGGGTTAAAGGACATTTGTGGCAGTGGAAGCGGGGCGGTACCAGGGTTCCAACCAGGTGGTGGTTGCCCCCATGGACTTTGTCCAAATGGACCTGGCCCAAAAGGGCCCGGCCCATAGGGACCTTGCCCGTAGGAGTTCTGTCCATATGGATTTTGTCCATATGCAGACAGTTGTCCTTGGGTCTGCCCCCCAACACCCCATGTATTAGCAACTTGACCCGCAGGTGCATCATACTGATAATTTTGGTAAGGAGTGACCTGCATCTGTTGATAATTTTGATAAGGGTTAAACTGAGTTTGCCCCTGGGGTTGCTGGTAGCCATACATTTGCTGGGCTCCAGACTAAGCCTGATAAGAAGGCTGCGCTTGGTAGGAAGGTTGGGGCCATGGCCCGCCTTGCATTTGATAACCCGTTTGAGTTTGGGACCCAGAATAATGTCCCTGAACCGGCTGGGCTTGGATCATCTGGCCGGAAGGTTGGCCTGGTTGAATTTGGGATGGACCTGTTTGCCCAGAAGGACGTACTTGCTGGGTGCCAGGTTGTCCTTGAGCAACCAAGGGTTGTCCTTGCGGAACAGATGGCCGAGCAGGCTGGACGGCTGGTTGACCTTGTGGTTGGCCGGCCTGTCCAGATGGATGATTAGGGCGGACAGTGGGTTGGCCTTGCTGCATAGAAGGCTGGCCCGCCTGTCCAGAAGGTTGTACTAGCTGAGCAGTGGGTTGGCCCTGCTGTACGTAGGTCTGCCCTCCTTGCCCAGGAGGATGCATGGACTGAGCAGTGGGTTGGCCCTGCTGTACGTAGGGTTGCCCTCCTTGCCCAGAAGGATGACTAGACTGAGCAGTGGGTTGGCCCTGCTGCACGTAGGGTTGCCCCCCTTTGCCCAGAAGGATACCCCTATTGGACTACTGGTTGACCTTGAGGAATATAATTTTGCCCAGCTTGTCCGGCGGGATAACCCTGCTGGAAACCAGGTTGGCCTTGTTGGATGTAAGGCTGTCCTGGTTGTCCATACGGGTAGCCTTGCTGGGTACTAGGTTGCCCTGGATAACCAGCAGGTTGACTCTGATAGGAAAAGGATGGACCACCAATGGCCGAAGGTTGTCCCGGGTAGGGTTGTCCTTGTGGGCCCCCAGATTGTCCTGGGTAAGACTGGCCATAAAGTGGTTGCCCTTGGGGGGCTTGCACATAAGGTGCTGGCCTAGATTAGGTGGTCCTTGAGGTTGCCCAGGAATTGCCTGCCCCCCATGAAAAGAATGAGTACCGGCATCCCAAGTAATGGATAATGGTACCGAGACTTCAACGAAAGGTTGAAGAGGCGTGGTTTGAGTAAACTGGAGGTACTGGCTGGTAGAATCATAATAAAAGAGTGGACTCTGTGTATTTGGGTCCAGAATGGGTTGCCCATGGGCATCATACGGCCCCCCTCCTGGAACAGGACCAAAAGAGGGTTGAGCACTTTGTGCAGGGTCGACGACTCCAGACGAAAGTTCCGGCTGGCCATTACTCACTTGACCGTGAGAGGGACCAGCACCAGGGTTGGTAGATGAAGACACTGTCACGGCACTGACGACCGGAGTTGAGTATGCTACACAAACAGTTGGAATCGTGGGAACTGAGGTAACAGGTGCAGTATGGGGTTGTGAAACAAAGGGTCCCGTGGTGGGAGTGATCCGAGGATCCCACATAGTCGTAGTAGGCATCCTGGCAGCTATTTTGTCCCTCATCGACTGATATCGTGGGGGGAGTGGAGAAGTAGCTGGAATGGGAGTTTCAATATTCGACACCACGGGTGTCTCACTTGTGCTGGGAGATGTCTCATCCATGTGGGAAGTAGACATTAGAGACGAAAAACCAGGAGGGGTAACAGGAATATCGTCCTCGTCAGGTTCCCAGATAGGGTTCCAATCTTCTTTGTAATCCTCGTCGCCCAGGGCACGTACGTTGATAGGTTTGATACTCGGGATAACAGGAAGAGTATCGCTTACAACTGGTACCTCAGGAGCAACAGAAGATGGAGAACCTTGATCACTTGGACCGGGAGTTGACGGGTCAGCCAGGATGACAAACCCCACACAAAAACCTAAAGGAAACTAACGATAAAGACCCTACTCAGCTAACGCACACAAGAACTAACCAGGTAATGTTATCGTGGCTGAATAAATTTTTAAGACACAGGAACTAAACTTGACCTTTTCATGTTTCAAGAGTTGAGAAAAGGACGGAAAGATGACTCTAGTCTCCTTCGAATGTTTAATGAGCACAAACTGACAAGATGCTCACTGGCACCTTTTCTTTTAGGGAGTACGAAAGGGATCAAAAGTTACTGCTCTGGAGAGTCTAGGCAAAGTGTTTACCAAGCAATCCGTAAAACTGCTTATACACCTTGGCAATCGTATGAGAACCAAGGACTTTCCGTACTGCAGTCAATCTTCCCGAATGCTGTGTTCGGTGCGTTACGGTTCGCAGGGCGGCAGACTCGGCTTCCTATGGATCAAGGATAAAAGCCTAGTGGGGTCTCCCTATATACGCGATGGTACGTGGGAGCACAGTCCGTGTTAGACCACTATCGAGTCACAGAAGGAGGAATCACCCAACCGTAATGTGAAACAACAGTGACTATGTTTAAAGACGCCGGAACACGTCTCTAACCTAGACCTCTAGATGTTTGCGTTAAGTTCCAATGCGTTTTTAGGTTTATTCAGTTTATTTTATGGTTGATCTTGAATTAAGTTTCGGTTTCAGGCCTTATCGTGTGATCTCTCACAATTACCTAGATGCAAACTACATGCCAAAGAATACCATTTTGTTTGATGAATTCTAACTACGAGAGGGTTAAGAGTTTTCAATCAAACAAAATGAACTCAATCAATCAAACAATCTAATGCAGCTAATGACAAAGAAACGAAATTTTTCTTTTGAGAACACAAATTAATGAAATGCTCTTCTTTTCATTGACTACTGAATGCAAAAGACATTAGTTTGAATTATTTTTCTATGGCACTGTGCACTTAAAATGAATTTTGAGAGACAACAACACTGAGTAAAGAGAAATAAAATCACTCAATGAAAAACACAACAAGCGTGAAAAGAGCCGATTGAACCCAAGCAACTGTGATCTGTGTCTGGGTAGCGAAACAATCCGAGGACTGGTTCAACGACAATCACCTCAAACAACCAAGCAAAGAAAGCAAAAAGAGGAAGGTTTCCACAATAGCAAAGGCAAGAAGCAACGAATCTTTGTGAACGAGTGATAAAACAAGGCCAGTCCAATGAGAACGGGATGATGGCACTAGGTCACGGGACACAAAACAAGATTCGTTCGACAAGACTTCGCAAGCAAGTGCTTCATAATTCAAAGAATAAACATCAAGTCAAAAACCAAGTAGAAAGAGCAAGAGATAGTCAAACCAACAGGCTCAGGAGGCAAAATTGAAACAAATTCAATTCTACAGGATCAGCGCGGGTAACACTCAGCAACAATGCGTTGGCCAGAGGTCATGCGTAGCAACAAAGCGCTGTCAGCGCGGAAGCACACGACTTAAGCGCGCTGGTTCGATTTCAGAACCGTCGCGACTGTTTGGCGTAAAAGCGCGATGACCACGAAGTCAAAGAGACAGCTATGCGCTGTCAGCGTGACTGTTTTGATATAAACTGCACTGAGGCTAAAAAACAGGCAGAATCAAGCCAAAAACTCCCAAACCAAGGCAAGAACTATTTAAACAATTAATACATCTCCCAGACTGAACCAAGAAATCTAAAGGCAGAGAACTAATCCCCAATTTTGAAAAGAGAGTAACAATCAAAGTCAAGAACAAGAATGAACAAAAAGAGACAAAGGCCAGGTCCCCAGTGGAGTCGCCAAATTGTTGGAGAGGTAAATCCCCTCTACGGATAGAGGCGATCCCTACTAGCCCAGAATGGGTCTAGCAACAATCAATCAATGCTACTGTGCAAGTTCCTAATTGCAAATAAAAGATAGGCAATGAACACCTACTTGGATTCCAACGCTATTGTTTGATGAAGAGATGTCGTTCTTGCTCCTTCGCTTTGGCCAGTCACAATCTTCCACGATCCCCGTAGATAGATACCTGCACACATGAAGAGAAATGCAAACACGAATGTGAAATCTAATAAATGAAATTATACATAAGTCAGAAAGGATGTAATTCACATTAACCATTACAAAGACAAATGAGAATGGAACCATAACAGTAGTCATCTATTATTAATCAATAACAAAGAAAGGTACAACCAAAGTTCTGACGCTGAGTCCTTCTCTAGAGGGTCCAGCCAGCAAGTCTCTTAAGCATTCACCCTTGGAGGTAGATCTCCCAAACCAAAAGCTCTCTCTCTCACACAAGCAATACTCACAACCTTCCTTAAGCTTCTTCTAGCAAATCCACACTTGTCACACCAACTACCTACTAGCAGCAGCACTCTAAGCACTATGAATCCCACACTATCAAAAACTAGCTGCTCATGGCAATGGTGGAGGTTTAAATAGGAGAAGGAGTCTCCATGAATGGTGGGAGGATGAGCTTATATCCAAGGAAGGTGGCTCAAATGACGAACAGACATGCCATAGAAGGTAGGGCGACATTCACAAGGCCAACAACCAGGCCTGGAGTCATCTGGAAGGCTGGTTGTTAGAACAAACTCGCCCAAACAGGATCAGCGCGGGTGCATAACTGAACTGGTGCGCTGACGTCGCATCTTAATAATGGAGCAGGCTGTGTCAGCGCGACTTAATACAAGAATAGGATGCACTGGGTCATGAAATTTGACCAGCGCGGAAAACCCGTGTGCTTCCGCACTGGCAGCGCATCAGTTGCACTATCAACCGCCAGTCAGAGCGGTTATTTTAATAACAGTCGCGCTGATGAAATAAACTTTGGCAAAGTGGGTCATTTGGCCCGTTCAGAGAGCATGAGCATGGTTATGTTGAATTCATGATGCAGTAGGGAGACTAACAAGGAGACAGTGACAAATTACTGCGTAACAGTACTGGTGCATCCCTTTACCAGTACGCAGGCTGCAACCTACAGAGAGCTACAACCCTCTCTCATTTTCCAGCTTCTTCTGGAAGGGAGCTACAACCCCCTTATCTCTTGCACTAGCCAAGATACTAGTACGTAGGTGCTGGCCTACAGAAGGCTACAACCTTCTCTTTCTTTCAGGGACCACGTTTCATGAATTTTCAGACTGGATCCACAAATAGCATCAATCAAACATCAAGAATTTCTGCATCAACCAATCACCTTTTCACCAATCAAAAATGAATCAAAATAACGACTTTTCTGACGACTGTACCCAGATCACAGTAATAGTAACCACACACCAAATCTGAACCCAGAACATTGCAACAATAAACAGAAGCAACAAGATCACAACTCAAAATATATACGCTACTTTAATAGCCTGAAACCTGCGTGCATACGCTTCTACATATGGAACAACCTGCATATACGCTTTTTTACTTCACTGAGCTAGCGTGTATACATGCCTTCGCTTCACTAAACCTACGTACAGATATATAAAGGATAATTCGCTCTTTCAGATATTCAAACACTAATTAACCCAGATTATCAGTTCAAGCAAGCACCACATATAACAGATCAAAATCATACAAAGATACTATCATTCAAGCTTAAGGATTATGATCCATCAATAGAACTTATCCATCTCTTTGCGCTAAGGTTCCTCCTTCATTCAGATCCAGATCTACACCATAACCCAATTACCAGTATTCCAGATCTAGCACTTTATCAGATATTCAATAACAATTTAGATGATCCCTTGCCACATGATCTCCTTCCTCTTTTATAGTTTTAGGCCTTCCACAATACCATGGTCCAAAACCATAATAAACCAATACCACGGACCCAATACTTGGGATCAACACGTCTTGAGGTACCATGGTCCAAAACCATAGGTTCAAATACCAAGGACTAACTACCATGGACCAAAGGTAAGTTTGCCAACATATACACACTTTTCCTTGCATGAAAGTGCGTGTATACGCACACGCGCCTTTGAAACATCTAACCCGCGTGTATACGCGTCTTAGTCTAGATGAACCTGCGTATATGTCTTTTCCTTCATTCTGAAAGCCTGAACTGAGATCTGTTACCAAAGAGAGTTGCCATCAAGGACAACATCTGTGCCATAGCTCCAAACCTGTGCCATAATTCCAACAATCTCCCCCTTTGGACTTGATGGCAACCCAAAATCCTCAAAGTCATTCTCCCCCTTTGTCTTCAAGGGCAAAGGGTTGTGCTCCCCCTGAGTACATGCTGAAATTTCTGCCCTGCTGTGCTGACCATGCTCCCCCTGACCGTAGGCAAGATCTGCAAAAGATGTTCTTCAAGAAGAGCCATGACTTATACATCATAAAAGACCTTCCTATCACCAAAAGAATCAATACATACATCCATAACCCAACCAAGTGGGGATCATCCACCCAACCAAGTGGGGATACATCAGAAATTTACATATGACAACCAAATACATGACATCTTCATCCCAGGCATAGTGGGGAAATCAAAATAGGCCGTTACATGACCTTGACACCATAAAAGAGATACATGACAGAGAGACGAAATATCTAGAGCAAGACTTTATGAAAGTCACTAATAACTGATAGCAGCAACATCTGTCAATAACCATTCAGATCAACAACCAAGATTTCCTTCTGCTCTCCCTCTGCCTTTTTTCCACCTGAACTCAACAATAGCTTAGAACCAAAAGCTTCTAAGATAATGCCAATAATGCATCATTAGAAGTTTATCTGCTCCCCTTGAACCTGTGTCGGATGGTCTCTGTCAGACCCATATCAGAAGATCTTCAACTAGAGCCTGTCCCTACTGATATCCATCAAACCTCCATATACGCGACTGTCTCTGCACAAACCGGCGTATGTACGCGGATCCTCCTCAGGCAACTCGCGTACACCCATTTTTCTCTGAACCAGACAAGATTTAACAGCAAGATGATGCATCAACTACCCCCAGCTTCTGTCTGAGGTATTCAAAAGTTTCCCTGGGCAGTGGTTTAGTGAGAATATCAGCAACTTGTTCCTTAGAAGGAACATACTCCAATTTGACCTTTTGTTCCAACACTTGTTCCCGGAGAAAGTGATACTTGATCGGTATGTGCTTGGTCTTTGAATGCATGACTGGGTTCTTTGAAATGCTGATTGCACTTGTATTATCACATAAGATGGAGATAGGTGGTGTACAAGTGATTTGAAAGTCCTGCAAGGTTTGCATCATCCAAAGAAGTTGAGTGAAACAAGATGCAACAACCAGATATTCTGTTTTAGCTGTAGATAAAGCAATCGAACTCTATTTCTTGCTGAACCAAGATACTAATCTGGAACCCATAAAGAATGCACCACCACTTGTGCTCTTCCTATCATCCATGCTTCCAGCCCAATCTGCATCTGTATAAGCATGAAGAGTGAGATCTGTATCTCTAAGATACCATAAGCCATAGTTTTGAGTTCCTTGAAGATACTTGAAAATTCTCTTCACTGCCTAAAGATGAGTTTCCTTTGGATTTTCCTGAAATCTTCCAACTATTCCCACTGCATGCATGATGTCTGGTCGGGTACCTATCAAATAAAGTAGACTTCCAATCATAGATCTTTAGGTTGGTTGATGCACCGCTGCTGATTCATCATTTGCATTGAGGCTGCATCCTATAACCATGGGGGTACATACTGGTTTCGAATCTTCCATGCCATACTTCTTCAGAATCTACTTGAGGTACTTGGTTTGAGACAAGAAGATAGCGCCTTCATTTTGTTGGATTTGCAATCCAAGAAAGTATGTCAGTTCTCCAAGCAAGGACATTTCGAATTCTTTCTGCATCACCAAGGCAAAGCTTTGACTCATAGCTTCTTCATTGCTGCCAAAGATAATATCATATACATACACAACAAGTATTAGAAATTTTTCATTTTCAATTTTTATATAGAGATTGCTATCTGCTGATCCTTTTGAAAAACCTTGTTGATGAAGATATTTGTCCAAACGGTAGTACCAAGCCCTTGGAGCCTGTTTAAGACCATAGAGAGCCTTTTTTAGTCTGCACACAAGATTTGGATCATTCCCAAGAATGAAACCATCTGGTTGCTCAATGTACACTTCTTCTTTTAAGTCTCCATTCAGAAAGGCTGATTTCACGTGCATTTGAAATACTTTGAACTTCTGAAAGCTTGAGAGAGCAAGGAACATTCAGATGGCCTCAAGTCTAGCAACGGGAGCAAAAGTTTCTTCAAAGTCTATTCCTTCTTGTTGATCATACCCTTTACAGACAAGTCTGGCCTTGTTTCTAATAACTTCCCCATTTTCATTCAACTTGTTTTTAAAGATCCATTTTGTCCCTATGACATTCTTATCTTTTGGTCTAGGAACCAACTCCCAAGTGTTGTCTTTTCGATCTGCTCAAGTTCTTCATCCATTGCCTTGACCCAACATTCATCTTTGCATGCATCTTTTACATTTTGTGGCTCAGTGGAGGAGAGCAATGCCAAATAGCTTGAGGCTTCTGCAATTGTTCTTCTTGTTTGTACACCTGCCTCTTTATGCCCCAAAATCTGAGATTCTGGATGATTCTTCTGAACGTACTTGGATGGAGTCTTCTCTTCTATCTTTATCTGTTCCTCTGGTGCCTCTTGAGGTTCTTCTTCATCATCAGTCTGATTTGGAGAGTAGTCTTCATCCTCTTCGATATTTTCATAATTTACTTGCCTAGGAATGTATCCTTTTTCATCAACCACTACATCAATGCTGTCAACAATTCTTCCAAGTCTTTTATTGTAACACTTATATGCCTTGCTGTGGGGAGAATAACCAAGGAGAATGCCTTCATCTGCTCTAGGTTCAAGTTTGCCAAGCTGTTCATCATTGTTCTTAATATAGCATTTGCTTCCAAAAATTTTGAAATGCTTTACCGAAGGAGTCTCACCATACTAGAGCTCATGAGGAGTTTGAATGCTGTTCACTCGGACATTTGTTTTCTTAAGAATAACAATGGCAGCAAATGCAGCTTCACCCCAGAAGGTTGCAGGAGTTCCAGATTCATCAAGCATAGCACGAGCCATTTGTTGGACCGTTCTGTTCATCCTTTCCACCGCTCCATTTTTCTGAGGAGTCCTAGCTATAGAGAATTCCCTTCTTATTCCATGTTCTTCACAGGAATCGAAAAATTCATTTGAGGTAAATTCCCCACCTCTATCAGACTTGGGGCACTTAATTTTGTGATCTGATTCGTTTTCAGCCAAGGCCTTGAAGGATTTGAATTTTTCGAATGCTTCGTCTTTGTGCTTCATAAGTCCTAACCAAACCATCCTGGAGAAGTCATCAATGAATAATATAAAGTATTCTTCTCCTCAAGGTGACCTTGTCCTAAATGGACCACATACATCTGTATGGACTAGCTCAAGAGGCCTGCTAGCTAATCCTTCCTTCTCAGGGAAGTTAGTTCTGGTTTGCTTACCAAAATGACATGATTTGCATATTGTGTTGTCTAGAATTTTGATATTTGGAAGACCACGAACTGCCTGGTATTTGCATGCTTTCCTTATTTGTGAAAAGCTTAGATGCCCCAACCTCCGGTGCCATAACCAGTGTTCATCATCCTTGCTCAAATAACATTGTTGTTGTCCTTCTTCCAATATGTATAGATTATTTGGAGTTCTTCTGCCTTTGATCACTGTTTTTCCTGTATCAAGATCACGAACACTACATCCATTTGGTCGAAATATTACCTCAGTTCCTTGATTTCACATCTGACTGACACTCAATAGATTATGCTTCAAGCCATCAACATACAAAACATTTCCAGCTTTGACCTTTTCTTTCAACTGAGCAATGCCTTTTCCTTTTATGGCTGCAGGAGTATCATTTCCAAAAGAAACTTTCTTTCCCTTTTCTAAAGCAGTATATGATTCAAGTTTTTCTTTATCACGTATCATATGCTTCGAACATCCACTGTCAATGTACCATAGATTTTCCTATCCTTCTGCATAAAAAGCTATCCCACATCTTTCTGATTGCGGTTCCTTTATTATCCATGTTCTAGCACTTGAGGTTTGTTCCTTCTGAGTTGTCTTCCAAAACCTACTCCTGTATTCAGAATCTTCATGATCGAAGTTATTACAAATAGAATATTCAATTTCATTTTCAAGGGCAGAAAAGTTGTTATAAGTCCTTTTTGTGATTCCAGTCATACTTCTTTGTTTTTGAGCTTCTCTGTCATGATTGTCTTATAGGAAACACATTGAGCTGCTTTGTGACCAAAGTTATGGCAAGAGAAACATTGGCCATTGAAGAAACTTGTGCGATTATCAAATCTACCAGCCAAATGATTGTAGTTTCGATTGTCATCCATTCTTGAAGGAAATTGAGAAGTTTTTAGATGTGGCTGGTTGTATATTTTGTTCACCCTTAAGATGGATTGCCCTTGATTTACCTGATGGTCTTTGTTTATTCTTGATGTAATTCATCCATGTTTTACCTGGTGATCTCCATTGGGCTTTTGCTCATTCCTCCTTGCTGCATCAAGATAACTCTTTGAGGTGGATGCTTGAGATGCTTCTCCATTATACCCCAGACCTGTCTTGATTAGTGGAGAACGTTGTACATTGATAATCTCATCCAGAGTTTCAGATCCTTTAACAAATTTAAGATTTAGAGCCTTTGTTTTCTCAATTTCTTTTCTAAGGCCAACAATTTCACATTCTAACTTCTCAAGAAATTTTTCTTTTTCATCAAGTTGGAATTGCAGAGTATCAATGATCATATTCTTTTCTTCTAAACATGTTTTGAGTCTAGAAATCTCTTCATAAAAACCATCTACATCTATAGCATCCATATAATCATCATCTTCAAAAGCCATTAAAAGTTTATAATCATTACCTCGTTCATCTTCGTCACTATTTGATAGGCCATCACTATCTTCATGAGTGTAGTAACTTTTCTTAGTTGCATTATGTTTCTTGTTCCATCTAACAGGTTCCTTTCCTTTGTCAACCTTATCCTTATGAGGACATTTGGAAGCATAGTGACCAACTCTTCCACAAGCAAAGCATTTGAAAGGTAACTTACCTCGGAACCATCCTATACCCCGTTGAAGATTTCTGACAAAATTTGATTCTTCTTCTTCTTCTGACACGTGTCCTGACTCATAGTACTCTCCTTTGCCCGAAGCCTTGAAGGAAGCTTCTCTCTTTTCTGATGGACCTCCTTTCCACATTTCATAAGCAGTTAGAATTCCGTGCAGCTATGACATTTTAAGGTTTTGTAGATTCTCTTTTTCTTCTATTGCAGAAACTTTAGATTCAAACCTAGGGGACAAAGATCATAGAACTTTTTCAACCACAACAACCTCTTTTATTTCTTCACCCAAATTTTTCATACAATTAACAATCTCATCTACACGAAGAAAATAGTTAGCCACACTTTCATCATTATACATCCTGAGTTTTTCATACTGAATCCTGAGGTTTTGAAGTTTTTCTCGTTTTACCTGATCATCTCCTTCATAACTCAGAACAATCTTGTCCCATATCTCTTTCGCAGATTTAAATTGCATTACCTTGACAAATTATGATTGAGATAGGCATCCTAATAGAGTATTGACTGCCTTTGCATTTGTTTCATATTTCTTCTTCTCAACCGGATCTATAGGAGTTGCTGATGGAAAAGTATACCCTGTTTCTATGATATCCCAGACTTCTGTACCAAGAGATTGAAGATAGGCAGTAACTCTTACCTTCCAATAAACGAAGTTTGTCCCATCAAAAATCGATGGCCCGATTGATGCTTCCCTCTCGTAGTTGCTCATGATGAAAGATCTTTCTTCCAGCGATCAAGCTTCTTCTGAAGAACCTGCTCTGATACCAATTGTTGGAAATAATAATGAGAGGGGGGGTGGGGGTGAATCAGTATTATCAAGTCAAATATTTGTTTTTCAAAATCAAATGATATATGCTACTTCAGTTAATTAAAACCGCGTATATACGCAACTATGCAGAAGGAAACCTGCGTATACAATGCAAACTTTTAAATGACTTTATCTTCCTGATGTTGATTATTAATCTGTGTTTGAGAATCAAATAAGCAGTAACTAGAAACAGTAAAACAGAGCAGAAAGACAATCGCACACAAGAACACAAGATATAAGGTGGAAACCAAATGTGGGTGAAAACCACCTGCTACAATTCGTCTCTATCTTCTCTTTAATTAGAAACTTCTTTTTTACAATTGTACTGGTGCAACCCTTTACCAGTACACAGGCTGCAACCTGTGGAGAGCTACAACCCTCTCTCATTTTCCATCTTCTTCTGGAAGGGAGCTACAACCCCCTTAGCTCTTGCACTAGCCAAGATACTAGTACGTAGGTGCTGGCCTACAGAAGGCTACAACCTTCTCTTTCTTTCAGGGACCACGTTTCATGAATTTTCAGACTGGATCCACAAATAGCATCAATCAAACATCAAGAATTTCTGCATCAACCAATCACCTTTTCATCAATCAAAACTGAATCAAAATAACCACTTTTTTGACGACTGTACCCAGATCACAGTAATAGTAACCACACCAAATCTGAACCCAAAACACTGCAGCAATAAACAGAAGCAGCAAGATCACAACTCAAAATATATACGCTACTTTAATAGCCTGAAACCTGCGTGCATACGCTTCTGCGTATGGAACAACCTGCGTATACGCTGTTTTACTTCACTGAGCTAGCGTGTATATGCGCCTTCGCTTCACTGAACCTGCGTACAAAATTATAAAGGATAATTCGCTCTTTCAGATATTCAAACACTAATTAACCCAGATTATCAGTTCAAGCAAGCGCCACATATAACAGATCAAAATCATACAAAGATACTATCATTCAAGCTTAAGGATTATGATCCATAAATAGAACTTATCCATCTCTTTGTGCTATGGTTCCTCCTTCATTCAGATCCAGATCTGTACCATAACCCAATTACCAATATTCCAGATCTAGCACTTTATCAGATATTCAATAACAATTCAGGTGATCCCTTGCCACATGATCTCCTTCCTCTTTTATAGTTTTAGGCCTTCCACAATACCATGGTCCAAAACCATAATAAACCAATACCACGGACCCAATACTTGGGATCAACATGTCTGGCGAGGTACCATGGTCAAAAACCATAGGTTCAAATACCAAGGACTAACTACCACCGACCAAAGTTAAGTTCTCTAACATATATGCGATTTTCCTTGCATGAAAGTGCGTGTATACGCACACGCGCCTTTGAAATGTCTAACCCGTGTGTATACACATCTTAGTCTAGATGAACCTGCGTATATGTCTTTTCCTTCATTCTGAAAGCCTGAACTGAGATCTGTTACCAAAGAGAGTTGCCATCAAGGACAACACTTGTGCCATAGCTCCAAACCTGTGCCATAATGCCAAAAAAATTATATGCATCAGGTATTTCTGTCTTTGTGTATTTATTTGCTCATGAATTAATAGCCATTTTTCATTATATTGTTTATCATATGTATCTTTTTCATATAGTTACGTGTCCATTCTCTTTTGAACATACTAGGAATGATATTTTTTAATACATAGATGAGCAAATATTGAACGATATTTTGATGCGATATATATTTATCAGTTATTTTGATTAACTATTTAATCAAAATACTTATTTCAAAGGTCTTTTCATTTTTGTTAGTGTTTGATTAATCCTCATTGTTATACACTAGAGGCATTCATTTTAGATTGCAGAAAAATATAAGCAAAATCTCGGGTAGGTTAAATATAGATGTATTTCATTTGAAAAACCACCCCATATATCACTTAGTTTATGGTAATCAACACCCTACCCATATTATCACACTTTTATTGGGAAACTGGTCCCATTATATCCAGTTGGAGCCAGTAGTACAAACGGAAAAGGGACAATATTTAAGTCCCTGACCGGGTGGTTTTCCCCCATGTTGTTGTAGTGATTTTCAAGGCTTCACCACTACCCTAGGTGCCTTAGAGGAGGTTTTCAGCTGGGGATATTTTATTTTATTATCTTTTTTATATTTTTTTCTCTTCAGATGCCTTAGAGAGGTTTTCAACCCTAGAGTTGGCCTTAGATGCCTCATGGAGGTTTTCACCTAGGCCCTTTATTTCTTTTTTATCTTTTTTGATTTTTTAGAAGTTGTGTGGATTGAGAACTGTGAGCCTCCCATTCACATTCAATTCTCTACTAGTTAAACTAATACATTCTTCATTGCAAAAACATCTTTTATACAATTTTAACCTATAACCATTGACAATGGGATCCCTTCCTCATCAATTGTTTTGATCTGGTCAGACCCATTCTCATGACATTTATCTACTAGATAGGGACCCCACCATCTTGTTATTAACGTTCTCTTGAAATCCTTGAACTTGGAATCATACAACAGGACCCAATCTCCTTCTTCAAAAGTCTTCTCTTTGATGTTTTTGTCATGCCAAATCATCCTTTGTAGCTAGATTACCTCAGTGTGCAGGAGAGCTTGCAACCTAAATTCATATAGATTATTGAGTTAGAGCAACCTCTCCTATTTTTATATAGTGAGATCCAATTCTAACTCAATTGCCATCCTTAAGGTGTTATATCCAAATTCAATAGACAACAAGGCCTTCTTCCCATAGACTATTTCAAATGGGGTAAATCCAGTGGTGGGCTTCCAAGTGGTGTTGTATTCCCAAGTGGCTTCCACAAGTCTATTTTCCTAATCCTTTCTGCTTCTGATAACAACCTTGGTAAGAATGTTCTCCAGTGCTCTATTTGTGGCTTCCACCTGCCCATTTGCTTGAGGGTGATAAGAAGTGGATGTATGGTGCTACTTCATGAGATATTTAATCAAATTTGATGTAAATTGTGCTCCTTGATTAGTGACTAAATCCCTTGGAAAAAAAAACTTGTAGAAGATGTTCTACATTATAAATTCATCCACCTTTTTCTTAGTTGTTGCCTTTACTACCTTTTCTTCAACTTGTTTAGTTAAGTAATCAGTGCACACAATGATATATTTCTTCTATCCTAATGGGGGACCGCTAGGTCTAATGAAATCCATGCCCCACTTCTCAAATGACTCTAAATTCACTAGAGTTTGTAAGGGAATTTCATCCTTGGGGGTGGGTTTACCCATCCTTTGGCACTGATCACACCTGGTGTTGTGCCATCTTGCATCCTAATATAAAGTGGGCCAATAATAACTTAATTGTAAAACTTTGAAGGTTTTCCTCTTAGCAGCAAAGTGACCCCCACAAGGTCCATCATGGCATGTTGAGAGGATGTCAAAGACCTCCTCTTCCCTCACACATCTCCTTAGGATCTGATCTAGTCCTAATCTAAAAATATTTCCCCCAATCCAAGTGAATCGGGCACCTTTTCTAAACAACTTTCTCTTCTCCTTGGAGGATGGATTAGGAGGGAACCTCCCAACAACCAAGTAGTTGGCTATATTAGAAAACCAAGGAGAAAGTATAGAGATGGAAAAGAGATGTTCATATGGAAGTTCATCATCCACCATTTCTTCCTTTCCTGTAGGCGAGGTTAGTCTTAACAAGAAATCTGCAACCACGTTCTCTTTCCCCAGTTTATCAATAATAGTCAAATCAAATTGTTGTAATAATAACAACCATCTAATTATCCTAGTATTGGAATTAGGTTAATTCATTAAATACTTAATACTTTCATGATCAGTGTGAAAAATAGAAGTCTAAACAATGATATAATGTCTAAACTTGTTCAAAGAATGTACCACTGCCAAGAGTTCATTTTCAGTGAAAGTATAGTGTAACTCAATTTTGGAAATTTTTTTACTAATGAAATGGATAACATAAGGAAATATGTATTCCACTTGTTCTAAGGCTACCCCTAAAGCTTTGTGTGAGGAATATGTGTGTATGGAAAGGTAATTCCCAATTGGGACCCCTAAGGATGGGTGTAGTGGTCAACTTTTCTTTCAATACTTGGAAGGTGTTGAGATTGCAACAAGATGATGGAGCTTAGTGAAAAGAGTCGCCTTCACTAAGTGGGCCCCCAGGCTATTTTTGGCGCAAGTCTATTTTTAGACTATGTCTATTTTTAGACATATGGATCATGTCTATGGATTGCAGGTTGCTGTTTATGGATGATTGATCAAGTTGGGAAAAAAAATAGATGGACTTCTATTTTTGATGAAAGTGTGAGTGATCACAATGTGAGTGATCAAAGTCTATTTTTAGACTGGCTGTCAAAAATAGAAAAGTCAAATATTATTATCTCACAATAATATTTGGACTATAAACTTAATCTTATTCTCTTGGAGCACTTCAGTTTGAGCTACAGAGGTGGCACATGCAACTGTCAGAAGGAAATACGCTTTTCTTATGAGTCAGTTGAGTTGTTGCATGCATGACTTCAGTTAGAACTCAATCAGTTGAGTTTGGTGGAGTTGATTGTAGAGTTGATGGAGTTGTGTTCAGTTTAGCTTTGTTAAACTGGTTGTATTTAGTCTAACTGGAAAATAGACTAGAGATGAGTTGGGTGAATTAGTTATTAATTAATTCACAAGTTATTAACTCATAATACAACTAATGAATACATCAGTTAACTCAGTTGCATGTCAGTGCATGTTCAGTTCAACAGGGATAGGTGGTAGAGAATCAGATTGCTATCAGTTGTGACTATAGTTGTGCACCAGATCTTGCACAATCAAGGGATTGAGTATGCCAATGAGTTTGCTCACGTATTTTCCCACATTATAGCTTGTGCTCACGTCTAACAAAGAGTGAGTGACTATTTTGCAGGTGAAAAACGAGTTTGGTGAGCCATTCTCATAAGTTCTTGAGCAAGTATTGAGCAGTGGAGGCAGGCAAGTAGTGGAAGAGATTTGGAGATCAGATCTGAGCTGTATTGTGTGTAACAGAGGTGGAGATACTTGTGAGACGTATTATGCTGTGTAATGTTACATGACTCAATCATTAATATACAGATAGTTGGGGTTTTTAGCGAGATGCTTTCCCTGGGATACATACTGTGTTAATGTGTGAATGCTCTTGATGTTTTATTGTTATTGATGTTGCTATATTGATGATCAACGTAGAGGAGCTTATGTATTGTGTATGTTTTCCGCAATAGTACATGATCAGGATAATCTCCATTGAATATGTGTTAAATTATTCAAAATTTCTACATGGTATCAGAGCTGTTGATCATCAGATCTACTATTCAGGAAGTGTTTACATTCTATTTCTCTAGGCAGAGCCTGTAATCGGGCCAGGTAGCCTCTGGATTCATCCTTCCTTTGGAAGGTGAAATATCCGGTAAAAGCCCATACAGTCAATCTCTGTACGAGAAATATTTTGTTCTCACGAATTCTAGATCGGAAGCAGTTGAGTTGGTTGCTGGTGGAATTCGAATTTGCAGCAGTGTTTTCTTGGTGACAACGCAACAATGTATTTCAACGGATTGCGATTGGAGTATGCTCTTGAGGGTATCTCAAACTATATTGCATGGAAGGACAGGATGGAGGCAGTATTGGATGATAACGGGCTGAAGGAGTTCATAGATACGGATATCCCAAAGCCTACTGATGCTGTTGAGGCGGAAGTTTGGCAAAAGAAGACCGCAAAATGTCGAAGGATTCTGTAGGAGGGCGTGAAGGATCACATTGTGTCCAGCCTCCATGGAAAGGCTACTCCATATTTGATGTGGAAATCATTAACAGAATTATTCCAAAGCAAGAACGATCAGAGGAAGCTGGTGCTCAAAGATAAACTCAGAAACATCAAATGCGAGAAGGGTGACAGTATTCCCAAGTATCTCACGAAGTTCACTCAGTGTCGAGATGAGCTGGGAAGTGTGGGGGTTACTGTCGATGATGAGGACTTGGTGAGCTTGGCTCTCCTTGGTCTTCCGAAGAGTTGGCATTCCTATCAGGACTCTGTCAATGGTCGGGAGAAGTTGCCAGGATGGGAAAGACTATGGTCAGAACTTGTGCAGGAGGAGATCAAGCGGTGTACCAGGGACGGATCTTCGTCAAAGGGAGCTGATGAAGAGAATTGTGCTTTGGCTGCCAAAGCAAAGAAAGGGAAGAGCAAGAAAGCTTCTCAATCTGGTGCGAAAGGCAAGAAGCAGGATATGTCCAAGGTGAAGTGTTTTCACTGTCACCAGCACGGACACTATGCCACAAATTGTCCGCAGAAGAAGAAGAACAAGCAAGCTGCTGGATCTGCAGGGGGAGAGGCCTTAGCTTCTCAGTTTGAGCTTGATTTTTCATTGATCGCATGCTTAGTTTCAAGTGTGATGGGATCAGTGTGGTTCTTGGACAGTGGCGCGTCTTTTCACATGACGAGAGATAGAGATTTGCTCTCTGATCTGGAGGACAAAGATCTTGGAGTGCACATCAAGATGGGCGATGATGGTAGATACAGTGCGACCGGTATCGGTACCATTTCCTTTGAGAGGGAGTCTGGTAAACCCTTTGTATTGAAGGAAGTCATGCATGTTCCAGGATTGAAGAAGAATCTCATCTCAGTGGCGATGTTAGAAGACAAGGGGTATGATGTTGTTTTCGGCGAGGGAAAGGCCTTCCTGCGCAGCAAGACAACTGGTGAGACCCAAAAGATAGGGGTTCGAGTGAGGAACCTTTATCAGTTGCATGTAGATGGATGCGTAGCAATGGCAGGCAAGGCAGAAGGATTGGTGAGCCGGGATGATGGCAAGTTGTGGCATAGGATATTGGGTCACCTTCACCATGGAGCCTTGAAGATACTGCAGCAGATCACTACAGGGCTTCCTAAAGGCACACTTGCGCAGTCAGATCAGTGCAAGGGGTGTACTTTGGGGAAGTTTGTGAAAGCCACCTTTCACAAGAAGGATAGTCGCGCCACGACGATCCTTGAGAGAATTCACACAGACTTGTGTGGACCTTTCTCAGTTGCTTCGACAGCAAAACACAGGTATTATGTGATTTTTTTTGATGATTTCTCTCGTAAGTGCTGGATCTTCTTCATGCAGAAGAAGAGCAAGACATATTCAAAGTTCTATGAATTCAAAGCACTGGTCGAGAAGGAGTCGGGGAAGAAGGTGAAGGCTCTTAGGAGCGATAATGGTGGTGAATACATCTCGGACGAGTTCAAGGATTTCTGCAAGACAGAAGGGATTCGTAGAGAGCTCATAGCTCCCCATAACCCACAGCAGAACGGGGTGGCTGAGCGGAAGAACAGAACGATTGTGGGTGCTGCACGGGCAATGTTGCATGATCAGGGCCTACCCCTTCACTTGTGGGCGGAAGCATGCAATACAACAATTTATGTGCAGAACCGTTGTCCTCATAGGATACTTGGCATGAGTACACCTGAGGAGACTTATGCTGGTAAGAAGCCTGATCTTTCTCATTTGAGGATTTTTGGTGCTAACATTTACATGCATGTAACGAAGGATGCCAGGAAGAAGTTGGAGCCGACCGCAGAGGTTGGGATATTTGTGGGGTACACTGATACGCCCCACAACTATCGTGTGTATTTGCCAGACAGTGGTAAAACTGTTGTGCGACGGGATACAAAATTTCAGGAGGAGAAAGCCATGAAGTGTTCGCTTGAGAGGGAGCTACACTTGCATGCAGATGAGGAGCTATTAGTTCCTAAGGATGAGCTTCAGGACGTGGATCAACCATAGGACGAGGTTCATGGAGTGGAAGAGACCACTCATGCAGCGCCAACCATCAAAGGGCGAAAGCGCTTGACAGAAACTGAGCGACTGGCTCAAGATGCAGAGAAAGTTGTAGGACCACCTACAGCCCAATGCAGGCAGAGACAGTCACTTGATCGGTACACTGGATACATGGCTCTTATGAGCAAGTGTGTTGTGACTGAGCCATCCTCTTTCGAGGAAGCTGTGGAGGATCCCGCATGGGTAGACGCCATGGTGGAAGAGTATGATTCTATTGTCAGAAACAGTGCATGGGAGATTGTTCCTAGACCGGAAGGGAAATCAGTGGTGGGTTCGAGATGGATCTACAAAGTTAAGCAGGCAACTGACGGGAGTGTGGAGAAGTACAAGGCAAGATTTGTTGCCCGAGGCTTTTCACAGATTGAGGGGATCGATTATGAGGAGACCTTTGCACCTGTCGCAAGGTATTCTTCCATACGGACGATTCTTGCTCTCTCAGCGCAGATGGGATGGCACATTCATCAGATGGATGTGAAGACTGCGTTCCTCAACGGAGTCATTGAGGAGGAGGTGTACATTGAGAAACCTGAAGGCTTTGAAGTCTTCAGCAGCGAGTCGCATGTGTGCAGGCTCAAGAGAGCGCTGTATGGGTTGAAGCAAGCACCATGTGCTTGGTACACACGAATAGACAGCTATTTCACAGGACTTGGATTCTCCAAGAGCGAGGCGGATCCGAACCTATACCAGATTGTGGTGGAGGGTAATTTGCTTATCATTGTACTGTATGTTGATGATTTGATTCTAACGGGTGATGAGCTGTTGATACTGTCATGCAAGAAGGATCTTGCTACAGAGTTTGAGATGAAGGATTTGGGCGTCCTTCACTATTTCCTAGGATTGGAAATATGGCATCGCAGTGGTGGACTGTTTGTTTCTCAGGGCAAGTATGCTCAGGAGATACTGGAGAAGTTCAACATGCATGGCTGCAAGCCTGTTGATACTCCTCTTCCTGGAGGTTGGAGGAAGGAGGATGCCACTTCGGGAGAAGAAGTGGATGCCACTGTTTATCGACAGTTGGTGGGGTCGCTGATGTATTTGGTCAATACACGACCTGATATATGCTATGCAGTTAACCATCTTTCACAAGCTATGGTTAAGCCTACCAAGCTCTTCTGGAAGGCGGGCAAGCATGTATTGTGCTACTTGAGAGGCACATCGGGATATGGTTTGTGGTACAGACAGGAGGATGAGGTGAAGCTATGTGGTTTCACGGATGCAGATTGGGCAGGGAGCCCAACAGAAAGAAAGAGCACATCAGGAGGGGTCTTCAGTATTGGATCGACAACAGTTTCTTGGTACAACAGGAAACAGAGATCCGTGGCACTCAGTTCAGCGGAGGCCGATTATATGGCAGCAAGTTTGGCTGCATGCGAGGCCATATGGATGAGGAAGATCCTAGTTGGTTTGTTCGGTTCTCATTTGGATCCTACTGTGATTTACTGTGATAACCAGAGTTGCATTAAACTCTCGGCTAATCCTGTATTTCATGATAGATCTAAACATATTGATATCAGGTACCATCATATCAGAGATTGTGTGCAGCGGAGGATCATGTTACTTTCGTACATTCCAACGGAGGATCAGGATGCTGATATTCTGACGAAGGCTCTCACCAGGAGCAAATTCGAGTACCACCGAGGCAGGATAGGGGTTGCTGATAATCCATATCTTGTCGAGAGGGAGTGTTGAGATTGCAACAAGATGATGGAGCTTAGTGAAAAGAGTCGCCTTCACTAAGTGGGCCCGTAGGCTATTTTTGGCGCAAGTCTATTTTTAGACTATGTCTATTTTTAGACATATGGATCATGTCTATGGATTGCAGGTTGTTGTTTATGGATGATTGATCAAGTTGGGAAAAAAATAGATGGAATTCTATTTTTGATGAAAGTGTGAGTGATCACAATGTGAGTGATCAAAGTCTGTTTTTAGACTGGCTATCAAAAATAGAAAAGTCAAATATTATTATCTCACAATAATATTTGGACTATAAACTTAATCTTATTCTCTTGGAGCACTTCAGTTTGAGCTACAGAGGTGGCACATGCAGCTGTCAGAAGGAAATACGCTTTTCTTATGAGTCAGTTGAGTTGTTGCATGCATGACTTCAGTTAGAACTCAATCAGTTGAGTTTGGTGGAGTTGATTGTGGAGTTGATGGAGTTATGTTCAGTTTAGCTTTGTTAAACTGGTTGTATTTAGTCTAACTAGAAAATAGACTAGAGATGAGTTGGGTGAATTAGTTATTAATTAATTCACAAGTTATTAACTCATAATACAACTAATTAATACATCAGTTAACTCAGTTGCATGTCAGTGCATGTTCAGTTCAACAGGGACAGGTGGTAGAGAATCAGATTGCTATCAGTTGTGACTATAGTTGTGCACCAGATCTTGCACAATCAAGGGATTGAGTATGCCAATGAGTTTGCTCACGTATTTTCCCACATTATAGCTTGTGCTCATGTCCAACAAAGAGTGAGTGACTATTTTGCAGGTGAAAAACGAGTTTGGTGAGCCATTCTCATCAGTTCTTGAGCAGGTATTGAGCAGTGGAGGCAGGCAAGCAGTGGAAGAGATTTGGAGATCAGATCTGAGCTGTATTGTGTGTAACAGAGGTGGAGATACTTGTGAGAAGTATTATGATGTGTAATGTTACATGACTCAATCATTAATATACAGATAGTTGGGGTTTTTAGCGAGATGCTTTCCCCGGGATACATACTGTGTTAATGTGTGAATGCTCTTGATGTTTTATTGTTATTGATGCTGCTATATTGATGATCAACGTAGAGGAGCTTATGTATTGTGTATGTTTTCCGCAATAGTACATGATCAGGATAATCTCCATTGAATATGTGTTAAATTATTCAAAATTTCTACAGAAGGCTTCTTGATAGATGTTTGTCCAAAAAAAATTCTGAATATTTAGCCAATAATCTAAATAAGGGTGAAGGTAGTTTACTAAAATCTTTGATAAACCTTCTAAAATACCCATCTCATCCAAGGAAAGTCTTGAAATATCTTTTTCTTTTATAGATAAGGACCCTTTTAATGATGGAAATTTTGTATGGGTCAACCTATATCCCTTCCTTGGATATAGAATGAACAAGGACAATCCTTGCATTCATCAAGAATTCACATTTCTTGGGACTTAGTGAAAGATTCATTTCAATGCATTTATTTAATATTTTTCACAGTTTTTAAAGAGCTTCTTGGATGTCACATCCATAAGGAGTGTGTTAGTTCCAGTCTTCGCAGCTTGTCACCAGGGATCAAAATGGGCTCTTACTATGTCTAGTTTTCAGAGATGTTTTGCACATGAATTTCAGTGTATCATATTCTAAGTATTTTCATCAGAAGAAAATCAGAAATATATTTCCAACAGTATATTGCATAACTGAAACTGGATTCTGGATCAGAAGATATGATCGAAATGAATGATTAATTCTTGGTTATGCATGTTTTGAGGTCATTTGCTGCACACAGGGACAAGTTTACTACAAAATCCGTTTTTGAAGTAATGGAAATGAATTTTACAAAAGTGAAAGAGGTTTTTGTCAATCACATACCAAATAACAAACACCTCCTTCAGTTTATGCACATGTGTTACTATGTGGGAGATATACAGTGATATTTGAAGCCTACATTAAAACAAAACAAATTTTGCATTTGTTTTATTGTTTTAGTCATTGTAGTACGACGCCATTTTACAACAGATGGAAAGTAATTTTGAGAAACCCAAGGAGGTTTTTGTCAACCATGAGCCATAAAACAAACAACTCTTTCAGTTTATTCACAAGAGTCGTGAATTGGAATATTTGACTAGATATTTACAGCCTATTTTTACAGATTTAAATATTTAATGATTTCCTGTTTTAGAGATTATTTTGTGGCACAGATTTCAAGCAACTGGAAATGAATTTACAAAATTTGAGAGATTTTTTTCTCAAAAATGACCTTATCTACAAAAACCTCTTTCAGTTCTGTAGCACGTGTTATGGTTCAAGAGATACAAGTTCATCTTTGACACCTATTTTTAGAAATTCGGTCCAAATTTAATGTAACTGATTCTATCTTGAGGGAGTTGGTTGAGTTCAACTCCCTTAGTACAAGGATGAGCTAATTGTATATATTTCATGAATTTCAGAGTGTAAAGTGTTCAAATTTTTCAGAAGAGAAAAGCTTCTTTGGACTATGTAAAGCTTTTTTTGAACATTATTTTTAATTGAGCAGTTTCTACCTTTTAGATTTGGGATCCATCATGATGTTTAATGTGCAACATGATTTTCTTGTAAATTCATTTCCATGCTTTGTTTTTTCTGCTAATTTCGTTACGGCATTCTCTAAGGGAAGTGTTAGGAATCCATCGATGCACGATGCTCCTTTCACAATGATTATGTTGTTTAATGTAGTGGTTTTCTTTTCAGAATATATCCTCTGTTAGATGCTCTGTTGAGTAACCCTGTGCTTCTCTTTCTTCTAAAGTTGCCACTGTAGATCCATCCCATGATTGATGCTTTCAGGGCAGTGGTCTTTTTTCTCTTTTCTTCTCCCACTATATCTATAATCTGGCTGAATTTCACTCACTTTGCCCCAAGTTTGTCAGTAGAAACTAGCCTCGATTCCATAGCCCAATGGTCCCATCTCTTGCTGTTTTCGACCCAAAATTTTCAACCAAATCCTTGTTCTTCATAGCTAGCATAAGATTCATTTATTTCATCCATTCTTAGTTGGAAAAGAGAGAGCCCTCTCTGCTCTGGTAGGGCTAGATGCTAGATCAAAATCTTTGTCTGTGGTTATCTTAGAATTGCCTTTTCTCAACCTTGAGGTTCATTCTAGGTGCTAACATATTGGCGTCATTGCCGGGGAATGAGGTGATAGATCTTCTCTAGGAAAGATCGTTCAAGTTGCAGATCTGGTTACGGATGGTGGATAGAGATCAGACACATATGACGGCTGAAACATTCACCTGGCGACTCCAACTCAATCCAGAGATTCCAACGCTCACTGATCTATTCATGTACTAAAATAAGATGGTAGGGTATGTGGCAAACCCTGTGTGTTGTGAAGTTTTCAAATAAGTTAGAGATCAGTTAGTGGATATTGAAATAGATGAGGTATTTTTCATTACCGTGCTTCAATGTTTGAGATCTCCAAAGTTTCCTCTTAACGGTAAAAATGGTTTCTTTGAGTTAGTGGTTGAAAAATTTGAGAAGGAGATTGAGTATAAAGATGTTCAAATTAATTCATATGAATTTCGAGATCCCAAAAGGTTCTTGGAAACTATCCCTCCAAAAAAAGAAATGATAGGGCTGCCCATAGATGTTTGCATTGATAGTTTGCAGCTGGAAGCATATGTCGAGGAGTTAGGGCAGCAGACATGGTCTAGTTTCTATGATCCTGTTGTTGCATATATGGAGTACTTTTTCAGTTTGAATGACAAACCAGATTGTCTTTTACACAACCAACTCATTTTGTGCATATATGGCTGTCAGCATTTCCAATTGTGTCCTGGTTCAAGCAACCCCTAGCATCATCGTTGCCACAGTTGCTTGATTGATTAATTTGGCATTACAGCTGTTAGTGCCTAAATCTACCTTAGGCTGAAGGAAGGGAAGGCAGGTTTAGGGTAACATTAAACCACGCTTAAATTGGTAGGTAGCTCTATCAGGTCGAGAGAGGGCTTTCTCCTTATAAATCTCAATTAGAATATTGGAAACTAGGGCTTGAGAGGACTAAAATGAATGCTGATTTTAGGCTAGGTATATTAGGTCAGAGGATTTTGTTTTACTTTGATGGTTGGTTGCTGGATCAAATGAAGAAGCCAACTTTTGGTCCGGGAAATCAACTCAGATTTGCAGGATGTTCTGTGGGGCGAGGTAGGTCGGTGTTTTGGAAATTTGAATTGAGTGTGATGGTAAGTCTAAGACCAATGAGGAATTGGAGAGGGAATGCAAAGTTCATGCTTCCTCTTCAAACAGAAGAAAACATTAAAAACTAAATGTAGTCCCAAGGTAGAGCACTGAATATCAATGGATTCCACCTATCTATCTTGATTCATTTAGTTATGAAGAAATAAATAGATGCTGGTGCATATAACACATAAGAGAAACTAAATAACAAAGGAAGAAACAATGCCAAGACACATTACCACAAGAATCCCACAAAATGCTGCAAAACCCTGGTTCATTTCCTTGCCTAACTGCAAAAGTGATTTATAATGAAGCTCAAAGCATCCACAATAGTCCAATCTTTACAAATGACTAAGAAAGTATATAATATAGGCATTAAACCACCTATGCTATCCATCAAGGGTCGAATACATGAGAAGAGGGGTGGTTTCAACCATATCTAAACTAAGAACAGGAATATAGGCAGTGGAACAACTTGCCTCTAAAACCATAGAAACTGATTCATTCAACCTCAAACCAGCTCTAACTGATGCATATACCCCCTCAAGTCATTTTTCATCAAATTTACATCATATTACATCATTTACCATCACAAATTTACCAAGGAGAAGAGAAAAAGTCAACTGGTAGTTAAACTGGGCGAAATTATGAGTTTTAGGCAAAATTGGCAAAAATTTCTTGATGCGCAATGCCACTTAATGAGTGCTTTTGGAGGCCTTTCACTTCACCAAATCAGGCCCAAGATAGCTTGTTGGAAATATCTACCTATCTAGTTTTTGGAACACTTTGAATTTTCTAATTTGGAGTTAATTTTCCCCATCAAAAATCATTTCTCTCAAGACTGCTTCGTGTGGGTCCAAAAAGTGGCAGACAGGGCATTTTTTAGGTATTTTTTTTCCCTTTAAGTGACCCAGATCTCCTCCAAAATTTATGAAACTTTCTGGGTTTCATTGTTTTTTCATGAGGAATCCAAAACCGCAATCCATTTGGTAAAAGATTGAGCCAATGCAATGCGAAGCACCGGTGGCGCTGCACATCAGCTGAAATTTCTTGTGTTTTTATGTACAAAATTGCAAAATGAAAAAAAGTTCCCAAAATTTCTTCAAATTTAGAAAGAAGCAACCATATTAAGTGCTTTGCTGAGCTAATGAAGCTTCAGCCAAAATTTTGAGTTTATCATGCTCTTTCTTGACCCTCAAGGCTCTCCTTAACTTAGCTTTTAGCCTCTTTACCCTTGTTTTGCAAATCTTGTTCCGGGTTAGGTAGTGATAGGCCATATGGTGCAGCATTTTATTCTCTTTGTTGGCTTTCTCAAGCATCTTCTCAAGGTGAATGTTTGCCCTCTCCAACCATGATTCTCGGTCAGCCTCAATTTCTTGCTCAAGGGAGGTCATCTTGATCTTTCTTTTCTTTGCCACTTGCCTATTTTCTCTAATCATTTGCAGCTCCATAATAGCTTTCTTATCTTCCAGTTGCTTGTTTTCCTACTCAAGAAAGTTGATGATCCATTTGGCCCTCTCAATATTAAGTGATAAGGCTTGTATTTCAGCCTCCTTCTCTTTAATAATCATGTCCTTGAGTCTTGATCTTTGAGAACCCAAATCAGTGACATCTTCCTCAATCAAAACAAAATCCCTATCTTGCCCTTTAGTAGGGCCCTCCTCATGCATCTTTTTCTTTTCTTTGTCTTTGCCTTGTACCTGTTTAGCTGGAGAAGAAGAAAAATCCCCTTTCAACCCTGGTGAAGATAGCATTTGCCTGTGGTCCGCTGAAGAGAACGAGACCCCTTCCACCCCTGGTGGCATGGAAAATTTTAGGGGCGAATGTTCTCCCTTTGGCAAAATTAAGGGGTTTTAAATTTTTAGTGGGCGAATATTTTGTATCATAGTACATTTTTAAAAATCACCTCAAATAACCCACCTTATTTTAAGGGAGAGGGTAAAAAAGGTAAATTTAGCCCTTGAAATTAGGAGTTACAACCTTCCATTCGCCCCTAATTTTCAAGAATAGGTTTTATTTAAGTGAATCCTATGGGACAAATACCATATTTATAAAAGAGGTATGGTAAATTAATAAAAATATAAATAAATGAGAGGTATGTTAAATAAATAAAACATTTTTTATATTTACTCCATAAGTCACCTTATATACATGCAGGGGTGTAAACAAATAAAAATATAAGTAAAGTGGAGGTATGGTAAATAAATAAAACATCTTTTTATACTTACTCAAAAGGTATGGTAAATAAATAAAAATATAAATAAACTAGACGTATGGTAAATAAATGAAACCTCTTTTTATATTTAGTCCATAACCCTCGTTGTATTTATGAAGGCTCAAAAAAGAGGTTTTATTTAAGTGAATCCTATGGGCCAAATACCATATTTGTAAAAGAGGTATGGTAAATTAATAAAAATATAAATAAATGAGAGGTATGGTAAACAAATAAAACATTTTTTTATATTTACTCCATAAGTCACCTTTACGAACACTAAAAAAATGTGTTATATTTAGGTGAAACCAATGGGAAAAATACTATGGGACAAATACCATGGGCTAGATTATTATTAATACCATGTAAAAAAACATTATTAACCCTAATATTAGTATTAATAAAAGAAAAAATGGCACATGGTATTCACCAAAATGGCACATGGTATTGACCCATGGTATTCACCTGGAGTGTAGCCTATTTAAATGGGGGAATTAAACCAGCATAGATCCATCTTTACTCTGGATCTACTAACCCCCGAGACGTATCAAATATCGTGATATGCAAACTAGCATAGAGTGAAAAAATATTTGATCCCTCTCGGGGTTTGGTGGATCAAGAGTAAAAATGGATGTTGTAATTTAATGTATGTTAAAGATTTTAGCTTGGTTAAAATAAAAATCAACTATTAATTTTATTAATTTTTATAAATTACTAATAGTAATTTTTAAGCTCTAGGTTTATGATAACCCATGATATTGACCCATGGTAATACCATGGTATTCATGTGAGAATAGACTATTTAAAGGGTAAATTCTATCATCTTAGATCCATCTTAATTCTGGGTCTACCAAGTGCTCAGAGGGATAAATAGATTTCATCCCCCTAAGAGTGGTAGATGTGGAGTTAAGATGGATATAGGTTGGTTTTTATGATAATGAAGATATTAAATAGACTTAGGAAATTATATTGTAAAAACATATTAAGGTGAATGGTTAAAGCATAGACATTGGACAAGTATATTTGTATACTTCTGTTTTAAACTGAAACAAATCCAAGGCTAAAAGGAATGGATTGATTGCACTAGTCATCCTTCTATAACTTTCCAACCTAAGTTGGAGTAAACAGATTGTAATTTGGGTAATTTTTCTAATTGCAAATAGGAACATACTTGTGTATTGGGAGGGTGGTTACGAGGTCCCTAGAAGTGATGAATTTGAATTTTTCTTGGTTTTATATATAGTATATAACTTTCCAACATAAGCTGGAGTAAACAGATTGTAATTTGGGTAATTTTTCTAACTGCAAACAGGAACATACTTGTGTATTGGTAGGGTGGTTACGAGGTCCCTAGAAGTGATGAATTTGAATTTTTCTTGGTTATATATATAGTATTAGGTTTTTTCTCATGCTTTCTGTGAATGACACGGGTGAATTTTATCTTACACCCACTAGGTTATCGATATGTAATTTCGGTAATTTTGATTTCAAAATATATTTTAAAGAAATGCAATGATTTCATTTGTGTCTTCAATAAACAAAATATTCTAATGGAATTTTGCATTTGTGGTTTACCTATACAGATTCCATGGATAAGTATTAGTGGTGTGATATCAATTGTCCTCAAGTAGAGGCTTTAGTTTTACTCTTTTCTAGAAGAAAATACTTTCTTCCAACATTTTTGAGTTCCATGAAAAATTTGAAAGTCCTAATAGTATTCAATTATGGGTTCAAGAGTGACATAGTATTCAATTATGGGTTAAAGAGATCCACACTGAATGATCTATCAACCTTATCTTCACTTAGTTTAAGACTATTCACTTGGAGAGGCTGCATGTGCCCCCACTCAAGAGCATAAGTAAAGTCATGTAGAACTTAGAGAAGCTACCTTTAAGCTTTTAGTGAAGATAGGAAAAATGTTTGGGTTCAATAACACCCAGTCGAGCATTAAGCTTCCAATAATGCTATATTTTAACCTGGAGCACTTTTGTGATTTGGAGGAGATGCCCCCTCGTATTTGTGACACATATTCAGTTGTGAATTTGACTATTACTAACTGCCATTTCCATTGAAAGTTACCTGATGACTTGGGGAACCTCAACTCTTTAAGAATGTTAAAGAAGGAAAGAAAGTACATTATGCTAAGTTCTCTTATGCTTTTCAAGTTTTTCTTGGATATCTACAACATTTCAGGTAGGAAAGTACATTTTGTTAATGAAAATTTGTCTTGATAGAAAGGCCCAATTTCAAATTCTAATGCTTTCAAAAAACATTGTATAATTGTAATGTTTCTAAAAGGAAAGCATATTTTTTCAATTTAAGTATCATGATCCCATATTCCAACTCATTTTTTAGTAACCCATTAGGCTTTGTAGCTTTGAATAAAGCCATGTATTTTGATAAGATCCTCTTCCAAATTAGAACGCAGTTTCCTTTTGGCAATAACCACATACAATGTCTTGATTTTGTTATTGAGAAAATAGAGGTTTTGAAACAATCCTATGCCATACAAGTACTTGATTCATTGATTATGTATCAATTATGGCTCTTGATGTAACAATGTCTTGATTTTGTTGCTTGAAAATAGAGGTTATGATTTACTATTTCACAGAATTTCTTACAATCTTTCCATAAGTATTGATTTGTAATCTCAGTCACTGAGGGATGACAATAATGACAAAGTTAATATTAAATGGTTTGAAGTTCCCCTCGTACTAAATATTTAAATATATCACCACAATTTAACTGTTAGTTAAAGGAATTGTATTTGATTTGTAAACAATTCATTGCTTGATTTATAGATTTTGATTTTTTCCCTTTTTTATTTTTTTCTCAGATTGGTATGAGATATCTTCCAAGACTTGGGTTCCCTAGTTTCCCCACCATATCTACGAGGTTCATATGCTATCATTAAATATTCTCGGAACGTTACAACTTTTCCAGTATGTGTGCTTTGAAACATTGTTGTTGCTTTTCCATGGTGTTAATGCAAATAAGCACTGCAACTAGTGCCATTATTTAGATTAAGTTCTGAAATCTAGGTGGTCTTGTAATGATGGAGTGATTGTTTTCTAGCTACTAAGGCCATATGCATTTTTATTTCTTATGTTGTCCTGAGATATTCAAATTCAGAATAAGAATTGAGGTCTCGTTTCCACTGTAGATTGCAGTCAGTTTCTTGAACATAATATATAGTAGATTATCTTTGACTAATCAACTGTGGATGTGATCCCTCGCAGGAAAGGAAATTCAAAGTCACTTTGATTTCACATTGATTTGTCAAAACATCCACATAGGAAAGGATATTCAAAGTGACACTGATTTCACACTGATTTGTCAAAATGGAGGCAAGAGAAAAGGAAACTTTGTATTCAACAATGCTCTTAATTTCATATGTACATGCACAGACACATTAGTAGAAAATATTGAAGGGTTGCCTAAGTAATATTTTCCATTCCACTACATTCTTTACAGCTTGTAAATAAATAACTCCGAAGAATTCATTACACTACTTGTTATTCTTTATTAGTCAGTGGTTAAGATTTTGATATTGCACTGCTTAAGATTTTTCTTCCTTTTGTGAAATTGTGTGTTCTATAATGCTTCTTTTCCATTCACTATGTATAGCATATAAAGTGTGTCTAATGGAGTAGGAAGATTGGAAAGTCTTGTGATCCTTGAACTATGTTACAAGGCAGAAACCCAATGGGATAGGGTAGGTGCATCCCCACAAAGGGGTCACAAATACCAAAGTTGGTATTGGCTAGTGCCTTGAGCTAGAAAATTTCCTTTACCCTTGTATTAATAGTGAATCTGGAGAGGATTCTAATATTATATTTATAAGATTTATATCAGTTAAGATTGATGAATAAAATTCATGAGACATGAGCTAGGATGTCCTTGCAAGGTGGTTGTTGATTATTGGAAGCTATGATGGCCATTATGTCAGGCCAGGTGGTCGCACTCCCTTGATAGTGAGCATGATTGTGATCAAGATGGAATACTTCATAATCTAGATTGATTGTTTAGCAGTGATAGTTAGTGGGCTCATTCACAATAGCTTCTATTTCACTAATCCTTTTTATAGAGTTGTTCAATTTCCAAAGGTTTTGATTACACTATAGAGTTGAGTTCTGAGAGAGTTGTGATTCACAGTGTTAAGTATAGCAGCTATGACACTTGAATGAAGACAGGCATAGTAGAGGTATCAGACTCTGTTATAAGATTACCTGCATATTATAAGGGACTTGGTTGGCTTTTTTATAATTTTATAAACAAGTTCCATGTCATGAAAAAGTGAAAAAAAAAACAATGATATTGCCACCATGTGGCTCTTGTCATATATGGTTTTATACTTTTTCAAAAAATTCTCTAAGAGTTCACAATGCTAATATTCTCTAGGACTTTACAAAGTTTTATTATTTAGTGAAAGACTCGCCAAGATCTTACAAGATTTTATAATTGAGTAAAATAATAGCCATGCCTAGTGAGAGATTCGCCAAAAAATTATATATATATATACTATATTATTGATAAAATCGCCTTCCATTTTTCCTATATACCATGGAGATTCACCCATTTATTATACATATAAATTTGGGGGGGGGGGGGTTCTTAAAATTTTCCCTGCTTGGTGGAGATAGTACTTTATTGGTAGCTGCAAAGAGCATCCTGGTGCCTCTTTCATAAGTGACAACCACAAGAACATGAACCTCCTCTGTTTTATTTTCAGGCTCCTTTTGTTGCTCGAAAGTTTCACCTTCTTCTTGAGCATTTGAAAATATTTGAGGCCCCTTGAAGCACTCATGAGCAATGAAATTTTCCCATGGCACTCCAAATTGAGTGAGCTGATGAAAAACAACAATTTTGATAATAGAAAAATGATAAATACTATTGAGTTGTTGTGGATATGGTTTTATTTTTGCAATCACTGTCATGCTCTATATGTTTTTGCATATGAAATAAGGGATGCTCATCATTCTGACCCTGGTGAAGTGCATAAGCAATCTGATGTGGTAGGCATAAAGTCTGGAGAACCTACCCTCACATGTAAAGTATTTGATGATAAGTTTCATGAGTGGAACATACCGGTCCTCCAAGAATTTGAAAGGAAACACCCTACTAAGTTTACCATGGTACTTGGCCTTGATATAAGGTTCATAATGCTGCTTACTAATATTTTGCCTTTTGTTCCACTTTTCCCCTACATCTAGAATTCTTGTGGCCTCTGCAATGATAGTTGGTGAAAGAGTGAAGTTGACCCCAGCAAGATGCACCATATTGTTATCCAAGTTTATCACAAACTGCCTTGCTAACTCATGGTGATATTTGACCCTCTCAACCATTTCACAAAACTCAAAACAGGACTGATATCTGAAACATGTGGTGGCTAGAGGGCAAGCAAGGAGTTCACTCATGCTAATAGGTTCCTCCCTAATGATTTTTCCACCCTTGTGAGGCTTCCTGGACTGCACATTTCTTTCCCTTGAGCTATCACTAAGTGTATCTTCTTCAAAACTTGATTCACTGCTTCTTTCCATGCTTGTCTTAATGATGTAATGTGATGATGGTATGGTGAACAATGATAATGGGTGGGGACAAAGAAGATGAGTATGAAGAGATTTTGTAAATGTGAAGTGGAGTAGGGGAATGAAGGGAAAGATTTAGGAAACTAGGGTTTTGACTTATGAGGGACTTAGGGTTTAATGAAGGGAATTAGTTTCTTAGGGGAATAGGGAAAGGGAAAATGGAATTAATGGGTAGTTTTAGGGCAATGAAGTTTGGGAAAAGGGACAAAGGATGTTGGTTTTGTAATGAAGTGAAAATTTTGCAATGAGGTGAAAATGTATGAAGGCAAGCTAGGGTTTTGATTTTAAGAAGAAAAACTCATGAACAAAACATGAAGAAGACTAATTTCAGCTCAAGATCGATGAAAACTTACTTGTAGGAGTGAAATGCAGCATTTGGGAGAGTTTGGGATAAATTTGAGTGATTTTAGAAACTCCCTAGCCAATGCACAATGCACTGAGCCCAATGCGCAACGCCTGCCTGATGCGTAGCGCCTGTGTAATTTAACACTGGCAAAAACTGTTTGTTGCATAGTGCTCCTCTGATGCGCAGCATCGACCCTTTGATGTGCAACGCCAGGAAAACTTGCTGCAAATTTCGGGTTTTCTTCCTCCTTTGCTCAATTTCCCTTCAAAACGCGATTTTGGCTCTCTATTTGACTTTTTGCACAATGAAAGGCGTAGTTAGCATGAATTTTCTTTATATATGATACATTTTAATTTTTCTCCATTGCAAACCCACTTTTATAAAGTCTTAGTCACTTTTTCTCTAAAACTCTATTTTTCATTTGAAGTTTGACTTTTTCTTGACAATTAGATGGACTGATGCCCTAGTGCTTTTGTTTTTGCAGTGGCAGGAGTTGGCAAGGTGACCAGGAACAACTGCTGAGCTTATTACATATAGAAACACTTAAATTACATGAGATTTTTACAAAAAATAGAAAAACTCTATTTTCACTCTATTTTCACCTCAAAACAGAGTTTTGAGGTAAAAAAAGATTTATTGAGCATATCAGAAGTGAATTTATGATTTTATGAACTCATTTATCCTGAACAATGTAAACTTTGAAACGAGAAATATAAACCCAAAACGAGAACTCTGCCCAAAAAACCCTGAAAAAACATGAAAAACAATGCTAAAAACGAAAAGTTTGTACACTAGAATGATGGGTTTTTTTTAGGGTCAATTTTGAACATGTTTTAAAAATGGTAGTGAAAACGAAACTTTTGCGCAAAAATTGTGCAAAAAACAGTCTGAAAATGAAAAGTGCTAATAATGGAATGATGGATTTTTTTTAGCATCAATTTTCAACGTTTAAAAAAAATGCCAGTAAAACCGAATTTTTATGTGCAAAAATTGTGCAAAAAACACAGTAAAACCGAATTTTTATGTGCAAAAATTGTGCAAAAAACACCCTCAAAACGAAAAATGTTGATATTGGAATAACATTTTTTGTGTGTGTGTGTGTAAATTTTCAACATTTTGAAATAATGGTGTAAAAGATTTTGTTATGACTCCGAAAAGCATTAAAATTTCAAAAAATAATGAAAACATAAAATTAAAAATAAAAACAATGAAAAAACACAAAAAAAGTTAAAAAAAGTACCAAAACATAAATAAAAATATATATTAAAAACAAAACATAAAATAAATAAAAAATCAATCATAAAAATGTTAAAAAAGAACAAAAGGAAAAAAATAACCTATAAAATATAAGAATTAAAAAATATTTTTTTTTTAAAGAAATAAATAATAAGAAAAACATATTTAAAAAAAAATAATATTTTTTTTAATATGGTAAACCATAAAAAATTTGGAAAAAGAAAAATTAAAAAAATTATAAAATTAAGTAAAAATAGGAAATTTAAAAAAAAAAAACATTAAGAAAAACTGAAAAAATAAAATAAAATTAAAAACAAACTAGATTAAAAAAATAGAAAAATAACAAAAAAAAATGATTTTTTTTTTTTAAACTACAAAAATTAAGATTAAAAATATTCTCAAAAAACCCTAAAAAACAAAAGTATGCTGAAATTTAAAATAACATAAAGACCCGAAAAACAATTAAAATTAAAAAAAAAAATACATATTTTCAAATTAAAAAACATTTAAAAAAAACAACAACAACAATATATTTTTGATTTAAAGAAAAAAAAACATTTCAAATTTTATATTAAAAAATTTAAAATTTAAAATTTGGATTTAAAAAAAAAAAAAAACATTAAAATTAAGAAAGCTAAATATATTTTTGATATTTTTTAAAATAACATTTAAAATATATATATTTTACAAATAAATATAAAATTAAAAAAACATTTAATATATATATATATATATATATATATATATATATATATATATATATATATATATATATATATATATATATAAACATATTTAATAAAATTTATTCTTTATTTAAAAAACAATTTTATCGGCCACCGCCCCCATGGGTGGCCGGGCAGTGGCTAATCGATTCTGAGAATCGAGTAGCCACTTCCCGACAACCCCCACGAGCGGCCGGGTGGTGGCTATTTGATTATGAGAATCGAATAGCCACTTCCCAGCCACCCCCACGGGTAGTTGGGTGGTGGCTATCTGATTCTCAGAATCGGATAGCCACCACTCAGCCGCCTGTGGGGGTGGCCCGGTGGTGGTTATCCGATTCTGAGAATCGGATAGCCACTGCTCGGTGGGGGCGGCCGAGCGGTGGCTATTCGATTTTGAGAATCGGATATCCACCTTAAGGGCGGTAAGGGGGTGGTTATCCGATTCCAAGAATCGGATAGCCACCAACTGACTGACTGCTGGTGGGGGTGGTTATGCGATTCTCGGAATCGAATAGCCATCACCCAACTGCCCATGGGGGTAGCTATCTGATTCTCAGAATCGAATAGCCATCACTCAGATGCCCATGGGGGTGGCTATCCAATTCTCGGAATCGAATAGCCATCGCCCGGTTGCCCATGGGGGTGGCTATCTAATTCTCAGAATCGGATAGCCTGGCTGGGTGGTGGCTATCTGATTCTCAGAATCAGATGGTCACCGCTCGACCGCCTGTGGGGGTGGTCGAGCAGTGGTTATCCGATTCTGAGAATCGAATAGCCACTGCCTGACCGCCCATGGGGGTGGCTATCCGATTCTTGGAACCGGATAGCCATCGCTCGACCGCCCATGGAGGCGTGGCCCTGGGTGGCAGAGCTGCGTGAATATATATTTTTTAAAGTTTTAATCGTAAATATATGTTTTTTAAAGTTTTAAATGTTTTTTATTTTTTAAAAATTGAAAATATATGTTTGTTTGTTTTTTTTTTTTTTTTTTTTAAATCATATATATATATATATATATATATATATATATATCGATAAAATTTAAAATGTTTTTAGGTTTTTTTAATTTATTTAAATATATCTATATATATATAAATTTTAATTGTTTTTTTTTTAATAGTTTTTTCAATTTTTATTGGTTTTTTTCTATTTTTTTTTAAATCTAGTTTGTTTTTTATTTTTTTATTTTTATTTTTTTTTGTAGTTTTTTGTTAATGCTTTTAAATTTTTTTCTATTTTTAGTTACTTAATTTTATAGTTTTTTAATTTTTTTTTTTTTTCCCAACTTTTTTTATGGTTTATATATATACATACATTTTATGTTTTTTTGCCCCATATATATATATATATATATTCCCTTTCTTTCTTTCTTTATTTTTTGCATAAAAAATTTAAAGTGTAAAAAAATGTAACATTTAAAAAAAATATCCACACTTAAAGCATTAAAAAATTTAATGTGTTGAAATTTGTCAAATTTAGAAAATAATTATTTACATTTCATACATTAGAAAATTTAAAGTAAAAAAATAGGCTTTTAAAAAAAAAGGCCTTTTGGAGAAATCACCACTTTTTAAAATTAGCATGCAAATTACTAACATTCTAAAACGTAATGTACATAAAAAAAAATTTAAAGTGCCAAAAACTATGCTCTAAAAAAAATAAGTGTGTTCTGCATGCCCTAGATGAACCCTGCATCTAGTAACTTCTGCAATTCTTCTTTCACAATGTCCTTAAGAGATAGGTTCATCCTTCTATGGGGTTGGCACACAAGCTTGCATCCATCTTTGATTTAAATATGATGAGTACATATTGAGGGATGCACACCTTTCATTTCCTTATAATCCCAAGAAAAATCATCCATATGTTGCCTCAACACATTGCATAACTGTTTTTCCTGCTCATCAGAAAGAGAGGGGTTGATTTTTAGAGTTATGGATGGGCCAATCTACATAATATTTGCAGGTTCTAGCTAGAGTCAACATAGCACAATTTAGTCCAAGGACTACTCTCATATTCTCTCATCAATTCCTCAACTGGTATGGCAGTGGGAGGATGATTCTATAATATATGGTTAATAAGATCATCTTCATCAATTTTCCCCCCTCCTATAACAGTTTCTAATGTGCATATTGGATAGAGGGATGTCTGATAATTTTTTTCCTCTTCCTCCTCCTCTAACCATAAGGGTAAATCCTGCTAAATAAAACGCTTAGAAGGAGGATACAACACAAGTTGTTTTGATAAATGTCCGTTTTTAATAGTCATGTTTCCAACCCTACAACTAATGTAGACATCAACAGTGGCCGACCGAGGTCTTCCTAGAATGAGTGGATAGCCATTAAACTTGGTTTTGGATTGGAGGAATATGAAATCAATGGGATACTCCTAGGATTCAATGGATACCATGCCATCCTCAATAATGCCTCCAAGAGCTACTGTGGATCTGTTTGCAATCTACAATGCTGTAGTGGTTTTCCTCAAAGTCCCTTAGCGGTTGAGTTTCATAATGGTTTCCCTAGTAATTACATTGATTGTAGCCCCAATATCAATCAAAGTATTAGGGACCATAATGCCATAAATTCTCACATCCACTACTAGGCTACCAAGATCCAAGTATTTTGGAGAGATCACCCTCCCAAGCATAAGATCAAATAGTTATCCAATAACATTGATTGTGGGGGTATCTCTTCTTAATTTGCCAAGTCTTTTGAAACATTCCTCCTTGATAAGCTTGTTGTAACTGGGAACATTTTTTTATGGCCTAGAGAAGGGGCATCTTGACAAACAAGCTTTCCAATTCTCCTAGAAGTTCAACCTCTTCTAGGGTGTGTTGTTTAGGGTGGACCAACCTTTCAAGATAAGGAGGTTCATTAAATTGAGGGACACTCTCCTTCTTCTCTTCTTCAAACTCTTTAGGTGGAGAATGTGGGTGATTATCTGGGAGAAACTTCTTAGACCTAAGGTTGATCTCTTGGATTTCCACAACATAAGCAGGGTAGGATATCACCCCACTGTAAACCTGTTGTGCCTGCTTGTTTTTCAGGTTCAGATTGGGTTGAGCAGGAGTTTGAGGTTATTTAGATGGATTTTGGTGAGGAGATTGTGGTTGAGGTGGAGGTGGAGGCAGTAAAGAAATAGTTTGTGTGGTGTGAGGCCTCCACCCTAGTGAGGGGTTACCCCATTAGGAAGTTTGGGGTGGATATGGTTGAAAACAAGGGTTGATAGGATGAGGAGGATATTGGGAAGTGTTATGTAGAATTGTTCTTGAAAGTGTATGAAAAGAAACTATGTTAAGTTGTGGATTAAAACAACCCTAACAATAAAAATGGTTGTTAAACAGTGTAGATCTACAACAATGATAGAAAAAACCCGCCAAAGCCCTAATCTATGCAACATGAATAGTTAAACAACATAATGAAATAAGTGCAAGTAACTCGAATAATCCAATGGAAACCAAATATATAAAGCATATATTTTATTAAACAACACCTGTGAAGGGAACACATAATATTACTAGTCCCCCTCTATGGAATGTGTTCTTGACTTGTAGAAATTTTGAATAATTTAACACATATTCAACAGAGATTATCCTGATCATGTACTATTGAGGAAAACATACACAATACATAAGCTCCTCTACGTTGATCAACAATATAGCAGCATCAATAACAATAAAACATCAAGAGCATTCACACATTAACACAGTATGTATCCCGGGGAAAGCATCTCGCTAAAAACCCCAACTATCTGTATATTAATGATTGAGTCATGTAACATTACACAACATAATACTTCTCACAAGTATCTCCACCTCTGTTACACACAATACAGCTCAGATCTGATCTCCAAATCTCTTCCACTGCTTGCCTGCCTCCGCTGCTCAATACCTGCTCAAGAACTGATGAGAATTGCTTCCCAAACTCGTTTTTCACCTGCAAAATAGTCACTCACTCTTTGTGGACGTGAGCAAAGGCTAAAATGTGGGCCAAATACGTGAGCAAACTCATTGGCATACTCAATCCCTTGATTGTGCAAGATCTGATGCACAACTATAGTCACAACTGATAGCAATCTGATTCTCTACCACCTGTCCCTGTTGAACTGAACATGCACTGACATGCAACTGAGTTAACTGATGTATTCATTAGTTGTATTATGAGTTAATAACTTGTGAATTAATTAATAACTAATTCCCTCAACTCATCTCTAGTCTATTTGCCAGTTAGACTAAATACAACCAGTTTAACAAAGCTAAACTGAACACAACTCCACAACTCCACAATCAACTCCACCAAACTCAACTGATTGAGTTCTGACTGAAGTCATGCATGCAACAACTCAACTGACTCATAAGAAAAGCGTATTTCCTTCTGACAGCTGCATGTGCCACTTCTATAGCTCAAACTAAAGTGCTCCAAGAGAATAAGATTAAGTTTATAGTCCAAATATTATTGTGAGATAATAATATTTGACTTTTCTATTTTTGACAGCCAGTCTAAAAATAGACTTTGATCACTCACACTGTGATCACTCACACTTTCATCAAAAATAGAAGTCCATCTATTTTTCCCAACTTGATCAATCATCCATAAACATAGACATGATCCATATGTCTAAAAATAGACATAGTCTAAAAATAGACTTGCGCCAAAAATAGCCTGCGGGCCCACTTAGTGAAGGTGACTCTTTTCACTAAGCTCCATCATCTTGTTGCAATCTCAACACTCCCTCTCGACAAGATATGGATTATCAGCAACCCCTATCCTGCCTCGGTGGTACTCGAATTTTCTCCTGGTGAGAGCCTTCGTCAAAATATCAGCATCCTGATCCTCCGTTGGAATGTACGAAAGTAACATGATCCTCCGCTGCACACAATCTCTGATATGATGGTACCTGATGTGCTTGGACCCGAAAAACCCGACCAGGATCATCCTCATCCACACAGATCTCTGCTTCCTGCTGTACCAAGAAACTACTGTCGATCCGATACTGAAGACCCCTCCTGATGTGCTCTTTCTGTCTGTTGGGCTCCCTGCCCAATCTGCATCCGTGAAGCCACATAGCTTCACCTCATCCTCCTGTCTGTACCACAAACCATATCCCGATGTGCCTCTCAAGTAGCGCAATACATGCTTGCCCGCCTTCCAGAAGAGCTTGGTAGGCTTAACCATAGCTTGTGAAAGCTGGTTAACTGCATAGCATATATCAGGTCGTGTATTGACCAAATACATCAGCGACCCCACCAATTGTCGATAAACAGTGGCATCCACTTCTTCTCCCGAAGTGGCATCCTCCTTCCTCCAACCTCCAGGAAGAGGAGTATCAACAGGCTTGCAGCCATGCATGTTGAACTTCTCCAGTATCTCCCGAGCATACTTGCCCTGAGAAACAAACAGTCCACCACTGCGCTGCCATATTTCCAATCCTAGGAAATAGTGAAGGAGGCCCAAATCCTTCATCTCAAACTCTGTAGCAAGATCCTTCTTGCATGACAGTATCAACAGCTCATCACCCGTTAGAATCAAATCATCAACATACAGTACAATGATAAGCAACTTACCCTCCACCACAATCTGGTATAGGTTTGGATCCGCCTCGCTCTTGGAGAATCCAAGTCCTGTGAAATAGCTGTCTATCCGTGTGTACCAAGCACGTGGTGCTTGCTTCAACCCATACAGCGCTCTCTTGAGCCTGCACACATGTGACTCACTGCTGAAGACTTCAAAGCCTTCGGGTTGCTCAATGTACACCTCCTCCTCAATGACTCCGTTGAGGAACGCAGTCTTCACATCCATCTGATGAATGTGCCATCCCATCTGCGCTGAGAGAGCAAGAATCGTCCGTATGGAAGAATACCTTGCGACAGGTGCAAAGGTCTCCTCATAATCGATCCCCTCAATCTGTGAAAAGCCTCGGGCAACAAATCTTGCCTTGTACTTCTCCACACTCCCGTCAGCTGCCTGCTTAACTTTGTAGATCCATCTCGAACCCACCACTGATTTCCCTTCCGGTCTAGGAACAATCTCCCATGCACTGTTTCTGACAATAGAATCATACTCTTCCACCATGGCGTCTACCCATGCGGGATCCTCCACAGCTTCCTCGAAAGAGGATGGCTCAGTCACAACACACTTGCTCATAAGAGCCATGTATCCAGTGTACCGATCAGGTGACTGTCTCTGCCTGCGTTGGGCTGTAGGTGGTCCTACAACTTTCTCTGCATCTTGAGCCAGTCGCTCAGCTTCTGTCAAGCGCTTTCGCCCTCTGATGGTTGGCGCTGCATGAGTGGTCTCTTCCACTCCATGAACCTCGTCCTGTGGCTGATCCACGTCTTGAAGCTCATCCTTAGGAACTAATAGCTCCTCATCTGCATGCAAGTGTAGCTCCCTCCCAAGCGAACACTTCATGGCTTTCTCCTCTTGAAATTTTATATCCCGTCGCACAACAGTTTTACCACTGTCTGGCAAATACACACGATAGTTGTGGGGCGTATCAGTGTACCCCACAAATATCCCAACCTCTGCAGTCGGCTCCAACTTCTTTCTGGCATCCTTCGTCACATGCATGTAAACGTTAGCACCAAAAATCCTCAAATGAGAAAGATCAGGCTTCTTACCAGAATAAGTCTCCTCAGGTGTACTCATGCCAAGTATCCTATGAGGACAACGGTTCTGCACATAAACTGTTGTATTGCATGCTTCCGCCCACAAGTGAAGGGGTAGGCCCTGATCATGCAACATTGCCCGTGCAGCACCCACAATCGTTCTGTTCTTCTGCTCAACTACCCCGTTCTGCTGTGGTTTATGGGGAGCTATGAGCTCTCTACGAATCCCTTCTGCCTTGCAGAAATCCTTGAACTCGTCCGAGATGTATTCACCACCATTATCGCTCCTAAGAGCCTTCACCTTCTTCCCCGACTCCTTCTCGACCAGTGCTTTGAATTCACAGAAATTGAATATGTCTCGCTCTTCTTCTGCATGAAGAAGATCCAACACTTACGAGAGAAATCATCAACAAAAATCACATAATACCTGTGTTTTGCTGTCGAAGCAACTGAGAAAGGTCCACACACGTCTGTGTGAATTCTCTCCAGGATCGTCGTGGCGTGACTATCCTTCTCGTGAAAGGTGGCTTTCACAAACTTCCCCAAAGTACACCCCTTGCACTGATCTAACTGCGCAAGTGTGCCTTTAGGAAGCCCTGTAGTGATCTGCTGCAGTATCTTCAAGGCTCCATGGTGAAGGTGACCCAATCTCCTGTGCCACAACTCGCCATCATCCCGGCTCACCAATCCTTCTGCCTTGCCTGCCATTGCTGCGCATCCATCTACATGCAACTGATAAAGGTTCCTCACTCGAACCCCTATCTTCCGGGTCTCACCAGTTGTCTTGCTGCGCAGGAAGGCCTTTCCCTCGCTGAAAACAACATCATACCCCTTGTCTTCTAACATCGCCACTGAGATGAGATTCTTCTTCAATCCTGGAACATGCATGACTTCCTTCAATACAAAGGGTTTACCAGACTCCCTCTCAAAGGAAATGGTACCGATACCGGTCGCACTGTATCTACCATCATCGCCCATCTCGATGTGCACTCCAAGATCTTTGTCCTCCAGATCAGAGAACAAATCTCTATCTCCCGTCATGTGAAAAGACGCACCACTGTCCAAGAACCACACTGATCCCATCACACTTGAAACCAAGCATGCGATCAATGAAAAATCAAGCTCAAACTGAGAAGCTAAGGCCTCTCCCCCTACAGATCCAGCAACTTGCTTGTTCTTCTTCTTCTGCGGACAATTTGTGGCATAGTGTCCATGCTGGTGACAGTGAAAACACTTCACTTTGGACATGTCCTGCTTCTTGCCTTTCGCACTGGAATGAGAAGCTTTCTTGTTCTTCCCCTTCTTTGCTTTGGCAGCCAAAGCACAATTCTCTTCATCAGATACCTTTGATGAAGATCCATTCTCACCTTTATTGTTACTGAGTTTATCCTTGAGCGCCAGGTCGCTTTTGCTTTGGAATAACATTTGCAATTCGTTGAAAGACATTTCAACAACACTGCTGCAAATTCGATTTTCCACCAGCTCCAAACTCAACCGCCTCCGATCTAAAATTCGTGAGAACACAATATTTCTCGTACAGAGATTGACTGTATGGGCATTCACCGGATATCTCACCTTCCAAAAGAAGGATGAATCCAGAGGCTACCTGGCCCAATTACAGACTCTGCCTGAAGAAATAGAATGTAAACACTTCCTGAATAGTAGATTTGATGATCAACAGCTCTGATACCATGTAGAAACTTTTTCTACAATTATCTAGCTCGCTCTGATACCATGTAGAAACTTTTTCTACAAATCATCTAGCTCTGATACCATGTAGAAATTTTGAATAATTTAACACATATTCAACAGAGATTATCCTGATCATGTACTATTGCGGAAAACATACACAATACATAAGCTCCTCTACGTTGATCAACAATATAGCAGCATCAATAACAATAAAACATCAAGAGCATTCACACATTAACACAGTATGTATCCCGGGGAAAGCATCTCGCTAAAAACCCCAACTATCTGTATATTAATGATTGAGTCATGTAACATTACACAGCATAATACTTCTCACAAGTATCTCCACCTCTGTTACACACAATACAGCTCAGATCTGATCTCCAAATCTCTTCCACTGCTTGCCTGCCTCCGCTGCTCAATACCTGCTCAAGAACTGATGAGAATTGCTTCCCAAACTCGTTTTTCACCTGCAAAATAGTCACTCACTCTTTATGGACGTGAGAAAAGGCTAAAATGTGGGCCAAATACGTGAGCAAACTCATTGGCATACTCAATCCCTTGATTGTGCAAGATCTGATGCACAACTATAGTCATAACTGATAGCAATCTGATTCTCTACCACCTATCCCTGTTGAACTGAACATGCACTGACATGCAACTGAGTTAACTGATGTATTAATTAGTTGTATTATGAGTTAATAACTTGTGAATTAATTAATAACTAATTCACTCAACTCATCTCTAGTCTATTTGCCAGTTAGACTAAATACAACTAGTTTAACAAAGCTAAACTGAACACAACTCCACAACTCCACAATCAACTCCACCAAACTCAACTGATTGAGTTCTAACTGAAGTCATGCATGCAACAACTCAACTGACTCATAAGAAAAGCGTATTTCCTTCTGACAGCTGCATGTGCCACTTCTGTAGCTCAAACTGAAGTGCTCCAAGAGAATAAGATTAAGTTTATAGTCCAAATATTATTGTGAGATAATAATATTTGACTTTTCTATTTTTGACAGCCAGTCTAAAAATAGACTTTGATCACTCACACTGTGATCACTCACACTTTCATCAAAAATAGAATTCCATCTATTTTTCCCAACTTGATCAATCATCCATAAACATAGACATGATCCATATGTCTAAAAATAGACATAGTCTAAAAATAGACTTGCGCCAAAAATAGCTTGCGGGCCCACTTAGTGAAGGCGACTCTTTTCACTAAGCTCCATCATCTTGTTGCAATCTCAACATTACTATCCTCAATGTCTTCAGATTTTATAGAGCCTCTCTCCTCTATAAAGTGTAAAGCCTAGCAAACAAAATGTTTGAGCTCAATGATAACTCAAATGAAAAAGAAGATGGTGTGTGATAGTGATAATAATTAGAGTTACAACAGTGAGTGCAACAATGAAAATGATCAAAAGTGAAGAATGAATGTAAAACCCTTCTAATTATAACAAAATATTAGATTATTCTTAAATAATGGGAAATAATAAAATATTTTAATCAAATTCTAAAATTAACCATTTGTAATATTTTATTATATTTGGTTGGAGGGAAAAAGTATTTAAACTTTTATTTGGAAATAATAAATCATCTATTTATCATCTCAAGAAATATGGTTAATGAATAATAAACAAATAATGATTTATTTAAGTATTCCTAGGTGATTTAGTAGTACTTGACAAGGAATAATAGCTGATTAGTGATTAATTAATTATTTCTAGAGAAAAATAAGATAAGTAATGATATATCTATTTATTTCACATAAGTGGGTCAAATGTGACGAGGAATACTAATTAAACAATGGTTTAATTAATTATTCCTAGAATATAATTAAATAAATAGTATTTTATTTGATTATTCTTCATGGGTTTAATTATAAATGACTTAACAAATGTGGTTTATTAAGTAATTTCTCATATTGAAAGCAATTTTACGATGGTAAAATTGGCCCTACATGGTGTACTTCAATCCATCTAGTAAATTATGGTTAGACGATCAATTTTTTGTGAATACAGATTGCCCCTCAACGTACGAGTGTTAGGAGAAAAACATATGACCGAAGTATGTTGTAAGGACACAATCACTAGACAATGAAGTGGAGTCAGAGAGAGAGGGAGAGAGATAAAGACCAATGGAGTTGAAGCGAAAGAGGATAGTGACAGAGAGGGTGAGACCAATGCAAGTCTCCTTTTATGTTGTGGTACCAGATCTCAATGAGGTAGGGGAGGCATACCTATACCCGTCGAGATAACTTAGTACAAAAATAATGATGCACCCAGAAACATGAAACTGAGCAATAAAATACATGCTGAATGGTACATGACATGATGGCATAAATGCCCTAGAAAATAATACAATGTGTCCCATATACATAATGTGCTTGGAAAAAACGTGAGCTAGGACTGAACATAATAACATCTGATTACATGAGATATAATGGCCCTTCCCACAAAAAAAGGGTGGTAGGGAGGGTAGAACAACCAAAGAAGCCCTACTAAACAGGAAAGGGTTCTACAAACTAAATGGATCATCTGAAGGAGATATGCATGTCATGAGCATTGCAAGTGGTAGGAATCGAACCCATCAAATATGTGGAACAACATCTGAGGCTATAGCATATTGGGCAAGCATCTAGGAATTTGGGGGGCTACCTATAGGGCCACCCCTTCATGAGGTCTGAAACATCTCATACACACTCGGGAATCACTGGTACAATATGTTGCATCACTGGACCATCAAGTGTATGAATCATGAGCATGAAAGAGCTAAGTCAAAGGGATATAATGAGTCCCTTTTCTTGATTTGAGGCGCCAAACAAGATTGGAAGTTATAACCAAGATACACTGTCGTCTAGGCTGTTATTTTGGAGTAGATGTGCTTATGTCAACAGAATAGGACCCACCATAGGTGAGGCAATGAGAATACTCAAATAAGGCATGAGGGAGAATAGTAATGTGACTGATGGACTGACACCAAGAAAAATGGGGAAAATGGGACTTGGGGACAAACATACGACTTCCCTTCTCAAAGCATAAAGTGCATGGTTGATCAGGAAACATTTGACTCGACTCTAGAGGGGATGGTGGACAATATGATTGAAGGCCAAAATGGGCAACACAGGATGAATGGTATGAAAATATGGATGGAATATTATGACGTGATACAATGGGATGAAAAACAGACTCCATGGATGTGAGGGTGACTCGTCGTGAATGTCTAAACAAGGGTGACTCGATGATGCTGCCACACAGAATAGGCCCAATGGGGACCATGAAGGCATGAGAAAATTATGGTTAATATGAAGAAAATTGACTTGTGAGATGAAAATCACTAAGTGGAGGTGGTCCCCAAGGTACAAACATCATATATGAAGAAATTAAATTTTAAGAGGTGACAAAGTGACCCTTGGAAAAAATGGCTTCTGGGTGAAGTGTCAAACCATCAAAAACTAAGAAAGACCCATTATAATACTCGGTGAGAGTTTTCCAATGATGTTGATAGTTCATCAAACAGAGCTATAGTCTAGTCACAATGTGGGATAGAAAAATTGTGGGTTTTCCTATAAAAGGATGTTTTCCCTCCACTTTGAGAGGAGGAGAAGGCCCTAAATCTTATGGAGATTGTAACAAACAAACAACCATCGGAAATGGGATTTGTGACTTTTAGGTAAGTGACCTTACTTGTATAAATATGGCCTTAATGCTTCTTGGAATGATGGTTCCTGGTGAAGAATTAAGGGAAGATGAAACCAATAATGAACTACTAGAGGATATCTAGAATTATCCTCACCCACGAAGTCAAACATGGGGACTACATGGACATAGTGTAGAATATTTGAATGTATGGTATCATACTTCTACAATATGCGATGTGAATATGGCTCGCCGGAGAGGTCAGTAGGAAAAACTATCCAAGGAATGGGAGGATAATCAACCATACCTAGATCTGGTGCAATCTAGGCTGAGACTTATGTTAAGCAATTGAGAAGATGGATAGGGGAAAACCATCATGCCCCCAAGCATGGGATATTTCCTGCAAACATATGTGATGGAGGGGAGTGATCTGGTATGCAAAGGTGGGAATGATGCCCCCTAGCAGGAGGCGTTTGTGGAGTGCCATTGTGTTATGAGTGCTTGAAAAAGGGATTCAAGCATCTCAGACCAACTTGCCATGAGATCCTCCAAATAAAGTACGCATGATGGTGCATATAATCCCAAGGATAATCATGGGTAGACATAGCTTCCATGATGTCCTCATCATAATGGAAGATGGGTAGATGGGAGGAAGACTAACTACATGATGCGACAAAGGTACTTGGTGCATCATCCTGAGAAATATGGTTCACATATGCATCATCAAAAATGGTAAATGATGAGATAGTACATGGAAAATCTACCGATGTTGAGACCCAAGTTTCTGATGAAGGAGGTTCGATAGAAGCACACACAAAAACCTCAAAAAGGTTTTCTTGTGAGGAACTTAAGGATGGCGACAATTAAAGGATATGGACCATGGAGTCTATCATCTGGACATCAGGGGGAGGGATCACGTTAGTGGGACTAGAGTCCCCCTTTTCTAATGTACTAGTGGTACAAAACTCCATTGGTAGAGGAGTAGGAGATCTGATATGAGTGGCCTTGAAGTCACAAAGCACTTGAAGTCAATCACGAAATTTTTCGACAAGGGTAACAATGGGAATAATGACCATAAAGATCGCACAAGTCACAAGGGTGATTTTTGCGCAACGTTTTGAGTTTCTTGGCTAGTCTTGGTAATGTAACTTGGACCTCAGGGGTATTTTACTCAGGGAATGTTTCATGAACTAAAGGTTTGAGATGAGGAAGTTCAAGAAAGTTATTGGTGACATGCCCAATAACCTCACACACAATGCATGGAGGTGTCAGCTTTGGAGCTTTGGGAGTTGGAGGTGCATGGGGAGTCTTGTCCTTAGGTTCCTTCTTCTTGGCTTTTCCCCTTGTCTGGATGCTTTCGTAATAGGAGTGGGTTCCTATTGAGGTTGCGGTGGAATTCAAGCAGTGAAAGAGGTCGTAGGGACAGGTTGAACTGGGGTCAAAGCATGATATGGTCTAAGATGTCTAGGCAGAGTGCTTGCTGGGGGATCAATGTACCAGACTGGGATCCCCAAAGTCATATTAGGGAGAGTCAATGAAGATATGATAGGGATAGAAAAGATTCGAGGAGGAGGAGACCAGAAAGGTATCTGTCTGTAGGGTAATCTATCAGTGGAACAACTTCTAGATGCTTAAGACCTAGAGGAATAGTTCTTGGTGGGAACAAAGGAGAGGCACCCACAAACTGAGGAGGTCTTGGGGGGTGGATCTAGATGGCTCAGCTGAGATGGTAATAACAGGGTGTTGAGGAGTTGGTTGTTGCCTAGAGGTACTAGACTGCTTTTGAGCAGCTCGTGACACTTGTAACATGAAAACATTCAAAGAGCTAGTCTCAGAGATGGGAGGGGATGGTAACAACAGGGTGTTGAGGAGCTGGTTGTTGCCCAGAGGTACTAGACTGCGTTTGAGCAGCTCGTGACACTTGTACCATGAAAACATTCAAAGAACTAGTCTCAGAGATGGGAGGGGGAGGACCAGCGAAATCACCCAACAAGATGGAATATTTGTAGACTTCGGGTGAAACAATTTTGAGAGGGGTGGTAGACTACTTACCAGACATCGATGAGATAATGGACTCAGGGGAGGTTAAGGATGATGGCTCATAATATGTCAACTGATCGATAGTGATGATCTTCCCTTCATGGGGGAAGTACATCTCGAGGAAAATTGGAGATGCGATGACTAACATGGCGTATTTGTAACTACGACCCAATATAATGTTTTAATCTAGAGGGGCATCAATAACCTCAATTTTCACATGAATAGTCTTGCCCGCAAGAGTCACTCGAAAATTGTGATACATGTCGAGACGCTGGGAGGGGTGACTGTCTGAAGCACACAAAGTGATGGTGGATGGGGACAGTTTAGGTGACTTGAGTTTCTTCCAAACGATAGTGGACATCACACAGGTGGATGCACCTTCGTCAGTAACACATTGGGAGATGATGGCATTATGGACTTAGATTAGTATCTAGAAAGAAATAGATGGAGGTAATAAAGGATGTTATAATGTATCAATAGGAAAGACAATCAAACAATCATCTGAAGGATCTACCACACCGAAAGCAGCTAGTAGAGATTTCTTTTGAGATGGGAATGACTAGAGAACTTCCAGCATTGACATGGCATCAGGTGATTGCACTAAGTTGTCTACTATATTGTATGTATGGGCATCTCGGTTAGAATTCACGTTATGATGTAATTTTTGGAAATACTTAGAGGGGGGTGAATCAATATTCCTTTTCAATTGTTACTTTTACCAATTAAATCAATTGTATTTAGAACAAAAAATAAGTAATAGGATTATAATGAATCAAGTATAATATATAGGGCTCCAACCCTTGATGAAGACATCGATCTTCAATTCTGTTGGCTCCAACCTATTTCCAATCACCAACTTGGTATTTTGTGAGGCTCCAACCTCTAAGGCACCAACCCTATCTTCTCAAGGCATTGACCTTATGTTTAGAGGCTCCAACCCCTAAGGCAACAACTCTTCTCTCATACAGGCCCCAACCTGGTTTCTTGAGGACGTTGATTCTCTAGGGATCCAACCTTATCCTTCAAGGAACCGACCTTGTTTGTTCGAGGCTCCAACCCACTGCTATACTTTGTCTAGATATGTTTTATAGTAATTCACCTCTCCCACAATCTTCTTCAACAAGCCTTGTCAATCTTCAGCAATGCCTTCACTTAGTCTCCACATTACTTTATCAATGATAACCTTGTCTTAGCATGAAAGTTTCGCCATTGTTCTTCATATTTACCGTTGGGCAGGGAATCCCCCCCAAGGCATGTTTTGGGGCTCAGAGCCCAACTTTTGACTAAATGGTGTTGTAAAGCTCCGCGAATTGTGGGCAGGGAAGTATGTTAGAGTCATAGGGTTGTCTGCCCTAGTTTGGTAATGTAATGTCGGCCTACCCATGGTTCGCAGACCATGGGATTGTATAATTAAAGCGAGGCTCTAAGTGTAAGAGGGAAGAAGTAGTAGAGAGAAAGGGAAAGTGTCTGAGTGACTAAGTGTGTCTTTTGGTCATATAGTAGGAGAAGGATTTGCAGCTGAGTGCGCGGACCCCTACAACTGAGTGTGCAGGGCAGAGTTGAGTTTGTAACCGAGGAAGAAATTACTAACGAGAAGTTTTGTTACCAATTTGTGTATCTATTCTTGGGTTAATGCATGTCTGATATAAATTGCAAATATACTGTTTATTTACTCTACGCACTTGTATGAATGGTTTATATTGTTAAGTATAACTTAAAGCATGCAAGTAGGCTAAGTTAATCAAATAACATTGGAATACTAGTAAGGACTTGGGTAATAACAGAGTTCGGCCCCCGAGTAGGGTTGCGCAAAGGAAACATCTCAGGCTGTAAGGTACGGGAAAGTGCATGTAGCAATGTGCGCGTAGGGTTGAACCACGGACCACTTGAACTCATCATACATCTCCAGGGTGTGGAAACCTGGTTCTAGCACCCCCCCATACTACTTCGGGTGAGACCTCAGTCCACACTTCACAGACTGTTGCTGAAAGGGCTAGTAGTACTGGGATTTGTTTGGCTAAATCAACTCTGAACCTGGGTTAGGCCCTAATAAGCCAACAAATGGTTCCATTGTCGGGATCGGGATCTGCATAAGAGATGTATGATTTCATGTCACTGGAATCCGACAAAGAAAGAAATTGAAGAGTGGTTGGACAGAAAGATTCACGACTTCGCGGTGTAGGAAAACAGGAATTTGAGAGTATCGAAGGAAGAGTGGTTAGAGCACTACTTATATACAGAAATACATGAAATTTTCCTTCCCCTCTGAGTTGTACGAATCAACCACGAAGCTAGCAGACGGTCAAGGAAGGTGTAAGCTCGACAAGCCTATTGTGTGGACTCTAGAGTTGGTGCGTAGACTGGAAGCATCAGAAGATAAGATTGTGCATGTTGTGGACCATTGGCTTGATCGAATTATAGGAGGGTTTGTCACCGAGTTCGTGGTAGATACTTTAGTCAGCTATAACAAGGTGGAACGACGCTTCCTTAAAGGACCACGAGGTAAGTACATTAAATCTTTGAACACTTGGATTAAGATGCTACCATGTGAAAAGTGGGTTATGCGAATAAATTGATGTTTGGGGCTACGCGAAGTGGGAAGATATACAGAAATGAAGGCAGCGCAAAATTAGAGACTAGTCCCTTGATTTCACCTCCATGGGAGAGCGAGGAAGACCTCGTGAAAGTCTCACCAAGAAGTGTGATAAGTCTGATAAGATAGCAAATTCCATGCATACCACCCCCACCTACACCACCACCAGTTCCACCATCTTCACCCCCATCTTCGCCCACACCACCTTCGCCACCACCACAGTTCATTATGGCGAGCGCAATAAAATTTCCGATGTTCGAAGGAGTAGGGAATGAAGATCTGGACCAATTTTGGTTCATAGTAAGGGCTGTATGGGAAGCACAGGGAGTCATGGATGACAACATAAAGAAAGCAACGTTGATTAGCGCTTTGTAGGATCGCACACTGACGTGGTATATTAAGCATTCCAATGACAAGCCAAACGCAGGGATCACAGATATCCAAGCTGCGCTAAATAGGCAATTTAGTAGGCCAAAATTAGAGATGCAGTCGATTATCAGATTTAAGGAAATCGCGATGCTTCCAGGTGAGACCCCCTGGGAATTGGATCAGAGACTAAAGTGTATGATTCATGAAGCCAATATGACCTTAACAGATGGGCAACACCACGCATGGTTTATAGCGTCGCTAACACCACATCTAAGGAAAGCATTGTCACAACAGAAACTGTCCACTCAGGCCGAGACCTTGGAGATCGTAATGAGGCTGCATGAGACCTTGATACAAGATCCTAACTTGGGAGTCTAATAGATCCATGTGTAGTTGAAAAACTTGTGTCTTGAGATGCAGAGCTTGAAACAAGACATGAAAACTTTCCTAGAAGTGCACGAGGAGGTATGGTGCATAAAGTTCAAAGGACAAGGACATGACAAGGACCATTGTCCAGTCTTCGTGAACTACCTAGCAAGAGGAGGGCCAATGCCATTAAGACCAGAGGCATAATCAGGACCGAGTGCTGCGCCTACATTATGGTGTGCGATTTGTCAGATAGGAGGGAAGCATGCTACAGACAAATACCATCTATTACAGAAGTATACGCAGACGTCCCAACAGTTGTTCTGTAATTTTTGTTGGTCATTAAGCCATGATGAGCATACCTGTAGAAGTTACGAATTGATGATGGATCAGACTCCTACCTACAGAGTTTAGACCAAAAAACGAGCCCTCGATCCAAATGCAGGGATGGCACACACTAGATTTTAGGGGCGTGAATGAGGTCGAGGTGGAATGGGACCAGGAAGGGGTTGTAGACAGCTGATCTGTTACATTTACGGAGGGCAAGGGCATTATGCCCATGATTGTACAAATCCGACAAGACCATCATGCTTATATTGTACCTAGTTTGATCATGCGACGGAGGACTGTCCCACACTGATAGCGAGGTTGCATGATAAAGGAGCACTCCAACCTCCCTCGACTCAGAACCTGCAAATGATGAGGTCTGAGCCACGTGAGGAATAACCAAATGTAAATATCATGCTCTAAAGTTGTATTATGATAGGAAATGACAAAGGTAAGCAACTTGAAGAGAGTGCCTGGGTTCGCAAGGCTCCAACAAAGGAACCAGAATTTGATTTGGAGTGCGCAAAGGAGACATTCATGGGAGCTAAGAAAATCTTCACTGAGGTCTCCACTTCAGGTAGTAAAGATAAAATGGAACCAGAGATGGACCCATAAATGCTCACTACCTTTCTGGAGACATGCATGAAGCTGTTGCGTGATAACAATGTGGTTAAGGGGCTGCAAGAACTCATCACTAGATGTGCTGGTCCAGGAGAACCACACGTAGTCAGGAAGCTTGGGAAGCACACAACACGAACAGGAAGAGAGATGAGATTGACCGCGCAGATCGGGGAATATGAAATGGATCAAGTGATTTTGGATCTAGGATCAGACACGAACGTCCTGCCAAAGCAAACATGGGAGTGCATAGGTAGGCCTGCGTTGCAATGGTCTCCTATTCAATTGTGAATGGTGAACCAACAAAAGATCCTACCCATGGGAAGATTGTAGGGAATCACGGTGGATATCGAAGGTGCAAGCGCGCTTGTAGATTTCGAAGTGATAGAGATTGTTGATGACAATAATCCCTATCCCGTGCTATTGGGAATAGATTGGGCCACTAACATGAATGGACTGATAAATCTAAAGAAGCACAAGATGATTTTTGAGAAAACGTCACTGTGCGTAGTGGTACCTTTAGACCCCGCGGAAGGATCATGCTACATAGAGCCAGTGCGTGACTATGATAGTGACGATGATTTAGACTGTATCTACAAGATAACCGCATGGGAGCAGGATTGGGTGAATCCAACAATGAATGGTAGGATTTCATGGGAGCATGAAAGCTCCTACACCTGAAATTCAAACAAAGAAGTAGAATGGTGGCAGAACTAGTTACACGAGGTAACCATGCTCAATTGTAACATGATGACAAGGTTTCTGCACTGCGTGACAATAGAGGTAAGAGATCTACCTGTGTATGATGGGTTGAACGAGGTGGATGATTTCCTGAAAAAATTTGAAAGAGAAGTGCTAGAATAGCAGCGTTTTGACGCTCCGAAATGGGCACTGTGCGCAATTCCCATAAAATGGTTGAGTACGCATCAAAGAAGTTTTGAGGACTGGTGTGAATGTAGAAGGATGATGCTCATGAAATTTGGAAAGCCTCAAATGCGGATGAAAGCCAGTTATGATGGATGAAACAGCCTGCGCACCCACCTCTCCAGATGGTACAGGTGTATGGTACGCAACCTTCATGAACGCTCACCATCCTCATGATCAGAAACAAGACCAACAAGTAGGAGTGGGCAAGACGATGGCACGAATGACGAAGTATGATAAGACCAAGCGCACCAAAGATTATCAGTGTGGAAGCCCTTGATAAAGTGTGTTAAGTACTGAACATAGTCCACCATGTGAGACGCACTGACTAGGACCTGCGCGTATGAACGGTTCTATGGTCTTATAAGGCCATGTACAAAACCCTGACTGCACTGGCACTTCCCATGTTGAAGTATGAAGCAAATGTTGTAATCCCTATGGAGCATGCAAAGCCTAGTCTGCGCATAGCACCAACCATAGAACACATGAGACTTGAGGAACAAATCCAACAGGGAAACCTTAGTCTCTACGAACTTGAAAAAGAAAGGGTACGGTTAAGAGAGAAAAGCACTTTGATGGACGTGGAGGTCACGAAGCCAGAGGATGAGATAAAGGAAGAGTTTCTCGCTGAAAACACTAGAATGGTAAGGCAAGGTGCCTACGATCATACTGACAAGTTTGAGAACTATCGCCATGAATTGGTTAGTCTGATTCCTTGGCCTGGACTGCATATCGCCAAGCGTAGTGACTAGGGTAGCGCATTACAAATGGTGAAGTGCGTGATGGCAACCAAAAAATAAAAGGTGGGGATTCTCCGAGATCCATGATGGATGACAGGATGGAGCCCCAAAAGAGTGGTGCGACTACCTGACTAGCCAAGGGAAGGACAGTCTTAACACTCCAGGCAGTTGGAAGGGAGCGCGAGATTGTAAACTATTTTTCCTGGGAGCTGTGTGATATGGGAGATGCATGCAGAAGCAGAGAGACACAAGGTTTGCGAATGCACATAGAGGGTTGCGCTGTCGTGCGAGTTGGCCAGAAAGTGACCATTGGAGTCACTATTCATGAGGGGATGCTCGACTTGAGACCAAATGGAGCGGGTGGTAGGCATTTAAGACATGATTTATGGGCAATATTTGGGAAAATATACCACTAAGAAAGCATTAATGAACCAGAATTGGGGGGAACGGTTGAATTCGAATTCAAAAAGCACTATAAAACAAAAAGGGCTACCCAGCAAGCAACACGTGGTCATTTGTGAATTAAGTAATTGAGAAAATCCCTAAGCATTGTGAGCCAAGCATTAATTTAGCCCCTGAATTCACGAGTGAAAGATTACAACCCAGATACGATGACACAAAGTAAGGATGGTTTGGGAATACAAGAGGTAAGTGCCGACGAGGTCACGCATGCCCTAACTATGGAGGATGTTCCAGAAGGTGTCAGGGTTGTGGTAGAGATCCCCAAATCACCGCGTATGCTAAGACCCAAGAAGGATAAACAAGTAATGGCTCCCGTACGCGTGTCCTCGAGGAACCCGCGGCGCATAAAACTATCGATGGAAGAGAAGGGGAAAGTTGTCATGGTAGAAATAGATGAGGAAGAAGAAGATTTGTAGGCCCTTATCATCGCAGAGGAAGAAGACGAAGGCATGGAGGGGGATACTCAGCGTAAGCACTCTGTGACAAAACTACCCCCCTATGTCCCTCCGTGGAAAGGGAAGGCCAAAGTACCCAAAGACCTGGACGAGACTAAGAGTTCGCTCCAAATCCCGCTCCTCCCAGATGGCAATACGTTTGAAGGTGCACACCTAGGCTGTGTGTCGACTATGAAATTTGAAGATTGGGACCTTGCTGACCGCGAGAAGTTCCCTCACCTTGAGATTGGGAACCTCATGAAGCATTACACCACGGGGGTAGTAACAACATTGGAGCTGAGGACGTGGTTGCACAGTGTGGAAAGGGACAGGTTTCTAAACCTACTTTGGGTGCCGCATTTCCACTACCCCCCAATAACCATTTTTGTCATCAGGCGGCTTCTCTGCCTGGTGCATGATGGGTATCTATGGCTGGAGGAGCCCATCCCCATCACAACAGATCTAATTCATACAAAGGAAAGGACGCTGCGACCATATCAGAAGGAAAGGGAAGTGATTTGGCCCTCGCAGAGGCCATGAAGATGAAGTAAAAGCTAGAAAAGAAGAAGAGGGTTACACTATCTCCAACATCAAGGACAAAGCAGTATGCATGGCAACCCAAATTATGGTAGGTAAAGTTATGAAGAAGTGTCACACAAATGAAGTACCTGCACCGGTGGTCGCACTGGCCAAGCAATGCATGGAGGGGGTCCAGTTTAACTGGTCTAAATTCCTCTGCACAAAATTTTTAAAAAATTTCCGCAAAGACTAGGAGCAGGGTAAAAATTTCTAATATGCATGGATATTACTATCCATAGTGCTCATAGCAGGGGAAGTGCCGGAGGACAGTTAATTCCCCACAATTGACAGAGATTTACCAGAGGCCATGAAGTATTCTTCGCTGTGGACCATGAAGGATGTGACAAGGATCCACGACACGAAGATCTTCTGGGTGCTCATGGAGATGACCACCTAAATGTGGATCAACCGTAAGTCACGGTTGTCACCCACAGTTTACAACAATCTACAGATTTTTGCAAAATTTAAGGTAGATATGTACCACATCTTTATCAGGGCACGCAAGGATCCGATGAAGCAGTGGATGAAGCTACCTCTTTTAGCCACTGATGGCGCCATTTTTACTGTCTTGGAGGCATGGCCTTCGGAATGGCGTGACCCAGATCTTGCAGAACTCAAGAGGGCGGCAACGCAAAAGAAGACAGATGATGCCAAGCTACGCATCATGCAATTAGTCGAGAAAAGGTGGCAGGAAACAACAGAAACCGAGGTACGGGAACTGAGGGAAGCAACACAAAAATCTGCCGAGCAGAAAAAGGCCGCAGAAGCAGCTACAATAGCACAAGAAGCAATCACGAAGCCAGGCGAGGGCCAATCAATGCCCTCATAGGGGCAGGAGGCAGAGGAAGCAGAAACAAAAGAAGGAGGCACAGACCCACGAACCATGTCCACACAGTTGAAGCACCCACACACGACAGAGCGAACAGGATTGAGGAAGAAGGTTAAGGCCTCGAACTTGGCCATTGACCTGATCACACTAACAGAGGGTGATCTGCATGACATTGGTGAGACAGTGCGTGATGTCAACAATGACACTCTTCAGGATTTTATGCAGGAGCACGAGACTGTGTTGGGGGCCCTCAGAGCACAGTTGCAAGAGTTACAAGTGCACCTCGCTCAGGTTGGTACCCTTTCAACCAACCTTGCAGTAGGATCCTTGTCAGTGGAGTAGATGTTGCATGGGTGGATGGAAAATACAATCATGTTGCTGGAAAGGGCTCTAGTGGCATCAAATGAGGACGATAGGCTATTGGTTCGCATGATGAAAGGTCTCAAGGTTAATTTAGCTACCCTTCGGCGTGAGACATTATATCTATTGCAGGACGGGATAATGGCAAAGGCGAGTGCTAGGGAGAGCCGTGCGATCCAAGTCCTTAGTGGGTGAAAGATAAATATGGAACAAATCAACTTGCAGCGTGAAAATTTGGTGTCGCAAAATCAACAGTTGGTGTAGGTGGTAGATGAAGCTTGCTGAAGCGTCCCAGAGCTAGCCATCCCAGCAGACCTACCAGTGGAGGTGTGGATCCACAGGTTAGAAATAGGAGTCCACGAGGCTAGGGGAGAAATGACAAAGGTTCAGCTGGAGCTGAATCTTCAGATCACTAAGTTGCGGTTAAAGGCACAACCATCCACTCCCCAAAAGGTCAGAGAACAGTGCGCTAGCGCTATCACAACGGGACTAGAGGAAATCAGAGGTGTAGTGCGAGACTGTACTAACATGTTGGAACAAGCACTTGAGATCCTCACGACTCTCCAGGAGGACCCCAACATCTAGTTCTTGGAGACAAAGGCCCGAAAACTCCAAAAACAATATGAAATTGTACGAGGAACTACGCAGAGAGTGGTCCTCACCCAATGGCTGGCGAGGATGCAGCAAGCTAAAGCACTAAAGGAGCAGGTGGATATGGCATGACATAAGGAGGCAGTTCTAAAAGTGGGTGTCCAGCCTTTGATAGACGAGGCCTTCAATATCATGGCAAACATCGAAGGAAAGCTCGTGCATATACAAGGGATGCACACACTAATGTAGAGAATCACCCCAAACACAAAGGTCTTGGAACAAAGAATGCAGCAAATATAGCAAGTAGCAGTTCAGTGCGTTGCTGACCTCAGCACAATTCGAGAACAGTTGGAGGGACTCCATGCAAAGATCACCGCACCAACAAAGTGACTCGAGGGCAAGTCACAATGTTTGTGTTGGGGGCCTGTTGGGCATGGAATCCCCCCTAAGGCATGTTTTGGGGCTCAAAGCCCAAGTTTTGACCAAATGGTGTTGTAAAGCTCCGCGAATTGCAGGTGCGGAAGTATGTTAGAGTCACAGGGTTTTCCACCCTAGTTTTGTAATGTAATGTCAGCCTATCGACCATGGGATTGTATAAATAAAGCGAGGCACTAAGTGTAAGAGGGAAGAAGTAGTTGAGGGAAAGGGAAAGAGTTTGAGTGACTAAGTGTGTCTTTCGGTTGTAGAGTAGGAGAAGGATTTACAGCTGAGTGCGTGGACCCTTATGGTTGAGTGTGCATGGTGGAGTCGAGTCTGTAATTGAGGAAGAAATTAATAAAGAGAAGTTTTGTTACCAATTTGTGTATTTGTTCTTAGGTTAATTCATGTTTGATATAAATCGCAAATATACTATTTATTTACTCCGTGCACCTGTATGAAGGGTTTATATTGTTAAGTATAACTTAAAACATGCAAGTAGTCTAAGTTAATGAACTAACATTAGAATACTAGTAAGGACTTGGGTAATAACAACGTTCAACCCCCGAGTAGGGCTGCGCAAAGGCAACATCTCAGGCTGTGAGGTACGGGAAAGTGCGCATAGCAACATGTATGTAGGGTCGAACTGCAGACAACTTGATCTCATTAGACATCTCCAGGGTATGAAAACCTGGTTCTAGCACCCTCCCATATGACTTTGGGTGAGATCTCAGTCCGCGCTCCATGGACTATTGCTGAAAGGGCCAGTAGTATCGGGATTTATTTTGCTAAATCAACTTTGAACCTGGATCAGGCCCCAATAAGCCAACATTTACCCAACCACTTTCTCCAAGGTCACTTCATGATGATTAATGCATCATGGTATGCACAATTAACCCTAATGACAACTAAGGCTTCTCAACAATGTGTCTACAATAATATATACTAAGCCTCAAAAGTCTCCACCAAATAATTCTTTGTTTGGAGCCCTTGTTCTCACTATCGCAGTTACTGCTTCAAGAGTGACTACTTTAGGGAAGTTACCGTCATGGATTTATATTGTGCATTCACTTAAAAACAACCATGTTCATACTTAGATAATATTTTGAACTATCATCTGAATCACTATCACATAGGTCCGAGCTGTATGAATGATCCTATGTGCAGTCAATCTCAACTTTCTTCATTCTTCAACTATTTAATGTTCCTGTGTATTTATCCTTTGATCAACCTTTGAATTCCTTCTTTCCTGCTTAACCTTCGGCTTCCTCTATTCCTTAAATCTCATGAGTTGTGACTTTTTTCTTCTATTCTATAATCGATGCCCTAGATCAGCACTTGAAGTGAAGCGTTTTAACTCATTTTTATATGAGTTTCACGAATGACCGATAGACACGTTTATTGGAAGGGAGGTTGAATTGTATATTAAAATATATATCGGAGGTCCTTTCATCCAATTATATCATAGACTTGTTTATTCACAGAAACCACATAGGAGAGGTTATACCCGTATTATAATATATGTTTGGTGGTCCCCACATGCCACATCACTGCTTTGATCGCAATTGCAACTTTATGAAACACTTGCAAGCGCAAATTTGGAGGTCTACACATAACATATCCGATCCCCTACTATCGACGGAGCGGATGCGGTATTATATCAAACTCATTTTGATAAATCATCGGGTCCACAATTCTATCACTATCAACAATTTGAACATCCCTTTGAAACTAGCGATACGAAAGTTTCGATAAGTAGATGCGATATTACATAAAGGTGTATTATAATGGAGTGATCAGGTTCGCATATTATATCGCAATCGGCAAATTTGAACGTGACAAGGCTTTGAATCTTGCGATGCAATGTGTTATCACTGAAAATGATGTTGTCAAAATTTTTCTAGATTAGCTTAAAGATCGAGCAGTTTCGCAGCGTCATCTGTTTTAGTGATTTCGTAGCGAAAACACTGATCTTGTATTGGCTGCGCTACCAAATTGGGAATTTGTCTGAAATCATTGCCATTTTCACCCAGTTGTCATGTTTATTAAAATCCATTGGGTTATGCATGAGTGCAGGCTTGAAGTAAACAGACATTCCGGTGATGTTCTTAACTATAGGCAGGATACATATGGTTCTTTTACTGGGCTTTTTCTCCCAGCCTGTTGCAGATGGTCTTGACCCAAGATTACTTGTGATCCCTGGAGTAAAGGCAGTTAGCGAAACAAGGAACACCTTTACAAGCACACATGAGCAATCACCAAACAAAGTAATGCAAACTGTTGTGAATCTATGAAGTATTTCAAAGAACAGTCAAAAACCTGCAATCTCAATTGTTGAGGCATATAAATTAGTCACGAGACATGTGAAGCACGAAGGGCCTATAAGGTAGTTTTCTGTCCATAGGAGCTGGAGTATTGGCTCGAGTGCTTACAGATGGGAAGCTCGCATTCAGTGTCTCAAAAAATGGTTGCCATAATGTTTGCGCGGGGGACTGTCCACTTCTTAGAGAATTGAAGGTTTTAATGGAACATGCTCAAAGTGGAAGAGAGAATTGTTTTCCCTGCTCTGGAAAGGGCCGAGAGAGGTATTACTAAAGTTGTAAATGATGAACAATTCCTCACTCCGCAGGCGCAAGTCAAGTAACTCAAAGCGTTACATATCTATCTGCAATGATTCAGCAAGTTTAGCATGAAACTAAGGGAAGGAGAGTTATGAAGATGTTTATACTGAAGCTCTGCTCTTGGATAAAAACGATTACTTCAGACATTGTCAATGATGAATATTGGGTGTCAGTATTTATGTTTGAATGCAGTGGACCAGCGTTGGCTATCTCTTCTTTGCCTTTATCCTTTCATGAACTGTCGGTCTCTAAAGTGGATAAAATTAGTAAATATCCTGCCTGTTCCATCTGATGTAACTTATCCACTTAGTTTGAAAGCACCATAAGACGGTTATTGAAGTTGGAGCCCGAATCAAATCCAGTTTGGCATTATTGTCGATATTCAGAAATACAGAATTCGTGGTCTCTTAGAAGGCTGCGTGTTTGATCATGAGGTGCTGTTGGATGCTCTATATTGCCATGGGGAATGCGCATTAACTGTTTGACAATTTCAGTCTTAGAATTTTCTTTATCGAAATGTAGTGATTAACCGCCAAATGTCAAGTGGCTTTTATGAGGGTTTGATTGCCACAAGGTCGCCACTATTATTGACACCCGGATTGAGATGTGGCGCTTCAGATGGCCATATACATTAGCAAAATCACCAGAATCACAACGGCAGATGCTATTTATAATGATGATGTGCTGAACGATGTTTTTCGTTTGATGGTTACAAGCTCACCGCGGTTTAGACAATGGCGTTATTCCAAATCAGACACGGAGGTGCGCCTGCCACTGAAAAGATATTTCCATGGAAGCTCATCCATCGGCTATGGGGCATCACAAGTTTGGGATTCGGTTGCAGCTGAGGATCCTTCTTTCTCAGAGAAAACATGGAGATTGCAAAGTTCACAATCGGTACATCTTGAGTTTTGGGTGTAGATGGTGTACATAATGCCCTCAGAACATATTTCGCTCTTTAATGTCAAGCTGATGAGATTGCCAATATACGAATCTGCTGTTGTGCCGGTGGCAGAACCACCATTATCACTCCCACTGCCGCTGTTGCTGCTCGGCTTCCCCATTTTTCTGCTTCATTGTCCGCACTGATAACATTTTCGTTGGTTTTGTTTTTCTTTCAGATATAGCTTGGGCCTTAGGATTATATATTTTCCACACCAATTTGAAGTTTACTGTTTAGTGGCAATACTGCTACCTCGAGCGCGTTTGGTTTATTACCGAGATGAAAGTGGGAATATTTCTTCTTCACATTTGAACGCCGATTCTAGAAAAACAGAACTGGAAATTTAACTTTGATATCCTATAATTGGAGGCTGGCAAAGCTACCTGTACAATAGGCTATGGCTTATCTCTACAAGATTTTCTATTCCAAGCAGCTGATGGCAGGGGTTATCTTGATATTGCTGTTGCATCTTCATTCAGTGTTGTGGTCATTGATAAACTTATTGTGAAGGGAACTCGAGTTCAGGAGTAAAGAGGAGGTTGCAGAGCATAATGGATGATTGAATGACTACTGCTCGCTTATATTGTACTTACTGTTATAATGTTTAGTTGAAATCATGAAAGACAGTAGAAAAATTCAGTATGAAGTGACCCACAACATAAACTCCGGCAGCCTGGCTACTCTTCTCTCTGACAATGGAATTCAACGGGTGCCAGGATTGTGTTTCTCTTATACTCATATCATTCATGGTGTTCCTCCTATCGTTGGTAATTATGTGGAAATGTAAATTCCTTGCATGAGGTTCTCAAGTAAATCATTTACCATCTCAAGATTTATTTGCTACGGAACAAATAGAGGTTATCTACAGCAGTTTCGTAGCGCGCTACGAAACTGCTGTAGGTGATAATTTAAAGTGCAGAGCAGCTAGTCTAACACGGTGAGCGGGAGTTGAGGAAGAGGAACAGCTGTCTATCAAAGACCACCTCCAGCACATCATAAATCTGGCATTACTCCATACTTGGGGTCATTAAAGGATTTGGGAGCAGGCTGCTATATTTTAGGAGAATGTTGGGAGACAAAAGGCCGACAAACAGGAACAGCTCCCTATATTTCAGGGCGATGGAAAACATATTATGTTAAGGGCCAACAAACAACTGCAGACACCTTTTCAGCTCATAAAGTTTCCAGCTCATTTGAAAGGTGTGGTGATATGCGGTGTTTGGGAAGAATTAAAGAACAGCAGACTTGTTTTTAAAGTAATGAAGAGTGATGGGAGACAAAAGCCGTGCAAACAGGGCATTTCCCTTAGTTAATTAATGAAGCCATCTCCATGACTGGAATCCAAGGCCAGCTCATTCAGTACATTCTCCTTCAACCATCTCAGCTTAACTGAAGAAGGACAGCTGTCACAGCATTCAAGAAAGCATCAAGCCTAAGAGGAGAAATGAAAGTAGTGTTTTAGTTTAACTAGGACTTTATGTAATTACATACCAACATGTTTGTAATTAATGCATTAGTTAGTAGCATGTAGGAGGAGTTAATAGGGTTTTCGAGCTCCCTCTAGAAAGGGAGGAATGTATTCATATAAATAGAAGAAATTAGGATGTAACAAGGGTTGGATACTTAATAGAAAAACAGTGTTGTTTTGGGCCATTGTAAGACCTTTTTTGACAGTAATAGTAAAACAGAGTTATTCTCTTCTCAAGATTCTCGAAGGATTGTCATGATCAAATGTAGTGATGATGTGTGGTACTTTATGTTATTTTATGGTTTTGTTGTATGCAATCACTCAGAATTCATAAATATATGCTCTGACTTCCTGTGTATACAGCAAGCTATGTTTTGGTGAAATATGTTTGACATGTAATGCTAAGAGCCTTGATTTCTATGAGGTCACTGTGTTTTTCCTTGTTTACTTGATATTATAGACTCCATAGCCCAATGAGAGCCAGTTTGATGTGTTTCCAACCAGTTATGCTTTCATAAGTAAATAAAGAGTTAGCCATCTAGTGTTTGAAGGATTTTGTCAAGAGTTGTGAGAGAGCCCTCTCTGATTAGGAAGGCTAATTCCTAATCTAAAGTATGGTCTGAAACAGTTACATGAGACCTTGCTTGGTTGCAGTCCCTAGTACTGGTTTTGTGATAACATTTTGGTGCGTCTGCCGGGAGCTTAAGATTGAATTTCTGAAGGTAGCAGGAGTTCAAATGATTTTCAAGGCTGCAAAACTACCTTGGCGACTCCATTGTTGAAGAATTCAAGGTTTATACATTCATGGTGATTCCACTGGAGCTATGAAAGACCCAGAAGCTGCCATTATTTGTTCAAGGTATGCATGCATAGATTTCTCAGGACTTCATGGTTTCCCAAACCATTTTCCCAAGGATGTTTATTTTCTAAAGAATGGTCCAAAATACAACGGAGAAGATTTGAGTTTAACCTTGGATCATATCTCAGATTTTTGTCATTTTGCTGAGGTTCTTAGAATTAAACATGAAGATATTTGCATAAGGTTATTTTATGATTCTTTCCAAGGGAAATGCAAACAGTGGGTTGAATGCTTGCCTACCAAGTCCATTAAGTCATTGCCAGACTTTTGGCTTTTGTTCTTGGAGGAATGGATAGATAGGCCAGAGGTGGAAGTAAAATCTCCTTCAGTTGAAGGTTTTAAACAGTGGAATGATGATCATAATAAAGAAGAAACAAATGAATCTTTTTCTTTGTCCCTGTCCTCATATCTGGAATCTTTTGACTGCAAGTCAGAGGATAAGATGAAATTTTTTGATGAATTTTCCAAAGACATTGAGAAAGAAATTGAAGGTTTAGAAGGACAAATTCAGGAATATAATTTTCATGATAATGATCATTATTCTCAAAAATATTTTATGGCTGAGCGCAAGGAGACTATGCTGGTTCCCCTCTCTTTTACGTTTGAGGAACTGAACACTGTGGTTGAAGATCAGTTTGCACAGCTGGAAAGTGTCGTGGAAGGACAAGCTGATCATGTGTTTTGGGATCCTATAGCTGATTACATGGAAGAGTTTTATTCTCCAGTGTTTCAGCTTACCTATGAAGATCAGAGACAGTTTCAGTGGCAGCTGTCATCTCACTATCACATTGGCGCTGAACTTCGGGACAGGCAAAGAAGTCAAATGTCAGATAAAGCAAATGACTGGCTGCATTGGAAGTTTCATATTGATTGAGCTGAGGAAAGTTTAAATGGTTAGGGTAGGTAGGTAGGTAAATTGCAAATAAGCTCAAGGTTGGCTGAGCATTTATTTTTCAGTAGCATTAGTTTCTTTCTCCTACAGTCAGGCTTGTCAAGCAAATTTCTGTTTGTTACAAATGGGTAAGGCACTGGAGCTGCGTGTTCTTAGCGCACCACAAGGGCACACTATCCCTAGTGGAGCCACTGTTATCACTGAAAATGATGTTGTCAAAATTTTTCTAGATTAGCTTAAAGATCGAGCAGTTTCACAGCGCCTGAATTCTTTCAGCAGTTTCGCAGCGTCATCTGTTTTAGTGATTTCGTAGCGAAAACACTGATCTTGTATTGGCTGCGCTACCAAATTGGGAATTTGTCTGAAATCATTGCCATTTTCACCCAGTTGTCATGTTTATTAAAATCCATTGGGTTATGCATGAGTGCAGGCTTGAAGTAAACAGACATTCCGGTGATGTTCTTAACTATAGGCAGGATACATATGGTTCTTTTACTGGGCTTTTTCTCCCAGCCTATTGCAGATGGTCTTGACCCAAGATTACTTGTGATCCCTGGAGTAAAGGAAGTTAGCGAAACAAGGAACACCTTTACAAGCACACATGAGCAATCACCAAACAAAGTAATGCAAACTGTTGTGAATCTATGAAGTATTTCAAAGAACAGTCAAAAACCTGCAATCTCAATTGTTGAGGCATATAAATTAGTCACGAGACATGTGAAGCACGAAGGGCCTATAAGGTAGTTTGCTGTCCATAGGAGCTGGAGTATTGGCTCGAGTGCTTACAGATGGGAAGCTCGCATTCAGTGTCTCAAAAAATGGTTGCCATAATGTTTGCGCGGGGGACTGTCCACTTCTTAGAGAATTGAAGGTTTTAATGGAACATGCTCAAAGTGGAAGAGAGAATTGTTTTCCCTGCTCTGGAAAGGGCCGAGAGAGGTATTACTAAAGTTGTAAATGATGAACAATTCCTCACTCCGCAGGCGCAAGTCAAGTAACTCAAAGCGTTACATATCTATCTGCAATGATTCAGCAAGTTTAGCATGAAACTAAGGGAAGGAGAGTTATGAAGATGTTTATACTGAAGCTCTGCTCTTGGATAAAAACGATTACTTCAGACATTGTCAATGATGAATATTGGGTGTCAGTATTTATGTTTGAACGCAGTGGACCAGCGTTGGCTATCTCTTCTTTGCCTTTATCCTTTCATGAACTGTCGGTCTCTAAAGTGGATAAAATTAGTAAATATCCTGCCTGTTCCATCTGATGTAACTTATCCACTTAGTTTGAAAGCACCATAAGACGGTTATTGAAGTTGGAGCCCGAATCAAATCCAGTTTGGCATTATTGTCGATATTCAGAAATACAGAATTCGTGGTCTCTTAGAAGGCTGCGCGTTTGATCATGAGGTGTTGTTGAATGCTCTATATTGCCATGGGGAATGCGCATTAACTGTTTGACAATTTCAGTCTTAGAATTTTCTTTATCGAAATGTAGTGATTAACCGCCAAATGTCAAGTGGCTTTTATGAGGGTTTGATTGCCACAAGGTCGCCACTATTATTGACACCCGGATTGAGATGTGGCGCTTCAGATGGCCATATACATTAGCAAAATCACCAGAATCACAATGGCAGATGCTATTTATAATGATGATGTGCTGAACGATGTTTTTCGTTTGATGGTTACAAGCTCACCGCGGTTTAGACAATGGCGTTATTCCAAATCAGACACGGAGGTGCGCCTGCCACTGAAAAGATATTTCCATGGAAGCTCATCCATCGGCTATGGGGCATCACAAGTTTGGGATTCGGTTGCAGCTGAGGATCCTTCTTTCTCAGAGAAAACATGGAGATTGCAAAGTTCGCAATCGGTACATCTTGAGTTTTGGGTGTAGATGGTGTACAGAATGCCCTCAGAACATATTTCGCTCTTTAATGTCAAGCTGATGAGATTGCCAATATACGAATCTGCTGTTGTGCCGGTGGCAGAACCACCATTATCACTCCCACTGCCACTGTTGCTGCTCGGCTTCCCCATTTTTCTGCTTCATTGTCCGCACTGATAACATTTTCGTTGGTTTTGTTTTTCTTTCAGATATAGCTTGGGCCTTAGGATTATATATTTTCCACACCAATTTGAAGTTTGCTGTTTAGTGGCAATACTGCTACCTCGAGCGCGTTTGGTTTATTACCGAGATGAAAGTGGGAATATTTCTTCTTCACATTTGAACGCCGATTCTAGAAAAACAGAACTGGAAATTTAACTTTGATATCCTATAATTGGAGGCTGGCAAAGCTACCTGTACAATAGGCTATGGCTTATCTCTACAAGATTTTCTATTCCAAGCAGCTGATGGCAGGGGTTATCTTGATATTGCTGTTGCATCTTCATTCAGTGTTGTGGTCATTGATAAACTTATTGTGAAGGGAACTCGAGTTCAGGAGTAAAGAGGAGGTTGCAGAGCATAATGGATGATTGAATGACTACTGCTCGCTTATATTGTACTTACTGTTATAATGTTTAGTTGAAATCATGAAAGACAGTAGAAAAATTCAGTATGAAGTGACCCACAACATAAACTCCGGCAGCCTGGCTACTCTTCTCTCTGACAATGGAATTCAACGGGTGCCAGGATTGTGTTTCTCTTATACTCATATCATTCATGGTGTTCCTCCTATCGTTGGTCATTATGTGGAAATGTAAATTCCTTACATGAGGTTCTCAAGTAAATCATTTACCATCTCAAGATTTATTTGCTACGGAACAAATAGAGGTTATCTACAGTAGTTTCGTAGCGCGCTACGAAACTGCTGTAGGTGATAATTTAAAGTGCAGAGCAGCTAGTCTAACACGGTGAGCGGGAGTTGAGGAAGAGGAATAGCTGTCTATCAAAGACCACCTCCAGCACATCATAAATCTGGCATTACTCCATACTTGGGGTCATTAAAGGATTTGGGAGCAGGCTGCTATATTTTAGGAGAATGTTGGGAGACAAAAGGCCGACAAACAGGAACAGCTCCCTATATTTCAGGGCGATGGAAAACATATTATGTTAAGGGCCAACAAACAACTGCAGACACCTTTTCAGCTCATAAAGTTTCCAGCTCATTTGAAAGGTGTGGTGATATGCGGTGTTTGGGAAGAATTAAAGAACAGCAGACTTGTTTTTAAAGTAATGAAGAGTGATGGGAGACAAAAGCCATGCAAACAGGGCATTTCCCTTAGTTAATTAATGAAGCCATCTCCATGACTGGAATCCAAGGCCAGCTCATTCAGTACGTTCTCCTTCAACCATCTCAGCTTAACTGAAGAAGGACAGCTGTCACAGCATTCAAGAAAGCATCAAGCCTAAGAGGAGAAATGAAAGTAGTGTTTTAGTTTAACTAGGACTTTATGTAATTACATACCAACATGTTTGTAATTAATGCATTAGTTAGTAGCATGTAGGAGGAGTTAATAGGGTTTTCGAGCTCCCTCTAGAAAGGGAGGAATGTATTCATATAAATAGAAGAAATTAGGATGTAACAAGGGTTGGATACTTAATAGAAAAACAGTGTTGTTTTGGGCCATTGTAAGACCTTTTTTGACAGTAATAGTAAAACAGAGTTATTCTCTTCTCAAGATTCTCGAAGGATTGTCATGATCAAATGTAGTGATGATGTGTGGTACTTTATGTTATTTTATGGTTTTGTTGTATGCAATCACTCAGAATTCATAAATATATGCTCTGACTTCCTGTGTATACAACAAGCTATGTTTTGGTGAAATATGTTTGACATGTAATGCTAAGAGCCTTGATTTCTATGAGGTCACTGTGTTTTTCCTTGTTTACTTGATATTATAGACTCCATAGCCCAATGAGAGCCAGTTTGATGTGTTTCCAACCAGTTATGCTTTCATAAGTAAATAAAGAGTTAGCCATCTAGTGTTTGAAGGATTTTGTCAAGAGTTGTGAGAGAGCCCTCTCTGATTAGGAAGGCTAATTCCTAATCTAAAGTATGGTCTGAAACAGTTACATGAGACCTTGCTTGGTTGCAGTCCCTAGTACTGGTTTTGTGATAACACAATGGATGTGATATTTCAATAGAGTTGTTACCATGAACTGTTTCGGGTTCGTATTACATATTTCATCAGGGAATTCAAGTGGAAACACATAATAAATATGTCGATATATTTCCTCCAATAACACTGTTAACTCCTCCATTATGGCTCTTCTACCCTTTAGCTCTTTCTCCGTTGATGTGTTCCTCTTTTCTACTTCGATATTGTTGTTCATCCTATGAATTTTGATAACTTGCTTTCGAAGAACTCTTTTGATACCTCTTCTTTGACTGCTCCTATTCTTGACTTCCAATGGCTTCCAATGTCTTTCTAATGGATTTTCTTCTTGGCTTCTTGCTCCCATTCCTTCACGGATATGCTTCTCCTTGGCTTTCCTCCTTGCTTCTACTGCTTCTAATCTATCTGTATATATATTCAATCTCATTTATTATCCCAGAATATTACCATATTAACATCAATGACAATCTAGATCAACAATCTCCCCCTTTCTCATTTATGGAAATATTATTATTCTCTCCCCCTTTGACATCAATGGCAAAGGAGTGCACAAGGACTCCCCCTGTTGAAATTCTCCCCTGTCAAGCTTCTTCTCTTCTTCATGAATAATATATTTTCATGGGTATGTTATTCCCCCTGTCATGGTGCTCTTATTTTTACTCAAGATAGAAATATTGGTGCCTCATCATCAGCTAGCACATTATCCCTTCTTCATTTCTCAAAAACTACTTTATCATGGCTTCAACAATGTTGTTGCAAGAATGTCCCAAACATACCTTTAAATTTTTCCTTTAACCATGCTCAAGTGTGGGAAATGATGCCTATTCCAACATGGTTTTGAATGCTACTCCAAAAAGAATAAATTTCTCAATATGTTTCAAGTATCAACCTTAGCTATATTCGACTACACAACCTTCTCTTTTTGTACATTCCTTTTAATGAGCCCTTTTTTTCTATGATCACAGATTATCTATTTGTTTGAAGGTTGCCTCTATTTGTGTCCATAATTTACAGATTCTTACATCATATCCCTGAGTCGAACATTCAACTTTTATAATAATAGCAACATAGTTCTTTTCCAAATTTCTTTAACATTAGATGGCCTTCCCTGCTACTCCAGTTTCTACTTAGTAATCAAGTAGAAGGACATCATCAACAATAGTCCATTGGATAGCTAAGAGATCATGTTCTTCAATGGAGTGTTCCTGAGAAATGATCTATCAAAGAATGATTGTTAATATAGCTCATCAAGGATTTCATAAGGACCCTTTCACGGATAGCTTCTGCAATAATGATCAAGAATCACAAGCTCCCCTAGCTATATGCATGGTCTCTTTTTGTTAGAATCCCATTATGAAACACTTCAAATATCAAGGATATCTTCATAAAGTCAACAACATGTGTTGTTGGCGGGAGTGTTCAAGAGATTTTGAGATCCATTTTGTTTCTTTCTCCATACTTGTATAACTTTATTCTTTGGCATGGTTCTAGTTTGTGTAGGAGCCCAAGTCAAGTTACAATCACGTGCCATATGACCAATGTTATGACACTTGAAGCATTATATGTTATTCATGAATGCGTTTTCATGACTTCTTGCAAAATTGCTTCTCAGAGATTGTCGTGGATCATAATATTTATATTTTTGATATGTCCTACAATATTTTTCCATGTTTCCAAAGTTTGTACAATAATAACAATAACCAAGAAATAAACTTTGGTACTTAGGAGATGGAGACTTCCTAGATGTACTTGTGAAGTCTTTATGCCTTGAGGTCCTTTGATGATAACCATTGCTTCTTGCATCCTTGACACCATCTACATTTATTCTTGTAACGGGACTTCCTTCATTGTTGCCTTGACTCTTATCCTTGCCTTTGCTAGAACAGGGAGCATCAACATTTCTTTTTGGCTTCCTCACATCCTTGTTGTTTGAAGCATTATCATTCTTTCTTGTGGATTCACCTTCATAGCCAAGACCTGATTTATCAAATGGATATCTTTGATGGTTGAGCATGTCATCTAAGGCTTGAGAGATCTTCAAGATTTTGTCCATTCTTTCAACCTTTTTCCTATGGGAGACAATATCTTCTTCCAATATTTCACAATCATTATTCTTAGTAAGTTGTGTCTCAATTTCTTCCTTGATACAAGTTGCTTCATTTTCTTCTATTTTAAGGGATATGATATTTGTTTTCATTCTAAAAATTTCTTCATTTTCCATAGCTATAATGCTCTCCATTTCTTCCATGATCCTTGTAGCTTTACATGTTTCAGCCTTGAGAAGGTTGATGTTAGATTTTAGTTTGAATATTTCTTCATCCTTTTATTTTAGTTGATATATCATGGTGTTTCTTTCCTTTTCTACTTCATAAACCTATCCTTCTATGATTGCCAATGATTCCATTGTCTAATCAGCTCCTTCTACTAGATTTCTTTCTTCTTCTAGTTGAGATTTAAGAGAGGAGACCTCTTCCTTGTATTGACCAATATCTACATCAAGTTTGTTCAAGCTTTTGTGTCTTTGTTCAAGGTATCTTCCCGTTTCTTTGTCTTTTCTTCTCAAGGCACCGAACTTACATTTTGAGGCTCCAACCCCTAGGGCACCAACCCTTATTTGGTACAAGCTCTAACCTGGTTTCTTCAGGATACTGATCCTCTAGGGCTCCAACCCTATCCTTCAAGGAATCTACCTTGTTTGTTCGAGGCTCCAACCTTCAGGGCACCAACCCTTTGGGCTCCAACCCACTATGATACTTTGTCTAGATATGTTTTATAGTAATTCACGACTCCCAAAATCTTCTTCAACAAGCCTTGTCAATCTTCAACAATGCCTTCACTTAGTCTCCACATTACTTTATCAATGAAAACCTTATCTTACCATGAAAGTGTCGCCACTATTCTTCGTATTTACCCAACCACTTTCTCCAATGTCACTTCATGATGATTAATGCATCATGGTCTACAAGATTAACTCTAAGGATATCTATGGCTTCTCAAAAATGTGTCTTAATAAGCTGTAGCCTCAAAAGTCTCCACCAAATAATTCTCTGTTTCGAGCCTCTATTCTCACTATCAATGGTTATTGCTTCAGGAGTGATTGCTTCAGAGAAATGAATTTTGTAGCTTTATATTATGTGTTCACTTAAAAAAAACCCTGTTCATACTCAAGTAATATTTTGAACTATCATCTAAATCATTGTCAAACATAGGTCTGAGTTGTATGAATGATCCTATGCACAATTAGTCTTGGATTTCTTCATTCTTCAACTCTTTAATGCTCTTGTGTATTTCTCCTTTGATAGACCTTCAAATTCCTTCTTTCCTTCTTAACCTTCAGCTTCCTACTTTCCTAACCTTTAGCTTCCTCTATTCCATCAAGTTCATGATTTTTGAACTTTTTCTTCTATTCTATAATCGATGCCCAAGATCACCACTTGAAGTGAAGCGTTTTAACTCGTTTTTGTATGAGTTTCACCAATGATTGAAAGACACATTTATTGGAAGGGAGGATGACATGTATATTAAAATATATATCAAAGGTCCTTTCATCCAATTATATCATAGACTTGTTTATTCATGGAAACCACATAGGAGAGGCTATACCCACATTGTAATAGGTGTATGGTGTTCCCCAAATGCCAACTACTTTGATTGCAATTGTAATTTTATGAAACTCCCACAATCGCAACTTCGGAGGTCTGCACATAACATAGCTGATCCCCTACTACCAACTGAGAAGATGCGGTATTATATCAAACTCATTTTGATAAATCATCAGGTCCACATCTCTATCACAATAGGTGGTTTTTTAGGTCCACAATTCTATCAAAATTGGCGGTTTGAACATCCCTTTGAAACTAGCAATATGAAAGTTACGATAGGCAGATTGATATTACATAAAGATTTATTCTAATGGAGTGATCAGGTCTGCATATTATATCACAATTAATTGATTTGAATGTGACAAGTCTTTAAAGCTCGCGATGTAGTGGATGGGCTATTTCAAAAGAGTTGTTACCATAAATTTTTTCGGGTCTATATTAGATATCACATCGGGGAATTCGAGTGGTAACACATAATAAATATTCTGATACAATTCCTTTGATAACACTTGTTGGGCATGGAATCCCCCCCAAAGAATGTTTTCGGGCTCAAAGCCCATGTTTTGACAGAATAATATTGTAAAGCCCCGCGAATTGCGGGCACGAAAGTATGTTAGAGTCATAGGGTTTTCTGACCTAGTTTGTAATGTAATTTTGGCATACCCATGGTCCACGGACCATGGAATTGTATAAATAGAGCGAGGCTCTAAGTTGTAAAAACATCTAATAAAGAATGGGCATGGAGTGTGCCTTGGGTCGTAGAGTAGGAAAAGGCTCTATAGCTGAGTGCACAGAGGCCTAGTAGAGTCCGTAGCTGAGTGCGCGGACCCCTGCAGCTAAGTGCGCATGGTGGAGTCAGGTATGTAATTAGAGAAGAGATTAATAAAGAAAGGTTTTGTTACCAATTCTGTGTATCTGTTTTGAGTTATTACATGTTTGATATCATTTGTGAATATACTATTTCTTTACTGCACGCACTTGTATGAATTGTGAATATTGTTAAGTATAACTGAAAGCATACAAATAAGCTAAGTTAATAAATTAATATTAGATTAATAGTAAGGACTTAGGTAATAACAATGTTCGGATGTCGAGTAGGACTACATGAAGGCAGCAGCTCAGGCTATGAGGGACAGGTAAGTGCGCGTAGAAATGTGCATGCAAGGTCAAACCGCGGAACACGTGAACTCATTAGACATCTCCACTGTGTGGAAACCTATTTTGAGCACCCTCCCATACTACTTCGGGTGAGACCTCAGTCCGTGCTCCGCAGACTATTGCCGAAAGGGACAGCAGTACCGGGATTTGTTTGGCTAAATCACCTCTGAACCTAGATCAGGCCCCAACAAGCCAATAAATGGTTTCGTTGCCAGGACCAGGATCTTCATAAGGGATGTCTGATGTCGTGTCACTAGAATTTGACAAAGAAAGAAATTGAAGAGTGGTTGGACAGAAAAATTCACGAGTTCATGGCGTAAGAAAATAGGAAGCCATGAGCATCAAGGAACATTGGTTAGAGCACTACTTATATACAGAAATCCATGAAATTTTCTTTGCATCCTTCCCCTCTGAGTTTTACGAGTCGATCGCAAAGCTAGGAGACAGTCAAGGAAAGTGTAGGCTCGACAAACCGATTGTGTGCACTCTAGAGTTGGTGTGTAGACTAGAAGCATCGGAAGATAAGATTGCGCACATTGTGGAACATTGGCTCGATCGAATTATAGGAGGGTTTATCACCAAGTTCGCGGTAGATACTACAGTCAAATAAAGCGCGACAGAAAATGCTTCCTCAAAGGACCGTGAGGTAAGTACATTAAAAATTTGAACACTTGGATTAAAATGCTATTGTGTGAAAAGTGGGTTATGCAAATAAATTGATGTTTAGTGCTACATAGAGTGGGAGGATCTATAGAAACGAAGGTAGCACAGATATAGAGAATAGCCCCTTGATTTTGCCTCGACGAGAAAGCGAGGAAGAGCTCATGAAAGTTTCACCAAGAACTATGATCAGTCTGATAAGGTAGCGAATTCCGCGCATACCACCTCCACCTACACCACCACCAGTCTCACCATCTTCACCCCCATCTCTGCCCACACTACCTCCGCCACCACCACAGTTCAATATGGTTAGCGCGATAAAATTCTTGGTGTTCAAAGGAGTAGGGAACGAAGATCCAGACCAATTTTGGTTCGTGGTAAAAGCTGTATAGGAAGCACAAGGAGTCGTGGATGACAATATAAAGAAGGCAATGCTGGTAAGTGCATTGCAGGATTGCACTCTGACATGGTACATTAAGCATTCCAATGACAATCCAAACGCAGGGGTCGTGGATATCCAAGCTGCGCTAAATAGGGAATTTAGTAGGACAAAATCATAGACACAATCAATTATCAGGTTTAAGGAAATCGTGATGCTTCCAGGCTAGACCCCTGAGGAACTAGATCAAAGACTAAAGGGCATGATTCACGAAGCCAACATGACCTTGACAGATGGGAAGCACTGTGCATGGTTTGTAGCATCACTAACGTCGCATCTAAGGACAACGTTGTCGCAGCAGAAGTTATCCACCCCGGCCAAAGATTTGGAGATTGCAATGAGATTGCACGAGACCCCAATACAAGATCCTGGCCTGGAAGTCCAACAAATCCACCCGCAATTGAAAAATTTGTGTCTGTAAATGCACAGTTTGAAACAAGAGAGGACAACTCGGCTAGAGGCACGCGATGAGGTATGGTGCATAAAATTCAAAGGCCAGGGGCATGACAAGGACCATTTTCCAGTCTTCGTGAACTACCTAGCAGGAGGAGGGCTGATGCCATTGAGACCAGAGGCACAAGTAGGACCGAGCACACCACTTGCATTATGTTACACGATTTTTCAGATAGGAGGGAAGCACGCTACCAATAACTGTCACCCATTACAAAAGTATACGCAGATGTCCCAACAATTGTTCTGTAATTTCTATAGGTTAGCAGGCCATGATGAACACACCTGTAGAAGTTATGAACTGATGATGGATCATACTCCTGCCTATAGAGTTTAGATCGAAACACGAGCCCTCGATCAAAATACAGGGATGGTCGGGGTCGAGGTGGAATGGGACCAGGAAGGGGTCGCAGACAACTGATTTGCTACAATTGTGGAGGGCCATGGCATTATGCCCACGATTGCACAAATCTGACGAGGGCATCATGTTTATATTGTACCCAGTTTGATCATGAGAAGGAGGAGTGCCTTACATTGATAGCGAGGTTGCACGATAAAGGAATACTCTAGCCTCCACTGACTTAGAACCTACAAATGATGAGGTCTGAGTCGCGCAAAGAGGACCCGAATGTAAACATTGTGCTCCGAAGCAATATCAAAATAGGGGATGACAAAGGTAAGAAACTAGAAGAGAGCACGTGGGTTCACAAGGCTCCAACAAAGGAACCAAAGTTCGATTTGGAACATGCGAAGGAGACATTATGGAAGCTAAGAAGAGCTTCACGGAGGCCTCCACTTCAGGTAGTAAGGATCAACTAGAACCAAAGATGGATCCTTCAATGCTCACTACCTTTTTGGAGACATGCATGAAGATATTACACAACAACAAAGCAGTGAAGGGACTGTAAGAACTCATCACTAGATGTGCTGGATCAGGGGAACTACGTGTAGTCCAGAAGCTCGGAAAGCACACATCGCGAACAAGAAGGGAAATGAGATTGACTACACAAATTGGAGAGTATGAAATGGATCAAGTGATTCTGGATCTAGGATCGGATGCGAATGTAATATCAAAGCAGACATGGGAGCACATGGGCAGGCTCGCATTGCAGTGGTCCCCTATTCAATTGCGAATGGCGAACCAACAAAAGATCCTACCCATGGGAAGATTACAAGGAGTAATGGTGGATATTGAAGGTGCGAGTGCACTTGCAGACTTTGAAGTGATAGAGATTGTAGATGACAAAAATTCCTATCCCACACTACTATGAATCGATTTGGCCACTGATATGAACATAGTGATAAACTTGAAGAAGCGCAAAATGATTTTTTGAGAAAAATTCACTGTGCATAGTGGTACCTTTAGACCCTGTGGAAGGATCGCACTACATAGAGCCAATGCACGATGATGATCTAGACTGTATCTACAAGATAACTGCTTGGGAATAGGATTGGGTAAATCCTATAGCAGATGGCAGGATTTTATGGGAGAGCGAAAGCTCCTGCACATCGGATTCAGATGAGGAAATAGAATGATGGCAGAACCGGTTACACATGGTAACCATGCTCAATTGCAACATGATGGTAATCTCACTACACTGCATGACAACAGAGGTAAGGGATCTACCTATGTATGACAGGTTAATAGCGGTGGATGAATTCCTGAACAAATTTGAAAGAGAAGTGCCAGAAAAACAATGTTTTGATGCCTTGAAATGGGCACTATACGATACGCCCGCAAGGTGGTGGGGTACGCATTAGAGAAGCTTTGAGGATTGGTGCAAATGTAGAATGGTGATGCTTATATGGTTTGGAAAGCCTCAGTTGCAGATGGAAGTTGGGTATAATGGACGAAACAGCTTGCGCGCCCAGCTCTCCAAATGGGTACAGGCGTATGATATGCAACCTGCACGAACACACATCGTCCTCACAATAGAAACAGGGACAACAAGTATGAGTGGGCATGAATGTGTTGTGACCACCAACAACCCCCCTCCTTCTTTAGTATTAGCAATAACGCTAAAGAAGTGGGGACCCTTAGTAAAAAATCCAAAAAGATTTTATAATTTTTTTTGTATTATACTCCTAAAAAATGCATCGCACGGAGAAGAGTCAAGCATTCCTTTATGAGCACATTAAAACAACTGCGAAGAAACGGTGCGAAATTCATCGCGTTGCATACATTAAGAAGCACCCATAAATGAATAATCTTAAGAAAATCTTCGATGGCCGATATGCGATATCGCATATCGCAACGTCGCATAAATAGCACACGAATAACTTGGCAAATTGCAGTGATCTGCGATGCCGTGATGTTGCGATAAAAGCGATCTGCAATAAATGCGATCTGCGATAAATGTGATCTGCGATAACTGCGATCTGCGATAAATGGGATCTGCGATCAATGCGATCTGCGATCCGCGAGTCGCAGAAATCACCCATCGCAAATTTTCCTCGGCTCAGCATTCAAGAAAAGCTGTCCCTAAACCAAAAATTGGGTGTGCGCCTTAAAGAAGATTAATGAATGTACGCCAAAGTATTCATGAAGGACAGTTTTGTGTTTTTCAAAGAGTCAGTTCACTGTGGGTGTCATGATTTTATACATTCATAGAGCTCAAAGCTTTCGTGTCAAAATTTACTATCATTACTCTTTTCCTTTGTGTGAACTGCAAGAATAAAAAACAGGGAACAACATGAAGCAATGTGCAGGAAACATCTAAAGAAAAAGGGAAAGTGTCAATGCTCGGAGATCAGAAAAGAGATGCCCTCATACACGGATGCCGCATGCAACAGAAACACAGATTTCAGAGTGTTACTGAACAGATGCTGATATCAATAAGCGATTCGACACTCAAAGTCAAAAGAAACTCACAAAAGCAGCATGTTTACAAAATTCTGAAGCTCATGCTCGGTAAAGGAAAAAGCGCTAAAGGCGGAAAACGCACTAGAAAGGCCCGGATCAAAAAACGGAGGCAGTTTTTGATGAAAATTGTTCAGAAAGAAAAGTCCCTAACTTGCTTAGTCATCCACGAGTCCGGAAGCCGAGATAACAAAAGCAGAGGCAGTTTAAAGAAGAATCTGGGTTGTTACCAAGCGTACACGTAGTAAATTCGCCCAACCAGAAGATGATTCTCAAAAATATCTTCTAGTTTACTAAAAAGAGGTGCCAGCGCTTACCATTTCTATTTTTGTAGCTCAAACAAAAGCAGAAGACGACCAGCCGACTCTTCCCAGGCAAATGTTGCATGCTCATAGCACTAAGGAGCAAATGCAGAAATAGTTAGAAATTAGATTCAATTTTTAGAAATAAGTTTGCTTAGATAAAGGGCGGTCATTTTAAAACGTATCCGAAATTTATGTAATTAAGTTATTTAGTTAGCAGTATTTAAACCCTTCTCATGCATTTGGAGAAGGGTCTGGAAATTTGTCAAAAACTTGTCCTCAGAACATGCACTTCTGCACCCTCAGAGGAGGTTTTGATGAATGAATGGATCAAGATTTATTAATTTTTTCATTTGATATCTACTACTGATGTTGCACTTCTGTACTCTTGGTAGATATCAGAACAAGGAGAGATAAATCATTATTACTTGAAGCTTATGAGTAGGACCAGTCATAAATGGTACTTTTATCTCTTGGCCATTTCTGCTTATATTCTTAGAGTGATATACAGTTTTTAGTTGTTTATGTGTTATTGCATGAATGTGTGAGTTACCATTTGGCACTTTTGTACGGTGGAATCATTTATTTATGTTTGATATCTGAATAACTTATTATGCGATATGTTGTTCACAACTATTTTGCCTAACTTTTTATGCAAAGTGGTTCATCTTAATTGATTTCCATTCTTATGATAGCTGAATGATATTTATTACCAGTTATTGTCTGAAATCTATTTAGATCGCATAATAGAAGAAATACATCCCGGGTTAGCATAGATTAGATGTGCTGTTTTCATTAGATTACAATAACATAGAATTAGATTAAAGTAGCTTAGATTAGAACTCTTAGATCAGCATCATCCAACCTCGCACACACACACACCCTTAGATTGGGAAACTGGTCCTATTATCCCCAATCGAACCTGCTATACCAAACGGATAAGGAGCTGCCAACCAAGGTCCGGACCGGGTGGGTATCCCCCTTGTTGTCGACCCTATTTTCGGGGCTTCAACAGAATGTCAAAGTATGATATGACCAATCATGCTGAATATTATACATGGGGAAGCCTTTGACAAGGTGTGTGAAGTGCTGAACACGGTCCACCATGTGAGACACACTGACTGGGACCTACGCGTACCAACGGTTCTATGGGCTTATAGGACCATGTGCAAAACCCTGACTGTGCAAGCACTTTTGAAGATGAAGTATGAAGCAGGGGCTGTGATCCCTATGGAGCATGCGAAGCCTAGTTCGTGCATAGCAGCACCCATAGATATGACAGTTTGCGAAGCCCAGAATGAAGGAATCACATAGTTGCAAGAAACAGAACACATAAGACTTGAGGAAGAAATCCGACAGGGGAACATTAGACTTCGCAGACTTGAAAAAGACTGGGTACGGCTAAGGGAGAAAAGCGCTTTGATAGACGCAGAGGTCAAGAAGCTGGAAGAAAAAATAAAGGAAGCATTTCTCATCGAAAAACCAAGGGTGGTAAGGCAAGGTGCGTACGATCATACTGACAAGTTGGAGAACTATCACCATGAACTAGTTAGCTTGCTGCCTTGGCTTGGACTACATATCGCCAAACGTAGTGACCAGGGTAGTGCATTGAAATTAGTAAAGTGTGTAAGTTCGACACTATGGAAGGTAGGGATTCTCCACGAACCATGTTGGAGGACGGGATGGAGCCCCACATGGGTGGTGCAACCACCTGACTAGCCGCAGGAACGACAGTCTTAGCGCTCCAGGTAGTTGAAAGGAAGCGCGGGACTATAAATTATTCTTCCTAGAAGTTGTGCGATATTGGGGATACGCACAAAAGTAGAGCGTCACAGGGTCCATGACTGTGCATGGATGGCTTCCCTGCCACACGGATTGGCCAGAAAGTGACCGTTGGAATCACTATTCATGATGGGGTGCTCGATTTGAGGCCAAATAGAGTGGGCGACTAGAATTTAAGATGTGATTTATGGGCAAGATTTGGGAAAATCTGCTATCGAGAAAGCATTAATGGCCTGAAATTAGGGGGAATGGTTGAATTCGAATTCAAAAGGTGCTATAAAACACAAAGGTTTGGCCAATGAACAACACTTGGTCATTTGAGAATTGAGCGCTTGAGTAGAGCACTAAGCATTGAGAGTTGAGCGATAATTGAGCCCCTATGTTTGCAAGCGACAAAATAAAACCTAGATAAGATGACAACCACTAAGGATGGTTTGGGAATCGAAGAGGTAATCGCTGGTGAGGCCACACAAACCCCAATGGTGGAGGATGTTCTAGAAGGTGCTAGGGTTGTGGCAGAAATCCCTAAATCACCGCGAACGCCAAGGCCCAAGAAAGATAAACAAGCAATGGCCCCCGTATGCGTGTCCCCAAGGAACCCACTATGCAACAAGCTATCAATGGCAGAAAAAGAGAAAGCTGTCATGATCAACACAAATGAGGAATAAGAAGATCTACAGGCCTTGACCATCACAACAAAAGATGATGAAGATATGGAGGAGGACATTCAACCTCTACACTCTACAATAAAACTGCTCGCATATGCACCCCCACAGAAAGGGAAGACCAAAGTGCTGAAGCGCATGGACAAAACCAAACTTTCACTCCAGACTCTGCTCCTCCCAGATGGCATAGTGTTTGAAGGCACGCACCTGGGCCATGTGCCAACCATGAAGTTTGAAGATTGGGACCTCGATGATTGCGAGAAGTTCCCTCACTTAGAGAATGGGAACCTCATGAAGCAAAACACTGAGGGGGTGGTGACAACATTAGAGACGCGGAAATGCTTGCACGGTGTGGAAAAAGGCAGGTTGCGGCACTTACTATGGATATCGCATTTCCACCGCACACCCATCACCCTTTTTGTCATCAAGCAACTGCTCTTCCTGGTGCATGATGGGTATCTAGGGCTGTAGGAGCCTATTCCCATCACGGCAGACCTCATTCACTGCATTTCTCAGCTCCCCTGCAAAGGAAAGGAACCCGCAACCATAGCTGAAGGAAAGGGCAGTGATTTAGCCCTTGGAGAAGCCATGAAGAAAAAATAGAAGCTGAAGAAGAAGAAAAGGGGCTACACCAACTCCAACATCAAGGACCAAGGGGTATGCATAGCAACCCAACTCTTGGCCATAAAAGTTATGAGGAAGTGCTGTGCCGATGAGGTACTGGCGCCAGTGGTCGCACTGGCCGAGCAGTGCACGGAGGGGGTCCAGTTCAACTGGTCCAAATTCCTTTGCGAGGAATTTTTGAAGAATTGTTGCAAAGCCTCATAGTAGGGTAAAACCTTCCACTATGCATGGTTTTTGTTATCCATAATACTTGTAGTGGGGGAACTGCCGGAGGACAGTCAATTCCCCAGCATTGATAGAGAATTACCAGAGGCCACGAAGTATGCTTCGCTCTGGGCCACAAAGGACGCGAAATGGATATGTGACACCAAAATCTTCTGGGTGCTCATGGAGATGAGCATCTGGATGTGGATCAATCAAAGGCCACACCTGTCGCCTACAGTGTACAACAGTCTGCAGAGTTTTGCAAAATTAAAATATGACATGCATAATGTATACATCATGGTGCGCAAGGATACAACGAAGTAGTGGACGAAGCTCCCTTTTATAGCCACTGATGATGCCATCTTCATTGTCTTGGAGACATGGCCTCTGGAATGGCGCACCCCAGATCTAGGCGAACTTGAAAAGATGGTAGTGCAGAAGAAGAAGGACGATGCCAAGTTACGCGTCACACAATTGGCCAAGAAAAGGCGGAAGGAAACAACAACAACTAAGGAAAGGGTAGTGCAGGAAGCGACACAGAAAGCTGCAAAATAGAAAAAGGTTGTAGAAGTAGCAGCAACATCACAGGTGGCAGAAGAAGCAACAACGAAGGCGGATGAGGACCAAGAAACGTCCTCGCAGGGGCGAGAGGAAAAAGAAACAGAAACAACAGAAGGGAGTGTGGACCCAGGGGTCAGGTCCACACAGTTAAAGTGCCCACGCATCGTAGAGAGAGCAGGACCATGAAAGAAGGTCAAGGCCTCGAAGGTGGCCATTGACCTGATCACCTTAACCGAAGGTGATCTCCATGACATCGACGAGATAGTCCACAATTCCACCAATGAAGCACTTCAAGATTTTATGCAAGAGCACTAGATAGTGTTGGGGGCTCTCAGGGTGCAGTTGCAGGAGTTACAGGTGCATCCCCCTCAGGTGGGTACCCTTTCTACCCACCTCGTAGCAGGATCCTTGACAGCAGAGCATATGCTGCACGCATGGATGGAAAACATGGTACTATTGCTAGAAGGGGCCCTAGTCACAATGAATATGACCGATAGATTTTTGGTTAACCTGTTAAAAGGCCTTGGCCTTAATTTGGCTTCCCTTCCGAGAGAGACACTGTATCTACTATAGGATGGGATAACGAAAGAGTTGTAGGCTAGGGAGAGCCATGCGATCCAAGTTCTAGAGAACAGAAGATAAACATGGAACAACTCACCTTGCAGCGTGACGAATTGGTGTTGAAAATCAACACTTGGAGCATATGGTAGATGACACTTGCCGACGCGTCTCGAAGCTAGCCATCCTAGCATATCTACCAGTAAAGGTGTGGATCCACAGATTGGTAACCGGAGTCTGCAATGCCAAGGAAGAAATGACAAAGTCTTGAAATTGCCAAGCTACAGTTGAAGGCGCAGCCTTCCACTCCCTCAGAAGTCAGAGAACAGCACGTTAGTGCTATCGCAGCAGGGTTGGAATAAATTGGGGGTGTAGTTTGAGACTATACCAGCATGTAGGAACAAGCACTTGAGGTCCTCAAGGCTTTGCAGGAGGACCCCAACATCCAGCGCCTGGAGATAGAGGCGTGAGAAATCTAATAGAAAAATGATAATGTTCGAGGAACTACGCAGATAGTAGTCCTCACTAAGCGGCTTGAAAGGATGCAACCAACTAAGGCATTGAAGGAGAAGGTGGAGGTGGTGCGACAAAAGGAAGCAGTTCTCAAAGCATGCGTTTAGCCCTGGATTGACGAGGCCTTCACAATCACAACGAATATCGAAGGAAAGCTTGCACACATCCAGGGGATGCACGCGCAGATGTAGGGAAGAATGCCAGACACAGAGGTCTCAGAAGAATGGATGCAGCAGGTTCAGCAAGCAGCAGCTCAATGCGCAGTGGACAACAGAACAGTTCAAGGATAGTTGGAGGAACTCTGTGCCAAGATCACTGAACCGATGGAGTGACTCGAGGGCGAGTCATGATGTTTGTGTTGGGGGCTTCCTAGGCATGGAATCATCCCCAAAGCATGTTTTGGGGCTCAAAGGCCATGTTTTAATCGAATAATGTTGTAAAGCCCCGCGAATAGCAGGCGCGAAAGTATGTTAGAGTCATAGGGTTGTATGCCATAGTTTGTAATGTAATGTTGGATTACCTATGGTCCGTGGACCATGGAATTGTATAAATAGATCGAGGCTCTAAGTTTTAAAAACATCTAATAGAGAATGGGCATGAAAGGTCTTAGAGATTAACTTGAAGTGCGTAGTGTGTCTTGGGTCATAGAGTAGGAAAAGGCTCTGCAGCTAAGTACACGGAGGCCTATTAGAGTCCACAGCTGAGTGCACGGACCCCTGTAGCTAAGTGTGCAGGGTGGATTCGAGTCTATAATCGGAGAAGAGATTAATAAAGAAAGGTTTTGTTACCAATTCTATGTATCTGTTCTGAGTTATTACATGTTTGATATCATTTGCGAATATATTGTTTCTTTACTGCGCCCACTTGTATGAATTATGAATATTGTTAAGGATAACTAAAAGCATACAAATAAGCTAAGTTAATCAACTAATATCGGATTACTAGTAAGGACTTTCGTAATAACAACGTTCGGCCCCCAAGTAGGACTGCGCGAAGGCAACATCTCAAGCTGCGAGGGATAGGTAAGTGTGCGTAGCAATGTGCACGTAGGGTCAAACCATGGACCACTTGAACTCATCAAACATCTCTAAGGTGTGGTAACCTGGTTCCAGCACTCTCCCATACTACTTCGGGTGAGACCTCAGTTCGTGCTCTGGGGAATGTTGTTGAAAGGGTGAGTAGTATCGAGATTTGTTTGGCTAAATCACCTCTGAACCTGGATCAGGCCCCAATAGGAAAACAACAATGTTAACTCCTCCATTATGGCTCTTCTTCCCTTTAGCTCTTTCTCCATTGGTGTGTTCCTCTTTGCTCCTATGATATCGTTGTTCTTCCTGTGACTTTCGATAACCTACTTATTGAAGAACTCTTCGAATAGCACTTCTTTGAATGCTCTTATTCTTGCTTCCAATGGCTTCCAATGTCTTTCCAATGGCTTTCCTTCTTGGCTTCTTGCTCCTGTTCCTTCACAGATCTACTTCTCCTTGGCTTTCCTCCTTGAGCCTATTGCTTCTACTCTGTCTGTATATATATTCAATCTCATTTAGTATCCCAGAATATTTCCATATTGACATCAATGACAATCTAAATCAACAGTAATTGTCCCTTGTGGATCTTAGGAATCGACTCAACTTTAGGTTGAGAATCTGTAACAGACCATTTGGTGTTGTAATAGGCTTAGTATATGCTTTATTTTTGGTCTTAGTTTTGGATGAAGACGATGGATTTCCATATTGTTGCGACCAAGCTTACAAGAGTATATCAGAGGTATTGACCTTGTCAGAATTCATCATGAGGATCTAGTAGTCACTAGGACCAGAAGGTTGGGGAGGGTAGGCCGCTTGACCTTATTGAGGTTGAGCAACAACAAATGCTTACTGAGGCAAATGATTTGTGAGCATGAACAATTGAGATGATGTGGAATTCTGAGGTAGTCACTGCATGGGTAGTTGACCTCTAGAAGCTACTTGGGCTTCCCACATTTGGCACATCTGGGGTAAGAGGGGACACTCATGAGTATAATGGAAATGTACACCACAACATGAACAAGGCTTGTTCGTACGAATAACCTTGGTTTTGCTAGGTTGGTCATCCTGTTGTTGGTTGTTGGTGTTAGGATGGTTCCCTTGGGGTTCATTAGGTTGTTGGTGTTAGGATTCATCATGCTCTGTTGTGCAAACACTTGATACTAAGGGGGTGGTGGCTACTAGGGTTGAGGATGCATAGGAGGTTGCAGCGCTAATGCTTGAGGGGCTGGAGCGTTTGGTGGTGCATATGTATAAGATGGTGAAGGGGCAACAATCTAGTAGATAGGTTGAACAATAGATGGCCCTAGCATCTGCGGATGTGGTTGGGTAAATGCATAAGAGGTTCTTTGTCCTAAATACATGTTCCTGGCAAGAGGAGCATAAGTGTTGGAGGAAGTGGTGCCCCCCTGTAGATAGCCATAACCCTGCTAAGTATATGGTGAAGGATGTGAAATAGCTCCAACGATACCGTCGACGGCAAGAGATGCCCCTAGTGCATTGGCACCACCAGGATGGGGGAGGTCTGGTATAATGATATAGACATAACCGGATTGAGAATAAATCAAGTCATATCTCAGAGCAGACTGGAGAATCTCTTCCTATGTCTATGATAAGTGAGACGCGACATATTTGGAAATAGGTGCCAAAAGAGTCCTAAGAAACCAATCAAGGTAGACATGGTCTTCAGAGGATGGCACATGACACATGCTCCTCCTTATACTCCATTCCTGAACATGCTCGGAAAGACGGGTGGCAGAGGACTAAATGAATGCAGTCAAGAGATCCGTATTAGTGTCGTATTAGAGAGGTAATTGAAAATATGAAAGGAACGCTTTAGAAAGTGTCGTGAAAGTGGAATGAGTTGTGATGGGCCAGTCAACATACCACTTCGCAGCATCTCTAGTGAGCATGCATTGGAACAACCGAAGACGAATGGAATCATTGGTGATGGAATTTGATGAACACCACATATGGAAGGAGTGAACGTGATTGGTAGGGTCCTCTCGAGAATTACCCTCAAACATGGGAATGTTGGAGGGAAGCTTAGTCGGCATAGGTGGCCAACTAGCATCGTGGTGTATAGGATAGTCAACTGGCTAAAATCTAGGATGCTTGACCTAGCCATGAAAGGTTGCATTGGAGCTACCGAAATAGTTCCTATAATGGTTCCACTAGATGTGATTACTGGGGTAGAACTGGAGCCAACACCAGGTTGGTTTGGGTCCTGACATGATGATGGTATGCAGTGAAGGAGGCCTAGAATCAAATGAACCAGAAGAAGAGTTGGTATGGGGACTCGAGGTACTATGAACTCGAACCCTGCGGGGAGGATTAATATGCCTAAGTAGAAATAGGGGATGAAGGCCTAAGATTCTCTATGACAAACGTCTTGGTGGTGAAATGGTTGTAAGACACAAATGACACAGAAATGATGAAGGAAGATAAACAATATGGTTTTGTCTTTGTGTGGGGAGATAAATTAATTAATTTAAGTCTTGTCTTGGCAGTGTAAACCAAGCATCCTTCGCTTAAGGTGTTCTTGTGTGTGCAAGTGTGTTTATTAATTAAGCATGTATCGTGTTTGAAAAAAGAAAAATATTGTTGAAGTAAACTAAAATTAAAAATAGAAAATAAACATCAAATCAATTATCTAAACACCACCCAAATCAGGTTTGAAAAACTGTTCTGGTTGGTAGCAAAATCCACTGAAAACACAAAATAAAGGCCAAGAGATATAAGTGTCAGTGTGACTGGGATCAAATGACACTATGTTTCTAGAAAGTGGTGCAACAAAAACAAAAACTAGTGAGGAAAATCATTGCAAATGATAGAGCGACGTGTGTGAAACCTAAGGAAAATAGTGGCACCCTAAGGAAAATGATCAAACAAGGTTCAAGAGAGACCTTTGGATGGAAACAACCTATCTTTGAAGATCTGAAGAAGGAAGGTACATATATGGAAAATATGGTTGAAAGCTCTGCAAAAACTCAGACTTCTTACTTAGCTAAACTACTCCTATAAAGGTGGAAGCATACTCGAAGCCCCAAGTGGATAAATTCCACTTCGACTAATGAAATAGAGTAGATCAAGGCATAAGAGAGCTAAGACAGTGGTCAACCAACCCAGCAGATTGCTCTCGGCAAAACCTAGAAATAGATCAGAAAAAATCACAGAAACCCTAAATCGTAGGTATTGACCTATTTAGGGGGATATCACACTTTTTGGTCCAGAAAGTGCATTCTAGAACTTCATATCACTCTTTTGGAGCAGAAAAGTGTGACTTCTGCTCCTCAGTTCTCGGGCAACAAGTCTTGAAAAAAATTGTTGTCTCTGTCGCGACTGGCTCTTGTGACCTACAGAAATAAACAGAAAACTTGCGGAATTTAGAATTTTGAATGATCTAGGGTTAGAATGCTAGTAAACAACATTAAGAGACTGAAAAAAGAAAAACCCTAAGATGAAAACTGAATGTCACCGAGGTTTCTGAATCAGAATTAAAAACGCAGTGGAGTTGTCAAATTGTTACGTATAATTCTTCTTGTAAGAGTACGAAAAGAAACTACTTTAGGTTGTGGATGAAAAAAACCCTAACAATATAAATGGCCATTAAACAGTGTAGATCTATAACAAATGATAGAAACAAAACCTGCTAAAGCCCTGATATATGCAACAAAAATAGTTAAACAACAGAATGAAATAAGCACAAGTAACTCCAATAATCCAATGGAAACCAGATATATAAAGAATATATTTTATTAAACAACATCTGTGAAGGGAACAAATAATGTTAACAGTTCCCCTTTATGGGATGGGTTCTTAGCTGTCCTCAATGTCTTTAGCTTTCATAGAGTCTCTCTCCTCTATAATGTGTAAAACCAAGAAAAAAAAAATGTTTGATCTCAATGAGAACTCAAATGAAAATGATGATGGCATGCGATAGTGATAATAATCAGAACTACAATAGTGAGTACAACAATGAAAATGATCGAAAGTGAAGAATGAATGTAAAACCCTTCTATTTATAAAAAATATTATGTTATTCTTGAATAATGGGAAATAATAAAACATTATTAATCAAATTCTAGAATTAACCATTTATAATATTTTATTATGTTTGGTTGGAGGGAAAAAGTATTTAAAACTTTTTTTGGAAATAATAAATAAACAAAAAATTTATTTATCATCTCAAGAAATATGGTTAAGGAATAATAAACAAATATTGATTTATTTAAGTGTTCCTAAGGGATTTAGACAAACTTGACAAGGAATAATAACTAATTAGTGTTTAACTAATTATTCCTAGAAAAAATAAGGTAATTAATGATTTATCTATTTATTTCTCATAACTAGGTCAAATGTGACAAGTAATACTAATTAAACAATGGTTTAATCAATTATTCCTAGAAGATAATTAAATAAATATTGATTTATTTAATTATTCTTCATGGGTTTAATTATAAATGACTTAACAAATGTGGTTTATTAAGTAATTTCTCACAATGAATGCAATTTTACTATGTAAAATTGGCCCTACCTTGTGTACTTCAATCCATCTAGTAAATTATGGTTAGATGATTAATTTTTTGTGATAACAGGAAGTATAAGATCAAGGAGGAGATGTGGACCATGATGGATGAGTGGAAGAGTACCAATGCTCGAAATGTGCATTTTGATTTGGATTGTAGCGAGGATAATGTGCACCTTGCATGCCTTGTTGATATGGACAAGGACCTAGGGGTCTCCTATGGTTAATGAAGCACAATTTCTCAGACCCACCTTCTACCCCTCCCTAGTATACAACCTTTAGGCCTAACAGAGAGAGACAATTACTTATTGCATGATTCTCTTCACAGGCTAAGAAGACTTCTATGATATTCAATGGAAATTCATTCCTATGATGTTTTTTAGTATACATAGGGAAAAATATAGCTAGTTCCCTCTTTGTTTCCTCTTGCCTTCTTTTGATTTCCATAGTATCCATATGAAGGAAACTGAATGCAACATTTCACTCTTAAAATATTCCAACATACTTCTTATTTCATGCTTTATGGTTTTTGTGAAGAGAGAGGAAATAACCAAGCTTTGGCTAGACCTACACTTCTTCCTAGGAGACCTATAGTTATTATTGAATATAGTTTCGATGTCATCATAAGGAAATTGGTAGATATGTCCTCCATATAGCATGTTGAGGGTTTCCATTACCTCCTCCATAATCCCTGAGAGAAGAACTAGCTTGAGTAACTGAGGATCAAGGGCACAATTGGCCCTCCTATATTAAGTTGAAACCTTTCTTCATAGTCCTCCAAAGATTCATGAGGTCCAAGAGTCATCCTAAATATTTCCTCCTTTCTTCCTTTGTACCTACAATAATCACTATATTTTTCATTGAAGTCTTCTTGCATTTGGGGTGAGGTAGTGGTGTTTCCTTGAGGTAGACTGATAAATAAGCGCAAGGATGCATCTTTGAGGATAGAATGAAAAAACTTCATCTTTTTCTCATCAAAGTCATAGTAACATGTCCTAAAGACAAAAAAAACTCAATCATGAAGGTGTGAGGATCCTCAGAGGTTAGGCCATAAAAATGTGGAAGCGCAATAGGGCTTATATTTTTCATTCTAGCCTCCCCATTGGTTTCTCTGATAGGAAAAATATCATTTTTTCTAGTTTTCAACCATAGGTTGGGTAGGTGAGATACATTCTTCTTCTCCTATAGGTTCTTCAAAAATTTCAGTTGGATTTCCTAAAGGGTTTTCCAACTCCATTGTAGTTAGAGAGGGAAGTTCAGAGTCACCAAAGAAGAAGGTTGATTTCTTGAGGAGGTGGGGGTTTTGGGAAATAATTTCCCTTGGTTATACCTACTCCTACGAGGCATGCATGAACACATTTTCTTTTTGAATTTTTCACATTTTATTCAAAGTAATAACACCGATGCAAAACAAAAAAAAAGATAATCAATTCTTAAGCAGAAACAACACCTACTTAGACACCTCCCCAACAACAATGCCAAAAAGTGATGAGCTCTGGTATTGCACTAAGAATGTTACAACTCCCAAGGTCTTCTCAACTCAGATTATCAACCTGGGGTTTGTAAAAACTTAAAGGTGACAATGATACATGCACAAAAGGTTAGGTTCTCCTCATGTCACTCTTATTCATGAAATCAGATCAAGGTGTTCAGAGACCACTCCTCGAATTAATTATAGTGAGAACTTCTTATGGAAGCATAAATGAACATGATTCTAGCTACAAAGGTGGAAATGCCATTCACTAAATGTAAACACTAATTAAAATTACATGAAAGGAGAAAGCTAATCTATATAATGAAGTAAACCATGCTACTCTACTTGCATAGTTAATCAAATCAATAACCTATATATCTACTAACACTTGCTTGAAAATGAGAAATCCAATTTTGAACATACTCATGAAGAAAACATAATAATTCTAACTCTGTTTTTCAATCTGATGGTTGTAGTGAGGAAGGAATGAGGTTGGAGTGGTCCTAGAGTCTTCCCTAATCATCAAAACATAGTGTGGGGACACAAGGCTACTACAAGAGGTCCTGTAATGCTAAAGGAGGCCCTGTTTTACTATAGGAGGATGATCTGAGAGATTTTGAGGAACAAAATAGGGTATTGAAGGTAGAGGAAGGTGGGTGAAGATAGGAGTTGAATGAAGTGTGTGGGATCCCCTTAGCCAAACTTAGTACCTCCCGAAGGCCTATCTTTCACCAAAGTTAATGCCCATAGTGTCCTTCATCCATCCTGATAGAGTGAATTCAAAGACATAATTTGGAAGCAAGGTGAGGTACTTACGAGGGAGATGTAAAGGTCAAGGTGGGGATGTGGAAAGGTGTTCCCACCACTGCATATTAATACATTTCCTACAGCCAACCAACTACAAACATCCAATGATCATTATTGCGGTAAATAAATAATTGTGGAAAATATGGGTTGAGTTTTATTGAAGTACTACATAATTGTTCTTCCTACTTAGCAAAAAGAGAGGGGCTAATATTTAGAGTTCTGGATGGGACAATCTCCACAATATTTGTAGGTTCTAAGCTAGAGTCAACAAAGCACAATTTAGTCCAAGGACTACTCTCGTATTCTTTCATCATTTCCTCAACTTGTATGGCAATGGGAGGATTATTTTGTAAGATATTGTCGATAAGATCATCTTCATCAAGTTGACCCCTCATATAATAGTTTCTAGCGTGCAGACTGGGTCGAGGGATGTCTGATAAAATTATTCCTCTTCCTCCTCTAACCATAATGGTAAATCCTACTCAAAAGAAGGCTGAGCAGGAGGATACAACACAAGTTGTTTTTATAAATGTCCATTTTTAATAGTCATGTTCCCAACCCTACAACTAATGTAGACATCAACAGTGGCCAACTAATGTCTTCCTAGAATGAGTGGATAGACATTAAAATTGGTTTTGGACTAGAGGACCAGGAAATTAGTGGGATACTCCCAGGATTCAATGCATACCATGGCATCCTCAATAATGCATTCAGGAGCTATTGTGGATTTGTCTGCAATTTGTAGCACTATAGTGGTTTTCCTGAAATTCCCTTTGAGGTTGAGTTTCAACATGGTTTCCCTGGTCATTACATTGATTATAACCCCAAGATAAATCAAAGTATCAAGGACCATAATGCCATAAATTTTCACATCCACTATTGGACTACTAGGATCCAAGTATTTTGGAGAGATCACCCTCTCAAGCATAACATCAAATATTTGTCCAACAACATTAATTTTGGGGTATCTCTTCTTCTTCTTCCAAGTATTTTGAAACATTCCTCCTTGATAAGATTGTTGTAACTGGGAACATCTTTGATGGCCTAGAGAAGGGGTATCCTGACTCACAAGTTTTTTAATTCTTCTAGAATTTTAGCCTCTTCTGGGGTGTGTTGTTTAGGGTGGACCAACCTTTCAGGATGAAGAGGTGCATTGCATTGAGGGATACCTTCCTCCTTCTCTTCTTAAAACTCTTTAGGTGGAGAAGGTGGGTGATTATCTGGGAGAACCTTCCGAGACCTAAGGTGGATCTCTTGGATTTCCACAACATAAGGAGGCTGGGAAATATCCCCATTGTAAACATGTTGCACCTACTTGTTTTTCGAGCTCGGATTGGGTTGAGCAGGAATTTGAAGTTATTTAGGTGGATTTTGGTGAGGAGGTTTTGGTTGAGGTTGAGGTGGATGCAGTAAAGCAATAGGTTGGGTGGTTTGAGGCCTCCGCCCTAGTGAGGGATTACTCCATTAGGAAGGTTGGGGTGGATATGGTTGAAAATAAGGGTTGATAGGCTGAGGAGGATATTGGGAAGCATAAGGCCAAGGAGGAGATGTGGACCATGATGGATGAGTGGAAGGGTACCAATGTTGGAAATGTGTATTTTGATTTGGATTGTAGTGAGGATAATGTGCATCTTGCAAGCCTTGTTGATATGGCCGAGGACATAGGGGTCTCCTATTGCTAATGATGTAGAAATTTTGAATAATATGACACTTATTCACAGAGATTATCCTGATTATACACTATTGCGGAATAAATGCACAAATTAAATAATCTCCTCTACGTTGATCATCAATTTAGCAGCATTAAAAATCAATGAAACATCAATTGCATGCACACATTAACACAGTATGTAACCCGGGGAAAGCATACAACAGAAAACCCCACAATATTTGTATATTATAATGATAGAGAACATGTAACAATACATAGTACAATACTCCTCACAAGTATCCAACACTATCTCCACCTGTTACACACAAAACTAGCTCAGATATGATCAATCACAACTCAAATCTCCTCCACTGCTTTGCCTAGGGAAGGTCATTCTTTCAATTAGTCCTCGTGATTCTCAAAAGGATCCCTAAGTTGTTTAGAGGGTTGCCCAAATGCGGTGTATAGGGCATAACCAATAAAGCTTACAAGTAAACAAGATATGGAGATGGTGACTAAGGTTGCAGTTTCCATTATTAGGTGATCCCAATATCATGGTATGTTTACCATATAATAACAAAGTTAACACATCTCAACCAATACAATAGTTTCTATGGCTACACAGACCATTGGTGATACTTCCAAACCATGCCAAAAGAAACCCTTGTAGGAACGACCTTAAAACTGCTTAATTCATAATATGGTAAAGTAGCTCCTGGATGGAGAACTACTCCTCTTATGGGTTTTGCAATGGCTCTATTTGCAATATTCTATCTATTATATTGGAGATTTATAATTCTTCCGTTTTATTGGATGGGATTCTGGTTAGTTGGGGTTGAGGAACTCCAAAATTCACCTGGTGAGCTCTTGAAGAAAAAAAAATCCACTGTGCAATCTACAAGAGAAATCATTCACTCTGTAAAAACGAATTCCCTTGGTATACTACGCAAGCCATCATTTGCAATCTCCATCCATGCATGTGCAAATCTCATGCACAATTATAGTCACAACTGATAGCAATCTCAACCTCTAACACCTGTCTCCACTGAACTGTACATGCACTGAGTTAACTGATGTATTCTTTAGTTGCTTTATGAGTTAATAATTAGTGAATTAATTAATATTTAATTCACACAACTCATCACTAGTGTATTCTTTAGTTAGACTAAAATACGACTAGTTCAACCAAGTCAAACTGAACACAACTCCATCAACTCCACAATCAACTCCACCGAAACTCAACCACATGAGTTCTAACTGAAGTCCTGCATGCAATAGCTCAAGTGACTCACAAGAAAAGCATATTTCCTTCTGACAGCTGCATGTGCCACATCTGTAGCTCAAATTGAAGTGCTCCAAGAGGATAAGATAATGTTTATAGTCCAAATATTATTATGAGACAATAATATTCGACTGTTCTATTTTTAGCCTGGCAGTCTAAAAATAGAAATCACCCATATGTCTAAAAATAGAAGTCCATCTATTTTTACCAACATGACCAATCATCCACAAATAGAATCCTGCAACTCATAGACCATGATCTATATGTCTAAAAATAGACATAGTCTAAAAATAGACTTTGAGCCAAAAATAGCCTACGGGCCCACTTAGTGAAGGCGACTTCTTTCCACTAAGCTCCATCATCTGGTTGCATTCTCAACAAATGAAGCACAATTCCTCAGACCCACCTTCTACCCCTCCTTGGTATACAACCTTTAGGCCTGATAGAGAGGGACATTTATCTATTGCATGATTCTCTTCACAAACTAAGAATACTTCTATGATATTCAATGCAAATTCATTCCTAGGATATCTTTTAGTATACATAGCAAAAAAGATAGCTAGTGCCCTCTCTACTTCATCTTGCCTTCTTTTGATTTTTGATAGTATCCATCTGAAGGAAAATGTATGCAACATTTCACTCTTAAAATATTTGAACATAGTTCCTATCTCATGCTTTAATGGAGAGAGAGGAACTAACCAAGCTTTGAATAGACCTACCCTTCTTCCTAGGAGCCTTGGAGTGATTATTGAATACAATTTCGATTTCATCACAAATAAATTAGTAGATATCTCCTCCAGGTAGCATGTTGAGGGTTTCCATTACCTTCTCCCTAATCCTTGATAGAAGAGCTAGATTGAGTGACTGAGGATCAAGGGCACAATTGGCCCTTCTATAATTGAGTTGAAACCTTTCTTCATAGTCCTCAAAAGGTTCATTAGGTCCAAGGGTCATCCTACAAATTTCCTCCTTTGTCTCTTTGGACCTACAATAATCACGATATTTTCCATTAAAGGCTTGTTGCATTTGGGGTGAGGTAGTGATGTTGCCTCGAGGTAAATTGATAAACCAACACAAGGATGCATCTTTGAGGGTATAATGAAAAAAATTCTGTTTTTTCTCATTAGATTCATAGTAACATGTCCTACAGACAACAAAAAACTAAAACATGAAGGTGTGAGGATCCTTAGAGGTTAGGCCATAAAAATGTGGAAGGGAAACATGGCTTATATTTTTCATTCTAGCCTCCCCATTGGTTTCTGTGATAGGGAAAATCTCATTTTTCTAGTTTTCAACCATAGGTTGGGTAGGTGAGATACGTTCTTATTCTCCTATATGTTATTTAAAAATTTCAGTTGGCTCTCCTAAAGGGTTTTCCAAATCCATTGTAGTCAGAGAGGGAAGTTCACAGTTACCAAAGAAGAATGAAGGTTGATTTCTTGAGGACTTGGGGGTTTTGGGAAATAATTTCCCTTGGTTATACCTACTCCTCCGAGTCATGAATGAACACATTTTCTTTTATAATTTTTCACTTTTTATTCAAAGCAATAATACCAATGCAAAAAAAAAGACAAGAAATTATTAAGAAAAAACAACACCTACTTATACACCTTGTTATCGGGAAATCTAGTGTCCACTCGGAGCTGCTAGTCCCACTAAGACTAGTAGTTATCCCACTAAGACTAGTAGCTATCTTAGAAACAAACAAACTAAAACTACTTTCGTTTTCCTTTATGAGAAGTAGATAAGAGTGGAATGAAGGACACCAACCTCAGTCTTGCGCTTAGTTCCTTGCTTGATTCCTCTCCTTTTTGATAGATCCTTGCCGCTTCTCCTTCATCTACCCAGCTTCAAAGAGCACCTGTGGAATCAAAGCAGCATAATACTATCAAAGAACATGGATCTACAATCATAAACAATATAGGACCAGATGTATATTGACCACACAAATGCATATATCATCAAACATACAAGAATGTGGAGGAAAACATACAAGAATGTGGAGGAAAACTTGAATAACTTTATTAATATCAAGAGTAAGCAAAGAGGATTACAACCAATTGTTTTGACCCAGCGTCATCCTCCAGCATGAAAGCCCTTCTTTCACCTCATGAAAAGCTTAGATCACCCAACACTATGATATTCCAACAAGATGCCAACAACACTTCCTTACAAGATACAAAATTCCAGCCTCCAGATCTCTGGGATGAGGGGTCCATATATAGATGATTGTAGGGGGGTGAGTCAACTTCTGGGATTTTGATTAGTGTCCTCTCTCTGATAGTTCTTGATTCCACTTGGAGATTGATGATCTCTTACTCATCCCTGGGCGAATTCAGAGAGGTAAGTGTCACAGGAGAAGTTTCTGGAAGATTCCATGATCATCCACCTCGAAAACTGTCTCTGCCATTTGTCCACTCTTGCCCATCGCACCCCATAGAAGGGATTTTCAGTATGCATCGCACCTCCCAACACTTTTAGGGACTTAGGAGCCCTTGTTTTATGGACATGTTTGATTGGGGTTGCAGTGCCCAAAAATGTCTATAACACACCTCCCCAACAATGACGCGAAAAAGTGATGAGCTCTGACATTGCACTAAAGATTTTACAACTCCGAAGGGCTTCTCAACTCAAATTATCAACTTGGGGTTCGTAAAAACTTATAGGTGACAGTGATATATGCACAAAAGGTTATGTTCTCCTCATGTCACTCTTATTCATGAAACCGGATCAAGGTGTTCAGAGGCCACTCCTAGAACTAATTATAGTGAGAACTTCATATGGAAGAACAAATGAACATGATTCTAGCTACAAAGGTGGAAATACCATTCACTAAATGTAAATTCTAATTAAAATTACATGAAAGGAGAAAGCTAACCTATCTACTGAAGTAAACCATGCTACTCTAATTACACACTTAATCAAATCAATAACCTATATGTCTACTAAGACTTGCTTGAAAATGGGAAATCTAAAATTGAACATACTCATGAAGAAAACATAATAATTCTAACTTTGTTTAGCTATCTAATGGTTGCAGTGAGGGAGGAATGAGGTTGGAGTGGTCCTAGAGTCTTCCCTTATCATCAAATCATAGTGTTGGGTTCATTATTCAAGTTCACTATGCCAAAGTCTAGGTATGAAGAAAAACTGGTTGGAAAAAATAGTGCTACAGGGCTACTAGGATAGGATTTGATTTGGCTGCTAGGAGTAGTAGTGTAGGATTTGAGTTGTTGGAGAGGATTATGTGACCTCAAGCCAAGTTAGTGAGTTAATGAGGTGGGAAAGATCCATATATTATCTCTATGTGTCTCCATCAAGCCCCTGCATGGTAAATATCTCTAAAAATGCTTCTTTGGCCTACATATTAATCACATTAGGCCATACAATATGAAAAATAACTTTTAGTCTTTGTACTAAGAATATTATGGTTAAACATGTGAATTAATGTGATAAAAAGAGAGTTTTAAGGGGTGGATTATAATACAATGAACTCCAAAAGATACCTATTGATGGGACCAATCAATGACCCCTCTGGTCCCCCTTTATATCACCCTTAATTCCCTAACAAACAATTTATCTACTATAAAATATTTGAAAGCATGATAGTAAGAATCAAGCATAGCTAAAAACTAAGAAACAAAAATATAAGGTACATGAAAGAGAAAAAATCAAGGGAAAACATAAGTGCATACCTTGTACATTTCAACACTTCAATTTCAATAATCTTATTCTCCACCCATATCAACATTTGTATCATCTTTTTCATAATTGATGTTAAAAGGATTGGCCATATCAACATCATCATTGATGTTGTCACTTCCAATCATATCATCATCTACATCAATGAGGAACATTTATCCTACATTTGGTTTAACCTCTTCAAGTTTTTCATTTGACTATAGATTATCAATATCATCTTCATCCATAACAGTGTCTCGAAAATCTCTTTAAACTTCTTCAATGTCTTTGTCTGACACATTAACTAACTGCTCCTATACATCATCTTCTTCTTGAATAACATCTTCCACTACATTATACTTTACCAACCTTCCTCTTGGATCATATCTAACAACATATGACCACCCCACCCCACTCTACCTAGAACCTCTAAGTAAAATACGTGTTCACATTAGCTTGGGAAAATGTAGTGATATGTTCCTCGCTTAAATGACCTTTATTAACCATTTTAAATCCATTATCATTCTTAATAACATTTTTATTAGGATTTAACATCAAATATAACCAATTTGACGGATTTAAAGGAATAATCATCTATGCCATCCAAAGACTCATAGTATCGATTTTCATAAACTTGTGGAAGACTATATCTATCACATGATCATAAGTTCTCCTCTTTACATCCAACTTTTTGATGTGAAATTTACAGTCATTGTACTGCATAGCCTTGTGGTATTTCAAATGCAATATGCCAAACACATCAAAAATGCAATGTCAATTAATAATCATATTTACATCGCTTGAAAGTATCTAAAAAAACACACCTACATTCATATTAATAATTTATAAAATAACTTAATGAAATTTTGCAGGGTGAAAATGGATACATACATGATTATGTTTCTAACCATTTGCTTAATCAATTATCTTGTACCTATGATTGCAGGTATCTCCTTTATGCTTAGATTATATAACTAATGTAGACACCCATTCCCATGATAACCTAAACTTGTATACTTCTTTCAATCCATACCTTCATCCAGTCAAGATTGTTTGTAATGTACATATGTCGTGCATCCCAATCTCAACCATTAGTTTCAAAACATCTTAATTCAACAATAAATATTAGTTACTATTGTCAATAATAATAATTGATGAAAGAATAAAAATAAAATAAATATGATATACAAAAAAATTGAAAAGTTATATGTATTATAAATATTTAATTACCTCTCAGTTTAGTCATTCTACATTTCCCCAACAAGCACCCCCCTTCAAATTTTTTAATGGAGTTCACATTCGAAATTAAATTCACATGCATATTTTCTACTTAATTATGAAGATATTGACAAATACACCATGTATTGATATGCCATATATCTCTCCACAATATAACCCTCAAGATGTGTTATTTGTCTAATCAAATCCTTCAATGATTTCAAGTGTCTCTCCAACATCCACATTGACCTTGTATATATAGGTCTGCACAATTCAATTTCCCCAACTTGGTGTATGAGTTTGTTTTCTTGTGCATTGAAAATGTTGGAGGTAGATTCTTTTTCAATTCACACATTATCCCAAGATTTTCTCTCTTCTAATACTTTATATCTTCTTTATATCTTATCATGGATAAAGAATAGACTCCTATATGTGTTTAGTAAACCTTGATTGTACATGTAAGCACAGTATTTCAGTAGAACCCTAGCTATATAAATTTCTTGAAGTTGGCCTCTAATTTTTCTATGATAAGAATGAAGTTGTTCAAAATGTTTAATTAATCCAAACAAGCTTAATGTTTTTTGTTGATATGTTCACATTCATGCGTTATGCTAGAGTATGCTTCAATGCTAGATTTATTAACTTAAAAAGAAATAGACCTAGATCTGGAATATTACTTCAACAAATAAACTTCAATCTCTTGAGTTTTCCTGGAACATATTTACGAAACAATAAAATGTTGAGGAAATACAACTTGTGAACATGAATTCACATAATATTGATTCGAATTTATATCACAATGGTTAAATATGTAAGAGAAAGTTGAAAATTTAAAACATGAATGATGTGGTCAATAACATTTCCATAACTCCTCAAGCCTACCTGAAAACTAGATCATTAGCATCACCACTTATCCCTATGTCAACATTAGATATTTAAATATACCAAAAAAAAATTAGTTATTTGCTTGATTTGAATTTATATCTTAGTGGTCAAAGTTGGAAGAGAATGATGAAGAATTAACACATGAATGATGTGGTCATTAGCATTTCCATAATTCCACAAGGCTACCTCAACCATAGATCATTAGCATCCTCACTTATCCCTAAAAATTTAGGTTTCTTTATAAAGGAAAATGGGTATGAAAAAAATGTTTAGGGATGAATACTAAAATGTAGCATGCTTGACCCCAAAAATTTCAAACATTTATTTAAAAAGTAGTGCAAAACCAAAGAACATGATAGAAAAGAAAGACAAACACTAACAAATATCTGTAGGGCTAATAAAGTATCTAAATAAAAGTAATAAGGCTAATAAAGTATTACCTTATTTTTTCATATTTATATATAATTTTTTTATTAACATTTTAAATTTATAAAAGTATAGGCATATTTTACATTTTATTTTACAAAACAAAATAACTTTATAACAAAAACGAGATTATCATATAACAAACTGAATTGATATTTGATAATCTTACCAGAACAATGTTTAGCATTTGGGAAAGAGTCGGGGTGTTAGCTTAGTTGAGATCGCCCCACCGAAAAGAAAGAGAAATTGCATTAAAAATATATACACATAAAAGGATAATAACAGTATCTAGTAACCGAGCACAGTTTATTTATCCTTAAAACGATTATCAGGGTTTTGCTTCTCTGGTGCATTGTCATCCCCCTTCAAACCATCGTCGGTGCCTTTCTTTTGCTGCTCATGTTTTCCATCATTTGCAGTGGTGTCTTGCTTCTCTTCTTCATTGTTGGTTTCTGGTCTGTTTGGCTCAGAGATAACATCCAGCTTACCACAATTTTGCTTCTGTTGCTGATCGATGGTGCTCTCATTCATTTCAGCTTGATGCCGTAACTTCTTGTTTTCTTGGGGATGGGTTTCCTGCTGCTGCTTTCCACTGCTCTCCCCTTCCTCTATGTTTAAGCTGCTACTGTCACTGTCATCAAATGAGCGTTTGCGATGACATGTGGGACATATTGTGCTGCCATTGCCATCAGTAGCACCACCAGAAGGAGAGGTAGGAGGAGGATGAGGATGTATAATAGCGGACTGAGGGGGGAGCGCAGAGGGAGGCAGATTAACATACAGCTGCGCAAAAGGCTTGCGGTTGCGGTAGTAGCGGAAGCGGTACTCAGATCCAAATTTGCGAATCACATTTTCGAAATAAGAGCCGTCGACCACATGCACAGTGTGGGGGTGATTGGTTAAAGCATCAAGTAATAGGTCCAAATATGCACGCCCATAAGCGTAATTGCCTGAACCCTCCCCAATGTCGAAATACGGATAATAATCTCCATCGCCACCGCCATCGCCATCGCCATCGCCGGTATCATCTTGACCATCGCCATCACCATTATTGGTATCATCATCATCGAATCGTAATAATGGAGGAAGAGCTGAGAAACCACCACCACCATCGCGGAAAGCCCCGCGTACCATCTGTTCCACCTGCTGCCCTATCATCGACACAAATGGCAGAAGAGACTCCATGGTGTTCAAAATCCGATTGTGCCTCTCGCTGTCATCACTATGCATGGGAATATCGTTGGTGTCGCTCTGCTCACTTTCTGAATGTTCGCTGCTACTGCATTCACTCATTTCATCACTTTCTCTTTCACTGTCACTGTCACTGCTGCTGCTGCTGGAGGACGGAGCCGGAAACCCAAAATCCATTGTACTCATTATGCTAGCGAATCCAAACTCTCTCCGCACTCACTGCGAATGACGCTCTGAAGCCGCAGAATTTATTATAAAAAACGACCGATGCCACTCCAAATTTCTTCCTCTCACTAAGATACTGAACGGTCGTGGTCTATTTATGGAGGTAATTGTTTGATAGCTCTACCACGTCGGTGGAGTTAGAAAAGATTTAACCCTAAAATGGCCCTATATTACGTTGAAGTTGTGCCCAGCTCAACGTCCTCCGAGGTAATGGTCCACTTATAACACCAGGAATGTTGGGATTCGAACTTGTTTAAAGTTGCTCCACACTTAGGTCCATTTATGTGACAATGAAGGGATACGTATCCGATCATAACTGGCATCTGACCCTCCGTATATATTTTTATTTCTTTAATAAAGATTAAGGGAATTGGTAATTAGCTGGCATTTGAGCCGACTATGAGGAGATTTTTTTCTTTTCTTTTTTAATATGGTAATTTGGGCAAGGGTTGGGGAGTTTTTTTTAAAGTAATTTGGGTGAAGTTATCATCAAATCCTCATTATAATATTAAAAATTTATTTATATTAAAAATTTATTTAACCTTTTATAAGTTACATGTTTCAATAAATATAATAAATATACTCAACATCAGGTAAGTCATATATTCTAATAAATATATTCAACATTTCACAAGCCATATATTCTAATAAGTTATGATTTAGCACGTGGCTAGATATTCACATAAATATTTAGGACCATAAATAATTTAGCTTCCTACTTTTCTAACTTTGTCATAGTGGATAGAGATCTTAAATTTAACCCTAATTTTATGATTTATATATATATATATATATATATATGATTATTAATAAATTAATTAACAAATTACTTTTATTCTCGTCTCTAACCACCTATTATTATAATTTTAATATATATATATATATATAATATTAACAATAATTATTAAACAATTTAAATAAATAAGTAAATTATCTTTTTAAACTAACTACTAAATTTTTTTTATTTATTTATATATTTTTACTTAATTTAACTTATTTCCATAAATAATAATAATAATATTAAATTAATAAATAATAATTTGACTATTAATATTATTAATATATTAATATCGAAACTATATTACTAATATAATATTAATTATATTTAATAAATAATTTAATTAAAAAAATACCTATATTAAGACTATATTATTAATATATAATAATAAATAATTTAATTAAATTAAATAAATTACCTTTTCTAACTAACCATTTAAATTACTTTATTTATTTATATTTTTAACCCTAACTTTATGATTTTAATTAATATATATATAATTATTAATAAATAAATTACTTTTTAAGCTAACCATTGAAATTATTCTCGTCCTTAACAACCTATTATATATATATATATATATATAGATCTTATTAACAATAATTATTAAATAATTTAAATAAATAAGTAAATTATCTTCTTAAACTAACCACTAGAAATATTTTATTTATTTTTTAATCCTAATTTTTATCTTAATAACCTATATATATATATATATATATATAATATTATATATATATATATATATATATATATATATATATATATATATATATATATATATATATATATATATATATTAGTATTGATAATAATAATAATATTAAATTAATGAATAATAATTTGACCTGGGTCCTAAGGTCAAAATTAGCCGTTGGAGTCTCTGCTCAGACTATTTAACATGCTAAGCTAGATCTGTTTCTTCAACTTGTCCTAACGATGATGAACCACACTTGTTGGTTCGAAACGCAAATGTTTGTCTACATGTGATTTACGCCAAAGTTATTCTTTCAACTATTATGGATCACAGAAGCCTCAATTCAACTATTGATTCCTTGCACGGTAAAGCCATTGCTTCTAAGGTTCATCGATTTGAACGGGCACGCTTGCAAGTCTCGAAGTTGAAGACTGATCTAGCTTTTTTGAAAAGATGCAGAGATTCAGCAGTTATCCCGGTCTTTGCTCAGATCAGCCATCGCCTCCACACTCCTTCTAACCATGGGGTGTTCGTAAAAGCCAGTATAGCGCTTTTAAGGTCTGAAATTAATAGGGTCAGAAGAGAACTCTGCCAATTCTCTCAGGGTCTTCTGGGTTTGCACTTGGAACTTTCGAACTTGATCTCCCCTTCTCTGTGGGCCAGAATAGATGCATGCTCTGCATTAAAATCACTGCGTTTAGAGGAGATCAGGGGACAAAAACAAGCTGCAAAGTTTCAGATTTTAGCTCAGAAATCTACGGGATGTGGATCCATGAAAGATGTTTCCCTGAGCCACATTTCTGTTTCTCAAATTTCGGCCCTCAGGTCTTGGGTGTCTTCCATTCCTTCGAATGGATCTTTATCCTCGGCGCTGGCAAGTCAGAAGGAGTATTCCGCTGTACCTACGCAGGAGATCTCAGAGGAGCCCTCTGCTGGACCTGCCCCTTCTATGAGGCAACCTACGCCATACAACTCGGGTTGCTCTCCTTCGGTTTGCAGAGGGGGGCCTGTCCCAGCATCAATAGATATTGCTGATCATTCGATTAGTGCTAGTGTGCCCCCGGTTTCTCCTGGTAGCCTGCGATCTGGCTCGGTGGAGCTTCTTCATGCGGAAAGTCTGAATATATTGACGGCAAACAGTTCTTCTCCTCGGTTAGTAGCTCCCTCATCCTCATTGCTGCATAAACACGATGATGATGCTGCCGTCCTGCGAGAATGTCTGATCTCTGTGCTGCAAAATCAGGCCCGTGGGTCTCCTCTTCAACTGATACGTGATGGTTCGAAGGTCGATGACTGCGCTGACAAAGGAGGAGGAAGGGCGGTCTCTCCGTCGCTGGATCGATGTACGCCTCAGGTTTCCGCGTGGAGTAGACCGGCTGGTCTATCTGATGCCCACAGTCCAGGTTCGCCGTTCTGCAATAATTATTTTAACAATAATGGGGACGGTGTTGGTAATAGGATTGTCTCTTGTAGTTTGAATAGAGTTCGGTATTTCAACAGTTATAATAATAACTATAATAACAACAATAAAAATAAAAATTTATATTATTCTAATAATTTTAATAAGAATAATAATAATAATTATTATTATAATAATAATAACATTAAAACTCATAACACTATTATTAATAATCAAAATATATTTAATTCTAATAATTTTCTTAATAATGAGAATAGTATTAATAGCAAGAACATTATTATTAATAATAAATTTTTTTATAATTCTGATAATAATGAGGGTAATAATATTATTACAGAGAATAATTTTTTTAATAAACATAACATTTCATGTAGTATTAATAATAATATTTTATATCACAATGAAATAGAATCTCTGAGCAATAACATTGATGATAACCAGGGCAATAAGGTTTTGAATGTGGACCAGGTTATTTCCCGCAATTCTAAGGTAGTTAATCTTTCTAGCTTTTCTTTTTCCCCTTCGGTTTTCAGTGTTTTAGGCAAAGGTCTAAACTTTGCCCTTGCCCCTAGAAAAATCCCGGTGGAAGACATTATTTGCGACGTGGAATACGGGATTAGGGATCTTCCGGATAATATCAAGGACACTATATGCCAAGATTGTGTTGTCGTCCTTAGAAAGGCTAAGCCCCCTCGGAGGAACCTCAGCAATGAGGAATTCACTGCCCTAAAATCCTTAAATCAGAACAATGATATTGTCGTTCTGAAGGTGGACAAAGGAGGAGCTACGGTCATCCTTAACAAGGATGATTACCGGAGGAAGATGCTAGATCATCTCCACAATAGTGGCAGTTATAAAAAACTGCCTAAGAACCCTCTGAAGAAGATCTCGAGGACAGTGGCTCTAGCCATCAAATCTAATAATTTAGTGAATTCCCTGTGCCACAAGCTCATTGAAAGCAGTCCCATTGCTCCTAGGATCTATGGGTTACCGAAGATTCACAAGGAAGGGGCCCCTCTGAGGCCTATCGTCAACACCATTGGCGGCCCTACCTATCTTCTGGCTAAGTTCCTTGCCCTTAAACTTAAGCCCCTAGTTGGTCGCACTGAGTCCTTCGTGAAAGACTCTGCATCCTTCATTAAGGAGCTTAAGGATATTAAGCTTAGCCCCAAGGACATTCTCGTCAGATTTGATGTGGTCTCCCTTTATACCTGCATCCCTATAAAGGAGGCCTTGGAAGTGATCTATCGCCTAACAGATCCCGATACCGCGCATCTAGTGGAGATCTGTCTCACTTCCACGTTCTTCTGTTTCGAGGGTGAGTTCTTTGAACAGACTTGTGGTGTTGCCATGGGTTCCCCTCTTTCCCCTATTGTTGCGAATCTTTTTATGGAAGATTTCGAAGCCAAAGCTTTATCCTCAGCTCGTCTTCTTCCCAAGCTTTGGAAGAGGTATGTGGATGACACTAATGTCATCTGGCCCCATGGCCCTGAGGAGCTTGATCATTTCTTTAATCACCTCAACAGCCGGTCCTCTACCATTAAGTTCACCATGGAAAAAGAGGTCAATGGTTGCCTCCCTTTCCTGGATATTCTTATGTCTCGGAGCAAGGATGGATATCTCTCCCACTTTGTGTTCCAAACGAAGACGCATACTGAGTAGTATCTTCTTGCCGATTCCCATCATTTCCCTATTCAGAAGTTGGGTGTTCTTAACACCCTCGCTACTCGTGCCCTTAAGATCTCTGATTATGAGAGATTTGATAAGGAGAGATCCCATCTCCTTAATGTCTTTGTGGAGAATGGATATAGTAGGCGCCTAGGTCAGAAGGATTTCCGTAAAGCCTCTAAAAATGCGTTAATTAAGAAAGAACCTAAAGAGCGTCGTCTAGGTGTCCATCTTCCCTATGTCCAAGGAACCACAGACAAGATTGCTCGGATCCTTAAAAGGTATGATATTCCCTCAACCTTTAGGCCCCTCAGCACCATTCGCAATTCCCTCCAATCGGTGAAGGATCCCGTTAACCCTAAGGAAATGAAGGGTGTCTACTTGATCCCTTGTTCATGTGGGACCCCCTATATTGGGGAAACAGGACACTCCATCCATCAAAGGATCTGCAAACATGCGGCCGACCTAAGACATGGGAGATCCAAGTCTTCAGCATTGGCAGAGCAGGTGGAAAAGACCAAGCATTAGGTGTGTATTGAGGAGGCCAAGGTTGTTGCCAAAGTTGCTCAGTTCCATCATCATAAATTTAGGGAAGCTATTGAGATTGAAAAGAGGCCGAGCAATCTCAATAGAGATGATGGCTGGAAAATCAGTAGGTGCTGGATTCCAGCACTCTCTTCTTAGTCGGTTTTCTGCCTCCTCCTTGTTTTTGAACTCTTATTATATATATAGATAGATATAATATATATATAATTTTTATTTTATTATATATATATATATATATATATATATATATATATAGACTAATTTCTATTAATATATATAATATATTACTAATATTATTAATATATTAATATGAAGACTATATTATTAATATATATTATATTTAATAAATAATTAAATAAATAAATTACCTATATTAAGACTATATTTTTTTTCCCCTAGGAAAAAGTCGTAATTTTATTCATATTGATAAAATTACATTTTGTAGATGCTTGACGCATATGCATATGGCTGTTCCTGTGATGACAGACAGCAAACAGAAATAAAACACAAAAGGACAAAAACTGTTCCTGTAAGTACAAGAATACAACAGAAATGATAAAGTTGTGTCTACAGGCCTATATTTTCCTTCCTTTTTTCTTCTCTACTTTGCGCCAGACTCCCACGTTGGGAGTGGGGACGATTAAAGAAAGCTGATTTTCCCATGCATACACTGGTTGTTCTTTGTCCGAGTCAGATCCTTCGGGGCTGTGTGCTCTTTTGGCTCCGCTTATTTCCAGTTGTAGATCTTGCTGTCGTTCCGAGTTGATTGGCTCCAATTTGGGTTCTTCGTTGTTTTCCTCCATCACTTTTTCCTGACTTCCTTGTAAATCTGTGGGTTTCGTGTTCAGTGCTTCCTCCTCCAGTGGTTCAGTGTGCTGCCAACCTTTTGGTTTCTTCTGTTGCTTCTTGTTTCCTTTAGGCTCCTTACTAGACAGAGGACATGCATATTGTAGGTGCCCTGTCTGCAGGCAGCTGCGACATCTGAATGCAGTGTTCTCGTAATCAAGTTGTTGCGTCCACAGTGAATTGTTAAAGTTTAATGTGATGTGGTCTGGAAGCCCTTGACTTAGATCCACCTCGACACATATTCTGGCATATGTGAAGATTCCCCAGTTGGCTCTATCCTCATCTATTTTAAGATGTTTTCCTATGGAATTCCCAATGGCTGTTAGTGCTTTCCGATGCCAGAAATGCAGTGGGAGGTTATGAAGTCTTACCTAAACTGGCATTGTCGATACTACCATTTTATTGGCATCAAAGTCCGAGAACTAGGGAGTGATAAAGAGACCAGCATTGCCCCAAAACCAAGGCCCTTGGTTGATGATGCTGTCTCATTCCAGTTCTGTGCTGAATCTCACTATGAAGAAAACCTTAGGGCATAGATATATTTCACATTTGGGTGTCCATGAAGAAAAAACCCATTGATGCAGTGCATCAGCTTTGGGCCAATAGCCATTAAATCTGCATATAACAGCATTGTGCATTATATCCGTGTATAGATCTGATACCTCAGGCATTGATACAGTGAGCATGGGTGATTCTGGCCTCTGTTCCACGATATAGGGCCCTGGAATCTCTGCTGTGGGTGTTGGTCTGTGTTGCAGTGGATCTTTTCCCTTAACTGCATCACGGAAAGAACCAGTATTTTTTGTGGTAGTTCCCTTGCATCCTCGTCGAAGTCTCAAGTTGAGAATGATGGTTGAATCATTAGCAACTCCATAACGCTGGAGGGTGTGTAGGTCCTGCATGCAATGTCCTGAAAATAAAAGATTTTGGTATGATATCGGAATGCCCAGTTTATTCTGGATCTGTTTTTTTAAATCCAGAACATCCATCCCTTCCTTGGATTGAACACAGTAGTGTTTTCCGTCTACCGATCTGATGAATATTTGTTTTAGATCTGTCGGATCTGCCTTAACCCGTCTCTGATTTGTCTGTTTGTTCTCCGGATCTGGTGGGTCGATGGCGGATCTGGGGTTTGCATGCCCCCCATCCGCGTTAATGGGCTTTCTTTCTGTTTCTGGATACATCCGTGGTGTTTCAAGTGGCAACCATGATGGATCTGGGGCATCCGCGCTCATTACCGTCCAGATCGTTGTTTCCTTACCCTTGTGCTCGGTTAATAGCTCAATATCAGGTTGTTTCTATATATTTGTGATCGGATCTGGCTTTTGTTGTTCTGTAGCTTCCATTCCATGCCCTGTTGAAAGGCTAGCCAACTGCGGACTGCGCGAGAACCCCTGGGTCAGGTAAAGGGGGTTTGTCCATGGCCAGGAGAATGATGGATCTGCCGCCGAGGATCGATCCGCCGTAGAAGGAAGCCAGATCCGTGGCGGCGTAACCGATTCTGTAGATCTGGATCTCGATTTCGGGTAGGTACTCTTAGCGCTCACTACTCCTTCGGCGGTATGTACTGAGCCGACGGCATTGGAAGTTATCTTAGCTCTGACCATCCAGATCTCATCGAAACGCAGGGCCGAAGCCAGTATCCGGACGGACACAACCGCTTTCGACCAGAGCATTTCTCCTTCGTGCAGCGACTATCGGTTGCTGCCTGGGTTCTTTGGTCTGCCATTTAAGCGCGACCTTCAGTCTTTCTTCGCGATATGTAAGAGCTGGAAGCAGGCCCTTCGATCCCAGGTAGCTTGAGGTTCTGGTGCGACCTGTTAACGCCATTCGAAACCCTCGTATCGCCGCAGAGCTCTCTTTCCGCCTTCAAATAATCATTAAGACTATATTATTAATATATAATAATAAATAATTAAATTAAATTAAATAAATTACCTTTTCTAACTAACCATTTAAATTATTTTATTTATTTGTATATTTTTAACCCTAACTTATATATATATATATATATATATATATATGTGTGTGTGTGTGTGTGAGAGAGATTATTAATAAATAAATTAATAAATTAATTTTATTCTCGTCCCTAACCACCTATTATATATATATATATATATATATATATATATATATATATATATATATATATAATATTAACAATAATTATTAAACAATTTAAATAAATAAGTAAATTATCTTTTTAAACTAACCACTAAAAATATTTTATTTATATATATATTTTTACCTAATTTAACTTATTTCCATAAATAATAATAATAATAATAATAATAATATTAAAAATAATAATAATATTAAATTAATAAATAATAATTTGACTACTAATATTATTAATATATTAATATAATATAATATTAATTATATTTAATAAATAATTTAATTAAAAAAAATTACCTATATTAAGACTATATTTTTAATATATAATAATAAATAATTTAATTAAATTAAATAAATTACTTTTTCTAACTAACCATTTAAATTACTTTATTTATTTATATTTTTAACCCTAATTATATATATATATGAATGAGATTATTAATAAATAAATTAATAAATGACTTTTTAAGCTAACCATTGAAATTATTCTTGTCCTTAACAACCTATTATTATTATTATTATATATATATATATATATATATATATATATATATATAGATAAACAATAATTATTAAATAATTTAAATAAATAATTAAATTATCTTCTTAAACTAACTACTAAAAGTATTTTATTTATTTTTTAATCCTAACTTTTATCTTAATAACCTAATATTATAACTTTAATATATATATATATATAAATAAATTTTTAAAACTAACCATAAAAAATATTTTATGTATTAATATTAAAAATAATAATAATAAATATTTTATGTATTAATATTAAAAATAATAATAATATTAAATTAATGAATAATAATTTGACCTGGGTCCTAAAGTCAAAATTAGGTGTTGGTCGATTTACCCGCTCAGACTATTTAACATGCGATGAACCACACTTGTTGGTTCGAAACGTGTCGACAAATGTCTGTCTACATATGATTTACGCCGAAGTTATTCTTTCAACTATTATGGATCACAGAAGCCTCAATTCAACTAATTATTATCCTATCCATTTAAACCCAATTACTTATCATCTAAACAAATATTACCTTAATCTACATTCAGTAAACCTCAACCTACAAACTTCAAAATTTTCACACCCTAAAACATCTATATCCGACATTTATTAAGCCTCGTGATAGAAACTTCAAATTTTTTACACCGTAAAATATCTATATCAAATTCCTTATAGTTATTTCCTCCTAATTTTTAACGTCATATATACAAATACACAAAAGAAGTAAGAAAGTATCAACCTCATCAACCTCACCACGGGCCATAAACAGCATTATTTTTATTTATTTATGTGTAGGTTATATTTTTTTTTTTTTTTTTATGAAGAAATATTTGTTTCTCACCATCTTATATGCAAGGAAAGCAAAATGAATAGTTAATGAGACATAGTTAAATGAAAATGTAGTATATTTGTATTTTTTGTTTTATATTCTTTTCTTATTTTTTATTAGGTTGGTTTAAATTAATTAATTATTTATTTTATAGTATATTATTTGACATTATATTATATTTGGTCTTTTTCTTCATAAAGTTCTCATTTAGGATAGCATATTTACTTGGATAATGACAATAGTAAGGAGGGAGAGGTAGAAGTTGAAGGAGGAAGTATAAACATAGGTACCAATGTAGAAGCTGAGGAAACCTAGATAAGAGGAAACACACAGGGTATTTCAACTATGATTTCTACACAATTAGACACCAGAAGACCTACCATGGCAAGCATTCATCCAATACTATGATTGTTAGTTTTTCATGGAACTGGGAATGAATACCAAAAACAAGATTGGTTTGTATGTGAATTTGTATGGAATTTGGAGTAGATTCTAGATGAAGGAACACATATTGCACAACGAGAGATTACTTTCTAGGGTCGCACACTTGCGTGATATATTAATTTTAAAGCCATTGTGCCTTGAGGACAACCTCAAACCTTATTGGAGATCAATCAAGTGTTGTTAAAGGATTTATAGAAACCTAAGTCGAAGTCCAATGCATAATGGAGATCAAGGAAATCAAGAAGGGTAATAGCGAATCAGTGTGGGACTACAACCAAAGAATCAAAATTCTGATGGATAAGTTGATCTTTTAGACCCGCAATGCACAACATCATGATTGGTCTTTTCTAGGGCTGCTAACACATATTTGTATCCCACTAATATAAAGAAGTCCCATGTAGAATTTCTTAAGAAGTTGTTTAAACTTGATGAGAAATGAGCAATCAATGGAGAGACTTTAGATGATGATTTACCATTGGGAATTGGAAAGAAACGAGAAGACTGCATAAGTTAAGGGAGCTAATTCCACAGAGGTCCCTTTGAAGACACTAAAGAAAGTACTATGTCGAAGGCATACCAATGGAGAATTTAATTCAGTGCCTAGATAGTTGACCATGACATGGATCATATTATTCTTGATTTGAGTTTTGACAATAACATCTTACCAAAGAAAACCTGGGAATTGATGGGAAAGCCTATGTTGGTGTGGTCACATACCCAATTGTATCTTGTCAATCAATATTGAATATTCCCAATTGGAAGGTTGGCAAATATAGAGGCGAACATCAATAGGGTGAAAAGTGTGGTGGAATTCAAGGTTATTATAATTTTCAATGACAATGACCCTTACCGAACCTTACTTGGTATCAACTAGGCATTCAATAAACAAGTTATTATCAATTTGAAAAATTGGCAAATGGTTTTTGAAATCAGATACTTATGGGCCATTGTGCCATTGCACTTTAAACAAGTGGATCAAATTGTCGATTCGGTGAGAGAGGATATCGACATAGTCAACCTCAACAATATTTATAACATTATAGCTCGATGTGATGACTATGTCAACCCAAATTCCAATGGTGCATTAAGCTAGAGAATCATTAAATCATGTTTGTCAGACTTAAGTGAGGAGTTGGAGAATTACCAGCAACACCTCAATGAGGTTTCCATCCATGGTGTGCTTGAGTTACTATGTAGGTGATGTCGATTGGTACAAAAGTAAGGGACCCCCTCAATTTCATGGGTTGACAAACATAATGAATTTTGTGAAAGATTTTGAAATATAGGTGCTAGATCTATTAAGGTTTCCTATACTCAACATTTTTCTTAAGGCTACTCTCATGTGTTGATGGAAAACACATAAGGGATGCATCAAGACATGGCAATAATGTGAAAATCTCCTATAGGTAAGGTTTGGGTTAGAATTTGGAAATATGCAAAATGTTAGACCAAGATTCCCCCATCGCTCACTTGGAGAAGTGCATCGTAGAATGGAAGGAGGAGAGTATTCCAAAGATGGAGTGGGTGCACCATTTTATCCACACATTATATGTCATACACAAGAATTAATATACAGAGTTGGAGCGACGAAGACGAGGCACAATAGATTGGGCAGAGATGGAAGAAATTTGTGTCTTAAATTTTTAGTTTGAATCAGGATACATACTTATAGACAAGGCTCTCCAATATAGTAAAGAAAATATCTCCATGCCAAAACTAGAGTCAATGGTAATAGAGGTACCACTATATGAATTTCATCGAAACTACCAAACTACTAAGGAATTAGAAGAGTGATATGTGGTGGTAGAGCATGTTGATGATGATGAGGATCCTCGAGATATCAATTTTCCAAATCCTATGGGAAAAATAAAGGTGAATAGACTAGAGTTAGACTCCAGTGCATCAAATTATACCAAACCTATTAAGATGCATAATGTAAACATCAATAGTAAATATAACCCCAAGTTCACAATAATAAGGGACTACTAGGATGAATCCACTATGGATAATACCTCAAAATTGTTGCGTGAATGTCAATTTTTTTCTAAACACTTTTGCAAAGATGAAGAGAATCATGGGAAAGTTAGGAGAGATGAAGATCACTTTGAATCCAACCGTAAAACCAATCCATTAGAGACCCTATTTCCTTACTATTATATATAATCAGAAGGTGAGGGGGGAACTTGATAGGATGTTGAAATAAGGTATTATTAAACCCATTGAAAAATAAAAATGGATTAGACCCCATGGTTGTACAGTTGAAAAATACATGTTAAATTTAGATATGTGTTGACCTAAAGAAGTTGAATTACACTTGTGTACATGATCTATTCCCAACCTTGTTTATAGATGATGTTTTAGAGAACGTCAGAGGACAAAAAGACTATTCATTTATAGATGGTTCCCAGTATATCACCAAATCACAATTGCGAAGGAAGACTGGCACAAGACCATGTTTGTGATAGAGTGGGGATCATTTCAATATATTTTCATGTCATTTGGATTGAATAATGCACCTATTGTATTCACGTGTGTGGTAGTGGAAACATTTAGGAATTTATTCACAAGATTTTGGAGGTGTGCCATGATTTTTGGAATGTGTTTAGCCTTCTAATGAAGCATGTTGAAGTTCTCTGATTAATGTTGGATCAATGTATATAGATGCATATTTCCCTTAATTTGAAGAAGTGTATTTTTTGTTCACCAATGGGATTTTTTCTTAAGCATGTAGTTTGTAAGTAAGGACCACTTATACACCCCATGAAGATTGTAATGATAATAAACCTACCCCCTCCAATTCCAATATGTAGCTTGGTGAAACACTAGGGAATATCGGGTATTACAGGAAGCTTATGCGAGGCTCTGCCTAGATTACTACGTCGTTGGAGAGGTTAATGAAGAAGGACATCAAATTCAAGTGGACCAAGGAATGTCAGTGGGCTATAGACACACTCAAATAAAATTTGGTACCATCACCAATATTAGTGTTCCTATACTAAAGCAAGGAGTTCCATGTCCATGTATATGCCTTAACAATAGCATTAGGAATCATACAAACATAGCTTATGGAAGCAGAAGTAGGCCATCCAATTTCATTCACCATTAAAAAATTTATATGATAGATTGCAACTATAATATTATGAAGCACGAGAGTTTGGAAATGGTCCATGCACTTCAAAATTTCAAGAACTATCTGTTGGGATCCCACTTTAAGCTCTACACTCACCATTTTGCGCTAAAGTATCTTTCCAATAAGTTAATGTTGGGGGGGGGGGATATGTAGATGGTTGTTATGATCCCAAGAATATGATTTTCACAGGGGCTTCACTCAATGAATCTCTCACATATCATGTGCTTTCATGGCATATTAAACAATACCCGTAATTTGACTACATATTGAAAAATACCACCAAAAACTCACATTATTTAACCGCCTACTAATATGAACCCAATACACCTTCCTAATTTAGAAAACCCCTACTTTCAATATATATTGTAGGTATCCATTTTTTTAGTCACATTTTTTAAACCCCTTTATATTTTTTCATTAAATTTGAGCTCCATTATTTAAACCTGCTAATATTATAAACTTTTACCCCCTATATATCTCCCAATATATTATGTCATTTTTTTCCTCAATATATATCGCCCAATATGAATTCACGTGGTATGATATTGCTCCCACAATGAAGACCCCGTGATGATTTGAAGGTTATTGTTAAGCCTAGTGAGATAAATGTTGAACTTAACCATTTGTCATGAATAAGTTCAAGTGAGGAGGTGGGTTGTTTCAATGATAACTTACTAGACATCTAGTTGTTTCACAAAATCACATGCATATGGTAGATGATCACATTCTTGAAATTTTCAAATTTATCACCACTAAAATGGCACCACAGGAGTATATAATAGCACAAAAGAAACAAATAGTTGTAAAAGTTACAAATTATCAGCTCATTGTTGGGTGTTTATAAAAATTAGGAGTAGATTCAATACTTTGACGATGTGTACTAAAGCATGAGATTCCTACCATATTGGAAAAAACACTTGAAGGCCTAGCTGGAGGACAATACGTAGGAAAGGAAACCATACAAAACATTTTATTTGTTGCCTTATGGTGGCTGACTATTCACTAGGATTTGAAGTCATTTTCTCATAGTTGTGATGTATGTCAAAGAGTAGGAATACCTTCACAGTGAGACGATATGCCACTCAACCCACATTTGACCTTGCAACCATTTAAAAATAGGGTCTTCGACTCCATAGGGTTAATTAATCCACTAGAAATGAATAGAGCATGTAGGTACACATCACCATGACATATTACTTAACTAATGGGCCAAAGTAGCAATGGTCAAGGATTGTAGTGAAGAGTCTATTGCCAATTTTTTTTTTGAGAATGTTGTTATGCATTTTGGATGCTTGAAGATATTGATGAAAAATAAAGGAACCCACTTTTTGAACCAAAGCATTGTGTATTTAATAGAGGAGTTCCATATCTATCATCAGAAGAGTACATCTTATCATTTTTAAGTGAATGGCATTGTGGAGGCCTTTAAAAAAATCTTGGAGACCATGCTGACCAAAATTTGTAATGCCAATAGGGATGATTGGGACTTGGGAATTCCCATTATTTTATTGGCATACCAGACCATGTCGAAGAAGCTTACCGGGAAAACACATTTGTGGCTATTCTATGGGAAAGAAGTGATTATGTCGATGGAGTTTATAGTAAAAAGTCTATGTATTGTTGTGGTTACAAGGCTAGAATATTCCATTGGAGTCAAGAAAATATGGTGGAACTACTGTAGCTAGAGGAGGATTATTTTACAACGGAATTTTAGTAGGGTGTACAAAAACTCAGAGAGAAGGCCTAGCATAATCACAATATTAAACAAAACAATTCCAAGTTGGTGACTTAGTCTTGATGTACGATAACAAGTTTTTGAAGCACCCTGGGAATTTACAAATACATTGGTTGGGACCTTACATTATTTTCTATGTCCCAAAATAAACGACAGTTCAATTAGAAAGGTTGAGTAGTGAGCCTCTTTATGGACTTGTAAATGATATTAGGATGAAATGGTACATAGATATCCACTTTTCAACTAAAGATTAAAAAAAATTAGATATAACACTATCTATGGTTGTAGGTGCATGTTGCATACTAAAAATCGTGATGAAGCAATATTACAGACCTGGTGAAGATAACCCCTCTTGTCATAGTAAGAAACTTTCACACTATGAACTAGATCAATGCACAGTAAGAGACCAATAGTCGATGAAGCACACAATGTTGATAAGAGATTGGGAAAGTGGAATATAGTGGGTTACTTCTACAATATTGGAGAATGGAAAAGTCCAAAAATCAACACTAGAAAAAGCATGCACTCCTCATGTGGAATGGGCACTGTGTAACTGTATGACACAAAATGTAATAAATTTAATTAGAGACAAATATTATCCAAATAAGTAGCTTTGTCAGAACAAACTGCTGACATGAATTCCACCCTAGCTTGAACCATGAACAATGTTCCCACCCAGAGATTTGTCACGTGTGAAGTTGAACAGAGTGATGGTGGAGCATGGGCATGATCTCTTGATATTTAATGCAGTTGGAAACACATTCCAAACATGTAAGTCATAAGTATTTCTTTGATTTTTATTTCAATCTCCTACATTTTTCAAGTGTAGAGACCCGATTAAGAGCAGAGGGTCGAACCAGTACTAATAGTTGAAAGTGTACCAGAATTTAATTTGAAAATTATAGAGCTCATTCCATCTCCAAGGTAGTTTCATAATAGCATCCTCACCATCCTTAAAAAAGGTTTAATCTAAGACAGCTAGTATCGTACCTACTCCCCAAGTCACAACTAAGACGAAGATCTTTGTTCCAAAGGTCTCAGTCCTAAAAGAACTAAAATAAAATGTAGACTTCCATTATGGATGGTTATTGATTTTAATTACTCTATCTGCATGGAAACTGCCAAAAGGTATTGAATTCCCTGACCCCAATAAGAAAAAAATCATCGCACCAAGGTTTGGATTTTTATGGTATCCCAATGTTAAAGCACAACATCAAAATAATATTTTTTTTTTTTTTTTTTTCATGTTTGGATAGAATCCATTATTGGACATTGGATTCAACACTCCCTATGTGTTTTGTGACATGGACTAACTACCTCTTTCGGATCCTAACTCTGGTGATTGTAGCGAAGACTACCAGTGTGTCTCCAAGTGTTGTTGCTACTACAACAACCTCCAAAATTTTGTCTTGCACCATATTTTGGAGCCTACCTTGGTCTTGTATATTATCTTTGCAATTGTTTAATTCCTTTCCATTTGGTTTCTCTAAGTGTTTTTCTCCCTTTTGCAAGAAAATCAAAATGTAGTATTTTTGTATGTTAAGTGTTGCACAATGTATATAAGCCTATTTTACTGGTTTCAAGGGGTTATATTTATGTGAATGAGTTTATATTACCATGTAAACATATGTCACACTCATTCCCAAAGTTGTAAGCATTATCACACAAGTGTCGTCGTGGTTGTCGCAACGTGTATCTTTAGTGTCGCACTTGTTGTAAGTTGCTGCAAAGGTTTCTGCACTAAGGGAAGTATGTATTTATGTGTTCTGGACGATCTATTTTTTTCATCAAGTTCTCTAAGTGTGCGATCTTAGTAAAGTCTTATCACTATTCACATCAGCTTCATCGATCGAATACTTAGTCAAATTTCAGAAACTTTCAAGTCATCTAGCCTCATCTAGACTTCCTAAACTATGCATTGTGCAGTCACAACCCTCAATATGTAACCCTTCCACTTGACACTACATAATGCGTAGTTCCTGTCTCCTAGGAATGTGATCTACACAGTCTTAGTTTCCAAGCTCAAACCTTGACCTCTAAAATTATGCAATTCAGTTGTCCAGCCTGGCCCCAATTGTGAACTGCTCAGTATCTGAGCTCAAGTCCAACCCCTGAGCTCCCGAGCTACACAATTTCACAATCACCAAGTCTTATCTGCTTTCCAAAATTGTGCAGTTGGCCGAAACAATGCAAAACCCCTTAGCCTGGCTAGTTGAGTCCCAAAACTGCGCAATTTGCCTACCCAGTCCAAATTGAACTACACATTGCATAATCTCAAGGCTCAAGCTTCACCCCTGACTTCCTGAGCTATGCAATTGCACAGTCATTGAGCCCCTCCCTCAACCTATCACCTAGTTCTGGATCAGTCAATGAATCAACATGCAACATATTAGACTAGGGGTTTATCAAATTGATGTTGTCTTGTATGGTTGAATTGTAGATGCAGGTACTCTATCATATCATGAGAAGATGATGAAGAAGGGAACATGCTAGAAGAAATCTTTGTAGATGATTATGCAAGTTGATCAAGCATGAGAAAGAAAAGAGACAAAAGTTTGAGACCAAGTGTCAAGACTTTAAATCATTGAAGACTCCTTACCTTCAAGCCATATGGAGGTAGACAAAAGAGCATACTCAAGAAGAAACTTAAGGAGCATCAAGAATGTCTTAACATTGCTATGTCATAATGTAGTCCATGTCAACAATGTCATGTCATGTCATGAGTCATCATATTCCACATCATTATTGTGGATGATGTAATTATCTACTCAAAATGTATTGTAAAGTGGAAGTCCAAAGGACACATACAAAATATGAAGAGTCATGTAAAGTCAAAAAGTCATAGGAAGTCAAATTGTCACGAGGGTAGTCAAAGAATCACAAGGGAGGTGAAGAATCATCCGATTAGTTACATATACACTCTCATTGAATGAGTAAAGGATTTTTCACCTTGGATCCTCCTGCAAGGCATTAGATAGGCATGCTAGTTCTTTTGAGGAGCAAGTGGTGGCTTCAATGCTCCACTATTGGAGCTAGTGGTGTTCAATGCATAGATATGTCTTGGGACTTTTAATTAATATGTGAAGCTTTATGGCCAACAAATTCTTCATGCATGGATTATGAATATTTTTAAGACTATTATGTGAATGTTTATGATTCATGTTTTCTTTCACCTGTACTAAATTAGTTGAACTATTTTGATTATTCTAATGTTTATCATATTGAGGATGTGTTGTATTGGTTGCAATGATCGTCGCATATTTATGGACTATTCCACTGGATGTTAGACAAATCCTTTTTTTTCATGTGTGTCTCTGCTAGGGTGGTACTATTACCTCTCTTTTAGAGGATCACTTTCTCCTTCCATCCGCAGTAGAAGAACCTTGACACACCTACAACCGGACACTCACCAGGCACACTTACTTCCTTTCTGAAGGCACATATGTTATCCTCTCTCTTGATGATAGTTAGAGATAAGGACAACATTTCAGAAATATACAAGCGGGCCATATTACAGATGAGGCTCCTATCCCGAACAATGTGAGGTCTAATTGGGACCACATGTCAGGGAGATCCCTTGAATTTTGGTGGGTCCAACACTGTCAACACTTATCAACAATGGCTAGAAAAAATTATTATAGCAACAATAACCATCTAATGATTTGAGCATTGACATCAGGTTTATTCATCAAGTACCTAATGACTACATGATTAGCATGAACAAAAACTTCACATCCAATAACGTAGTGCCCAAATATATTCAAAGAGTGCAAAACATACAAAAGATATCTTTTATTCATTATGTAATTTAGTTAAGCCTTGGCCAATTTTTTACTAATGAAATAGATGACATAAGGAAATTTACCTTCGAGCTACCCCAATTCTACACCCACTCCTTTGTTTAATGCATCTATGTGAATGTGGAAGGGCAAGGCCCAATTTGGGCCCTTAAGAACTAGTGATGTTCTCAATTTGAATTTGATCTGCTCAAAATCGTTTTGACATAGGCTCGTCCAATGAAAATCTGAGTCTTTTGTTAGTAAGCCAAACAAATGTGAAGAATTTTGTTGAAATCTTTAATAAATATCTTATAGTACCCATGAAGTCCTAAACATATCCTAACATCTTTCTATCTTTGTGGGATAGGAACTCTTCTAATAATATCAATTTTATTAGGATCAACCTACATTCCATCCTTAGAGAGGAAGTGGCCTCGAACAATTCCTACATTCATTAAAAAATGTCACTTTTTCAGGGTGTAAGGAAATATTCATTTCTATGCATCTTTTCAAAACCTTGCATAAGTTAGAGAGATCTTCTTGGAAAGAATCACCAGAAGGTGTGAAGTCATCCATATAAATCTTGACTGAGTCATGTATAAGATCATAAAAATACTCAATATCTCCCTTTGGAAGGTGGCAAGGGAATTTCACAACCCGAATGTAGGGACCCTATAAGAAAAGTTCCCCATGGGAAGGTGAAAGTGGTCTTATTCTGGTCTTCAAGACTAATTTGAATCATATTGTGCCTTCTTTACCCATCCATAAATGAAAAGAACTTCTTTCTTGCAAGAGCATCCAAAACTTGGTTAATATAAGGTAAAGGAAAGTTATCCTTCTTGGTGGCCTTATTAAGTTCTATGTAATCAATGAAAACTCTCCATATCCCATTCTTCTTGGGCACAATTACTAAAGGTGAAACCTACTCATTGTCTAGAATTGGATAGATAAAACCCACATCTAATAATTTATGCAATTCCTCTTTTACAATATGCTTAAGTGCAAGGTTCATTCTTATTTGAGGTTGGTGAAAACGTTTGTGGTATTCCTTAATGTATATATCATGAGTATAGGAAGAGGGGTGAAATATTTTCATCCCTTTGTAATCCGAAGAAAAAGCATCAAGATTCTACCTTAAAATAGTGAGCATAGTTCTTCCCGGTCAGTTGAAGGAAAAGGGTAGATTTTTAGAGTTTTAGAGGGGTTGATTTCTACAATTTTTACATTACTTTGATCAGAACCAATAGTGATTAAATCTTCTCATGATCTATCTTCAACCTATCCTAAATATTCTTCGCTTAGACCATCAATTTGCATGGCAGTAGGATACTTATTTTGCAAAAACATTTCAATCATAGTCATCAAAAAATTGCCTCCTACCAATAGTGGATTTTAATGTACAAATTGAGTAGGGTGATGATTGATAAAGTGATTCTTCTTCTTTCTCTTCTTTCCACATAGGAAAATAATACTCAATAAGGGGTTGAGAATTGGGATATAATACAAGCTATTTTGTTAGCTTCCGATTTGTAATTGTCATGTTTCAAACTCTACAACTGATATAAGAATCATCAGTAGCTAACCAAGGTCTTCCTAGGATAAGAGGATAGCCATTGAACTTGGATTTGGGTTGGAAGAAAAGGAAATCAGTGGGGTATTCCCAAGAATCAATGGAAACCATGACATCCTCAATAATGCCTTGTGGTGCTAATGTGGATCTGTCTACAACTTGCAGTACTGCATTGGTTTTCCTTAAGGCTCCTTGGAGATTAAGCTTGAGCATGGGCTCTTTGGTCATTACATTGATTGCAACCTCGAAGTCAATGAGGGTATTAGGGACTACAACTTTGTTAATGTGTACATCTACTACCATGCTACCAGGATCCAAATACTTTGAGATGATGGCATTCCTAACCATTAGATCAGCTAGTTGCCCAATGACATTGATAGTAGGGGAATATTTCCTTCTCCTTTAGCATCTTAAGACATTCCTCTTTTACAATTTTTTTATGTATGTTAACATACTTGATGGCCTATAGGAGGGTAATTTCAACACACAAATTTTTCAGTTCTCTCAAAAGTTCAGCTGCTTCTAGAGTGTGTGCTTTAGGATGGATCAAAATTTCAAGATAGGGAGTTTCGTTGGCTTGAGGAGTGATTTATTCCTTATATTCATCAAAATTTTCCACTAGAAAAGTTGGGTGAGCATTAGGAAGTACCTTCCCAAACCTGAGGTTTATTTCTTGGATTTCTAAAGCATAGGTAGGATAATATGTCTCTCCATTATAGACTTGTTGGGCTTGCTTGTTGTTGCGGTTCAAAATTTTTTTAGGTTGTTTAGGTGGATTTTTTTGGGTAGATATGATTGAGGAGGAGGATGAATTGGGGAAAGTGGTTTGGATGCCTAAGACCTCCATCCTGATGATGGATTACCCCATTAAGGAGGTTGGTGTTGGTATGACTAAAAAGGGGAAATGACAAGTTGAGGAGGATAGGACCAAGGAGTAGGCATTGGTTAAGGTGAGTTGTTAGGTGGATAAAAATATTTAAATGGTGCATTATAACTTGTATTGAAAGAGGAAGGATAGTTTATACCTTGCTGATATGGTCTAGCTCCATGTGGCCTTTTCTAGTTAACAAAGAAAAGTTGATCCATGCCTCCTTCCTCTCCTTGATACATTGCTTTCACACTTGGAAGAGATGGAAAATTATCACTTGAATGGTTCTCCTCACACACAAATCATATATATGTAAAATTGAATGGACACTCATTTCTAAGGTGTCTCTTGGTGCATCTAGGGAAAAATATGGCTAATGCCCTTTCTACCTCCTCTTGTGTTTTTTTAGTCTGTTATATGTCCATCTATAGGGAAAAATAATGTAATATTTCACTTTTAAAATCTTCCAACATACCTCCTATTTTATTATTAAAGACTGAAGTAGAAGACGAAGGACTTACCAAAGCTTGGTTGGATATACCTCTTTTTCTTGCATTTATATAGTGGGTTTTTAACACTATTTTGATTTCTTCATAATTGAGCTGATAAATATCTCCATTGGCCAACATATTAAGGGTCTCCATCAACTCTTATCTGACCCCCCGGAGGAAGAGTAGCTTCAATGAATCTGAATCAAGGGTGCAGTTATCCCTCATGTAGGTCAATTAAAATATTTCTTCAAAGTCTTCTACTGATTCATCTAGCCCTTGGTCCATTTTGAAAATTTCCTCCCTTGTATCTCTTGCTTTGCAATAGTCCATGTATTTGGTGTTGAATTCTTGTTTCATGTGGGATCTTTTAGTAATGTTTCCCCCTTCTAAACTCATCAACCAGTGCAACGCTACATCCTTGAATGTAGAAGGAAACAATTTGAGCGTCTTCTCATTAGATGTATAATCATACGTCCTACAGACTACAATGAATTGAGACATAAAGGTGTCAAGGTCATCAGAATCCATTCCATGGAAGTGTGGAAGAGCAATGGGGATGGTATTTTTCATTTTAGATTCCCTATTTGTCTCCATGATATGAAAGACTTCAGGATATATATTTCCAACCATATTTTGAGTAGGTGATGGAGGTTCTTCTCCTCCTATAGTATCCTAAAAAATATTTGGTTTCTTACATAAAAATGCACCTATATCCCCTATAGATAGAGCAGGAGGCCCATAGTCACCAAAACGTGAAGGTTGATTGTTTGTAGGAGTGGGGGTTTAGGTAAAAAAAATTATGAGTTATCCCTAGCTCTACAAGGCATGAAATAAATGATATTTTTGTATTTTGTTTTATAAATTAGAATGTTGGTGCACAACTTTTGTGTTTTTTTAACAAAATGAAATGAAAATGAATCAAATTAGAGTAGAAGATAGTACCTACTTTGACACCTCCCAAGAAATGACGCCAAAATGTGATGGCCCTTAGAATTACAACAAGAATGTTGGAAATCCTGAGGGAATCATCTTTAATTATAAACCTAGTGTTCATACAAGCTTAAGAGGTATCAATACTATATGTATAGTAGGAAACATATTCTACTTAGGTTTATTTGATGCAACTAAAGAGAAGTTAAAATGCACATAGACCACTAGGCTACAAAATTTTCTTAGAAGATTCAATGAATAGTAAATAAATCTATTCTAACTTGAAGGAAAGGAAACAACTGAAAGGAATATTCTTCTATTGCATAAATGACAAAAGGTAAACTCTAATCTAATTGTAGGAAGGTAAATGACAAGAAGTAATGCTACTCTATTTTGCAAAAAGTAAATCGATGCCACAACAAGAAAGTAATGATTGAAATAAACATACGCTAATTGAAAGAAAGAAAAGAAAACACTTCAACAATGTTGGAGGAAAATCAATCCTACTCTATGGTGCATGATAAATCGATTCTGTAGGTAAGAGAAGACAAACAAACAACAAACCCTAATTCCAGGAAGAAAGTTACAACTACTAGGGTAAAATTCCTAAGGGGTCGATGAACCTCTAAAATCCATCTCTAGGGTCTAATGGACGTTGTAAAGTGCTAAGGAATGATAGACAAGCTTCTAGTGAAAATCCCATGATGTTCTAAGGTAATTTGCATATTCTATAGGATGGCCCTATTTTGCTATCGAAACATCTAAGAGAAAGTTTATGAGGTTTAGATGTGGTTTGAAGAATGGAGAAGGTGGAGGAAGGTTATGGAAGGGAAAATAGGTCCTTTACAAGCTAAAATATACCCAATAGATTAACGCATATGAGGAAGAGGTGAAACTAGGGGTTTCCTATAGCTCAGTTACACGGAATTTAGCTCATTGGTAGTTCATAGAGATGTGAAATAGTGGGCAGAAAGATGATGATGTGAGTGAAATAAATGCATAAAAAAGACACTAATTTTTCCTATGAAACAATGCCATCTATCTGAAAGAAAAGTGCATGGTTAACTAATAAAAGGAAGGTGCATAAACAACTAATAAACTACTAATGTGCTAAAAATTAAATTTATGGAAAGGATGAATTGAAATTAAAGTACATATTACTATTAAATAAAATAAATTATTTTTTTGTTTATCATAACTAAGCATATCAACAAACTTAGAAAAAAGATATCTTATAAACGCTACAAAGACAATATTTTTTCATAGATAAGATTTGCAGAGAAAATAACTAAACTAAATGCAAGGAACGGAAATGTACAAGAAGAGTGCTTGAGCACTTGGGTTGGGTGCTAACCCAAGGAGACTTAGGTCCCTTAGAAGAAAAATAGACTAAGAAAAAAAGAGTGATTTTCATTCATCTTCAAAAGTGTTCGTACATGAAACATGGCAAATTGAAATAATAGGTAGAAGCATTTCTCTAACGTTAATTATCTTCCTCCAGATTTTTTGAATCTCTATTAGGCTACTAAGCCCCATATTTATATAAAAAGTTCTTGATGGGTAGCCTCCTTGAATTAAGGACAACTTCCATCCAAAATCCCTAAAAATGTGGATATGGTTCCTTGGTGTCCTCGTATCCATAGGGAGGTAGTTGAATATACTTGAGCTAGCCAATTTGTGATTAATATGTAGCAAGGGAGAAACCCCATAATCTTCTCCTAGTGGAATCCTACCTAATTTGCATAAGACATCCTTAATATCCTTCACACTTAATTCATTAGGCACACAAGATATATCAATTATTTCTTAACCCCACTAAGGACATATTAAAGTCCAAAAATGCATTATCAAGTGCAAAAGGAAAGGCTAAATATGAAAAAGGATGGTCATATGGGCCTTAAATGATACCTATCTGGGAGGCCCATCAAGCTAAAAGAAGACCAAACAACATATGCATCCTAAACCAAGCAAAGAAAAATAAAATTGCAGCCAATCAAAATATATTTAGGGAAAACAAACAAGGGAAGGGTAAGAAGGAAAATGTCCTATTGAGTTCCATGTGTTCAAGGGGAGCAACACCAAACAAACAAATAACCCTTTTCAATTGATGTCAAAGGGGGAGACAAAGAAAGTGGAGCACGGACACATGGAGAGCATGAGTATTGACATCAATGATAAAGGGGGAGATTATTGGATGAAGATTGTCATTGGTATCAAAGGGTGAATGGGTCATTGATGAGTTGGAACTAACCCTATGATGCCCCTACATTTGTTTTTCGATATGAAAATAGTTGTGATTTTTGATGCATGAACATTTCCACTTGGTTTCCCTCAACATGTCATTTCATTTAATAGGTTTCATGCATCATGTGTCCTTTTGGTTGAAGAAATATTCAATTTTGAAATTTATTTAAAATTTGCCCCAAATCGAATGGATTTGACCCCATGTAAAATGCATAACAGAAATAGGTTCAATTTGGTCCAAACCATTATTAAATCATCTTCAAGTTGGATCCAATAATAGATTTTTTTTAAAGGGAAAATTGTATGTTTTCAGGTTCAAACAAACCTTAAAATAGGCCTCCCTCTAAAGTAAATAAATAACCTAGCTATGGGAGTCTAAAGTAACCAAATTCAAAGCATTTGTTCAAGGAAGAAAACAATATAAACTCACTGGAGTAGACCAAATCTAGAAGGAAGTGAAAGTTGGTGATAAGAAGGGTAGAGGCAAAATTTGAAGAGGTCAATTTTGTTTTTGGACATTATAAATATACCAAAATATTTGTTGTGTGAGTGTTTGAAGGAGGCCAAGTTCTGCCTTGAAGTAAACATGATCAGGCATAAATGTAATCTTGCTTCAGGTCTGCATTTAGCCCCTTGTTGCAAGGTAAAGTCACTAAAGTTGCTGACTACAGGGACTAATACAAAGAAGCTTATTTGAGGTTGAAAAAGGACTAAGCTAAGGAAGATTGTTGAAGGATAATATGAAACAAATTTGGGCAAGTAGATTTGATTAAGGAGTTGACGTCTGATTTGGAGCAGGTTTGAAGGAAAATTTGAAGATGACTTGTTGAATGTTTGAACCAAACCATACACAAGTTGGAGCTTAAGCCTCATGGGGTTGTAGACTCCTTTTTATTGGTGCAAGAAAACCCAAGGGAGTTGGTGCTTCCTATCATTTGCAGTTGACAATATCCTAGGGGGTTGCAACCTCCTTTGGGTTGGTGCTCATAAATTTTGGATATTTTTATCTCCATATGTATATGTTATTAATTATGTTTTTAACAATATATTCTCATTATTGAGTTTCCATATATATTTGATGTACACTTGTTGATGATAACTTGCATGCTAGTTTATTAACTGTTAACAAAGTAAAATGTTCTAAAGATGCTCAATACTAATTCACCTCCTCCTCTCAGTATTGTTGATATTTCCAACAAAGACTACTCCAATATTAGGTTAGCTTAAACCGTAATTAAGAAAAAAATCAATTGGTTTAATGGCATGTCTATATATCTTGCCATGTCACAACCACATCATTTAACATCAATTGACCTATATCTACCACCTGTCATATGCGTCCACATCATATGTTGATCCAAGTATGTTGGCTTAAAGGGGCTTGAACCAGGCTTGGAGTTAATTAGCCAAACAAATCCCTACACCACTGGCCCTTTCGGCATCAGCCCACGGTGTGCAGACTGAAGTCTCACCCGAAGCAGTATGGGGGGATGTTGGAACCAAGTTTCCTCACCCTTGAGATGTCTGAGGGGTTGATTTAGTCCAACTGTGAATACCTTCGCATAGGTCACTTTGCACACTATCCTGACCTATGATACCTTCACGATCTGTTATAACTGGCTTCGTGTAGCCCTCACCAGGGGCTAAGGTGCTTTTGCACTGCTATGGCAGTGATCTGTGCTATTTCCCCAAATTACACTGCATATCATTCTTATCCTCTTATAGATGTTAGTTAAATTCACGTGAATAGATACTATATCTCACATTTACTTAATCAACATAATCATATATGTTCACGCATCATATAAACAGTAGAAACGTAATTTATACCCAATACATTTAATGCAAAAAATAGTAAATGAATACACAGGAATGGTATAAAACATCTCTTTATTAATGATTCAACAATTACAGACTCAACCTGCCCTGTGCACTCAACTACAGGGGTCTGTGCACTCAACTGCGGACTACTAGGCCTCTGCACACTCAGCTGCAGATCCTTATCCTACTTTACGACCCAAAGGCTCGACTCTACACTTAGATCTTCTACTATCCTTCTATTCCATCCTTAGATCCTTCTACTACTAATTGATTTACAACTTAGAGCCTCACTCTATTTATACAATCCCATGGTCAGCGGACCATGGATAGATCTCTAAAGCTGACATTACATTAAAAAATTGAGGGCAGACAACCCTATGACTCATGTACAAACTTCATGCTCTGCGCCCCCAAAATGTGGAGTCTTTACATCGAATTTACATCTTTTGACCAAAATCTAGGATCTTAGCCCCAAAAATTCCCTTGGGGGATCCCGTGCCCGACGGGCCCCCAACACAAACATCATGATTCGCCCTTGAGTCACTCTATTAGTGCGGAGATATTCACATGGAGACCTCCCAACTCTGCCTCGATTGCTGCAAGATCGGCAATGCACTAAGCAACTGCCTGTTGTACCTTCCAGATGCACTATTCCAAGACTACTGTAGCTGAACTGCTGCCCTGCACATGTTCCTACATTCCCTGCATCTGCGCGAGCTTGGCTTCAATTGAGGTTGTAATGATGAACACCTCATCGATCCATGGTTGTACGTGCACCTTCAAGACAACTTCCTTATGCCGCGCAACATTTACCTACTCCTTGAGCGCTTTTGCCTGCTGCATGTGCGCGAGCCTCTACGTAAGTGCCACCATCTGCGTGGTCCCTTTTATGTCATCATACTATTGCTGCAACTCGCATGCCTCTATTTCCAGGCAGTGTATATTCGGGTCCTCTTGCAGAGTGGTGAGGACTTCGAATGATTATTCAAAAATTTTGGTGCAGTCCTTCACTGCACTGCTGATCTCTAATATTCCTGTTGTAATGGCACTAGCGCGCTTCTCTTTCATCTCTAGTGGAGTTGAAGGCAACGCTTTCAATTTTAACTCAGCTATCTGAAGGTTCAGCTCCAACTGAACCTTAGCCATGTCTTCTTTCACCTCGCGCACCCCTGCTGCTAATCTCCGAATGTGGGCCTCTGCTAGTGCCTATACTGGGATAGCCAACTCAGGGAACATCTGGCAGGCTTCCTCAACCACCTGCACTATCTTCCTATTCTGTGTGACAACCTCATTGCACTACAGGCTCATTTGTTCCATATTAATCCATTGCTCGTCACCTAGAGCACACCATTCTCCCTAGCCCATAGTTTGGCAGTCACTCTATCCTTCAGAACATAGAGCGTCTCTCACGGGAGCACATCCATGTTTATCCCAACTCCCTTTAGCGCACTGACCATAGGCCTGTTGGCCTCATTTTTTGTAACCAGTTCCCCTTCTGGCAGCACTATAGTGTTGGTTGTGTGGGCGCGGAATGTTTCCTCAGTCACGACCATACCTACTGCAAGGCTAGTCGATAGAGTACCAACCTAAGGAGTGCACACTTGCAACTCCTATATCTGTGTCTGGAGGGCCCCCTACACCATCTGATTTTCCTCTGCGAACTACTGGAGGGCCTCCATGGTGACGTCGCACACCTTCTCCCCTATATCATGTAGATCAACCTCAGTGAGGGTGATCGGGTTGAAAGAAGTGTTGGAGGCTTTTGACTTCTTCTGCGGCCCCACCTGCTCTCTCTGGCACTGCTTCAGCTGTGTGGACACTATCTATGGGTCTGTGCCACCTTCTTCTGTTTTGGGCTCCTGTTCAGGCAAGGGTGACTTTTGGCCCTTACACTCCTCTGCTGCATGTTGCTATTATGTTGCTACCTTCGCAACGTCATGTGCCTCCTGTGCCTTGGCTTTTGCTGCTTCATTCCTTCTCTTCTCTACCAACTACGCCATCCGTAGTTTTGCCTCCTCCTTTTTCCTTTGTGCAGCAGACTTCTTTGATTCCATTGCAGAGATGGCTGGAGCACGCCACTTTAGTGGCCATGACTCAAACACGATGAATATGACATCATCCATGGCCAGGTAAGGTAAATCATTCCATTTCTTCATGGGGTCCTTGCATGCCCAGATATATACATGATGGAAATTTTCCTTGAACTCCGTGAAGCTCTGTAGACTATTATAGACAGTGGGCGATAATTGAATCTTGTGGTTAATCCCCATTCTGATGTTCATCTCCATGAACACCAAGAATATTTTGCTGTCTCAGATCCTATGCACATCTTTAGTTGCCCACAACGAAGCGTACTTTGCTGCCTCTGGAAGATCCTTAGCAATTGTGGGGAACTGGTTGTCCTCGGGTAATTCCCAAGCCACCATCACTATGGATAGAAGAAGCCACGCATAGTAGAAAGTCTTCCCCTGTTCTTGTGCCTCATGAAAATTCTCTAGGAACTCCTTGCACAAGTACTTTGACCAGTTAAGCTGGACCCCCTCTGCGCACTGACGTGGCAAGTGCAACCACCGGCGCGGGCACCTCATCCGCGTGACACTTCTGCATAACCTTTCCAACCAGTATTTGTGTTGCAACTTTGACCGCATTATTATTAATACTGGAGATTGCATACCCCCTCTTCTTCTTCTTCAGCTTGAATTTTTTCTTCATGGCCTTCGTGATGGCCAGATCGTTACTCTTACCCTTCGAAATATCTGCTGGGTCCTCCCCGCTTCAAGGGAGTCAGGTAATTTTGTGGATTAGGTGGTCCATGATGGGGATGGGCTCCTCAAACCACAAACACCTATCATGCACTAGGCATAGCAGCTGCCTGATGAAAAAGATAGTCACTGGGGTGTGATGGTAATGCTTCACCCAGAGCAAGTTTAACCACCCTGATTTCTCTACTTCGCACAACCACTTGTGTGGCTCCAACTCTATGACTCCCACCGTTGTATTTTTCTTCATCCGCATTAGCTGCGTAGTTGCTAGATGTGGGAATTTCTCATGGTTTGTGAGATCCCAGTTTTCAAATTTTAAAGTTGGCACCGATCCCAATTGCGCTCCATAAAAAACGATATCATTGGGTAGCAGCAGAGTCTACAGAGAGCTCTTGCTCTCATCTAGGTCCTTGGGCACCTTTGCTTTCCCCTTCCGCGGAGGAACACATGTGGCAAACCTGGTCAGAGGGTCTGCACCCTAGTTTTCTTCCTCCATTTCTTCATCCTCCTCCTCTTCCACCAAGATTTCCTCAAGGTCTTCCTCCTCCTCATCGGCTTCTAAGTTGATCACCTTCCACTTTTCTTCCATGGTTAATTTAGTTCTCAGTGGGTGTCTATGGGACATGTGCATCGGTACCATAGGCTGCTTATCTCTCTTGGGTCTTAGCGTGCGCGGCGATTTAAGGATTTCTACAACTATCTCGACACTTTCTGGGGCGTCTCCTATTGTCATGGCCTGTGCGGCCTCTTTAGCGGTCATCTCTCGATATCCATGGCTTCCTTTGGCGTGGTCATAGTGTTGTTCAACAAATCTCTCAACAGTTCAGGTAGGTGCTCAAATAATGCCTTCGACTTCAATAGATCAAACAAATCAAGGTTCATGAATCTCTGGGTGTGCAATAGCTCAATTCTCAAATGGCCAAGTGTTGTTTGCTGGGCAGCCCTTTGCAATTTATAGCGCCTTTTGAATTTGAATTCGACCGTTCCCCCCAAATCTAGTCCATAATGCTCCCTTGGTGGTAGATTTTCCCAAATCTAACCCATAAAGTTCACCTTAAAAGCCTTCTGTCCACTCCATTTGTTATCAAACCAAGCATCACATCATGAGTAGTGACTATAACGGTCACCTTCTAGCCAACCCGCGTGGCAGTGCAGCTACCCTTGCACTGTGATGGACCCTGTGACACCTCACTACTGTGTGCAGTCCTAATATCGCGCAGCTCTTGGGAAGAGTAATTTATAGTCCCGCACCTCCTTTCAGTTTCCTGAAGTGTTAAGACTATGCTTCCTATAGCTAGGCAGTTGGCCAGGCCACCTGTGTATAGCTTCAAACGACTGACATTTATTTTCCCTAGGAAGAGTTCACTATTTAACTTCTCCAACTATACTGCATTGCCCTCTATGATTTCCTTAATAACATATGTTCCCATCCCATGCAGCGAACTGAGAAGCTCTTGGTGATGGTCCCCAAGTCTGTCAACGTAATCGAGCTCGTCCTGCTTTATGATATGGTCTTTCTATCGAGAAATTCCTTCTTTATTCCTTCCTCAAGCTTCTTGACTTCCACTTCCACCATGCTACTTTTTGCCCTCAACCAAACTCTTTCATTCATGAGTTTTTGGACCCTAAAATCACCCTACTAGATCTCCTCATCGAGTCCCAATCGTTCATTTTCGAGCTCTTCCAACGGTGCAATCCTTTCTTCCAGGGCTCCGCGGTCCATTACCCTTGTGAGTGCGACTATGCGTGGACTAGAGATGATAGACTCCATAGGTATTATGACCTATACTCTATCAACCAACCAAAAAGGCGTCTATCTGAGTATGCACAGGTCCCAACCACTTCGCTGCACATTACATACCTTGTTCAACGCGTTACACATCTTTTCGAATGCTTCCACGTGGATAACCTTCTGTGGGATTGTTCTTCCCACATACTGTCCATCCAAACTTAAGATCCAGCTACACATCTGTCCCCCCCAACATAAGCTTATTGACCATACCTCTTAGTGCGGAGTTCATGTGCATCCGTGTAGTTTATTTTCCATATGTCGGCATCCACCTGGCTAGATGTGTGCGTGGATTATCTTGCCCATTGTATTTATCTGTCAGTCGCACTCTAGGCTTCCTAAATCATGTGCGCATCATTCTCCTGCATTCACACCAGTCCTTAAAGATTCCTTTGTGTGTACCCCACCACCTTGTGGGTGTACTGTGTAGTACCCAATTCAAAGCCTGGAAGCATTGCTTTTCCCACACTTCTCTTTCAATTCTATCCAAGAAGGTATCTACCTCACTTAACCCATCACAAGTAGGTAGATCCCTCATTTCCGTCGATACGCAGTGCAATGATCTTGTCATCATATTACAGCTCAGCATGGTTACCTTGTGTAACTGGTTCTACCATCGCTCTATCTCCTCATCAGAATCTGACATATGGGAGCTTTCGCACTCCCATGAGATTTGTTTGTCCACGGTGGGATTTACCCAATCTTGTCCTCGCATGGTTATTTTGTAGATGCAGTCTAAATCATTGTCATTTTCATAGTCGCACACCGGCTTTGTATGGCATGATCCTTCAGCAGGGTCCAAGGGTATAACTACGCATAGTGACTTCTTTTAAAAAATCATCTTGCGCTTCTTTAGATTAATCACCCCATTCATGTCAGTGTCCTAATCAATTCCTAAGAGCGTGGGGTAGGGATTGCTTTCGTCAACAATCTATATTACTTCAAAGTCTGCTAGCACGCTCACTCCCTCAATATCCATAGTAATTCCTTGCAATTTCCCCATGCGTATTATTTTCTATTGGTTCACCATTCGGAGCTGAATAGGAGACCATTGCAGTATAGGCCTCCCCATGTGCTACCATGTCTGCTTCAGCAGAACATTCGCGTCCTATCCTAAATCCAGAATTACTTGGTCTATCTCATATTCTCCAATTTGCATGGTTAACCTCATTTCTCTCCCCGTCCTCGTCTTATGATTTCCAATCTTCTGAACTACGCACGGTTCTCCTTGCGCGGTCCCAACGCATCTATTAATGAGTTCCTGTAATCCTTTTACAACTTTACTGTCATGTAGTAACTTCATACATGTTTCTAGGAATTTCGTAAGCATAGATGGGCCCATTTTCGGCTCCGGCCTATCTTTGCTTCCTAAGGTAGAGGAATTAGCGAAGCTCTTCTTAGCTTCCATGAAGGTTTCCTTAGCGCGCTCCGAATCAAACTTCGCTTCTTTTTATGTCGCTTTGTGAACCTAAGTACTATCTTCGGGTTGTTTGCCTTTGTCATCTCCCGTCATGATTCCACTTCAGAGCACAATGTTCACATTTGGATCTTCCTTGTGTGGCTCAGACCTCATCATCTGTAGGTTCTGAGTTGGGGGAGGCGGTGGCGCTCCCTTGTCATGTACCCTAGCTATCAACGTAGGACAATATTCTATCTCATGATCAAACAAGGTATAATACAAACATGATGGACGCGTTGGGTTCATACAATCATTGACATAATGTCATAGCCCTCTGCAGTTGTAGCATATCAGCTATCCACGACCTCTTCCAAGTCCTCCTCCACCTCATCCTCATTCGTGCCCCTGAAATCCTGTTCGTGCCACTCTTGCGTTCTGGTCTAGGGGTCGCGTTTCAGCTTGAACTCTGTAGGTGGGAGTTCTATCCATCATTAACTCATAGGTTCTACAAGTGTGCTCATCGTGTCCCATTGACCTACAAATGTTACAGAACAATTGCTGTGAATTTTGTGTATACTTTTGTAACAAATGGCAGTTTTCCATAGTGTTTTTCCCTCCTATTTGACAAATCATGCACCATAAATCAAGCGCTATGCTAGTTCATGCTTGTGCTTCCAGCTTTAATGTCATCGGTCCTCCTCCCGTGAGGTAATTTGCGAACACTGGGAAATGGTCCTTATCATGACCCTAACCCTTGCACTTTATGCACCACACCTCTTCGTGCACTTTCGGGCGAGCTGTCCTATCCTATTTCAGACTCTGTATCTCAAGGCATAAGTTTTTCAACTATGCATGGATCTGCTGAACTCGCAAGTTACGATCCTACATTAGGGTCTCATGCAGCCTCATCATGATCTCTAAGGCCTCTACCTGATTCATTAACTTCTGTTGCGATAGCGCGCTCCTTAAATGTGGCGTTAGCAATGCTACAAGCCATTCTCGGTGCTGTCCATCCATCAGATTCATATTAGCCTCGCAGTTCATACACTTCAACCTCTAATCTAGCTCCCAAGGGGTCTCGCTTGGTAGCATTGTGATCTCTTTGAATCCAATGATTGACTACGCCTCTAACTTCAGCCTACTAAATTCCTTATTTAGTGCAATTTGGATATTTGTGATTCCCACATTCAGATTGTCATTATAATGCTTAATATACCAGGTCAGCGCATGATCTTATAGAGCGCTGACCATCGTCACTTTCTTTATATTATCATCTGTAACTCCATGTGCTTCACATATGGCTCTTATCATGAACCAAAACTGGTCCAAATCCTCATTTCCCACTCCCTTGAAGACAAGCAAGTTTATCGTACTTGCCATATTGACTCGCGGTGGTGGCAAAGGTGGTACAGGTGAAGATGGAGGTGAAGGCAGTGAAGCTGGTGTTGGTGTGGGTGGCGGTGGCATGCACGGAATCCTCTGCCTTATCAAATGGATCGCACTTCATGGAGAGACCTTCGCGAGTTCTTCCTCATCCCCTCGCGTAGGTGAAATCAAAGGGCTATTCTATGGTCCCTTACTTCCTTCATTTCTATAGTTTTTTCCGCTTCGCGTAGCTCCAAACATCAAGGTAATTGAATAAACCTCTTTTCACACAATAGCATTTTAATCCAAGTATTCAAAGACTTTACGTACTTACCTTGCGATCCTTTGAGAAAGTGTCGCTCTGCCTCACTATAGCTAACTGATGTATCTACCATGAATTCAGTAATGATTCCTCCTATAATCCGATCGAGCTAGTGATCGACAACGTGCGTGATCTGATCCTCTGATGCTTCCAATTTGCGCACCAACTCTGGGGTCCACACAATAGGACCGTTAAGCTTATGCCTTCCTTAGCTATCTACTAACTTCGCGATCCACTCGTACATCTCAGTAGGGAAAGATGTGAAAAATATTTTGTGGATCTCCGTGTATAGGTAGTAGTTTAACCACTCTTCTTTTGTCAGTCATGAATTCCTGTTCTCCTGCACCGCAAACTCATGAATCCTCCTGTCCAACCAACCTTCAATTTCCTTCTTAGTTGGATTCCAATGATACAACATCAAACATCTCTATGCAGATTCTAGTCCCATCAACAAAACCATTTTTTGGCTTGAAGGGGCCTGACCTAGGTTCAAAGTTAATTGGCTAAACAAATCCTTACACTGTTGGCCCTTTCAGCATCAGCCCACGGTGTGCGGATTGAAGTCTCACTCGAAGCAGTATGGGGGGATTCTGGAACCAAGTTTCTGTAGCCTTGAGATGTCTGAGGGGTTGATTTAGTCCAACTGTGAATACCTTCATGTAGGTCACTTCGTGCACTACCTTGACCTACGATATTCTTATCTGCATGCTTCTTATCCTTTTTCCTATTTGAGTAGCTTTTCAGTGTCTTATGGGACCTTTCTAGTGATACCTTCGTGATCTGTTATAACCACCTTCGCGTAGCCCTCACCACGGGCTGAGGTGCTTTCGTGCTGCTATGGTAGTGATCTATGCTATTTCCCCAAATTACACTGTGTATCTTACTTATCCTCTTACAGATGTTAGTTAACTTCGCGTAAACAGATACTTTATCTCACATCTACTTAATCAACACAATCATGTATGTTCACGCATCATATAAACAACAGAAATGTAATTTATACCCAATACATTTAATGCAAAAAACAGTGAATGAATAAACAATAATGATATGAAACTTCTCTTTATTAATGCTTCAACAGTTATAGACTCAACCTGCCCTACGCACTAAGCTGCAGGGGTCTGCGCACTCAGGTGCAGACTACTAGGCTTCTGCACACTCAGTTGCAGAGCCTTCTCCTACTCTATGACCCAAAGACTTGACTCTACACTTAGATCTTCCACTATCCTTTTATTCCATCCTTAGATCCTTCTACTACTAACTGATTTACAACTTAGATCCTCGCTCTATTTATACAATCCCATGGTTTGCGAACCATGGTTAGATCTCTAATGTTGACATTACATTACGAAATTGAGGGCGGACAACCCTATGACACATGTACAAACTTCACGCTCTGCGCCCCCAAAATGTGGAGTCTTTACATCGAATTTACAACTTTTGACCAAAATCTGGGCTCTTAGCCCCAAAACTTCCCTTAGGGGATCCCGTGCCCAGCAAAGTCACTCTTCCTCTTCCATGTCTTGTTGACATCAAGTTTTCATCATGGTGATGTCATCCTACCACGTGGATTCCTCTATGTGGTGTCACATGTCACCAAAATAAGGTGCACTTGGCCCACTAATACACCCAAACAACCTACCACATGTCACTTCCTAATAATGCCACATCACCCCACTAAGCCACATGTACCTCCTTATAACAAATCTGGTGAAAATTCCATGTAAATAAAGTTAATAAAGGAAAAATAATAAGCATGGTTATGGGACACTTATTCCAAGTTGAATATTGCGAAAAACATCCGACTGTGGGTGTTCATTTTGTTTATTATGGCTAAGGAAATTAGAAAGGTAATGGAAAAGGCTCTGGAAAGGTATGAGGCATTTATTGGCATTTTATTTATGAAAATAATGGAAATTAGGATAAAAGAAAGGTGAAATGTCACAAGTTGCATGTGAGGAGGAAAATGAAGGAAAATAATGAAAAATGAAGAAAATATAGGCCTCGTTAATAAAAAGGCTTATGAGGATCAGTTGGTACCTTTTGTTAGTTCAGTTTTGGATCTCTCTCTCTATTCTCTCCCTCTCTTACTCTTGGACACTTAGAGTTTTCTTGAAGCACTTCAACATTGGATCAAGAAAAGAAAAGAAGGAAAGAGCAAGAAAATATCAAGGAAGAGCAGGATCAAGTGACTATAGTGGGATTTTTTGCATGTGTGATTTCCTTGCTATATTTGGCATGCGTGGTACATGCATGTGTGTATTTGGTCCTCTTGTTGTCATGGGCATGTGCTTTTCTAGGTGTGAAAGTGTTCCTCAGCCTTACCTTTCCATTTCCAGATAGCCATGGTGTGATGGGTTTCTCATGTTTTGGTTGAGCTGGATTTCAGGATGGATCCCAAACTGAGTGAGGTGGTCTCTGAAGAAAGAACTCATGGCCTAGTAATCCCTGACTTGGACTGTGGGTTGTGGTAAATTGTTGGCCTAGTAACCCCTATGTTAGTGTTAGTATTTGCATCCTGCCATCAGTGATCAAAAATCCTCTTTTCATATCATTTTAAGGGTTATATTGAGCGATTTTTTAATCATTCCACTAGGTCATGCAAAAAATTAGTCACTAATGGTAGTCCTAGTCCAAAAACATCACTCTTCCCTAAATGTGATTACTTGCTGGCATATTTTCATTTATCACGCCATTTGTATCAGTCATGAGGTCATTATGTCATCTTGAAATTCAGTCCTTCAAGGTCTCATTAGGTCTTTAGGGTTTTTCAAGGTTTCATTAAGTCATTAGGGTTTCGAAGGTTCCATTCCATTGCATAATACCAACAAGTAAGGGGTGATCAAATAACATCCCTTCACCATGTGAAGATGATTTGTAAAGAGAAATGATTATTTCATTATGTAATCTTATGTCTTTCAAATGTAATAATTTCACCATCCCAAGCTATTAACTTAGTGTTCCAAAGATGCCAAACCATCAAAAGATCAAATTTTCAAAGGAAGTAGTCAAGTGAAAGGGTAAAGTTTCAAAGGGTTAAGTGCAAAGAGAGTTGTTTTTTCCCAAGGGTGTCCAAATCATCATTTTCCATAAGCACTAAACCCTAATTTCCTCACCCATTGAGCTAGGGTTGGCTATGAAATTAGAGACATCTGAGTATGTAAGGCATAAGGGGGGTCATTTCAGCGAGTATGAGGTCATTCCAACTCATACACATCATGTCTCCATCATTTTTCAATAAGTCATTCCAAGGGACAAATCATTTGCCACACACAGGGCTGGTTTTTCTTCAAACTATGTTTTAGACAAAATAGAGAAGAATTCAGAAAACATGAGAGAGGTTTTTGTCCACTATAGGCCAAGGAAGAAAAACATCCTTCAATTTTTACACAGGTGTCATTTTCTTAGAGAAATGTCAAAATACAGTTGTCGTAAGAGAGTTGATGCACTTCTGGAGTTACCTTGGGAAAATCAATATTTCTCCTAGCTGGAGTGACCAAATGACTTTCTTGATGTGTCCAATGTTAACTAGACACAAATAGCTTTCCAATGAACTATCATGAGCACAATTTTGAGTTGAGGGATACCTTCAAAAGTTGATTGCAACATCACTCTGCCTTTTGGAAGCCTCATTCTACACATTTTGACTAGTCTTGGGAGATTGCGGTTTTGATAGGGAAAATTAACTCCAAATTGCAAAATTGAAAATTTTATGGAAATTATACTCAACAAGATTTCCAACGAGCTATCCCACGCCCAATTTAGACATCGGGAAGGCATTCAAAAGTGGACTTGAAGTGGCATTGCACTTTTGGCAGTGGCGCTACGCTTTTGGCAGGAGAGCTTAAAAACCCTCAAACCCTCAAGGAAACTCTAAATTACTCTCTCCTTCCATCATTACAAGTAAGTGGACATCCATCACTTTAGTTTTGGTTTGAAAATCCAATGTTTAAGCATCATTTTCCATGTTTAATATGAAACCCTAAAATCTCCCCAATGATGCCTAAAACCCTAAATCCTCACTTTTCATCCTATCACCTATCCCTATAGATCTAAATTTACCTATCCCTATTCCTTTATTACCTTGTCCCTTTTTTTCCCTTTACCCCTATTCCATATCATTCCCATTCCCTTTGTCCCTCTTCCCCAGGAGAAAATTCTCAAGCAAGCAAGCCGACCCTCTCATTTCCTACTCCATTCCTTTCCTAGTCACAACCTCATCTCCCATCCCCTCATTCCTAAAAACACTTTCACTTATTCCCTTCATACACCTCCGCCTTGCAAACATGGACCATGAAGACCCAGACTATGAGGAGGAGGAAAACACAAGTAGTGACACCTCAGCAGATAGAGCCAGGCAACAGAGAAAACCACACAAGGCAAGGAGATAGGCTTAGAAATATGGCTGAAGATTCCTTGGCTCATTAGAGCACATGATGATGGTGCTTCTCACCAATTTTGGGCAAATTTGGAGCAAATTTTGTCATTTGCAAATTTTGGATTTCAATACACAGGAAAACTACCTAAAAGTGCAACACCATTTTCCTAGGGGCACCAATTGAAGAAATGGTTTTGCATTTTTGGATTCAGAGCAATGAGGAAATCCACTCTAGCAATTTTCAAAGTTTTTGGGGTAGAACTCGTCCACCAAAAGGTTAAAAAACACCCTAAAAATGACCTTTCTGCCACTTTTTGGACACACAGAAGCAATATTGGGAGAATCACGTTTTGAGGGGTCAACCGAGCTTCAAATCTTGAAATTAAAGATGTTTTGGAAAGTATAATTGAATACCTTTCCAATGAGCTATCATGGGCTCAATTTGGATGCCGGGAAGGCCTCCAAAAGGGACATGAAAGTGGCACTGCGCTTTTGACAATTTTGCTCATAGTTGCTATTTTTCTAGTTTTTTTACTATAATCATGGATTCCGTCTCATGGTGGATGATTTACCATTGTAAATGATGACTTGGCATGTAATTATGATGATAAATAGTAATAGAGGGTAGATTCATTGCTTTAGGAGTTAGTTTGAGCTCAAATGAATCAGTTTTTCACTTTTAGAGGCAAGTTGTTGGTGATGCCTATATTCATGTTTCTTGTTCAGTATGAGTTAGATTAGCTCCTCATCTTAGGGATTCAACCCCTGAGGATACGAGGAGGTTGAATACTTGTATATATCTTCTTCTTCTTTCTCTTTGTAAAGATTTGGACTCAGCAAGAGGTTAAGACCTTGATTGTACATCTTTTGTAAGAAGTTTGGTAGGAGATTAATAGGAATTGCAACTATTTTTATGGGATCCATGTGGTATGAGTTTTAGTAAAGTTTCTTCTTATGTGATAATATGTTAATGTGTTATGTATTCCATTCATCATTTCATTGCTTCTAGTTGAATGTTTTCAAGTTGATAGGCATAATTCATTGCATTAATGCTCTGCCTTAGGAAACCATTCACCATTTCATGTTTTCTGTAGTCTAGGAAGGATCCATGGTTTTCACATGCCCTTCTTAGTTTCTCACCAGTCTAAAACATCTCATCCCATCAATCCCTTAAGTGATAAATCCTATGCCTAACTTGACCCATTGAACACCCTACAATTCTGACCTAGTTCCGTAGACCTAAACTATCCAACTCCTCCTGATTCGGCAAAACCATTTCAAAATCCAATCAAAAAATTAGTTCTACTATACCTAGCCTAAAATCCTTTACCTGATCCAACTATCTTGGCTGAGATCCTTATGGAAAGGGCCCTTTCCCAGCCTAGTAGTGCTAGCTACTTGGCTAAGCGTAGTTTTTCGTTACCTTGGCATTGCCTTCCTTCAGCCTGAGGTTCAATCCGGGTGATAACATAGTGGCGACCATATTAGGGAATGTAGTTTTATGTTCCTCAACAAAATGTATCAAGTTCATATCTAGATCTGATTGTTGAAGGTGGACAATGATCAGACACCTGAAGGTTGAAACCATTCACCTAGCGACTCTAAATCAGTTTCGAGATCAGATCCAAGGACTCCACTAGAGGATGAACCTGACCAGTAGAAACATGAAAGGACAATATGGAAAGCTCAGGTATTGAATTTGGAATTTCATCCAAGAAATTATGTTCTTTGTTATAAATTATTTCTTCTCTTTTCCCGAGAACATCAAGAAGGCTTTACGAAGTATACTGTATTTGAGAAAAGATCCTAGACCTGCATTTGATTCTTTCCCTTTGAAGATTGTGAATACAAAATGTTTGCATGCCTTTGATCTTGATCAAGACCCTTCTTCCGAATCTTATGATGACTGTCTTAAAACTGATGAGCCTCAAGAAACCAAGACTGATTCTATAGCTTTTGTATATACTCCTATACCTTGTAAAATTCTAGATAGATACAAGCCTCTAATTTTACCTCCTATATCCCATGCTTTCCCTAAAAATCATTACTTATATCTACCAAGATTTGATGGTGAATGTGACAACATCACTGTTGAGAGACATGTACTAAATTTTGAGTCTTTTCTTGACCTTTTTGAAGTTGATGAAGAGGATGTCAGTATTAGGCTTTTTTCTCTTTCTTTGCAAGGCAAAGTCAAGAGTTGATTCAAAACCCTGCCTGATGCGAGCATCACAAAATTGGCAGTTCATCAAAGTTTTCCTCGACAAGTGGGTGGTCAGACAGAAACCTTTCTTGATTCTAGAAGAGTATAACCATTTGAAAAGACAGCCATGGGAGGCAGTACAACAATTTTTTGCTAGGTTTAACCAAGTCTATTTTTTGATGCCTGCTAATATAAGGCCTCCTCTTGGATCTACTCTCTTACACTACCCGGAAGCCTTTGATCCAGAAATGGAGTTTCAGCTGAGGGAAAGGAACCTTGAAACACTTGAAGAGATGTAGAACAATGCAATAGATGTAGAGGCTAATTTGTTGATCAGAAGGGAAAAGTTGAAGGAAGAAGAGATGAAGAACATAGATCTAGAGGAATCAACATCTTTAGAGTTAAAGCTCGACATTTTGGTAAGTGCAGTGGAAGAGATGATGCAAAACATCACCACAAGGATGAGTATGATGTTCAAGACCATGGCTCACTAATTGAAGAAAAACAAGTGGCTGATCCAAAAAAATTCCTTTCTTATCCCAGTTGTCATAGATCTGATAATGATTGTTCTATAGATCAGCTTGCAGAAGAGAGATCTATTGTTCTGACATGTATGCTTGATGATGTGTTTCATACTAATGATTTTCCTAAGTTTGATCAGTATGATGATGATTATGTTCTCCAAAAAGAAGTTAGTATTGCAGACGAATCAGTAGCTGGTTTGTGGAAGGAGGAAGTTCACTTTCAGCAGCTCGAATATAGTGATCAGCCGTTGCATATCAGCTATGGAAGTGAGGAGGAAAGTGAAACAAATTTTGAAGTAAGTGAAGGATCTTTTCCTCTTTTTTTTACTTCGTTTTAGTTCATTAGAGACAACTTTCATGCAATCAGAAATCAACCGTCGATAAGTTTTGATTTGGACCATCTTGAGGGCAATGAAATCCTTGTTCAAGACTTCTTATATATAGGTTTGCATCCCCCTAATGCCATTGAATGTCAGGTTACAGATGAAGACTTGGAAGATGGAACATATGATTAAATGATGCAAGATGATTCCGTACCATTATGTTTTGAATCATTTCAATTTTTGAAGGGAATTTTGCATAGTATATCTTCAAATGAGCAGCCTGTAGAAAATCATGCAATCTCATTGGAACCAATAGAAAATGGGTTGCAACAGTATTTTCAAGTTTTTCACGATCCATAGATAATATGTTGGATGATGTGTCCAGTCAAAGTCATTCTCCATTAGCTAACTTTGGGCTTGAAAAAAGTATTGATACAAACTTGATCTGGCAGCCAGTTCCTTTGTTATTTTTAGCAGGAGTCTCATCAAAAAGCTCAAATGAAAGTTTGCATTCATGGTACGAGGAGAAGCAAAGTAATCCATTGGATGGGCTAAGTCCCAGTGCACATGAATTTCAAGATCTTTATGCAATATTTTTGGAGTCAGATAGAGAATCCATATTATTCAATCTAGGAAAATTTGGATCTGTTTACAAGTTTTCATGGGAGTTGCATTTCAGTAGTTCTCTCTTCTTGCTCATAAGCAAGCACTTGCAGAGAATTAAAATAGCAGCCAGAATGTTTACTTGGTTGCATTGGTTGTTTCATTTCACTTGATCAGGTGAGGAATGGATCACTTAAAGTAGGGTGTGATTAATAAGTTCACAGAATTGAGCATGGTTCAATTAGTTTCAGAGTTAGTTTGTGTTGTCAAGTCATCAGTTTTCAGTTATGCATGTCAATTTAAGTTTTTGACTGTATTGGACCACATGGTTAGGCACTTGGTCTACGGTGTTCTTGACACCTCCAAGGAGCTGCCATCCCCAATATGGCCGATGTTAGTGTTAGTAGTTTCATCCTGCCATCAGTGATCAAAAATCCTCTTTTCATATCGTTTTAAGGGATTGATTCAGTAGTTTTTAATCATTCTACTAGGTCATGCAAAAAATTAGTTATTGATGGTAGTCCTAGTCCAAAAGCATCACTTTTCCCTAAATGTGATTACTTGCTGGCATAGTTTCATTTATCATGCCATTTGTATCAGTCATGAGGTTATTATGTCATCTTGAAATTTAGTCCTTCAAGGTCTCATTAGGTCTTTAGCATTTTTCAAGGTTTCATTAGGTCATTAGGGTTGCTAAGGTTCCATTCCATTGCATAAGACCAGCAATTAAACGGTGATCAAATAGCATCCCTTCACCATGTGAAGATGATTTGTAAAGGGAAATGATTATTTCATTATGTAATTTTATGTCTTTCAAATGTAATTATTTCACCATCCCAAGTTGTTAACTCAGTGTTCCAAAGATGCCAGACCATCAAAAGATCAAATTTTCAAAGGAAATAGTCAAGTGAAAGGGTAAATTTTCAAAGGGTTAAGTGCATGCCAAAGGGAGTTGTTTTTTCCCAAGGGTGTCCAAATCATCATTTTCCACAAGCACTAAGCCCTAATTTCCTCACCCATTGAGCTAGGGTTGGCTATGAAATCAAAGACATCTAAGTATGTGAGGCATAAGGGAGGTCATTTCAGTGAGTATGAGGCCATTCCAACTCAACACATCATGTCTCCATCATTTTTCAATAAGTCATTCCAAGGGACAAATCATTTGCCACACATAGGGTCGGCTTTTCTTCAAACTATGTTTTAGACCAAACAAAGAAGAATTTGGAAAATGTGAGAGAGGTTTTTGTCCACAATACACCAAGGAAGAAAATTCTCCTTCACTTTTTACATAGGTGTCATTGTCTTAGAGAAATTTCAAAAATACAGTTGCCTCAGGAGAGTTGATTCACTTCTGGAGTGACCTTGGGAAAATCAATATGTCTCATTGCTGGAGTGACCAAATGACTTTCTTGATGAGTCAAATGATAAATAGACACAGAGAGATTTCTAATTAGCTGTCATGAGCTCAATTTGGAGTTGCGAAAGACCTTCAAAAGTTGACTGCAACATCACTCTGCATTTTGGCAACCTCATTCTGCACATTTTGACCAGTCTTGGGTGATTGAGCTTTTGACAGAGAAAATAAACTCCAAATTGAAAATTTCAAAGTGTTTAGGAAAGTAGACTCGAAAATATTTCCAACAAGATATCTCACTCCCAATTTGGACATTGGGAAGGCAATCAAAAGTGGACTTGAATTGGTGTTGTGCTTTTGGTAGTGGCGCTGCGCTTTTGGCAGGAGAGCTTAAAAACCCTCAAACCCTCAAGGAAACTCTAAATTACTCTCTCCTTCCATCATTACAAGTAAGTGGATATCCCTCAATTTAGTTTGGTTTGCAAATCCAATGTATAAACATCATTTTCCATGTTTAATATGAAACCCTAAAATCTCCCTAATGATGCCTAAAAACCTAAATCCTCACTGTTCATCCTATCACCTATCCCTACAACTCTAAATTTACCTATCTCTATTCCCCTATCACCTTGTCCCTTTTTTTTCCCTTTACCCCTATTCTGTATCATTCCCATTCCCTTTGTCCCTCTTCCCCAAGAGCAAATTCTTAAGCAACCAAGCCAACCCTCTCATTTCCTACTCCTCCATTCCTTTCCTAGTCACAAGCTCATCTCCCATCCCATAATTCCTAAATACACTTTCACTTATTCCATTTATACACCTCATCCTTGCAAACATGGACCAAGAAGACCGATACTATGAGGAGGAGGAAAACACATGCAGTGATACCTCAGCAGATAGAGCTAGGAAATAGAGAAAACCATAGAAGGGAGGAGGATAGGCTTAGGATGATGGTTGAATATTCCTTGGCTCATAAGAGCACATGAATATGGTGCTTCTCACCAATTTTTTGAAAATTTGGAGAAAATTTTGTCATTTGCAAATTTTGGATTTCAATACACAGGAAAATTGCCTAAAAGCGCAACGCCGTTCTAGGGGAACCCATTGAAGAAATGGTTTAAATTTTTGGATTTAGAGTGATGAGGACATGCACCCTAGCAAGTTGAAAAGTTTTTTGGGCAAAACTGGTCCACCAAAAGGTCAAAAAACACCCTAAAATGACCTTTCTGCCACGTTTTGGACACACATAAGTAGTCTTGGGAGAATCAAGTATTGAGGGTTCAAATGAGCTTCAAATAAAGAAATGATAGGTTTTTTGGAAAGTAGACTTGAAAATATTTCCAATGAGCTATCATGGGCTCAATTTGGATGCCGGTAAGGCCTCCAAATGGGACCTAAAAGTGGCATTGTGCTTTTGACCAGTGGCATTGTGCTTTTGACCAGTGGCGCTGCGCTTTTGACAATTTTGCTTAGGGTTGTTATTTTTCCAGTTTTTTACTCTAATCATGGATTCTCTCCCACGGTGGATTATTTAACATTTTAAATGATGACTTTTCATTATGATATTTAAATAGTAATAGAGGGTATATTCATTGCTTCAGGAGTTAGTTTGAGCTCAAATGAATCAGTTTTTCACTTTTAGAGGAAAGTTGTTGATGATGCCTATATTCTTGTTTCTTGTTTAGTGTCAGTTAGATTAGCTCCTCATCTTAGGGATTTGACCCCTAAGGATGGGAGGAGGTTGAATACTTGTCTATATCTTCTTGTTCTTTCTCTTTTTAAAGGGTTGGACTCAGCTAGAGGCTCACACCTTGATTGTACACCTTTTGTAAGTAGTTTGGCCGGAGATTAATAGGAATTGTAGCTACTTTTATGGGATCCATGTGGTATGAGTTTTAGTACAGTTTCTTCTTATGTGATAATATGTTAATGTGTTTTATGTATTCCATTCATCATTTCATCGCTTCTAGTTGAATGTTTTCAAGTTGATAGGAAAAATTCATTGCATCAGTGCTCTGCTTTGGGAAACCATTCACCATTTCATGTTTTCTACAGTATAGGAAGGATCCATGGTTTTCACATGCCCTTCTTAGTTTCTCATCAGTCTAAAACATCTCATCCCATCAAGCCCTTGAGTGCTAAAGCATATGCCTAACTTTCCCCATTGAACACCCTGCAATTCTGACCTAGTTCCCTAGACCTAAAATGTCCAACTCCTCCTGATCCGACAAAACCATTTCAAAATCCAATTAAAAACTTTGTGCTACTATACCTAACCTAAAATCATTTACCTGATCCAGTCATCTTGGCTAAGATCCTTACGGAGAGAGCCCTCTCCTGGTCTAGTAGGGCTAGCTACTTGGCTAAGTGTGGTCTGTGGTTATGCTAGCATTGCCTTCCTTCAACCTGTGGTTTAATCCAGGTGATAACACCCTGAACCAGACTGTGGGTTATGGTAAAGGTGAATTATGTTTTACCTAGATGGGCCTGGGAATCCTCGATCAGTGAATTGCAGGATATATGATAAATCTTAGAGGTGGGTGTCCTTGATCAATCATAGGAATACTTGGACAGTGAATGGAAAGATATACGATAAATCTTGGCGGGTGGAGTCTCGTTTAGGCCTAGTGATCTAATGATGATTGCATTAAATCCTAGAGATGAAAATATAGGAAAATTCCTCATGATGTAGGTGGAGAAACCTGATGGAATCGATGTTTGTTTAGGGCCTAGTGATCTAGTGGGGATTACGGTAAAGCTTAGTTCTATTGATGAGGGTGAGGTAGTGTATCCTTTGGGAAGACCTAATTGATTTTGGTTATGAATCTCACGTTCATGCTTGGAGTATGGCACAGGGGTGATTAGCTGAGAGAAATATTTGGTTTAGCCAATATATGGTCTAGTGGTTCATGGAAGTCGCAAACCTAGTTGGCTTTTGCATTAATTAATAATAGTTTCTTCTCCTTGGTATTTCATGTGTAAATGTATTTGGTTATGTGTGGAATTTATGGTTTTTATATACTTGTTATTTTTATCATTTATATGTTGGTTATGGGTATGTTTTATGACAATGATGTTGTATGGATCTCATCATGTTTTATTTGTAAATGAATGAACAATGAATATATGACCTAATATATGATAATGTAGCTAATGTCATAAGGCATCAATGCTTCTTAGCGATTCTCAAATAAGTATGAGATACCTATGCTCAGATCTGTTTTTATGACCTGTAGAATGCATATTTGTGACATGTTCGATGAAATTCCTGTCATGGCTAATAGAGGTCCATTCAAGTCTTTGTTCAAGTATTTTAATTAATATGATTGTTTCAAGGTTACTTTTATTTTTTGGAAGCTTGATGAAGTTCTGGGTAGTCACCTGAGTCCTAACCCTGAAAAAGTGGCACATAATCTGGCATCGCGGGCTCAGAACTAGCTGAAAAGGTCCCCAATTGCTGGCATGACATTTCTGTGGGAGAAACTAGAGGGTCCTAGTCATATGCATGCCCATGTCATGGGAGCGGTTGAGGCTCTAGGTAAATAAAGTGTCAAGTTACCTTAGGGGTTAGTCATCTAGGGTTGGTTGACTCCTGAAGGTCCAGTAACATGTGTAGAAGGTCATATTGGTTGTGTTTTTTTGGTTCCATTTCCTTAACTATAAATAGGGAGTTGAATCATATCATAGTAGCCTCTTGTCCTATGTTTAGCCCTACGGATTGATTCATTTGGGTAAATGTGGTAGAAGGGTGTTACGAAGTGGTATCAGAGCATGGTTCACCCCTTGGAATGAATGGGCAGTGTGTTGGTCATGAATTCATGTCAGTTTCATTTGTATTCATTATACTTGTGCTCTATGTGATTCTTTCATATGCATGGTGTTGGTCATGGTCGTAGTTGTGTCGACATGTGAAAGTTGATGGTGTTGTTGTTGAATATGTCATCATGAGTGTATGTTGGTTAGGCATTGTTTATGTGAGACAATGTTTACATGTCATTAAGCATACATTGGTATGGTTTTAGTTGTCGTGCATGAGGTCATGGAATGTGGTCGATATGGTCATGCATTGATGATGGTTTAGATGATGTTTATGTATTGTTATGATTATTTTTGTACATGTATTGTGCTAATTTGGTTGATCTTACATATGAGATATCCTACCCAAACTATACTAAGGTATGTCAATTATGTTTATATTTTGGTTTAGCTGACAAGGTATTATTTTTAGGAAAGATATCAAAGATGACTAGCAAGATGGTAGACTATAGTTCACGCGGCTCTCCCTGTGGACCAGATGAGAAACATAGTGTTGGGTACTCTTCTAAATTAGCAGATACATTAAGAATCTTGAAGGAAAAATTAAGAAGTTGCAAAATAGATAATGGTAGAATCATGCAGGCATAGGAGAAACAAGCGGAAGTTAATGCAATAATCCTTCAGAGTGTGTTAGAATTGCAGAGACAATTAGGACCAATTCAGATCAGCCATGGAAACAGGGATATGACTAATGGGTATGGCAGTAGATCTAATGGTGGGCATATGTCAAATAGGGATGACACTATTAGATATAAAAAGCTCTTGGAAACTCTGGATAGGAGAGGTGATGGATGCATGTACTATTCTAGTTCTAGTTCTCATAGGAACTATGATCATCATCGTTATCGCCCTTGCAAGAGGAGTGAGAGGGGATACTTTCCATATGAGTTCAACAAGGTTAAGACAACTATCTTTGATGGAGATTTGAAGAATTTGAAGGATGCAGATGCTTGGTTACTTCGAATGAAGAAATTATTTGAGTTGCATGAGTACACAGAGAATATGAAGGAAAAAATAGTTATATTTAGCCTCAAAGGGAAAGTAGACACCTGGTGTGAAGATGAAAAATGGTTCAGAGACATCCGGATTGAAGACTTGAGTTGGAATCAATTCAAGAGACACTTAAGAACAAGTGTTGGAAATACTGAGAGGGGGTGAATCAATATTTCTTAGCAATTAGCACTTTTTAATCCTTTTTTCAGAGCATTAGTTAATCTTCAGTTATTATTATTGTTCTTCTTCATATGATAATAAACAATAATCAACAGTAGAAAACACCATACAATAATGCAGAAAGACAAAATTGAGGACACAAAGTTTATTAGATGGAAAAACCCCTTCGGGTCAAAAACCATTGAACGCTTCTTTAGTAATTGTCGTATCCCTGTTAAAAGAAAATTGATTACATCAAGATCTCAACTACAACTGAGGGAGGCATCACCCCCCTAATTCATAGGCTACAGCCTATAGGATGCTACTAGACACTAATATCTTGTTGCAACCAGAAGGAAGCCCTAACGCCTTGTAGATCAGGCCACAACCTAACGAGTGCCCCAACACTCTGTTTACCAGCTATTATCGGAAAGGATGTTTTGTTGCCCTGTTAGTTTATATATCACAACCAAATGGATGCCAAAACACTCTGTGTAAGCCACAACTTTCCAGAACACCACCCTACTGCCCTGAAGTGTTCTCAGGCCACAACCTGAAGGTGATTCCAATCACCTTGAAGATTCGGTAGATCATGTTTCATAATTTTCACACTAGATCCCCTGTACTCTGAATCAATGTAGAATAGATGTAAGGAAGATTTTGTATATCTGTCAAATCCTAGTAGCCACTGACCACTGCATAATCAAATTGACCATTGAACAATTATGCCCATTAAAGTCACTGCTCAATTGCACATCATTGTCACTGCGCAACTTCACATCAATGTCACTGCATACATAGATCACTGCACGAATGCTAGCTATCACTGCATGTCATTGCTCATAATTGAATAGTCATCAATGCACAACCACTATCACTGCACATTTGTAGGCTACCAGTGCATGTCACATCACTGATCTTCTCACGAATGAATAAGCATCAAGACTCGATATATCTTATTGCCATACTGTATCAAGTTGCACATGATGCTGCAAACATTTGGCACTGCTATCAAATGATGGCACAAACAAAGGTGCCTTAGGTCATCCCTACAACCTGATAACATTCTCTCAAGCTTTTTCCACATAGAACTACCATCATATGTCTAAACACTTCTGCCCTTGTACCATGTCAATACGTTGTTATAGACAAGTTATTTATCATTGTCAAGTGTCTTGTCAATTAACAAGTTTACAAGTCAATGTCAAAATAATATGTTTCTAATACTGAATTCTAGATGTATCCAATTTGTTTTATGTCCAAATTTACCTACGTGTTTATCTAATCTCATGCAACCATTTTCTTTAATGAAACCCTAGGACATAAGACCTTAGGATAAAACTCTAAACCTTAGGACCAAACTAAAACCTTGCACTGCTTGAACAATTTCCTTGTCCAATTAAATGATAACTTCAACAATACTTAATGTATGTCAAGTGTCAATTATGAGGATTATGTCAAACTACAGGTTATTAAGGTAACAAAGGTCAGAGTATTTGGATTACTTAGGTTTTTCCATGCAACAAGTTTAATATATTAACAATGAAAGTGAACCACTGTTTACTAACTTCAAAGATCAGTTCACTGAAGTCAATATAGAATAAAGGTTATTGATTAACGTGTGTAACAGTCAATATGTCAATGTATAATTCTTAGTCAAATATGATATCTTAGTTAAGTATAGTCAAATGTCGAGGTCATGTCACTGTAGAGTAGATTGGTTCATTGTGTATGTGCACTGTTGTTCACAAATTTGATGCATAGATAACTGTCAATGTAATATCATATGTCAAGTCATGGTTAAGTCTATTACTACAAGGTCACATAAAATAATCATTATGTTATTTGTGTTAATAAGTGTCACTTACAAGCCCATATATATATATATATAGATATATATATATCACAATTATCTATGTGTCTTTGTCATGTTAAGTTACTGTTATATCATTTACTGCTTTGTAAGATCACATAAAGTATGTCACTGTGTTTTGGTTAAAAATTGCAATGAGAGACTTTTCAATAAGATGCTAAATCAATTATTGGCTTAGTGCATGATGCTTAAAATTGTTCAATTTAATATGACCTTACTTCCACTGTCTTCAAATGAAGTTCGATGTCATATATTCACAAGAGAATTAGATACCTAGTAAATTTTGACTAAATGCCAAAACCAAAGTTATAAATGATATCCCAACTGCCTTCAAATATGGTTATATAGATATGATTCAGGTCAATATGATCTTGAGGATTTCTTAATTCATGTATATAAGCCTTGAGATACCTACACCTTATAACAAACAACCACAAGACTATACACAATCTTTCCTTAACAATGATCAATACTAGACAAGAAAAACTACCCAAATGCAAGCTTAAAAACTACATAAAGTAAAGATCAGATGTATAAAAAATAAAAAATAAAATAGTCTGAGACGTATAGAACACAACAGGCTCACCATTGATTTGATGAAAAAATAGAATTTAGAGCGCAAGTTCTTACAGTTACACTAGGGAAGTCAACAAGAGTTTAGTCATCAAAAGATCATTGTTTTGTTAGGATAATCAAGATAATTTTACTATTTTAAAGTCATATCACTATTCCAAATTAAGGTCATTTCATTGTTTCACTAGGGCAATCATAGATATATTTTCACAATTCTCAATGCATCACAGTGATGCAAAGGTATTACAATATTTCTGTCATATACATTATTAATCAACAAGGATAATGAAAAATACAATAGTTTCCTAAGTGCCAAGGTCTTGTCAATGCACAGTCCTAAACAAAAAACACAAGAGCCAATAATCCTTACTTGAAATATTTCGTTGCCTTAGATTTAGTACCCCTTGCCTCAGGAATCCGAATCTTCCCTCATATAGTCTGCACACTTTAGAGATAGATAGTCCGCACACTTTAGAGATAAGATCAAGATGACTGAAAATTTCAGATGATATATTTGTGTATTGAGAATGTTATGTTTGGATATTAGAATAGGTCCCTTTTTATAGTGTTTTTTTAGGCTTAGAGAGGGATTCTTTGTGTTACACATTGGAGGAGCTTCATGAAATTTAGGCCATAGTGCATTAAAATATTCAAGTATGTCTTTTTAAAAAGTTTGGAGGACCCTAACACTAGACTTAAGCTTGGGTTTAGGTAGATTATTATAGGAATGGTTTTATAAATTAGAGAAGGGTTTTATAAGTGATGGTTGGTTGGGAATAGGAATTTCCTTTGAGAGTTGACTACCAAATATTTATAATTTATTAATTAAATTATGTCTAAAGTAAAGAAGCTGTTAGCTTTATGGAGGAGAGATAAGTGTTATTAATTAATGAAGGACCCTTCTTGTGAGCACAAAATGGTTTTATTTCCATCCTTAAAATCATTTCCCCATGAGAGATGATGTGGAACCCTTAGACTTGATTTTTATGCTCATAACCAATAAAATATGCCAAGTCACTACCCCTTGGGATTTTAGACCAAAAACTGGGCTTTTTACCTTAAAACTCAATTATCTCTCTAATCAAGAAGAACCACATGGCATACCACATATCACTAGAAATATCTTGACAAGGAGAATCCAATGATGTAGATATCTAAGCTAAACTCAATATTTTGACCCTTCAAAAAACCCTTGACAAAGTCAGGTTACATCCTTAGTCTAGTGTTGGCTTAGGGAGTCCTGACCTAGGTTCAGAGTTAGTTGCGCCAACCAAAAAAACCCTACACTACTGGCCCTTTTGGCAAAAACCCATGTAGCACAGGCTGCAATCTCACCCGAAGCAGTATGGGGGGATGTAAGAACCAAGTTTCTTCATCTAGAGACTAGTGTGATGCCTTCCAGTGCCTTAGATATGCCTTCGTGCAGGTCGATAAAATCTTAGGGCTCGTTACTGTAACTCTGTTAAAACCACCTTTAGACCTTCATGAAGGTCTACGATCAGTCCTTGCAGACCTTTAACAATCAATTTTCCTACTTACGCACATCAGAGACCAGTCCTAAATTAGTGTTCGTGCATATTTAATTAAGTCATTAGTAAACACAAGAGAAATCACCAAAATCTTAGCGAAAGTATTTAAACATACATTGTGTACATTATTCAGACTTATTTAAGAGAATTGCGTAGCATTCAATAAATATCTCATAAAACAAATCATTCATCAGTAGCATATAACATTAATAGAGATCAACAAAAATACTCAGAAATTCTTCGAAAAACTGTCTTTATTGATCTTTAATTCAAGATTACAGACTCAAACTGCCCTGCGGACACAACTGCAGGGGTTCGTGCACTAGTTGCAGACTCTATCTAGGCCTCTGTGCACTCAACTGTTGAGCCTTTCTTTTCCTATCTAAGTGTAGGAAGCATAGCCTTCCTTCCCTAGCTCCTGTCCTAAACTAATCAATCAACCCAATTCCTTATCTTCATTCCATCTTCTTTTTCTTGTCCCTTCACTAAGAATCACTATTTATAGACTTTTCATACAATGCCATGGTCCACGGACCATGGGTGAATCTCAAAACCGACTCAAAATTTTACATAAAACAAGGGGTTAATCCCCTTTGACTCCTATTCATCTACGCATTCCACATCCTCAAATCACAGAGACTTTACATTATTTACAAAATTGTACCAATATTTGGGTTATCTTAACCCCAAACTAACCCAGGGGACCCCATCCCAATAGGCCCCCAACACAAATATCGTGACTCACCCTTGATTCACTCTGCTGGCATCATAATCTTACTGCGAATATCCCCCAACTCCACTTGGATTAGTACAACTTAAGCAAGACTCTATGTCACTGCTTGTTGAACCTCCTCGATCAATTTTTCAGTGGCTGGTCCTTATGCTTCCAACCTCATCATTTGTTGTGTCTACTGTAGTCCCTTAACCTTATCTTAAATGGAAGTCGTGACCTGATAAGCCTCCTCCAACCAAGGCTGCAACCTGGCCTTTAACAAGGCCTCCTTCTTCTGCACTTCCTGGACCTATGCCAGTGGCTTTTTTCCTTCCTGTAACTTGGAAAGGCGCTATGTTGGTGCTACGGTGCACGCAGTCAACCTTGCCTCATCATATTCATGTTTCATCTCCCTTACTGTCCTAACCAACTAGACTACAACGAAACCATTTATTGGCTTAGGGGGTCCTGACCTAGGTTCAGAGTTAGTTGCGCCAACAAAAAAAACCCTACACTACTGGACCTTTTGGCAACAACCCACATAGTGCAGGGTGCAGTCTCACCCGAAGCAGTATGGGGGGATGCAAGAACCAATTTTCTGCATCCAGAGACTAGTGTGATGTTTTCTAGTGCCTTAGATATTCCCTCGCACAGGTCGATAAAATATTAGGGATCGTTACTTCAACTATGTTAAAAAAACCTTCAGAACTTCGTGAAGGTCTACAATCAATCCTTTTGGACCTTTAGTAGTCAATTTGCCTACTTACGCACATTAGAGAGTAGTCGTAAATTAATGTTCATGCAAATTTACTTAATTCATTAGTAAACAAAGGATAAATTGCCAGAGTCTTCGTGAAAGTATTCAAACATACATTGTATACATTATTCATAGTTATTTAAGATAATCACGTACATTCAATCGATATATCATATATTATACCTTCCTTCACAAGAAATATACTTGATAATTTGGTAACTGACCTCATCCCAAGGGTAAGGTATGCTTGTTCTTCTAATGCCATTTTTGTCTTCTAGAGGATGTTCATTTGGTTGGAAGAAGTTTTTCTTGGCAGATTACCCAATTGGCTTTTCATCTTTACTCCAAGGTAATCCAAGGGGAAGGCTGGTGGCCCTACTAATAAATTCTGGGGTGATTTCCATGGAGAGACCCCTCAAAGTAATTATGGCATGGGTCCTTGAGTGAGGGACTAAAGAAAAGGCAAACTCCTGAGCCACTTCTTCATCAAACCCTCTGAATTTTTCAAAGAATGGCATCCAATTTGCTCTCGTAAAAATGGCTACTACTTCAAGATGCTCATGGATCCTAGTTGAATTTGTGGGCTCCTTCCTCATGAATCCCCCTATCATTTTTCTTATACCCCCTTTGAACACCCAAAATAGAGATGGAGACAAGAATTTTGAAGGAACAGGAAAACAGAGAGAAACTATGCTTTTTTTAAGAAAACAAGCAATTTTTTTTTTTTTTTTAATGGAATTCCTCTTCTCCTACAAGCTCAATTCCTCCTTAAAAACATACCATTCCTTTCACATATTAATAATCAAGGTGGGTATGCACAGAACCTACCTTCTCGAGCCATAAATCGAGCAAAAATCCTATGTTTTCTCCTTAAAAATGGCTTACTGCCTCTCTTGTAGAATTGGTTGTAGGTGCTCCTGTAGAACCTGTTACTTCTCCTCTACAACACTGATAGAAAAAGGATAGCTAAAAATGATAGATAATGATGGTTTCGAGGCTATGGATGTGGTATAGAGCTTGCTGCAGCTAAGTGGACAAGGATGAAATGGAAGAAAAGGTGGTGAAGGAGTTTCAAGGAGGAGTACTTATGTCTTCTTTGAGATATTTCCGGTGATGGGGTGAGCTAGAAAGAAGGTACATTGCCATATTTGGACCGTTGGTCCCCAATACCTTGGCATCATGACTCCTCATGAATCTTCCCCACAATCACTTCCCATCATTGCATCAGAGTTTGTATACCCTCCACTAGCTGTCCTTTGGATTTTTCTATGAGTTGACTAGGTACACGTGTGGTGGCATGTCCAGATGAGTGCAGTCAACTAGATGAGGTTGGCCAGTTAGCTGGCCACCTTTTCTTGTTCAACCCTAACCATCTCATTTTCTTATGCATATTTTTGAATTACACAGATGCAACAGAGGAGAGGGTTAGACACTTACCTGCAAGTCAAATGTTTGTGTTGTGGTGCATTTTGGTTCATTTTCTGCTGCATGCCTATATCTCCTTTGCTGTATTCTTTCTACTCCCTGATGTGTGGCTTGTGTGCTTTGTGTAGGTATCCTCTAGCTAGATGTGGCTTCAAGTGTCCCCTTCAATCCTATGGTTGCACCTATTTTGCTATCGTGGCTTGATTTTAAAGGGATCAGCTGCTATAGGAATTCCTACAGGAGCTCTAGTAGCTACTTCTCCCTTTAAAATTTTTAGCTGATTTTTGTGCTTGGAGTTTTGAGGATGATACTAGAGATGTTGATGAAGATAGAGAGGTACCTGGTAAGCTGCAGGTGAGATTTGGAGGTGCTATTCCTTTCATTTTTTTGTTTTTTTTCTCTAAAAATTGGTTTTCGTGTTTTTTGACAGGAAGGAAAGAAATTGATGATGATAAGGTGGTGTAGGTGTGGGATGGATAGCCAAGAGGGTGGATAGCTATAGGAAGGCCTACATGCTCTTCATGAAATCTCTTAGCCCCTCAAACTACTTTTTGAGACCATTTCTGGCTCTCTATGATTTCTATAGGAGCCTCCTGTAGAACACACAGGGCCTCCTATAGGATACACAATCTTAGGAAAAAAACACAGAGAGGTGGAATGAAGGTCAGAAATGATGGAGAAGAGTGTGGGGGATATGAAATAGGCTCAGTGGCATCTTCTCTTGCTCCTATGGTCCACCTGTAACCTGCAATGTACATTAAAAGTCAATTTCCTTTTCCTTCTTTCTGTTTTTCTTCTTCTTCTTTTTTCTTTTTTTTTGAAAGACAACTAGGGCGCCTCAAGGAGGTTTTCACCCTAATTGCCTACCCTGGGTGCCTCTAAGGGAAGTTTTCACCTATGGATCTTATTCTTTCTCTTTCTTTTCTTTTGTCATCACTGGGTCGCCTCAAAAGAGGCTTTCAACCCAATTATGGGACTCAAGCACCTCATGGAGGTTTTCACTTGAGTCGTTATTACCTTTTCTTTTTTCTGCTTCTTCAGTGAGTGGGTGGAGTGGAGGCTAAGACCTGCTCCACTACCAACACTGTCTTATTCAGATCTTCAATGAACTCTCACTTGGAGAGGGGCTTCTTGTAAATTTTCAACCTATGTCCATTGACAGGCATGGGGATGACTTCCTCATCAATGGTTCTGCTGAGAACTAAACCATTGTCATTACATTTTTCCATAGTGTAGGGTCCCAGCCATCTTTTCCTTAGCTTGCCTTTAAAGTCTTTATACCTTGATTCATAGAGTAGTGCCCAATATCCCTCTTGGAATTGCTTCTCCTTGATATTTTTTTCATGCCATATTTTCCTTTGAAGTTGAACTACCTCTGTGTGGAGAAGGGCCTACAATCTTTGTTCATCCAATCCATTGAGCTGGAGTAGTCTTTCCCTTTGTGCATGGCTGAGGTCTAGGTCCATTTCAGCCATAGATAGATTTCTGTCTTAGTTAAGAATAGGTTGATTTTGGTGATTTAAAAGGTTGTTTCCATTTCAGTTTGTTGTAGCAGGTTGAATAGTGATAGGAAAAAGATACAAAAAGGCCATCAACATAGCCTTGGCTTCTTTCCTCCCTCTGGGACCATGAACTGAGGCCAAGACCCTCTTGCTGCCACAAAAAAACACAGATTTGACTTTTCCATAGGATTTCTAGTGTTGCAGTTTGTTAGAAGGTTAATGCTTTGCTATAGATCTATTTCACCATGCTCATTTTTGTCTTTGCAATAAATTTCCTTCCATGCTTTCTTTCCATGTATCATTCTTCATCATTTACTTTCCTAGATCAAAATTTAGACTAGCTTGATGCAAATCTCTGTTTTTTTGATGTAGATAGTTTCCTTGATTGCTTAATCTCATGATGTGAGTTTCAGTTCTCTTGCAGCGATCCTCTTCTCAAAATAAGTCAGCCAATTAGCCATCACCATTTCTCTTTGATCTATGTCCCACAGGTCACCCAAAGTCCCTCACAAATCTACCTTAGTTTTCTGCACTTTTCTCATGAACTTTCCTTTCTTTCCTTGAACAAATCCAATCATATTTCTCTTCCCTGATCCCTCTTGAAGAACCCTAGATACCTTAACACATCACCCTAGCCTTCAGCTACCCTTTCCACCCACTTTCCAACCTTCAAAACCTTCAAAACTTCTCTCGGCATCCTCCTGTAGAACTCTTGTAGACCTCCTATAGATCCCCTGCAGCCTCCTGTAGATTTTCTTGTAGGTGCCTTTTTGAAGTCTGATTGCAGGAAAAGCCTCCAGAAGGCCACGTGGGACCTCCTAAGACCCATCCACACCTTCCTACGCCTCTGCAAACTCAAAAGTCACCCTCCATCACCACCTAATCATTGCCACATTCACAAACAATTAAACTACATACATGACAATTTCACCTAAAAATACATAAAAATCCAAAAAGATGTTTTTTCCTAAGGGTAAGAAGAAGAAGGAAAGAACACTTTGAAGCTACTGTTCCAAAGGTTTTCATCCCAAAGAAAATTTCATGAGGAAAACAAGCAATGAGATGGTTAAGAAATTGCAGCAGCACAATCTAACCATTCCTGAGAATGCAAAGAAGAAGGATGATAATAGAACGGGAGATGGGAGAGGGAGATATGAGATGGTCATGCTTTAATGGATGTCACATCCACTCCATAAGCTTGGATCCTTGATTCAGGTGCATCGAACCATATGGCTGCATCAAAATATGAATTTTCCTCCATCGAAGAAAGCACTAGATCCCTAGTTTACTTGTGTGCGGAGAAGGAATTGTAGCCCTTGAAGGGGATGCTTCACAAATGTGCTTAATGTTCCCTCATTGTCTGTAAATATTCTCTTGATATATTAGATCACTCATTCCAACTCTAGAAGGAAGTTGGAGTTCACTCTGGACTCCGCATTGATTACCGACATTTCCACGGGCTCACAGCTTGCACATGGAATTGCATATCACAGTTCTCATTTGTATTTCTTCTCCCACTTTGTTCCTAAATCTATCGGAACTATATTTATGTCACAATAAAATGATATCAGTAGGTTATGGCATGAAATATTTTTCCATCTAAACTATAAGTACTTGCATCAACTCGATAAGGAAAACATGGTAGAAGGATTGTCTGCTGTTAAATTCACAAGCGGTGTATGTCAAGGATGCATTCTTGGCAAGCATCTAGAGAAAAAGTTTGACAAAGAGAAGGCACAGAAAGCTTCTTCACCTCTTGGGCTGATTCATAGTGACATCATGGTTCCATTCCTGTAGCCTTCAATCAGTAAGGCTCGATATGTACTCACCTTCATAGATGATTTCTCTCGCTTTACTTGGGTACTTTTTCTGAAATTAAAATCAGAAGTATTTAAATGCCTTACAGAATTTAGAGCACTTGCTAAGAATGAGTCTGGGTGTAAGATTAAGATACTTCATACTAATAATGGGGGGATTATGTCAACAAAGATGTGCAACAAATTTGTATTGATGCAGGTATACAGCTACAACACATAGTGCCATATACGCACAGTAGAATGGTGTCGCAGAGAGGAAAAATCGGTCGTTAAAAGAAATGGCCAATTATATGCTACAGTCCAAATCATTAGCTCCTAAGCTATGGGATGAAGCTATTAATTGTGTAGCATAAATTTAGAACCACATTCCTCACAAAGCACTCAAAGGAACCACTCCATTTGAATGTTGGACCGGTAAGAAACCGAAAGTGTCACACTTTCACATTTTTGTTCACGAGCATGGGCTCACATTCCGACAGATAAGAGGAAGGATTTGGAGCCTCAAAGTGTTGGATTTATCCTTGTTGGATATCATGATAGTTTCAAAGGATATATATTTCTGGACTCTCACACTGAAAGGTTTCTTGTAGCTCGAAGTGTGAAGTTTGAAGAAGAATCAATGCATGATTTTTCAGCAGACCCTGTCGAGGAACCACTTGTTGCCATTGATGAGGAGGAGTCCAAAACATATTCTAGCACTTTATAGTAGCCATCAGATAACCCTCTTGGTTCTGATTCAGAGGATGAGTAGTAGGTCATGGTTGCTCCAACTCAGCTGCCAACTTGGGCAGAGAAAACCATGCAAGATGCGGGTGAACTAGTCGGTGATCCTGCGGATGCGAGAAGGACTAGATCACTGTTTTTTGGGGCTCCTCAAGCCTTGGTTGCCACCAAACTGTTTCTTCCCATACATTTCTATATGAAACTTGGTTCATATCCACAACCACACTCTGAGGCTACTAGAAACCCTCTTTAGGAGGTTGCCATGGATGAAGAGTACTCTGCTCTCATGGAAAACAACACATGGGACTTGGTTCCACTTTCGAAAGGAAGCAAGATTTTTCGGTGCTAATGGATCTATCAAAAAAATATTGCTATTGATGGTGAGATTAGCAGGTATAAAGCTTGACTTGTTGCAAAAGGATACTCATAGGTACATGGCATAGACTACACAGAGACATTTGCACCTATTGAAAAAATGGACTCCATTCAACTAGTTTTAGCCATTGTTGCTTCTCGCAGATGGGAATTTAATCACATGGATGTGAAGAGTGAATCTCTTCATGGAGATCTCAAGTAGGATATATATATGGAGCAGCCATAGGGATACAATCAGAACTCTTCCCTCGTTTGTAGATTAAAGAAATATTTGTATGGCCTAAAACAGGCTCCCAGAGCCTGGTATGAAAAGATGGATTCTTTCCTTTTTTCCATTGGATTCATTCGATGAAAATCTGATCCAAACGTTTATTTTCGGCAAAATCAACATTGCACAATCGATTTTCCATGACAGATTTGGGACTGTTGCACTACTTTCTTGGTCTTGAAGTTTCTCAGTCTACTTCAGGGATCAAGATGGCATAGTCTAAGTATGCATCAGATCTGCTTGTCCACTTTCAGATGATAGAATGCAAGCCAACAGCATCTCCCTTTCTTTTTTGGATTAGATTTGAGGATGCGGGTACTACACCTTTGGTGGACAGTACATTGACAGTTGGTTGGGATCTTTTTGTATCTTACTCACACTCGACCTGACATATCTTTTGCAGTAGAAGCTTGTTCCAGATATATGCAGGAGCCCCATGAGCTTCACTAGAAAGTTTCAAAGAGAATCCTTAGATATGTGACTTCCAGTTTTGGTATATTTTATGCTGCAAATTGCCCACTTTCATTGATTGGGTACATAGATTATGATTGGGCTGGCGATGGTATAGACCGCAAGTCTACCTTTGGTTATGTTTTTAGCTTTGGTTCAGGGCCTTTTTCTGGTCTAGCAAGAAGCAATCCATGATTTCTTTATCTATAGTCGAGGCAGAGTATAGAGGTGCAGTGAATGCAGCTACATAGGCTGTTTGGTTGCAGGGGCTTCTCTCTGAGTTTGGTATTCATTATCCACTTTAGACTGTCATATTTTGTGAAAATCAGGGGTCCATTCAGATATCTATTGATCCAGTTCAGAGGTAGAGGACCAAAAACATCGAGATTCACATGCATTACATACACGAGTTGAATCGTGACCGAGTTATATCACTTCAGTACTGCGCCACTGAGGAGAAGGTTACAGACATCTTCACCAAGTCTTTCACTGAAAAGAAATTTTAAGAACTAAGAGCTATCCTTGGAGTGGTGGAGATAGTTGAGTAGGCCCTTTTGGCCACTTAGCGCCTTTTTCCTCTTTTGGGGGTGGTTTTCCCACGAGGTTTTCCCTCTTTCTTCATTTTATAAGGATCTTTTATTTATTGTACCTGAGTACCTAACATGGAATCTTGGCCAGGACTCAATTTAGATAAGTGAGTTAGGATGAAGGGGGGGTGTTGGAATAAAATCCTAACATCTACATTTATCTTTTAGCCTAAGTATCCTTGACTTAGCCACATGCACTAAAAATCATGTTCACACTTGGTTTTTGGTAAACTAGCTCAGTGAACCAAATTTCCCTTGTTTTTTGCCTTTAAAGGCTTAATATTATGTAAATATTGGTCCAACCACTTTCCTAAACCATTTAGACATCTAATTGCATGTTCACACCTAACCAAACCTCATCCACTTGAGTTATTTGAGGATTGGCGCCCCACATGAAGATTCCCCCCTAAATCAAGGGATTTGGTCCCCTGGATAATTTTGGCATGTTTTAAAGTTGCCTTCCTTGGGAAATGAACCCCTCCTCATTATTTCCTCGTGGATGATAGTTGGCATAGGTTGTATTGAGTCATTGTTGCTATTTTAGGCCTCCCTTTAGCTTTTCTTAGCCTTTTCTAGTTTTTTACTAGTTTTTTCCTAGTTTTCTAGATTCGGCAATTTCTATATAACCACCTCCATTTGTGATTAGAGGTTTGGTTGCTCATTTATTAATATTTTTCATAAATTTAATACATTGATTTTATGGAGCAAATTATTTCTCTCCTCTCTTGAATATCATCAAATTACTTGTGTTTAATTTAGCTATAATTCTAGATCTATCGGAGTTTTTGCAGGAATTCTACAAAAAGATGATGAAATCTGAAGTGTAATCTAGACTAATCATAATAGGAACAGTATATAATGCAAAATTCACTGCATGAAATGATTTCTTAGCCTCTAAGGACAACTTTACCTCACTGTCCTTCTTCAACATGTTTGTCATTTCCTTCAAATGTTCAACTAGATTAGGAATGAATCTTCTCAGAAAATTGATTTTCCCATTGAAAGACTGAATCTCTTTCTTGTTCCTTGGGAAATATAATTGTTGAATGGTCTCTACTCTTGCAGGATAAATGAAAATTCCATATTTAGAGATGATGTGTCCCAATATCTTAGCTTCTTCCATGGCAAATAAGCTCTTCTTTCAGTTGAGTGAGATGCCAAATTTTCTGCATTTCTGAAAAACAATTCTTAAATGATGTAAATGATCTTCATTAGAATTTGAAAACACTGTAAGATCATCTAAATAGATAACCAGAAATACTTCTTTTTCATTTGCGAGATCTATGTCCATAGCTCGCTGAAAAGTATCCCATGCATTCTTCAATCCAAAAGGCATCTTGGCATATATGAATGTACCCCATGGCGTTGTAAAGGTTGTCATGCACTGATCATCCTTATTTACCAGAATTTGATTGTACCTGGAATATACATCTAGAAATGACATCCTAGAGGACCCAACTACCCTATGAATTATATGATCCATCTTTGGCAGGGGATAATTGTCTTTCAGGGATACGTGTTCAAAGATCTAAAATCAATACATAGACGAATCTCCCCGGTCTTCTTTCTTACAGGCACTAGATTAGACATCCATTTAGAAAATCTAATAGGGACTATGATAATAGAATTATAAAGCTATTTACCTCTTTCTCAATTTATGGCAGTGGCTTGGGATTGGTCCTCCTTAGTTTTTGGTGAAAAGGCCTTTGATCGGGCTTGATAGGAATGGTATGCTGAATGATACTCTTGTCATAAAACTTTAGATCTGAATAGTCCCAAGAAAATACATCAACAAATTCTTTCATTAAAGATATGTATTTAATTTTTGTTTTAGGAGATAAGGACTTTGATAGCTTAACCATCTTAGGATTATCAGTTGCGCCAATGTTTACATCTTCAACTCCTTTTTCTGTAGGAACCATGGTGGGCTTCTTGGCAACATCATCACGATCAAACAAATCTTCCAAAGGCACCAAGCCTCTTGGAATGTTGTTTTCCTTGAGATGTAATATTTCAATCTCAGCTGAGTGGATATCCGGATCATTCATATTGGATGCATCATCAATGTGAGAATTTTGAAATTCTCCTTCCAATTGCAGAAAATTGTCTATCTGTTTATCATCCCAAAACACTTGCCAAAATATCATATTATCTGGGATAGCTGGGTGATGTTTGACATGGATGGAATAATTTTGATTAGGATGAATAGGAATCTTCACCATACTTGCTGCAGTGGCGAGTGATTCAGCTATGACATATTGAGTTCTAGGAATAAGAGATAAAGTATATTTTGGAAAAGTCTTGAGGATGTCAAGTACAACATTGCGATAAGCTCTCATTCTTGGGTGCTTGGCCTGGTATTCCCCTTTAACTTGTTTGATTACTAATTCGGAGTCGCCATAAACATAAATCTTCTTTGCTCCCAACTTCTTCAGAATTTTGAGGCCAATAATCAATGCTTCATATTCTGCCTTATTGTTTGAACACTTAAAAGCCAACTTGTAAGAATTCATTCTCACATTTCGAGGAATTTTATTTGACAGATATAATGGACCATGTGTCCAAATACCAATCCCAGCTCCTTCTCTTATCAATGCACCATCGAACTCCATGGTCCAAAGACTATTTTCTTCATCCGGATAAAGGATCTCTAAAGGCTGAACTGTTTGCTATTTAGGAAGATGATCAACTGTCTCAAAACTCTCTGTTTTCTACACTATCCTTTCTATCTCCTCAATAGGATTTTCTGGTTGCAAACACTCTTCATTCACCTCTTTCCATTCAACTGTAATGAATTCATGCATGCTGCTCATGACCTTAAGAGATTCTGAAATTTCCATTAGCTGAATTTCATCATCAATAGAATTCATATCGCTATATAAAATGAAAGAATCAAGATCAGTATGGACAACATGTATAGGATGATTGGTTGGCTTCTCCTTATTGCTGATCATGAATTTCATCTTTTTCTCCCTATAAAGTTTTCGGAGCTGACCAAAACCAAGGATAGTGGCATATGAAAAATCAAGTTGTAGAGTGCCCTTTAGTTTTGGTTCCCAAGACCTTGAAAGAAACATGCCGAACCTAGCAGGAATATTAGTAGCCACTACATCCATAAGCACATTCTTGGCTGAGATTTGGTCCAAGGATACTAGCAAGTCTTTAATTATGCCAAGGCATTTGACTCTCCTGGAATCAAAGGAATAAAGATCATGATAGGGTCGAGTGATACTCAATCCTAGTTTGTCCATGATGGATTTAGGCATAAGATTATGTGAGGCACCAGAATCTAGCATGGTGTTATGGAGGATAAAATCATGAAGTTTAAGACTTAGATAAAAAGGATGGATTTCACTATCTTCATGAGTTCCTTCTAAGGCTAGACCAAAAAGGATTGTTGGTTCATCATCAACCACATTAACTGTATCTGACATCTGGTCAACCTTAAGAATTTTTGCAATCTAAAATTTATATTTGTCATTCTTCACTAATTCAGTGAGGGGAATAGAAACCTTCAGTTTTGAAATTTAACTTTTCAAACTAAAAAGATTAGATTTCTTTTCTACCTCTTTTGCAGCAATGTCCTTATTTTCTGTCTGTCCTTTAGCTTGAGATTCTTTCTTGTGAATTTCAATTTGAAACTCTTTGTCCTTCCTCACATTGTTGGTAGAGGCTTCATTTGGCTTGTCCTAGTTCAGTATGACAATTTACTTTTCTTTATTCTAACCTGCAGGAGCTGGTTCCTTGCTTAGTGCATCTTTTTGTACATTTTGTCTTTTATGAGTCAAAGTAATAGGTACATTTCTATTCCTCAATTTGTACTTCTTTTGGATATGAATAAGGGCATTATAATATCCTCTTTGGTACTCTTTAGTTTGAACAAGCCATAGATTGTCACTTGCAAGCACAAGTTTTTGATCACTCGGTATGAAATAATGCTCGGAAAAATGATCTTCTTCTATTAGGAAAGTAGGCAGCTCATCTTCTTCAAAGAAGTGATTTTCTTCTACAATCTCTTCTTCATCTTCATCCCAACCTTTAGTATAATTTTTCTGAAATGGAGCTCTTACTTGGCCTTGCGGATCTTGGTTTCACTGCTCCATCTGTCAATTTCTGAACTATTTTTGTTGTTGTCCATGAAAGTTAGGGTTTCTCACTGAAGGTTCTACTTGTCAATCAATTATGGACATTATATCCATCATTCTCTCCATGGTTTTGATCAGAGTGTCAAGCTTTACATTTGAATATGATGAAGGTTCTTCTTTAAACACAACTTTCTTCTCAGTCCTCTCAGACTTTGATTTAGACTTCTTGATAAGTAGATTGGCTTCAACACTCACTGCATTTCGCTATGTCTATTCAAGAGTGGTAGGCTCTCTCTCTCTGAGATAATATGCCATGTCCGGATCGAAAGAATCATGATAATAAAGAAGAGGCGGACCAGGTGGAGGCTTCATATCATTAGGAATAGAATTGTATACCAAATTAAATCTTGCTGTAAATTCTTGAACTGTCTCATTTGCATTTCTTTTCATTGAATTATACTTAGCCAATATCTGCAATGGATTCTTCTTCTCTTGCCAACGAGCTAAGAATAATTCAATCAACCTTTGATATTTGTTAACAGAATTAGCAGCCATACTTCAAAACCATTTCTTAACATCTCCTGAAAAACTCTAAGCTATAATCTTGATCTTGGCATTGTCTTCATCAATTTCTTCTAAATCAATGAAATCCACTAATTTATCAACATGTTGCTGAGCTGTAATTCTTGCATTTCCATCAAACAAGAGGAGTCTTTGACCATAATTCTGAGGAAGCAAGCAATAAAAGAGGTGCAAATCGTGCCATGACTACTGGAGACAGTGGAGGTACTGTAATTGGTTGCACAGGAAAAGATGGAACAAATGGAGTTGGTATGATAGATGATAAAATTGAAGTATTGGGAGATGTAACAGATGTGCTTGGACGTGAAATAGAAGAGGAGGCAGTGGCTAGGTATTCAAGTTGATACTAGATGAAGGCCTTTTCAATAGTGATATGGAGTTGGTCAGCAAGGGATTGAAGTTTGCCAAAATTAAACCACAATTCATGATCAGTTTTAACAGACAAATATTCTGAAGAAATAGAGTGAATTTCAACTTTAAAAGGCCCTAATGTGACTTCAGAGATGCAGGACTCATACTTTGACCTCGAAAGAGACAATTCTATCTGAACATCAAAAGGAAGTTGCTCAAGGGAAAACATATTTTCAGGAAGAGAGATTGTTCTTTTAATTTTTTTAACTGCACTTTTAGTAATGGGTAATCTAATTTTTTGAGTTGTCTTTCTGGATCTTCAACAATGAAGGGTGGATTTGGGTCAGGGTTTGATCTGGTATGTCTTTTAGGAGCTAGTATTTCACACCATAAACTGATGAAATTTATGAATTCAACCTATCTTTGGATACTAGAAGCTGTGAGCTACAGAACAAGTTCTTTGAAAGCTCTTAGATATTTCCCAGGAATGATTTATTAGTCATTCCCTGACAACGGCGCTAAAAATGTTAGTCCCTTACAATTTCCTAGGTTGAAAAGGAGATCGAGAAGGGTAACCTCAAACCACTTCAGCTCAGTAGCTATCCCTACAACGCATGAGAGGGATCTCTCAAAGTCTCTTATCAGTGAATTGACTTTAAATCAAATAAGTTTTAGGCTAGATATGTATAATTGTTTGTGTATTGGTGAAAATTTAGATTTTAGGGTTTGCTGGACTAGGGTTTGGAGCCACAAATAGGTCCAGGTTGTAGGAGTGCAGAAGAAAATATGGAAAGGAGCTAGATGTAATAACACCATGGTGTATTTAGATTATTGTCAATGTGGTATAGAAGATAGATTGAAAAAGAAACTAATGAGCATAAGTAAACATGATTTCATTAGCTTAGGAAGACATAAACATAACTATGAAAACCAGATAAATAGAGCTTGAGAACAAGAATTTTGTATATTTCACTGTAGCATCCATATAAAGAAGAGATAACATGTAGATACAGATGTTTTAACCATTACAAAATAAATAAAATGAAGAACAAACACCATGAGCTCACTCAGCTAGAGTTCCTTAAAAATAGCTGCAACTGTCTTTGTATTAGCTGAAAAGATGATTACATGCAAGCCTCCTCCACAAAAAGTCCAACCCTTCTCTCTAAAAGAGAAATGATACATATATAATTTCTTAGACCACTTGCCCACCTTCAGGAGTTGAATTCCTTGGTGGAGGAACTGACTCCAAGATTCTCTCAACCAACAGGTGAGATTGAGAAGGTGAAACTCAAACACTTCTTAGAGAGTTTGTTTAGGAGTTTGCTTCCATTATGAGGCCTAATAAACATCAAAAACAACCTATCATGTACATTTATTCATGCCTATATCACCTAGTCTCAAAAAAAATTCCATTACATAAAGGGTCTAAGTCAAACTGGAAACTAGAAATTTTACACAGTGAAATTTTACAATTCGAACGCACAAAAAAATGCAGAAGCGCAACGCCGACTTTGAGCTGATTTTCAGGTGCCTTCCTGAGGTCCAAATGTAGATTGGAGAGAATGGTCAACTATCCCTTTAGTTCTAGTTTCCAAAACAATTCGAATTTTTGAAACTAGCCCATGGGAAGGCCTTCAAAAATCCATTCTCCTAAGGTCACTCCAAGAGCGCAGCGCCTGTCAAAAAAGGGTCTACAAAGCTAGTTTTTTGCCATTTTTTTCCATTTTTCTCCAAAATTAAGCCACCTCTGAAAAATATGAGAAAATTGGTTGTTAGAGGATGGAAAGATATTTCTAAAAATGTAGACTTTTCCTTAAATGGATGCCTGAGGAAGAAGTGCAGCGCTAAGTCGCTGCTCTCCTGGAACTGCTAAATTTCTGAATTTGGCTTCAAAATTCACAAAAAACCAAAATTTCTTAGAATATGCTCAAAATTGGCTAAGACCTATAAAATTATATATGTTATGCCCTCATAAATTCTTCTGCAAGCATATCCAAGTTTCCTTCATTCTTTTGGTCCTTTTTGGCTTCTTTGAGCTTGTTTTCAAGCTACTTGACCTTGACATTGCAGATCATGTTTTGAGCCTGGTAGTGGTGGGCCATATGCCTAAGAAGCTGATTGTCTCTATTTGAATACTCTAGAATCATCTCCATATGATAATTCACCCTATTGAGCCAATGTTCCTTATCTTGATTGACCTCTAGAGCAATTATGTCCTCTAGGTCTAGCTCTTCATTCAACAAAATATGTTCTTCTTCCTCTTGCAATGCCTTCTTTAGGCCCTTTGTTCTTAGCCTTTTCCTCTTACCCTTCCCTTTTTTTCCTTCAGGCTCACTTGACTCAATGACTACTTTTCCCTTGCCAACCTACTGCAATAATTTGGTTTTCTCTTTTTCCATGATCAATTTCTTTACTTTGAGCTGACTATTCTCCTATTCAAGGAATGAAATGATATGCCTTGCTCTCTCCATGTTTATTGTGACCTCTTTGATCTTATAGTATTTATATCTGATCATCTGTTGCATGCTTGAAGTATGATCCTATGCCTCTAAATCAACAAGCTCAAATTCATGTTCAACCATGTCTTTATCCTATGCTACTAATCCCTGCTTTGCGGATGTAGAAGGCTTGGCCCCTTTCTCACCATGAGAAGAAAACACAAGCCTCTTGAATCTCTTGTACATTATAGTTACCTCAGGCTTAGGTGATTTTTTTCTTTCAACTGATTTGCTAGAGGACCCCACTTCCATTTTATATGTTGGCATGCTAGAGGGTTGAGCTGCTACATTGGCTTCATGCCATTTTAGGGCTGTTTCCAAAAAAGTTTCCCAAGTCATACCTTTCTCTACAAGTTGATGAAGGACTATAGTCTTAATCAAACTATGATGAAAAAGGCTAGGGTAGTGCTCCTTGTTCTTCATCTGAATCCTCTTTGACATTTTGGCAATGCTCTTGCATAGGTAGTTGCACAGATTGAGTGGCTTCTGAGAGGTAAAGTGCATTACAAGGTGAATATGATAAGCATACAATCTAGAGAATCCTCCTTCACATGTAAAGAAATTCATGACAATCTTCATCAAGGGGGCATACTTATCCAATAAGTACGTGAAAGGCATAACATAAGCATGTTTTTCCCTGTATGGTGTTTTCAAGAAGGGTCTATAATACTCAAGATATAGGCTCATGCCCTTGAACCAATATTCACCATTGTCTGGTATCCTTGTATCAAGTGAAATGGAGGCCACAAAAAAAGTGAATTCAACACCAGTAACAACAACACTTTCACCCTTCAATTGAGTTGCCACCCAATTTGTCAATTGCTCATTGAAACCCACCTCACTCACCCTTTTGCATAAATCCAAGCAATGTAAATCTTCAAACGACTATTTGATAAAGGGATATGAGTTGATTTCACTATAATTTGATGGCTCATATCTGAGGATTTTCCCTCCCTTGTTATGTCTCTTCCTCTTTGGTGAAGATTCTACTTCCATGATGACAAAAACCCTAGGAACAGGAAAAGGAGAAAAATTGTGAGGTATGAGTGGAAAACGGAATTATGGGAAGGTTAAATTTGACAAAATGGTAAAGGATGCTTGAAAGAGGTGGAAATGAACTAAGGAGAGTTGATTAAAATGATTGGAAAAGCAATGGAGGAATGATATGCTTGTGAAAAGGAAAAAACAAAGTTTTTAGTGAAAGTGCCCAAAACCCTTAGGAATGAACTAGGGTTTCACTTTTAGGGAGGTAAATTTATGTTTTGAGGTTGATTGAGTGGTTTAAATAGCTAATAAAACATGTATATAGGTGCAAGGAAACATTTTACATGTTTAAAAATAAAAAATGAAAATGTCCATCATCACCCTATCATTTTTCATGAAAAATTCACTACAAAACCCTAATTGGAAAAATCATTGGCATGAGATGATTTTGAAAAACAAATAAGGAAGTGCAATGATGTACTTACTTGTTGCTTGGCTTAGGAAGCAATGAAATCAGGTTAACAAGCTTAAAAATCTATTTTGGGAGAGATTTGGGCATTTTCTAGACACTCTGGGCCGAGCGTAGTGCAGTTAGCCTGAGCGCATCGCCCAAGCATAGTGCAGTGTCCCTAAGCATAGTGTCAGACCTCCAAGTGTAGCGCAGTCTTCTGGAGTGCAACGTCTTGAGATTTTTTCCAGTTTTTCCTATGGAAATTATTTTTTCTCTCTTTTAGGTATGAGAGCTTGATAAAAAGGAGTGAAGGAGAGGTAACCAAGACAAGTTTGGGGCTTTTGAATTTATATAGGCAAATTTATTTCTCCTTTTAAAAAGAAATGTGACCCACAAACCTTTGAAAAAATTATTTTTTTTCACTTTTGAAAATAGAGTCACCTTTAATGCTGAAATCTGAGTTGTCTTTTCACTTTCCTGATGTTACCAGGAAAACTAGTGTCTATTCAGAACTGCTAGTCCCACTAAGACGGGTAGCTATCTTAGAAACAAACAAACTAAAGTCATTTGTGTTTTCCTTTACAAGAGATAGATGAGAAAGAAGCAGAGAGTACCAACCTCAATCTTTCGCTTGGCTCCTTGCTTGTTTCCTTTCCCCTTCGACAGAATCTTGCCATTGCTTCCTTACTTGTCCCACTTCAAAGAGCACCTATAGAATCACAACAGCATAATACCATCAAAGCATATAGATCTATCACTGTAAACAATATAGGATCAGATATATATTGTCCATACAAATGCATATATCAACACAATATTCAGAGATACACAAGAATATGGAGGAAAACTCAAATAGCTTTATTGATAAAAGTAGTAGAAGAGAGGATTACAACCACTTGGTCTGACCCAGCACCATCCTCCCAGCTTGAAAGCCCTCTTCACCTCATACAAAGAAAGATTAGCCAAGAATGTCTTCAAAGAGAAACCAACAACATTTCTTTGCAAATTACCAAATTCCAACCTCTGGATCTCTGGGATGAGGGATCCATATATAGATATTTGCAGGGGGGTGAGTAAGCTTCTAGGATTTTTATTAGTTTCATCTCTCTAATAGTTCTTGGTTCCACTTGGAGATTTCATGATCTCTTACTAAACCTTGGGTGAATTCAGGGAGGCAAGTGTCAAATGAGCAGCTTCTAGAAGATTATCAGGGTTTCCACCTAGCAAACTTCTTGTGCCATTTGTCTGCTCTCACTCATCGCACCCTACAGAAGGGATTTCCAGTATGCATCACACTTTTTACATGTGGTAGGTGAGATGCATCATACCCTTAGCACTGGGAAATCTGTATGGTCCTGCTTTGACCAGTTCTGAGTGGTTTTTCATGGAGAACTTCTGGGAGATGATGTAATCAGCTGACCTTGCTCCTTTAGGGTATGAAACAACATTTTTAGGGACTTATAAGCCCTTGGTTTATGGACATATGTGATTGGGGTTGCAGTGCCCAAATATGTCTATAATAGTTACCCCTTAAAGCATGAGGTCATAAATCTTTTGATGTCGAGTGAAATGCTTTAAAATGAGGATCCAAGGTTTTTCAAACTGGAACGTGACCTGTAATAAGATACAATACAATACATTATCTTCATAATATTTTCATGATCTAGCTGAGGCGGGAATTTCCATGCTCAGATTGATAAATTCATTTTCATGTACATAGGATAGACAATCGTCTGTGCGCAGACTGATGATTCTGGTAGAGCCATCATCCCTTAGTTTGGATGATTATCTGTGCAGCAATAATGTACATTTTATGTCTTTATTTTCTTGAATATATAGCAGCCCAGATGGATGGAACTAGATCCGAGTTCTTCAAAACTTGTTCAATCTTCGCCCAAAAGTACAAGTCGATCCATGTGAAAAGATGTTCTGATGCCGAACATGGAAGGACATCGCCTGATTTCCAGCCGATGATGTAAGTTGTTAACAGGTGCAAGAGGAATCACCGATGATGATGATGACCCTCAAGGTACTGCAGTACAATTCACATGGTGTGAATACATGATTCGATGTCGAACACCACGCAAAATCTTTCGGTCGAAGGCCGTTAATGTAGAACTGTCACCAGAAGTGAGAAACTTGCCACTGAGGCATGCAAGCTTCAAAGTACTGAAAGGGTTGTTCCCAAGTCGACTTCTTGGATAATGATCTGATGTCGACAAGAAATGACCCATCGTATGAGGGCATTGATGGATCCCAAATCTACAACACGGAACGAAGAAAATGATTTTTTAGAGGTGAAAACAATATGATGATACAAGGTTCAGGGTGGCGGTCATGAAAGAATGAAGCGTGAAGGTATTGCAGCGAATGAGACACAAGCTGGGTAGGTGAATTCTCTGAGCGACTTCTCTTGAATATATCAGCGACACTGAAATGGATTGGTAGCGTTAACCCCAAAAGTGGATGGTACGGTGGACCAATGGTGATAAGACCGGTGAATGGAATAGTCCAACCCGACTCAATCGTGGTGATGGAGTGAAAGTGTCATGTTCAAGAGCGACTTGCTACCAATAAAGTTTCTTCAAGTTTTCTTCCCAATTTTCCCTAGTCATTTCTGACTAGTACCTCTTTATTTTTGTCAAGCTTGAGGAGGATAACATATGCTTGTTCTATAATTTTCCCTTCAGGAAAACATGTCGTTATGTTTTAACGAGCCTAGCGATAGTGAAACTCGCTCTTGTCTGAATGGACAAGTTTGTCGCTATTATTTTAATGAGTTTAACGACAAGGATAACTCGGTCTTTTTCAATTTTAGAGATTCTGAAAAGAATTGGAAAGGAAACTCCAATATTCCTTTTTCCTAGTATAATCCCTTAAGTCCGAAAAAGTATAAAACAATGCGAAAGGGATGACTTTTCGATAGTTTTAATGAGCCAAACAAGACAAACGCTTGATCTTTTTGTGTAATAATCCCTCAGGTCCAAAAATATTAAAATCTAGAGGAGGGATGACACTTCCAATCACTTTAATGAGTTGGAGAGGCCAATTGCTCGGCAATCTTTTCATATTTTACGAGTCAGATGAAAAGAGCTTAAAGGAGACTCATTTTTTAGGAACGAGTGATATTTCAGGTAGCAGTTGGTTCCATGTGAGGGTTGGAACTTTCCAATCACAACAGTGTTAAGAAGATGGCTAACAGAATCACTCGTCGCAGTTATTCCTAAAAAGGGGTAAACAATCAAATGGAGGCAAATGATCGGCTAAAACAGAGTGGAGGTGATAGTAAGAACACGACCAAGGCTCAAAAGCTGATGATAATGCATTCGCAATGGTTATTTACCGATGGTGGGTTCATTTTCTAATGAGCTTAAACTCTGGTGGAACATATTCTCATTGCTAGGTTTAATTTTTAATGAGCTTGAACTTTGCGTAAAACTGCTCGTGCCAGTCATATAATAAGGATGTCTCATCGATAGGTTCATTTTTTAGGGAGCTTGCACCATTCAAAATTATGCTCTGACTCCTTTTATTATGTAAGATAGGAAAGACCAATCATATGAGTTTAAAGGGTTAAGAACCAACAAACTAAGAAAATAAATGGTCGCTTTTCACTTTCACGCAAAAAGATTTGCATGCCCCCAAGTATAGCGAAGTAGAGTTTCCCTGGTTACCCTTCAATTTGTAGACAAAACATTTGTTCTTTCGGGAAAGGCATACCTTCTGACAGAGGTATCTTATTCCAGTCTAATCCAATTTTCCTAAACAGACGGGTGTGTCAAACTAGTCATATATCCTCCGCGGAAACCTACCCTATACCTGAATTTTTTCTGCCGAAGCAGACCAGGGTGCATGCCCCCTAGGTTTCAGTCACAACCACCGAATCAATCGCGTTCATCAGGTGGACAGACTGGAGATTTATGAGACATTTCTTGTGCAAAAAGACTATTAGGGATGGCATTTGACTATTAGCTATGTGTGAACCAGGGAATGAAAGCTAGTCTACGAGCTGGACCACTCTCCCTTCATGCAGAAAACACATCACTCAAAAGAGTGAGGAAACAATAGCTCCCATGCTATAAATGTAGTCACGTACAAGGAGTAGATTTTAATCTAAAGGTCCTTGGACTAACATTACATTCAGATAAACGGTTTTCCTTCTCAAAGTTATAGGAAAATTTGGAAGGATCCCTAACGATCGACTAGTTCCTTTATCGAATCCTGTCAGATTTCGCATCTCAGGAAAAAGCGATGGTGAACCAAGTGCTTTCCAAGCAGTTGAGGAAAGGATACTTACAGAAGCCCCTTCATCTATGATGGTACCAACCATGACCATTCTGTAAGTTTGCACTATGATTCGGAATGGTACATTAGATGGTAAACGGGGTTTGCCTAGTAGATTCCAATCGAAGGAGACAACTAGGTTGCTTGGAGGTGGGACCGAATAAATGGCCAGATACATCTCTGACGAACTTCCTTCATGCGGTAAAGGAATGGGTAAATTTCCCCGATGTTCATCGAAGTCTATACTTACGAAAAGAATTTGAACGGTGTCATTCTCATTCTCTTTGGTGACTGTATCATCTGAAGGTAAATCCTCTGAAGACAAGATGGGGTCGACTGTTGTCTCGACCTGTTGAATTTGGTTTAATGTGGACTCAGAGGGTTTATCTTCAATGTTAGGTGCTTCGACCGACAACAAAGGTGTGTCAGTCAGATTTTCAACTAGTAATGGACTCAGCAAGAGTTTATTGTATTTAGGAGGGAGTCGCTGTGGTGACGCAGGACGGTTATCCAAGACTCTTTTAGCTTTGTCCAAGAAGGGACAAAGGTGGAGGTCATGACCGCCTTCACACAGTCTGCAAGGAAACTTAGATTTTCCTTTCTGTTCGGTGACTTCGTTTTCACTAGTTGACGGTGTACTCTCAACATGATCGTCAGAGGTTGACGACACCGGATTGTGCTAGCGGGGAGACCAACCCCTTAAGATCTGTGGGATGCAAGGACAATCTCAATGATGGTGGTCCCCTTTACAGATGACACATGGAGATTTAGGTATGGATGGTGCAGTGTTTGGATTTTCACTAGATGATGCACAGTTTCCCCTTTTTTCCTTTGGCTCCTTCTTCTTCTCCTCCTTCCCTTTCTTCTTCTTCTCAATTACTTGGTTTTTAGTTTTACTATATTTCACCAACCAAAGAGGAAGAAGGAGAGGGAGAAACAAACGAAGTAGAAGGTTGGGGGGTAAATCTCATATCATCTAGTTACTGATTTGATTGCTCAGGAATCATGGTGCTTTGAACGACAGAGGTTGAGAAAAGCCATACCAGTAGGCCAATTGTCAGTCCTGGAAGGGACAATGTGGCCATATGAGGTGCACCAAGATCTCCCCAAGAGGAGAAAGGACTAGGGTTCCCCTCAAGGGGAAATCCTTGGTTGTTGGACTCCATTTTCTCAACCTAAGATCAACGAGGGAATAGTGACGTTATTTCAATTAAAATAAATTTTAGACGCTTTGACACAACTTGCTTTTTCAATTTTTAAGGGTCAAGAAAAAGCTAAAGATGACTGTAGTTGCCTTCGATTTTTAATGAGCCTGAAGTGACAAGTGCTCAGATGGACCTTTTCCTTTAAGGAGTCTGAAAAGGAATGAAAGATACTACTTTGGAAATCTAGACAGAGAGATTACCAAACCAATCGCAAAACTACAAAATACGTTTTACGGTATAGCAGTCAATCTTCCCGAATGATGTGTTCAATGCATTGCAATCAATAGGGTGGCAGGCACGGCTTCCTAAGGATAAAGGATATAGCCTATTATGGTCTCCCAATATATACTCGATGGTACGTGGGAGCACAAGTCCGTACTAGCACTTGTCGTCTCAAAGAGGAGGAATCACGCAACCTATGATGAAAGTGACAGTTACCAGGCTTTACAACGTCGGAATACGTCTCTAGCCTAGACTTCTAGATGTTGTGCGTTAGGTTCCAAAGCGTTTTTATGTTCATTGAATTTATTTTACAGTTGATCTTTCTTAAGAAGTTTGCCTTTAACGTTCACCGCGTGATGTAGATATACAACTCCTAAATATGGAATCTAAGATGATAAACAGTCGTTTACTCTTATTTTTGCAATGAAAATCCTAGCTACTAAGGAAAGAGAAATGAAATCCTTTCAACATAGAGCACAGAGCACACACTAGATGCACTGTCCTAAATCAAAATCAACGAGCAGTCTCAATGCAAATGCACATGCATGTATTTGTTTTCTGCTTTCTTAATGTGTGAATGACAAAAAGAATGCTAAGTACAAATCTGAATTATATCTTCTTTCAAAGCGACAATACTAACGATTTTCTTTTCAAAAAAACGAAAAGGAGACGACACTTTGTGATTTTGAATTGAAAACTACTTTCGACACTTGAAATACTATTAATTCAGATCAAATACAAGAGTAACAGTGTAATTGACTATCAAAAAGAGGAGGATTCTTTTCTTTGACTGAAAACGACACTTGCGACACTTTCAAATCAAAAGACGACAGTCAGATTAAGCTACCATTTTGTAACTGAGAACTGTGAATGGCGAAAAATACATAAAAAACCATTCACAAATCTTTGTATAATGGAGGTTGGATGATGCAAAGGAAGGGGGTTTCAACAGTGTTCTACCAATCACAGACAGAAAAACTCTTGAATAAAGCTGAAGAAAGTGAAGAAAAACCAAAATCTGGAGGCAGAAACAGTCTTATCTAATCATCACACCTGTAACACAGGGAAACAGGGATGCATCTCACCTCCTGCACACGGGAGGTGCGATGCATCCAGATTTCCAAGAAGAGAAGGTGCGATGGTCCAGCGACGAGACTTTAACTTGGTTTTTGGTCACAATTTGTAGCTTAGTTCAGGGATTTAGGCTGAGCTAATGATAGTTAGTAACTACAAAGATAGGGGCTGATCTAATGAGGTTACTTGAGCTACCTCTAGGGCACTTAGGATGTTTGCAAGTCAATTGTTCAGTTCATAAACAAACCCGGAGATTAACTGAAGCAGCGTTGATCTACTTTGCACTTGCATAGCAAATTCAATTCGAAGGCTAGCTGGCTTAACTTCAGGCTCCGTCTGTGGTTTATCAATCAAACAAATAGAGACAAGAAATCAAACTAATTCGTCCCCAACGGAGTCGCCATTTTGTTACCAGGAAAACTAGTGTCTATTCAGAACTGCTAGTCCCACTAAGATGGGTAGCTATCTTAGAAACAAACAAACTAAAGTCATTTGTGTTTTCCTTTACGAGAGATAGATGAGAAAGAAGCAGAGAGTACCAACCTCAATCTTTTGCTTGGCTCCTTGCTTGTTTCCTTTCCCCTTCGATAGAATCTCGCCACTACTTCCTTACTTGTCCCGCTTCAAAGAGCACCTGTAGAATCACAACAACATAATACCATCAAAGCATAGAGATCTATCATTGTAAACAATATAGGATCAGATATATATTGACCATACAAATGCATATATCAACACAATATTTAGAGATACACAAGAATATGGAGGAAAACTCAAATAGCTTTATTGATAAAAGTAGTAGAAGAGATGATTACAACCACTTGTTCTGACCTAGCTCCATCCTCCCAGCTTGAAAGCCCTCTTCACCTCATACAAAGCAAGATCACCCAACAATGTCTTCAAAGAGAAACCAACAACACTTCTTTGCAAATTACCAAATTCCAACCTCTATATCTCTGCGATGAGGGATCCATATATAGATATTTGCAGGGGGGTGAGTCAGCTTTTGGGATTTTGATTAGTGTCATCTCTCTAATAGTTCTTGGTTCCACTTGGAGATTTCATGATCTCTTACTCATCCTTGGGCGAATTTAGGGAGGCAAGTGTCAAATGAGCATCTTCTAGAAGATTCTCAGGGTTTCCACCTAGCAAATTGCTTGTGCCATTTGTCTACTCTCGCTCATCGCACCCTACAGAATGGCTTTCCAGTATGCATCGCACTTTTTGCATGTGGCAAGTGAGATGCATCGCACCCTTAGCAATTGGCAGTCTGTATGGTCCTACTTTGACCAGTTCTGAGTGGTTTTTCATGGAGAACTTCTGGGAGATGATGTAATCAGCTGACCTTTCTCCTTTAGGGTATGAAACAACATTTTTAATGACTTAGAAGCCCTTGGTTTATGGACATATGTGATTGGGGTTGCAGTGCCCAAATATGTCTATAACACCTGAGCACTGGAATTTCTTCTTCTAGAGATTTTCAAACTGAGAACATGATGAATGTGTGATAACTTAACAAATCAATGTCAAAGAGAAACTTGTCATGCTCTATTCACTGTTGGATTTATACATGATAATGGTGGAACTTGGAAACCCTAATGACCTAATGGAGGACCTGAAACTGAATGAAATGACGATGATGACTATCTTTCCTTTATTATGACACCTTCATAGAAATGTGATAGGTGATCAGCATGAGTGAATTCTCAAAAGACTGAACTTACTCCTAGACCGACCATACAGTGATCAAATTTAACTATGTAAGCCTAGTGACATGACAAAATTTGATTTTGAAATCCCTGACAAGCCTAGTAAGAGCACATTTGATCCAGGTGACAGACAAACAAGACTGACACTAACATCTTGCAAGAAGTGTTTCAGTCAGGGTTTCGACAACCAGGCTAGCTGAGTCCATGCAACTTCCAGAAATACTATGTCAACCATACGGGCAGGAATGGTGGCTAGCAAATTGAAATTCAACATGGAAAATGGATCATGACCCTACCCAGTGGCTCATCATAGTTGCACAACAACCTTAGGGTTTCAGGAAACCCTACCCATTCTCCTCACATTTTCTCCTCTATCAGTATGTAAATGTTTTCATCATGGTGTCAGCAATTATACTATGATCAATTTAGCTTGTACTAAGCAATAGAAATTTGAGAAATAAATGAGTAAACTCAATAGTCATGAAAGGAAGTTCAAGAGTCATGACGGTAGGTCAATGGTCACGGTAGGTGAAAAAACACCTCATCTCTATAAATTTTCCCTCATTCCTCATTGTGAAGGACGTTAGCACTTGATTCGAGGCTAGGATTAGATAGTTTTTTTATGCTTGAGAGCTAGAACCACTCAACCCTTGGAAGCTAGTAGATGGAGCTATAGTGAGGCTAGGGTTTTGCATTAGGCAATTATATGAGCAACCCATGTTCCACTGTTAGGTTTTGACCAATTTCTAGTTATGTACTTGAAGTTATAGCAACATTAATAAGATTTTCTCTATATCTGACATGGATTCCTATCATTACTCATGGTGGTTTTATTGGTTGTTTGATACTTCACTATATTTGTATGTGTGCTTTCATATATGCAATATGTTATGGATTGATTCATAGTGGTTGCATGTATGTTTCTCTTTCAAATCTGTGTTTACTTGTTCCTTCCAATTTTGGTGTTCTAGTGTGAGCTAATTTGGAATTAACTTCTAGCATTTTCTTGTTCATGTATGTCTAATTGCGTTTCGGCTCACCAATCCCTCTCATGGCCTACCTCTTCTTATTACTGTTGAGACTTGTTTGTATCTTTGTCTATAGTTTTTCAATATTGGGCTAATTTTGTTTCACTGTTTTGGAATTTCACCCTTGTCCCCACTTCAACACCTTGTCATTCAACAACGAAGAGTATAAACATGATGGTGGCAGTCGGGCCCACATATCGGATGGGGCTCCTATCCTAAATGGTAATAGGTCTAATTGGGACTTCACGCCATGGAGACCCCCTAATTGTTGGAAATACATTTCCGCCTGTCAACAAATTAGAACTATAAGGAGGGCCAGACAACAAGCTAGGCCCTTAGAGCCTACAGTTTAGTCTCATTTCTATAAATGGCTCCATCCCAAATCTTTCTCTTAGGGTTTTTGTCTGATTTATCCATTTCTCAATGTTCAATCCCAAATGAGCATATTTATCACTTGTCTCAGTTAAATTTTTATGGTGAGGGTGGAACTTCAATAACTAAGAACAATTTTTATTTCCTCATGTTTTGTGAATCTTACGAGATCGATGATGAAGAGTTTTCTTGTGTGCTCTTATCCCTTACCCTTGAAGGTCGCGTCAAGCGATGGTGCTACACATTCCCAGTGGCTTCCATCCATTTGTTTGAGCAACTCATTAGTAAGCTCTGACGAGCATTTCACATGTACAATTTTCAAGATGTGTTTAGAAGGATAAATGAGCTGAGTGAAACCTGAAGAATGTTTAGAGGATTTTGCTGTTAGATTTGTTCATCCTTTTTTTGAATTTCCTGAAGGAGATGTCGATTAGGTGTATATGAGTAAAAATTTTCAACGGTTGGTTCTCGTTTCTCGGCAACACCTTCAATCTTAAACAAATCCCGATTCCCATTAAAATTATGATAATTTGCAAGTTACAAGTTGTCTAGGTTTTACCCCTAATCTTGTTTTTCCTATCTCTCTAAATCTAGAACAACCTCAAACATCTGAGGAGGAAATTAATGCTTGTTGGAATTCTCATCCTCCTCCTGATTTGTTACACAATAAGATTTTGGCTATAAATGGTTTAGATGATGAAAAGTCATTTCTAGGAAATGAATCAAATTGTCTTGACTCTAAATCTCTTGTACATCCTTTTGATTTTGAATATGAAAATTATGTTGATATAACACGTCTTCCCATTGATGGAACCAAGATCAAGTCCCTTGACCACATGTATCACTCTATTCCTAGATTTCATTCACTAGTTGGTATGGCTTGGGTCTTATCTCACATAAAGTTGATTGTCTTATCAAATCCAAGGACCGTGACATGCATGCAAATCCATTTATCCCTCTAGCTAACACTAATGTGCATGATGTGAGTCTTGGTCCAATTGGTGCCCATTCATCTGACCCTTTGCATCCATATTACCCTGATTTATTTCATAGGTCTATTACTAGTTGTTTCTACAAACCATTCAAAACTTTACCCTGTTGGTGTTGGTTGCAGTGATGAACATAATGGTGATGTTTCAAAATTTCATTATTAGAATGATGAGTCTCATGTTCTTGATCTCTTCCATCCAAATTCTTTAACAGGTGAAGAAGAAGGCATTACATCTCAACCAATTCAAGATGGTTCTATCATTAATTACTCTTCACTCTCAGTCCCAAAAGAGCCTTATGTGCCAAATACCCAACCTGATCAAAATGGTGGCTTCAGTGATTGTCATTATACTGAAAACATATTCACTCACACCTCTAGCGATTATCATTTGTACCCATCTGTTGATCCTACAAAGCCACCAGAATTTGATGATTCACCTTTTGAATGTTTGGAGACTCACCAAGAATTTGAGCCACTTCAACTTCCACTAATGGTTATGTCAAGTTCTCACGTTCTTGATGAGACCCATGAACTGAGTCAAATTAGGGTTTCTGCACGTCACTCTACTCTTAGCATCATCTCTCCGGATGCAAGCACATCTTGGAAAGCCTTTGATTCAGGTGAGGTTTCTTTGAACACATCTTTGCCCCACCTATCAGCTGATATGCATGAACCTATATACCCTAATTTGTTTGTTGAAGAAGGTAGTCTGGCCATTGTCTCAAATCATTTTTATTGTTACCCATTCAGTAGAGTTTGTGAACGTATAAAATCAAATGATATCTTATAATCCCTTATATGGGAAGGTGCCAATCACCTAACCTCTCCTCTACTTGAGACTCTTCCACTTGATTCAATTCATTCTTAGGAATCTAAAGATCATGATTTGTTGAACTTCTAGTCTATCAATATTCAGACATCTAATCGAAACAACAATATTTTCATTGATAGTTGTTCTATCACAAATAATGATGACCATATGCATTCACCCGCCAATCTTGAAAAAATACCGATGTCTAATGATTCACCATTTGAAGGTTCAAAGATTTGTCAGGATGGTGAGGCACTTCAGTTTCCATGGATGGTTATGTCAAGTCCTCGTGCCCTCGACGAAATCCATAGTCAACTTCAAACTAAGGTTTCTGAAATTAGGGTTTCTGCTCTAGAATCCTCAGGTATCTTAGTTACATTGGATGAAAATCCCTCTTTTCAGAGTCATCAAGTTGATCATCCTCCATATCATGATAGGGTTGTTGGTTGGATTTAGGGATCTTATCTTCTGTATTTCTCTTCTAGCAGATGACATCTTGCCTCACTTACATTGGATTTAGGGTTGAGCATGAATGGATGTATGTCATGGTTGGATGACTATAAATTTCACGTTTGTGATTTTGTTTACCAAGATTGTGTTGCAATTTTCCTTGAATGGTCTTTTTTGGCACATTTTCCTATAAGTAGACATGGCTTTCTTGTTGTTGTGCATGTTTCATAGGTGATCATTTTGGTTTTTGCAAAAAAAAAATTGCAAATTCTAACTGCTAACATCTGTATTTACACAAGTTAAGAATTTCTTCAATGGCTGCATTGGAAGTTTGATTTCACATAATCCGACCTCCCCTCCAGTTAAATTAGGGTTTTAGGGTTTAGAATAGTTAATTTATAGGTATTTCTTATTAGTTTTCTAATTATGGTTTTCTTATCATTCTCTTATTAGGGTTTCTTTGTCAATTTTTTCTTACTATCATTTTCTTCTATGGCTAAGATTTAGATATGCTTGGTTGTGTCTACTTTATCATAGGATTTTAATTCTTCTATAACATTTGGAATTTAAGAATGTATTCATATCTTGCATTGGGGTCTCTACGTATGCATTGCATTGGTATTTATTTGCATTAGGATGTTTTCTTCTTTACATTTACATAGCATTTCATTGCATCATAAGCCCTGCTTGTTGCATTACATCATGCATTTATCTTCTTACTTGGCATACACTCACCTTGACCTAGTCTAACATTTCCCTCTATATTGCATGCCACTGCATGAGCTTTCTCAGGCCTGAATCCTTCGAACCTTTGGTATTGAGTCTAGATTTCTCACACCTATTTTCACATGTTAAAACCCTGAAGGAATATTGATTGGCCTCTTTGTTCATGTTGAAACCCTAGAAGAGATTCCCTGGTCACCTTTCCCTAGCATTAAAACCCTAGCCCTAATGATTGTGTGTAGTTGTGATGATTACTCTAATAGGTAGCTTCCCTTAGACCCAATCATCAAAGTTACATCCTAGATACTTCTCCTATGAGTCTAACTTATTAACAAAGAAAATAAGAATAGATTTCTTGTGGGGAACCCTAATCAATTTCAATGACCTATACCCATAACTTGAACCTTATGCTCAGCATGGTCTTGAATGTTTCAATGACTTGTTTTCATTGTTCACTTGTTAACTGGAGATGAGATGTGGAAGCTTGGCATGAGGGAAAACCTAAATCAGAATATCTCTTAGTTTTTGTCAAACAATAAATAAACTCTCTTTCTCATAAAATAAGTCAGGATCCCTCATCTTCCCTGGCGTAATGAACGCCTAGTAATAAATGAAAATGCACACATGAAAGAAAAGGAAATTAAATGAATGGAAAAGGATTGAGAAATGCTTCCTGCATAGAGCAATAATACAACGACTTTGTCGGGGTATTGACCAAGCTCGCTGGCAGCGAAGCAACGTCTATGATTTCTTGAAGTGATTCTGTTGGGGTACTGTCCAGACTTGCTGGTAGTGGAGCAACACCAGAAACTTATTTTTAAAACTTATGAATACAATAAGTCCTCTGCCTTGTTCTTTGCATCATCATCAACTACTAGCATGTGGGAACTTCTAATTAGGTATTTACTAACTAGCAAGACCTAGCTAAGACACAAAGGGAAGGCATATCTACAAAGGTTGAGGCAACGCAAGGGGTATCATAGTGACTATTCAATATTCCCTTGCATCATTATCCACACTTGAACTATTATAGGGATGTTGAGAGAGACACTGGATTCTACCAGTGGTTCGCCAATTTCTTTAGCCACTACAACACCACCCAAATTTTTTGGGAATATCCAAAATTTTAGTTACCCCACTGCTCACCCCAAGCTCCTAGGGTTTTGGTAAGGCCTTCAATCGGTTACTCTCCCAATGACCCTTCCTATCAAACCTTGTTGATGCACCTACTCACGCTTCATACATTTCATCCACACATCATGTTTTATCTCAAATATAAACCTTAGGATCGCATTTGGGTTTTGAAGGTCAATGGATTGATTGATGCGTTAAGAGTCTCCCATGATTTTGAAACTCATCTTTGCATGATATGCATCGTGATAAATAGATGCCCTATATTTGGACAAGCATGCATTCATGTGGTGAAGTAAAATTATAAGTGCGGACATGAACGAATTCCTCTAGCCTGATGATGGGTCTAGCGACAACAAATACATTCTATGGAAGATTTCCTTAGGTTAGAATCAATCAAGAGGGCCTACCTCTTGGTCCACTTATCTTGCTTGATGATGTCCTTGCTTTCTCGCTCCATCTATCTCTCACTTCCTTCTTCAAGCACCTGAAACAAGTAAACAAAAACATATAAAAAACATGATAATAAACAAATTGCAATTCAACCTACTTAACAAGTCAAGAAACATTAAGCCATCAATATGTAATATTAAAAAACATGTAGGAAATCAATCAATAGTTTCATATATTAATATCAAAGGGAGATTACAACCATTTGTCTTGACATTGCAGTCCTCCTCTTACAAGACTAGGTTCCCACACACTTCTGCTAGCATTCCATGATGGCCTCAATCATCAATAGTCTAAGGCTCTTCCCTTTAGACTTCACTCCAAACCAAATCACACTTCTCCCTCATAAAACTAGATAGCTACAACTAGTAATAGTTTTATGTCTACTCCAAACAAAAATAGCATAAGCACACCAACATCAACACTCAGCCAAAAACTATCTTGTGCTCAGGAAGAAGGGTGGTTTATATAGGAAAAATGGATGGGAAATGGATCCTATTCTCATGGGAGAAGGGCTTATCCCTTGAGGTAGTTCCATCATTATAGGGGAAAGGATCCCAAACTGACATCCTCGACCCCATCCGGCCAAACCCTTTACCAAACTTCCGTTACAAAACTTCTAGAGCTGGAAGCTTCAGCTCCTAATTTAAAAAACTTTCCAAAACAAGACCGGCGCAACTGAAACACAACTCAGTCACTCCAATCGGCACGACGAGTAGTGCTAATCTCTACACATTGGTGCAGGGGAGACAAAGGTCATTAGCGTCGGTCTTGTAAACTGGGAAAAACAGAAGTTTTAGGGGAAATGGTGCAAAAGGGAATTGATCTGCTAATGAAGAGGGTCACAATGTGTGTTTCTCCATGAAGGCCAAGCATGTAGGGGTCACTGTAGAGGTCCTCCAGGATCAAGGAATGGAGGAGTACAAGGATAGTGACAAAATTTTATGTAATAGATGCCACCTAAAGCGTGAAGGCCAAGCTAGTGCGAGGGATGAAATGCTTTATAAATCAGTGTGGGGAACCGGTCTACCATCGGAAAACCTGCAAGTAAGTACAGATACATATACATAAAATGAGATCTCTATCAAATGATACATGAATCGTGTCATGGATGCATCCATCCAGAGAATGATCATGTAAAGGATCTAGGTACGGGCGCAACCATCTATCAAAGAGGATCATAATGAAACCAAGGTATGGTCACAACCATCCAATAATGAGAAGGATCACATATGATAATTCATGGTATGATTGCAACCAACCATTTTAAAGAGACATGCATATCATCATAACCATGTCACACCACTTTGCAACCTAGACCTTTGAGATCTGAGTCCAGGGTCTTGCGCTCCAACACGACTCGATCAAAGTATAGATTCTAACATGTGAATGGATGTGTTACATCGAAAATGCTAGAAAGTCACTTGATAACTAGTCAATAACGTAAACTATTAACAAGCATGAGAGAGACCACCAATAATGACAATGGTCCTCAAGGTACTATCAACACAATCCATGGAATGTGAATAAAGGAACTGAATTCAAACACCCGTGAAATCACTCGATCGAAAGCCAATGATGTAAACTTGTCATCGAGTGTGAATAAATTTCCATTAGGGAATGCAAGCTCTAAGGTACTGGAAGGGAGTCTCTCAATCAACTTCCCAGATAATGAGTTGAAGTCGGCGGAAAGTGACCGTGTCGAAGGAGGGCCATAATTAATCCCACATCATCGATGCGAGACTAGAGAATGCAAAATGATTTTGGATGATACAGAGAGTCAGAGGTAAGTGTAATTGTAGAAGGACAACTCTTGAACATATTGGCGACACAACTAGAATTTTGGCAGCTCTTGGACCCATAGGATCAGTAGTCATGATGACGTGTGTTATCACCCTAAAATCTTTGTCTCTAAGCTTTGGTAAGTTGCCTTGTTTCTAATCATAGTCTTATAAGTTTTGAGTCAGCTCATCACAATTAGTATCATTCTCATTTACAAACCCTTCTTTTAGTCATGGTGTTAAAGGGTCTCTATGTCATTTCATGCTTTAAGAGTTAGGTCATAAGGTTAGAAGTCTTTCAAGGTCATATCTCTTTTCCATCAAAGTTTGATAGCCTCATTCCATGTCCTAGAAGCCTCACCATGATTTTGGAAGTCATATCTCACATCACTTTGGAGAAATTTTCAAACTAGCTTTGAAATCACTGAACTAGGAGTTTTCGTAGCGCGCTACGAAACCCCTGTAGCAGCCTGTTTTAGCAGAAAAACTCTGTTTTCTGCGTTTACTAGTAAATTTCCAGAAGGGGTTCTGAGCAGCTGAAAACTTAATTTTGAAAACTGAAAGAGTATTTTATTCCTAACATACCAAACTACAAAAACCTCTTTCATTTTCTTCAAATCCATTCTGAGGTGGGAGGAATTTATGATCAAAATTGCGCTACGAAATTGTTGTAGGTGCAAGTTTTCCACAGGCATATTTCTCTGTTTTACACCTGTCTTTTCAAAATCATTTTCTGGTCACATGAAAGGGTATTTTGGAATTATGAAGGAGGTTTATCTTCATCAAATCTCCTACTACAATAACCTATCTTAATTTCTTCATACGTGTTTTCAGTTGGGAGATACTAAGCTTTCATTGAGACCCTACTTTCAGAAAACGGATTTTTCCTGTTTGCCACGTGTTTTTCAAAGACAGTTTCTGGACAGCTGGAGAAGTGTTTTAAAAAACCAGGAGAGGTTTTTGTTCTAGACAACATGGGATACAAAAACCTCCTTCTGTTTCGTAAAATGTGTCATGGATGAAGAGATAAAGGCTCTGTCCCACGTGCCATTTTCAGGGATCCTAAACCTAAAAACAGGGAAACATGTTCCCTAATTTCTAGGGTTTGTCTTCAGCAGTCAGGTGACCACGTGGGAGGCTTCATCAAATTCGACTTCTTGAGGTTGCAAGTTGTCAAATAATGCTTTAAATTCTTAGATAAGTTTGTTGTAATCATGATAAGGAGTTACACTCGTAGTTGTATTAGGTCACTAGCACTCCTAGTTAACAGCTAGTTCTAATTAATGGTTTGTTTTATGGTTAGAATAGGTGTCACTGATGGCAAATTCGAATTCTCTTGATGAGGGATGATGGAATCCTAATTGTAAATTCTTTATATAGAGCAAGAGGTCGAATTAGCAAGGGGTTGGAAAAACTTTATAACAGAGCATAGTATTTGGCTTATGTAAAAGACTCACTTTTAGTAATATAATTTGATTTTACTTCTCAGGATTCATGAAGGATTTTTCATATTCTGAATGTGTGATGTTGTCTTCTTCTTAGTTTTGTTTACAGTGGTATGGATGTATAATCACTCAGAATTCACTAAATGTGCTCTGATTTCCTGTATGCATCTATAAACTGTGTGGTTCCTTATGAGTGTATATTCTGAATATTCAAATGCTGAATGCCCTGACTTCCATGTAAGGTCAAGATCTTTGTTATGTTGAAGTGTTATTGACTCCATAGGCCCAATGGATATTTGTTTAATATGTTTCCAGCATTCATATTTGTTACAGTTGTTTCACAAGAGTTAGCCATCTTATCTTAATCAAAATCATTAACCCATCTAGAGAGAGCCCTCTCAGGTTGAGGAGGCTAAGCCTCAGCCTAAAGTAGGTCTGAAATAGTTACTTAGAGTCAACCTGACCAGCAGCATATCAGGATCTGATTTTGAGATAACAACGTGGCAGAGATCAAATGGAAGGCAAAAATGAATGGCCCAAAGAGTGTCATGTTCAAGAGTGAGCTACCGCCAAAACTAATAAATTTCCAAATTTTCCCCCACCATATCTGGTAGGTACCCCAATTATTTTTTAATTGCAAGCTTGAAGGAGATAGCATATGCTTGCACTATAAGTTCATCCTTTCAGACGAATCCGACCTATTAAGTTTAACGAGCCCGAGGAAGGAGAAGCTCATGTTCATCATGGTGATGAATCCAATGTTGTTTAATATTTTAACAAGTCCAACAAATGTGTAACTTGGTATCTTTTTCATGTCTAGAGAGTTTGAAAAAGACACGTAAAAGAAAACTCCACATGGTCCCTTTTCATATGTTTCTGTCTCCTGAGCCCAAAAAGTTAGAAAACAATACTTGAGAGAACCACTTGACCAATTCAGTCAAGGAGTACCTTTTTCATAAATAGCTCCTCCCAGCCTGAAAAAGGGGTAAACTTATACTGGGCACACGATGTTTCACATCTGTTAACAAGTTTGGAACGACAAGGGCTCAACCATATTTTTGTTTTTAAAGGGTTCAAAAAGAACTGAAAGAGGACCCCCCATTTCTATTCTCTTTAACGAGTCAAAAAGGGAAAAAATACTTGGTAATCTTTTCATATGATTTTAACGAGTTGAGAAAAGAGCTGAAACGTGACTCATCATCATCGTCAAACATCCATCACCTATCACTGCACAAGTAAGGTAAAGTGTATTCTCAAGTCCTTGAGGAAAAATAGGTCAAAATATTTACAAAAACCTGATATTTTCATGAAAAAAATGAATAAAAAGGGGAAAATTAAATATATTTTTACCATTTTACCTTTGCTGAGAAGAATGTTTACTCACTTTGGCCCTAATTTTCCTGGAGTAGATTGAGGGAGGTACGGGAGGTCAATCGACGAGCTTCCAGTTCCAGGTAACAGTCGAAGCCCTGAGCTCCATTTTCATGTTCTTTATTTCTGATTTTGGCCATTTTTTTAGATTTTTGAGGAGGTTTTTGAAAATCTTTTTTGCCCTTGGTCAGTGCATTTTCCAGGCATGGAATCGCGTCGGCTGAGGGTAATTAAGAAATCCATCCGTACTGATCAGAAAAATTGTTTTCAAAATAGGCGTGCCAATGCCATGGATAGGGTAAAACCCCATTTTCTAAAAAACTAACCATTTAAACTTAAATTTTATGTGCCAAAGATGATTATTGAATCAAATTAATGGATTTTGTAGGAGATAATCATTGAAAATGGTGGACTGGAAAGAACGGGAACATGAAGATGTTGACACCTAGGCAATGAATCACCCAAATTTCCTAGAGGCTTTGAGGGCTTGCGGGCTCCTCAAATTCTTTCTTACGCCAAGGATGCGGGCCCAACTCGAGTTACTTCGGTACCTGATTAGTCTTTGGGACATTAATCGGGAGAGTTTTGTCATTGGAAACCAGGAGATGAAGTTGGAAACTTCAGAAATATACTTCATCATTGGACTGTCCTGTAGAGGGGATTCGGTGAACTTGTATGGGTCACATCCGATTGGGGCAAGCATATATTCCTTGCTTGCCAAACACTTCCCTAAGGCCTTGAAATCAAAGAGTGGGAAGATAGAGATTTCCAGTGTGCAAGATCTAATGCTGAGGGTGCTTCTATTGGATATAAACAGAGTGGTGGGGTCCCAAGCGGAACATGAGACTAATAAGTCGAAGTTCCTTTATGCTATTGACTGCACAACTCCTACAATATTCAACTGGGCAGAGGCCATGAAGATCAACATCAAGCGCGAGTTGTCCAAAGCTAAGGTGGGGAATCTGAAGTAATTTGGCTTCAAAATCGGTACTTGTGACCTTCTTCCTAGAACGAGTACCATTTTTCCAGTATCAGCTGACTGAGGTAGATCCTCCTATGCCATGTGATCCGTGGATGGCCCGCTGGAGCTGTTTCATGCCTAAGATCACTAGGGGTCAGCACATGTCATACCGACTTGCATTCTTTTCATGGATACGACAATAGAACATCGTCGTGGAGGATTGGCCATACAGAGGCACTGATTTCTGAGGAGATCCAGACATGCCCTTACCATATGGGGAAGACTTCTATGACGAAGGTAAAAAACCAAAATTTTTAATTTTGAGATTTTTAAATTTTTTTTTGGTATATATGTGCTTATAACATTTCTCTTGTTAATGCAAACGTTGGACCAGAGCGGTCAATTGGGATTTCCTCGATAGCCAGTGTTGCACTAAAAATTGTCACCTTGAAATTCTGTTATCTGTGTGAGTTCATTACCAATCATACTTTCCTCCTCTACAAGTCTAACACATCAGTTCCTCATATCAAGTCTAGAAAATAAGAGAAAAGCTCTCAAAAGTCTTTAAAACTCTGGTTCCACACTTTCTCTTTGTCTTACCTGCGGTCCCGCACCTAATGGTCATGTCTCCTGAGCACCTGACCGCATTGTATCTGTGTTAAAGGTGTGAACCCCTGTAAAGGTGCGAGTATACTTTGAAAAACTCACTTTTAGTTATTCCTAGAAGCTTCTGGAAGGAATCTTGAGGTGGCAAGTTTGCTCTTTTAAGGTTCATGTATCTCATACCTTAAGGAGCTAATCCCTTGATGTGAGGAGCTTATCCCTCTGAAGGATGATTGTATCCCTTCATAGGTGGATCAGTAACCTCCTCCTATACACTATAAAAAGAAGCATTGAGTTGGTTACTTGGGAGTTAGAATCTTAGTATTTTTTGATGTAAAATGTTGTTGGAACTTAGTCGTCTTTAATTGAGTTTTTATGAGGAGAGATTACATACCTCTATGTGTCTCATTTTCAAGAGTGCAAGACTTGTCAAAGTAAAGGAAATTCCTATTTTAGACCCCGGGAAGAGCTTGTTCAACATCAAGGCTGAAAAGATTGTAAGGTTCTTCTACTATTCAAAGTTAATACAAATAAAATTATTTTTCTCAATAAGCTGTTAATTTATGGTTTATTTTATGGATTCCTTGATCACCATAATAGATATGATTTATAATATTTGCTATGCAAGTGCTATTTAATGTTTGCTTGTTTGTGATTACAGGTCTTCAAAGGTAACTCTTTCGAACGATTGGAGGATGACTACTACGAACAAGCATTGGATCTAAGGTAGGATCTTAACACCTTTGTAGTATTTACTTATAAATTGCATATGTCTAGATAAAGATGGGTTTGTTTGTCTGTTTGTTGCTAGACTATCTTTTGATACTAGGGAGATCTGTCTTATCCGCAAGATCGATTTATCTGGCCAACAAATTCGCGACTCCACTAGGGAAGGTTATTTGATTTTTGGTTTTCCTTTATTTTGACTTGAGAAAATTGTTTTGTTTTCTGGTTTTTTATTGATGTATACTGGCTTGGGTAGCTTTCAAAATTTGGAAGTATTTTTTGTTTTTTTCGAAGTAATTTTGGGGACCGCACTTTCTATTTAAAGACAGTGTGGACATCTCCACATTTTCCTTTAGTAAACAGTGCGGGACCACACCTGTTGCTTTTGGAACCTGCGGACCCTGTAATTTTTTTTTGAAAAACTTAAGATATCTTCTTCCATTTAAGTTTAGGTTTGATTTAGGATTTTTAGTGTCTACCCAGATCTGTATTTTTCCTATCAAAAATCTCTTATGAGTGAAGTTCTGATAGTATTTTTGTTTTGAATGATTTTCTAGAAGTTTTACATGCTTGGAGTGGTTTTCACTTTGTCTCTGTAGTGACTCAAAGATAAGAAGCTTGAGAAACCTTAGATCACCTTGGTGTCTTTTCATCTTCTTGATGAGTCTGACTTGGTTGTGAAATCTATCCTTTGTGAGAAATAGATTTAGTTTTCTCATTGCAAATCTTTGAACAAACTTTGTTATAAATTCTAAATTTCATTTTTACAAATGAAAACATATATGGATGTTTTTTGATTGGTTTGTTATTCTGTGCAAATGAATCCTTAGTTTACTGAACAACTACTTAAAACTTCCTCAAAAAAGAATTGAAGCTTTTATTCAATTAGATTTTTAAAGTTTTTAGATCTCAAAATTATTTTTTGTAGTTTTGAGTGTTTTTCTAGAACTTGTAGATCTCTTTTGAAGCAAATTGTTCTTTTTTTGTAGTTTCAAGTTTTGACAAAGGGAAAGGAATTTATTGTGAGCATTAATTATTTGTCTCGTTTTGAGTTCTTATTAAAAAAACAAAAATATTTTCTTTCCATTTCCATGTTGAAAGAAAGAACAATTTCTTAAATAATTGCATTCTCGAACTCTTTCTTTTAGCTAGAATTTCAATGAAAGAAAAACAAATTGCTTATCATTTTAGGTGCATTTTTTAGTGTGTTTGGAGTCGAGTCTTGACACCATGAAAGTTTCATTTCCATACCTATCGACTTAAAGAACAACCCATAAAAGCAACGCTTAATTAAAATTGATCTAGTAATCTTTTCTAGTTCTAGATCTTTTATCACCAATATAGCTTAGGCTAGTATCTTGGAGTAGGGAGTAATTAACTCTCTAGGATAGTTAAAAGAAACAAGTAGATACATCTTGCGGTAGGAAGTAAATCCAATTGTAATTGATACATTCTGGGAATCTTATTTTAAAGGAGTCAATCACGAGATCATGTCTGAACCTTTGAGACAATCAATTATGTTTCATTGGAAAGATAGAAGATCTGCGCGTATTATAAACAGTAAACCTAGGATTAACTATTTTCGAGGAGCCTAGGGTCACTTGTTGGTAAACCTTAGATTGACCATGTTGAGGAGCCTTCAAGGGGATTGACCTTTGTTACTCTGCCCTTGCATGTAGATCGGATTGTAGACTATCCCCCTAGTTGTATTTTTTACTGTTGGTAACCTTAGTGTCCATAAACTTAAGATTATTTCCTAGGATGACAGTGAAGGAAAGATCTCACTGTACCTAGAGCAGACGTCGACTAGACTAACTTGGACTCTCTAGGGGGTTCTCTTAACTCGAGATGGTTTTGTGAAGAAACTTGTGCCAGTCTGTTTCATTAAGCAGGTTGTCGGGGTAACTGTTCCAACTGCCCTTTCTGTATTAAACTTCTACTAAGTTGGATTTCATCACCAACTAGTGTTTTTAGTGTTTGAACTCTTAGATTTTTTAGGCGTGTGATTCAACTGTTTGTTTCTTCAGAGACTTTAGGTGTTTTTTTTTAAATTTTCTTTGTTTGCATGTGATTAATTAATATTTAATCGTGGCTGAATTACTGAGACAATCTTGTAGACTTTATGGGAAACCTCCTGAGTATACACCAATCCAACTTGAAGGGCTACGAGCTCTCGTATCACCTAGTGACAGTAGATTTGGATCACCAGAAGCCGAAGAGTCATCTTTAATTGTTCATCCTGATTATCAAACACAACAATAGAGCATATTCAAGAGCCAATTTAATTTTCCGAAGTTACTGATAGTATTTCTCCTTCTAGTGAATTAGCTAAAGAACCTAAAATTTCTGATCCTGACGTGGAGCCTACTGTTTTGGAACCATCTTAAGCATTTGTTACTCCAACTTCTAGTGATCCTGGTTCACCTAGGGTAAGAAATATCATTACTCAAAATCTTCCTTCTGGCCACATTTCTATTGAAGAACTTGTCAGTCTAGACAAAGACATAACTCTTCCCAAAAACAAACAGACTCTAAATCTTAGGGAGTGTGAATCAATATTCTATAGTCCTTTTAGGAGTGACGCTTGGTATTTATCATTGACAAATTTTTTAGAAAACCCGGGTCTTAGTTTTTCACCACTTGGAATTCCTTTTCATCCTACACCAAGAGGTTATTATCCTTCATCGATCATGTCAAGACAGTCATCTATTTTTTCCCAATCACCAGAAACATTTTTATCCAATGGTCCTTCTGTTCCTTCGGGGTACCAGTCGCTCTCTAGTAATTTTTTAGGAGCAACTCCTCGACTGACTGAAGAAGAGTTATCATATGGTAGTAATGGAACTAAAACATTAAATGCAGAGCAAATCCATATGATGTTTGGTAGTATTCCAAATCCTCAACCTCAAGGTAGTCAGTTACCACCAGGGGGACAACCCCAAGGTAGTTAGTTACCGCCTGGAGGGCTACCTCAAGGTTTTCATCCTTCAAGATAGTACATACCCCAAGGTCAACCCCAGACTCAGTACATACCCCAAGGTCAACCCCAGATTCAGTACATGCATCAGGGTTATCAACCTCAAGGTCAGTACCCAACTCAAGGTTTCCAACCGCCTTCTGATCAATCATTTTTACAAGGAGATGGAAATGTACCGCTTAATTATCAGCCCTATGTTAAACCAGGTTATGGTCCTCCATATGCACAACTTTTTATGGGTCCATACTCTGGAATGAACATGGTGTGGAATCTGTCTCAAACTCAACAGACTATGCAACCTAATGTGTAGTTACCTAATCAACCTAGACAACTTTTGGTTTCTGGTCCAACCCAGCAACCTGTCCAACCTACTGTTCAAATCTCTACACCTGGTTTAGTTCAGCAGCCTGGGCCTAGCATACCTTGTACTCTGCCTCACACTACCGCAACTACTGCAACTTCTATTCAACCTATGACACTTATTTCTGAAGTATTTGTAGCTCCATTTTCTACTATCCCTGCATCAGTGCAAATTCCTCAAGTCTCTGTGCCATAGTCAAGATCTACAGTTCAAACTTTGGTCTAGATGCCTACAAGACAAGCTGGTACAAGTACAATTTCCACATGTCAACCACAATTCATCTATCAACCGTATCAGGGACAGTATCCATTTGGTCCTACTGCACAAAACCCAGTTTATCAGTATCAACCGTATCCTGGCTATCTTTATCAACAGCCTCAACAACCCTAGTTTGGTCTGATTAATCATGGTTTTCCAGGAGGTTATAACATTCCTAATGCAAATCCAATTCTAGGTTATCCTGGATATCCTCCTCCTGGAACTGGTCTCATTACTCAAGGTTTTCGCGACCCTAACCGTTAGTTACCATTTATTGCAACTTTGGATTTACATAATTTGTCACGTCTTACGAATGATCTGATTTACGATCTTCCGTATTGCCCTCCAATGCCTAGTAAGTTGCCTAGTAATATCTTGAAATTTGAGGGTAAGTCAGGAGAGGATCTGTCAAATCACGTTATGACTTATCACCTCTGGTGTGCATCTAATTCAATCATCAATTCAATTGCGTCTTTTTCAACGAACTCTTATTGGTCTTGCTGCCAAATGGTACATTAAGTTACCACGAGGATCTTTTAATGATTTCAAGCAATTAGCCACTGCTTTCTTAACTCATTTTCAATTGCCTGTCAAATATGACAATGGCACGGAACTGTTAACTTCACTGAAATAATCCACGTCTACATATATTTCTGATCATATTCATGAATGGTGACGTAGAAGGTGTTTAGTGAAAGTTTTCATTCTAGATCAAATTTTAGCGGAATGGTTCATTAAATCATTGTTACCTAAAATCACTGAAGATATAGCTAAGGGAGGAGTTATCACTGAAGAGAAAGTCATTGCTCAGGCTCAGTACCTTGACCTCGTGTATACGCAGTTAGGTACTTTACATGAAAAAATACCTGATCTTCCAAAACATGGTCAAATAACTGCAACTCCTTCAAGGTCTCATGCCGCTAATGGTATGATTGGTTTAGTTAGTACTAAAAGTAAGAAGAAATCTTCAAATAATTCTTCTCCTATAATAAATTTACCTGATTCCCCAAAAGAAGATTCTTCCGCTGAAATTTCTGACGACATCCATGTTGTAGAATCATCTACGGCCAAATCAAAATCCGGTAGTAAAAATAAGGGGAAGAAGAAAAACAAACAAAATTCAAAAGATAAAATGGATAAAAATGAATCTACTGAAGAAAAATGGAAACCTCTCTATCCTTGTTTCATTTGCGACAAGGATCATTTTACCAAAGAATTCCCACATCAAGAAGAGGTTTCGAAATTCGTTAAAGGTTCTCAAACCACTGCTGTCTTGAAGGATCCTTTTCCTACTCAAGATAGTAAGATGATTGGTTCTTCCTCGAATTCCTCAGAAGAACCCATTATGATGATATCTCATGTTAGGATTGCAAAGCGATTGCAAGATTATAGTCGTAAAAATCTTGTTGGTGGTAATGAAGTGGAATCTTATAATTCAAACACATCAACTACACCTCTTCCTGGTTTCGATCCGCTACGGATCAAGAAACCCAACCCTAACTTAGTAACCTCCTACTAAAGGTGTACTTTGTAAATCAGCTTTCAATCCACATATGAGAGTTGTTCAGAATTACAACATTATTGAAGATTGAGCTATTTGCCCTTCAGCGATGTTGGCTTTGGAAGTGCTACAATTGTTCCCAGCACAGCATAAATTACTATTGTATGCTATAGGAGCTGTCGATATTCAGGATTCGAACCTAATAATATTTGATTTAGAGAATAGTACACCATGCCTACCTCATCAAATGGCTTTCCAGATTCCATTTTTAGTCAAAAACAGACCTTGCGTTCAGACTGTGATTTATGAAGGGGCTTCTACATGTATTATGTTGATCCAGTGTTGGAAATCACTTGGTTCTCCCACACTCAATCAGTCTCCGACAATTCTAAATGCTTTTTATGGCTGAGGGTTCCATCCTTTTGGTATTTTGCAGGATTTACCTATAGGGGTTGAAGGAAAAACTGTAAATCTAGATGTTGAAGTGGTTGATGCCCCTCTAGATTACAACCTTCTCTTGAGTCCTAATTCCAGCAGCATCTACCCTTAGGAATGTTCAGCTTTCAACCTCCCTCCCTTTGGCCCAATGCCTGTATTTATAGTGCTCTAGAGGAAGTTATTCAGGTCCACCATCAATGGGATAAGCCCCTCTTTGGATGGGATAGCTCCCCTCTTGAAGGGATAAGTTCCTCTTTGGTAGGGATACATGAACCATCTGGAGGCGCTTCATACACGTCAAACAAGCTTCTAGAATGCTCTAGAAATGACCACAAGTAACTTTTTTGGAGTGAAACTTGCACCTTTTGACCTTTACAGGAGTATGCACCCATTGCTTTACATACAGAGCGTACAAGTACGCAGGTATTGTGAACTTGGAGTGCGTACACGCAGGTAAGGCTAAGAGAAACTGCGTACCCAGAGATATATAGATTTTTAATGACTTTCTCTCTTTCTTGAAGTTTGACATGGAGAGCAGAGGTATGAGGCTTGCCAAGGAGGATAGTATGACAGTTGATGGAGCCATACTAACTGCAAATAGTCATGGTGACAAATTTTAGTGTAACAGATTGCCCCCTAAAGTGTGAAGCCTGTAGTAGATTAGGGTTTCATATTTTCTAGGAAGGGTGAAGTACTTTATCATTTCAAGGATTATCTTGTGGAGAGCCCAGTCAGAACCTGCAAGTACTCAACACAAAATACATATATAAGATCATATCATCGCTGAGGTAGGCATTCCCATACTCAGATTGAAAACTTTAACTAATTGACTATCTACTGCTCTGATACAGGAATGATTCTGCAGTACATCATAATCATAGACTTTTGTAGACACAGTATGGACGCAACCATCTGTTTATGATTAGTCTACTATAAAATGAATACAAAACTCCTTGCAGCCTGGATGGTGGAAACTAGATCCAGGGTCTTCATTTCTACTTCCCGAATAGGTACGATTCTATCCATGCGAATAAATGAGTTGATGTCGAACATGGTAGAAACCACTTGATTACCAGTCAATGATGTAAACTGTTAACAAGCGTGAGAGAGACCACCAGTGATGTCAATGGTTCTCAAAGTACCCAGTACAATCCATGAGATGTGAATGAATGAGTTGATGTCGAACATTTCACGGAATCCTTCGATCGAAAGTCAATGATGTAAACTGTCGTCAAAGGCGAGAAACCTGCCATTGATGCATGCAGACTTCAAGGTACTGACGATTCCTAGGTCATCTTTCTAGATAATGTGTTGATGTCGATAGAAAGCGACCCGTTGCAGGCAAGCCCACAACACGAAATCATAGATCAAGTTGAAGAAAATGTAGCTGTAAGGACTGACTTAGGGATGGTCAAAATGGATGACGAGTATTTTGCAGATGAATGTTTATTGCAGAGACCTCTTGAACACATAACGACACGACAGATGGCTTTGTGACATTTGACCCAAAGTTAATACCCGGCTAAAGACTTTCAATGTGGTTTGATCAACTATGAGGCAAAGGATTTCCCGACCCAGGTGAATGAAAGTGTCATGTTCAAGAGTGGTAATAAGGCTTCTTTTGAGATAAAGGATAACAAATGGGCTCATTTTTCTCTCTTCTCCCCCACCATTTCTGGCAACTACCTCTTTATTTTTTACAAGCTTGAGGAGGATAACATATGCTTGATTATAAGCTCATCCTTCGGATGAGTCCAACTTAGTTTTGATTCGAACCCTAAGAAGGAGTGGTCCGTTCCTGTTTGTAATCGAACAGGTCCTCTACTGTGAAATTTTAACGAGTCCAGTATAGGAGAAACTCGGCGTTTTTCATTTTTAGAGAGTGAAAAAACTAAAGAAGACTCCAGGTTGAACTTTTTCGTAAAGTTGTGTCTCCCAAGCCCAAAAAAGTATAAAATAATACTTGAGAGAACCGCTTAGTCTTGCGACCAAGGAGTACTTTCATGATTAGTGCCTCTGACCTGAAAAGTAAAAAGCGATCAAGGACACGTCATTTTATTTCCGTATCGAGTTTGAAACGACAAAAACCCGGCAATCTTTTCCTGTTTTTACGGTCAGAAAAGAGCTATAAGGGGACCGTATTTTAATTCCGTTTTAACGAGTGTAAAAGAAACACTCGGCAATCTTTTCATGTTTTAGGAGTCAGAAAAGGGCTTAAAAGATGACTCTGATGTTTTGGTTTGTGAAAAATGATAATTTTCCTTGAAAGTCCTATTGTCCTGCATAAAAACGACGCATTACTCATACCTGTTTAAGATAAGCAAAAATGCATTGAGAAATATCCTTCCATGGTGAAAAATAAACAAATTTAGCATTCATTCATCCAAAAAACCTATAAAAAGACCTTTTACCATGTCATTTTTACCATTTTACTGTTCAAGGAGAGAAAATGGTTTTTGGCAAGAAACTTCTCGTGGACTTTGCGGAGAATCCGACCGTCGGAATTGAGTGTCGTCTCTTTCAGGTATTTCACAACATCCTCCTCTTTGTTTTCGTCCATTTAGAATTTCATTTTAAGCCCTATTTTGATTTTTTGAGGGCTTTGGGGTTTTAGGATCCGCCTTTCGGGGTACGCAGGTGCCCCATGGGCGACCTGCATACCCCGACATTTTCGTTCATGGGAAAATGGCAGGAGTACGCAGCCTACCTTCAGAACAGCTGCGTCCATACGCTCTGTTTCTGAACACGAGGTGCGTACCCCGCGCAAAGCAATTTCAAAACCCCAAATCTCAAAACTAAACCATTAATTTTTTGATTTAATGAATTCTAATGAATGTTTTCTGGTGTGTACATTGCCCACCATGCTTGATTGGCGCGAAAGAGAACACGAAGATGTCGATTTGGCCGCAATAGATCATCAACCCTCCATTGATGCTTTGAAGGCATGCGGTCTCTACAAATACTGGGCCATACCTGGTATGAGGGCCCAGGTGTGATTCTTAGAATGGCTGGTTGAAAGGTGGAACGTCCAGGATCAATGCTTCTACATCGGAGGGCACCAGCTGGAGATATAGCCCTCAGACATATATTTTCTCACTGGTTTGCCTAATAGGGGCGAGCAACTGACTCTGTCTGGGACTAGGTCGGGTGGCCAATCCCTTGCTAGTGGTGCAACAATCAAAACCAAGAGAAAGGGATAGAAATCAAATACATATCCCTGCCCGAACTTATGGTAATTGCCTTTACAGTTACCAGAGTCTGTGGCGCAGCCGCTTTGCACATTGCCACCGTGTCCCAAATGCGGATGGCGATTGATTGCTACTGAGGCACCATTTTCAATTGGTGTGACGTTGTGTTGGCCAATATGAAGGGCCAACTGACTAGGGCAAAGAATGGGCAATTAAAGACCTTTGGGTATGGGCCTCTAGTTGTGAGCTTTGCCCTAGAGAGGGTTCCGATGCTGATCCCACAGCATCTCACTGTTCCAGCTGGGTCTCCTCGGGAGCCAAAGATGATGCGATGGGTTATGGTAATGGCCCGGCATCCTGATGAGGGGGCGGGAGTTGTTCGATTTCCTGCGGGTTACTTTCACTGGTTGGAGGACCAGGTCTTTGCGATTCAGGACTTTCCTTATGCCGGAGTATATTTTCACGGTGATCCGGACATGGTTCTTCCACAGGGAGAACAATGGGACGACAGAGGTACTTTATTTTCACAAGTTTTTAAATTATTTACTTTTTTTGTTTTTTATATTGTCTCAAAACTGACAGTGACAAATTTCAAAATGCAGATGTAGGTCCACAACGTCCGGCCAATCTCCGGCCATTCGAGAGAAGAGTACCAGTTGCACCAGCTCCGGCCCCACAGGATGCGGCCGCAGAGACCTTAGCCGAGCTGGAACAGGACCTAGAGCGTCTCACGACAGACATACCAGAGACGACCATAGACGATATTCCTATCCGACTTCAGCGCTATGTGGTCGCAGTCCCAGGACCTTTCAGGAGGTTCCTGTGTAGGGTAGCGCGGGAAGTGGTCTCGTATAGAGAGCACCACCAGTGATTGGCTAGTCACTTTTGTAGACACATATGACATTTTTGGTTTTTTGTACTTATCATTTTTGCCGATCATAAGGTGTTTTTCAACCTATGATCGAAGACGATGTATATTTTTTGACACACTCCTATCTATATATATATCATTATTACCGGCTTATCTTGTTAAACATGTATGATGAAATGTTTTTAAATTTACATTTATGATTATCGCAAATGTTTGTCTAACATTTGAGAAGCAATTGCATCTGCTAATGTATTTAATGACCTTGGAATATGTTGATATTCAATGTAATCAAATTCACGTTCCAAGAGGCGCACTCTCAAAAATAACCTTAATAACACTGGATTTCTAATGGCATATACTCTATTAAGCTGTAATACAACGAGTTCAGAATCTAACCTCACTATCAAACTCCGAATCCCAAACGAAATAGATTCAGATAATAACTCAATCACTGCACTGTATTCTGCAATGTTGTTTGTTGTTTGACCGAGGCTCACCCCATGAATAGAAACTAACTCGTCAGAGGGCGAATAGATAACCCAAGCTGCGGAAGAGATATTCCATGTACTACGACAACCACCATCAGCAAATCCAATGTACGTTTGGAGAAGCGTCGACATCTGCAATATCAAGAGTAAAACCAAGATAAGCCAGAATAACGACGAAAAACACACTCTCTAAGCTAAGCACACTATCTAAACTAACAAACACACCAGCTAGAAAGAAAAACTAACCTAACTAAATCTCCATACCCATCATTTAAGCATAATACCTCTTTAGGTAAAGTCCATTTCTGGGCTTACCCAAAGAGTCCCCATCAAAATCTACCAGCTCATAGGCCCCTTTTGCTAGCTTTCGCTTGACAATGTAGGGCCCATGCCACATAGGAACGAATTTGCCAGCACCTAATTTATCGTTAGCTTGATCATATAATAGCACTAGGTCTCCTTCCGAAAAATTACGAGGGGTCACGTTGCGATCATACTGAGCTTTCATCCTTTTTGCGTGAGTCTCGATTGCCAATGCAACGTCACGTCGAGTCTCATCTAATTTAGCTAAGTATAATAGACGCTTCTCCTCTTCGGAAGTAGCTGGAAGTAATTCGATAGCCATTTGAAGTGATGGGATTTCGCATTCAATGGGCAACACTGCTTCCAAACCATAAACTAGTTGGAAAGGAGTGAACCCTGTTGATGTTTTCACTGAGGTTCGATATGCCCAAAGCGCTAAAAATAACATGTTGTGCCAATTCGACCGATGAATACCAATGATTCGTCGGATCATGATAACTAGAACTTTGTTGATGGACTCAACCAAACCGTTTGCTTGGGGATAATAAGGAGTAGAACTATCATGACGCAAACCAAGCTGGCTTGTAAGTTCTGTCATCATAATGTTTCGAAAATGGCGCCCATGGTCAGCGATTATCGCTTGTGGGACACCAAACCTAGCAATAATATGATTGAATACGAAAATCGCAGCTGTCTTGCAGTCAGCCTCGAATGTAGGCATCGCCTCGGCCCACTTAGTAAAATAATCAACCGCAAGGATGATATACGCATGCCCCCGGGCCGAGTGAGGGTTACATGTAATAAAGTCGATACCCCATTTAGCAAAAGGACCAACGACAATTATAGGGTGGAGAGGAGCAGGTGGTGCGCGCATCTTGCGATCAAACACTTAACAGTTGTGGCATTTTCGGACCGCAATGATACAATCTTTAAACATGGACGGCCAGAAGTAGCCAGCAAGCAACACCTTCTGAGCTGTGGCATACCCAGACATATGACCGCCACACGCTCCAGAATGACAGTCATTCATAACCCTTTCTGCCTCTTCATGAGTTAAACAACGACAAAAAACTAAATCCGCCCCACGACGATAAAGAGTATCTCCAATAATTTTGTACTGTTGGGACTGGAATCAAATTTTTCGGCGTTCTGACTTTGAAGCTTCGGGCCGAAAGGATTGGGTTTGGAGATAGACAATTATATCCCCATACCACGGATCTAAAGTGCTGATGAGAAACAGAGATTCGTCCGCAATGGGTTCCTCTACCACAGTTTCCGTGTCAGCACGTGGGAAGTCACACATCAATTCCGCAAAAACTAAAGATTTCTTAGACTTAGATTTTTCAAACTCCAAGTCGAACTCTTGCAAGATAACAATCCATTTAGAGTACTTGCCCCCTAGAAATTGTTTAGTCAAAATGTAAATCATAGGGTTGCAATATGAAATGACTGTAGTTTTACGGAGAAGAATGTAATGACGAAAACGCTGGACAGCCTGAACAGCTGCCAGGGCCAATTTCTCCACATGCGAATATTTTAGCTCAGTGGGATTTAACGTCCTACTAAGATAATATATCACATGTTCCGTTTCGAATTCATCTTCCTGTACTAAGACCATTCCAATGGTGGAATGAGTGGCGGTGAGGTACAAAAAGTAATCCTGGTTGTAGTTGGGAGGATGCAGCAACGGTGCATGGGTCTACGCGTGCTTTAGCGCATCGAAAGATTTCTGAGCTATCTCATCCCAAGAAAATTGAGCATTTTGTTTCAACAACCGGGTAAAACCATTGGTAATCTCGGCGTAGTTAGGAATGAATCGGTGTAAAAAAATTTGCTTTCCCTTGCAAACTTTGGAGTTGGCGCAAACTCGAAGGAGGAGGCAATTTGATGATAGCTTCGACCTTCGAGGGATCGACGCGAATGCCGGCTTTTGAAACTACAAATCCCAGCAATCGTCCCACTTCGATGCAGAAGACACATTTGTGTGGGTTCAACCGTATACGATAATGCCTACACCTCATAAAAATTGCTCGTAAATGGACAAGGTGATCAACTCGATGTAAGGAGTGAGCGGGCAAATCATCGAGATACGGTTGCACAATGTGCTTAATGTCATGAAATGCATAAGACATGGCCCTTTGGAAAGTGGCGCCGGCATTCTTAAGTCCAAAAGGTAATTTGCAATAAGAAAATGTTCCCCATGGACAAATGAAAGCCGTTTTTGGTTGATTGGCAGGTAGAATATTGATTTGGTTGTAACCGGAAAAACCGTCCATAAAGGAAAATATTTCACTGTTGGCACAATCATCAATTATTTGATCGATATAGGGCGTTGGATAGTTGTCCTTAGGACAAGCACGATTGAGATCCCTATAGTCGATACATATTCTTATTGTTCCCTGCTTCTTGTTAACTGGAACAATATTCGATACCCAATCCGTTAACGGGATCGGATAAATGAAACCTGCTTTCAACAGCTTCTCAACTTCTGCTTTAATTGCAGCCACTTTCTGAGGGTGGATCTGACGCAGACGTTGCCGAACAGGTTTAACGTCCGGGTAAGTCTTGATCTCATGAAAAACAATGGAGGGATCAATTCCTGGAATTTCCTCATAGGACCAGGCAAACACGTTGCGGAATTCTTGAAATAGGGCCTTGTATGTTTGAATTTCCTCATCTGAACACGAGGCACCTATATGAATGTGTTCAACAATTTCAGGCTTCATTGAGATGTCAATGGGAATAGTGCGAGAAACATTTCCCAAATTCAGCTCTGAATCAGGATGTTTCATTGGACTCTGAGCATCTTTGACATATTCAGCTGTAAAGATTGATGAGAAATCGTTTTCAAAACGATCATCCTCAGGTAAAAATGAAGATCTATGATGGAGATCTTCCCATGGTAAATCGTCTACGCACAGGATTTCACAAAGTTGTTCGTCAGTTGATACAACTTCGGGAAACGTTATTAACTCCGAGGTTGACGCGAAAAGGGATTCCTCACGGACCACATTCATTTGGTCGATTTGGGTTGAACTTGGGTCGAAAAAAGACTGCACGGCCTCATAAGCAATTTCATATGGACTCAAAGGCATTGCATTACCGAATGAGTCTATCTCAGATTCAGATGGGACAATCCAAGGATCATCATAAATAATAGTGTCTGAAGTAATCATATGAATGAATGCTAATGAAGGGTCTGCGTTGATTGGAGGAAAAGGAAAAGTTCCCAGTAAACCAGAATCTTTAACTAATCCTACGCCAACATCCTTATAACGGATAGTCGTTTTATCGACATGCTGAATACTCTCTGAAGAGGCTGGGTCAGATGAAAAATAAGCCAGCTGGTCTATTGTCACGATCTTGCCATTATGTGGAAACTTTATGACTCTGAAGACCGATGAAACGACCGTTGTCATAGCGTAAGACCAACTTCGACCCAAAAGAAGGTTGTAGTCTAGAGGGGCATCAACCACCTCCACATCTAGACTAACGGTTTTTCCTTCAACCCCTACAGGCAAATCCTGTAAGATGCCAAACGGATGGAACCCACGGCCATCAAAGGCCTTAAGAATAGTCGGGGATTGGTTCAGTGAAGGAGAACCAAGCGATCTCCAACACTGAATCGACATAATACACGTGGAAGCTCCCTCGTCTATTACAGTCCGATGAATAGGCCTGTTTTTGACTATCACTGGGATTTGGAAAGCCATCTGATGAGGGAGATGCGGTGTACTATTTTCTAGATCAAAGATTATCAGGTTCGGGTCCTGAACATCAACAGCTCCTATAGCCGACAAAAGTAATTTTCACTGTGCTGGGCATGATTGCAGCACTTCTAGAGCCGACATTGCTGAGCGTGAAACAGCTAAATCCTCAACAATGTTGTAATTCTGAGCCGCTCTCGCATGTGGATTGAAAGCAGACCTTCGAAGTACACCCTTGGCGGGCGATTTTATTACTAAGTCAGGGTTAGGTTTCTAGATCTGTAGTGGATCGGAACCGGGAGCTGAGGTTGATGGATTGGAACGAGAAGATTATGCTTCTTTCGATCCATCAACAGGACTTTTACTACCATAATCATGAGATCGAGTCGCAATCCTTACATGAGACATCATCAATATGGGTTCTTCAGTGGCACTCGAGGAAGAACCTATCATCTTACTCTCCTGCTTTGGAAATGGATCTTTCAAAACAGCAGGAGTTGAGGAACCTTTGATGATTTTCACAACCTCGGCTTGATGGGGGCAATCTCTTGTAAAATGATCCTCTTCACAAATTAGACAAGGATATCGAGGTTTGCGCTTTTCGTCATTGGTTTTCGACTTTTCTGTTTTCTCCTTTGGAGTCTTGTCTGCTTTACCCTTCTTCTTACCCTTCTTCTTCCCACCGTTTTTTGATTTAGCCGTAGATGACTCTACAGCGTGAATATCGGCGGAAATTTCAGGAGAAGACTCTCCTGTTGGGGAATCTGGTAAGGTTCTAATGGGTGAAGAATTTTTTGAATATTTCTTCTTGCTTTTAGTATTTACCGAACCAATCATGCCATCAGCAGCATGAGATCCCAAAGGAGCAGCAGCGATTTGATTTGACTTTGGAAGATCTGGGATCTTTTCATGTAACGTACCTGACTGAGTGTAAACTAAGTCAAGGTACTGCGCTTGAGCAATTACTTGCTCTTCAGTAACCACTCCGGCCTTAGCTACATCTTCAGTAATCTTCGGTAATAATGATTTAACAAACCATTCAACTAAGATTTGGTCTGGAATAAAAACTTTCACTAATCGCCGTCGACGTCTCCATTCATGTATATGATCGGAAATGTAAGTGGAGGTCGACTGTTTTAATGAATTTAATAGCTCTGTGCCATTATCGTATCTGACTGGCAACTGAAAATGAGTTAGGAACGAGGTAGCTAACTGACTAAAATTGTAAAAAGAGGCCCGTGGTAACTCAATGTACCACTTGGCCGGGAGACCAATGAGCGTACGCTGGAAAAGACGTAAGCGAATCGAATCATCCGAGATGGAATTTGAAGCACACCAGAGGTGGTAAGTCATCACATGATTGGACGGATCCTCTCCAGACTTACCTTCGAACTTGGGTATATCACTGGGCAACTTATTTGGCATTGGCGGCCAGAACGGAAGATATTGTATTGGATCGTTCGTTAGGCGCGACAAGTCTGGTAAATCCAAAGTTGTGATAAATGGTAAATGCCGATTAGGATCCCTAAAACTCTGGGTCACAAGACCAGTCCCAGGAGGAGGATATCCAGGATAACTTGGAATAGGAATTGCATTCGAGATATTATATCCTCCTGGAAAACCAGGATTAACCGGACCGTACTGGGGTTGCTGAGTTTGTTGATAAGTATACCCAGGATACGGTTGATACTGGTAAACCGGCTGTTGGACAGCAGGCCCGTATTGGTACTATCCCTGGTACGGTTGATAAGCGAATTGTGGTTGACTAGTGACAACCGTACTTAAACCAGGTTGTCCTGCAGGCATCTGAACCGTAGTTTGAATCATATATCCAGACAATGGTAAAGATGTCTGAGGAGTAGTTGCAGAGACAGTAGAAACCGGAGCTGTCGATACTCCAGAAGCAAGTGTGGTGGAAGGAGCAGATGTTGCGGTAGTTGCGGCAGCCGTTGTTTGAGATGGAGTACTAGGTGCAATTGGCGGCTGAGTAACTACCGAAGTTACAGAAGTTTGAACATTAGACTAGACTGGTTGCTGAGGTGGACCAGCAACTAAAGGTTGTCCAGCTTGAGATGACAACTGTATACTTGGCTGCAATACCTGTTGAACTTGCGATGGATCCCACACTATGTTCATTCCGGGGTATTGACCCATGACAGGTTGAGGATATTGAGATCCATAACCGGATTGAGGATAGGATTGATAACTGAAAGGTACAGTTCCTGTACCTTGAACATATGATTGACCTTGAGGTGGTTGATAACCTTGACTCGAGTATTGACCTTGAGGTTGATAACCTTGAGGTAAATATTGATACTGGGGTTGACCTTGACCTTGAGGTTGACCTTGGGGTACATATTGAGGCTGGGGTTGACCTTGAGGAATGTATTGTACTATGGGTACATACTGTCCTTGAGGTTGCCCCCCAGACGCAATTTGTGTACCTTGAGGTTGCCCCCCAGGCGTTAATTGAGGCTGCCCCCCAGGCGGTAATTGGCCACCTTGAGGTTGAGAACCGGGAACTGAACCTGACATCATATAAATGTCTCCTACACCCAACGGTTTATTACCATTGTTTACAGCTAATAACCCATGTTCAATGGGTTGAGGAGATGCTCCCGCAAAAGTACCAGAAAGTGACTGATACCCGGAAGGAACAGAAGGACCGCCGTACAAGAAAGATTCAGGAGATTGAGTGAACACGGATGACTGACCAGACATATTTACAGGAGTATAAATACCTCCGGGTGGAAAAGGAGTTCAAGGTGGAGAAAAACTTATCCCTGAGTTGTCTAAATAATTGGTTAACGAAAGGTACCAAGTAGTACTTCTAGGAGGACTGTAAAAGATAGATTCACGCTCCCTTAGATCAATAGTAGGTTGATCTTCAAGGATAGATACGCCTAATTCTTCCTCTGGAGCAAGTTCTTCAATAGCTATCAAACCAGCAGGAAGATTTTCAGTGATGACTCTTTCTACCCTAGGTGAATCAGGTGCACTAGAAGTTGGAGTAACAGGTTCAGATACTTCAGGTTCTTCGCCTATATCACTAGTAGATGAAAAACTACCAGCAAGCTCGGAAACTGCAACAGCTTCAGGATTATAACCTGTTTCTAGACCTTGGTAATCTGGATGGACTACCAACGACGATTCTCCTTCTTCAGGTGAACCTAATTTACTGCCACTAGGAGTTACAAGGACCTTTAAACCTTCGTAATGACTCGGGACCTCTTCAGGAGGTTCGCCCCGCAATCTACGGGACTTCCTCAACAAATCGGCCACGGTAACAATCTCAGGAGACTTTCCCCGAAGTCTACGGGACTATCTCGGTAATTCAGCCACAGTTAAAAACTTTTAACTACTGCACACGCAATCAAAGTAAAATCTCAAAGCAAACCACCTAAAACCTCTAAAGAACCAAACAAATTTGAATCACACGCCTAAATAATATAGGGCGTCAAACCAAGCACAAACAGTAGCCTTCCGGACCGAAAACACTAGTTGGAGATGAAACCCAACATCGCCGAATTCAGTACAGAAGTGGTGGGCGGAACAGTTACCCCGGCAACCTGCTTAATGAATAGATCGGCACAAGTTCCTCCACTTTAACCGTCTCGAGTGAAGTGAACCCCCCGGAAAATCCAAGTGAGTCTAGCCGACGTCTGCTCTAGGTACAGTGGGATCTTCCCTCCACCGTCACCTCGGTAGAATCCTAAAGATAATGGTCACTAAGGTTACCAACAGCAACAAATGCACCTGGGGGAACAGTCTACACTCTGACAGCACGCAAGGGCAGAGTATCAAGCTCAATCCCCTTGCCGGCTCCTTGATAATAATCCAAGGTTTACCGACAAGTGACCCCTGGCTCCTCGACAATGGTTAATCTGAGGTTTACTGTTTGTAATACGTGCGTGTCTGGCGTCGTTCCCAACGAGGGAGGATTGATCCCCTCACTGGTTCAGACACGAGCTCGTGCTTCTCCTTTAAGAGGAGCTTTCCCAGAGTACAAATGAAATGGTTGGATTTATCCTACCACAAGATGAGCTACTTGTTTGGTTTTTCTGTCTTGGAGAGTTAATTACTCTCCTACTCCAAGACACTAGCCTGATCTATATTGGTGTTTCAGAGCCCTAGTAAATAAAAGTTACTAAGTTGATTTTACTTTAAGCGTTAATTTTATGGCTTTTTTTAAGACAAAAGGTAGTGGAGATGAAACTGGTGGTGTGTAGACTCGACCGAAATCCACTAAAAAGATGCACTTAGGATGATTTACACTAATTTTTCCTTTTTCAATGAATTTCCTAGCTAAGAGAGTTGGAAAATGCAAATTTGATATAAGAACAACTTTCTTGGCAATGAAAACAAAGAAACAAACTCTTTATCTTTTTCAAAACATACGACACATGACCACTAATCACTTCACGAAAATTCCTTTTTCTTTCAAAGACACAAATGCTACCAAAGCAAACTTTCCTTCAAAAGATATTTTTGTATTTTTTCCTAATTAATAAAGCATGTAAAACTTACTTTAACAAAAATCAAAGTTAAAAAGCTATGGCAATCAAATAAACTCAATTTCACTCGAAAGAAAATCTAAGTGGAAAAATATAAAAGTAAATCTAACGAGTCAAAAGCTTACTAAAGATGATTCCTGGATGTTTTACTCAGTCAAAATGTAACTAAGGACTAGTTAATGCAGAACCAAAAACTAGTCAAAACAAAAATCAAAATCTTTTTGTTCTTTTCTGAAGAATAAAATTCAAAGTTCAAACAACAAACTTTTCGAGATTCGCAAAGAGAAGACACAAAGGTAGGTCTCTCACAAGGGTGATTTCTATGACAGGCCCGACTCCTAAGAAGACTGAAAAAAACCAAGGAGATCCAAAGTTTGACAACCTCTAACGCCAAAGTCACTACAGGACCAGTTAAAAATCAAACCCTAAGGCAAAATCCCTATGAATTTCACTAAAACCCTCGACACTGACGAAACAAGCTTAGGTGAAGATTTATGGCAGAAAACTAGTGGATCTGGGCAGAAAAACAAATTAAAAACAAAAGTAAAAGGTAAAAACGAAGGAAAATAAAATTTTCTTAGTTTTGACAGGGGTACGCAGGCGACCTGTTTACACAGGTGCGGGTATGCTCTGTGCACAAAGCGACAGTGCGTACAGGTATGCACTATGCTCAACTCAGAGGTTGCGTACTTCTAGCAATACAAAGAAAAACTAAAATCTAATTTAACCCTAAGCTAGCCCACCCAAATACACAGTCAGACAGCCAAAAACCAAAAAACAAATAACTTTTCTCAGATCAAAAGTTCATACAAAGGAAAAAACATTCACATCAATGGATTCCCCAGCGGAGTCGCCATTTTGTCATGCAGAAAGAGTCGTTAGTGCGGACACAACCGACCTCCCTAGAAGCAAAAGCTTTCTAGTGACAAACAAGACAAATAAAGCTACCTTTCTCTAAACATGCATTGCAAATACAAGTAATCAGGGGACCTTTAACATACCTTTAGTCCAACGCTTTGTAGTAGTCCAGCCTCGCCGATCCGGATGAGCTCCTCCTTCTCTTCGAAACCTGCATTCACTAACAAGCCAAAAGATTAAATAGCACCTGATAAACTCATAAAACAATACATATCCATCATACAGACCAAGGAGTATATGAAACAAACCATGAATAACAATCTGTTGAGAAAAATAAGTTCATTTGCATTAAAAGGTAACAAAAGGAACCATTACAACCTGAGCCTTGGTGTTGTGCAAGTCCCTCCTAGGGTCCAACAAGAGTTTTCCTTTACTTTGATCAGCTCACCCACTCTCAAATAAGGCTAGGAAAGGATGGGAATCTCTCCTCTCAAGCTTTACAAGGGAGTCCTAATTCCAACAACATCTACCCTTAGGAATGTTCAGCTTTCAACCTCCCTCCCTTTGGCCCAATGCCTGTATTTATAGTGGTCTAGAGGAAGTTATTCAAGTCCACCATCAATGGGATAAGCCCCTCTTTGGATGGGATAGCTCCCCTCTTGAAGGGATAAGTTCCTCTTTGGTAGGGATACATGAACCATCTGGAGGCGCTTCATACACATCAAACAAGCTTCTAGAATGCTCTAGAAATGACCACAAATAACTTTTTTGGAGTGAAACTTGCGCCTTTTGACCTTTACAGGAGTACGCAAACATTGCTTTACATACAGAGCGTACAAGTACGCAGGTATTGTGAACTTGGAGTGCGTACACGCAGGTAAGGCTAAGAGAAACTGCGTACCCATAGATATATAGATTTTTAATGACTTTCTCTCTTTCTTGAAGTTTGACATGGAGAGCAGAGGTATGAGGCTTGCCAAGGAGGATAGTATGACAGTTGATGGAGCCATACTAATTGCAAATAGTCATGGTGACAAATTTTAGTGTAACAAAGGATGTTGGTGTAGGTTTGCTTAAAGATTCTGGTTTACTAGGAACTTTTTCCTTCCCTCCTCCTAACGTATCACCTTCTATTGCAAATATTCATATGATTTCATCGAATACTATTACTTTTGATGATCCTTGGATCATACCTTCCGATTTTGAGGTGGATTCATTTGATGGCGCAATGCCTTTGAGTCCCTTTGAAATTTCATAGCAGGCTGTATAGTCGTTTTCTGATTCCTATTCAACCGAAACTGCTCCTCTTCACCCTATAATTGTTGTCGATCCTTTTGCAAAGTGGGGCATTGACTTTATTACATGTAACCCTCACTCGGTCGGGGGGACATGCGTATATTATCCTAGCAGTAGATTATTTAACTAAGTGGGCCAAGGTAATGCCTACATTTTCGGCAAACGGCAAGACTGCTGCAAGTTTTGTATTCAATCATATAATTTCTAGATTTGGCGTTCCTCAAGATATTATTATGCAAGTAACTTTTGAAATATCATGATGACTGAACTAACAGATCAACTTGGCCTACACCCTGATAGTTCTACTCCATATTATCCATAGGCTAATGGTCTAGTTGAAGCTATCAATAAAGTTTTAGTCACTATGATCAAACGAATCATTGGTATTCATAAGTCAAATTGGCATACCATGCTATTTTCAACACTTTGGGCATATTAGATCTCAGTGAAAACATCCACTGGTTTCACTCCTTTTCAACTGGTCTATGGTTTGGAAGCAGTGTTACCTATTGAATGTGAAATTCCGTCATTACAATTAGCCATAGAATTACTCCCAACTACTTCTGAAGAAGAGAAACGTTTTGATGAGAATCGATGCACTGTTGCAATAGCAAACGAGACTCATGAAAAACGAATGAAAGCTTAGTACGACAGAAGTGTTACACCTCGTAATTTTTCAGAAGGAGACCTAGTTTTAGTATATGATCAAGCGAACAATAAGCTAGGGGTGGAAAATTTGTACCTATGTGGCATGGTCCTTACATTGTTAAGCAAAATCTAACAAAAGGGGCTTATGAATTGATATATTTTAACAGTGTCTCTTTGAATAAACCCAGAAATGGACTTTATTTGAAGAGATATTATGCTTAAATTCTGTGTGGAGATTTTTTGTTAGATTAGTTTCTTTACAGCTGGTGTGTTTTAGATTAGAAAAGTGTGCCTAGTTTAGAGAGTGCTCTTATCTTTATTCCTGCTTATCTTGATTTTACTCTTGATATTGCAGATGTCAATGTCTCTTCAAACATACATTGGTTTTGTTGATGGTGCTTGTCGTAGTACACGGAACATTTCTTTCGCAGCTTGGGTTATCTATTCACCCTCTGATGAGTTAGTGTCTATGCATGGGGTAAGCCTCGGTCAAACAACGAATAACATTGCAGAGTATAGTGTAGTGATTGAGTTATTATCTGAATCCATGTCATTTGGGATTCAGAGTTTGATTGTTAGGTTGGATTCTGAACTCATTGTATTATAGCTTAACAAGGTTTATGCCATTAGAAATCCAGTGTTACTAAGGTTATTTTTGAGAGTTCGTCTCTTGGAACATGAATTTGATTACATTGACTATCAGTGTATTCCAAGACATTTAAATACATTAGCAGATGCAGTTGCTTCTAGTATGATAAATAGACATTTGCAATAATCAAAACAATAAATTTAATAACATTTGATAACATGTTGTACGAGATAGCCCGTAATAATGATATATCATAGCATAGAAGTGTGTTTCAAAATATACATCATCTTCGATCATAGGTTGAAAAACACCATATGATCGGCAAAAATGATAATACAAAAGGACAAAAATGTCATGAGTCTACAAAATCAATCATCATATCCCTGGTGATGATCACAATAAGAAACTACTGCTCGGGCCACCCTACATAGGAACCTCCTAAACGGTCTTGGGACCCCAATCACATATCTCTGTAACCTGAGTGGAATATCATCTATATCAGTCTCTAGAATATCTAGTGTCAAGCACTCTAGATGATGCTCCAAGTCGGTCAGGATCTCTGCTGATTGGCCCTGTGGGGCTGGTGCTGTTGTAGCTGGGTGTCTCCTCTCACAAGGCTGGAGAGCAACTGGTCGTCGTGGACCCACATATACATTTAAACTTTTAATTGTTAGTTTTGGATGATTTAAAATATAAAAATAAATAAAAATTAAAACTTAGAAAGTGTTGAAAATGGTTTTTACCTGAATCATCCCATTGCTCTCCTGGTGGAAGAATCATATCTGGGTCATCGTGGTAATCCATCCCAGCATATGGAAAGTCTTGAATCACAAAAATTTGGTTGTTAAACCAACGAAAATATTCAAGTGGAAATCAAACAACCTCTGTGCCCTCAGAGTGACGAGCCATCAAAGCAACCCATCGAACCATTCTAGGCTCTCGAGGAAGACCAACATCAATAGGAATATGCTGCGGGGCTAACATGGGGATCCTCTCTAGAGAAAAGGTGACTACGTTAAGTCCATATCCAAAGTTTTTTAGGTTTCCATTCTTTGCTCTGGTTAGTTGGCCTTTCACATTTGCCAACACAACCTCACACCAGTTGTATATGGTGCCTCGAAAACAGTCTATAGCCATCTGCATTTGGGTCTAGTAGCCACATGCAATGCTACACTCCCACATAGTTTGGTAACAGTGAATGCACTAACTTTAAGCTCAGGGCGGATGATAGTTTTAATATCAATCTGTTTATCCTTGGGGTCTGCTTGATCATCGTGAAACTCCAATCGGAGACTAGTGATAGACTAGCCACCTGGCCTAGTCCTGAAAAGAGATAATTCTTCGCCCCTCTTGGACAAACCAGTCAAAAAATATATGTCCTCCAGCTCGATTTCAAGCTGGTGGCCACCAATCACAAATCATTGCTCCTGTGTGTTCCATCTGCCTACCAGACATGTTAAGAGGTCTACTTGGGCCCTCATGCCTGTATGGCCTAGAACTTATACTATCCACATGCTCTCAATGCTTGCAATGTGGGCATATCATTCATTGCGGCATAATCTACATCCTCGTGCTCGCGTTCTCACCAAATAAGCATTTTTGAGTGTCCTACAATGCATAAAAGGACATATTAGAACAAGCTTGTTCGAAAAAGTTTGGGAAAATTTAGAGAAATTTAAGTTTTAAAATTCATTTCGCAGGATCCACGCCCGCTGCTTACAAACAGTGCGTAGGTATGCACGAGTTGTGAGCAATAGGTGCGGACCCACGACTTTTTTCTTTGTAGAAAAAAGTCGGGGTCTGCAAGGCCCACGTGTTGCACTTGTAGACCCCTACTAGCAATTTTTCAAACCTATTTTTCCTTTAAAAATCAAATTTAAAGCCTAAAAACAAAATGTAAATAGATGAAATGTGAGTTAAGGAGGACGTGGATTACCTGGAGCTGATGGTTTTCGATTCCGACGGACGGATTTTCCAGAATCTTCATAAGAACGTTTTTACCCAAAAGCTCTCACTTCTCACTCTGAACTCAAATGGTAAAAATGAAGTTATAAAAGCCCATTTTATAAGTTTTTTTGAATAAATGAATTTTTAATTTATTTATTTTTCACTTTTAAAAGGTAATTTTTTAAAACATTTTTATTTATCTTAAATAGGTATGTGTAATGTTTTGAGTTTTTGTGCAGAATATTGGATCTTTCAGGAAAATTAATCATTTTTCAACAAAGAGCATACTTTTATCACTTTTTCAGACTCATTCAAAAATTTACAAAAAAGCAAAACATTGGAGTCCTCTTTAAGCTCTTTTCAGACTCTCAAAAATTGAAAAGATTGTCAAGCACTTGATTGTTCGAACTCGTCAAAATAAATGAATAATCGCCCATTTAGTATAAGTTTACCCCTTTTATGGACTGAAATGGACTATTTATGAAAAAGGTCAATAGAGTCCTCTTTAAACCCTTTTCAGACTCGTTAAATATGAAAAGATTGTCGAGCGCTTGTCTTTTCCAGCTCGTTAAAGTATTGGAAATGTCATCCCTCCTGTATTAGTTTATCCTTTTTTGGACTTGAGGGATTAATTTATGAAAATGTACCCCCATGGAGTTTTCTTAAGTTTTTCTTCTGACTCCCTAAAATTGAAAAACACCGAGTTTTTCCTATAGTGGACTCATTAAAATTTAACAGTAAAGGACCTGTTCAATTTTAAACAAGAACGAACCACTCCTTCTTAGGGTTTGAATTTTAAACTAAGTTGGACTCATCCGAAGGATAAGCTTATAAACAAGAAAATGTTATCCTCCTCAAGCTTGTCAAAAATAAAGAGGTACTTGCTAGAAATGGTGGGGGAAAAGAGAGAAAAATGAACCTGTTTGTTACACTTTGTTTTTTTAAAAGCCGTTAACCACTCTTGAACACGACATCTTTTGTTCACCTGGGTTGGGAAAATCCTTTGCCTAACAGTTAATCAAACCAAATTGAAAGTCTTCATCTAGTTTCTGGGTATTAGCTTTGGTTCAATTGTCACCAAGCCAACTGCAGTGTCGTTATGTGTTTAAGAGAACATGTTAAACAAACCATTCATCTACGAGATATCTGTCATCATTTTGACCATCCCTGAGTCAGTCCTTGCCAATATATTTCTTCAAAACTTGATCTATGATTTCGTGTTGTGGGCTTGCCTATGACGGATTTCTATCAACTTCAGCTCATTATCTAGGAAGTTGATCTAGAAATCATCAGTACCTTGAAAACTGCATGCCCTAATGGCAGTTTTCTCGCCTTCAATGATAGGTTGCATCATTGACCTTCGATCGAATGATTCTATGACATGTTCGACTTTAGCTCATTTGTTCACATTTCATGGATTGTACTGGGTACTTTGAGAGCGATTGACATTATTGGTGGTTTCTCTCACACTTGTTAACATTCCACATCATTGATTGGTAATCAAGTGGTTTCTACCATGTTTGACTTCGACACATTCATTCACATGGATAGAATCGTACTAGTTCAGGAAGCGGAAATCAAGACCTTGGATATAGTTTCTACCATCCAGGCTGCGAGGAATTTTGTTATTGATTATATAGTGGTCTATTCATAAATAGATGGTTGTGTCCATACTGTGTCTACACATGTCTATACTCTCGATGTATTACAAAATCATTCCTGTACCAGAACAGTTTAGTCAATTTTCTAGTCAGTTTTGATCTGAGTATGGGAATGCCTACCTCAGTGATAATATGTCTACATATATATATTTTTCATTGAATGTTTTTACAGGTTCCGACTGGGATGTCCACAAGATGATCCTTGAAATGATAAAGTACTTCACTCTTCATACATGACAGACTCTATCTTCATCTATTACAGACTTCGCACTTTAGGGGGAAATCTGTTGCACTAAAAATTGTCACCTTGACATTCTGATATCTGTGTGAGTTCATTACCACTCATAATTTCCTCCTCTGCAAGTCTAAAACATCAGTTCCTCATATCACGTCTAGGAAATAAGAGAAAATCTCTCAAAAGTCTTTAAAACTTTGGTTCTGCACTTTCTCTTTGTCTTACTTGCGGTCCCACACCTAATGGTCATGTCTCCTGTGCACTTAACCACACTGTCTCTGTGTTAAAGGTGCGGACCCCTGTAAAAGTTAAAAAGGTGCAAGTATACTCTGAAAAAACTCACTTTTAGAAGCTTCTGGAAGGAATCTAGAGGTGGCAGGTTCACTCTTTTAAGGTTCATGTATCCCATACCTTAAGGAGCTAATCCCTTGATGTGAGGACATTATCCCTTTGAAGGAGGATTCTATCCCTTCATAGGTGGACCAGTAACCTCCTCCTCTACACTATAAAAAGAAGCAATGAGCTGGTAACTTGGGAGTTAGAAGCTTAGTATTTTTTGAGTTAAAATGCTGCTAGAACTTAGTCCTCTTTAATTGAGTTTTTATGAGGAGAGACTACATACCTCTATGTATCTCATTTTGAAGAGTGCAAGACTTGTCAAAGTAAAGGAAATTCTTGTTTCAGACCCCAGGAAGAGCTTGTTCAACATCAAGGCTGAAAAGGTTGTAAGGGTCTTTTACTATTCAAAGTTAACACAAATAAAATTGTTTTTCTCAATAAGCTGTTAATTCATGGTTTATTTTATGGATTCCTTGATCACCATAATAGACATGATTAATAATATTTGCTATGCAAGTGCTATTTAACATTTGGTTGTTTGTGATTGCAGGTCTTCAAAGGTAACTCTTTTGGTTGTTTGTCTATTTGTTGCTAGACTATCTTCTAATACTAGGGAGATCGGTCTTGTCCGCAAGATCGATTTATCCGGCCAACAGCCAGGTGCACCCCCTGCCCTATTAGTGATGTCTCCTTTTATCAAGAAGAGAGTGACAACGAGGAGGAGATCATGAGGAACCTTGAGGCATTGACTTGTGGTATCCCAGAGTGTGCTTGGGTAGGAGACATTCCTCGTCAGTACCAAAGATACACGGTGGGAGTCTTAGAGTGGATTCAGTGATTTCTAACGCATGTTGCACAAGCCATATCATGCTACCATGATCACCATGCTGATTAGTTCCTAGGTCTAATACTTACATATTTTTTGAGGCCTGTGTGCCACGGATATATGAGGCCTGCGAGCTGCTAATGTTATTTTAGACATACATATTATTTTTTGGGGTTTTGATGTATCAAAAATTCTTACCATATATATATATATAGATATATATATATATATATATATATATATATATATATATATATATATATATGTTGTATTTTCCTGTCTACTATGGTACAAATGGTTCGTTTTATCTTTTACATGTTTCGTAAATGTCTATCCAACACATGATTAACTAATGCATCTGTTAATGTATTCATGCATCTAGGAATATGATGATATGTAATGTAATCAAGATGCCTTTCCAATAGACAGATACGAAGATACATTCTCAATATTTGAGGGTTTCTGATGAAATATTTCCTGTTGAGTTGAAGGACCACAAGCTGCGAATCCAGGTTGATAACCAGTTCTTTGATTCCTAGAGTGATGGTTTTTGACAATAGTTCGATGACCGCATTGTATTCAACAATGTTGTTGGTTGTGTGTCCTACACAGATTCCTTGAAGGTCAATCAACTCACTGTTAGGGTCATAAATAGCCCATTTGTGGATGATAGGTTCTGGGTACTACGGCAAGCACCATCAACGAAACCAACGTTGGGAGTCGTAGATATCTGCAAAGCAAGAAAAATATAGTAAACAGGAAAGTTGTTTCAAAACTATCACATAAAACCATGTTGTAAAAATCACACACTAATGTACATAAGTAACCATGAAAGATGATCTAAGAATAGTACTTCTTGAGGTAAAGCCCATTTCGAGGCTTATCAAGAGGACTTCCTTCATAATCAATGAGCTCATAGGCTCCTTTCTACAAAATGTGTTTCACGATGTAGGGCCCATGCCACATAGGTTCGAAATTTCTTGCCCCCAGCTTATTGTTAGCTTGGTTGTATAGTAAGACTAAATCACCCTCAGAGAATGCCCAAGGGGAGACCGATTGATTGAAATGGGATTTGACCCATTTCTTTTGTGCTTCAATGACCAAGGTAGCGAGACGACAAGTTTCATCCAGTCGTCTTAAATATAAGAGGTGTTCCTCTTGAGGTGATGTTTTGGGGAGGAGTTCAACAGTTAACTAGAGTGAAGGAATCTCTTATTCGATTGGAAATGTTGTTTCCATACCATAAACTAGCTGGAGTGGTGTGAAACTAGTTGTGTCTTTGGTTGACGTTCGGTAGGCCCACAGAGCTTAAAAGAGCATGAGATGCCAATTTGACTTGTGCATCCCAATAGTACGCTAAAGCATTGTAACCAAAACCTTGTTCACGGCTTCAACTTGGCCGTTGGTCTGAGGATAATATGGGGTCGAGCCATCGTGGTGCAAGCCCAATGTAGATGTTAGCTTAGCCATCATGTAATCTCTGAAATGGGAGCCATGCTCTATGACAATGGTTTGAGGTACGCCAAACCTGGAAATAACATGGTTGAAAAGGAATTGAGCCGCCGTCTTACCATCTGCATAATATGTAGGCATAACTTCAGCCCATTTGGTGAAATAATCCACAACGATGATAATATAGCCATGCCCCCCAGTCGAACGAGGGTTACATGTCATATAATCAATGCCCCATTTGGTAAAGAGACCAATGGTAATGATGGGGTGTAGGTGAGCGAGTGGGGCGCGCATCTTACATTCGTAAATTTGGCATTCGTAGCACTTGCAAACATCAAGAATGTAGTCCTTGAAGATAGACGGCCATAAATAACCAATGTGAAGGATTTTTTGAGATGTAGCATAACCAGACATATTACCACCACATGCCCCGGAGTAGCAATCATCGAGAACTCTTTCAGCTTCCTTGATTGTAAGGAATCAACGAAGAACCGAATCAACACCGACACGATATAAAGTATCGCCAATAATATGGTAGGGTTGGGAGTGATGTCGAATCCTTCGACAATCATCCTTGGTCAACGCGGACTAGAATGTGGACATCTAGAGATACACGATGATATCACCGTACCATGGATTGAGGGTGCTAATCAGGAAAAGGGTCAAATCTGGAAGTTGTTCATTTGCACCAACAGGGAGAGCCTTGGAGGGAAGGGAACAAATCAATTCAGCGAAAACAAGTGACTACTTAGGTTTGGCTATATTGAAGACCAAATCAAATTCTTGCAGGATTACGATCCATTTAGAATACTTGCCCCCCAGCAACTAATGAGTTAGGATATAGGTCATAGGATTGCATTTAGAAATCACTGTAGTTGTGCATAAAAGTATATAGTGCCAAAAGCATTGAAAATCTTGAACAATAGCCAAAGGCAACTTCTCGATATGTGCATAACGCTTTTCAATGTCAAGGAGATTCCGACTAAGATAGTATATTCCATGTTCGTTACCTTCATCGTTGTCTTGGACCAAAACCATAACAATGGTGCTAGGGGCTGCGACTAGGTAAAGGAAGTAATCTCAATAATAGTCCGGCGGGTTCATCAGAGGAGCATTTACGAGGACAACTTTGAGATCGTGAAAACATTTTTGGGCCACATCGTCCCATACAAAGGGCGTTCCTTGTTTTAGCAACCAGGTAAATCCTGTGGCTAGCCCGGCATGGTTGGGTATAAAATGACGAAGAAAGTTGTCCTTTCCTTGCAAGCTCTGGAGTTGGCACAGTGAAGATGGAGGGGTAAATTTACAATGGCCTCGACTTTTAGCAGATCTAGGTGAATACCGTCCTTGGAAACGATGAAGCCAAGGATTCATCCTAATTCTACATAGAAAACACATTTTTTCAGGTTTAACCGAATGTTATAATGCTTGCAGCGCAGAAAAATATATCGAAGATGGTCTGGCTTCTCTTAGTGCTTACGAGAATGAGCGGGAAGGTCATCCAAGTAAGGTTGTAAAATGTTGAAAATTTCATGAAACGCATAGGACATTGCCCATTGAAACGTGGCTCCAGCATTTTTGAGGATGCAATGGAGCTGTTTGTATGCAAACGTACCCCATGGACATATAAAGGTTGTCTTTTCTTGATCGGCCGGTGCAATATTGATCTAGTTATAACCAGAAACACCATCCATAAAAGAAAAGATCTCGTTCCCGGAAAATTCATCAATGATTTGATCAATGAAGGGAGTAGGATAGCTATCTTTAGGACAGACACGATTGAGATCTTGATAATCCATGCAAACACTGATTGTGCCCTGTTTTTTAGTCATCAAAACAATATTGGACACCCAGTCTGTAAGGGGGATGGGATAGATGAACCCATCTTTGAGAAGCTTTTCAACTTCACCCTTAATAGCAGCAGCCTTCCTAGGGTGCACCAGGTGAAGTTGTTGGCAAACAAGCTTTGCATACGGATACATTGGTATTTCGTGCACCACAATGCTAGGATCAATGCTGGACATTTCTTCGTAGCACCATGTAAACACATCATGGAATTCCTAAAATAGACGAGTATATGTCTTGATCTCATCTAGAGAATAAGATACCCCAATATGAAAGTGTTCAACGATACCGAGTTTGATATAGATGCAAATCGACATTGTTTGGGTAATATTACCCAGATTTCCTTCCAACCATACTTCATGAATAACAATCGGTGGCAGAAAAGGAGAAGTGGACTTTTCAAAAATGGTATACATGACTGTCGGGCGGGGCAGGAACTAGGAGCGATGATGAGTATCGATCCAAGGCGGTTCCTCGAGAGACATGATTTCCATGATTCCTTCATCAACAAGGAAGGTCTTGGCTAAGGGATTAGGTGATTCCAAAGTGCCAAGTGATGGGAATTGAGAGTACGTAACAAGAATCAAAGGATGCAGAGTTCAAAGCTAAAATAATTTCCATGTAATTGACTTCGATAGGACTAAGCGGCATAGCCTTGGCCCAAGTATCAACAAGATCCAGTGTAGGTATGACCCAAGGATCTTACTTGACTAAGATCATGTTGACAGAGGCAACATGAGGAGGTGGAAGTGGAAAAATTCTCATTAAGGCAGAATCTTTGAAGAGACCTACCCCCACACTCTCATAGGGAGCACCAGTGTGCTTAACGTATGGAACATTGCCATTCAAGGAGGAAGAGGCAAAGAAAGACAACTGGTTAGCGATTACTCTTAGCTCCGCTGACAAAGGGATCAAAAATGGATTCAAAACACTCCCAAAGTCTACAAATCTACTTAAAAAGCACGCCAAGGGATCCATTCATGCTCTTGAGATCTTCATTTTTTGTCAAAGGTCATCCACCGATCGAAGTAGTCGCAGATAGAAAGCCCTTGGAAGGGCGGCAACACACTATCGAGAGGCTTAAACACTTCAAAAGCTACAAAAAATCCTTTCCGTAGGCGTAAACCCAACAATTCACAGCCACCATCCGATCTAGTCGATCAAAGGCCCAGATCTAATTGGCTAATTGTAGATTAGGAAGACCAAGGGGCGGGGCCTTTACATATAGCGATGTGCCATTGCAGTCAAATCACATCACTATATTGCACCGGTGGAGGTAAGCTGGCGGGATAAATGTGGACCAAGTGGGACTATGATTTGCGATCAACGATGAAGAATCGCTATTGGAGGTAATCGACGCCATATCAAGGATTGGAGGGCCCACTTCGCATCGCAGGATTGCAAATCAATATAACGCAATGGCACTTCACCAAGGTTTAAGGCCTTTCGCACATACGTATTTGTGATACGATAACCGGACCCGACGGTTATATAACACTCTGTCGCATATTATTTTAGGTCCGTGCTAAGGCCGTTTTGAGTGGTTTTTGGTGTATTTTCGTTGCATGAGTGAAATACAAAGGGAAGTTGGGTTTGTGATATGCGATGAGACACGGACCCGAAAGGGTCCGAGAAGCAATATTTTATAAAGATTGAGGTCCGCCAAGGCCGCTTTTTCCCATTTTTTAACGTTTTTCCCACATGACAAAATCCACAAAAAATACACAGGAGCGAGCTTTGTGTGACTGGCGATGGCAGCAAGGGCAGACCCGAGAAAAGAATGAACCATTTTTCTAAGACCTTTGAGGCCCAAAAGGGACAGTGATGGGTGGGATTTAGTAGTATTGCATCGTTTTCACTGTTTATGACCTGAACAGCCACAACAACAGAAAAACATTCATGGCTATCATCTGAAAGGGACCAGTGCAGGGATTGCATAGGCACGATAGCCACTCCATTGCAGGTTTAGGCGGCCAGCCATCCTTAGAGGAGTCTTGCAGCCATGTTACATGCCAGAAGAAGGACTCGGCGTAGAGACAACGGTCGACAAACAGAGCTCAGAAAGGGAAGGAGAGGGGCCACTACAGGCCACAACTCGAATCTAATGAATTCATGGGGAACTAACTGTTATGAAACCAGCTCAAGACAAGATAGAATAGATAGATCAATGCCTTAGAATTCAGCCTCTTCGAGGGGGCAACCTCCTTTACATTACATAAATGAACAATTCTTCGATGATTCAAATGACAAAACCTCCTTTCTATATATAGGAGTCTAAGGAGTCACAATATAATCCAGCCAACCTAACAATAATAATATAAAGCCACAAAAATAACAATAGAGGGATTCTATGGGCACATTAATAACAATATGGGGGCAATGGGGGCACAACAATATAAATAAGGGGTATAACTACAATAGTAATGGGGTAATCACTAGTATTATAGGGACCCAACATGCCCCTCACCTTCAAAAAAGTGTTGTCCTCAATGCTTGAGTAGTTCTGGATACTTCTGCATAAAATTCTCATCCTCCCATGTGGAATCTTCAGCGAATAAGTTCTTCCACTTGATAAGGTACTCTGAAATTGATCGATTTCGTAGCTGTCGAGTTCTTGTTTCTATAACTGCTTCCGGTTCCAATATAATTTTTCCTTCCTCGTCAAGTTCTGGCAATATTGTTTGAACTGGGAGCTTGTCGCCTATAACCTTCTTTAAGCATGAAACATGGAAAACTGGGTGCAATCGAGAAGCTGCAGGAAGCTCCAATTTGTATGCCATAGTACCAATCTTTTGCAACACCTTGTACGGACCATAGTACTTTGGTGATAATTTATTATCCTTCTTAGCTTGCTTGAGGGACATTTGCTTATATGGTTGTAGCTGTAGGAATACCCAATCACCTACATCAAAACTTCTTTCACTGCGATGTTGATTTGCCTGTTGTTTCATTCTATTCTGTGCCAACACAAGGTTATCCTTTAAGAGTTGGAGGACTTGTTGTTGATGTTCGATGTGATGTTCCATTGCCTGAACCTTAGAATTTTCTCTTAAATATGATGTGATGGATGGTGGTTGATACCCATAAAGTGCCATAAATGGGGTCATTTTTGTTGCTGTATGAAAGGAAGTGTTATACCACCATTCAGCCAGAGGCAACCATTTGACCCATTGTGTCTGTTTATCAGATACAAAGCAACGAAGATATCCTTCTAAACATTTGTTTACTATCTTAGTTTGCCCATCAGATTGAGGATGATAAGATGAGCTATGAGCTAACTGAGTACCAAGACAAGAAAATAATTCTGTCCAAAAATTTCCAGTGAAAATGGGATCTCTATCACTTACAATAATCTTTGGGTTTCCATGTAGCTTTTGAATTGTTTCCATAAATGCAGTAGAAACTGTACTGGCTTTAAATGGATGTGATAATGCACAAAAGTGTGCATACTTGGTAAGTCTGTCAACTACCACCATGATGACACTCTTTCCCTCAGACTTGGGTAAACCTATGATAAAATCCATTGATACCTCCTCCCAACGTTGGCTTGGAATGGATAAAGGTTGTAATAGACCCGGTGTCTTAATTGTTTCAACTTTATTTTGTTGGCAAACCAAACATTCTGCCACAAACTTTTGAATATCTAATTTAAGGCCATCCCAAAAAAATTCCTTCTTAACCCTGTGGTAAGTTTTTAAAAATCATGAGTGCCCTCCTAAGGGAGAAGTGTGCAATTCCATAAGAATCTTTTGTTTTAGCTGGGAATTCTTACAGAGGTATAAGCGATCTTTGTACCATAACGAATCATTTTTCCAGCTAAATGTATCAGACGTACTGGAATCTTTTTGTAGGTTTCGAATAAGTGCCCACACTTCTTCGTCATTCTTCCATTCCTCCCTTGTTTCATTTATCCAATCTGGTTGGATGATAGAAATAGTGCACAACAATGCTTCCACATCCTCATCCTTTCTTGAGAGTGCATCTGCCACCACATTTTGCTTCCCTTTTTTGTAGATGATTTCAAAGTCATAACCCAATATCTTTGTGACCCACTTTTGTTGCTCTTCAGAGGATAATCTTTGTTCTAAAAAGTATTCAAGGCTATCATGATCAGTTGTTACCTTGAAGTGTCTTCCCATTAGGTAGGGTCGCCATTTCTTAAGTGCATGGAGTATTGCCAACATTTCCTTCTCATAAATAGCTTTTCTTAAAAACTTTCCCTTGATTGGATGACTTTCAAAAGCAATGGGTCTTTCATCTTGCATTAGAACAGCACCAATTCCATTTCCTGAAGCATCACATTCCACAATAAAGTTTTTTGTGAAGTCCGGTGTAGCTAAGACCAGTGCTTGGCACATTGCCTCTTTAAGATGTTCAAAGGCCTTTGTTGCTTCCGGAGTCCATGAAAATGCATCTTTCTTCAATAATGTCGTTAGAGGTGCTGCTATTCTCCCATAATTCTTAACAAACTTGCGATAATACCCTGTCAACCCAAGAAATCCGCGCAGATGCTTTATGGATGTGGGGATTTTCCATTCCTTAATGGCTTTAATTTTGCTAGGGTCTACCTTAACTCCTTCATGAGATACAATATGACCCAAATATTCCACCTCCTGGACTCCAAAGAAACATTTGGATCTTTTTGCATATAATTGTTTCTCCTCCAATAGTTGTAGCACACTGTCAACATGTTCAACATGATCCTTCCAAGACTTGTTGTATATAAGTATATCATCAAAAAATACTAACACAAATTTTCTAAGGAATGGTTTGAAAATTGAATTCATCAAACCTTGAAATGTTGAAGGTGCATTGGTAAGGCCAAAAGTCATGACCAAAAATTCATAATGACCCCCATGAGTTCTAAATTCCGTTTTTGGAATGTCTTCAATCTTCATTCTGATTTGATGATATCCTGAACGAAGATCCAACTTGGTGAAGTAAATTGATCCATGCAATTCATCCAGTAATTCATCAATGACAGGAATGGGGAACTTATCTTTAATAGTGAGCTTGTTGAGCTCCCTATAATCCGGACACATGCACCATGATCCATCCTTCTTGTGCACCAATACTACTGGAGCAGAGAAAGAACTTTGACTCGGTTGAATTATACCAGCCTCTAGCATTTCTGCAACCATACGTTCAATTTCACTTTTTTGACATAGGGATATCTGTACAACCTGATGTTTGGAGGAACACTTCCTGGAATTAGATTAATAGCATGATCATGATCACGCATAGGTGGGAGACCTTTGGGAGTCTCAAATACCTTGGAATGATTGTCCAGGACTTTTTGGAGATCTGGAGAAATAGATGATTCTAATGTGGAAACATCTAGCGAACATAAATGTGCAATTACACCCCTTTGCTCCTTTTTTAGAAGCTTTGTCATACCAGTAGAGCTGATTATTTTTCCTGTTTTCCCTGCAATACCCCTTAATTCAACTTCCTTTCCTTCCATAGAAAATTTGATGAAAAGTTCTTGAAAATTAAAAGCTATTGTACCCAAGGATTGTAGCCATTGGACTCCTAGTACAACATCAGCACCTCCCATCGAAATGGAAAGCATTGGGCTAGTCAATACATATTCTCCCATGGATAGCTTGATATTATGGCACTTTCTAGAGAAATTTATTTTTCCTCCATTTGCAATCATCACTTGACACTCTGGTGTTGGATATAGGAAGCAATTCAATTCTTTTGCTACCCTACAGTGAATAAAGTTGTGGGTGCTTCCTGAATCAATCAACACTATTACCTTTTTCTTCTTCATTTGTCCTTCTATCTTGATGGTTTGAGGAGTGGTAATTCCCGCCAATGCATTACAAGATATGGTTGGATTTATTTTTTCTTCATCTAGGCTTTGTTCCTGGAGCATATCTTCTTCTTTTGACCTTTCTTGCTCCTTTTCTTCTTCCCCTTCACAATCTATGTATAATAATTTCTTCTCAGCACACTTATGACCTTTAGTGTATTTGCTATCACAACTATAAAAAATCCCGTTTGCTCTTTTTTCTTCCAATTGTTGTGGTGTCAACCTTATAGGTTGTGGAAGACTAGGGGAAACTGCACTTCCGTCTTTATAGTTGTGAGTGGTATGCTTCCTGGTTGCCATAATTTTTCTTTCCATTTTTCTTGCTAACCTGAATGCCTTCTCTAATGAATCAGGTTCCCAAAGGCGAACATCATGTTGGATATTATCCTTTAAAGACCCTATGAACACATCAATCCTATGCTCCTCTGGAATATCTTTTACCCTTATGTTCAATTTTTGGAACTCTTCAATGTGCTCCATTAGTGAACCCTTTTGTTTGAGACTTATCAATTGGCTAAAAAAAGTGTTGCTTTTTGTATCCTCATAATGTGCTATCAATTCTTCCGTAAAAATTGCCCAAGTGATAAATTGTTTACGAGAGCAAAGCCATTGATACCATACAAACTGATTTGGTTCCAAATATAAAGTTGCCATACGTACCTTTTGTGTGTTTTGCACATTATTGAGATCGAAGAACTGCTCCATCTGTAATATCCATGTGGCGGGATCCTTGCCATCAAACTTCCTCATATCGATTTTTAGAATATGGTGGGTCTTCGATCCAACATTAGATTCTATGTAATCCTTATTAACATTTCTTTTGTTCACATCATGAGTTTCCTTTACAACCTTTTCGCCATTAGTAAGTATTTCTTGTAGAAAATTTGTCAAATCTGTCTTCCAATCTTCCATGTTTGTCTTCAAATCTATCCTCAAATCTGTCTTCAATTCATCCATCTCAGCTTCCATGCCCTTTATCTTAGATTCCATGCCATTTATCTTAGATTCCACGCCATTTATCTTAGCTTCTGTTAGCTTTTGTGAGCGTGACATTTGTTGCACTTGTTCTTGTAATTTTGATATATCACGTAGCATTTCTTCCTCTTCTTCATGAGTCATGCTAGAGATTTCAGGTTCCTTACTAGGTGTTTGCATTTTATTTCCTCGGGGAATCAGTTACCGATAATAATGCTTTACTATGCCCTTTGAATTCCTTCAAACCAAGCTTATGAAAAAATTAAAAAAAAAAACTACACACCTTTTTTCACTTTGTAGAAGCCTGATATTGAATCTGATGTATCTCTGTAATTTCGGATCATCCAGCTCTGAAATTTTGACCTATAGTAGCCTTCTGAGTCCTCTTTCGAATGCCACAAGTCTGACCCAAATTGGTTTCTCCAAGGAAGAGTTATACGAAATCTCCCACAGTGACTTGCTTATAGACTAGTTCAATAGAGCAAACTTGTACGACGTGCCACGAGTCATTGTTTCGACCTATGGATCTGAAAAATGCATACAAGAAACTATAGTCCGTCCTCTTTCTGTACCTTCTTACGAAATTTCAATCCGATCCTTAGAGAGAAAGTTATGACGATTTTCCCTAGGTCACCTATTTTGAATGTAATTCAGGAGTCTGCAAAAAGACCAACTTCCTCAGATCATATCTCCGAAAATATCGTGCAAAAAGCTCTGAAATTTGGGCCCAAGGTTCAGCGTGATTTCTTCTCAAATGGTTTTTTTTTGTGACTTCTGAAACATCACAGAAAAAAATTTATAGCGAAAATTCCACGATGACCTGTTTGGAGCAGCGAAACCCTAGAATCCAAAGCTCTGATACCAAATGTTATGAAACCAGCTCAAGAAAAGATAGAATAGATAGATCAACGCCTTAGAATTCAGCCTCCTCGAGGGGAAAACCTCCTTTACATTACATAAATGAACAATTCTTCGATGATTCAAATGACAAAACCTCCTTTCTATATATAGGAGTCTAAGGAGTCACAATATAATCCAGCCGACCTAACAACAATAATATAAAGCCACAAAAATAATAATAGAGGGATTCTATGGGCACATTAATAACAATATGGGGGAAATGGGGGCACAACAATATAAATAAGGGGTATAACTACAATAGTAATGGGGTAATCACTAGTATTATAGGGACCCAACACTAACAGTCCTGTCAGCACAACAACTATCCTAACAAACATGATGTGGCATCTCTGGCACGAGAGAGCTCCCAGGCATCACAATAGGCTGCTCAAAATATATAAATATGGTTATTCCTCTGTCAAAAGAGGAAAACCTCCGAGTCATGCCTACCTATTGAGGGAATCAAACGGTTAAGGGATAGATAAGACAAGGTTAATACTCCAAGCCTTCTAGAGAGCTTAGGAACATTGTAAAGGGCCTATAAAAGGTAGAAAACTAGATGTAACAAGGGTTCAAATTTTGGAGACTATTCCTCCTCTACCCCTTCAGGCTTCTCATTTGCATCCTTTAGTAATACATGCTAAATTTTCTGTTATATGTTCAATATCCATCTCTCTTCTGTTCTATGCTTACACTTGAACAGTCTGTTCATGTTGTCTGTGTATTTGAGTCCAGATAACTGCCATCTTATCACTGCTTTGATATATTAGATTTGCAAGCTTCTTTGTTGCGTGTAGCTAGTCATTTACATGTGTTGTCATATATGTAATCTGTTGGTATAGTTAAGCATTCTCCATCTATCCATTAAATCTGTAAACTCTTGAGCGTTAGTGGTCTAAAGCCTTGTGTTATTAAGAGTCTTCATGCATGTCTCGAGTGAGAACAGAGCAGAAATCGTTATCTAACTTGATCCAAACCATCAGTTATTCCAACAGTTCAGAGCACAATATTGAAGATTATATGTTACTAGGCATCTTCGAGCTACAACCTAGGAGAGTTTCCTGGAGAGATAACATAATTGGTGTTGTTGCCAGGAGGAGGAAACTGAAGCTCAGCTTCCTTGGGAAATGACACAGACCCAACTTTGATGATAGACAAAGTCTGGGCACATTTTTGGTTGTAATCATCTATCTAGCGACTCTACTAGAGGCTGAACCTCTTGGCGACTCCACTTCATAATTCTGGTTCAGTTTGTGAGGCATACTTGGAGAAATCCTCAAAAATCACAAGTTGACCCAGTACCTGACCCTGAAAAGATACAAAGAGAAGAAAGTGTTACAGAAAGGAGCATCAAGTTCAGGTAAACATAAACAATATTCTATATCTCTTCAAGAAAATCCTGCAATAAAACAAATACACGTTGAGAGTACAGATTCTAATACTAGTAGTGAAGGAAAACTCTCAGAAATTCATAAAGCTCTTTTTTCTTTAGCTTCTCCTTTTGTTGTCAGTCCAAAGGGAACCTCACCTCCTATCCATCATACTCCTTTGGTCTCACCAGTCACTCCTCAGCCTTCTGTCATTCAGACTTCTAGTACTCTTTTAGTCACCACAGCTATGGTAGGTCCACAAGCACCCACCAAAATGGAAAGAATCATAGCTACTAGATATGGACCTCTAATACTGCCTACTCATTTGAATGCTATGCCTACTGGAGAATACCAGAAGTATATGCCTAAATTCACCAGGACTGAAGGTGTTACCGCTGAAGAACGCCTTGAGTCATTTTATAGCTATGCTGATAATCTAGACATTAGTGAAGATGATGTGTGGATGAGAGTTTTTGTCCAAAGCCTACATGGGGAGGCTAGAAAATGGTTCAGAGAACTAGCCCCAAGATCTATAGCAGATATTGAAGCCTTAGATGATGCATTCCTAAGACATTGGGTGGATAAGAAGGATCTCCTCTACTACCACACTGAGTTTGGGAACCTAAAGAGAGAAAATGGTGAACTGTTGTCCGATTTTAATAAGAGATTTAACCACATGTATAGCAAGATATCAACTGAAGTAAAACCTACCACTACCTCTACTAAACTCACCTATGCTAATGCTTTTGATTCTAACTTTTTCCTACTGTTGAGAGAGGGGCGATGTGCTACTTTGGCTGGCATGCAGGATGCAGCCTTGGAAGTAGAATCAAACATCATGGATATAGAAAAGCTCAAGGGAAATGTTGATAGAAGAAGACAAAGGGGCGAGTCTTCATCATCCTCTGATCCTAAGATAGATAAAATGACCAAAATTATCAAGTCACTAGCCTCTGAAATTTCCAAATTAAAGGTTGACCAGCACCCAGGGAAAGGAGAGTTCCCAATACCTTTGCACCTAGGAATCCAAATTCATATGGAAGAGCTAATGAACAGTTGTAGATTTTGCAGCAAAACAAAGATGTAAGTGAAGACCAAAGGGTGAAGGCTCCTTTTCAAAATGCAGTCATGGAAGAGGATCAGTTTGAAGAAGATGATGAGATCCATTGTCTGGAAGAAAAGGGTAGTGCTTCCTTTCTAACCTCAGCTGCCTATGAAAGGTCATTATGTGATGGGCAAATCAGCAAAAAATGGGATGATGAAGCTATCCTACAAACTGAAGATCAGTGCAAATATAATCTGCAGTCAAAGATGAATAATGCCAAGGAAACTCCTATTCAAAAAACTACTGCCCCTACAGTACAACAAGCTAATAAGCAGAAACAGTCGGCAATTCATCCCAACACCCTCAAAGCTCTAGCTCATGAGGTAAGAGGCATTGACAAGTCTCATTCCCCTTTCAGTTTTTAATCAAAAACTTAGAAGCTAAGAATACCTCTGCCTCTAATTGAATTAGTGAAAAATGAGTCCTTCAAAAGATCCATCCTCGAGGCTCTTGAACCTAAAGCCATCCAAGCCTCCAATGATTATGTAAATCTACAAGATGACAAGCCAGCTGTTATTCTCAGCCCAATGATTGAAAATGGTGAGGACAACTCCCCATCATTCTATGTCTCTATGACTATTCATGATAAAATCCTTCACAACTGCCTTTTGGATGTTGGAGCTAGCTATAACCTAATGCCCAAGGCTGTTATGGATGAGCTGGGCCTAGACATTACCAAGCCTTACCATGACCTGTTCTCTTTTGACTCTAGACAAGTGAAATGTCTAGGATTAATCAAGGACCTAGCTATCACTTTGTCTCAGCTGCCCATGAAAAGCATGATGATGGATATTGTGGTAGCAGATGTACCACCCAAGTTTTGCATGTTACTTTCTAGAGGTTTGATAAAGAGACTCGGTGGATCATTACAAAATGATCTGTCCTATGCTATTGTCCCAGTTTTTGGAGGTGAAAGCAAGAGATTATACAGAGAGGCGTAATTAGCTTATATCAACAGTGATGATAAGAACCCTAAGAATCATCCTATCTATGTCGTGGGACTGATTTTGGAGCATGTATTCTTCATATTGAAGAATCTCAATTGGCCTCCATGCAACTCACAAAACCAGTTTGCCAAATTTCGGAGGAGGGAAACCCACAAATTTGGGATATGTTCTTTGATGGGGCTTGCTCTAAAGAAGCTGTAGGGGAAGGTGTAGTCCTTGTGTCCCCAACACAGGAATACATTCATTTGTCTTTTAAATTAACCTTTCAGGTCACAAACAACATAGTAGAGTATGAAGCTTTGATTCTAGGCTTAAGTGCTGCTAAAGAAATGGGTATCAAAGGCCTACAAGTGTTTGGAGATGCATACCTCATCATTCAACAGGTAAATAAAATGTTCCAAGCAAAGCATCCAAGGCTGAAAGCATACAGGGATGAGGTATGGAGGCTCAAAGATTCTTTCAAAGATTTCAGCATTTCTTATATTCCAAGAATGAAGAACTAGCTTGCCAACTCCCTTGTTGTCTCTGCTAGCACGTTTGTTCCTCCTTTGCCTCCTAAATTGACATATGAAGTTCATGTAAAATATAGACTATCCTGCCAGACAATGTCAAATATTGGAGAGTTTTTGAAGATGATGAGGAAATTAACAGGTTTTTACAGGTCGTTGAGGAATTCATTGAAATGCACATCGACCAAGAAAATGAAAGCATGGAAGAATTCAGCCAATCCAAGCTAGAAAGTGAAATCGGATGAGAAAGCATCATCTAGCTGCCCAGTAATCACATACCAAAGGGATTGGTGCCTCTAGAGATGCTTTTTGATCATAATGACGTGCCCTACAAGCCGGAAAAAACAGAGAATGAGTTTGTTGTTTGTAAACATAATATAGGGACCCCAGCCCATCCGAAATTCATCAATCTGTCTACTCATTTTTCTTCTGCCCAGAATTCCAAGTATTGCACCCTCATGAAGCAATTCACTGATACTTTTTCCTGGGAATACAGGGATCTTCAAACCTATGACCCAGACATTATTCAGCATAGGATCCCACTGGAAAAGAACACCACCCCTTTCAAGCATAAATTAAGAGTCACCTGTCAGCCCTCTCTTACTGCCTTTGATGGAGAAAGAAATCAAGAAGCTGTTGGATGCCAAAATCATAATTCCCCTAAGGTATTCAAAGTGGATACCCAACCTTGTGGTGGTAAGGAAGAAAAATGGAGAAATCAGGCTTTGCATCGACTTCAGAAATCTGAACAAGTGCTCTAAAAAAGATAACTATCCCCTGCCCAAGATGGAACACTTGCTGCAAAAAGTTTCAGGGGCTAGAGTCATGTCTTTCTTAGATGGATTTTCAAGTTATAATAAGATTTCTATACATCTTGAAAATCAAGAAAAGACCGCCTTCACTACTCCTTAGGGTACTTTCATGTACTCCAAGATGCCTTTCGGGCTAATGAATGCTGGGGCTACATTTCAAAGGGCCATGGACATAGCCTTTGTGGAAGAGAAGGAAAAGTTTGTCCTTATTTATCTTGATGACATAAAAGTCTTCTCCAACAGCCACAAAGACCATTTACAACATTTGAAGAAGGTCTTCCTAAAGTGCAGATGGTTCGGAATCTCAGTAAACCTAAAGAAGTCATAGTTTTCTCTAGGAGAAGGCAAACTTCTAGGACATATTGTTTCTGCTGAGGGTGTGAATTTTGATCTAGCCAGGGTTCAAACCATTCAGACACTGTCCATCCCGAGGTCGAAAAGGGGCATCCAATCCTTCTTGGGTAAGATCAACTTTGTAAGGAGGTTCATTCCAAACTTTGCAGAGTTAGTAAAGCACATCACCTCCATGCTGAAGAAAGGATCGGAGATAAAATGGACAGTTGCTTCAAGAAGCTCTTCTAAAGCCATCAAGCAAGATATCATGGAAGCTCCCACTCTAATCAGCCCAGATTACACTAAGGAGTTTTGTATCTTCTCTTTTGCCTCTTATGATACACTGGAAATAGTTTTGTTGCAAAAAAAGGATGAAGTCATAGAGCACCCCGTGGCCTTTTTGAGAAACACTCTGAGGGATGCTGAACTAAGGTATGACCTTATTGAGAAGCAAGCTTATTCTCTCATAAAGTCTTTGAAATCATTTAGGATTTATATTCTACATTCCAAATTAATTACATATGTGCCCTCAACCTCAGTGAAAGATGTCTTAACTCAATGAGATATTGATGGAAAGAGGGAAAAATGGATTGCAAAATTCATAGAATTTTACATAGAGGTGAAGCCCACTAAGCTTGTCAAAGGCCAGGGCTTAGCTAAACTCATGGTGGAAGAAAATTGCAGCTTGTTAGACATAAATTGCATGGGCCTAAATTCAAATGATGAGCAAACAAAGGGAGCATCAGAAGAGCAAAAGCAGAATTGGTCCTTGGCTGAAAATCTAGCCACATGAAAATGGTCTTCAAGCATAGTTCATTTCTTGCAGAAGCTGGAAGTTCCTCAAGGGCTTAGCTCAAGTCAAGCTCATACCATTAAACTCTAATCAGCCAAATTCTACATTGACAAAAATCTACTTTATTGGAAAGGCCCATCAGGAATCCTCTTGAGGTGTCTGGATAAAGAACAATCCATAGAGGTCATACACCACTTCCATTCTAGCATCTGTGGTGGGCATCATTATTGGAAAACCACAACTCACAAAATATTGAGGGCTGGGTATTATTGGTCTACACTATTCTGTGATGTGTTTTCTTTTGTAAAAGCTTGTGACAAGTGCCAGAGGTTTGCAGGAAAACAACAGCTAAAATCTCTACCTTTGAAGCCAATTCATGTCAATGGTCCCTTCCAATAGTGGGGCTTGGACTTTATAGGTGAGATTAACCCACATTCCAGTGACCAACACAAATGGATCTTAGTAGCCACTGATTATTTCACCAAGTGGATTGAGGCTATACCCACTAAGAACGCCAATCATCAAGTTGTCATCAAGTTCTTGAATGAGAATATTTTCACTAGATTTGGTTGCCCAAACAAACTAGTCACTGATAATGCAGTAGCTTTTAAGGAAAAAGAATTGATGGGCATGACTGAATCCATGGGAATTCAAGTGGTGCATTCTACCTCATATTATCCTCAAGGAAATGGCCTGGCAGAATCATCTAACAAGAGTCTAGTAAGGATAATCAAAAAACTGTTAGAAGACAACAAAAAGAGTTTGGATTCCAAGTTGAAGTTTGCACTATGGGCTGACAGAGTTTCCATCAAAAAGTCCATAGGGAATTCTCCATTTAAACTGGTTTATGGAATTGATGCAGTTTTCCCCATCCAGTTGATTCTCCCTATGGCTAAATTATTGCAAGAAGAACAAGATGAAGAGAATGATATGGTAAGAAGAATGAACAACCTCATAGAACTATAGTAGATCAGAGAGCAACTAGTTGAGAGGTCCAAGGCTTATCAGAAGAAAATCAAAGAAACCTTTGACAGGAAGGAAAAAGTGGACAATTTCCAAGTTGGTGATTGGGTGCTCAAATGGGATGCTTTAAAGGAAAAGAAAGGTAACCATGGCAAGTTTGACTCCTCATGGACAGGTCCGTTTGTCATCACTCAAATTCAGCAAAACAATACTTTCATCCTACACAATCTGGAAAGGAGAGATACTTTTGTTAGCCCAGTAAATGGGCGGTTCTTGAAACTTTATTTCATTTGAGGCTTTAAAGCCTTGTCATTGTAAATATTTTTTTCTAATTTTTATTTTTCTTTTGCAAAATAGACTCCATTCCCAATGGAAATCTAGGGCAAAGATTTAATTTTGTTTTCATAGGAAAGGCATTGATCTGTGATTCTTGAAACCTCACAGGGAGGCTTTCATCCCCAAAAGGAGCCAATGTTAGCTCCACTGACAAAGGGATCAAAAATGGATTCAAAACACTCCCAAATTCTGCAAATCTACTTAAAAAGTGTGCCAAGCGATCCATTCATGCTCTTGAGATCTTCATTTTTTGTCAAAGGTCATCCACCAATCGAAGTAGTCGCAACTGGAAAGCCCTTGGAAGGGCGGCAACACACTATCGGGAGGCTTAAACACTTCAAAATCTACAAAAAAGCCTTTCTGTAGGCATAAACCCAACAATGCACAACCACCATCAAATCTGGCTGATCAATGGCCCAGATCTAATTAGCGGATTGCAGATTGAGAAGACCAAGGGGTAGGGCCTTTACATATAGCGATGTGTGATTGCGATCAAATCGCATCACTGTATTGCACAGGAAGTGGTAAGCTGGTGGGATAAACATGGACCAAGTGGGACTGCGATTTGCGATCAGCGATGAAGGATCACTATCGGAGGTAATCAGTGCCATATCAAGGATTGGAGGGCCCACTTCGCATTACAGGATCTCAAATCAGCGTATCGCAGCAGCGCTTCACCAAGGGTTGAGGCCTTTTGCACATACGTATTTGCAATACGATAACCGGACCCGACGATTATATAACACTCTATCACATATTATTTCATGTCCATGCTAAGGCCATTTTCAGTGGTTTTTGGTGTAGTTTTGTTGCATGAGCGAAATACAAAAGGAAGCCGGGTTTGCGATATGCAATGAGACATGGACTCAAAAGGGTTCGGGAAGCAATATTTTATGAATATTGAGGTCCACCAGATCCTCTTTTCCCCATTTTTTTACTTTTTCCCACATGACGAAATCCACGTAAAATACACAGGAGCGGGCATTGTGTGACTGGTGATGGCAGCAAAGGTAGACCCAAGAAAAGAATGAACCATTTTTCTAAGACCTTTGAGGCCCGAAAGGGACAGTGATGGGCGAGATTTAGTAGTATTGCATCGTTTTCACTGTTTATGACCCGAACAGCCACAACAACAGAAAAACATTCATGGCTATCATCTGAAATGGACCAGTGCAGGGATTGCATAAGCGCGATAACACTCCATTGCAGGTTTAGGCGGCCAGCCATCCTTAGAGGATTCTTTTAGTCATGTTACATACCAAAAGAAGGATTCAGCAGAGAGACAACGACTGATAAACAGAGCTCGAAAAGGGAAGGAGAGGGGCCACTGTATGCCACGACCTGAATCTAACGAAATCATGGGGCACTAACAGTTCTACCAGTGCAACAACTATCCTAACAAACATGATGTGGCATCTTTGGCACGAGAGAGCTCCCAGGCATCACAGCAGGCTGCCAAAACTATATAAATATGGTTATTCCTCTGTCAGAAGAGGAAAACCTCCGAGTTGTGCCTGCCTATTGAGGGAGTCAAATGGTTAAGGGACATATCATACAAGGTTAAGACTCCGAGCCTTCTAGAGAGCTCAGGAGCATTGTAAAGGGCCTATAAAAGGCAGAAAACTAGGTGTAACAAGGGTTCAACTTTTGAAGACTGTTTGTCCTCTGCCCCTTCAGGCTTCTCATTTGCATCCTTTAGTAATACATGCTTCTTTTTCTGTTATACGTTCAATATCCATCTCTCTTTTGTTCTACGCTTGCACTTGAACAGTCTGTTCATGTTCCCTGTGTATTTGAGGCTAGATAACTATCATCTTATCTTTACTTTGTTATATTAGATTTGCAGTCTTCTTTGCTGCCTATAGCTAGTCATTTACATGTGTTGTCATATATGTAATCTGTTGGTATAGTTAAGCATTCTCCATATATCCATTAAATCTGCAAACTATTGAGCATTAGTGGTCTAAAGCCTTGTGTTATTAAGAGTGTTCATGCATGTCTCGAGTGAGAACAGAGCATAAATGGTTATCGAAATTGATCCAAACCATCAGTTATTCCAATAGTTTAGAGCACAATATTGAAGATTATATGTTACCAGGCATCTCCGAGCTACAACCTAGGAGATTTTCTTGGAGAGATAACAGTGACAATCTTCCCTTGGTGGGGAAAATGAATCACGCGAAATAAAGTGGAGGCCATGGCATGCATGGCATGAGTCCAACTTCGGCCGAGTAGAAGATTGTAATTGAGATTTGCATCAATGATTTCTACTTCGACTTGCACTTTCTTGCCTTCCAGGGTGATGGGAAGGTTAGGTAAGACACTGACGGGTCGCGAATCGCGCCCATCGAAAGCTTACAAAGTGTTCGGAGATTGGCTCAGTGCAGGAGAACCAATAGCCTTCCAACATGCGGTTGATATGATGCCAGTAGAAGCACCTTCATCGATGACAGTTCGTTGGATGGTCTTTTCATTGATGATTACCTAAATAAGAAATGAAATCTAATGAGGAAGCCATGGAACATGGTTTTCTAGATCAAAACATATCAAATTGGAATCAGTGGGATCAATGCCCCCGATAGCTGACAAAAAATATTTTCGTTGTGATGGGAAGCTTTGGAGCACCTCGAGAGCCGACATGGCTGACGGTGCTTGAGCTAAATCCTTAACAATATTGTAGTGCTAAGTAGCTCGAGCATTGGGATTATACGAGGATTTCTGCAGTACACCTTGAGAGGGTGGCCACATAGTGGAATCAGGGTTAGGGTGCTCAATATGCAGAGGACTAGAATTCAGGGTAGAAGAAGAAGGTACAAATTCTTTCTCTTTACCAGCTACCGAAGCAGGTGTTTGATATTCTTTCGATTGGGTAGCCACGTTAATAGGCGTACTCAACATGAACACTTGAGATCCAGAAGAAGCCAATTAGGGTTGGTCTACCATTTGGATCTGCTGAGTCAGAAATGTCTCTTTGAGGATAGCAGGGTTCCCTTTGGGTAGGGGACTAACTTCAGATCATCAGGGAAAATCCTTAGTGTAGTGATCTTCCCCACAAATGAGGCAAGGATACTTAGGTTTCCGTTGTGAAGATTTTCCAGCAGACGATTTGGGAGGACCTTGTTTCGGGGCATCAGCTTTAGCTTTGTCTCTGCCTTTCTTTTTTTCTTTCGAGGATTTTTCCACTACGGTAGACTAGATAGTGTGGACCTCTGATGTTTTACCAGGGCTAGGTGGATTCTGGGATGAACTATTATGGACAGCATTTGAGACCGACTTCTATTTGGAAGAAGATTTAGTAGCAGTCTGGGATACTAAACCAATAACTCCGTCGATGGGAGGAACAATTGGTGACTTTGATGCTGCAGGATTGGATGATGGCCATGGAGCATTGAGTAGTAACTCATACAAACTGTCAAACTGAGAGTAAACTAGATCCAATTACTGGGCACGAGCGATGGCCTGCTCTTCAATGACGCATCCACCCATAGCTATATCATGAGCAATTAGGGCCACGAATGATTTGGTAAACCATTCATTGAGCAACTGATCAGTAATCTAGAATTTGATCAGACGACGCCTACGTCTCCATACATGGATGTGATTAGAGATGTGTGTCGCAGTATCTTGCTTAAGTGATGTGAGAAAAAAGGTGCTAGTTTCATAGCGAACCGGCAACTGAAAATGCGTGAGGAAAGCCATGGCTAAAGAGTTAAAGTCATGGTATGTACTTTGAGGTAGCTTGATGTACCACTTCGTTGGAGCACCCATGAGGTTTCGTTGGAAAAGACGAAGATGAATGGAATCGCCCATGTATGAGTTCGACGAGCACCAGAGGTGATATGTCATCACATGGGCCTAAGGATCTTCTTTAGCTTTCCCATCGAACTTTGGGCAATCACTTGGTATCTTGGATGGCACCAGAGGCCAGTACGGTGAATGAAGGATCAGATCATTTGTAAGGCGAGATACATCTGGCAACTCGAGTGTAGCGAAGATAGGTAATTAGGTGTTAAAAGGCATGGGAGGTCGATAAGCAGGCCCATAGGGAGGAGCCCATCCCTCCTGGTAAGGATTTTGGCCCCACAGTGGGGGATTTTGTCCATATGGCATCTAAGGCTACCCCCATTGCAGATTACCTTGATCATAGGGAGGGTTTTGACCTTGAATACCTTGGAACTATCTAGCCATAAGTTGTTGATAAGCAACGTACGGGTTAAAAGGTTGTTGAGCCTATTGACCTTAGACACATGGATATGGGACCTGTTGTCCTTGAACATATGGTTGATGAACCTGTTGTCCCTGAACAAGAGGGTTTTGGACCTGCAGTTCTTGGGCATAAGTTTGATACACTTGTTTCCCTTAGACATAGGGCTTCTGTACCTGATTCCCTTGACCGACAGGATTTTGAACATGTTGATCTAGGACATGAGGATTTTGAGCCTGCTACTGCAGGACTTGACCTTGACCCTGCCCCTGAAAGGGTTGACCTTATTGATATGTATACAAGGGTTACTACTGCTTTGGTTGGTTTTTCTATTGCAAGGGTTGACCTTGTGGTTACAAAATTGTCCTTGGGGCTGCATAGGTTGGCCCTACGAGGGCATGGGTTGAGAGGTGTGTAGAGCGTATTACATTTGCTACTGCACAGTTTTCTACAAGTGTTGCAAGGGTTGACCTTGTGGTTGTTGCAATTGACCTTGCTGCGAGATCATTTTCCCTTGCTGTTGCGTAGAGAACCCTTGCTGCAACAAAGCTTTCCCTTGCAGTAACAAAGGTTGCCCTTGTTGTTGTAGATGTTGTCCTTGCTGTTGCAAGAGTACTTGAATAGTGCCTGGGAAATTACTGAACTGAATATGGCCATAGCCAGGCTGGATGTACTGCCCAAATTGGAGGGTGTAAGGTTGATTAACCATTCCTTGAGAACCATATGGAATGTAAGGATTTTGGTATTGGATCTGAGCCCCATAAGGCTATTGATACTGAACATTACTCAATCCAGATGGACCAATGGGATTCTGAACCTATTGGTACTGGACATTGCTTGATCCAGTATGATCAGTAGGGTTATAAATAATACCAGAAGAAGGCTAGTTTATACCAAGCATGTGAGCTTGTGAGCCACTCACATTAGTGGCACCTTACACCATAGAAACATTCAGGTTCTACCCCCTAGGCGGTGGCATAGCTTGGCCACTGACTAACGAGATGGAGGAACTGACAGAGACAATATTTGAAACTACCGATTGTGCCTAACAAGTAATTGGGATTCACGATACAAGAGTATTCAGAACTGTGGGTTGCACCAAGATTGAGGTAAAATCCTATTGGGAAGTCATATTCGTAATGAACAGACCTAAAGTAGGCTTGGCACCTAACGCCCATATAGGATTATGGTAAAGTGATGAGGCACTAGGTGTACCTGAAACCAACTGTGCCAAAGACACATAGTTGGGTGGAAAATTGACGGGAATACCTTCTGAAAATGGAAACCCTCAGGAGGAAACTACAATTGTAATTCCCCCCCCCCTCAATAATGTGTGGAGTAGAAACTTCTAACTCATCCGGAGATGTGACTAGAGCATCGCCTTCGAGTTCCATGTCTAAAAATAAATGACGATGAATGGCCGAATGAGTACGAAGGGATAGTTCCAAAGGAACACCCAGTTGGTCATACGGACTGTAAGGATGCTGTGGTGATATCATAACAGGATCAAATAGAGGGTTCAGAGGGTAGATAACCAGTCCAAGTTGACCATCAGTAGTCGGCGAGTTCTCTGGAGTTTGAACAGGATTTTCCAGAGATTCTGGGCCAAGATCAGCAAATGACCTAGTATCGAAAGTATGCGGAGCATGAGATGACAAGGGTTAAATGCTCAGAACAATTGCAAGTTCAAAATCTTGGTCCTCGATTGACTCTAGTAACTTAGGAAATGGCTCCTCAGACAATCTTGCAGGCGAATGAGAGGAAGAGGAATTGGGTGAACTAGATGGTTCAACCATGATGACCTTGTCTTAGTCAACAAAACAATTAACTTCAAGGCTTTAAAATGATATTTTAAGAGAAACTCACAATTCGACCTCAGAAAATACTAACAGGGTGTTTTTGGATCGTGGGTAATCAATTATTAAGATGCATAAAAGACTGGTTCTCTTTCATTTTTTAAGAGTCGAGAAAGAAACAAAGATGACTCTATCGCTTTCGATTGGAAATGAGCTCGAAAGGACAAGTGCTCGAATGATATTTTAAGTTCAATGAGTCAAAAATATCAAATGACTGCTCTAGATGATCTAGGTAAACAAGATTACCAGGTAATCGTGAACTGAAGAATACCTCCTGGTGAACCAAGAAGTACGAGCAGGAAATCTCCCCAAATGTTGTGTTCGGTGTATCACATTTGCAAGGTGGCCGACTCGGCTTCCTAAGGATAAAAGGATTGCATCCTGGTGGGGTCTCCCATTATATACTTGATGATATGGGGAGAAAAAATCCATACTAGAATTATCTAATGCTGAAGCTAATGACAACTACTAGGTTTAAAGACACCAGAACACGTCTCTAGCCTAGACCTTCTAGATATGATTGTTAATGTCAAATGTGCCTTAGGTTAATTGAATTCATTTTAAAGTTGATCTTGAGTTATGTTTCAGTTTTCAGGTCTTAGTGATGCGACTCGAAAAACCTTAAATGCAACTAAATGAGATAAGACCCTTTCAATTCGATGAAATGGCTACATTAGATAGGGTAGAAACTACTCAATCAAATGCAAACAATCAAGCAACTAAAAACGAAATGATCTTTCACTACCTTACTTTTTCAAAAAATAAACTAATGAAAAATGCATTCCAATTCCTAATTTCCTGATAAGCACTTATCTATTAGTCCTTTTAGAAGCAAACAAGTTCTCCTCCTTTTTCAAATGCCGATGCAATCCTAGTCTTTTAATGATGCAAGTTATCATAACATAATGATGCAACGAGCTAGAATTTCATAACCTTTCATGAAACAACAAAACAAACTTTTCGCATATGAATATTTTAGTGAAAAAGTTCTCAAGACAATAAGCTCTTCAAGCAAATGAACACATGAAAAGAGAAACTCATTCAGACTAATGAAGCACCGACTTTATCAATCACAATACAAACAATGTAATCCATGTAAGAAAAGAAACGTTTAGGCAAGCAAACGAAAACTTTTCAAACTTGTGTAAAAGAGGTCAAAGTCATAAAAGGACCAAAAAACAAAATGCAAAAACTACACCTACAACCCGACTTATTGAATTTGCAAACTACTAAATGGACAACTAACTAGATTCCCTAGTGTCATTGGCCACTCAATGACTTAATCAATCAAGCAGAAAGATGATAAGACAACAAGCAAACAAAACCAAACGAAAAGTAGCTTTCTAAACAGGGAGAAAGTAGTCCAAAAGGCTTACGGGGTCAGAACCAGAAGAGCAGAACACACTAGCCAAGATCAGGGTTAATCCCTAATATTCACTTACAGGCATCAAAGCGACTACCTAACTGACAACAAGTGCCATAGGCTGGTCGGCATGACTGTTTCTCAACAACTCATGCTGGTCAGTGCGACTGTCATCGAATTAAACGCGCTGATTGAGGGAGCTAAGGAAAATTTAATTTTTTTTTTTGAAACAGGGACCAGATCTACTACTATGAATTTTAGACTCAGACTAGTAAGAAGGAGAAAAGAAATAGAACCAAAGGAAGAAAGTGGAACTAGAAAATTTCTCGTGAAATCATGAAATCCAAGAAAACAAAAGTATTGGGATCCTTGGTATGGTCGCCAATTTGTGGTGAAGTAAAATTATAAGTGCAGACATGAACGAATTCCTCTAGCCTGATGATGGGTCTAGCCACAACAGATACATTCTATGGAAGATTTCCTTAGGTTAGAATCAATCAAGTGGGCCTACCTCTTGGGCCGCTTATCCTGCTTGATGATGTCCTTGCTTGCTCACTCTAGCTATCTCTCTCTTCCTTCTTCAAGCACTTGAAACAAGTGAACAACAGTAGACAACAAACATTGTAATAGGAAAATTGCAATTCAACCTACTTAACAAGTCAAGAAACATTAAGCCATGAATATGTAATATTACAAAACATGTAGGAAATCAATCGATAGTTTCATATATTAATATCAAAGAGAGATTACAACCATTTGTCTTGACGTTGCAGTTCTCCTCTGATAAGACCAGGTTCACACACACTTCTACTAGCATTCAATGATGGCCTCAATCATCAATACTCTAAGGCTCTTCCCTTTAGACTTCACTCTAAACCAAATCACACTTCTCCTTCACACAACTAGATAGCTACAACTAGTAATAGCTTGCTATCTACTCCAAACAAAAATAGCATAAGCACACCAACATCAACACTTAGCCAAAAACTAGCTTGTGCTTGGGAAGAAGGGAGGTTTATATAGGAAAAATGGATGGGAAATGGATCCTCTTCTCATGGGAGAAGGGATTATCCCTTGAGGTAGTTCCATCATTATAGGGGAAAGGAGCCCAAACTAACATCCTTGACCCCATCTGGCCAAACCATTTACTAGAATTCCATTACGAAGCTTCTAGAGCTAGAAGCTTCAGCTCCTTATTTAAAACACTTTACAAAACAGGACCGGCATGACTGGAACATAGCTTAGTTGCTTCGATTGGTGTGAGGAGTAGTTCTAATATCTGTACATCAGCACAGGGGAGACAAAGGTCATTAGCACCGGTCTTGTAAACTGGGAAAAACAGAAGTTTCAGGGGAAATGGTGCAAAAGGGAATTGATCTGCTCATGAATAGGGACACAATGGGAGTTTCTCCATGAAGGCAAAGCATGCGGGGGTCATTGTAGAGGTCCTCCAGGATCAAGGAATGAGGAGTATAGGGACAATGACAAAATGTTTTGTAACAATTCAATTTTTCTTTCCTTAAGATTAATAATATTAGGGCTTGGGAGAAACCTTGGATTGTCAAAAGAGTGATCCCTCCCTACTGCTACCTAATTCGCATGCCTCTAAGGGTGCATTCTCATCAAAATCACATGGCATCATGCTGAGATTCATTGTAGAACATTTTCCCCGAGTTTTTGGTGTATCCTTCACCTCAACATGTGCATAAGGGTTTGTGAGAATTATATATTTCCCTTGCATCCTTATAACCATAGACTACGTGTTTGAAGGTCCAACCCTGTTTTGAATTATTATTCACTCTCTAACATGCATGTTAATGAATACTTCCAAACATTTATCCTATAAGTATGACATCACCTTGAGCCTCATATAATAGCATGGTCGCCTGAAATTAATAGGCCTGTTAAGGTGCTTGAATGTTGAGTTGGTTTCCAAATTGAAGCATGATTTTCTCAACCATACAATGTATAACACCTTAATTTGGATTACTTATGGTTCATGCTCCTTGAGTGAATTGTCTCTATTATTTTCTTGGTTTCCATGCTCTTGAATTAAAATATATATATATATATATATATAATAGATAGATATATATGTGGAAAACTAATGTGTTTTGTTTCATCTTCAATTCAGGAAATCCAGAGGAGGTAGCTTGGATACGTACAAAACGAGGCAATGCTTGTATTTAATTAATACCCCAATATGAAATCACTTACATGAAGGGAAGAGGGATATTTAAATTGTTTCACATGAACCTCATGTACTCTTCTGAAAGCATGTGAAGTCAATGCATACACCAATTAAAATGGACAGGACATGCTCTTGAGCATTTGAATTAAATAAGATGGGCATGCATAATGGACATTCAAAATAAGGGGAGATGATATGTGTTTTGGTGAGAAAAAGGAGAAAGTTCTATGTTATACATAGAGGGAATTATTGATAGGTACATAATAAAAGCGATGGAGTGTTCCCACAAGAGGGACAAAGCACATTATTTATGAATGGCATAGTGAAAATGAAAGCATATGTTGGATACAATAAAAATATTGGGTCTACCATATGTGTGATGGCTATCAAATAAAAGGAATAACCTTATAATAAGTGATCCTAATGTTGGCCATTGAATATGTGTTGGAGCTTTTGAGCATAAAGCAATATTATTCAAACATATGTCCAAATGAGCGCAAAAGAATGATACCTTTTAGGAAGTCGGACTCTGGATATTTGGGAAAATTATAAGTCTAGTGAGAATGACTCATTAAATACTCATATTCTGAAGCCCTTTAGAAGTGCATATGTGGGCATCATAAGGTGACAATCACACGATAAGTTGTAAAACATAGGTGGCGTTGTGAAGATCCAACAAAACAGATGCTCACAGTGCAACATTGGGGGATTTTTTGATAGAAGCATTACATTGGAATGGCATGTATTGAATATGTGAGTGACTAGAGTCTAAGCAGCCTTATGACTAGCTAATTTTGAGTGCAAACTTGAAGAGTTTAATAATGATAGTTCAGAGTAATTTCGGTTGTTGTACATATAATGTTGAAACAACTCCACCAGAATCTTTCTCTCAACCCAAGTGCTATCACAAGGGATAAAGAAAGTGCTCAATTTGGATTAAGCGTTAAAATGCCTCTCATTTAAGTGGTAGAAGGATACACATCACATTCAAGGATGGCGAGAAGGGTTATGGTGGAATCAACGCACTGGAAAGTTATCTCAAACCATACCTTTAAAGGGTGTTTCAAGCATTGTATTGAAGATATTTTATTTGACGACCAAATTGGGAGGGTGTAGTAACTGGAGCCTCAAACTGACACATGTGAGCTAGCTCTTTGTATAACGGGATTCTTGAGAGATGAAAGTTGAAGAAGGAACACCACTTTGCGATGGGATGGACTATGAGTCACCAACCTGAATCGATAGTCTTATCAATGGTAACTAGCATATGTCGTTTGACCCAAACTCTCCTACCTTTTTAGTCTCTACCATACCACCAAAAACCCACTCATTTAAGAGTCACCTTCTACCCCAGCAAGCACGTAATATGTAAGCCCATTGGTTGATCCATATCTCTTGCGGAGGATCCCCCAAAGGCAGTTTTGGGGCAAAAAGCCCTTGTTTGAGTTAAATTTTGTAATAAAATGTTAAAGTATCCACATTTTGTCGTCGCAGAGCACAAAGGTGTTATGTGTCATAAAGGGTAGTCTGCCCTTAGTTTTGTAAAGTAAAGTCAGTTGTAAGAGATCTACCCATGGTCCATGGACCATGGGATTGTATAAAAAGAGCTAAGCTCTAAGTAGTTTTAGAGACATATAATGATGAATAATGTAAGAGAGTCGTAGCTATGACGTAAGAAGTCTAAGTCTTGGGTCGCGACGTAGGTAGAGGCTCTGTAGTTGAGTGCACATAGGCCTAGGGTATAAGTCCGTAGCTGAGTGTGTAAACCCCTGCAGCTGTGTGCATAGGGTGAACAAAGTTTGTAAATATTTGGAAGATATTAATAAAGAGAGATAGTCTGCAATTTCTTTGTCTTTGTTTTGTTAATGCATCTGGATATTTTATGTATGAATTTCCTTTATTGTGCTTATATGTTGCACAAATGACCACAATTACATTAAACAATTGAACACAATTACGAATATCTACTTACGCGGTGTTAACTATAATTGTTTGATAAGATAAGCCAGTCACTTACATTAATTGGGGAATTTGTACGGTGCACTACCATAGCAACGTGAAAGTACCTGAGCAGTAGGCTAGGGCTACATGAAGGTCGATCATACCCTTTCACGGAGGTACTGAAGGTGGGAATAGATCACTCATCTTGCTGGCCCTAGAGCAAATCAACCTACACAAAGGCATGGATAAAGGGAATTAAACGACATCACAACAATCTCAGGGTACAGAAACTTGGTCCAGCATCCCCCCATATTTCTTCCGGTGAGACTTTAGTCTATGCTCCGTGGGCTATTGCTGAAAGGGCTAGTATTTTAGGGATTTGTTTGGCTATTTAATGTTGAACCTGGGTCAGGCCCCATCAAGCCAACAAATAGTTCTATTGCCGGGACTGAAATTTGCATAAGAGATGTGTGATGTCGTATCACTGGAATCCATTTAAGAAGGAGATCAGACACTGGTTGGATAGGAAGATCCACAAATTCGCGGCGCAGGAGAACAGAAACCCACGACTAACAAAGGAACAATGGTTGGATAGATACCTGTATACAGAGATCCATGAGTTACTTTTCTGCTCCTTCCCTATTGAGCTATACGGGTGGATCGTGAAGCTAGCAGATATCCAAGGAAGGTGGAAACTTGACAGTCCTATTGTGTGGACCCCAGAGCTAATACAGAAATTGGAAGCATTAGAGGATAAGATTTCCCACGCCGTCGATCATTGGCTTGATCGCGTCATAGGAGGATTTGTGACTAAATTCGCGGTCAACACCTCAGTCAGCTACCCCGAGGCAGAGCGACTCCTTTTTAAAGTACCGCAAGGTAAGTACATAAAATATTTGAATACCTAGATTCAAATGCTATTATGCGAAAAACAGTTTATATAGCTACCTTGATGTTCGAGACTACTCGAAGTGGAAAAACTTACAAGAACGAAGGAAAAAAGGGTCTGGAGTATATTCCACTGATTTCACCTCCGCGAGGTGACGAGGAAGAAATAGCGAAGGTTTCCTCGGGAAGTGCTATTCAGTTAATAAGATAAGGATTCTCGCGAATACTACCTCCACCCACACCACCTCCAACCTCACCACCATCGCCTCCAACTTCATCCGTACCACCTCCACCTCCACCACAGTTCATTATGGAAAATACCGTGAAGTTGCCTTTATTCAAAGGCTTCAGAAATGAGAACCCAGACCAATTCTAGTTCGTTGTAAGGGTTGTATGGGAAGCTCAAGGTGTTACAGGATATCATATAAATAAGGCGACACTAGTTATTTCTCTCTAAGATCACGCACTAACCTGGTATGTTAAGTACTCTAATGATAACTCGAATGCTAGAGTGGTAGACATCTAGACAACACTGAATAAAGAATTCAGTAGGCCTAAATCTGAGGCACAGTTGATTGTGGGATTCAAATAAATCATGATGTAACCAGGTGAGATGCCTTGGGAAATAGATCAGAGGTTGAAATGTACAATCCACAAAGCCAACGTGAACTTAACAGATGGACAACAACACGAGTGGTTTGTTGCCTCGCTCCCACCACACCTAAGGAATGCACTATCTTAGCAGAAGATAACCACTCAGGTGGAGGCCTTGGAGATTTCCATGGGACTACATGAAACTCCGATGCAAGAATCCAAATCTAGGAGTTCAGCTGATCCATGCACAGTTGAAGAATCTACGCCTTGAGATGCAAAGTCTAAAGCAGGATAGGATGGTTCGACTAGATGTGTGCGAGGAGGTATGGTGCTTGAAATGCAAGAGTCAGAGGCATGACAAGGACCATTTCCCGGTCTTTGTGAACTATATTGCAGGAGGGGGACTAATGCCTTTAAGGCCAAAAGCTCAAGTAAGACCTAGTGTGGGGCCTGTATTATGGTGCACTATCTATCAGGTAGCTAGAAAACATGCCATAGATAACTGTCACTTGCTACAAAAGTTTGTACAGACACCGCAACAATTATTTTGCAAATTTTGTAGGTCGGTAGGGCATGATGAGCATACTTGTAGGAGATATTAATCAATGATGGATAGAACTCCCGCCTATGGGGTTCAGGACAAAATGCGCCCCCCTAACCAGAGTGCAAGGATGGTGCGGAGATTTTAGGGGCGCGGAAGAGGCCGAGGGGAAGGAGGACCTGGCAGAGGTCAAGGACAATTGATTTTCTACAATTACGGAGGACTAGGACACTATGCCCATGATTGCACTAATCCAACACGTCCATTGTGCAAGTATTTCATGTTTTTTGATCATTTAATGGAAGACTGTCCTACACTAATAGCTAGGATATGTGACAAAGGGGCACTACCACCTCTGCCGACTCAGAACCTGCATATGATGAGGTCTGAGCTGCACGAAGAGGATCCAAATGTAAATATAGTGCTCAGAAGTGGAATCACGATAGGAATTACAAGGGGAAACAACCAGAAGATAGTTCATGGGTTCACAAAGCTCTGACAAGGGAGGTTGAGTTCGATTTGGAGTGTGAACATGAAACCTTCATGGAAGCTAAGAAGAGCTTTGCTAAGGCCTCCACCTCAGGAAGCAAGGATAAGCTTGAGCAGGAGATGGACCCCTCTATGCTCACAACCTTCCTGGAGACCTATATGATGTTACTGTGCGATAGTAAGGCTGTGAAAGGGTTACAAGAGCTCATCAATAGATGCACTAAAACCGTGTTGGGTGAGCCATGCATAGTACGAAAGATTGGTAAGCATAAAACAAGGACGGGACGAGAGATGAGACTAACCACATAGATAGGAGAGTATGAGATGGATCAAGTTATTTTAGACCAGTCCCATTTATTGTGGTGCTGCTGGCCTTTATAGTTTGGTTTTAGCCCTTTGTGCTACTTTTTCATTTGATCATTTACGCTGGAAGTTTCATTTACTTTTGGCTTTCATCTAATACTCTTTGACCCTACTGATTTGTCCTTATCTTTTTACCTAGATGTTTTGCTTTTACTTTTTTACTGCAATTTTCTTACAGTAAATTAGTCAACTTCTGGGAACTAGCATTTAGGTAAATTGGATTCCCAAAGACCAATATCATCAGTTTGGTTGAGGTATTTGTCCTTTCTTAAGCAATGGATTTTGACCAAGGGTTGGAATGTCACTATATCTTTGATTTGGAAATCTAGGTGTGCCAGGGGAAGGGTGGTCAAGGTCCAAATGGGTGTCAAGCTATAAAAAGGGTCTCTTTCACCTCTAATTACCTCACATTAGTTTGTCAATCCAGGAACGTTTTGTTATTTCAAAGAGTGTCTCAGTCTTAGGCTATCATTTTTCAGAGTAATGCTAGTAGTACAGTGCTTAGAAATACAAGAGTAAACGGATGCTTGTTTACAACAAATTACTTCAAAAGATTAAACTACACATTCAGAAAACCAAGCAATTTATCAGTCAAGGGTTTAGTAGCAGTAACTCATCCCTTTGTAAACTGATGGAACTAACGTAAATCAGAGAACAGATCGTGGATCTGGGAGCTAGGTAGTAAATGTCAGTGCTCACTACAGCCCTGGATCGTTCTTCACACCAAAAAAACAAAGGACAGGAAATGGAATGGCAGATAAGAAATGTAACAGCGAAATAAGAAATAGAATAGCAAATCTGAAATGGAACAACAAATCTGAAATGGAACAGCAAATAGGAAATTGTAACATCAACTAAGTCTAACAGGTAGTAACACCTTAGTCTACAAGATCAAATGCACGAATCGTGACCTACAGGAATCAAATGGAAATCCTTCACTCTTAAGGATGAATTGAACAACACACCAAAATGGAACAACACTAATTAATGAATCATTATAGAACAGCGCTTGAAAACCATATATGCACACGACACACTTTAATAGTAACCTGACCTTGGTAAACTAGTTATCAATCTCAGTTATAAAATATTACGACTGTGTTTCAGAATGGAACAACAATGTCTATAGATCCAACAATCGCAAAGAACATAATCGCTAAGATGAATTCTGTAATATCTATGAATAAGTGCACAACACAGAGGCTCTGTAATTTAACAACAACAATATTCTGTAAAGACTGACAGTATTATATCAACACTTAAAAGAACAGTGATACGTTGCAGAGTTAATGCAATAGTTCTATCTTAGTAAAGTAAACATAACAGAGCATGTGATGTAAACTAACAAAACACATCAGATTACCAAATAACACTGATAAGAAAACCACGCATAAACCGAACGTAATAATACAGGAGCAAGTGTCCTCCAGGGTCGGGCCCTTAGCCTCCAGGGGTATACCGCTTGAAGTTATTCCAGACTTAGGGATGAAATAGCAACCGAGTTTGTATTAATGCATAAAATGGAATTACAGTAGATCAGTTCTCAATGAGACTCGATGATCAAAGTTTCAATATTCAGAGAAATTACATAAAACATAAGGATTCGACAGACCCCTCGAGCTAACAGTGTTGCCCCTTTTATAATGATGAAGGCGGAGATGTCTAGGTGCAAAAATAGTTAAAGCAGCAATCCCTCAGGATCAAAGGATCCTGAGGGATTTGCCGAACCGTTAGTTCTCAGTTATCTCTTTTCCTTCTTGCACCGAGCCGACATCTCCACTTCCTTTCCAGGGCTGATTCGCTTTGATCTGTTTTGCCTTGTTTGCATACGGTTCCCCGTCAAAGGGACAACGGTTAACCCGGCCTTGTTCTTTCCTTCAGAATGGCAGTCTTTCGTTTTCCCTTCTTTCTGCATAAGAAAATGACAATTTTCAGTGTTTCCGCTTTGCACATTAATCTCACAGGTTTTATTACAATTCCTTATCATTTTCCTAGTTCATGATGTAAAAGGTTTGTAAGTTCTAATGAAAAGATGCTGAAATGATTACCAAAAATATACCTTCTTTAGTACTCCACACACCCCCCTGCTTACCCTTTTTCATGCCCTCATGAAAACATTGTAGTTGACATGCAAGGCAGTGAGAGAGTAGGCTGGAGATGGAATCTCATGTGGAGGTCTACAACCATGATGCATAACTAGGTGTTCAAAGAAATGGCCTGTCTGACCCTCAGGCATCTCATACAGGGCTTGGTACCCAGGTGCAAGGTGCCAAATAATTGGACTCCGGAACCTATATCCTAACCAGGATGGCCCTTCCCTCAAAATGACTTCGCCATAGAGGTGCAAGCGGTTAGTGGCTAACTTAAAATTTTCATACTTAAATGGCTCCCTGAGTTGGATATTCGGATTAGAGATCTGATATCGAAATTTAGCCGCATCAATGGCAAGGTCTTTAATAGTAAAAAATTATTCTATTCCTTGCTGATTGATTGCTGTGTGAATGGGTCCTAATGCTTCAATTACACTTGGAGTCTTCATGAGGTTCCTATGTTCTCTCCACAACTGTACTGGATTCCTAGGCTCAGCTCTTACCCACAAATCTAATCCATTTTCTTGCCTTTGGAAAGCATTATAGGCTTTAAGCCATTTAATTTGATTAACCCTAAACGAAATAAATGCCTGTAATTGAATATCGCCAACAAAAGGACCAGGGTTCAACTCGGTCTCCTGCTCTAATACAAGGTTATGTAAATAAAACTCACACAGTAGTCTTTGAACTTTTACCCCGTAGTGCTTACAGCAGTTTATAAAATCATCGAGGGTATTAATTTGTATGGGAGCACCTGCTTTAATAGCCTTTATTTTCAATTGCAAATATCGTTCCATTAAAAACAAGGCATAATTCTTAGCAGGGGCTCTACATGCTAGGATTTCATTGTACAAAGAACATAAGGTATCCATCTACTTGATAACTATATCTAACCTACGAGTTACCTTCACAACTTTTTCTTCTTCCCTTTGCCACCCTTCAAAGGCCTGGTTTTCGGATAGATTGATGTTCCTAAGCTGTTGTTGTAGCTCTTCATACCTTTCTCGAGGGACCGTTTGCTCTATGAGCTTTTCTGCTGCTTGTTGAGCTTGCGTCAAACCCTCCCGTAGGGTTACCGTTCTCGGATCTCTTTCCCATGCAGCGGTGGAGACCGGGAGTTTTACCTAAATTTCTTGTTTCGTTGTCTTGCATTCATGGCCCTTATCACTCCTGAGGGTGGTGACTCTATCTAAATTTCCTTATCGCAGGTCAATCTATCATCCGTTTCTATCTTAACTTGGATATCAGTCAAATGCTGTTCCTTTTTAATTTGAACAGTAGTCTGCTTCTCAACAACACTTGGAATAGTAGCCCGCTTTTCGACAAGGTTTTGAACAGCAAGGTGGACTCTGGTCCTTCGATCCTTTGTCTTGAGGGGTTTTGCTGGAGTGATTGCATGTTTCCTTCCCGAAGTCCTTTTTACCCTTTTTCTTGCTTTCAAAATCCTGATTTGTTGTCGAAGCTGAACTATTACATTCAGTAGTCTTTGTTGTTCTTTCTGTAATTTCTTAATTTCCTCACTTTCTTTAGAGGGAACAGCAGACTGTTTGTTGCAGCCTAGACTATGACCTGGATTAATTTCCTGATTTTCTCTCTGGGGTGCTTCTTTGTTGCTCTGCTCTAGCTGCTCCGGGGCAAGAACCCTAGTTGGTTCTGTTATTTCTTGGGTGAATTCCTTTTCTTCCCCCCCTGCTTCCGGAATTTATTCTAGTGTCGTCTAGCTAGGAACGGATTGTTCCTATTCTGCATCTCCTATCATGTTTTCATCATGAACAGGCTGACTCTCCTCTTCTACTTCCTCTGCATTGTATTCTTCAGGTGCATTTCCCTCCTGAGCAGAGTGTTCTTTTGGTTCTTCTTCAGCATGGAGGTCTGATGGGCTAGAAGATTGGCCATATTTGCCCATATTGGCCAAAACTTTGGCCTATTCATCTTCTATCAATGGATCCTGCACTGGGCTACCTTCCTTCTGTTCCGTTTCCTCCTTCTGCTCAGATTGCTTGGTTTCTTCCTCATTTTCTCCTTCCTCATTTTCCTGCATTACTTTCTCATTGTATTCTCCTTCTAATCGTGGGGGTTGCTCATCCCCTGTATCTTCTATCTCTACTGGTTGGCTGGTATTTCCTTGGGGCTTCTCCAGCCTCCCTCATAGCTGTGCTAGTCAGACCGATTTCCTTCATTTTTCTAGATGCTCAGGTGTACTGGTGGCATGTTTACATTTTGGGGATGGTGTGGTCAATCCTCCATCTATCATGGCAATTAGCTCTTCCCAGCTGCTCTGCTGCTAGGTAAGGCTATGGCTGACTATTAACCATATCAACCCATGATGACTAACAACTGATTCTACATGTTGTTCCTTTTTCATGCTTCGTGGAACATCATGCAGTAATGAATTCAAAAATGCAGGTAAATTTACAGAGCATTTTTTCTTTAACACAGATAAAAGTTTAAGGTGCCATGGTATTACCACGTCTTTTCTTCCTTCACAGGTGATGTAGCTTTGAATGGTCTTTGCCAATTCCATCCATGGTTCTCCTAATGCTGCTGGTAGAACCCCCTTTCCTCTAATTGTCAGGCTCTGGCCTTCCTCCTAGAAGGTTTCTATAATCTTCTGCAATCTCTCCTTCTTTAGCGTCCATACAGGTCCAGTGGCTGGCAGTCCCAAGACCTCTACAATTATGTCATCGGTGACTGCTATGTGTCTCCCCTCACTGTGGAGTGATCCTCTTGCAAGTTCTGCAAGAAGTCAATTGCTACAGTCCCATTGGATTCCTGTAAGCGATTGAGATAAGTTAGCAACCCGGCTCTTTCCAAGATTTCTCATGCAGCATCAGAGACTGTTAACACCTGCAGTTCTCTCCGAATCGATCTCCCTCCCATGTTTATGGTTTTGTTGTAAAACCTCAGAATTTTGACAATGGAACGGCAGCTGTTCAAGCTGTTAAAACACAGAGAGGCTGACAGATGCAAGATTCGCTCAAAATCTAATGCTGTAGAATATACAATGGAAATGGCTTAGGAACAGCAAGTCATGCAAAAATAAAAAATAGTATACCGTTGAGCCGTGCTATTCCCAAGTACATAGTTTCTCGAATAACAGTCTGACACGTCATCCAAGGAATGATGAGGTTAACCTCCCCCCCCCCGCAATGTGATAAGCCGTCCCGACCATCAAATAAAGGAGCGGCGTGCCGGTCTGTTCTGAAGCAGAGTCATAAAGGAACAGCGTATGGCAATATGCCATGTTTACAAAAGTAGCAGATTACCGAAATCGAGGTGTCAAGTTGGATCACTTAATACGTAATAGACTATTGCGATATGATGTGAGGCTAGGAGGATAGGACATCTGTCGTACATACCAAGTCTCATGTGGTCATTGTCAATTGCTTTGTCATGATTGGTGATAATAGATTTACATGCGTTGTATGGTTCGGAAAATAATATGCATTCATCTTATGTGATTGATTACTAAGTTATAAGAAACATAAGGGTGCTAATAACTACCTATTGGTGTAAATAATGTGACTTCAATACCATTAACAGTGCTCTGCTGCCGATGGGTGTCCATAACCTTGGCAGAGTTGTTTATTTCACCCATGGAACCATGATACTTTGTGTATGCTTAGGAAGTGTTGTGTGATGTCAAAATGTAGGCCATTATGCTGGCTTGGTGACCAGTTAGCCATAATGCCATTCACGAGGAAGGAGAGAAAGGTGGGCAGGCCAGCTCGTGATGAGACCTCCTGTTCCAAGGGTTCTTTATTTGATATACCTTTTGGACCATATCCCTGGTGTGGTGGCCATAGTGGGAATGCCACTTCACTTTCTTCCTCATGATCATGGTAGGCTGGCTCTTGATGAGACCCCCTATCTTGCATTTGACATCTTTATATAAACAAGTCAGTTTGCTCTTTTTTTCTTTCTTTTTTTTTTATAAAGTATTTTCCCATTTATACACAAAGGGTGGTTCAGCACTCCTTAAGAGTAGGAATGGTGGAAGAAGTCTTAACATCTCAATAGGAAGATATAAAACCTTTGCTCCTATTCCTGAATAATAATCAAAGAGGATTTAAAAGGAACCAACATGATAAAGATAACCAATCAAAGCAAAGTTAGTGAAGCAATGACAACAAAATATAATGGGTAAGTGTGTCCTTCCCTCTGTCCTTTTACCAATTCAGAGCAATTTATTATAAAAATAACGATTTTATAATTCACCTGATTTCAGTATGTTGTGATTTTGTATCCATTGCATAAGTGCATAGTTGTATTCCAAAAGACTTGAAAGAACAGGAACAGTAAGCATCCTTAATTTAAAACAGCAAGGGGAGCAAGCAGAATACGAGGATGTTGTTGCTTCAAAGAGGAAGAGCAAAAGAATACAAGTGGTGTTCCTTTTGGAAAAAGGAACAACAAAGATCAAAAATGTTGTTCCTTTGGAAAAGGAACAGCAGAAAACAAAAATGTTGTTCCTTTAGAAAAGGACAGCAAAAATTGGAAATGTTGTTCCTTTGGAAAAGGAACAGCAAAACACACAAATGTCGTTCCTTTGGAAAAGGAACAACAAAAATCGAAAATGTTGTTCCTTAAAACACACAAATACCGTTCCTTTGGAAAAGGAATAGCAAAAATCGAAAATGTTATTCCTTTGGAAAAGGAACAGCAAAACACACAAATGTCGTTCCTTTGGAAAAGGAATAGCAAAACACACAAATGTCGTTCCTTTGGAAAAGGAACAACAAAAATCGAAATGTTGATCCTTTGGAAAAGGAACAGCAAGACGCCCAAGTGTCGTTCCTTTGGAAAAAAATAGCAAAAATCGAAAATGTTGTTCCTTTGGAAAAGGAACAGCAAAACACACAAATGTCGTTCCTTTGGAAAAGGAACAACAAAAAGCAAAAGTAATGTTCCTTTTCAAGCACAAATAAAGAAAAAGAACAAAATTAAAGCAGAATGATGGTTGATCCAACAGGTACTGTTCTTTTGAAAAAGGAACAGCAGAATGAAAAATGTTGTCCCTTTGAGAAAAGGAACAGCAAAAATAATAACATTGTTGCTGCCTTGAAAAGTAATGGCAAAGCATTTGATTCAAAAATATCTACAAAAACAAAACAAAAGAAATTATGTACAAACTGTGAAAAGAGATAAATTACTTAATGAATCACAGGTGAGGAAGACTTCTCTCCCTCCCCCAAAATTTCCATATCAGAGTCTTGGCATAGCTGCTGGCAGAAGGACTCTCGAGTGAGTGGTTTGCGATAAAGGCGAACTCGGTGGCCATTTGCCTTTAAGGCATATCCAGAACCGTCAATAGTGATTAGAGAAAGAGTACCATTGTCATGTACCTTCTAGATTTCGTATGGTCCCAACCAACGAGTCTGGAGTTTCCCAGGAAAGTCCTAAAACCTGGAATCGTACAAAAGTTCCCAGTCTCCTTCGTGGAAGACTTTATTTTTAATGAGAGCATCATGCCATTTAGCTCGCTGTTGTTGGATAAGTGTAGTATTTTGGAGTGTAGAGAGCCTGATTTCATCGAGCTCATTGATCTGTTGCAATCGATTAATCTGTGCCTCAGTTAAATCTAAGCCAACTTCTTGTGTTGTTCGCAGTGTTTTGATTTCGAATTCTATGGGAAAAATGGGTTGCTTTCCAAACACTAATTGATAAGGTGAGTAACCAATGGTACTTCTCCATGTTGTTCTGTAAGCCCACAGTGCCTCTGGTAGTCTGGCAGCCCAATCACATCTATGTGACGCGATTGTTTTTGTTAGGATTGCTTCTATTATTTTATTGCTGCTTTCTACCTGACCATTTGCCTGTGGGTGGTATGGAGTAGTGATTTTATGCTGGACATGATAGTTTTTGAGTGTTGCAGCTATTTTGTTCCCAGCAAACTGTGGTCCATCGTCTGTAATTATATCTCTTGGAAGGCCATAACGCACAAATATATGGAACAAGAACTGTATGACAGAATCTTCTGTAGCTCTCGGTAACGCCTCTGCCTCAACCCATTTGGTGACATATTCTATTGCCACCAAAATATATGTTTTCTGGTTTGAGGGTGGGTTAATTGGTCTGACGAAATCAAGGACCCATCGTTTGAATGGTTCAACGACTAACTGTGGGTTCAAGGGCATCTCATCAGACTGACCAGGGCGTCCTGCTCTCTGGCAACTGTCACAAGCTTGTACGAATTTCTTTGCATCTTTGAAAATGTAGGCCAATAATACCCTGTTTGCAACACCTTATGTCCAGTTCTGCGATTGGCAAAATGTCTGCCACATGGTCCGTCATGGCAGGCTTTTAAAATGTCGAAGATTTCATTCTCTCGAACGCATCTTCCAATATGCATATCTGCCCCTGTGTGGAATAGCTAGCCTCCAACCCACGAGAATCGAGCACTCCTCTGAATAATCTGTTTCCACTCATTAGGGGTTAAATGTTTCGGTAGTTTACCTACTGCTAGGTAATTGGCAACATCAGCATACTAGGGTGTTTGAACAGCAACAGAAAACAGATGCTCGTCTGGAAATTGATCTTCAACTGTTGCTGCATCGATTGGCTTTGGCATTCTTGTGAGAAAATCGGCTACAGGATTTTCTTTTCCAGGTCGATCCTTGATTGTAATATCAAATTCCTGCAATAAAATCAGAGATCTAGTTATTCTGCCATTTGTGATAGGCTTGTTTGCTAAATATTTGATGGTAGAATGATCTGTATACAAGATAACATGGTATCCAATAATGTAATGTCTAAACTTATTGACAGCATGTATTACATCTAAAAATTCTTTCTCAGTAACAGTGTAATTTAATTCAGCAGGGGATAAATTTTTGCTAATATAATAAATTGCATATGGTTTTTTATCCTCTTCCTACCCAAGGACTACTCCAATGGCTGTGTCTGAGGCATAAGATGATATCTGAAATGGCAAATCCCAATTTGGTCCTCAAAGGACTGGGGCTATGGACACAAGCTTCTTTAGATCCTGGAAAGCACGTTCACATTTTTCAGTCCAAAGAAAATCAATGTTACCAGTTAATGCATATAGAGGTGCAGCAATATGCGAAAAATGTTCTATAAATCTCCTATAATAACCAGAAAATCCAAGAAAACTGCGTACCTCCATTTGAGTGGTAGGAGTGGGAATAAGCAAAATTATTTGGATTTTGGGTGGGTCTACCTGAATGCCAGCTGCTGAAATATAGTGTCTGAGAATAAGTCCTTCAGTCATCATCATATAGCATTTTTCATGGCTTAAACAAATCCTAGTAGCAATGCATCGTTGTAGGACTTTTTCCAGTGTATCCAATGCTGGATCGAAATCGTATCCATACGGTGTAAAGTCATCCATGTATACTTCAAGTCCTTCATTCATTAAGTCTGCAAAAATGCTAAGGATAGCCCTTTGGAATGTGGCAGGAGCATTGCATAAGCCAAAAGGTAGAACTCTGTAGGAAAATGTTCCCCAAGGACAAGTAAAAGTGGTTTTATCTTGGTCTTCAGGGGCAATCTGAATCTGATTTTATCCACTGAAGCCATCTAGGAAAGAAAAGAATTTCTTTCCTACCAAAGTGTCTAATACTTGGTCGATGAATGGGAGAGGGAAGTGGTATTTCTGTGTTGCTTTAGTTAGCTCTCTGTAGTCCACACAAATTCTCCATCTCCCATTCTTTTTTGGTACCACCACAAGCAGAGAGACCCATTTACTATCGAAGATAGGATAGATGAAATTGACATCTAAAAGTTTTTGAAGTTCAGCTTTTACCGCATCCTTTAGATGAGGATTAAGTCTCCTCTGAGGCTGGCGAACAGGTATCACATATTTTTCTATGTAAATGTGGTGGGTACATAATTGGGGGTCAATTCCTTTCATGTCAGGGTAATCCCATGCAAATGCTTCTTTATATTTCCTCAACAGATGGATGAGCTTCGTTTCTTGTTCAGAGGTGAGGTTGGCATTAATGTTTAAGGTTTTTCTCGGTTCGATTTCCACAATTTTACTATTTGCAACAGAGGTAACAGGTATCGTTTGATCATGCGTATCTTTAAGAGGATCTTCTTCTAATTCGTTATCAAATGTTGCCTCTATCATGTGACACTGTGTGCAGGATCTGAATTCAGTTTGACTGATAAATTTATTGATGGCATCGTCCTCTATCTGATCTTTAAAATCAAGTGCCTCTTGTATAGTTAATGGAGATCTAATGTTGTCAGTAAGGTATGATACAGGGTGCTTATTAGTTTTGATCATTGTGACACTTGGCTGTGCTGGAGGATATAAGGCTAAGTTCTTGATATTCACTCCCCTCGTTATGGTCATATTGCCTTGTCGGCAGCCAATATAGGCATCGGCAGTTGCAAGCCAAGGTCTACCAAAAATCAATGGGTGTCCATCAAGTTGGATTTTGGGATTTATTATCAGAAAATCAGTTGGATATTCCCAGGAGTCAACAAATACCATGACATCATGTAGCATTCCCTCTGGCCTAACCATAGATTGGTCAGCCAGCACTAACAGGGTAGAGGTGGGTTGTACAGATGTAATGCCTAGCTTTTGGAAAGTAGTAGTTGTTAAGATGTTGATTGCAGCTCCTAGATCAACTAAGGCATTAGGGAAGGTTTGACCATAAATTTGTACGATGACTATTGGATTTCCTGGGTCTTCATATTTAATGGGTGTTTCTTTTCCTGATAATAAGTCAGATAGAGTGCCAACTACTTGGACTCTTGGATTATTTGCTGCATTCCTCCTTGGTTTCTTTACACACAATTCTTTGATAGTCTTTGCATATATCGGAATGTCTTGAATGGCTTGGAGGAATGGAATTTTTATGTACAAATTTTGTAATTCTCCCAGAATGTCAAAATCGGGATATTGTGTAGGTCGAGGTATGATTAATCGTTCTGGGAACTGGGGAGAGGATGTGGTTGTTTGGTTATGAGTTTGTTGTTTGTTCACATCCTCTTCTTGTGAAAGATGTTCTCTAGGTAACTGATTTTCAACATGGGTTGTCTTATCTCCCTCAGTTTCAATAATACGCCCAGATCTTAACTGAAGATCATTACACTCCCTCAGATCAGATCCTATTTCTGATGTTTCTATTATTTGGACATATTTGACTGGTCTATTGTTTGGATTGGGGTTGGGTTGGGCTGGGAGTTGTGGTCTCAGATTAGACTAGGGATTTTGTTGTAAGGCTGGCAGTGTAGGTTGAGGGAGCGGCATGGTTCCTACTGGCTGATGCATCGGTCTTTGCCAGTTTGTGTGCCAGGCTGAACTTTGTGAAGTAGAGAGAGTCCATTGTGGTGGGTATGCTTTACTTTGCCAATATGGAGGGGTATAGGGAATATTTGGCCAACCAGATGGGCTTGCTTAATTCAGCCACGGGGTTGATGAAGGAAACGACTGAGGTGACCAGTTTGGGAACGGGAGTTGGGATTGACTTTGCCACATATTATATTGTTGAGAATTATACTGCGGAGACTAAAAAGAAGAGGTTGGGTCCGAAAACATACCAGATTGTCGCGGCTGCCACTGACGGCGCTGATTGAGCAAATATACCGATTATGGCTCTTCTTCTACTTCCTTATATACTGCTTTTAATCCGGGAAGTGAGGGACAACTTTCCATAAGGTGATATTTTGTGCAGATGGCGCATGTTCTGACTGCATCTAGTGGACACTCCTTATGGCTATGTTTCTTCCTGCATCAAGGACAGAAGATTGCCAAATTCTGTTCTACCTCCATTTGCTTATGCTTGGCCTGCATAACATCAAGTTGTGTAGTTAGCATCCCTAGTATATCAGTTTTAAAATTTTCCAATAGATTTCCAATTTCTGCACACGTTACTCCTTCTGTCGAAATTTTATTATCTCTTACAAACCGATCATGTTCTGCTGGTTTTAATCTTGTGCTGCCTCTCAAGCTCCTCATACATAAGTCAATAATGTCAGCAAAATTTTCCTGATAAATATCTCCTTTTCCCATAATGTTTAATGTTTCAATCCATTGTTCCTTCATGCCCCTAAGCAATGCTATTTTTAACACATTATTAGGTAAAGGTAGTGATGCATAGTGAGATCTTTGAAGATTATACTTAAAACGTTCCACATACTCTTCTAATGTTTCATTTGGTCTAGCTACCATCTGGAATATTTCGTCCTTCAGTTCTCTAGACCTGCAATAGTCCTGATATTTTTTTAGAAAAGATTCCTTCATTTGATCCCAGTTTTTTATAACCCTGCCACCTAATCCCATAAACCATCTTAAGGCAACCCCTTTTAATATAGAGGGAAATAATTTTAGTTTCTGGGGGTCGATGGTGTAATCATATCCCCTACACAGCGCATCGAACTCAAATAGAAATGCATCCGGATCTTCTGATGTAAGACCGTGGAATGTAGGGATATGTTGAAGAGGGATTGCTTTCATGGGCGCATTTGTTGCAGTATCCACTATGGGGTATTTCAATGTAGAGGTTTGGGTGTTTGGTTGGTTTTGAGCCATTTGATCGAATATATGCCAATAACCTTCTGGGATATCTAGGAGGGTATTCCTAGGTTGAGAAGGAATGGCTTTAACAGGAATGGTTTTAATAACACTTCCTCTGTCTGGGATAATGAGAGTGCCTAATGTCCGAGGAGATTGAGTTTCTTCAACAATGATTTTTGCAGCACTTCCCTTGTCTAGTCTTTTTAATGGCTGAGTTGTCCCAAGAGGAGACCTCGGTTCCTCAGTTTCCCCTGTCTCTCCTCCTCCTTCACAAAGATTGTTGAAATTCCCTTCTTTCAATAGTTTTGGAGTAGAATTTTCAATTTCTTGAAAGTCTTGCTCTTCAGTTTGACTATGCACCTCAGCAAAGGCTACAGATGGTGATCCTGTGGCCTGAAGGGAACTAGTAGGCTGTCTAGAAATAACTTTTCTAGGTCCTACTGAAGGCTGAGATTCTGCTTTCTTGAAGATTTCGTCTATGAAGGTTGATCGGCGAAGGGTCACCAGCCCCTTAGCTTTTTCTGGCTTGGGTAGGGGTTTGGAATTCTTTTCTGGCTTTTTCTGCTTAGTCATGCACACAAATCAATTTCTAGATTCTACCCAAACAAAACAGCAGCAAATCTATTGGAAAGCGGGCAGGGGAGCAGGGCTGTTACATGCTCCACACGTAGGTTCTTACCTTCCATTTTTAAAACCCAATTATTCCCTGACAGGTTCTTACACTACTCTGGAAAGAAACAAATGGCTACACTCTTTCCCCGGCAACAACGCCAAAATGTGGAGCTATAAAAAGGGTCTCTTTCACCTCTAATTACCTCACATTAGTTTGTCAATCCAGGAACGTTTTGTTATTTCAAAGAGTGTCTCAGTCTGAGGCTATCATTTTCTAGAGTAATGCTAGTAATACAATGCTTAGAAATACAAGAGTAAATGGATGCTTTTTTACAGCAAACTACTTCAAAAGATTAAACTACACATTCAGAAAACTAAGCAATTTATCAGTCAAGGGTTCAGTAGCAATAACTCATCCCTTTGTAAACTGATGGAACTAAGGTAAATCAGAGAACAGATCGTGGATCTGGGAGCCAGGCAGTAAATATCAGTGCTCACTACAGCCCTAGATCGTTCTTCACACCAAAAAAACAAAGGAAAGGAAATGGAATGACAGATAAGAAATGGAATAGCGAAATAAGAAATAGAACAGCAAATCTAAAATGGAATAGCAAACAGGAAATCGTAACAGCAACTAAGTCTATCAAGTAGTAACACCTTAGTCTACAATATCAAATGCATGAATCATGACCTACAGGAATCAAATGGCAATCCTTCACTCTTAAGGACGAATTGAACAACACACCAAAATGGAACAACACTAATTAATGAATCATTATAGAACATCGCTTGAAAACCATATATGCACACGGCACACTTCAATAGTAACCTGACCTTGGTAAACTAGTTATCAATCTCAGTTATAAAAGATTACGACTGTGTTTCAGAATGGAACAGCAATGTCTATAGATCCAAAAATCGCAAAGAACATAGTTGCTAAGATGAATTCTATAATATCAATGAATAGGTGCACAACACAAAGGCTCTATAATTGAACAGCAACAATATTCTGTAAAGACTGACAGTTTTATATCAACACTTAAAAGAACAGTGATACGTTGTAGAGTTAATGCAATAGTTCTGTCTTAGTAAAGTAAACATAACAGAGCATGTGATGTAAACTAACAAAACACATCAGATTACCAAATAACACTGATAAGAAAACCACGCATAAACCAAACGTAATAATACAGGAGCAAGTGTCCTCTAGGGCCGAGCCCTTAGCCTCCAGGGGTACACTGCTTGAAGTTATTCCAGACTCAGGGATGAAATAGCAACCGAGTTTGTATTAATGCATAAAATGGAATTACAGTAGATCAGTTCTCAACGAGACTTGATGATCAAAGTTTCAATCTTCAGAGAAATTACATAAAAGATAAGGATTCGACAGACCCCTCGAGTGAACATTGCTACCCCTTTTATAATGATGAAGGCGAAGATGTCTAGGTGCAAAAATAGTTAAAGCAACGATCCCTCATGATCAAAGGATCCTGAGGGATTCACCGAACCGTTAGTTCTCAGTTATCTCTTTTCCTTCTTGCGCCGAGCCGACATCTCCACTTCCTTTCCAGGGCTGATTCGCTTTGATCTATTTTGCCTTGTTTGCATACGGTTCCCCGTCAAAGGGACAACAGTTAACCCAGCCTTGTTCTTTCCTTCAGAACGGAAGTCTTTCATTTTCCCTTCTTTCTACATAAGAAAATGACAATTGTCAGTGTTTCCGCTTTGCACATTAATCTCACAGGTTTTATTACAATTCCTTATCACTTTCCTAGTTCATGATGCAAAAGGTTTGTAAGTTCTAATGAAAAGATGTTGAAATAATTACCAAAAACATACCTTCTTTAATACTCCACAATGGGGAGTTGATACTGGCCTAATATCCATGGAGACTGGGACAGCCATAATTCAGTTCTTGTGGATTTAAATTAGGCTTTGGGGGTTTATATCAGAAGGTCTACGGTAAATCTATAAGTTTTCATGAGGTTTTCCAGGGATTTTTAGCTAGGCGAAGTGATTCCAATTAAACTTACTTACTTATAATGCTTTAAATACTGAGTATTCTGAACTAGAAGGAGTGTTTGGTGGTCTGTCTCTAAATACCTAGAGTTTGGGTGAAAGTGTGGAATTGGTGTTCTGGGTGACTTCAGCAAGTTGAATGGGCTCTGATAGCTTTGAATGTGGTCTCTCCAGCTTCTTTGAGGGTGAAATTGAGGTCAATTGGTGGTCTTCAGGGTGGCGGGTATAACTTTAGTTTGCAAAGGTTTTCAAAGAGCTCGAGCAAAAAATGACAGAAAAGGGATTCTTGACCTTTTTTATTGGCAACGGTCACTTTTTGGCAGGTGATTTCAAATGAATAGTGAGCGGTTATCGGGTTGGCAGGGAGGTGGTTTTCCCAAGCCATTGCACCGCTTTTCCGAGGAGGCGGTGTTAGCTTTGCTATGCAAATGGATTAAAAATAGATTCAAAAAGCTCTCAAAGGCTGCAAATATGCTTATAGTCATGCCCAAAATCCATGTTTGCTGTTCAAATCATCAAGACATGACAAAAGCTGCCCACTGATCAAAGAGGTTGCAAGAGGGAAGCCCTTTGGAGGGCAGAATTACACTATCGGAAGGTGAAAATACCCAAAAAATCACATAAAAACCAAGATTGCAGGCATATGAATCCGCATCAACCTCAGCCATCAGATCTGGCCGATCAACGGTCCAGGTCGCGTCGGCATATCGCAAGTCGGAGTAGGCAGAGGCAGCGACATGATACATTACCGATGAGCGATCGCCGATATCACTTCGGCGTATCGCTATCGGCGATAACAAAGGGATGGGCCTTTAACATATATCAGCAATCGCCTATGGGCCGGACCCGACGGCGTTATGAGTTATTTTTGATAACTTATCGGGTCCGCGGTGAATATCGCTATCGGCGTCTTCTGAGGGGCGGGGCCTTTACATATAGCATGCCTCCGATCCGATGGGACGGACCCGATGACACTATAAAGGATTTTTAATAATATTTCAAGTCCGCGCGGGGGCCATTTTCATTGTATTTTGTGTATTGTCAATGTATAAGGAAATACACAGGAAGCCTTAGCGAATGCCGATAACGATGAAGCCCGGACCCGAAAGGGTCCGGGAAGTGAAATACATATATTTTCAGGTCCGTCAAAGTCGATTTCCTCATGTTTTGCAGCATTGTTCATGAATTTCCAAATATAAAGAAAAGCAAGGGATCGACCGGCTGCGATATGCGACTGTGACCCGAAAGGCGGACCCGATAGAAAGTTATGCCATGTTTGAGGATGTTTGAAGTCCAAGTGAAACAGAAATGGGCGGGATTTAGCAGTGTCGTAGCATTTTTGCTGTTTATGACCTAGACAGACACAATAACAGAAAAGAAACATTCACAGCGATTGCCTGAAAGGGATCGGTGCAGGGATTTCATAAGAACGGGAGCCACTCCGTTGCAGGTTCAGGCGGCAAGCCATCCTTGAAGGAACCGTGCAGTTATGTTATATACCAGAAGAAGGATTCGGCAGAGGGACAGCGGCCGACAAACAAAACTTAAAAAGGGAAGGGGAAGGGCCACTAAAATCAAATGAAATCATGGAGCATTAACGACCCTGCCAGTGCAGCAATCATCCTAACGAACATAATGGGGCATCTTTGGCACGAGGGAGCTCCCATGCATCATAGCAGGCCGCCCAAAATATCTGAGTATGTTTATTTCTCTGTCAGAAGAGGAAAACCGCCGAGCTATGCCTACCTATTAAGGGAATCAATCAGTTAAACAAGACAGAAGGATAGACTAAGGCACCTGAAGCCTCAAAAGGCTGAGGACCATTGTAAACAAGCTATAAATAGCTGAAAACAAGATGTAACAAGGTTCAACTTTTGGAGATTATTCCTTCCCTGTTTTCTCAAGCTTCTCATCTGTAGTCTTTAGTAACACAAGCTTCTTTTGCTGCTACATGTTTAATGTCCATTTCTCTTCTGTTCTATGCTTGCACTTGAACAGTTTGTTCAGGTTTTCTGTGTGTTTGAGGCCAGATAACTGTCATCTTACCTCTGCTTTGATATATTAGATTTGCAAGCTTCTTTATGCCTATGGCTAGCCATTTATATGTGTGATTATATTTGCATATGCTGGTATAGTCAGTAAGTTCATTTGCTGCCTGTAGCTAGCCATTCGTATAGGTCCATGTATGCAACCTGCTGGCATAGTCAGTGTTCTCCATCTATCCATTAAATCTACAAACTATTAAGCATTAGCAGTCTAAAGCCTTGTGTTATTAGGGGTGTTCATGCATGCCTTGAGTGTGAATAGAGCTGAAATGGTTATCCGACTTGATCCACACCATCTTTCATTCCAATATTTCAGAGAACAATATTAAAAATTATATGTTACCAGGCATCTCTGATTTACAACCTCGGAGAGTTTCCTGGAGTGATAACATAATTGGCGCCGTTGCCGGGGAGAAGAGAATCGAAGCTCAGCTTCCCTGGGAGACGACACAGCTTCAAGCTTTGATGACAGACAAGGTTTGAACATAGACATTGGTTGTAATCATCTGTCTGGCGACTCCACTGGAGGAAGGCCATCCTTTGGCAACTCCACTTTGAAGTTCTGGCTCAGTTTGTGAGGCATACTAGAAGAAATCCGCAGAAGTCTCCAGCTGTCCCAGTGCCTGACCCTGAGGAGATTGTTAACCCGAAGAAAACATCACAGAAGGGAGCATCAAAATCAGGTAAGCCTCAGAAATCTTATTTGTCTCTGCATGAGAAGTTTTTAGTTGAGGATACGCAGTTTGAAGATTTAAAGCCTAGTATCGCTAATGAAGAAGTACCTACAGAGATTCATAAAGATCCTTGTCCATTTAGTTCCCCTTTGAATCTCAGTCCAAAGAAAGTTTCCCATACTGTCCAAAACATCCCAATATCTCTGCCATCCATTACATTATTTCCTACTGCCCCATCTGCTAGTGTCCTTCCACAAATTCCAAACATGGCAGGACAACAAGCACCCACCAAAATGGAAAGAATCATAGCCGCCAAGTATGGACCTTTAATACTGCCCACTCCCTTGAATTCTATGCCCACTGGAGAATAACAGAAGTATATGCCCAAGTTCACTGGGACTGAAGGTGTCACTGCTGAAGAACACCTTGAGTCATTTTATAGCTATGCTGATAATATGGATATTAGTGAAGATGATTTGTGGATGAGAGTCTTTGTCCAAAGTCTAGATGGGGAGGCTAGGAAATGGTTTAGAGAACAAGCCCCAAGATCTATAGCAGATATCGAAGCTTTAGATGATACGTTCCTAAAACACTAGGGAGATAAAAAGGACTTGCTATACTATCATACGGAGTTTGGAAACCTGAAGAGGGAAAATGGGGAATCCTTGTCTGATTTTAATAAAAGATTCAACCATATGTATAGTAAGATACTAGCTGAGGTAAAGCCTACCCCCACCTCTGCCAAACTTGCCTACACCAGTACCTTTGACTCTGAGTTTTGTTTGTTGTTGAGAGAAAGAAGATGTGCCACCCTAGCTGAAATGCAGGACGTGGCACTAGAAGTCGAATCTAACATTATGGCTGCAGAAAAGCTCAAAATTCACGCTGATAGAAGGAGGCAGAGAGGCGAGGCTTCTTCTACTTCATCCTCAGATACCAAACTTGATAAAATGACTAGAATGATCAAGTCACTATCTGCTAAAATTTCTAAGCTGGAGATTGAGCAGAACCCTAGGAAGACAAGGCTCCCAAGCACATTTGCACCAAGAAATCTGAATCCATTTAGAAGAGCCAACGAACAATCACAAATCATTCAGAGGGGTAAAGAAACTAACGAAGATCAAAAAGTTAAGGCTCCTTTCCAGAATGTGGTCATGGAGGAGGAACATATTGAAGATGAGGATGAAATTCTCTGTATGGAAGATAAAGGCAGTGATGCCTTTTTGAAATTGGCTGCATACGAAGAGTCTTTGCTGCAGGAGCAAGACAGTCAAAGGTGGGACAAAGAGGCTGTTCTGCAAACTGGGGAGCAGAAAAGATATAATCTAAGGTCAAATGCAAATAATATCAAGGAGAATCCTGCCTGAAAATCTGTCATCCAAACAGAGACCCAGAATAGCAGACAAAAAAGACCAGCAGCTGATCCAGTCACCCTCAAAGCACCAGTTCAAGAGGTAAAAAGTCCTAAAAAGCTACCTCTCTCTTTTAGCTTCGAATCAGAAGTTCAGAAGTTAAAAATAGCCGTGCCTCTGACAGAACTGGTGAAGAGTGAGATGTTTAGAAAGCCTATCCTTGAGGCTCTCGGGCTGAAGATCACACGAACCTCCACTGACTCTGTCAATTTGCAAGACGATAGGCCTGCAGTTGTGCTAAGCCCAATGACTGAACCTACCAAGGATAATTCCCCATCTTTTTATGTCTCCTTGACCATTCATGACAAAATTCTCCACAACTGCCTCCTAGATACAGGTGCCAGTCACAATCTGATGCCTAAAACCGTCATGGAAGAGTTAGGCCTTGACATCACCAGACCATATCATGACCTATTCTTGTTTGATTCAAGGAAGGTGAAATGTCTGGGATTGATTAAAGATTTAGCCATTTCCCTAACCCAGCTGCCCATGAAGAGCATGATAATGGATATTGTGGTGGCAGATGTCCCTCCTAAGTTTGGCATGCTGTTGTCTAGAGGGTGGATTAAGAGACTAGGTGGAACATTGCAGAATGATTTATCTTATGCAACTGTCCCAGTGTTCGGAGGAGAGCGCAGGAGGTTATATAGAGAAGCACAACTGGAATATATCATTAGCGATGAGAAGAATCCTACAAATCATCCCATATATGCAGTGGACACTGATTTTGGAGCTTGCATTCTCCAAATAGAAGAATCTCAGAAGGTTGCATTGCATATCAGGAAACCAAAAGCTCAAGCTGAGCATAATACAGGAGGTCAGATTTGGGAGATGTTCTTTGATGGAGCATGTACCAACGAGACTGCAGGAGCAGGGGTGGTGCTAGTGTCTCCACAACAAGAAACAATTCAATTGTCTCTAAAGCTGGTTTTTCAGGTGACAAACAACATAGCAGAATATGAAGCACTGTTGTTGGGCCTTCATGCCGCCAAAGATAGAGGAATAAAGAAGTTGAAGGCATTCGGAGATGCTGATCTGATAATTCAGCAAGTGAATGAAACATTCCAAGAAAAACACCCAAGGCTAAAAGCGTACAGAGATGAGGTATGGAGAACCAAAGAGTTCTTTGAATTTTTCTGCATTTCATATATTCCTAGAGCCCAAAATCAGCTTGCCGACTCCCTTGCTGTCTCAGCTAGTTTGTTTATACCTCCATCGCCTCCCAAACTAGTTTATGAGGTACAAATGAAGTATAGACCCTCCGTGCCTGATAATGTCCACCATTGGAGGGTTTTTGATGATGATGATGAGCTAAATAGGTTTCTTCAAGTCATTGATGAGTTTTCTGAAATGAAAATTGACCAAAATAATGATGCTTTGTTAGAAGATCCCAAGTCCAAGCTTAGAAATAAGATTGGCAAGAATAGCATAGTCCAACTCCCTAGCAACCATATTCCTAAGGGTCTAATTCCTCTTGAGAGGTTGTTTGATCACAATGATGTGCCTTATAAAGCTGCCCAAAAAGAAGATCAAACTGTAGTTTGCAAACATGATATAGGAGGTCCATGTCACCCCAAATTCATAAATCTATCCACCAATCTATCTGCTGACCAGAGTGTTGAATACTGCAAATTAATGAGGCAATTTTCTGATGTGTTCGCTTGGGAGTACAACGATTGAAGACATATGACGAAAATATAATTCAGCATAAAATTCCGCTTGAGAAAGATACTATTCCTTTCAAACAGAACCTGAGACCAATGAATCCTATGCTCCTTCCTCTGGTTGAGAAAGAAATTAAAAAGTTGTTGGCTGCTAAGATCATAGTGCCTCTCAGATATTCTAAATGGGTGGCCAATCTAGTTGTTGTGAGGAAGAAGAGTGGAGAAATCAGACTATGTGTTGATTTCAGGAATCTAAATAAATGTTCCAAAAAGGATAATTATCCTCTACCAAAAATGGAGCATTTGTTGCAGCAAGTCTCAGGTGCCAAAGTAATGCCTTTTATAGATGGTTTTTCAGGTTATAATCAGGTCGCTGTGCATCCAGATGATCAGGAGAAGACTTCATTCACCACTCCTTGGGGTACATTTATGTATTCCAAGATGCCTTTTGGGTTGATGAATGTTGGAGCCACCTTTCAAAGAGCTATGGATATAGCATTTGTGGGAGAAAAGGATAAATTTGTCCTTATCTACCTGGATGATATAACAGTATACTCCAGTAGCCATCAAGACCATGTGCAACATTTGAAGAAAGTGTTTTTGAAGTGCAGAAGGTTTTGGATTTCAGTAAATCCCAAGAAGTCACAGTTTGCGTTAGAAGAAGGCAAGTTGTTGGGACATATTGTTTCTACTGCAGGTGTCCGAGTTGACCCAGAAAGAGTAAAAGAAATACAGACCTTGTCTGTCCCAAGATCGAAGAAGGACATCCAGTCTTTTCTAGGCAAGATTAATTTTGTAAGGAGATTTATCCCAAATTTTGCAGAACTTGTGAAGCATATTACCTCTATGTTGAAGAAGGGGTCAGAGATCAAGTGGAATGGTGTAGCGAGAAAGTCATTTGAGTCCATTAAAAGGGCAATTATGGAGGCCCCCACTTTAATCAGTCCAGATTATAGCAAGGAGTTCCGCATATTTTCTTTTGCCTCTGACGACACCCTTGCAGCAGTCTTATTGCAAGCAGATGAAGAAGGCTCAGAGCATCCGGTGGCATTTTTCAGTAAAACCTTAAGGGATGCTGAGTTGAGGTATGATATTATTGAGAAACAAGCATACGCTCTTATCAAATCTTTGAAAGCTTTCAGAGTATACATCTTGCATTCCAAAATAGTTGCATATGTGCCTTCTGCTGCAATAAAGGATGTCTTAACGCAGCCTGATGCTGATGGAAAAAGAGCGAAATGGATTGCAAAAATGATAGAATTCAACATAGAGCTGAAGCCTACCAAGCTGGTAAGAGGTCAGGGGCTTGCCAAACTATTGGCTGAAGAAAATTGCAAATCTTTGGACGTCGATTTCTTGTTCAATGTAGAAGGAAATGGTCTAATGGAAGAGCATGAAACAACTGAATCGCAGAGAGGACAGTTAGTGGCCGAGAACCTAGCTTCATGTAGTTGGTATGCTGCAATAATTAATTTCCTTTTAAAGCTAGAAGTGCCTTCAGAATTTTCTCAAAGTCAAGCAAGAACGTTAAAGCTCAAGGCAATGAAATATTGCATCAATGATAGCTCGCTTTATTGGAAGGATCCATCTGGAGTGCTTTTAAGATGTCTGGACAAAGAACAGTCAATAGAAGTTATGCAGTAGTTCCATAACAGCATGTGTGGAGGACATCATTATTGGAGAACTACAGCCCAAAAGATTCTCAGAGCTGGGTACTATTGGCCATCTTTATTTTCTAATGCATTTGCTTTTGTTAAAACTTGTGACAGGTGCCAGAGATTTGAAGGAAAGCAGCAGTTAAAATCCCTGCCCCTAAAGCCAATAATTGCAAAAGGACCTTTTCAGCAGTGGGGCTTGGATTTCATTGGTGAAATCAACCCGCACTCCAGTGGCCAGCACAGGTGGATATTAGTTGCCACTGATTATTTTACAAAATGGATTGAAGCAATCCCAACAAGGAAGGTTGATCATAATGTGGTAATCAAATTTTTATCAGAAAACATTTTCAGTAGATTTGGTTGCCCACATAAGCTTATAACAGATAATGCAGCAGCCTTCAAGGCAAAAGAGTTGGTGGAAATGTGTGATTCAATGGACATTAAGCTTGTTCATTCCACCTCCTATTACCCCCAAGGGAATGGTCTAGCAGAATCCTCTAACAAAAGTCTGATCAGGATTATTAAGAAGCTGTTAGAAGATAATAAGAAGAATTGGGATGCAAAGCTCAAATATGCACTATGGGCAGACAGAGTGACCATCAAAAGATCTACAGGCTGCTCTCCTTTTAAGCTGGTATACGGTACTGATGCTATTTTTCCAATTCAGCTTACTCTTCCTGTGGCAAAATTTCTCCAAACAGCGCAGAATGAAGAAGATGTTATGGCCAATAGAATCACTGATTTAACAGAATTATATCAGATCAGAGAGCAGCTGATTGAAAAAGCTACAGCACATCAGCAGAGGATCAAGGAAGTCTTTGACAAGAAGGCAAAGAAAGACAACTTGCAGGTTGGGGATTTGGTTATGAAATGGGATGCATTTAAAGAAAAGAAAGGCAATCATGGGAAATTTGATGCTCTCTGGATGGGCCCTTTCATCATTTCACAGATTCAAGGGAACAATACCTTCATACTGAAAAGTATGGAGGGAGAACCAGTTTTTGATGGCCCAATAAATGGGCGGTTTTTGAAAATCTATGTGATTTAAGGTCTTTAGGCCTTAAAATTGTAAATATTTTATTTTGTTAGTTTTAGTATAAGCAAAGTAGACTCCATGCCCAATGGAACACTAGGAAATTTTGGCTAATTTGTTTTCTACAGGAAAGGCATTGATCTGCAGTTCTTGAGACCTCACAGGGAGGATCTCATCCCCAGAAGGAGCCAGTGTTAGCTTTGCTATGCAAATGGATTAAAAATAGATTCAAAAAGATCTCAAAGGCTGCAAATATGCTTATAGTCATGCCCAAAATCCATGTTTGTTGTTCAAATCATCAAGACATGACAAAAGTTGCCCACTGATCAAAGAGGTTGCAAGAGGGAAGCCCTTTGGAGGGCCGAATTACACTATCGGAAGGTGAAAATACCCAAAAAAAAAAAATCACATTAAAACCAAGATTGCAGGCATATGAATCCGCATCAACCTCAGCCGTCGAATCTAGCCGATCAACGGTCCAGGTCGCGTCGGCATATCGCAAGTCGAAGTAGGCAGAGGCAGCGACATGATACATTGCCAATGAGTGATCGTCGATATCACTTCGGCGTATCGCTATCGGTGATAACAAAGGGATGGGCCTTTAACATATATCAGCAATCGCCTATGGGCTGGACCCGACGGCGTTATGAGTTATTTTTGATAACTTATCGGGTCCGCGGTGAATATCGCTATCGGCGTCTTCCGACGGGCGAGGCCTTTACATATAGCATGCCTCCGATCCGATGGGACAGACCCGATGACACTATAAAGGATTTTTAATAATATTTCAAGTCCGCACGAGGGCCATTTCATTGTATTTTGTGTATTGTCAATGTATAAGGAAATACACAGGAAGCCTTAGCGAATGCCGATAACGATGAAGCCCGGACCCGAAAGGGTCCGGGAAGTGAAATACATATATTTTCAGGTCTGACAAAGTCGATTTCCTCATGTTTTGCAGCATTGTTCATGAATTTCCAAATATAAAGAAAAGCAAGGGATCGACCGGCTGCGATATGCGACTGTGACCCGAAAGGCGGACCCGATAGAAAGTTATGCCATGTTTGAGGATGTTTGAAGTCCAAGTGAAATAGAAATGGGTGGGATTTAGCAGTGTCGCAGCGTTTTCGCTGTTTATGACCCAGAGAGACACAATAACAGAAAAGAAACATTCACAGCTATTGCCTGAAAGGGACCAGTGCAGGGATTTCATAAGAACGGCAGCCACTCCATTGCAGGTTCAGGCGGCAAGCCATCCTTGAAGGAACCGTGCAGTTATATTATATACCAGAAGAAGAATTCGGCGGAGGGACATCGGCCGACAAACAGAACCCAGAAAGGGAAGGGGAAGGGCCACTAAAATCAAATGAAATCATGGAGCATTAACGGCCCTGCCAATGCAGCAGTCATCCTAATGAACATAATGGGGCATCTTTGGCATGAGGGAGCTCCTATGCATCACAGCAGGCCGCCCAAAATATCTGAGTATGGTTATTTCTCTGTCAGAAGAGGAAAACCGCCGAGCTATGCCTACCTATTAAGGGAATCAATCAGTTAAACAAGACAGAAGGATAGATTAAGACACCTAAAGCCTCAAAAGGCTGAGGACCATTGTAAACAAGCTATAAATAGCTGAAACAAGATGTAACAGAGGTTCAACTTTTGGAGATTATTCCTTCCCTGTTTTCTCAAGCTTCTCATCTTTAGTCTTTAGTAACACAAGCTTCTTTTGCTGCTACATGTTTAATGTCCATTTCTCTTCTGTTCTATGCTTGCACTTGAACAGTTTGTTCAGGTTTTCCGTGTGTTTGAGGCCAGATAACTGTCATCTTATCTCTACTTTGATATATTAGATTTGCAAGCTTCTTTATTGCCTATGGCTAGCCATTTATATGTGTGATTATATATGCATCTGCCGGTATAGTCAGTAAGTTCATTTGATGCCTGTAGCTAGCCATTCATATAGGTCCATGTATGCAACCTGCTGGCATAGTCAGTGTTCTCCATCTATCCATTAACTCTACAAACTATTAAGCATTAGCAGTCTAAAGCCTTGTGTTATTAGGGGTGTTCATGCATGACTTGAGTGTGAATAGAGCTGAAATGGTTATCCGACGTGATCCACACCATCTTTCATTCCAATATTTCAGAGAACAATATTAAAAATTACATGTTACCGGGCATCTCTGATTTACAACCTCGGAGAGTTTCCTGGAGTGATAACAGGTGGTATTTGGGCGAGGTCGCCTAATCTGCTTCTGCGCTTGACACGTAGCAAAGGAGGGGTCGGGCACAACTGCTTTATCGGGAAGGTAACGATCGGCTATCAGGTGAAGTCGATATGGCTATGGACCATCGGATGAGGGCACGGTTGATCGAATGGTAGTCAGGTGGCAAACTTGCGTGGAGGAAATGAACAGTAGTTTAGGGGGGGTCCATGGGCCTTAATCACGGCAGTATGTGATTAACATGGGGTTAATCATGAGGTTAGGGGATCGGGTGGAACTTAATGACAGTGTTAACTTAGGTTTACCGAGATTTCGTAAATTAAGTGGGTTTTTTCGGGATATGGGGTAAATTATATAGTTTATATTAAAACTAAGGGTGGGAATATTTATATAGGGGATTTAATTAATATACGGGAAAAGGTATTTTTGGATTTATATAATTAAGTTAAAAATTAATATGAAATTGGCGGAGTGAATATACCCTTAAGCATAAATGTAAATGCAATTTTTGCGCATTTTATTTACATACACTTAATACTTAGGATAAATTGTTTTTTGTGGGTTTTTTTAGTGAAAGGGAATTTAACATGGGGTTATTTACTTTTTCCTAGGTAAATGAAGTTTAACCTTAGGAAAAGGGGTTTTGTTAGGATAATGAGGGGAAATGAAGGGAGATGAATTTTATGAAGGGGATTCTAACACTTGAGGTCCATAAGTCATTAAGATGAAGGTCCAGTCCCTCCAAAAGTCATAGAAATGCTCTGAGCCTTTATGACTTGAAGGATTTAAGTACTAGAACTTACTTATGAATGGGGAAATCAGTAAGTAAAGGGGTGAAATGATTGGGGGGGGGGGGGGGGGGGGGTTTAATTAGATCAAGTTGTAAACCATTGTTCCTACTTTATTTACTGCTCATTCACATTGGAGCATATTCAAGCATGATAAATGTGCTTTTATCCAATCAACTTTATACTTCAACAACCTTTCTTCTACTTACCCATTACTTACCCTAACATTTTTTCTTCATTTATTTGGGTGCATTTAGGCTAGAAAACCCTTATTCTACCTTTTCTTTTATAAAACAAGCTATCTACTTCTAACCTTATGTCTTCCAAGGGCTCATATTAAACTGATGAGCTCCTTTTATTTCTCTACCTATCTACTGATCTGCCAAGATTAAGTTGTTTGGTCAGATTTTATTCTCTAACTATAAACATAAAATTCAAAGCATGATATAATCAAGATTAAACAGTTTGATTACCATGGATTGTGGCATGAATAAAAACTGCACACAATCATTATTATGCATAAAAGTAAATAGTAGTGGCATTTAGACTTGCACACTTTCATGGTCTCTTTTTGTTTTTTGGGGTTCATATATTTTCATTTTTTGACCTTCTCTTTTTCTTTTTGTCCTTTGATTTTCTTTTAGGACATACCCTCTTTACATTTTTTAATTTTTTAAATAATATGGAAAACATTTGCAGAAAGAAAAGGAATGTACAATATTACAAGGCTTAACTTTAGTCATTCAAAATTATGGCTCCTATTGGTATAGGAACCTAACACCTGGTATCTATTTGTTTTCATACAGCCTCCACTTGAAATATACATACATATACAAGATATTCTGATATTAATAATCTTTATTATTGTTGGCTTATGGGGGCTTGACCCAGGTTCAAAGTTATTTAGCCAAATAAATCCCTACACTACTGGCCCTTTCGGCATCAACCCACGGAGCACGGACTGAAGTCCCACCCAAAGCAATATGGGGGGATGCTAGAACCAAGTTTTTTCACCCTTGAGATGGATTTGATGTTAGTTTGGTCCAACTGAACCTACCTTCGCTCACTATTCTACCCTTCAGTACCTTCACAATTTGTTATAATCAACTTTCACGCAACCCTCACCAGGGGCTGAAGTCCTTTTGCGTTGCTAAGGCTGCGAACTGTTATATCTCCTAAACTACGCCAAGTAACTTACTTATCTTATTAACAGGTCTTAATTATCTTCATGTAAACAAATATTCTAGCTTGCGTTCACTTAGCCAATACAATTATACACATTCGCACATCATATAAGAATTAAAAGTGAAATTCATACCCAATATAACATATGCATAAAATAGGAAATAAATACGCAGAATTGATAGAAACTTCTCTCTATTAATACTTCCACTATTTACATACTCGACTCACCCTGCGCACTCAATTGTAGACTACTAAGCCTCTATGAACTCAACTACAAAGCATCTTCCTACGCTATGACCCAAAACTAGACTTTACACTTTAGAACTATCTCGCATACATCATATCTTTTTCATATTGTGATCTACTTATCTACATTAACTACTTAGAGCTTCGCTCTATTTATACAATCGCATGGTCCGCGGACCATGAGTAGATCTTCTACAGCCAACATTTCATTATCAAAATTAAGGGCAGACAACCCTATGACTCTTTAACAAACTACGCACTCCCCGCCCACAAAATATGGAGCCTTTACATTGGATTTACAAAATTGACCAAAATCTGGGCTCTAAGCCCCAAAAATTCCCTTGGGGGATCCTGCACTCAACAGGCCCCCAACACAAACATTGTGACTCACCCTCGAGTCACTCTGTAGGTGCGAAGATCTTTGCGGGAAGACCTCCCAACTCTGATTGGATCGTTGCAAGTTCGGCAACGCGCTAAGCGGCTTCCTACTGAACTTCCTGTATGCGTTGTTTGGTGACCGTTGTCATCGAACTGTTGCCCTGAATCCTTTCCTGAGATGCTTGCAGCTGCACAAGCTTTGCTTCAATGGAGGCTGTAATGGTATACACCTCATCAATCCACAGCTGTAGGCATGCTTTCAAAACTGCTTCCTTACGCCAAGCAGCATACACCTGCTCCTTGAGTTCCTTTGCCTGTTGCATCCTTGCGATCTTTGTGTAAGGGAAACTATCTGCATAGTCCCTTTTACCTCATCATATCTCTGTTGTAGCTCGCGTGCCTCTATCTCCAAGAACTCTATGTTCGGGTCCTCCTATAGGGTGGTGAGGACCTCGAACGACTGCTTGAACAGCTTCGTGCAGTCTGTCGCTACATTGTTAACCACCACCATTACTGTTGTGATCATGGTGGTGAGCTATTCCTTGACCTCTGGCAAAGTTAAAGGTTTCGCCTTCAACTGCAGTTTTGCTATCTAAAGGTTCAACTCCAACTGAACCCTGGCCATTTCTGCTTTGGCATCGCTACCCCTGCTCCTAACTTTTGGACACACGCCTCCACTGGTTCCTTTGGTTGGATGACCAACTCCGAGACCATCTGCAAAGCTTCCTCCACCACTTGCACTATCTATCTATTTTGCAGCACTGCCTCATTGCATTGCAGGCTCAACTATTCAATGTTGATGCATTTCTCGCTCATTACCTGTAGCGCGTGACTCTTCCTAGAGCGTAGTTGTGCAGTGACTCCATCCTGCAAAATATAGAGCGTCTTCGAAGGGAGCATAGCCATGTTTAACCCGATTCCCTACAAGCTACTAACCATAGGCCTGTCGACCTCATTTTCTGTAACGAGTGCTCCATCTAGTAGCACTATTGTGTTGGTCATCCTGGTGCACAACATTTCCTCGGCCGCAGATGTGCCGACTGCGAGGCTTGTTGACATTGTGCCAGCCTATGGAGTGCAAACCTGTAACTCCTGTGTTTGCATCCGGAGAGCCCCTAATACCATCTAGTGTTGCTCCTAAAATTGCTAGACGGCCTCTGTGGTGACATCCCTCATCATTTTGCCAGTGAAAGTCTCCTTTAATAAGGGTGATAGGGTCAAAAGATGTTTTTGAGGACTTTGTCTTATTTTGTGGCCCTACCTACTCTCTTGGGCGCAGAAGTTTTAGCTTGGTGGAAGTTGTTTGCAGGTCTGTGCCACCTTGTTCTATGTCTGTTTATGGCTTGGGCAAAGGTGACTTATGTCCTTCGCGCTCTTCTTCTGTTACCTTATGTTGTTCCTTAGCCAACTTCGTAGTGTCACGCGCTACCTGGGCCTTAGCCACTGCTTCTTCCTTCTTGCATTTTCCCGCCAGCTGCACCATCTGCAGTTTCATTTCTTCCTTCTTCCGCTATGGGGTGGACTTCGCTGCCTCGACCGCGGAGCCAGTTGGAGCGTGCCACTCCAGCAGCCAAGACTCAAGGACCGCGAAAATTACATCGTCAGTCACTAAGTAAGGTAGCTCATGCCATGTCTTCATAGGGTCCTTCCGCGCCTTGATGAAGACATGGTGAAAGTATTCTTTGAACTCTGCAAAGCTCTGCAGACTATTGTAGACCATGGGTGGTAACCGTAGCTTGTGATTAATCCCCATTCTGATGTTCATATCCATGAGCACCCAAAAGATCCTACTCTCATGTATCGTCTGTGCATCCCTAGTTGCCCACAACGAAGCATACTTCATTGCCTCTGGAAGGTACTGCGCGATCGATGGGAACTGGCTATCTTCAGGAAACTCCCATGCCACCATACTATTGACAATAGGATCCATGCATAATGGAATGTTTTACCCTCTTCCTGTGCCTTGCAGCAGTTCTCAAGGAACTCACTGCATATATGGTTTTCCCAATTGAACTGGACCCCTTCTGCACATTACGTTTCTATTAAAACCACCGGCGTGGGAACCTCACCAGTGTGGCACTTCCGTATCACCTTCCCTACCAATATCTGTGTCGCGACCTTAACTGCAAGGTTTTTTATGTTGGAGATGGTGTACCCTCGCGTCTTCTTCTCCAACTTAAATTTCTTTTTCATGGCCTCCGTAATAGCCAAATCGTCACTCTTTCCTTCTAAAATATTCGTCAGATCCTCCCCCGCACAAGGGAGCCGTGTAATCATATGAATCAGATGGTCTATGATGGGGATGGGCTCCTCCAACCACAAGCACCCATCATGCACCAAGCAGAGCAACTGCCTGATGACAAAAATGGTCAATAGGGCACGGTGGTAATGTGGCACCTAGAGTAGGTTTAGCAACCCTGCTTTCTCAACACCTCCGAGCTATTTGTGTGGCTCCAACTCTATCATTCCAACCAACACATCTATATTCTAGTGCATTAGCTACACGGTCACTAAATGTGGGAACTTTTCGTGGTCTGTGAGGTCCCAATATTCAAATTTTAGTATGGGAACTCGTCCCAAGTGTGCTCCTTAAAAAATAATGTCGTCAGGGAGCAGCAGAGTTTGTAGAGAGATCTTGCTCTCATCTATATCCGTGGGCACCTTGGCTTTACCCTTCTAAGGAGGAACATTTGTAGGTAACCTAGTGGGAGGGTCTGCACCCTTGGGTTCGACTTCCATCTCTACATCCTCCTCCTCAACAAGGATTTCTTCAAACTCTTCCTCCTCATCATCCTCCAAAGTAATGGCCTTCTCCTTTTCCTCCATTGTGAGCTTGGCCCTCAGCAGATTTCTAGGCAAGATGTGCATCGGTATCATGGCTTGCTTATCCTTCTTAGGTCTTGGAGTGTGTAGTGATTTATGGATCTCAACAACTATCCTGGCGCTCTCTGGGGCTTCCACTTTTGTAATTACCTGTGCGGCCTCCTTGACGGTTATTGCTCCGGTATCCATGACTTCTTCGGGTGCTGCCATAGTGCAATTCCACAGTTCTCTTAGCATCTCTAGTAATTTCTCAAGTAACTAATTCACCTTCAGAATATCGAACAAGTCTCTGTTCATGAATATCTGAGCACGCAAAAACTCAGTTCTCAAATTTCCAAGTGTTGTTTGTTGGATAGCCCTTTGTAATTTATAGTGCCTTTTGAATTTGAATTCGACCTTTCCCCCCACATTCGGTCCATTAATGCTAGATTGGCAGCAGATTTTCAAGAATATAGCCCATAAAGTTCTCCTTAAATGTCTGTCACCCGCTCCATTTGGTCTCAAACCAAGCATCACACCATGAATAGTGACTTTAATGGTCACTTTCTGGCCGACCTTCGTGCTAGCGCAGCTACCCCTGCGTTGTCGCAGACCCTGTGACACTTCACTACTGTGTGTAATCCTGACATTTCGTAGTCCTCGGGCAAAGTAATTTATAGTCCCACACCTCCTTCCAGCTACCTAGAGCACTAAGACTATGCTTTAGTCGTCCAGTCAGGTGGCGGGGCCACCTGTGTATGGCTTCAAATGACTGCCATTCACTTTTCTTGGGAAGGGATCTCCATTTAACTTGACCAACTATACCGCACCTCCATCTGTAATCTCCTTAATAACATACAGCCCCATCCAATGCATTTTGATTTTCCCTAGGAATTTATCAAACTTACTATCATACAACAACACCAAATCGTTTACCTTGAATGTGCACAACTTAATATGTCGATTGTGCCAAGCCTTTTCGCACTGCTTTTGGACCTTCTAGTGGAATCTAGCCAAAAATCATTCCTCTTCGAGCTCTTCCAGCTACGCGAGCCTCTCCTCCAAGGCTCCATGATCCATCATACCTGTGAGCACTGCTATGCGCAAACTAGGCATGATGTATTCCATATGCATTATGGATTCCACTCCATAGACAAGCCTAAAGGTGTCTGTCCCATCAATTTCTTGCATGTCATCTGATAAGCCCATAACACTGCAAGTATGCATATGTCCCAATCACTTCATTGCGCATTGCATACCTTGGTCAGCACGTTTCATACCTTGTTGAATGCTTTTGCGCATAGAATCTTCTGCCTAGTTGCTCTTCCTGCAAAATGTCTTCTTAACATTAAGAGCCATCTACAAGGTTTCCCCCCCAACACATGCTTATTGACCATGCATTTTAGCGTGGAGTTCATGTGCATCTGCGCAGATTGTGGCTGTTCTCCATATGCCTACGCCCACTTGGCCAAATGTGCGTGTGGATCATCCTACCCGTCATACTTGTTTTTCAGTCACACCTTAGGCTTCCCAAATCATGTGCACGTCATTCTCCTACATTCGTGCCAATCATCAAAGCTTCCTTTATGCGTACTCCACCATCTTGCAGGCGTAGCGCGTAGTACCTAGTCCAAGGCTTGGAAGCGTTTCTTTTCTAACACCTCCCTTTCAAATTCATCCAATAAGGTATCTACCTCATTTAGACCATCATAAGTAGGCAAATTTCTTACTTCTGTCGACACGCAGCGCAACGACCTTGTCATCATATTGTAGTTCAATGTAGTTACTTTGTGTGACCGATTCAGCAGGGTCCAGGTGTATAAATATGCGCAGTGACTTCTTTTCAAACATCATTTTTCACTTCTTCAAATTCATTACCCCATTTATGTCTGTGGCCTAGTCAATTCCTAGGAGCACAGGGTACGGATTACTATCATCAACGATCTCTATTACTTCGAAATCTGCTAGCGTGCTCGCTCCCTCAATATCCATGGTTATTCCCTGCAATCGCCCCATAAGTATTATTTTCTGTTGATTTGCCATCCTTAGCTGAATTGGAGACCATTACAATGTAGGTCTCCCCATTCACTCCCATGTCTTTTTTGGTAGAACATTCGTATCTGATCCCAAATCTAGATGACTTGATCCATATCATATTCTTTGATCTATGCGGTAAGTGTCATTTCTCGTCCCATTCTTGTTTTATGTTTTCTGATCTTCTGGACTATGCATAATTCTCTTGGCGCACTCACAACGCATATGTTGATGAGTTCCTATAACCCTTTCACAACCTTACTATCGTGTAGTAACTTCATACATGTTTCAAAGAAAGTTGTCAGGATGGATGGGTCCATTTCCAGCTCCGGTTTATCTTTGCTTCCTGAAGTGGAGGCATCAGTGAAGCTCTTCTTAGCTTCCATGAAGGTTTCTTGAGTGCACTCCAAATCAAACTCTGCTTCCTTCACTAGAGCTTTGCGAACCCAAGTACTATCTTTTGGCTATTTGCCCTTATCATCTCCCATCACAATTCCACTTCGGAGCACAATGTTTACATTCGGGTCTTCCTCGTGTGGCTCAGACCTCATCATCTACAGGTTCTGAGTTGAGGGAGGTAGTAGCGCTCCTTTGCCACATATCCTAGCTATCAGCGTAGGACAATCTTATGTCTCATGATTGAATAGCATCCAATACTTGCATGACGGGTGCATTGGATTAGTGCAATCGTGGGCATAGTGTCTTGGCCCTCCGCAATTGTAGCAAATCAACTATCTGCAACCTCTACCAGGTCCTCCTCTGCCTTGGCCTCATCCGCGCCCTTGAAATCTTATTCGTACCATTCCTGCATTTTGGTCAAGGGGACATGTTTCAGCCTAAACCCTGTAGGTGGGAGTTATATCCATCATCAACTCATAACTTCTGTAAGTATGCTCATCATGTCATACCGACCAGCAAAAGTTGCAGAACAACTGTTACGAATTTTGTAAATACTTTTGTAACAAGTGACAATTGTTTGTGGTATGTTTCCCAGCTATTTGACAAATTGCGCACCACAAAGTAGGTGCCGCACTAGGTCTTGCTTGATCTTTCGGCCTAAAAGGAATCGGTCCTCCTCCTGTGAGGTAATTTGTAAAAACGAGATAGTGGTCTTTGTCATGACCCTGACTCTTTCATTTTACGCACCACACTTCTTTGCGCACTTCTGGTCAAACTGTCCTATCCCATTTCAAACTCTATATCTCAAGGCATAGATTCTTCAGCTACGCATGGATCTGTTGAATTCCCAAATTAGGATCCTGCATCGCAGTCTCATGTAGCCTCATATCGATCTCTAAGGCCTCTTCCTGAATTGTTATCTTCTACTGTGATAGTGCACTTCTTAAATGTGGTAGTAGCGAAGCTACAAACCACACACGATGTTGTCCATCTGTCAGATTCATATTTGCTTCACGAATCATACATTTCAACCTTTTATCCAGCTCCCAAGGAGTCTTGTTGGGTAGCGAAACCCCCGCGCAATGATTAGAGGGCGCGAAGCTAGATATTTTGGGTAAAGTTAGGATAAAGACTCCACTGGAAGCACGGAGCGTGAATTATAATAGGTCGAGTCAAAGGGTATTCCGCCCAAAATTAATGTAAAAAGAGTCGGCCCGGGCAGGGATCGTGAGCCAAGGAAGGGTATAAATAGAGCGAGGCTCTATGGGTAGAAGGAGGAGATTTTTTGATAGTGAATCTGAAATATGAAATGTAATGGGTTCTTGAAGAAGATAGTCTGAAAGCGTTTGTGAGTCCGAGTCGAGGGATTGGGGTAGTAGGTAAAGGCTCTGTAGCTGTGTGCGCAGAGGCCTGGAAAGTCTGCAGCTGTGTTCGTGGACCCCTGCAACTGAGCTCACAGGGCGGATTCGGATGTATTAAGGATAAAGTGGAAATAAAGTTAAGTTTCTTCTGAAATTTTGTGTTTCTTCTGAATTGTCATAATATATGTGTAATTTCATCTGCTTATGGTTGAATGAGTATAAATCTGGGTTTATTTTAATATGCGAATCAGTTGTGTTTGTTAAATGTTTGCTTAAAGACCTTGGTAATTGGTAACCACATCATCTAATAGAATAACGGACTAAAAATAAAAACATAATGAAGTCGGATTTGTGCAAATATTGAGCAGCGCAGAGCTGTAAACCAGTGTGCGAAACCTCCAGACCACACCAAGAAATCCCTAGGGTGCGGAAACCTGGTTCCAGCACCCTCCCCTGCTACCTCAGGTGAGACCTCAGTGCGCGCTCCCCAGGCTGTTGTCGAAAGGGCTGGTAGCTGCCAGATTTGTTTGGCTAAATAACTCTTCCGAGCCTGGGTCAGGCCCAAATAAGCCAACAAACGGTTCCTATGACTGGGATCTACCTAAGGGCTGTCTAATGTGGGAACACTAGAATCCTACGAAGAAAGAAGTCGAAGATTGGTGGGATCTGAAGCTTCACGATTTCACGATTCAGGAAAATAGAAACTCGTGGATATCGGAGGAACAGTGGTTGGATCACTATATACTCACGGATATACACGAGATCTTCTTTGTAACATTCCCAATAGAATTGTGCGAGTGGATCACGAAGTTAGTTGATAGTGTGGGTAGGTGCAGATTAGACCAGCCGATAGTGTGGACTCCAGAACTGGTGTGCAGGTTGGAAGCCACCGAAGATAGACTTGCGTGCGTGGTAGACCACTGGTTAGATTGGATCATAGGGGGATTTATCATTGAATTCGTGATAGATACAACCATAAGTTACAGCAAAGTAGAAAGGAAATTTCTCCAAGGACCATGGGGTAGGTACATCAAATCATTGAATACTTGAATTAAGATACTGTTGTGCGAAAAATAGATTCTGCACGTATATAGATGTCTGGAGTAACACGGAGCATAAGGGGTTATCGAAGTACTGGAGAAGTAGAGAATAACCCTTTGATTTCTATCTCGCGGGAAAGCGAGGAGGATCTCGCTAGGTTCTTTCCAGGAAGTGCGATCTGATTGATTAAACAATGCTTCCCATTGATACCAGCTCCATCTACACCACCACCTGCTTCACCTGCATCGATTCCATCCACACCAGCACCCCCTCCACCACCAAAAGCTGGGATGGCGACCGCAGTCAAGTTACCTACATTTGAGGGTGTAGGGAATGAAGAACCAAGTCAGTTCTAGTTGCTGATAAAATCTGTATGGGACGCGCAAGGCATAACAGATGAAAACATTAAAAAGGCCACGCTGGTCAGTGCACTACAGGACCGCGCACTGACATGGTACATAAAATACTCAACCGACCATCCAAATGAGGGAATAGCGGTGATCCAAGATGCATTTAATAAATAGTTTGGCTGACCAAACTCTGAAACCCAATCGATCATTGGATTCAAGGAGATAGCAATGTTGCCTGGTGAAACTCCGTGGGATTTGGACCAGAGATTAAAGAGTACTATTCGCGAAGCTAACATGACTTTAACAGATGGGCAGCATTGCACGTGGTTTGTGGCATCCTTGATGCCCCATCTGAGGATGGCTTTGTCACAACATAAGATCTCAACCCAAGCCGAGGCACTGGAGATAGCAATGAGGTTATACGCGACCCCAATATTGGACCTAGGGTTGGGAGTTCAACAAATCCATGCACAACTTCAAAACTTGAGCCTGGAAGTGCAGAGTCTAAAGCAAGGAATAGTGTCCCAACCAGAGGTACACCCGGAGGTAGGTTGTATTAAATGTAAGAGCCAAGCGCACGACAAGGACCATTGTCTGGTTTTCTCGAACTATCTGGCAGGAGGAGGCCCGATGCTGTTAAAAGTAGAGGTACAAGTAGGACCAAGTACTGCGCAGGTGCTCTGGTGCGCGATTTGCCAGGTGGGAGGGAAGCATGTGACAGATAACTGCCACCTATTACAGAAGTATACCCAGACCTCACAACAGTTGTATTGCAACTTTTATCGATCAGTGGGACACGATGAGCAAATTTGTCGAAGTTATGAATTAATGCTAGAGAGAACCCCAGCCTACCGGATGTAAACTAAAGTGTGGGGAGAATTTCAAGGACGTGGCTGGGGAAGAAGATTGGGGCCTGGACGGAGCCGAGGACAGTTAATTTTCTATAATTGTGATGGACAGGGGCACTATGCTCGCGACTGCACTAACCCAACCAAGATCTCATGTCCCTACTGTGAGTAGTTTGATCACGAATTGGTGGACTGTCCAACCTCAATTGCCCAATTAAGTGAAAATGGAGTACTCCAATCTCCACCAACCCAGAATATCCAGATGATGCGCACAGAACCTCGCAAAGAGGACCTTAGTATAAATATGGTACTAATAAGTGACGCAACTATAGGAGGGAATGAAGGTGGAAAAAGGTGCGACACACCTATGCTTGAACATAACACTGAGTCAAAACAGGGGAAGATGGGGCCAAGAGAAGCTTAGTGGAGCTTCGCGAAAGCATCTACCCCAGGTAGGAGGGATCGAATGGAGTTAGGAGTGGACTCCTCCATGATCACTACCTTTCTTGAAACTTGCATGAAGTTGTTGCGTGATCGTAACGTTGTGCAAGGATTGCAAGAGCTGATCAGTAGGTGCACCGGATCTAGTGAACTCCAGGTCTTCCGGAAGATAGGAAGATATGCTATGCGCACCAGACGAGAGATGAGACTGACAGCGCAAATTGGTGACTATGAAATGGATCACTTCATCCTGGATTTAGGCTCAGATGTGAACATATTGCCTAAACAAACCTAGGAGCGTATGGGCAAGCCCGAACAACAATGGTCCCTGATTCAATTACGAATGGCAAACCAACAAAAGATCTTACCAATGGGGCGATTGCAAGGAGTGATGGTGGATATCGACGGTGTGAGTACCCAGACGGATTTCGAAGTCATAGAGATTGTTGATGACAGTAATCCTTACCCTGCATTGCTCGGAATTGATTGGGCCACAGACATGAAAGGGATCATTAACTTAAAAATACGCAAGAGGACAGTCGAAAAGAAGTCACTACGGGTAGTAGTTCCATTGGACCCAGCAGAAGGGGAATGCTATACTGAACCCGTATGCAACAAAGGAAGTGACGATGAATTGGATTGCATTTATCAAATAACAATGCAAGGCTCAGATCAAATAGAAGAACCTCGTGGGAATGTGATAGTATTTGCACCATGGATTCCGAAGAGGAGGCAGAGCAATGGCAGAATCGACTGCAGGCAGTTACGACACTCAACTGCAATATGGTGACTCGGTCGGTATGGCACGTAATGACAGAAGAAATACCCCGACCATAGGAGAATGGCGTGACCATCGAAGCAAAGCTCGGCCCTCTCGGTACATTATGGCTAATATGGGAGCAGCCCATTGTGCCGAAAGACAGGATGTGCGGACCTGGAGGGGAGCCGCAGAAGTTGGGCTATAGGCGGTGGTTTCAAGTCTGGATTAGAGGACGTGCGTGGCAGCCACGATGGCATAAAGTGGTGGTTCGAAAGATATGGATGTGCATCGGACGACTGACAACCGAACCGGACCTGCGCGGAACACAGGGTCACAACGCCGAGAGGGACCATCTCTCTACAGTCCGACTAACCACTACTGGTGCAGCTCACTCCACTGGTGACGACGTCTGCAATAGAGTTCAGCAGCTTTGGGCAACCATTCTGCATGGGAAAATATGATTTGATAAGTTAGAAGAAACTGGGGCCCGACTCCACGCACAAAGTAGGAATCTGGATAAAGCAATTGCAGAATTGCAGTTAGAAGTTGCCTACCTGGATTATAGAAAGGAATTACCAAAGGAAACTGACGTGGCTGGCTCTCCTACCCTATTACAAGCATTGACCCCGCTAGCATCGTTGCGACTGCACCCGAAAGAACAGGGATGCACACACCATAATTCAGTAGTAGAATCAAGGGAACGTATAGGGTGCTCGCGACCCGGGCTAGTCGGGAAATGGAAGACCCGTACTAGGGGTTCGCCCACCTGACTATCCGTCGAAGACCCAGTCCCAGCACCCCATGCAGTTGAAAGAGGTCGTGGGATAATAAACCAGGTTGTTGTAAAGTTACATGACAGAACCATCGCATACATACAAAAAACGCATCTACATCCCTTGGGATTCGCTGCCGTGAAGGAAAGATGGAAAGCGACCATCGCAAGTACTATTCGTAGAATAATTTCCCATTTAAAGCACTATGAAGCTGGCGGCGAGCAACTAAGGCAGCGGAATAACCACCGAAATTGCATTTATGAACCATCGCAAGGCAAGCAACCAACTTTGAATGTCAAATCATATATAATCAGAGTCAGGGTCATGCCACCGTGTCTTACCGCTCTGCAAGAAAACCGCCCAGCATCAATAGCATGATGAATGACGAGCAATTCAAAAATAGTCCATGGTTTCAGGAATTTCCCAAATATTACCAAGACGCAATTCTGAAGGCACAAGATCCTACCACAGGTAGGCCGTAGACAACCACGCCATAGACCACCCAGCTCCCCAAATCTCCCAGGATGTTGCGAACTAAGAAGGATCCTCAGAACCCAGACCCAGTAAGAAGGTCGCCCCAGCACCTGTAGTCTGGAAAATTCATGATGGAGGAGAAGGCTAAAACTGTGATAATTGAAAGTGAGGAAGAAGATGAGGGTCCTCCCACATACGTCGAAGAAGTCCTCCCTAAAGAAGACCCCATACAGCCAGTATGGCGACCCAAGTATGTGCCGCCAAGCAAAGGGAAGGCCAAAGTACCTATAAATCTGGATGAAGTCGACTCTGTAATCATCACCCCGTCGCTACCAAAGGCTGTGCCAGAGGAAAACTCAGCGGTTGGCCATGTTGCAACAATGAAGTTCGAAGATTGAGACCTTGCAGATATAGTAAAATTTCCCCATTTGGCGACAGACGAACTAATGGACTGGAATATAGAAGGGACGGTGACAACCCTGCAGCCAAAGGCGTGGCTACAAGAGGTGGACAATGCTAGATTACTCTGTCTCTTGTCAATTCCTCATTTTCTCTGGCCCCCTATCACCATGTTGGTCATAAAGCAGTTGCTATGTTTAATCCATGAGGATATATTATGGGTTGGTAAACCCATTCGTATCACAGTAGAACTGGTTCATCGGGTTTCGCATATACGCTACGATGGGAGAGACCCTTGGGAGATCACTAATAAGGGTAACGATGTCACGATGATTGAACAACTGAAAAATAAGTACCAGCTCGCCAAGGGACAATGAGGGTATATCATTGATAGTATCTCAGACAACACAGTTCACATTGCCACCCAATTGCTGGCATGGAAAGTCATGAGGAAATGTTGCAGCACTAAGGTCCCCATCGTAGTTGTCGCTCTTGTTAAGGAATGTGTAGCTGGTGTACGGTTCAACTGTTCGTGGTTCCTTTGTGAAGAGTTTTAGACCAATTGCCGCAACGTGCAGGAGGAAGGCATGAGATTCCATTATGCATGGCTACTCTTATCCATCATGCTGGTTGCCACTAACCTACCTGAGGAGAGCCAGTTTCTAGTCTTGGATCCAGAATGGCTTGAAGCCTCTCGATATGCTTCCCTTTAGGCGACAAGGGATGCAGGACGAATTCGCAATATCAAAATCTTTTGGGTATTAATGGATGCAACTGTGTAGCAGTGGATTAATAAGTTACCTTGCTTAACTGATGAGATATATGAAAGCATGAAGCACATTGCTGAATTTAAATCAAACATGCATCATGTCTACATCAGGGCATGAAAGGACCCAGCCCAGGCATGGACATCCCTCTGGTTTATTGCCATTAATGACGTTATTGATGGGATTGTGGATACTTGGCCAGTGGCCTAGCGCGGACCCTTGGCAGAAGAGCATGACAAGGCCACTATTCAGAAAAAAAGGAGGAAGCCAAGCGTGCCGCACAACAAAAGCGGAATGCACTGTTGGCCACGCAAGTTAAAGCCACTCGGGAGGCGGCACTCACAGCAGCAGGAAAGATCCAACCCAATTATGAGACATCGATAAAGAACAAAGGCAATCAGAAGGAAACCACCCAACCGGTCGCAACAGATACTCCATCCACTACTACGGGGGCTCCTTTAAAGCGTTAAGTGACACCTGAGTAGTTGAAGCCATGGAAGAAGGCAAAGGCATCTAAGACAGACAGCGAGGTGACCACCCTAACCAAGGGTGACCTAAATGACATCGAAAATTTTGTTCGTGAGGCCACACGTGATGCAGTTGATGAAGCCATGTCCGAGCAGCAGATTGTGTTGGGGGAGCTCTGCACGTAGTTACAGATGTTAAGAATCCACGTCACGCCCACAAGTGAAAGTTCTGCTACCAAGGGTTCCGATATGGCAGCTACGACACCATTACTGAAGACCCAAGTTGCCTATGTTGTTGCCATTCCAGCAGGCACATTGATCGTCGACAACGTGGAGGATAGAGCTATGCTGGGATGGCTTACAGGACTGGGACTCAACATAGCCGCTTTACCACATGAAAGCTTGCAATAGCTCCAGGACAGTACCATGAGAGAGTTCCATGCCCGAGAAGGTTGTACTAAACAAATCCTCTAGGAGCAGAAAATAAACCTCAAACAACTATGCATCCAACGGGACGAATCCTTCACACAGAACCACCAAATGCAGTAGAATGTCGCGGAATCTTACTCAAGTGCCCCTGAATTGGATATTACAGCTGATCTCCCTATTGAGACCCATCGGGAGCTTAGTATGTAGATTGCAGAGTTAAAATTGCAAACTCAGCCAGTGACGCCCCTTGAGATCGTGGAGCAATGCAAGAACACCATCACCGTTGCCCACAAAATGCTTACAAGAACAATGAAGGAATGTACAGACTTGTTCACACAGTCGATTGTCACACTCACAACCCTGCAAGAGGACCCAACCCTTCAGCACTTAGAAACGGAAGCTCGAGAGCTTTAGGAAGCTTATGATAGGATCAAAGGAACCGTATTGACTGTCATTATCACGTAGCACCTGGCTAAGATAAGGGAGGCCCAGGACCTAAAGATCCAAGTTGACACGGCCCGGTAGAAGAAAACCATGATTAAAGCTCGTCTCCAACCATGGTTGGATGAGGAATTTGCAGTTTCAACCACCATCGAGAGCATGGTAGCTCAGATGCAAAGCGAGTCTGCCAGCATTGAGACAACGTTGCCCAAGATTGAGTTGACGGCCACACGCATGGAAATGATGCAACGGATGATAGAAGAATTTGCTACTGGAACAAGTGAGGAACAGAGGATGCTAATTTCCCTATGCGAGAAGATTACTGCACCAGTCAAGTGACTTGAGACGAGTCACGATGATTGTGTTGGGGAACTGTTGGGTAGCGAAAGCCCCGCGCAATGATTAGAGGGCGCGAAGCCGGATATTTTGGGTAAAGTTAGGATAAAGACTCCACTGGAAGCACGGAGCGCGAATTATAATAGGTCGAGTCAAAGGGTAGTCCGCCCAAGAATAATGTAAAAACCAGGGAAGGGTATAAATAGAGAGAGGCTCTATGGGTAGAAGGAGGAGAGTTTTTGATAGTGAATCTGAAATATGAAATGTAATGGGTTCTTGAAGATAGTCTGAAAGCGTTTGTAAGACTGAGTTGAGGGATTGGAGTAGTAGGTAGAAGCTCTGCAGCTGTGTGCGCAAAGGCCTGGAAATTCTGTAGCTGTGTTCGTGGACCCCTGCAGCTGAGTGCGCAGGGCGGATCCAGATGTAATAAGGATAAAGTGGAAATAAAGATAAGTTTCTTCTGAAATTCTGTGTTTCTTCTAAACTGTCATAATATCTATGTAATTTCATCTGCTTATGGTTGGAATGAGTATAAATATAGGTTTATTTTAATACGCGAATCAGTTGTGTTGGTTAAATGTTTGCTTAAAGACCTTGGTAATTGGTAACCACATCATCTAATAGAATAGCGCACTAAAAAAGAAAAACATAATCAAGCCACATCTGTGTGAATATCGAGTAGCGCAAAGCTATAAACTAGTGTGCAAAACCTCCAAACCACACCAAGACATCCCTATGGTGTGGAAACCTGGTTCTAGCACCCCCCCTACTACCTCGGGTGAGACCTCAATCTGCGCTCCATGGGCTGTTGCTGAAAGGGCCAGTAGCTGTGGGATTTGTTTGGCTAAATAACTCTTCCGAACCCGGGTCAGGCCCAAATAAGCCAACAAGTCTCGCTCGGTAGCATCGTGATCTCTTTAAATCCCACAATCGACTACCTTCATATTTAGGCCTACTAAATTCTCTATTTAGCGCTGCTTGGATATCTGCTAGTCTCGCATTCGGTTTATCATTGGAGTACTTAATATACCAGGTCAGCACATGATCCTGCAGGGCACTAACCAGCGTCACCTTCTTTATATGATCATCTGTAACACCTTACGCTTCCCATATAGCCCTTACAACGAACCAAAATTGGTTCGAATCCTCATTTCCCAAACCTTTGAACATAGGCAACTTCACTATGCTTTCCATATTGAATCACGTTAGTGGTATAGTTGGCATGGGTGAAGATGGAGGTGATGGTGATGAAGCTGGTGGTGGTGTGGGTGGAGGTGGTATTCGCGGAATTCTTTGTCTTATAAGATGAATAGCACTTCGCAAAGAGACCTTCATGTGCTCTTCCTCATTTCCTCGTGGAGGTGAAATCAAGGGGCTATTTTCTTTACCCTTATTTCCTTCATCCCTGTAAACCCTTGCACTTCGCGTAGCCCCGAACATCAAGGTAACTGCATAACCCGCTTTTCCAAGTATTCAAATACTTTACACACTTACCTCGTGGTCCTTTGAGAAAGCGTCTCTTTGCCTCGTTGTAGCTAACTGAGGTGTCAACCGCGAACTCAATAACGAATCCTTCTATAATACAATCGAACCAATGATCGACAGCGTGTGAGATCTTATCCTCCGATGCTTCCAATCCCCGCACCAGCTCTGGGGTCCACACAATAGGACCATTAAGTTTCCACCTTCCTTGGCTATCTACTAGCTTCACGATCCACTCATGTAGCTCAGTAGGGAAGGACACGAAAAATATTTCGTGGATCTCTGTATACAGGTAGCCGTCTAGCCACTCTTCTTTTGATAGTCACGGGTTTATGTTCTCCTACGTCACGAACTCGTGAATTCTTCTTTCCAATCAACCTTCAATTTCTTTCTTAGTTGGATTCCAATGATACGACATCACACATCTCTCATGCAGATTCCTGTCCCGACAATGGAACCATTTGTTCGCTTATGGGGGGCTAACCCAGGTTTAGAGTTATTTAGCCAAACAAATCCCTACACTACTGGCCCTTTCGGCATTAGTCCGCGGAGCACGAGCTAAAGTCTCACCCGAAGCAGTATGGGGGGATGTTGGAACCAAGTTTCCGCACCCTTGAGATGGATGTGATTTTGGTTTAGTCCAACTAAACTTGCCTTCACATAGGTCACTTTGCACACTATTATACCCTTCAGTACCTTCGCGATTTGTTATAATCAACTTTCGTGCTGCCCTCACCAGGGGCTGAAGTCCTTTTGCGCTACTAAGGCAACAAACTGTTATATCTCCTAAACTACGCCAAGTATCTTACTTATCTTATTAACATGTCTGGATTATCTTTGCGTAAACAGATATTCTATCTTGCGTTCACTTAGCCAATACAATTATACACATTCGCGCATCATATAAGCATTAAAAGTGAAATGCATACCCAATATAACAGATGCATAAAACAGGAAATAAAGATGCAAAATTGATAGAAACTTCTCTTTATTGATACTTCCATTGTTTATAGACTCGACTCGCCCTACGCACTCAACTACAAGGGTTCGTGCACTCAGTTGCGGACTACTAGGCCTCTGCACACTCAGCTGCAGAGCCTCTTCCTATGATATGACCCAAAACTAGACTTTACAATTCATAACTATCTCGCATACATCATACCTTTTCCATATTGTGATCTGCTTAGCTGCCTTAACTACTTAGAGCTTCGATCTATTTATACAATCCCATGGTCCGCAGACCATGGGTAGATCTTCTACAACTGAAATTACATTATCAAAATTAAGGGTGGACAACCCTATGACTCTTTAACAAACTACGCGCTTCACGCCCACAAAATGCGGAGTCTTTACATTGGAATTACAAAACTGACCAAAATCTGGGCTCTAAGCCCCAAAACTTCCCTTGGGGGATCCCACGCCCAACAATTATCTTCTACCAAGTTTGAATTGTGTCTTTAAAATAGATATTGTTCCTTATGTCATATCATTTATTTTTCTTTAGTTACTAACATCATATGAAGGTAAAAAATCAAAATAATCTGTGCTCAATTTTAGCAACATATTAATTTTAATTTTCAGCTCTTCATTTTAACTGAGAAGATAGTAAACAAGATAAGAAAGGAATAAGCATTGAATGCTAATAATAAAATACAAGAGTTAGAAACGCTGACTTGAACATTTTTTCCTGGGAAATTAAGAGTCAGGTGCTTGGATCCTCCCATAAATGACACAACATCTATTGTCTTCCCGAGAAAACTAGGCCTGCAATTTCTTTTATGTCTATTACTTATTGCTTCTCTTCGGTTTCTCCAAATATGCTCTTAGAAATTGTGAGACAAAACCCACTAAAATTACAGAGAAAATATCCATCTACAACTCTTTGGGTGGTTATTAACTATCTCCACCTCACCAAAAAGTGGCAAGTAGTTAACTGACCATTAATAAGTTCTTGTTTCCCACTCTTGAAGACAGTTCCATGTCTTCTAGGAAACATTTAATTGGCCAATATCATAATTTTAGAATTAAATATAATCACCCATATTAGATGCCTAGAACTTGCTGAGGGATAAAATAATAAATTTTCTTAATTAAATTGCAAACTTTTTCCTCTCTCAACAATTTGTACTTGGCCATTAATTTCCCAAAAAAAAAAATATTTACAAAATAAAATAAAATATAATATAATTACAACTTTTGAACAGTTATTATCAATAATGATTTCTTGATTATTAAAATGTCTGATTTTTTTCCATGTACAATACTTAACTAAATAAAATAATAAATAAACTTGTTCACACTTATTTACAAACACATTATTAAGATAAGGGATATCACATTCTCCCCCACTTAAATTGGACACCGTCCTAGTGTCTGGTTTTTCTGAAAACATACTCAAAATTCATAAAAATAGATAAGGATATGCTTCTTAAAAATCATCCTCCAACTCCGAGGTCACTTCCTTTGGAGTAAATTGTTTCCATTGAACTTTCAATTGTGTTACATTTCTATTCCAAAGTGTAACCACCCTCTAGTTTAAAATACGCAGTGGTCTTGCTAGGAAATCTCCCTTTGGTTCCACCTATACAACATGTCAATTAATCACATGACATGGATCATGTACATACTTCTTCAATAATGAAACACGAAATACATTATGAATCTTAATATTAGCTAGTAGGTCTAGTTGATAAGAAACAAGTCCAACTCTAGCTAACACCTCAAAGGTCCCACAATATCTACGACATGACTTAGCACAACTACAAAGTCTGAGTGTACTCTTCTTAGGCTTTAATTTCAAGTAAACACGATTTCCCACATTGAGTTCCTTCTATGTTCATTTCAGATCTTCCTAGATTTTTTGATAATCTTGGGCTATTTTCAAATTATGTTTAACTTGATTGACTATCTCTTCCATTTCCTTTAACATGCCTAGTCCTAATACCAATTTGTCATTAGGATAGTCCCAACTTAATTGTACTTTGCATCTTCGTCCACACATGACTTTGAAAGGACTCATTTTTAAAGAGGTTTGATATCCATTGTTATTAGTAAATTCAAGTCCTCCCATTTATTTATTTTTTTCCTTCACATACATCCTTAGCATGGCCTCTAATATATTATTGGTCCTTTCTATTTGACCATCAATTTGAGGATGATAGGATGTACTAAATTTTAATCTAGTAACCATATTTTCAAATAACCCCTTCAAAAATTTGGAGGTGAATTTTACTCCTTTATTTGAAATCACAACCTTAGGTATCCCATGAAAGCCTAAATATTTCCCTCATGAAGATCTCTGCAATATCTATGGCCTTAAAATTATATTTAACTCGAACAAAATGTGTTTCTTTGCTAAGCTTTTCAACCACAACTATAACGGAATCATGTTATTTCCTTGGTTTTGGTAACCCGGTGATGAGATCCATTGAAATGGTCTCTCATTTCCATTCTAGAATGGGTAGTGCTTGTAACTAACCAACAAGGTGTTGATGGGATTCTTTAACTTGTAGGCATTCAATATATCTTGCTACATATTATACTGTCTCATTTTTTATATTTGGCCAATAAAAAAAAATTCTTAATATAGTGATCATCTTTTCGTAACCAGGATAACTAGCTGTTGGTCATTTATGCAGCTCATCTAAGACCAAAAAAAAAATCAGATTTATATTCTTAGGTATCTAAATTTTTCCTTTAAACAACAATAAATCTTGGTTGTTAACTAAAAAAAACATCTTTCTCCTCATCCAATTTATCGTTTTTTTCACCTTTTCTTTAAGTTTCAGATATTAGTAAATCAAAGTCTGCAATTGTTTTGACTTTTTCTGCCAAATTTGTTGACCAACTGATTGTTGATGTACCACAAATATGATTAAGTTTTCCACTCAAGGCACTTTTTGTTTTGTTTTTCTTTCCTTTGATATGTGTAATCTTAAAACTCACTTAATAAATGGTAACCATGTGGCTTTTCTAGCATTTAAATTAAGTTGATCAAATAAGTATTTGAGACCAACATTATTTTTCTTCAACTGAAATATTCTCCCTATTAGATAATGTATCCACATCTTAAATGCATGAATAATTGTTGCTAACTCTAGATCATGAGTAGTATAATTTTTCTCGTGATATTTCAGTTTTCTAAACTCATAACAAATAACAAAACAATATTGTATCAACACTCCAACTAAACCTTGTTTACTTGCATTTGTACACACCACAAATTCCTTGTTAGGATCAGCCAATTTTAAAATTTAAGTTGAGGTCAAAAAAAATTTAAGCTTGTCAAAACTATCTTAACACTTTTGACTCCACTCAAATTTTATACCCTTCTTTTGTAGATTAGTAATTGGGTATGCAAGTTTAGAAAACCCTTTTATGCATCTTCCATAATAGCTTGTGATGCCCATAAAATATTTGAATTCTACATTTTTTATTGTTGACTGCTCCATTATTGCTTTTATCTTCTCAAGATCTACAACAATCCCTTCTTTTGATATTACATGTCCTATATAATGAATTTGTCACTAGTAGAATGAACATTTGTTGAATTTAGCATGAAATTCATTGTCTCTTAGAGTTTGGAGGACCATCTTCAAATGTTGGTCATGCTCTTCCTTACTTTTTGAGTATAGAAGAATATTGTTTATAAAGATAATTAAAAACTTATCTAGGAATTGCCTTTGTGCATTATTCATGAGGCACATAAATGTAGCAAGTGCATTAGTCAACCCAAATGAAAGTACTACAAATTCATAGTGCCCATAATGTGTGAAAAAGGTTGTCTTGTGTATGTCTTCATCTTTAATCTCGATTTGATGATGTCCCTATCTTAGACCAATTTTAGAGAATATTGAAGCTCTGATAACTTGATAAAATAAGTCATATATTCTTGGAAAGGGGTATTTATTTTTTATAGTCATTTTATTCAATTGACTACAATCTATGCACAGTCTCAATGTTCCATCATTCTTTTTCACAAATCATACATAGGTGCTCCCCAAGGAGACACACTTGGTCTTATTTAATTTTTATCTAATAATTCCTGTAGTTGAATCTTCAACTCCATTAGTCCAAGGACACTCATTCTGTATGGGGCCTTGGAAACTAGAACAAAACCAGGTATAAGATCAATGGTAAATTCAATATCCCTCCTTGAAGGAAGTCTTGGTATTTCTTTTGGAAATACATCCTTGAACTATTCTAATATAGGATATTCTTCTAATGTTGGTTGTTGTTTGTTTTCAGAAAAATCTTGTACTTGGATTGTAAGTAGATGACACCCTTTTCTAGCATATTTCTTCATCTGTATAGCAGAAATTTGTCTAACAAAAAATTTTCATAGAATTCCTTGGACCATACAAGCTTTTCCTTCATCATCAACACAGATAAATGAATTTTCCAAGAAGTTTAATATCACTTTATGTGATTTTAACCAATCCATTCTTATGAGGATATCATCAGATCCAAATGGTATGATGTTCAGATTGAGGGTCGTTTGCATTCTATTCAGATTTATTTTGTAGTTATTACTTATTTTAGCTACATTTCTCTTAGTTCCTATGACAAACTATACTAATCAAGGCTTATATTGTTTTCGTTACCAAGTTTACACTTTTCAACTACAACAGGGGAAACAAAACTTAATGTAGATTCTAGATTTATGAGTACAGATAGTTTTATCCTAGATTTTACCTTGAACTTCAACCATGGTTGATTGATGATCTATTTGCTTCCCATCAAATATTGTATTGATATTGGGTATGTTACAAGCAATGCTGTTTACAATGGATGTTTCCCGAACATTGTTTAATGTTATCTTCTTATTTAATGTATTTTGTGGACACTCAATACACATGTGGTTTTCACCATAGCCTAAACATTTAATAGGTGTTTTTATTGAATCACTGAAAATTCTTTTCCTATAACATATCCTCCTTTCTGCCCAACACTTTTTTGTTGATTATATTTTTTTGTGTTCCCGGCTTGCAAATTTTGCATAAAAGTGGGCTTTTTAAAACCCTTTCTCTTGCTATTAAATTTATCAAGTTTCTTTTTTAAAACGTAAGTTTAGCTTTTATATTTTTCTTCCATTGTTTTTTGCTGATAAAACTCATTTATTTATTTATAAGAGAAAGGTAGATGTCTCAAAAATATTTGGATTTTTGCCTTCTCCTCTTTCAAGTAGGAATCATATATTAATAAACTCATGAATTTGTTAACAAACTCATCCATAGTAAGTTGTCCCAACTTTATCTCATGAAACTCTCTATATTTTTCATTAAAATACCTCTCAGTCAAGTATTTCTTCTTAAATTCCTTCTTGAACGACTTCCAAGTCAAATTCTTGATTTTGATTATTTTGACAACCTTATTTTCTTCCCACCATAAGGTTGCCTTACCAGTCAACTAGTAAGTTTCCAAACTTTCCTTAATATTACTTGGATAATTATATATTTTGAAGTATTTGGACATATTGAGGAGCCATGCTTCTGCTCCTTCCTCGAGTTCACCATCAAAATTGGGAGGTCTGATTTTCTTAAACTCTCCCTATAATTGAGAGGATGATCTTATTTTCTTGGGTAAAGAGTTGTTTCTACTTGATATTTGTTCTTCCTTATCACTAAACTCATTTGTTTGGTTGTCACTAGAAGTTATTGAATTGGTTCTTATTGCAGTGCTAATAGATTTACTCCTAGATATTTTCCTATTTGTATTTTTACTTTCTCATTTTCCAATTTCCTTAATAGGTGCCCATTGATCTCCTCTTGTTCCTCTCTATCCTTGAACAACTTTTCCTGGTTTTCCTTAATATCATCTATATTTGTTTTTAAACTCCTTATCACTTGCAATAATTAAAAATATTTCCTTTCTGCATTACTGGTTCCACCCCCAACCATTCCTAATTTAGTTTCATGTTCTGCATCACACCTTAGTGATCCTACATAATTTTTTCTATTAAATTCTTCCACCATATTTCATCTTTTTAGTTCTTTTGTGCAATCTATTCATGACAACTACAACTATTTTAGTTTAAAGACCCAAAGGAGGTCCAATGTTGTAAGTACAACTCTAATACCACCTGTAAAAACCCTCATTATACCAATTTTTTTTTAAGGTAAACTATTCAATAAACCTCCACCTTTAATAGTTATTAATCTATGGATCGATATTTAATCTTAGTAATGCTTATAAGAATGTGGTATTTCATAACCTATTGTTAAATGAATACAATTATTTATACAAGTCATTTTCTTATCATCTCTTACACTAGTATTTGAAAGTTTGTATTGAGAAACAATTCTAGAATTTCTACTAAGGAACTTCTTTATTCACATACCAACTATACAGTCCATTTCCCTTTTATAATTTTTTACTCGCAAAGGTTTATCAATACAATGGTTCTCAACTCAACTTCATAGGATAAGGGGACGGAGGAATCACAATGGCACAAAACGGAGCTAGGGTTTATCAATGGGAGAAAAGTTTCATGGGAACAACCACCAAATCTCTTTTGCAGGATGGCTTGCAGGATGAGCCAGGAATCCCTGATCGAAGACAGGTTCGGTCAACTGGTAAAGATTTGGAAAAATGGTGCTGGCCTCGCCTCTGTATCCAAGTGACCAGAGGCACGGATTTACAACAGTGGCTGGGGTCGCTGCGGACTCCCTGGGGCTCTGCACTGACGTTGTGGTCGAGAGATTTGTGGTGGGTGATTATCGGCACATATGCTCAGCAGGGAGAAGGCTCTGTTGGGTAGGCTCACTCGTTGTTGTGGGGCATGGATGTGAAGCCTGATCGATACACTCTCGCCGGCATTGTATCGGCCAGTCCGAGTACCAGCCTGTCTGCTGTGGAGCAGGGAAAGCAGGTCCATTCCCACATAATTATAAGTGGATTTTGTTCTAATGTTGTTTTATGGAGTGCCCAAATCCGTATGTATGTGAAATTGGGGTATATGGATTATGCACATCAAGTGTTTGACATAATTCCTGAAAGAGATGTGGCTTCATGGACCAATATGATTGCAAGATATATGAAATGCAGCAACTTGGAGGCTGCAAGACAGGGTTTTGATGAAATGCCTCAAAGAAATGTGGCCTCGTGGAATGCCATGATAAAAGGTTATGCTCAGCATGGGTTGATGGCTAATGCTTCAAGTTTTTTTGTAGAGGTGCAGAGAGCAAGTTTGCGGCCAAGTTTGTCATCATCTGCTGGTGTTCTCAATGCATGCTGTGGCATTGCAGATCTGGAACAAGATGGAACGAACTGTGTCGTGGCTGCACAACAAACCAGAGAACAAAGATGCAATGGAACAACAAGGATTTTGGCAGTTGGGTTAACCGTGCACATCCCTCTGTTAATGTCTTGGCGTATAGCACATTCCACTGTTTCGAAGGCCCAAATAGTAGAAGGATCTTGGTCAAGAACAACACTAGCCACCAAGGACTCCAGATAGGAACTTATACAAATTTTTATCAGAACCCTGTCAGGAAGAATGATAAGCAAGCAAACCTGGAAGGGGAAACTAATCAAAGACATAAAGTATGAAATAAAGCACATACAGGCATACCAACAAACATGCAAAGCTTGCTATATGCAGGACAAATTTTACAGGACCAATACACAGTACAGGACTATGGATAAAAACATTTAGAGCATAAATGGATATCACAGTTTGTTGTCCATGTGGAGTAGATTCATTGTTGTAAAGCATCTGTTTTGGGCCAAAATCCATTGAATCTGCATATGACAGCCTTAGTAGAGAAATCAATATAAAATTCGTTTACCTCAAGGAGAGTGATTGTGAGTACTGGAGTCTGCATTTTTTGCTCCACAATATAGGGTCCATGTAGTTCTTGTGGTGTTGTTGGCTTGTTGCTGGTTTCCCCCTTCCCTTTGAATACATCCTTGAAAGAAGTTGTACCCTTTGAGATGGATCTAGTGCTTCCTCCTCTCAATCTCGTGCTTAGTATGATGGTTGAATCTCACACAAATATTGTCAGATTCGACACGGTTAAGGAAAGGGAATATGCCCTCCATGAGGGTCCATGGTTCTGGGGCAATGTAGGACTCTCCATGACTCCCTGGTTCCCAGGTTTTGACACCAATTCTATGGTGATTTCCAAAATGCTGGTATGGGTCAAGCTACACAACCTCCCGCTACACTTATGGCTTCCCAAAGTTTTCGAAGAAATGGGGAATGTGATACGAAAACACCTCAAGCAAGACACGGAAAGAATTACAAGAGGTATACATACTTTTGCTAGAATCTATGTAGAAGTAGATCTTAGCCAAGGCTTACCCGACAGCATAATTCTGATCCATAACAACATACAGTGGAATCAACCACTAAGTTATGAGAACACGGCCTTCAGGTGTCGTGGCTATAAGAAAAACAGGTCACCTCCTTGGTAACTACCCACAAGCCAACAAAGAAACCAAAAGAAACAAGAAAGAAACACAAAAACCAAGAGGCTGGCAGCGCACAATGAACCCATATGAAGCAGCAAAAGATGAGGAGGCAACTATCCCTCCACCAGATCCTGATGATGTTGCTATTGAGGAGGAAGCTACGGAAACCATACCCAAAGCGAACAATCAGGCACACAAGATGCCAGAAACAGAGAAATCTGTAGCATAAGAACTGATGGACTCTTTGCTGGAGAAAATACTAGATACAACGGACACCAGTGGAACCAAAATACAACATTCTCCAGATCACTCTGATTCTGACAAGGAAAATCCTTGACCTGTGGAGGGCTCTTCTCTCATACTTTATTCGTCCTCACTGACTCAAGGGGATTAGCGAAAGGTTGAGAAGAAAAAAGGGAGAAAAACATGATTTCCTCCCCATTTGTACATTATTTTTTCTAGTTTTTTCTTTTGACAACATTCTTTTGAACTGCTTTATGCATATGTACCTCAGCATCTACAAAATGTAATTTTGTTATCATTAATAAAATTACGATTTATCCTTATGAGAAAAAAACTCAACTTCATCCTAGATAAATTCAAGCCATAATTCTTAATTCTTATCTTCTCCACACTACCACATTTGAACTAATACAATATCTTAATAATGGACTACTTTCCTTTTACAAACACCCAACCTATGATTATTTATGTGTTTACCTAATCATTTGGATGATACATGTGGTACATTTTTTCTTGGTGTATTGTAAGGTTCTCTTGCGAGCTTTATAAAAAGGACCTTAGTCTATTCCATAATATTAGATATATATACAACATTGACATGGACACTTATTCGTGAATTTTCCACTATACATTAACCATCCTAATATTTGTAATATTTGGATGTTTCGCCACTCTATGCAATACATTCTCCTTGAAGAAGTTTGTTGACTTTGAATTATGTTAACTAGACATATATGTGTGTATTTTGGTGTAATACTTGAATGTTTCGCCATTCTATGCAATACATTCTCCTTGAAGAAGTTTGTTGACTTTGAATTATGTTAACTAGATATATATGTGTGTATTTTGGTTTCAAAGTTTCCTTTTAGATGTGGTATTGTTAGAATATTAATTTGAACTATATTTGTTATTGGCATCCTTCTGGGTTATTCTATATTTAATCGAGAATATCATCCCAATTTCCACATATATAATATTGGGTTGATCCCCTCCAATGACTCAAAGTATTTTCTATTGAATCAACCTTCATATTGAAATTAGGGTTTGGTTAATGACCTTGTTTGGACATTGTTATGCAGATTTATTTTCTCACTTTCCTTTATTTGATTATGTCGCTCTATGACTAGGATTTCAATCTCGTTTACAACGGCATCCACCATTTTTGTTGGCACCACATCAACAGGTTTATTTTGGTTACCTTCATTAGGTAGGTTGCCTCCATCTATCATGTAAAGGAATTTGATTGTTTTTTTGAGTGGAAATATTTTCTGCTAAGATGTGTCGACATCCTTTTCAGAGGTAAATAATCATTCTTAAAATAGTTCTATTCCTTAATTCTTAAATGAAATTACAATTGAAATGGTATATATACCGGTCTAGCACTAATGTTTTATTTTCTTGCAGATATGTGGGGATATTCCCAAAGTCTTGAAGTAGTGAATCTCTGTATTCACATAGTTTTCTGAGAGGAACTATGAGTGAATTATTCTAGTGCATTCCTAGGACCGGGAAACAGGTAACTATGTTCAAGTGTCTTGTTATAGAAATGCTCGTTTTTGTTTTTTGTAAATTCCCTTTGTTCCTATTCGGCTAGTACGTAAGTTCCAGAATATTTTCTACAGCTAATAGGCTTACAAGAAAATATTTTCTTCCACTTCATAGCATAGGGTTTTCCTACTACAAGAAGGGTATTTTATGTTTATTATTTGTGCCTTGAAATTTCATTCATGGTATTACTACGTTTTATTTACCAATTCGTGCCTTTTCTTTATACCCATTTAGCCCGTCATTCTTCTCTTTCCTATACAGTGGAGTTTTCGTGTAAAAGGTTTGATAGCATACAAGGTAATGTTTTGTTTCCACTCTTGAAAAGAACTTCCATTTCATAGATTTATCTATTTTACAAACTAATGCCCAGGAGTGACATTTATGCTTTTGTTTGTTCTGCTTGTGACAGGTATTCAATATTTGAATTTCTCCAAACCTCTCTATTACAATGGAAGTCTCGCTTTGATTTGAGTTCTTATTCTGTCATCTGTCAAGGGAATACAATTTCCCAGACTAAGGGAAATATTGTTTTATGACGAGGTTCTTACTCATTCAAATATATTTACTATTTTATAAGATTGGCTTAATTTTTGTAAAAAAAGATCATTTGTTTTATATATCTCTTTAACGTGTTATATCTGTATTTTATTATTTTGTCTCAACAATTTTACCATTTATTTTAATATATATATATATATTTTTTTTTTTCTAATCGAATTTCATACAGAAAAACTTTGGAGTAATTTTAAACTCCAATTCTTTATATATATATATATATATATATATATATATATATATATATATTATTATTTTTAAATTATTCCCTCTTGTCCCTATATCGAGAGTTATGTATTATGATTAATAACTATATATACATATGCATTCGATTCTACTATTTTCTTTTTGTTTCTTCTTTAGGATATTTGATACAACTACACACTTTATTTCAAATTCTTCCTCAACAACATTGTTCATGAATATAGTTAAACCCGTGCCTATGTATGTATAAATAAAATGAGATTTGTCATATTTTGGGTTTATTCGAGTTTATAAAAATAAACTTGTATATTTGTAAAATATCTTCTAAATGTTTTCTCTATAATTTATGATTATTACCCTATAATAATTTTCTTTAACTACGGGTTCAGTCATCTAATATGTTTGTTTTCATACAACTTCCACTTGCAGTATACAAACATATACAAGATATTTTTCTATTAATAATATCTATTTTCTTCTACCAAGTTTGAATTGTGATACAGTTCATTTTGTCATATTTATTTTTCTTTTTACTAACATCATACAAAGGTAAAACATATATTTTCTCAGTGCTTAATTTTAGCAACATATTAATTCTACTTTTCCACTCTTCATTTTATCTAAGAAAATAGTAAACCAAATAGAAAATGAATAAACAAATTTTTTTTGAATGTTAATAAGAAAATATAAGAGTTATCCACTCCACCAATAGGTGGCAAGTAGTTAACTGCTCATTAATGAGTTCCTATTTTCCACTCTTGAGGACAACTCCCTGTCTTCTAGGAAACATTTAATTGGCCAATATCATAATTTGGTAATTAAATCTAATCACCAAGATTAATACCTAGCACTTGCTGATGGATAAAATAATAACTTTTCATAATTAAATTGCATCCTTTTTCCTATTTCAATGATCTATACTTGGCCATTAATTTCTCAGTTTTTGTTTTTATTTACAAAATAAAATAAAAGATAATTACAACTTTCAAATAATTATTATTACTAATGATTTGTTGATAATTAAAATGTTTGATATGTTTCCATGTAGCATACTTAACTAAATAAAAGAAGAAATAAACTTGTGCACACTTATTTACAAACACATCATTAAGGTAAGGGATATCACACTGACATTACCCTATTTGGGTGAGCGTGAGAAAGTATCATTTCCAATATGAAAGCAATAATTTGAATTATAAACATAATGATATCCAGGATATTAATTTCATAGCAAAGAGCTAATGGTCATAGTATCCTAATGCTATGCTAAAGGACTAGAGTGTTCAAGCATTTAGGAGTTTACGGATTTTATTTCATCTTAACCATATATTTGTCTCAACTTTATCTTAAAGGTTGTGCACAATGAGATACTTCATATGCATCCTTTGTGGAATGATGCACATGAATTACCCGGTCATGAATACCTATATTTTTCTCATGATTCTAGAACCTCATGAAATATCCCTCGTCAATTTAAAACTCCTATAGGCCTAGATACTTTGACATCAATGACAAATATTTTCCAATAGGATGAAATTGTATTTATATTGGTTCAATCCTCCTTGAACATAGATGAATGTTGTTGGGAGATCCGACCTATAATTCTCATGAAGTTGACCTAAAAAAATAATATTATATTTTACGTAGAATCCTATATGATATATTTTTGTATCTTGAAAGGATTCTTCCGAGAATATTTCAAGCACTATCTCTTTGTATTAAATAAATGACAAATAATTATTTTGGGCTCAATTCAGGCCTTATTGTTTGTGTTCTCAATTCATGGCTTATTGTTCATTGTTACAAGTGTTTTTCTGCCTAGGTATGTGGAAGTGTTATATGTAGAAATTCTCACTGTAGATCAACAGATTATGCAATATACTAAAGCACAATACAAGATCTACTTGTAATACAACACTTTGCGGAAGCTTTAATCGAATTGAGCAACATCAAGAGAACACATATAACTGAGAATGATAAATCAATCACACATAACATAGAAGAAATAAACCAGGGAAAGCCTCAACCTAAAACTCAAACTCTGTATTATCATACAAGTGGAAATCTTGTTCAACTTACAAAAAGAATCAGCTTTCAAGCTATCCTGCTCTCTCTATGTTAGGGTCCCACCCTAACCCCCTTATTTATGTCATGGGATCACGTCATAGTCAAGAGTCAATAAAGCCCATATTAATATTTGTAAGTGGTTAACCCGCAATTAATGACGGGACCACAGTTAGTTGCAAATGGGCCGTAGTATTAGATAGATGGTATTAATAAAACCCACGGTATTGGCCCGTGGTATTGCATGTATGAGTCATATATAAAGGATAGAGACTCCCTGCGAGGAGCATCGTGTCTTATTTTGTAGTCGAGCTCTGCTCTATTGGAGGTTGCCCCCTCGAAGAGGCAAGTGAACATTACTCTCTGAATAATAAAATCATTGCTATTCTGTGTTTTGGGTATCTTTTCTTCGCATATTCTGTATTTGGGTATCATTTTGCAGGTTAAGAGCATAACAAGTGGTATCAGAGCACTTTCCAGGGCTGGTGGGACCTCCAATTCTTAGCAAAAAAAAAAAAAATCGACTAGAGACGTGTTCCGACGTCTTTAAACGAATTTTATACGAAGTGTATTGACAATCACTTTGCTTGAGGTAAACAAATTTTATACTGATTTCTCTACTAAGGCTGTCATATGCAGATTCAATGGCTTTTGGCCCAAAACAGATGCTTTACAACAATGAATCTACTCCACATGGACAACAAACTGTGATATCCATTTATGCTCTAAAGGTTTTTTTTTATTGTCAGATTCGACACGATTAAGGAAAGGGAATATGCCCTCCATGAGGGTCCATGGTTTTGGGGCAATGTAGGACTCTTCATGACTCCCTAGTTCCCAGGTTTTGAAACCAATTCTATGGTGGTTTCCAAAATGCTGGTATGGGTCAGGCTACACAACCTCCCGCTACACTTCTGGCTTCCCAAAGTTTTCGTAGAAATGGGGAATGCGATAGGAAAACACCTCAAGCAAGACACGGAAAGAATTACAAGAGGTATACATACTTTTGCTAGAATCTGTGTAGAAGTAGATCTTAGCCAAGGCTTACCTGACACCATAATTCTGATCCATAACAACATACAGTGGAATCAACCATTAGATTATGAGAACACGGCCTTCAGGTGTCGTGGCTGTAAAAAAACAAGTCACCTCCTTAGTAACTACCCACAAGCCAACAAAAAAACCAGAAGAAACAAGAAACAAACACAAAAACCAAGAGGTTGGCAGCGCACAGTGAACCCATATGAAGCAGCAAAAGACGAGGAGGCAACTATCCCTCCATAGATCCTGATGATGTTCCTATTGAGGAGGAAGCTACAAAAACCATACCCAAAGTGAAGAATCAGACACACAAGATGCTAGAAACAGAGAAATCTGTAGCATAAGAACTGATGGACTCTTTTCCGGAGAAGATACTAGATACAACGGACACTAGTGGAACCAAAAGACAGCATTCTCCAGATCACTCTGATTCTGACAAGGAAATCCTTGCCCTATGGAGGGCTCTTCTCTCATACTTTATTCGTCCTCACCGACTCAAGGGGATTAGCGAAAGGTTGAGAAGAAAAAAGGGAGAAAAACATGATTTCCTCCCCATTTGTACATTATATTTTGTGGTTTTTCTTTTGACAACAGTTTTTTGAACTGCTTTATGCATATGCGCCTCAGCATCTACAAATTGTAATTTTGTTATCATTAATAAAATTACTGCTTTATGCATATGCGCCTCAACATCTACAAAATGTAATTTTGTTATCATTAATAAAATTACGATTTATCCTTATGGGAAAAAAAACTCAGTTTCATCATAGATAAATTCAAGTCATAATTCTTAATTCTTATATTCTCCACAATACCACATGTGAACTAATACAATATCTTAATAATGGACTACTATCCTTTTACAAACAACAAACCTATGATTATTTATGTGTTTACCTAATCATTTGGATGATGCATGTGGTACATTGTCTTCATGGTGTATTGTAAGCTATGATTATTTATGTGTTTACCTAATCATTTGGATGATGCATGTCGTACATTGTTTTCATGGTGTATTGTAAGGTTCTCTTTGTTTTCATGGTGTATTGTAAGGTTCTCTTGTGAGCTTTATAAAAAGGACCTTAGTCTATTCCACAATATTAGATATATGTCTATTCCACAATATTAGATATATATACAACATTGACATGGACACTTATTCGTGAATTTTCCACTATACATTAACCATCCTAATATTTGTAATACTCGAATGGTTCACCATTCTATGTAATACATTATCCTTGAAGTTTTTTGACTTTGAAGTATGTTATAACACACGTATGTGTGTGTTTTGGTTTCAAAGTTTCCTTTTAGATGTGGTATTGTTCGAATATTAATTTGAACTATATTTGTTATTGGCATCCTTCTGGATTGTTCTATATTTAATCGGGAATATCATCCCAATTTCCACATATAATATTGGGTTGATTCCATCCAATGACTCAGATTATTTTCTATTGAATCAACCTTCATATTGAAATTAGGGTTTTCTTGTTTGGTTTATGACCTTGTTTGGACATTGTTATGCAGATTTATTTTCTCACTTTCCCTTATTTGATTATATCGCTCTACGACTAGGATTTCAATCTCGTTTACAACGGCATCCACCATTTTTGTAGGCACCATATCAACAGGTTTATTTTGGTTACCTTCATTAGGTACGTTGCCTCCATCTATCATGTAAAGGAATTTGATTGTTTTTTAGTGGAAATATTTTCCGCCTAAGATGTGTCGACATCCTTTTCAGAGGTAAATAATCATTCTTAAAATAGTTGTATTCCTTAATTCTTAAATGAAATTACAATTGAAATTGTAGTTGTATTCCTTAATTCTTAAATGAAATTACAATTGAAATTGTATATATACAGGTCTAACACTAATGTCTTATGTTCTTGCAGATATATGGGGATATTCCCTAATTCTTGAAGTAGTGAATCGCTGTATTCACATAGTTTTGTGAGTGAATTATTCTAGTGCATTCCTAGGACCGGGAAACAGGTAACTATGTTCAAATGTCTTGTTATAGAAATGCTCGTTTTTGTCTTTTGTAAATTCCCTTTGTTCCTATTCGGCTAGTACGTAAGTTCCAGAATATTTTCTACAGCTAATAGGCTTACAAGAAAATATTTTCTTCCACTTCATAGCATAGGGTTTTCCTACTACAAGAAGGGTATTACTACGTTTTATTTACCAATTCGTGCCTTTTCTTTTTACCCATTTAGCTAGTTATTCTTCTCTTTCCCATACAGTGGAGTTTTCGTGTAAAAGGTTCGATAGCATACAAGGTAATGCTTTGTTTCCACTCTTGAAAAGAACTTCCATTTCATAGATTTATCTATTTTACAAACTAATGACATTTACCATTTTGTTTGTTCTGCTTGTGACAGGTATTCAATATTTGAATTACTCCAAACCTCTCTATTACAATGGAAGTCTCTCTTTGGGCTTTTAAATTTTAATATTCAATTTGTGCTTTCTCCAGGTTGGAAAACCATTCGAACCCTTTGGCTCCTCATCGGGAAAAGGTGAATTATATATATAGACAATGATTATGAGTTATATGCTTTTATTAAAAAAAAATTGAGTTCTTATTCTGTCATCTGTCAAGGGAATACAATTTCCCAGGCTAAGGGAAATATTGTTTTATGACCAGGTTCTTACTCATTCAAATCTATTTACTATTTTATAAGATTGGTTTAATTTTTCTAAGAAAAGATCATTTGTTTTATATATCTCTTTAACCTGTTATATCTGTATTTTATTATTTTTTCTGAACAATTTTACCATTTATTTTAATATGAAATATTTTTTTGTTTCCTAACCAAATTTCACAAAGGAAAATTTTGGAGTAATTTTAAACTACAATTCTATATATATAGATATATATATTTATTATTATTTTTAAATTATTCCTTCTATATGCATTCGATTCTAGTATTTTCATTTTGTTTTTCCTTTAAAATATTTGATACAACTACACACTTTATTTCAAATTCTTCCTCAACAACATTGTTCATGAATACAGTTAAACGCGTGTCTATGTATGTATAAATAAAATGAGATTTGTCATATTTTGGGCTTATTAGAGTTTATAAAATAAACGTTGTAAAATATCTTCTAAATGTCTTCTCGGTAATTTACGATTATTACTCTATAATAATTTTCTTTAACTACCGGTTCAGTCATTTAATATGTTTGTTTTCATACAACATCCACTTGCAGTATACAAACATAGATAAGATATTTTTCTGTTAATAATATCTATTTTCTTCTACCAAGTTTGAATTGTGTCTTTAAAATAGATACAGTTCATTTTGTCATATAATTTATTTTTCTTTTTATTAACATCATACAAAGGTAAAACATAAAAATACCAAGTTTGAATTGTGTCTTTAAAATAGATACAGTTCATTTTGTTATATAATTTATTTTTCTTTTTACTAACATCATACAAAGGTAAAACATAAAAATACTCAGTGCTTAATGTTAGCAACATATTAATTCTACTTTTCCACTCTTCATTTTATCTAAGAAAATAGTAAACCAGATAGAAAATGAATAAACAAATTTCATTTGAATGTTAATAAGAAAATATAAGAGTTAGAAACATTGACTTTAACAGTTTTTCCTGGGGAATTAAGAGTCAAGTGTTTGGCTCATGCCAATATTGACACAACATCTTTTGGTCCCCCAAGTGAACTAGGCCTGCAATTTCTCTTTTTTCGATTACTTACTCCTTCTCTTCAAAGTGAACTAGGCCTGCAATTTCTCTTTTTTCGATTACTTACTCCTTCTCTTCAATCTCGCCAAATCTACTCTGAGAAATTGTGAGACAAATGCTAGTAAAATTTTAGAGATAATATCCATATACCACTCTTTGGGTGGTTATTAACTGCCTCCACTCCACCAACATGTGGCAAGTAGTTAACTACTCATTAATGAGTTCCTATTTTCCACTCTTGAGGACAACTCCCTGTCTTCTAGGAAACATTTAATTGGCCAATATCATAATTTCATAATTAAATCTAATCACTCAAATTAGATGCCTAGCACTTGCTAATGGATAAAATAATAAATTTTCATAATTAAATTGCATCCTTTTTCCTATTTCAATGATCTATACTTGGCCATTAATTTCTCAGTTTTTGTTTTTATTTACAAAATAAAATAAAAGATAATTACAACTTTCAAACAATTATTATTACTAATGATTTGTTGATAATTAAAATGTTTGATATGTTTCCATGTAGCATACTTAACTAAATAAAAGAAGAAATAAACTTGTGCACACTTATTTACAAACACATCATTAAGCTAAGGGATATCAGACTGACAGTACCCTATTTGGGTGAGCGTGAGAAAGTATCATTTCCAATATGAAAGCAATAATTTGAATTATAAACATAATGATATCCAGGATGTTAATTTCATAGCAAAGAGCTAATGGTCATAGTATCCTAATGTTATGCTAAAGGACTAGAGTGTTCAATCATTTAGGAGTTTAAGGATTTTATTTCATCTTAACCATATATTTGTCTCAACTTTATCTTTAAAGGTTGTGCACAATGAGATACTTCATATGCATCCTTTGTGGAATGATGCACATGAATTACCCGGTCATGAATACCTATATTTTTCTCATGATTCTAGAACCTCATGAAATATCCCTCTTCAATTTAAAACTCCTATAGGCCTAGATACTTTGACATCAATGACAAATATTTTCCAATAGGATGAAATTGTATTTATATTGGTTCAATCCACTTTGAACATAGATGAATGTTGTTGGGAGATCCGACCTATAATTCTCATGAAGTTGACCTAAACAAATAATATTATATTTTACGTAGAATCCTATATGATATATTTTTGTATCTTGAAAGGATTCTTCCGAGAATATTTCAAGCACTATCTCTTTGTATTAAATAAATGCACAATAATGATTTTGGGCTCAATTCAGGCCTTATTGTTTGTGTTCTCAATTCATGGCTTATTGTCCATTGTTACAAGTGTTTTTCAACCTATGTATGTGGATGTGTTATATGTAGAAATTCTCACTGTAGATCAACAGATTATGCAATATACTAAAACGCAATACAAGATCTACTTGAAATAAAACACTTTGTGGAAGCTTAATCGAATTGAGCAAGATCAAGAGAACACATATAACTGAGAATGATAAATCAATCACACATAACATAGAAGAAATAAACCAGGGAAAGCCTCAACCTAAAACCCAAACTCTATATTATCATACAAGTGGAAATCTTGTTCAAGTTACAAAAATAATCAGCTCTCAAGCTATCCTGCTCTCTCTGCAATCAATCAATACTACTCATAGATAGTCAAAGGCTTCTCCAAACCTTCTCCTCTTCCCTCCAAGCCATCTATTTCCTTGCACAGTTTTCCTTGGGGTCCAGTGCTTCCACACATGTGAATTCCCACCTCACACTACTCACTTGGCCCAATAGTAACTGCACAATCATGAAGGAGATGAATCCTTCTACATGGATGAGTTTTCTTTATAGGAAAAATCCATCCAAATGATAGTACATTGTCCCTCCTCTGATCTCAACTAGGTCTCTGTCTGAACTAACATGCATGAGTTACTTATGAGAGAATATTCAGTTATCTGAAGTGTAGTAGTTACATGCATGCAAGCATTAACTAACTGAACTCACAATTAATTCAACAAACTATTTGAATTAATCTAACTGGACTTGACTCAGTTAATTGAGCCAACTAATTACAACTCAATATTACAACTTGTCCTTATCTCTTTAACTGATCGATAAAATCAATGGAGAAACTGTTGCATGTCCCCACATAGACTTCATGTTTGATTTTCCTTAACTAATTAAATCAAGATGAATTAATTAATTATTTTACAAAGAACTACTAAGATCAAATTCGAATTTTACTTCACTATTTTAGTTCAGGGACTAACTAAAATAGGAATCTATCCCGAACTGCTAAAAATAGCAATGTTATTTTTAGCACTTCCATTTTTCATTCCTTGTTTCTCAGTCCAGCACTGGTACCTGAACTATTATTTATAGCAATGTTATTTTTAGCACTTCTATTTTTAGCATTTCTTGTTGCCATTTTCAACACTCCCTCTCAAAAAGAAAGGCATTCAACTCAAACCCAATCCTGAACCTTTGGAATGTTCTGCATGCAACACTTCTCCCAAGTGTGGTTGCTCCAGCAACTCTAGAAACAAAAAAAAAACTCCCAACTGACCTCTACGTTGGGCTAGAAACATAATCTGATGTTGAAGCTCCCTCTGCCGCTGACAAGTGCTCCCTCTCTGACCTCTGAGTTGCTGCAACACTCCATGCATCTCGCACTGTTGCACACCTCTCTATGCCATCCTGCACTGGTGTAACACTCCTGTGCCTCTTGCATTGTTGCAGCCTGCTAGCTCTGCACTATCTTGGGATTCCTGCACTGTAGCTCTCTCTTCCACTCCATTCGCATCTGTCTCTACCCACTCAGCCAATCCTACTACTCCTCATCGGGCCTCTCGTAGCAAAGTCAAATCAAATAGGTTGGGTACCTCAAGGATCATGCCCCTATTCTAGCCTTCTTGGGACTGTCACTCCACATCGCCCCACCTCCGACCTGGAGATATGGATGCATGTGATCCCTCTGCCCACCTGGCTCGAAATTTCCCCCTACTAGAGGTCTCTGCATGAGTGGATGCCTCCACTTTGTCTCCTCTCGATTTCCCCAATTGTGGCTACTCCACAACCTCCTGAAGCTGCTTCACCAATTGTGGCTCCTCCACAATCGTCTGAGACTTCTCCTATGGCTGCATGTTGAGAGGTAATGTATTCTCCCTCTCAACCACCAAGTCTCCATCAGTTGCCTTGCTCCTCAAGGCTTTTCATGCATCTTGAACCTCAAGAGCATACAGGTTCTTGACTCGTGAACCAATCTGCTTCACCTGTCTTGTGATGATGTATCTAAGTAAAACATTTCCCTTACTGAGGACTACATTATAGCCTCTGTCTTCCAGCATCGCGATTAACACCAAGTTTTTCTTCAATCCTGGTACATACTTGACATCAGTCAAGGTAATGCGAGCTCCATGCTCCCTCTGAAAAACAACTGTGCCTACACCTAAGACACCATACTTTTCATCATTACCCATCATGATCCACATCTGGAGATCCTTCTCCTCCAAGGTATTGAACAAACTCTTGTCGCCAATGATGTGGAAAGAAGATCCACTATCAAGAAACTAGCCATTTCCCACCATGGATGAAACCATGCATGCAAAAAGTGTGAAATCCAACTCGAACTGTGAGGCAAGTGCCTCACCTTTTGATCCTTCCAAGGATCCCTTCTTGGATTTCTTTAGTGGACAATTTGTAGCAAAATGGCCACTTCAAGACAACAAAAGTATTGCACTTTCAATTTTTCGAACTTCTTCCCTCCATGGAAAGAATTGGATTTGAGATGAGAATCCTTCTCCTTCCCTTTCTTTGCCTTACTCACTAAGGTGAAATTTTCTTCATCTTCCTTGGATGAAGAAGATCCATTTTTGGTGCTTCTCCATATCTCCTCCTACATCAGATCCAACCAAAGTCGTTCCCAATCTGATAGTTTCTCTCTTCCATTTACCGAGTCTTGGTAGCTACACCAACTCTTAGGAAGACCAAGGAGTGCAAGACTCACCATGTCATCATCAGCGGTCGTGATACCTACACTTCCAAGCTCATCCCTCCAGGTGGTGAGCTTGTTCAGATATGTAGAGATCGTGTCACTCTTTTCACACTTGATCTTACGAAGCTTGTCTTCCAGCGCCAGCTTCCTCTGATTGATGTTGTTCTAATATAGATCTTTCAATGTTTTCCACATTGAAAACGGTGTCTTCTTCCCATGGAGGCTCAAGACAATGTGTTCTCAAACTCCCTCCAAGAGGATTCTCCTTGCACTAGCCACACATTTCTTCCATTCCACCAGTTGAGTAGCATTAGTCGACTTGGGGACTTCTTGATCAATGAAGTCCTTTAGACCGTTATCCTCTAATATTTCCTCCATGCGATCCTTCCAGGCTATATAATTCGAGCTGCCATCAAGGGCATACTTGAGTCATAAACGGCTGAACACCATTGGTGAAATTGAGATGTGATAAGAACTCGATTTCTATATTGAGGAACCACAAACTTCGAACTTCTCCTTCTTGTATATTATTCTTCGCCTTGATCACCTTTGCTCCAATACCATGTATAAATTCCCACTATAGATCAACAGATTATGCAATATACTAAAACACAATACAAGATCTACTTGTATTACAACACATTGTGGAAGCTTAATCGAATTGAGCAAGATCAAGAGAACACATATAACTGAGAATGAGAAATCAATCACACATAACACAGAAGAAATAACCTCGGGAAAGCCTCAGCCTAAAACCCCAACTCTGTATTATCATACAAGTGGAAATATTGTTCAAGTTACAAAAAGAATCATCTCTCAAGCTATCTTGCTCTCTCTGCAATCAAACAATACTACTCATAGACAATCAAAGGCTTCTCCAAACCTTCTCCTCTACCCTCCAAGCCTCCTATTTCCTTGCGCAGTTTTCCTTGGGGTTCAGTGCTTCCACACATGTGAATTCCCACCTCACACTGCTCACTTGGTCCAGTAGTAACTGCACAATCCTGGAGGAGATGAATCCTTCTACATGGATGAGTTTTCTTTATAGGAAAAATCCATCCAACTGATAGTACAATGTCCCTCCTCTGATCTCAACTGGGTCTCTTTCTGAACTGACATGCATGAGTTATTTATGAGAGAATATTCAGTTATCTGAAGTGCAATAGTTACATGCATGCAAGCATTAATTAACTAAACTCACAATTAATTCAATAAACTATTTGAATTAATCTAATTGGACTTGACTCAGTTAACTGAGCCAACTAATTACAACTCATTGTTATCTCTTTAACTGATGGATAAATTCCTCAATCAATGGAGAAACTGTTGCATGTCCCGACATAGACTTCATGTTTAATTTTCCTTAACTAATTAACTCAAGATGAATTAATTAATTATTTTACAAACAACTGTTAAAATCAAATTCAAATTTTACTTCACTATTTTAGTTCAGGGACTAAGTAAAATAGGAATCTATCCTGAACTGCTAAAAATAACAATGTTATTTTTCGCACTTCCATTTTTCATTCCTTGTTGCTCAATCTAGCCCTGGTACCTGAACTACTATTTATAGCAGTGTTATTTTTAGCACTTCTATTTTTAGCATTTCTTGTTGCCATTTTCAACATTACAGGTATATTTGGGCACATCACTCCTGACATTCAGATCAGTACTTTTAGGGCTCATCAAACCCTAATTCAGTTGTTACATGCCCTAGAGAATTCAACTCATTGAATGACTCCTTCTATGAAAGTTTCATGGCCTGAAGCCTTCCTGAAATGCCTCATTGGGACACTAGCATAGCCTATGCCTTGAGACAGTGTGCTTCAGAGCAGACAGGCCCACTGTGGCCTGCACTGTAGTGCACTTAGGCCTTCTTTGACCTGTGTTGGGCGAGATTGAGCAAAATTTGCATAGGGCTTTGGGAATATTCCTTTATTCTAGATGATTCTAGAAGGTTCCCATCTCAGATCCCCTCCTATGAGCTCGAAATAGGATAGGCTAAGCATCCACTAACCTCCTATCCTCTCATCCCTTACTCCATGGAAACTAACTCCAAGTTTGTAAGGCCATTCCATACCCTCATGTATTACAAAACCACCTCCATTTCCTATAAATTAGGCACTCATAATAGTGATCAAGGGGACTAGAATCTGAATTCTGTAAGGAAATTATGTTGGTTTGAGGATTGAGTTTATGTTAAGCAATGTTATGTTGTTGGAGTGTTGTGCTTTTGATGTGGCGAGGGTTGAACTGAAGCTGGAGGAGTGGCACAGGATCGAACTATATTGGGTGATACTCTTCCTTCTACATTAACAAAGAGCTTATTCCTTTTCTCATATGATTGTTCATATCTATGATGATTATGTGTTTTAATGTCTTCGATTCCATTGTTTTATAGTAGGTATATCATGTGTGCTTTGATCGTTTCTTTTTTTTGTTTCTCTTTATGAGGGTACCTTCTGAGTGGATTTAGTTCAAGTGGGAGTGATGAGAGCAATTCAAAAGAGATCAAGGAAGCAAAAGGCAACAATTAAGTTCCTCCGTCTCATCTATATTCTATAAGAAAAGGTTAGACTACTTTCTTTTTGTTGTTCTAGGTGTAGTCACCCACCTAGGGAAAATGTGTTTATCCATAGATGGAAATTCCATGTAACAAATTGGCAACCATACTAAGGAATGATTGTCATTATTGGTGGCTTAAACTCATCATATTACACCCTATTAGACTTTGATTGACTTTATTGATCTTATTTCAGTCTTCTTGAAGTGTTTTTAGTCAAAAATTGTGCTTGAATGTCTCTTGATTTGACTCTATGGCACTAGCACAGTGTTTGTCTTGACACAGTGCACTGCATAGCAGACCTTGCCTTAGAGACAGTGCATTGCAATGAACTATCCCCCTCTCTAGTCTGTGTTGATTCCTCTTAGGCTGAAAAACCCACCTTTGGTTTGATTTTTCCAAAGTTGCTTCTCTTGTTGTTTGTTGAAAGATCAATGATTCTTGTGGTTCTGAAATCAATTTGTATTTCTCTTCCTAGCCCTAGTTTGGGCTTGATTGTTTAGTGTTTCTTAAATGATTTCTTTATCATTATCAATTCATTGTCAAAGTTAGCTTATAATCGATTAATCTTTTATGAAAAGGAAGTGTTGTAAAGTCTTCATTTCTTTTGAAAAGGAATTTTTATAAAGTCTTCGTTTCTTGCAAAAATATTGATTGATTGTATGTGCATTTAGTTTCCTTTTGTTCATCTAAACATTAATGGAATTGGAAAGAAAAACTTGCATTATGCAATTATAGTTTTGTGTGTGATTATAGGAATAGTGTAGAGAAATTGCATTAGATGTGCTATTTGCTCTTTGATTATGTTATCACCTGGATTGAACCTCAGGCTGAAGGAAGGCAATGCGAGGGTAACCACAAACCACGCTTAGCGAAGTAGCTAGCCCTACTAGGCTGGGAGAGGGATCTCTTCTTAAGGATCTCAGCCAAAATGACTGGATTAGGAAAAGGATATTAGGCTAGGTATAGTAGCACAAATTTTGATTTGATTTAAAGGAGTTTTGCTCGATCAGGAGGAGCCAGACAGTTAGGGTTAGGGAATTAGGTCAAAATTGCAGGGTGTTCAATGGGGAAAGGTAGGCATAAGTTTTAGCACTCTAGGGCTTGATGGGTGAGGTTTTTTAAGACTGGTGAGAAGCTAGCAAGAGCATATGATTACCATGGATCCTTCCAAAACTGTAGAAAACATAAAATGGTGAATATTTTCCCAAAGCAGAGTAGTGATGTTATGGATTCTGCATATCAACTTGAAAACATTCACTCAGAATCAATGAAATGATTAATGAAGTACACAAAACATTTTAACATATGATCACAAGAGAAGAAACTAAACTAAACTTCATACCACATGGATCCCAAAGAAATAGCTGCAATTTTTATTAATCTCCTACTAAACTGCTACAAAATGATGTACAATCAAGGCATAAGCATCCAGCTGAGTCCAATCCTTTACAATGAGAAAGAATAAGAATATATAGGCTTTGTTTCAACCTCCTCCCATCCTCAGGGGTCGAATCCCTACGATAAGGAGCTAATCTAACCAACACTGAACAAGAAATAGGAATATAGGCATCTTAACAACTTGCCTCTAAAAGTGAAAAATTGATTCATTTGAGCTCAAATTGACTTTTAATCTAATGAATCTACCCTCTACTACTAATTATCCATCATATTTACAAGCCAAGTCATCATTTACATCAGTAAAACATCCTCCATGAGATAAAATCCCTGAACAGAATCAAAACATAGAAAAATAGCCATCCTGTGCAAAATTTACCCTACGCGCAACGCCATTGGCCCAACGCACAGCGCCACTTTCAAGTCCTTTTCGGAAGCCTTCCCGACATCCAAATTGAGCTCATGATAGATCATTGGAAAGGTATTCAAGTCTACTTTCCAAAACACCTAGAATTTCTTCATTTGAAGCTCATTTGACCCCTCAAACGTTGATTCTCCCAAGACTACTTCTGTGTGTCCAAAAAGTGGCAAAAAGGTAATTTTTAGGGTGTTTTTTGACCTTTTGGTGGACCATTTCTACCCCAAAAACTTAGCAAATCCATAGGATGTATGTACTCAATGCTCTGAATTCAAAAATGCAAGCCATTTGTCCATTGGGTGCCCCTAGGAAAAGTGCAGCGCCAATGGCGCTGCTTGTTGAGCCAGATTTTCTGCGTGTGCAATTTCCAAAATTTGTAAAAAAAAAAATCTCCTCCAAACCTGACAAAAATTGGTGAGCAGCACCACCATCAACTGTGCACTCCTAGAAAGGGATGAAGGGATTTAGCAAGAGTTATTAGGAATAAGGGAATGGGATATGACCTTGTGAGGTGTTTGGTGGGCTAGAAAATGAAGGGGAAGGTATGAATCATGAAAATGAGGGAGAAGGGCTTGGGTCCTTTTTGAAGTATAGCTTTTGGGATGAAGGATGAGGGGGTATAGAATGTTTTGGAGTGATATAGGGGAGAGTTTCGGGGCTTTAGTAATAGATGGTGGGAGAAATAATGGGGATTAGGGTTTCTAGGGTGTAATTGAGGAAGAATCTAGTGTTTCTCTTTTGCCAATGTAAATTACCTTCAAACACTTCAATTGCAAATCAATGATGAGGTATAGTGAGGAAACCTACTTGCTTGAAGGAAGAGAGGGTGATTTTTTATGTTTTTAGGTAGATGGAGGCTTTTTGGCCCTTACTGGCTCAATGCACAGCGCCTGCTACAGGCGCACAACACCCTCTTGAACGCGTATCCCAGTGGTTTTTTACACTGAGAAAACTGGCCTACGCGCAGTGCTTAGTCTGTACGCGCAGCGCTCCGGCCTAAACGCGCAGCACCACTTCAAGCCGACTTTTGACTACCTTCCTGATGTTCAAATTAGGCATGGGATAGCTCGTTGGAAATATTGTCGAGTCTAATTTCCAGAACATCTTGAATTTTTTCAATTTGGAGCTCATTTTCCTTATCAAAAGCTCAACCTCCCAAGACTAGTCAAAATTTGTGGAATGAGGCTGCCAAAATGAAAAGTGTTGTTGCAGTCAACATTTGGAGGTCTTCCTCAACTCCAAATTGAGTGCATAATAGCTCATCGGAAATCTATGTTTGTATAGTTATCATTTGACTCATCAAGCAAGTAATTTGGACACTCCAACTGGGATAAAGCTTGACTTTCCCAAGGTCACTCCACAAGTGCAGCAACTCTCCTCTGGAAAATGATTTGCATAGATGTGCATTCTCTGAGGGAGAAACAGAGAGGTGAGATTGTGAGAGAAAACAAAGGATATTACAACGAATCTGTTGTAGGTTGTGTCTCTTCATTTTGCTAGATAATAGAAAGGAAGGACTGGTTCTTCAGGGTGGACGTAGCCCAAACTGGGTGAACCACGTATATCTGTGTCTCTCTAGTTTTATGTGTTTGTGTTTTTCCGCATATTATATGTCTTGCATTTCTCTGTCATATATAATATTTTTCTAATAAACTATGCCAAGTATCTTACTTATCTTATTAACATGTCTTGATTATCTTCGCGTAAACAAATATTCTATCTTGCATTCACTTAGCCAATACAATTATACACATTCACACATCATATAAGAATTAAAAGTGAAATTCATACCCAATATAACAGATGCATAAAATAGGAGATAAAGATGCAAAATTGATAGAAACTTCTCTTTATTGATACTTCCATTGTTTACAGACGCGACTCACCCTGCGCACTCAGCTATAGGGGTTCATGCACTCAATTGCGGACTATTAGGCCTCTGCACACTCAGCTGCAGAGCCTCTTCCTATTCTATGACCCAAAACTAGACTTTACACTTCAGAACTATCTGGCATACATCATATCTTTTCCATATTATGATTTGCTTAGTTGCCTTAACTACTTAGAGCTTCACTCTATTTATACAATCCCATGGTCCATGGACCATGGGTAGATCTTCTATAGCTGAAATTACACTATCAAAATTAAGGGTGGACAACCTTATGACTCTTTAACAAAATACGCACTCTGTGCCCACAAAATGCAGAGTCTTTAAATTGGAAATACAAAACTGACCAAAATCTGGGCTCTAAGCCCCAAAACTTCCCTTGGGGGATCTCGCGCCCAACAGTTATCTTCTACCAAGTTTGAATTATGTCTTTAAAATAGATATTGTTCCTTATGTCATATCATTTATTTTCTTTAGTTACTAACATCATATGAAGGTAAAAAATAAAAATAATTTGTGCTCAATTTTAGCAACATATTAATTTTACTTTTCAGCTCTTCATTTTAACTGAGAAGATAGTAAACAAGATAAGAAAGGAATAAACATTGAATGCTAATAATAAAATACAAGAGTTAGAAATTCTGACTTGAATATTTTTTCCTAGGAAATTAAGAGTCAGGTGCTTGGATCCTCCCATAAATGACACAACATCTATAGTCTTCCAAAGCAAACTAGGCCTGCAATTTCTTTTATGTCTATTACTTATTGCTTCTCTTCAATTTCTCCAAATATGCCCTCAGAAATTGTGAGACAAAACCCATTAAAATTACAGAGAAAATATCCATCTACAACACTTTGGGTGGTTATTAACTGTCTCCACCTCACCAATAGGTGACAAGTAGTTAACTGACCATTAATGAGTTCTTGTTTCCCACTCTTGAAGACAGTTCCATGTCTTCTATGAAACATTTAAATGGCCAATATCATAATTTTAGAATTAAATCTAATCACCCATATTAGATGCCTAGGACTTGCTGAGGGATAAAATAATAAATTTTCTTAATTAAATTGCAAACTTTTTCCTCTTTTAGCAATTTGTACTTGGCCATTAATTTCCCAAAAAAAATTATTTACAAAATAAAATATAATATAATATAATTACAATTTTCGAACAGTTATTATCAATAATGATTTCTTGATTATTAAAATGTCTGATTTTTTCCATGTAGAATACTTAACTAGATAAAAGAATAAATAAACTTGTTCACACTTATTTACAAACACATTATTAACATAAGGGATATCACATCCTCCCCCACTTAAATTTGACACCGTCCTAGTGTCTGGTTTTTCTGAAAACATACTCAAAATTCATAAAAATAGATAAGGATATGCTTCTTTAAAATCATCCTCCAACTCCGAGGTCACTTTCTTTGGAGTAAAGTTTTTCCATCAAACTTTCAATTGTGTTACATTTCTATTCCAAAGTGTAACCACCCTCTAGTCTAGAATACACAGTGGTCCTGCTAGGAAATCTCCCTTTGGTTCCACCTATACAACATGTCAATTAATCACATGAGATCGATCATGTACATACTTATTCAATAATGAAACATGAAATACATTATGAATCTTAATATTAGCTAGTAGGTCTAGTTGATAAGAAACAAGTCCAACTCTAGCTAACACCTCAAAGGTCCCACAATATCTATCAGATGACTTAGCACAACTACAAAGTTTGAGTGTACTCTTCTTAGGCTTTAATTTCAAGTACACATGACTTCCCACATTGAGTTCCTTCTATGTTCTTTTCAGATCTTCCTAGATTTTTTGATAATCTTGGGCTATTTTCAAATTATGTTTAACTTGATTAATTGTCTCTTCCATTTTCTTTAACATGCCTAGTCTTAATACCAATTTGTCGTTAGGATAGTCCCAACTTAATTGTACTTTGCATCTTCTCCCACGCATGACTTTGAAAGGACTCATTTTTAAAGAGGTTCGATATCCATTATTATTAGTAAATTCAAGTCCTCCCATTTAGTTTGTTTTTCCTTCACATACATCCTTAGCATGGACTCTAACATATTATTGGTCCGTTCTATTTGACCATCAATTTGAGGATGATAGGATGTACTAAAGTTTAATTTAGTTCCCATATTTTCAGATAACCCCTTCCAAAATTGGAGGTGAATTTTACTCCTTTATCTGAAATCACAACCTTAGGTATCCCATGAAAGCCTAAATATTTCGCTCATGAAGATCTCTGCAATATCTATGGCCTTAAAATAATGTTTAACTTGAACGAAATGTGTTTCTTTGCTAAGCTTTTCAACCACAACTATAATGGAATCATGTTATTTCCTTGTTTTTGGTAACCCGGTGATGAGATCCATTGAAATGGTCTCCCATTTCCATTCTAGAATGGGTAGTGCTTGTAACTAACCAACAAGGTGTTGATGGGATTCTTTAACTTGTAGGCATTCAATATATCTTGCTACATATTATACTATCTCATTTTTTATATTTGGCCAATAAAAAATTAATTCTTAATATAGTGATCATCTTTTCGTAACCAGGATGACTGGCTGTTGGTCTTTTATGCAACTCATCTAAGACAAAAAAAAAAAAAAAATCAAATTTATATCCTTAGGTATCTAATTTTTTCCTTTAAACAACAATAAATCTTGGTTGTTAACTAAAAAAAACATCTTTCTCCTCATCCAATTTATCATTTTTTTCACCTTTTCTTTGAGTTTCAAATATTAATAAATCACTACAATTGTTTTGACTTTTTCTGCCAAATTTGTTGACCAACTGATTGTTGATGTAGCACAAATATGATTAAGTTTTCCACTCAAGGCACTTTTTGTTTTGTTTTCCTTTCCTTTGATATGTGTAATCTTAAAATCATGCTCACTTAATAAGTGGTAACCATGTGGCTTTTCTAGCATTTAAATTAAGTTGATGAAATAAGTATTTGAGACCAACATTATTTGTCTTCAGCTGAAATCTTCTCCCTATTAGATAATGTCTCCACATCTTAAATGCATGAATAATTGTTGCTAACTCTAGATCATGAGTAGTACATTTTTTCTCATGTTATTTCAGTTTTCTAGACTCATAATAAATAACATAACAATATTGTATCAACACTCCCACTAAACCTTGTTTACTTGCATTTGTACACACCACAAATTCCTTGTTAGGATCAGCCAATTTTAAAATTTAAGTTGAGGTCAAAAAAAATTTAAGCTTGTCAAAACTTTCTTAACACTTTTGACTTCACTCAAATTTTATACCCTTGTTTTGTAGATTAGTGATTGGGTATGCAAGTTTAGAAAACCCTTCTATGAATCTTCCATAATAGCTTGTGATGCCCATAAAATATTTGAATTCTACATTTTTTATTGTTGACCACTCCATTATTGCTTTTTATCTTCTCAGGATCTATAACAATCCCTTCTTTTGATATTACATGTCTTAGATAATGAAGTTGTCACTGGTAGAATGAACATTTGTTGAGTTTAGCATGAAATTCATTGCCTCTTAGAGTTTGGAGGACCATCTTCATATGTTCTTCATGCTCTTCCTTACTCTTTGAGTATAGAAGAATATTGTTTATTAAGATAATTACAAGCTTATCTAGGAATGGCCTTATTACATTATTCATGAGGCACATAAATGTAGCAGGTGCATTAGTCAACCCAAATGAAAGTACTACAAATTCATAGTGCCCATAACATGTGAAAAAGGTTGTCTTGTGTATGTCTTCATCTTTCATCTCGATTTGATGATGTCCCTATCTTAGATCAATTTTAAAGAATATTGAAGCTCTTCTAACTTGATAAAATAAGTCATCTACTCTTGGCAAAGGGTATTTATTTTTTATAGTCATTTTATTCAATTGACTACAATCTATGCACAGTCTCAATGTTCCATCATTCTTTTTCACAAATCATACATAGGTGCTCCCCAAGGAGACACACTTGGTCTTATGTACTTTTTATATAATAATTCCTGTAGTTGAATCTTCAACTCCATTAGTCCAAGAATACTCATTCTGTATGGGACCTTGGAAACTAGAACAAAACCAAGTATAAGATCAATGGTAAATTCAATATCCCTCCTTGAAGGAAGTCTTGGTATTTCTTCTAGAAATACATCCTTGAACTATTATAATATAGTATATTCGTCTAATGTTGGTTTTTTTTTTATTTTCAGAAAAATCTTGTACTTGGATTGTAAGTAGATGACACCCTTTTCTGGCATATTTCTTCATCTATATAGCAGAATTTGTCTAACAAAAAATTTTCATAGAATTCCTTGGACCATACAAGCTTTTCCTTCATCATCAACACAGATAAAGGAATTTTCCAAGAAGTTTAATATCACTTTATGTGATTTTAACCAATCCATTCTTATGAGGATATCATAAGATCCCAATGGTATGATTTTTGGATTGAGGGTAGGTTGCATTCCATTCAGATTTATTGTGTAGTTCTTACTTATTTCAACTGCATTTCTCTTATTTCTCGTGACAAACTATACTAATCAGGGCTTATATTGTTTTCTTTACCAAGTTTACACTTTTCAACTACAACAGGGGAAACAAAACTTAATGTAGATTCTGGATTTATGAGTACAGATAGGTTTATCCTAGATTTTACCTTGAACTTCAACCATGGTTGATTCATGATCTACTTGCTTCCCATCAAATATAGTATTGATATTGGGCATGTTACAGGCAACGCGGTTTACAATGGATGCTTCCCAAACATTGTTTAATGTTATCTTCTTCTTTAATGGATTTTGTGGACACTCAATCCACAAGTGGTTTTCACCATAGCCTAAACATTTAATAGGTGTTTTTACTGAATCACTAAAAAAAAAAATTCCTATAACATATCCTCCTTTCTGCCCAACACTTTTTTGTTGATTATATTTCTTTTGTAGTTCCATGCTTGCAAATTTTGCATACAAGTGGGATTTTTAAAACCCTTTCTCTTGCTGTTAAATTTATCAAGTTTCTTTTTTAAAATATAAGTTTAGCTTTTATATTTTTCATCCATTGTTTTTTGTTGATAAAACTCAATTATTTCTTTATAAGAGGAAGGTAGACGTCTCGAAAATATTTGGATTTTTGCCTTCTCCTCTTTCAAGTAGGAAACATATATTAATAAACTCATGAATTTGTTAACAAACTCATCCATAGTAAGCTGTCCCAACTTCATCTCATGAAACTCCCTATATTTTTCATTAAAATACCTCTCAGTCAAGTATTTCTTCTGAAATTCCTTCTTGAACGACTTCCAAGTCAAATTCTTGATTTTGATTATTTTGACAACCTTATTTTCTTCCCACCATAAGGTTGCCTTACCGGTCAACTAGTAAGTTTCCAAACTTTCCTTAATATTACTTGGATAATTATATACTTCGAATTATTTGGACATATTGAGGAGCCATGCTTCTGCTCCTTCCTCAAGTTCACCATCAAAATTGGGAGGTCTAATTTTCTTAAAATCTCCCTATAATTGAGAGGATGATCTTATTTTCTTGGGTAAAGATGTGTTTCTACTTGATTTGTGTTCTTCCTTATCACTAGACTCATTTGTTTGGTTGTCACTAGAATTTATTGAGTTGGTTATTCTTGTAGTGCTAATAGATTTACTCCTAGATATTTTCCTATTTGTATTTTTACTTTCTCATTTTCCAATTTCCTTAACAAGTGCCCATTGATCTCCTCTTGTTCCTCTCTATCACGAACAACCTTTCCTGATTTTCCTTAATATCATCTATATTTGTTTTAAACTCCTTATCACTTGCAATAATTCAAAATCTTTCCTTGCTGCATTCCTGGTTCCACCCCCAACCATTCCTAATTTAGTGTCATGTTCTGCATCACACCTTAGTGATCCTACAAAATTTTTTCCATTAAATTCTTCCACCATCTTTCATCTTTTTAGTTCTTTTTTGCAATCTATTCATGACAGCTACAACTATTCTAGTTTAAAGACCCAAAGGAGGTCCAATGTTGTAAGTACAACTCTAATACCACTTGTAAAGACCCTCATTATACCAATTTTTTTTAAGGTAAATTATTCAATAAACCTCCACCTTTAATAGTTATTAATCTATGGATCGATATTTAATCTTAGTAATGCTTATAAGGATGTGGTATTTCATAACATATTGTTAAATGAATACAATTATTTATACAAGTCATTTTCTTATCATCTCTTACACTAGTATTTGAAAATTTGTATTGAGAACCAATTCTAGAATTTCTACTAAGGAACTTCTTTATTCACATACCAACTATACAGTTCATTGCCCTTTTATAATTTTTTACTTGCAAAGGTTTATCAATACAATGGTTCTCAACTCAACTTCATCATATATAAATTCAAGCCATAATTCTTAATTCTTATCTTATCCACAATACCACATTTGAACTAATACAATATCTTAATAATGGACTACTTTCCTTTTACAAACAACCAACCTATGATTATTTATGTGTTTACCTAATCATTTGGATGATACATGTGGTACCATTTTTCTTGGTGTATTGTAAGGTTCTCTTGCGAGCTTTATAAAAAAGACCTTAGTCTATTCCACAATATTAGATATATATACAACATTGACATAGACACTTATTCGTGAATTTTCCACTATACATTAACCATCCTAATATTTGTAATACTTGAATATTTCGCCATTCTATGCAATACATTCTCCTTGAGGAAGTTTGTTGACTTTTAATTATGTTAACTAGACATATATATGTGTGTATTTTGGTTTCAAAGTTTCCTTTTAGATGTGGTATTGTTAGATTATTAGTTTGAACCATATTTGTTATTGGCATCCTTCTGTATTATTCCATATTTAATCGGGAATATCATCCCAATTTCCACATATTGGGCTGATCCCATCCAATGAATCAGATTATTTTCTATTGAATCAACCTTCATATTGAAATTAGGGTTTTCTTGTTTGGTTAATGACCTTGTTTGGATATTGTTATGCCGATTTATTTTCTCACTTTCCCTTATTTTATTATGTCGTTCTACGACTAGGATTTCAATCTCGTTTACAACGGCATCCACCATTTTTGTCGGCACCACATCAACAGGTTTATTTTGGTTAACTTCATTAGATATGTTGCCTTCATGTAAAGGAATTTTATTGTTTTTTTAGTGGAAATATTTTCCGCTTGTTCCCATTCGGCTAGTACGTAAGTTCCAGAATATTTTCAATGGCTAATAGGCTTACAAGAAAATATTTTCTTCCACTTCATACCATAGGGTTTTACTACTACAAGAAGGGTATTTTATGTTTATTATTTGTGCGTCAGAATTTCATTCATGGTATTACTAGGTTTTATTTACCAATTCGTGCCTTTTCTTTTTAGCTAGCCGAGTATACCAACTATATATACATATGCATTCAATTCCTTTTTGTTTCTTCCCTAGGATATTTGATACAACTACACACTTTATTTCAAATTCTTCCTCAACAACATTGTTCATGAATACAGTTAAATGCGTGTCTATGTATGTATAAATAAAATGAGATTTGTCATATTTTGGGTTTATTCGAGTTTATAAAATAAACTTGTATAGTTGTAAAATATCTTCTAAATGTCTTCTCTATAATTTACAATTATTACTCTATAATAATTTTCTTTAACTACGGGTTCGGTCATCTAATATGTTTGTTTTCATACAATATCCACTTGCAGTATACAAACATATACAAGATATTTTTTTATTAATAATATCTATTTTCTTCTACCAAGTTCGAATTGTGTCTTTAAAATAGATGCAGTTCATTTTGTCATATAATTTATTTTTCTTTTTACTAACATCATACAAAGCTAAAACATAAAAATACGCGGTGCTTAATTTTAGCAAAATATTAATTCTACTTTTCCACTCTTCATTTTATCTAAGAAAATAGTAAACCAGATAGAAAATGAATAAACAAATTTGTTTGAATGTTAATAAGAAAATATAAGAGAGAGAAACATTGACTTTAACAGTTTTTCCTGGGGAATTAAGAGTGAAGTGTTTGGCTCCTCCCAATATTGACACAACATCTTCTCGTTCCACCGAGCGAACTAGGCCTGCAATTTTTCTTTTTTCTATTACTTACTCCTTCTCTTCAATCTCACCAAATCTACTCTTAGAAATTGTGAGACAAATGCCAGTAAAATTTCAGAGATAATATCCATATACCACTCTTTAGGTGGTTATTAACTACCTCCACTCCACCAACAAGTGGCAGGTAGTTATCTGCTCATTAATGAGGCATAGAGGATGCTAATTGCCCTACGCGAGAAGATTACTACACCAGCTAAGTGACTTGAGACGAGTCATGATGATTGTGTTGGGGAACTGTTGGGTAGCGAAAGCCCCACACAATGATTAGAGGGCGCAAAGCTGGATATTTTGGGTAAAGTTAGGATAAAGACTCTATTGGAAGCACGGAGCGCAAATTATAATAGATCGAGTCAAAGGGTAGTCCGCCCAAAAATAATGTAAAAACCAAGGAAGGTTATAAATAGAGCGAGGCTCTATGGGTAGAAGGAGGAGAGTTTTTGATAGTGAATTTGAAATATGAAATGTAATGGGTTCTTGAAGAAGATAGTCTGAAAGCATCTGTAAGTCTGAGTTGAGGGATTGGGGTAGTAGGTAGAAGCTCTGCAGCTGTGTGCGCAGAGGCCTGGAAAGTCTGCAGCTGTGTGTGGACCCCTGCAGCTAAGTGCGCAGGGTGGATCCAGATGTATTAAGGATAAAGTGGAAATAAAGATAAGTTTCTTCTGAAATTCTGTGTTTCTTCTGAACTGTCATAATATCTATGTAATTTCATCTGCTTATGGTTGGAATGAGTATAAATCTGGGTTTATTTTAATACGCAAATCAGTTGTGTTGGTTAAATGTTTGCTTAAATACCTTGGTAATTGGTAACCACATCATCTAATAGAATAGCGCACTAAAAAAGAAAAACATAATCAAGCCAGATCTGTGCGAATATCGAGCAGCGCGGAGCTATAACCTAGTGTGCGAAACCTCCAGACCACACCAAGACATCTCTAGGGTGCGGAAACCTGGTTCTAGCACCCTCCCCTACTACCTCGGGTGAGACCTCAATCCACGCTCCGTGGGCTGTTGCTGAAAGGGCCGGTAATTGTGGGATTTGTTTGGCTAAATAACTCTTCTGAACCTGGGTCAGGCCCAAATAAGCCAACAAGTCTCGCCTGGTAGCATCGTGATCTCTTTAAATCCCACGATCGACTACCTTCAGATTTAGGCCTACTAAATTCTCTATTTAGCGTTGCTTGGATATCCGCTAGTCTCGCATTCGGGTTATCATTGGAGTACTTAATATACCAGGTCAGCGCACGATCTTGCAGGGCACTAACCAGTGTCACCTTCTTTATATGATCATCTGTAACACCTTGCGCTTCCCATACAGCCCTTACAATGAACCAAAATTGGTCTGGATCTGTTACAGGGAAAAGTGTCTATTTAGAACTGCTCTATCCCACTAAGGTGTGACATCTGCCTTAGAAACAAACAGAGAAAAACTACTTTTGTTTTTCCTTTATGAATTATAGATAGAGAGGAACAGAAAGACCAACCTCTGTCTTGCGCTAATCCTTCGATTCAATCCCTCTCTTCTTTGATAGTCCTCAATTACCTGCTCCCTTGCACGCCCAGCTTCACAAAGTACCTGTAAGATCACAGAAGCATAGCACTATACAAAGACATGGATCTATAATCATAAAAAATCTAGGATCAGATGTAAATTGACCATACAAATTTAACAAGCATCAATGATACAAAAGCATGGAGGAAAACTCAAATAGCTTTTATTGATAAACAAGAAAAGGTATAGGAGGAGTTACAACCAGTTGTTCCGACCCAGCATCAACCTCCCAGCAAAGAAGCCCCTCTTCACCTCAAACAAAGCTTAGATCACCCAACAATATGATGTTTGTCTCTAGAAACCAACATCAATTCCTTACAATACGCAAAATTCCAGCCTCTGGATCTCTGGGATGAGGGATCCATATATAGATATCTGTAAGGGGGATGAGTCAGCTTGTGATTTGATTAGTGTCTTCTCTCTGACAGTTCTTGCTTCCACTTGGAGACTGAGGGCCTCTTACTCATCCTTGGTCGAATTCAGTGAGGCAAGTGTCACAAGAGAGGATTCTGGAAGCTTCCATTGCCTCTCCACCTCGCGGAATGACACTGCCATTTGTCATTTCTCGCCCATCACACCCCATAGAAGGGACTTTTGAAATTCAACGCACCCTCACAGTGTATTTAGGTGAGATGCAACACACTTAGCCAGTGGAGCAGCTGCAATGATCTTGTTTTGACCAATTCTGAGTAGTTTTTCATGGAGAACTTCTGGGAGAAGCTGTAATCTGTTGACCTTGTTCCTTTAGGGGTTAGAAAAAAACTTTTAGGGACTTAGGAGCCCTTGGTTTATGGACATTTCATGCTTGGGGTTGTAGGGCACAAAAATTTCTATAACAGTTTCCCCCTAAAGTATGAGGCTGTTAACCTTTTGGTGTCGGGTGAAATTCTTTATTATGAGGATCCGAAGTTCTTTCAATGTTGGGGGGAGACCTGTAATAAGATACAATACAATACATTATCTTCATAATATTTTCATGATCTAGCTGAGGCGAGCATTCCCATGCTCAGCTTTATAAATTCATTTCCATGTACATAGGACAGACAATCGTCTGAGTGTAGACTGATGATTCTGATAGAGCCATCATCCTTTTGAGTGGATGATTATCTGTGCGGCAATGATGTACATTTAATGTCTTTATTTCCCTGAATACATATCGCAGCTCGGATGGATGAAACTAGATCCGGGGTCTTCAATCTCGTCCGATCTTCACTCGAAGTACAAGTCGATCCATGTGAGAAATGTTATGAAGTCGAACATGGAAAGACATCGCTTAATTACCAGTCAATGATGTAAACTTTTAACAAGCGCGAGAGGAATCACCAATAATGATAATGACCCTCAAGGTACTGCAGTACAATTCACGTGGTGTGAATAAAGTACTTGGCGTCGAACACCATGCAAAATCTTTCGGTCGAAGGCCATTGATGTAAACCTGTCGCCGGAAGTGAGAAACTTACCATTGAGGCATGCAAGCTTCAAAGTACTGAATGGGGTGTTCCTAGATCAACTTCTTGGATAATGAGCTGATGTCGACAAAAAGTGATCCATCACAGGAGGGCCTTAATGAATCCCACATCAATGACACAGAACGGAGCAAATGATTTTAATGGAGGTGAAAACGATCTGGTGATATAAGGTTCAGGGTGGCGGTCATGAAAGAATGGAGTATAATGTATGGTAGTGGGTGAGACATAGGTGAATTCACTGAATGACTTCTCTTGAATATATCAGCGACACTGATGTGATGGATTGGTAGCATTAACCCCAAATGTGGATGGTATGGCGTGACCATGGTGATGTGACCAGTGAATGAAACAACCCAACCCGACTCGGACACGGAGTGGAAGTGTCATGTTCAAGAGCGACTTGCTACCAACAAAGTTTCTTCAAGTTTTCTTCCCAATTTTCCCCAGTCATTGCTGACCAGTACCTCTTTATTTTTGTCAAGCTTGAGGAGGATAACATATGCTTGTTCTATAATTTTCCCTTCAGGCAAACCCATCGCTATGTTTTAACAAGCCTAGCGATAGTGAAACTCGTTCTCGTCTATAGACAAGTTTGTCGCTATTAATCTTTTTAACGAGTTTAACGACAAAGATAACTCGGTCCTTTTCAATTTTAGAGAGTCTGAAAATGAACGTAAAGGTAACTCCAAAATTGCTTTTTCGTCATCTAATCCCTTAAGTCCGAAAAAGTATAAAACAATACAGAAGGGATGAATTTTCGATACTTTTAACGAGCCGAACAAAACAAGTGCTCGATCTTTTTGTGTAATAATCCCTCAGGTCCAAAAAGATTAAAATATAGAGGAGGGATAGCACTTCTTGTCCCTTTAACGAGCTGGAGAGGCCAATGGCTCGACAATCTTTTCATATTTTACGAGTCAGTTGAAAAGAGCTTAAAGGAGACTCGTCTTTTGAGGAACGAGTGATAAAACGGGTAGCAGCTCATTCCAGGTAAGGTTTGGAATTTTCCAATCACGGCAGTGTCACAAGGATGGCTAGTGAAATCACTCTTCGCAGTTGTTCCTCAAAATGGGTAAACAATCAAATGGAGGTGAATAATCGTCCAATGAAAAAGTGGAGGTGACGGTGCAAACATGACCAAGGCTTTAATGGCTGAAGTACTACATTCACGATGGTTATTTATCGGGGAATAATTCATTTTTTAACGAGCTTAAACGCGGGGGGGAACATTTGCTCATGTCTTATGTTTATTTTTTAACGAGCTTGAACTATGTGCTAAAACTGCTCGATTAAATGGTCCCATTTTGATTTTACCATAAATAGCTCTGTTCTTTCAAAGATTGTACTGTATCTTTAACTGCTTCATCAACATAGTAAGAAATGAACAATATATGCTTGAAAACGAGTTAGAACACCAATATTTTACTTTGAACTACGTAAAAAGTAATGAAAAAGCATTTTTACCTCTCATTTTACCATTTCATTTGAACTTTGGTTTGTTGGAGCTTTTGAGGTGCTTTCCCCCTTTGATTTTCATCAGCTGATTTCGGGAGATTCTGTGGATGATTCTCGGCGCCGTCTGGACCAGGTAGGAGCTAAACCTGAGCTCTTTCATTTCATGGTTTCCATTTTGCATTTTGAGTTTGATTCCTAGTTTTTCTGAGCCCCTGGGGTTTGAAAAACTCGTTCTGCCTTCAGCGCACCCTCTATGTATTGAAAGGTGTGTTGAATGTTGGCCAATCTGAAGGGCATCTGACATGCAACGCACCCAGAGCACTGATGTAGGTGCGATGGGCGCAGAGAAGGAATTCTGTGCACAATTTTTGATGGAAATTTTGCCTGTTTCTTACCAAAATCAGGATCTAACTCTTCTCTTGTTTGTTTTTCAGAGATCTTTGGAGTAAGATGACTATTACATGGCGAGAACGTGAGCATGAAGAAGAAGACATGCTTGCCTTATATGATCCAGTTACAGTAAACGCACTGCGGAACTGTGGCTTGCTGAAGTTTTTCCGCATTTCTAGCATGAGACAACAGATCAACTTACTACAGTATTTGCTCGATGCTTGGGATCCTACCAACCAGGTTTTCCAGATCAGGGGCAAATCTATCCCCTTGACTGTAGTAGACATCTATTTCTTGACTGGCTTGTCGAGGCGAGGTGCCCCCATCTCTTTATCAGGTTCGGCCCGGGGAGGCGACTCTGTGAGAGATTATGTTCGCCAGTACTGCAGAGAAGGATCTCAGCCGAGTAAAGACGGCAAGATCATCATCCGTGATGTCACTGACAAGTCCCTTGGGACTATTCTGTTTACTTTTGGTAGGATGGCCGGTAGTGAGGCTCTTCATGTAGCCAACTGATCTTACATGCAGTATGCCTTGGAATGCCTCCAATCGAAGGTGTTCAACTGGTGCGACGCAGTACTTCTTGTGATGAAAGAACATTTGACCAAGATAAAGAGCGGGAGGTTGAAGAACTTTGGGTATGATTCTATCTTGACCGCCTTTGCCTTGGATAAGATACCACTGATGCAGCCGCAGTATATTTCACTTGATTTACCTTCTCCTACTGAACCACGTATGCAGAGACGGGTTGACCATATGTCTAGGCATGCTGGCCAGTCTCAAATTTCATTTTCTGATACCTTCTTCAGGTGGTTTGATCGTCAGGAGATGGTTTATTCCGAGTATCCATACGCTGGCATGGACTTCCAGGGTGATCCAGATTTAGTACTGCCGAATGGCGAACAGTGGGGCGCCATTGGTAAAATCTTTGACCATATTCTTGTTTATCGTTTTTCGTTTATAATGTCCTTGTGCTTTATTTTATCAAGACTTTAATCAAACTCATGTGTACATGTAGATGTTGGTCCTGTTCTTCTAGTAGTTCGCCTGAGAGTACCAGCTGCTGCCCCAGCAGGAGAGGCCGTCGGAAGGGCTATCCTTCGTGACCTCGACGTGGCCGAGACTCTCATAGCATTACAGGAGTAGGTTGAGGGCCTCACTCTTGGTATTCCAGATGTGAGGACTGACGAACTACCTTTAAGGTTACAGCGGCATACTACTGGTGTGCCAGACGATGGACTCGTCTCTTACGCATGATCGCACAGGCTGTGACTTGCTATCACGAGCATCATTAGACTAGGGTGCCCCCTAGAATTTTGAGTTTTTTGGCCATTTGACCGATTTTGTCTTGGTTACAGAACATTATGTGTAAACCATAAACAGTTATATATATTTTTTATTTTCGAAGTTTTATTTTGGTTAAGTTACATGATCCAAATGCAAACATTGATGATATGTTTTCTTTTTATAAATGTTGCAAATGTCTATCTAACACATAATTTGCTAATGAGTCAATTAATGTGTTTAAGTTTCTGGAAATGTGTTGATATTGAATAAAATCAAATTGTCTTTCCAAAATCTTAACCCTTAGGAACATGCGATAAATAGCTGGGTTTCGGACGGAATATATATCATTGAGTTGTAGTATTACGAGTTATGAGTCTAGCCTGACAATTAGTCGGCGTATACCATGTGTGATGGCATCAGAGAGAAGTTCTATCAACGCGCTATATTCAGCGATGTTATTTGTTGATCGACCAATACATACCCCTCTGAATCTTACTAGCTCGCCACTTGGATCAAAAATAGCCCAGGCTGCGGAAGATAGGTTCTGCGAACTACGACTTGCTCCATCGGCATATCCAAAACATGATTCCAATAGGTTCAACATCTACAATAAATGTAAAAAGTGGATTACTTGACCAAAATAAACACTTTAGCGAAAACAAAAACATAACAAAAGCATACAGGTTACCATTACACATAGTAACGCTTGAGGTACAACCCATTACGGGGTTGCGCTAGTGGAATTTCGTCATAATTCATTAAATCGTAGGCTCCTTTTGCTAACACTAATTTAACAATATAGGGGCCCATCCAAAAAGACTTAAATTTACCTGCTCCCAATTTATCGGATTCTTGGTCGTAAAGCAAGACCAAATCACCTTCTGAGAAGACACGGGGTTTGACATTTTTGTCAAACTGCGCCTTGACTTGTTTCTTATGGGCTTCGTTAGCCAAAGCGACATCATGACGGGTTTCATCCAATTGGATTAATTCCAAGAAATGAGCTTCTTCTTCTGAAGTTTCGGGGAGGAGATCAATTGCGAGTTTGAGAGACGAGATTTCACACTGGATTGGTAAGACTGCTTCCAGGCCATATACCAATTGGAAAGGTGTAAACCCGGTTGCATTCCTTATCGATGTTCGGTAAGCCCACAGAGCTGAGTACAGGATTAGGTGCCATCTTCTTTTGTGAAATCCAATCATCCTTTGCAGCATGCGCTTTAGGACCTTGTTGATTGCCTCAACTTGTCCGTTGGCTTGCGGATAATATGGGGTAGAGCTGTCGTGAGACAACCCTAGTTTGGCAGCTAATTCGACCATCATGTGATTGCAAAAATGCGATCCATGATCTGTGACTATAGCCTGTGGTACGCCGAATCTGGCGACTACATGATTGAAAAAGAAGAGGGCGTTATTTCACCAGTATTATCTAATGTAGGCATCGCCTCGGCCCATTTGGTAAAATAGTCAACTGCGACTATGATACACCCATGCCCCCCGGTCGAGGTGGGGTTACATGTCATTAAATCGATGCCCCATTTGACGAATGGCCCAACAGCCACTATTGGCTGCAGAGGTATGGGTGGTCTTCTGGTTTTGCTATCGAAAATTTGACAAGCATGGCAACTTCTGACTGCAGTTATGCAATCTTTGAACATTGTTGGCCAGAAGTATCCTGCTCATAAGATTCTTTGCGCTGTAGCATATCCAGATTGATGCCCCCCACACGCGCCTGAATGACAATCATTCAGGACTTTTTCACCCTCCTCATGGGTGAGGCACCTTCTCAGAATTGTATCGATACCACGACGGTAAAGTGTATCACCGACGATCATGTAGTCTTTTGCTTGGTATCGAATACGTTTTTGTTTGGAGTGGGAGGTGTTTGGCCTGTATTTTTGGGTTTGGAGATAAATGATTATATCCCCATACCACTCATTGCTTGCAGATATCAGAAACAGATTTTCGTCCACGATTGTTTCTTCGGATGTGTCATCATTGGACGACGATGGGAGATCACACAATAATTCTGCGAAAACTAGAGCTTTCTTTGACTTGGATTTTACAAATTCCAGATCAAACTCTTGTAGGATTGCTATCCATTTTGAATATTTGCCCCCCAGAAATTGTCGTGACAATATATAAGTCATGGGGTTGCAATCTGACAGAATGGTAGTTTTCCGAAAGAGGACATAGTGTCGAAATCTCTATATCGCTTGAACAGCTGCAAGTGCTAGCTTTTCAATGTAAGAATATTTGCTTTCTGTATCATTTAAGTTTTTACTTAAATAATATATAGGATGTTCAATTCCATCGACTTCTTGAACTAAAACCATTGCGATGGTCGTATCCGCTGCAGCCAGATACAGGTTAAAATCTTTTTGATAATCAGGAGCGTACATTAATGATGCTTTCATTAGTGATTCTTTTAAAGCATCAAAGGAAGCTTGCGCAACCTGATCCCAAACAAAGGGCACTTCCTTCTTCAAAAGACGTGTATAACCTTTAGCAAGTTTGGCGTAATTTGGAATGAACCTCCTCAGAAAGTTTGCTTTCCCTTGGAGTTTCTGAATTTGAAGCAAATTCGAAGGTGGAGGCAAATTTATGATTGCCTGGACCTTACATGGGTCGAGACGAATCCCGTCCTTCGAGACTACAAAACCAAGTAAACGACCATAACTGACACAAAATACACATTTTTGTGGATTGAGTCGTATCTTGTAGTGTCAGCAATGTAGAAATATCGCTCTTAAATGCTGCAGATGATCAGTCCGCTTTCGCGAATGAGCCAGAAGGTCATCGAGGTATGGTTGAATGATGTTTTTGATGTCATGGAAGGCATAATTCATTGCCCTATGAAACGTCGCCCCTGCGTTCTTTAAACCAAAGGGTAATTTTCGATATGAGAATGTGCCCCACGGACAAATAAATGCAGTATTTGACCGGTCTTGTGGGCGGATATTTATTTGATTATACCCGGAGAATCCATCCATGAATGAAAAGATTTCACATCCAGTGCATTCATCAATTATCTGGTCAATGAAGGGTGTAGGGTAGTTGTCTTTTGGACAAGCTTGATTTACATCCCTATAATCGACGCACACTCTAATTGTCCCTTGTTTTTTCATAACAGGGACAATATTCGATACCCAATCGGTTAGAGGAACCGGGTAGATGAAACCAGCATGGAGAAGTTTTTCAACTTCTTCCTTAATGGAAGCGGCTTTCTTGGGGTGTACCTGCCGAAGAAGTTGTCGTACTGGTTTGACACCTGGATACATCTTAATTTCGTGTTCAACGATACTCGAGTCAATGCCTGGCATTTCACTATATGACCAAGCAAATACATCTCTGAATTCGCGAAAAAGAGCGTTATATATTTCCAGTTCTGAAGGAGAACAACATTTGCCAACATAAATATTCTCTACAACATCTGTTTTGGTCGAGATATTTATGGCGATAGTCTCTTCAATGTTGGACAAGTTTCGCTCGGAATCCACCGTGTTTATAGTATTTGATAGGAAATCAAAGACTGAAGGATGATAAAGGTCATCTTGAGTTTCTTCTCCACAATCCGGAAGAAGGGAACGATGGTGGGAATCATTCCATGGTGCCCCTTCAATTACCATTGATTGGACGATCCCTTCGTCGGTGACATGCACTGGCGACCAAGGATCTGAAGGGGTACCATATTCTTTAGACCTATCTATCCAAACGCTTGATGAGCGTTGATTTGGGTTTGCTTCCCATGCTAGGAACATTGATTGCTACAATATTTCCATTGGTCTTGGGGGCAAAACCATTGCATGATCCATGTCGATATCGTTTTCTGAGATCTTTTTAGAAGATATCATGTTGCAGATTCCTATCGACGCTACTTCCACCAGGTTGATTGGAGGTGGAAGGGCGAAAGTTCCCATTAGTATAGGATCTTTTAATAGGCCTACTCCGATATTTTGAAGCGAATGGGGACTTCCATGGATCATGGGAATGCTTCCTGTAACTTGAGAACCATTGGGGAGGAAGTTTTGTTGATCGATGATTGTAATCCCTCCTTGAAAGAGAAATGAAATCTTCCTAAAATAGGTCGACACAACAGCCGCCATAGCATATATCCATGGCCTTCCTAGTAGGATGTTGTAATCAAGATTTCCATCAATTACTTCAACATCTATTTCTACCGTTTTCCCTCCTAGTTCAACTTTCAAGTTACTTAGAATACCATATGGGGTATATGTCCTTCCATCAAATGCTTTTAATGTCGTCGAAGACCGCGACAAGGTTGGAGATCCTAAAGTTTTCCAGCAACTCATCGACATAATGCATGTAGATGCTCCCTCATCAATAATTGTTCGATGAACAGTTTTGTTGAGGGCTTTCACTTGAACAAGGAAAGCTAGTTGAGCTGGTAATTGAGGATCGTATCCTTTATGGTCGAAGGATACAAGATTGGAATCCTTTGGGTCTATCCCACCAATGGTTGATAATAAAGCCTGCCTTTGGGATGGGCAATTCTGTAGTACTTCAAGAGTCGACATAGAGGATGGCGATTGGGCCAAATCTTCCACTATATTATAATGTTGTGCCGCTCTAGCGCGGGGATTAAATGTCGACTTGTGTACTACTCCCTTTGGCGGTTTTATCATCAATTCAGGAATGGTAGGTGGTGCAACTTCTGTCGAAGTTGTTGTCGAACTACTAGGTTGATCTTTATCCTTGTCGTTCAACAGCTGTGGATTCCCATAATCTTTGTTCCTTGTCGATATCAAAGCATCATTTTGTTGTTTTGAAACCAATAACATTAGCACTTGAGACGGGGAAGCATTTCCACTTTCAACCAGATTTGTTCTTGGATTGGGAAACGGATCAGTTAACACTGCGGAGGTTTTTGAATTCTTCAAGAATTTCTTAAGCTCAGCTCTGTGTGGACAATTTGCGGTCCAATGATCCTCATCGCATATGAAGCATGGATTTTTTGGTTTCCTATCTCCAGGAGGGTTTGAAGAAGATTTTTCAAGTGATGATCCTCCTATTTCTTCTTCTTCCCTTTGCCTTTCTTCTTGCTTCCTGGTTGTTTGGTTTCTTTGCCTTTATCTGTCGATACGGCATTTACTTCCGAAGCAAGAAGTTCATCTTTTTCATTTTGACTTGAAATCTTACGGGCCTTTTTGGATGTAGCCTTTTTCGATTTCGTGTCTGTTGTGCCAATCACGCTATTGTCGGCATGAGAGTCATTGTTCGATTTAGGAGGGGGAGGAATTGAGAATTCCGGTTTAGGGGCGTCAGGGATTTTATCGTAGAGCATGCCAGACCGAGTGTAAATCAAGTCCAGATATTTCACACGAGCAATAACTTGCTCTTTTGTTACGACTTCCCCCTTTGCCACATCTTCCGTGATGGAAGGCAGTAATGACTTGATAAACCATTCAGCTAAGAGTTGATCGGGGACATACGTTTTTACCATTCTACGACGACGTCGCCACTCATGTATATGATCAGATATGTGAGTGGCCGTTGTCTGTTTGAAGTTGGTAAGAAGTTCTGTTCCCGTTTCGTACCTTATTGGTAACTGAAAATGGGTTAAAAAGGTTGTGGCTAAGGTACTGAAGTTTTCGAACGAAGCTCTAGGCAATTCGATGTACCATTTTGCCGTCGGACCCATTAATGTCCTCTGAAAGAGGCGAAATCTTATCGAATCATCATTTAGGGTGTTTGATGAACACCATAGATGAAAGGTCATCATGTGATTCGATGGATCTTCACCCGGATTTCCAATAAATTTAGGAATATCTGATGGAAGTTTATGCGGAATCGTTGGCTACCAAGGGGCGTAAGCGATTGGATCGTTTGTTAACTAGTTTAAATCAGGTAACTCCAAAGTTGCCACAAAGGGTAACTGTTGATTCAAGTTAGGTGAAGCATACCCAGGATAAGATGGGATTGCCTGAGCAGTTGGTCTTTGCATACCGGCATAATGCATTTGATGCTGGTATGTTTGGTAAAGTTGGTGGGCATGACCATTGTAAAATGGTTGATTTTGACCGTTTTGAATGTACGGTTGTCCACTATTAGCAAAGATTTTTTGCTCAGAACCTTGGTATACTTGTTGGAATTGCGGTTGTTGGTATTGCACCAGCCATGGTTGTGAAGCCATGTGTTGTTGCCCGATACTAACAGTTTGACCAAGATGAGGGGTAATTGTACCCGTCTGAACCTATGTCATTCCACCGGTCAGCGATTGTGGTTGAGTCGCAGGGTCAAGGGGCTGTTGCATTACAACCTGAGAAACCTGAGGTTGGCATACAATAGGCAGCGCTTAAACTTGCGACATCGTCACAATAGCTGGCGTAGTTGGGATATTTGACATAGGTAAGCATTGTTGCATCGAGTATACAACTCTTGCTTGTTGAGGTTGTATAGGTACCCAACCGCTTGAGGTAATTCCAGTATAACCTGAATGTGGTTGTGAACTCCCGTATGGATATCCTCCCAGAGGGGATAATGAAAGGGTATACTGCCCCCCATACGGTGGTAATCCAGAACTCAAGGGAATTGTTTGCCCTTAGGGGCCGGACTGCCCAAATTGACCTCCAAATGGATCAATTTGTTGAGACTCAACATAAGAGTTTTTGGATATTATTCCAGATGAATAAACAGGAACAGACCATATTGTCGAAATAGCCCCTGAGTGGACTCCTTCTAGCGGTTGAGAGCTAGTCGAGACAGATGGTATACTGGCGAACATTGTCAAAGTGACAGCAGGGAGTTCTGTCATCGCTGTGTCAGACGACACAGTCCTAGGTGTTGACGGTTGTTCAGACATTTGTATTTTATCCAAAAGATTACCCAGTGATTCTACAGGAGCTTCCACTGGTGGTAGACTAACTTCTGATGAAGAAGGATATAGAGTGACCCCGACTCCAAATTACGTTGGAGTACTTGTTGGAAGTTCTTCTACAATTTCTTCTATGGCAATCAGACCAAGTGGAAGGGGAAGACCGTCAGGTCCGTAGAATATTTCTGGTGCCGAAGAAGGTGTGAAATTGGCAGCGACAGATGTTTGAAGAGCAAGACTCTCCGAACCGGTTGTAGATGGAACTGGTTCGGTAACACAAGTGTTTACTCTCAGACTAGGATCAGTATCACTGTCCTTCTGTGGCTGCTGAACTTCTTCTGTAGAGGCAGGGATTCCAGAAATGTTTGGAGTAACCGGAGTCTCTGATGTCGTTGGAACACTTGTTCTAACTTTAATAGGAGATTTGGAACCGGTTAAACGAGTTCGCTTTGTCCGTACTGGCTTCGATTCCGGAGACAAAGATGGTTGACTCGTAAGCCTCCGCGAACGACAGGGTTTCAATTGACTTTCTTCCACGATTGTGGATTACTCGATCAACTAAAATAAAGGGGAAGTATGTTTCTGAATTAAATGAATTTTAGACGCTTTGACACAACTTGTTTTTTCAGTTTTTAAGAGTCAAGAAAAAACAAAAAATGACTCTAGTATCCTTTGATTTTTAATGAGCCTGAAGTGACAAGTGCTCAGATGGACCTTTTCCGTTAAGGAGTTTGAAAAGGAATGAAAGGGACTACTCTGGAAGTCTAGGTAGAGGGAGTACCAAACCAATCGCAAAACTGTAGAATACTTTTTACGGTACGGCAGTCAATCTTCCCGAATGTTGTGTTCAGTGCATTGCGATCGATAGGGCGGCAGACACGGCTTCCTATGCATAAAGGATTAAGACTATCGGGGTCTCCCAAAATATACTCGATGGTACGTGGGAGCACAAGTCCGTACTGGCACTTATCGTCTCAAATTGGAGGAATCACCCAACCATCAGTGAGAACAACAGTTACTGCGCAGATTGTAACGTCAAAGGAACTGCGCAGATGGTGACCCTCACTCAGAGGCTCGCGCAGATGCAGCAGGCCAAAGCGCTGAAAGAATAGGTGGACGCGACACGGCACAAAGAAGCAGTCCTGAAGGCGCGCGTTCAACCTTGGATTGACAAGGCCTTCACCATCATAGCAACAATTGAAGGCAAGCTCGCACAAATGCAAGGGAAATATGCACAGATGCAAGGAAGCAATTCCGACATTGTGGTCTCTAAACAACGCGTACAGGAAATCCAGCAAGCAGCCACTCAATGCGCTGCCGACCTTGCAGCGATCTGAACAGAATTGGAGGGACTCCGCGTGAAGATCTTTGTGCCAACAGAGTGACTCGAGGGTGAGTCACAATGTTTGTGTTGGGGACCTATTGGGCATGGAATCCCCCTAAGGCATGTTTTGGGGCTTAAAGCCAAAGTTTTGACCAAATACTTTGTAAAAGCTCCGCGAATTATGGGCATGGAGCGCAAAGTCATAATAGAGTCACAGGGTTGTCCGCGCTCATTTTTGTAATGTAATGTCGGCTTGATAGACCTACCCATGGTCTGCGGACCATGGGATTGTATAAATAAAGCGAGGCTCTAAGTGTAGAAGATAGCGCATAGCTAAAAGAATAGAAGCATGATGAGTCTAAGTGATTGAATCAAAGTGTAAAGTGTGTCTTTGGGCCGTAGAGTAGGAGAAGGCTCTACAGCTGAATGCGCGGACCCCTGTAGCTGATTGCGCAGGGCAGTTCGAGTTTGTAACCACTGGAAGAATTAATAAAGAGAAGTTTACCATAGTTATGTGTATCTTTTCCTGTTTTGATGTATGATTGGGTATAAATTGCAAGGGTATTGTTTATTTGTTGCGCAAACTCATATGAATGTGTTGTATAAATAAATATAACGGAAGAAATCCATTTACATGAAGATAATTAACTGGTATAGGAAGATAAGTAAGATCTCAGGTGCAGCTTAGGGGAATAGTGCAAAGCACTGCTCCAGCAACGTGGAAGCCCCACGGCCCCTGGTTATGGTTGCGCGAAGGCCAGGAAAGTGTGCGAAGGGACTAACAGTTGGACTGGATCAACCCCTCAGACATATCAAGGGTGCGGAAACCTGGTTCCAGCACTCCCCAATACTACTTCAAGTGAGACCTCAGTCCGTACTCCGCAGGCTGTTGCAGAAAGGTTCAGTGGTACAAGGATTTGTTTGGCTAATTAACTTCGAACCTAGGTCAGACCCCAACATGCCAACAATAACTGCATTAATGTTGGTATCTCAAACTGGTTCCTAATCTTAAGGGGTGTTTGATGAACTCATCATGCACCCTGGGGCTTCCGTGGCTGCAGGAGTATCCCCCAACATAGGTGGGTCTCCAAGGTATTTCTTGAGGAGCGTTGATGGTTTAAATTGTCCACATCCAAGTAAAGTATAAGTTGTGATCAACTCGGGAGAAGATACGACGAAAGGTATCACACCATCAGGGGTAGTTAATATCTTCTTCTCATGGTATGTGAGTTATTCAATAGTAACAATTTTCCCGTAATGAGGGAACATCATTACCCTAAATACAAAAGGTGTCATTGCTTTCATTTCCTACATGTAACTTGGGTCAAGAAGGATATTGTAGTCCAACTGTGCTAATGGGCCTCTAAATTAGACATAAATTAAGGCCCATGCCTCTAATTTAAAACATAAATTAAGGCCTATGACCATCCTTCAGCACATTAAACCTCTATTTTTGAATCAGATAAATTATTTTTAACTTTAATATATTCATTAGGAAGGTTTATGAATAATTGAATATTTGTGCCTAATACTATTTATTTTTGTGGAATATTATGAGAATATTGGGCAGATTATGAAGAGTTGGAGGAGATAATTTAGGCACTTGTTCCCTACTATTGGAGGATCAATAATAAATAATAAGTCAACAAGATATTATGGAATTATGGCACAAATCGTGGAACTCCAATGATTGAGAAAATCTAGGAATGTGTTCCACTAATCAAGGGATTTCGATAAGCTTCCTCCATCCATGGGGAATGATTCTTAATCATTTTGTATAAGTACCAAGTCGAATTTTCCTCTAAGGAATGATTGAGAAAATCTAGGAATGCGTTCCCTGCCATTTAATGCAAATTCCTAGTATTGGGTACTAAATCCACAAATCAAGGGATTTTGGTGGGGAAAGCTTCCTCCATTCATAGGGAATGATTCCTAATAATTTTGTATAAGTACCAAGTAAAATTTTCCTCTAGGGATAGATTTTCATTAGTGTTATTGTGGAGAGAGCTTGTATTTTTGCAACTCCATTGTATTTTCTTGTAGGGATGTAATTCTATTGATGAAAATAATAAATATTGGTGTCATGTTCAGCTTCTAAATCTTATTTTCCTCCATAGGTCTCTGATTTTCCTTGGGCTTGGCCATTCCAGGAACCTCAGAGCCCTTTTGTATCATTTTCTCTCCTTCTTTTCATTGTTTATTCACATGCATCTCTAGTGTTTATGTCTTTCTATTTCTGCATTTAGGATTTGTAATTTCTTGTTGTAGGATTGAGTTAAATGGTTGATGTACGTTCTTTTGTAGGATCAAAAGCATCATTTCATCCTTGGAAAATATTTGGAAGTTCATAGTAATCATTGAGCTACTTGGATTAGTCTTCTTATTCCCAAATCTAGATTGTTGGACCTCCTTTTTAGAAAAGAACAGTAAATTTCTGCTATTTTTTAGAGCATCCTAACGAGCTTAAATCGAATTGATTCCACTTCCATTAGATAAAAAAAAAAACATTCTAGTTCATAATAAAAATTACCCCATTGGATTTTTACTTGATCTGGTTAGGCATTTCTTAGATTTACTAGCTCACTAATTCTCAAATTTCTAGATTTTGGACTAGTAATGTTTTTGTTTTTTTTTTTTGCATGGGTTAACATATGTATTTTTTAGTGATTCCACTTAGAATAGGGACCTAAGACATCCTAGTTAATAACAAAAATTGTCCCATCAAGTTTGGATTTGATTTTCTTGGTCATTAAACCCTCACCAATTTCATCATTTCACAAGGAAACTTCTCCAAGCTTTTTGAGCGAATCCATCCATCTCCCAACTTTGGTTTTGAGTTCTAAGTGATCCTAGGAATTTTTCCACTCCATTCCACCCATAACACACCTTTCCTAGGCCTCTCATCACCTCCAAAACCTCACATTTTTCTCTCGGTTGTATCCTGTAGGTTCACTGTAATTCCTACAGGATCATCCTGTAGGTTTCTAGTACATCCTATAGGTTTTCCTGAAATGGCATGTTTTGAGGCCGAATTGAGAGAAAACCTCTAGGAAGTCACCAAAAGCCTCCCGAGGGTCTCCCACACCATCCAACCATCTCCTAACCCTTCCATCCAACCTCCAACATCCTTAATTCACCTGCCACATCACCAAAAGAAATTAGTTTGCATACTTGATTTTGCATGAAAAGATAAAAAGACAAAAACAAATTTAATTCAATCCCTTTACTTGCACATTAGTGATATTTGATGCTTATTACTTCCATGCTTAGTAGAATTTGGTTCATGACAATTTATCATTATTGCAAAGCATAGTTTCTTGGCATTGAACTAGGAAATGGTGTGATTTAGCATTGAATTTTCGTCTCTTTCCTTGTACTTTCTTTCTTGCAATAGGTTAAGGTTCCATTTCAAACATTTCATTTTCTGCACTTAGTTTAGGATTTGACTTCAGTACATGCACTCCATTGCATCATGATAGCGAAGGAAGGACACATTGTATGCCTCAGATATAGTGCCAACACCTCTTAAGTTTGTACGAACCTCGGGTTGATAATTAAAGTCGGTAGCCTTGGGAGTTGCAACATTCTTATTGCAATGTCGAGGCTCATCATGTGCATCTAGAACTTTTATGTCAATGAGCACCATTTTACTGGAAAGTTGTACTAGAATGCCTTCATATATGCCTATGAGAACAGAAGGGCACCCGTCGTATGCTCTAAGAGTGATGTCAAATGGTTTGAGTTCAGGAGATCCAAGTTTTTTCCAAATTGTTTTGGACATAATACATGGTGATGCTCCCTCATCGACTATGCAGCAGTGGATGGTGATATTATGGACTGAGAACGTAATTTGAAAAGCGACAGATAATGGAAGACATGGGGTAGTTTTATCCAAGTCAAATACCATTAAACGAGAATCAGCAAGGTATATTGCTCCTAATGTGGTGTTGTGTTGTACAACAACCCTCCATTTCATAAAATTTTACTTTCAAAACTATAATATGAAATGGGTCCCTTTTAGATTAAATTGGTATCAACTTATCATTCCTCAAAAGGTCCGAAAAGAAATAAAACATTATAAAACCGTTTGAGACAATATATAATCAGTCTTATAATAAAAAAATGAATAATTCTTTATTATTGCGATAAAGCGATCGCAAGATCGCATATCGCAATAACAAAGGATGCATAACAAAAGACCCATTGGTTTTCCCCGATGCGATAAGCGCAAATAACTATCAGATATCGGGAAGGTAAGCAGTCATAACAAAAGGCCCCTCTCTTTGCTCCGATGCGATATCGCTATCGGCGATCGGGGAATGTAACACGCATGCAACTAAAAGCCCTCTTCTAAAAACTCCCGATGCGAATTGGCGATATCACTATCGGCAATCGAGGATCCCGTAATAACACCAATATAACAACTTAAGCATTCCTCTGATCCCCGATTGCGATAAAGCTAAGCGGGACTTTCAAAAAGGATTGATAAGGCTTGGGTATATTATGTTTAATTATTATTAATAGCCTTTTTCTTCCCGAGAGTGATTCACTTACGCCCAACCACCAAAACATCAAAGCCACGCTTAAATGCATTATTCAGCCAATAAACGATATGATGAGCATTTAAATGATTGACAGGTTTAAACGGCCAATTAATGGAGCAGTAATGCCAAAATCTCTTCAGAGATTGTATCCGCGGCCACCTTATGTTAATCCTCCATTATTCATTAGTTGATATAACTCTTTCATATTTGGTTTGTGCCACCTATTCTCGTCATTATGTTCATTTTATCTCTTGTGCAGAGCTCCTCTGAAGCAGCAAATTTAGGCCATATGGGGAAGAAGTCTAAGAAATCTGGAACAGCTTCAGCTTCCGCAGTAACAGGACAACACACTGCCGATCCGGGACCAAGTAAAAAAGGATTAATCTCAGACACCACATGTCTTGGTCTCGGTAATACTACTTGGTAGAGCATCTATAATCTGGTTGAGGCTGAAGAGCCTCAGGAAACATCAATACAAGCTACAGCAGACTCGACCCGGAATTCCAAGGCAACCCTAAAGGATTTGGCCGATTCTTACCTACACCGGATAGCGGCTCGAGAGCAAATTCTTCCATACATAGATGTGGTAAGATGGGCAGTTGAGGAAATCCCAATTACAAATAGAACATTTTTCACTATCGACGAGAGAGTATTCGGTTCATTTCAACCTGATGATTTGAGACAAACATACCATTTGCCCAAACCAGAGAAGAAGTATAACAAAGCGTTTCTGGAGAAGTTCAGAGATGAAAATGAGATTGAATCAGCACCTATACGGGAATGGAGACAAAACCCAGCGAAACACAAGCATGAGTCCTCAGGTAAGTACTCTGTCAATTCCTTGTGTTCTCCTTATTGTTATGCTAGAGTGATGATGTGTAGGATTTGGGGGTTGCATGATTCCTCAAACTTCACCATAGAGATGGTACCTTTAATGGAAGCAGCATGCAATAGAGAAATAATGGATTGGGGGAATATATTATCTGATAAGTTAGCAACAGCTATTCTTGAGTTCAGAAACAAATCCCGCGTTACTGAAAGGTTCATTCCTCCATTTTACATTAGTGCCTACATCTTAGATACTCTCTGTTTTAATTCCAAATTTCCTGTGCTGGGGTGGAGATGGACTCCACAGGACCCCATGCCCATTCATATCTATCACTAGAAGTTGTGGAAAGCCCACTATAAACATCACCTATATCAAGTTTGCAATAGATTTATGTTACCCATTTACTATGCAATTTTTGACAAACCTGCTCCTAAGATTTCCTCACAAGCACAGATTGACTTGACAGCCATAGGAACCTGGTTTGGGGAAGAAAAATTTACATATGTAATAGTTTTCAGCAGTCATGCTAGGCCTCACGTCCTCCCCTTGTATATACCCGACAAACTATTGGCTCGAGAAATAGCATATCATCTTACATTCGAAAGAGTTACAAAGACTCTGAGGAATAAAAAGAAGCAAGTCTAGCCTCCTTTTCCTCTAAGGTGTGGCGTTTACACTCTGCATGACTACAAGCATGCAGAGAAAGAAGCAGAAAAGATAAATACACTAAATCTCGCCACTCTTCCTAACAGACGATTTGATCCAAACAAAGTCGTCTATAATGCACTAGAACAGGCAAAACTCACTAAATTTGAACATCAAGAAGATGAGTTTGAGGACCTATTCTCCTGGGCCGAGTCATTATTTCAGATTCAAGTGCTAGCTAAAATGAGATATCACGACGATGGGTTAGTCGAATTTAACAAACTTAGAGAGCAGAGGTTGCAAACTCTGCCTCTAGATTTGTTAGCCACTGCCCCGATGACACAGTCAAGCGAGCCTGAACAGCGACTTACCAACGAACCTCCTGCTACATCAGAAATTTTTGGAGAAGTCCAAACAAGAGAGCAGGAGGAACTCCAGAGAAAAGAACAGGAGGAAGCGCAGAGGAAAGAACAAGAGAGAATATGTGAAGAGGAACAGAAAAGGCAACAGGAGCAAAGCAGCAAGGATGTGAATGTCGATACCCAGATTGACCCAAGGTTGCTCCAGGAATGGTAGTAATTCGATTCAATCATAAGCAATCTAGAAAGCTCAAGAGAAGCCAATACATCCAAAGCAGCTAATACACAGGATACAGCATCAAAAGAGGTTCCAAGTGAAGGAACCAGCGGTCTACCCCCTACTACAGACATAGAAATAATTCCCAAAGATCCTTTGGATCAAATCATTTTGCAAGTGGAGGATATACCTCCATTGGATGTCTTTTACAGCCCAAAGCATAGGGCCATAGTAAAGTGACAGCGGAAAAGGAGAAGGATTGATCAACCTTCCCTGTTCCCTGAACAAACAGTGACAACCAACGTAGTTTGGAAGGAGGAGTTTGATCCTTCTGATGACCTAACAAAATTGTCCCAATATGCTGGAGCCTATTCGGCGGCCACCATGGACAAGGCATCGGAAGTGAGTAATTTGTTAAAAGAAAAAGACCAGGCAATCGCTTCATTACAAGCACAATTATCAGAGGCACAGCAAAAATCAGAACAATTAGAACAACAATTGTCCATGCAGCAACAGTTAAATAACCAATTGAACAAGTAGTTGCATGAAGAGAAAAAGAGGATCAATTCAAGTACGATTCAAAAGCAGAAAGAACTATCAGAGGCATTAGCAAAATTGAAAGCAATGAATGAACAGATGGTAAAGACAAAAGATCAACAAATTGCTCAATTATCAGGTCAAATAGAAAAGTTCAAAAATCTTCCGCAGCCTGCCGATTTTAGAGCATAAGCACTACAGATTAATAAGGCACTGGTAACACAAATAATATTATTGTGTCATAAGATTGCTCAAGTTGAACCCCTGTGTGACATAACAGCATCAATAATCGATAAATCAGTCGATGCTAGACAAGACTTTGAGCAGGCTGATGAGACCTTGACAAATTTTCTTAATTGGCAGGACACTAATGAGGGACAGGCAGCAAATTTGCCTAAAATCCTAGAATCCCATAAAGAAATTTTATTTATGGAGTGGCAGTCCCAATTGATGAAGGCAGAGAGAGAAGTTTCTAGATGCAAATTATCCACTAGTAATTTGATTGAATTAATTAATGATACTCTCTATTTATTCAATATGATCTCTCAGTGTACACCAGGTAAATTACTATCGGCTAAAAAATTGGATCAATCATGTTATCAAGAGTTGGAAAAGAATGGGAGATTGATCACAGGTATTAACAGTTTAACTTGGGACACCTATTGGTTGTTCCTAGTAAAACCATACAGCCAGAGAGCCGCCCTCAAGTGCCTAACAGATGCAATCGAGTGTATCATTCCCGATATACACGATGCCACCTATGCTGCTCAACTCAATTCTCGTCTCAGCCGCCCTCAAGAAGTGGAACCAATGCTAGCGATATGCCAACTCAGGTCGAAAGGCAAACAGCCAGAGTGATGAATCATGCTGCCGACTACCAGATTTCTATGGGGGAGATATTCAAGATCAAGTTGTACCAATTTAGTAGCATTTTAATTTTGTAGTTAGTTAGTTTAATTAAGTATTTATAGACCCTTTCAATGCATTGGAAAGGGTCGTAAGTTTTTGTATAGGACTTAAACCTGAAGTTACACTACTGTACTTCAGGTATATTTTTTATAAAGATTGGGCCAATTATTCCAATTTTGATAACGAAGCTTTCATGTGGATGTGCACTACTGTCTTTATTTAAAAGTATTTCTGAGTCGGAAGAAGGAATTTGAATTGCGATTGATGTTGGGAATGATTTGCAGCTCATATGGTACTACTATCTATGTTTGAATTCATTCTTTTTATGTGAATTGTTATTTGATCATTCTTGTTGTTATTGAATATATGCATGTGTTTTAACAGCATTCTTTATACTTTCCACTATTAGATGTTTACAGCATGCTTTTCTTCTAATCATACATGTATCAGTAATATAAAAAGATAAGTGTAACAATGTTTTATTAATTACTTTGTTCAACTATTTGAACAAAGCAATTATTATATGAATGAATGTCTATGTTTAGTGAATAGAGTCATCTATATTCCTATTGATGAACATAGATCATCAAACGTTGCACTTAAGAATAGAAGCTTCCCGGGATAGAATAGTCATTTGTATTTTCGCTTTTAGATTAAGTCATCCATTCATTATCACTTATTAGAAAACCAATCACTCATCCATCCCTTTTTATTCATCACTGGGAAACTGGTCCCATTATATCCAGTCGGAGCCACCATCCCAAACGGAAAAGGAGTTGTATTAAGGTCCAGACCTGGTGGTTATCCCCCGATGTTGATGCAACGATTTTCGAGGCATCAACATTTGGAAAGCAAGTCTTTCTGTTGGGTTGGGCATGTTTGCAAGACTTCCAATGTTGACATAGCTTAAGGAGATTGAGCTAATTCATCGACTATGCTATAGCTACGAGCAGCGTTTGAGTTATGTCCAATTCCTTGTAAAGGTACTTTGACCATCTTTGGGATGGGTTCTATGACGTATAGAGGGATTTTCAAAGGTATTGTAGGTGTTGTAGTAGTCGAGATGGAAGGGTTGGTTTCTGGTGGAGTTTTTTATCCTTAGTTTTGCATCTGCAAGAAAACTTCTTCCCTTGCCATGAAAATGTCGCGACTTAAAGTATTTTAGGAACTTCCTCCAGGAGGATCCTGACAGTATTGTTGGGAGGCTTCCTATTGGGTATTTACCACTCCTTGATGGGGGAAAGGATGTTGCATTACTATAGTTTACCCCCTTTCCCCCCATTATCTTTCATCCTCTTCAACTTAGGGAGTTGTGGGCAATGATGGGTGTAATGACTGTATTCCCTGCAAATGGCACAAGCATGATTAGTCTATGTACTAGACCTCTTGTTTTTCCTTTGTGGGTTAATATTGGTTTGTCCCTGGTTTGGGTTTTGGTTGGGGTTACCCCCAGCTAGTGCTCGTGGGGGTTGTCTCTAATTGTCCCCCCCCCCCCCCCCCCCCCCATGCAAGCTCCACCTTGGGCTTGTTCTTTCCTTTCTTCTTAGAAGCATTGGGTGGATTGGTCATGTTTAGCTATTCAAATTATTATTGTTTTTTGGGGAGAAAAGGTTGCACAAATTAACCCCTGCATTATTTTGTGGTGGTGGGTTATTCTGTTGAGGTGGTGAAAAAGAGAAATATTGGTTCCCCTGTCTTTGCTTCACATATGTGCTTTGGGAAGTGGAAACTTCTTCTGCAATCCTAGGGGGATATGTGTTTCCTTATGGGGGAGGATATTGGTTTTCCTGTGTGGGGGATATTGGCTACCCTATGTGGGAGGGTATGGACCCGATTTCATAGCAGGGTTTTGCATAGGGGTAGGTTGCCTGGGATAATATCCTATGTTTTGTGGTGGAGGTGTTGCAAGCCTGGCACCAAATGCTTGGCCACTATATGTATTTCTAGAGCACTGGAAGGTGTTTCCTAGTTTATTTTGTGTTATGGTCCCAATCAATCCATTTGCAACACTATATGTGCCTAGTAACTCATTTTTAAAAGTTTGCAGGCGAGGTGCATCTTGAAAGACATAGTAGAGGTATCCAGATTATGTGTATATGAGCTCTAGTTGTTAAGCTTTAGCAAAAGTTTCTTCCTCATTTTATGGGAAGGAATTTTCCACATCTTTTGGTATTTTTGACGTAAGAAATCTCAAAAACAGGTCTACGAGGAGTTTGGCCTCTAGATGAGCTTTGCATAAACTACGATGTTTCTGCCACTCATGGATATGGTCTGATATGTGTGTAGCATATGCTTGTTTGAAATGGTTTAGGAGTTCCAATCCTTAGCGTTGAAGGACTGGGAGTTGGAAGAATGTAAGGAATGTTGTGGATAGGGAATTGAAGTTCCCATGTGACCCAAAACGTTGGTCTATTCACCATTTTGTTGTGGGCCTTGTGAGGGTGCATTGAAACAGTCGCAAGCGAATAGTATCTTTTGTAATACTGTTGGATGAAAACCAAAGGTGAAAGGTCATAATGTGGTTTCTTGGGTCTTCTCCTTGTTTCCCTTCGAATTTTGGAACGCCTAAAGGGAGCTTGGTGGGCATGGGTGGCCAATTATGGCCATGTGCAATAGGGTCATTGGTTAACTGGCTTAAATCAGAGAGATTTAAGGAAGCTAAAAATGGGACTTGCAAGTTGTTTGCCATTGCAAAATGATTTTGAACAACTATATGTAAAGGGGTTCAGTGATGAGGATGGTTACCCTCATGAGAACCGCATGGACTCCTAGGAGGGGAGTTGTGTGGGCTCTCCTCAGGGGTAGCGTGAGGGGTAGCTTGTGGAGTCTCGTGAGGGGTAGTGAAAGGAGTGTTTTGATGAGGAGGGGTCCCAATCAAATTTTCACCAATAAAGGAAGATCCTAGAACCATGGATGTGTGGTGTCTTCTATGCCTAAATGGCAAGAGACTTGGCACATGTCCTAGTAATGGAGGGAGGTTTTGAAAATGTCTAGATCAACGGGAAGTTGTGGGGTCCCTTATGGTGTCAAGTAGAATGCGTGTTACTTTGTGTGATGAGGGAAGGAGATAAGTATCAAATCAAGTAAATCACATACATAAAACAAAGCTAAAATAAAATGATTACTTTCTCGTTAACTTATGCTATGTGATCAATCAAACAACAAATGGTTTTTGTTTTTTTTGTGTGTGATAAAAGATCTTATAAATACTTTTTTGTCCATACCACTCCCCAAGTAATTGGTCCTTGCGATATATATTATGATGGGTACTAGGGCAACATCCCAAGAGAACAGACGATGCTTTTTAGAAACATAAGAGTCAACTAAGGTTTAGTGTTTCCAGCACTTCGATCTATTGGGAAAGGATGCCCTAATTTTTACCACTAAGATACCTTCATCCACAGGAGTAGTAGAGTCTTTAGCTTCTTGGTAGTTAGTTACCAGTACCGAGCACTAGACGGGTCAGGTAGCCCCAAATAGTATCGCATGCTCTAGACCTAAGTCGAAACCCCTCTGAATCGGGTCTCTTACATGCTCGAGTAGTCTTTTCCGTGGGATGATGAAGGATTTTAAGCACCCTAAACATCAACTTATGGGATGCCTACCCCCAATGGTTCTAACCTAAACTATAAGTTCTTTTGTGGCCCCTGTGAGGAAATTTAATTGGTTCAAGTTATGGTTGCTTTTAGGAGTTTTTCTTTACTTAGGGTGTGATAATGTAAGCAAAAATAAGCTAAGTACAAAAGGCTCCAGAAACTGGATGCCTTCTTATACAAATCTTATAGAAACTTAGTGTGTGATGTGTGATGTGTGTACAAGTGGTAAAATGTACATACAAAGTGTGATCATATGTGGATATGCGGTGATCCTTTACAATACCTTCTAATTACACTATGTTTTGATTTTTCCTTGCATGAAAAAGAAATAATGTGTGGATAATGGGCCACTTACTATTTTTCCTATTACACTTTGTGTGCCTAAAGGGAGATGGAAACTCAAGTGCTTTGAGAAAGATTTAATATGCAAGCCCAGATTCGCCTAGAAGACGCAAGGGAAGTTGAGATTACTTACTTTCTATAGTAACACTTGGTCCTAGTCCCAAAATCTAATGAAATAAAAACGCTTTGGTTAGTAACAAGAATTGTCAATAATGAGCCACTTACTCCTTACTAATTAAGCTATGTGAGTTGTGAAAGATAGCAAATTAAGTTGAAAAATATGTGTGGAATGTGGCCACGTACTTTACCCCTATTTAAGATATGTGAAAATTTCAAAAACAAAATTACTCTACTAATAGTTATTAGTAAAGAAATCAAGCAATTTGAATTAACTAGAAAAAAAATTTGTAGAGGTGAAGGCAAGTCACTAAATGCTGCCAATCACCCAGGAAAGGAAAATTATAATGTTTTTTTATGTTCTCTGTAAACCACGTGGGCTTTCTTGTGCATAGACGTGCATGTGTGTCTGTTTGAACAAAATTCTCGCAAACGAGAAGAAAGATTGAACAGTCAAGATTTTCAGTCGAGAACAGGTCCATAAGGTCCTACAAAAATTCCAGAGAAATGTTGAGTGCACCAAACAGTGATAATGCAGAGAGGAGGTCCTAAAAAAATAATCGTTAGAGTAAAAAAACACTAGTCAAGTTGCCAAATTTGTGGTGATGTTTTTGTAGCAATGGGGTACCAAAAGTCTTAGTAGTTGGTTGTTCCCTACAAATAAATCATAGATAGAATTGCTCATTTTTAGTGGAAAAACACGAGAAAACAAAGAACAGCAAATGGTGAAAACAATGCATACATAACAGTAACTAAAAAACAAAACACAAAAATGATGTTTGATGAAACAAACAAGTCAACAAAATAATGGAAAATGGATCCCTTTATTGACTGTTGAAAATAGAATATGAATACAATAGATGAATACTAAACACTTGGAGATAATTCTTTGAGAAATGGTGCTCAAAAATCCTCAATAAGGAAGTTCCTTTCTTCACTCCCTTTGCAAGCTTCTCCTCTCCCTCAAAGAAGTATCAAGGCTCTCTCAATGGTGAAATCATCTCCACACTAGTTGTTGGATTAAGAAACAAATTGGCTAACACAACAATGTTCTATTTCTTCTTCAACAATGGAATGCAAGATTTCTTGAGAAAAAATTTTCCATCATAACATTGCCTTGTCTTTGGTCCTCCAATGGGTTGTTTATATATAATTTTGAATCACTCTTCCCTCTCTTGGTCCATGAGAAAATGACCCATGAGTAGGATAAGAGGATCTCTTGGGGGCTGCATATCTTTGGGGAAACTCGAATTTGGTTGTCCTTGACTGGAATATGTTAGGGAACCTCACCTTCCATGTGTGAAGTGGTCCTGAATCGTTGAGTCGTGCTTTTATTCGACTGCACATATATCAAAGGAAAAGTCATGTGCTTGTCAATTTTGGCCTATAGATAGGCCGCGCAGTTCAATTCGATACACGAGACCTTTGAAGAATTTAAATTTTTTGAATTTTCATGATGTCTTCAGCTGGAAAATCTTCACCTGTACATTCTGCTGGATGACTTTGGGTGCCATATGGATTGCACAAATGTGTGTATGATTTTCTTGTGTTAATAAAATCGAATCTTTTATTTCATTCATGACTAATGGGAAAACTAATGTTGTAAAGAAAAGATTGGTACAATTGTTGAGAGGGTATAACCAGAAGTATCCAAATTCATGGATTAAACAACTAGTTTATATTCAATGCTCTTATAATGAGTTCATTATTCCACATAAAAATTTCATGTTGAAGCTTGTTTTGATTATTTTCCATCATCACCTTTTGATGTTGCTTATGACCAATGGAAATAGAATAGGAAATTCACAAAGCATATAGAGAAAACAAATTCATTTATAAGATGAAACAAATCCATCTTAAAATGTAGAGTCAATAAAGAAGAGATGGGATAAGTATAAACTTATACATGGCTAGAATACCTCAATGTCTAGTGATTGCAAGAGGTTGGTAATACAGTGAAACCATTGATTTAAGGGCCATTTGATATAATAGAGGAAGCAAATTATGGGCATTTACACTGAACCTACTTCCATATATGAGAATGCATTCCAATGTAACGTGGAGAAGTTGTGAACAACTCAATAATCACTATAGGAAAATAGAATCAAAGGATAACGACCAAAAAAGACAATTCTATGAGAGGGGCAATGAAAAAATGGTTACATCATCTTCTTCCTCACTGAAGATTTGAGGAACAGATGCCTCCCCATTTTAGAGGCATGAACAACAATGGATCATAGAACAAAAAATGGAATGGATTGCAAATGCTTTTTTATATTCTTCAAATCCTAACAACAAGGCCAAAAGGAAAAGCTCATGTAGATAAATGAGTTCCAAGATAGGGTCAAGAATATCCATTTCAAAGGGGTGTTATTTTCTCACAGGCTCTCGTGAGTAGAGCGAAAAGGGTGCAACCTAAACCCCCCTTGTCATTATATCTCTAGAAATAAATGGTAGGCAATTTTTCTTTAAAGAAATTTGAAATTTTCAAAACTTGACCTCACCCACCTTTTAATCACATCTCAATATGTTATGAAACCAGCTCAAGGAAAGATAGAAAAGATAGATCAATGCCTTAGAATTCAGCCTCTTCGAGGGGGGAAACCTCCTTTACATTACATAAATGAACAATTCTTAGATGATTCAAATGACAAAACCTCCTTTCTATATATAGGAGTCTAAGGAGTCACAATATAACCCAGCCAACCTAACAATAATAATATAAAGCCACAAAAATAACAATAGAGGGATTCTATGGGGCACAGTAATAACAATATGGGGATAATAGGGACACAACAATATTAATAAGGGGTGCAACTACAGTATTAATGGGGTAATCACTAGTATTATAGGGACCCAACATGCCCCTCTCCTTCAAAAAAGTGTTGTCCTCAACGCTTGAGTAGTTCTGGATGCTTTTGTATAAAATTCTCATCCTCCCATGCGGAATCTTCAACGGATAAGTTCTTCCACTTGATAAGATACTCCGAAATTGATCAATTTTGTAGCTGTCGAGTTCTTGTTTCTGTGACTGCTTCCGGTTCCAATATAATTTTTCCTTCCTCGTCAAGTTCTGGCAATATTGTTTGAATTGGGAGCTTGTCGCCTATAACCTTCTTTAAACATGAAACATGGAAAACTGGGTGCAATCGAGAAGCTGCAGGAAGCTCCCATTTGTATGCCATAGTACCAATCTTTTGCAACACCTTGTACGGACCATAATACTTTGGTGATAATTTATTATCCTTCTTAGCTTGCTTTAGGGTCATTTTCTTTTATGGTTTTAGCCGTAGGAATACCCAATCACCTACATCAAAACTTCTTTCGCTGCGATGTTGATCTGCCTGTTGTTTCATTCTATTCTGTGCCAACACGAGGTTATCCTTTAAGAGTTGGAGGACTTGTTGTTGATGTTCGATGTGATGTTCCACTGCTTGATCCTTAGAATTTTCTCTTAAATATGATGTGATGGATGGTGGCTGATATCCATAAAGTGCCATAAATGGGGTCATTTTTGTTGATGTATGGAAGGAAGTGTTATACCACCATTCAGCTAGAGGCAACCATTTGACCCATTGTGTCTGTTTATCAAATACAAAGCAACGAAGATATCCTTCCGAACATTTGTTTACTATCTCAGTTTTCCCATCAGATTGAGGATGATAAGATGAGCTATGAGCTAACTGAGTACCAAGACAAGAAAATAATTATGTCCAAAAATTTCCAGTGAAAATGGGATCTCTGTCACTTACAATAATCTTTGGGTTTCCATGTAGCTTTTGAATTGTTTCCATAAATGCAATAGATACTGTAATGGCTTTAAATGGATGTGATAATGCACAAAAGTGTGCATACTTAGTAAGTCTATCAACTACCACCATGATGACACTCTTTCCCTCAGACTTGGGTAAACCTGTGATAAAATCCATTGAAACCTCCTCCCAACGTTGGCTTGGAATGGATAAAGGTTGTAATAGACCCGGGGTCTTAATTGTTTCAAATTTATTTTGTTGGCAAACCAAACATTCCACCACAAACTTTTGAATATCCGATTTAAGGCCATCCAGAAAAAATTCCTTCTTCACCTTGTGGTAAGTTTTTAAAAATCCTGAGTGCCCTCCTAAGGGAGAAGTGTGCAATTCCATAAGAATCTTTTGTTTTAGTTGGGAATTCTTACAAAGGTATAAGCGATCTTTGTACCATAAAGAATCATTTTGCCATCTAAATGTATCAGACGTACTGGAATCTTGTTGTAACTTTTGAATAAGTGCCCACACTTCTTCGTCATTCTTCCATTCCTCCCTTGCTTCATTTATCCAATCTGGTTGGATAATAGAAATGGCGCACAACAATGCTTCCATGTCCTCATCCTTTCTTGAGAGTGCATCTGCCACCACATTTTGCTTCCCTTTTTTGTAGATGATTTCAAATTCATAACCCAACATATTTGTGACCCACTTTTGTTGCTCTTCAGAGGATAATCTTTGTTCTAAAAAGTATTTAAGGCTATCATGATCTGTTTTTACCTTGAAGTGTCTTCCCATTAGGTAGGGTCGCCATTTCTTACGTGCATGGAGTATTGCTAACATTTCCTTCTCATAAATAGCTTTGTGTAAAAACTTTCCCTTGATTGGACGACTTTCAAAAGCAATGGGTCTTTCATCTTGCATTAAAACAGCACCAATTCCATTTCTTGAAGCATCACATTCCACAATAAAGGTTTTTGTGAAGTCTGGTGTAGCTAAGACCGGTGCTTGGCACATTGCCTCTTTAAGATGTTCGAAGGCCTTTGTTGCTTCTGGAGTCGATGAAAATGCATCTTTCTTCAATAATGTTGGTAGAGGTGCTGCTATTCTCTCATAATTCTTAACAAACTTGCGATAATATCCTGTCAACCCAAGAAATCCTCGCAGATGCTTTGTGGGGATTTTCCATTCCTTAATGGCTTTAATTTTGCTAGGGTCTACCTTAACTCCTTCATGAGATACAATATGACCCAGATATTCCACCTCTTGTACTCCAAAGAAACATTTGGATCTTTTTGCATATAATTGTTTCTCTTCCAATAGTTGTAGCACCATGTCAACATGTTCAACATGATCCTTCCAAGACTTACTGTAGATTAGTATATCATCAAAAAACACTAACACAAATTTTCTAAGGAATGGTTTGAAAATGGAATTCATCAAACCTTGAAATGTTGAAGGTGCATTGGTAAGGCCAAAAGGCATAACCAAAAATTCATAATGACCCTCATGAGTTCTAAATGTTGTTTTTGGAATGTCTTCAGTCTTAATTTTGATTTGATGATATCCTAAACGAAGATCCAACTTGGTGAAGTAAATTGATCCATGCAATTCATCCAGTAATTCATCAATGACAGGAATGGGAAACTTATCTTTAATAGTGAGCTTGTTGAGTTCCCTATAATCCGGACACATGCGCCATGATCCATCCTTCTTGTGCACTAATACTACTGGAGCAGAGAAAGAACTTTGACTTGGTTGAATTATACCAGCCTCTAGCATTTCTGCAACCATACGTTCAATTTCACTCTTTTGGGCATAGGGATATTTGTACGGCCTGATGTTTGGAGGAATACTTCCTGGAATTAGATGAATAGCATGGTCATGATCACGAATAGGTGGGAGACCTTTGGGAGTCTCAAATACCTTGGAATGATTTTTCAATACTTTTTGGAGATCTGGAGAAATAGATGATTCCAATGTGGAAACATCTAGCGAACATAATTGTGCAATTACACCCCTTTGTTCCTTTTTTAGAAGCTTTGTCATACCGTTAGAGCTAATTATCTTTCCTGGTTTCCCTGCAATACCCCTTAATTCAACTTCCTTTCCTTCCACAGAAAATTTCATGAAAAGTTCTTGAAAATTAAAAGCTATTGTACCCAAGGATTGTAGCCATTGCACTCCTAGTACAACATCAGCACCTCCCATTGGAATGGAAAGCATTGGGCTAGTCAATACATATTCTCCCATCAATAGCTTGATATTATGGCACTTTCCAGAGAAATTTATTGTTCCTCCATTTACAATCATCACTTGACACTCTGGTGCTAGATATAAGAAGCAATTCAAATCTTTTACTACCTTACAATCAATAAAATTGTGTGTACTTCCTGAATCAATCAACACTATTACCTTTTTCTTCTTGATTTGTCCTTCTATCTTGATGGTTTGAGGAGTGGTAATTCCAGCCAATGCATTACAAGATATGGTTGGATTCATTTCTTCTTTATCTAGGCTTTGTTCTTGAAGTATATCCTCTTCCTTTAACCTTTCTTGCTCCTTTTCTTCTTTCTCTTCGCAATCTATGTAGAATAATTTCTTCTCAGCACACTTATGACCTTTAGTGTATTTTCTATCACAACTGTAACAAAGCCCTTTTGCTCTTTTTTCTTCCAATTGTTGTGGTGTCAACCTTATAGGTTTTGGAAGACTAGGGGCAACAACACTTCCATCTTTATAGTTGTGAGTGGTATGCTTCCTGGTTGCCATAATTTTGCTTTCCATTTTTCTTGCTAACCTGAATGCCTTCTCTAATGAATCAGGTTCCCAAAGGCAAACATCATGTTGGATATTATCCTTTAAATACTCTATGAACACATCAATCCTATGCTCCTCTGGAATATTTTTTGCCCTTATGTTCAATTTTTGGAACTCCTCAATGTACTCCATTATTGAATCCTTTTGTTTGAGACTTATCAATTGGCTAAAAAAAGTATTTCTTTTTGTATCCTCATGATGTGCTGTCAATTCTTCCGTAAAAATTGCCCAAGTGATAATTTGTTTACAAGAGAAAAGTCATTGATACCACACAAAATGATTTGGTTCCAAATATAAAGTTGCAATACGTACCTTTTGTGTGTTTTGCACATTATTGAGATCGAAAAATTGCTCCATCTGTAATATCCATGTTGCGGGATCCTTTCCATCAAACTTCCTCATATCGATTTTTGGAATATGGTGGGTCTTAAATCCCACATTAGAGTCTATAAGATCATGATTAACATTTCTTTTGTTCGCATCATGAGTTTCCTTTACAACCTTTTCACCATTAGTAAGTATTTCTTGTAGAAAATTTGTCAAATCTGTCTTCAAATCTGCCATGTCTGTCTTCAAATTTGTCTTCAAATCTACCATGTCTCTCTTCAAATCTGTCTTCAAATCTATCTTCAAATCATCCATCTTAGCTTCCATGCCATTTATCTTAGATTCCACACCATTTATCTTAACTTATGTTAGCTTTTGTGAGCGTGACATTTGTTGCATTTGTTCTTGTAATTTTGATATATCATGTAGCATTTCTTCCTCTTCTTCATGAGTCATGCTAGGGCTTTCAAGTTGCTTACTAGGTGTTTTCATTTTCTTTCCTCGGGGCATCCGTTACCGATAATAATGCTCTACTATTCCCTTTGAATTCCTTCAAAATAAATTTTCAAGCCAATCTTAAGCAAAAATTTAAAAGAATCTACACACTTTTTTTTCACTTTGTAGGAGCTCGATATTGCCTCTGATGTATCTCTATAATTTTGGATCATCCAATTCTGAAATTGCGACCTGTAGTAGCCCTCTGTGTCCTCTTTCCAATGCCACCAGTCTGATCCCAATTGGATTCTCCACGGAAGAGTTATGTCAAATCTCCCACAGTGACCTAATTATAGACTAGTTCAGTAGAGCGAACTTGTACGACGTGCCATGTGTCCCTCTTTCGACCTTTGGCTCTGAAAAAGATATAAAAGAAACTAAAGTCCGTCCTCTTTCTGTACCTTCTTACGAAATTTCAATCCGATGCTCAGAGAGAAAGTTATGATGATTTTTCCCAGGTCACCTGTTTGGAATGAAATTCAGGAGTCTGCAAAAAGACCAACTTCCTCAGCTCATATCTCTGCAAATATAGCGCGAAAAGATCTGAAATTCGAACCCGAGATTCAGTGCGATTTCTTCTCAAATGGGTTTTTTTTTAGCTTCTGAAACATCACAGGAAAAAAGTTATAGTGAAAATGCCACGATGACCTGTTTGGAGCAGCGAAACCCTAGAATCCAAAGCTCTGATACCAAATGTTATGAAACCAGCTCAAGAAAAGATAGAAAAGATAGATCAACGCCTTAGAATTCAGCCTCTTCGAGTGGGCAACCTCCTTTACATTACATAAATGAACAATTCTTAGATGATTCAAATGACAAAACCTCATTTCTATATATAGGAGTCTAAGGAGTCACAATATAACCCAGCCGACCTAACAATAATAATATAAAGCCACAAAAAGAACAATAGAGGGATTCTATGGGGCACAGTAATAACAATATGGTGATAATAGGGGCACAACAATATTAATAAGGGGTGCAACTACAACATTAATGGAGTAATCATTAGTATTATAGGGGCCCAACACAATCAACAATACACAATCCATACCAAGGTCAAAACAAGGAATCTTCCTCAACTCAAAAAATCACAAAATAGAACCCACAAAATAAAGTTACCAACTTAATGAAAACTTTTCCAAGTTCTCATTTTTTTGGAGGTCGAATTAAATCATGATTTTCATATTGATTTTGAAAGTGGTGATACAACACACTCTTTTTTCATTTCAAGGTTAAAATTCCAACATTATTCAACCACGACATTGTTGGTTCCTAAGTTGTTCTTACAACTAGGAACGACTTGGAAGGACATTCAATGAGGACTAGGTCCTCCCGCTTTAGGTGTATAGGGTTGGTCTCCTTTTAACCACATGGAGTATTCCTTGGTAATAACTTGTGAAATCTATTCAATATTTAAATATAAATGACCAGATTGTTAAGATTATTAAAAAACCATAAAATGGTAAGGTTTATGGTAGAAGGAATTTATAACATAAACGTATATTCGCCAACTTATGTAAATCTAATTATGAAATAAGAAATAAACATTTCAAAAAATAAAGACAAAACTAGAAAATAACAAAAAATGAAGAAAACAAAATGAAAAATTAAAGGTGCATCTAAATTTCTCAATAGATAGTCTATCACAATACCAAGTATGAAAGTGCAATATCAAGTACTACCGATTTTCGTTACTTAATCAAAAGATAGAGAATAGATAATCTATCACAATACCAAGTATGAAAGTGCAATATCAAGCACTACCAATTTTCGTTACTTAATCAGAAGATAGAGAATAAAACTCATCATAAATCAATAATATGAATATTGATAAATGTAAATTTCAGACAATATTATGACAAATCAAGATTGGTCTAATCAAGTAATGGTTTTCCAACCAGTATCAAAATCTCAAACACATTATTATTTGAAATAGAACTACATAAAACAAAATCAAAATCAAAGATACAACTAATATAGATTATTTTCATAAAAGATCACATTAAAACTTCAAAATCATGAACTTGAAACATAAATAATAATATTTTAGGAAAATGTTTTAACTATTTTATTTCGATGATATCGATATCAGAAACCAACAAAGTCAAAGTATTAATAAATATATCTTTGTAATAAATCAATTTTACTATAATGTCATATTTTGATTCGGCATGTATCCACAGAACATAAGAAATAAGAGAAACGTTAAATCTCAAATTTCATAAGTCAGAAAACCAAAATGATCGAGTTGTGCAGCAAGTATATGTAGATTCTTATAATTCAAAAAAAAAAAATTTCCTAAAGCCAACCCCCTCAAAATGGGAAACGGGGCCCCTATATACCAACTAACATAATTGTATCGTTCAATTGTCTTTTAATAACATGCAAGTTAATCAAACCAAATAAATTAAAAAGGTTGTTGGATAATATTTTTCTTCTTCCTGGGATTTTTCATGTTCTTCAAAGCTCTTTTCGGAGCGATAACCAGAATCTGAATCTTTGGGATAAGGACACTCTTCCGCACTATTTTTTGTGGCTTTCCTCTTGAGATGATTATCCTGAAGGCTAACAGCTACATTATTTGTTTTTGTCTAAGAGGATGAGGCAAGTCTTGTTTATTTTTCCCTTGATTAGCAAAGCTGGGTTGAACCATGATTATTTCCAATATCTGCATGGCAGCTAGATTTTCATCATTCACAGCAACACATTCAACATTAGCTAACTTTTCAATATCAGGCTTTGAAATATGAGTATATGTAGGCAGGCCAGTTGATTTTCTTGCATCTAAAATCATATGAATAGGATAAAAATGAAAGCGTATGTCCTTTTCCAATCTAAATGCTAATAATTCCTTTACAATGATCCCTAATGCATTTTTGTGTTTAATTATCAGGTGGCTGATAGCAAAAGGTGTTACAATTAATTCATTTTTATTTGTAGACAAAATGGAAATCATTCAAATGTATCCTTTGTCTAGCCAATTCCAGCAAAACAATTGATCATGAACAAATTTGGCTAGCCTATAAGATTCACCCTTGAAGCCATAATCACAGATGACAGTAAAATTGGGCATTCAAAACCACTGTCCAACACTAGTTTCTTTCTTGTGTTATGAACAAATTTGGCTAGCCTATAAGATTCACCCTTGAAGCCATAATCACAGATGACAGTAAAATTGGGCATTCAAAACCACTCTCCAACACTAGTTTCTTGTGTTATGTAAAGAATCCTTATAGATTTTGTGGATATCATGTAAAGAACCTTTTATAGTAGTTTAATTTGCAAATAGAAATAAAAACAATTTATAAACTTTACATAATTTTGATTCTATTTTCTTGAACTATCCTTGTAATCCTTAGTCAATTTGGTGAAAGAGAAAAAAATAGTCAATTTGGTGAAAGAGAAAAAATATCGATAATTGAACAAAACCAAGTGGACCAAGTAAGTGCAATGCCTAAAGATGAAGAACTGAGATGTTGCATTTAAGTCCACAAAAATATTTCAGGCCAAATAAGTTAGAAAAATTATGGAAATTTCATTTGGATATGCATGAACATAAACATTGACTGTTTAAACTTAAGTTCATCAGTTCACCCTTGAGTGACAACTAAGAGTGAGGCCTAGGTCTAATAGAGGGCTTTTAATGAGTTGGTCAGAATAGGAAAAAAGAAGGTTGTAAATCTGTGGGAGTTTTTGCTAAAGTTTGCAAGAAGCTAAGCTTTCCTTTGCCAGTCCAAATTTCAAATTGTTCAGTTAGGTCTCTGTTAGAAAAAACTTTGCCCATAGCAAGTAGATTAAGAATTCTAGCTAAAGAATTTATGGATGCCTCAAGAAATACTTGATGGCTCTCAGGGTAGAGAATTCTTCCAGTATTGTTGTAAAATTCTTACGAGTAACATGATAAAGTCAGGGCCATAAAGCACTACAAGTAAGGCAGTTTGCAAGACTCCAGTTCGAATTAAACATTGGTTTGCATCATGTTTGTTTCCTTTCTCTCATTCCTTTCTTATGGTATATACTATAAATATCAATGTTAATCACCTGTGTATTTCTGATGTGAGAACACAGATCGAGGAAATTATCGTCAATTGTGTTTCTAGCCATTTGGTATCTAATGTTCTACTTTATTGACTATGGCTATGACAAACTCCTAGAACTAAGATGTGGGTACTTACATGAAATCTTAATTGCTCAGCTACTTGGACAAGAGGCTTCGCACGAAGCCTGAGACCAGAGTTGGTTTTGCTTCAAGAGAAAATGTGTGGCAATTTAGTTATCAAAAGCATTCAACCTACGCAGCGATAACATTTAATTCGAAGAGTACATCGTTTAATTAGATTTCAATGCGAGTCCATCAGGTAAATGCACGAGTGGCTAGAACGGCGATAATGATACATTTTTGGTGAGTTAATTAAAATAATGTATGGTCGCATGCGTGAGATCAGCCTCGGGACGATTCTCACAATTCGGTCATCCTTATCGTCACCATTCAATCAAATTTCGGGTGGAAAAGACCTTGCTATCATCAGGCAAGTTTGCACCCAAAAATGTTAAGGGTCGTCGGATTGAAGGTATAATAATCGTTCAATCGTTTCAGGCACAGAGGTCCCATCTAAACTACGAGCTAATTCCCTGCTGAATCTCATATGCAAACCTTGTGATATGTTGATCATTTTCCAGCGAAGGGGCTATGGCTAATAAAGGATGCGCAATTTCTCCTGAAAATGCTAATATTTTAAAACATTCTAATAATGGAAAATACACTTTATTGACCGAATAAATTGATTTTGTTAATTTCTTCAGTTTAACAAATATAGGCTATAGAATGAGACTCTAAGCAGGCAGGGATACGGCAAACAATGTGATGAGGAAAAGTCGGGCTAAAACAGGGACCAAAAACCAAATATCATGAAATGTCAAAGTGGTGATGTAACATGATCTATTTTTTGTTATGGTTAAATATCAAACTTTTTCAATCATGACATTAAAGACCAAATATCATAACTTCAAAAGACATGAAAAAACACATTGAAATGTGAAAAGTGCATTTTTTAAAGTTAAAATTCAAACATTTTTCAACGCCAAATATCATGAATACAAAAACTCTAAATATCAACACCTAAATTTTGTCTTTCTTTTTTCATTTTTTTAAATGTTTGTTTTTATGTGCTTTTCTAATTTGTCTAACTTTTATTTTATTTTGAAGATTAAAATTACCAATTAATTGACATTTTACAGACTTGACTATCGGTATCAAAAAAATTTAAAATATAAATTAACTAATTTTTTAACGGGGAATTAATTTTAAAAACAAAAATCATCAAAACCAAAAAATGCTAATTTAAAAAATACAAAAAAGCTAATTTAAAAAATAATAATAATAATAATAAAATAAATTTAATATATATATATATATATATAAACCAAAAAAAATCAAAAAATTCAAAATAACTATAAAAATTCAAAAAAAAACAAATGAAAACTTCAAATTAAAAACTAAAAACTAGTAAAACAGTTGGAAAATAAAACAAATATGTGTAACAAAATTAAAACAATTTTTAAAAATTATCAATATATTTTGAAAGAAAAATAAAAATTAAATTAAATTAAACAAAATTTAAAATTTTAGAAAATTATTTATATGGTATTTTTTATGATTTTGCCTACATAAAAGATGATTTTATAAGCCATAATTAAAAAAACATTGCAATTTTAGTGTCTCATTGAAAAATGTCATGTTTTCTTCAAATAAGATTTTAAAAGAGCTATACTTTTAACCTTTAAAATGTGTGTGTTTTATAGAATGACTTAGATTCAAGTGCTGATCTTTAAGTGTGTTTTTTCTAATCATGATATTTGATATATGAAAATTTTTTGAAATATTAAGGTTTTTTTTGCTCACTATATTGGGTTTTAATTCCATGGTTGAAAAATGTCGAAAATTTAAGATTTTTCGGTCATGTTATTTGATAATTAATGTCATGGTTGAAAATTGTTGGAATTTTAAATTTTTTCATGATCATGATTTTGGTTTTTAATGTCATGGCTGAAAAATGTTGCAATTTTAACCCTAAAAAAAGCGATGCAGCTTCACCACTTTTTGATTTTGAAGTATTTTTTAATGTTTGCACAAAAAATAAGGTGTTTTTGGGCCAATGTTCTCATTTTGAATTTAAAGGTCTCGTTAAGGTTGTATTGGTAACTTTGTTATTACTGACCACATGGCAAATGAGACACTTTCCATAATAGTGTCCCATCTATTAGACTATATTTAATTGGTGCCTCTAACTCACAATGACACTGGGAGGCATGTAATGAAAACTAAAATTACATAATGAACCTTATGGGTGTGTAATTAAAGGTTGATGAAGACATGCAATTTCCATCCACTGTGTGTTGCCAAGGAAAAGAGAGTGTAAATGGTGGCCCATTTTGTTGTGGGGCCAAAAGTTATTAATGTCTTCCTCCTATGCAAATCATTTTTCCGTGAGCCTCGCTTTGTGCTTGTCAAGTGAACCTTCTGATTTGTACTTGTTTTTAGAGACCCTTTTTCAATGAAATTGGTTGGTTTTGAATGGAGGGTACACCAACTTCCATATACCATTCTTGATGAAAGAATAATATTCTTAAATTACATATTTTGACTCTTCATGAGGAGTATCTTCTCCAAAGGAAGTTGGTTCAAAATTAGTAGATAAATTCAATTCACAGTGATAGATAAAACATCCATATGATCAACATCACCTAAACTAGAATTATATATTCCACCTCCATTTTGTCTTGTGTAATCCCTAGTTCCTATGTTTTTGATTTCGTTAGGATGAATATTTTCCATGTTGATGAGCCACTTTGGTCGACATTTCTAAGATGGCACAAGTTGCTCCATTGATTAAGATGGTGTTGCATCTAGAGTCAACATTTCAATCCTCTCAATTACATCATTCAAAGGATCTCTTTGATCCAATGAAGTGGTGGAGACTTCACAAGGGGGAGATGATGCTTCAAAAGGTGATTCTAGAGATCCCTCGTTCAAGATGTGGAATCTCATCATTAAATTTGTGATATTTATTTACATGAGTGAATTTATCTAAACGATCACATTGTTTCTCAACAATTGTCATTATTTGAAGGTTCAAGAATAATTACATCTTTGGAAAGAATAATTTGTGTTTACCTCATTATAAAAAAAGATATGCCTTGGTGGTATCTAAATACTGCAAGAAGGTACCTTTCTGACTCTTTGCATCAAGCTTGGTTCTAATGCTCCTTGCGAATCAGGCATAGTAGGTGGAACCAAAGACCTTAGATGTCTCACTAAATAAATGCAGCCATACCTCTTTTCATTAGGAGAATTATTTTTTAAAGCATGAGATTCACACATGTTCTCACCTGTACTACACATAAAATTGCACCATCCCAAAATATCAACTTTACATTTTTTAAAAACATCATGGAATGGACCATATTTAAGATGGTCATATTCATTATTTAACTAGATTTTGTTATATTTTGCATGGAACAACGGTTTAATGTTGAATACCATGTTGGTGAAGATAGTTTACAAATTCATTAGATATATATTCTCCTCCATTATCAATATAAGAGAGACAATATGTGATTGTGATTTATTTTGAATCCATGTATAAAAAAGTTTTAAAAGTTCAAAAGCTTGAGATTTATCTTTTACCCAGTACTAGTCATCAACAAAAGTCATCATATATTTATTTCCATTAGCAAATGGAATAGGTATAAAGCCACACAAATTAGAATGTATCACTCCACATTTTTTATATTCTCTGGAAGTGGAATTATATAAATATTTCTTGTTATGTTTTCCAAGGGTACATGCATCACATTGCTTAAGTTTCCTAGGAATAATTAGCAAACCAAAAACTTCTTTCTTAATAAACAAAAGTTATCATAATAAGTTATCATAATTAACATGTCCAAAGCTAGCATTCCATAGAAGACTATATTGAAATTTACCTTAATTGTAATGAGAGGGGTATGTATATATCTATGCATGAGCAGATGTCCCTTTCAGCTTCAATAATTTTTCATCCTCTGCTCCAATAATGACAACTATGTTATCAGAAGACTTCCTTATTTCTGCTTTTCCATCAAATATAGAAATGGAGTGGCCTTGTTGTTGAATCTGCACAAGATACACCACATTCCTTTGTAGTGTGGGAATATAGAGTACATCATGCAAAAGTGTTAGAGACAACCATGGTGAAGACAAGAATCTAAATGATCGGCATTGGATGCATTACTATTCACAATTATATACATTTTATAATACACTGGAGTGACCTTTCGTTTCATATTCCAAGTGGTCTCTTGGACTCCCTTTGACTGTTTATCTTCCACACCATAAACCTTAGAGGATTAGGTGTCCAACATTCTCCCACTTAATCCAAAGGGGTATGTATGATTCCAATAAGAGAGTTGTAATACAAAATGTACAAAAATTCATGGCAACACTAGGTTGAATGTGCTCCCTTCAACCTGGAAAAAGGAGACCTTCAACCTAGAAAAGGGAGGTCTACAACCTGATGTGGTTTAACGATGACCACCAACTCTGGAATGCTTAACGCAATTCCTGGAACTCTACCAAAACTGGCAAGAAGCTGAAGTCTTCTGTTGGATGAAGTGTCCCTAATTCTTTGAAAATGGAGGTCTAACCCTCCATAGATGGTTTAAGGCTAACCACCAACCAATGGCATTTGCAGGGGAAACTTTGTCTCTCTCTACAACTCTGAATCTAGTATGGCACGTTGTGGCTCAGGTTCGCTTGATATGGCTTTGAAGCTTGTATATGACCATCACTTCCCCCCTTGTCAAATACAAGGTGAGAAGATGGAGAAAACTCAATTGCAAGACCTTTTAATAGTCTAGAAGAGATTTTTTACATGTGACTGAAATATCTTCTTGGTTGTTGAAGCCCATTGCCAAGAAGCGATCCATCCAAGTTGAATCTTTGTTCTTGCATGAGACTTGTTTTTGAAGCATTTGTGTGAAGAATGAGTACGTTGACTACAATGCTTTCACGGATGAAGATCAAAACAGTGATCTTTCATATGGCCAACTCGGTCAAAGTGTTGGCATTTAACATATTTTGGTTGTGAATGTAGAGGAGAAGAATCTGGAACAAGTGAAGGTGAACCACCATGAAGAAACCCGGGCTTGGAATAGTCTAGAATATGAAAGGACACCTCCTTGTCATATCCAAGACCATTTTTGTTCTTATTGTGGACAAGATCTTCCAAGGTCTGATGATGGGCTTCGGAAGTGCAAACTGAACTATTGCATCTGTCATGCAAATCTTCTCCTTCATTGGGCACTAAATCTGAATGAACTTCAACTTTATATTCTTGTTGTTGATGGGAGTCTGTCTCAATTTTCTAGTCATAAACAGGTTTAGAATGACAACTCTTATGTTTTAATTCTTCTTATTGAAGATGAGATTCTAGTTGCAAAAAATCAATCTTTTCATGTGCATTCTACAGATAGTTTTTGATATCGGAAAGATTGTCCTTGTTGATGTTTACCATCCCATGATAGTGGATTGTATCAAAGTATTTAATAAATCTAATACATCATAAATTAGAGCCATTTTCGGGACTTTAGCGCAAACTCAATGTTCCAATCAACCAGCAGCAATCATGAGAACAAGTTAATATAGTGTTTGAATGTTGCACTCAATGTAAGGTATATGAATGACCACAACTCATCAACAACCATAAATGCAACGACCCTTCAATGCAATTGTTGTCACTCACTTCCTTTTTCAGTCAATAGTGGGTTCAGAAGCCAAATACCAGTGATGTTTGATACCAAATTCTGAGCCACATAAGCTATCAGAGCTTGAGGGTACCCTCTCCATTGCATAGTGCTCGGAATAAGATTTTCGGTGGTATATATAAGTCCAAAAAGGGGTTCCTGGATCAAAAGTTAGACCCTATTGAAGAATTCCTTTGAAAAAAAATCAACAAACCAAGAAAATGAATAAGTGTGGAGGTAAATTGCAATTGCAAATCAGGCTTGCTGGTGAGTAAGGAGCAACTGCAGAATGAAAAATAACGATCCGTCGATCGTCGATATTGCATATCGGCAGTCGGCGAGTCTGAGCACAACATATATCGCATATTAGCAATTGGCAAGATCCTTGGAGCACAGAACTACAGTTCTCGGCAGTTCTTAGTGCCGAAGGCCAATATCACAATCCCACAATATCAGCGATTGACAGATCAGTGGAGTTCTAAAACTTAAAAGACTTGTAAACCGTCGATCTTTCTATGCAGTGGTACATCATCGGGGAGGCAAAAAAATCATTTGCAAATGAAATGTCTCTAAAAACAGGGTCAGGCTGGACTTTTTCTCTCTCCTCCAGGGGGGCACATGGTAGCCCCTGATTGATCCTCAGAATAGACATGGCAGCTGACATCATCAGTGATGTGGCCATACGGCGGACACATGTCACCCAATTTCAGCGTTTTCAGGGGTTAGATGGGGCCATTTTTGGGTTCCACGTGTCATTGCTCATAGGGTGACACATGGGAGTGATGACATCACCCCATAGATTGACGATAGCAGCAGTTAATGGAAAAAGTTAAAGACGATGGAGCCTGCAATTGTGATATGCGGGACTCCTCCCTAGCTGTGATTGTGATAAGGAAGAAGCCCCCAAATGCAATAAATTATTACGGAAAGGTCTATAAAGATCTCACGTTCAGACTGTCGGCCCCCTCCAATGAAAAATGTAAAGAGTCCCCCCCTCTCTGCGGTTGCGATTGCGATATATTTTGTAGGCCCAATGTTGCAGATCGAAGATCGCAAGGATAAAGGAAAGTTCCACATGAAAAATACAATAACACGTCGAAGTGTGGGATTTCATAATAACAAAGGAAAAAAGCCCCCGAACAGGAGCCTAAAGGCCTTAGCGCTCGAGGGCTAAGTCCTTGGTCATAGCCCACGGTCATATGATAAGAAAAGAACAAAGGCACTGTAATAAAGGGGCTAAAGGGGAAATTAAAAGTGCCCTCCTATTCATTTGTTTTAAACATTAAAGACCCATGGTCGTGGTACTCTAATAGTGTACTACAACAGTTTTAAAGGACGTATGGGTCGGAAGCTCTAGTATTGAATGAAGTAGGGGGGCAGTGCATAAATGACAGTATGGGAGGCTTCTACGGAGACTTAATGCCTCGGCATGGAATCTCACTCCTCTACACAGCGCAACACTACCTAGAAACACTCCATCCCTTCTCCATCGAACAACTCACCCATGTAGTAAAGGTAGAATTGACATAATCTGGCTAAGCAACAGTGAACCACCTCAAGCAGCCGAAAAGAGCAGGATGACAACAGGGACACGTGGCTCCATCCAAGGCCTCCATTGAAGCAACAAGGGGACACATCCTCCTTCCTCTCTTGACTTTCTTTCTCTAAGCATTTATTTTTGTATTTTTCCAAAAAAGGGATTCGATCCCTATTGTAATATTAGGTAGGTGATATTAGAGCCTGACAGAGCCGAGACAACTAGTCTAGCATGATAACTGGGGCTCAAGCTCAGATATTTTGATTGTAATTCAAAGCTCTCCCCCTCTTCTTATAAATAGGGGGATGAAACATAATAGAAAGGTTTCGTATTCTCAGACCTACGAGGGTTGAACTCTATGTTTCCATTTTCATTCAATATGTTTTTTATGGGACTTCACTAATATCATGGTTGAGTGTATGGACTGGTTATTGGGCCCTTTGGGATAAATTATGTTTCCCAGTTGATTCCAAGGAAGATTAATGTGCAGCAAGTTCCACTTGGTAACCCCATCTCACCTGTGTTTTTCTTTCTTTTAATTAGTGTAATGAATGTAGTTGGTTCCTCTTCAATCTATGGATTTATCTTAGTTTCTTTGGAAAAGAATGATACCCATGTTATGTTTGGTCTGAAACTTTCTTTGCTCTAGTGTAATGAATGTAGTTGGTTCCTCTTCAATCTATGGATTTATCTTAGTTGCTTTGGAAAAGAACGATACCCATGTTATGTTTGGTCTGAAACTTTCTTTGCTCCTCTATTTCTATCATCTCATTGGAAAGCCATGGTTTAGGATTATGTCTTTCTTACAGCCCTATCCATTGAATTCCCCTGTCTGCTGGAACATTGCTACCTAGGATTTTGTTTGTTACAGCCCTATGCATCTATTTCTCTCCCTGCTTTCCTCCTCTCCACCATCAATACAACTTCATTTAAGTTGTCCCATTTTTGCGTATCGACCACCAGAAGGAGAAGTCGTTTCTCTTTGAGATTTCCCAAATATCCCCCAGCATTTGGATCCATGAGTTGGCCTAAATCTTCCTGTTTGAAATCTTATTAAACCAAGCCACTCATACGTTTTTTAGTGAAAACTGGAGTGATGCAACCCCCTCACATATAACCTCACAAACACCCCCCTATTTAATGTCTGAGGCACTGGTCTACAATCAACCCAGAGGTTGTCTTTAGGGGGAATTCTTTTTCTCCTGCTGCACTTGTGCTACAGGTGCAAGATTTAGACACAACATCTTTCTGGCACCATTGTCAGGGAAAAAATTAGAATATTTTTCCCTGGGTACAACAAAACATTTCATTTCCTCTGTTAGATGAGCATAGGAGGTGCGAGTTGAAGAGCTCTCACCTTGACGACTCCACTGTCCATATCTTTATTTTGATCATCCTAGATTTTAATAAGCATCATACACTCTAATGTTATAGTAGTTGAAAGCTCTCCCTACTTTCAAAGATGAAATCAATCACATAGGGAGGTTTTCAAAATGGCCCTTCCTACATTCTTGGCCAACCAATTTTCCCCACTAGATTTCTCTTCCATTGCTAGTTATCCTAACTATGTTCCTTCATTTCATGAGTGGGATAGATATTTGCCTAAATTCAATGGGAACTCAGAGAGAAGACCTGACCAGCACCTAAAAGACTTTCATGAATGCATGGAGCAACAAGGTATTCTTCTTGAAGATGTACTAATGAAGTTGTTCAAATTGTCTTTAGAGGGGGATGCTAGGGTCTGGTTTAAAACGCTACCTCATGGCAGCATATCTTCCTTGAAATGTTTCCATACAAAATTCCATCAATATTACTAGACATTTTATTTACCGAATGTTATGTTTGAAGATTGTTGCAAATTATGTAATGATGAAAATAGTCTCGAGGTTGATGAATCTGCTGAAGATGTTTGTGGAGCTCTATTCCAAGAAAACATCCACTCGCATCAAGAGGCATCACCCACTGAGCGAGAAAGAGAGGAAGGAAACATCTTCGCCCTTCAAATAAACCCTCAGGGGTCTAATTTGGCCGAGTTTAATGTTTCCCCTTCCTTTGATGAATATGACTCTGATAGAGAGTCAAGTGATGCAGAGCCTCCACAATCCCTGTTATGGGAAGTTGCACAAGAAGAGGAGGCCAGTAAAGAGGCTCCCACCCACGATACACATCTTTCACATGGAGAGAAAGATCAAGAACCTCCTCCCATTTATGATGCATACTATTCAGAAGAGGAGGAAATGGTCATGAAAGTGCAGAAGGAGTTGTTTACTAGTTAGTGCGGAGAAATCTCCGAACAACAAGTTTTTCGAGAAGAGCCCAAAGATTAATTGTTGCAGAAAGATTTATGCCAAGACTTCTCAACATACCCTCCAATTTATGACTCTTATAATTCTAACAGTGAAGAGTCTGTTGCAGATTTCCAAGACAACAGTCCCATTGAAAAATGTGAAGTTAAAGAGCAGCAGTCAGTTTTTCTCAGAAAGACTAAAGTTGAGGGGTTGAAGGGTGTTTGTAGCAACCATAACCAAAAATACATCAGCCAACAGCCTGTATGTGAAGAAGAGGTTGTTGCAAACATTCCTTTTATATTCCATGACCCTGTGGCTGGTTACATGAGCCTATTCATAAGCCAGCAAGAGAGGTCATTTCATGAGCATGTATTAGGTTCCATATTTGCATATTTTTCATGTTGCATGCCTATTTTAACTTCATTTTTTCAACAATATGAAGGCATGTGGTCTAGTACTCTTATGTTGCCTTGGTTCTATTGGAAAATTGAACATACTTAGCTGAATTAAGTATTGTGCATAAGTAGGATTGTACATAAATAAGCTAACCAACTCAGCATTTACTTTTCAACTATTCGAATTTTTATTTATACATTCTAGATTGAGTAGGAAAGTCCCATGGAGATTTTTTTTATTACAAATATGTATTTATTACTGACTCCATGCCCAATAGTGAAGGAGGTTGGTCTGCAAGTTCTCAGCACCTTGCAAGCAAGGCATTGTCCCCAGTAGGAGTCAATGTTGTCACTTACTTCTTTTTTCAGTCACCAGTGGCTTTAGAAGACAAATAACAGTGATGTTTGATGCCAAATTCTGAGCCAAAAAAGCTATTAGATCTTGAGGGTACCCTATCCATTATTTAGTGCTCAGAATAAGATTTATGGTGGTATATAGAAGTCCAAAAAGGGGTTCATGGATCAAAAGTTAGACCCTATTGAATAATTCCTTTGAAAAAACTCAGCAAAGCAAGAAAATGACTAAATGTGGAGCTATATTGCAATCGGGACCCAAGAGACTTATTGCAATAAAAAATTGAGCTTACTGGCGGGTAAGGAGCAACAGCAGAATGAAAAAAAATGATCTGCCAATCTCCTATATCACATATCGGCAGTTGACTGGTCCGAGCACAGCATAAATTGCATATCAGCCATCGGCAGAATCCTTGGGGCATAGAACTACAGTTGTAGAACGGTTCTCGGAACCGAAGGCCGATATTGTTGTTGGTTTGTATGGGCCTGACCCAGGCTCAAAGTTGATTTAGCCAAGCAAATATCGATACTACTGGCCCTTTCGGCAACAGTCCGCGAAGCACGGACTGAGGTCTCACCCGAAGTAGTATAGGAGGGTGCTAGAACTAGGTTTCCACACCTTGGTGATGTCTAATGAGCTTTTGGCAGTCTGTGGTTTTACCCTGTGCACACGTCACTACATGCACCTATTAGTCCCTTGCAACCCACGCAGCCTTACTCGGGGCGCGATCCATGTCATACCCAAGTTCCTTACTAATTAACCTGTTATTACCCGATTACTTAACTTATTTTTGTAAGACTAGTGATAATTAACAATATATCCAATAATCATATAAGTGCGCGCGATAAAAAAATCAATATAAATGTAAAGAAGGCAATGCACAAGCAGATACACAGAAAAAATAAAAATAAAAAAATCAACTTCTCTTTATTATTCTTCAATCAAGATTACAGACTCGACACCGCCTTGCGCACTCAGCTGCAGGGGTCCACGCACTCAACTGCGGACTCTACTAGGTCTCTGTGCACTCATTTGCAGAGCCTCTTCCTACTACTACGACCCAATACACGTAGACTTTTACTCTATGCTCGAACCATTCATATTCATCTCTCCTCTTCGCTCCCTTTACAACTTAGAGCCTCGCTCTATTTATACAATCCCATGCTTCGTGGACCATGGGTAGGCCAACATGACTTTACTTTACATTACAATACTTTAGGGTGGATAGCCCTATGACTCAACCTATACTTCGCGCTCCACGCTTGCAATTCGAAGAGTCTTTATAATACATTTGACCAAAACTTGGGCTTTGAGCCCCAAAACATGTTGTGGGGGGATTTCATGCCCAACAAGCCCCCAACACAATCATCGTGACTCATCCTCGAGTCACTCAGTCAGTGTGGTGATATTGGTGCGGAGCCCCTCCAACTGGTCTCGTACTTCTTGGAGGTCCACAATGCATTGTTCTGCAGTTGGCTGGATCTACTGCATTCTTGCTCTAGAATCATTTGTGTCTGAATAGTGTCCTTACCTCGGTACCGACATCTGTTGCGTGTGTTTATAGTCCCCCGCCCTAGTCCGGCTCCTCAGGTCGCAAAGACTGTGCTTTGGTTGGTTAGTCAGATAGTTGTCCCACCCGTGTAGGGCTTCAAGTGACTGCTGTTTACTTTTCCTGGGAAGGGTTCTCCACTTAGTTTAACTAGCTGGACCGCGTCTCCGCCTGTGACCTTGTTAACCACGTATGGTCCCAGCCAGTGCATTCCGAATTTTCCGGAAGATTTTTCAAACTTACTGTCGTACAGCAGCACTAAGTCATTTACCTTGAAAGTGTGCAACTTGATATGGTGGTCGTGCTAGGCCTTTTCACACTGCTTTTATATCTGCTGATGAAATCCAACCAGAAATCGTTCTTCCTCAAGTTCTTCTAATTGTGCGAGCCTTTCTTCCAGAGCTTCGTGGTCCATCATGCCTGTGAACACTACTATCCGTAGACTAGGTACGATGTATTCCATCGACATGACAACTTCTGTGCCATAGACTGACCGAAAAGGTGTTTGTCCCATCAATTTTTTTCACGTTGTCCTGTACGCCTATAATACGATAGGTATGCGCAGGTCCCAGTCGTTTCAATGCGCATTACATACTTTGGTCAGCGTAGTCTCTAGTTTTTGTTGAATGCCTCTACTGTCCCATTAGCTTGCAGGTGGTACGATGTACTTTTCTGATGATACACATGGAACTCTTCTATGAGCAAGCTGATGGTTTCATTCAAGAAATGTGTTCCGCGGTCACTCATTAATATTTTCGGACAACCAAATCATGTCAACACATTTTAGAACAAAAACCTCGCAGCTGTAGCGGTCATGTAGTCCTTGACCAATTGCGGTTTTGCCCATCGTTTCAGGTACTCCATCGCGATGATGATGTAGCACGCACCCATCTTTCCCTGAGATTTGATCGGTCCCACAAAGTCGATTGCCCATTTTTCGAACGGTCGCAGTGTCATTTGTGGATTTAGTGGCATCTCGTCCCTTCATGATGGTTTTCCAGTCCTTTGACATATATCGCAGGCCCTATAGTGCATTTTCGAATCCTGGTGCAAGGTTGGTCACCATAACCCTGCGCGGAGAATCTTTTGTGCAGTCGTGCGTCCTGCATAGTGTCCTCCTGTAGCACCCCCATGTGCTTCCATGAGGATCTTACCTCATTCAAATTCAAGTATGTATCTTTGCAATATCTCATCATTACCCATTTTGTAGAGGTGCCCCACGATGACAGAAAAGTCTGCCACGCGCGCCACCAATTCCTTCTTCTGTTGGATTGAGTATTCCTTCGGCGCAGTCCCTATTGTTAGAAAATGGCTTATATCTTCTAAGTGTCCGTCCACAACATGTGCTGCAAAGATTTGTGCATCAGGTAGTCCCTCCTCCAAATTTGTTGGTTCCTCACCTGTCTCAATTCATGACAAGGGGTCTGGTCCTGCGTTTAAGCGTCCCGACTTGACTATGACCTCAAAATCATATTCTTGAAGCAGTAAAAGCCATCTACATATTCTCCCCCCCAACACAGGCTTGCTCACCAGGTATTTCAACCCAGAATGGTCGGTATACATCTTGAAATGTCCTCTAAGTAAATAGTGTCGGTATTTTTGGAGTGCGTACACCATTGCCAACCCCTCACGCCCAGTGGTAGAGTAGTTCTTTTCTGCTTTGGGCAGTTTCCGACTTGCAAACACGATCGGGTGATCCACACCCTCCGTGCCTTCCTGTGTGAGTACGGCTCCCAGTGCAATGCACGACGAATCAACATTTACATGAAATTCCACATCCCGTTTTGGGAAGAACAGGATTGGAGCAGAGGCCAGTTTCCCCTTCAGGACATCCAAACTCTTCATGCAATTATCATACCAGCATTAATGCACTGGATCCCATCAGAACTCCACAGTTAAGAGCACTTGGGCTAGATTGGTACTGGGATTTGCTTTGCTAAATCACCTCTAAACCTGGGTCAGGCCCATATAAGCCAACAAATGGTTCCGTTGCCGGGACATAGGATCTTCATAAGGGATGTATGATGTCATGCCACTGAATATCCAACAAAGAAAGGAATTGAAGAGTGGTTGGACAAGAAGATTCACGAGTTTGCAGCACAGGAAAATAGAAATTCGTGAGTATCTAAGGAACAGTGGTTAGAACACTACTTGTATACGGAAATCCACGAAATTTTCTTTGTGTCCTTTCCTTTTGAGCTGTAGGAGTGGATTGTGAAGCTAGCAGACAGCGATGGGAGGTGTAGACTCGACAAACCAATCGTGTGGACTCCAGAATTAGTGCGCAAACTAGAAGTGTCAGGAGATAAGATCACGCAGGTTGTGGACCATTGGCTCGACCGAATTATAGGAGGATTTATCACTGCGTTCGTGATAGATACGACCATCAGCTACAGTGAGGCGAGTGACGTTTCCTCAACAGACTGCGAGGTAAGTATATTAAATCTCCGAACACTTGGATTAAGATGTTATGGTGTGAAAAGCAGGTTATACGAATAAATTAATGTTTGGGACTACGCGAAGTGGGAAGATCTACAGAAGCGGAAGTAGTGAAGAGTTGGAAACCAATCCCATATTTTCCCCCTCGTGGGAATATGAGGAAGAGCTCGCGAAAGTTTCTCTGAGAAGTGTGGTCAGTTTGATGAGGCAGCACATTCTACATTTACCACCTCCACCCACACTGCCACCCGTCTCACCCTCCTCACCTCCATCTCCACCCACCCCACCTCCGCCACCACAACAGTTTAGTATGGCGAGTGCGATCAAACTACCAGTATTCAGAGGATTAGGGAATGAAGATCTGAACCAATTCTGATTCGTTGTAAGAGAAATATGGGAAGCACAAGGCGTCGTGGATGACAATATCAAGAAGGCTACGCTAGTAAGCACGTTGCAGGATCGCGGGTTAACATGGTGCATCAAGCATTCTAATGACCATCCAAACGCAGGAATCGTAGAAATTCAGGCCGCGCTGAACAAGGAATTTAGCAGGCCAAAGTCGTAAACACAATCAATCTTCGGGTTTAAGGAGGTCACGATGCTCCCAGGGGAGACTCCCCGGGATCTGGACCATTTACAACAACTAGGTTTTCTTACACAACGACATACACGGGGATTCTTTCACATGGGGAGAATTGGTGGAGCTGTTTGAGGTGCCTTTCCCGAACTCGCTTCAGCTTCAGCTCGCCTATATTCCGGGAGCATATTAGTGGAGGAGTTAGACAACATTGTGCTCTCCTATGGGCACAACAGCGATCACTCCAAAGATAGTGAACTTCAAAATAATGTACATACAGGAAGGCCCGGGGTGCCAATGATACGGTTCTAAACAGAGTGAAAAGCTCCCCTATTCCCTTAATAACTACCCGGTCTACATGATTCACGAATCCAATATGATGTTGACAGATGGACAGCATCGCGCATGGTTTGTAGCATCACTGACACCGCACTTAAGTACGGTGTTGTCACAGCAAAAACTTTCCGCCCAGGCCGAAGCTTTAGAAATGGCGATGAGATTGCATGTGACCACTATACAAGAACCTGGTTTGGGAGTCCAACAAATCCACATGTAATTGCAAAATCTGTGTCTGGAAATGAAAAGTTTGAAATAGGACAGGAGACCTCGGCCAGAGGCGCGTGAGGGGGTATGGTGCATAAAATGCAAAGGCCAAGGGCACGACAAGGACCACTATCCAGTTTTCCTGAATTACTTAGCAGGAGGAGGGCTAGTGTCATTAAGACTTAAGGCACAGGTAGGATCGAGTGCGGCGCCTACATTATGGTACGTGATCTGTCAGATGGGAGGAAAACACACTACGGATAATTGTCATCTATTGCAAAAGTATATGCAGATGTCCCAGCAATTTTTTTGTAATTTCTGCAAGTGAGTAGGGCATGATGAACACACCTGCCGAAGCTACGAACTAATGATGGATCAGACTCCTACCTACAGGGTGCAGACCAAAACGTGAGCCCTCGACCTAAATGCAAGGATGATGCGCGCTGGATTTTAGGGGTGCAGTCGAGGTCGAGGTGGAATGGGACCAGGAAGGGGTCGCGGACAACTAATTTTTTACAATTGTGAAGGGCCAGGGCACTATGCTCGTGATTATACAAACCTAACAAGGACATCATGTTGGTACTGTACTCAGTTTGATCATGAGGAAAAAGACTGCCCTTCGATGATAGTGAGGATGCGTGAAAAAGGGGTACTCCAACCCCCTCCGACTCAAAATTTGTAGATGATGAGGTCTGAGCCACGTGAAGAAGACCCAAATGTAAACATGATGCTCAGGAGCGGTATGACCATGGGCGATGATAAAGGGAAGAAACCAGAAGAAAGTGTGTGGGTTCGCAAGGCCCCTACAAAGGAACCCAAATTTGATTTAGAACGTGCGAAGGAGACATTCAGGGAAGCTAAGAAGAGCTTCACGGAGGCCTCCACTTTAGGTAGTAAGGATCAACTAGAACCAGGGATGGATACTTCAATGCTCACTAACTTTCTGGAGACATGCATGAGACTATTGCACGACAGCAAGGCAGTCAAAGGACTACAGGGATTTATCACTAGGTGCGCGGGGTCAGGAGAACCGCGCGTGGTCCGAAAACTTGGAAAGCATGCATTGCGCACAAGAAGGAAAATGAGGTTGATTACGCAAATCGGCGAGTATGAAATTGATTAGGTAATCCTATATCTCGGATCAGACGCGAATGTACTGCCAAAACAAACATGGGAACGCATGGGCAGACCCGCGCTACAGTGGTCTCCTATCCAGTTACAAATGGAAAACCAATAGAATATTTTGCCCATGGGAAGATTACAAGGGGTAACAATAGACATTGAAGGTGCGAACGCGCAAGCGGATTTTGAAGTGATAGAGATTGTCAATCACAGTAATCCCTATCCTCCACTACTAGGAATAAACTGGGCCACCGATATGAACGGAGTCATAAATCTGAAGAAGCGCAAAATGATCTTTGAGAAAAAGTCACTACGCATAGTAGTACCGCTAGATCCAGCTGAAGGAGCGCAATACACTGAACCAGTGCGCGACGATGATAGTGATGACGATCTCAATTGTATTTATAAGATAACTGTGTGGGAACAAGATTGGGTGAATCCGACTGTAGATGGAAGAATTTCGTGGGAGCGCGAAAGCTCCTGCACTTCTGATTCAGATGAAGAAATACAACAATGGCAGAATCAGCTGCACGAAGTAACAACACTTAATTGCAACATGATGGTTAGATCGGCCATCGGCGGGGTTTTGAAACTTAAAAGACATGTAAACTGTCGACCTTTGCGATGCAGTGGTGCATCATCAGGGAGTCCAAAAAATCATTTGCAAATGAAATGTCTATGACAACAGGTACGGCCATGCCTTTTTCTCTCTCCTCTAGGGGACCACCTGGTAGCCCTTGATTGGTCCTCAGAATAAATATGGCAGCTGACGTCATCAGTGACGTGGTAGTACAAAGGGTGATGTGGCCATATGGGGGACATGTCTCACCCAATTTCAGCATTTTCATGGGTGAGATGGGGCCATTTCTGAGTGCCATGTGTCATCACGCATAGAGTGACACGTGGCAGTGATGACATCACCCCACGGATCGGTGATCGTAGAAGTTAATGATAAAAGCTAAAGACGATGGAGCTTGCGATTGCGATATGTGGGAATCCTCCCCGGCTGCGTTTGTGATAAGGAAGAAGCCCCTAGATGTAATAAATTATTACAGAAAGGTCTATAAAGATCTCACGTCCGGACTATCAGCCCACTCCAAAGAAAAAGGTAAATATTCCCCCCCTCTTCGCAATTGCGATTGTGATATCTTTTGGCAGGCCCAACCCTACAGATCAACAATCGCAAGGATAAAGGGAAGTGCCACAGGAAAAACACAATAACACGCCGAAGTGCAAGATTTCATAATAACAAAGGAAAAAAGCCCCCAGACAGGAGCGTGAAGGCCTTAGCACCCGAGGGCTAAGACCCTAGTCATAGCCCATGATCATATGATAAGAAAAGCACGAAGGGTTTGTAATAAGGGGGCTAAAGGGGAAATTAAAAGATATTTCCTGTTCATTTGTTTTAAACATTAAAGACCCATACTCATTGTGCTTCGATAGTGTACTGCAACGGATTTAAAGGACGTATGGGTCGACAGCTCCGGTATTGAATGAAGCAAGGGGCCAGTGCATAAATGACCGTATGGGAGGCTTCTACAGAGACTTAATGCCTTGGCATGGAGTCTCGCTCCTCTACATAGCACAGAACTACCTAGAAACACTCCATCCCTTCTCCACTGAACAGCTCACCCATGCCGTAAAGGTAGAATTGACATAATTCAACCAAGCAGCAATGGACCACCTCAAGTAGCCTAAAAGAGCAGGACGACAGTGGGGATGTGGCTCCATCCAAGGCCTCCATTGAAGCAACAAGGGGACACATCCTCCTTCCTCTCTTGACTTTATTTCTCTGAGCATTTATTTCTTTATTTTTCCAAGAAAGGGATTCGATCCCTGTTGTAATCTTAGGTAGGTGATAGCAGAGCCTGACAGAGCCGAGACAACTAGTCTAACATGATAACTGGGGCTCAGGCTCAGATATTTTGATTGTAATTCAAATTTTTCCCCCTCTTCTTATAATAGGGGGATGAAACATAATAGAAAGGTTTTGGATTCTCAAACGCACAAGGCCTAAACTCTATGTTGCCATTTTGGTTCAATATGTTTTTTAAGGGACTTCATTAATATCATGGCTGAGTGTATGCACTGGTTATTGGACCCTTTGGGATAAATGGTGTTTCCCTATTGATTCCAAGCATGATTAATGTGCAGCAAGTTCCTCTTGGTAATCCCATTTCACCTGTGTTTTTCTTTCTTTGAAATAATGTAATGAATGATGTCGGTTCCTCTTCAATATATGAATTTATCTTAACTGCTTTGGCGAAGAACGATACCCATGTTATGTTTGATCTGAAACCTTATTTTCTCCTCTATTTCTATCATCTCATTAGAAAACCATGGCTTAGGATTCTGTCTTGCTTACAGCCCTATCCATTGAATTCCCCTTTCTGCTAGAACATTGTTGCCTAGGATTTCGTTGCATCCCTATGCATCTATTTCTCTCCCTCCTTTCCTCCTCTCTGTTATGCTCCTATATCAATAGGTATCATATTTCATGATTGACTTGATTAGCTTTGCAATATGTACATACCTTTTCTTGTTGCAAAGGTTTTCCATATTCTCAAAAAATCAAAAAATTTAAAAAATGAAAAGAGGGTATACCCTAAAAGAAAAATCAAAGGGTGAAAAGATAAATGGTCAAAAGAAAAAATGAAAAAAATGAACCCCAAATAAAAAGGACCAGGAAAGTGTGCAATTCCAAATGCCACTACTATTTTATTATGCTGTCAATAAAGCATCATGTACAACTTGCTGAACATTTTACCACAATTGATGAATGGTCAAATATCTTAATCTTGGCCAATTCATGTTTGAATTTCCTGTTTTAGAGATAGAGAATAAAAATCTATCCAAACTGTTTAAACTTGGCAAATAAGTAGATAGGTAGAGAAGCAAAGGAGCTCAACTGTTTAATCTGAGCCCTTGGAAAAAATAAGTGCAGATTTAGATAGGCTTATCATGAAAAGAAAAAAAAATTGAAAAGGGTTTGCCAGTTTAAGTGCACCCAAGAAAGAAGAAAAAATGTTAGGCAAAGTAGGTTGGGTAGGCAGTTTTGATGTTGCAAAAAGATACTTGTGATTGATTTTTTGTCTCTCAAGTTGTTCATCTTATTATTATCACAAGTATCATGGCAGGTGTCTGGATCCAGGTCCAGCAAAGCATGATTAACTCCCCTCCATCCTTTTCCCAAATCACTTACTAATCTCCCCCCAGAGATATTGAGATCTGCTCAATATCCCCAACTCACTCCATCCCATTTTATAAAATGCCTAAGTAAAACCCTTTTTACTCAGGAAATTGTATACAATCACATGGAAACCTTTTTTCCTTAAGCCTAGGTTGTTAAACTTTATAACTTAGCGCTTGTTCTTATATCATTTCTCATATTAACTGTTAAAATTATTATATTAAATCCCTTTTAAATGTTGCCCTACCCATATTATGTATATATAACATAAAAACCCTGCAATATTTAATATCCTGCCCTGGTCGAAATACGACCATAGTTTTAACATAATGAGGGATTAATAATTCATTCGGAACCGGTTGATAACCTCCCCGCACAGTTTTGAAATTAATTAACCCCACGTTAATTGATTAACAAATCACCCTGCCAACCAATAAACACAGCCCCGATATGATTTATTAACGTTTATTATATCGGGCCCCCGTGCATTAACCCTCCACTATCTTCGCAGAGTGCCAATCGTCCGATCGGCGCCCTCCCATCGGACAGCCAATATACATATCGCCAGCCCTCCATCTGCTGCACTTTAACGTCTGGGGAATTGGCGGTATCACCGCTCGTACCAGGACGCGTGTCACGCTCTCGTGCCGCTCACGACCATCTCGCCCAAAACCACTTTAGCCTATAAGCGGTCCGGGGTAAACCACTTACGGCCCTCCCATGGACCATCCACCATGTCACTCCCATGCCACCTTCCTATACCCTCCGCTACGTGACAAAATGTTCTGTCAAGCTGACGTCATCCGCCAATAAATGCCAAAAATTACCTGCCAACCTGAATTTCGTTAACAAGCGACGAAATTTCATTTTCACTGTAAAATATCTCTGTTCACGCTCCCATGCAAAACAACAACTGGAGCCACTGTACCAGCTTTTTCAACCGCCACCCAGTCGAGAAAACCACAGCAGCGCCCTCCGCCCTCCATCATTCAAGCTACAATTGCTTAATTTGCCGCCGTAGTCCAGGTATTTATCCATTTTACCGGTAACCCTGTAAATTCCGCTTTTTCACTGAAAGTTCTACCTATGAAAACTAAATTCGAGTCGAGAACAGTCTGTTTAGCCCATAAAAAGACTCTTAGACCTATTGTTCAGTCCAATTATCCACAACAATCCCAAATTCTAGTTTGTAAACACAAGAACCAAACATGGAGGCCCCCGCAGCCCTGAATGTCGTGCCTGTAAATGCACCTCACAAAGACTTGAATTATCTACCTCTTGCAGACAAGGACTTTCAAATAAAGGACTTAACCACTTATTGTAATCATCTTCAGGCCTTCTGCCAAATTAGGGATAGTTATCTAAGCAATTCTGATATTTTTGGACTATGGGAATCAAACCTTCCCATGTACTTCCTTCCCTCAGTCCATGTTCTCCCAGACATCATTCACCAATGTTGTGCCAGCTATGACCCTATCCACAGAGCAGTTATGTCTTCTTCCCAAACTGTCCTTTTTTCCATAACTGTTGAATCCATTAATGAGATGATACACTTCCATTCCACTAAGCCTCTTGCTCCTCTTTCCATAGGATTTTTGCTGGAAAAATCTTCTTAATTGCATAGCTCATAGATAACCCGTATTTCTCAGATGTTCATGTCACCAAAGCACCAACCTACGGGCCCTCCTCCATATCTGCATGCTTTTTTCACTGAAACCGGTAAACTCATTCTTGACATGATATCCTTCATCTTGGGATTTAGGTCCAGTGAATATGTGGATGATATCACCCTGGTTCTATTATCTATCTTTACTCTAGGACAACCCCCTGCTGTCAAGTATGACTATGCCACTTTCATTGCCAACAAGATCCATGCTCAATTTATGAATTTGGAGAGGGAAGGAGTCTTCAAATACACATCTTTTATATACCATCTGTTGTTATATTATCAGCCAGACAACTTTCCATTTCCCATCAGGAAATTAGATTCAAAAGGAAATCGGAGGTCTGTGATCTTTTGGAGCTCAGTCTTCCATGATACTTATGAGTGCCCTTATACTTATAGTGAATTCATTGACTTGTTTGTACACCCAGCCTCCACTCTGCTGATAGGAGCCCCTCCTCCTAGGATCACTGGTGACATGAGGAAGATTTTGCAGCTTTCCAAGAACTATAGAATAGGTGACTGGTACCTCTACCAGAATCACACAGAGATCAGAATATATGGGTGTGAACTTTGCCCTTTTAAGTTGCCCAAATATGTGCCCATGAGGTTATTTGCATTAGAATATTTCAGGCAGATCATCCATGCAGATTTAACCCACTTTTGTAATGTAAAGAAGAAAGCTCAGCTGAGAATCAAAAACCAGTTAGGCCCTTATGTTATCCATGATAGGGATGCGTGGAAAGATGTTGAAAAGATCTTAGAAGACCACCTTAGATTGAAGAAGAGTTTTGGGTGGGTGCCATATGACCCATGTAGTTTCATAAGTGACAGAAGGGTAAGGTACAGGCTATCAGTGTATGTACATCATAGGATCCCAGAAATTGAACAGTATGCAAATCAAGAAGAATGGGTAGAAGGGACCTTAATAGAAGAAATTAGTGAGCAAGAAAAGATGGAAAAGGCTATGAAAGATCTTGAAAAAACCCTTGACCTGGACTCTTTTGGACAGGTATCTTTCAAACTGCCTCAACAATCAGGAGTTGGAACATCTTCTACTGGAACTTCTCAGCAGCCTGCACAAAGAACCAGCGCATCAATCACAGGGACCTCAAAGGGAAAAGAGGTGGAAACAACAGAACAGCCAATCATGACTGATCAGCTAGGGGGGTCCAAAGAATAGGAACAAGTACAAATTCCTCCTGCCCAATCTAAAGCAGCAGAAATCTGAGCATTGCAAACTCCTCTAAATGAGGAAAAAAACAGGAAAAGAGACAAAGAAGAGGCCACACTTATTAGTGGACCTGCAAAAAAACCAGGTGAAAAGAGGCAAAGATCGGATCCTCTGTCAGAAGAGGAAATCATTGAAGAAACAACAGACAGCCTAAGAGGTGAGAGGTTAGTCAGCCATCAGACTTCCCCAATAGTAGATACATCAACTAGCTCACATAGACAGGAGCTAGAAAGGCAGCACAGTGTAGAGGTATCGTCCACCAGGCCACAAAGCAAACAGTCCTCAGACATTAAATGGACTTTCACAGAAATTAAGGTTAAAAATGAGCCTGTAAGGATTCAAATGTACAATCAATACTTGAAGATGGCCCCTTCAAACCAGCAAAGATTAATGTCTGCATATGACATCAAAGAGGGTAAAATGATAATGAGTTATTTTAAGCCAAAGGTACAGCAACCCTAGTCAGCAGCAGATTTCATCAGAACAAACTTGGAGGTCCTAGCCAAAGATATTCATCCAATGGACCAAATTGAACTTCATAAACAGATAGGAGAAATGGTTTATTCTACACTGGCTGACAAGGCAATGTTGGCCCATCAGTTGCAAAGCTCCTTGGACAATACCTCTGCTCAATTACATTTGGAGAAAGCCTCTTCTCTGGCCAAGGACAACAGGATTAAATCTTTAGAAGAAATCATCATTGAACTGGGACATGATCCCAAAGATGCTAAAGGCATAAAGGCACTTATAAAGAAGAAAGAAGAGGACATTGTTGCCCTAAGGAAACAGCTGAAACTGCCTCCTTCCATGCATCCACAAACTGCAGAAGTTGTGCAGCAGAAATCATAGGAAGACATGATGGACCTGCTCATGAAACTCAATGAAAGATTAACTGATACAGAGTAGGCACTGGAAAAAGCATTAAGAGAGAAGCAGGGAGATTCGACCTCCCAGCCACCTGAGATAATTCCTACAGTCACAACTACAGTCCCCTCAACAAGTGGAGCAGCATTGGCTCCCAATGTCCCAACACCTACAGCAGAAGTAATTACAGGTACAGAAACAGCAGTACCAGCACCAGGCAGTAGTACAAATATGAGCATAGAAGAATTGATAAAGGCCATGGAAGAATTGAGACTCCAAGTGTTAGAGCTGAAATAGGTAAAGGAAAAATTGGCAAAAGTAGAAAAGAGTTATCATAAATCCAAATTAAGTGTGGCAGAGAAAATAAGAGAGGTTAAAACATTAGAGAATAAAGTGAGAACACTAGAGAAGGATCTCACTTTGGATAAGACTCTGGCGGAAATCAAAGGAATTCTTTGGACCAACATCAATCAATCCCTTAGTGATGTTTGGCCATCTATCCAAACTATTTATGAGTAGGTTGACTTAGTGAGTGTAGCACATGGAGAAATTCAAAAAGCAAGAGCTTTATTAGGACAAATACATGATCAAGCCAATCGGCTCATACATTTTTTGAATTACATAAATAGAGAACAAATGGAACAGCTTGGCATCCCAGATAGAATAGGCACCATTTTGGAAATCAAAAAGGTTCTAACCAAGAGAACTTTAATGCAGAATTTGGAAAAAAGATGCCAGGATATGCAAGTGGAAATTAATTCTTTCATGAAAAGGTTTACAGTTTTGCAGAAAAAAGGGCTACCAAGTCTTTTAGGAAATAATGACCAGCTTATGAAACATGTAGATTATGTACATAACTTGAACACATATGTTGTTGATCAAGTTAATTCATCAACAAGTGCTTCAGGAGTAAAAGCACTCCCCTCAGGCCAAAGTCTCTATGATAATTTGGAGAGCTTATTTTATATTGAACATGAAGTAAAACATCTGTTTCAACTCCAGCGTAATTTTATCAGATACACAGAAGCTGATGAAACCTTGAGGAAACTTCAGAGACATAAATTGCGAGAGCAACAATGGTAGGAAGACATGTTAGGGATCTTGTAGATTCCTCTTGGGTTAAACGTACATTTCTGGGCTATTTTTCCCGCGATAAAAATAAGCAGAGTTGAATAAGCATCAAACGGATTAAAGTATGTTGAAACAGGATTAAAGCGTATCAAACAAAGACGCAGCAGCCAACACAGAGTATCAGCGGAAAACAGCTGTAAACTAACTTATAGAGCCTTCCTCCAGCACAAGAACAAAAATTGCATTTTCAATCAGGGTTTCCTTTGATTCCTTCAATAACCACCCAAAGTTATTGTTGGAACATAACGAACAACAACTTCTCTGGCACTGGAGCGACGTTCTAAATTTCAAAGACACCAACCTAAGTTTTGGATTTTAGGTGAAGAGATGTTAAGACAGACCGACTGAAGTGACCACAACGATTGGCATCTGCTAACTAAATCTCCAATGCACCAAGTCTTCATTCTTCCCTCAACCTTGTTGGCTTCGTAGGTGTTCAGACTCAGTAGCTGTTCGATCCCATAAACACAGCTTCATAGCACATAAACATAAATAATCTTGCAATCTGTTATTGAGCTTTTCTCAATAGTTATATAAGCAGTTGCAGGAAAAGGTGAGTTTATTTTCCCTCTGCTCAAACAGACGACTTGACCAATTCAATTCAATTTTCATCAATTCCCTCTGAGCTGAAATGGACACCCAACAATAAGACATAGCTAGAGCTCCCGCAGTTTCCGATGCAAAAAACGATTGGGCGTGCCTTAGTGAAACAATATTATAATGTTCTTCTTGTTTCTCCCCAATTGTTATACAACTTTTATGAGGATCCTAATATAATCATTCATACATATGTGAGCGATCAAATTCTTTCACTTACTACTATCATTGAGCAGTAGTTAACATCTCCATACCCTAATAGGTTTAAAGTGGAGATAAAAATAGTGAATTCTCAGGATTCACACAACAATGGAGTACTGGTTCTAGTAAGTGGGACAATTACATTTATAAATAATTCAAAATCTACCTTCACTCATACCTTTTCACGGGCTCCTCGAGAAAATTGGTATTTTGTACTAAATGATATTTTTAGGTATGTGGACAAAGAACCACATCAATAAGAGCACCATTTTTCTCCAACAAATGGAAACTTTATAGAACAATATGCAGCCTAAGCTAATTCCGGCTCAGAACTAGTTGTCATGTCTGAAATAGAATCTCAAGGTCAGATTGGTGTGGTTGAGCAACCAACAACAATGGCAGCGGAGGTACACATTCTGGGGACAAAAGTCACAACAGGATTAGCATTAGCAAGCCAATTCTAGGAAGTTTCTGCGAATGTAGAGGTTCTAAGAAAATTTCCTGAATTGTAGTCGATAAGATATTTTGTATTTCTCGGGAGAAATTAAATTTCACCATGGATGGAACAATCACATGAATGGTTTCCTGCAATGAGAGTTGAGAAAAGGAAAGAATACAATGGTATTATGAGGAATCGCAGGTAGCTTGAGCATAGGGAGAGTAACACTTTTAAGAGTCAGGGTCTGCACCAATGAAACATTAAGTGTCAGTGTTCTAACAAGGTAACAATCGAGCAGAGCAAACCGTCATGGGAATAATTCTTGGCAAGGAGAGAAGTGCAAATGTGGGCCATCCAAATATCTAATGCAAAGAATAACAATGAAAGATAGGGCTGACTTGTGCACACAGTTAACAGAGTGAGCATTGAGCAAGCAGAGAATACACAAAATCATTTTTGTGAGGCCAGCACGCAAATGATCAGACAAATCGTTTTTCAAAGCAGAATCTAAAAGAGAAACGGTTGTTGAAAACAATTATGAGGAGCAGAAAGGGTATGGCATCAGTTTTGTTGATCAGAGGGCATAACTAACATGCAGAGAAATGCCACAAAACAAGTGGCTCACACTTGAGCAAGACAGGAATACACCTGCAGCTCTGACACCATGTTAAAGACAACCATGGTGAAGACAATAACCTAAATGATTAGCATTGAATGCATTACTATTCACAATGATATACATTTTATAATACATTGGAGTGATATTCCAAGTGGTCTCTTGGACTCCCTTTGATTGTTTATATTCCTCACCGTAACCCTTAGAGGATTAGGTGTCTAACAGAAAGAAAATCATAGAATCCAAGCAATTTAAACTTGATGGTACCAAGTCCCAAAGGTTTGAAACTTGATTTATTTTCAAAATATACTATGTCATCTACAATATCACTAGAATCTTCAAAGAAGTCTCTCTATAAGGTCGTGTGGCATGTTGCACTTGTGTCAAGCAACCAAACATATCTCCAAGAGACAAATGAAGTATGAAACAAATATTTAGTTATTTGTAATGGGAAACAATGTAATTAGCAAATTCAGGTGCTTTACACACTTCATGTCTTACCTTTTTCTTCATTTAATCTTATTTGGCTTTGTTCTTCTCCCAAGGGATTATGCAAGTCAATGAATTATGTCCATTTCTACCACAACAAATAAAATGAAGATCTTGCTTTCACCTTGATTGTGTTTACTCACTCCTCCCCCTATGTCTAGAATTCTTTCTTCAACATCCCCTTTTATTTCCACTTCATTTGGAAGTTCTAATCATGTGATTGATTCTTCCCTTTGTGAGCAAGGAATATGGTCTCTCTCATGGGTTGAACTTCCTCTAGAAGAATCATGTGATTGATTCTTTCCTTTATGAACAAGGATATGGTCTCTCCATGAGCTAAATTGTTATCTTCCTCTTTCCAAAGGCTTTCTCATGTTCTGCAACTTTTTGCCACCAAAGAGAAATGTAAGACTTCAATGGGTCACTAGCTTGTAGGGATTCAAAGTAGTGAGAACATGTAAGGTAAAGGGCCTTTATGACTAGTCTATACAAATGGACTAAAACTCTTTGGTATGCTAAGAAGAATTGCTCTGCAAATAATCAAGAATTCTATGCTAATGTGCAGGATTTGAAGAAGTGGAGATATTATTTGTTTCCCAAGGAATTTGTCTTGTTTACTAATCACAACGCATTGCAGTACATCAACAATGAAGGTGAGTTATATCAAAGACATTCTAAATGGGTTGAATTCCTGCAAAGTTACACATTTTTTTTGAAGCATAGATATGGAAAGTCAAACAAAGTTGTGGATGCTTTGAGTAGGAGAGTGCTACTACATAACACTTTGTCAATAGAAATTATGAGTTTAGAAAGCATGAATGGATTGTATGCAGAAGATACAGATTTTGGAGAAGTGTGAACAACTTGTAAAGAACCTTGGAGTGTGGACAAAACCATGTTCTTGGATGACCATATCCAAGAAGGATTTTATTTAAAAATTAGCAATTGTGCATTCTTCGAGGTTCGATGAGGCTAAATCTAATTAAGGACATACCTAGTGGAGGCTTGGGTAAACATTTTGGCATGGATAAGACTGCAATGTTAGCAAAGGAGAGGTATCTTTGGCCTAGCATCAACAAGGATGTCAGAAAGTTTGTTAATTGTTGTATAGTTTTCCAACTAGCAAAGGGTAGAAGTCAAAATACAGGACTGTATACTCCATTACCGATGCCAAAAATCTTTGGGGCGATGTAAGCATGGATTTTTTCTTGGGGTTGCCTAAGACACAAAGGAAGCATGATTCAATGATGGTTTTTATAGATCATTTTTTGAAGATGGCTCATTTCTTAGCATGCAAAAAGACAAGATGCTACCAAGAAGGTTTTTTTATTCTTCAAAGAAGTGATGAGGCTCCATGGTTTGCCAAGTACCATTACTTCTACTTCTTATAGAGATACAAGATTCCTGGGTCATCTTTGGAGGACACTTTGGAAGAAAATGGGATCTAAATTATTGTACAGTTCAACATATCATCCACAAATGGATGGACACACTGAAGTAGTGAACAAGAGTCTTGGGAATTTGTTGAGAAGCTTGAGTGGCGAAAATCTCAACCAGTGGGATATGGTCTTGGCATAGGCAATGTTTGCCTACAATGACTCAGTGAATATATCAACTGGTAAGAGATACTTTCAAATTGTTTATGGCAGGACACCAAAAGGTGTTGTGGATTTAATGAATTTACCAGATTCAGAAGGAAGAAAGAGTATTGATACAAGTGATTTTGCAGGCAGCATGTAGGAAATGCAAGAACATTTGAACAAAAAATTGTAGCAAAGCAATGAAAGATATAAAAAGAAAGAAAACTTAAAGAAGAACAAATGTTTTTGAAGAAGGTGAGTTGGTTGTTGATTTTTGTAACTATGGTCAGTCTTCATAATGTATATTTCAGCCATTATGAATTTGTAAAACATATTTAAATGCTTAGAGTCAAAAGAAAATTATTTTGAGTCAAAATCCCATTGCGACTTTCAAAGGAATAAATTTGAATTTTTGAAAATTAAAAATTTTGGATCCAAAATGTAAATTCAGCCTCCTTCTGGTCAAGTTGACCCATCAAACAATTCATGTCGGCTCCATGAATAGGCATGTCCTTTTACCCTCAGAAAAAACTGGATAAAGAGCCAATTCATTCCTCCATCATTCCAAGAAATAGCTCACATGTTCTGAGATAACTTCAGATGGTTTAAGGCAACAAGTTTATGTTCTACGGGCTAGAAAGTTTGTGATATATGAGCTATAGAAAGTATTTGATCTGCAAGTTGTTAGGTTCCTATAATAATAGGCTTCATAATTTTGAATTGACTATGTAAAGCCTTGTAATATTGTACATACTTTTGTTTTCTACAAAATGTTTTCCCATAATAAAAAATGTAAAGAGGATAAGTCCTAAAAGAAAAATCACAGGACTAAAAGAAAAGGATCAAAAAAGAAGATAAAGGATGAACCCCACCAAAAAGAGATAAAAATAAATCATGAAAGTGTGCACATTCAAATGCTGCTACTCTTAGTTTACTTTTTGCAAATAAGATTGTGTGCAGCTTGTTAAAATGCCACAATCCATGATAATCAAACAATTTAAGCTTGATTAATTCATGCTTTAAATTTCATGTTGATAGATAGAGAATAAATATCTAGCCAAATTGTTTAATCTTGACAGATCAGTAGTTAGGTAGAGAATAATAATGAGCTCATCAGTTTAATCTCAGTCATTGGAAGTTATAAGATTAGAATTAGATAATTTGCTTATCAAAGAAAAATAAAAGGGTCAGTAAGCTCAAATGCACCCAAAAGATGAAGAAAAAATGTTACGGTAAATGATGGGTAGGCAGAAGCAGTTTTCACAAGGCACGGAGAGCATCAATTGGCTCATTTCATATTACTAACTTCCTTCCAAACTCGTTTTCCCTTGTAAAAATATCCCTTCCCTTCATTTTAACCTTTTCTTCTTACTTCGCTTATTTTCCCTGACTAAAACCCTTTTCTCTAGTTTAAAATCATATTTTCATTAGAAAAGTAAATTCCCCTTTACTAATTCCCCTTTTCAATTAAACATGTAAAACCCCACTTAACCTAAGTTCGAAATGTTTTAAAATGTATTGGGCCCCATTGAAAAACTTTACCCAATATTGTTTTTTAACTCCTTACTGTATTATTAAATCTCGCATATATATTTTCCCAACCCCATTTTTCATTAATTCCCCCACTGATTAACCGGGTCCTCCACTTCTATTTTAATACCCATCACATCACTTATCCCCGGGCCTTGCCCATCAAATCCCTAACTCACCTCTCCTATTCGCCCATCCGTCGGATCTTTATTCCTCAGATCCAATGGTCCCCAATCCATTTCACACCCCCCGACGCCCGACAGTTAAATTTTTCAAAAGGATACGAAATGGGTGGTTTTGTAACCCCGCTCCCTTGCTATGTGGCAGCTCCAGATTATATCGCATCCTCCAATCCAAAACCACTAACCTGCTTTTCACCATGCGATAACTGTCAGTCCATCGTCAGAACTATATGATGAATCCACCCTACCATTTGAATTTAACCCCGCGCCATATGTTTAATCATTGTTGGTTAAAACCAATAAACCTACCTTTTAGCATCTTTTCACCATTATTTTGTTGACATTTACGAAAAAGAGCCTCTGTCGACCTATTCTTAAGCATTGAAAGTTGAAACCTATGCCCAATATATGAGACAGACTCCTAGTGATCAGAATAGGTTATTTTCAATTTTTTACTACAAAACTAGAAAGATGCAGATGGCCTTTCTACAACCACTGATACAAGGCCCAAAAACAACAACAGATTACAAAAACACATAATTTGAAGTTTTTGCCAAGAATGTTCATCCTATAGATCAAATTGAGTTTCATAAGAAAGAAGGAGAAATGCTATACTCAACTATGACCAACAAAGCTATGAGTGTACAAAAACTACAAAATTCTCTAGAGAATATAAAAACACAGTTAAAACTAGAGAAGGAAACCTCACAAGTAAAGGATAACATAATCAAAACACTTGAAAAATTGGTCATGGGGATTGGGTATGATCCTAAGAACATCAAAGCAGCTAAAGAGCTTTAAAAAAGAAGAATGAAGACATTGTTGCATTGAGGAAGCCGCTGAAGTTACCTCCTACTGAACATCCACAAGCAAAAGAAGTTTTGGAGAATGAAGGCCAAAAAGATGAAATGATGAATCTCATCATTTAATTGACAGCTCAACTAAAAGAAATGGAGAATGAGATGGAAAAATTGGTGCAGGAAAAAAAGGTCAACATGGAAGCATTTATTGTGACTGCCACTCCTACAGTTACCACAGCAGTCCATCTACTTCATCACCTCCATTACCAACAGCACTTACAGTTATGACATCAGCAACAGATTCAACAACAACAGCAGCTCATCCCCATGATGAAGCAGGTAAACTGATCAAATCCATGCAGGATATGTCCATCCAAGCAAATGAAATAAATAGACTTAAAGAAAAAATAAAAATTCTAGACGATGAAAAGAAGCTAGTTCAAATCATGCATAAAGATGAAACATAGAAGTCAAACAGATTGAATGAAAGGTTACAAAAGTTAGAAAAAGAATTGACACTGCAATAGCCACTAGCCCAAGCAAAGCAACAATTATGGGCCAATATCATTAACTCTGTTAATGATATTTGGCCATCCATCCAAGTTATCTTTGAGCAGATAGATTTGATCAAGGAAGCAAGTGAGGCAATTCAAAAGGTAAGAGCAGAACTTGGAAAGAAACCAGAGGAAGCCTCTAGGGTAATCCAGTTCCTAAATTCGAAAAACAAGTATGAATTGCAGGAGCTTGGAATAATTGACAGAACAGAGACCATATTAGAAGTGAAGAAAGTAATCACCAAAAGAAATCTGATGATATAGCTTGAGGAGAAATTTCAAAACGTGCAACTGGCAGTGGACAGGTTTATGGTCAAATTTAATGTTTTGAGGCAGAAAGGTCCATCTAATCCTTTGGTGATTAATGACAGGCTGATGAAACATGAAGATTATGACAAGAAAATCAGAGAAGTGGCCAAAGAACAGTCCAACAATTCCTCCATGAAAGGAATTCCTATAGGAAAAGTGCTCTATCAGACTTTTGAGAATCTCTTTTACCTCGAGCATGAGGTAAAACATCTCTTTATAAACAAGCCTACTTTTGCAAAATACACATAAGCTAATGAAATCTATAGAAGAATGGTAAAAATCAAATTACCAGATGAAGAAGCTTGGGAGAAACTGAATGATTTACTTTGAAAGGTAAAAATAAAACAGATAAAAGAGCAGTCAAGGTTAAAACAGAGCATGCAGGTTAAAACAGACACAGAGCAGTCAAAGATTAAAAGTAAAGTAGTGACAGAGTTTAAAGAGTATCAAATGAAAGACACTAATAGAAAAAGAGATAAAGCAGCGAAATATCAGTGAAAGCAAACAACAAAGCCAAATAAGTAGGGACAGCTTGCATTAGTTAGATAGTTGTCTCTATCTTCTTGCATGAAGGTATTTCATTTTCCTTGAATAATTCCTAAATCAGTTTTAAGATATTTTGTACTAGTTTTTGTATAAATACTTCATAATTCAAAATATTGAGTGTGGATTTCTAAATATTTCTATACTTGAACTCATCTACAACCTGAAGGTTTATTGTACTTTTCCAGTTGACAGATAGGACAAATATAAAATCATTTCTTTACAAGATTCGTGTGTTGAGCTACTTCAGTGAAGTAAATTTCAATTGTTCATGTTCTTTTCTAAGTTATTCCATAAACTTGAATGTTTTTCTAATTTGAATGGTATAGCAAGGATGTTATTGCAGAATTTGTTTAAGTGCACTATGCTATGAACTGTTATTCATTTTTATGTTTTCTTTTGATATCTAGTTTAAAGAATTCTTAATTGCCCTCTAATCCCGATTGACCTCTTTCATCTTCCTTCATTATCCAGTTTAGGGAATCCTTAACTGCTCCTTGGTCCCAATTTCAACTCATATCACCATCTCAACCCTAAAGATCTAGTGTTGCTCAGTTACGTTGCCCTGTAACACTGCTTTTATAATTGGTTTATGTTCTGTTTTCTTGATATATTGACTCCATAGCCCAATGGAAAATAGACAAGCACCTATCCATCTAAATCAGTAATTCCACCAACAAATCAAAATCAAACAAAATCAATCAAACATAACTAGCCTAAAATCCATTAAAACAAACAAAGTTAAATCACATAAAGAGAACCCTCTCTGAGTTTAGGAAGGTTATATCCTAAGCTCCAAAGTAGGTTTGTAGTTACCTCTGATATTTCTTTTTAACACATTGAACAACCCTTGGAAATTTTGGAGTGATAACACAAGCTACACAAAGTTTGTGATCTGTGCGCTACAGAAAGTTGTGATTATATGATATGTGAGCTACAAAAAGTCGTCGTTCTACGATTTTGCAAGCTACAAAAAGTATCTCTTTCTTTTAGATCTATGAGCTACAAAAAGTCGTCGTTCTGTGATATACGAGCTACAGAAAGTCGTCATTCTATGATCTGCGAGCAACAAAAAGTAGTTGTTCTGCGATTTCCACGCTACAAAAAGTCATTTTTTCTTTGAGGTCTGCAAGCTACATAAAGTCGTCGTTCTGCAATCTACAAGCTACAGAATGTTGTCATTTTGTAGTCTATGAGCTATAGAAAGTTGTTTTTCTCTGAGGTATGTAAAGAAAAGAATGATGACTTCTAATATTGTGAACAGGCAAGAAAAGAGTATGCTTTTGGGATAAATTGACTTGACTATGAGGATGGACAAGGGACCAGGTTTGACCTAGTTGTTGACATAGATGTGTCTCTGTTGAATTAAATAATTATTTATTGAAAAAGGTTGTTAGGTTTTTCCCCATGAGGTTTTTCCCAGGGTAAATCTTTGTGTTCTTTGTGTGGACTGTCTCTTTATGATTTTACCTTCTCATATGATTTACGGTTGATGTCTTCTATATAATTATCGAATCATGGAACTAATCAATAAGAATGCAAAATATCATACACATCAAAGATAATTATCAGTGTAGAATACCATGTAAAATTCAACATGGTATCAGAGCTATGGTGAATTATTAGAAGCCCTAGTTAGATATCAAATATCATAAGTACAATTTCAGTAGTCTGAAAATATCAAAAATAGAGGTCGAGTAAGTTCAAAATTTTGTGTCTAAAGAGCACATTAGTCCTATGAAAAAAAGTTTGGGAAACATTTGTTGAGATTTGAAGGAAAAGAGAATAAGTCATGTGGTATATCATTGAAATGAAGGTCAAAAACTTCTAAGGCATATTCCTATGACAATGTCTTAATTCTGGATGAAAGGAGTTTGGTTTAAGTCAGATTGTTTGTGGAACAAAGCCATGTCCAAGGACAAACTTCTCTATGGTATATCAGTGTTACATTTTCTTTTATCACCTTGACGGAAATGTTACAAGTAAACTTATTTTGGAAAATTGAGGGGCGAGGAGTTGAAGAGGTCACATCAACTTCCAATATGCTTCAAGTCTCTTAATTGTCATAATGTGATCTTGAACTAAAAATCTTGATCTCAAAATTCAAGATTAAAGGAGTCGAATCCTCATGTCATAAGTTTGATGTCAAGAGTCCTTTGTTCTATTCTTAATAGAAGGATGAAATGATTTACTGGGAGACAACCTGATTGTCTAGGGACCTGACATGTCTGATATTGGTACGTACCCTAAAATTGTCATATGTTTGTTATGAGTTTTTGCATTAGAGTTTTTCCATTAGAACTATTGATCTCATGTTCAATGAAAGCAAGATCTCTGCAATCCTTTATTTTTTCTCATTTTTGATGTCTTAGCATTATTGACAATTGTGAATGTGTTCCATGTATGGGACATTGTCTAATGCTAAATGACTTTGTCCTCCTCATGAATAATGATCAAAATTGTACAAGGACCGGGAAGCCAGAGATCTGAATCGCAATGAAGTCTGAAAGGTATGAGTCCAATTAAAAGGGTCTGATGTAAGACTTGTGTTAAAGGCTCTCCTTGAAATTAGTCAAGGGACTATAAAGTATCCTTAAAGAAGCCTTTAAGGACAGTGATAATAGTTGAAGAAGTCCCTGAGTACGACATCATAATCTATGTTTATGCTGACATATTTGTAAGATGTTACATTATGTTTAGAAGCAGGTTTGAAAAGATGTCGAGTCTCTCTCAAGGTTCATTATGTCTTAAACACAAAACGTTTTTTGCAAAATTGTGTGAATGGTCATGTAAAGAACATTAATGGATCTTGGACAATATGAGATTCTAGGAAGTTCATGATAACTCATCTACAATATTAAATAGTTGAATAACAATGGGTCTCGATGATATATGTGTATCGGTGTATTGAACAGTGCACGAGCCAACTTATAATGAATTTTTGATGGAAATTCTATGGTTTTGAAGGATCTAGGGTTTGTGAACCCTAGTGAGGATTTGAACAAGAAAATTTTATGGTTTGTGGGCAAAACCCTAGGAATGATCATTTTCGTTAAAAGGTGAAGCCCTATCCTATACAAGAAAGGTATGGCATCACATTGATGCCTAAGATGAGGATGGTGAAGTTGCAAGAAATCTATGATTATGAATGAGTTGACTCCTCTTATAAAGATAAGTATTTTATATCTCTTTGTCACTATTATTGTTGATTGTATTAGTAGTTAGTCTCTTGTCCTTAAATTGTTTTCTTGGTTGTGATTGTTCTTCCTTGACTTCCTAATGAGGATTGTAGATACATAATAAAGGCTTCCAAAGCCTTGACAATAGATGGAATAACGGAGCAAAGTGGTAACAAAGAGACTCTCTGTGTTGAGAGATATTGTAATGGATGAGATATGGACTCATAGGGAGAAGAATGTCTTTGATTCATGTCAAGAAAAAGTATGGTTGGATGGCATAAAGTACAAAGCTAAGGATTATCTCAATAAGAGGGAAAAGACTATGAAGGAATGTCTTGTCAGGTATACTATATTTGATAGTTTATTGTATTTATGATTTCTAATATGATGGATGTAAAGACCGTCTTCTTTGATGAAAAAAGAAGTGTACTTAAGAACTACCTCAAGATGATGAGGTACATGAAGAAGACCTACACGTGTAAGCAGAAAGAAGGTTTTGTACAAGCTCCTCTGAGGTGATGCATCCTACTCGATTTTTTGACGGGAGAAGAAAAGTTCATATGTCAAAGGCAGATGCATTGACTGGAAGATTTTCTCTAAAGGAAGAGATCTCTCTAGGAACCCTTGCTCAGCTTAAGAGGGAGTTGACCTTAGATGAAGGATCTTGACTAGGTAGTTGATAGTACTTATGAAAAAAGGGAGCAAATAAGGATTTCTATAGCCGGATCTCTTTCAGGAATAATACCCAATCAAGTTGATGGATCAAGAAAAGGAAGAAGATCAATTTATGGTTAAGCTAAGGAATATAACTCAACATGTGTTGAAGTACTAGCATGAGAAATACAGCTGCAAAAATTCAAATTGGGCAAGAAGATATGAAAACAGAGAGAGTTTGTATATCACTTTTGATTGGGCTCTGATCTCATGGATGAGCAAGAAGCATACATGTGTTGCAACCAAAGGTCGAGTATGTTGTATCTTGAAAGGTGAGCTATGAAGCAATATGATTATAGCTTGAAGGAATGGTTAATCAAGTGTAGGTTATAGCATGATCACGAGTTAGGCCACCTTGAGATTTAGTACCACTGCATCCGTGACATGGTTCAAAGAAGAGCAATAAGGCTCGAGTACATCTCCATCGATGAATAGACAGCCAATGTTCTGATGAAGTTGTTTCCAAGAAACAAGTTTATGTACTTTAGAGACAAGTTGGGACTCGTGGATATTACCCCTCGTTGAGAGGGAGTGTTGATATCTCTGAAGCAAGGATGGGTATTCTCTCGGAAGGGAGAATGGGTGCAAGAGGCCTAGAGTTCTCAACAGACATGGTTGAGTGAGTGCCTCTTGGAGGTGGACCCTAATCATACACTAGGAATGGCGGAGTGAGGTATTGCAACATTTGGACCTTGATCACACACTAAAAATGGTGGAGTGAGGTCTTGGACCCTGACCAAACACCATTAATGGTGGAGTGAGGTCCTTTAACATCTGGACCCTACTCACAAATTCAAAATGGTGGAGTGAGGTCCTTTCAGCATCTAGACCTGATCACCAACCAGGAGGGGTTGATTGAGGTCTTGGTCTAGAGTGCTCACCAGGAAATGTGAGTGAGTGCTTACTAGTTGTAGTATCTCAACATTTTGGCTTAGTAAGAGGACTTGAGATTCAAAGATCGATCACTTTGAGTGAGTCCTGGATTTGACGACCGATCGCTCTAGGAGATTGAGTCCACTCGAGAACAGTGAGTCTTGATACGTTGATGATAAACCATGGGTTTGGTACCACCCCAGATATGGCCACTAACAAATGTTGATGCTAATGATGATGATGATGTCAGAGATGCTTACTAGTTGATGATGAAAATGAGTCGGAGATTTCAACTAGTGGTTGATGACGAGATGATGTTGATAATGTCAGAGATGCTGAGAAGACTAGTAATGATTTGTTATAACCTTTTCATAAAGAAACTTTGTCAACATGAGAACATTTGGTTAGTCATTATGAATACTTCCCTATTTAAGAGGGAGTGATGATTTTTGTAACTATGGTCAGTGTTCATAATGTATGTCTAAGTCATTATGAATTTGTAAAGCATTTTTAAATGCTTAGTCAAAAGAAAATTATTTTGAGTCAAAGTTCCAATGTGACTTTCAAAGGAAGAAACTTGAATTTTTTAGAATTAAAAAATTTGGCTCCAAAATGTAAATTCAGCGTCTTCCTAATCAAGTCGACCCATCAAAGAATTCAAGTTGGCTCCATGAATAGGCACGTCGAAAGGAAAAACTATATAGAGAGCTAATTCGTTCATCATTCCAAGAAATAGCTCGCATCTTTTGAGATAACTTCAAATGGTCTAGCGCAGTGAGTTTATGGTCTGCGAGCTACAGAAAGTTCGTGATCTGTGAGCTACAGAAAGTCTATGATCTATGAATTGTGGGAAGACATTGTTTTGCAATATGTGAGTTACAGGAAGTCATCATTTTGCAATTTGCGAACTATAGAAAGTTGGTCTTTCTTTGAGGTCTACGAGCTATAGAAAGTTGTTTTTTGTGATATGTGAGCTACTAGAAAGTCGTCGTTCTATGATTTGCGAGCTACAGAAAGTCTTCGTTATGCGATCCGCGAACTATAGAAAATCGTTTTTCCTTTGAGGTCTACAAGCTACAAAAAGTCATCGTTATGCAATCAACAACGTAAACTTTGAAACGGGAAATGATATGATTACCTGTTTTGTTGAGGTAGCAAAAAAATCATCCGATTTTGAAAAAATTGATTCATAATACACTATTTTATTTTAGAGCATATTTTTGACACTTAAATTTTCTTATGTATCAAATATAAATATTTGTTTTTAAATGATAGTGATTTTCAACTTGATTTTGAAACGTGTTGATGCAGCGTCAACCCATTTTTTTAGAGGACTTATTTTTGACACTTTAAATTTTCTAAATGTAGATTTTTTTAAATGTTATATTTTTTTTATACTTTAAAAATTTTTATGTCGAATTGTTTTTTAAATGTTGATTACTTAACAAAATTTCTAGTTGTCTTATTTCTCTTTTTTTAAATGTAAAAAAACAAATATATATATATATATATATATATATATATGTGTGTGTGTGTGTGTGTGTGTGTGTAAAAAAAAAACATTTAAAGAAAACTATCTTGGAAACGATAAAAATTTGAAAAAAAATAATAATAATTATATATATATATATATATATATATATATATATATACTATAAATAAAAATAAATAAAAATACAAAAATTTGAAAAAACTATTAAAAAGAAAAAACAAACCCAATTTAGAAAATAAAATAAAAATAATAGAACATTAACATTAAGATCTTACAAACAAAAAAAATTATTAACAAAAAAAAAATGCACCACCCCTAGCCCCTAGGCGGGACTGAAGCCCGATACTCAAGAATCAGGGTTCATGCCCGTCTGGGGCGCGATTTTGTTTTTTTTAAGTTTGTTAATAAAAAAATTTCAAGAATTTAATGATAATGTTTCAGTATTTTTTAATTAATTATGTTTTTCTAAACTTGATTTTGTTTTGTTTTTTTATGTTTATTATAATTCGTTTATGTTTTTTTAAACATTTTTAACTTAATTTTAATAGTTTTTTATTTTAATAGGTTTTTTTTAAATAGGGTTTGTTTTTAATTTTATTTTATTTTTTTTTATTGTTTTTAAAATTTTTGTATTTTTATAGTTTTTTAAATTTTTGTATTTTTATCTATTTATTTTTATAGTTTTTTTTAATTTTATTTTTTTCAATTAAAAAAAAAAAAAACACACATTTTTGATGTTTTTAATATGTTTTTGTTATTGTTTATTTCTTTATATTTTTTTATTTTTTTTTTAGTTTTTTAATTCTTATCTTTTATAGGTTAATTTTGTTTTTCTTTTTTAACATTTTTATAATTGATTTTTTTTTGCCCTTAGGTTAATTTTTTTTGTTTTTTGTTTTATTTTTATGTTTAATTTTTTGTCTTTTTATATATTTGATTTTTTTTTGTCTTTTTTAATTTTATGCCTTTTCAATATATATTTTTATTTAGTTTTTGTTATAACAACAACAAACAAAAACCATTTTTTAATTTTTTTTATATTTTTAAAATTATGTTTTCATTATTCTTTTGAAATTTTAATGTTTTTCGTAGTCATGATAAAATATTTTACGTCATTATTTCAAAATGTTGAAATTTATCTATGTAAAAAAAACAACAACAACATTATTTCAACACCAACACATCATGTCATGAAACCAACTCACAAAAAGACAAAAATGATAGATCAACAAATTAAAAATCAACTTTTTCAAGGAGGCAACCTCCTTTACATTACACAAATGACAAAACCTACTTTCTATATATAAGAGTTTAAGGGGTCCCAATACAATCCAAGCCTATATAACAATAATATTGTAAGGCACAACAATAACAATAGTGCGCTTCTATGGGGCATAATAATAACAACATGGGGACTATATGGGCACAATAATATAATAAGGGGATTGCACTAATAACAATAAGGGGTTATACTAGTAGTATAGGGACGTAACACGCCCCTCCTTCAAAAAGTGTTGTCCTCAACGCTTGAGTAGTTATGGATGCTTTTATATAAAATTCTCCTCTTCCCATGTGAAATCTTCAACGGGTAAGTTCTTCCACTTGATGAGATACTCTGAAATTGATCAATTTCATAGTTGTCGGGTTCTTGTTTCCATGACTGTTTCAGGTTCAAATATGATTTTTCCTTCCTCGTCAAGTTCTAACAATATTGTTTGCAATGGGACCTTGTCACATATAACCCTCTTTAAGCATGAAACATGGAAAACTGGGGGCACTCGGAAATATGCAGGAAGCTCCAATTTGTATGTCATAGTACCAATCTTTTGCAACACTTTATAAGGACCATAGTACTTTGGAGATAATTTACTATCCTTCTTATAGCTTGCTTCAGGGACATTTGTTTGTATGGTTGTAGTTGTAAAAATACCCAATCGTCTATGTCAAAACTTTTTTCCTTGCGATATTGATTTTCTTATTGTTTCATTCGATTTTGCGTAAAAGTGAGGTTATCCTTTTTCTTATTGATATGTCCTATCTTAAGAGTTTGAAAAGTGGTAATTCATGTCAATGCATTACAAGATATGGTCAGATTCATTTCTTCTTTCTCTGGGGTTGGTTCTTAGTGTATATCATTTTCTTTTGATGTTTCTTGAACATTTTCTTCCTCCTCTTCACAATTGACGTAAAATATTTTTTTCTCAACTCACTTATGACCTTTAGTGTATTTGCTATTACAACTGTAACAAATGTCATTTTCTCTTTTTTCTTCCAATTGTTTCGGTGTCAATCTTGTAGGTTGTGGAAAGCTAGGAGCAAAAACACTTCCATCTTTATAATTGTGAATGATAGGATTTATTGTTGCCATAATTTTGCTTTAAATTTTTCTTGCCAACCTGAATGCCTTCTCCAATTAATCAGGTTCCCAAAGATGAACCTCATGTTGAATGTTATCCTTTAAAGTCTCTATGAAGACATCAATTCTCTGCTTCTTTGGATATCATTTACCTTTATATTCAAATTTTGGAAGTCCTCCATGTGCTCTATTATTGAACGCTTTTCTTTGAGATTTATCAATTGGCTAAAAAAGGTGTTGCTCTTTGTATCCTCATAATGTGATATCATTTCCTCCATGAAAATTGACCAGGTGACAAGTGGTTTACGAGAACAAAGCCTTTTATACCATAAAAGTTGATTCGATTATAAATATAAAGATGCAAAACGTATCTTTAGTGACAGTTGCACATCATGTAGATCAAAATATTTATCCATTTGTAGTATCCATATTATGGGATCCTTGCCATCAAACTTCTTCATATCGATCTTTGGAATATGGCATGTCTTCAATCCCATGTTAAATTTTATGAAATCATGATTAATATTTATTTTTTTCTCATCACGAGTTTCCTCTACTACATTTTCGTCATTAGGAAGCATTTCTTGTAGCAAATTTGTCCCACCTTCCTTCAACCCTTCCATGTCTTCCTTCAAATCTTCCATGCCTTTCTCCAAATTTGTTTCCCTACCATCAATATTAGCTTCCATGGCACATATAAAACTATTTATTTTAGCTTTGATCGCATTCTTCAAATCATCCATCCAATTTTTCTTACTAGGTGTTCCTATTTTCTTGATTTGAGTCAATATTTTTCTTGTTTTTAGCAGCTCAATCTTGACCATGTCGTGTCTCTGGAATTTCAGATATCCAAGGTCTAAAATTGCGACCTACCCTCTGCGTCCTCTTTCCAATGCCACTAGTCTAATCGAAATTGGATTCTCCAAGAAAGAGTTATGCCCAATCTCTCAAGATGACCCGATTATATACTTTTTCAGTGGAGTGAACTTGTACGAAGTGTCATGTGTCACTGTTTCGACCTTTGGACCTGAAAACAATACACAGAAAACTACAGTTCGTCATTTTTCTGTAACTTCTTACGAAATTTCAATCCGATGCTCAGAGAGAAAGTTATGATGATATTCCCAAGGTCACATGTTTGGGATGTAATTCGGAAGCCTGCAGAAACCCTAAATGTCTTGGACCGCATATCCGAAAATATAGCGAAACAAGATCTGAAATTCGGGTCCGAATTTCACCAAGATTTCGGCTCAAATGGGTTTTAATTTTAGAGTCCGAACATTCGTAGAAAAAAAAATTATAACGAAAATGTCATGATGACATGTTTGAGATGGAATTTTGGAGCCTACAAAAACCCTAACTTCCTCGGATCATATCTTCAAAAATAGAGCGAGACAAAATCTGAAATTCGAACCTGAGGTTTAGAACGATTTTGGCTCAAATGGGTTTTTTTATCTTCTGAAACTTCGTAGAGAAACATTTATAGTGAACATGCCACGAAAACCTGTTTGGAGCAGCGAAACCCTAGAATCCAAGGCTCTAAATACCAAATGTTATGAAATCAGCGCACAAAAAGATAAAAAATATAGATCAACGACTTAAAAATCAACCTCTTCGAGGAGGAAACCTCCATTACATTACACAAATGAACAATTCTTGGATGATACAAATGGCAATACCTTATTTTTATATATAGGAGTCTAAGGGGTCCCAATATAATCCGAGCCTACATAACAATAATATTCAGTAAGGCACAACAATAACAATAGTGGGCTTCTATGGGGCATAATAATAACATGTGGACTATATGGGCACAATAATACAATAAGGGGGTTGCACTAATAACAATAAGGGGTTATACTAATAGTATAAGAACCTAACACATCAACACTTACACTTTTCATTTTCAGGGTTTTTGTTTCACAATTTTTGCACAAAAAACTAGTTTTTACTGCCATTTTTAAAACATGTTGAAAATTTACCCTAGAAAAAAAGTGTTATTCCAGCATCAACACTTTTCATTTTTGAGTTGATTTTTCATGTTTTTTGGAGATTTTTTGGCTAAAGTTCTCGTTTTGAATTTATAGGTCTCGTTTTGAATTTATAGTTCCCGTTTCAAAGTCTACGTTGTTAATCTGCAAACTACAGAAAATCGTCGTTTTTGCAATTTGTGAGCTACATAAAATCATTTTTCTCTGAGGTCTATAAAGAAAAGAAGGATGACTTATGAAGTTGTGAAGAGGCAAGAACAGAATATGTTTTTGGCCAAATTGACTTGACTAGGATAATGGACCAAGGATCAAGTTTGACCTGGCTGTTGATTCAGATGTGTCTCCGGTGATTTAAAGAATCCTCAATTGAAAAAAGTTGTTGGGCTTTTCCCCGTGAGGGTTTTCCTAGGAGAAATATCTATGTTCTTTGTGTGGACTATCTCTTTATGATTTTACTCTCTGATATGTTTCATGGTTGATGTCTTTTGTATAATTATTGAATGATGGAACTAATGGATAAGAATGAAAAATATCATACTCATCAAAGATAATTATCAATATAGAAGACCATGTAAAATTCAACACTAGTGATAGCCCATCTACGAAAGGAAAGATTCCGCAAGGGCACCTACAACAAGCTAAAATACAAAAAATAGGCCCATGCAAAATTCTTGGAAAAAAAAATTAATGCCAATTAGAGGAAAATTTGAGCCTAAAAGTGGCCTAGTAAAGAAAAACAGTGAAATAATAGTTAAAATAATAAATAAGAGTGGTGAGTTTTGATTAAAAAAAAAAACACTACTTTTTTATTTTATTTGTAGCTTATTTCCTTATAGGTTTACTCAAATTTGAAATGTAAACATTGGTATCCATTATACATACTTTTAAAAAGACCTACATTGATAAAATTGAAAATACATTTAAAAAAGAGTGAACACGCTTTTTAATGTATCTTCATTTCTTATCAATGTAGGTCTTCTCAAAAGTATGCATAATGGGTACTTATTAGATGTAAAATTAAATGAATACCCACTATGCATACTTCTGAAAAGACCTATATTGGTCAAATTTGATTAAACCTTGAAGAAGACAAGCCAAAAATACAATTATAAAAAAATAGTTATATTTTTTCCCTCCAAAATATTTACATGGACCTCTTTAAATTTAAAAGATTTTGTTTGGTTTACATATTATGACATGGAAATTGCATGAAATTTCATGGGCATTTTTACGTTGAAATTTCCTCTAATGTACAACCTAGAGTTGTCATGAGACCTAGACCTCTCGTTGATATTCAATGTGGATGATCTGTATGAGTTTCATGAAGAGGAAAACAGTGATAACATAGGTACACCAATTGAGTGGAAGGAAAAATTACCATTCAAATATGTTGAAGTGGAGGAGATTTTGGCCACAAGTATTGGTAAGAAGACCCACTGAAAAGAGTATTTGGAGTATTTAGTCAAATGGAAGAACAAGGAACCTAAATGTGTATCATGGGTGTCGAATTATGAACTAGCATGCCTGTGAGGTTTTTCAACCTATGACATTGTTACCAAATGAGCTAGTAGCTCATGTTTTTCTTACCAAAGGTGTCTAATGCAAGAGCATCCTTAGACTCGAGCAATTTGCATCATCCAAATAGATTTTGTTTGAAGTTGTTGAAGATAGGACAAATAAAAAGTTGCTACAAGAGGTTGTTACAAGATGCGCTATAGGAATCTGCTACAGTAAGCTACTATCAAAATTGTATGTACTATGAGAATGGGATGTAACTGCGATAAACCCAATCATTCTAGTTCAAGAATACAAAGAGTATTTGGTTGTCGATGTAACTACGAGAATCAATCATTCCAGCGCCAAAATGCAAAGAGGTCGACAGCATGGGAAATAAATTTTGGAAACATAGGAGAAAAACGGGTTCTTGGCTGCTACAATCTTTGGAGAGGATATTCTTTTTTTCTTTGCTAATGTGTGGTATCACTATGCTCCCGCATATAATTTGTTAACACTCTTGAGGACTCCATTCTCAAAGCTGAGTTTTGTATGTAATAATAGATTCTGGATTAATAAATATATTTGAAGTTTGTTTGAGTTCTTATGGTCGGGTTTAGAGTTCTATGTTTACACTCAACAATCTAGTTATTTGAATTAATTCAGTACAGTTGCCAGAGGAACAATTGGCCAATCTTGTGTGCTTTGTATTTGTAGTTCTAGGCCTATAGTTTGTGTGGAAGCTACAGGGCTTTGTGCTACACCTCATGGTATCATGATCCTTCAACTCTAGGTTGAAGAGCTTAAGTAGTATACGTACTAACTCTAGTTATGACTGATATAAGTCCTTTAACTTCCTTAAAGCACCATAAGAATCTATAATGGAAACAAGATGATGATTTGCCTCTTTGATCTATGATGCAACAATCAAAGCAGAAGTTTTATTATCTTTCTCTTCCAAGTAGTTCACTTTTCCAAGGGTTGGCCATGAAAAGGTTAAGCGAAGCACAAACTTGTACATAGATCTTCCACTCAATAGTTGTAACCATAGTTTGATTACAACAATACTCGTTGTAATGAATTTCACATAAAAATCATTCCCGCACATAGGTTGTGTAAGCCAATGTCCATTCCATTCACCCACAACACTCACAATATAAATTCAACCTCACAACTCTGGGAAGGATTCAAACTTGCAATCTTATGGGGGTTAAAGTCGTTTCAAAAGTAACATTGCTACCTCACTAACAAGACAAAAACCACTGTTGTAGCAAGGTTTATATGCTGACGAAAAAGGAACCCTAGATCTACTAGCGATTAAAGAAGCAACACTAAAGAGAGATTGATTTGACGCACTAATGGGAGAAGAAATGCACAACTACCACAACGGGCAACATTACTCAGAGGCAACGAATAGAGAGACAAAACTGAGGGATGTTTTCGCACAAGGGAGAGAATCATGGAGTTAAAAACAACCTCGCTCTGATACCACTATCATGTACAGGAATAACTTTTCTTGTGTGTTTTCATTACTCAAAGCTGAATATGTACAATGAGGGTGTCTTCTATATTTTTCACCTTCTACGAGGGACTCTTGATCTTCCTCGTGACTCCTCATTTCATCTACCTACCTATTATGTATAAATTATTTACAATGACACAAATCCCAGAGGATTATACATCCTACACAACCATTTCCTGAGCAACAATGTTAATTCTTGCAGTTACAAGTCACAATAGGAATAATACACCAAAGCAAAGGAGATGGATGAAAAAACAAAGAATTTTAGCTTTCAAGCAATTGTGTTGATGAATCATGCCTACCATAGGTTGAGTGATTATGGATCATCCACCTCTAATAGCATACTTTGCATAGCTAGCAGCAAGCATTGATCAAAACCAATGGATTGTATTCTACGAAGAATGTACACACTCCCATTTCCAAAGATGGCCCTTAATTCAAAATGCTCCTCAAGACCTTACGTCAGGGCACCAGCTCACTCTAGGAGTGTACATTGACAACTTGATCCATAACCCAATAACTGCCAAGGTAATTTAGGTGGCCCTCCATCTCTGCCTCAAATGAAAGATCAAACATTCCAGACCCTACTTAATTCCTAATGTGGAAGTTGTCCTCTAGTGATGATGACCACGGCAAGAATTACAGCTTTCCAACTCTCTGTAGCAGTCTTTGCAGAGAAAATCACCAAAGCTGTTCCCCTTATCAAGCCTCCCAATAACAATGACACAGCCCAGGGCTGTGGTCTAGTATCCAGCAGCAAGGCGATCAACTTTGTATTGAGGAGATCCAAGTTCAAAGCCCCCTAAGTGGGTGCATATGACAAAGCCAAGTGCAAATCCTGGGCAAATTTGACAGCAAAGAAAGCCCCTCATAGCATAGCATCTTTGCCAAAGTACAGCTGTAACTTATACTGTAAGCAGCGTTTCCAAATAAATAAAACAGATAAGAATGGTGCTAGTCAGAAGCTTTGGGTAATTTCAAGTCCTACATCTTAAGATTTGATATACTTACTGATATCAACCTGATTGGTAATATTGCCTTGTTTGACTAATCTGGTCAAAACCAAAGTTGATGTATATTATAATTAATAAATTTTAGGATTTTACTACAATATAACTACTATGGCAGTTATTGGTACAACCGCTTCAAAATGATAAAAGACATCTTCAGACATGTTATTATGCAGCTCCCCGTCTTCAAAGATTGCATTATCATTAAATTGTGCTTAATTGCTTATACCAAGACTTTCAGCAAGGACACGGGCTCCATACAAATCACTAATGGTCATCCTTGTGTTTGTCCCAAGGATTATTCCCACGTCAAATGGAAGGAGAATGATTAAATAGTAAAATTATGTTTAGAAATCTGGTGGTCATTCTAGTCTACCGTTCATTCATGTTCCCTTTCAATGTGGAAAACTGCCACCAAACTCTGCAAACAGACTTGAACAGTGCATGGTCCTCGCTTTAACACAACAATTAAATTCATATGCAATTTGGCATGAAGCCCTGTATGCCTTGTAGCAAAAGTTCTCCAAAGAAATTCAAAATGCCCTTGCTGGGTAACTTTGATTACAAAAAGCAGATACAATGCCCAACAATCATTAATATCTAAATAGTACAAGACATGATGGATGTAACCGATGTAACCACATGTCATTCTGTAAACAGAATTTTTATCAGATATATTCAGGCCCAAAATACTAGTGTGGGATGGCCATAATGCTAACACTGCCTGGAACTCGAATGAAGTAATATTTGACAATTAATTTCAAAACTTCACAGCAGATGGCATTATTTCAACAAATCCTGCATGAGCATGTGCAAAAATGCTTCCTCGAAACTTACATCCTGTTTCAGCACAGGAACTGCTTCAAAACCCTACCAGCACGTGTGCTACTTCATTGTGATTCAGTCTTCATTAGCAAAAAACTCCCTGGAGTAAACAATCTGGGGCACGCAGATAATACACGTCCAGTGAATGCATATCCATTGCATACACTCTATCAAGCCACAGGTTATTTCAACAACCAACTTTTACATGCATCAACCATTTTGACATGCCAAGTAAATGCTTCATTCACAATTATTTACATCCCAGGTGGAATTGTGCTATGAAGAGGGTGGCAATCAAAAAGCCTTGTTACCAAAGAGTGCTTAGAATGAGAACAATCCGATAAAGAATGTGATGCTACTCTGTGCCACACTTCAACCAAACATCTCATGTCACTACCTGCTGTAGTTCCCGAGGAGTGCAATCCCGTTACAATGTTCAAAACCTCTTGGATGAGGTTCCTCTCTTTTAGTTTTACGGATGCCAAAGGTCTTCCATCACATTTGATGCTCCTCTGTCCATATTGACTCTCAAACTCAGCTGATTTTTTAGCAGCCCTTTCAAGAATGGTGTCTGGCATTCCTGAGCAGTGTTAAAGGAAAGGAATTAGAAATAGATTAACATCATAAGACAGACACAAACATGAAAGTTTGTTCTATTAGTCCCGACTGACCATATTCCAAACATTTTCAATGTTCCATAGTGGGCTTCACTCACCAAATGTCAATAAAAAGTTTCATGTTGCAAATTGATTGAAGATGGAGGCATACCTCATTTGAAACCACAACAGAGCTTTCATAATGAAAAGTAAATTGGTAAACAAGCTTGAGAGAATTTGAATTCGTACTTGAAAATTCATAGTGACATACATAAATAGTTGTGCTAATTTGGCTTTCCTTTCACTATAAAAGACTTGGCAGAAAAATAGATTTCATAGGATGCACAACTCCAATCCTGCCGGAAGTAGCAGCAGTTCAAAATAACAGCTCCAATATAACAAATTCAACACGGTAATAATATTTTCCAGAAGACAACTCTTGATGTTCGAGGATTAGGTGAACTAATGCACTTCAGTAAACTAGGCCCCCTTAGATGGTCCTCTACTTGTATCATTCAAAAGTGCCACATGATTGGCTGACTGAAGGTAGAAATTTCATGCAATCCTCAGAAATATATCAACCCACCACAAAGATACTTTCTTAGCACAATTAGGCAAGGGAAGTATATGATACCGAGGAGATCAATGACCATCTCTACTGCAATTTCCAAAGCAGAATTGCAAGGAATTGAGAAGGCAATCAAATTTCTAGAGCAGATTCAACTTATTCTGTGTCAAGTCCATGGCATCTTGGATCAAAATAGCATGAGTACAAGCTCAACAATAATAATCATCATATTCCTCAAAGATTTCAAATCAGCAACAGAGTTTAACTTCACATCCAAAATGACTTGTAAATTGCCTTGGATATTCCAATGGACAGTCACAACATATCTTTAACATACTATTGCAAATTAAGAAAAAATTTACCCTATTGTGCAATGACAATTTAGGATTTGGTTACTGCTCACATCAATAAGAAGAGATATATAGGAAATCCGAAAATCACACCACATAACACCAAATTAAGAAAAAATTTACCCTATTGTGCAATGACAATTTATGATTTGGTTACTGCTCACATCAATAAGAAGAGATATATAGGAAAATCACACCACATAACACCATCGACACAAGATTTGTCCTAAAGCAAGGAAAATTTTAGGGGCTAAATTTCGCAGACGGGCTAATTCTCCATGTTTTCCCCAAAAAAAAAAACACTAATTTCTGTTTTTCCTAAAAATTATTCACCCAAATTTTATAGGATAATATTATATCTATGTTGCACGGGTTCCCGAACCCGGGGGTGGGGTTCTCAAACCCGTCCCGGGTTCCCGTCCCTAAGTACTGGATTCGGGTACGGGTTCTTCTCAAAAGAACCCATGAGAACCGGGTTCTCCAAAAAAAAAAGGGGTTCTTTTCCTTTAACGAGTTCTTTGGGTTCTTGGGTTCTTGGGTTTGGGTTCTTTGGTTTGGGTTCTTCGGGTTCTTCAGAAAAAATATATATTAAAAATTTAATTTTCAAGTAAATTTTTTTATTGAAATTTAAAAAATTAATAATTAATGATTAATTATATGATATTTATAATTAACAAATGTCAAAAACTTAAAAGTTAAAACCTAAACTTTTTACTAACCCACAGCCATCGAATTTCATTTTTGTTTTTGGTTGAGTTGTTCCGATTTACCCATTTCACATGGCCGAGGTGTCTTTGGTTCACATGCATCTATTTACCCATTTCACGTGGCCGAGGTGTCTTTGGTTCACATGCATCTTTGGCAGATACACGCAAGAAGAAGGATCCAATTGATTGGTGGTGGCTTCATGGTGTTGATGCTCCTGAGTTGCAGCAATTTGCCATACGGTTACTTGGATAGGTAGCTTGTTTGGAGTTCCTCATCTTATTCAAAATTTGAAAAATTCTCAATTAAATATAGGAAATTAATTTTAATTTTTAAATTTTAAATTTTCATTTTAGTTTTAGTTTCTATTTTTAAATTTTTAATTAATTTAATCGACTTCCACTAATATTTCAGGTAATTAGTTCTTCATCTTGTGAGAAGAATTGGAGGACTTATGCCTTTATTCATTCAGTAAAGAGAAATAGGTTGGGCTCAAAGAAGGCAGAGAACTTAGTGTACATTCATAGCACACTTTGTCTCATATCTCGAAAAGACCCGGGGTACAAGGAGGGTCCTTTCAAGAGATGAGACCAACACATAGATGATGCTATGTGTGTGGAAGAGGAGATACAACCAGATGGCCTTATTGAGCTACCTCCAATTGCTATGGATGAGCAAGAGCCTCAAGATGAGAGTGATTCCTACCTGGAGAGCATGCTAGCTGAAGATCTAAGTGATGTTGGTGACATGGATGTTGATGACATGGCTTGAGGAAGCCATTGTTCATTAGGCTTTAGCTATTTTTATTTTAGTATTTTAAAATTTCCTAGTTCATGTTTGGAGATGCCTCAAGGCAAATTTTGAATGTAGTATGACAATGGACATATATCATGATTCATGATTCTTATTAATATGTAAACACTGAACAATTTTTTGGTGATAAATTTTGAAATTTCAATGTGAATGTTGAATGTTCAATGAAGTGCATGTTTAAATGATTAAAGTTTTCTTGTTTAAAGTTGAAAAATATACAAATTCAAATTTCATATATATTATTAATTATAATTTATAAATTTATAATTTATAAAATTTAATATTATTATATAACCCAACGAACCCACGTTTCCTGGCAACATAGTATTATATTACCTTAAAATTCACCAAATTTTTATAGAGACCATATAAAATGATTAGAAATTTGAAAGTTTTAAAAAAATATTGGCAAACATTTTATAGTTTTCATATTAGGGACTAGTAATATTCGCTCAAGTTTTTACACTTTAAAATAAATTTCCTGGTCCTAAAGACCTAAACAACTTGAGCAAACAAGAAATGTCTATCAAGTCAAAACAATGCTTATGACTAAAGGTAAGAGACAGAAATATCAAAACACCAAGCAGTGGGTTCAAAAACAAGGCAAGGATTTCCATGTTGTGGATCTAGTCCTCATTGATGACAACCCATGTCCTTTCAAGGTTCATGGCAAAGTAGGGGTAGGTTACTTTTACATAGGAAAACTTGATAGTGAGCCTTTGTCCTCTCCTGTGAAAGTGTTGTCACTGCGACAAACACCCTCCAAAATTTTGCCTCCACTTGAATTTTAGAGCCTCCTTGAGATCCTATGATTTGTCATTCCATGATTGTTCTTAGTCGCTTCGTGATTGGTTGATGATGTGCTAAATGTTTGAGTTGAAACCACTTGCTTACACATGCTTATTCCTTGGTGTATCCATAAGCACACTCCTTTCTAGCAAGCGCAGTAACTGTTGAAATGTGTAACTAGGTTCAGTCTTCATAATGTCTAATGTAATCATGATTTTATGTATGTAATGTAAAGAGCAAAAGAAATTTTATTATTATTATTTTGAAGCATGGGTTTCATGCTCAAGATTATTTTATTTCGGGGTCAAGCACCCATTGAGTGCCTCTAGGGCTTTGTCATGAAGTCTAGGAGTCAAAGAAGTCATTGTCATATGTAAAGACCCTATTGGGCATCTTGTATTATGTAAAGAAATTTATTAAGCCATAAGGTATGTCAAAGATCCCTCCAAGACAAGTCAGCCTACATAGTGACAAGTCGACCTCATGAAAGGGTTATTCGTCCACCAAAAGAAAACTATATATAAGGAAGCACTCCATCAAGTTCGATTAAGGAGAAACAGAGTGATCTAGAACCAACAAAGAAGAGGAGAGAAAAGAAGGAAGAGAAACTGAAGTATAAAGGATTTTTTTAGGGTTGGATCTCTCACACGTGCGAAGGAGAATTAGGGCATCAATAAGTTGCAGCAAGACCGATTGCAGTCACACTAAAGGAGCCGAATTTAGTAGCAAGAAAGATCAAGGAAGGAAGTCGAGTTTCCAAGGAGGAAGAACCAATTCAAGCGAAGGAGAGAGAAGGGAAAAAACACCATCATTTCCCACACGTGCAAAATCTAGGGATTTTACAGTAGCCGAAACTGCAGCCAGAATTGCAGGTCCAAGATTTTTGGTCAAACGAGAAAGTTGTAGCAACTAAAAGGCAAGTTTGACTGGTGTTGACTTTGTGGAAAAGAAATTCATCAAGAAGAGGTTTGACTTGGTCATGGAGGGACCTTTGTCAAGGGTCACAGATCTTGGAATTCGTCATCTAAACATTCTATAAGAAGAGAAGAATTCTTGTGGGTTTTCCTCTCAAGAGTAGAGGTTTTGGCCCTAGCGTGCAACCTACATTTTGTGCCCTCTTGTCTCATTGTTCTTCATCGTTTGGTAGTTGTTTGATGATTAAAGAACACCATAATAATCAAGTAAAGAATAGCTAACTACAAGTACATCAAGCTAAGTAAAAGAACATCACAAGCAGTTATCAAAGTAAGAGAAATCACCTAATCTAGTTGCCCCTAGATTTCTCAACAGTAACCAATGTTTATCCTTGAGAATAGCCATTGCGCAGTTCTTGAAAGTAAGGCTTGTGCACTCTCTAGGAATAGTTTTTGTGCATTGTTTAGTTCCAATGTTTGCGTAGTCCTTGTGGACAATGACTATGCAATCTATGAGGATAGTACACTGCGCAATCTGTGTCGACAGTCAGTGCGCAATATCACTTGAGAGTCTCTCTCTCACTCTTAGTTGCATTGCATCATCATCTTGGTGATTTTTCTCAACTATCGCCTTTGTGCACTTTTGCTTTCATAATTGTCACTTTCACTTTCGCGACTATCGTTTTTGTTTGCTTTTACTTTAACAAGCATCGCTTTTTCTTTTTTCTTCGCTCTGGCATGTGTCGCTTTCACTTTCTTTAGCTTTTGCAAGTGTCATTTTTTACCTTTTCTCACGGTCGCAAGTGTCACTTTTGATTGTTTTCATTTTTGCATGGGTCGCACTTCGACAAATCACTAGAGCCAGTTCTAGCACACTCTTATGCTTTAGCTAATCATATATATCATAAGAATATGTGCTAGACACATTACCACAGTTTAGCGCATTTTCTAGTTGCAGTCAACACTCCTGTCACAACTTGTATTCTAAGTGTCGCAAAGCTATGTTTCAGTTGTCGCACTTGGAAATAAGTGTCGTTTTGTTGTCATTTCAAGGTATGCATGTGGATTTTGGATAATGTGCATCTCTTGGCTTGTGTTTGTTGGCATACATGTATGACTTTGTGTTGGAAGTTGGAACTTATTTGTGTCATGTGTTCATCCTTGCTCCATTGATCGAACACTTATCCATCTTAGGGCTTCCCTTGATTTTCACACTTTACATGTCTGAACCCTAGCCACTGGATGAGCCCATTGTACATTCTTAGTCAACAAAGGTCATCAATTGCCTCTTACAACTGCGCCATCAAGAGGGCAGCCTCTTCCACAAGCCATTGTGCGATCTTGAACTACAGTCTCTCAGTATCCTTCCTGCATATCCTTGAAAATTGCACCCAAGATTGAGCCCTGCTTGCCTCCATTGTGCATTGTGTATTTGCAATGGACAATGGACCATCCCTAGGTCACTGTCATGCCCAAATGTGCAATCTTCAGAGCCGCCTCTTCAACGATTACGTGTTGCGCAGTTATAGTGTGCAACCCTGCTTACCTGGCTTCTTATCTTGCCCAACTACGCAATCCCTTCATCTGGTGGGCCTCTTATTGAAAATTGAACAGTTATGGTGAGAAACAGGTCATGTTTGTGTCACTGAAGTCCTCAACTGTGAAACTCTCTTAGCATGTCCCTCAATCACTGTGCATTTCACAGTTCAAGGATGTCGGAAGTGGGAAATGGGAGCAGAGAACGACATTTTCAAAAGCTCCCAAGTTGAGAGCATATCAGGAGCAAATTTTTATATAATATATATTTCTATATATTTTGGTGCATCTATGTCAACAAAAGCATGTAGAATGATGAATTAGACATAAAAAGCATAAAAACATGGATTAAGCCTAAGTTGCAAAAAACGTTGGAGAAGGATCTATTTCCAGCCGGAAACGAAACAGAAATGAGGAAACTCGTATCGTACAGCCTGGAAACACGTTTCCGGCCATACTGGCCTGTTTCTCGAGGAGGAAACGTGGCCTGTACAACTGGAAACGCGTTTCCAAGTCGTACGACGGAGTTTCCTATTCTAAATTGACTTTTTCTTGCATTTTTTTTTATTTTTTCGCTTCTAATTTTTTATTGGGCGACTAAAAGATCTTTTGGATGCCTCTCAAGGTATAAAAAAGAGGATTGTTTTGAGTGGGGCAGCCTAATGTTCAAGCCTATGGCCCTAGTGTTGATATGCAGTTCATGGTAATGTTAAATTCTTAAAATAAAAGTGACATTCTCCTTTATTTTTCATTTTCATCCTTTTACTTAAATTTTTAACATTACCATGAAATGACTCAGGATGTTTAAGAGTGGTTTCGCCCTCATTGGATTTCATATGGAGAAAGTAGAAATTTAGATCTCACTCAAAATCCAGCAGACTTATCTATTTTTCAGGATTCCAGGATTGGGGGGATTGAAATGTTTCCACTGGATTTTGTCATGTACTAGGGTATGGAACTTGTATTTAATCAAGAGAACCAAGCCCTCTATGCAAGGGAGATTCCCAATAATCAAGAGCACGTAGGATACTAGGGTATGGAACTTGTATTTAATCAAGAGCATTAAGGTTGTTCGACTATGTAGGAGGAGAATCCCAATCAAGCACGAGACAAGAGATTAGAAATTTCTCGTGGCTGATTTTGGATATTGCTATTTTCATTATGTGATCATTCATGAGTAAATGTGATGTAATTAGAGACTTGTAGTTTATGCATTGACGATTTAATCATATTGTAATAAATTAGAATGTATCATATATGCTTTATGATTGTTGATTGCACATATTTCTTAAATGTCCACATATATATATATATATATATATATATATATATTGTGTTTCCCCGATTCCAAAATTTGTGGGGGTCACATTTCATACATGTGCCCGTTTCGGAAACTCGTACCCTTTTCCCCATTTCGTGCAACTTAGGATTAAACCATATGACATCAATCATCTAGAAGTTATAATATTCATCAACCACATGTCCACAAGTTACAAGTTCTCATTTATATAACCAAAATAGCATCGAGTGCAATCTACCTCTAAACAAAAAATACATCAACAAATAAGCTCTAGATGGCCTCTAGCATCCAAAAAAATCATGCTACAACAAATACCTACATTATTGAGGAATCTATAGGGTTATAGTTAAGATGATTTCTCTTAAACTTTATAACTGCTTGTGATGTTTTTTTACTTGTTCTTACTTATTAGCTTCTTCTCTTCTTATTATGTTATTCTTATCCTCCAACAACTACCAAAACAAGAAGATCAACAGTACATAGAAACACAAGATATAGGGTGCAAGCAAGGGCCAAAACCTCTCCACTTGAGAGGAAAACCCACAAATCTCTTCTCTTCTTATAGATTCTTCAAATGACGAATTCCATGACCTCTATACCAAGACCAGTACCCCTCCAAGACCAAGTCCAACCTTCTTGATGATGTGCTTCCTTTGTCCAAGTCAAACCTTGTCAAATCTCTTCCAGCTGCACAACTTCGTCCCCCAGCTACAGAATTTCAACCTTTGCAACAGTGGTTGCCTCCACACGTGTGAGCAAATCTAGGGCTTCCAAGGCTTCCCTTGACATTTGCTTGAGTTTCTCCTTCCATGGCTTGAGGATGACCTAATAGACCTTTCTTCGACCTTCTTTCTGCAATTTCTCCAAGTTCGATCTTGCAGCAGCAAAACCCTTGCCTCCTTCCTTCACACGTGTGAAAAAAGAGAGAGAAATAACCCAAACACTTGTCCTTCGTCCTTCTTCCTTCTTCGCTAGCCTTCTTCTTATGAGACAATGAATGGTATCTGTAGGATGTCGAGTTCCCTCTTATATATAGGCTTCCGGGTGGAGGAAATGACCTAATTGAGGCCGACTTCTTAGCTGCCAGGCTAAGTTAATCTTGGAGGGCATTTTGACATTTTTTAATACAAAAATAATTATTTTTACAAGTTACAATGTGCCCGATGAGGTCTTCTTCATATGACAATGACTCTTTTGACTTCTTGAACCTAGGACAAACCCTAGAAGCACTCAATGGGTGCTTGACCTCTAAAATAAAAGACCTTGAGCATTAAACCCATGCCACAAAAATAGCAATAATAATTTTTCTTTCATTTTACAATATTCAAGGCTCAAAAGTACATTTCATATTTATGAAGACCGAACCTACTTACACAGTTTTCAACATACATATCATCAAAACCATTTCTTATCTTAGGATCTTTGTCATTAGTATCACCCTCCAAGCAATAACATAAGATAATAATAAAAACATAGTATGTCAAGTCAAGATTTTGCTAGAGTGATGGGTACATTTTTAGTAGGCTCATAGTAGAGTTCGACAACCAATGTCACATCAAGGTGCATAGAGGGCTTAGTGCTCTTGATTGAATATGAGTTCCATACCCTAGTACATGACAAAATCCAATTGAAACATTGCAATCCCCCCAATCCTGAAATCCTGATAAGTTTGTTGGATTTTGAGTGAGATCTAAAATTCTACTTTCTCCATATGAAATCCAATCAAGTCAGAACCCCTCTCAAGCATCCCGAGCCATTTCATGGTAATGTTAAAAATTTAAGTAAAACAATGAAAATGAAAAATAAAAGAGAATGTCACTTTTACTTTAAGAATTTAACATTATCATGAATTAAATATCAATACTAGCGTCATGGGCTTGAATATTAGGTTGCCCCACTCAAAAACTCTTGTTTCTTTGAAACAAAATTGTGTTTGGAACATCTTTGTGAAAAAACGAAGGAGCAAATTTTTTTTGCAGGAGCACGCTCCTCAAATTCACTCCCTAGGAGCAAATTTCAGGGGCACGCTTCCAAGTCGCTCCCTCTTGAACCACACTTTGGGAGCGGATTTGAAGGTGGGATGGTGCTCCCCCGCAGCCCTAGTGCAGTTACAGTGACTACTCTTGCTCCTCCTGCTGATTGAAACCCCTCACTACACACTCACTTGTCCTGTCTTGCTTTGTATTGTGCATTACATAGTTCCAATGGATAGTGAGGTCTTCCCTCAACCCCTGTGATGCCCAATTGCCCAATCTTTGCATCTTCCTGTTTGAGCACTCCTCATTGTGCATCATCAATTAGCAAGCTCAGTACCTTGTCTCTTGGAACCCCTTACTGTGCAAAAGACATGCCATGCCCTCCCTTTATTGTGCATTGCACAGTTACAGTTAGCAGTGAGTCACCCCTAAACCCTTAGCAACAAAGAACTATGCAATACCTATTCTCTCTCTCTCTCTCTCTCTTCGGCAGCTTCAAGTCTCAAGCCTCTAATCAGTGTTACTAGTACCTCACACACATGCTTTTCTCTTCCTCTTGCCATTGTGCAGTATGCATTTCTAGTACACAATCTCCCACTTCTTGCCTCCTATAACTATGCAATGTATCCAAGGAAGCCTCTCCCTCTCAACCCTTGCACAGATCCATCATAGTCAGCATCTTCCATGAGAAAGCAAAGGTAGAATAGGAGAGTTTTTGGACTGATGTTGGCTTGTCATGAGTGCACTTCATCTACAAGTGTTATCATTGCAACATGGCAAGGTCATCCTCAAGGGAGGTCATCAAGGAGAGGCTACAAGGGAGCACTTGCGAAGGAGCCGAAGAAAGAACTATCATGAAGGACATGAATAAATTTTGGACCACGGCAAAGACATGGAAACCCATGCTGACTCGAAAGGTTCTGACACTCATCTAGACCCTTTGGATGATGAAGATAAAGAACAAGCAAAGATCCATCATGAAGAAGATACAAAGATGGAAGCTATGAGAAAGGCTTGGCCCAGACACATCACAATGAAGTTCCATGTCATTAATGCCAAGTCATGGCTTGTCCAAGTGTCATCATAAAGTCATATGTGTCAATGTATCTTGCCACATCATTTGTGGAATATAATTATTGTATTTTTCAAAAATGAGAAAATGTAAAAAGGTTGGAAGACCAAGGGTCCCACATGGAATGTGAAAAGTAACTAGAAAAAGAGTCATTAGAAGTTCAAAGGTCATATAGGAATTTGAAAAGTCATAGTAAAAGCTCAAGAGTCATGAGGGAGGTCAAGCGTCACCTCATTTGTTATAAATACACCCTCTTAGCTCAAGAGAGGAGACTTTGGACATTGGATTTTTCAATTTGGCTTCTTTAGTTTGGCATAGGAGAGAAGATCTTTCTTTGGAGGAGCAAGTGGTGACTTAATGTTCCACTATTGGGGCCAATGTAGCAGCATTGTATTTGCATATCTTGGGACTTTCACTTAATATATGAAGCTCTCAGATCCAGCACACTTTCATGCATATGTCATTTATGATCGTGAAAATATTCTTTCATTGTTTGCGGTGCATGTTTATATTAACACATACTAATGAAAATGAACTATTTCGTTGGCCTTCGTATGTATCTTATTGAATGTGCATTGTTACTTGCTTTTATGATCACTGTTATCTTGTGAACTCCTTTGCAGGTTAACTAATGATTCATTCCATGCTCTTGTGCATCTCTTTCATGATAGTACTATTACTTTTCTTCTAGAGGCTCACTCTCTTTTCCCAGCCATGAAAGTACCTTGTATGCATTGTAATTGTATGCCTCACAGTGTCAACTTGCTTGTTTCAAAGATTGTTTGCATAATCTCTTATGTTGATAATTGCAACCAAGGCAATTTCCTAAGGATAATGGCAACCAACCTTATTTCCTAGTTGGGCTCCTACTCCAAACGGTGTGAGGCCTAGCTGGGACTTCATACTGGGGAGACCCCCTTGGTTTACAAATTTCTAACACCATCAACGGGAAGGCAAGCACCTCACTTTATTTAAGTGAACCTGATGCATTTGCATATAGGTAGTTGCATTGCAATTGTATGTTTGCATTATTGTGTGAGCATCCTACTTCATTTATTATTTATGCCGATGTGTTTGCATATTAGTTAGACACATTGTTACCTAATGCTTTACTTTTTATTTTATCTTATCCTATATCGCAAGGGTGACTATCAACACCCTACACAGTTGCTATCAAAAAGTTGCTTTGAGTGTATAGGAAATAGGTCTACAAAGCCCCCAGGATTGCTAGAGTTCTCATGCACTCCTTGTTCAAGTACATGGATCATGCACTTTATGGTAAGCACATGTCCCTGAGTTGGAGACATATGTTACCAAACAAAAAGTGGGTAACCCCATAGGAGACTTTTTCTCCTCCTTGGACAACCAACTAACTAGCAGCCCTATTGATCAGTGTTGAGAAATCAGGAGGCTGTTGAATTAGGTGATTTCTCTTAAACATGATAATTGTTTATGATTATTTTACTCATCTTATTATAGTTAGTTATGTTCCATCATCAAACAATTACCAAAACCAAACATCATGAAGATCATAGAAAAACAGTGGACATAAGATACTATGTTCCACCAAGACCCCGATGCGAGGAGATGCACAGGGGGGACGTGTAGGTGTACCCTCAAATTTTAGGAAAGTTTCAAGGGTGCAGGGGGACGTTGGTGTATATAATTTTTAATATATATATATATATATATATATATATATATATGTTCATAGTCAATAATGAAAGCATAAATAAACTAATAGTAATAGTAAATACATTGATCCACACATAAAATTTATATTCATAATTGAATTAAATAATGACATACATTGATCCCTCCCCATCATTCATATGACATACTCATCATTCATACCATGAGATTCAATAATAAAATTCAATAATGAAATATTCAAATACATTGATCCATGTCATTCATCATTCTATAATCTACATTGATTTAAAATTAAATTCATCATTCATCATTCTAGAATCTAAATTAAAATTTAAAAGCAAAACAAAGTAGTATATTACTATATACTATATACTAGATACTGAAGTTTGAACAATAAAATAGTTCATTACTAAATTCAAAATTGATATAACTCAAACTCTCAAACTCAAAAATAGTTAAGAGTGAGGAGTCAATAATTGGTTTGAGATCATCAATATCTACTGTCACACAGTTAAAACTGAAAAGTAAAAATGGACAATGAGGACTAAATAAAATCAACATCAAGGAGTCAATCTCAATGATTGGTCCTCTACATTAAGACTTAAGTGTTATTAGACAAATTCAAGGGGGGACGTATCCTCCTTCAAAAGGGGATGCCCAGAAGCACCCCTTTTGGGGAGTCGTGTCCCTGCACTGGGGAAACGCACCCCTTGCGTCTCCCCAAGACTCCCCAAAAGGGGTGCATGGAGAAACGCACCCCAAAACATCCCCCCGTCCCGGGTGCGTGGGGTTCGAGGGGTTCGTGCACCCGACCCTGGGGGACGCGTCCCCATGGAACACTGATAAGATATTGGCTCTCAACCAGGGCGAAACCCTCTCCTAGGGGAAAACCCAACAAAAAAAAAATTATCTTCTTATAGAATCAGATCAAAGTGAAATATCCAAGACCCATGCCCACAGAAAACAACCTCTAGATGCCAAGTCCAATCGTCCATTTTTCTCAACAAAATCATCAAGTTGTCGGCAACAAGAGAAGTACCAAGGTAGAATTTTCACATATTCCATCTCAAGAAGAAACTATTCTTCCATGTCAAATTTCGCCCTTCCACTTCCACTCTCTTCTTCTGTGAAATTTCAGACCAAAAACACATCCAAGTGTGTCCAAATGAGCTCATATCATCTTCTATTTGTACTGTCTAGAGGGGTGCAAACACACATGTCCATTGGGGCAGGGCCGACTTGGCATCTAGAGGAGTTTTTAACCCAAAATTACGTAATAAAAAATATTTTTTCTTTTTCATTTCAAGAGGTTCAAATAGGACTTTGACTCAACAAAACCTAGAAGCATGAAGAACATGCTTATCTAATAAATAATAATAATAATAAAATGCATGAAACCCATGCTTGAAAATATTTTATTTTTCTCTTTCTTTTTCTTATTTTTGCTTTTACATCAAATATACAAAATCAAGAGTACGTGAGTTATTATGAAGACTGAAACTAGTTACACCTTTCAACACTACCTCTTACCTAAGGAGGTATTCATAATTCCATATAGTCGGTCCAAGAATGACCTCAAGTTGAAATGTTCTAAGAAGAGTATCACAAACAGCATATATAATGCTAGAGATCTCAATACCTGCCAAGGTATCAACAAGGATCTAGGTACCATCTAGTCTACTTGCCGAGCTACCAACCCAACAGGGATCCAGGTGTCATCTACGCTACCTGCCAAGACACCGACTCAACAGGGATCTAGTTGTCATCTAGATTGCTTGCCAAGACACCAACTCAACAAAGATACAAGTGTCATCTAGGCTACCTGCCAAGACACCAACTCAACAAGGATCCAAGTGTCATCTAGGCTACTTGCCAAGACACCAACGGGGATCTATGTACCATCTAGGATATCTGCCAAGGTACCAACCTTAACAGGGATCTAGGTATCATCTAGGCTACCTGCCAAGATACCAACCCTAAGTACCATCATACAGGCTTGTTTAACCTAAGGTACAACAACTCATCCTCTCCCTCTTAATTAGGGAAGAGATCCACCATTACTTTTCAATCAAGGAATAGATCCAAGCTCCCTCTCAAGCATAAGAAGATTAAATAATCCTTCTCAACTTAGGGAGATACAACCACAAGCCCTTATCTTGTCTCATCAATGCATCAGATATCAATGCTTCTGTGGAGATCTTCAAATGTAGCTACATTTCTTCATATCATACAAGAGCTTTGACTTTCTTGAATAGAGTCAAACTTCTTCCTTCAATCTAGGACAAGGCTTTGGCCATCGACTTTCCACATCACTTTCCTTCCTTTCCAGCAACAACATAGTGTTGAACCAATCAATGTATAGCAAGCCATAGCATCCTCTAATTTGGAAAGTGATCCTTCTTTGTCATCATCTGGTTATCCTTCTTGCTGCTACCTCTTTCTTGCCAACAAAGTGTAAACATCTTTTGCCATATCCTCCTTAGAGGATTCCCAAAGTTATCCACTTAATCCAAGTATGTCTTAAATTGAGTTCAAATCGAAGCCAGTTGAAGACATAATATCTTAACTGCCAATGTGAATTTTTGCAACATCCTTCGAGGTAGCCCAAGCATATTCAACCAAATAATTGAATCATTGGTACCAGAATTACCTCATCTTGATGGCCCTTCATAAAAAAACAATCGCAGCTTCTGCAACATGTTCCTTCTAGAAACCAACATCCTTTCCCATATAATATTTGAATTTATCTCCAAGTTATCCATCAATGGAATGAACCAAGGTTATTCATCATATTCATCAGAGTCTTCACAGCTTCTTCTTGGAGTTGCCATTGCCAACCTTCTTGCTTTCTTAGTGATCAGCGTCTTTCTACTAGATTGAAGACATTATATCTTTTCTCTAATAAAGAGCTACCTGAAACATGCATGCTTCTTCCTTCATGTAGCCATCTAATCTTCTTTCCTCAAAGTGAGGAGCTCCTTTTTCTCATCATGCCCTTTCTTTTCTTTGATTTACCTGCAATCTTTAACAGCAAGTACAACCAAGCAAAATATACAAATACAAATTCATGATGTCAATTCTATCAATCTAGGGATTTTTATGATTTCTATTCAGGGTTTTGGTTACAAACCCTAGATATCCTATGACCCTTATTAGGGTTTTTAATTTTAGCAAAAACACCAAGTCTTAAGATTTTGATTTCAAGCCCTAGGATCTCCCATTCAACCCTTGCTAGGATTGTTTATCACATACCCTAGATTTTATCTTCAACCCCTACAAATCAAGAGCTAAGGCTTCATAAGAGGGAACAAATACTTAGATTTAGGGTTTTCACTATTCTAGGATTTTCAAATTCAAGACCCATCTAGGGATTACGAACCCTAAATACCAAGAATCTCTAAAAATGTAAAATCTATAAACCCTAGATATCATATCCCAAAAGGTAGGGATTTCTTTAGAGGGAACAACTTGGTTAGGGTAAAGGTTTTCTAGCTTAATCCTATACTTCTAAGGTTAATTTAATCTAAGGTATAGAAACCCTAGAAGACTACAAACCTTAGAAGTCATATAGTCATTAAGACTTATCACAAATGAAAAAGTCAAGAATCTTATAAAGACCCTAACGACATTATAGACCCTGCATTTAGTAATTATATGTACCTCTGCAAATTTTAACTTAGAAGTTGACTTGCTCCTTGATGTCTTCAAGAGTTCTTCAATATAGTCCTTTCGAGTTGGTTTTGATATTTCTATCAAGATACTTGTCACTTCTATTAATAAGGTTACAGTCATAATCTTCAAGTCATATTGCTAATTTTGGCCAACCAAGATCATCGTTATCCTTGTCAACAATGCTCATGCCTTCTCCTTCACAGAGATCTGGTCCCTTTTTACATGACAACACTTCTTCAACAAGTGTTAATCTTCAATACAAGTGCCACGCTATTCATCAAATCAAATTTGCTTCTTACTTTTGTGGCACAGGGATTAGCTTTACTGGTCTACATAGCTTACATAGTCTTGATTCTTTCACTATAAGAGTCATATTTCAAACTTTAGGTAGGTTTATGTCACTCTGTCACATCTCAATATTTTCCATGATCAATATTTGTTATGATAGAACCTAGGTCTATATTCATAGAGTATGCGAGTCAATATCCAACTAGTATCTCACCACAAGCCATCTTCGAAATTTCTGTCAAAGTTGACCTCAATGTTGTTACCAATTATTTTCTCATCGTGTAATTAGTCACTATCTTAATTATCGTCTCACTATCTCTCTGTAGCGAGCTTCATAAAAGTATGAAGATGAGCTAACAACGAATCACGCTCAGAACTTAGAGGTTGTGTGAATCACGAAGCCTCAAGCCACAATAGTGTGAGATATGTGATCCTTGTATACAATATTTTTGTTGATACAAATAGAAAGACCCATTGTAACATGCGATCACTTAGAATCTCCAATCACGAGGTAATGCAATCCCTTCAATAAGTGATCCACGTTGTGTGAATATATAGAACAATGTTACGAGTCTTGAGCAATAGAACAAGCCAAAAAGAATTACGGTGTCTTCTCACAACTACGAGCCATAGGTCTGTATCTGCAAGCTAGGAATTATGGGTAAGTATTCACAGTCAATGCAAGCTTTAGGTATGGAGCCACAGTGAAATGAAAATCATCAAAGTACATTTCATGTATAGTAGATGTCACAGATCATAGCATGAGACCCCCATGTATTTGTGCGGGCCTTTAAAAATCATCGAACCACTTCAGGATATGATAACAATAGGTCATGATATATGTGATATTCTTTTGTGCGATGTCACCAATGATAAAGTGAATCACAGAATATTTATCTCAATGTGAGACAAATAATATAATTGATTTACTATTTTGAATAACGCGCCACTCACTCGGCCTTTTAGATACAATCTATACTGTGAGTAAAATGAGTTTCAAGTGCTTGAACCATAACTAAAATGTGCCCAGAATCTTGTTTACTTCCACTGTAATTTGTCAATGTTTTAGACAAAGAAACACATATGGAGAAGAGATTTTGATCACAAGTCAACAAAGTGTGATATTCAAAACCTCATTCTTCAACCTTAGCTCTAAAACCATGTTGAGAAATCGGGAGGCTGTTGAATTAGTCGATTTCTCTTAAATATGATAATTGCTTGTGATTATTCTACTCATCTTATTATTGTTAGTTATATTCCATCATCAAACAAATACCAAAACCAAACATCATGAAGATCACAGAAAAACAGTGGACACAAGATATAGGCTCTCAGCCAGGGCCAAACCCCTCTCCTTGGGGAAAACCCATATATATATATATATATATATATATATATATATATATATATATATATATAGATAGATAGATATATATATATCTAAAATCAAATCAAAGTGAGATATCCAAGACCCATTATCACAGAAAAGCACCTCTCGATGCCAAGTCCAATCTTCCATTCTGCTCAACAAAATCATCAAGTTATCAACGACAAGAGAAGTACCAAGGCACAATTTTCACATACTCCATCTCAAGAAGAAACTCTTCTTCCATTTCAAGTTTCGTCCTTCCACTACCTCTCTCTTCTTTTGCAAAATTTCAAACCAAAAACACATCCAAGTGTGTGTCCAAATGAGCTTATATCATCTTGTATTAATACTATCTAGAGGGGTGTGAATAGTCATGTCAATTGGGGCAGGGCCGACTTGTCATCTAGGAGTTTTTGACCCAAAATTACATAACAAAAATTATTTTTCTTTTTTTCCTTTCAAGAGGTCCAAATAGGTTTTTGACTGTTTCACTCAACAAAAACCAGAAGCATGAAGAACATGCTTATCTAATAAATAATAATAATAATAATATTTTTTTTGAAAATGAAACCCATGCTTGAAAATAATTTTTCTTTTTCTTTCTTTTTCTTCTTTTTGTTTTTTACATCAAAGATACAAAATCAAGAGTACATGAGTTATTATAAAGACCGAAACTAGTTACGCCTTTAAACAATCAGCACATGATGACATGGACCTTACGCTTTTATGCTCCAGTCAGATTTCTTTCTCCCATACAGCTTTCCTCCTTGAAGGAAGGTGGGTCATCCATCAGAAGGTACGTTTACCATTATGCAATCATGTGTTTTTGCTTATGGTTTTGGGGCATACTAATATGAATGGACAAGTGATCTGAATAATTGACCACTCTGGATTATATTCTTGTTCCCTCACTTCACCTAGGTAGTTAGTCTTTGGTCCTAGTCTAGTGGCGCTTCCTCTAAGGCCTTAGGGCTATCGGAAGGACACTACTGGGGAGACGTTGATTGAAGTAGTGTGCGCATGGTATTCCATATTTACCACTTTCCATCATTCCCTCTATTCCACATTCATTCTTCGGGCAAGTGGTCATTGGTCATGGGGACTGGCACTCTCTTGTTACCATCGATGGGTTTGGGCAAGAAAACATTTCCCTAGATGTTGATACTACTAAAAGAACAATAAAATCAAAGAAGCAACAACAGCCATCATCTGATTTTTAGAACACTTGATGCTCCACACATAAAAAGGAACCCCTGTAATATCCCAACCCTAATGAGCAATAAATTGCCTCATCTTATGGGTCAATAAATGCTAAATCTCTCAAATGCAAGTTTGGCCACCTGAGCTATGCACCCATATCAAAGCATTATCAAAGAGAAGTTAAAAAAGCACCATAGGGAAGAAAAAAAATAGGTCAAGGAAACAGATAACTCATGTCACCACAAATGCTACCACCTTACCTCTATAAACCCAGGATGTTGGACCACCATTAGTTAGTCATTTGGCTATGGCACCTACCTTTGAATTCTTTCCCACTCTATTACCACCACCTACACTTGCATCTATGGAATGATGGGTTGAAAACACTTGGGGGTTATCCATCTAGCTATCTCAAACATAAGAGATGGAACACCTATATGATCATGAACATTATTTATTTCAAACTCCTAAAACCCAACAAAGAATATGCCTCCATGGAAACATGCTCGGCTATATAGGACCCTATTTACTATGCTTTGAGATCAAAGCATTCCTTGAGAAGGTGGCAATGTAACAAATATAATAATAATAATAATAATATAGTAAATAAGTTAATGAAAGGTCAAAAGGCACATACTCATTCACTTAGTGACCAGTGAATGCATATAAACACACTGTCACTGTAATATCATCAAATTTCATCATTCTTATCAATCATTCAGCATTATAATATATAATTGTAGAAATATATTATGTCGATCAGTAATAAACAGGAATCTATCTATCCCATGATGTGATACATTAAGGCTTGGAGAAAAATGTGGCTATTCTTCAGACATATTTGGTAATTTTATAGCACAAGAGGAACCAATTGGCTTGACAGAAGCAAGGGTGAGTTGGTAGGGCCTAGAGAATTTTGAACGTGACCAATACTAAATAAGGATATTTACTAAGCTGTATATGCCAAATTGAGGAGGAACGGAAGAAGAACTGGACTTGTACATTGTGGAATCCTTATTTAGCCAGTAGATATTGCTGTCAATGATTAGGATTGAATTGCACCTTCTATCCCATTGAACTTGCATGCACATCTCCTTCCTTTCTAGGAAGTATCAAGATCAAAGTTTAAGCAAAGTACATCCATGAAGGCAACTTCATTGTGAGATAAAAGAGTTTAATTTCTGGTATGACGATGATCCTTCTGAATTCCAGATGGTGTTAAATTATGCAATAGGAATTATGTTGCATCCAATATTCACGTATGTGTGCACTTTGGTTGTACACTTGATTTTCCTAGTGGATTTGTAAACTAGGATGTCTATCTTGTATTAAAGTAACTTAATATACAAATTGCTATGCTCACACAAAACTCAGCTTATTGAAGGAATGGAAAGAAATATGCCATTGTTCATATCCATTCCAGTGGTAATTAACCATGTAAGAGTTAAAAATTGAAATACCTGCAAGTCGGGCAACATTCACACCATAACTCTTCGGGCATGTACCCTGAGCCAGTTTATAAAGAAATGTCACCTCCTCCAAACCTCCAATTTGTGTGCCAACCTTACAGGCCATATGGTACAAACCAACCTGTAACAGGAAAAAATAAGTACATGTCACATAGCATGGTAGCTATCATAAAAAAGTATAAGATATATAACCAGCAAGAGAAACGACAAAACGCAATTATCAAAGAGTAGAATTTTACGGAAGGATCACTGGCAAAGTCCGTAGCTAGGTGATGATAGTGAGTAGAAAACAAGCCACGACATCCAGTTTCATGGGCAAGATGTTCTAGCACTGCATGCCTGTAAACAAGATCACACTCAACTTCTGTACAGAAGCTAAATAACCAGAATAAAGAAAAGTAGATTTGAAGAGCCCTTTTCAAAGACTGAATAGGCCACGACCATTACAAATGTCAAAACCTGATCAAGCCAAACGACAACCTCTGCACATGGATCATCAAGGTTCAAAAATAAAACTTGGCCAGATGTACTCACGCAATTGCCTGTCCATCAGAAGTTGCAGTTCCACGTCCAAGTTCATCTAATACTACCAGTGAATCTCGTGTTGCAGATGACTGTAACATCCAGGAAACAGAATCCACTAATAAAAAAATAGATTACTGTGGCAGAGAATCTAGACTCGCAACAGAAAGAGATGCAAAGTATTATACCATAGTATACAACAAAAAAATTTGGTCACTCACCAGCATAGATGCCGTCTCTAAGAGTTCAACAAGAAAAGTACTTTGCCCAGCCATGATATGGTCCTTTGCTCCCATACGAACAAATATGCGGTCAACTGGTGAAAATTCAAACTCTTCAGCAGGAACATCTGCCCCAAGCTGTAGACCATAAGGATATATATCATCAGCAAATGTATCTTAATGATATCCATATATTAGTTTTAACTTAGTTTTAACCATTGTGATAAAAATTTAACCAACCTGTGCCAAGATAACTGCCAAGCATACTTGCCGAAGAAGAGTTGATTTTCCACCCATGTTGGGTCCTGTAAGAAGCATGAAACAAGCATTTCTGTGCCCACCTATATTCACATCATTCGGAACAAAGCACCCACTTCCACTTAGGCTAGATAAAACTGGATGTCCCAACTCTTTAGCACGTAAGTACGGGGTGTCAGCTTCATCACTCAATAGCTTAGTGGTGTCTTTGATAGATGGCCTGCATGTAGGTCCAACAAAGTAATTACTAGCAAGTGCTAGACTTATTAACACGTCCATCTCTGCATAAATAGCAAACAAGAGATCAGCCAAATCATTTAATACAACAAACAAATTTTTAGCATTACAGTTGTCTATTTAATACAGTTAAAAACACCTTTTAGTTGCTCTTTATAACCAATTAATAATCACATTCTTCGTTCTTACTGAATAAACAAAGCACTTCCCTTGGGTTTTTATCACTAAATCTCATTCTTTAGAATCATCTAAGCATGTAACATTTCATTAACAAGTTAGAAAAACACACAGGCATGAAATAATAACTTGTCACCAATTCTATGTGACACAATTTATGATGATGAGGAAGGATTTGAACAGGAAGGTGATGAACAGGGCAATAACATGCAAGGGGAAAAAGATTCATTGACACCCTTGTGGAGATTTGTGACAAAACTTGAGGCGGGAGGGAAGTGGTGGAACCGTTAAATTTACATGCCCTCATGATTGTCATGGTGGGAAAACTTATAGCAATTCATATACCCGTGTGAGGAGGCATCTTTGTGGGGTAATGGAGAGTGATGACAATAAGGGTGCCAGTGGGATATAAACTTGCCCTAAGGTATTAATGAAACAAAGGAAAAAATACATCAAAATAGAAGAGGTTGCACAAAAAAGGCAAAGTAAGCAACAAAAACTTCAATCTGATGCAACCTCTAGATTTGGTGGTGGCAGCCACATACCTTCATCTCCTTTTGGAACTTCTAGAACCTCTAAATCTAGAAAAACAATAGTACATTTCCTTAATATTAATGGGAGGTATGACATCGATGCAAAAGTGTTGCAGTTTCTTTGGGCTTGTGGTATACCATTCAATGTGCTTCACTCCCCCTACTGGCATGATTTGGTTAAGACCATCAATGAATCCCCAAAAGGATACAAGAGCCCCAACTATGAGAGAGCTATAACCTTCTCATTAGACAGAGAAAAAAAGCGAAAATTTATACAACTTTAACACTATTTACAGATGAGAGGAGGGACTGCATGGTATCCAATATATCAAATGGTTGGACAAATTTTAGAAACCAATGTTAGATAAATGTTCTTGGTGTTTCTAATAGCAGCGCAGTGTTTCTTGCAAGTCATGACTACAACTAATAGACTCTTCTAAGACGTGCATATTTGTACATAAATGAAGATAGAATTGGAATAATGAATATAGAAATGGCATCCATAGTACATTAATGATTAATAATTTGAGAATCAACGATTTAGATTCTAGCAAGTACAAACCAACATCAAATTATTAAGCATATCACAAACAATAGAAGATAAGTATCAAAATTTTAAGCATATAATGGGAAGTAGATAATTAAAACATTTAAAAAACTACACTAGCAATTGCTAAGTTGCACGAAACAAGGAAACCGGTAGGAGTTTCCGAAACGGGCACGAGTTTCTGAAACGGGCACGAGTACGAAATGTGACCCCCCCCCCCAAATTTGGAAACGGGGAAACGCATATATATATATATATATATAGATTAGGACATTTAAGAAATATGTGCAATCATAAAGCATATAAGATACATTCTATTGTATTATATTATGATTAAATTGTCAATTGTCAATGCATAAACTATAAGTCTCTAAATTTACTCATGAATGATCACATAATGAAAATGGCAATATCCAAAATCAGCCACGATAAATTCCAATTTTTTTGTCTCGTGCTTGATTGGGAGTCTCCTCCTAGATAGTCGAACGACCTTAGTGCTCTTGACTAAATACAAGTTCCATACCCTAGTACATGACAAAATCCAATGGAAACATCGCAATCCCCCCAATCCTGAAATCCTAAAAGACGGATAAGTCTACTGGATTTTGAGTGAGATCTAAAATTCTACTTTCTCCATATGAAATCCAATGAGGGCGTAACCACTCTCAAACATCATGAGTCATTTCATGGTAATGTTAAAAATTTAAGTAAAAGTGACATTCTCCTTTATTTTTCATTTTCATCCTTTTTATTTTTCATTTTCATCCTTTTACTTTAAGAATTTAACATTACCATGAACTGGATATCAACACTAGGGCCATGAGCTTGAACATTAGGCTGCCCCACTCAAAAAAATCCTCTTTTTTATAACTTGAGAGGCATCTAGAAGCATCCAAAAGATATTTTAGTCGTCCAATAAAAAATTAGAAGCTAAAAAAATTAAAAAAAATTACAAGAAAAAGTCAACTTAGAAGAGGAAACTCCGTTGTATGGCCTGGAAACTCGTTTCCAGTCATACTAGCCACATCTCCTCCTCGAGAAACGGGCTAGTATGGTTGCAAACGCGTTTCCAGGCCGTACAGTACAAGTTTCCTCATTTCCATTTCGTTTCCGGCCGAAAACAGACCCCTCTCCAACGTTTCCTGCAACTTAGAGCAATTGTCAACATGACCAAATAGAAATGCTTACAAAGTAGGCCATCTATATACTGAACTAGGAAGACTAAAAAGTCCAAATTCATAACCCTAAAGTCTAATTTATGATCTGTATGTTATGAAAAATGAAGTAGTGAATCTATCTACTAATCTCTTCTCCTTACACTACCACGACTTCTACCTAGGCCTCCATGTGATGTTAGTGAAAAAATGGTGGTTGTGGAACTGGAGATGAAGCCCCTATTGTTATTGAAGTCTTGGACATGGGGAACATGGCACTAGATGGAGTGGCATCATAACACAATCATCATCATCATCCTCGATAAGACCATCCTCCAATTGCTCTAAATACAACACTCCATCCTCCAAATTATCCTCTTCTAGAATTTTGTCCCAAACCATCAAGTCTTTATTTGTCTTTGCCTCCTCACAGTGATGGGACAACAATCGCAAGTTTTCATGAACATAAACCAAGCTCTCTACTCGGTTTACATTCAACTTGTTTCTTTTGACACTATGGTTGGAACTATCAGTGCTCCAACACCTCTCTACAAAAGAAATGTTCACCACACGTGAGAGCACCCATATTTCCAAACATTGTAGATGTGGAGTAGCACTACCATGCATGTTCCACCACTAGAGAGAAGACATTTCCTTGATCTTTGATTGCACGGTTGGTTCCAGAGGCACCAATGCAAATGACCTTTTCTCAATTGTCTTTGTATGGTGTCACACTCCTCATTAGGGAACAATTTATCTAATGCTTTCATATAACCAACCTAAACCTTCGGATTCTGGTGTGGTTTTCTTTTGGTCCCCCCACCAGGTGTTGGTGATGAAAGCCACAATACATGATAGTATTTAGGTGTAAGAACATATGCTAAGCCATGTAGTGTTATTCATAGCATTTCCCATCATTTTTCCACCCCTACAAGAATATAATTATACAAATTGACATTTCTAGGCTCAAAAATGTTTTTAATTTTCCCCAACATGCTATCCATTTGCTCATACACCTTCCCAATTATTGGTCGATCTAAATATACAAATTTGATCATGTGATAAATTGGCTATGTGAATTGCAAAACATATCTGACTTATGGTCAAAAGTGACTATCAAGAAGTGTCCTTCATTACATTAGCACCATCATTATCAGTGTTTATGTCATCCTGTGAATCACTCATCACCATAGCAACCAAAGCTTGTCGCACCTTCAATAGGTGCCTAAAGGTGAGGTAATAGCTTGCAATCTAGTTTTTTCAATCTTAAGCAACTGCAACTTGGAGTAAGTGCCATAAAATTAATTAACACTTGTATGTCCTATGATAGATTTAATGAGTTGTTTTCCTTTCTTGTATAGTTGATTAATCCATCCGCATTCCTTATGCTTGACAATATCATGCATCAAAAGGTTCAATGTGCGCACCAAGCGCTCGAACCAAAAGATGTGTTGATGAGTCTCTCAATGATTTTTCTTGCTCCCTTACAATTTGTTGCATTATTGGTGATTACTTGAACCACATTGGTAGGACCAACATCATCAATTGTTTTCAATAGGAGATATGCAATGTTTTGAAAAGATGAAATGATTGTGATTGTGGTATACCATTCAATGTGCTTCGCTCCCCCTATTGTTTGGTTAATACCATCAATGAAGCCCCATAGGGATACAAGAGCCTCAACAATGAGAAAGCTAGAACTTTGTCATTATATAGAGAAAAAAGAAAACATTTATACAGCTTTGACACAATTTACAAATGAGTGGAGGGATTGCATGGTATCCATTATATCAAATGGTTGGACAAATGTTAGAAACAAATAGTCGGGTTGTCTTCCTCCTATTTACACTTGTTGTTATTGTTGGGATGAGAAGCTGCGGACCTCGTTCTAGTTGTTGGGCTTATAATCATCCACACCTGCTATATTGATTGTCCCTGAAGCTCTATCCAAAAGAAAGATATAAGCAATCGTAATGGCCTGCCTAACGACTATGATACTTACCGATCGAACAAAGATTGATAAATGTTCTTGGTGTTTCTAATAGCAGTGCAGTGTTTCTTCCACGTCATGATTGCAACTAATAGATGCTTTCTTATAGAGCCATTTGGCTTAGGGTTCCTTAGAAATCTAACCTCTTAAGTCTTATTGGGGAAGCCTCCCTTGTGGGGATAGCATCCAACCACAAAACAATAGGGGAAGGGCCATCGAGGTGATAGTGTTGGTTAATATCATTGTTTCCCTACACCTAGAATTGTGCCTAGAGAGGATTTGCATTAGGTTTCTAGACTTTGCGGTAACACCTCCTATACCAAGACTTGATCTCTGTTATGAATATAATTCATAACAAGTAAATAATAAAATAAATGAGAATATTAAATAATCAAATATTGATTAAGTTAAATAGTCATTAAGTTAAGTGAAAAGACATGCCCAGTCACGAAAGGACACCTACTTAGGTATGTATATGCGCGTCCTCATTGTAACAGCATCACTTGTACATATATATATATATATATATATATATATATATAGACATATATATATATAGACATATATTATTTAAAATACCTTTGCATATATTTACATTAAGTCAACAAGCTATGAGTTTTGATGCTTCAGTGGTATCAAAGCCATGGCGCACAATATAATCATGTGGGTCTTTGAACGTTGTTCGCCGCACAATGTGCCACTACGTTCACGTCCGGATTGTGCTGAGCAGTTTAATAAAATTCAAGAGGTATTTCAGCGATAAGAAAAGCCATGTGCGGAAGTTAAAGCGTGTCGAAAGCAAATCGATAGTAAGGAAGATGATCATGACAGTGAAGAAACGAAAGAAGATGATGCAATAGATGATTATAATGTTCAATATTATGATGAAGGCATATCAAGGCCATCAATTGCTTCGTTGTTACCTGCAAGCCCTAGACCTGTCGTTCTCGTTGTATCCATTCAAATTGTTCCATTGTTGTCATGATCTATCAATGCATCGGGAAGACTAGGAGTTGGAGATTCTATGGCTTCAAATAGCATGTATCTCTCAAAGTTCACAAGTGCCTTCATCATACACAATGGTGGTTGTTGGGAAGAATAAGAGTACTTAGACTGGGCATGTTCTTCTTTCGGTCTCGAGTGCTAACACTCTGGCAGCGGCAAGTCCCTCTCAAGGTTCCACTGCTTCACATTCTAGTGGTTTTATGCAGAACTCTCTTTCATCTTTTGTGTTACCTCCATGTACAATTCTAGGTTCTCCTCAATCAAGTCATAGGATAGACATGCATAATGAATATTCCTCAAGTCGGACAAGTTATGATGCCTCGCCTTATTCGTTTGGGGTTATTGGATCATATATTCGCACATCACAATTATCTTTCTTGATTGGACCTAAAAAAGAGCAACGTATTTGTGGTGCTGCTAATCAGAGTGAGCGTCCTGTGGGCTTCATTTTTGGCTCAGTAACTCCTGATATGCTAAATCGGCAAAGATCTCATGGGCACACGCTAGATGTTGAAGATTCCAATTCTCGTGTAAAAGAAAAATCTTTCAGAGTGGACCAGCTTGATCATCAACCAAGTTTACTAGACCAAACAAATATACTGAAGTCAGCAACCACACCTAGGCAGCCTTCGGGTCAAGTTTTACATAATACAGCGAGTAATATGGTAGCTGCTCTTCAGCAGGTTCAGGTTCGTAACCAACGACTTCATGTAGCCACACAAGACATCAAAACCAAATGAACTCGGTACTAAGTCAGAGATCTGGCACTTCAGCTGCTTCATTATTTGGAGTACCTGGAGCTGGCCATTCAAAACCAAATTTATTGAGCCTAGGTGCAAATCAAGGAGGAAATAATCTACCTTTGAAAGGTTGGCCCCTGACAAGTCTTGACCAACTTCATTTTTGAAAATAATTTAGTTTTTCGGCTAAAGCTAACTTTGAGCCGTAAGATTCGTTTTATTTGCATGTCCGTGTTGGGTTTTGTGTTTTTTGTTTTGTAGGGAAAAAGAGCTTTCTCAAAGCAAGCACGCAACCCAAAGCATCAACCCCCCCCCCCCTCTCTCTCTCTCTCAAATTTTTTGTATAGCTCAATTGGTTCAAAGCTATTTTAAGAGAGTAGAGGTCTTGGGTTCAAATCTCCTTTTTGTGAGGGCGGATTTTTCATTTCCGCACATTCCCGCACTTCGTCGGCATCTTCAACAACTTTTTTTCAAAAAGCCATAACTTCTTCATTCGGAAGCCGTTTTTTTAAACGAGCCTAATTTTTCGAGATCTATCCATTGGAACACTTAGTTTCAGCATCTTTAGCTTCAGTTTCCGTTGAAATGGAAAGTCAATACCAAGTTACCCTTGACAGCACCAACTACTTCCAATGGTTGTCCTACATTGAGGATTTATTTAGAAGTAAAGGTCTCTACAGAATAGCCTCAAGTCAAGAAAAGAAACCGAAGGATGAAGATAAGGCTGCTAAATGGGAAAATAGGCAAGATCAAGCACGTGGATTGATAGGGATGTCTATTTCTCTAGATCTTAGATTCCATATTGCAGAACTTGATACTCCTGATGAAGCAATGAAACAAATCAATAAAGTTTTTGGGATTAAAAATGAACTTAGAGCCCATCAACTTGAAAATGAGTTGCTTACATTGGACCCTAATATTTTTTCTTGCATTGAAGATTTCTTGTCCAAGTTCAAGACCCTTAGATATCTCTTGGAAGGTGTTAAGGTTAAGAAAGAAGATAGTAACCTTATCTATTCCATTCTTACTAACTTGGGACCAGCCTACTCTGTGTTTGTCTCCACCTTCCATTCTACAAGAGAAGCCTTCATTTCTCAAGGAACAGACTACAAGTCCCCTTCCTTTGACTCTTTTTGTGATTCTTTAATAAGAGAACAAGAAAAACTCTTACACCTTGGTCTTCTTAATCTTGGAAATTCTTCCAAGAAAGCGTTAGCCGCCCAGCAGCAACCAAATTCAAAGAACCCTAAGAAGTCATATCCTAAAAAGAATGGTCCTAAACCAAAAAAGGGTCCTAAGCAATCTCAGCCTCAAAATGAAAAATCATTTCAACAAAATGATAAGACAAATAAAAACAAATGGAAGAAGACTGATAGACATTGCAACTTTTGTAATCGAGATGGCCACTTAGAATCCAAATGCTTTAAGAAAATGGAAGCCTTGGAAGCAACAATGAAGAAGCATAACATCCATTTGGAGCAATCTTCATCTTCAACTTCATCTTCAGGGATGGCACTTTCTGCATGTGGTTGTCAATCATCTTGGTTTGGTTATGCATTAAATGTATCTTCTTCTTCTCATTCTCATGAGTGGCTCATTGATTATGGAGCTTCTTATCACATGGCCAAAAACAAAGCCATGTTTTCTTCTTTAAATGATTGTAACACCAAAAATATATATGTTGGTGATGATAGATCTCTTAATGTTGTAGGGACTGGAACTGTTCATCTAGACAATGGTCAATTTAATGATGTATTATGCGTTCCAACCTTATCCTGCAACCTTCTATCTGTATATCAGATAACTCATTCAGGTGAAGGTAAAATCGTTGAATTTTCACCTCATGATGTTGTAATCATGGACCTAAGAGATCCTAAACAGATTTTAGCTACTGGCATTGTTGATGATTCTACAAGGTTGTATAAGTTTCACAACTTTGGGTCATCAAATCTTCCCTCAGTATTTGTTGCTCATAATGATGAAGTGAGCAAACTTTGGCATGAGCGATTTGGTCACTTAAACTATCGCTCCCTTCAGCATCTATGTAAAGAAAATATGGTGACAGGTCTTGCTATGGTATCTTGCAGAGATGGTGTTTGTTCCGGAGTGTACTCGGAAAACATCATCGGGACAGTTTTGACAAACGTGCCTCTTGGCACGCCTCAGCCCCTTTACAGCGTGTGCATAGCGATTTATGTGGTCCACTTCCAGTTGTTTCATTCTCTGGCTGCAAGTATTTCTTAACTTTCATTGATGATTTCTCCAGACGCACTTGGGTATACTTCTTAAAACTCAAGAGTGAAGTATTTAACACATTTTTGGCCTTCAAGGCCTTTGTTGAAAAACAATCTGGACATCAAATTCTTAAGCTAAGTTCTGATAATGGCGGAGAATATGTTAAAAACACATTCATCAACTTTTGCACTGAGAATGGAATTCAAATGAAACATATTGTTCCATATACTCCACAACAAAATGGTGTAGCTAAAAGGAAGAATCGCACCTTAAAGGAAATGGCTAATTGTATGCTACAATCTAAAGGACTTGGTCTTAGATTTTGGGCAGAAGCAATTAACTGTGCAAATTACATAATAAATCGCACTCCTACTAAGGCTTTAAAGAATATCACTCGAGAAGAAGCATGGAGCTCAATCAAACCAGATGTAAGTCACTTTCGTGTTTTTGGAAGTGAAGCGTGGGCCCATATTCCAGATGAAAAGCATAAAGCTTTAGAACCTAAGAGTGAAAAATGTACTTTTGTTGGATATTCTGAAGATATCAAAGGCTATAGACTTATTCCATTTAAGTCCAAAAATGTTATCATTAGAAGAGATCTAAAATTTGATGAAAATATATCGGCCTGCGAGCCTAGTCCGACGGATGTGCCACCTCTCCCTATCTCTTCTACTTTTGAAAACATTTCTTCTTCAGATGATGAAAGTGAGGATGACAATCCTCCCCCACCATCTCAGGATCCTCCTTCAGCTCCTCAACTTCCAAAATGGGTTCGTGCTACTCGAGATGCAGCAGGTGATCTTGCCGGTGATCCTACAGATCAGCGATGCACACGTTCTCAGTTTGACAGAGCCTCTTCTTTACTGGCTCAAGCTCCAGTAAATTATGATCCTGACACCTTTGCAGAAGATTTAGGCCATCCAGATTGGGAAGCAGCTATGAATGAAGAATATCATTCATTATTGGCAAATGATACATGGGATGTTAGGATATTCCAACACTTTACCTAACTCTATACTAGACCAAGTTGTACTTAACTATTTCCTATGTGTCGGAATATCCTAACATCCCCCCTTAAGAACAACTTGGGATAGGATTGAAGGATTTACAAATATGACACAATAGGAGAAGGAAGGAGGCACTAGAGCCTATCCCCCCTTAGTGACAACTTCCTGAACTCCAACCATAAATCGAAGTTTAGTGAACTTCGCCTCTGTGAGAGCCTTTGTGAAGATGTCTGCAACTTGATCATCTGTTGATGATCCGGATTTAAACAGGAACGCAACAAATTACAGAGATAACCATATACACAAAGATGCAGCGGAAATAATACTTCATTTCATTAATGGAAAATACTGAAATATGCTTACAACCAGAAATGGAAATAAACCAGCTAGGGCGATGGTAGCTTATCTCTGAGAAGAGATGTGATGGCTACATGCCTCTGAACTGTGTTACAATGAGGCTCGAAGGCCTATTTATTGTTGAGAAACAATGGAAAAACCCTTAACATTCCAAAACCTAACCCTAGGAGATGAAACGCCAAACTGTGGGCCCCGTTTGGGGTAAATTGGTACATCAATTTCCCGGGGTCGTAACTTTGGCATATGATCTCTGTTTGACGCGTACAATAGCTCATTAGAAAGATCTATCCGAGCACTATCATTGTTGGAACGAGAAACATGGTCCATACCATGGACCCATGTTGCCCCCGGATTCCCCAAAAAACGTCGTTTAGGGCCTCAAAACGGCTCCGGAAGTTCAAAACCCGAAAAACTGCTAAAAATAGTAAGTTGTGCTACAATCAAGGAAACTGAAAATGCTGAGAAAGACAATGGTGGGGGTCCAGGTGGACTTGGCAGGTGGCCACCAATATCCACCTGGATCATTCCTCCCCCCTTAGGAAGCAATGGTCCCCATTGCGTTGAGCTCCTCCATGAGATGAGGAAACTTCTGTTGAACTTGTTCCCTGGTGAGCCACTTGCCCTGCTGAAGGAGTTGGCCTGCTTTGACAACTCGATACAGTTGGATATTCTGTTGGCGAGTGTTCTTGATCTATGTGTCCATGATTCGATCAGTTGCAGCTTGTTCCATGCAATCTGGATTTAATTCTGTGGGTTTGAGTTGTTCTGCAATGTTGGATGTGTCTAGCAATGGTGGAAAGTATGGCCGAAGGCGGTCCACATTGAACACTGGGTACAGGCCAAGGAATGGGGGAATGCTGAGCTCAAATGCATTGTCTCCCATAGCCTTAGTAATGGTGTAAGGACCATATCGGAGTGGTCTCAATTTCCGATAGGCTCCAGTAAGGCGTTCCTTTTGCAAATGCCACCAGACTTTGTCGCCCACCTGAAACTTGTGTGGCACCCGATGTTGATCATGTCACTGCTTGTACTTGGCATTTGATTTCTCAAGAATGTCATGGACCTGCTGGCGAATATGTTGGATGCGCTCAATGAAGCTGGTGGCCTTATCTGTTTCGGTCTGGACATGAGCTGAATTCATGTGAGTGGCTGCAAGTGGCATGGCCACATCAATGGGGCATAGTGGCTGGAATCCCAAACCCACCTGAAAAGGGCTATGGCCAGTGGAGCTGTGAAGAGCTCGGTTGTAGCTGTGCTGAACATAGGGGAGGCTCTCGTCCCATGTGCGTGGATGCTTTGAGTTATACATGCGCAGAATGTGCACAATCATCCTATTGACAACCTCTGTCTGGCCATCAGTTTGAGGATGGAAGGCTGTGGACTTCGTGAGTTTGGTGTCCAGCATTGACCAGAGACTGGACCAAAATGTGCTGAGAAACCCACTGTCCCGATCTGAGATGATAGACTGTGGGATCCCAAAATGCACCCACACTCGTTCAAAGAAGAGTTTAGAAGTGGCTTCTGCTGTGATATTCTTCTTGCAGGCCATCATAATGGCCATCTTCGAGAACCTGTCGACGACCACAAAAACACAGTCATTTCCATGCTTAGTGGAAGGAAGGCCTGACATGTAATCCATGGAGATGGATTCCCAAGGTCGACTAGGGGTAGGCAACGGGGTATAGAGGCCTTACTTCTTAATGGTCGGTTTGGCAATGGCACAGGCAGTACATGATCGGATGTACTTCCCAACATCCTGTCGAAGATTCGGCCAATAGAAATAATTTTGCAGTACTGCCACTGTTTTCTCAACCCCGAAATGCCCAGCAGCCCGACTGTAGTGTGCTTCCCAAATCATCTTGGCACGCTCGCTTGAAGGAACACAAAGGTGACCGAGGTGGCATAATAGGGCATCCTGGAGGTGAAAATCTGCAACATGCCGACCCTCCAAGAGTGTCTGGTATGTGTGGCCGAATTCTGGGTCGCTTTTGTAGAGAAGTGGCCAATCCGAAGTCTCGTGCCCACAAGAGTTGAGCACGGTGGTCAGCACCATGATCGGTGGTCGACTGAGGCAATCTGCAACATTATTGGTGCTGCCCTTTTTATACTTGATATTCAAGTGAAACTGTTGCAAGTATGTAGACCACTTCTGATGGCGATCATTCTGCAATTTCCCTTGGGTCTGTATGAACTGCACGGGTCGGTGGTCTGTGTGGATGACCGTTTCCTTCCCCAAAATGTAATGCTTCCATTGTCGGCAGGCCTGTACAATGGAATACATCTCCTTATCATAAGTGGGGTACTTCCGGACTGTGTCTGAAAGCGTTTCACTGTGATATGCCATTGGATGTCCATGTTGAGTAAGGACTGCCCCAATAGCATAGTCAGAGGCATCTGTCTCGACCTCAAATGGTTGTTCTAAATCTGGTAATGCGAGCACTGGTGCCATGCAGAGGCGATCCTTCAACTCCCTGAATGCCTTCTGTTGAGATTCAGACCAAAAGAATTTTGCTTTCGCCCCTCCCTTGGTGACTTGACTCAAGGGCCAAGAAATATGAGAAAACCCCAGCACAAACCTGCGGTAGAAGTTGGCAAGACCTAGAAAGCTGCGGAGCTCTGTTAGAGTGGTTGGAGAGGGCCAATCCCGAATGACTTGGACCTTGGCTGGATCGACATGCACCCCTTGTTCATCAATGATGTATCCCAAATACTGAACCTCGGTCATGCCAAAAGTGCATTTCTCCAAATTGGCACATAGCTTGTGTTGCCGCAGTGTTTGGAGAACCTGTCGGATGTGGTGGAGGTGCTCTTCCCAACTCTGGCTGAAGATCAGAATGTCATCCAAGTATACTACTACAAAGGAGTTGGTGAATGGCCGCAAGATGTCATCCATTAGCCTCATAAAGGTTGCAGGAGCATTCGTCAATCCGAAAGGCATGACCAACCATTCGAAGAGGCCCTCCTTGGATTTGAAGGCAGTCTTCCACACATCTGAGGGTTCGATTGGTACCTGGTGATATCCTGACTTCAGATCGATCTTGCTGAAATATTTCGCCCCCTTTAGTTGGTCTAGGAGGTCATCAATCCGCGGGATCGAGTACCTATTACGAACAGTGATCTTGTTCAGCGCCCGATAGTCAATACAGAGTCTCCACGTCCCATCCTTCTTCTGTACCAACACGATCGGGCTCCCACAGGGCGATGAACTCGGACGGATGTGACCTTTCTGCAGGAGCTCCTAAATCTGCCTCTTGATTTCATTGTTCTCCAGAACGGAGCGCCGATAAATTGGTCCATTGGGCAGCGGCGCACCTGGGGTCAAATCGATGGAGTGCTTGACTTGACAGTGCAGAGGAACCCCTGCCGGGGAGGTGAAGATGTCTTCGTACTCCTCCACAATCTTGTCCATCTGTAGCTGTCGTGCAGAGGGACCCCGTTTGGAGGCCGTGGCCACTGTCTTCTTCTTCCCTTGAGGGCGTATCATCAGGAAAACAAATTTCCTGGTTTTGGAAATGATCTTACTGCATTGTTTTGCAGTAATCAAAGAGATAGCGGCAGGTGGTGCTACCTCTGGTATCCTGAACAACTTATTTCCCAATGTAATAATAACAGCACGGGGACTTGATTCATACACAGCATGTCGCTTCCACAAGTATGGTTGTCCTAGTAATACATCACAAACTTCAAGGGGAGCAATGTCACACAATACCTCATCCGTGAAGGGCTAGATGTTGTATGGAAGGCGACACTGCTGGCTCACGCGAAGATCTCGCCCTTGGTGAAGCCACCCAATGGTGTATGGTTGTGGATGTGCTGTGGTCGGTAAGCCCAACCGCTTCACGACCTCTGTCGAAATGAGGTTCTTTTGACTCCCGCTATCAACAATGAACTGTATCGGGGAGCCCTTTACCCACATCTGGGAGTGGAAGAGACGCTCCTCCTCCTCTGGATCTTCGGGTTCATTTTTCTGGATCTTTGCGGTAGCAACAATGGCGCTGGGATCCGTATCTATGATCTGCTTCCCTTTTTCATACCCCTTATCGGGTTCTGACTCAGAGTCGGAACATGCATCTGATTCTGAAACCTTTAGCTCAGCCACCAGTGACTGCTTAGCCCGACACTCACTCGTGTTGTGAGTGGAGCTCTTATGGAACTCGCACCATTTTCCAGTGTCCTTTCTCGGCTTCGCGGCATTGTTCTTTGCTTGCAGCTTCGGCTGGTTGTCTTGGGCTGTCCCGCCTTGGCTCTGTCCTTTGTTCTGTGGTTTAGGGGCACCTTTCCCTTGCTTTGGATTCGCAGATCCAAAGTCTCGCTTCTTTTGTTTAAACTTCTGCTCGACCTTGACGGCATATTGGTATGCTGCGCCGAGCGAGGGGATGCTTAGGAATTGTATTTCTTCCTGGATGTACTTGTGCAAGCAGCCACAGTATTTGAGTATCAAATGTTGCTCTGAATCCTTGATACCCAACTTTGTGCGAAGGGTATGGAAAAGATTGGTGAACTCCGGCACGTCTTGGTCCCTTCCCTGCCGCAGCGTGGTCCACTTTATGTATTCATCCTCATAGCTTCCGACAGGGTAGTACTGCTCCTTGATGGCATCCCGAAACGAATCCCAGGTGGGTGCGGCTGAAAATAGTGAGCCAGTACTTTCATCCTTCTGCTCGCAGTAGGTTTCCCACCAGTCCTTGACGTGGGGGGCTGCTTTGAGAAGAGCAAAAACAATCTTTTCCCGACTCGAAAATTCATGAACAGAAAAATAACCCTCTAGCAGATTTAACCATTTATCTACGGCATCGGCGTCTATCTGACCCTCGAATATGGGGATTTCAAAATTAACTTGTACCTTAAAGGGTGTGGCATTTCCAGAGGAGCTGCTGGAAGCCGATGCGCCGCTTCTGGGTAGCCGTTGAAGGATCTGGGCAAAGTTGTCCATCATCGCGTTCCGTTGTCGCTCGAGCGCTTCTTCGAGCAAGATTTTGATGGGATCTCCTGCCCCCTCGTCTTTCTTCTCGTCCGCCATGGGAGGCCGTCGGGATTTGCGAGGCTGATCTTGCAAAGGTTCAACCAGTTCAAGCCCTAACTTCTTATATCCCGACCTTGTTGGGGACATGCAAAGAAAAACAGAGAAAAAGCAGACCGCTCTAATACCACTGATCCGAATTTAAACATGAACGCAACAAATTACAGAGATAACCATATACACAAAGATGCAGCGGAAATAATACTTCATTTCATTAATGGAAAATACTGAAATATGCTTACAACCAGAAATGGAAATAAACCAACTAGGGCGATGGTAGCTTATCTCTGAGAAGAGATGTGATGGCTACATGCCTCTGAACTGTGTTACAATGAGACTCGAAGGCCTATTTAATGTTGAGAAACAATGGAAAAACCCTTAACATTCCAAAACCTAACCCTAGGAGATGAAACGCCAAACTGTGGGCCTCGTTTGGGGTAAATTGGTACATCAATTTCCCGGGGTCGTAACTTTGGCATATGATCTCTGTTTGACGCGTACAATAGCTCATTAGAAAGATCTATCCGAGCACTATCATTGTTGGAACGGGCAACATCGATCCATTCCATGGACCCATGTTGCCCTCGGATTCCCCAAAAAACGTCGTTTAGGGCCTCAAAACGGCTCCGGAAGTTCAGGACCCGAAAAACTGCTAAAAATAGTAAGTTGTGCTACAATCAAGGAAACTGAAAATGCTGAGAAAGACAATGGTGGGGGTCCAGGTGGACTTGGCAGGTGGCCACCAATATCCACCTGGATCAATTGAACAATATTGCACTTCAAGAACATGGTCGTGAATGAGCTTTCTAATGAAGTGCATGTGCAGTTCAGTGTGTTTGTTGCGCTGATGTTGGACTGGATCTTTGCATAGTTGAATGGCACTTTGATTATCACACCAAAGTGTAGTCGGATGCTACTGCTGAAAGCCAAACTCTGACAAGATCTGACGAAGCCACAAGGCTTCCTTACTAGCTTCTATGGCACCACGATAATCTGCTTCTACTGATGAAAGAAAAATGGCACCTTGTTTCTTGCAAGCCCATGTAATAGGTCCTGAACCAAGAGTGAACACATAACCGGCAGTAGACTTCCGATCATCAGGGTCACCAGCCCAATCAAAATCAGTGAAACCAACCAATAGAGGAGCTGCTTCGACACTGTAATGAATCCCAAACTGAATTGTACCTCGAACATAACGAAGTATTCTTTTAGCTGCTTTCCAATGACTTTCACGTGGATTTTGCATAAACCGAGCAACAAGGCCAACAGCAAAGGAAAGGTCAGGACGAGTATGGGTTAGATACAAAAATTTTCCTACAAGTTGACGGTATAAGGTAGCATCAACTTCAGGAGAAGTACAAGTGATTGAAAGTTTGACTCCAGACTGAAAGGGAGAAGGGGTTGGCTTACAGTCTTCCATGTGAAAGTGGCGTAGAATATCACAGGCATACTTGGACTGAGAAAGGGAAATACCTTCCTTGGATTGCAAGACTTGAAGACCGAGAAAATAATGTAAGTGTCCTAAGTCTGTCATTTCAAACTTCCTTTTAAGGCTAGACTTCACATGGTTTATAAGGTTGGGATCACTACCAGTCAGGATAAGATCATCAACATAAAGAACAAGAATGATAAGAGACTTGCCCACTTTCTTGGTGTAGACAGTATTGTCAGAATGACACCTAGAGAAGCCAGATTCTAAAAGAAAGTTATCCATTTTGGCGTACCAAGCTCGAGGAGCTTGCTTGAGACCATAAAGGGATTTCTTAAGCCGACATACAAGGTTGGAGTCTGTTTGTATAAAGCCAATAGGTTGTTCCCTATAGATTTCTTCATTCAAGTCCCCATGCAATAAGGCAGATTTAACATGCATCTGATGGACTTCCCATTTGAACGAGGCAGCAAGGGAAAGAACAAGGCGGATAGAGTTCATTTTGGCAACAGGAGAGAAGGTTTCAGTGTAGTCAATGCCTTCAACCTGTGAAAAACCTTTAGCAACAAGACGAGCTTTATGTTTATCAACTTTCCCATCTGGTCCATACTTGGTTCTGTAAACCCATTTGCATCTAACAAGTTTTCGTCCCTTTGGTAGAAGAACAAGATCCCATGTATCATTTGCCAATAATGAATGATATTCTTCATTCATAGTTGCTTCCCAATCTGGATGGCCTGAAGCTTCTGCAAAGGTGTCAGGATCATAATTTACTGGAGCTTGAGCCAATAAAGAAGAGGCTCTGTCAAACTGAGAACGTGTGCGTCGCTGATCTGTAGGATCACCTGCTACATCTCGAGTAGCACGAACCCATTTTGGAAGCTGAGGAGCTGAAGGAGGATCCTGAGATGGTGGGGGAGGATTGTCATCCTCACTTTCATCATCTGAAGAAGAAATGTTTTCAAAAGTAGAAGAGATAGGGAGAGGTGGCACATCCGTCGGACTAGGCTCGCAAGCCGATATATTTTCATCAAATTTTAGATCTCTTCTAATGATAACATTTTTGGACTTAAATGGAATAAGACTATAGCCTTTGACATCTTCAGAATATCCAACAAAAGTACATTTTTCACTCTTAGGTTCTAAAGCTTTATGCTTTTCATCTGGAATATGGGCCCACGCTTCACTTCCAAAAACACGAAAGTGACTTACATCTAGTTTGATTGAGCTCCATGCTTCTTCTCGAGTGATATTCTTTAAAGCCTTAGTAGGAGTGCGATTTATTATGTAATTTGCACAGTTAATTACTTCTGCCTAAAAACTAAGACCAAGTCCTTTAGATTGTAGCATACAATTAGCCATTTCCTTTAAGGTGCGATTCTTCCTTTCCGCTACACCATTTTGTTGTGGAGTATATGGAACAGTATGTTGCATTTGAATTCCATTCTCAGTGCAAAAGTTGATGAATGTGTTTTTAACATATTCTCCGCCATTATCAGATCTTAGCTTAAGAATTTGACGTCCAGATTGTTTTTCAACAAAGGCCTTGAAGGCCAAAAATGTGTTAAATACTTCACTCTTGAGTTTTAAGAAGTATACCCAAGTGCGTCTGGAGAAATCATCAATGAAAGTTAAGAAATACTTGCAACCAGAGAATGAAACAACTGGAAGTGGACCACATAAATCACTATGCACAAGCTGTAAAGGGGTTGAGGCGTGCCAAGAGGCACGTTTTTCAAAACTGTCCCGATGATGTTTTCCGAGTACACATCCGGAACAAACACCATCTCTGCAAGATACCATAGCAAGACTTGTCACCATGTTTTCTTTACATAGATGCTGAAGGGAGCGATAGTTTAAGTGACCAAATCGCTCATGCCACCTGTATTGATCGTATATTTGAAGGTGGGCCTCCCGAATCTAAAGGTATGTCTTGTCATTTGGTAATTGAGTATTGGGTTTACTTATAATGGATACTTCTAGGTATGGATTGATGGGGGGATATGGCAGAAAGACGGGGCCTAGTTTGTGTTTTTGTTTGTTACCCTTGGATCTTAGCCCTGCGGGATCTCCTATACTGACCATTTGGTTCTAGGGTGGTACTACTTGGAAAACTCCGACTTTGGATGCGTGGTCCGGCTCCTTTACCAGCACATATTACTCCCTTTCCACTCACTATACCACATTCGTCTATTCTACCATCCTAGGTCCACATAGGGCTAGCCTCCCTATCCCCTTGCCCCAACCTTGGGTCAAGCCTAGAATGATGCCCCGAAGGTTGAACCGGATAAAAGAAAGAGAAAAAGCATAATTGCCTACATTTAACAAGAAATTGTACCACAAAATGCAAAAGATGGTTGAGACAAAATAATTAGCACGTGTGCAAAATCCATTGCATGAGCTCTACCCCAATCCATGGCCATCACCTTGGTTCCATGCGCACTAGATGAGCCTCCTCTATCATTCAGGAACCCATGATTGTCCCAATCCCTGGAGAGCAATGAACCACCCTACCTAAAGGTGGGTAATCATTGTTATATCACATACATCATCCTCTCGTCCTTTGAGCCCCAAGCAGTTAATTAAAGAAAATTCATAAAAGGAAAAAGGTATATAAAGAAGGGTGGAAAAATCAAGGTCAGGAAACCTCATGTACCACGATTGCTCCCTCCTATACATTACATACCCAAGTGTGGGCTTCCCCTTATCTAGCTACCCCTATGCCCCAATATGTAGCCCAAGACTGCCCCTCTCATTCTGTATTCCATCTAGCTTATTTGTCACTTTCCATCCCCATTATAGGGATGTACCTTGGACATATTATCCCCTTTAAGGGTTGAAACCACCTAATACGGTACTTGGCTAACCCCCTTTGGAGCCTGGAGACACTAGCACATGACAAAGCCCACTACGGAAGGACATGCCATTATGAAGTGCCCTTGTTGTTATCCATGATTTGTACAATCTTTTACCTGATTATTTTAATGACTGGTTGTAATCGAAGCCTAGGGGACGCATTGGATCTTACGCAGGATTACACTTTCCATTTGGGTTTGGTCTCCCTATATGGGATCCTATCCCCATAGGTCTACATTGGCACATGTATGGTGTGCATAGAATGACATTGGCCTCCACAACAACAAACAACACTCCACGGATCTTCATGGATGCTCAGAGATTACTAGTGATCCACTTTTGGGATGATGATGATATGCTTGGTACATTATGCCCAACAAGCCCCCATAAGAGCCCCACACTCTGGACAGGTGTCCCAGGACTTGTACAATATCATGGAAGCATTCATTCCACCACTTGGACCCTTGCAAAGGATCTCCGATTCATATGGAGACCCATGGGGTCATCTATGTGCCCTCATACCCATTGGGAGCACCATAGGTCTACTACTTGGAGAACAAGGAGTCACCCCCTTGCCCATCATATTCCGAGGAATTTATTCCTCAATATGGCACTTCAGGATATTATTGAACCTTTGGAGGGCCCTACGATATGCACATATTGTTATCTGGCCCCCTATGAGGCATACTTTTACACGTATGAACTAGTTTGGTGGGCTTGTCACCAATAGGGGTTTTATTTGCACATTATTTTATCATTAGGGGCTTATGTAGGCCCATAGGCTAATTCGAACTCCTTAGCAGGCTATATATTGATGTTAGATACACTCATTTGTATCATCACTTGATTTGGGATCTCTCTAATCATAGAGAACTTCGCATTTTTCCTTAGAGGATATTTTTTAGAGATGGATGAATTTTGACGTGTGGATTTGGACTATTTATCTTGTCTTAGAGCTTTGTTTTGAGAACGAAATGTTGGTTGGATATACTCTATAACATTGTAAGTGCATTTTGACGTTATTATTCTTGTTGTTGCATACTCGTAAAATTAGGGCCAGTTGTTGAATATCGAAATGTGGAATTAATCATGTTTTAGCTAATTTAATGTATGGGCAAATGTTATATGAATCAAATGTCCTAGAGATTATTTCTCTCAATAAGCTTTCATTGTTTGCTTTGAAGTATAAATTCTTGAAGGTCACTATTCTTTTCTTTCTCTCAACATCGAATGAGGTTTGACTTTTTGGGCCTCCTTGATCAAGAAACCAAGTTCTTACTCATCACCATCCTCGACTCCATATCCCCAAGTGAATTAGGCACTAGTCCCTTAAAGGGGTGATCATTTTAACCTTCCTTTTACCATTTTCCCCTTTTTTCCCAGGTCTAGCCCCATTAGGTCACCTAGGGCATCAATTTCCTAGGAAATTGACCCAAGGAAAAACTTCGATCTCCTATACACTATTGCACTGGTGGGTCCCCTCCCTCTCCTCCAAATTTGAGGCAATTCTAACGGTGGAATCTCCAGGAATTCCAAGCCCTAGCTCTAAGAAGTAATTTTGCCTAGGCATCCCCAAGGCTAGACCTCAATAGAATTAATTCAACCTTTTGAAGTAAATATTCATGTTTGGTCCTTTCCCCTCACCTTGTCCAGGATAGGAACATCATTGGTTGCAGCATTCCATCACCACACCTGAGCTAGGTCCACTTGGCCCCGTGTGGTCCCACTTCTCAATAAAGATTATTTGTCAAGGACCATTTGGGAATCCAAATTTCCCAAGGATTATGGGGATTGAGAACCTCATTTATAGGCATATCCTTTCTCCCTCAACCCTCCAATCCTCACCCCTTACCCCTGGTGGACCAAGTCCCTTGCTTAAAGAGCAAGGGGTCCATAGGAAAGGGTTTTTAGGGTCACTTATCACCTATCCATTGACATATATTTTACAAGTGATCCCTACAATATCAGGACTCCTCCCATCAGTGAAAGTTCGTAAAGAGCAAGGAGACTTAGCTATGGTGACAGTGTGCTAAGCCTCCACCGTTGCCCTTAACCTAGTAGTTGCCCTCTTAGGAACCCCTTTAGGTCCCCTGCTAGTTTGAGTGGTAACTAGCTACACACAAGTGAAGAAGGCACATAGGTTTTTAGTGATTGCTAAGAGTAAAGGTAAGTTCTCCCTCCTTGTAATTTTTTGAAAGAGCATTTCCTAAAGAAAATAAAAAACACACGCTTTTGCGGGTTACGAAACCGGATTTGTTCAAAATGGCCAATGTGTCGCAAATCTGTCGATTCCGACACGATTCATGCCAAATCGTATCCAGAAATCAGGACACGTCGTGTCTGATTGGAACACGATCGAAACTGGATTATGTCCTAATAAGACACGACGTGTCTCGATTTCCAGACACGAATCCGGAAAAAAAAAGTCACTTGTGCGGCCTTAAAAAGGCGATTTTGTTGCAATTTTATTTCACTTTCACATTGTTGACGAGGTGCAAAAAATGCTTGAGTCTATTAAAGCATCATGGCCAACATCTGGGGTTAGCATTGTTTCTTATGGATGGACAAATCCAGGAGGACACCCACTCATCAACTTCATGGTGTCTTCCTTGAATGATCCAGTTTTCTTGAAAGCAGTGGATACACTTGGAGAATACAAGGATGCACAATATATGGGTGAGTTGTTTATTAAAGTTATTGAAGATGTAGGTGTTGATTCTTGTGTGAAAATCATTACAGATAATGCACCTGTTTGCAAGGTTGTTGGCATGATTGTGGAAGCTAAATATCCACAAGTGTTTTGAACACCTTGCATTGTCCATTCATTGAACTTAGCATTGAATCCATTGCTTCTAATGTGCTTTGGATTGGTAACATTATTGAAGATGCACAGCATATCCGTAACTTTGTACAAAATCATACAAATGCCCTCACTATCTACAAGGAGTCTATCATTGTTGAAGATTGTGGATACACAGTTTGCCTCTTCATTCATCATGTTGAAGAGATTGAGGGAGGTCAAGACCGCTCTTGGGGCCATGGTTATTTCAGAGTTTTGGTCTTTTTAGAGAAAGACAGATCAAGTAGGCCTCTAAAAGAGTGAAGGACACGGTGCTAGATGATGCTTGGTGGGAGAGGGTAAATCTACTTATTCGGATCATGGACCCTATCATTTCTTTGCTTCGATTTGCAGATACAGACCAACCCATCCTAGGAGAGGTTTATGAGGGATGGGATTACATGATTGAGTCTGTGAAGAGCATTATTTTACAGAGTGAGTGCCCCGAGTATGAGACATCACCAGAGGCCTTCTTCACCACTATACAAGATAATTTTTGTCAGCAGATGGGACAAGAATTGCACACCTTTACATTGTTTGCCTCGCTCATTGAACCCAAAATACTACAACCATGAGTGGTTGAATGGTAGACCTTCCCGCAAATTCCCACCTCACATGGATGGGGAAATCTCACAGGGGAGGAAAGATGCATTCAGGCGGGTTTTTTAGGATAGAGCATTGCTTGATGAGGTGGAGGATTCCTTTGCAAAGTTTTTCACTGGCACTAGTCGATTTGCAGGATATGATATGATTAGAGACAGGGGGGCTAAGAAGCCCTATTCTTGGTGGGCAAATCATGGGGCAACAAGCCCTTCTCTACAGCAGTTAGCCATGAGGCTCCTCTCTCAGGTGACTCCATCCTCTTGTTGCGAGAGGAATTGGAGCACATATGGGAATTTGTATAATGTTAAGAAGAGCAGGCTTGAGCAGTCTAGGGCAAAGACAATGGTGTATGTGCACACCAACCTTCGTCTTATTTACAAGCAGAGGGAAGAGTGGTTGAAGGGAAAGACAGAGATGTGGGATGTCTTTCCTGATGATATGGGTCTAGACAACAATGTTAAGTTGGCATTGACCAACATGGATCTCAATGATCCAATGCTAGAACATGTCAGATTTGATGATGGTGATACTATAGACGGGTCATCCTCCAGACCAGCGAATGCAGAGATGAGTTTGGATACAGGGGAGAAGGATGCAGTGGAGGAGAGGAGTGTTGACCATGATGATGAGGACAGTGATGCTAATTTTGATGGACTATGAGGATTGATGTCTCATGAGTCATGAGCTACCTACTGCCTTGAGGCTTGTATTTGTTTTGTATTTTCTATTTCTATTTGCCATTGGCATTGCACTACCTATGTACCACATTTTGATTTTGATGACTTAAAGAGAAAACTACAGTGGTCAGTATCTTTATCTTACTATCTTGTCTTTCTCCTATTGGATTATTGATGAATTGAATATGTATTATGAATTCAAAATTTATGATTTATCATTTATGTGACATGTCACAAATTACAATTGTATTTGAATTTTGTATATACTATCACTATGCATAATGTTACTAACTTACTTTGTAAACAGTAAAACTTACATTTAGATGAAGATCTATGTTTGAAATCAATGAATTTGTATCATGAATGAGAATTTGTGTAAGAAATATCTAATTTTTAATATATATATATATATATATATATATCCTAACGTATATGGCACTCGAATCCCTGTATCCGTCGAATCACGAATCCACGTGTCAGGTGACTTAGTTTGCAGGTTTTCCCCAATTGGGGTTTCTTGGGTAAATTAATATATATATATATATATATATATCCTAACGTGTATGGCACTCGAATCCCCGTATCCGTCGAATCATGAATCCACGTGTCAGGTGACTTAGTTTGCAGGTTTTCCCCAATTGGGGTTTCTTGGGTAAATTTTTCGTGTTTATGTTTTTAATGTGCTTGCGTCTTCAGAGTTTATTTCCAGTGCTATTTTTTGGTTAGAATGCTAAGTATATTTTGTGAATGCATATGAAAGTTCAGTTTCAGTTTCTTTCACTTCAAAAAATTCATTGAATTAGCTACTGGGTATTAAAAGAATGAGGTATGCCAACAATTCCCACCTAAGGGCACTCTATTAATTAAAGATGCATCTTTGGAACCAACTGATTATTCTAATTTTATTTTAGTCTTAGAAGATTTTAGGAAGAGACTATGATGTCCAATATATACCCTTCCACTTTCTGCATTGTTATTTGTAAATATTGTCCTATAAATATAAGACATAGTTTCCAAAAGAAGAAATTATCATCCTTACACCATGATTGTTCAAGGATTCATAATAAACTTCATCTTAGTCTCCAATCCAACACATTTGGAACTAAAAGAGCATTCGTTCTCCACCTCTCATTAAATAGCAACACAATTTGTTGCAGCAAACGTCTTTCCAATCTTTCTATTCATTACTTCCCTATTTTTTTCAATTGACATTCTATCATATATTAACTTCAATAATACTCAAAACATGACAACACAACTTACCAATTACACCACAAGCTAGTTACATATTCACAAATAATCAATGTTCCACCAAGACTCCGATACGGGGAGGCGCACAAGGGGGACGTGTGGGAGTACCCTCAAATTTTAGGGAAATTTAGGGGGGACGGGGGGACGTCGGGGTATATATATATTTTTTCCTATATATATATATATATATATATCAAATTCATATTCAATAATAAAAGCATAAATACAATGATACATACATAATTGAATTAAATAATGAAATACAATGATCCATAGTCATCATCCTTACTAATACATACATGATTCATCCATAGATCACAAGATTCAATAATGAAATACTCAAATCCATATTCATTATTCATTATTCACCATTCTAGAATCTACATTGATTTAAAAACTAAATTCATCATTCATCATTCTAGATTCTAAATTGATTTAAAATTAGAATTCATCATTCTAGAATCTAATTAGTACTAAGCAAAATAGACTATAATAGATACTGAAATCTGAATACTGGAATAGTAAATTGATATAACTAAATCTCAAAAACAGTGGAGTGATGAGTCTAAAAGTCACTCTAAATTACAAAGAGGGTTTGGTGCTCTTGAATAAATACTAATTCCATACCCTTGTACATGACAAAATGCAATGGAAACATTACAATCCATCGAATCCTGAATTCCTGAAAAATTGTTAAGTCTGCTGGATTTTGAGTGAGATCTAAAATTCTACTTTCTCCATATGAAATCCAATGAGGTCGGAACCACTCTCAAACATCCGGAGTCATTTTATGGTAATGTTAAAAATTTAAGTAAAAGGATGAAAATGAAAGATAAAGGAGAATGCCACTTCTACTTTAAGAATTTAACATTACCATGAATTGCATAGCATTAGTAAGGAAATATGGTCAAATGCTAGGTTTTCCCTGTCATAAATCGGTCTAAAAGCAAATTTAACAGGGGACACATAGCCCATATTGAGGGGAGACGCCTAGGAGTCCCCCTTTTGGGGAGTCGCGTCCCCCACGCAGGGGAAACACCCTCCCCTGTGTCTCCCCGCGTCTCCCCAAAAGGGGGACGTGGGGAAACATTTCCCTAGACGTCCCCTTGTCCCGGGTGCATGGGGTGCGAGGAGTGCATGCACCCGACCCTGGGAGACGTGTCCCCGTGGAACACTGCAAATAATGTCTAACAACCTACTAAAAAGTGCCTCTGTGTTTATTATTAAATATTCACAACATATATATGAATATATCAAATGCAAAGCAAATGACAATGCACATCATTTAACCTAAAAAATAGTGTAACAAATCATGTAAATGTACAAGAATCTTCTATTTCATAAATTTTATATCAAGTACTCCAAAAACATACAAGAGGTAGGAAAGTGGGAAAAGGTTTGAAGATTGAATTCTTAATAATGTTGAAATTCATTCTATAAAATGCATCCATCAAATCTCAAAAATGGATAAGAAATTTGCATTGTTATAAGGATTACATATAACTAGTTGAATCCTATAATTCAAGTATAATAATCCTAAGTTAACCAATGATACATTGCTCTAAAGGAACTATCAAACATTTCATCAAAAAAATACCTCTCTCTATTTGGCTCTACAATTGTAATTGTAGGCAACTACTCATTTTCATATTAAAGTTGTCTCGAAAGCTTATTGAAAATTTATTAAACTTTTGAATATAAAAATAGGGCAGTCAAGACAAACCTGCAACCACATTAACAATTCCATGTCATATGCTATGGTGCTCTAAGAATATATCAGAGGTAGAAAAGTGTGAAAAAGGTTTGAAGATTAAATTCTTAATAATGTTGAAATTCATTCTATAAAATGCATCCATCAAATCTTAAATATGTATAAGAAATATGCATTGTTATAAGAAATACCAATAAGTAGTAGCATCTTCTAATTCAATTATAATCAGCCTAAGTTAACCAATGATACTTTTCTTTAAAGGAACTATCAAAACATTTTTCATCAGAAAACACTTCTCTCTATTGATTATACAATGGTAATTGTAGCCAACTACTCATTTTTATATTAAAATTGCCTCATTTTTTAAGATTGATTAAACTTTTGAATATAAAAATAGGGAAATTGAGACAAACCTGCAACCACATTAACAATCCCATGCCATATGCTATGGTGCTCGCAAAATTGTCTAATCAAACCTTGCAATATTCCTCTCAAGGATGCTTCTCGTTGTCCTTGTGCATCAGCGAGGTCTTGTAATAGTTGTTTAATCTTTGGTGTCCAAAACCTGCGAAAACCCTAATTAAACCAATGGACAAACAAATTGCGCCGATTAGTTTGTTTCACTTCACATAATAAAAACAATTGCAGTTACGCAACAATCTTTGATAAGAATTTTTATGCTGCAAGTCTTCAAAGACTTTAATGAATTAAGGAAAGATATTATAAGCAATGAATTCAATTTGGGATAGCCAAAAGTTAAACGTGTATATAAATCAGATCCACAAAATGTCTTAAGGAGATAAATCCATTCCATCATTTAGAAGATTTGAATTTCATGAGATTTAGAAATCTAAAATATTCAAGTGAATTCCTGACAAGTCCGTCATCAAAAACCAATCAACTAAAATAGTAAAACAGCATGACAAGAATATATAAGTTTATACCAACAATATATATTTCATCTTGCAAATGATTTTATAGAATGACATTAACTAGGCGACATTATCGTTAGATTGCCAAATGAAGAATCTTACAGAAGATACTTTGACATCTACCATCCATTCTCTATAGATCCATAAGTAAAAACATGAAGATCTTAGTTTGGCATCCGCTGATAATGTTAGTTTAGTGAGATGAGAAGTGTCATTTATGGAAAGTTTTCATTGCCTTGAATGTTATCATACAAAAAGATATGCTACGATATTGTGGGAGTGTATAAAATTCCATCCACTGTGGTGTAACTTTTAAGTTCCAATGCAGAGGAATCAAGGCACAAAATTGAAATCATCCAACAATGCAAGGTAGCACGTCAAGGAGAGGCACAAATGCTCTCCAAAGACACACAAAGGGCGAGATCTTGAAACTAAAAATTGTTGCATATTGTTTATTTGTGAACTGTAAGTCATTGTAGGGTAAATTTTGTGTTCTCTTGGTCAAATACTCAAATTAATTATGATTAACAAGCTAAAAACATGAAAGCATGTGTTCTATCAATGTTGACCCATCTACCCTTTGGAATAGGAATTCGCAATGGATTTCAAATAATAATGGTATTTGAGGGCTGATAGATTATATTGTGGCATTTTTGTCAGCTAACAATGGTTGGTAGAATAAAAATATATCCTAATGCAACAAATCTTAGCTCACACAATATAGGACTAACCAATATTTGTACTAATAGAATGGGACCAGGCCTTCCTGAAAGTATTGTCTGAGTTAAAATCAACCCATTTCAGGCTATGGCAGCTATACTTGTGACATTTCTGAATCAAGATTCTACCACTACACTCAAAAGAAGTTGGAAACATTTAGTTTGCAGAAAAATATCTACTGATACATCTATGGCTTGTACAGGTCCAAATCCAGAACAGTATAGGGTATGCACACCTCCTTAGACATCAGCAGTCAAATAGCCGCATGGAGAAAGTCTCTTGTTCATAAAGAAAGGGGTCTGATAAATCAACCTGGTGTCTGGCTAGGCTGTGACCTTAAAATTAGATTATTAATATTGAACAAGGGTATCTCATACATCAATTTGGTCTTTGGCTAGGCTGTGACCTTAAAATCATATTGTTATTATTATTACAGCAATAAACCGTAGAACTGCATTTTACTTTTGCCTATGAGATGAGTTTTTATCTCACCCAGAATGACCTTACGTATTGAGTCTAGAATTGGTTGGAGTCCCCAATTTTGATCCTTTTAACAAAATTGTTATATTTAATAATTAGTTATTTTATGGTTTGACATTGTGTTGATGAGTACAAAAACTATTCTCTTGCCCTTTTTCCTTCTTTATTATTTCAAAAGCAATGTTGACAGCCAAAAAGCTATCCCTCTTCATTTTAGAACTAAAATAAAGACTAATTTCCACCTCTAATGACTTGGTCATTTTAGCACCTCTCATCACTATCTGAATGCCATAACTCTTTGGAGAATCGCCATTCACAAGCTTATAACAAAGATTGGAATCTTCTCCCTCTTTGGAATATCTTCCCATGATAATCACATGGTCTGCATTCTTTGCAACAATCTTTACAATTTCCTACAATGGGCTACCCATTAAATATCTATATCATGTTCAAAACCATTGCCTCCATTTTCTTATCTATATTAACGATCCATAATATTGAAAAATCAATGAACCATATTACATCCATTTATAACATATATTATACTCCCTAGACAAACAACTTTGCACATATTATACAAACCTAAGACTAAGTAGGGTTATAGCTTGATAGAAAATCTATCTTTAAATCATAGTTGAAGATAAAATTACCACAGGCTTTGTACCATATAGGTTACACCATATGATAAAAAAGGTGATGGATAACCTTACGAGAAATCTCCACGATACATCCCATGCAAAGCAATAAAGTGCGTAGTGGATAGCAATCCTTCTTAAGTTAGGCCTCCTATCTTGTCGATTTTACTCAAACAAGCACAAAAAATGTGATATATACAATATACATAGTCAAGTACTTACAAGTGTGCTTGTCAAATGTCGGAACTCCTATTTGGAAGGTTGACAACTTGACATGGTATGTAGACAATATATCAGAGCCAAAAGTTGTGCAATAAAACCTAGCAGGTCCTTGGAATGTTTACAATTATCAATACATCTAAAAAACCCTAAATACACCATAAGTAGGGCTTTGTAGCCTCTAATTATAAATATCCTTGCTAAACCACTGTTTTAAAAAACGACACGCTTGGAACCGATTCGCCCGAGTTGGTCCGCGCCAAGCCTCAAAACTATGACTCGGCCAAGGATTCGGATCGATCGGCCAAGTTAATACCGAACTAGCCAAGTTGTCTAACAACTCAACTGGCTCGGTATTAACCCGACCAAGTTGTCTAACAACTCGGTCGGCTCGGCCGAGTTAGTGACAGTGGCCCAATGAAACTGGAAACAACATTTTTAAAAAAAAATCTTCTTTTTGTGGACTCCAAACCTGTTTTAATATTGCCTATTTGGTCTTTGGGGTCCATTCCCCTCTCCCAAACCCTATTTAACCCACTCAACCCCTCTCATTCTCTCACAACCATCTCATGCATTTGAGGGAGAATTTCAGTGAGAGTTTGTGAAGAGTTGTTGAGTTTGTTTTTGGAGCAGCAGTGAGGACTCTTGGGCAAGCATTGTAGCTGGAGTGAGGAGCTTCTTGGGCAGCCATTTGGAGCAGCATTAAGGAGTTAGTTTCTTGGAGCAAGCTTGAGGAGGCAATTTGTGCCTAAAGGTATTTTTTTTCACTTGTAAAATCTGTTTTTGCTTATTAAATTTTATGTGCAAATCTAGAAATCTGAAAGAGTGTTTTTTGTGAAAGAAATGAGCATTGAATCAATGTTTTTTTTCATTTTCAGATTGTTTGCTTTCATTTCCAACTCAAAAAATGGCACCTAGAGTGAAAGATGCAGCTTGGGCATATGTTGAAATGGTTGAAAGTCAAATGCATTGCAAATTTTGCCATAGGAAAATTAAGGAAGGTCCTGGGGGCATTAATAGGCTGAAACAACACTTGGCGGGGATTAGAGGCCAAATTACTCCATGTACCTCACTAGAAATTGGGAAGATTAGGAAGGCTTTGTTAGCCAGCTTTGAGAAGTTTAAAGAAAATAAGGCTAGGCAAAAAGAGTTAGAGGTTGAAATTGGGAGGAAGAGGAATATACAAAAAATGATGGCTACCAAACCCCATTTTGCTTCGAAGGGTTCTTCCTCAATCCCGTGTATTGATGCATCCAACCCCTTCCGATATGTTCCTCCCTCTTTTGTGTCTATACAAGAAAAGGGAAAGGGTACAATGAAAAATGGTGATATGAATATCAAAAGTTATTTCACTCCCTCCTCTCCATCAAATGCACATGGTCCTCAAGCTAGTAGAAGTCAAATGCAGCCCACTTTAGATGACCATTGGAAGAAAGAATTGAGGGATATTGTTTGTGATTACATAGCTAGATGGTGGTATGATGCTGATATCCCCTTCAATGCTTCCCGTTCACCATATTATGAGCCTATGTTTGATGCCATACATGCTGCTGGAAAAGGCTTCAAAGGCCCTACTATGCATGAGCTAAGGGGGTATTGTTTGCAGAAATAAATTTTATCCATTAATGACTATTTGAAAGATTTCAAGGACTCATGGGCAAGGAACAGGATGTACCATCATGTCAAATGGATGGACTGATCAAAGAAACCATACCATCATAAACTTTCTTATCTTCTGCCCACAAGGAACCATGTTTCTAAAATCAATTGATGCATCTGATAAGGTAAAAGATGGGCAATTGTTGTTTCAGCTATTGGATGAGGTTGTTCAGGGGGTGGGGGTGGCTAATGTTGTTCAAGTCATCACAGATAATGCCTCTAACTATGTTCTTGTTGGTAAACTGTTAGAGGAAAAACACAAGACCATCTTTTGGACCCCATGTGCTGCACATTGCATAGACCTCATACTTGAGGATATTGGAAAATTATATTGGGTCAAAAACGTTGTAGATCATGCCAAAAGCATAACAAAATTTATCTACAATCATTCATGGATTTTGAACCTCATGAGGAAACACACAGGGGGCAGGGATATTATTAGGCCTACCATCACTAGATTTGCTACTTATTTTTTGACACTGCAATCTATGCTTTCACAACATAGAAACTTGCAAAAGATTTTTTCCAGTGAAGAATGGAATCTAAGCCAATGGTCTCACAAACTGGAAGGCAAGGAATTGAAAAAGAAAGTTAATGAAGAAATATTTTGGAGAAAGGCAGCAAAGATTGTGAAGCTTGCTAAGCCACTGGTTAAGGTGTTGCAGTTGGTGGATGGGGAAAGATTGGCTATGGGCTTCATTTATGAGGCTATGGATCAAGCAAAGGAGCAAATAAAGAGGCATACAAGGATAAAGTGGCTAAGTATGGGCCCATTTGGGCAATCATTGATGAAAGATGGAACAATCAACTCCATTGCCCTATACATGCAACTGGGTATTTTTTGTACCCACGGTATCATTATAAAGCTAAGGCAACAGGAGCTTTGAGGGGGGAGGTTAGAAATGGACTGATTGATTACATTGATCGCATGATCCCATTGGAGTGTGATCAGCTGGAGATACACCAACAGGCCACAACCTTCACCAATGCCTCGGGTACCTTTGGGAAGAACCTAGCAAAGATTGCAAGAGAAGCAGATGAGCCAGGTAAACAATGGTGGGAGGCTTTGGTAGCCATTGTCCTTAAGTTCAAAAGTTTTCAATTCGTATTTTGAGTCAAACTTGCAGTGCTACTGGGTGTGAGCGCAATTGGTCCATCTTTGAGAGAATTCACACAAAGAAGAGAAACCGTTTCGATCAAAAACAGTTAAATGATCTAGTCTATGTCCACTACAACCTCCGGCTCAGACGCAACCAATTGCTAAACAAAAGACCTGATTCAGATCCCATTGTGTTGGAAGACATTGATCCATCATCAAATTGGGTAGTGGAGAGTCATCCAACAGAGTTTGCTTCTGATGAGGATATGGTTTATGAATTACAAACGATAGCATCAGTCGAACATAATGTTCAGTTGAATGCAAATCCTGATCCACTTGTACCAGCCTCAGCCTCACAGCCAGCAAGTCCTCCAGTTGCAAGCGCTTCCTCTGCTCAGCCACGACAGAAGCACATATCTCATCTATCTCAGCTTGCATCTGCTGCACAACCTACTAGTGCTACCACTTCTACAGTTGCAATTGAAGATGATGATGACGAGGAGCCATGGGGCCCCCTGTCTAACTCTAATGATGATCCAGAGATTGATCCACATGATCTTGGCTCCTCTGGTAGTAGCCAATAGTACTGGTCACAGTTTACTTTTGTTGTAGAGGCCATTTCTAGCCTCCTTGGTTATGTGTTTTTGTTTTGATCTCTATACCATGATTCATGATCATGTATGTATTGGACAGTGCACTGGGTGCCATTTTTATATAATGGATATATTCATGAGCCTACTTTGATCATATGTTGTCTTATATCTATATTCTAATGTTGTGTGTTTGGAAACATGAATGAAAATCTTTAAAATTATGTTCTTATATATATATATATATATATATATATATATATATTACAATGACTTGAGGAACATTTATATCACAATTCTCAGTTCAAACCCTATTGAGCGATCAAGGTGACATTATTTTAGGTACACCCTAGATGGAAACCCTAAGATCCTTCATCCTAAATATGAAATAGAACTTTTTGACATTTTCTTACAAAAAGAAAAAAATAACACTACAAGATGTTACCATGCAGCGAAATTTAGTAACACCAAAAGACATCCAAGATATTTCAAAAGTAATATTTCAAGAAGATAAAAAAGTATTACAAAATATGCAAAATGAAATTGACAAAATCACAGATGATAGAAATGAAGAAGTCTTGCAACTTAAGAATCATAGCGAAAAATTACTAATCCAAATTAAAAAGCTTAAGAATGAGGAGAAGTCATTTAAATCCAAGTTAGAGCAACTTACTCAAGAAGTATCAAAGTCTCCAAACATTACAGTCCAGGTTGAAGATAAGGGAACTAATACTGATCCAATCAATATCACAACTCACGTCGAGAAGCCAAAATAACGCTGACTTAGAAAATGAGGAATTCTTACGTCTCAAAAAAAATAAGCAAAATCTGCTCAAACAAATTAAAAGACTTAAGGACGATAAGAAATCATTGATGAACAGGTTCAAAAAAATTGTCGCAAAAGAAGCATCAAAATCACTAGATGTAGTAGTCCAAGTTGGGTAAGAAGAAGCAAACGTCGGCCCCACTAATTTCACAATTCAAGCAAATCCCAATCCTACTGAAGTAAAGACATATTCAGAGTGTTTTTCAAACGACAAACACCCCAAATGAGGATTCAGTAGTCAAGTCAACAACAACAATCTCGGAGGAAAATCAGGAAACTACCATAAAAACGTTTAAGGAAGATCAAACAAGAAAAATCCCTTATCTACATCTGAATCACAAGAGTAGACGCCTTAATCAATCTACAAGTCTATATCACGTAGAACATAAATAACAAACTTATGTCCCAAATAATACTGAAGTGAGCTCAATCCAATCATACGATAACTATTCACCACAAATCTCTGAGGATCAAAAGATCCCCTAGAAGATTAATCTAGGATGGTCCGACCCCTTTTTCAGTACGACAATTATGTCTATCGCTCAAAGCATCATATCGTCAAATATCAACAAAGATGGAAGCTCAAAAACGAGAAGATATTCCGAACGACAAAAGAGATCAAATCTTTCATCAGTAAGCTTTGAAGACAAAGATTTTTGAAGGGAAAGGCAATGTAACGAACTAAATTTATATAAAAAATAAACACAAATAATGTAAAAGACAACAAATAAGATTAATGATTATTTAGTTAGCAATTAATGAAAATGAATGTCACTAAGGACATAATCGTTAGTGAAAGGGTACTTACCTAGCTATATATACAAGTCCCTCATTCACATTTGTACCCATCCTACATTCAATTTTTTTATTGTTAAAATTGGCAACTAGGGCCAAACTCCATGTGGATCACCTTATTTATGGCTTCTGATATTTTTCCTAGATTCCTCTCATCGAGAGGTGTATGATTGATCTAAAAATCATCCAATTCCAATAAGTATTTATGGAGATATGAATTTATTTTGATTATGGACAAATTGTCAAGGTCGGCCAGCAAACTTATGCAGGCTCAAAAGCCCAACAGTCACGTCTATTCACCCTCAACGTTTGCATATAAATACAAGGAGCCTCCTCCTCATTTGTACAATTCATTCACTCATCTTCTCTCTCTCTCTCCTACGCATAAAAGGAGCCTCTCTCTCTCACACGTGTGGCTGAAAGGAAGACGCCCTAGGGCAAGGAAGACGCAGAAAGGACGCTAGGGCAGCAGGTCATCTCTTTGACCAACGTTGACCATCCAAAAGAGTGGATTGGGTGTGGTTACCTCCTAGGTAGGCCGCAATTTTTGGCACGAAAATCGAGGTGATCTGACCTCTGGTTTGACCAGTGTTGACTACCATAATTTAGGGCTGCAAGTTGACTTCAGAAATCTGCAAATTGACTGTACTTTTGGGGCTGTTCAAGGGTTGTTTCTTCAGGCTGTTCAAGGACAAGTTGACCGAAAATTGACCGAGCATTTTAGAGGTCAATTTCAACTAGTTTAACCAAGTTTGACTTTGCTGATCGAGGGTTTGTTGCCGCTGATATAAAATTACAAAATTCAGATTTTGTATTATTTCTCTCTGCTGAATTATTGAAGATAAAAGAAGATTTGATCAAAGAGTTTCCCTGCATTGGGGTTTGTCCCTAGCTAGCTGCCGCATCTTGTGTCTCTTGTCTTGGGTTGTTTTCTGTTGATCATTTAATGTTCTATCTGCACTTTACTTAATGTATATGTGATTGCTAATCTATGGCTAATAAGAAGAAAAAATAAGTACACTGCTCTAAGCATAGAACATATTATAATTTAACATTTATACAATTTACAATTTCTATCCTACAATGGATGTCTTTGTCTACGAAGTATTTTAATATTTTTGTTGCGTATACGACCTTTGGTCGTTACATAGTAGTACAAACCAAGCCCACTCTTTCGGCCGAATCCCCCCACTAATTCATGCCCAAAAGTGTCCTTGATAAACTATGACACTGGATCCGCAGGCCCTACATGTCCTGAATCCGGCGAATCAAACACGATTCGGGCAGATTTGTGTCCGAAAATTGGGGCACATCGTGTCCGATTGGGACACTTCGAATCCGGAATGTGTCCCAATCAGGACACTTCGAATCCGGAACGTGTCCTGATTAGGACACTTCAAATCCAAAAATCAAGAACCTGCGGGGCGTTATAAAGGCGTATTTCCCCATTCTATTTTCACATTCACTTGTTTAGTTTGTTGTGGGTTCGCTATGGGTGTTTAGGAGCAAGGAGCAAAGGGTGTGCAAGCATTTTCAAGTAGATTCAAACAACATGTAAGTGCTAGAGCCTATTAAATTTGATGATGGTGATACTATAGAGGGGACATCCTCCACACCAGTAGATGCATAAATGAATTTGGATACAAAGGAGGAGGATGCAGCAAAGGAGAGCAGTGGTGACCATGATGATGAGGACAATGAGGCTGATTTTGACGATGACTGAGGATTGATGACTCATGAGTCATGAGCTAGCTACTACCTTGAGGCTTGTATACTTGTATACTTGTAGTTGTAGCTGTTTTGTATTTTCTATTTCTATTTGCCATTGACATTGCACTACCTATGTAAACAGTAACACATTTTGATTTTGATAACTTAATGAGAAAACTACAATATATTTATCTTACTATCTTGACTTTCTCCTATTAGATCATTGTTGAATTTATCATTTATCATTTATGTCACAATTGTATTTGTAATTTTGTATGCATAATATTACTTCGTAAAACTTACATCTAGATGAAGATCTATGTTTGAATCAATGAATTTGTATCATGAATGAAACTTTGTGTAAGAAATATCTAAGTATATATATATATATATATATATATATATATATATATATATATATATATATATATAAAATGTATCTGAATGTGTCCTGTTCCGGGGGGTCAACGTGTCTGTATCTAACACTTGAATCCCCGTATCCGTCGAATCCCGAATCCCCAGGTGACTTAGATGATAAGTAAACAAAAATACCCAACTACACAATGAAAATCCATACCTTCGGGGTTGGAAGGCCAACCTTCAAACATATGATCATAACAAATGGGAGAGGGAGCAAATGGCTAGCTCAGGTGGCAGAGATAGTGGCACATCGAGCTATCTGGTAGATACAATGGATTGTTGGTTGTCAGTTGAGGACCATCAAGGAGAAAAAATTTCTCCTATGGACACTACCCATGGGTTGTGGGTAACAATCCTAATCTAATTCCATTTTCTCATGTGACAACCAATCTAGTCTAATTCCCTACATACTGTAATGTGCTCCTAAGCTTACAAGGACCTGGATTGAACTGAATACCATGTCCTAATCTCTGCCCATAGATTAGCCCGACAATTACTCCTTAGACACCTCTAAACATGCCTTAAAGGTCGTAGTGAAGCCCTATTATGAAGGCACCATCAATTTAAGACTGATTACACATAATTAGATGAAAGGAAGTATCTTTTCTAAGTCAAACAACTCTGGGAGTAGGACACCGCCTCTTGGAAAATAAATAAGTCTCCCCTTCTTTTAGAAAATTTATCTCATATTACATTACAAAAATGACAGGATTACAATAACACTAACACCAGACAACCCCTAGTTTGCTCACCCTGAACCCTACTCCCAACACACTCAAAAAAGGCCAACATATCAGCCTTCACCCCCATAACCATCTACTCTCTATATTTCCTAGATCACCCTTAATGAAATTTGTTGCTAATTCTCATTCATAAAAGTAATATCAGCCCCAAATGCTGTGTGAAGTCCTCACTGAAAATTACTCTGTGCTTTCTTCTCCAAAAGAAGTACAGTTCTCCACTTTCAAAACTTTATTCAATGATCATAACTGATATACTTTCATCCAGAAGAGTCTTTCACTCCAATCTCTAGGTCACAGGTGTGCCTAACCCATTCTGGCGCTTGAAGGTGCTCCAAAAAGTTTACTATTACGCAATAATTGTACGAAAATTTAATAATAAACCTCTTTACCATTCTAAGACTATGATGTTTTTTCGTATATGTTCATTTTTTGCCATATCTTTGTCCATTATATAACAGAGTAATTTTGATTACATAGGTTTTGTGGCCATTGCAGATCAATCAATCTATTATGGAAATATTAGTTAAGAAATGGTTTGGAATAGACATGTTGGCAAAAGAAAAAATGATGAAATACTCAAAGTAACAAACAAACAAAAAATCTCATTGGATTGCAACTTAGCTAAGAAACTTCCAGAATCTACAGAGATTACTGCAGACCTTTCTTGATGACCGAGCTTCATAATCCTGAGGAACTTTTGCAAGCAGACTTTCAGGTATCTCTATTTGATAGTGCTCTTTTCCAACAGTAACATAATTTATCTGCTACAGTAAACATAAACAATCAGAAGTTAAACAACTGCAGGTCCTCACAAATTAAAGGATAAATCAATGGTTAGCCCGTATTTTAAAAGCAACAACAAACCAAAAGAAATTGACAAAATAGCAAAACAATAGAGGACAGCATACTTGAAACAAGTGTTTACCATATCACTTCCAAAATACTTCCGCTGCATTTCCAAGTGTTTTTCTAGCTCTATTTCAATTTCTCTCACAGTTCTATTAGCCGCATCATAGTCCTTATCCACACCTTCACAAGGCAGAATACGGCCAGTCTTTTCTGCTTCTGACCAATCAAAAGCATTTTCAAAATGCTTAATAGTTGACCTCGCATCAGGGAGACCTTTACCTGCACCAGCGGAAAAATGCACATGTGAAAAACAATTCATAGTATAATAACCATACAGCAAGCAGCAAAAAAATATCTTCACCAACTATATAATTAAAGCAACATACTGCAGAGTTAAAACTCAAACCCACTCCCGCTAAAACACACCTGGGGTTAAAATATGCCGTAACAAACTGGATTTTATCTCATCCATACTGTCATTGAAAGACAGACAAGCTTGGATCATACACCGGCATCCATGAAGAGCAGCAATAAATTCCTGGAGTTGCTTTTTTGCTGCATCTTCATAAAGAACAACTCGATCAGCATTCCTTCCAGCAGCACCACTGCATGCATCAAACAACGCAATCCATTGGGTGAAAATGATTAACATGGAAAAAAAACCAAAAGCAAAGAGATATATGAGCATCATGTTAAGATTTGTCAAATAAAAGCACTTCCTCCAATGATGAATATTTAATTTTGATGCTAGATTAAATCACCTGGTCTGAGTTCATATTTGAATTCAACAACAATGAAATTCAAAAAAAAACCGTCAAATAAAATGTTTTGATAAATTTGTCGTTAAATTTGAATACATACATACATACACATATTTCCATCAAAGAAAGAAATTGCAAAATGAAAATTGAAATTTGAATTTTATAATTTCCCTCCAAGATATTTTTCAAGTAGGCTAGGCCCCTAAAGGCCCCATTCAACCTCCTCAAATGTCTATATAAAGGAGACCTCTCCTCCTCATTGACACACATTGATCTATCTTCACATGAGCTCTGTTCCAGAGAATTTCTCAAGGAGAAGGGAGCACCGAAATTTCAGTACGCCTAAATGTCTCTACTCAGTGGCTATTTATCTCTGAAATAAGCCAAGAGATGAAAGCATTTGTTGGCTCCTATTCCGGACGTAAGGGTGGCAGCTGGAGAAATTATGAGCAAGAGAAAGGCTCTAGAAGAGATCTGAATCCTTTGTGCATTTCTGGGCAGACCAAATTGAAAAGCTAACCGAGGATTTTGGAACATCGGTTCTGTTCATGGAAGAGGGTCTGAAGCCCTAACACAGTTCTGTCATGTATTTTTGGGAGGGATGAAGCCCTAATCTCTCTACTCTAGGCAGGTTGAGGCCTCAGGGTGGCTAGAAAAGGGGCCGAAAATCTCAGGACTGGGGGCAGACTTGAAGGAAGGGCAGTGTTGGAGTTTAGATTAGGACAGATCTCTCTGTGGCAGGCCACGGCCCTTGTGAAGCTTGGAAGGAAGGCTAAAAGTACTGAAGGTTGTGGACTTGATCCTTCTATTCATCAACAAGAGAAATTATGCAATTCTGAGGCTGAGGCAAAGTAAATAGGTCTGCCAATTGACCAAAGGCAGTGTTACTGGGAGCGGGAGCGACATTTTCAGAAGCTCCCAGTTTGGGAGCGAATCCCGGAGCGTTTTTTATATAATATATATATTTTTTATATTTTGATACATATATGTCAACAAAAACATGTAGAATAATGAATTAGATATAAAAAAACATAAAAAAAAACATAGATTGAACCATATAACAACAATCATCTAGAAGTTATAATCTTCACCAACCACGTCCACAAGTTATTAACATAGTAACATACAACATATTGAGTCTCATGATTCATCAATCTTAAAGTTTCAAGCTTTCAAAATTCAATATATAACATTTATCATCATTGATCACCAAAGTTGTACTTGTAAGCCAAGTGTAACCATTACAACAAATAATATCTAACATGAAATGAAATGTTATAAAGTGAAATGAAATGAAACAACTTTCAACTTTCATGAAGCATCATATTCATATTTCATTACTAATGAGTTATAATTGCCAACTTCAAACTTAAATTGTCATATATTGTTTAAAAAAATATCATAATAAATATGAAAGAGTCAATAGTTATAAAAGCTACTAGAAACTAGAAAAGATAAGTAAATCTATTATCTATTTCTTATGCTTGGGCCTCTTGCCACCACGAGAAATGTCTAATTTTTTAGTCTTGTTAGGAAATCAGGATCTTTGTCATTAATATCACCCTCTAAGCATTAACATAAGATAGAAAAAGCATAGCATGTCAAGTCAAGATTTTGTTTGAGTGATGCGTACATTTTTAGGAGGGTCATAATATAGGAGTTCGACAACCAATGTCACTAACATCAAGGTACGTAGAGGGATTGGTGCTCTTGATTAAATATGAGTTCCATACTCTAATACATTACAAAATTCAATGGAAACATTGCAATCCCCCAATCCTGAAACCCTGAAAAACTGATAAGTCTGCTGGATTTTGAATGAAATCTAAAATTCTACTTTCTCCATATGAAATCCAATGAGGCCGGAACCACTCTCAAACATCCTAAGTCATTTCATGGTAATGTTAAAAATTTAAGTACAAGGAATGTTAAATTTAAGAATTTAACATTACCATGAATAGCATATCAATACTAGGGTCTAGACTTGATCATTACGCTGCCCCACTCAAAAATTATTTGTTTCTTTAAAAAAAATTGCATTTCGAACATTACTACAAAAAAAAAAAATTGCAAAAAAGGCAAAACACTCCCAAAAAGGCAGGGAGCGAAAATATTTCTACGGAGCGCGCTCCCGCCCAGAGCGTGGATTGGGAGCGGGAACGAGGGGGGAGCTCCCCCGCAACACTGACCCAAGGCATATATATCTCTAGCAAGGCATCTCTTTGATTTATAAATCAATTTTTACATTTCTTGAAATATCTGAATCATCCTATCTCCTATGGAAAATTGCGAGTTATGCAAGTTCAATACTCTGACATATATATATATATATATATATATATATATATATATATATATATATTTCTGGATTGAGGTTTGTGAGCCACCTGTGGATCTGAGATTCTCTCTATGGTAGCTATGCGAGCTTGAGGACTTCATCTCTGGGATACGAATACGAGAGCTGTTGCAAATCCCTATGTAAATAATGCGAGTGTCTCTGAGGATCATTATCTCTATGGAATTAAAGCTTAGCTCAAGGCCAAGTCATCTGTGAAATCAAAGATCAAAGTAGCATTTAAAATATAATATCCCTGGAAATGCATCTACGAAAGAAAAATGTGAACATTCTCGGAAGTAAATATAGTCAACCATTGATCTCCTATGCAAGATGGTGACAGAGATCTGAGTTTAAGACATCTCTGTGGATATATGTGTATGATCCTCTGTTCTGCAAGCATCCTTGTGTCATTTTATGCAAGCCCCTATGGGAGTTCTCTATGACAGGATCCGAGCTCCTTGATGATCCTTGGAGCTTAATCCTAAGATCGAGTTCCTTGCTCCAGACAAAGATTCCCTTCTGAGGACAATAGAAGCTTGATCATAATTGTGTATGCATCTATTGATTTCTAGTTAAGGCAAAATGTTGGGATATATGTGCAAAGGTCTGTGGAATAATGCAAGGCCAAGAGTCCTTGGTGAGGTCTAAAGCACCTCTAAACAAAACTTTCTCTATGATAGAAGTCGAAGTCACTATCCTCTTGCAGCCCTAGGACATTTACATCTAATTAGCCTTTGTCCTATATCCGCAGAAGTAAATTGTAAGAGGCACTTCAGTGAAAACTGTATTGGTATAGGGATTTCCAAAGCTACCTCCTCTTTACCATGCCTTTCTCAAAAGTGTCCATTGCATCAGAAGTATCAGGAGAAGCAATGCCCTCAATTATAGAAGTATCTAAGCCATTTCAACTCGGGTTGGTAATGATGATTGCCCAGACTAAGTGTTGAACTTTGATGGACCTCTAATGTTCAGAAGGATAAGAATCTAAGGAAGTTGTTCAAATTTGCACGAGTGGGCATATCTAAGACTTGAATGACTAACCTAGTTACTGAGCTCAGTCCTATATATATATATATATATATATATATAGAAGAAGGATGTTTCCTCGCTACAAAAGCAAACCTGAAAAACAAGGAACCGACTCTTATGTGTTCTTAGTATATATATATTTTACTATGCTCCTCTCCAAGTTTCAAAATGTGATGATCTCCCCCTGTTTTATGTTTTGACCTTAGGAGCAGTCAACAGAAGGTACATTGTGATTTTGAATTGGCAACATTCTATGACTAGAAATTTGTTGTTTCAGCTGAAGGAGTCATGCGTTGCATGTTATCAATATAAGTTCCTCTTCAATATCTAATTTAGAGATATTCCAATTTAGAGATCTGACATATATGATAAAAATTAAGGTATATTGAAGAGAAAAATTGTTGGGATCAATGCAATTTTTGAGATCACTGCATAAAGGTTTGAATAAGGAATGATGCTGCTATTAAGAACAAGAATTGATGACGGATTTAGTCAGTAAACCCTAGCAAGGGAGCCCTTGGGTTGTGAGCTTAACTCTAAGTCTCATCATTCTTAAGACTGATTTTGAAATCAAACGACAAAGATGAATAAGTTTGCAAAGTTGAATTTTATTCATCTAGGGCTTGTAAACCTTATACTAAATCTGAAAGGTCGTAAGGGTTTGGAGTTATAACCCTTGCCATTCATCTATCAACCCAATCCAATCAAAAAAATTGTGAAAATCTTGGGCTTGCAGTTTTATTGTGTCCACTGATATGGACAGATCTCTCATGATGCTGACATTAAAATTTAATGAAGTTGGAAGATGAAAGTCTTACATCTAGGGTTCATAAACCCTAGACTGATTTTGAAGAATATGAAGTCAGATCCCTTGCTATGCAAACCCTAGCCTAATGATTGTTAACCCTATTTATTCAAAAGGGGTTAAGTAAGCCATGGGCTTATGAAATTATTACTTCCACTGGAAACCCTAGCTTCTAGAAGATCTGACATTTTAATGAGTATGATTTGCAGGCTAAACATTGAAGGTTAAGAGGGAGTTGTCATGTTCACAATAGATAAGTACATTGAATTTATTTCATATCATTACTAATGATGTGGTCAACAAGATGATATGGAGGTCTTGATGACTTCCTGATGTGGACTTATTAATGATGTGGACTCCTTGTTATGGTCTCCTTGATGATGATATGAACCAATGTTACATTTATCGTTATCGGCAATTTATCACTGGGGGTCCCAAATTTAAATTATCGACAATATCAAGGAAAATATTGGAAATTATGGAGAAACTTTAAAATTTTCAAAAATAATCATTTTTTCTCAATGTTTTAACTTCTAAAACAACATCAACATCAACATCAATCAAACACATTGCTACATGATGTCAAGTGATACATCACACATTGATATTGAAATATGATATGTCTTGAGTCATAAGATCTAATATAATGATACAAAATTATATCAAAACAAAAAATAGATATATCTCGTAAGTTGAATCATGCCAATGAAAACAATGGATATCCCCTTGTTTGCTTGATGGAAAATGGTCACAACATCCTCAATTGGACCAAAATATTGGTCGAACAAAAAATACATAAAATATTCAAATTTCGAAAAAAAAACATATAATTCATGTCCATCCATATGAATCCAAATTATTATACACAAATATGCAAAAAATTTCATGTATATAGCAAAGGTACATATAACCAAAACATCAGAGTGCAAGTTGCTACCCACCATTTTGTGGGTGAGATCCCTAGGAGAATTTTTTCCTCCCAGATAGTCCTCAACCGGCAGCCCCTTGCAGCCACCAACTAGCTCATTCTACCATTTCTCTGCCACTTGAGCCAGCCATGTGGTCCCTCACCCATCTGCCATGATCGTATTTTTGAAGGTGGGCCTCCTAAACCTAAAGGTATGCCTTGTCATTTGGTAATTGAGTATTGTAGTTTGCTTATCATTGACACTTCTGTGTTCTTGTCCCCTATACCCCTTTTGGATATTAACCTTGGATTCTAGTCCCGTGGGATCTCTTTTACTGACCATTTGGCTTTGGGAATGGTATTTCACAAGAAACCCTGATTTTGGTTACGTGGTCTCGCTCCCTTATCCACTTATATTACCCGATTTCCACTCATTATTACCCCATTCATCATTTCTCCCACGTAGATCCACATTCCTCCATTGGGTCCACATAGGGTTAGCTCGCCCCTTCCCCTTTCCCACACCTTGGATCAAGCTTGGAATGATGCCCCAAAGGTTGATGCAGCGAAAAAGAAAGACAAAAGCATATTTGGCCACATTCAACAAAAAATGTACTACAAAAGGCAAAAGATGGTTGGGACAAACACATTTAGCACGTGGGTAAAAGCTAATACATGAGATCTACCCCATCATCATGGTCATCACCCTGGTTCCTACAAGTTCTATGAGCCTCCATCATATAGGAACCCATGATTGTCCCAACCCTTAGTGGGCAATGAACCGCCCTACCTTAAAAGGGGGTAATCACTGCTATATATTTTGCATCATGCTCTTACCCCTTGAGACCCAAGGGGTAAATCAAACAAAATCATAAAAAGGCAAACGGCATATAAAGAAGGGTGGAAAAATCAAAGTCAGGGCACCTCATGTACCATGATTGCTCCATCCTAAACATTATAAACCCAAGTGTGGGCTTCCCTTTTATTAGCTACCCTTGTACCCTAGCATGTGGCCCAAGGTTGCCCCTTCTCATCCCCTACTTCATTCACCTATCTGTCACATGCCACCACCTTTTGAAGGATGTACCTTGAACATATTATCCCCTTTAGAAGTAGAAACAACCTAATAGGATACTTGGTTAACCCCATTTGAAGTTAGGAGACATGGGCACATCTCGAAGCCCATTATGGAAAGGCGAGCGATTATGAAGTCCCCACATGTGGTCCATGGTTGGTAAGCTCACTTACTCAATTTCTCTAATGACTTGTTGTACTACATGGATAGGAGACACATTAGATCTTATGCAGGATTGCAGATGATCTCCATCTTGGGTTTGGTCTCCCTAAACAGGGTCCTAATCCTCCAGAGGGCTACATTGACACATGTAGGGTGTGTGTTGAGAGCCATGGGTCTCCACAGCAGTAGACAACATTCCATGGATCCCCCAGGATGGTCAGAGATGCTCGAGATACTCCCATTGGACGAGGAAAATGCACATGTTTGACCTTTGCCTAATCGGCCCCACAGATGTACCATGCACTTGGCAGCTGACCCAAGACTTGTAGGACAAAGTGGCATCCCCTACACCATCATCAAAGCCCTTGTAAATGATCTACAGGCATCTTCGACTCATTTGGAGACCCATGAGGTTATTATTGTGCCCCCACACCCATTGGAAGCACCACAGGTTTATTGTTTGGAGAATAAGCGGCCAACCCCTTGTCTATCACTTTTGAGGGCCATACTCTTCATCATGGCACCCATGGACCTCATCGGGCCTCTTCGAGGGCCCTACAACATGCACAAATTATTATTTGATCTCTTGAGAGGTTTATTCTTTCATTTGTGAGCTAGTTTGGTGGGCTTGTCACCAAAAGTTAGATTATTAGAACAATATTTTATTTTTGGGGCTTATGTTGGCCAAGGAGACTAATTCGAACTCCTCATTAGTGTATAAATACAAGTGATATGAATTCATTTTCTCAACATCACTTTGTATTGGATCTCTTCTCTCTCTTGAGAATTTCGCACTTTTTATTAGAGGATGAATTGGAGCTTTCTGGATGAATTTTGATGTGTGGATTTGGTTTATCTTATCTTGGAGCTTCTCTCTTGTCAAATTGTGGTTGGTTGGATATGTTCTATTACATGTAAGTACATGATTTTAATGCTATTCTTGTTTTACTTTGCCATATACATTGGAATGGGATTTTGTTATTTTTAGGGCTAATTGTTGCATGCATTCATTGCTTAAATTGTGGAATTTTGTCTCTATATAGCATCTCTCAATGTATGGGCCATGTAATATGAATGATATCTCCTAGGGGTAATTTTATCAACGATTTTATCTTGATAAGCCATCACCTTTTGCACATTGAAGTATAAAAGTTGCAAGACTACCTCTCTTTGACCGAGAAGGCTAGCGAAATGGCCTTGAGGCCTCCTTGACCAAGAACCAAAGGTCCTCACTCATATTGATCATAGAATTTATTCTCCCAAAGACTAAGGCACCAATCTACCAAGAGGTGGTTACCTAAAATCAAATTATTTCACCTTTTACTAGGTCTAGCCAAGTTGGGTCACCTAGGGCATCATTTTCCTAGTGAACTAGCCCTCCAAAAAGTTTGATCTCCTAGCCTCTCCTGCATTGGTGTTTCCTCAAGACCTCCAAATTTGAGGCCATTCTGACAATGGAGTTGTGAGAAAATCCAATCCCTAGCTCCGAGATCAAACTTTTCCCTAACATCCCCAAGGCTAGTACCTTATTGGATCAATTCAACATCTTTAAGTGAATATTCTTTCTTTGATCCTTTCCCCTACCTTGTCTAGGCTAAGGACATCATTGGTTGCTAAACTCCTTCCTCCTGACCTAGACTCGGTCCACTTGGTCCCGTATGGTCCCATTCCTTTGAAAAGGCAATTCTTCGAAAACCATCTAGGGTATCAATTTCAAAAGAGATTTTAGGATTGAGAAACTCCTTCACATTCATATCCCATAAACCTAGTCCTCAAATCCTCCCTTCCTTCTCCTAGAAGACATTGTACCTTGCTTAGAAAGCAACCAATCTCAATCTTTAAGCCTCTTCTGGTAAGGGATTATTTGGGTCACTCCACACCCATTCATTGATTTATCCTTCATCGGTGACTCCATAATATATCGAGTCTCCTCTCATCGATGAAAGTCCATAAATAGAAGGGAGCCTTAGCTGAGGTAACAGTGGGCTCAGTCTCCATTGGTTTCCCTTGGTCTAGCATTTTCCCTTTAGGGAGCCCCTTTAGGTCCCCTGCTAGTTTGAGCGGTAACACAAGCCATATCTGAATTCAAAAAGATCAATAGAGAGGCTCTAAATGGCCTCTGAAATCCAAAGAAAATAGTCTTCACATCCATTTGGTGAAAGGACCATCCTTGGCTAGCAACTAGAGCCACAATAAAACGAATGGTTGTATAAAGAGCAACAAGTGCAAATATTTCATCATAGTCTATTCCCTCTTTCTGAGAGAACCCTCTGGTCACAAATCTAACTTCATATTTTTCAATACTTCCATCAGCACCATGATTATTTTTATATAGTCATTTAGAAGACAACAGATTTACCTTGTGGTCTTGGAACTACTTCCCATACATCATTATGAAATTTAGACTCATATTCTTCAGCCATTGCATCTTTCCACACTTGAGCCTTCACAGCGTCTTCAAAAGTGCATAGTTCAAATTGAATAATGTTGTTCATGGCTACAACATCTCCTTGGAACCAGCATGGTTTCTTACTCTCCCTAAAGGTTCCTCTAGGAGTAGCATGTTTATCAACATATTGAAGGGTGTCACAAAGCCATAAGGGTCTCCTTTTAGCACATGGAGAAGGATCCAAGTAGTCCATGGGATCATCAACAAGATCAAGCTCAGGATAGGAATCTTCTTGTGCATCCAAGGCATCATCTTGTCTTTCAACATTAGCAAGGGGAGGAGTGCGTATGGCTTTTCAAAGAGTTCCATATTCATCAAATGTTATATCTCTGCTAAACTTTATAGTTCTTTTACCAGTCACATATATTATATAAGCTCTAGAATTTTCATAATAACCAACAATCATACTTTTCTTACCTGAAGCTCCCAGCTTGGTACTCTTTTCCTTTGGCACATGAAAGTAGACAGGGTAATCAAAGATCCTTAAGCGCCCATTATGATATGGGATATATGGTACAGTGGTCTCTTTCTTGATTCCAGCGTCCTTGCAGAAGTCTTGAGCTCTTCTCCACTCATGGAATGCCTCGACATCTTCCTCAATCTTGATACAAAGGACTTGGTTCTACCATTCATCAAATATACTTGTTGATCCCAGAACAAGAGCAAGAGCCATAGTAGCAAAGTAATTAAACATAATGAAAGTATACTTGGTGATGAGGAAGGTCTTTCTTTTTTTTCTAGATGTGAGAGTGGCTCCTTCATTATCCTTGCACTAACTTCCTCTTGGAGTTTACTCTCTCTGCACTATTCTATGATCTTCAAGATTTGTTTTCCTTGATCGCATCCTCATCAAGAAGTTAGTGAAAGAATCATTCAAATACTCATGCAGGAAGAATAACCAGTGATCTATAAAGATAAATCTAAACAAGAGTACTGACACAAAGAAATAACATAAGACTTGAAAATACTTTGGGATTGAAGGAAGCAATTAACTCCCACTTGATTTGGTCTCTATGAGTTACCATTGTCCATAATTCATATGTCATTCGCAAAAGAAATGCATCTTCTTAATCACCACTTGGCAAACATTACGTAATGCTTTATAGTGAAGATGAGTGAACTTTTGGTGCCACAATTTATATTGATGTTTACTTATCATCAAGTTTACTCGGGAGCGGGAGCGGAAGCGACATTTTCAAAAGCTCCCGGTTCGAGAGCGAATCGAGAGCGAATTTTTATATAATATATATTTTTATATATTTTGATGCATATATGTCAACAAAAGCATGTAAAATGATGGATTAGATATAAAAAGAATAAAAACATAGATTGAACCATATAACATCAATAATCTAGAAGTTATAATCTTCATCAACCACGTCCACGAGTTAGTAACATACAACATATCGAGTCTCAAGATTCATCAATCTTAAAGTGTCAAGCTTTCAAAATTCAATACATAACATTTATCATCATTGATCACCAAAATTATATAAAAAATATAACATGAAATGAAACAACTATCAACTTTCACAAAGCATCATATTCATAATTCATTACCAATGAGTTATAATTGCCAGCTTCAAACTTCAAACTTAAATTGTCATATATTGTTTATATAAAATATCATAATAAATATGAAAGAGTCAACAGTTATAAAAACTACTAGAAACTAGAAAAGACAACTAAATCTACGAAGAAACAAAACTATCGGCTAAATCTAATGTAAAAATACACCAAAATGTATTTGTAATAATAATTTATTAATATATATAAAATGGACAAGTGATGTTGAATGTTACAATGAGACCCTGCTTATATACCTAGGCAGGTGTCATCTCATGATTGGGGATGTCTTTTAGACATGCCTTTTCACTTAACTAATAACTATTTAAGATAATCATCATTTGATTATTTATTGTTTACATTTATTTTTATTTATTTTATTTGTTATGAATTACATTCATAACATTGCCTCTTCCTTCACAAACTTTATCCTCGAAGCTTTAATACTGACATTATTTTTTCCTATGTTTGTCATCTTGATATGTATAATTTGTTAATCATTTCAACACATATAGCTCATCAATAATATTCCCTTGGAAATATTTTTTAATTAAATATATATATATATATATATTAAATAATTTAATTAATTAAAAAAATTTAATTAATTGAATTATGTTAAGTTAGTTGATAATGAAACTATACTATGTAAAGCGTATGTAACTGTATTGTATATTGACTTAGCCATGATTGTGTATTGATCAACACTTTTAACGTGTATCGACGCAAATATATATTGATTCAATTATACCACAATGTATATTGAACCACAGTTATATATCGAGCCCGTATGAATCGACGTCAGAACCTTACTGTTGACACTTCAACCGAGGCCTCGTTGTTTGACAGCAGAAGACCACTCTTTTTATTAATGACTTGTGTGTTGATGTTGTCGGAACAGTGGCCCGTCTGCAGCTGTCGATGTGTCTGTAGACAAGTCGAAGAGTAGCCAATCACCAAGGATCGAGCATAAGGTAGGGAGTCAAGGGTGGAAGTCGAGGTTGTGGAAGCACGATGGCGAGGGGGAGCAGGGAGTAGTGGACCAATTGGGCGTGGACAAGTGAGACAGCATGGACTGGGAAGGGTTTGTCAACTGTCAGAACAGAACGACAAGATTTTTTTCTTGTAGTGGACGACAGATCAATACACCATAAGGAGCATAAAAACTCGATACCATTGATCTCATAGAGTCAACCTAATAAATGCATAATACTGGCCATCATGAACACCCCGCTATGGACCAAAACTCTTTGTAGAATGTACGAATTACGCACACTCTTGTCTGCATCTGGAGAAGATATTTTCCATTCTCCCTATCCAAATCAAGTTGTCGTGGAAACTCATAATAATTATTTATTTGACCATTGTGTCACGCATGAATCATACTCCAATCTCTTTAATTGAAGTTGTAAAACTAGAGGGAAATCAATGAAAAGAACACCTTTTCTTGCTTCCTGCAAACCATAGTTCTTTGCATGGTATTTATTATCACCTTCAACTTTTTCAACCACCACATACTTGCAAATGATGCATAGATGCTCGATAGCCTTTAACATCAAATTGTAGATCATAGAATGATTATTTTCATGTAGATTTATAATCGATATTTATACATTCAATGTAATAGCCTTTAACATCAAATTGTAGATCATAGAATGATTATTTTCATGTAGATTTATAATCGATATTTATACATTCAATGTAATTCATATGATAACTTTCCAAACCCGCACATAATGTAAGAACAAATAATTTTCCCTCCACAAATGGATATGGCCAATCAATTGATGATGAGTTCTTTGCACACCCCATCAAATGATTCAACCACCATGTAGCCTTTTCTTCTTTCCTATCATCATTATCAGTAAACCACTTTTCACATTTGGGAAGTCCATCAACTTCAATATAATTGATATGTGCATCCAACTTCCCCGCCGAATTATTGAAAACCAATGTTTTCTACAAGCAATGCCAAATTATGAACTTTTTTCATGTCACCGACCCCAAAATTCTTCATAATGGCATTCTTCAGCTTTTCTTTCTTCTCAATTGCGGCAAGTTCTTGTTGTTGGCATGTATGTCTTGATTAACTAGAGTTTGTTGTTCTTGTACTACCAGTTGGGCATGCATTTGAAGATGCAAGGGCTCTTTGTAACCTTGCCCATTGTGATACAAGCATCGAGCTTAATTTTCTCAGATGTAGCAAACAAACAATGTTGTAATTATGGCTTGGGCTCTTCTTTATGGCTTCATCACTTCCATTGTCACAAAAGGACCCTTTAGACTGCCCATTATTAGTACCTCTATGCATTGATATTCCATCTCTACATCTTCCTTGTTGACTGCTTATTCCACTATTTTTAATGGGGATTGGTATTTCAAGTTTACATGTCTTGTGGTAGACTTGATATTTTCTATATTTCAGTTTTTCATTTCTATAAATTACATGGTTGATTTCAAAATATCTGTTCGTGGGTGTATCATCATCATTAAATCCTTCTCTACATTCTCTATAAATTGTTAGGTTGTTGTTCATTTGATTAGTATCTGGAGTCTCACTGTGTTCATTCATTGTATACGGTTTTACTTCCTCTTTTATAGATTCTACATCTTCAAGTGTTGTATTTTCAATAGCATCATCCTCTTTGACATTAAGGTCGACTTCATCTGGATCCTTATCTTAATTGATACCATTTTCATATTCATCATCATCTATTACATCTTCATTAAATTATCGTCAATCTAATCAAAATCTTCTTCTCCTGCTTCACTTTGTTTCGTTTCACTATTGCTATCATCTTCTTTATTATGGATTTTTGCATAACTTTTCTTTAGACATGTTGTAACTTCTACACATGATTTTTCTAATCGTTGAAATGCTTCTTGAATTTTACTAAACTACCCAATGAGTTCAGGGCGAAAACTTAACAGAATATTGTGCAGCAAGTAACGTTCAAACATTTGCATGGCTCTAATACGACTGAAGCAACAAAACTATAGCTTGTTGACTTTAATGTAAAAATACACAAAAAAAGGTATTTGTAATAATAATTTATTAATATATATAAGATGTACAAGTGATGTTGAATGTTACAATGAGGCCTTGCTTATATACCTAGCCAAGTGTCATTTCACGATTGGGTGTGCCTTTTAGACATGCCTTTTCACTTAACTAATGACTATTTAAGATAATTATCATTTGATTATTTATTGTTTACATTTATTTTTATTTATTTTATTTGTTATGAATTATATTCATAACAATCTATTATCTATTGCTAATGTTGGGGCCTATTGTCGCCACGAGAAATGTCTAATTTCTAAGTCTTGTTGGAAAATTAGGATCTTTGTCATTAATATCACCCTTTAAGCATTAATATCTAGAGCTATCTTTGACATTACCTCTGGATCTGTATAGGGATCTTTGTCCTTAATATCACCCTCTAAGCATTAACATAAGATAGAAAAAACATAGCATGTCATGTCAAGATTTCGTTTGAGTGATGGGTACATTTTTAGTAGGGTCATGATAGATGTGTTTGAAAACCAATGTCACTCACATCAAGGTACATAAAGGAATTGGTGCTCTTAATTAAATACGAGTTTCATACCCTAGTACATGACAAAATCCGATGAAAACATTGCAATCCCCCCAATCTTGAAATCCTGAAAAATTGATAAGTCTGCTAGATTTTGAATAGGATCTAAAATTCCAGGACTATGGGGTTTGCATTCGAAATCTAATTGATGGGGGAGAGAGGAGGTGGGGAGCTCTGTAACTTTAAAAAGGTTTGAAGTCGGCGCCAAGTCTGGTTTTAGGGTTCTATGGCGGGTCATGCAGGGGGGAGCGCCGTCACGGAAGGGAATCAGTTCAAAATACCAATGGAAAAGAGATCTGAAGCAAAAGGCAAGGAAACAGTGGGAACTAATGAGATCCAAAATAAGGAAGCAAAACAACAGATAGCGAATCAAGAAAGGGAGAAGGAAGGCAGTAGCAGGAAAATGCCTCACACGGAAAATACGGGAGTCTGCAAACCCAAATCGAGCATCATCCCCAGGGTCATATTAAGTGATCCAGCGATTCAACTGCACAAGGACCATATGAAAGAACATGCGATCATCTGCAAGTTTATGGGGTTATGGCCAATGGAGAAAGCTCTATACATCTGGATCAGGAGCCATTGGAAGCCCAAGGGAGAAACACATTTGCATCTGGGTTCTAAGGGATTCTTCACAGTGGTGTTTGCGAGCCTAGAGGACAAAGATAGAGTGTTTGAAGGGGGACCCTACTTCTATGCTGCAACAGGACTCTACATGCGCCCATGGACGATGAACTTCGTTCCAGAACGTGAAACATTCACATCTGTACTGGTTTGGATCAGACTATACTCATTACCTCTGGACTTCTGGCTACCAGAGCCCTTGAAAACTATCGGAAAAAAGCTAGGGCATTTTTTGAAACTATTAGAGGCAACTCTCAAAGGTAAATATAACTGCTTCGCTCGAATATGTGTGGAAATGGATCTATCTGGAGCCCTCCCGAAAGCAATAATCTTAGAAGGTTTTGATGAGGAATGGGTGCAAACGATAGACTATGAACACATACCATTCAAATGCCGCAAATGTCATGAACATGGACATCTATTCAGAGACTGTCCCTCAAACAAGGTAGAAAGCAATGGCAAAACCTTTGTGGACAAAGATCATGAGGGTTTCACCAAGGTTGTGAGCAAAGGGAAAGGGGGTAAAAGATCGCATAAGAAAATGAGTGAAAACAAACAGACAAAACACAATAGTTTCAAAATCTTAGAGGATATGGATGAGAGCATGGAGACAGCCCAGGATAAGGAGAACGTCCCCAAGGAGCAGGATATGAAAGCTGAAATAGAGGACATCCTAGTAAACAACCAGCAGACAGAGGAGATACAAAACTGCATGGATCAGCAAGGACCATGAGATGACCCCAAGTGAGACAGGTACGGAGGATCGTGAACTGCAGGAGATTCTAGATAGGGAAAATCTGGATCTAGAACAATTTTTGGAGCAAGGAAAAAACAAAGGAGTAGACTCATTGCCAACAAAAGACTATGATCGAGTCCAACAACTCTATCCATGGAGGGCACAATCGAAGGGAAATGGGTTCAAAAGAAACCACGAAAGCCAAGAGCAGAGTGGGATCAAAATGATGGAGAACCAGCAGACACTATCTCCAAAAAACTCAGGAAGGAAAAGACAGAATTAATTGCTAACCGAATGTGGGAAACTACTGATTAACTCAGGTAAGATGAAAGATCTTACCAGCTATTCTTTTACCAACCTTTCTTAATGAAGCTTACAACTTGAAATATTAGAGTTTTAAGTAGTAGAAGGAAACAGAGAAATCTCAGTAATAGAATAAAAGTAAAACCAGATATGGTATTTATTCAGGAGACAAAACATTCAATGGAGAAAATAACAGAAATTCACAATAAATGGTTAATCAAGTATGTGATTACTTGGAGGTTAAAGTTGATAACTCTGCAGGAGAGATTCTCACGTTGTGGGATCCACAGAAATTGGGGATCCTAGATGCAGAAGCATCCAGGCCCTGTAGGTGACAAGGAGACTTACATGGTAACTAATGTATATGGCCCTCAACAACAAGCAGATAAACTGAAGTTTCTCACCTCCTTGGAAGGGCTCAGATCGCGTTACCCCAATATACCCTGGATTCTAGCAGGGGATTTCAATATGATAAGATCTCTTTCGGAAAAAGGAGGCACAAGGCAGCTTGGTAGGGACTCTGAAGCCTTCCAAGATTTCCTCATGAACATGAGATTAGTGGACACAGAGACTATAAATGGAACCTTCACTTGGAAAAACAAAAGAGGAGGGGTTTCCCAAGTGGCTTCAAAACTGGATAGATTTATTGTTTCTGAGGATCTCATACTCACAGAATCCGCGATCACAGCGTCCATTCTGCCCTTTGGAGGCTCAAATCATTGGCCTGTATAGCTAGAGGCGTTCTTTATGGACACTCAGAGAAATAGGCCATTTAGTTTTGAAAATGCCTGGCTCTCTCACCCCAATTTCACCAGTAACATCGCCACTTGGTGGAAGGAGGATTTGAATATTCAGGGTACCAAGATGTACATGCTCCAGCAGAGACTGAAACATATCAAAGCCAAACTTAAGGACTGGAACAAAAAAGAATTTGGGGATATCATCAAGGCCAGAAAGAGTATGAAACAAAAACTCCAGGAAATCAATCAAATCAACATCACAGAGGGCTTCCATGAGGAAAAACAGAACCTAACTGATTCTTTGCAGAAAGAGTGTGAAGAGCATTGCCTACAAGAGGAAATATTTTGGAGACAAAAATCCAGAATTCAATGGATCAAAGAGGGAGAAAGGAATACCAAGTTCTTCCACAAATCCATTGTGGCCCACAGGGAAAACAACAGAATCACAAAGCTAAAGGATTCTCAAGGCATTGAGCTTGTCGCTCACAAGGACATCGAATTGACCCTAGTACAACACTTCTCTGACATTGCAAAGGAGCAAATGGAAGACAGAACTAGGTTCATCGATAAGATTACTAAGCACATTCCCAAGTTGGTCACAAGGGAGGACAACCATAATCTCAACAGGCCAGTCTCAGAAGAGTAGGTCAGTGAGGTGATCAAGGATATGCAAAATGGAAAAGCACCAAGCCCAGACGGTTTCAATGTTGATTTCTTCAAAGCTTGCTGGGATACAGCCAAACAGGACATCCTTAAGGTGGTGGAAGCCTCAAGACAACACAAAAAGGTTCTGAAAGCTCTGAATGCGACCTTTATAGCTTTGAACCCCAAAAAGGAGAATGCTATGACTCCGGAGGGATTTAGGCCCATCGCCCTATGTAATGTGGTGTATAAAATTATCTCCAAAGTGATAGCCAACAGACTCAAGCCACTACTACCTTCGCTCATCTCAGAAGAGCAAACAAGCTATGTGGAAGGAAGACAGATTCTTAACAACATCATCCAAGCACACGAGGTGGTTCACTCTCTCAAAAGCAATAATCAAATAGGTATGATCATTCAATTGGACCTGGCAAAGGCCTATGACAAACTCAACTAGTCTTACATAAGAGCTATTCTAAAAGCCTTTGGCTTTAACCAAAATTGGATAAGATGGGTCATGGCACTAGTCACCTCAACCAGTTTCTCCATTCTGCTTAATGAAGCTCCCTCTACTACTTTTATACCTTCTAGAGGGCTCAGACAGGGTGATCCGCTTTTTCCCTTCCTCATTGTCCTCATGATGGAAGGGCTGGGTGGGGCAATCAAAATGGCAAATATTAAAGGTAGAATTCAGGGAATCAAGCTCACCTCGGATGGGGAGGCAAACATTCATCAACAATTTGTGGATGATACTATGCTGCAGGGTGTACCAACAGTTAAGGAGGCAAGGGCAATCAAAGAGATCTTAAACGACTTCAATATGGTTGCAGGCATTGAGGTAAGCCAAAACAAGTCCAAAGTTTTCTTCTTTAACACTAATATTGCTATACAGAGAAACATCACTAGGATTATTGGTTTTCAAAGGGATCAGTTGCCCTCCAAATATCTAGGCATAGCTCTCACTGACAAACGTCTATATAATCAAATGTGGGAACCGATTTTAAACAAACTTCGGGACAAGATCAGCAATTGGACTTGCCGAGCTTTAAACTTCGCAGGGCGACTGGTGCTCACTCAGGTGGTTTTGCAGGCCATTCCCATCTTTATGTTTGCAACTATCCCTGCTCCACAAGGCATTAAGCAGCAAATAAGAAGCATTCAAAGAAATTTCCTGTGGGGCACAAGGTAAAAGAAAAATAAGTGGGCTCTTGTTGCCTGGGACAAGCTTTGCAAGCCCAAAAGCCATGGTGGTTTGGGGCTGGAGGATCCGGAAACTCTAAGTCAAGCTTCGGGAGCCAAACTCTAGTAGCGTTAGAGCAAGGAGCTGAGAGCACCTTGGGCCAAGCTTTGGACACAAAAGTATGCCAGGCACTGGTAGGAATAGGATCATATTAGAATGACAAGAAAAATCAGAGGCTCACACATCTAGAACCTTGCGTGGGAGAACAGAAGTATTGTTCAACAACACTGTTTTTGGGAAATTAGAGCAGGGGACCGGGCTCGCTTCTGGGAAGACATCTGGCAACAGGAACCCATCTTGATCAGGAATGAATTGGCAGCACTCAAGAGAGACGCAAACAGCAAAGGGCTTTCACTAATAAAAGATTTATGGGATCAAGGGAGGGACAAGGATAAATGGAGGAAAAGGAAGAACCTAAGTTATACTAAGGAGAGCCCTTTGAAGGCCATGGTAGAGGTTCTAGTCAAGGATTTAGAACAAAGAAGAATTCTAGTCTCCTCTTTACCTGACCAATTAAGATGGGGAAAGAATAATGAAGGCAACTATAATCTCAAAGAGGCCAAACAGACAATCACAGGATTAAGCTTTGTAAATGCTGAGAAAGTTTGGTAGGAATTGTGGCAAACTCCTCAATAGATGAAAGTCAAATATTTATCTGGCTAGTTCATGAAAGGAAAATTCTCACATGGGATAACCTTCTCAAGAAAGGTTTCATTGGACCCTCTAAATGTCACCTTTGTGGCTCACACGAGGAAACGATCGAACACCTTCTAAATCTTTGTTCTTTTTCTGCTAAAATTTGGGATTGGGTAGCCTCTAGCTTCAGACAGACTGACAGGGATAGGCTCAGCATTTCCAACACTTTAACGAACTGGAGAAAGAACTTCTCAGACAATGAAATCATCAACAAGGCCTGGATGCTTGCACCAGGCTTTGTCATCTGGAATATTTGGAAAGAACGGAACATGCAGATCTTCAAAGATAAAGCCAGAGAACCCCTGCTTATTATCAATCAAATTTTGAAATAGCTCAAGGAAACAGTTAGAAGCATTCTGAGAACAAACCCTTCAAACCCTCCTCTACCTCATGAGGTGCACATTCTTACCAATCTGAATCTTCAATCCCTCAATCCTCAAGAAATAAAGAAGAATGTGAGAAATATTAACACTGGGGATCGGGGTTGGCAGCCCCCCCCCCTCCCACAGGGCTTCTTCAAAGTTAAAATTGATAGAGCTTCCAAGGGCAATCCCGAGGAAGCTAGGTTCAGAGGTGCCATAATGGATTCAGAGGGGCTGATAAAATACATTTTCCAGGGCCACCTAGAAAGGGGTACCAATAGCATGGCTGAGCTTTTAGCACTAGATCAATGTATGGAGATCCTAATGGAAACATATTTACGGAATGTTATAATTGAAGCAGATTCGGAATTGGTCATCAAAGCAGTCAAGAAGATTCAAAATGGAGCCTCGCCAGACAAAGTGTCAAAGCACTGGAAGCTGCTGCAAGTGTTTCACCATATCCAATCTCACTTAGGAACCCTTAAAACGATAAGATTTGTCCATGTTAAGAGGAAGGCTAATATGTTTGCAGATAGGTTGGCCAACGAAGATGTGGCCAATGGAGACAAGGATTCGCGGTCTCCGTGGGATTTACTTCAGCCAAGGACGCTGCGGGAGGACCATGTCACCATGGCAAATGCAGATTGGGGTTTGTGGATGGGCAAGGCTGACACTGGGGACAGGGGCGATGAAGACATCGCCTAACTCAACTTCAGGTTTCGATCAAAGGGATGATGGATGCAGGATTTGAGTCGATCAATGACACAATTGGATTGCCATTGCTCTCTTGGCTCAGCGGGTCTCTGATGGAGACTCCTTTTAGTCAGCTCAGTTTGGCCAGACGCAAATTGGCCGGCGGGATTGCTCGAACGATCCTCTGTTGGCGAGTTCGTGATCACGAAACCACAAGTGGTTTTTCGCGCAGGCTTTAGACGATTTTTGGTTTAGAGGATGGGGCTTGCGATTCCACTCAGGTTATGACACGTGGCGTTGAGATGAGAGAAAACAGCTCTCATCACGCGGTTAACCCCCGTGCATCTCGGTTGTGCGATATCGTCGAGGAGCATGGGATCAGGTCGCCTCTCTCAACAGTCAGGATTTTTCGTGCAGGTTACTCAAAGGTTCCGTACCCATTCTGTGGGCCCGGTACTCCACCTCTCCTCGCGCATGGATCCTTTAGCTTTGATTGGTCAATGCTTGCAGTTCCTTTCGGGGGTTGACGTGTGGCGCTTTGAGAAGAGGGGAAACCACTCTCTTGCGATTTCCACGCTAACCTTTGGATCGGTTTCTTGTCCTCCTCGGCGGGGTTTGCTTGTGCTAGTTGTTTGTTGCCCTCTGTTCTGGGACTCTCATTCTATTGTTGTTGTGCATGTTTGAGAGGCTGGAGTTAGCGCTTCGGTGGCCTAGAGGCTTTTGTCCTTTTTGGGATCCTTGCCGCCCTGCCATCTGTAGCTTTCTGTATATTATGTAACTTAATTTGATTAATAGAAGGTTCGTCTCTTACTTATCAAAAAAAAGAATAGGATCTAAAATTCTACTTTTTCCATTAAAAATCCAATGAGGTCAAAACCACTCTCAAACATCCTAAGTCATGTCATGGTAACGTTAAAAATTTAAGTACAAGGATGAAAATGAGGATTAAGGAGAATGTCACTTTTACTTCAAGAATTTAACATTACCATGAATCGCATATCAATACTAGGGCCATAAGCTTGATCATTAGGCTGCCCCACTCAAAAATTGTTGTTTCCTTGAAAATAAATTGCGTTTGGAATGTTTTTGCAAAAAAAAAGCAAAAAAGGCAAGGGAGAGAATATTTTAGGGAGCGCACTCTCGAAATTCACTCCCTGCGGGAGCGATTTAGGGAGCGCGTTCAGAGGGTCACTCCTGAAAGCACAAGCTCCGGGAGCGAGTTCGAGGGGGGAAGCCACTTTCTGCAACCTTGCTTATCATGAATCAATACATGGATAGGTCTTCCATTGATTTTATACAGATCTTCAAATCTTGATCCCAAAGTGAAGGCATGTAATAATAACTATACATATTGACTTCATTGTCTGCAATGATATTAGTTATAATCCATCTTTGATTGCTGCAAATTTAGAAAACTATCATTCTATCTTTTGCAAAACTCATGATTCTTACCTACAACCACTATTGTTAGTAAACTCTAATATCAAAAATACCAAAACCCATAAGATTATGATATTTCTCATATAATGTGAGAGAGTCAAAATCTCCCCATCTTCAGCATTCAATTTCTATCAATTATTCTTTCATAACATTCTATGCATTATACTTCTTTTCAAGACAACTCTTTCTTGCACATGCATAAACAAAAGTATAACTACTCTTTACTTCCGCATGCATAAACAAGTACCAAAACCACAACATTAAACACATGCAATACCTTAATTACTATCTACAAAATTACTATCATATCTTTGGTTCCTTGAAATCTTGGAAGAACGGTAGCTGGGAAAATTTCAGTAGTACATTTTCGCAATAAAATTTCAGAAGTAAATTTCAACAACAAAATATGAGAAATTTTAGCAGAAAATGAGCAGCAAGTAGAAGGAGCAACAAGAGATATTTCAACAGAAAGAGAACTGCAAATGGAGCGGACAACAAAATTTATTCTAATAGAAAGAGAGTTGCAAATGGAGCGCACAATAAGAGATATTTCAACAGAAAGAATGCTGCAAATGGAGCTTGTATTCACCAAAGCTCTGATACCATGTTGAAATTTTGATGTTTTATGCTGCAACAAATATTTATTCCAAAACTTCTTTCTTCTGCACTATTTATTAATCAATTGTAGATAAAACATACACCATATAAACCATATGCAAAATAGGAGACAACCAAGAACACAAGTAGATAGATAATTTAAGTTCAATGACCAGGGCAAAAACCCACAAGGGGAAAACGGAACCAGATTCTTCTTCTATTAGAAATCAAATGTTCAACAAAGATACAGAGTACAATGAGAGATTAAGAGAATGAGTAAGTTCACCCGAATTTGAACAAGTTGTAGCATGAAGATCGCTGGTAACAACAACAGATGCACACACTGTATCAACCTTCCCTTCAATTGAATCAACACTAAAACATTGAAGCACTGGATCGACCTTGGCTCAACAAGTTCTGCTCTTACTCTCCAAGTCTCTCCCTCACAATCTTCTTCAACTCTCTCCAACTCTCTCTCAAGTTCAAATTCTTCTTTCACAATACACAAGCAGTGAGGGGAGAAAGAATGAGGAACATATATATAGGAGGAGCAATGAGTCCATGTCATAAAGGAGGAGTAACTCACATGCCAAGAGGGATAATATCATATGCCCATTTAGGAAATGTAACTCGTGCGATTAAGGAAGTACGCATACCTTCATAACTTATGCTTTTAAGTGAGAGTGTAACATATGCATTAAAGAGTGCGTAAGAGGAATCTTTTATGACATGCTTTAATGAGAGTGTAAGAGAGTGTAAGAGGAATCTTTTATGACAAGCTTTTATCAAGTGTAGAAGAGTGTAAGAGCATTAGTGAGAGTGTAAGAAAAATATGCCATGCCCATAATGAGTGTAAGAGAACATTGTTGAGCGCCATGATTGAGCGACTTCAATTTCTTTTTAATAATAATATAATAGTATCATAAGAATAATATTAATAATAATAATGATGATTAAGTCAAAATTGAACTATTAGGATTGACTGATGATCAAAAGGGATTTTCCATCAGCAATACTTGATTACCAATTGATACAAGGTGATTTACTATTTTTGGAGAGTCATACTTGACACTTTCTATTTTTAGAAATTTTATTTTTAGACTTTCTATTTTTAGAAATTCAATGTCTAGAAATTCTATTCTTAGACTTTCGATTTTTAGAAATTCATCCCTAAGCTACCAAAATTCCAACATGGATAAAATCCTAAAGCTAGACCTAGAGTGTTAAATATCGATGAATGAAGAAAACCTAGCTCATGCAAGGAAGGAAAGGAAAGTGACATGCATTAGTAGCTGACGATGAAGACGAGGATGAGCATTTCTAGCTTGATTAGATTGTAATGATTTTTGCAAGAAGCAAGGATCAAGAGGGAGTTGACAATTCCTTACAATCAGATCAAAAGATAAGTATTTCATATCTTTCTTCCTTGATTAGGTCAGCCTCTTGTCTTTGTATTCTTTGCTTGGTTATAAACGTTTCTTCCATTGGCCTCCAAATGAGGTTTGCAGGTACATTGTGAAGGTTGCCAAAGGCTCCGGCAACAAATGGAAGTGTTGACCACTACATATCAACGACCCATAGCAATACACCCCGTTTTTTCGCAAAAAGGATAGCACTTGATCGATGTGTCTGTACCGTCCAGCTATCATCATCAACCTGACTTCCAAGATGTTATGTAAACCTTTTTTGCATGTGTGTAATGTAAATAATCTCAACAGATCTGTCATGTATGTAACGACCTCGGTAAACCTACTTTTCTAGTGATGATCTCCAGTTTGGGAGGTTTTTTGTCTCACTAATCCATTCTCAGATGGTCAGCATAGTTTTCCTCCAGTCTTACCCTAAAGCTAGGATGGATTTTGTCGCTTGGATCTTGGGTGAGTCCTAGTGTTCTAGATCGAGTCTAGGTAATAGTAATTTGGGAATAATCCTAATTATTTGGTTAGATTATTTTATTACAAATTGTTTGGTCTGTTGGATTATATTTGTGTCGCAAAAATGGGTAGTCTGTGAGGGTCTATTACAAGTAGGTTTTCCCCCTTATGATGTAAAAAATATGAAAATCTGGCCAAAAACTAATTAAAATCCTGAACCAGAAATTTAATTAATTCTAGGTCCTAGGTAAATTTAAATTCTCCAAGGGCAAAATTCGTCGGTCCTTAAAAATAAAATTTTAAAAAGTCTAGAGACTAAGGTAAATTAATTATTTTGCTAAATTTTAAACCTTTGATCCCTAGGGCTTAAGTCAAAGTCAAACTTTTAGGGAAATTAACTCGAAAATTAAATTTTTGAGTTAATTAAAATACATTTAATTTAAAAACTCGAATTTCCTCAATAATTAAATATTTCAACATGTGAGATTCAAAAAATATTTAATCTTCATCAACGCTCGAGATTGCTTTGACAAGGATCACTCAAACTAGTCGTTGGAGGATTTATCTTTATATAAGAAGTCATTTGTCAGTCGATCTATCCGACCTTTGAATCGTGTGCTTAGCAAGAAGCTCTTGTGTAATCTTTTCCTCGATAATAAAGAAAAACTTTGGAGTTAAGTTTTGTTGGTGTCACTCTTCATGGGAATATTGTAAGATGTGTTGTTTTCATGCATAATTTTTTCTAAAGCCATTGATGATAGCTTCTAAAGAGTGATTTGAGTACAAGTATCTTGCTCAGTTACTGGGGTTTGAATAATAATCTAAATTTTGAACGTAATAGCACGTATCTCTATTTCTCTGAGTTTTATTATTATTTTCTCTCTCTATTTTTAATGGCTGGATTGAGTTTTGCAAGGAAATCTTGATTTTAGACCCTCGGGCGTTAGGGAAAGTTTTCAGTTGGACTAGCTAACTCTCAATCCGTGTTTTCTGAGGAACCCAGTAGAATTAATCTTGGGCTTATCATAAGATTTTTTTTGTTGGTGATGCACGAAGGGTTTCGAGTTAGCACCTCCTTAAAATTTAAAAATTTAATTTTTGTGTGAGAAATTGATAGATCTGGTTGTTGAGAGTCTTCGATTATCAAATCTGGGAGCGAAGTTGGACTCATACTCCTCAGATCTGATAGATCTACCATTCTTGTGCATAGATCTGTAAAATATATATATATATTGGTTTTCTGACTTGGATTTTTCTGGGTTTTAGTTTTTATCATTGTACATATTGTTTGGGTATTTTCTTGTTGTCATGCAGCTACAGATATGAGAAGGAAATTTGTGAAGAGTCCAGATCTAGGCCCTGGAGGGTAAGATCTGGATCTTTGAGGGTTTTATCAACATAATTATTGCAAGGACATTATTCAAAAATTTTGCATTCCAAAGGTTTAAAAAGTTTTAAATCTAGAAATTTTCATAAGTGTTTAACAGATAAATATGAAGCAGAAACATGTCATTTTAAAATAAGATTTTCTGGGAAATTTTCTTAGGTTTTTTGGCTACCATTTTTCTCCTGTCTACTACCATATTGAGCCTCCAGAAAATTTCGAATTTTTTTTGTGTTGTCTGCGTTTTAGGATTTCTAGAAAATTTCGAATTTCTTTGTTGCATCTACTATACTCCTCTCTGTTGCGTCCTTCTCTTGCTGCCCTTCTCTCTAATGCATCTCCCTCCTGTTGTCGTCAATGCTCATCTCTCCTCCGCGTCCAAGCTTACACCTGCAAAAAAAGATAGAAACAACCAATATAAACCAAAAAAAAAACCTTCAACGTTGCCATAACCTGTTGCAAACCTGCGTCCCCATTCCCATATCTTCCCCTCCATCTTGCAACTTCAACGTTGCCCAAACTTCCTCATTTCTCTGTGCTCCTCCCTTTCTTCCTACATACAGCCAAGTCGTTGCTCCTCACGTTGATGTTCGTGTATTATCCTTCACCTACAACTCCTCATCCATCCCCTCACTATCCTCCGCAGCCTTCTTCTCCTGCCCTTGTTATCATCACGAGTCCCTCCTCTCTGCCATCAAGCCTACCTGCATAGCAAAAAACTCTCATTCGACTTTTTAGTTTTTATTTCATTTGCATTGTATATGCATTAGGTTAGGTTAGGTCTTATTTTTATTTTTTCAGTTTAGTTAGTTTCCTTTTCATTTTTTTATTTTTCTTAGTTTTGGTTAAACGTTTGGTGTTTTATAAAATTAAAAAATTATAAATCTACTTTTTTGGTTAAGTTTCATTTTTTATTTCATTTTGATTTGATTCTTTTTATTCATTCTTTTATATGTTGATTTGTATTATTTGTGTGACTATTTCGATTGGTTTACCTTTTTTATTTTTTTTTTGCCCTATGTTTCAATTTTTTTGGATATTTTGATTTTTCATTATTTTGATTCCATAAAAAAGAAAAACATTTAAAAATCTAAAAAATTTAAAATTTTCAATTTTTTTGGTGACTTTGATTGCTAGTGAAATAAATCAAAAGTAGAGCTTAAACCCTCACATTTAAAAAAACAAAAAACAAAAAAAAAAATATGTGGCATATGGCCCATAAAAATTTAAATTTAATTAAGTACTTTTGATTTTTATTTTTCTTATTTGTTTTGTCACATTAAAAAATTTAACTGCCACATTAAACTTTGCTTCATAAGCTTAGCGCATTAAACTTACCTAAGGGATAATTAAATTCTAATTTAAAGTTCCTTGGTGTCTTTTGTGTTAAATGTAAAATTTTAAATTTTGTGGTATTGATTTCTCTATTGGCAAGTGTGATTAATGTTTTGAAAATTATATTGGCTATAGGAGAAAGATAATTAATTCTAGATCTGGGTTATTGAAGAAAATCATTTTTTATCTAGAATCATTGCTTAGCATTTAATTTTCATAATTATTCATGGTATTTAATTGCTAGAATATATTGTAGTTTTGGGTGTTTACATTTAATCGTTCATGATCATCACCTTTGCCACATTATAAATTGCTCTGGGTAACTTGTTCTCATTTAGTTATGGTTAATTGAATATTAAGGCACTAGTCTATAATCATTTCTATCTTGTGGTTGTGTCTTGGTTGTATTAGTGTTTAATCTATTCATCTCAGTTAACCAGGACTCATTTACATTCGTCAAGTTGTCCATCTTTAAGTCTCCTAGAGCCTGTGTTCCACAGGTTATTCTCATTCATTCACCTTACGGACTACCCCCCTTGATTTGTCTAAGAGAGTGTCTAAACAGAGTGAGTAAGGATTAGAGCGACAACTCTTACTCTGAGCGTTGTCGCGGTGCCTAGACACTTTGTGCGACAACAGGAAGCATCAAGAAGAGCAAAGCAAAGTTTGTGGTAAGAGGATCCTCCTAGGATTGAGCATAAACTCAGCTAGAGTGATTTATGTTCAAGAAGGAGAAATTGTACAAACATCTAAAACCATGCCAAATGACCGAAAGAGCTCCTAGTTCACAGAGAGCAAACATGCCAACAAGTTTTAAGGACACCATGATCAAGGAAATCGTATCAAAAGTTAATGGGGAGTCAATGGTGACTTCCAAGTGGATCTACAAGATCAAGCATGCGGCAAATGGCAGCGTAGATAAGTACAAAGCAAGATTTGTGGCAAGAAGGCTCTCACAAAAAGAGGGAGTGGACTACAAAGAGACATTTGTCAGGTACACTTCTATTAGAATTATTATTTGTATCATTTATGTCATGCATTGAAGGCTAAATCAGAAAGATGTAAAGACCGCTTTCCTCAATGGAGTAAATGAGGAAGAAGAAGTGAACATAGAGCTACCTTAGGGTTTTGAGGTACATGAGAGAAAGACTCACATTTGCAGATTTAAGAAGGCTTTGTACAGACTCAAGTAGGCACCTCAAGCTTGGTATTCTCAGACTGATGGATACTTAATGAGCCTTGGTTGATCTTGCTATCATATGACCTATTTCTGACAAGAGCAAGACTCAGGAGACGGGAGCAACGAAGACAGGAGGATTTGCTTCTGTGATAGAGGAAGCGGTCAAGCCCTGTTTCGTTGTCAGAGGGAGTTGAACCCGGAGTTCATGATAAAGGATCTAGCTTTGATGCATTATTGTCATGAGATTGAGATTAATATGCTTAGGGACGAGATCTCTAAGAGCAGTATGAGTGGACCATGCCAAATATCGAATATGCTTCAGTGACTAGAAAACAGCAGTGGCAGAGGCAGTAACCAAGATTGCCACAACAATATCTATTTTAGTTTTAGAGAGAGCACCCAATGAGGGTGAAAGGAAAGTGACTATGTTGATGGATCCACCGAAGGAAGTCGACCAATTTCATGGTTAAGCCGAGCCATATGGAACAACAGGTGTTGAGGTACCAGTGTGGTACAGTTGGATATAGATCGAGACATGATGACGTACAACTACAGGGATATACAAATTCAGATTGGGCAAGACGTATTGAAGACAAGAAGAGCACATCAAGATGTTGCTTCAATTTGGGTTCCTCTTTGATATCCTGGATGAGTAGAAAGCAAACATATGTCACACTCAACACTACAAAGGTTTAGTATATTACAGCTAGTTTGGCAAGTTGTGAAACAATGTGGTTTTGGAAGCTACTCACAAGATTGTTTGGTCCAGTGTTGAAGACGACCATGATGACAAGTATAAGCAGAGATCTAGTACCACTATATTTGAGACATGGTACAAAAGGGAGCAGTAAGGCTACAATGCATTTCTACAGACGAGCAGGCTATTGACATTCTCACCAAGCCTCTTACCAGGATGAAGTTTGTATACTTCGGGGACAAGCTTCGAGTTGTGGAGAATGCCTCCCTCGTTAAGAGTGTATTGATGTTGTAGCATCAAGGACAAACATTCTCCCTCGATAAAAGGTACTGACCAAGTTTCCATGTAATGTGGTTAGGGAGAATGGTCCCAAGATCATCAAGGCCCAGAGTGACCCATATGGCCAAGAGGTGCTTGGCTAGTGGTTGGAGTGAGTGCCAATAGGGTCTAGAGAGCATCAACGCCCAAAGTGCTCACCTAGTCATAAGGTTCTGACCATATTGCCAACATGTGCTTGGCTAGTGGGTACAGTGAGTGCCTTTAGCATCTAGAAAGTGTATTACCATTCAATTGGCAGGCAGGAATGGTAATTGCCCAAGGTTTCTGTAGCATAAAAAACTATGCTGAAACACAAACGCTGATAGCTTGTAGATTTAGTTGTTAAAATACACACAAGTATTTGTAAATAATAATTTATTATTATATATAATTGTATAAGATGATTTGAATGTACAATGAGGACCCTACTTTTATACCTTGGCAGGTGACCTTTCATGAATGGGCATGTCTTTTAGACATGCCTTTTCACTTAATCTAAAGACTATTTAACCTAATTATTATTTAATTATTTAATCTTTATATTTATTTTATTTTATTATTTGTTATGAATTATATTCATAACATAGCCCCTTCCTTCAGAAGCTTTGTCCTCAAAGCTATATTGTTGGGAATTGTCTTTGCAGTTGTCGTCTCGGCATATGGAAGGCGAAAAGTTGGCTCAGCATTTAGTTTTTTTCCCCTTTTTTTCTCTTTTTTTACTTCTTTTTTAATACATATATATATATTTTAATTAATTAAAAGATACTAATTAATTAATGTTACGTACATATATGTAATTTTAATTATATAGTTTTAATTCTATATAATTTAATTAAATATATGTATATGTTATATAGGTAGGCGTATCTTATAACTTATTTAATTAACTCGATGGACAGTCACGTCCCTCTCCTCCCGAATGATCACGTTACGCACTAAACAGTGACATGCCTATTTGACGGTCAACTCTTAGTGCAGATATCACCGCAGAGACCACCACAACAGCAGTCGCAGGTCACCACAGAGACAAAAACGACGAGACTTCCGCCGATGGTTCAGCGTGACAATCCGTAGCATGGTTTAGTCGTGGGGTTGTGCTACGGCTTGGCGTAGCTACGTCCTACACCCCTGCGATTGGATGTTGTTTAGCCGCAAAGCTCGTGATCACGCACTCCAAGCAGGAAACTGCATAGCCACACGCAAATATAATTCAGCATGTTTACATGCTGTCGATCCGTTGAGCCACTCTTTAGATGCGAAAATTCCACATCCTCTGATCCATCTACAAAATCTTCTTCATAAATGTCAACACCCCACAATGTCAATTTCTTCCTCTCACGAAGAGAATTATGATCCGACGATAAGACTGGTCCATCAATATCGTTCTCATGGATTTCACCTAAGCTACTACGGATCTCTTGCAGTTTTTCCTTTCCCCCAATTAAAAAATCTTCGATCTTCTCACTGTTTCCAAAAGAACCAGGCATAGAACTATCTAATTCCTCGTGAAACTGTGGCAGATAACCGTATTTTTCCTTGGAAGGACGGCTTATAAGCTGCTTACCTGTATCCCCAGGATTTGATTGATGACGTCCTGCCTATTTTCAATGCTATGGTCTCTGTGTATAATCATTTTGGGTTCCCTGGGCTGATATGAGTATAACCTACCATCAAATACGAACCCTACATCGGTCCTTTTCCATTTGTTAGAATCATGTATCCGTCCGGGCATTTTCTCATCAAATACAAAGCGTGCCTGGTTGTTGTCAATACCATAGACATGTTTAATCACCGAGTTTAATTCTTGCTCGCTGTACTGCCCTTTACGATGCAAAAGTCTCCGTGCTAGGTTTTTATATGGTTGCCCTTTTCGTAAATCCTCAAGTATCATTCTCTTCCGTTGTTCGTCATCTCTGATCAAACATAATGCCTTCGGATATCGGTGGACACCGCAATATGTGCTTCCGCAACGACACTTAAAACCTGTTAATCCAACGCGCTTTCTGCAACTACAACATCGCGTAGGTTTAGACTCCACAGCGTCAGTTTGTCCACCAGCTGGCTCCACCTTGCTGGTCTCAGCATTTAACGTTGGCGCTGTGTTACCTTTAACTTTTAGAAGATGGTCTTTGTAACACTTTGAACACATGTTTTCCGTTGCCGGGGATCCGAAAAATCCACACCCTTTAATGCACAGCTGATGCTCTGATTGATTTTGAAGGGAAAATCTCTTGGAAGCTTGAAAAACCTCAAATCTACATTTTTTAGCCCTTTTTCCCCTTGGTCGTGAGCATATGAGAGGATTTCTCTTCCTCTTTTGTGCATATTTGCCCCTATGGCTAGGACGTCTATCTCCTTGAGCAAAACCTCTTGGAGGAAAATAATTTTCTTATTAAGGGAGACTTCACTACAAATTGTGCCATAATCATTGTAAAAATTTCTCACTTGTAATATTGATATCTTAAGGAAGGCTATTTGCTCCTGAGGCTTTATTTTTTGTAAACCCTCCTTAAAGATCTAAAGCCCTTGCTTCTCTCTAAGAGAGTTTCACTTGTAATATTAATAAGAGAAGCTTCTTTGAGGGATCTTGAGGTTTCTACCCTTGGTATCCCACCTCACCATTTGGAAGGAGGATCTCTTTGATGGTTGGTGACTAACTTGTTCATTTTGCATTGTTAGCTTAGTTTATTTTCTTGCTAATTGCATCATCTACTAGATCTAATTTCTAGTTTTCATTTTACTCACTCACCATTTCTTGGACTAACTCGCTTTGATTTCATTGAGTAGTTTCATCAGTGCCTTGAAATAGTTTCATTGATCATTAGCATAAGCTAATCTCAAATTGATATCATAATTTGTGCTCAAATTATAATTTGATCATTAAAGTAAAATGGTATTTTTCTATTGATATTTTTAAGATATTTCACATTTGAGGCATCGCTATTTAATTGTTCATCTCATTTGAAGCAATTGTATTAACTTAGCATCTAAGTTGCATTTTTTTTAGATTCTCTAAAATTAATCAAGCATAATCTTGGTTGATAGACATTTAGGATACCTCCTCAACTATCATTCAATTTCCCTAAATTTGAGTTTGGAGCAAAGGTTAAAAAGCATGACCTCATAGTACTCTTGCTGACCAAGTCCCTTGTAAGAATGAAGGCATGCGGGTTGTATTGAAGAACTAAGGGGTATCGTTAACGAGGCCTTAGCCTACTCACTTAGCCTTCTTGCAACTACCTCAATCCTTACCAAGTTCAAGGAATTGAGGGGAAGTCAAACCTTAGATTAGGCATTTAATTAAAATTTACCAAGATCACTCTTTACTTCACACACTCACACATAAGTTTGTCTCATTTTACATATAATTGCTTATTGTACAAGTTTTGGTTGTGAGCATCTCATTCACTTGCAAGCCTTTCATTTAACATTCTTGTACTTGTTAATCTATTTTCACGCTTACGTTAATTGTCCTTTAAACGTTATATCATAATTGAGCATCTTTCATTTAAGTACAAGTATTATCCTATTGCAAGTTCTATTTCAATCTTGTTGCTCATATTTTAGATTGGTGTATAATCTATTGTGGTCTTAATTCACTAACACTTGTTTTGCAGCTTGTTATTCTTGTCACTTGAAAATCATATTTCAATGCAAGTATTGCAACTTCTTTTTCAGCATATATCTCTTGCAAGTTATATTTAAGGCATTGGTTTCTCACAATTTGTCTTGCGGGATATCTTGTTAAATTAATTGAATCCATATTGTTGATATTCATATGCTCATAAACATTTGTATTTGCTAAATTAATCTCTAATTTCATTTCAAGTTACATTAAATGGCAATAGCCTTATTGACCGTCTCCTGGAACTTGTTATCTCTAGCAAGTTATCCTTTAGAACCTTCCTTAGGTACCACCCCCCTTAGCTTACGGAGAGAGTTGGGATTAGGTGACAACCTCTTCTTTAAGCGTTGCCACAAAGCACACACACCTTGTGAGGTAGGATTTTTCCCACATTCCTACGTGTTCAATTTCGTGGACGACGGGCCAAAACGTGATCTTTTTAGTGGTGTGAATTCTTTTGGAGATGGTATTTTGCATGGAAATGTTCTCCAGTGATTGAAAGGAGTGTTTTTTGGAGAATTTTGTAAGTTTCATGTTTTATCTTCTATATTTTGCATATTGTATTTGTGCAGTAGGGTTTCTATGTTATACCATGATTAAATGCTAAATCTGTGTTGAAATCTTGCTCCATTATAGCATACAAAATTGTCTCATTGAAACCTATAAAGAAACTCTGATTGTGCATTCTTTATATTTAATTTCTCCCCTCACAAAATAAACAATTAGGGTTTTAAAGTGGATGCCCTCTTCATCCCCCCTTGATCAAAACTGTTTTCATTGAATTTAGCCCTAAAAGACTCCATTAAACCCATTTAGGATAAGGCACTAATCATAAAATCGTGTTGATCACTCTCTAAGTCAATTAAATTTTCTTTCCTTTTTTCTTTTTACTAAATGTCTAGGGTTAGCAACTTGGATTTAAGTGTGAATAATTGCATAAAAGTGAAATTTTGGTTGATGATTATGGTTCATTAAGCAGTAATTTTATCAATAAATGATCAAAAATCAAAATTTAGCATTGACACATGGTTAAAACCTTACTCTTAGGGATCGCGTCATCTTCATGCTGTTGTTTATGCATGTTTTCAGCCATAAAATTCCATTTGTAAGAAGGCCTTGTTCCCTTTTGTTGATTATTCATTGAGAGGCATTTTCGTTGGCTCTTATATGACATTGCATACCTTATGATTGCAAAGCAGCAAAATCTTAACTTATAACATCCATCTATTTGGTCTAGGATTAGAGCATTTGTACTTTGGCATAGAACATTTAGGCCTTCTAGGCTTTGTTGATGCTTCATCCCATCTTGTAGACCTCTTATCTATCACCTTCAGCGATGGTAATTGAGCATCCTTCAGGTGATCTAAGGAAGCCTCCCTTCTGGTCAAATACCACTAAAGAGCAGGAGAAAGGTTGTCGAGGTAATGATGGCAACCCTTTCTCTTGTTTCCATAATGTCTGGTTCTGCTTAGTGAGGTTGTGCACTAGGCCTGCTAAATTTTGGTTGTGCACTAGGCCTGCTAAATTTTGCAGCAACAGTAACCATTCAGCCTCATCTCTCCCCGTGGTTTCCTAAAACTAAAAAAATAATATAAATAAAATTGGTAACTCGAATATTTTTAGAAAACGAATTTGATACTATGATTATTTAAAATTCAAATGATGACCATATTTACCTCTCTAATAACATCTTTTCACCCTTAACTCTCTGATTACTTGTTTTCCATTCTTTGTCTTTTGTGGCATCTTGATGGCAAAGGTTACTTCCTATGTTTGCAAATCTTTAGAATAGAGATGAGCAACTATGCATAGCTTTTCATTAAATCTGTTCTGGAATATTGACACTGCCCAAACTTCTTCAGCACTCTCAGATATACAGTGTGCTTTCATATTTTCATTCATTGATCATCATTATCCATCGTGTTCAGAACTCCTTGCCCTCAACTGCCAAAGAAATGTCTTTTAAATGGTTTAAATGTCTCTGAAACATGCAAGGAATCAACTACAATTTGGTTCCTTCTATTTTTCTTAGGATTCTCCTAAATTCAAAACAAGTCAAATTGGTTCCGCATCCTGAAGGCAAACAGAGATAATACAGAAACTTCGATGCTCATGCACATTAAATAAAATGAAATACAGCTATACCGTGAATACTTTTTCAATGAAATAACCAAGATAGAAATAGATGCACAGGTCAGGAGAAATACAAAAACCTCTGGATTGCATAGGACCTAACCTGCTTGAATAGAGGCGTGCAAGCATTCGCTCCATGTCTGGCAACTTCGTTAATTCTTTCCGAAACTTGATCGCAGAACCAAAATCTACAACCGCACCCTATGCATTCAAGATTCCGAGAATCAATGCCATTGCCTCGATAAAGATATCATCTGAATATGTTACAAACCGACCTTTAATTCAACAAATATTTATTTTCCTCAGAAATGGTTACGTGAATATGTGATAAACTTTCTTATAAATCCTATCATGGACTGAGATCGTAGAACTCACAAATATGGCAATAAGTTATTTTTCTTCTTTCCATGGATACTAGGTGTTTTCAAAGTAATTACAGTCCTGGGGCCACTCAAACTACCAAACCAACCACAAGTGTTGTTAGTTAATCAGGTGCTTTATATGCACCCACAAGCATTAAATGTGCACAATTACTGATCAAAGACACATCCTAAGTAATTTCCACTGGATTAAAATTTCAGCACCCTTACCACCTGAAAAAGGAGATAGAGAAATCTCACTAGCAAGACTCATCATGCCCATTGCTCAAAAATAGTGTGTCAGCATTTGCACTTAAGAGACATTCACCCCACTAGAATTACTGACAATAGATTTACCTTTGTTAGTTGGTGGTTTGCAAAGTATTTATGATTTCTATGTGCTTAATTAGGAATGATTTAGAGCAAACACCAATTCTTGTGGAATGATAAGGCAACTGATGGAGGGTATCACATGTTTTGACATGGATAAAATTGGGCGCATTCATAAAAAAGATAAAAATATATATATATATATATATATATATTTCATGTTCTTCTTAGATTAAATAACTTTCACTTTTTGCAGACAAACATTTTCAAAAACAAACTGACAACAAAAAAGACCTTTTTGTTTATGTACTGGAATTGAGACCTGTAACAAGATGCTATCTCACTTCTCTGAAGTCACTTTGAATAGACAACATCAAAAACCTTGAAAACTGCAGCTCCCATATACGAAGCAATAAAGCATGGCGCACAGGTGCATTCAAAGCATCAAATAGCCAACAGAAATGATGATATGATCATGGTACTAATAATATAAGAAGACACTCCCAAACAAGAGAACAAGTATGCAAGTTTCAACAAGATTTCCAGAACTTTACACATATTGTACATGTTACCCACCAAAAAGTGGGTAACCCCATAGGAGATAACTTTTCTCCTTTGGACAGCCAGCTAGCCAGCAGCCCTACATTGCTCAGTATATGATGATATGCCACATTCCTCCACCATTTGCACCAGTCAGACACCTCTCACTATCCAGCATTCCTCTTGCAAGAAGGTGGGTCATCATTTAGAAGGTACTTTAGCCATTTTCCAATCATGTGCTTTTACATAATGTTATGGGCATTCTTACATGGATCAAGGGGTCATCTGAATGATTGGCCATTCATGACTGTAAACTTGTTCTCTCACCTTACCTGTGAGATTAGTTTTTGACCCTAGTCCAGTGGGACCTCCTCTAAGGCCTTAGGGTTATAGGAGGGGCACTACTTGGGAAACTTGTATTGAAATAGCGTGTCCATGACCACTCCATACTTAGAACTCTTCACTATTTCACCTAATTTCATGTCCATCCATTGGGTTTGTTCTCATTGATTCATTCAAATTGGCACCTTCACATTCTCATCCATGAGTTTGGGCCGAAAACTTTGCCCTAGAGGTTGCTGCGACTAAAAAAAAGGTAAAATCATAAAATGGTCACAATAAAAGAAAAACAAAAATTAAGATGCAAAAGATGGTCGAGACACTAATTAGCGCATGGAAGCCTAGCATGAGCTCTAACCCCCTCACTGGCCATCACCCAATTCCTGAGCCTTTGATGCTCCACCACATAATAAAGGAATTTTTGCATGTCTCAACCCCGATGAGCGAGAAGTTGCCTCATCATTAAGGGGTAAATAATTGCTATATCATTAAAAGCAAACTTGGACACCTAAGCCATGCTCCCTATTAAAGCATTATTGAAAAGAAGTAAAAGGCACACTATAGGAGCAAAAAATGTTGGTCTAGTAAAGCGGTAATTCATGCCTCCACGATTGCTCCTTCCAAACATCCATACACTCGAGATTATGGACCTCCATCACCATGGCACCTTGCCATGAAGCATTTCCCCTCTATTGCCACATCATCACAAACAACTATGAATTGAAGGGTTGACCTAGGACATGTCACATCCCCTTGGAGGCTAGAGCCTAGAAGCACCTAATCTGGTTGAACATCTAGCCATCACTAACATAGGTAGGGAACACTTTTACAAGACTTGAGCTAGTTAGATATTTGAAGGTGATCCCAACTTGAAGTATTATTATGCCCTTAACATTAAGTATTGTCCAATATGATGCATCTATGAATGTTGTCCCTAATGATTGGTAACTTTCACTTGAGTTTGAGATGGTTTTGCCAGGTTGTCCTTCACAGAGCAACAAAGGCCAGAGGACACGCTTCTTGCCTCCACTAAATAGAGCATACCACATTCCTAGAGAGCAATGATGACCTTGCAAACGCAGCATTGCCCCTCAAAAGTAGAGCGTTGGGAGCTTTGATGACTCCAGCAAATGACTGACACCCCAAAGTACACCTAGATGTTGAAATGTTGAGCTCCTCTTGGTTAATGTTTGAGATTCTTAATGATGTACCCAAAGGACCCAACATGCCCCCAGGGTCGCCTTGACATTGTTTGATGGGGATGACTTTTTCTGGAGTCCATATGATGACGATCATCCACAAGATGACAAGGGAGGGCTTGTACTACCAATTGGAGCCCCAACACTGGTGAGAAGACGATCCCACATCACGCTTCTAGCCCCTTTGAAGGTGACATAGGGCACCGATAGCATTGTTTTGACACTTGGAGGTGTTTTAAGTCACTTCTTGAGGGCATCCCCTCAAGGATTAAAGTTGTTGATTATGGTGATGGGGCATCCCACTAGCCCATCAATGCACTTTCACAACATTTATTGCCCAAAAAGGGCATGACGTCCTGCTTATGGAGAGTTTTGACCCACTTGTGGGATTTTGTGGCATATTTTTATTATTGTGACCCATTGGGTTGGCTTCTAAACCACTCCCTTGATTCATACTCAAAATTAAACTTGTCATAGGGCTTTAAGGCTAATATTAGTGAGTGATAGACCTCATATATGTGGAGGATCACTAACTTCTCACTTTTCATCATCCCACTTGTATTTCAATTTTCAACCTCTTCTTGACAACTCGACTTAGCCTTTATGTAACTTGCTACTTGTGGAGACGTGATCTTTATGGTGCCATTGCTATTGGAGATTGGCTTATCTCTTAGAGATGTCATTTTGGGATTGAAAAAAGTCTTTTCATGGAAAAATCGTTAGTTTATTGCAGATTTTCATTGTTTTACATGAAATTAATTACTGCTAGGGTTTTTCTATGCTCCATGTCTATATGTCAATTGTTTATGGAAAATTTTGGATAATATTTGCATGGGTCAAAATCTCCAAAAGGTGTGATGATGTGGAAATTTCTCTTTGGCTAAAATAAAGCTTAAAATCACAAGGTATTTTAATTAAATAATGTTATGGAAAAAGGGTGTTTATGGAGGGTTTCAAAATTTATTAAAAGGAAGGGATTTTGGGGATTAAACCAAAATTTAAAATTCCCTCGAAGATTAATCCATGGCTCCAAAAGTCAAAGGTGAAATTAAATAAAGAGGTATGAAGATTAGTTCAAATTTGAAATGGTTGGAGGTCAACCTTAATCTTTGGCACCAAATTTCCTTTTAATTTAAAATTCAGTTTTCCCTCTCATTTTCGTTGATCGGCTCCAAGCTGGAAGGCTAGTCAGCTCCTCAAAAAGGCACTCATTTAATATAAATTTGAGGATCGTTTCAGCTCTCAAATATATCAACTAGCCATGACGTTTATCTGAGGCTATCCTATCGTTTATTCATTGGAGACTTGGAGGCACTTCATGCTAGCTCTGGCATATTTCTCTGACATCCAATAAAATCATTCTGTGGATTATTGTTCTGAGATTCGTTGAGGTTCAGTTTTATGTTTGCAGGTAATGCTGGATAAAATCAACGCCATGAGTCCTATCCGTTGATGATTCTACTTGGGCTACAATTCATGTGTAATAAAACCACTCGGCGCTGTCCCATTTGAATTTCCAGCCTCAGCTAAAACAACAGATTCTAATTTATGACTTATCTAGCCACGTTCTGCTTGCCTTTTTTCTGCAGTGAGGAAATTTCACAAATTTGGAGCAACGTATTGTGCCCAAGATCTTCACTCCAAATGTAATTTTTAGCCCTCTACTAGGGCAAGCTTTGGAACAAGATCAGAGCAGTTTCAGTATCTACACAAACTCCAATATTGCACTGTAGAGAGGTTTCGTATGTATGGTGTTCCAATGACATCGCAATGAATACACATCGCAGTGGGTCCATATGACTTTATGGATCGCAGTGGATTACTCTAAATACCAATGTTGACTGCAAAGTATGTATGAAGGATCATGTTTATGACTGCAGAGACTGCAGCGTATTCATAGACACCGCATGTATGACTGCGATGTGTTATTGTATATTTTGCACATATGTATGATCGTAGAAACCACAAGAAACTCTCGCTATCCAACCATGCCAGAGTAAGCCTGATTGTGTATCATTGTGTGAAGCACCCGATGCTCACAGTCAGCACTATCTTAAAATAAGTCCAAATCCGTGCTATGAGATTTGTAAAGGCCTTGTTGTGCACAGTATTGATTTATTCAAGACCAAAAAATGATATATGTAACGGTTATCTAAGGTATGTTTTAGTTTTCCAAGAATACCGTAATGCCTTTGTATAATTTATGAAGCAGGATACATATATTTGTGTTGACAAATGAGTTATGGCAGTTTGATGAGAATGTTGATGAAGAACACAGTGCCATAAGAACTCATCGATCTGAAGAAAATATCGTTAAGTGATTCCACGCTGAGAGGTGTTATGTATTGTGCGAGGTGTATAATGCTATGTGCTAATGTATAAACCCTGTAATAAGAATATACTGCTGCAGTTACTACACAGGTTGAGATCAAAAGTCACAGCTTTGTTGAGAACTAAGGCTGAAAGTTGATTATGGCTTGAAGCCTTCGGCCTTTGTATTTGTACCCTCAGTTTTCTAAATGAGATGTCCTGAAGCATATTACTGTCACCTAGAGGGTTTCCCATTAAAACCTTGAAGTTTGAAATCAAGAAAGCATTAATGATGTGAGGATTTTCCTTGGGACAGCATTGCATACCTCTGGCAACCAAAAGACACGAATTACTGTAGTGATGATACCTCTTATGTAAACAGAAGTTTTCGGATGGTGGTCATCAATAATCTCTGTACTGGTTGACAGTAAACCAATTATTCAGTCTGGCATCTTTTGATGAAGTCTTGAATTTTAGAAGAATGCAAAGAGAGCAATTGGGAATAAGGCCAGCAATCCTCACTGTAAAAGACATTGACAGTTTGAAGGCATCAACTGACAGCATGGAAGGAAGCCTCACAAACAGCAGCAGGTGCAGTGACAGAGGCATCAGCATCTTCAGATTCTAGGGACAGAGCCTAAAGGTAGAAGTTCATCTTTAGCAATTGTATAGACTGTGATCAGTTCTATAGTAAGAAGCAAAGGTAGAAGCACCTAGTCACAATTTCCTCTTCAGACTGCAAACAAATCAGTGGCACTACACCTTCAGGGTTGGAAAACCAGTAACTATGTCTTGATGTGGTTAGAAAAGCTATGTTTGGGAGATAAGTGGATTCAGTGGTTGACTGTGGTAATGTATTGTCAAAATTTCATATGTTGAGCAGGACTTGCTTGACAGCTTGAACAGTGGCTATGAGGTTGGTTCTCTACTGCCAAGAGCTAGACTTGACCAATGTATTAGGGTTTGACCTTGATGAAGGACTGCCATAGGTTCTCACAGTATTATCAGTTTGGTAAAAGCAGAATTGACCTTCTTGTTCTGACATTGTTCATCAGCATTTGGAGACCAGATTCGACTATTGAATAGAATCCTTGATGATGTGTATATATGACAGTGATATGATACTTGACAGTGGAAAGTTCAAGCAGTGGCAGTTGAAGTGACAGTGGAAAGTTGCAACAGTGGCAACAGGAGTGACAGTGGATAGTAGCAGTAGTGGCAGCAGTGGCAGCAAGAGTGACAGTGGGCTGTGGTAGTGCAGCAGCAGTGGCAGTAGCAGAAGTTGAAGGTTGAAGTAAAAGTTTGAGTTGTACAAGGGGACTGAAGACCCCTTCAGATTAGATTTGAAAAACTCTTCAGGCCTTAGTGAGCATTCCCTTCCTTCCAACCTTGCTGGTAAAACCTTTGCGGGGTTTTGTACTTCCAGTTCATCTGGTAAATTGAATGTAACCAATACCATACATAACGAAGCATTTGTTGAGAGATATCTTTTGTGTACTGTCAATGATGTGATGATTTTATGAATGCTTGTTAAATGACTGATGCTTAATGTGAATTTTGGTTAATAAATGTTAAGGAACTAACCAATTGTAAAAAAATAAAAGGAAACACTGATTCACCCCCCTCTCAGTATTTCCAACATGTTGAATATCTCTTCCTTGAAATCCATAAGAGACCTCCCAGTGTGACTCTCCCATTTAATGTCTCAACCATGCTAGAAGGCTCAAAATAATTCTAGAAAATGAGATGAGTTACAAACATAACCTTAATCAGTTTTGATTACAAAAGTGCAGTAACCTTCAACTAATAACAACAAATCCCTACACTCAAATAGTTGAATGCTTTCTTCAAACTAAAAATTTGATGCCTAAAGAAAGAGGAATGAACAAGGAGGAGAATATAATGGAGAATATACCAAAACTCAGATAATGAGTAGATCCGTATTCAACCCTTGAATCCTAATTAAATATCCCAATACCTTTAGATGGTGCCCTCCTTTGCCAATGTTACTCATGCATACATCCTCTAACTAAAACTAGAACTGAATTGACACAAAAGTAGTCCCACATGCAAGGCAAACTTAATTGCAATTGAAATATAAAATTTTGAGTTCGAAATAATTTGCATGTATCCACCTCCACTAGTGTGCTCTCATGTACATGTAATAATAGCAAAGTCCACTAGGAAAAACTCATGTGTGCATGAGAAAAATGAAATCAACTCCTGATATAGTTAATACATGCATAGTCACATGAGACACTCAAGTGCAGACAAGAATAGTAAGTGCGTGCATCTCCAACAAATAGCAACTAAACTCCATGATGCAGTCCATCATAGTTGTAAGTATTCAATTTCCAAGTAAGGGAGTCCTAATCGTTCTAAAAATAAACAGTGATGATCAATTGGAGGGAATTTTTCTGTGATTGATTTCATGTGTTTGCTTCCACTATTTAACTTTTTTTACTTAAATATTCCAATACATTTTATTCAGTAATTGCAGAAATAATTTTTTGGGGTTGTAAAAATTACTAGGAATTAAAATCAAATCTGGAATTTAGAAATTAACAAGTAAAAGAGGGATTGTACAAATGCATTGAGTGCATGGTTCTTGATACCAAGGCTCAGGATATACAGCAATATCTTGAATTTTAATGAGTACTGCTACCTTTGGCATGTCTATGGCTATAAGAAGTAGAACAAAGGATCAACCAAGTAAGAAATTTCAATGTTTTCAAATTATGTTATTCATTGCAGGAGGTGAGTCCAAGTTTCAAAGCCAGTTGTTGAAACTTCTTTTCCTACAATTCTTATTGCAATCTGCCTATTTGTAGCAACAGTTTGGTAGTCTATGCTCTGATTTGCAAAAAAATTGCAAATCAGATACTAAGCTAGACATGCAGTGCTTCAAGATGTGAATGGAATTGAAGCATTTTCGAGCATATACACCCCATGAAGCGGAACCATTTAGAGAAGAAAAGATTGAATGACATGGCTCATGTTCAATACAATCTTAGGTTGAGGCATAGCCAATTGTCGAAAAAAATCCATGAATCAAGCAACATACTCTTGGATGACTTTTATCCATCATGAGAGTGGGTTGTGGAGAGTCAAGCACCAACATTTGACAATTGAGACCTTTCCTGGACAGGCTTCAACCCACTTCTACAAGGAGACGCATCACTACCTTCATGGCCAAGGGAATCAAGCTGGAATAACACTGTAGATTCATTAGTAGTATTGATCAAGACTATTGATCATTCAAAACAGCCTTTGCAATTTCAACCACTAAATCCTGTTCAGTTTCAAAAGCTTTCAATTTGTGCTAGAACGACTACTAAAAAGTCATGTCAAGCATCAATGGATTATATTTTCCAATGTCAAGCACATAACTTGCTGCAACAACAACCACAACAGCAATTCTAGCATCATGTTCAGAATGTGTGGCAGTAGCAATCGCAAGATAATCTTCTCCTGTATATCCTCTCTGCTACTAGACAAAGTGAAGAAAGGCAATTATTTTTAGTTTTTGCATCCTACATTATGCCAAATTGCAGTGGACTGTAAAGGTTGCAATGCTCTCATTGCATGTGAAGGCATAATCAGGCATTGGAACACCTTTTGCAATTATTTGAAGCTGTTTCCAAAGAAATTGTTAATATAATTCAACTATCATACCATATTATAATGGACTTTGTTGACGAACGAGATGCAAAAGCAAGTGATAACCATTAACTTCCTTCAGTTTTGCTAGCATTGGTAGCTTGGCCAGCCAAGTATAAGGGCATTGCCATTGGTTCAGCCACAGTGCAGCCTCCTGCACTAGTTGCCTCTGTTAGCCAAATGGAAATTTTAACAATGGAAGTAATTAACCCAGAGTGGTTCTTGGTCCAAGTGATGAGGTTATGCTGCCTTATTGATTTCCTGCCATCACAATAAAAGTATGGACAGAACATCATACCTTATCTGAATAATCGGTTTCCTTGTTTGTACCAGCCATCATTACAAGAATTTACAACTGCACTGGGGTAAAGCAATTCAAGGAGGTGGCACTGTTACATAGGGAAAACAGAGCTAAATACCAGCTCAGAAGATGTTTCCAATAATACATGTTGGAGAATGATCTTATGTGGCTTTGATAACCCTCTGAAGCTCTAACTAATGAATCTTGCAATCCATTTTTTATCTCCAATGAATATCATTCTTATCTTATCTAAATTAGCACTGCTATCTTCTCCAAAATGATATTTTATCCTCTGTTATCTAATGTAGGATTATTATATTCTTTTCATATCATTTCCTAAATTAGCATTCTTATCTTCTCCAAAAGGGTATCTTATCTTATCTTCTCTCTGACTATTCTTGGAATTGTTCACCTTATCCTATTGTTACCTTGCCTGATCTTGGAAGGATAAGAATCTATTTAAACACACTAGAACGATGTCGAGAAAACTACTTGAAGAACCCATTCTACAAACAATCTTTGAGAGACTAATTCGCCATGGAAGTGCAGCACCCATACTGCCTTACAGACTTGAGCCTGAGTTGGCAACCATGTTGTACCTCCTCAGGAAAGTTAGATCGTATCTGAAGACTGAAGATGTCCAATGTACAATAACTGGCATTTATATGTGTTAAATTATGGTATGTTCTATGCTTAGAGCAGTTTACTTCAATTCTTCTTACTAGCCACTGATTAGCAATCACATATACATAAAGTAAAGTGCAAATAGAACATTAAACGATCTACAGAAAACAAGCCAAGACAAGAGACACAAGATGTGGCGGCTAGCCAGGGACAAACCCCAATGCGGGGAAACCCTTTGATCAAATCTTCTTTTATCTTCAATAGTTCAACAGAGAGAAATAGTACAAAATCAGAATTCTGTAATTTTATATCAGTAGCAGCAAACCCTAAATCAGCGAAGTCAAACCTAGTCAAACGAGATGAAATTGACCTCCAATATGCTTGGTCAATTTCCCGGTCATTTAGTCCTCAAACAGCCTGAAGAAGCAGTCCATAAACAGCCCCAAAAACACAGTCAAACTGCAGTTGACTGAAGTCAACCTGCTGCCACAAACTAGGGCAGTCAACACTGGTCAAACCAGAGGTCAGATTGCCTCGATTTTCATGCAAAAATCTGGGGCCTGCCTAGGAGAGGCAGCCACACCAAAACCGCACTCTTCTAAGGTCAACGCTTGGTCAACGATGGTCAAAGAGATCTTCTGCAGCCCCAGTCAAACTCAATCAACGCAGTCAACTATTTTTGTGTCCTTTTTCCTGCGCCTTCTTACTTCCCACGTGAGAGAGATCCTCTTTCTTGTGCGTACCCAATATGCAAGGAGAGAGAAGAATGTGAGAGACGAGATGAGTTGAAATTGAATCAACCTCACTTGTATTTATATGATTTGTTGGGCATGTATGTCGCACATTTAGCTGCTGGCCGACCTTGACAATTTGTCAAGTAAATACAAATAAATTCATATCTCCATAAATATTTGTCGGCATCGGATGATCTTTAGATCAATCCTACACCTCTCGACAAGAGGAACCTAGGAAAAATATCAACTGCCATAAATAGGATGACCCACATGGAGTTTGGCCCTAGTTGCCAATTTTAACACTCTCTCAACTAGGGAGAACTCCATCTGCTAGTCCATCTGACCGTCGGTACTATCACTGCCATCAAATGCACTGCCTTGCACTGCTTGGCTCTGCTCTTCTCTACTGAACTATGAAGAAGAATAAATGATCGAGGATGTATCATACCATCCTCCACTGACCCGAAGTTAGTCTCAGAATGCATCATACCACTTTCACTGGTCCCAGAACAGTATCACTAACCCCAGATCAATGGAGGTCATCCTAGCATAGGGAGGATGGTAGATACAACGATGCGTCCATTGATAGTGCTACTAATGGTCCCTAACCCCATTTCCCTACTCATTGATCAAATGAGAGGTACTTCCCATGAGTCCCAGACTGCATGGGTAGGATGCCTCAACAGGAGAACTAATCATCCTGTCCACAGGAGAACGAATCATCCTGTCCAACAATCGTCACAGGAGAACTAATAATCGTGTCCACAGTCGCCACAGGAGAACTAATCATCCTGGCCCACAGGAGAACAAATCATCTTGTCCCACAGTCGCCACGAGAGAACTAATCATCATGTCCCACAGTCACCACGGGAGAACTAATCATCCTATCCCACAATCGCCACGAGGTGTCACAGGGGAAGGTTGAACCTTTCACCCTGTACATAGCGCACCACCAGGGGATGGTGAGTCGCCCTGTGGTCACATGTCACTCCAAGAAGTACCCCACGCCCCCTGGAGCTCCTAGAGCTCAATATATGCATCAAACACGACCCTCATAAGAGGGTCTCTCAACGACACCAAGTCGTTCTCAGAAAGTCAAGAATTTGACCTTTCCCAGGGGCTTCGTCAAAATGTTAGCGACCTGTTCATCTGTACCGATATGTTGGAGCCTTATTGCTCCTCGTTGTACCATATCCCTGATATAGTGGTACTTGATATTGATGTGCTTAGAGAGATCATGAAATACGGGATTCTCTGATAAACGAATCTCGCTCTGGTTGTCACATAGGATCGCGGTAGTATCCAATATGAATCCAAACAGCTCACTGAAGAGCTTCCACAACCATATTGCCTCACAAGAGGCCATACTAGTAGCAATGTATTCTGCCTCGGCGATGCTCAAAGCCACCGACTTTTGCTTCCTGCTCATCCAAGATATCGAGGCAGATCCCAAAGAGAAATAGCACCCGGAAGTGCTCTTTCGGTCCACCACACTGCCTGCCCAATCAGCATCAGTATATCCATGTAGTCTCACATCTCCAGCAATGTATCTCAAACCATTTGTGATTGTGCCACAAAGATATCTCAACATATTCTTGGCACCAATCCAATGTGTGTGGTGAGGCTCAACCATATGCTGACTCAACGTGTTGACTGCAAAACATATATCCGGACAGGAGTTCACCAAGAACATCAATGCTCCGATGAGTTGACGATACTCGGTAGCATTTTGTAAAACAGGTCCGGCAGCACTACCGCTTAACTTCTTCAAGTCAAGCTCCATCGGGGTAGTCACAGGCTTGCAATCCACCATACCGAACCTATCCAATATCTTCACCACATATTTTCCTTGAGATAGGAAAATCTCCCCTGGTTTCTGCCAAACTTCCAGTCATAGGAAATAGTGCATCAATCCTAGGTCCTTCATCTCAAACTCAGAAGCCAACTGCCTCTTACATTTGTGAATGAGAGGGTTTGCACCTGTTAGAAAGAGGTCGTCAACGTACGGCACCAGTATGAGAGGTTTGTCATCTTCAACCTTAAACTAAAGGTTAGGGTCGACTTCACTCCTAGTGAATCCCTGCTTCATCGGGTAGTTATCAATCCTCTCATACCACACTCAGGGTGCTTGCTTCAGCCCATAAAGGGCTTTCTTCCAGGTTGTTCCACATATACTTCCTCTTTGATCGAACCATGCAAGAACGCAGTCTTGACATCCATCTGATGTAGGTTCCATCCTTGCGAAGCGGCAAGGGCTATGATCGAGCAGATGGTGGTATATCAGGCAAAAGGTGCAAATATCTCGTCATAGTCTATACCTTCATTCTGAGAGAAGCCACAAGCGACAAAACGAGCCTTATACTTTTCAGCACTTCCATCAACTGCACACTTTATCTTGTAAAGCCATTTCCAAGTGACAACTACTTTGTCCTAGGGTCTGGGGACCACATCCCGAACATCGTTTTTCATGATGGACTCATATTCCTCAGTCATAGCATCCTTCCATACTTGATGCTTGACAGCTTCTGCGAATGATGAAGGCTCATTTTGAATGATCGTGCTCATGATGGTCAAGTATCCCTGATACCTGGCCGGCTTCTTACTTTCCCGAAAAGTCCCTCTGGGTGCAATGTGTCCTTCAGCATCATCAAGTGTCCCCCTAAGCCATGAAGGCCTCTTCCTAGAAGAGGAAGGCTCTTGCGGAGTGGGATCAATAGCATCCATAGGTTCTTCCATATCGAGCATTGTCTCATCTTCCTTTTCCTTCGGTTCCCTAATGTCAGCTTCTTTAGATCCCCTTTGAGTAGGAAAATTGTCAACTTTGCTAAGAGCCATATCTTCGTCAAAGGTGACATCATGGCTAATCTCAATTTTCCTTTGACCAACCACAGATTCTATAGCCCTTAGTATTTTGACTATAGCCCACGAAGATTCCTTTCTTTCCAGATGCACCCAATTTATTCTTTTCTCTTTCAGCACATGAACATATACAAGACTTCCAAAAATTCTAAAATGAGATACGTCAGGTTTCTTACCAGTGAACGTCTCTTCGAGAGTCTTGGAACCCAATGCTTGATGAGGGCATCGATTTTGCACATATACAGCGGTGTTTGCAGCTTCGGCCCATAGAAACTTCGAAATTCTTTGATCATGAAGCATAGCACAGACAGCTTCCACAATCGTACGATTCTTCCTTTTCGCCACACCATTCTGCTCAAGAGTATATGGTGTTGTAGTCTCCCTCTTAATGCCAGCCTCTTTGCAAAAGTCATGAAACTCATTAGATTCATACTCAGTCCCATTGTCAGTCCTTAAGATCTTGATCTTCTTTTCGGTTTGATTCTCAATCAAGGTTTTGAAGTGACAAAGCCAAGAGAACACTTCATCCTTCTTTTTCAATAAGTATATCAAAGTGTTGCGAGAATAATCATCTGTAAAAGTGAGGTAATATAAATATCCTCCCAAGGAGTTCACAAGCATCATACCAAGTATGTCTGAGTGAACCAACTGCAATATATCGGAGGTCTTGCTTTGGCTTGAGGGGAATGGTCCCTGTCACCATTTGTCTTGTGTTGGGTAGAGCTTTATAATCAAGGTGAGTGAACCTCCGATGCCATAGTTCGGACTGAAGAGATGTGTCACAAGACATGACACCCAGCGGACTTCCTCCAACCTGATATAGTGAATCAACTCGAAACCCAAGAGTGAAAGCTTCTTTAAAATTCTTTTTCCATACACGTACCTTGCTATCAATGAAGGTTACCTTTTAGCCTTTGTCTTCCATTGCCGAAATGGACACCAGGGTCTTTTTGAGATCAGGTACATGTAGTACTTCTTGCAAATGAATTGTATTACCCTTATTCAATTTAAGAGTGACATTACCTATGCCTTTCACAGGATATTTTGCGTTGTCCCCAAGAACAACTTCCAGGTTGGTCTCCTTCTCTATCAGATTAGAGAGAGCTTCTTTGTAACCAGTGAAGTGCCTTGAGGCACCCTTTGATCAAATCTTCTTTTATCTTCAATAGTTCAACAGAGAGAAATAGTACAAAATCAGAATTTTGTAATTTTATATCAGTAGCAGCAAAGTCAAATTTAGTCAAACGAGATGAAATTGACTTCCAATATGCTTGGTCAATTTCCCGGTCATTTAGTCTTCGAACAGCCTGAAGAAGCAGCCCATAAATAGCCCCAAAAACACAGTCAAACTGCAGTTGACTGAAGTCAACCTGCTGCCCCAAACTAGGGCAGTCAACACTGGTCAAACTAGAGGTTAGATTGCCTCGGTTTGTGTGCAAAAATCTGCGGCCTCCATAGGAGAGGCAGCCACACCAAAACCGCACTCTTTTAAGGTCAACTCTTGGTCAACGATGGTCAAAGAGACCTTCTGCAGCCCCGTCAAAGTTGGTCAACGCAGTCAACTATTTCTGCGCCCCTTTTCCTGCATCCTCTTACTTCCCACATGAGAGAGATCCTCTTCCTTGTGTGTACCCAATATGCAAGGAGAGAGAAGAATGTGAGAGATGAGATGAGTTGAAAATGAATCAACGTCACTTGTATTTATATGATTTGCTGGGCATGTGTGCCACACATTTAGCTGCTGACCGACTTTGACAATTTGTCAAGTAAATACAAATAAATTCATATCTCCATAAATACTCGTCGGAATCAGATGATTTTGAGATCAATCCTACACCTCTCGACAAGAGGAACCTAGGAAAAATATCAGCTGCCATAAATAGGATGACCCACATAGGGTTTGGCCCTAGTTGCCAATTTTAACAATATGTCTGTGCAACATTGAGTGAATAAAAAAATACGAGCCTGGGTAACCTGAATTACGTCCTATTCCTGTAAATGAGATCAACTTTTCCCTACTAGGATCATATACTGCTTCTTGAATCAATGTAGTAAAAATTGTATCAACTTTCTGAATGTGTACAATCTACAATGTATCTGGTATCTATATGTATGTGCATTGTTGGCTAAATCAGAACCTTGAGCCTGATTAACCTGACTCAGGTCATATACCTGTAAATGAGATTAAGTTCATTTTCCCTTTCCTAAGGCAAAAGTCACTCTTTATTATGGGTTCGCAAGAAGCACTCTGAAGCTACAACTTCATGGATGTTGAAATAATTTTAGTCATTTAATTTTGATATAGTGTAATTTGCATAACACAAATTTGATTTACATTGGCATCTTGCTCATCAAATTATTTTTCCACTTTAACCATGGCATGCTTGCTTTATTTTCTATGTTTCTACTCAATGCATCAGCAGGCATCAAATCCAATATCTGTTCTTAAAAATATTAAAATATTAAACAGCTTTGTTTCCTATCCTGATTGTTCCTCTTGTTTTTCCTCACAGTTGAGATATATGTTCAATCCATAAAGCATGCTCACCATTGGTAAACGAAATCATTTGCACAAAATCAGATATACATATGTTGAACTTGATTGTAAAATATAGTGTCATTCCAAACCTGACTTATCATCCAATGAAAAGCATTTGTACAAAATTAGATATACATATGTTGAACTTGGTTGTAATATACAGTGTCATTTCAAACCTGATTTAATATCCAATGACAGCAAGCATATACTAACACCTGTAGGAGCATCTCACCTTTAACTCTGCTATAGCATCTTGGCGTTCCAAGATTCGCTCTGCACGCCTTAGAGGTCGCACGAGCCATTTTCTTAGCAACCTTTTACCAAATCCTGTTACACAGTGATCTATCTGTGCAAAAAGAGTCCTGAATACATAAGATTCAAAATCAGAAGTTATTTAAAATGGAGTTTATGCGACATTTCGCTTCATCATTGATCAAAAATTGTCTAATTGCACCAGTATTCAGAGAACTGGAAATTAAAACTCACTCACCACAGCAATAGTAGGAGAGAAATACAAAATATAAACTTATACCCATAAAATAAACTTGAAAGTATAAATTCACTTACCCTGAGGAGCTGCCATCTTGGTTGTTCTCAAGAATCTCAAGATTCTCCAAGGCAGCTGCATCAAGGACCATGTAAGGTTCAACAAGATGAGCATATTGGGAGGAAAATACCAGATTGCTTTCATCAGATGCAGACTGCATAGTCACAAAATCTGAACAAGGAAAGATCTCAAGTTTGCCAAAACTTAGCAAACTTTGATCTAGCAAAACCTGCCGCAGGTAAGACAGACAGCCTCCAAATGCAGAGAGAGCAAGCTGCCCACTTTCCCCTGCACTTACTACCTGGCAAATGACATCAGGTAAACTTTCTGTTTTATTATCTGCTGCAGTATCACTATAAACACATTCAGCTTTGTTAGTAACTTCATTTCTTGACTTTGACCTTTCACTGAATAATGCATAAAGTTTCTTTATCTCAATAAGAGATGTTTCCGCATCCCAAAACTCTTTCCCTGGAATCAAATTATTAACTAAAGGCTTCCTTGTCTCATTCCTCAAAACCTTTTCTGTTTCAATAGAAAGAATGCCACTAGGCTTGATAAGCTCTACAGGCCTTATCTCAGAGAGCACTGAACATAAACGACTTCTTGCTGAATCATCTGAAAACTGATACAAAACAAAAGCAATAACAAACATATCATGGATAAGAACAAAGCAGTATCATAGGAACAATTAAACAAATTAAACTGCTAACAAAGTCATGCTCAAAGAATATGGCTGCATTTCACCCACCTGACCCAGTATGAATCTATTTGTTGAGGCATCTGCAACACAGATTCCAATAACACAGGCAGTGTGATTATCATTTCCAGAATCTGTGCTTCTTTCAGTTATTGCAAGCAAGTAAGAAGCATCTGGGCATGTAGCTAGCATCCCACCCTCTGTCATTGTCCCTTTTGTAATCACAGCACATATCTCTCGCTTGACAACCTGGACCATCGATGAAATAATCAGTCAATTTTAAACTTACCAAAACTCCCATGAAGGGATTTTATTCTTGGTATCACTCAATAGCAATAGTATGCACAAGCCACCTACATTGACCGAATTGATCATAAGAAAAATATCAATATTTTTAAATGACAACAAAAGGATGCATCAGAAGTAGTTCAAAGAAACTGCAAGCTACCTTTAAAAGAATAAATCATAAGTACTCTGTTGAATTCCTTCTTATTTTCAGATCTTGGTAATTATCTTCTTATGATCAATAATTACACATTTGAAATATTCTCATCCTTAATTTGTTTTTAAGGGTGAGTAAACATTATTAGATTGATATAAGATATATGAGATATTGATTGATGTCTGATTACAATTGAGGGCCCCAATATATATACATAGTTGGTGTGTCTTTTAATTAATGGCATGTCTTTTCAATAAGACATTAATTATTGATTGTTTATATTTATATTTATATCAGTGTTGCGAAAATGAACACTGAAATATGGACTAGAGTAGGATGATGTCTTGGCGCTCTGCAGCTGTCCGCGAGGGTTTCGGTTAGGGTTTTCTGAAAACCCTTCCTCTATCGCCCGCAGACTAACCGCGCACCTGATCTGCCTGTTACCTGGCCCGACTTTTCAGGCCCCATCTATCGTTTTCAAAATGGCCCCAGATATTGTCGGTGATGTAATGGAAACGGAGGAGGAGGTTGACTATTCAGAAGACCCGCTTTCTTCACAGGTAATTTTTGATCGCCCTTCTTTCATTTCGTTGTCTGCTGGCCCTAGCCATTCACCGCATTCTGCGCCGCATCCCTCTCCGGTGGTTACTATCCCGCCCCCCCCCCCCCCCCCCCCTCTTGCCTGCCTGAAGGAACCTCCCCTCTCGAGCCCCTTGGCTTGGATCTCCCTCCTCTGTCACCGGGGACCCTCCGTTTCCTGTCGACTGTCATCCCACCGTCGCCTCCCTTTGATTCGCACCCTCCGTCCTCCTCGTACCCGGCTTCAACATCTGCTGGACTGCCTCTTTCATCGGTGGTCGGGCCCTCTGCTCTCCTCCACTCACCCTCGGGTTGCTTTGAGACCCCTGCAGTCAGAGTCAGTTCATCAAAGGCGACTCCCCTGGAACGCTCCCCGGACCCCTTGGTGGATCACCCTTCAGCTCCGCGTTCGGGTAAGAAAAGAACTAAGTGTGTCAAAGCTACATCCAGGGACATTTCTATTCGGTTTGGAGAGACATCGGCTATTGGGGAGGCAGCCAAAATGGCGAATACCATTCTCGTTGGACATGTTCGAGGGCGTGCTTATTCAGCGACCCGGCTCACCCTTTGGGTGAAGGAGATTTGGGGAGGGGTTCTGAAAGAACTCCCTGAAGTACAAGTTCTACCCCGAGGCTGGTTCGCCCTACACTTTGCTAAGGAAAACTACACGGACCTGGTATTAGCTAGATACTGGCACATCGAGATGGCGCCGGTGCTGTTAAAAAGATGGAGCCCTCTCTTCGACCCTGAACGAGAACAGATTGGGGCAGGGCCATTGTGGGTTCGTCTACCTGGGCTCCCCCTCCAATACTGGAGCGAAGAAGTCTTCATTCGCATCGGGAACGCCCTGGGAACATACCTCGACCATGATCGTACCTTCGTGGAATCTAGGAACAGAATGCTTGCCCGCATCCTTGTACACCTAGACACTCGTGAAGGCCTGGAGGAAAAGATCACACTACACTGGGGCAGATTCACTCGGGTACAGATCCTAGACTACGAAGGGGTACCTTTCAGATGTCGTCGTTGTCATAGGGTGGGTCATATATTCAAGGATTGCCCTCTCAACAAGAGAACAGATGAAGCACTTGTGCCTTCTACCATTCCATCGAGGACTATATCACCGGCCGCTCAACGCATTCCGGTCTCGGGCATTCCCTTCAACACTCCACTACAGACACCGGTAGCTGCTCCATGTCATGCATCTACTCTGGTCACCAGATCTCGGGCCGCCTCAGCAGCTACATCCACTCCGGGTACATCACTTTTCCCTCCTTTGTCTATTTTCACTACTGCTCCCACTTCACTCTCTCCCTCATTGTCTGTTGCATACTGCACTATGCCCTCCTCCCCAGTTATTGCTCCTTCCGCTCCATCATCTCATAAGCTCCCGTCGCCATCATCTTCTCCCTCATCATCCTGGGGCTCTAAACACACCTATAATCTGCGTCCTCGTACTCACACCCCAGGAACTCATCTGAAAATCGTCGGTCTGGGTATCACATCATCCGGGTTGACCCCCTTGTCTGCTCGAGGGAGAAAATCAGACCTTACAAAAGCTATCAGGAGAGCGGAAGCTGAGGTTGCTTCTGGGCGACAATCCACCATTGTTGGGGTACTTAGAGCAAAGAATACCCCTGGCAATCTTCCTCCATGAAGTGCCTCTCTTTCAACTGCAGAGGCTTGGCTAGTGCCTCCAAGAAACTAGCCCTGAAAAGACTGATTGAATCATCTCCTATTGACATTATTCTCCTCCAGGAAACCCTTGGCCCCGCGGACTCCATATTTGCCTCTCTATCCTCCATCACCCCGGGATGGCATTTCACGGCGATGGACTCCTCGGGTAGATCGGGGGGCCTAGCGATTGGTTTTAACCCTGCTTCTATTAGGGCTCATGGTTCATGGGGGGGACCTGGATTCTTGGGACTTGACCTCTTCTCGGCTGATCTGGGTATCAATCTCAGGGCTATCAACATATATGGACCCTGCCATCAAAGAGAATCCTTCTGGAATCACCTTTTGAACTTATATATCCTCTCAGCCGAGAATTCCATCCTAGGGGGCGATCTAAATTTCTCCCTGGGTTATTGCAAATCCTGGGGATCCACGGCACAAATTGACTCGATCACCGGGTTTATGACCGACCTCCTAGAACGTCATGATCTGATCAATGTTCCCATGAACAAACCTCTCCCAACCTAGAGGAACAAAAGAATTGGTGAAGCTGCCCTGGCGCGCAGACTCGATAGACTCATTATGAAAGGCACTCTATTTCAACAGCTTCATCACTACAAACAATGGGTTGGTTCCGGGGGAATATCTGACCACTATCCTATCTATCTGGAGATTACGGGGCCAAACAAAAAACCAAAAGCCCCCTTCAAGTTCAACCATGGCTGGTTACAGGATCCCTCCTACATCAAGCTCGTTAAGGACTTCTGGATCCACAATCCGATTGATAGAACAGACACTCTGGCAAAAGGCCTCTGCAGGAACCTATCGCAACTCAAGCATCACACTATCGAATGGGCCAGAGAAAAACACCAAAAGGAGAACTCAGCTCTTATGCTCATAGAATCCGAACTATCCTCACTTTCAGATGAAAGAGGTCTGGGTTTTACCACAGCTGAAGATAAAGCCCACTTGGTGGAACTTGAAAATCAAAAGCAAAAAATATTAAGGGAGCGAGAAGAATCTATTCGACTTCGCAGCAGAGCAACATGGCTTAAGGCCGGAGATGACAATACCCGCTTCTTTCACAATTATGCTAAAGGCAGGAAGGTTAAAAATAGTATATGGAACCTCCCTCTGCCAGAGCGTGGAGTGGCAAACACTTTCTCCAAGCTCTCACAGCTGGGATCATCCCACTTCAGGAACCTCTACAAGCAACCCCCGGGCTCTACTATTGCAGATATCATCAACATTGTTGGTCATTTCCCCAGGTTTGTAAATGAAGAAGAAGCGGAGAACCTTTTCGATCCAGTGACTCCTGAGGAACTTGAAAACACCATAAAATGGTTCAAGAAGGATCGCAGCCTGGGGTCGGACGGATGGACCATCGAATTTTACATTGCCTTCTATGAGCTGATCAGCAATGATCTACTAAGGGTTGTAGAGGAATGTCGGGTGTCTGAGACCCTATACAATGCCATCAATTCAACTTTCATAGCTCTGATCCCCAAATCTGATACTCCTTCCACATTTGATGATTACCGCCCCATCTCCCTCTGCAACGTGCTCTACAAGATCATTTCCAAAATCATTGCAAATCGCATCCGTCCTATTCTGTCCCGTCATATCGCTCCTCAACAATTTGCTTTCCTGGAACAACGTCAGATTCATGAAGCCATTGGTGCTGCACAAGAAGCCTTTCACACTATCTGGACCAAGCATCACAAAGCCATCATCTTAAAGATTGATTTAGCCAAGGCATTTGACCGGGTCAGTTGGCTCTATCTCAAGATGCTTCTCATCCACCTGGGGTTCCCTCATAATTTCATCACTTGGATTATGGCTTGCATCACCACTCCCACCTTCAGTGTTCTGATTAATGGATCTGCATCCCAGTTTTTTCATTCTGAACGTGGTCTTAGACAGGGTTGTCCTCTGTCTCCCCTTCTTTTCCTAATTGTCATGGATGGACTGAGCCGCCTAATAAACTCTGCTAAGAGAAATGGGGATTTTAGTGGACTCAAGATAACAGACGACTGCTTCCTCACCCACCTTCTTTTTGTGGATGACGTTATGATCTTCCTTGATGGCAGTATTCGAGACTCCCGTTCTTTCTCGAACATTATCACTCTTTTCTCATCCGCCACGGGGATGCTTGCCAACCATTCAAAATCCTCCATTATTCTCTCCAGAACTTCTATCCATGAATCCCACCTGGCCCAACAGCTGTTTCCTTACAGCATCCATCCCTTAGACCTCGGCCTCAAATATTTGGGTTTCTGGATCAAGCCTATCAGCTCAAAGATTGCGGATTGGGTCTGGCTAGTCGCAAAATTGGAGAAGCGCCTCAATATCTGGAGCCATCGATATCTCTCAAGAGCAGGCAGACTCGTTCTGGTAAAAGCTGTCCTGGAAGCTACCCCGGTCTTTTGGATGGCATTAGCCTGGATCCTGCGCAGCATCTTGGCCAAGCTACAGCAAACTTGCAATAGATACCTGTGGAATGGGAATCAAGAAAAGCGCATATTTGCTTGGGTTGGATGGAAGAAGATCGCTACTCCAAAGAAATGGGGTGGATGGGGTCTAAAAGATCTCCCTACTTTCGCGCAAGCCCTTGCAGCTAAAATGGGGTGGACCATACTCGCTGGGAACAACCTCTGGACCAATATCTCTTATCACAAATATATCTGGCCTCTCCATATCTTGGATTGGATTCGCCTCCCTACCTGGCCTAAATCTGGTATATCATCCGTTTGGAAAGCGCTTCTTAACTCTATGACACTTATCAGGGATAATCTGGTATGGAAAATCAATGATGGAACACAGGCTCGTATTGGTCTGGATCCTTGGAATGGAAGCAGCGGTAGGCACATTCTTCCTGAAGGCCTCATCCGGCATCTTCACTCTCAGGGGATTAAAGTTCTGGCTGACATTGCTGATCCACAAAACACTTCCATTTTTTAACAGCGTTGGAAAAATGCAATTCAGATCAATATACCACCACTCTGGCATCAGGATTGGTTGGCATATATCAATGCATTATCAGAATCGCATATAAGGATCAAACAAGGGCAGGACAAGCTCGTATGGTATCATTCGGAGAACGGAGCATACACCTCAAAGGCTGGCTACCACACTCTGATATCGCATAAGGTTCCGGACACAATCTCTTTTTGGTGGAACTCTATTTGGAAACTCACCGCTCCCCCCAGGCAGAAGCTATTTTTCTGGTGTATCTTAAAGGGTGTTGTCCCTACTGGGGAATATCTCATGCGTCGTGCAGTCTATGGACCGACCTGGTGCACCCTGTGCAAACATACCTCCGAAACGAGCGTTCATTTGTTCTTAAACTGTTCTGCGTTAACGTCTTTATGGCAATCTATATCATCCACTATACAACACACCGGCAAATGGGAGGGTGATGATATTAATCGAACCTGGGAAACTTGGTTTTACCATCACAAAAACTCCAAACTCCAAAGCCTGCCTATCATTATTTGTTGGTACCTATGGCTTGCACGAAACCGAATGATATTCGAAGATAAACCTGTGCACTGGCCGCATCTTACTGCCAAAATCATATCGGCCTATACTGAGACGCCTGAGCCGCCGCAGCCTAAGGTTCGAAGACCTCGTGACCCTCCACATATAGATCATAGCACCCCATGGGCTTTCTTCGATGGCGCAGCCCAACAGCAGGGCTGTGGGGGAGGTTTTCTACTATTCATCAATGATCAGCATTTCTACAAAGCAAAACTGGGGTTGGGAGCTGGCACAAATAATTTAGCTAAGATTATCACCCTCCGTCATCTCTTGCATTTTGCATTGGGGCACAATTGCATGCATATTCATATATATGGAGATTCGAAGATTGTCATTGATTGGTTCAACAATATTACTGTTTGCCACACACACTCTCTCAGCAACATTTTGGATGATATTAATTTATTGAAGGCACAATTTATTGACATCACTTGTCAACATATCTACAGGGAACACAACAGCAGTGCCGACCAACTATCCAAGGAGGCCACGGCACTTCCCATAGGAGAGTGGATGATACAGGAGCAGCGAGGAACAAATGCATACCAATACTACCACCGCCCATACATAGATGCACATTATCACAAGGCAGCCAGCCCATGAGATACAGATCTGAAAATGATACTTTTTTGGAACTTTTTTGTACATAGATGATAAAAATTACAAAATTGAAGCCCTGCGTGGCAATATGTATATATATAACTGATAACAAAGAACATCCTGCGTGATGATTTTTGCTTTTGAACAGACAGAATAGATAAATAGCTACCCACATGTGGCAGAAGAACATACAGCATATGCAAAATGCATCTACAATATGTAATTTTTCTAAGTTAATGAAAGATTACGATTTTTCCAGTGGAAAAAAAAAAATCAGTGTTGCGAAAATCACGATGTTATCGTGATTATTTGAAAAAACCGCAGTTTTTGGTTCAAACAATAATATCGCGCGATTTTTACAAGGTTTTTTTTTCCAAAAAATCGCGGGGCACCGGGACAGCGTGTTTTATAAGCAAATTTATTAGTTTATTTGTCATTTTTAGTAGACAGCAGACTTGTTTGAGAGTTGAGGAGGAGAGGAAGGCGTCTACTAGGGCAGAAGAGGAGAAAAACATGAGAGCAAGAGAACTTCATGTTTGGACCAAATTTCTTCAGCAAACCATGATTTCCAGATATGGGCACCAAATTTGGCCATTTAGTTTTGGTTTTTTTCTTATTTTTGCATGGGTTTCTATAACCCATCGATTATCAATGATTTTTGAGTGGATTTGATGGTGTTTTGTTCATTTTTGTTGCATAGAGTGGAGAGGGTTCATTTTGGTCAAAAAATGAAAAACTTGATTGTTAGATTTATTAGTTTAATTTTTTCTTGTACTCTATTTTTTTGCATCATTTTTTATTGGGTTTGAACATGCATTTTTTCTATTATTGTTGGTTGAGTTGAGGTTTTTTTTGTTTGTCAAAAATTCAATGTGTTGGGTCATGTATGTAATTTTATTTTTTATTTTTTTAACTAGCAATTCTTATTGTGCCATAGTTTCAACTTCAAACTTCATCTTATATTAAAACTCAAGAGTTCAACCAAGTAACAAACATGCCAAAGAAATTGGGCCCTCTGTGGGAATTTGGTGACCCTGATGGAGGGTTTGATAGAATGAACTTGTCTTGCAAGTTGTGTGGGCAACATATGTCAGGGGGGTTTATAGATTGAAGTATCATCTTGCACAAATCCCTAGATGTGATGTAGGGCTTTGCACCAATACAAATGTGGAAATTCATCCGAAAAGCAATGAGATCATTGGAAGAATTAGAGCAAGACAAAATGACTAAAGCAGATCTGAAGAAGCAACTAGCAGGGAGAATGTTAGGAGGTGAATATGGAAGTGCCATTGGTTCTACTTCAGCATCAATGTCTACAACCAACCCTGTAGCTACCTCATCATCTTTTGTTCCTAGAACCACGTCTGGTTCACAACCATCTATCACTTCAATGCTTCAAAAAAATGAGAAAGAACACGCTAACAAGTTTTTGGGCAAGTTTCTTCTTTGGAGTGATATTCCTTTTACCGTTGCAAGGAATAATCCATTTTTCTAGCCTGCTATTGATGTTATTGCAGTTGTTGACCTAGAGTACAAAATCCCTTCTTATGATAACTTTAGAGGTTGCATTCTTCAAGATGAAAAGGTCGACTGCACCAAAAGATTGGACGAGCATAGAGCATCATGGGCACGAACATGACACACTGTGATGTTAGAAGGTTGGACCGACCAAATGGGGAGAACCCTTATAAACTTCTCGGTTAGTTGTCCCAAGGAGACAATGTTTATGAAATATGTTGATGCATCTTCACATATCAAAGATGCAAAATTATTATGTGATTTGCTGGATGTGTTTATTTTGGAGGTGGGTGCAGAACATGTTGTCCAAGTCATAACGGACAATGCTACAAATTATGTTGGTGCTGGCAAGATGCTTATGGAGAGGCATCCTATTTTAGTTTGGACACCTTGTGCTGCACATTGTATTGATTTGATGTTGGAGGGCATAGGAAAAATTTCCTTTGTCAAAGATATTGTTGACTCATCAAAAAGCATTACAAAATTTATATATAATCATGCATTTGTGATTATCTTGATGAGAAAATTCACCAACATCAAAGAGTTGGTGCGCCCCACCATTACACGGTTTGCCACCAGTTTCATATCTCTTCAACCCTCTTGAAGTCTATGTGGGATGTGAAGAGAGTGTTTCTTTCAGAGAAGTGGCGTGCTTTAACATTTAGCCGCAAACCAGAAGGAGAGGCCATACGCAGATTAGTTTCATAGCAAGAAAACTTCTGAGCGGGAGTGCAGGGGGTGTGCATTGTTACTGAACCTTTGGTAAAGGTTCTTCGATTAGTTGATGGTGAGAAGCCCCCAATGGGCTATTTGTATGAGGCCATGGACAGGGCCAAAGAATCAATTCGGGCCTACTATGATGATAAGGGAGATGAGGGGTTTCAAAAACAACTCCTCTTATGGGAAGTGATTGAAGAACAATGGAACAACACACTCCATCGTCCTATTCATGCTACAGGGATCTACCTGAACCCCGCATTTTCTTACCCATGTGGGTTCTTATTTGTTGTTGAGATCATGGATGGATTCTTAACCTGTGTTCGGAGGATGGTGCGATCTCCAGCAGAACGTGCAAAAATCTCCAAAGAAATGGAGATATACATGATGGCAGGTGGCACATTTGGCTTTGAGATGGCTGTGATTGATAGGAAGACTCAAATGCCAGGTATTTTTTAGTTTGTTTCAAACTTCATTGTCTCTTCAAGTTCATAACTTCATACTTTGCTTCAACTTTCAAATTTCATTTTTTTCTTATGTTTATCTTATTTGTAATTTTGTTGTAGATGCATGGTGGACTCGTTATGGTGCCAGAGTACCCCATCTGCAAAATCTTGCCATTTAAATACTCAGCCAAACATGTAGCTCCTCAGGATGCGAGCGCAACTGGAGTGTATTTGAAAAAATACACAAGAAGCACAACAAGTTAAACTTAAAACTTAAAATATTCCAAATTTCCAATTAATTTTTTGAATTCATTAAATAATATTTTTTTATAATTATTATTTTATGATCTTTGTACAAGTTGGAGTCCCAGCGACTTAATGACATGGTCTACATCTACTACAATCTTCGATTGTGGGTGAGGCAACTTGAGAGGATACCTGATATGGAGGCCATCTCATTGGATGGGATTGACACCACTGCTGCATGGAAGGTTGAGGCCGAGAGGCCTCTCATGGAGTCTGTTGATGATTGGTTAAAGCGGGAGGTAGTGGAAGGCGTAGAGAGGGAGGAGGAACAACAGGAGGAGGAGGAGGTGACACCACCTACCCAGGCTACCCCTGCCACTAGTAGAGGACGTGGTCTACCTCCTCTACCTCCTACTTCTTCAACTTCTAGAGCACAGCAAAGTCCACTACCATCTCCACTGGCATCTACATCTAGAAGGAAAGGGAAAGCTATTGCATTTTCTGGCAAGAGGGGCAGAGGAAATCAGTAGTATTAATTATTTGGTTCATTTCATTGTATATGACATTATGACACATGATATGAGATACCTTATTATATTTTTTGTTGATATTTTGAGGTTGAGTTGGGACTCAGGAGTTGGGACTTGCTATTCAAGACATGATTCACTGTTATGTGTGATGTAGCACTAGAAATGATATTACACATCTTATATATTAGTTCTTTTATCATATTTATATGTCAATGTATTTATTTTATGTTGTAGATGCTTTAGATATTCAAAAAATTGAAAAAAAATGAATATTTTTGTATTTTACGATTTTTCCCCCATTTTTACCTGATTTTTATGATTTTTTCCCCTCGCCGATTTAATCCCAATAACATTTTTCGCAACATTGATTTATATTTATATATATAGATATATATAAAACATAAATATATTAAATCGGCAAGGGTTTAAAAATTGAAGAAGTCGTTAAAGTTGGGAGGTTTTTGAAAAAGTCGGCAAAAAATAAAAAATAAATAAATAAATAAAATACAATAAATAAAATAATAAATAAATAAATAAAAAATAAAAATAAAAATTTACAAAAATATTCAATTTTTTAATTAAAAAGTCATTAAAAAAACTACCTCACTCACAATTTTTTGGAAAAACTTCCAATTTTATCTAGACTTTTTCGATAAAATCCTTTTTTCAATAAAATCCCGATTTTTTCAAAAATAAAAATAAAAAGTCGTTAAAAAAACTACCTCACTCACAATTTTTTGGAAAAACTCCTAATTTAATCCTGAATTTTTCAACTGGGAAAAAATCGCCAGGTACGTCAAGGATCCGATCAATTGTCTATACATCGTGGGATCAACCAAATTTGAAGAAGAATCACTCAAGAACTTCATATTCATAACCATAGGTGTGGCCATGGACTTGCAGTCCATCATCCCAAATCTCTGCAAGATCTCAATTGTATACTTCCCTTGGCTAAGGAAGATCTCATTTGGTCTTTGCCACACTTCTAATCCCAAGAAATAGTGCATTAAACCCAGATCCTTCATTTTGAACTCTAAAGTGAGCTCCCTCTTGCACCCATCTATGAGCTTCACATCCTTCGTAAGAAATAGGTCATCTACCCCTAGCACTGAAGCAAAGCTTCATGTGGTAATCTTGACTGCTCCCTCTATCACGGAAGCAAATCTTCCTAACAACTGGAACAAACGTCTTGCCATAGTTTCCTCCCTCTTTCTACGAGAACCTTCTTTCCATGGATCTCAATTTGTATTTCTCTATGTTGTCATCTGCTACATGCTTGACCTTCTAGATCCACTTAGAAGTCACCACTAACTTCCCTTAGGTCTTGGCACAATTTCCACACACGTCTTTCTTCCAAACTAGCTCACCTGGTTGTTTTCTCCCTCTAAACTGGAAGCTCATCTTGTTGTCTGGCATGGTTCTAGATGTCTTGGTCCATTTCTCCCTCTGAAACTTAAAGCTCTCTAATTGAGTTTGTGCTCCACCCTGGGAGAATCCTCTTGTCATAAACTTTGCTTTGTTCTTCCCAATGCTTACATGTGTTGAGCGAATCATTTTCTTGGCAACCTTCATGAGGTACCTGCAAACCTTACTAAGAGGTCATGGAAGAAATGAGTATAACCAATCAAAAGATACAAAGACAGAAAGGCTTACCAAAAATAAAGTAATGATAATCAAGGAATAAAGATATGACATACCTTTCTATTGAGAATTGTAGAGAATTGTAGGGAATTTGTTAACTCCCACTTGATTGTTGCCTTCTTGCAAAAATCATTGGAATCCATATGCAATCTCGTCAAGCTAGAAATGCTCATCCTTGTCATCATCATTAGCATATTGCTTTCCTTTCCTTTCAAGCATGATCTAGGGTTTCTTCTTTCAGCGGAAACATTAATCTAGGTCTAGCTCTAGGGTTTTATCCACAAACCCTAGGGTTTTCTTATCCAAGACATCTAGTGTTCTAGGGTTTACAAACCCTAAGAGTTAATTTTATGTATGTTCTATGCTAATAGCAAATTTACTTCAATTTTCCATATTAGCTCAATATCAATTCCAATTTAACAATCACATTTAGCATGATAGTAAAATGCAAATAGAACATAAACATAAATCGCAAAAGACAAGCCAAGACAAGAGGACACAAGATGTGGCGCTAGGCAAGGACAAACCCCAATGCGGGGAAACCCTTGATCAATTCTTCTTATATTTTCTTCAATAGTTCAGCAGAGAGAGATAGTACAAATACATCAAAAGTCAACCTTTTGACTTATCTAAATAAAAGCAGAGATCTTCTCTAAGAAGATAGCATATGAGGTAGCTTAACTAAACTCAGTTGAAGGCATGTTGCTTCAACTGATCCTCCAAGGTGACTCCATCACCATGCGGCACCTATCATTGTGCTGCACCACGCTGCACCATCACTATGTCTCGTTGTGTTGCATCTTTCATGCTGCTGCACTATGCATCATACTATGTTGTACCCCTTTACATCATCATGTTGCATACCTTTACATCATGCTGCACACATATCATCATGTTGCTCCTCCTTGTGCTACATCATCACGTTGTACCTTAGTGTGCCCATCATGCTGCATCTTATTGCAGCATTCATTATCACAGTGCTGCACTTTGATACACTTGTGTTGCACACCCTTGACTGCCCTTAGAAGGCCTTGCTATGGTGCTATGCCCTGCGGCCTAGCACATAGCAACCCTTGTAGAAAACACAATGTTATAAAACTCTAACTCAACCGAGGGTCGACTCCGACTCTGACTCTGACTCGGTATCAACTCGGTCGGCTCGATTTCAATGACTCGGTCGTTGTAAAAAATATATTAAAATTTTATTTATTTTTTTAAAAAACATAATTTTAAAGATTTTCATTCATGTTTCCAAACACACAGCATCAGAATATAGAAAGAAGACAACATATTATCAAAGTAGGCTCATGAATATATCCATTATATCAAAATGGCACCCAGTGCATTATCCAATACATACATGATGATGATATAGAGATCAAAACAAAAACACAACCAAAGAGGCTAGAAATGGCCTCTACAACAAAAGTAAATTGTGACCAACACTACTGGCTACTGCTAGAGGATCCAAGATCATTTGGATCAGAGTCAGACAAGGGGCCCCATGGCTCCTCCTCATCATCATCTCCAACTGCAAATGTAGAAGTGGTAGCACTAACAAGTTGTGCAACAACTGCAAGCTAAGGTAGACGAGATATGGGCTTCTGTCGTGGCTGAGCAAAGGAAGAGCCTGCAACTGGAGGACTTGCTGGCTCTAAAGCTGAGGCTGGTACAAGTGGATCAAGATCTGCATTCAACTGAACATGTTGTTCGAGTGATGTTATCGTCTGTAATTCATAATCAATATCCTCATCAGAAGCAAACTTTGTTGGATGACTCTCCACTACCCAATCTGATGTTGGATCAATGTTTTCCAACACAATAGGATCTGAATCAAGTCTTTTGTTCAGCAATTGGTTGCGTCTAAGCCAGAAGTTGTATTAGACATAGACTAGATCATTTACTCGTTTTTTATCCAAACGGTTTCTCTTCTTTATGTGAATCCTCTCAAAGACAGACCAATTGCACTCACACCCAATAGCACTGCAAGTTCGACTCAAAATACGAATTGCAAACTTCTGCAATTCAAGACAACGGCTACCAAAAGCCTCCCACCATTGCACTGCAAAAAACATAATGAGTTAGCTCAACAAAATTACAAATTATATCCAACTTTCAAATTATAAACAAATTAACAAAATAAGTATTAAGAATTTGAAAATTGAAATTTTTGTTTACCTGGCTCATCTGCTTCCCGTGCAATCTTTGCTAGGTTCTTCCCAAAGGTACCTGAGGCATTGCTAAAGGTTGTGACTTGTCGGTGTATCTCCACCTAATCACACTCCAATGAGATCATGCGATCAATGCAGTCAATCAATCCATCTCTAACCTCCCCCGTCAAACCTCCTGCCGCCTTAGCTTTATAATGATACATTGGGTTCAAAAAATACCCAACTACATGTATAGGGCGATGGAGTTTATTGTTCCATATTTCATCAATGATTGCCCAAATCGGCCCATACTTAGCCACTTTATCCTTGTATGCCCTCTTTGCTCCTTTGCTTGATCCATAGCCTCATGAATGAAGCCCATAGCAAATATTTCCCCATCCACCAACCGCAACACCTTAACCAGTGGCTCAGCAAGCTTCACAATCTATGTTGCCTTTCTCCAAAATATTTCTTCATTAACTTTCGTTTTCAATTCTTTGCCTTCCAGTTTGTGAGACCACTGGCTTTGATTCCATTCTTCACTGGAAAAAAGCTTTTGCAAATTTCTATGTTGTGAAAGCATAGATTGCAATGTCAAAAAATGAGTAGCAAATCTAGTGATGACAAGCCTAATAATATCCTTGCCCCCTATGTGTTTCCTCATCAGGCTCAAAATCCATGAATGATTGTAGATAAATTTTGTTATGCTTTTGGCATGATCTACAATGTTTTTGACCCAATCTAATTTGCCAATATCCTCAAACATGAGGTCTATGCAATGTGCAACACATGGGGTCCAAAATATGGTTCATTGTTTTTCCTCTAACAGTTTACCAGCAAGAACATAGTTAGAGGCATTATCTGTGATGACTTGAACAACATTAGCAACCCCCACCTCCTGAACAACCTCATCCAACAGCTGAAACAACAATTTTCCATCTTTTACCTTATCAAATGCATCCACTGATTTTAGAAACATGGTTCCCTGTGGACAGAAGATAAGAAAGTTTATGATGGTACTGTTTCTTTGATCAATCCATCCACCTGACATGATGGTACATCATGTTCATGCCCTTGAGTCCTTGAAATCTTTCAAATACTCATTAATGGAAGCAATTTCTTTCTGCAAACGATACCCCCTTAGCTCATGCAGAGTAGGGCCTTTGAAGCCTTTTCCAGCAACATGTATGGCATCAAACATAGGCTCATAATATGGTGGTGAACGGGAAGCATTGAGGGGGATATCAGCATCATACCACCATCTAAATATGTAATCACAAGCAGTCTCCCTCAATTCTTTCTTCCAATGGTCATCTAAAGTGGGTTGTGTATGACTTCTACTAGCCTGAGGACCATGTGCATCTGATGGAGAGGAGGGTGTGACAGTGAAATAACTTTTGATATTCATATCACCCTTTTTCATTTTACCCTTACCCTTTTCTTAAATAGACTCAAAAGAGGGAGGAACATATCAAAAGGGATTGGATGCATCAGTACAAGGGATAGAGGAAGAACCCTCAAAATCAAAATGGGGGTTGGTAGCCAGCATTTTTTGTATATTCCTCTTCCTCCCAATTTCAGCCTCTGACTCTTTTTGCCTAGCCTTATCTTCTTTAAACTTCTCAAAGTTGGCTAACAAATCCTTCCTAATCTCCCCAATTTCTGGTGAGGTACATGGAGTAATTTGGCCTCTAATCCCTGCCAAGTGTTGTTTCAGCCTATTAATGCCCCGAGGACCATCCTTAATTTTTCTATGGCCAAATTTGCAATGCATTGGACTATCAACCATTTCAACATATGCCCAAGCAACATCTTTCACTCTAGGTGCCATTTTTTCCTTGGAAATGAAAGCAAAAAATCTGAAAATGAAAACAAACAAAAAAATAGCATTGATTCAATGTTCATTTCTTTCACAAAAAACACTTTTCAATTTCCAGATTTGCACATAAAATTTAATAAGCAAAAACAGATTTTTACAAGTGAAAAAAAATACCTCCAGGCACAAACTGCCTCCTCAAGGTTGCTCCATGATACCAACTCCTCAATGCTGCTCCAAATGGCTGCCCTAGAAGCTCCTCACTCCAGCTACAATGCTTGCCCAAGACTCCTCACTGTTGCTCCAAAAACAAAGTCAACAACTCCTCACAAACTCTCACTGGAATTCTCACTCAAATGCATGAGATGGTTGTGAGGAAATGAGAGGGGTTGGGTGGATTAAATAGGGTTTAGGAGATGGGAATGGACCCTAAATACACAATAGACTAACTATAAACCTGTATGGAGTCCCCCAAAAGAAATATATAAAAAAAAACATTGTTTTATGGGTTAATGGGCCGCAATTTCCAACCCGGCCGAGTAGGCTCAGACTCAGCTGAGCCAACCAGGTTAACACAGAGTCGGCCAAGTTGTTAGACAACCCGGCCAGCCAAACCGTTTCCTAGGTCGGGTCACTCGGGGAGGGTTTGGCTCGAACCAACTTGACCGAGTCGGTTCCGAGCCGGTCGTTCCTGAAAACATTGAGCAAACATATTCCAGATAGTGTCCAATCATCATTAGCGCAACAACATTTAGCCTATAGAAATGTCAACTCTTGAACTCGCTGCAATTCGGGGACTAGTTAGGGTACTAACCACAGTGCCTAACAGCCCCCATCAAAACTAGCCTAAAATTGCTCCTAATGACTGCGGTTGTCCTCCAATGAGATGTTGCTCTCCACGCTACATCATAACAGTTCTCCTTGATATAGCAATCCTTCTAATCAATCCTCCTAATGGACTGCGTCAAGGGCACTTGTAACCTTCTCTTTTCCTGCGGCTAGGGCAGTCATGAGACTGCATATAAGGAACCATTCAGATCCCTTCTCATAGTAGTTTAGGGCACATGAAACCCTCCACAAAATGCGGCCTAGAACAACGTTAAGGTGACTGCATTTAGGTCTCTATCTTGTCTGCGTTCAGCTATGTATAGACTGCGTCTAGGGCACATTTTACATCAGCTATGGCTCCTCCAAAACTGGGTTATAACCCTTCCTTTAAGACAATGTTTAGGGCAGCGTTAGCCCTTCCTAAATTGCAAATTAGTGCACAACTTAAACAGCGGTTTCAGCTCCTAGAATGGACTGTGGTTAGGGCATCATACCTCTATTTAGGACTGCGTATATACCCCCTTCTTGACTGCGGCCAAAACATCTCCTTTCCTCCTGCATCTAGGGCTTCATCATCTTAGATTTCTCTTGCCACTAAAACCCAAAACGAGTGGAGAGAAATCAAGAGTGAAGTGTGTGTCAAAATGACTATCAAGCCACCTCCCTTTATACTAAAACGTTGAGCACAAGTGGGGGTTATTTGGTTGTTGGCCGACCTTGACAAATTGTCCCATAACACAAATAAATTCATATCTCCATGAATACTTATCGAAATCAGATGATCTCTAGATCAGTCTTACACCTCTCGATGAGAGGAATCCAAGAAAAATAACAGTTGCCATAAATAACATGACCCACATGGAGTTTGGTTATAGTTGCCAATTTTAACACTCCCTCTCAACTAGGGAGAACGCCATCCATTGATCCTTCTGCCAGACCGTGCTATCTCCGCCATCAATGCCCTGCACTACTCTACTCTGCTGAACCATGAAGAAGAAGAATTGATCGAGAATGTCTCATACCATTCTCTACTGACCCGAAGTAGTCCCTTATGAAGAGAGTGTGTCATACCACTCTTACTAATCCGAGATCGATTCCAAAAGAGAGTGAGTTATATCACTCTTACTAACCCAAAGTCAGTTCCAAAAGGGAGTGTCTCAAACCACTCATACTGACTCGAGTCAGTTTCATTGATCCTAGACCAGTATCATCCTAGCATAGGGAGTATGGTAGTAACACGATGCGTCCATCGGTACTACTATGGTCCCTATCCTCATTTCCCTACTCATTGGCCAAATGAGAGGTACTTCCCATGAGTCCCAGACTGCATGGGCAGGATGTCTCGGCAGGAGAAGGATGAACCACTCATCCTGCCTACATGTCACAAGGGGTATCCCAAGGGAAGGCTAAACCACTCACCCTGTACACAACAAATCACTAGGGGAAGGCTGAACCACTTACCCTATGATTGTGTCTCAGCAAGAGAAGGATGAACCACTCATCCTGCCTACATAGCAAACCACTAAGGGAAGGTTGAACCACTCACCCTATGGTTTGCTCATCACTCCACGATGTACCCCGAAGCCCCCCAGAGCTCAATGTCCATATCATATAGGACCCTTAGGAGAGAGTCTCTCCACGACTCCTAGTCGTTCTTGGAAAGTCACAAATTTGACCTTTCCTAGGGTTTCCGACAGAACGTCGGCAACCTACACATCAATCCTAATGCAACGGAGCCTTCTTGCTCATCGATGTACCATATCCCAGATAAAGTGGTACCTGATGTCTATATGCTTGGAGCGATCATAGAATACAAGATTCCTCAACAACCGAATCCCCCTCTGGTTGTCACAAAAGATCACAATGGTATCCAACATGTGTCCAAACAGCTCACTGAAGAGCTTCCTCAACCAGGCAACTTCACACGAGGTCATACTCGTAGCTATGTATTCGGTCTCAACGGTGATCAAAGCAACCAACTTCTACTTCCTGCTCATCCAGGATATCGTAGCAGAACCCAAAGAGAACCAGCACCCAAAAGTGCTCTTGCGATCCTCCACACCGCCTGCCCAATCAGCATTCGAATAATCATGCAGCTTCACATTTCCGACAGTGTATCTCAATCCATGAGAGATTGTGCCCCAAAGATATCTCAGAAGATTCTTGGCACCAATCCAATGACTGCGTAACCCTTGGAGTTGTTGAGAGACCTTTGTATAAGGGTCATGCATTGAGCTCTGGGAGCTCTAGGGGGCTTCGGGTACTTACTGGAGCAACACACGACAACAGGGCGACTCACCCTCCCCTAATGGTGCATTGTGTACAGGGTGAATAGCTCAGCCTTCCCCTGTGATACCCCGAGGCGACTTTGGGACAAGATGATTCGTTCTCCTGTGAACCAGGATGATTAGTTCTCTTGTGGGACAGGATGATTAGTTCTCCTGTCGAGGCATCCTACCCATGCAGTCTGGGACTCATGGGAAGTACCTCTCATCTTATCAATGAGCAGGGAAATGGGGTTAGGGACCATAGTAGTACTATCGATGGACGCATCGTTGTATCTACCGTACTCCCTATGCTAGGATGACCTCCATTGATCTGGTATCAGTATGAGTGGTTTGAGACACTCTTGTGATATTGATCTAGGATCAATAAAACTGACTTCGGGTCAGTAGAGAATGGTACGAGACATTCTCAATCAATTCTTCTTCTTCATGGTTCAGCAGAGTAGCGCTCAGCAGAGCAGAGCAAAGCTTGGCAGAGCAGAGCAGAGCATAGCAGTGCAGGGCACTGATGGCAGAGATAGTACCATCGGACATATGGATCAGCGAATGGAGTTCTCCCTAGTTGAGAGGGAGTGTTAAAATTGGCAACTAGGGCTAAACTCCATGTGGATCATCTTATTAATGCCAGTTGATATTTTTCTTGGATCCCTTTCATCGATAGGTGTAGGATTGATCTAAAGATCATCCGATTTCGATAAGTATTCATGGAGATATGAATTTATTTGTGTTATGGGACAATTTGTCAAGGTCGGCCAGAAACCAAATAGACCCCTCATGTGCTCAACGTTTTAGTATAAATAGAAGAGGTCCTCAAGTCATTTGGACACACTCACACTCTAGTGATCTCTCCCTTCATTCAGTTTTGGGTTTTATGAAAGAGAGATCTAGAGGGAGTGCCATAGTCTAATACATTGTCCTAATGAAGATCAAATCACAATTTACAGTCAAATGCAGTCACATAAACACAGCTAGGAGGTTGAACGCAGGTCTATAAAAGACCCTAAGACGCTATCCTTAAATGCCCTAAGTGTTGTCCTAGGAGAAGTCATCTTCACACAGAGGAAGGAGGGTCTTATTATGCCCTAGCCGCAAAAAGTAGTAGGACTAATGCAACCCTCTAAACACAGTTGAATGACTGTATAAATGAGACCTAACTCTATGGAAGACAAGCCCTAAAAGTTGTCAAGAAAAGGCTCCTAAATGCAATCAATGTATGATTTAATATGCACTTATGGAGAGCACAGGTCCGCTGATGTATGAGACTCTAAACTGCAGTCTCAAGAAGTCTCTATGGTGCCCTAGGACGCAGTCATTTATGCTGCAACAAGAGGCACGTATATGCAATAAAGGGGAGGCCTTAATCCGCAGTAAAAGGGAGCAGCTAGCCACTATCAAGGAGACCTAAGAAGAGGCTCCTATCCGCTGTCCTAAAAGTGCCCTTAACGCTGGCCAAGGTGAAGCCATCGTAGAAAAGAGAAACCTTAGCAGCAATGAGGAGGTCTAGCCGCAGCCTTATGGAAGACCCATGAACTGTCTCTCATCCACAGCTAGAAGGGTTGCTAAGTCACAGTCGAAGGAAGGTTCAGCATAGTTGTAGGTGACAGCTCACTGTTGTAGATGTTAGTACTATGATAAAGGTTGTTCCAAGTATGAGAATGATTGGAAGTGGAAGACACAGTGATAAGGTAAACTTGTGTGATGAAGGAGTCTGCACTCAAACTTATCTCAGACCATCGCTTCAAATGATTGGATGCTAACATTCTTAAGCACTGATGATTATAAAGACAGTCATTTATGTGTTGTTATGTGCTAGGCCATAGGCCATAGCATCATAGCATGGGTCTCTTAGAGCTGCTCTATTGGTCAAAGATTATGAAGGAAGATTAATATAGCCATAGGTGCCCTCATCAGATCAACAGCTCTTCACTGTCAAGGGACATGCTACAGTTCTATCGTTGATTGAAGACTGTCATGGCAATTCAGGATTGCATCTTAGATTAGTCATCATTAACGGAATGATGAACTTACTGTTGTTGTCATAAAATCTCTGATTTATGTATATGTACTCTCTCTGCTGAACTATTGAAGAACATATAAGAATAATTGATCAAGGGTTTCCCCACATTGGGGTTTGTCCCTGGCTAGCACCACATCTTGTGTCCTCTTGTCTTGGCTTGTCTTCTATGATTTATGTTTATGTTCTAACTGCAGTTTATTTTAATGTTGATGTGATTGCTAATGTGGAAAAGATATTGAGCTAACTATGAAAATTGAAATAAATTGCTCTAAGCATAGCATAGAACATACTTAAACTTAACACAAAGAGTTTGGAGAAGTAGTGGAGAGGGCTAATATAAGATAATGCTCCTTTATCTTATCAAAAATAACATTTGATTCTCCATTCCTGGAGTTCCTAGCTTTCTTTGAAGAGTCAGCCATTTCCTTGATGACCTACATTACCTGTCATTCCTTCAATCATTGAAGATGTCCCTGGAATGATTGTTATCATCATCAAGTGATGTGTCCCTACCATTCAGACACTCCTTTGCATAATGGCCGAACTTATTGCAAGCAAGGCATCTGCCTTTCCTTCCACCCTTGGATCCGGACTTCCCACTTAAGTGATCTTTAGGTAGGCCATCAGATACTTCTATTGTGCCACTCGGATAATATTCTCGGGTTCAACTTCACCTTTGGTGAATTTGAAGAGGGATGAGGAATCCATTGAGCCTTTTGTCCTTTCCAACTGTCTTCGGTGATTTCTCTTTCACTCTTGCTTGGCCTTTGTCTTCGCTTCACCTCCGATACCATGTTAATTTTAGGTATGTTCTATGTTGATAGCAAATTTACTTCAATTTTCCATATTAGCTCAATATCAATTCCAAATTAGCAATCACATTTAGCATGATAGTAAAATGCAGAAAGAACATAAACATAAATCGCAAAAGACAAGCCAAGACAAGAGAACACAATATGTGGCGCTAGCCAAGGACAACCCCAATGCGGGGAAGCTCTTGATCAATTCTTCTTTTATGTTCTTCATTAGTTCAGCAGAGAGAGAGATAGTACAACCTTTCGACTTATCTAAATAAGAGCAGAGATCTTCTCTAAGAAGATAGCATATGAGGTATCTTAACTGAACTCAGTTGAAAGCACGTTGCTTCAATTGATCCTCCAAGGTGACTCCATCACCATGCGGCACCTATCATTGTGTTGCACCATGCTTCACCATCATACCATGTCCAGCATCACTGAGCTGCACCATGTTGCACCATCACTATATCTCACTGTGTTGCATCTTTCATGTTGCTGCAATCTGCATCATACCATGTTGTACCCCCTTACATCATCATTTTGCATACCTTTACATCATGTTGCACACATATCATCATGTTGCACCTCCTCGTGCTGCATCATCACGATGTACCTAACTGTGCCCATCATGTTGCATCTCATTGCAGCATTCATTATCACAGTGTTGCACTTTGATACACTTGTGTTGCACACCCTTGACTGCCCTTAGCAGCCCTTGCTATGGTGCTATGGCCTGCGGCCTAGCACATAGCAACCCTTGTAGCAAACGTATCCCAGATAGTGTCCAATCATCATTAACACAACAACATTTAGCCTATAGAAATGTCAACTCTTGAACTTGCTACAATGTTGCAATTCTGGGACTAGTTAGGGTACTAACCACAGTCCCTAACAACCCATCAAAACTAGCCCAAAATTGCTCCTAACGACTGCAGTTGTCCTCCAATGAGATGTTGCCCTCCACGATGCGCTGCATCATAACAATCCTCCTTGATATCGCAGACCTCCTAAACGGTTCTTCTAAACAGTCCTCCTAATGGACTGCGTCAAGGGCACCTGTAACCTTCCCTTTTCCTGCAGCTAGGGAAGTCATGACACTGCATATAAGGAACCATTCAGATCCCTTCTCATAGCAGTTTAGGGCACATGAAACCCTCCACAAAATGTGGCCTATAACAACATTAAGGTGACTGCGTTTCGGTCTCTATCTTGTCTGTGTTCAGCTATGTATAAACTGTGTCTAGGGCACGTTTTACATCGGCTATGGCTCCTCCAAAGCTGGGCTATAACCCTTCCTTTAAGACTGTGTTTAGGGCAGCATTAGCCCTTCCTTGATTGCAAATTAGTGCACAACTTAGACAGCGGCTTCAGCTCCTAGACCGGACTGTGGTTAGGGCATCATACCTCCATTTAGGACAGCATATATACCCCTTCTTGACTACGACCAAAACATCTCCTTTCCTCCTGCGTCTAGGGCTTCATCATCTTAGATTTCCCTTGCCACTAAAACCCAAAACAAGTGGAGAGAAATCAAGAGTGAAGTGTGTGTCAAAATGACTATCAGGCCACCTCATTTTATACTAAAACGTTGAGCACAAGTGGGGGTTATTTGGTTGCTGCCCGACCTTGACGAATTGTCCCATAACACAAATAATTCATATCTCCATGATTTCTTATCGGAATCAAATGATCTTTAAATCAATCCTACACCTCTCGATAAGAGGAATCCAAGAAAAATATCAGCTGCCATAAATAAGATGACCCACATCGAGTTTGGCCCTAGTTGCCAATTTTAACACTTTCAACTTTACTCGATACCCTTTGACTCACATCACTTGAATCCTTTCTCCTTAGTTCCCTCTAGTTTTGGAGTATCTTTCAACCTTTGTTCCTGAAACTACCCAATAAGCCCTGAATGTGATCCCTTATCTTGGTCCTGCTACTTTGCTTTCTAGAGATAAGTTCAGCCCTATTCTAAGACATCAATTAATTAGGAATACTTCATCTGAGCCATGCTACCAATTGATCCATCTTCAACTGGCATGAGCATGTTCCAGACTTCTTGGCCAATATTAGATGATTGCTCGATCCTGGGAGAATCCTTCGAGATGCCCTTTAAATCTCCTAGGTTAATTTCTTATGAACACTAGTGGATCTATGTCGTTATTCACCTGAAACATATTCTTTAACCAGTTACTCATTGGTGCTATGAGGTTAAATCTCTCCTCATATTAAATTTTGTATTTTACTCAACTAGAATTAGCCTATAATCCAGCCACACAGTGTTTGACATTGTTAAGTTGTTCCTCGTAAATTTATCTGATTCTTTTAGGAGAAGTACAAAGTAAATGTGCAGTACATTCTTTATATTACGGTACTTGAACAAATTTACTAGGAATTACTGCTCACCATAATTTATGGAATTCTTTGCATAAATTTAGGTAGGAGTAAAAAGTAAATATGTTGTTACATAAAGATTGTAACAACCCAAAAATTTAACACGTATTTTTCCTTGCAAGATCTTATTGCTCTGATACCATGTTGAATTCTTTCTTATTTTCAGATCTTGGTAATTATTGCCTTGTGATCAATAATTACATATTTGAAAATTTCTCAACCTTAATTTTGTTTTTACGATTGAGTAAACATTATTAGATTGATATAAAATATACGAGATATTGATTTATGTCTGATTACAAAAGAGGGCCCCGATATGTATACATAGTCAAGGTGTCTTTTCAATAAGACATTATATATATATATATGTGTGTGTGTGTGTGATAATAATATAATATATAAATATATAGTATAACATATATTATATTATACATTGTTGTCGGGAAGGGAATACCTTCCACTGCTATATAAAACATCAACATACTCTACAGACAAACTACAAGCTATAGCCTTAATCATGTTGAGTCCATATCACTGAAGACAAAAGTTAGTTATATATATATATATATATATATATCAATGTTTTAAAACTCCGACTCGGCCGAGGGTCGACTCCGACTCGGTATCGACTCGGCCGGCTCAATTTTAATGACTCGATCATTGTAAAAAATACATTAAGTATTTATTTTTTATAAAAACAGATAATTTTAAAGATTTTCATTCATGTTTCCAAACACACAGCATCAGAATATAGAGAGAAGACAACATATGATCAAAGTAGGCTCATGAATATATCCATTATATCAAAATGACACCTAATGCATTGTCCAATACATACACGATGATGATATAGAGATCAAAACAAAAACACATAACCAAGGAGGCTATAAATGGCCTCTACAACAAAAGTCTGTGACCAGTACTACTGGCTACTGCTAGAGTTGCCAACATCATCTGGCTCAGTGTTACTTGGAAGTTTGGAGCAGGAGCGAAAGTGGGGAGTGAGAGTGAAAACAGGAGCGGGAGCGACATTTTCAGAAGCTCCTGGTTTGGGAGCGAATCCCAAAAGAGTTCGACAACCAATGTCACTAACATCAAGGTACATAGAGGGATTGGTGCTCTTGATTAAATACGAGTTCCATACCCTAATACATGACAAAATTCAATGGAAACATTGCAATCTTCCAATCCTGAAATCCTGAAAAACTGATAAGTCTGCTAGACTTTGAATGACATCTAAAATTCTACTTTCTCCATATGAAATCCAATGAGGCCGAAACCACTCTCAAACATCCTGAGTCATTTCAGAGTAATGTTAAAAATTTAAGTAAAAGGATGAAAATGAAGATTAAGGAGAATGTCACTTTTACTTTAAGAATTTAACATTACCATGAAATTTGAATAGCATATCAATAGTAGAGAGCATTTGAGTGTGTTAAATAGGGTTTGGGAGGGGGAAATGGACCCCAAATAACATTTATCTAATTCAAATGTCAAATCGCTGTTTTGATGGGGTTACAGGCCACTGGTTATGACTCGGCCGAGTCAATACAGAAACGGCCGAGTTGGCCGGGTCAACCATGACTCGGCCAAGTCATTGAATGACTCGGCCGAGTCATGGCTGACTCGGCCTACTGAACCGTTTCCTCCACCGAGTCACATTTCTAGGCAATGAAACGGATCAACTCGGCCGTTTCCATTTCGAATCGGCCGAATTTTAAAACCATGATATATATATTATAATAATATAATATATAAATATATAGCATAACATATATTATATTATACATTGTTGTTGGGAAGGGAATACCTTCCACTGCTATATAAAACATCAACATACTCTACAGACAAACTACAAGCTACAGCCTTAATCATGTTGAGTCCATATCACTGAAGACAAAAGTTAGTTAAACCGGAAACCTCAACTGACAATGTATTGGGGCATTAAAGTAACTATGATATCTGCTAGTTCATTGATACAAATATTGGTTTTCTGGATGGGAATCTGAACCTTATCTTTGCTGCCTGTTGCTTTTCTACGTTGCTCGAGCTGATCTGGTGTCTCAGTTTGTTCCACAACAAGTACACGGTAACCCTGTACCACACAAAACCTTAATATCTTTTTGAAATAATATTCTGAGGCAGGTTCATATGCAGACTATTTAAAACAGAAATATATAAAATGGAAAACAGAAGCATTAAGATCAATCAAATAATGTTACAAGTTACAAAAAAGAACTGAATATCTAAGGGTTAAACTGAATATGAAAGGAACAGCGTACCTTCTGGGCTAATTTCTCAACATTATCAGTGAAATTCTTTTCAGGAAACCCACAATGAGGTTGCTCCCCCTGTATAATAAAAAAGCATTTCATGAAAACCTTTGTGCCTGTTTATTGCAAGAATCTAAAAGAGCTATGAGATATAAACAGAAAAAATATAAATTTCGTTACATCAATGTATGTTCATTGCAATTTACATTTTTAAGCACCGACAATATCATGTTGCCTCTTGTTTAACAACATAAACAGAAATTGTGTGCCAATAACACATTGAAACAACAGTAAGCAGGCCTAACATTATAAGAAAGACAACTTTAAGATTGGAAGCAAATTACAAGCATCTACCTAATTTTGTGTGCTTTACTGATGTCACAATACACTAGAGACACAAACCTCAGAGCCTTCATACTCTAGACAACCAACTGATAGTTACATATTTTCAACTATAAGACAAGCCTTCGTGACACAGTAACCAATGTGTTCATTTTCATGACCGCTACTCATTGTTGGAATGTGTATAAAGGGTTCCACCAGCTCTATAGAAGACAACACCAAGCATTGGCTAAACTGTTAACAAGTCACCAGCCAGTGTACCAACAAGCCTAACACGAATCCACCATCTGCCAAAGACAATTTCTGTGCATAATGCAAATTGTTAAGTCAATAGTTCTAGTTCTTCTATTGGTGGGTTATCTTGGTTGTAAGGTTTGGGTATAGATATGTATAGATATAAATATATAGAGATACAACTATATACACACACAACATTATATAGGTACATTAGTGGTGTTGTACTCCAGTTTGTTGTACAGCTGCTGCCTCATATACCACCAGAAAGCCAGCTTTGCTGTATTGCGGAATATGCTTGCTCCCAATAGGATGTGTATTGTTGTCAAGATTGAATCTTGCATAAGTGAAAATTGCTTTCCTTCTCACTATGAATGGAGGCAATATTGGTGATATATTAATGTTATGTTTCTATCAACTGTTATGCAGGTATAGCATTAACAGCCAACATCCCTTCCATTCCCTTCCTTGAATCTGAGCAAGGGAAAAGGGTTTGGACTGTTCGACTGGAAACAAATTATGAGGGAAAATGTGCAGATGATCCTTGCAGGAAACCACATGGATATTTGTTGTTGAAATATGACAGTGGTTGACCTGAAATGTCTCCATTCCACAGATCAGAAGCCCACAGAGACCAGCTCTATAGAAGACAACACCAAGAATTGGCTAAACTGTTAACAAGTCACCAGCCAGTGTACCAACAAGCCTAACACGAATCCACCATCTGCCAAAGACAATTTCTGTGCATAATGCAAATTGTTAAGACAATAGTTCTAGTTCTTCTATTGGTGGGTTATCTTGGTTGTAAGGTTTGGGTATAAATATGTATGGATATAAATAAATAGAGATACAACTATATACACACACAACATTATATAGGTATATTAGTGGTGTTGTACTCCAGTTTGTTGTACAGCTGCTGCCTCATATACCACCAGAAAGCCAGCTTTGCTGTATTGCGGAATATGCTTGCTCCCAATAGGATGTGTATTGTTGTCAAGATTGAATGTTGCATAAGTGAAAATTGCTTTCCTTCTCACTATGAATGGAGCAATATTGGTGATATATTAATGTTATGTTTCTATCAACTGTTATGCAGGTATAGCATTAACAGCCAACATCCCTTCCATTCCCTTTCTTGAATCTGAGCAAGGGAAAAGGGTTTGGACTGTTCAACTGGAAACAAATTATGAGGGAAAATGTGCAGATGACCCTTGCAGGAAACCACATGGATATTTGTTGTTGAAATATGACAGTGGTTGACCTGAAATGTCTCCATTCCACCAACAAAAGATCAGGCCCACAGAGACCCAGACTGGATCTGTTCTACTCCAGAAAATGGACAAAAAGGTTACAAAAGAGTGACAGCAACAGGAAACCCCTTAAAAGCAGCCATCAAATATTAGAAAGGAAGAAAAACCAGAGTATTCCCATCAGGCAAATGAGAGGGCCAATTGGATGGAAAGAGAGAAAAATCTGATGTCCCAGGTGGTTCAAGACCACTGATGGGATGAGGAAGGTGTAATATCATCATCTACAATGTGTATATGGCATATGCAAACCAAATTTATTGTGAGTAGTGCTATCTGAACCGGGCCAGAACCGGTGGAACCGGCCAGTCCAAGTAGTTTGGGGGTCAAACCGGTCCAGTTTGAGGTCTGGAACCGAGAATGACCAGTTCGGTACTGAATCAAAGATTTGATTCTGTACAATTTCACCAAAGATGTTCTAAACGCAATTTTAGAAAAGAAAAACAAGAATGTTTGAGTGGGGCAGCCTAATATTCAAACCTATGGCCCTAGCATTGCTATGCATTCACGGTGATGTTAAATTCTTCAAGTAAAAGTGGCATTCTCACCATTACTTAAATTTCTAACATTACCATGAAACTATGTTGCACTAGTTCGCGAACCAGCAGGGGGGGTCTCGAACCCGTCCCGAGTTCTCATCCCCAAGTACCAGATTCGGGTACGGGTGCTTCTGAGAAGAACCCATAAGAATCGGGTTCTTCTATGAAGAGAACCTGGTTCTTCATTAAAAAAATTGGGTTCTTTTGTCTTGACGGGTATGGAGAATCCTAATGATGGGTACTTGGAACCCCAAAATCGGGTTCTTTTGGGTTCTTTGGGGTTCATTTTAGTTTTTATTTTTAAAGTTTCAATTATTTTAATGGGCTTCCCTAATATTCTAGGTAGCTAGTTCTTATGCCTTTATCCATTCAATAAAGAGAAATATGTTGAGCGCAAAGAAGGCAAAGAACTTAGTGTACATTCATAGCACCCTTCGTCTCATATCTCGAAAAGACCCTTGGTACAACGAGGGTCCTTTCAAGAGATGGGACCAATACACAAATGATGCTATGTGTGTGGATGAGGAGATACAACCATATGGACTTATTGAGCTACCTCCAATTGCTAAGGATGAGCAAGAGCCTCAAGATGAGAGTGATTCCTACCTGGAGAGCATGCTAATTGAAGATTTGAGTGATGTTGATGACATGGCTTGAGGAAGCCATTGTTCACTATTAGATATTTTTATTTTAGTATTTTAAAATTTCCTAGTTCTTGTTTGGAGATGCCTTGAGACAAATTTTGAATGTAGTATGACAATGGACATATTTCATGATTCTTATCAATATGAAAACTCTAATTTCCACTTGATATCAAACTAGAAATTTTGAAATTTCATTGTGAATGTTGAATGTTCAACGATGTGCATGTTTAAATATTTAAAGTTTAAATCATAAATTTCTTGTTTAAAGTTGAAAAATATACAAATTCATTAATATTATAACAATAAATTAAATTAATCAATCAATTAAATTCAAATTAATTAATTAAATGAAAATAAAAACAATAAGTAAGAATTATAATAATTAATTAATTAATCAAATAAAATTAAAATTTGTTAAATTAATAAAAACAGTTGGAAGGAAATGAAAAATTAAACTTATTCATGAATCAGATATATCAATTAAAATAATTTAGGTTCTAGGTAAATTAAGAGGAATAATTAATTTGGAAATAATAATAATATAAATAAATAAAAATAAATGAGAAAAAAATTATGCTTCTTAAAAATTAGGGTTCTAGGTTTATTTATACCTAGGTCATTATAGCTCTTCTCTCAATAAGTTTTCATTCATATTCTTTCTGATTTAGTCCTGATGATGGACCCCCTTTGGGGTTTGAAACGTCGACGGAATGAACATGAAACTGTGGATAATCTGGATCATACCACTGCATTAATATTATAATTTATAAAATATAATATTTATATATATTATATATAAATTATAATATACCCCTGACGAACCCACACACCCTGTTTCAAAAAATGACATACCCGTCCTCAAACCCACGTTTCCTAGCAACATAGCCATGAAATGACTTGGGATGTTTGAGAGTGGCTCTGACCTCATTGGATTTCATATGGAGAAAATAGAATTTTAGATCTCACTCGAAATCCAGCAGACTTAACAGTTTTTCGGGATTTCAAGATTGAAGGGATTGCCATGTTTCCATTGGATTTTGTCATATAGGAGGGTATGGAACTAGTATTTAATCAAGAGCACCACGTCTTCTATGTACCTTGATGTTAGTGGCAATGGTTGTCGAACTCCTCTATCGTGACCCTACTAAAAAAATAGCCATCACTTAAACAAAATCTTGACATGCTACATTTTTTCTACCTTATTTTAATGCTTAGAGGGTGATATTGATGACGAAGATCCCAATATAGGCAATGATTTTTATGATAGGTAAGTATTTGTTGTAGCATGATTTTTTATGCTAGAGGGCATCAGAGCCTCTTTTTTGATGTATTTTCGGTTCAGAGATGGATTGCACTCGATGCTATTTTGGTTATGTGCACCCTTCCATCCTATATATTTGAGAACTTTTGCTTATTTGTGCATATTTTTTTTTTAAATTTGAATATTTTGAGTTTTGGGTCAACCAATTTTTAGGTCTAGCTTTTTAATCGGTTTTGACCGGTTCCTAGTTTAGAGGGTTTTCTGGTTCGATCATCGGTTTGGTTCCGATAACATTGATTGTAGGACTAAGTGACAATGAAGAATGGAGAATATCGAGAATATCATATATAGACGACACAAGGCCATTTAGGCAGTCTTACATCAAAACAGCATCCTGCAAGGCCTCGATGTCATGATAGAGAACTTCCATGGGGAAAACCCTTGAAATGCTTGCAATTAGATTCAAGATTAAGTAATTGATACTCTATTTTCATCTAAAAAACCTTGTTCTACACGTCCAAGTTGGCATCTTCAGTATTAATGATTGAGCAAGTTTATGAGCATATCCATTGGTTCCAGAGTTCAAGATCGTACCAAATTTTAATTCTAGACATCTTCAAATTGACAATAAGGACACCATATTCAAGGCTTTTGCATGAGACTTCATTTATATTTGTAGAACAGCTTTCCATGCATGCAATTACATTAACATGCACAATGACTTCTACTCTTTAGGGTGAGATTATTTTATTCAGGTAATTCTCTTCTTAGAAGTTTGTATATTTAGAAGTTGTACGCATGCAAATCCTTGGATTTGTCACTTTTATCTTCTGAGGAACTGCTTTTCTAATTTTAGAAAGACTGGTGTGCATGCAGGTGTACATGTTTTGGTTTCAGAAGCACAAGGTTATTTTTCTGGTTCCAGGTTGTTTCTAGTTTTAGATATGTAGATTTATAGACATGGGGTTCACGAGTGCATGCATGACAAGTTCACGAGCAAACCTCGTTCGGGAGTTGTTTTATGTTAGGACAACTTTAGTCTTTCTTGCTCTTTTTGGACCTTGCTATACTTGAATGCATGTTTGAAGGGTTGTGCTTTTCCATTTTTGGAGTTTGAGCTATATTAGTGCTTCATTTATGTGCTATTTCAGAGAGAAAATAGGGTGCCTATTTAAGGTTGATCCATTGTGCTATTTTGAGATCCACATTTTGTTATTTCAATTCAACTAGGGCACCTCATTCATGAGCCTCATGGGGTGCTTTCAAGTTTCCAGTGTTACTTTTAGCTAAGTTGGGTGCTCTAGAATGGGCCTTATACATTACTTTTCCAGGCCACCTCAATTGTTTTTTTTCCAGCAGTGCATGGTTTCTACCCTTTGACAGAGAGGGCACCCCACTTCAAATATTTTTGACATAAAAGCATCTTATCTGTTGTTGTAAATAAATAATAATTAAAATATAATAATTAATAATTAATTATAATGAGTCATGAATCATGTCATCACGATTCAGAAAAGATGCCTCGGGCTATATTTAAAGCCGAGCCCTTCGTTGTAAAACACCATCTCATATACATTCCTATTCTATATATACATATATATATATATATATATATATATAGATATATATCTTTGAGCCAAGTTGCTCTGCACAAGTACAAGGCCATCAACTGTCATCCTGCTCAACCTGGTCCACGCCGCCACCATATTCCGCCAACATCAGCTCGACCCTATGCAAGTTGCCGCTCAATTCCCTCCCAGTGCCATTCGACATCATCCAACAGCTAGGACACCCGGTTGCCATTATTACCATTTCTTTTACACATTGCCTCCGTCGCCACTATAACCACTTATGTTGTCATCCATCATGCATTCATCGTAAATTGTAGCTGTTGCATCTGCATCCACCAAACGTGTTTCCTGTGACACCGCCACCTGAGAGACCACTGCTATTGTCCATCCTGATCAATGTCGTCAGCCTCCTCCATCCCAATAGGCCGCTTGAGTGACACTTTTTTATTCAAAAAATCGAAAATTGAATGGGAAGTGACATCTATACAAAGGTTTTTCAATGGTTAGTATAAATGATATTTTATAGTTAATTATAGACAGAATTTAATTAAATGATTAATAGTTATAATATATATCTTAGTTAATATAGTTGTATATATATATTTTATTTTTATTTTTATTTAGTAATTAATTATTAATTTAATAATGAAGAAGTAAAGTCAAGATAGATCGAAAAATACCATCAGTTAGCCGACCTATGATGATGAGCGAATTCAACAAGAGATTGCAAGAATTATAGAAGAAACTTACCCAAAATAATGAAAGATTCGAGAAGCTACAAAAGAAACAAAAAGATTCAGAAGACCAGCTCCATCAAAATTATGATGCCATTCGAATGGAGCAAGCAAGCCTACAAAATTTGGTCAATCAGAACCACATTCAAGTGATGAATGCTTTAAGCCAACTCATGCAATGAAGGAATGACGCAATGACCCAACAACAAGACTGTTTGAATATGTCAAACCCGAAAAACCCACTTCACACTCCCAAGTCTCCACGGTCATCTACCATACCAGATCCACAAATCATGTCGAACCCTCGTAATATAATGATTCCTAACCAATTTCCACCATACCCTAACCAATCGATTGTCACCTACCAACGAAGGGCAAAAGCTTGAATTGTCAAAATTTGATGGCAATGAGAAGCAGGTGTGGCATGGTTAAACAAAGCAGAAGAGTACTTTGAAATTTACAACATTTATAGGGATGATGAAAAAATTAAGCATGCAGCTTGAAGGCAACACATATAACTGGTATATGTGGTGGAAGAAGCCAGCATATGCATCCAGTTGGAATTAATTCAAAGATGACTTCTTTAAACGATTCTGCGGCATCAAGGAAGAAGATACCAAACTCGCCAAACTGCAATAGAAAGGAAATGTAAACAAGTATACTCAAGAATGGGAAGCATTGGCTAGATGGTATCAAGATTATCAGCACGACGCCTTGTTCAATCATATATTACTAGACTTACACCGTACCTCCAAAATGAAACTAAGTTTCATGATGTTACAACTATGTAAGAAGCAATATGTAAAGCAAAAGTTGAAAAAGAGAAATACAAAAGAATACCGCTGCTGAAAATTGAAAGAATATATTCAACGCGAAGGATTCCCCAAACTACCAACATAGAGAACACAAAATACCTTCCACCACACATCTAAGAGGAGGAAAATCTAACCTAGAGATCCAAACAATAAAAGTAGGTAAATGCAAACACTGTGGTGAAAAATGGGACCCCAGACACAAATGTTCGAAGAGAAATAATACCAAGAATTTATATAAATGTGAAGCAAAAAATGACTTATATAGTGAAGAATCAGACATAGAAGAAGTTGAGGATTCTCAACAATTTTTCCCAGACTTAAACAACAAAAATATTGCGCAAGTATCACTATTAGCCATGACAGAAATACCCCAACCCAGACCTTAAAGTTAAAAGGGCATATCAAAAAAAACAATGTAATGGTTCTAATAGATACAAGAAGCACTTACAATTTTGTTCACACGAATCTTGTGAAAAGGTTGAACCTTTTCACATATCCAATGTCTAATATAAATGCGATGGGAGCAGATGGAAAGAAAATCAGAGTAGGAAAATGCCACAAGGTTAAATTGCAGATTTAGGACTACAATCTAGAATTCCCATGTTACACCATATCGGTTGGAGGAGTGGATGTGGTCCTAGGCGTTCAATGGCTACACACCTTAGGCACTTACTCAGCCAACCATCAAAAACACTTTATAAAATTTAGTTGGGAATGATAAAAATACAAGTTATACAGTTTTCAACCACCTCAAAATCAAATTGTATCATCCCATCAGATGGTGAGGTTGGTCCGAAAAGGAGCACCAATATATAAAGTGCAATGTCATCAAATGGAAATATTAGCCTCAAAATTAGTTAGCGAAGAACCACCTGAGATTCAAGAGTTAATTCAAAAACAAGAAAGTATTCCAAGATTTGCCACTGGAGATGCCTCTTCAAAGAGAGATTGAACACATTATCAAAGTCAAAGCAGGCTCAAATCCTGTCAACATCAAGCCATATCGGTACCCCCATAATCAAAAAAAAAAAAAAAAAGATCGAAAGGATAGTCCAAGACCTACTAAAGTGTAGTATCATTACAAAAAGTAGAAGTCCTTATGCAACTCTTGTAGTCCTCGTTCAGAAGAAGGATGGATCTTTCAGGCTATGTATTGATTATAGAGGATTGAATAAGATAACAATAAAAAAACAAATTTCCTATTCCCTTTATAGACGACATGTTAGATGAACTACATGAAAACAAATATTTTTATAAATTGGAGTTAAGATCAAGGTCTTACCAAATCAGAGTAAGATTGGAAGATATAGACAAAGATTGTTTTTCAAACTCACGAAGGGCACTAGGAATTCAAAGTTATGCCTTTTGGATTAGCTAATACCCTCACCGCCTTCCAGGCAACTAAGAATGAAGTATTCAGATCATACCTAGGGAAATTTGTGTTAGTCTTCTTTGATGACATTCTTATATATAGAAAAACATGGGATGAGCATCTAAAACACTGGAGCAAGTTCTCTCTTCTAGAAAAGAACCAATTCTACACAAAGATGTCGAAATGTACCTTCAAAGAGGAAGAAGTAGAGTATTTGGGACATGTAATATCACATGAAGGAGTGAAGGTAGAACCAAACAAGATTAAAGCAATCACATAGTGGCTCATGCCAACTAACATTTCTAAATTAATAGGATTTATGGGTTTAACGAGATACTATCGAAGGCTTATTTGAAGCTATGCTCATGTAAACAAACCCCTACGAAACATTTTAAAGAAGAACTCATTCCAATGGGATGACTAGGCAGAAAAAGTGTTTTGAAACCTTAAAAGAAACTATGTCCACTACAATTGTACTATCAACTCCCAATTTTTCAAAATCTTTTGCAATTGAATGTGACACCTCAAGTTTTGGAATAAGGGCAATATTGATGCAGGATGGCCATCCTATAGCATTTGAAAGCTAGAAGCTCAATAAAACAAAATGTCTAAAATCTACATACGACAATGAAATGCTTGCCATTATGCATGCATTAGCCAAATGGAGACAATATCTTTTGGGAAATAAGTTTTTGATACGAACAATCATAACATTCTTCAACACCTTCTCTAGCAAAAAACACTTTCTATGAAAAAACAAAAATGGATCGAAAAAATTGCCACTTTTGAAATTGAGATAGTACATAAGAAAGAAAAGATAAAATTCTTGTAGTAGTCGACAGACTCACCAAGTATGCACACTTGACGAGAATAAAGAAATCAGACTCCGCAAACAAATCATTGAAGTATTTTGACAAAATATCTACAAATTACATGTACTTCCAAAAGTCATTGTTAGTGATAGAGACACCAAATTTAAAGGGAAATTTTGAAAGGAATTTTTCGAACAAATTAGAACATAACTCTACATGACTTCAGTTTATCATACTCAAATAGGCAATCAAATAGAAATTTTCAATAAATGTTTAGAGCCTTACCTTCATTGTTATGTAACAAACAAACCAAATACGTGGTTTCAATGGTTACACCTCGTTGAATGGTGGTACAACTCCACTTATCACACTTCAACCATAATGACTCCATTTCAAGCTCTTTATGGTTATGATCCCCCTAAATGGAAGGAATCGCCATTATCGAAACAATATTTCAAACACTAAAAGAAAACCTAAATATTGCAAGAAATCGTATGGAACAGCAAGCTGGCCAATGCAAACCAAAAAGAGAATTTCAAGTTGGAGAATGGGTATTTGTTAAACTTCAACCTTACAAACAATTATCCCTGAAACAGAAAGGGAAAGAACAAATTGGCACCAAAGTTCTAGGGACCATATCAAATTAACTAAAAAATCAGTCAAGTGGCATACAGCGTAATCCTTCCTAATAAAAGTTGCATTCACAATGTTTTCCATGTATCTTGCCTCAAAAAGGCACTAGGTAACCACCAAGCAATGTTGATTTTTGGTAGCTTGGGAGGTATTCCAAGCCTTGAGGATCGAGGGTTTGGAGGAAGGAGCTCAACAAGTGGCCTTATGGGCTTGAAACCCAAGCTTGGGGTTTTGTACCCATCGATGTTTGAGCCAAAACAGTGACAAGACTTTCACATGTGATGGAGGGAGATGATGGAGGATGTCAAGATGAATCCAGTGCATTGAGAATCAACAAAATCCGAGTTGTCAATCTTGAATTTTGAATTTTTTAAGTTAATGTGTGGTTGTGAGGCCTTCTAGGACAAGTCGGCCAACATGTTAAAAGTGCCCTTAAGGGCTAATGTGACACCCACATGGAGGCTATAAAAACGAGTGACGTTAGAGGTCATTCCACATATCCAATGGTGCAACACGTCTAAAAGAAGAGGTATGTTTTAGCTGCAAAAGAGAGAAGCCCATCAAAGATGAAGGCATAGTTTATGCCTCCTAGATTGTTTGGGAGCCAAGTTACTACAGGCAGGAGGCCGAGGTCATCGTGGGAAATTCTAGGCAAAAATAAGAAGAAACCTCACAAGTGAACAGGCTGAGTCTCCTTGTGTAATTACAGGTAGGAAGGGAGGCTTGTTTTGGAGGCCGAGTTGGGTATTAGGCCCTCCAAAACAAGGCCACATACTCTTGTAGCAACAGCGAAGGAAAGGGAGCCTTGGTGAGGGTCTCTGAAGTGTTTTTGTTGGAAAAATGATGCCCTAGACAAATTCGAGCAAGAGTAGAAAGCAGTCGCATTGCAAGAGGACAAACCTGGGTGGTTTGTGGAGCAACTTGTGCATGGAATGATGGGTATTCCCTCTAGTTGGTCAGTCACAGAACCTGAGGTAAGTTGCAGATCAAGTCGAGGTCTTGAGGAGGTGTTTGGAAGGGTTGTAGGCCCTTAAAACAAAGACAAGACTACCTAGAGCAACAGCAAGGTGTTATTTGAGGGAGGTCGCAGTCTTTAAGAGGATTGTTGCAGCTAGAAGAAGGGCTAAAAGAAGGGCTAAACAGGTTGTTTGGATGCCCTAACTAGTGATCTAATGCTACAGTAATATGCACAAGTTCCAGGTATGTATTTGATGTGTTGGGTCTAGTTTTGGACCAGTTTAGATGGGTGTCCAAGGATAGGACAATTGTGGACATCCTATGAGAAAGTGTGAGAAATTCTGAATCTACAAATCAAAAATCCTATTGCAATCACTGGTTTATCATCTCCTACTTGTTATTACATTCAACAAGTTAATTAATTTATAACCAGTGATGAAAAACACTACTGCAGACTACACTGACATACAGATCATAAACTGAAACAAATATGAGACAAACGCACAAGGGACACCGTTATTTTTGGACAACACATCCCCGAAAAAATCCAATGCGGGAAAACCGGTGCAGTAGATAGAGGGTTTGTATTATTAAGCAGGCAGAATCTGAGTACAACAGGTTGCCTCTCACACCGGCTAACCTTTCAGAGAAATCTCGGCAGCAAGAAATACATACGAGGGTTTACCTCGTTCTCCAAGTCACCATTGATCCACTAAGTGGCCTGACTCTGCCAAACACTGCGAAATCACAACGCAATCCCTGCTTGGGTCGGCGTCTTGCCGCTAGGAGACTGTCACCCCTTCTGCTGGATTGATTTGCTAGAGGAAGACTATTGTTTAGCCCTTCCGGCTCCAACAAAATTTCGAACTTCTGACAAATATCCTGCACTGCCACTGCAAGAGACCCTCTTGGCCTGCGTCAACATTGCGTGAGCCCCTTCCTGGGTTGTGTAGGCTTTTGCGCTGCCTCTCTGAAAGGATAGAGAGAAGTGGAGGGCCGAAATCTGAAAGAACGAAGTTCTTCTTGAGCTAGGGTTTGTGGAAGATCTGCCCTGGTACCTCTCTTGTTGCTTGTCTCTTAATGAAGAATATTTTGGAAAGAAGGAAGGCTTGACTTGGCATCTAAAGGTGGAACTTTTTTGTGGCTATGGGTCTTGGATATCTCATTAGATCTAATTCTACAAGGAGAGAATTTTTTCCATTTTCCCCATGGAGGGGTTTTGCCTTGGCTTGGAGCCTATATCTTGTGTTCATTGCTTTTTTGTGATCTTCATGTTTGTATTTTGGTAATTGTTTGGTGAAAGAAACAGAATAAAATTAATAAGAAGCCAACAATATTCACAAGCAATTACTAATGAAATTGCAATCCAATAATAAGCTAAAAAACCTCCTGATTTTCAACACATACTAGTAGAATGTCCCAATTGAATGGTGAAATCATGCTTTTATAGGCATGGTGCCCCTTACTTTATATTATAAAAATATACATTATAATATTATAATATGTTTTTAATATCAAACCATATTACCTTTATAACATTGGATAGGGATAAAATAACATTTTCCCAACTTAGCCCCCTTGCTAAGCTCCCCTCCACCTTTCCATTCATGGAGTCCTAGCCCCCCATACCTTTTTTGTCCCCTGGTCGATAGCCATGGCATTATTTTATTATTCTCAACATGTTTACATATTACATATGTTGGGCACATTGGCCTTTTAGTTCATGGGCTCTCCAATAGAAACCACACACACACTCTACCTTAGAAACATATTTGCACACTGGCCTGTAGTCCCAACACGTGTACACATAGGCACGTAGGCCCAAACAAAATCTGACTCACCAACCTAAGTGTCACATGTACATATACATTACAATTCAGTGGTTGAGCCCGAGGTATTACAAATTAACTTCCCAACCATTGTTTTTATGTTGATGAAACTTCTCAACTTTTAAGATTCCAATACCAACACAGGAAAAATTGTTATTCAAAGGTCGATTTGGCATGTGCAAGACCGATTGCAACAACACTCGTGTTGCCCCCTATTATTTATCTCTATTTTGAAATTTAATGTATAGTTAACTATTTAATATTCATATGATCTTACGTTGAGGTTGGGAATACCACTTGCAACACATTCAACAGGTCCTCCAAATGATGTACCCCATTCAAACATCGTGCCACTTGGCACCACATGATTCGACAAAGGTCCATTGACGTCAATCTCCTACCAACTTAAATAAATGCCGCAACCTATATTTGTTAAGACTCATTTGGATGACGAGTTGGTAGGAGGCTTGGAGGACATACCTCAAAAGCTATATTTGTTAAGACTCATTTGGATGACGAGTTGGTAGGAGGCTTGGAGGACATACCTCAAAAGGCACTGGTAAAACACCCCTGTTAAAACTTGATGTTAAATTTGAACTGCCAATGTATAATGGTGAAGTGAATGCAGAGAAGCTTGACAATTGGGTTCGTCAGTTGGAGGTCTATTACAGAATTCAAAACCTTCAAGATGATGACATAAAGATTCAGCTAGCTTCCTTGAGGTTGGACAATGCAGCTCTAGTATATGGTGGGAATCCAAGACACAAGAAGAGATTAGAAAACATGGTAAGATCTCAATTTATTGGTCTTCTTTCATTGCTGCAATTAACAGATAGTTTTACCCTCTAGCATATATGCAGAAAGCCATCATGAATTGGCAGAACATTAGACAACTTAAAGGTCAAAATGTGCAAGATTACACCCAAGAATTTAGAAGAAGGTCTCTAATGTTAGGAGGATATTTGCAATCACAAGACACATTGCTAAAGTATATAGGGGGTTTACACAGTTACCTTAAGCATCTATCCTTATCTTTAATCCCAATAATCTAGATGAGGTGTGTGTGCAAGCACTCATCTTGAGGCAAGAGGGAAAAATACTCCAGAAGGGGTAGTAAAAAGCCATTTTAGGGTAATGAAAAAGAAAAGGGTTTCAAAGGAAAGAAAAATACATCCATTAAAAAGGAAGGAGAGAAAATAATATGTAAACATTGTTCCAAAGAGGGTCACGATGAAGTTCATTGTTGGAAGCTTCATCCCGAGATGAAACCAAAGAAACTCAACAACAAAGGAAAAGAGAAGATAACTGCAATCATTTAAGAGGATTTGGGATCCGATTCGGGTGATGAAAGTAAAATTATAGCCATGGGTATAAAAGGAAAAGATTCATTGCTAACACTAGTATATCAAATTGTCACACTAGCACTCCAAAAGAAGAAACAAGGATTGAATTATTTCATGCAAGGGTAATCTCAAAACATACAAAAATCGACATACTATTTGATAGTGGATCTCAAGCCAACTTGGTATCCGGAGACTTAGTCAAGAAACTTAATCTTGAAACCATTTTGCATCCCAAGCCATATCCCTTGGGTTGAATATGCAAGGACACAAATTTACAGGTTACAAGAAAATGTATTCTTCGGTTTACAATCACAGCAAACTTCATAGACGAAGTTGAATTAGATGTTGTACCGCTTGATATTTTAGGAATTGTTTTGTGTAGTCCTTACCTCTATGATATAAAAGCACTCTTCTATCGTCATGAAAACAAGTAACACTTGTTCAAAGATGGTGTGGAGTATATTGTGAGAGTTCATCGCAAGAAACTAAATCTTTCATTAGTTAATGCAGGGAAAATGAAAAGACTAGTGAATTCAAGCAAGAATTTAGTGCTTTTTATGATCAAACCCAATATTGATGTTGATTATGAAGTATTTGATGGTTGTAATTCAAAATTGAAAACTGATTTGGTTGATGTAGTTAACCATGATGATGAGGTGTTTCAGAAAGCAAAGGGATTTCCTCCCAATGAGGAGAATCTAACATGAAATACCATTGCAGCAAAAGTGTCTTCTTTCTTGTTGATTTGTAATGTACCTTGGACAAGTGGTTTCCCATGGGTTAGTTTCTACCTAGGGAAAAGTGTCCAAAATAATTTTTTTCCTAAGTGTGACTTTATAAGTGGTAAAGTCAATGTTAAATTATAAAATGAAAAGTGATTTTAGACATAAAGTACAATGTGGGTACTTTATTTAATGGGTGAGTTAAAAAATAGAAAGTAAGAATTAAATGCAAATTTATTCTCATCCCTTGCTCTAAATGAATCTGAGCCATTAGATCTTGAGGGTTGCCCAAATATCATTTAGGGAAACAAAAGGGGGAAAAGAAAAGAGAGACTGGATTCATTCTTCATGAGCAAATAGGAGAAAGGAGGCTGAGAGCTAGAGAAAAGTTCTGAAGGAGAAATTTGTTGTAGCAAGTTGAAGGAGTGATTTCTGGGCAAATTTGGGCACGGAAATTAAAGCATAAAAGACATGAGAAGGTACAGCACAAACAACATTTAAAGTTGTGAGTTGCACGCTGTTCGAGAGAAGTTTTTGAAAAAAAATGAAGAAAAAAATCGTACAATAGTACAGAAATATGTACCGTCCACAGAATCCATATAGTACAGTCTGTATACGTACAGTACATATTTTCAGCTTCAAGTGGGCATGGAAATCGAGGCAAAGTGGGCACAATTTTCAAGGAGTTTTGCGCTGAAGAGATAAGTTGTATTTTTCTGTTTTGTTTTGTCTGCAAATGTATTTTCCCTAAACTTGAAAGATAAATAAATTTGAAGAGCTCTCTAACAGGTCTTCCCTAGAGAAGATTGAAGGGGCTCTGCCTAGGTCTAAATTGACCAAAAATCTGTGATTCTATGTGTATTTTTATGTGTGTTGCTAGTATGTTTATGTCCATATTTATTTTCAACATGTGTTGACAGTCCCATGTGTTTTAATCTGGAAATTTAATTTCCAAAATTCTATATGTTGAATGTATGTTTATGGAAAAGAGCATTTAACTGAATGGGGGCGATAAGGTGAAATTAAAACCGGGTTGGGATTGCAAGAAACTTTTTACACATCAGATTTCAACATTTCTAACATTAACATGCACCAGATGTCAAGAAGGGAAAGTGCAGAAATAACAAAGAAAATCCAAGGGTTGTTGAACAAAAGGATCATCCCAACCATCTCCTTCACCATGTGGTGCACCTATTGTTTTGGTGCCCAAGAAGAATGGAAAGCATTTCATTAAATGGGACTCAAGGAGTGGCTATCATCAAAATGGAGTTGTTGAAGAAGACATATGTAAGATGACATTCAAAACCAAGCAAGGTTTATTTGAATGGCTTGTTATGTTTTTTGGTCTTTGCCATGCTCCTACTACTTTCATGCATATGAAGAAAGATGTATTGAAGCCATTTCTAGACATGATAGTCTACTTGGATGACATTTTCATTTTTAGAAAATTTCATTATGAACATGTCAAGTATGAAATAAAAGTACTTGATGTCGTAAGCCAAGAACATTTGTTATTGAAGATGTCAAAGTATGAGTTGGGTAAAACTTCTTTGATGTACTTGGGCCATAATATTGGAGAAGGTGAGCTGAAGTTAGACCTTTCCAAAATTGATGCCATTATGGATTGGTCAACGATCAAGATAGTCATCTGGATAAGAGGTTTTTTGGGAGCAAGCCCAATGTTGGAGGAAAAATTTTGTTAATTTTTCTTCTATTATAGCTCCTTTGCATTCATTGGCAATTGTGCAAAAGGTCTTCTAGTGGGGAGGAAAACAACAAGAGTCATTTGATGGTTTGAGACAAAAGATCAGTTCAGCCCTTATACTTGCTCTTCTAGACTTGAAAAATGTCATTTGAGTTTCAAGTTGATGTATGTGACTATGCCATGGGCGCAGTCCTTATGCAACATGGTAAGCCCATTTCATTTCATTCAGAAATTTTCAATGGTGCAGTGATTAAGTTGTAGCGACAAAGGCACTTTCATTGGATGGGTTTTCTTCTACTATTCCACTTGGTCAAAAGGAATAAGAAAGGTATAAGCGACAAGTTTGTTGATATGCTTTCTAGGCCTATTGTTTGTGTAAATACTTTCCTCAAGCATCATTTTGTTTTGCATGAAAGTTATGATCAGCAAAATACATACTTTCAAGATGTACATTCAAGCTTGAGTCAAAGGAATCAAGTAGAGGAATTCGTTTACCATTTGCATCATAATGTGTTGTATCATCTTGGTAAGAAGGATGTTACTATTGATGGTAACATGGACAAAGCCAAGGAGTTCATTAAACGACTCCAAATGGTACATCAAACAATGCAAGATCAACTTGAAAAGAGCAAAGGCAATTACAAAACAAGGCACGACAAGCATCGCGTAGATCACAAATTCCAAGTCGGTGATGAAGTTTGGCTTCACATTAGCAAAGAGAGGCTTCAAGGGGAAGGTAAAAAACTGAAACCAATTAGATATGGTCCATTCAAAATTTTGCAAAAGATTGGTGACAATGCCTTCAGGTTGGATCTGCCTTCATATATGCAAATTTATGTTGTTGTTAATGTGGAAAATTTAAAGTTGTATGAGCCTCCCTTGATTGAAAATCAAGGAGAGAATGTTCAAATTCCTTCCAATTGAAGATTTTCTCCTGAATACCTTGATTAACTACAGCAAAACACCATTCTTGACAGAAGATCAAGGTTTTCAAAACGAGGGAATGTGGAATACCTTCGTGTGGAACTCAACAGAACAAATCCTTCCAAGGCCAAATGGATCGAGATTAGAAAGGTGAGGGAACTGTACCCTCACCTACTGGACAATTGAAAATGATTTTTTGGGGTCCAAAAGGCTTCAAGTGGGGAGGAATGATCAGGTGCTCAAAAAAATAGCTCAAAATTAAGTTGTCAGATCGGTGTGGAACCTAAACGACTGCATAGTACTCGTCATCTTGAACCCTGCACAACTTGTTTTGCGAGAAAAAGACACTGTATGCACCCAAAATCATGTTCTATTCGCTTTCCCAAACAGAGGAATTTTATCAAAATGTGACAGCCCAATCAGTAGTCCGTACTGCTGACATGGCACTCACTGTGTACGCTGAGGTGGCAAGGTTGACTGATCAACGAGCCTTCAACAAATCATGTGGTGCTAAGTGGCATGATGTTATTGGGTGCATTTGGCGAAATTCAATTGGATGGGTGGTGGCCAACCACAGGTTGCCACGTGGCCCAACCAAGGGCTGCCTCGTGGCAGCCCAAGGGCAACCAAAATTTTGGATAAGGTCCAAGCAACAGCAGCGGGGGTCGAACTCGCGACCTCCACACGACAAGCCAAGCCTCCTACCAACACGGCATCAAAATGAGTCTTAACAACTATAGGTTGCGACGTTTGTTTAAGTTTGATGTCCACGCCATTCGGGGGAAAGGGCCAGCCCTTGGACGAGCCACCCATATGTACACCAAGCTAGGAACTAAGTTGTGAGATAAGACCACTAAGAACAATGTTACAAGGGTGCACATACCCACACCTCAAGTACACATCCCAAACGACAATGAGTCATGACATACTAAGGATGTGTGGTACATCAAGACGATGCCCAAATCATACATGATTTTGCAGGGTGTCAAGATGCAAAGGGTACATCCCTAACAATTTTCCCTCCACCTCCAACACCTAGAGGTGACTCGTGGATTAAAGGCAATCCATGCACCCCCTACATGTACGTCTACCTCATGCAAAAAAACATTAAAAACCTAATCCCTCATGCCCTTTTCTAGTGGATCCACCTACCTTCGTTTGACTTTGTATTTCATTTTAATTGAGATTACTCTATTGTCATGTACTCTTGATTATGACATAAGACATTGAGAAAAACAAATATTTCATTAGGTAGCAAATGTGAACATACCCAATGTTAATTGTGAAAATTGTGAATTGCTTTCACAATTTTCATTGCTCAATGGAAAATGTTTATTTTAAAACTTGAAAGTTTAATCATTAAAATTTTCTTTTAAATGTTTGGTCAAGTCCCCTATGTTCAATACCACCGTTGTATCTTAGTGTGCTCCAAACGTTGGGGCATGATATCCACGTGTATCATGTACACATCCCCACCTACTAGAAACTTAGAGTAACATTGATTAGGACTACAAAATGTAGCTTTAAGTCTATTGGCAGTCAATCAAGGTGCAAGAAGGTGAAACATACACCACCAATTTGTAATCTAAGGTCCACCAACAACCAACCAAGGTTCGAGATGAAGATTGAAAAAACTCCATTGTTGTCCAACATGGCGTCTACTAAAAACTATGTTGCCAAGATCCTTCAACCATAGGTTGCTAGATTTGAAGGGTATTAATTGAGCAAATTCACTTAGAGCAAAAATGAATCCTAGTAGATGGTTTGATGTGCTATACACCTCACCAATGACCAACAGCCCATTGGCAAAGGATGAAAATCTTCATTGGATCAACCTATAAGTTAGAGATGAATATAATATATTTTTTTAAAAAGCTCATGTGAACAAATCTCGAGGGTTTAAAATGATCCAAAATAAGATTCGGTTACATCAATTTCCCAAGATGTCAGTAAGTAACTTGATGCTAATTCATAAAGGATCAAAATCATACAACTCAGAAAAAATGCCGCACAACTCAAACCCATCACTTAGGCAATGTTACTTTATATCATAATCCCAACTAAACCCCAATTAACTACTCAAATTCCTGGTATGGATTTGTGATTAAATCATGCCCATGATTTCCAGCTTTTCTAACTTGCAATCAATATATATCAAATATTTATTAATATTCAGTGTCATTTGTTCTAATCATTTCCCCAAATGCTTATTAATATGAATATACAATAAGGTATGTTTTCGCACCCATGAAAATTGTGATTCCCAAACTAAAAGCCCCACACATAATTGCATAAAATACAGCTGTTTTAAGAATTTTCTTGACCCTTTAAAAGGTAACCATAAATGCATGATTATATGAGGTCAATAAAGGCTATGAACAAGCTATTATTCTATCAATTCTCAAATCATTCACTATGTTGTACTTCCAAGAAGATAATTTCAATTTGCAATGTGTTTGTTTTATTTACATACCTTCATATATTGCAAATCAAGCTCCAGAACTCCAATATGCGCATCCATCTCAAAGAGCTCATAAAATTTGCCCATCTATTAAAAATACAAGGTCCCATTAGAAAAGTTTCCATTATGCTACAAATAAAGCCATTTCATACATAAGCATCATTTCAAGATCCTAACCTTGAAAAACAACACCTTGTCCATGTGTTGTGATTTGAACTCCCACCATTGTCGCTGCATATGTCAAACTACACATAAATAGAGGAAACTTGTAGAACCCAACAAAGCAAAGGATAGAATATATAATGTAAGGATAGCAATCCATGTTAAACATAACTACCTGCCCACCAGAGAGACCCTTCACAAAGTCTTCGGGCAAGTACAGTGTTCTTGGATCATAGCCTGGATCACCAGGTTGTTTGCCAGATGCATCCCTACGATTTCTACAATAAGACAGCATTAAACATTAAAACCATCAACAAGTTCATTTTACATTAGAAAAATTCAGTTTACATACACTAAATAAGAAAGAAAAGATCCATCTGCACTTTAAAAGTTATAGCATTGCATTGCAACTAACTGCAACCATGAATGTTTTGTTGTAAACTTGTAACCTTATCCTCATGTACAACAGATCAAAGGAAGAATAATCAGTAAAAAGGCATCATACTAAAACTCCCTACTTGTGGGACCAAAAATGCTATCATACCAAAGTCATTTATCATCTACCAGTTAGCAGATGGGTGGCGGCTGAAGGGTGAACCATTATGGTTTTGTGGATATTTGTTGCTTGTTCAATTTGGTGTCTCTTTGTACCACAGCCATATGGCCAGTTTTGTTTAATACAGCTACATGGGGGTTGCTGTATTTATTAAACACAATTTTTCTACAACATGCTTTGTTGGCTCATTTTCAGATTTCTTTCACTATGTTTGATAAACTGTGGCTGTGAAATCTAGTAGCCTGCCATTTGCAGGCCCCATTTTATTGTAATATTAAGCATTTTATATATTGATTATTCACAGTAATATAAGAGATTTCCATGAACATGTTTAACGTTCGTTCTCTATCTTCTCCATGTGAGAGATATTTACTTAAGGGGCTTGCCACACCTTCAAAATATCATTTTCCATCTAATGAAATGGAATATTGTGCCCAATATCAAGATATAGAGTTTGTGCCTTCTGCTGGTTAAAAATTTAGGAGGATTACTTTTATTTACAATGCCGCATAGATTGTTTTGGAGAAATTTAATCTGATAGATAATACCAGATATTATAACACAGCGCATAATTTTTAATAGTAACTTCCATGGTATATGCACAATAAAAATTGGCTTTCAAGGATGTAGGAGGCAAATCAGTACATTCAAACACCGACAATCTGTAACAAGGCTTACCAGAAAGCTTTTTCCACATAGTATAGCCAATTATCTTAGAGAATGCCACAGGCTTGAATAAATGTTCTTAGAGAATGCCATAGCTTTCATTGACTTTTGCCAAAAGCATGGTTATAAAATAAGATCCTCATACATTACCTTCAGATTCTTTATTAGCAACAAAACTAAGTCTGTTTAGTCTTCTCAAATTAGAATGCCAGGACTCAAAGCAAGTACTTTCAAGTTTCAACCATTATCTTACCTGTTACACTTTCTAACTCAAAACTCTTTGATGGAATATTAACACCCATTACAGAAATGTGTGTGTATAATCCTTCTTCAAATGTTAATGCCTATGATCCAGGCACACCAATTGAAAGAGCTCCTTGTGACAATGGTGGCTTCCTGGATTACAATACAAAACGGAGGCTACGATTCTGTGATGGACAAAAGCATTACAGGTCAAACAAACAAAATCAAGGGTTAATTGCTCAAACTTCTGACAACAAACTAAGAAAGGATTTGAAACCCACTAAGTGAAAGAAGTCCCCTTTCTATTGCTCTTTAATGCAGTGTGGTCTAGCTCTAGTGCTAGAACCGTAAAAGCTTAGAACTTACGTCACCAAAACAAGATATGTGAGTGACCTGGGAATATAATGTACACCTTCTGGTCATGTCCCGAATCAAGCATTGGTCAATTGTATTTTTCACAAAATGAGCAACTTCTACTGACTTCATTTAGGAACATCACACCCTAGAAAACACCAAGCCTCAGCTTGCCATTTTCAATACTAAATATAGCAGGTCCTTACAAATTTACAATAGAGGTTCTGTTTAAAACTTTAACCTCAAGAAACCCAAGAATCATTCAGATCAGAACATGACCACCCCATGCGCCAAAATTTTGCACTTTCAAGTATAATACCCAATTCTCATTTTCCCAAACCCAGTAAAATCGTAACAACACTACTATATATCAATAGTTTGCATTCTTTGCCTTAGAAGAATACCCAACTCTTGTTTTCCAGTTGAAAATCTAACTAAAATACTTGCCATTAAATTGGAGCATCTCATATCCCTACAAGACAGGTTAACAAGTATGGGAATTCATGTTACATAATCAGGAGAGAACATAATAAGGGACCATGTAAAGCACTAAAGATTTAGCGCAAGTTCCAAGCAGAGTAGCACTTGCAACAGAAGTAGTTTTCATGGCTATCACCCCGATATCCAAAAATCCGTACTCCCCTCAACCAAGGGAGATAATGAATTCATCTCCCCGCTTGTAGTGAAGATACCTAAATTGCATGATATGAACTTTGAAAAAACCGGTTTGCATTTCTCAAACAGAAACTCACAGGAAACATGACCCCCCAAAAATTTGGAAAAGGGGAAACAGAACATGTGTGTGTCAACTAGGTTTATCTCTGGTAGTTGGGAGGAATGATCATTATTCTCCCCACCCAGATTCAATTCTTGCTAGTGACATGTTGAGCTCATATTGAGTATATTGTTGTAATGACTTCGATCCTTGTTCAATGACCTTGAGCCCTGAAGAACACCTTACCCTTGCCTATGGGTTCATATCGAGTATATTGTTGTAATGACTTCGATCCTTGTTCAATTACCTTGAGCCCTGAAGAACACCTTAACCTTGCCTATGGGTTGGTAAGGTGTTTGATTACATGGAAATTAATATATATATTGAAACTTGGAAAGAAATCATTATGAATAGATGAGCAAGAACATTTAAATGACAAGCAATGTTCCACCATCACATACATTGAGATTGTCATCATCAATATAACTCTTTGCCATTACCTCAATCCTCTAGAGGAATCAGTCAATACCATCCAATTTTGATGACGCTACCTAATTAGGCATAAAAATATGGTAGAAAAAGCTTAAATTGTATAATCAATAATTTTGGTCTAAGTAAATGCTACATTTTTGCTAAGGCCACGACAAAGGAGCCCAACAATCAATATCACTAACATCAAGGTACATAAAGGGCTTGGTGCTCATAATTAACTGTCAATCCCATACCCTCATATGAGATAGAATCTAATGAAAATGCTACAATGTAATATTCCTTTTGGGAAAATACAGTAAATAAACAGAGGTGAACTTGAAACAGCAAATAATAACAGAACAAATAGCAAGACAACACAACCAGCAAATCAGATACACATTATACACCAACAAATCACTGAGCCATTTTTACTAATCATGGATTTGAGTACATAAAATGAGATGTGACAATAGAACCTGGGCTTGCCAAGCAAGTAGAGCAATACCAAGAAAGGTTTCTCTGACCAAAGTGGAGTATGGCCCAAGGGTGGAGTATGGCCCAGGGTGAGGAATGCGCACTGCTCAGTAGATAATCTGATGCAACCCATCTGAAAGATGAGGATGGCCTGGTCTAGAAAATGCCCAAATCCCTCTGGAAATGTACCCACCAAATCCTCCCCAAAAACCCAGAAAAACCCAAGGGTTTAGCTCTAATCCAGAAGAAGTGAGTACCCACCAAATGGTGCAAATTGCCCAGCTGGCCACTGATGCATATTGCTGGAGAAATTCTCTACTGAATCAATCCTCAACCCTTCTGCTAAAGAATCCACTCACTAATCAAAATCTCCCTCCTGGAATGTCAGTTCCTTCAGCCCATTAGCCTTTCAATCTACCCCTCTCCTATGCCTGCGCAGACTTGCCTAAAGAGGCCCATGCCTGCCAAAAACAAAGAATTTGTCCCTCAAGAATAGCCCAATGCTGCTTTTACAAATTCCCACCAAAGTCCCAGCACCAAGATCAGAAATGCTCCTACAATTTTTTGCTCACCCAATCACTGAAGCTAGCCCATATATCTGCAAATTAGAAACTAACTCTGCGCCCAGGAAATGTGCACTGCTAACTCAAAATGCAAGAGATGATGCCCTGTGGAAGCCCTCAAATAGACTCCCAAATTTCCAGCTAGGGGGACACTTGAAGTTCTTCGAAACCGGCTTAGATTCCGCTTCGAATCCTTGTGCTGAATAACACTCTAAACCCTTGAGCTGAACAGCCCACAAGAGGTCGATTCACAAGTGTAATGGTCAAAAGATGATCTGAAGTGCCCCCTCCTTGCCTTTAAATAAGCTTGGCCCCATACACTCTCCTTGGTGGCCCCCACTTTGCCTCCAAAATCACACTCCCTCTCAAGTGGTGTGCATTGCCTCCTTGGTGGCCCCCACGTTGCCTCCCAAAATCGCACTTCTCTCTCTAGTGGTGTGCATGGTCTCCTTGTGGCCCCCACTTGAGCGTGGGTCCCACTTCACCCACATCTCCTAAGACTGTTGACACAACCCCGAGAGTCTCCGCTAACCTCCTCAAATAGTAAACCAAAAATTGAGGACATTATAGTCCTCCCTCCCAAAAATTACTTGTCCTCGAGGAATGCTTGAACAAACAGTCTCACTATCTGCTGACCCAAACTATCACTGCAAGCAATATGCGGATCCTAAATGTGCCACTGGGTCATCCCGGACTCATGCATTATCCGATCATAAAGGAACCCCTTGATACCAGGATCCCAAGTCATCCAACTCAATGTGGAGCACCCTTCGCTCCACACGCAATCTCAAAATGTATGGGTGCAAGAGACTTCCCAAATACTATCAACAAGCAGAGTAACCCAATATTGTGAAACCCCTGTCAGCCCCTCAAAAAGTCGTCCTACCGAGAAATCAATCCTTGGTACCTCAAGAGTGGACGCATGAAGGTACAACTCAAGTCTCATAGAATAGGTCCCTCATCCCTGTGAGTCATTTGTGGCCATCTCCTGCTGATCATATGGCCACCCATGTGAAGCACTATCCCATCCCAACATGTCCCTAGGAAGTGAAATGCTTGCTACCAAACAGAGGCCCAATGGGAGATCTAGATGTCCTTACCTTGTGGGAACTCACTCTCCCCAATCTATGACCCAACTCCTTTACCCTATAGCTCTAGGGTCCCATACTAAACTTGAAGTGAAACCACCATGTGGAAGTTGCATCGGTTTGGTCATAATTGTGATCCTCTCGTGCTCCTGCAGAGCCATTCACCCCGGTAATCCTCCATCACAAGTCCAATAAAGGACAACTCTACTGCGTGGAGGTCTATCATGCCAGGGCATCCCGACAAGGTCATAATTCCACGTCCAGACTCTAAAAGAACAATAGCGATAAAAACCTTCCTCGACCCATAGTAATAATCCTGACGATCCCTGCCTGCCATCCCAAAGAAGTTGCAATCTTGTTGCTGTCATATCCACGATCCTCCTTGAAAGAAGTGGTCCACTGACCCAATGGATCCCTGGATCCCACAGCTAGATTGGAAGCCCACCACTTCCAATTCCTATTGCGTAGTATCGATGCCCAGTGGAAACCACATGTGCGATATAGCTACTATTTGAATGCCACCAATAGACGGATATTTGATACCCGCAATTGACTTTGTGCATGCGGATCTGTCTTGCCCCTGCCAACCACACCACTTCGTCTACTATCCCCTCTCCCGACAAGGTACCAATACAATGTCTAGAATCTGCAGACCCACTAGAAAACTTCCCCAATCATACACAGTACCTTCTAATCATGCGGGATCCCATGTCCTACGAAAGGAGTGGCATGTGTCTCCCTCATGATCATCTCCCTAAGTGTGGACTCAAGGATGGAATTTATACCACCTCTACTAAAGGTCACCCCATCCCCCAACCTATGGTTGCCAACTCATGCACCGACCCTAGTCCTTCACTAGAGAATCTCTATTGTGTCCCTGATGCATTAAATCGCAAGGAGTTATCTAACGCAAATTTCCCAAGTTCTGCTACCAACAATAAGGGCATCAATCAAACACAACAAGGCTCCCCTCAATTGTACAAGATGTTAGAGAATGATGGATATGTGGACTCCAATGGGTGTCTTCGAGAACCCATATGGATGCTCATGGCCAGCCCTATGACCGACTCGCTCTCCAAACCTAAGTATGCCCACCCCACTGGAATGCCTGACATCCTTGTCAAGAAATCTCCCTGCTCACCGCACTCCTCTAGATTGTTCAGCAATCTTGTACACTCCTACATCCAACCATGTATCTTCGTGCCCCTTGGCATAGCACCCAGTTGCATCGTTGGACACCACTGCATGTTGCCATATTATGCAGAAACAATTGGTCTCCCTCCTGTGTCGATGTATCTGTCACCCCATGAGAAAATTCACTGCAATGTGAATCAACCCTCCTCCATGGTGCTACCCCACACACAGCCCTGCTCAACACCATGCACCCCCGTGCTCCTTTGCATACAACTGCTCACCACGGCATATCCCTATGCACCACTCGATGCCACCATCTAAGACTGAGTCAATAAGCCTTAGCCTGCATCTCGTCAATATCACCATATCCACTCTCTCGTCTCCATAACCTCAGATGAGTGGACCTCCCCTCCTGATCCTCCCCAACATATCTAAAAGGCGAATCTCCCTATGTGTCAGTGGCGGTGTCACTACAGTGCTTCTCCTCGATGACCCTTGTGCCCCATATATACATGGGAAATCCTCATCTCCATACAAGGCCTTATCCAGTTCATCGGGACTTATGCAGGTATGAAACAGAATACAGATATAAACATAAACATAGAGATGCAGCACAAATAAATCTTTATTTCATTAATATCAAAGAACTGAAAGATGTTTACATACAAAATGGAAATAAACTAGCTCAGGCGATCGTAACTTATCTTTGACAAAGATGTGGCAGCTACATGCCTCTGAACTGTGTTACAATGCAGCTTAAGGGCCTTTTTATTATTGAACAACAAAGGGAACCATAAACAATCAAAACCCTAACCCTAGGAGATGGAACACCAAGAGTTTGTGGGCCCCGTTAGAGTTAGTTGGGCAGCCAACTTCCTAGGGTCATAACTTGGTCATATGTGTTGATTTGGGGCAGTATCGGATGTTCTCTAAGCCTCAAATTTTGCAGGGAGGCTTAGGCACAAGTATTCCAAAGAACCCAAAAAGTGTTTTAGGAAATTCCACCCATAAGTGATTTTATTAAAATAACTGATATTTTTAATGGGGTTCCTAAGTCTAAACTTAGGAAAATTAAAATATTAATGGATATTAATCTAATCAAGGGTGAAACTTCTAGAAAAATCCACGGATCAAGTCAAAACGATCTGACCCTTTGATTATATTTTAATCTAGGCCGTTGGTTGTCCAACAGGAAGATATAAGAAGGGACTTGAGGGTTATTTGGAACACACACACAGAATTGATCTAGAGTTCTATTTCTGGGGCTAGGAAGCTGAGAAATTCGAACTAAGTGATCATTCAGCAGTAGAGGGGCAATGAGAATCCGAAAGGACTTTCCGAAAAATACTAACACAGAGGCGGAGAGAGCTTGCAGAGAGACAACGCAATAGCCGGGAGAGCAAATGCTAGGCCTACGCAAGGCCAACGCAGAAATAGTCGAGGTTTGCCAGCCTTGTGCCAGATCAACCAGAATTCTGTCGGGCGAAGTGAGGTAAAACTCACTCAGATTTTTCGCCAGTATTTTCTCTGTCAAGGATTGCTAGATGGGCATCCTAGATTTGTATTCAAATATTTCTCCTGCATAATAATAAACCCTCAAAACTGCTGCACCAGTTTTCCTACATTGGGTTTTTCTAGGGACTATTGTGTCCAAAAATAAGTGTGTCCTATGTATCTTGTTCTTTGCTCTGTTTTCTGTTTCATGAGATCAAACATTTAATTAGTGTAGGTTGCAGAAGTAACTTGCTTCAATATTCAGAAGAATAACTTGATGAATGTAATTTAAAAATCAAGTAGGTGAAGTAGATTCAGATTTGTTGCAATACGGGTTCCTTCGAGTCTAGGAATTTTCACACAGTATTAGAGCTAGTGTAGGAGAAGCAAAAGGAGCAGAACCAGAAACCCCAGCACTGAGCAAAAGGGGAAATCGAAAAGTCGCAGGAGGCAGCAAGTCGAAACCCCAAAGGGTTTGCACAGTTCCTACCAGAGGGTTGAAAATCCTAGGGAGTCTCTCTCCAAGTGAGTTGATGGAGAGAAAGAGCTTCCAATTCGATTTTTGCAGAGCCATAGGAAGCAGCACTAAGCCTCAGCGTGAGGAGCAGCTGGTGGATGCAGATTCTCCAGTAGGCAGCTTTGTCGGACTGAAAAGGCGTGAGAAGAAAGAAGTAGTAGAGCATAGTTAGGGAATACTTCCTCAGTGATTTCTTGCCGAGGAAATCAGCATTTCTCAATTGTTGAGTCGCAGAGGAGCAACAACTTACCAGCTCCATTTGGGAGTGTGTAAGTCAACCCAAGAGCTACGCAGTAGGGAGAAAGAGGGAGTTGTTTAACAGTTTTCAGAGGAGATGGCAACCAATGGCTCAAGGGATCAGGTTAGGTTGGACGAGGCTTCCAACTATGCCATCTGGAAGGCTAGGATGACCTTCCTGCTTGATGAGCATGCCCTCAAGATGTACGTTGACAATGTGGTGGTTAAACCTGCGAATGCAAATCCGCTGAAAAAGTACAAGGATAAGATGGCTAAGGCGAAGAGGATGATCCTAGATGGGACCAAGGATCATGTGATGTGCCATGTTGCTATCAAAGGGACCGTTAAGGAAATGTGGGATGCCTTGGCCTATCAAGGAATTTCCAAGCAGCGGAAGATGTTCTTAGAGCAGAAGCTGAGATCTGCTCAGATGTAGAAGAGGAAGCGAGTGGATTCGTTCCTTCGAAACTAAAGGAGACCCGTGCTGAGCTGTCAGCGGCGGGACATACTCCTCAAGACTCGGAATTAGTGAGATTGGCTAAACTCTGTCTCAGATGATTGGCAGATCTTTGTCCAAAGCATCCTGGGCACAGCAGCGTTGCCAAATTGGGACGAGTTGTGGACAGCTCTGAAACAAGAAGAGTTGAGGAGAGACTTGCTCAAGGTAAAACTTGACAGGAGCAACAGCGGCAGTGGGTTGAAGCCTAAAGTGGAGGAAGAGGATAACGAAACCCTTTCATGAGATCAAACATTTAATTAGTGTAGGTTGCAGAAGTAATTTGCTTCAATATTCAGAAGAATAACTTGATGCATGTAATTTAAAAATCAAGTAGGTGAAGTAGATTCAGATTTGTTGCAGTACGAGTTCCTTCGAATCTAGGAATTTTCACAATCTGATCTTCGTTTTGCGCGTACGATACCTCGTTAGAAAGGTCTCTCCAAGTACTACAAGATTTGCGGCAGGCCCCTGCCTAAGTCTGCAAGTCTACTCTAGACCTCAAAAAAACGTTGTTTAGGGAGTCACAATAACTTCAAAAGTTCCAAACCCAAAAAACTGCAAAAAATAGTAAATTGTGCTAAAATTAAGGAAACTGATGGAACCGACTAGAGGTCCAAGTGGAATAGGCGAGTGGCCACCAATATCCACTTGGATCATTCCTCCCCCCTTAGGAAGTAATGGTCCCCATTGCATGCAGAGCCTCAATGAGGTGAGGAAATTTCCAATGAACTTGGTCCCTGGTGAGCCACTTGCCCTGGTGAAAGAGCTAGGCTTCTTTGACAACTCGATATAGCTGGATCCTCTGCTAGCGAGTGTTCTTGATCTGTGTGTCCCCGATATTATCAGTTGTGGCATGTTCGATACAGCGTAGGTTGAGCTCTATTGCTGTCAGTTGCTCAGCAACGTCGAAGGTGTCCAGCAATGGGGGAAAGTATGGTTGCAGTCAGTCCAAATTGAATATTGGGTCCAAGCCAAGGAACGGTTGAATGTTGAACTCAAAAACATTGTCCCCTACAGCGTTAGTGATGGTGTAAGGCCCATATCAGAGCAGGCGAAGCTTGCAATGGGCCCCAGCGAGGCGCTCCTGCAAATGTAACCAAACTTTGTCGCCCACCTCGAACTTGTGGGGCACCCAATGTTGATCATGACGTTGTTTGTACTTAGCATTTGCTCTGTCCAATTACAATATCCACATTGAATATTGGGTCCAAGCCAAGGAACGGTTGAATGTTGAACTCGAAAACATTGTCCCCTACAGCGTTAGTGATGGTGTAAGGCCGATATCGGAGCAGGCGAAGCTTGCAATGGGCCCTAGCGAGGCGCTCCTGCAAATGTAACCAAACTTTGTCGCCCACCTCGAACTTGTGTGGCACCCAATGTTGATCATGACGTTGTTTGTACTTAGCATTTTCTTTGTCCAATTACAATATCCACATTGAATATTGGGTCCAAGCCAAGGAATGGTTGAATGTTGAACTCAAAAACATTGTCCCCTACAGCGTTAATGATGGTGTAAGGCCCATATCGAAGCAGGCGAAGCTTGCAGTGGGCCCCAGGGAGGTGCTCCTGCAAATGTAACCAAACTTTGTCGCCCACCTCGAACTTGTGTGGCACCCAATGTTGATCATGACGTTGTTTGTACTTAGCATTTGCTCTGTCCAATTACAATATGTCATGGATTTGTTGGTGAATGGGTTGAATGTGCTCAATGAAGTTATTAGCTCTATCAGCTTTGGACTAGACATGAGCCAAATTTGCCTGAATAGCTGCAAGTGGTATGGCAACATCAATGGGGCATAGTGGTTGGAATCTCAATCCCACCTAAAAGGGGTTGTGGCCAATTGAGTTGTGGAGAGCTTATGGTAGTTGTGCTAGACATAAGGGAAACTTTCATCCATTTATGTGGATGCTTCAAATTGTACATGCACAAGATGTGCATGATCATCTTGTTGACAACCTCTGTCTGGCCATCAGTTTGGGGGTGGAAGGCCATGGATTGAGTGAGCTTGGTATCCAACAATGACCAGAGACTTGACCAAAATGTACTTAGGAACTTGTTGTCCTGATCTAAGATAATGGACTATAGGTTCCCAGAGTGTACCTATACTCGTTCAAAGATGAGTTTGGCAACGGCTTGGCATTGGCCTCTGCTGTGATGCTCTTCTTGCAAGCTGCCAAAATGGCCATCTTAGAGAACCTGTCTACGACCATGTTTGGTAGAAGGAAGGCCCGACATGTAATCCATGTAAAAGAATGTTTGAATGAATTAATTCAGAATGAGCAAACAGCTCAATGATAATACAGAGATATTTACAATAATAGAAACATCAAGTTTCTATGTAGAATATGGAAACACTCAGTTTCATCTAAGAAACTGCTAAAAGAATAAAAATAGCAACAGCTAAAAGGAATGAGCATTAAATACTAAATAGGAATATTCTAATACCCTCCCTTAATGCTCAATCTATTTACAACACCAATAGACCCTCTGAATTTTACAAATTTATCAGGACCAAGAGGCTTGGTGAAAATGTCGGCGGGCTGCTCTGTTGTGGGAACATATTGCAACTGAACTGAGCCGTCTTCAACAAGCTGGCGAATGTAGTGGCAATGAGTTTCCACATGCTTTGTTCGTTCATGAAAGACTGGATTCTTGGCAAGTTTGAGCACTCCCTGATTATCACAAAACAAAGAAGTAGGCCCTGTCTGGGAAACATGCATATCTGCAAGCATACGCCGAAGCCAAATTGCCTCACAGGATGCCTTAACTGCTCCCTGATACTCTGCTTCTGTTGAGGAGAGAGCCACTGCGTGTTGCTTCTTACTAGTCCAAGTAACAGCACCGGATCCTAGATTAAACACATACCCAGCTGTAGATTTACGGTCATCAACCGAACCGGCCCAGTCAGAATCAGTGTAACCACAGAGTATAGGTTTGGAACTTCGAGTGTATAGGAGACCATAATCAGAAGTGCCATGCACATATCGTAGCACACGCTTTGCTGCTTGCCAATGATCAGCTTTAGGAGCTGACATGAAGCGGGAAATGTAGCTTACTGCAAAACTGATTTCAGGGCTGGTAGCAGTAAGATAGATAAGACTGCCCACTAATTGCCTGAATAAAGTTTCATCCACAAGGGGAGAGGATGACTGTGCTAAAAGTTTGAGCCCTGGTTCCATAGGAGTCGTGGCCGGTTTGCAATCCTGCATTCTGAACCTGTCCACAAGATTTTTGGCATACTTGGACTGAGAGAGAAAGATCTGATTTTCAGTCTGCCAAACTTCAACCCCCAGACAGTAATGAAGAAGTCCCAAGTCTATCATCTCAAAAGTTCTGCATAAATCTTGTTTGATCCCATGGATCAAATGTGCAGAGCTGCCAGTAATGATAAGGTCATCCACATAGACAACCACAAACAAGATATCATCACCAGTATGCTTGATATACAGGTTTGCATCAGATGGACTCCGTTGAAAACACTGATCTGTCAGGTACTGATCAATTTTCATGTACCAAGCCCGAGGAGCTTGTTTCAATCCATAGATTGCTTTAGCTAACCGACACACTTTCTGTTCTTGACCAGCAACCTTGAATCCTGGAGGCTGCGTCATGTAGACTTCTTCTTGGAGATCACCATTTAGGAAAGCACTCTTTACATCCATCTGATGAACTTTCCAATTGAACTGAGCTGCTAGGGCAAGCATAAGCCTTATGGTACTCATCTTGGCTGTAGGAGCAAAAGTCTCCCCATAGTCAATGCCTTCCTTCTGTGAGAACCCTCAAGCCACAAGACGAGCTTTATACTTGTCTATGGTTCCATCAGCTTTGGATTTCACTTTATACACCCATTTGCAGCCTATGGGTTTTTTTTCTGCAGGAAGATCAGAAAGTGTCCATGTGTGATTCTTCTGAAGACTCTGGAATTCGGCTTCCATAACATGTTCCCACTCAGATGTACCCTTAGCCTCTGAATAGGTTTGAGGCTCAAAAATACTGTGTAGGTTAGCCATAAGAGCAAAATTGACTGTAGACGGTTGTCTGTTCTTATGTCTAGAAGTTCTACCTTCAAGGAGCTCATCATCTCAGAGATCACCAATGGTTTTAGCCCACCATTTAGGCCGAAGAGTAGAAGAACCAATATCAGGAGTAGAGGAACCAATATCAAGAGGAGGTGGAGAAGACTCAAGAGCAATAGGGGCCACAAGAGGAGGGTTTTTTTCTGGAGGAAGCTCAGATAGAGTATTATCAAATACTGATGCTACATCATCCCTCCCATCAGGTGGACCGACCGGAAGAAGAACACTGTGAGGTTGATCCTCAGAACACTGCTCAGAAGAAGAAGACTGAAAGAATCCTCTGTCTTCATCAAATACTACATCCCGACTGAAGCTAAGACGACCAGTGGCTATATCTATCAGCCTATAGGCCTTGTGATGATCACTGTACCTTGTCATCATGAGTTTCTGGCTTTTGGAATCCAACTTAGAGCGCTTAGCAGCTGGAATCCAAACATATGCAACTGAGCCAAATACTTTGAGATGACTGATCTTAGGCTTACGGCCAGACCAAACCTCTTCAGGAGTCTTCCCTGTAACAGCCTGAGTGGGTGATCGGTTAAGAAGATAAACAGCAGTAAATACTGCTTCAGCCCAGAATTTGTTTGGAACCAGTGTTGTAAAATCGCGAAAATCGCGATAAAATCGCGATTTTTTCCCTTTCCCGCTTAAATCGCGATTTTTATACGAAAAAATCGCATACTTTTTTTTGCCGATTTTTACTGAAAAAATCGCGCTTTTTTCAAAAAATCGCGATTTTTTCGAACAAAGCGCGATTTTTAATGAAAAAATCGTGGGGGCTCAAGACAACATAGTTTTATAACTTTTTTTGGGTTTTTTCATGCAATGTTTTTTGAAAGAAACAAATAATTTTTGAGTGGGGTAGCTTAATGATCAAGTCTAGGCCCTAGTATGGATATGCTATTCATGGTAATGTTAAATTCTTAAAGTAAAAGTGACATTCTCCTTAATCTTCATTTTCATCCTTTTACTTAAATTTTTAACATTACCATGAAATGACTCAGGATGTTTGAGAGTGGTTTCAGCCTCATTGGATTTCATATGGAGAAAGTAGAATTTTAGATTTCATTTAAAATTCAGCAGACTTATCAATTTTTCAGGATTTCAGGATTGGGAGATTGTAATGTTTCTAGGTGACACCACCTGCCCGGGCTACCCCTGCCACCAGTAGAGGACATGGTCTACCTCCTATAGCTCCTACTTCTAGTTCTTCAACGTCTAGAGCACATCAGACTCCACTGCCATTTCCACCTGCACGGGCACCAGCATCTACATCTAGAGGGAAAGGGAAAGCTGTGGCATTTTCTCGCAAGAGGGGCAGAGGAAATCAATAGGATTAGACTTTCATTTTATTGTATATGACATTATGACATGATGAGATACATTATCATATTTTTTGTTGATATTTTGAGGCTGAGTTGGGACTCAAGAGTCAGGACTTACTATTCAGGACATGATTCAATGTTATGTGTGATTTTAGCGCTAGAAATGATATTAAACATCTTATATATTAGTTTTTTTATCATATTTATGTGTCAATGTATTTATTTTATGTTGTAGATGGTTTAGATATTAAAAAAAAAAAAAAATGAAAAAAAATGAATATTTTTGTGCCAAACGCTTTTTTCCCGCTTTTTTCCGCTTTTTTCCCGCTTTTGTCGATTTTTTCCGCTTTTTTCCCGGCGCCGATTAAATCCCGATCGCGCTTTGTGCAACATTGTTTGGAACACTCCTGTGTTGTAGCATGGAACGAGCCATTTCAACAACCGTGCGGTTGCGACGCTCGACAACACTGTTCTGCTGAGGAGTGTAAGGTGTGGTTAATTGACGTTTGATGCCATGAATATCACAGAAGTTGGCAAACGCTGAAGAACAAAATTCCCCCCCCATTGTCGGTCCTAAGGGTCATGATGTTACAACCAGATTCTTTTTCCACTAAGTTTTTAAACTTCTAAAAGGTATTAAGAGCATCAGATTTATTTTTCTTAAAATACACCCACATCTTTCTACTGAAATTATCTACAATAAGTAAAAAATATTTGCAAGCAATGATAGAAGTTGTATTCATAGGACCGCAAATATCAGCATGAAGTAACTGAAGTGCCTTAGATGCACGCCAAGATTCTCCATTTTTTAATGAAGACCGATGTCGCTTTCCCGCTTGACAGGCGCTGCATACCCCCAACTGCTGAGTCTGAATATCAGGTAATCCTGACACAAGTCCCTCCCGAGAGAGTTGAGAGAGATACTGCATATTTAGATGCCCATATCGCTGATGCCATAGAGTGCTGATAGGAGAGATACGTGCTGCTAGAGCCACTTCTAGAGAGTCACCGATGTCAAGTAGCCTGTATAGACCATGGTCCTCTAGGCCAACAACAACTGTTAAACTAGTCTCCCTGTCAATAATGGAGCACTTGTGGGCACTGAACACTACATCAAGCTGAGGAGAATTCCTCATAATCTGGCTGACAGATAGCAGATTAATTTACATACCAGGAACATAGTGTACATTCAGGAATAGGAGTGTGCGCCCACCAGACTGAATTTGAACTGTACCTCTGCCAACTACTGTGTACTTTTCACCTCCGCCAAATACCACGGAATCACTGAAAGGTGAGAAGTCAATAAACCAGTCACGCCTGTGAGAGAAGTGGCGTGATGCACCAGAATCAATGTACCATGCAGAGGAAGGAACATGATCTGAAGACCTTTTAGCCATAAAGGCGTAAAAGGCAGAATCTGTCTGCTCGGAATGTTCTGCAACATTTGCTGTCTGATGGGGCCCTCCCTGTTTCTTCTGTTCAGAAGCAATCCTCTGTCGGCAATCTTTCTTCATGTGACCGAACCTGTGACAGTAATTACACTGCACACTTTTCTTCCTAGCAGGATCAAAAGGCTGAGAAGAGCCTTTCTGCTGAAAAGACTAAGAGGACTGATATTTTGCAGCAAATGCATGTTCCGAAGACACTGATGAAGCACCACTACCAAACTGTTGTTTCCACCGATCCTGCTGCAGGAGTTTGGTGCATAGCTCTAGAAACTTCAGATCAACATTTGTGGTGGTAATGTTGAGAGTTTCTATGAAATGTTCATAAGATTTCGGTAGACTTTTCAAAGTAATGACTACCATATCTTCTTCCTCCATGGTCCTACCAATAGCTTCGAGCTGATCTCGAATGTCTTTAATTTTGTTGAGATGTTCCTGTAAAGACATATGTTCGTCCATCATGATGGAGAACAACTGATTTTTGAGGAAAAAAACTCAGCTTTTGTCAGATGTTTCGTGCAGTTCTTTCAATTGTTGCCAGATCTCGGCAGCTGTCTTGCCAGAAGGAATCTGTGGTAACTGATCATCAGCGACGCATTTCGATCATCAAATTTATCTTGATCGGTACCAGCTGTACCGGGACTAAGCTCTTTGCCCAAAATGAGCTGATCAAGACGCCTGTATTCAAAAATGGTCAACATTCTTTGTTTCCAAATGTTATAGTTGCTGCCATTAAAGCGTTGATTTCCTTCTAACATCAGATTGGTGAGCGTGGCCATTTTCAAAACAGAAGTCTGACACAAATTTTAATGTAGCTGCTCGCTTAAAAAACAGAATTTGTTCTGGGAGACAGGTTTAAGAAAAAAAATATATATATATCTACCCAGCAGAAAATCTCCACAGAAAATTGCAAACCTTTCTGTTTTAGTGTGGCCGCAGTCTATATATCAGTCGGCCTGAGTTCCCTGTACTCACAATGAAATTAATCACTGCCGCTGCTCTACGGGAAATTCAAATATCAGTTCTGGAGAAAAAAAAACGCTGATAATAATGACTGCCGCTGAGCCCAAGTCGACAGTGCCAGTTTATTCACTCCGCAGAGCGAAAACCCAAACAAATCGATGATTTGAATAATACCCGATATGCAGAAAATACGAAAGTGAGGTCGATAAAAAAAATTCCGACACGTCAGCCACACCACCGCCTCCGATTGACCACGATCCCGCTTTGGACAGACGGACGAAGCTCAGCCCTCTGCGGAATTTCTCGAAGAGCAGGTTTAGATTTCGAAACCGATATATAAAAAAATCTGACACGTCTACACCGCTTACAGTTGACCACGATCCCGCTTCGAACAGACGGACGACTCGCAGGCCTCTGCGGAATTTCTCGAAGAGCAAATCTCGATTTAAAAACGCAGCCTGCGCAAAGATCTTTTGTAGAGTTCCAGAGTGGTGTCGATCCCAATCGTGGACGCCGGGATATAGCTGGCCACTTAGAATTAGTTGATCTCACCTTTCGCTGTCAAGAAGAGGGACGCCGCCGCTGCACTTGCGATGATAGGAGGGTTCGATCCCCGACCAATGGAATTCAGGAGCCTTCAATGAGGCAGTATCGTCCACTTTTTGAATTTTATTGCATACAATTGCTGGAAACTAAGAAACTCGGGGCATTACAGGTTCCTTGACTGGATCGACGGAGAACACACAGGAAGAACCGACTACGATTATCCAAACAGAATCGGTATTTTTGTTCTTAAACCAGATCCAAGAGTTTCTTAAATCTCTAATTCCTCAAAAAAAACTTTGAACCATATGAGCTTCTTAGACAACCATTTCTGTATCGAGATGGACGACTGTAAGCTTTTATCACAGTGAGCAAAGCCAAGGCTAAGACTCAATGAAGGCTACCTAGCTTACAGAGGGCTCGACCTTAGAAAGGAATGAACAAGAACTCAAGAGATTAGGATGCAAAGAGACTAACAGTTCAAGAACTCTCTTTTTCTGGCTCTGATACCATAAAAGAATGTTTGAATGAATTAATTCAGAATGAGCAAACAGCTCAATGATAATACAGAGATATTTACAATAATAGAAACATCAGGTTTCTATGTAGAATATGGAAACACTCAGTTTCATCTAAGAAACTGCTAAAAGAATAAAAATAGCAACAGCTAAAAGGAATGAGCATTAAATACTAAATAGGAATATTCTAATACCATGGAGATGGATTCCCAAGTTCAGCTAAGAGTAGGGAGAGGAGTATACAAGCCTATACAAGCCTTGCTTCTTGATTGTAGGTTTGGCAATGGCGCAGGCAGTGCAGCATCTAATGTACTTCCCAACATCTTGTTGAAGGTTCAGCTAATAAAAATACTTTTGCAACATTGCCACTGTCTTTTCTACCCCAAAATTTCCAACAACCCAACTGTAGTGCACCTCCCAAATCATCTTGCCACGCTTGCTTGAAGGAACACAGAGGTATCCCAGATGGCATAACAGTGTGTCCTGGAAGTGAAAGTCTGGAACTTGCTTACCTTCCAAGAGCATATGGTATGTGGTGTTGAATTCTGGATCACGCTTGTAAAGATGCGGCCATCCGGAAGTCTCATGTCCACAAGAGTTGAGCACAATGGTCAACGCCATAACCGACAATCGATTGACACGGTATGTGGCCCATTTCTGATGGCAATCATTCTACAATTTTCCTTGTGTTTGTATGAACTGCAAGGGTTGGTTCTCTGTAGCATATGGTATGTGGTGTTGAATTCTGGATCACGCTTGTAAAGATGCGGCCATCCGGAAGTCTCGTGTCCACAAGAGTTGAGCACAATGGTCAACGCCATAACCGACAGTCGATTGACGCAATATGTGGCCTATTTCTGATGGCAATCATTCTACAACTTTCCTTGTGTTTGTATGAACTGCAAGGGTTGGTTGTCTATATGGATGACCGTTTCCTTCCCCAAAATGTAATGCTTCCATTGTTGGCAGGCCTGCACAATGGAATACATCTCTTTCTCAAAGGTGGGATACTTTCAGACTGTATTTGAAAGTGTCTCACTATGATATGCCACCGAATGCCCCTATTTGGTAAGAACTGCACCAACAGCATAGTCAAAGGCATTTGTCTCAATTTCAAATGGTTGTTGCAAGTCTGGTAATGTGAGCACTGGTGTAGAGCAGAGGCAATGCTTCAACTCGGCAAACGCCTTTTGTTGAGATTCAGACCAAAAGAAATTTGCTTTCGCTTTGCCCTTGGTGACTTGACTCAAAAGCCAAGTGATACGAGAGAATCACAACACAAACTTGGGATAGAAATTGGCAAGACCCAGAATGTTGTGGAGCTCTGCTAGAGTGGTTGGGGTTGGCCAATCCCAAAGAACTTGTATCTTGGTTGGGTCCACATGCACACCCCACTCATCAATGATGTACGCCAGATATTGAACCTAGTCATACCAAAAGTGCATTTCTCCAAATTGGCACACAATTTGTGTTGTCGCAGGGTTTGGAGGACCTGTCAAATATGATGTTTGCGCTCTTCCCAACTCTGGCTAAAGATCGGGATGTTGTCCAAATATACTACCACGAATGAGTTGGTGAAAGGCCACAATATGTCTTCCATCAGCCGCATGAAGGTTGTAGGGGCATTCGTCAACTCGAAAGGCATGATCACCCATTCGAGGGCTCGATTGGTACCTGGTGATAACCGGACTTCAAGTCAATTTTGCTTAAATATTTAGCCCCCTTGGGCTGGTCCAAAAAATCATCAATTTGTGGAATTGGATACTTATTCCGGACAGTAATCTTATTCAATGCCCGATAGTCAATACAAAGCCTCCAGGTTTCATCCTTCTTCTGTACCAACACTATTGGGCTCCCACATGGTGACTAACTTGGCCTTATGTGCCCTTTCTGCAACAACTCCTTCATTTGCCTCTTGATTTCCTCGTTCTCCATAACAAAGTGTCCTAATTTGATCCATTAGGTAGCAACACGCCCGAGGTCAGATCGATGGAGTGCTTGACCTGACAGTATAGGGGTACCCCTGTGGGTGAGGTGAAGATGTCCCTGCACTCCTCCACAACCTTGTCCATCTGTTGCTACCATTTGGAGGAGCCTTGTCTGGAGGTTATGGATGTGGCCACAATCTTCCTCTTGCTTTGAAGGCGAATCATAAGGAAGACAAATTTCTCAATCTGGGAAATGATCTTATTGCATTGTTTAGCAAATATCAAAGATAAGGCGATAGGCGGCACTACCTTTAGTATCTTGTACAATTTTTGACCCAGAGTAATAATAACAGAATGAGATCTAAATTCATATACAGCATGACACTTCCATAAGTATGCCAGACCTAATAAAACATCATAGACTTCCAAAGGGGCAACATCGCACAATACCTCATCTGCAAAGGCCTTGATGCTATAATTTAGGAAGCACTGTTGGTTGACACGGAGATCTTGCCCTTAGCGGAGCCACCCGATGGCGTACAACTGTGGGTACCGCGTCATTGGCAGCTTCAATCTCTTAACAACCTCGACTAAGATCAAGTTCTTCTAGCTCCCGCTGTCAACGATGCACTGCACCAACTAACCTTTTACTCACATCTGCGAGTGGAAGAGGTGCTCCCCCTCCTTTGGATCCTCAAGTTCCGCCTTTTGGAGCTTGGTGGTGGCTACAACCGCAGTGGGTTCAACGTCAACGATCTACTTTACTATGTCGGGTTCCATCTTCGAATTAGAGCATGTATCCGTCTTTGAGTCTTTTAGCTCGGCCACCAACCCCTGTTTTGCGCGACATTCATTCGTGTTGTGAGTGGGAGTTTTATGGAACTCACACCACTTGTCGGTGTCCTTCTTCGCCTTCCAATTATTCTTGGCTTGCAGCTTCAAGGAGTTGTCCTGCGGGATCACATCCTGACTCTACCCTTTGCTTTGTGGATTAGGGGAGCCTTTGCTCTGCTTCGAGTTCGTAAATCCAAAGTCTCGCTTCTTCTACTTGAATTTCTGGTCAATCTTGGCAACATATTAGTATGTTGCACCAAGCGAGATGTCCAGGAACTCCATTTCCTCCTGAATGTATTTGTGCCAAGAACTACGTACTTGAGCACCATATGTTTCTAAGAATCTTTGATACCCAAATTTGTCAGCAAGGTATGGAAAAGATTCGTCAACACAAGCACATCTTGATCCCTTTGTTGTCGCAACGTATTCCGTTGTATGTACTAGTCCTCATAGCTCCACACAGGGTAATATTGTCCATTGATGGTGTCTCGGAAAGAATTCCAACTGGGTGTGGCTAAGAACGATGAGCATTCTCTCTCGTCCTTTTGTTTACAATGGGTTTCCCACTAGTCCTTGACATGGGAGGCAGCTTTGAGGAGTGAAAAAGTAATATTTTCCCTATTGGAAAAATCATGAACCAAAAAATATCCTTCCAACAGATTTAATCATCTATCTAGCCTTCAAATATGGGAATGTCAAAATTGACTTGCACCTTGAAGGGAGTGGTGCCTCCAAAGTGGTTGTCAGATAAGAATCAAGATGCATCGCCTAGAGGCATCCGCCGAAGGATCATGGCAAAGTTGCCCATCATCACGTTCCTTTGTCTCTCGAGGGCTTCTTTGAGCAATATTTTGAGAGGATCTCCTGCTCCCTCGTCTTTCTTTTCTCTCCACCATGGGAGGCCATCAAGGTTTGCGAGGCCAGTGTTGCGACGACTCAACCAGTTCGAGCCCTAACTCCTTACACCCCGACCTCGTTGGGGACATGCAAAGAAAAATAGAGAAAGAGCAGACCGCTCTGATACCACTAATCCATACTTATGCAGAAACGAAACAAAATACAGAGATAAACAAAAACACAGAGATGCATCAAAAATAAATCTTCATTTCATTAATATCAAAGAACTGAGAGATGCTTACATACAAAATGGAAATAAACTAGCTCAGGCGATGGTAGCTTATCTCTGAGAAGATATGTGTCAACTACAAGCCTCTAAATTGTGTTACAATGAGCCTTAAGGGCCTTTTTATTATTGAACAACAAATCGAAACCCTAAACAACCAAAATCCTATGCCTAGGAGATGGAACGCATAGAGTTTGTGGGCCCCACTGGGGTTAGTTGGACAGCCAACTTCCCGAGGTCATAACTTGGTCATATAATTTTTGTTTGGCACATACAATACCTCGTTAGGAAGGTCTCTCTGAGTACTACAAGATTTGTGGCAAGCCCTTACCTACAGTAATGAGCCTACTGCAAACCTCAAAAAAACGTCGTTTAGGAGGTAAAAACAGCTCTGAAAGTTCAGGACCTGGAAAACTGCTAAAAATAGTAAATTGTGCTATAATCATGGAAACTAACGGAACTGACTAGAGGTCTAGGTGGAATAGGCGGGTGGCCACCAATATCCACCTGGATCACTGGTGGCCTGTCCATACAACCTTCTCCAACAAGCCTCTGCCAGAGTATGTTGATCATCTTGCGACCCCATGCACGACCATGCTAGGCCAACTCATGGAGCCTACCTACTCCCCTACCAATCCAACCTACCACTAGTGTTCTCTGAGACTCTGACAGAGATATGAAAGTGTGTGTGCTCGGTCACCAAATCCACCACTCTGCTAATACCATCACTGACCAAATCCATGATGTGATGGGGTATCCCACCTAGATCCCAATAATGATCTGGTCGTCGAGCTCCTTTCACAATCCACGAACCCCATTGAACTATATTTTTGTCCATGGATACATCCAAACACCTAGGCCGTTCCACTAGGTACCAACTCAATACCTTTCACCACCCAACCCCATGAGAGGGATCAAATGCAAAAACATGTGTACATGTAACAACTCCACCATGCGAATGCTACGCGTTGTGTAACTTAGGTCGCCTCGTCTCACTAACCTAGTTAACAACTCCACAATGCGAATGCTATGCCCTGCGCAACTTGAGTCACCTCGTCTCACTGGCTTGGTTAACAACTCCACCATGCGAATGCTACGCCCTGCGCAACTTAGGTCGCCTCACCTCACTAGCCTGGTCAACACATAAGATTTGTCTAGGTAACTCTCTCCAATGTGCAGAGGTAACCTAACAATGTTGCAAATCCCATCTATGTGTGCCTGAAGAGCATTGTTCTAACACTCCAACAAATGCTCCTCTTGTTGCATCATCAGGGATTTCATTTGTTCCCAACGCAAGTCGTCTTGGCCACTAACTTGGCATAAACCGCTCTCATGTCCTCCAACTCAACATTATGCTATAATATGGCTACCCAGACTGCCTTGGCCTTCTCTTCATTGCTAGAAGCCTTAAGCTATTGAATCTGTTGTTGGTGGCTACAATTTGGAAACTCTGTCACAGCTCTAGATACCTTTGTGCCTACTGGCACCTCCTCAATAGATGACCCTACAAGTGCATGCTCTACTCTCTCTGCCAATGTCCCAACCTGAGCAATCAATGGGCTCTCCAACAGTGATGACTCCTAAGTCACACCAAGTAGATCTAGATGCTCCCCACGACCACTGGTGTTATCTACCTCATGCTCCACCTCCTCCGCTAGCTCACTAACAAGAAACACCTCTATGTAGTGGGCCTTGCCCTTATTGTACCTGTGCCCTGGAGACCACAGCTCCTGACAAGTGAAGGTTTCCTCCTCTGGAGATCACTACTAGTCTCATCACCTAATTGTCCTCGTCCTGTCCACTCCCTTTGAGAAGGTTTGGTGTCCTTCCAGTCAAACCTCTCTACTAGCCTCTACGTGAACTATGTGTATGACGTGATGCCTACATGACCCAAAGTGATCAGCTCATGATACTACCATTCTTGTGCATCTCCATCCAAATGTAAGGTGGCATACTTAATGGCATCCACCTCTCTCATGGGATTTTGCTAGAGGTATGTGTTCATTGTTTGCACCAATGTTGCATGATCCTCCACCGCCCAAGGATCCAGGGTCGGAATCGCGTCCCATACAGATCCTTGGGTGATCCTCTGGCGGAACCGCAGATCCGAAAATCAAATACACAGTTTCGGCATTTTGAGGCAATTCCTGGAAATCCAGAACCGCACGAGCCCGCACTGCGGTTCCAAATTTCCAATCAGCGGATCCGAAAAAGGACTTGTCACAGATCTGTGGACGTTCAAACACGAATCCGCACAAATCGCCAACAAATCCAAAGGGAGATGGGTTGTTCCGCGAGGTTCTAAATTATATAAACAAAAACAAAAAAAAAAAACAAAAAAAAAAAATCCTTCGACTTAAGTTGGGTTGGGACTTCCCGGACACTCCCAAGGTGCTCCCTTGATGCTCCGTAACATTTCCTAGATGCTCCCCCATGGTAATGTTAAATTCTTAAAGTAAAAGTGACATTCTCCTTTATCTTTCATTTTCATCCTTTTACTTAAACTTTTAATATTACCATGAAATAACTCAAGATGTTTGAGAGTGGTTCCAACCTCATTGGTCTTCATACGGAGAAAATAGAATTTCATATCCTATTCAAAATTCAGCAGACTTAACAGTTTTTAGGAATTCAAGATCAATGAGATTATGGCATTTCATTACATTATATCATGTATGAGTGTATGTGATTGGCATTTAATCAAGAACACCAAGCCCTATATGTTGCTCATCTACCCTAGTGTTAGTGGTGTTAATTGTTGAACTCCTTTGTTATGGCCTTGCCAAAAAATTACATTTCAATCAAGTAAAAGTCATTAATCAAGCATTTAAGATTTTTCCACCATATTTTAAGGCTTGGATTAGATAGTTCAATCAAAATTGGGCAATGTTGACTAATATCCCTAGATAATTGAGGTAGAGGCAAAGGCGAGACAAGAGGAGAAGAATCTAGATTCTAGATGGTTGATGCTCGTATAATTAATCATTGATGTACAATGGATGCCATATCTATCTTGATTTATGTACAAATGTGCATGTTTTCACATCTACAACTAATTTGGTATTTTGGATTTTTTTAATACTAATGAAAAAAATATTTAAAAGAGATATATATATATATATATATATATATATATATTCTAGATTCTAAATGGTTGACGCTCATATTAATCATTGATGTACAATGAATGCCATATCTATCTTGATTTATGTACAAATATGCATGTTTTCATATCTTCTAACAACTAATTTGGTATTTTGGATTTTTTTAAATATAAATGCAAAAACATATTATTAAAAGATAAAAATAAAAATAATATATATATACACACAAAATAGACGCTTTGCTTCCTAGATTTTTGGGAAATGATGCTTCCATATATCCGTTTCCAAAAAATGCCCCTCGCTTTGTGCAACATGGGTTTGCACCCACTCTCTGGCAAAGCTCCCAACTGAACCATCAAAGTTGGGAAGGGTTATTTTTCCCACTGTTTTTTGTATGTCTTGATTCAGCTACCCTCCCCTACATGGCATGGGCTTCCACCCTGTGGCATGTGCACCTCTAGGTTCTCTGTCATAAGGACGAGGATGGCTCTGGTCTATCACCTTGCCGCTACTCAAATGGGCCAACATTTCTATCGGCTTCTCATTATTCTTGAGGATCTCATCCATGATTCCTTCCATTCTTCTTCCTTAATCACTGGAATGTCTATAGCTCCACCAGTTACTGTTCATGCATGCCCACATCTTCCATGATCTTGTTGGCTTCCCCACATCTGGCCAAGGTCATGCTCTAATACCATTGTAATATTCCTTTCGGAAAAACACCATAAATAAATAGAAGTGAACTTGAAACAACAAATAATAACAAAACAAACAGCGAGATAACACAACCAGCAAATCAAATACATATTATAAACCAACCAATCACTAAGTCATTTTTATTAATCATGAATCTGAGTACATAAAATGAGATGTGACAATAGAACATGGGCTTTCCAAGCAAGTAGAACAAAACCAAGAAAGATGCCTCTGACCCAAGTGGAGTATGGCCCAGGGTGAGGAATACGCATTGCTTAGTAGATAATCTAATGCACCCCAGCTAAAAGATGAGGATGGCCTGGTCTAGAATATGCCCAAATCCCTTTGGAAATGCACCCACTGAATCCTTCCCAAAAACCCAAAAAACTCCAACAAGGTTTTGGCTCCAATCCAGAAGATGTGAGAACCCACTAAATGGTGTGAATTACCCAACTGGCCTCTAGTATGTACTGCTAGAGGAATGCTTTGTTGAAGCAATCCTCAACCCCTCTGTTGAAGAATCCACTCACTAATCAAAATCTCCCTCCCAAAATGTCAATTCCTTCTTCCCCTTAACCTTTCGATCTGCCCCTCTTATGCCTACACAGACTTGCCTAGAGAGGCCCACACACCACCGAAACAAAATAATTTGGCCCTTAAGAATGGCCCAATGTTGCCCTTGCATATTCCCACGAAAGTGCCGACACCAAGATGGGAAATGCTCCTACAATGTTTTGCTCACCCAATCAATGAAGCTAGCCCGAATATTTGCAAATTAGACACTGACTTTGTGCATAAGAAATGTGCACTACTAACTCAAAATGCAAGAGATGATGCCCAGTGGAAGCCCTAGAATAGACTCCCCAAATTTCCAATTAGGGAGACATTCGAAGTTCTCTAAAACCGGCTTAGATTTCGCCTGGAATTCTTGTGCTGAACAACACTATAAACCCTTAAGTTGAAAATCACACAAGAGGTCGATTTCATAAGTTTAATGGTCAAAAGATGATCTGATGTGCTCCCTCCTTTCCTTTAAATAAGCTTGGCCCCATACACTCTCCTTGGTGGCCCCCACTTTGCCTCCAAAATCGCACTCCCTCTCAAGTGGTGTGCATTGCCTCCTTGGTGGCCCCCACATTGATTTATCCAACAAGTCAAGCCCTTACTTTGTGAAGCAAACTAAACCCCATTATAGAGAAAATCAAGTCAAGTCAACCATAGTTTTGGGCAAAGGATAAGACTCAACCAGACAATAGAAAGAGCAGCGATGATAGGTATATATTTTTACAATAGCAAAGAGTTCCTCTAAAACAAAACGAAGGAAAAGATCTAAAAAATGTGTAAGGGTAAAATCATAGAGCCAAGATGGTTGTAGGGCAAGACGCAAGTTTGGGGGCATAGAAGGGTTGGTGGGGATGGCACTAGTAAGGCAACTCATAGGGAAAGTTGCTAAGAGGAGAAACCCTACAAAAGCCAACGAACAAGCACTAGAGGAAATTCTAAACGATTCCCCAATATTTCATCTCCTTGTATGTGGATGGGCCTACTTCCTGGTGAGAAATTCGAGCAATGCTATCAATGGGGACTTCTTTGTGTCTAAAAAGGTGAAAAGCAAGATTCAATCTGAGGACAAAACCCTCGTGTTCAACAAATTTGGATACTACTTCTACATTCCCTAATGGAACTTTGGGATAGAAAGATCTTGGAAGAAATCGGGGATCCAATTGACCAATTCATTTCCTTGGACCATAAGTTTGGGGAAAAGGAAGATATGAGATTCATAAAAAAAATGGTGCAGCTTGAATTGAGAGAAGGATTTCTTGCAAAAATTGAAATTGAGTGGGGATTTTGGTCTTTTGTTTTGATGCTTGACTTCTGGAAAACATCATTCAAACGTGGGGCCTTTCATGAATCAGGACACCTTTGGGAAGTTTGCAAAAGGAATGTTTGGGTAAAAAAATCTAGCCTTCCTAAAGATTCAATGGTGGCAATGGATAATCTAGGGACCCTAAAGAAACTTGATATTAGAGTTTTGGAGCACCTTCCTTAACAAAATATCATGCTCAATTTCTATCAATGTAGACAAAGCTACAAACTCTCCCCTACATTTCAAGCAATTCATTCAAATTATCCCTCTATTGCTAAGTGCTTGGGTTCTAAAATCTGCATCATGAGAGCTTAGGGGATAGTGCTCTTAGGGCTCAAGATCCTACTTCTCAAATCCAAATCCTAAAACTGATGGTATTCCCTTGAATCTCGATAAGCCTTTGTCAAAAGGTTCAATTATGGGAAATGGTGTATACTCTGCAAGAAAGGTAGAAAGCCCCTCCATTCATACCAAGAGATTTGAGACCTCATTCACCCCAAAGCTAGAATAGAGCAGGGAGGTTCCACAGCAAACTCCCATCCTAATCTTAATCAATCAAAACCTCAAAAATCCCCTTACCTATTAAGATCAAAGGAGGACAATATGGTAGAAGCGAGAGCAATGAAACAAGTTTTAGGTTTAGCTTGTGTCCAAGAGCCACTCATTAAGTCGGGGAAAAAATTCCCTTCTCTCACAAGCAAAGCCACGAGTTAAAAAGAGTTAGAGATGGAAAACAATGTACAATCAATGAGGTCCTTCGAGCTAGAAAGACTCATTCTCTAGATATCAAATGTTGGTTCTCTATATAAACTCAAGAGGGGTTGGGTGAGACCTGACATAAGATGTCCTAAAAAGGCTATTTGTAGGATATAAACCTGGTGTTATTGTTGGGCACAACCCAACTTAACCTAAATTTTGGAAAAGACTCCGCATTTTGAGGAGCGGAGTGCGCAATGGAGAGTGCAACGGAGCGCGAAGTGGACCACGCAGTAAAGCAGCGAAGCACCAAGTCACCGCGCAGCAAAGCAGTTGGAATATACCACGCGGTATAAGGGCGTCGGAGTGGGTCAAAGCCCCTCCTTTTTGTAAAAAGCATGTAATATTGTAAAAGATGAATGGTTTTCGGACCATCATAGATTGTTTTAGGGAGTTCATGATATATGGACCATGGTATTTTAACGATATATCCCTCGATGTAATAGTATATATAGGAATCAATAACAAAAAAGAGAGACATCATATCACATCTTGAATTGAATGGTTGTATCTTTATGATTTGTGGTGTTGTGGTGAAGGAAAGCTGCTCAGTGCGCAGAGGCCTGATTCTGCAGCTGAGTGCACAGACAGCATGCAACTGGGTGCGCAAGCCAAGGGCTGTTTGTTGTACAAATTTCTTATTATAAGCAACAATTATTGTGGACATAGCCCCACATTGGGGTGAACCACAATAAAATTAGTGTCTCCATGTGTATGTTGTTTATTATCTATTGTAGAGGCCTGATTCTGCAGCTGAGTGCACAGACAGCATGCAACTGGGTGCGCAAGCCAAGGACTGTTTGTTGTACAAATTTCTTATTATAAGCAACAATTCTTGTGGACATAGCCCCAAATTGGGGTGAACCACAATAAAATTAGTGTCTCCATGTGTATGTTGTTTATTATCTATTGTAGAGAAGCAGTTTATTACAGTTGCATTTTGTTACAGCGTGGAGATGATTATGGGTTTATATGATATGTTTATGTGATTAAATGAATGTTGTTTAGTAATCTATGTATGTTAAAGATAAAAGAACATAAAAATACCACATCACATCGTCCTTCAAGGCTGTAGAAACCTGGTTCTGCATCCTCCCATAGTCACTTCGAGTGAGACTGCGATTTGCTTGCAGGTCGTGCTGAAAGGGCGAGTGATTGAGGGTTTTGTTGGTGCACAGTATAAATTGAACCTGGATCAGCCGAAATCTTAACCGACAAATGGTTTTGTTGCCGGGACCGGGATCTGTTTGAGGGATATGTTTATGTGGCATCTATCAAAGAAGGAAATTCAAGATTGGCTAGAATCGAAGGAGCGAGAATTTGCAGATCAAGAGAACAGAAACCCTCGTCTAAAGTCTGAAGCTTGGTTACAAAGATATATTTTTACAAATCAATACAAAATTTTCTTCACATCATTTCTTGTTGAACTATACGAGTGGATATCAAGGTTGACTGAAAGAAAGACATGTTTTAAAGGTGGAAAACCTTCAACGTGGACTCTTGAATTGATACAGTGACTCAAGAGCACTGACAACAATATTTCAAGGGTTGTCGATTTTTGGATTGATAGCATCTTGGTAGGATTCATTACTGAGTTTGCAGTAGACGAAACCATGTCTTACAACGAAGCAGAACAATGATTCTTCAAAGGACCACGAGGTATGTATTTAAAATCTTTTAAACTTTGGATTAAGATGCTTCTATGTGAAAATGGAGTTTTACGAATGCATCCAGATTGTTAGTTTACTTATGATTGGAAGAGAGAATAAATCTAAGCCAGAGATCACAGTAACGCAAAGTGGAAAAAGGTATAGAATAGATACCAAAAAAAGAGTTCGTGGACAAGACCCAAAGACCTTTGTAGAGACTGAATATAGTCCTCTTTTGAGTGAAAAAGCCATAATCTAGTAATAGCCTGGGTGTTTTTGGCTCTATCCCTCCCCCTTCTCCTCCTACTTCCCCTACCCCCCATCCCCCTCCCTTTGCTCATCCGCCTCCCCCTCCCTTACTCATCCCCCTCCCCCTCCAAGAAGAAATATGGTTGATATTATGCTATCTGTTTTCAAAGGAACCGGATCAGAGGATCTAGAACAGTTTTGGTTTTTATGTGAACTTATATGGACCTTAAAGCAGATCAATGATGAAGAGCATTGAGCATTGACATGGTATATGTATTATGAAGTATTCAAATAATCAGATTAGAACATTTGCAGATATCAAAGCAGCGTTGATAAGAGATTTTAAGAAGTCGAAGTGTGAGTTGCAGTGCATCACTGAGTTAAAAGAAATTAAACAGAAACCTACTAAGTCTATTTCGGAATTTGATCAGAGATTTAAGGAATTGTTGGATCAAGTGAGCTTCGAAATAGCTCCACAACAACATCAAGAATGGTTTATAGATGTGATGTCACTGCATATCAAATTACCATTAATGCAACAAAAGATAACAAGTCAAGCCGAAGCTCTACAGATTGCGATGAAGTTGGAAGCTTCGCCTATAGGAGATACTAATGCAAGTATGCAGCAAATTCAGAGTCAGTCGACAAACCTAACCTTACAAATACAAGATATGAAGAAAAGCAAAGAAAATAGAGAGGAAGTATGGTGTACGAAGTGCAGATCAAAGGGCCATTCTAAATAACAATGTCTTATCTTTAGGGATTACATGGCTAGTGGGGAACCGAATCCCTTAAATGCAGGACCTAGCCTGTGGTGTGAGATATGTGAAACCAAAGGTAAACATCACTCAGAAGATTGCTACCTATTACAGAAATATGTGCAGACTCCAAGGAACCCATATTGCAAATCCTGTAAATTAGTAGGACCTGATGAGAATAATTGTCGAGCTTATGAACTAATGATGGAGCGCAGTGTTGACACTTATAGAATGCAAGTAGAAAAACATGGACAAGAAGGCAATGGACAGCGTGATGGTCGAGGAAGCTACCAAGGAAGAGGTCAAGGTGCTAGAGTTGGTCAAGGACGTGGACAGATCATTTGCTATAATTGCGTCCAGGCAAGTCATTTTGTGAGAGATTGTCAAAACCCTACAACAATTGTAAGTAGGGTAAATCCTTTGACCATGTAACTGAAGAATGCCCTGTACTTATTGCAAAGATGCAAGAAAAAAGGAATCGGTGGCTGACACAGAATATTCAAAAGATGATTGTTGAAAGGAGGATCGATGAACCTCGAATTAGTATTGTCACTAGAAGTGGAGTTGTGACCGGAAGTGATAAAGCAAATGAGAAGAAAGAATCTGAAAGTACATGGGTTAGAAAAACTGTTGAAAGAGTTCATGTTTTTTTATATTCAAAAGGGAAGAAAAAAAAATTATGAAAGCAAAGCGAAGCTTTATGGATGTTGGAGCTTTGACCTCCAGTGCGCAACCAAAGCAGAAACCTAGTTGCGACGTGTCATCAGCGTCAACACATAATCAAGCTTCGACACAAGACCAAGGTTCAGCAAATAAAGCAGGTATTTTAAAGTCCTTTTTATAGACTTGCATAAAATTATTAAGAGATCAAAAGGTTGTAGAAGGGCTTCAGGAGTTGATAGATTCCTGTGCATCCAAAGAAGCACTGCGAAGTGAGATGATAACAGTCAATAATTTGCATCAACAAAAGAGAATTGGAAGAGAGATGATGCTTAGTGCGCAGATAGGAGTATATGAGATGGATCAGGTTATCCTCGATCTGAGATCTGATGCTAATGTCTTAACGAAGCAGACATGGGAGTTAATGGGTAAACTAAAGTTGCAATGGTCACCTATTCAGTTAAGGATGGCAAATTAGCGAAAGATCTTCCCCCCCTAAGAAGACTACCAGGTGTAACAGTGGGCATTAAAAGAGTTCGCACTACTGTTGATTTTGAAGTAATAGAGATCGTTGATGACGGTATCCCCTATCCTGCATTGCCTGGACTTGATTGGGCGTTTAACAATATGGCTATAAGAGACAGATGATATTTGAAGGGAATAATAGGAGAGTAATTGTTCCCTTGGATCCATCAGAAAGAGTAAGATATACAGAACCAGCTAGAGAAGAACACAACGCAACTGATATAGATAATATCTATCAAATGACAGCAAAGGAACAGGATTGGCTTAACCCTACTACAGAAGGCAAGTTGACTTGGGAGCATGATAGTTCTTGTACCTCAAACTCAGAAGAAGAGTTGGAAACTGGCAAAATAGGCTGCATGAAATATCCACAAGGCGATGTGCAAGAATTACCAAATTAGTTCGATGTATGATATCTGAGGTGTTGTCGCACAAAGCGTCTAGGCACCGCAACAACGCTCAAAGTAAGGGTTCTCACTATAATCCTTACTCACTCTGTTTAGACTCTCTCCTAGACAAATCAAGAGGGGTAGTCCCTAAAATGAATAAATGAGAAAAACCTGCAAAACACAGGCTCCAGGAAACTTAAAGATGGACAACTTGACGAATGTAAATGAGTCCTGGTTAACTGAGATGAATAGATCAAACACTAACACAACCAAAACACAACCACAAGATAAAAATAATTATAGATACCCAAAGCAATTTATAATGTGGCAAAGCGACGATCATGAACAATTAAATGTGAATGGTTAAAACGTTATCATGCAAGAGCTTCTAGCAATTAAATCCTGTGAAAAATTATGAAATTTAAATGTTAAGCAATGATTTCAGATTTAAAATGATTTTCATTAATAACCCAGTTCTAGAATAATTTAACATTCTCCAGTAGTCAATGATTCTAAAACATTAATCACACCTAACAATAAATAAATACCACAAAAGGACACCAAAGGAACTTTAGATTAACAATTTAATTATTCCTTAGGCAATTAATTTAATGTGGTAAAATGAAGAATTTAAATTTTTTAATGTGACCAAAAATAATAAAATCAAAAGGACTTTAATTAATAAAAGTATTTAATGGGCCATAGGCCACATAAAAATTAGCACTTTCAAGAAAACAATGACACTTGCTTCCTCAACTAAAATAGCAATGATCAAGATTGGCTCATTATATTAATTTTCCCTCTATATTGATGCTTTCAAAGTGGAAAAATTAGAGGTATTAGCTTGCACAATCATTTTTATAAGCGGGTCCCAATTTGGGGAATTGTGGTCTGAAGCCTTCTAGATGCTTTTTATGGGATTAAATGATGTTTTTTGGGTTAAAATTTTCCTGCTTTGTTGTTGGACCTCGGGATGTTATTCTACACTCAAAGACCTTTCCAATGATGCAACAATTGCATCAATCAAAGTTCGTATGCAAAAGTTATGCCTCCCACAAGTTGACCTACATTGTTGACCACCATGGTACGAGTGGATGCCACATTAACCCCTATCACTCATGCATATGGGGCTACCCGCATGTAGATTTCCAAGAAGACTAAAGAAGGTTCAAAACCATAACTCTAGTTGAGGGTTGAGGGAGTCAAACCTTACTCTTAATTGGCTAACAAGCTATGTTAAATATCAAGCCAAAAGGACAAATATGGGTTCTGTTCCATACTATTGTATTTTGTTCCATATTTGAACAGAGCAACTTGGAGTGGGGAATTGGAGAGAAAAAGGGGGGAGGTTAAGATTCTATAGTAGCCATACAAGCCACAAGTCTCAGGTAACTCCATAGGGAGTACCGCTTTCTTTAGACTTGTACATTTTCCATAGCAAAGAAAAGAGAGCAAAGGAATCTCACCTTTTATCTAGGTTTTCTCCTGCAAGCGTGTATTTAGTTATGTTTTTAATTTCTCACATTTTAGCTAATTTAATCAATTAACCTGGAAAATCGACTAACACATGGTAGTTTTTACCTTGGATGATATGATGATCATATTGAATATCTTGTTGAATGGTTGAGAGGCAAGTTTGGCACTATCCCCACCCATGTTTAAATTCACAATGACACAATGGCCCATTATGGCTTGGCTAGAAGGACAAGTGCCCCAAGATAAAGATGCCTCTCATGGGTGCCTTGAGACATCTCATCCCTAGGTTGAGTCATTAGTTTCATGCTAGGTGTTGGTTTGCAGGTTGACGGCAACTAGCCTAGGGTTTATAGTGGCATCCAACCAAATTTGAGGTTGGGTCTTGCCCAAGTAATCTGTCAATTAAAAATTCCGTGGATCTTTACCAAAAAAATATTGTAATTCATATGTTAAACAAAATCATTAGTTACAAAAGAAAAGTTGAAACAATAAATTTAGCAAAAGCAACTACATATTAACAAACTCAACAACAAAGATGCAAACAGTAAAACCATCCTTAAATGTTCACTAGAACTATGTTTGATATTTAACACAAGTGTAGGTAAAACACTAGGAAACAACCTCACATGTAGGCATCAAATGAATGTATGCACAATAATAGTGCATTGCAGATTCAAATTTGATGAGATAGTCAAAATGAGTTTCTATCTCCATTTTTGTGAAACCAAATGAAACACAAGACAAAATGTGAACATGTGGAGAACGTTAAGCCATTCATCCCCCCCAAAACCCTGCAATTAGGGGCACTTGAGCAGTCCCCAAAAATTCAACTGCTGGAATTTATATAAGCATTAGAAAAAAGAAAACTTAAAATGCATAAATTAACTCAACTAACCTTATGAAGCTCCACCAAAGTAGCTTTTCAATTGCATGTGAGCACTAGAGTGATTTTGTCTTTTGCCATTCCTGTCTCACTCATTCGTATCTCGTGTATTACAAATTCAATGAGATATATAATGTTGATTGAAGAATCATGTTCGCTGCAACTTACATGCCAATGCTAATATTTATTAAATTATTTCATCATTCTATGACATCATCAACATTTATGAATTTGATTTTGATTATAAATCATATATGCCATTGCTTTTCATATCATATATCAATATGTTTATTGTTGAGTCCTAACTTCTAGCCCACCAAAGTGTGGTCTAGCAACAAGTAGCGAAGTGATCAGACTTCTATTAACACAAAGACCCATGCTTAAAACCCCTTGAATAGGTGCGGACGAGGCCAAGTGCAACTCCTAGGCAACTTTGATAACATAGATATGCTCCTCAGAGTGTAGCAATTTAATCATGGAGACATTATAAGATGTATTTCTCAAAAAAAAAACTTTCTAATTTTAGGTTTTAACACTATAAAAAAATTAGATAAATCATTCATGTTTTCATATCTTTAAATCTTTATGTTTTTATGATTTCAAAGACAAGGTGCATTGTGACAGCAACCTAAACACCCCTTATGATGCAACTTAAAATTTGGGGTCTGTCTCCACACATCGCTCAAATCCATTTCCCTACTCTCACATCCTCACATCTCAAAAACTTGCAGGAATCTTATCAATATGCATACTTCCCATTAACGACAAACTTGCATATAGATTTGAGCCCCATGCTTACACACAATCCATTAAACTATGTGAAGTCTATGTTGAGCTCGGCCAACTACTTTAGTATAACATTTTAAAAGAGTCATACATTAATACTACCAATCTCTCACCATGTAAGTATGTTTCATAGCAATTGTTGATAACTTGATACAACATTTTAGCTTAAGCAATTCTGTAACTGATATTGGCATTTCTGGAAGTTGACATGCTATCCAATTTCAACCACTCCCTCATGTGGGCCAGTTAAATTTGGCATACAAGCAAATTAGGCCTACAACTATTACTGATTTACCGAATATTAAAATATTAATGTATTAACACCAGTTCAACCATGCCTTGATATCAGATAAACTACAAGCATTTAGCTATGCCTACCTTTAAATATGTGCCCATGGCAAGTTATTACCCTTTGATTAATTTGGTTTGATTATAAGAGCTTACACCCAAAATGCCGCACTAAGAAAAACAAGAATCTAGTATACAAATCAATACTAAGCTGCCGCTCTAGCATCAAACCAAGATTATCATCTTTCATAAGTTTTAGGAAATGCAGAGAAAATTATGTTCGTCTGAAAAACAATTTTAGACCATAGAATCTCAGTCCAGCAAAAAACTGTACAAAATGCTTACTTAAAAAGGAACTTCAGCTTCTCTGTCATGCGACAGCCAAAGCGCTCTGCAACTTCTCCACTCAGAGTGATTGATATCCCACTGCCACTTACCAAGTCTGCAAAGCATTGAAACCTTTCACCCTTAAGAAGTATACATGACATAGAAAAAGAGAAGGTAAACACTACCTTATGTTACCTGCCAAACAATTATTTTTCATGTTAAAGGAAGAATGTAATCCTGAATCATTGAAGCTAATAGTTGTAATTTGCTTAAAAAACGTTTGAAATGGCAGAATTGGCTGTATTTATAGTCATTGGCAAGCTTTTATATTCATTGAGTACTAAAATAATAACAAAGCACAAGCATGGATCCCAATATGAAACACACACATTATACTGTCAATGTGGAGGGCAGCTTGCAAACCCAAGCACTCAACTATACTAACACCCTTCAAGCCAAGTCGTACAACAAAAGGATATAACAGAAAAAATTGTATGAAAATTTATGCGTTAAAGTTTAAACCTTTGCCTAGGGCAAAATTCAAGAAATGTTTCAATCCTAGGCCAGCAAAACTAACCACCAAAGCATATTAATTTATAATAAAATAACTCTTTCAGCGGCATGCGTTCAAGTACAAAAAGAGTTCCCATGACCAACAGGACTTTGATTCATCGGTGGAGCTGAAAGAATTTAAGCCATCCACCAGGGTTCTGCCCTTACCATGATCTGAACAATGCTCATGGCATGTCAAAAAAGTATGAGGCCGTGAGCAAATCCCGGGCAACACTTGGAGCATGTTTCTCACAGCAAATTCAAACAAAAAAGAAAACTTTTACTATGCCTGGCAAATGTAATAAATGCCTACCATATCATATCAGCCTTGCTATTTTGTGTGAATTTGTCAACAGACTTCCAATGAGCAAAATGGCAACCCCTGCCCCTTCTTGAAATGATTTATAAGAAATACATGAAACACCAAAAAGATTGGAGAAGGGAAAGAATGTGTCATTACCTATCACAGACTTCAGCTTTTCACAGATACTGTTGTCATCGTCCTGCTTCCAAGATTTCCTGTCATTTGCATTCTCCTGCATTGAGCCAAGAGGCTTACAGGCCGTGAGAGCAATGGGTTCCACTTCCACTTTCGTTTTGTTGCCAGGGGTTTCTAACTTTAATCGATTACTAGGAGAGTTGCCACCCATTTTCTTCAGAAGCATTTTTTTGCTGGATGCTCCCTTCTGGGTAGTTCCTGGTCTTCTCTTGCGTTTTCGTTCCAGCGATTCTTTTTCAAGGCTCGCGTTTTCTTCGCTCTCATCATCGTCGGTGCAATCCAAATTCTTCACATTTTTACCCCAGTCTTCATCAGAGTCGTTTTCCTCTGAACTTTCATATTCAGAATTAAACTCGGCCAAATGTGGAGTTAATGGTTGTTTTGAACTTACGGAACTTGGAGGGTCTGTATCAGAAACGTCCTTTACAATTTTCTCTCCAGAGTTCAAATCCTCGGTATCTGCAGGATTATTCTCGCTCAGTTTCTTCAATCGCCGAAACCGGTGGGGCGGTGCATTTATTTTATACTCATCCTCTATCCATTCAATTTTCTCCTGCGAAAGTAATAAGCATTCTTCATCGCCATCATCATATATCACTACATGCATTTTCGTGCTCTTATCGTAAGACTTTACACGGCCTTCATACCAGATGTTGTCCATAGGCCAGTAAACCCTCAGTCTCTCACCCACCTTGCTTTGAGGGTTGCAATCTAGGATTCCATTGCACGTAGACTCGATTCCAACTCGAGGCTTTTTCGCGGGAGGTGATGAGGGAGAATCAGAGAAACAAGAGGGATTTTCGGCGTTGGGGTTCTTTAAAAGAACTTCTGCGGGGCTTTCAGAAGGAGACTTTGATGGAGTCTGTTCGGCGTTGGGTTTCTTTAAAGGAACTTCTGCGGGGCTTTCAGAAGGAGATTTTGATGGAATCTGTAAATGACCAATGCACATAACAGGCTTTTGTTTGTTCTGTGGAGAAGGGGTGGAGGGAGAACTTGGCGAGAAAAAAGATGAAATGGAACGCTGTGATTTTGTAGTTGCAGGCGTTGACGGCTTCCCGGGAGAGAAAAAGGATGAAATTGGGAGTTGTTGACCTGGTTTGCCACCCTTGCTAAGACGCTTAGAGGGCGCCATTGTTACTGTCACGGAAACGTTTTATAAGACTTCCCGCAAGCACGAATGTCTCTTAAACAAGTGTTCTATGCCAGATACTGTGCAAAAGCTCAACAAACCCCTACTACAAAATTTTAATGATTTATACTGAAACTTGATGCCTTTTCTACTGACTTAACGAGTTCAACAAACCCACAGCAAATCTCATTAAATTCAAAGATTACGTAGCACGACAAAATACCGCCCTTCGCCTTGTGAACTGTCCTTCCTGCAAATTCCACGATACCGGCTGGGCCGTGTCCAAGTTTGCCTGAAAATTGCTCAGAAGGATGGCCGGCCAGTAAACACAAATAGTTGAAAGGCCGCTCAATAAAGACATGCGAGAAGATTTATAGAGCCATTACAGCAGGACTTTGAGGGAATTCCGGAGAAGGCACACGACAAAACCCTGATTTTACTGGGATTAATTCCTTCTTGATGATTTTTGGCGGGAAGGGTTATATTTTATTGTTTTTAACCGCGATTGGTTGATAAAGCTTAATCTTAACCTCGGTTGAAACTCAAAAAACATGGACGAGTGTTTTTTCATTTTTCTCGTGCATTTTGGTTTTTTGGGATTCAAATTTTATTGCATAAGTTCATCTTTCTCGTGGTCTTTTGATTTAAAGGAGACGAAAAAAGTCTCAATGGCTAGAGTTCCTATCTAGTGACATTTTGATGTGGCAATGGTTATTCAAAGCGTTAACAAGTTGTTTCGAAATTGGCATGCTATAACGATAACGCAGAGGTTATTAAATTAAAAATAACAAAAATGATAATTGTATTAAGGTGTGTAAATTTATGTGGGGATGATCTTGTATGTGAGATGTTGGAAATTGCTCAAAGGTGTTATCAAAGAAGCAGATACTTGGAAGTTTTTTTTTTAAATTAGGCAAAATTTGTTGGAGTGGTTGGTAATAACATTTGGTTTATGCAATGCACTGGTTATGTTTATGATACTAATGAACGATGTATTATGTCTATACCTAGATTCATTTGTTATAGTTTATCTAGATGATATATTGATTTATAGTGCTACTTGGGGGAGCACATTTCACATTTGATGCAAGTGGTAGAGACCTTGAAGAAGCACCAACTACTAGAAAATATCAAAAAGCGTTAGTTTGCACATTTGTCTTTGGTATATTTAGGCTCTGTGATTGGTGGAGGGGAGTTTAGGATGCATTCTATGAAGGTGGATGCCATCATGAAGTGGCTGATGTCCACAAATGTCTCTGAAGTTAGATTTTTGTGGAGCCACAGAGTACCTGAGGAAATTCATAAAAAAAAATCAATAGTAGTTGCACCACTCCACACCACAACAATGAGTGGCAAGAGTTTCTAGTACAGGGGAGGGGGCGAGATTAGCAGAAGGCCTTTTAAGAGTTGAAAAAGAAAATCAATTAAACACTAATTCTCATGTTGCCATATTTGCAAAAGCTCTTCAGACAAATGCAAGTGGGCATGCCATGGAAGTGTCTTGATGCAAGGAGGAAGGCCTATATGTTACCATTATGAAGTATTCCATGGGGAAGTTCTCATTTAACCCTACCTACAATAAGGAGCTTTATGCCCTAGTGCAAGTTGCCAAAAATTGGAATCACTATTTAATGGGAAAGGAGACCATCATCCACGCATATCATCTATTGTCACAATATTGTGGGCCCGGAGTAAGTTAAAGTAAACTAGATATTACAAATGGATGGGGTTTTTACAATAGTTTCATTTAGTCATTATCTACAAGGGTAGTTGTTGGGTGATTTAATTGCGAGTTAAATCCTTGTCATTAATTGTCAACCCGGGGTTCATAGAATTGATGAGGTATGCTTGTACTATATGTACTAGGTACTTATTTATCAGAGTAGATTAATCTAATGCAATTGAAACTAACTACAAAATTAATACAATCCAATCCAAACCAAACCAAACATGAAGAAATTGAAATCACACTTGCATAAAGGAAATCACACTTGCATAAATGAGGTCACACTTGCAAAATTGAAATCACACCACACTTGCATAAATGAAATCACACTTGCAGAATTGAAATCACACTTGATGAATTGAAATCACACCACACTTGCATAAATGAAAATCAAACTTGCAGAATTGGAATCACACTTGCTGAATTGAAATCACACTTGCACTTGCTTGAATTGAAATCACACTTGCTGAAAATAAATGAAATAAAACAGCTACACTATGTTACTTGTTGTCACTCACTGCATTATGAGTTTTCAGTTGTCCCAAGTGCCAAATAGCAATGAAGTTTGAAGCCATTTTTCAAGCCACGGAAGATCTCAAAGCTAAATCGGACCCTCTCCACTAGATATTGTTCGGAATAAGCCTTCCAACGGTAAGTGTAAGTCCAAAACAGACTCCTGGAACAGAAGTTAGAGCAGATTGAAGATACCCTTTCAAAGTCAGAAAACAAAGGAAAAATGACTAAGGGTCAAGCTCATCGTAAATCGCAATCAAGGCTTTTTTGGAACAACAGCAGGGGAAGGCAGTGAAGTATGTGATCGATCGGTCACTGATATCGCAAATCGCATATCGGCAGGTCCTAAGGCATAGTGCATTGGCTTATCGATGATCGAAGGGCCCCGGGCATAGTCTATTAGCTTATTGGTGGTGGGGAGGTTCCGCAATATCGGCAATCGACGATTTTGGATGGGACTTGGGTTAAAAAGATTGCGAAGTGGAAAGTCTCGATATAGTGTAAAGTCGTCGGGAAGGGCTGATGTCAATTTACAAAGGAAATCAATTGCAAAACCAAGCCTTTTCTCTCTCCTCCAGGGGGGCCACGTGGCGAAATACCATTGGTCCCAATGAACACACATGGCAACTGACGTCAGCATGACGTGGCAGTACAAAGGACAGGTGGCACACATATTTGGCATTTCCAGGGGTCCTGTGGGGGCATATCAGGGTGACACGTGTCACCACTTAGGAAGTGCCATGTGGCACTAATGACGTCATCACCCTTGGAGATCGGCAATAGGCGCTCACACAAAGCAAAGGTCCCTACTCCACCGAAGTCCCTTCCGGTTTGCGATGGCGATATGCGGGAACTCTCCCGGATGCGATATTTTATACAATAGATTTAAAGGGTTGTCGGGTTCGTCCCTTTTCAAAGGCTACATATTAATTAAACATCCCCATCTCTGGACGACCCATATTGACTCCGCCCAAATTGACGGCACTCAGGGCTTTTCGCCCCCTCCCCCGCCATGTTTCCCTTTATCAGCGGGGGGGTCCGAAGAAGCGGTTTCCCCGCCACTATGTGTCCCTCTCATATTATTTCACCACTCCCCCCCCCCCAACTCACTTACCACTTATCGCTCATGCCCCCCTCCAAAAACCACTCATCCTCACACTCTCTCTCATATTGTGATTGCGATACTCCCTGTTACACAACAATTTGTCACTGTCCCTGTACTCCACGTGCCTCGATCCTAGAGGACCTCTATAGTGACCCTCATGTGTTTTCTTGCCATGAAGAACATCTCCCTACATCCCTCTTCATTTGCAAAACTTTTCCCTCTTACATCATTTCCCACTATTCCTTCAAACTCAATTTTCAAGACCGGCGCTAGTACTCAATTTCTTCCCTGCGCTGATTTGCAGAGTCTAACACTGGGCCTAGCGCTGAACGATGTTGTTAACCCAATACCAGTGCCAGTCTACTTCTGGAAAATTTTTATAAAAGGAAACAAAGTTTCACATCTAGAAACTTCTAATGGCAATGTGTTGGAAGTTCGTTTGGTTGGATAAGGGCCAAGAACTCCATATAAGGTTCTTTCCCCCATAAAAGTGGACCTTCCCAAGGAGATAAGACCTTCTTCCCCCTTGAGTGGATCTCATTCTTATCCTCCTCTCCCTATATAAACCACTTCCTCTTACCCTTTTTGGTTACACACAATACAACATATAGTGAAAGTGGTGGAGAGATAGAACCAGCTGCAAAATTCTGAAATCTTTAGCTTTTGATAGAAGAAGATTAGTCTTAGGTGACAAAAGACTAGTCTTTAGTAGCTAAAGCATGAGGGGAGAGAGTTAGAGCTTGAAATCCATTGCATGTCAAGCTAGAGGAGGAAAATAGTGCTGAAAAGGTGTGTAGCAGGACTTGGATACCGCGAAGGAGATCTCCAACGTCAAGGCTTCGGTTTTATTTCTCTTTGAAATGTATTTTAATACAACTAATGGTTTATTTCTTATATTGGGTGTAATATTACATTTGATAGCATAGAACTCCTTGACCTTTTAAGTAGATTGGATTCATTTTTATGCTATCATGTTTGTTGTTGTTTCTTGCATGTTTGTTTCAAGTACCTGAACGAAAGGAACGAAAGGAAGTTAGAGCAAGGAAGCAAGATCACCATCAAGTGGATTAGCATTATAAGAGGTAGGCCCTCTTATTCGATTCTAATATAAGGAAATTTACATTAGATTGTCATGTTTGTGGCTAGACCCATTCTCTTAGGCTAGAGGGATCATCTTTGTCCGCAAAGAGGATATTACTACACCACAAATTGGCGACTCCATTGTGGAAATACATCTCCTTTTCATCACTCTGTTTTTCCTACTTGTGTGCCTAGTTTGTTTATTTATGGTCTTCTGGATCTATATTGACCTGTTTGAAGGCATACATACACTAGCCCACCCTCTGATGTGTTAAGTTTGGCCCTATGTGAAGTTCTTTTTTTTTATTTTTTTCTTTGAATCCCTCGATTATTTTTGGTCAAACAGTTGCATTGATCAGCCCTAGTTGCAGCCCAAAAGTCGTGTCAGTCTCTGAGTTAAGAAAAAATCAAAGTTTCTCCCATTCCAGTGCCAGTGTATCTTGACCCTCCAACTCTCTTCTTCCTCCCATGAGTGACTATAATGCTTTGTTTGCTCGTTTTGATTGATTGATTGGCTTGAAGTTTCATTGCTTGATCTTTTGAGTTTTTTTTTTTTTTTTTTTAATGGTTTCTATGACCCTAGGGCATCTAGGTCAATTACCGTTCATTTGTTTGTTTACTCATTGTGTCAAGTTTCTGATTTGCTACTTCATTTAATCCATCTTCCAGTCGCAACATCTTCATTGCTTCATTTTCAATTGAATGAGAGAAAGAGTCTCGTTTGTTCTCTTATTTCGAGTGTCTCTTTTCTCTTTCTGAGCATAGATTACATTGTTTGGTTTGTCGATTGAAGCATTTATGTGTTTGGTTTGTTCGATTCAAGGAAGAAGTTGCTTTTAGTTTCATTTACCATGCTTTGGATTTGGTCGATGCTTGTTTGTTTGGAATTTTGAAATTTTCACTAAAAGTGCTTTATGTGGAAGATTCATTTTGCATTTTATGAAAAGAAGAACATCATTATAGTTTACATAAGCGAAAATATCACATTAGTAATGTCATTGAGAAGCTAGAATTGCATCATCATAAGCATTGGAAATGGAATGAACTTCTTTTCCCATTAAAAGGACTAGTTGAAGTGCATCTGATACGAAGTGGAAAGAATTTTCATTATTTTGTTTTGAAAAGCGAAGTAGTGAAGAGTCATCTTACCTTTGATTGCTTGTTTGTTGCATTGATTGATTTCTATTCTCTCAATTAGTATAAGCATTCATCGAATTGAAAGTGTTTTGTCTCATATATTTGCACATAGGAGTTTTTTCAGGTGACATCGATAGGGCCTAAAAACTGAGACTTAATTTCAAGATAAACTTTTAAAATATATTCAATTAACCTAAGGAAGCATTGAAACTTAATGCTCACATTTAGTGGTCTAGGCTAGAGACGTGTTCCAACATCTTTAAACTAGCAGTTGTCATTCGCTTCGGCATTAGACATCGCTAGTACAGACTTGTGCTCCCTATATCGTCGTGTGTATAAAGGGAGACCCCACTAGGTTTGGAATCCTTTATCCATAGGAAGTCAAGTTTGCTGCCTTGTAAACGTGATACACCGAACACAACATTCGGGGAGATTGTCTACTCGTACTTTCCAGTTCGCCAAGAGGTATTCTGCAATTCATGATTACCTAGTAATCATTTTGCCTAGATTATCCTGAGCAGTCATTTTGCCATTTTTTACTCTTTAAATTTAAAAGATCATCAAGCACTTGTCCTTTCAAGCTCGTTAACTCCGAAAGCGACTAGAGTCACCTTTCGTCCTTTTCTCGACTCTTAAAACATGAAAAGCAAAGTTTTGTTTCAATGTCTTAAAATTAACTACCCACGAAATATTCCTGGTTAAAGTTATCTTCCTTAGTGATTCTTTAGGGTCGATTCCAATGGCAACATTTCCAGTGTCTACCAATCAAGGATCCCCCTCAAATGGGAATCCTGGTCCTTTTCCTTCTTTTGGGAATGTTGGTGTTCCTTATATGGCAATGTTGTCCCTCCCTGGGTTAACCATTGGTTTACCTATTTGGTTATTTTCGACCACGGTAGTCCCAAGTGTCCCAACTCCTGCCCAACCATCTCCTTCATTTGAACCACACCACGTTGATTCTAAGGTTGACCTCTCACCTTCTTCCCCTATTTATTCACCTTCCTCTTCTACTTCACCTCGTGAAAGTTTGAAATCCAGTAACCAGGAGGATAAGGAGAAGAAGAAGACGACGAAGAAGAAGAAGAAGTCATATAAGCGAGAGGCCAACCGTGTAGTTGTCACTCCAAATGCACCTCCCATAAACAAACCTTCTAATCCTCCACTGAAGGTCAGATTCCCTTGCAAGTTGTGTAAGGGTTACCATCTCCTTCGAGACTATCCTGGTATTCCCAGAGTCTTAGAGGTGTGGTCTCAAAATCTGGATTGACCATCCCCCATCATGTCGATGTTACACCCTCGGCTAACAATGGTAAGAAGAAGGGAAAGATTATATTCCCTTATAGGTTGTGTGAAGGAGAGCATATTATTCACCTTTGTCCTCTTATGGATAAAGCTTCCAAAGTTTTAGAAAAACTTACAGCTCCTCAACCCCAACTTCCTCTTAGTTATTAGAGGTTTTCTTCTAACCCTCTCCTAGTTGGTAAAGAGATTGAATTGGATTCATATCTTACCCATCCTGTTCTTCCCGAGCATGACTCTTTTGTGTCTGTTCCCAACCAACCATTGGTCGAAAAGAGTGGTGACATGGTGCCACCTTCAATCGTTCACTTTGTTCCCGAAGAGAGTAGTGATCATACTGCTCATGTTCTTCTCGTCTCCTCAGATTCTCATGAATTGAAGAGTGGCCCTCCTATCCCAGTTGTTCAGGAGAGTCCTTCTCCTATTCCTGTAAAGCATGGGGGCAATCCTATGTTACCCCTGCCAAGTAGTTCTGTCGTCTCTTTTGATTGGAGTCAATTGACTGCTTTTCGCCTTCCATCTTATGTGCCTTTCCAGATCACAGTACAAGCCTATAATATGGTCGTACATAGCACTATACTAGATGAAGGCGCGTTTGTTAACATCATGTATTCTACTACTTGGCAAGCTTTGGGTTCCCCACAGCTTGTGCCTGTCACTCAGAATCTGTTTGCCTTCAACAGAGGAACCAGTTAGCCCTTAGGGATCCTTCTGAAGTTCCGTATTACTTTGGGAGGAAAGACCGTCTATATAGATGTGATGGTAGTACAAGGTCCTTTATATTTCAATCTTCTCCTTGGACGTGACTATGTTTATGTCACGGGAGCTCTTATTTCTTCGCTTTTCCATGTGGTTTGTTTTCCACACAAAGGGAGAATAGTGACCATTGATCAATTTTCGTTCATTGGTCACCAGGTGCCTCCTTTGCAACCATCGTCCCCTATCGGTTCTTGTCTGCAAGCAGTACCTTCCTCGCCACAAGTCAATTATGTGGCTACCCGTTTCGTCTCCACATCTGTTGATGATCACGCAAATGGCATGGTACATTATCTATTGGGGGCATTGGAACCTGATCTTTCACTGGTATCAGTTGACATGTATTCCTCTGAGAGCGTAGTTCTCCCATCTAATGAGGACCTCTTGGGAGCCATGTTCTCATATGGTCCATGAACAGGGGCCCGAGCATAGTTCCTTATCTTGTGTCAAGCTCGTTAAAAAATTAATTAAGATGTCTGAGGACAGTTTCTTCTTGTATCTGCCTTGTTAAAAAAATGAATCAAGGAGTTTGAGGATAGTTTGTTCCTGTATCAACCTCGTAAAAAATGAAACAAGGGGTCGGAGCATAGTTCCTTGTCTTGTGTCAAACTCGTTAAAAAATGAATCAAGGAGTCTTGACGATAGTTATTTTACTGTGTCAACCTCGTTAAAAAATGAAACAACTCCCTTTTCCAAATTGAGTCTTTGATTAAGATCTCATAAAATCCCAGTCGATTATTTCCTAGATCTCAAAAGTGAACCTTCATTCCATACACCTAGCTGAATGAAATGAAGTTTGGGGGGCATGTGCCTCGGCTCTCATCATGTTGGGGGCATGCCATTTTTTTTCATCTAAGCATAGTTTTTTGTTTCGAGCTTGTGTAAAAAATGAAACCAAACTCCAGCATAGTTTTTCGTTTCAAGTTTGTGTAAACATGAAACCAAATTCAAGCAGAGTTCCCCATGGTTCAAGCTTGTGTAAAAATCAACCCACACCCAATCTACATCTCATGATTGCCATTTTTATCAGCTAATTTCTACTAGATGAGCCTTGGTTGTTTCATTCCATCATCACCGTCTCTTTGGCCGATCATATGCTTTCACTTGGTTGTTTTTTCCTTTTTTGAGGAACCGCATCAATGAGTGGTTTTACTGGCCAGCCTCTTGACATTTCAGTGTTTTGAGCAATTCCCCGCTTAACCGGAACCTGTTGCTACCCTTTATACCACTCGTTCCTCTAGGACGAGTCACCTTTAATCTCTTTTTTGACTCGTAAAGAATGAAAAGATTGCCGAGTATTTTTCCCTTTTAGACTTGTTAAAGTAAATAAAAATGGGGAGTTTGTTTTAAGCCCTTTTATGACTCTCAAAACATGAAAATATTGCTGATCTCTTGTCATTTTGAACTCGTAAATGGTTCCGAAACGTCGATTACCCAATATACATTTACCCCTTTTTCGGGCTAGGATAAACTATTTACGAAAAGGTACTCCTTGGCTGACATGGTTAAGAGGTTCTTTCGAGTATTGTTTTCTACCTTTTTCGGGCTCGAGAGACAACTTTATGAAAACGGACCTTTCGGAGTTTTCTTTTCTGTCTTTTTCAAACTCTCTAAACATGAAAAAAGATATCGAGTTTTCCCTTTGTTGAATTCGTTAAACTTTAAATGACATCGAAATGACATCGGATTCGTCACCATGACGGACACAAGCTCCTCCTTCCTAGGGCTTGTTAATCTTACTAGGTCAGATCTATCCTAAGGATGGACTTACATTACAAGCATATGCTATCTCCTTCAAGCTTGTGACAAAAAAAAATTGGGGTATGTGCCAGAAATGGTGGGGGAAAATGGAATTTTTTTACCAATTGTGTTGGCATCTTGTCACTCTTGAACATGACACTCTTTTGCTTCATGTTGGGTTGGGATATCCCCAGTTCATCATTAACCTTCCTAGGTTTGGGCTGCCACTTTTTTCCTTTCCATCTGATCTCTGCCACGTCATCATGACCTCTGATCCTATGGATCCAAAAGCTGCCAAACTCCAGAGTCGTGTCGCCGATATGTTCAAGAGTTAATCCTTCTGCAATTTACACTCATTCTTGATTCTCTATATCATCCATAATCATTGCATCCCTTTGTCTCGCATCGATGATGTGGGATACATCATGGCCATCCTTCGACAAGGTCACTTCTTATCGACTTCAGCTCATTATTCGGGAAGTTGGCCAAGAGACTCCCTTCCAATACCTTAGACATTGCATGCCCTAATGGAAAGTTCTTCGCACTCGAAAACAAGTTATCATCATTGGCATTCGATCGAGTGACTTCATGGGTGTTCAACTTCAGTTTCTTATTCACACTCCGTGAATTGTGATGCTGGTACCTTAAGAGCCATTGTCATTGTTGGTGGTTTCTCTTGTGCTTGTTAACAGTTCACATGATTGACTGGTAATCAAGTGATTTTCTAGCATGTTCGACGTCCACACATCTATTCGCATGCTAGAATTTGTACTTTGATCGGGTCGTGTTGGAGCGCAAGACCCTAGGCTCAAATTACACAAGTCTAGGTTGCAGAGAAATGTGACATGATCATGCTTAAATAAATGTTTCTTTTAGATGGATGGATGTGACCATATCATGAGTCTATTATATGCGATCCTTCTCATTATTGGATGGCTGCGACCATACCTTGGGTTTGATATGATCTTTCTTACTGGATGGTTGCGCCCATTGTTTAGTTAATTTAGTGTCCTAAATTGCTTTGCATAAATTATCAACCAAGGTTCGTGAGCTGATGAAGTGTAGTGCACTATATGTGCTTAGTTAACCCTTCTTACTTCATTGTTTTGTATTTTATATTGTTTTGGGGGTTTTTGTTCTTTGATTCCTAATGATGTACAATTTTAACTATGAGAAACTGAATCTAAACTTCCTAAAGGTAAATCCAAGAGCTTAAAACTAGTCAAAATCTAAGTTAAAAGAAGGAAAAAAAACAGAGCATATGTCCTATCTTGTCATCTAATCCTAATTCATGAATCTAATTCTTAAAACCAAAAGGTAGAGTTGTAAGTCATGTTGAAATAAATATAGGGAATGAAATTAACTGAAGTACTTCTAGTTACTCCACCCTTCAATTTTCAAAGATAACCTCCTTGAGATGGAATTCAAGCAACTTCTGTACTTCATGATCTAAAAAAATCTAAATAAAAGCATGCAGAAGGTAATTGATTGGTTTCAACCCTTATGTAAAGTGAATGTTTAACCATTTAGTTTAGGATGGATATCAGCTTGAAATGGTGACCAAAAACATTCACTAATACAGTGCATTGACAACCTGAACTAGGAAATAAATAACAAAAATAGTGAGTAAACTAATCAACAATGCATCCTCATTACTTTCAATCTTACTCTTGTTTAGAAACAGAGTCGTTTCCTTTATGAAATGGATTGGAGAAACAAGACTACACAATTGAATTCTAACATTATGCTACTGATCAGAACTAAAAGAAATCAAACTACAAGAAATCAACCTAAGTTATAAACACTACTAAAAGAAAATGATGAAATTAAAACTGAACAAACAAAACAAATGACAAGAAAACCTACTTCAGCGCAGGGGCCCTCTGCAACTGACTGGGTTGAGCTGCTAACTTAATTCAAAATGCTCCTTCAAATGATCATTAGTCAACACACGACTTTGTATTGTAAAACAGGAACAAAAGTCCAAACTTACAGAGATGATAGGTCAAAACTTATTACATTAAAAACTTTGAACCCCTTCCGGTTCTGTACAATTGGTATTTAAAAGAAAATACTCATAACTGTCTTTTGAGGAAAATTAGCTACAGGTGGTCTACACGTATCACAACCAGACTGCGTAAATGTTTGATCAGCTACAAGTGACTTGAATTCGAACAAGGTGGTTGCACGAAAGCGTTGACACAGGTGGCTAATCCGATTTAATGCTTCAACATAACTGTTGGATTTATTAATTAACCACGAAAGGGTAGACAAAGAGTCTTATTGCTTTCTTGCTTCATATGTTTGACTCCACCTTTGACTGTGGTCTTGAGCTGGCTTTTTCATCGATCTGGGCTAGGTAACTAGGATAGGATCCATGTCAAGATGATTCCAAAGATGCCCATGTGGTCGGTTTCTTCGTTTGACAGCTGTAACTTCCTAAACCATGGAAGTAGCTACGAAACACACAATTAGCTGCAAAATAGGCTGCGTTCTGTAGCTAATTTGCAAAAACTTATTCAAATAGCAAAAACATAAAAGTATAACATGTCAATCATTTAATGTCCTCCTTGAGACAAAATCTATCATTTATCAGTGATGGGGATCTATCTTTTTATGGAAAACAAGGGAAAGAAGTGAGAAAAGTTGTCAAGGAGAGGGTAATTATGAGGTTCAACATACCCCCACTGCAAAATCATTGCATGTCCCCATGCAATTTTGCCAAAAATGTGAACTCTTCTTTCCTATTGCATCTGCTCAGACACCTCTGCTAGTACATCTAACTTTCTTCTCTTGCTCCTCTTTGAAGTGACTGCCATCCTAGGTTTCTTCATGAGAAGTCTGTATTTTAGGTTGATGACTGTTCTGTTCAAGTTTCTATTCTTCCTCTTCAACTTCCTATTCTTCTTGTACCATAGCCCTAGGTGCAATATTGTATTATCATGAATGGCTTTATCCAATTTGCTTTGTTCCTTCAGGGTTTCATTTTCTTTCTTGATATGCCTGTTCAATATCTCTAACTCATAGATTTCTTGTTTGAGAGAGTCAGTTAGAGGTTCTTGTGGATTGACAGGTTGTTCTAGATTGGCTGAGGATTCTAGATCCATTAAAGCACTTTTCTTCTCTAGTGACTCTATGTAATCATAAATTTGTTGTTACACTGGGTCTATGCCTGGAGATCTTCTGCTGGGGCTGCCTTTGAAATACTGTTTTAGAGAGTTTAGAGGACTGTGTGCAAATGGAACATTATCAGGAGATGGTACTGGGGTTTCTTCTTCTAGATTTATGAACTCTGTTCCCTTTGATGATACCTTCTTTACCATACCTCGGAGTCTAGAGCTCCTTCTAAGCTATAGGGGGCTTATGTTCTCCTCCTTTGTACCCTTTTTCTCCTTTCCTATATTTTCCTTTCTCTTGATTTGTTTCCTAATCTCTGCCAATTTTTCAAAGATTAATTGTTCATCATCTTGTTGTAATGAAGATTCAGGTTTCTTTCCAGTAATTCTACCACCTTTCTTTTTTATCTTCCCTTTTTGCTTGATCTGCTCCTTGATCTTTATCTCAGAGACTGGCTCATCATCATTTTTCTGTGTGGAGGACTCAAGTTTGCTTTGTATGGTCATACTGGTATTTTTCCTCTTACTCCTTCTGATATTACCCTCTTCAGGTGATTCTAGTGCCTCTTGGAAATAATTTCTTATCAAGAAGTTTTCCCAAGTATCTCCTATTCTTTTCAAATGAAACTCAACCAGTATTTTTACCAACCCATGATGGTACATAGTTGTGTCTATCAATTCTATTTTCTTCTGTACATTTGAAGCCATATTACTTAAACTATTTAGGAGGAATAAAGGGAGGTTGATGTTTCCATTTTCTAGAAAGTTCATCAATAAATGTATATGATAAACATACATGCATCCGAATCTTCCCTCATAGGTAATAAATTTTTGTAATATCAAAAGCATGCTTTTCCATTTATTTTTAAGTGCTGAAATAGGAATTCCTTTCCTAAACACAGTGACATCCATACCTGGGTTCCTAAGGATTACCTTCCATGATTCACTGTGAAATTCTTTATTTTTGAACCATCTCTCACCGAGTCTTGGCAGTTCTGTAGCCTCTGCTATCTAAGATTCTATTACTGAAAACTTAATGTCCCCAATTTCTACTTTTGTACCATCAAATGATCTAGCAAAAGATTTTGTTATCTCTTTGTGATAGCCATAAAAAAATTCAATGAAATTGAGCCATCCAGCCTTCTGCAACATCTCCTTGAGTTGTGGGTATCCTTCCATATATTTTGCCCATATGGGCTCTGTCCTGACAATGAGTCCCATGGCCTCTGTTTCGTAGAATTTTCTAACCTTCAGAATTACTCTCCTGGTCTATGAAATGGACTGACTGCAGGTATGGTGAAAAAGAATGATGGATTTGTGTGGAATAAGTAGACGGTGAGGGTTTGGAGAGACGTGAATACGTTGGTCACATCGTAGTTTTGACCGTTTAATAGATGGAGTTATTAGAGACCATTTAAGTACAGAGTATGGAGAACATAGCGAAGGTGTGGTATGATGAAATTATTATAGACCGTTTGGTATCGAATGTGGAGATGTGGTATCATGAAGTGGCAGTCAAATCAAATGATGACTTGTTAAGGAGACATACGATCATTCATATTGTACATGACTTATGTTCGTAACTTGCTGATTGGAATAAATTTTGCATTTTACCTTTAGAAATTAACCTTTTGCTTGATAATTCTTTTAGTGTTGATCTGTAGGTAATTTGAGCATGGTTGATCTCCAAAACTTGATTCTTCAACTTCCCTGCATTCATAATTTATTTGTCAATTGTACAATTGTGCCAAAACTGATAGTAAGTTGTAGCTACAGAATCAGATTAGTTGCGGAATGGAATCAGTTGCAGAATGTGAAAAGAAGGAAAAGTGAAATATGGCTTTGGAATATGAGTGTAAAAATAAAATGGAAATGAGTTATGGCAGTGAGATGGAATGAGATGTAAGATAAAATGAAAAATAGGGTGAAATGGGGTAAAACTGTAAAAAGATAAAGTGTAAATGAAATATGACAGTGAGATGAAGTGGAACTATAAAAAAATGAAAACAGAATGAGATGGAATGAGATGATGAATTTGCAGACTCCAAACTACAAATGAATGTAACTTTTTTTCACTACTTATTACAGAAAGGAAATGGAAAATATAGGATGTCAGAAATCTTTGATTTTCACCCTGTATTTTCTATATAAGTATGCCAATAAATGATTGGTTTCAACCTCATACAATTTTTTTTGTTGTTGGAAAAATAAAGACTAAGCTAGTGGAGAAAAAGAATCCTTCTTCACTAGCTTCATTTCAGAGTTATTCTAGAAGATCTTAATGAACTCCTCTCTTGAAATTGGTTTCTGATATATCTTCAACCGATGACCATTCACAAGAAAAAGTATTTTACTTCCATCTATCGTCCTTATCTTTACTGCTTTGTTATTAAAGACTTCTTCAATCTCATATGGCCCAAGCCAATGAGTTTGAAACTTCCCTTGAAAATCTTTGAACTTTGAATCGAACAATAGTGCCCAATCTCCTGCTTGAAACTTCTTCTCCTTAATATATTTATCATGCCATTTAGCCCTCTGCTGTTGGAATATATTGGTTCTTTGCACTGCATCTTGCCTGATTTCATCAAGTTCATTGAGTTGCTCCAATCTATGTTTCCGTGCCTTTGATAAATCCAGTCCCAATTAGACTGCCATCTTGAAGGTTTTGATTTGAAACTCTATAGGGAACAGGGTTTGTTTCCCATAATCAAGTTCATAGGCTGTATGTCCCGTTGTGTTCCTCCATGTAGTTCTATAGGCCCATAAGGCTTTAGGAAGCCTTTCTGCCCAATCTCTTCTATGTAGATGCACAATCTTAGTGAGAATTCCTTCAATCACCTTATTTGTAGATTCAACTTGACCATTGCTTGTGGATGATAGGGAGTAGATTTCCTATGTTTGATCTTGTAATCTTTCACAAGACCCTTCACCAATTTAGATGTAAATTGAGATCCCTGATCTGTCACAATTTCTCTTGGAACACCAAAACGAGTGAAGATGTCCTAAAAAATAAAATTAACTACAGATTTTTCATTAGCAAAAGGTAATGCTTTGGCCTCTACCCATTTGGTGACATAATCAGTGCTTACCAATATATACTTCTTTTGCTTAGATGGAGGATTAATTGGTCCAACAAAATGCAAGGCCCTTTTTCAAAAGGTTCAATGAGTACCTAAATTTGTAATGGCATTTCATTTGAAGGAGTAGGTTTCCCTACCCTCTGGCAGCTATCACACCTCCTAACATATTCTTTGGCATCTATTTCTGTGATTGTTCTTGCTGGAGGATATAGAGTGAATTTATTTGTTGAATTCCCATCAGAAATATACATATCACCAGATCTACAACTAATGAAAGCATCAGCCGTGGCTGACCAAGGTCTTCCTAATATGAGTGGATGTCCTCCTAGATTGTTCTTGGGGGTTAAGATCATAAAATCAACATGATATTCCCAAGAATCTAAGGATACTAAAATATCTTCTAACACTCCATCTGGTTTGATTACACATCTGTTTGCTAATTGCAGTAATGTAGGTGTGTAAAGAAGATTAGGAAGCTTGAGCTGTTCCATGGTTTGTTTTCTCATGATGTTTATTGTTGCCCCTAAATCAATCAATGTATTTGGAATTTCAACTCCATTGATATGTGTTTTCACAATTGGACTTCCTTGATCTACATATTTTTGTATGGCAATTTTTCCTACCAGGTGAATTCTTTTTGTTTCCTTTGCTTTTCTTCTTGGTTTCTTTATGCTCAACTCCTTTATTGTTTTAGCTAGGATTGTAATCTTCTTAATGACTTGTAACAAAGGGATTTTGATATAGACATTTTTTAATTCATCTAGAAAATCATATTTAGGCAACATGATATGCTTTTTTACTCCTCTATCAACTTGTAATCTTTCAGGAAAAGGAGGTGCAGAAGTAGATATTGGTTGCTCAATGATGGGAGTTGAGTTCACTGGTTCTTTCTGTTTTTCATTTTTAGTATTTTGGTTTTGGAGGGATGTTCCCTCAAAACTTTTATTGGGCTGTAGAGAATTTTCCTCGGAATTGTCTTGTTCCTGAATAACTACAGAAGGCCTTTCCTTTTCTAATATCCTACCAGATCTTAGTTGAACATCTTTGAGATATAGAGGAGTGATCATATAAGTTGGAAATTGTTGTCCTTCCACCATGTAAGTATTTTGAGGATTTTTATTGTTGGGGTTTGGTGATGGTTGGGCAGGTAGCTGATTTGTTCTCTATTGAAATGGCAGTGAGAGTTGAGGATTTTGGTTTTGTTGTGGAAATGGTAATGAAAGTTGAGGGTTCTGATTTTGAAGTTGTGGTTGTTGATTTTGTTGTGGAATGTGTGGGGGAGGATAATTCTGATATGATGGAGGATATTGATAATATTGAGAAAATCTCCCATAAGGATTTTGTACTCCTTGAGCCCAAGGTTGAGATTGAGATTGAGGTTGAGGCCAAGGTTGCTGCCAAGAATTCCAATTTGGTGGGGGCTGAAGATACATTTGATTGTTAAATCCCTGATTTTGTGGCCCCTGCCAAGGTCTTCTAGAGACAAAACAAAGAGGTTCTGCTGAATTTGGAACTGTTTCTTCTTGAAAAATAGCCTTAAGACTTGGAATCGAAGGACAACCCTTGGTCTCATGGTTTTTTGAGCAAATCATACAAGTCTCTATAATTTTGCATCCAAAGGGCATTCTCCTAAAGCATGTTTTTTTTCTTCATTTTGGACAGAAAATAGCTAAAGCATCAACCTCGGTTTTCTGCTTGTTTTGCAACTTAAGGGTGTCTATTTTCTCACTAAGACTCCCTAGAATATATGTTTTGAATTCATCAAGCATATTACAAATTTCTACCCTACTCACTGATCCAGTTGCAGATTTATTTACTCTAACAAGAGAAGGATCTCTTGGACCTTTCCCAGTTTTGGATTTCCCTCTTGAGAGATGAACACATAATTCTCCTATGTCATTTAATGGGAGTTGAGAGATATCTCCCTTCCCCATCATGTTAAGGATATCTATCCACTCATCTCTAATGGCTTTTAATAAAAGATCTTTTAAGGTATCTTCATCTAAATTGTCCATCTTTGCTCTTTTCAAATTATAGTTGAATCTCTCAATTAAATCCTCTAAATTTTCATCCTCTCTTTGCATCATTTTGAACACTTCATCTTTGTCATTGGTAGGCATGCAATAATCCAAATACCTATCCAAAAACACTTTTTCCATGTCATTCCATGTTCTAATGGACTAAGTGACTAACCCCATGAACCACTTCAAAGAAACTCCTTTCAATGTTGAAGGGAACAACTTAAGTTTTTGAGAGTCTTCTAAATAATCATAGATTTTGCACAAGACTTCAAACTCAAATAAAAATGTTTCAGGATCCTCACTTTTTAACCCATGGTAATTTGGGAGGACAGAAGGTGAGATATTTTTCATTGTGGCATTTATTTCTTCTCCCACTATAGGGAATCCAAAAGAATGATATATTTCCCTATTTCCTCTGCCTCCTCCATTATTTCCTCTACCTCTTCCTCTACCCCATCCTCCAAACAGTGTGAATTCTCCATCCTCTCCTTCTTCTGCCATTATAGTTTCTTCAGAGTTAGTATAAGGTTCAACTTGCAAGGTTACTTTCTCTTCCTCTAGTTCTTCTATTAATGGATATGGGAGAGAGGTTCTACTTATTCTTCCTCACCAGGTATTCCTAATTCTTCAACTAAAATGTGCTCCCTTGTGGAGGTGAAAATCCTACTCCCGTTGTTGGAGACCCAAGATTTTTCTCCTCTGGGACTGCCTTGGTAGATGAAGTAGGAGATTCTTTTGATTAGATTTCTGACCTTAGAATTTTCGGAGTTCTATGGCTGAGAGTATGAGATTGAGATGGAGGTGTATCTCTTCTTGTTCTTGATGGAGTAGGTGGTGTTGTTGGAATTGAACTCTTGCCTCTAGCTATAAATCTACCCCTAGAGTCTCTTTCTCTATGCATATAATTTTTGTTGAATGTAAGAGATAAGGTTACCTAGTTACACTTCCCCGGCAACGACGCCAAAATTTTTAGTCAATTCAGTGTCCTAAATTGCTTTGCATAAATTATCAACCAAGGTTCATAAGCTGATTAAGTGTAGTGCACTGTATGTGCTTAGTTAACCCTTCTTACTTCGTTGTTTTGTATTTTATATTGTTTTGGGAGTTTCTGTTCTTTGATTCCTAATGATGTACAATTTCAAATATAAGAAACTGAATCTAAACTTCCTAAAGGTGAACCCAAGAGCTTGAAACTAGTCAAAATCTAAGTTAAAAGAAGGAAAAAAAAACAAAGCATCTGTCCTATCTTGTCATCTAATCCTAATTCATGAATCTAATTCTTAAAACCAAAAGGTAAATTTGTAAGTCCTGTTGAAATAAATACAGGGAATGAAATTAACTGAAGTACTTCTAGTTACTCTAACCTTCAATTTTGAAAGATCACCTCCTTGAGATGGAATTCAAGCAACTTCTGTACTTCATGATCTAAAAAAAAACTAAATAAAAGCATGTAGAAGGTAACCGATTGGTTTCAACCCTTATGTAAAGTTAATTTTTAACCATTTAGTTTAGGATGGATATCGGCTTGAAATGGTGACCAAAAACATTCACTAATACAGTGCATTGACAACCTGAACTAGGAAATAAATAACAAAAATAGTGAGTAAACTAATCAACAATGCATCCTCATTACTTTCAATCTTAGTCTTCTTTAGAAACAGAGTCGTTTCCTTTATGAAATGGATTGGAGAAACAAGACTACACAATCGAATTCTAACATTATGCTACTGATCCGAACTAAAACAAATCAAACTACAATAAATCAACCTAAGTTATAAACACTGCTAAAAGCAAATGATGAAATTAAAACTGAACAAACAAAACAAATGAAAAGAAAACCTCCTTCAATGCAGGGGCCCTCTGCAACTGACTAGGTTGAGCTACTAACTTAATTCAAAATGCTCCTTCAAATGATCATCAATCAACATACGACTTTGTATTATAAAACAGGAACAAAAGTCCAAAATTACAGAGCTAATCGATCTAACAGCTAAGACTCGACATAAGATATTTTGTTGTAATGAATGTTCAAACACTCCCCTCTCCAGATAAATAGGGGGAAGCAACACTTTACAAAGGTTTAGAAATCCTAAAGAAAACACTACATGTTATTTTTAGACTATCTGACTTTATAATATAGATCTTTCATAATATCAAGTAAATGGTGGTGATTCCCCCTTCGAGTATTACAGTATGTTATCCCTCTATGAAAACCCATTATGTTCATGTTATTGACTTATTAATGTATGTGCTTGTATGGATTATTGAGATTATATCTTTAAAATTGCGCTACATTAATCATAGCATTCAGTCTCTCTTTTGTCGATTGTATCTCCTCGTAACTTGAATAAGTGTAGAAATTCTGAATGCTTCAAGATCTATGTGTTAAATGTAGAATTCTTGATGCTTTAAACTCTATATGATGAGTTGCTATTTCTTCTTATCCTCTCTCATTGCTCTACAAAAGTTTATTAAACTTTAAGTCTTTGAGCTACTCGACCTCCACTATTTTATGTACATATTTCTGTGAACTGCACATGTGAAGAAGTACTAGAAATACATGACTTATACCTTTGGATGAATGAACCAACCCATATATATATATATATATATATATATATATATATATATATATATATATATATATATATATATCTATTGAGACACACAAAATCTAGATGTGCCCAGGCACTGGTCTTGTAAGCAATCCAAGGTTGTCTCTCGGAGTGACAACATTACTAATATGTACAAAGGTGTGCAAACTGTGGTCGATGGGGGCCTTCCATTCTTCAACAAGCACACTGAACAACTATCATCACATCGTGGAGATCAAAGTGGCAATATGTATTTCATAAAATGAGTTACAAGATATTACAACAATTCTCTCTCTGACTTTACAAACCACATAGATGGAACCTGGAGCCTCCAACTAGCAACTAACACTAACACTAACAACAACACTAACTAGTTAACAACTTGACAACTAACAACCCTTTGTAGGAAGGGTGTACTCCTATTTATACAAAAATTGAGGATAACTATACAATAAATATAGATCCTTAGATTTCTCCCTAAATCCACATTTATCTCTTTGTGGTTAAAACCAATCTCCTAAAAATGTAAGATACAAATCCTCTTAAATTTATCATCCATGATTCTTCACATTTGAATGTGCATAGTTAATGATCCACACCTCCTACAATTATTACACAAATCCTCATGAGTTAGAATTTGAAATTCGAATTTGTGGTTGGGTGGCCAAGTAGGACCCTTCTAGAATCTCCAAGTAGGCCTACAATATCACAAAACTCATAACACTTTTAAATATATATGAAAATATGTTAATTTCCTAACATTTAATGACAAATTCACTTATAATACTGTTGACGGTGTTGGACCAGCCAACATTCAGGGGATCTCCCCAGTATGAAGTCCCAACTACACCTCATACCGTTTGGTGTAGGAGTCACATCTGGTATGATGGCCTGGTTGCCATTATCTTAAATGTTTTCCTTAGCTCTTGCTTGTTAGCACTTGAGAGTGGTTTGCTTTGTCTTCGAACAACAAGGTCTGCATGCCTGGTGAGTGCTTAGTGTTACTTGTGTCAAGGTTCTTTCATCGCAGAGGGAGAGGGTGGGAGTGAGGCTCAAGTCAAAAGGGAATAGTCCCAGCTTTGTTAGAGACACACAACACAACAGGACATGTGCAGCTTCCGATAGAGTAGTCCACACAGATTCGGAAGTCACAAACACACAGTGAACATATAACATGTACAACACCCAGCGCAATAGCGCACATGAGTGCAACATTCGTTATAACAAGTTTATGAGAATGGTTTTGTTGAGTGTTCTGCAGAATAGTCCACATGGGTGAGACAATGTTAACAACTTATACAACACATTTTCGAAAGCATATGTATTAGAACAGTCGAAATAGTTCAATTGTCTTAATATAGGTCAAAGCAACATGCATTACAAGCATCCAAAGAATAGTCTTACAAACGAATATAATACATGTGTGAAAACGTGCTGCCCTGTTATCAGGCTTATGAATTAAGCAAAAGATCCAAGACACATCGGTACACCATTACATCACTAACCCCGTTAGCGGGGCGTTGGAGCCACTGCTCACTCATGAAAGAAAATATTACAGACTCTGAAGGATATGTGGGAGGAGCCAAGGTGAAAAGTATTTTGCATGTACAAATGAGGGGTATATATAGCCAAGGGTGAAATTGACCCTTGTGATTGTTCGACTTCCCTCATTATTGTTTGACTGACATGACTCTTCAACTTTACATGTGGGTCTCTTGGACTTCCAAGTTACATTACATTGATTACAACAGTATGACCCACAGTAGTGATGTGGCCGAGATGAGTCATGACATGACTCGACATGAACGGGATGGTATGTTCATGCTGTTGGTGGTATCCATGTCGAGTTGCAGTGTTGTTGAGTGATGGATGTGTTCTTGGTGTGTCATGGCTTCACCTCCGCATGGCAAGATGTGCGAAGTCTTCGATGGTCTTGGTTTTTGCTTGATGTTGCATGTGCATGTCTCTCCTTCGCTTGTACTTGGCATGCTCCATGTGTTCATCCGTCCGCGAACAAGTCTCCTAGCATGCACTCCTTGTTCATCACGTTCATCATCACACCATGTCTCATCCATGTACCTATATCTGCAATCACTCATGACGAGATGACATCAAAACCATAAATCTCTTAGTCTACCTTGATGCATCATCTTTCATTTTCGGGTGCAAGTGACTAGAAGAGGGGACAAGGCTATGAAATTGTGCATAGCACATTTCAAGCCGGGATGCGAGCTCCGGGCACTGTCAAAGAAAATTGCGCAGAGGTCACTAGGAGGCTGAGATGGGTAGTCTGAAAAAATAATGATAGTCTGCAGGATCTATCTTGGCTAAAAGGAAGATCTGCGTAATTTTTCCAGGGAGGCAGTGCAAGCAGCATGGAGGACACTGGCAGTGAAAATTGCGCAGATTGTCCGGGGGGCTGACAGGGGGAGCTTGTTGGCTGAAACTGCGCAGAAGTGGGAGGCTGGCTTGCAGGACATCTCTACACAGTTTCTGGGTTGAGAAGGATGTCGAGCAGCTGGGAGACAACCCATGAAAATTGTGCAGTTTTAAGGAGGAGAAACAGGTTGAATGACATAACTACACAAATTTCAAGGACAACGTAGTGACAAGCAATGGGTGCTTGTCCTACATGTCTATGCAATTTCTTCAGTCAGTGAAGGCAACATGATGGCAGCTTCTGTGCAAATTTTTGGAGTGAAGCCTGGGGTCACTGCTCGGTCAAACTCTTTGGTTGACCAGCTGGAGGATTGATAGATTTGCTTGCGGGCGACGCAGATTGAGATGGCTTACTGAACTACTTATGTGCTGTTCTGGGTGACAATCAGTCGGGTTAACCCCAGGAATGTGTAGTGTAGACTGCCTGGGAGGTAGGCTCAAGTCCTATGTAATTCTGGGCAGCAGTACATGATCACTGAGGGTTGAGACTGCTTAGTGCAGCTCAGTAGAGGGGGGGGGGAGGGGGGTTTCGGTCGACAAAGTTTCAGCAAAATGACTAAGTATGTGAGCGAGTGAACTTGTGCATACACGACCTTACGAAAACACACTCGACACTATTCGACAACAAGACACCTCGAACCAACAAGACAACAAGCTCAATGTGACTGACCAACAGGTGTGGGCGACAAGCACGACACTTGTGATAGATCGTTGAACGACTGCGGCGACGCTTGTGTGACATGCATACAACTTCGTGTTTGAGTGCAACGGATTCTTACATAGTGAATACAACATGTACACACGAAGACATACTTTGTGCATAGCCAGAACATGGCTGTAAGCATGACATTGTGACCAACATGCTAAAAGATGTCCGATGAACAGTTAAGCGAGGAGGATGAAAAGACTCAACACGAGCTGATGGGATGAGCCTGAGTGCTTGCAAACATCAAGGAAAAACCTAAGGAAGGCTCTAAAATTGGATGCACACCAAAATTTTGGAGGGCGTTGCAGCCACTACAACACTTGGTGACGCATTGATTGAATACCAGCTTCTATGTTTTGGTCCATTGACAGCATAGGGCCTTGGTCTATCAGGAAGTATTGAATCAACGTGCGGGTTACTTCAGCTTCCCCAGTTACCCCATAGACAGACATGGTTCACCTTTCGCCAACTCAGTCAAACACAACAACAAGTTTTAGCTTGATCACAGTGTTTTGAAATCAGGGAGGGTAATTTGGCTCGCGAGTTAAAAAATTTCAAAGTATAAGTTTTCATCTCTGATGTTGCTTCGCTGCTAGCAGGCCTAGACAATACCTCGACGGGGTCACACTGGAACACACACATTGCTCCACTGCCAGTGAGCCTGGTCAGTACCACGACGGAGTTGCATGCTTCACCTCTCTGCACACGAAGCCTTTCTCTTCTTTCACCTTTGTATTTGTAAAAGGACTGTGAATAGGCACTTATTTATTTTTGGGGTGAAAGAGGGATCCCGACTTATTGAGAATAGAAGAGGTTGTTACTTCAGAGAAGCATGTAAGACCTCTGACTTAGGTTTGCTCATTTAGATTTTCCCCTTCTCTATTTCTACTAGTTGGATGATCTTGAACACACATAGTGAAAGTCTGAGTACAGGCATGGGGTTTCCCAATGTGAACACAGGTTCATGGTTGGAGCAAAGCTTCCCTTGCAAACGGATCATATTTTCCATCAAGACTTCATCAGCCAAAGGATGTAACCAGCACAGAGAAGACAGACACAGGATTGGCCAAGTGCTGGAGTGTCACAAGGCTCTTTGGATCTCAGCTACATACTCATTCAAAAGCTAGAACTCAGTAGAGGGTAACACTTATTTACAAAACCAAAATTAGCATGATACTAAGCATACAAAACAAAACAAAACAAAAATAGTAAGCAAAGCAAAAAGATAATAACGAGCAAACAAACTATGTACATGGCGCGGGGCGCAACCCCGTCCTACTGAAAATTGTGTTTGAGATCTTGGTCCTTGATAGGAGGGTTGTCAATCCTCCCGTCAAGTGATCGCAGATGGTACATGTGTGGGCAAATCTTCTCATGGACAATGTATGGACCAATCCATAAGGACTGAAACTTTGTATGTTTGCCTTTGTCTTCATGGGGTTTGCCCCATTTCAAGATTAAGTCACCCACATTGAAGTTAGTGTTCCCTTGAAACTTCTTATCAAACCATCTCTTGATACGATTCTAATGAAGTGTGAATTTTTCTTTTGCTTTCATCCTTTCTTCCTGCAGCTTGTGAAGTGTATCCATCCTACGCTAAACTAGCAGATAAGGCTTGCCTTGGGATTCTTGGGACAATTAGAGCGCAGGCAAGTAGATGTTTAGCGGTAGGATGGCTTCTTTCCCATAAACCAGGAAGTATGGTGAAGTGTTCAGAGAGCGTTTTGGTGTTACGTGGTCAACCCATAAGGCATTTGTCAATGCAGAGTGTCAGTTACACTGTTAAGAGTAAATGGTCTTCTTGATGATGTAGATAAGATTTTTATTTGTGGATTCTGTGAGACCATTTCCTTGTGGGTAGTAGTTAGAGGAGTGTTTCAGTATAATACCATATTGAAATTCAAAATCATAAAGCTTCAAATATGAAAAGTAAGTTGCATTATCCAACACAAGTGATATCGAAACGCCAAAGCGTGAGATGATGTTCTGTTGGAGGAAGTTGATGATTTCTTGGTCATTCACTTGCTTGAGCGAAAATGCTTCTGTCTACCATGTGAAGTAATCAGTAGATGTCAAGATGTAGTGGTGTTGTTTTGATGAATGTGGGAAAATTTCCCTAATGATGTCTAGGTCCCATTATTGGAACGACTCAGTCACTGCAACAAGGTGTAGCGGGGCTGCTGACCTTCGTGTTTTGTCGAAGCATCGCTGATAGATTGGGCACTTGTGGGCGTAGGCGTGTGCATCTTTAAACAATGTGGGCCAGTAGAAACCGGCTCGCATAACTTTGTGCGCAATGGTATTTCCCGCGAAGTGGCTTGGCTGGTTCGTCATGCAAATCATGCAAGACCTTCTCTCAATCATGTGTCCCCAGGTACCTGAGCAAGATTTCGTTACTGTGTTTTCTGTAAAGAACTTTGTGCACCAATTGATAGGATAAAGCTTTGAGGTGAAGTTCCCTCTTCTATCACATGGAGAAGTGAGAGGGTATGGTGCCTTTCTCAAGGTACTGGCACACATCTTCGTACCAAGAGTTTCCACATGCAGTGGGTGGTGTTTGCTCTACATCGTACATCTCAATTTCTTGCTCCCAACCAAAGAGCTCTTCTTCTTCCTCTTGTGCATGGACTACCTCATCTGTGAGTCTGGAGATACCATGACCCTTGATGGTGTGAACTGGCTTGATTTCAAGATCATACTGTTGCAAGCTTGTCATCCAGTTTGCATGTCATTCACCCAACTCTTGTTGTACAAGCAGTGAGCAGACTGCTGGGTGAGGCACATAGACTATGCAATGGTTCTTTAGCAAGTAGGGTCTGATGTGTTTCACTGCTTTGTATATTGCGTATGCCGGTTCGTCAACGACGGGGTAGTTGAGTTTGGGTCCCTACATTCTTGCGCTCATGAAGGAGATGGGACGTTCGTCGTTCAGCTCATCCTTCTGAGTGAGTACTGCAACAAGCGAGTTGTCGGAGGCGAAGGTGTATAACAAGAAATCTTTCTTGAAATTTGGGCTGTAAAGTGTAGGCGCATCTACTATAGCCTACTTGATACGGGTGAATGCATTCTTTTCTCTCTTGCCCCAACTGTAGACTACATCCTTCTTGATCATGTCTTGCACCGATTTCACTATCTACACATAGTCCAAGATGAACTTTCAGAGGAAGTTTATCTTTCCCAAGAAGGACTGCATTACTTCCTTGTTGGTTGGTTGAGGGATATGTGTAATGGTCTAGACTCGGTCCAGATCAATCTTGATTCCACTTTTGGCAATGATGTGCCCAAGGAGGTTCCCCTTAGACACTTCAAACACACTCTTTTTGGGATTCAAGGAAATCCCGTATTTCTGACATCGCTCGAATATCTTCTTCAGATGGCGTATATGGTCAGATCGTTTTCTTGAAAAGACAATCACGTCATCAAGGTACACTGCTACGCTTTGTTTGATGAGTCCATGAAAGGCGATGTCCGTGGCACACTGAAAGGTTGCGCCTACATTCACGAGCCCAAATGGCATTCATCTATATGCAAACATATCCCACTTGGTATGGAAGGTAGTATTAAGTTGATCAGGTTCTGCTACCAGAACCTGGCTATATCCCGAAAACCCATCAAGTAACTTACACATCTCTGCCCTAGATACTGTTTGTAAAATATGCTCCATAAATGGCACGGGTTAATTGTCTTTGTCTGAGGCACGGTTCAAGTTTCGGAAATCAACGCACAAGCGAATCTCCCTAGACTTCTTACGTACAGGAACAAGGTTGGAAACCAATGTGGAATGACGAACTCTGTATATGATCCGTGCATCCAATAGCTTGGTCAACTCTTTCTATATGAGGGGTTCAAGTGATGGATGTACTTTCCTCAGCTTCTGTTGAAATGGCTTGACCCCTTCTTTGATTGGAATCACATGTTGGATTATTCACATGTCGTACGTTTTCAGATCATTATATGTCCATGAAAACACATCCCAGTATTGTTTGAACAAGCAGACAAAGGCTTGTCGCTCCTAATATGTACCGAGATCGACAAACTGCGGATCTTGTTCTGTTCCCAGGTTTATCTGTTCGTGCATCATGGTGGAGTTGTGGGTTTTGCTGTTCCTTGGCCCCTGAAATGGTTCTACAAGTCATAGAGCTTTTTTAGAGATACCACACCCTTGGGGATGAAGTTGCCTTTATTGTCATCAACCCCAGATTACAGAGACTGCTCGTGCTCATCTTCGTCAATCACTACGTCTTTGAAGACATCAACAGTGGCGATGAAGTGTAGTATCTGTTGATCATCGTTAAAAACACGTAGATTAGTTATGTTATCAGGGATAGAAGGCTTGTACAAAATTTCAACAGTAAATTTATCCCTAAGTGGTGACATCCTAGAAGCTACATTTGCTAAAGCATTGGCAATTGCATTACTCGTTCTTGGCACACCAGTGATATTGAATGCTCGGAAGTTAGAGATGAATCATCATATATCTTACTGGTAACTTTTGACATGAGGTTATAAACAGTGTATGGTGTTACGTACATGTCGTACCATGATCTCTGAATCACCTACCACTTTGAGCGCAACAACGTTGAGGCTAATGGCCTTTTGCAAGCCCAACACGAGTGCTTCGTATTCAAAAAAGTTGTTCGTGTGCTCGAAATCCAAGCGGCTCGAGATCAAATGTTTCTTGTGCTTTGGGTTAATCAAGCAACACCCGGCTTCAGAGCCATCCTGTGTCTTTGATCCATCAAAATACATGGTCCATAACTCATCTGTACACGGACCGTTTGACACGCTTGTACTACTGCTACTACTACTACTACTAGTGTTACAATGTGTTGTATAGGTTTCATTTCCATCCATTGGGAAAGGTAGGAGACCCAACTACATGTCTGGTGGGGTTAGAGTTGGTTGTGTGAGATAACACCCCAACGTTGCTTCCAAGAGGCAGTTGCCGAACATGAGCTCTGCGAAAGCCAATGATTCATTCTCACCATTGATGGGAGTGATGTTGAGTCTCATGTATCTCTCGAATAACACCCGGATCTAATTCTTTTTGCCCTGGTACGAAAGCCACAAGTGTGACCAGTCTGTAACAAAGTACCCATTCAACTTGCTAGACCAGTCTCTGCTAAGCAGTAGGCCATATGCTTTCGGTATGTGCACAGTGACAATGTTGATGCACTAGTGAACTCAGTTGTCATGAGACAATCGGATGATCACATCTCGAAGTTCACCAATGGTTGGTACACATGTCCGATCAAGTTGGATGATTTGCGCAGATGTCTTGCTCCATTGTGCATTTATCTTCTTGGCGATGGAGAGTGGCATGATGTTGGATGATGCGCCATAATCAACCAAACAATGTTGAACATTATAGTTAAATATTTTGAATGAAAGAAAGAATGGAGGGAAAAAAAGTTTGCTTCTTCCATTCAGAGTGTGTTGAGCACAGTTGTGAGTGAACTGAGAGATCTGCTTTCTCCCTTTCTGGTAGAAGTTGCGTTGTCTGTAGATGTTTTCTCCAGTGCACGTAGCAGAATATCCCGCTGACTTTGAATCTTAGCCAACTTGAACAAAGAGATGTTTGCACGAGTTTTCTTCATGTCTTCCACAATGTTGTAGTCTAGAGCGGGTAGACTCACCAAGATGTTCGAGGTTAGACTCGTGTTTATACTATCTGGCAGAGTGTTCTGTAGTTTACTGCTCATGGAAATACTCTTGTTTGTTGTTGTCTTCCTGGTCTTAATTTGTGTTTTCTGCTTTTGGATGGCTGGTGGATCAACCTTCCTCAACAGTTCAATCTTTTCTCACGTTTCCCCAAATGTAGGGGGTGGCCCTTGACTTCTAAGATTGTATCAACCATTTTTCTTTTGGGGCTGCTTCTCAGTGTTCATTTTTTGCACTGCTTGAGAGCACTAATACATGTTGATCACTTGCCCAATGTTTGGTATCTCATCAGGTGCAACATCTTCATCATCGTTTGTGTCTCTTAGCTGGCATTGCGTACTTCTTACTACGTTTAGTGCAGGGTTGCATACTGAGTCTGCAACTCATTTCCATTCCGAACAAGTCCCTTTCGGGTGATCGTCTTCATGGAATGAGAAAAAATCGTCATTCGCACAGAGTACCGTATGGAACATTGAGTTGGACCTTTGCATAGTTTTAGCTAGGAAGCGGTTGCTTCCTGACGACATGCTTCCTTTCTGTTGTCTAGGAGGTCGACTACTCACAGATGTGTTGATCGTTCATTGTTTCAGCTCAGACACCTCAGTTGTCAAGTTTTAGACAAGATGAGTAAGGGTTTCAATGTCACTTGATTCCTTGTCTTTACCCTTGCTCGTCGCAGCTTGGGCTTCCTTCTCGCATCTCTGGAGCCATTTGCTGGTACATCATCCTTGATGACTCCAATCACGTGTATGTCCTTTTCCACAGTTATTGCCTCTTTGCAGTTTTCTAATAATGTTGGTTTCGCAACTCGCTTAACGAACTGTGCAATACTGGTTGGTAGTGCAAACTTATAATAGTCAACAGTGATGGAGTCATGAGGTTTCGTGTCTGCTGCAAACTTGTTCAATATGCGCCAAAACCTTTGATTGAAATATTTTACCATTTTCTCAACTCCATCTTCAAACTTCCCAACTCTTTGAGCAACATGGTCGGGGTCTTGTTATCAACAATTTTTTCCAAAAACATCCATTTGAACATACCCCTGTTATGGATGGAGTTGACAGGAAGGCTGTGATACCATACCGCTGCGCGACCATTCAAGGTACATGGAAACAATTTTCATGCAATGTCTTCGTACCGTACCTCGAGTGTCTGCAGCTATAGGTAGAAGTTGTCTAAGTGATCTTCTGCCTTCACTGTTATGTTAGGGTCATACTTGGTGAGCATTTTCTTTGAACGCTTTGGCATCCCGTGCAAATCACCCAGGAGAGCCAATGGTCCCTGAGTCATCCATTCCAAGTTTTGGTTAGCCATGTCTTCTTATTCATTGTCCTCCTCCTCTTCTTCAGAATCTAATGGTTCTGGATATGAGTCTGTTGGTTTGTCTCTGCCTCCGACTCCTCCACTGCCTTCCCCTCCATCTCCTGTACCGGAGTCTAAGCGCAAGATCACGAGGGTGTCTTGTTCTCCCTGTTAGAATATTGGAGGTTCCTCTCCATTCTCAACAGCTTCTACCAAAACTTCGAATGTGGCAAGAACTCCTTCTTTCACCGATGATATAAGAACTCTTGTGGGAGTGGTCTTTGGATTCCTTGATTTGTATGGAAGTTCTTGTATTCCTGGGATTAGTCCGACTGCTTTTCCAAACTAACAGGTGATGGGACAGACAGAGCGGAGGTGTTGATACGAAATTTCATGTTCACGTCTAGGAGATGAGGAGTAACCAACTTCAGAGCTACGTAGGTGAGAGGGAATGCGAGTTACTGCCATGAATAGATGATTGATGAGTGGGGGTGAGAGGACATTCAACGATAAACAACTTGCGGCCCTCCTTCTAGCGCTAGAAATGTTGACGGTGTTGGATCAGCCAAAATTCAGGGGATCTCCCCGATATGAAGTCCCAACTGTTGGAAATACTGAGGGGGGTGAATCAGTATTCCTTTTCAATTGTTACTTTTACCAGTTAGATCACTTATATTTAGAACACAAAATGAACAATAAGAATAAATGTTTTAATTAATTTCTTCAATAAATCAAGTACAATGTATGTAGGGCTCCAACCTTAGATGAATACACCGATCTTCAATCTTTGAGGCTCCAACCTATATTTTCCAAGCACCGACTTGGAATTCCAAGGCTCCAACCTTATCAATTTTGAGGCACCAACCTCAAGGGATCCAACCCTATATCTGTTTTAGGCTCCGACATGGTTTCTTGAGGACTCTGATCCTCTAGGTCTCCAACCCTATCCTCCAAGGCACTAACCTTGTCTTTTTGAGGCTCCAACCCTTACTTTACTTCGTCAAGATGTATTTGGTTATATTTCACGGCTCCCAATGTCTTCTTCAACAAGCCCTTTCACTCTTCAGTTATGCCTTCACTTAGTCTCAACGTCACATGATCAATTACAACGTTGTTCTTCACATGAAGGCGTCACCACTGCTCTTCATGTTACCCAAACAAAACTTCTTCAAGGTCACCTCATGATGGCTTCAATGCATCATGGTCTTCAATGATATCCACAAATTTTCAATATGCTGCTTCACAAAGTTCTCCAACTCTACCCTATTATGTTCTCTAGAGAAGACTTCAACAAGCTCTATTTGTCCAATCCCAATAAATCAACACTTCAACCATGACAACTTCAACCATGACAACTTCGACCATGGCAGCTTCAACCATGACAACTGTGGCGGCTTCAACCACGGCAACTATGACAACTTCGACCACAACAACTATGACAGCTTCGACCACGACAACTACGACAACTTTGACCATGGTAGCTTCAACCACGGAAACTACAAAAGCAGCGACAACTTCGACCACAAGAAATTACATCAACTTCAACAACGACAACTTCAACTACAGTAGCTGCGATCACAACAATTACGACAGCTTCGACCACAACAACTACGATAACTTCGACCACGATAACTACGACAACTTCAACCAAGGAAACTACAACAACTTCAACCATGACAACTACGACAACTTAAACCACAGAAACTATGACAACTTCGACCACAACAACTACGACAAATTCTGTGCTCCTAGCTCGAACTTGTGGGAGACTATTTAACCCAAGAGCAATTTCACAAACTTGTCTTCCTTGCTTTTCTAGGTTACAACTTCTTCTCTACCTCTTGTCTTGTCTCCACCAAAAAAATCTGAGCTTGAATGGATGAATTTAGGTTTATATTTATAGTGATTTCGTTTCAACTGAATGGACATGTCTATTTTAAGTGAGGCCGACTTGTATGACTGAGTATAGGTTAGCTCACTACTAGGAATAATTTCCTTAACTTAAAAATTCAATATATCACAAACTGTTGGGAGTTTTGGGGCAAATAAAGGCTCGTTACAAAGAGAAAAAATCCTCTTTAAGATGGTCTAGGATCCATTTTGAAAGGATGCCTCCAAGGTGTCCAAAATATTTTTACTTTGTGAATGTCCTTAAATTTTATGCATAAAAAGTTTGGGACAACATGAGGAATGTTTGGGACAACGTGGCTTCTTCATTGTTATCAATGTCATCAAAGGATCATAGAGTCATTATGTAGGAGTTCAACATCCATGTAGCATGACGCATCAACAATGTCATCATATACTAGTGCATCCATAGTGCAACATCTTTATGATAACTCCAAAATAGTATTCCAACCATCAAATGATCTCCAACCATGTTATCAAGACCTCATCAAGTGCCATCATTAATTGTGGTCATTCATTAAGAGTATTAAATCATCAAATGTAGTCCTCCATATGTCATCAAGGGCTTCTAAATACTTGGCACTTGACTCTTCTTAAGACTTCTTCATTAGTGACTTGACATTAATTGATGACATTCTTCTCAAACAAGAGTTATGACATCATCAACTCGAAGCATACATCTATTGTCTTCAACCTTATCATCTCATTCGAGGGTTTCATGATATTCATTAGGCATCTCAAGAATGTTTTCCATCTCGGCCAATGCCATATTGACATTAACGACAATATTGATTAACAATCTCCCCCTTTGCCATTGATGGAAATATTCTTGTCCTTCCAACATTCTCTCCCTGTTTGACATCAGTGGAAAACTGGGTGCCCAAGTACTCCCCCTGTCAAGCTGTTCCTTTTCTTCATCAATAGTAGCTCTTCATATGTATGTTACTCCACCTGTCATGGTGCTCTTCCTTCTGGCAATGTGGTCCATGATAGATGTGTTTACATTTCTTCATGTGATGAACCAACTCCCATTACCTGCTGTTGAGTCCCAAACCTGCACTTCCCTATATACCCTTTCAGCCTTTTTTTTCCATTTACTTCATCCACCAAGCTGTCAAATCATTGCATATTAGTCTAAAAAGAGCTTATGAAATGGTTTCCTAACTGTGTTTATGCCTGCTGTTTGATTTAGATTTTTGTTCAAGCAGCTGCGGAAACTTGTCACTTTCCGCAGCCAGCTCAAGTTTCCGCAGCCATTTTGTTAAAGACTATGTTACAGGTGTCCAATGGAGAAACTGGCCACATGGGCAAGCTGCAAGTGACATGTACATGGAACGTGTCCCCTCAGTTCAGCCAAATCACTCATAAACGGTCATGGTCAAAGACGGTCAAAGGAAGGGCCAAACAAGGAGTTTTGTGGTGGCACGACTCTATTTTGTCCACGTGAAGGTTTGCGTGGCACGATCCTCAATTTCCGGAGGTATTGGCACACCTGTAGATCAACCCGTGAAATGAATCAAGCAGCCACCACTCCATGGATTTAACTGTCATGATTACCATAACGCTAGATCTCAGGCCGTGAAGATTTACGTCTCTCTTTGGCAGCGTAGAATCTAGGAATTAGTTGCAGCATTTTCACTTATAAATAACACGTTGGTATACTTTGGATAGTTAGTTTTCCAGATGTAATTTTGACTGTTGTTATAAGCCCACTGTACTGTGCTTTACTTTGTCTTATTACTGCACTTTAATATATGAGAAGACTACATTCCTGAATTCGATTTGTGACTGAGTACTGACTGGCTGAGGTTGTAGAGGGCCCCTGTACACCAAGGCTCTGTATAGTTTCTTACTTGCTTTCATTTACTGTTTTTGTAATCATTGCTTGTATATAATGCGTTGTTCTGATGTTCATTGCTGTCCATATTTCCCTTTATATTTTCTCATAACTGTTAGCTGATCAGTTCTTTTCTTACAGGTTTTTGTAGGCAGCCCAGGAAAATTTACATATTTTTAATGACTACTGACATGAGATCATCTTGTCCTTTCTGCTGATTTTTATTTACTGAATTTTAATTCTAGCATTGTCATTTCTTTCAGTTTTGCTTTGCTTATTTACTTTTCTGCCACTTAGATATCATATTACTCATCTGTTTATGATTTCCTTTCTATAGCCAAGCGACTCAATTAGGGAGGAATCAGAATATTACTTGTTGTAGTATGATTTAGTTTGCTTTCTTGCAAGTTAGAGATTGAATTACTTATGTCATTTTCAAGAATTGAAATATGAATGAGTAGTTAAACCTTAGTTTCCTTTTATGCAATTTGATTTCCTGCAATTTGGATATCATGTTACTCAGCTTGTTTACGATTACTTCCTATAGCCGGAGCGAGTCGAAAGGTGAAGGGTCAGAATGTGGGTTGAAGTAGTGTGATTTAGTTTGCTTTGCTTTTAGTCTTTGAGTTGCTTTAAGTTCAATTTTTATTTTCTTTTTCATACAGCAGTAAGGATACTGGGCCATTGTCACTAGTTCATTGTTTTGGTACATTTATTTCCTTTTGAGAATTGATTTCATCACAGTCAGTTTGAAACCTTCTTTTTGAGAACTTTAAAGTTTGGAAAATCATTGTAGAAATCACCATTACCATCCATACTTAACTTTCAATTTCACTATCTCACACTAGGGAATCCACAGAAGATAAACCCAAAAAAAAACTAAAAAAAAACTCAAAAATGACAAAAGACTAAGAAAACGGTTATCTTGCACATACAGTGCACTTCACTTCATCAGTTTACGACTCCCGGATTGACATTTTAAATAGCAATTTAGGACACACTAAATTGACCAAACATTTTGGTGCCGTTGCCGGGGAAGTGAAACTAGGTAGCCAATTTCTTAAAAAAAAAAAACAAGAAAATTTCAAGGAAGGAAAATTGATAACCTCTCAAAGTATGCTCTCCTCTTGCACTTAGTGTGAAATGGAGGATCAGAAAAGAGAAAGTTATTGGTTTAATAATTTTTTGATTATGCTCTCTTCTTGCACCTAGAGTGACCTGGAAGATCAGAAAGAGAATTATTAGCTCGACTTGAAGAAAAAATGACATGCATAGAGCAAGAGATTCTAGGGGAAGGTTTTTAGCTAGGGCAAAATGTTCGATTTTTAAAACTCCATCTACTTCAAGGAATAGACAAGAGACACCTCCATCATCTCCAACTCACACTCCTAGCCTTAGGATTCCTGGAATTCAAGAGGCAGTAGTTGAATTAGGAGACTCTCCCACACCATCCATCGAATCTGAATTAGGAAAAGATCATTTATTTCCTTCTACAGGGAGACACATTGTAATTGAAGAAGTAGAATCACTTGAGGAAGAAGAGGGAGAAATTCCTCCTCGTTCGCCATTAGTAGAGGAACCAGAGAACTCTGAAGCCTCTGAGGAAACTATCATGACAGAGGAAGTAGTAAACGGATTTGGTAGAGGTAGAGGTAGAGGAGGGGGAGGAGGAAACAATGGAGGAGGTAGAGGTAACAATGGGGGAAATAGGGATGGAGATAACTCATTCGGATTTCCTATAGTCGATGAGGATTCTCGAGCAACAATGAAAAACATCTCACCATCTGTCCTCCCAAACTTTCATGGGTTAAGAAATGAGGATCCTGAAACATTTCTATTTGAGTTTGAGGTCGTGTGTCGAACTTATGATTATCTGGAAGACTCTCAAAAACTCAAATTGTTTCCTTCAACATTGAAAGGAGCTGCTTTGAAATGGTTCGTGGGATTACTCACTCAATCCATTAGGACTTGGAATGATATGAAACAAACATTTTTGGATAGATACCTGGACTATTGTATGCCCACCAATCACAAGGATGAAGTATTCAAAATGGTGCAAAGAGAGGATGAAAACTTGGAGGATTTACATGAAAGATTCCAATACAACCTGAAAAGAGCAAAAATGAGTAACTTAGATGAGGAAACCTTGAAAGCCCTTCTATTAAAAGCCATTAGAGATGAATGGATAGATGCTTTGAACATGATGGGAAAAGGAGATATATCTCAACTTCCACTTCATGATATAGCAAAGCTATGTGTCCACCTCTCAAGGGGGAAATCTAAAACTGGAAAAGGGCCTAGAGATCCTTCTCTCATTAGAGCAAACAAATCTGCAACTGGATCAATAAGTAGGGCTGAGATCGGCAACATGCTTGATGAATTCAAAACTGATATCTTAGGGAGTCTTAGTGAGCAACTAGACACCCTTAAGATACAAAATAAGTAGAAAGCTGAAGCTGAAGCTTTGGCCATCTTTTGACCAAAATGTAGAAATAAACATGCTCTAAGGGAATGTCCCTTGGATGCAAAAGTTGTAGAAACATGTGTGATTTGTTCAGAGAATCATGAGACCAAGGACTGTCCTTCAATTCCTGGACTCAAAGCTGTCTTTCAAGAAGATCCAAATACAATTGTGTCTCTCTGTTTTGTTGCAAGGAGACCTTGGCAGGGGCAACAAAACCAATGGTTTAACAACTCTATGAACTTTCAACCCCCACCGAATTGGAATCCTTGGCAACAACCTTGGTCCCAACCTCAAAATCCTTTTCAATCATGGGTACAAGGTATGCAAAATCCTTATGGGAGATTTGCTCAATTTTATCAATATCCTCCATCTTTTCAAAACCAACAAGCTCCACAACTTCCAAATCAAAATCCACAACTATCATTGCCATTTCCACAACAACAACAACCTTCTCAACAAAATCCAAATTCTCAACTCTTGCTTGCATTCCAACAGAAGCCAAATCAACTTCCTTCCCAACCATTGCCAAACCCCAACAATAAAAACCCTCAAAATGCTTACATGGTAGAAGGCCAACAATTTCCTACCTATATGATTGTTCCTCTCAATGATGTACAACTCAGATCTGGTAGAGTTTTAGATAAACCTTCTATAGATGCCCAAAAGCAAAGCATTTATGAGGAAGATTCTCTTGAAGCCAATAAAGGTTCTGAAGCATCTCTTCAAAACCCAAGCACTCAAAAAGAAAAAGAAAAAGAGTCAACCCCAACAACTCCTATAGTTGAGGAACCTGCATCTTCATCCACACCTCCTTTTCCTGAAATATTACAAATTGACAAAGGGGTGGAAAAACAAATCTTGTTGCCTGATTATGATTTTCTAGATGAATTGAAGAATGTCTGTATCGAGATTCCCTTGTTACAAGCCATTAGAGAGATTCCTATTCTAGCAAAAACAATAAAGGAGTTGAGTCTTAAAAGACTAGGAAGGAAACCAAGAGATACAAGAAGAATCCGCCTGGTAGGAAAAATTGCAGATATCATGATGGGAAAAATTACTATGTAGAAGTATGTAGATCCCGGTAGTCCAATTGTCAAAACACATATCAATGGGGTAGAAATTCCAAATACTTTGATTGATTTAGGGGCTGCTATCAACATTATGAGTAGACAGACTATGGAACAGCTGAAACTTCTTAATCTTCTTTTTACACCTACTTTACTGCAACTTGCAGATCGATCAATTATCAAACCAGAGGGTGTATTAGAAGACATTTCGGTCTCCTTAGACTCTTGGGAATATCCAATAGATCTCATGATTTTAACTCCAAAGAGTAATTTAGGAGGACACCCTCTCATCTTAGGAAGACCTTGGCTGGCCACAACAGATGCTTTTATCAGTTGTAGGTCTGGGGATATGTATATTTCTGATGGTAATTCAACAAAGAAATTCAATCTGTATCCTCCAGCAAAAGCAATTACAGAAATAGGAGATAATGAGTGGGTTGATGATGAGGATACTATACAACCTGTCTTTACCATTTCTGAAATGAGTGAAGATAGTCAAATTCTGAACACATTAGAAAACTTTGAAACATCTTCAAAATATGACCACACACAATTTCAGTTAGATTCTGACATTGAGTATCTATCATCTAGACAAATGTCTCTTTTCTCTATGGAAGAGTTTGGTAGTTCCGCCATTGAGATATTTCCAGGTAAAACATTGAATATCAACAAAAACTTGGAAAGATCACAACAAGGAGAGCTAACCAAAATCTTGCAAAAACATTCTACTGCATTTGCATGGGAGTATACTGATATGAAATGTATTGACCCTAACACTTGCATTCATCACATCTACATCGAGGAAAACAGTAGACCAATCAGACAACCTCAGAGAAGGATGAATCCAAACCTTAGGGAGATAGTGAAAGAAGAGCTCCAAAAACTACTCAATGTAAACTTCATTTATCCAATTTCAGATAGCTGATGGGTTATAGTAGCTAAAAAGAATGGTAAATGGAGGGTATGCATTGATTACAGGGAATTGAACAAAGCAACTTTGAAGGATCACTTTCCTTTACCCTTTATCGATCAGGTATTAGATACTTTAGCAGGCAAAAAGTATTTTTCATTTTTGGATGGTTTTAGTGGCTATAATCAGATTCAGGTAGCACCTGAAGATCAGGATAAGACCACATTTACCTGTCCATGGGGAACTTTTGCTTACCGAGTACTTCCTTTTGGATTATGTAATGCACCTGCAACATTTCAAAGGGCAGTACTAGGAATCTTTTCTAATCTAATCCATGATTGTGTAGAGGTTTATATGGATGATTTTACAGTTTATGGTAATTCATTTGAAGAGGCATTAGAGAATTTGGAAAAAGTCCTTATAAGGTGTAAAGAAACAAACCTTTCGTTGAGTCATGAAAAATTCTTTATGATGTTTACTAAAGGGATTCTTTTAGGACATCATATTTCAGGGGATGGGATTAAAGTTGATAGATCAAAAGTTGAAGTCATCTCCAAGTTGCCTATTCCAAATTGTCAGAAAGATGTTAGAAGTTTTCTTGGATTTACTGGATACTATAGAAGATTTATTGAAAACTTCACCAAGATAGCATCTCCACTCTTCAAATTACTTACAAAAGACTGTGAATTCAAATGGGATTCTGATTGTCAATCTGCATTTGAAACTTTGAAAACAAGAATATCTGAAGCACCCATTTTGGGAGGGCCAAATTGGAAACTTCATTTCCATATTTCTATAGATGCTTCAGATACAACTCTAGGAGCTGTGTTGGGTCAAAAGGATTTAGTTCCTTATGCCATTTACTACACCAGTAAAAATTTGACTCCCACCGAGTTAAATTATACTATGACTGAAAAAGAATTCTTAGCTGTTGTTCATGCAATCAATAAGTTTAGACATTATATAACAGGCTATGAAACTTTTGTCCATACTGATCATTTTGCAATTAGATATCTAATGAACAAACCTGTTACTAATGGCAGAGTTACAAGATGGCTCTTACTTTTACAAGAATTCAATATTACTGTGTTGGATAGACCAGGGAAACAAAATATAGTAGTTGATTTCTTGTCTAGAATCCAAAATACTAATGAAGATTCTCCTGTAGAGGATAAGTTTCCAGATGAGTATTTGTTTGCAGTAACTACTAAGACTCCTTGGTATGCAGATATTGCTAACTATTTGGTTACAGGAAAGCTACCTCCACATTTATTTCCTAGTGAAAAAAAGAAGAATTATTCAGGAGAGTTCGAATTATTCATGGATTTATAATGAATTGTTTAAGACATGGCTAGATTGTGTGATCAGAAGATGTGTTCGGGAAGATGAAATGCCTGACATCCTCAAGGCATGTCATGATGAACCATGCGGTGGACACTTTGCTGACAAAAGGACGGCCTATAAAATCCTTTCTTTAGGATATTATTGGCCTTCCCTTTTCAAAGATGCAAAACAGTATGTCAGAAGGTGTGACAGCTGCCAAAGAGTTGGGAGACCGACTCTTTCAGATGAAATGCCATTACAACCACAGGTACTCATCGAACCCTTTGAAAAATGGGCTTTAGATTTCATTGGACCGATTAATCCACCATCTAAACAGAAGAAGTATATATTGGTATGTACTGATTATGTCACTAAATGGGTAGAAGCCAAAGCATTGTCTTCTGCCACTGAAAATTCAGTTATTCATTTTCTTTATGAGGATATTTTTACTCGTTTTGGTGTCCCAAGAGAAATTGTGACAGATCAGGGAAGTCAATTTACATCTAACTTGATGGAGAAGTTGATGGAAGAATACAAAATCAAGCACAGAAAATCTACTCCTTACCATCCGCAAGCAAATGGCCAAGTGGAGTCTACAAACAAAGTTCTTGAGAGCATCATCACCAAAACTGTCCATCTACACAGAAGAGATTGGGTAGAGAGGCTTCTGAAGCCTTGTGGGCCTACAGAACTACATGGAGGAAAACAACAGGACATTTTCCCTATGAACTTGTTTATGGGAAAGAAGCCCTACTCCCCATTGAGTTTCAAGTCAAGACTTTCAAGATGGCAGTCCAGTTGGGGATGAATCTATCAAAGCCCAAAAGCACAGAATGGAGCAGCTGAATGAGCTAGATGAGATCAGACAAGAAGCAATTTTTTGGACTTATCTAGTTCAACATCAAAGAGCTAAGTGGCATGACAGATATATCAAAGAGAAAAAGTTTCAAGAGGGAGATTGGGCGCTACTGTTTGATTCCAAGTTTAAAGACTTCAAAGGTAAATTTCAGACCCATTGGCTTGGGCCATATGAGATTGACAAAGTCTTTAACAATGGAGCGGTAAGAATCAAGACCATTGATGAATTTCAGACTCCTCTTATTGTGAATGGCCACCGATTGAAAATTTATCATAAGCCACTCTCAAAAGAGGAATTTGTCAAAATGTTCCAAGAGAATTCTGCAATAAGGCTGGTGGAGAAGAATCCTTCTTCCCCACCAGCCTAGCCTTTGTTTCTTCCTGAAAAATTTAAAAAATAAAATAAAATTAATTAATTAATTAATTAATTAAATTTATATAAGCCTGAAAACCAATCATAGATTGGCGGTCTTATACAGAAAATATAGAGTGAAAATCAGGGACACCTCACATTATATTTTCCAAAAAAATTTCTCTCCTCTCCTTCTTTTTCCATCTTCACTCCACCTCATTTGCCATTTCACTCCATCTCCATCTCATTCACATTTTCATTTCACTTCACTCCGCTTCACTTTCACTCCATTCCACTCATTTCATTTTGATTTCATCAATAAAAGTCCCTTTCAGGACTATTTTCACTTAGTTAGTTCTTTTCTAACTATCTTTGTTCAGCTAAGTGGGTGCTGTCCCAGTTTCCGCAGCTGGAAGCGGTTTTGCGCAGCCAGAAATAATTTCCGCAGCCAGAAACGATTTCCACAGCTACCACCACTCTATTTTTCAAATTCACAGTCAAAATGTTAGTGCAATAATCATGAAAATGCAGGTGTAATTGAGCAAATGCCATGAAGACATGGAGCATCTCCAAGACATCAAGGAAGAGCAGTTGGTTAAAAGCTATGAGCAATAAATGACAAAGTTTCCAAAGGTATGAGCAATTTTTTTATCAAATAGCAATTAAAGTCATGATTATGCATAGTTATCAAACCATAAAAGTTCTACTATGTACAATGATTCAGTACGATAGCTTCATTGCCCACTCCTATTCCACGATATTACTCCACACACCATGCATTCATTTCTTAATGGTCTCATGATTGATTTTCGGGTTTAAACTCAAGTCGACTGCACTTTCATTTACCACCTATACTCATGAGATGTGACCTATCCCATTACGGATCCTCTCCACCGCATTTCCCGCAGCCATCCATCAAAACGTGTGATATTTGGTACGCAACCGTTAATTCAAAAAAAATCTCGACTCCACTCCGTTCACTTACCATTTTATTAAGATCATCCTTTTCACATACACACATTTCAATTTGTGTACTCATTTGCAGTTGCTCATCCTCTTTTCCGCCTGTAATCCGAAGCATTTCCGTTACCTACTACCAATTGTAGCCACTGCATTTTACCATAAACCCTGCAACCGAGCTACCTTCCCTCTACTAAACCCTCACACGCAATTGAATCCTCAGTTGAAATTCAAAACATAGGAAGGAATGGGAAAACTACTAAGGGCAGAACCAGAAGGACCGAAATATTTAGAAGGTTACCCTCAAGCAAAAGATTTGCTGAAGAAAGCCAAATGGTTACGCTTCATCCAAAAGTTTAAAGGCTATAATAAAGAAGTAACCAAAGCTTTTGCACAGTCTTTCGATGGTCAAATGGTGGAGATTGGAGATTTGAAGCTCACGGTGACTGAAACAACAGTAGCAGCTACCACAGGCTTACCCCAGGAAGGTGAGCGATGGTTCAAAAACAAAAGCGTGGATGAACAGGCATAGAGAATTATGCTAAGAAACCCAGGTATGGACACCACTGTGTTTACTAAAGGAATTCCTATTCATGCATTGAAGGAAGAATGGGCCAGTCTGCTGTTAGTTATCCAAAAATTTGTCACTTGTGAAGGACGCTTTGGTTCAATGTACATGTACCATGCTAGACTGTTGATGAATTTCTTAGAGAATCAAACTCTTGATTTGCCTTATTTCTTACTGTTGAGTTTGAAGAAGATGAATATTACAGTCCAAAAACACATAGGCAATATAGAACCTCATCTATATCATCATGGACTTGTAAAAATTTTCATTGAGGACCAACTAAAGAAAAACAAAGATACCTGGGAACAATTCTTGATAAGAAACTACTTTCAAGAGCCATCTGAGGCTTCTGAAAGTAGTACACCAAAGACACCAAGAAAAAGTAGGAGAAAAGAAAAGAGTACCATAGTCCAAGACTCCCCTACTACAGAAACTCAAGAAGTTGGTCAAAAAGAAAAAGAGAACAGAACTAAAGACAAGAAACAGAGAAAAGAGAAAGGCAAAAGAACCATCCAAGAAGTCTACCAATCACCTGAGCCATCCATAGAGGAGGATTATCAACCACTGTCAGAGAGATTAGTACATCTTCAAGAACAGGCTGCTATAGCAAAGGAAAAGGAAAAAGGGAAGCAAAGTATACAAGAAAGGAGTATTAGTCCACCATACTTAAGGAGAAGCACCAGGCTAAGAGGAAAGGGGAGTAAAACACAAATAAAACGGCCCCACTTCATTGACTTGGGTGGAGAGACACCTAAGAAACCTCCAGCTGGCCGTAGTCCACCTCGTCCTCAGCCAAGCATTGAAACTATTCCTCCACATGATGAAAGCCCTTCTCGGCCAGAGCTAAAGAGCAGTCCTCCTCCTCCACAAGATTTTGAACTCAGTCCAAGAAAGACACCTGAAGTAGATCCCAATCAACAGGAGGTATATGACTACTTGGAATCTTTAGAAAAATCAGCTGCAGGTCTGAGTACCACTCTGCCACCAGATGCACAAGTTCAGTCCTTAAAACAGGAGGTATTTGAATTAGAGGTCCTAAACAGGCATATCAAGCAAGAAAATGAAGCACTCAAGGAGCAGAGCAAAGTAGATAAAATTATTCATGATAACACAATGCTTCATTTGGGACTATGGCAAAAGAAAAACAAGAAACTGAAGAAAAAGTGCAAAAAGTTGAGCAGAGCATTGATCAATCTCAAATTCAGATGTCTGATAAGGAAACCCAGGATGGTGTTAGCACCAAAGAAGAAGAAAAGAGGGCTAGATATTCTAGCAGAAGCTTCAGAACATATGGATTAGAGGGGAATGACTAAATTTTGGTTGCATGAGGACATGCAACACCTTCACGGTGGGGGTATGTTGAGTCCCAAACTTGCACTTCCCTATAAACCCTTTCAGCCTTCTTTTTCCATTTACTTCATCCACCAAGCTGTCAAATCATTGCATATTAGTCTAAAAAGAGCTTATGAAATGGTTTCCTAACTATGTTTATGACTGCTGTTTGATTTAGATTTTTGTTCAAGCAGCTGCAGAAACTTGTCACTTTCTGCAGCCAGCTCAAGTTTCCGCAGCCATTTTGTTAAAGACTATGTTACAGGTGTCCAATGGAGAAACCGGCCACATGGGCAAGCTGCAAGTGACATGTACATGGAACGTGTCCCCTCAGTTCAGCCAAATCACTCATAAACGGTCATGGTCAAAGACGGTCAAAGGAAGGGCCAAACAAGGAGTTTTGCGGTGGCACGACTCTGTTTTGCCCACATGAAGGTTTGCATGGCACAATCCTCAATTTTCGGAGGTATTGGCACACCTGTAGATCAACCCGTGAACTGAATCAAGCAGCCACCACTCCATGGATTTAACTGTCATGATTACCATAACGCTAGATCTCAGGCCGTGGAGATTTACGTGTCTCTTTGGCAGCATAGAATCTAGGAATTAGTTGCAGCATTTTCACTTATAAATAACGCGTTGGTATACGCTGGATAGTTAGTTTTTCAGATGTAATTTTGACTGTTGTTATAAGCCCACTGTACTGTGCTTTACTTTGTCTTATTACTGCACTTTAATATATGAGAAGACTGCATTCCTGAATTCGATTTGTGACTGAGTACTGACTGGCTGAGGTTGCAGAGGGCCCCTGTACACCAAGGCTCTGTATAGTTTCTTACTTGCTTTCATTTATTGTTTTTGTAATCATTGCTTGTATATACTGCGTTGTTCTGATGTTCATTGCTGTCCATATTTCCCTTTATGTTTTCTCATAACTGTTAGCTGATCAGTTCTTTTCTTACAGGTTTTTGTAGGCAGCCCAGGCAAATTTACATATTTTTAATGACTATTGACATGAGATCATCTTGTCCTTTCTGCTGATTTTCATTTACTGAATTTTAATTCCAGTATTGTCATTTCTTTTAGTTTTGCTTTGCTTATTTACTTTTCTGCCACTTAGAGATCATATTACTCATCTGTTTATGATTTCCTTTCTATAGCCAAGCGACTCAATTAGGGAGGAATCAGAATATTACTTGTTGTAGTATGATTTAGTTTGCTTTCCTGCAAGTTAGAGATTGAATTACTTATGTCATTTTCAAGAATTGAAATATGAATGAGTAGTTAAATCTTAGTTTCCTTTTATACAATTTGATTTCCTGCAATTTGGATATCATGTTACTCAACTTGTTTATGATTACTTCCTATAGCCGGAGCAAGTCGTAAGGTGAAGGGTCAGAATTTGGGTTGAAGTAGTGTGATTTAGTTTGCTTTGCTTTTAGTCTTTGAGTTGCTTTAAGTTCAGTTTTTATTTTCTTTTTCATACAACAGTAAGGATACTGGGCCATTGTCACTAGTTCATTGTTTTGGTACATTTATTTCCTTTTGAGAATTGATTTCATCACAGTCAGTTTGAAACCTTCTTTTTGAGAACTTTAAAGTTTGGAAAATCATTGTAGAAATCACCATTACCATCCATACTTAACTTTCAATTTCGCCATCTCACAGTAGGGAATCCACAGAAGATAAACCCAAAAACAAACTAAAAAAAACTCAAAAACGACAAAAGACTAAGAAAACGGTTATCTTGCACATACAATGCACTTCACTTCATCAGTTTGTGATTCCCGGATTGACATTTTAAATAGCAATTTAGGACACACTAAATTGACCAAACACCTGCATAAACTCCTGTAGCTTCTTTAGACAAGAAACATTTATGGCTTGTCATCAAGTGGAAGAAACCTTCATGAATAGTCCATCAGATGAGTAAGAAATTATGTTCTCCTATGGAGTTTCTCCCAAGAGATGATCTATCAAAAGATGATTGTCCATGCGTGAATCATCAATAATTTCATAGGGCCCATTCACAGATAGCTTCTACAAGAATTACTAGCAATCATAAACTCCCCCTAACAGTATGCATGGTATCCTTTCGTAGAGTCTCATTATCAAACATTTGGAATATCAAGGATGAATTTATCAGATCAACAACATGTGTTGTTGGATGGAGTGTTCAAGAGACTTTCAAATTCAATTTGCTTCCTTCTCCACACTTGTGTAACTTTCCTCTCTGGCTTGGTTGTCATGGTTTTACTTGTTCAAGGACCAAAGTCAAGTTACAATCACGTGCCATATGTCCAATGTTATGGCAATTGAAGCACTCCATCTTGTTCATGAATGAGAAATGATGACTTCTTCTTGCAAAATTTATTCTAGGAGATTGACAGGGACCATTATATTTGTCTTTGTGATATGCCGAACAATCTTTTGCCATGTGCCCAAAGTTTGCACAAGAATATAAATAACCAAGAAATATACTTTGGCACCTGGGAGATGAATATTTTATTTATGTACTTCTGAAGTCTTTTGGCCTTGGGATTCTTTGATGATATTCATTGTCTTTTGTATTCTTCACACCATCTTGCAAGTCTTCTTGGAGTAGGATTTCTTTTAATGTTGTCTTGATTCTTCTCCTTGACTTTGATAGAACTAGAAGCATCAACATTTCTTCCTCGCTTCCTCACATCCTTGATGTTTGAAGTATTATCATTCTTGCTCGAGGATTCACCTGCATAGCTGTTGGCTTGTTGGGGCCTAACCCAGGTTCGGAGATAATTAGCCAAACATGTCCCTGTACTACTGGCCCTTTCGGCAATAGTCTGCGGAGCGCGGACTGAGGTCTCACTCGAAGTAGTATTTGGGGGGGGGTGTGCTGGAACCAAGTTTTCTCACCCTTGAGATGTCTGAGACGTTGAACTGGTCCAACTGTTAGTCCCTTCGCGCACTTCCCAAGCCTTCGCGCCCTGATATACTTGTCTTCGCGCAGCCCTAACCAAGGGCGATGGAGCTTCTACACTATGCTATTCTCTTAAGTCGCACCTGAGATCATACTTATCTTCCTACGCCTAGTCAATTATCTTCACGTAAATGGATGTCTTACGTTATATTTATTTATACAACACATTCATAAGTGTTTTCGCAGTAAAAAAACAATACACATGCAATTTAAATCCAATCATACATTAAAACAGGGAAAGATACACAGTAATACGGTAAACTTCTCTATATTAATTCTTCCAATAATTACAGACTCGATCTATCTTACGCACTCAGTTGCAGGGGTCTGCGCACTCAGCTGCAAACAAGTAGGCCTTTGCGCACTCAGCTGCAGAGCCTTCTCCTACTCTACGACCCAAAGATGCACTTTACACTTCGACTCAATCGTTTTTACTCATAATGCTTTCATTCTATTTTCTATTAGCTATCTCTACACTTAGAGCCTCACTCTATTTATACAATCCCATGGTCTGCAGACCATGGGTAGGTCTATTAAGCCGAAATTACATTACAAAACCAAGGGTGGACAACTATGTGACTCTATTATAACTTCGCGCTGTGCGCCCATAACTCGCGGAGCTTTTACAAAATACTTGGTCAAAACTTGGGCTTTAAGCCCCAAAACATGCCTTGGGGGGATTCCATGCCCCACAGGCCCCCAACACAAACATCGTGACTCGCCCTTGAGTCACTCTGTTGGTGCGAAGATCTTCGCTGGGAGTCCCTCCAACTCTGTCTGAACTGCTGCAAGGTCGGCAACGCACTGAGCAGCTGCCTGCTTGATCTCCCAGACGCGTTGTTCCGAGACCGCAGTGTCAGAACTGATTCCTTGCATCTATGCCTGTGTTCCCTGCATCTGTGCGAATTTGCCTTCAATTGCTGCTGTGATGGTGAAGGCCTCGTCGATCCAAGGCTGAACCCGCGCCTTCAGGACTGCTTCCTTATGTTGTGCCACATCCACCTGTTCTTTCAGCGTTTTGGCCTGTTGCATCCGCGTGAGCCTCTGAGTGAGGACCATCGTCTGCACAGTTCCTTTCACATTGTGATACTGCTACTGGAGTTCTCGCGCCACTGTCTCTAAGTGCTGGATGTTAGGGTCCTCCTGCAGATTCGTGAGGATCTCAAAGGACTCTTCCAACATTCTGGTGTAGTCTCGCACTGTAATGTCGATCTCATCTAGTCCTGCTGTAGTAGTGCTAGAGTGTTGTTCTCTTACTTCCAGAGGGGTGGACAGCTACGCCTTCAGCCGTAGCTCTGTGATCTAAAGGTTCAGCTCCGGCTGAACCTTTGTCATTTCCTCCTGCACCTCACGCACCCCTACTACTAGCCTGTGGATTCGCACTTCTACGGATGTGTCTGTTAGGATGGCCAGCTCAGGGACGCTTTGACAAGCTTCGTTCAGTACCTGTGCGAGTTGCCGATTCTGCACCACCACTTCGTCGCGCTGCAAGCTTAACTATTCCATGTTGAATTTCTACTCACTTAGTACCTGCAGCGCGCTACTCTCCCTAGCCCGCAGTTCTGCAGTAATCCCATCCTGCAAAGTGTATAATTTCTCTCACGGGAGTGCAACCATGTTGATTCCGATATGCTTCAGTGTGTTGATTGTAGGCCTATCGGCCTCATTTATTGTCACTAGTGCCCCTTCCGACAACACTATGGTATTTGTTACCCGAGCGCATAGCATCTGCTCTGCTGTCGTTGTCCCGACTACGAGGCTGGTCGAAAGGGTACCAGCTTGAGGAGTGCGCACCTGCAACTCCTGCAGCTACGCTCTGAGGGCTTCCAACACAATTTGGTTCTCCTGCATAAAATTTTGGAGGGCCTCGGAGGTGACATCGCGCACTGTTTCGTTGATGTCGTGCAGATCACCGTCGGTAAGGGTGATCGGGTCAATCGACAACTTCGATGCCTTAACCTTCATGCGCGACCCTGTCTGCTCGGTCGAGTGCTAGCACTTCAACTGTGTGGACGTAGTTTGTGGGTACGCATCTGCCTCCTCTCCCTCTACTTCTTTCCCATGCGAAGGTGACTTTTGGCCCTTGCGCACCTTTGTGGCTACCTCATGCGTTACTATTGTTGTTGCTGCTTTTTTCTGTTCAGCTGTTGTTTATGCAGCGTCCCACTCCTCCTGAGTTTCTGCTGTTGCTGCCTCCTTCCTTCTCTTTTCTGCCAACTGCACCATGCGCAGTTTGAGCCCCTCTTTCTTCCCCTGCCCCACAATCTTTTCCATTGCCGCAATGTCTGGAGCGCGCCACTTCGGCGGCCATGTCTCCAGTACATTAAAGATTACATCGTCCGTGGCTACAAGGGTAGCTCGCTCCATTGCTTGGTCGAGTCCTTGCGCGCTCTGACGTATATGCTGTGGAGGTCCGCTTTAAACGCCGCAAAACTTTACAGGCTATTGTAGACAGTGGGTGATAACCGCGGCTTGCGGTTGATCCCCATTATGAGGTTCATCTCCATGAACACCCATAATATCTTATTGTCGTGGGGAATTGACTATCCTCTGGCAATTCCACTGCCATGAGCACTATGGACAGCAAAAGCCATGCATATTGGAACGTCTTGCCTTGTTCCTAAGCTTCGCGACAATTCTCCAAGAATTCCTTGTAGAGGAACTTAGACTAGTTAAATTGGACCCCCTCCGTGCACTGCTTAGTAAGTGCTACCACTGGCACGGGTACCTCGTCCACGCGGCACTTGCGCATAACCTTACCTGCTAGTATTTGGGTCGCCACTCTTACTGCTTTGTCATTGATGCTGGATATGGCGTAGCCCCGCTTCTTCTTTTCCAGTTTATACTTCTTCTTCATGGCCTTCGCGATGGCCAAGTCACTGCTTTTCCCCTCCGAGATATCCGCGGGGTCCTCTCCTTTGCATGGCAGCCGGGTGATGTGGTGAATCAAATGTTCTGTGATGGGGATGGGCTCCTCTAGCCACAAACACCCACCATGCACCAGGCAGAGCAGCTGCCTCATGATGAAAATTGTTATTGGGGCGTGGTGGAAATGTGACACCCAAAGCAGGTTTAGTAGCCGTGCCCTTTCCATTTCGCGCAACCACTTCCACGGCTCTAATTTGGTAACCCCCATTGTGGTGTTTTGCTTAGGATTCATAAGTTGCGCAGTCTTTAGGTGAGGGAAATTCTCGTGGTCAGCGAGGTCCCAATCTTCAAATTTTAAACTAAGCATATGTCCTAGGTGCATGCCCTAAAAAATGTTGTTTTTTGGGAGGAGTGGGGTCTGGAGAGAGCTCTTACTCTGATTAAGATCCTTGGGCACTTTAGCCTTCCCTTTCTGCGGGGGAATATAGGCGGGCAGCTTTGTTGGAGGGTGCGCAGGCTCAGTTTCCTCCTCCATGCCTTCCTCCTTGTCTTCTTCGATGTTCCTCCTCCTTGTCGATTTCTATGTTAACGACTTTCCCCTTCTCTTCCATCGTCAGCCTGGTGCGCAATGAGTTTCATGGGGAAACATGTACAAGAACCATCGCTTGTTTGTCTTTCTTTGGTTTCGCGAGGACACATGTACAGGAACCATCGCCACAATCTTGGCGCCTTCAGGGGCATCCCCCACAGTCAGGGCCTGTGCGGCCTCTTTGGTGGTCATCTCTGTGATATCCATAACTTCCTCAGATGTTGCCATTGTGTTCGACTAGAAATCGATCGCTCGCATACTCAGGGGCTTAATGAGCGCTCGGCACAGGTCAAACAGGGCTCTGCTTAAGCTACGCGGGGTATAAAACTGCTCAATTCGCAAATGGCCAAGTGTTGTTTGTTGGGCATCCCTTTGTAATTTATAGCGCCTTTTGAATTTGAATTTCACTGTCCCCCCCAAATCTGGTTCATTAATGCTCCCTTGGCGATAGATTTTCCCAAAACATGCCCATAAATCACGTCTTAAATGCCTGTCATTCGCTTCATTTGGCCTCAAGTCAAGCATCCCATTATGAATAGTGACTTAAACGGTCACTTTCTAGCCAAACCGCGCGGTAGCGCAACCCCCCTTGCGTGGTCGCATACCTTGTGACTCCTTGCTTCTACGCGCAGCTCCAACGTCGTGCAGCTTTCGGGCAAAGTAGTTTATAGTCCCGTGCCTCCTTTCAACTTCATGGAGTGCGAAGACTGTACTTCCCTCGGCTAGTCAGGTGGTCGTGCCACCTGTATAGGGTGTCATCCGGTCATGCATCACTCTTTCTGAAAAATACCCATCATTTATTGTTACTGGCAGCATCGCGCACTGTATCATCTGCAACGCACCACCCTGGTTGATTCACTTAGTAATGTACGATCCAAGCCAAGGCATCAGACTGATCAATTCACGGCAATAGTCCTCAAACTTGTCAGCGTGATCGTGCACACCCTATCTTACCACCCTGGTCTTCTTATCAAGAAAATCTTCCTTTATCTCGCCCTCCAACTTCTTGACTTCCACTTCTACCAAAGCACTTTTCTTCCTTAATCACACCCTTTCTTTATCAAGTTCTTGGAGCCTAAAATTTCCCTGTTGGATTTCATCTTTCAAGGTTCCGCGAACCGTCGTATCTACCGGTGTTGCCATGTGCGGCCTAGGCTTTTCATGCTCTATGTGGCTTACAGCGTTCGCTTCATACTCCAGCCTTGGCGGTGCCTGCGCGGTCAGGTTCTTGCACACGGTCCTATAAGCCCATAGAACCATTGGTACGCGTAGGTCCTAGTCTGTTGCTTCACATTGTGGACCTTGTTTAGCGCTTCGCACACTTTATTAAAGGTTTCTGCATGGATAACCTTCTGCGCACTAGGTCTTTCCATACTTCGTTGTTCCAACTGGAGGGGTTGTTTGCGCCATTGCCTTACTCGTACCTACTTACTAACCGTATCTGCTAATGCGAAGACTGTGTGCTTCCACGAAGGTTTCGCACCATATGCCTGCATCCATCTAGATAGGTGGGTGCACGAATCGCTTCGTTCAACAATTTTGTTCGTCAATCGCATCTGAGGCTGCCCAAACTGCATGTACATCATCCTTCTGCATTTGCGCCAATCCTCAAAACTTCTTTGGTGCGTACCCCATCACCTCGTAGGCGTAGCGCGCAATACCCACTTCAAAGCTTCAAAACGTTGCTGTTTCGACAATTCTCTTTCAAATTTTCTCAGGAAGTCATCCACCTCATTTAACCCATCATACGTAGGCAAGTCCCTCACCTCTGTCGATACACAGCGCAGCGATCTCGTGATCCAGGTGGATGTTGGTGGCCACCCTCCTATCCCATTTGGACCCCCACAACTACCTCTTTCAGTTTTTTCAGTTTCCTAAATTGTGGCACAATTTATTATTTTTAGTAGTTTTTCGGGTCCTGAACTTCCAGAGCTGTTTTGAGGCCCTAAACGACATTTTTTGGGAAATATGGGGGCAACATGGGTCCACGGATCGATGTTACCCTTCCCAAAGTGGTAGTGTTCGGATAGATCTTTCTAACGAGCTATTGTATGTGTCAAACGGAGATCGTATGCCAAAGTTACGACCCCAGGAAATTAATGTACCAATTTACCCAAACGGGGCCCACAATTTGGTGTTTCATCTTCTAGGGTTAGTTTTTGGGATGTTAAGGGTTTTCCATTGTTTCTCAACAATAAATAGGCCTTCGAGCCTCATTGTAACACAGTTCAGAGGCATGTAGCCGCCACATCTCTTCTCAGAGATAAGATACTATCGCCCTACTTGGTTTATTTCCATTTCTGGTTGTAAGCATATTTCAGTGTTTTCCATTAATGAAATCAAGTATTATTTCCGCTGCATCTTTGTGTATATGGTTATCTCTGTATTTTGTTGCGTTCCTGTTTAAATCCAGATTAGTGGTATCAGAGCGGTTTGCTTTTTCTCTGTTTTTCTTTGCCTGTCCCCAACGAGGTCGGGATATAAGGAGTTAGGGGTTGAATTGGTCGAACCTTTGCAAGACTAGCTTCGCAAATCCCGACGGCCTCCCATGGCGGTTGAAAAGAAAGACAAGGGGGCAGGAGATCCTATCAAAATCTTGCTTGAAGAAGCCCTCGAGCGAAAAAGGAACGCGATGATGGACAACTTTGCACAGATCCTTTAGCGGCTACCCAGAGGCGAAACATCGGCTTCCAACAACTACTCTGGAAACGCCACACCATTTAAGGTACAAGTTAATTTTGAAATCCCCATCTTCGAGGGTCAAATAGATGTAGATGTTGTAGATAAATGGTTAAACCTGCTAGATGGGTATTTTTATGTTCATGAATTTTCGAGTCGGGAAAAGATTGTTTTCGCTCTTCTTAGAGCAGCGCCCCACGTCAAGGACTGTTGGGAAACCTACTGCGAGCAAAATGATGAAATCACAGGCTCACTATTTTCAGCCGCACCCACTTGGGATTCATTTTGGGACAAATACATAAAGTGGACCATGCTACGGCAGGGAAGGGACCAAGGTGTGCCATTAATGAAATGAAGTATTATTTCCGCTGCATCTTTGTGTATATGGTTATCTCTATATTTTGTTGCGTTCCTGTTTAAATCTGGATCATCTCGTCATCATGTTACAGTTCAGTGTTTACCTCGTGTAACAAGTTCAACCATCGTTCTATTTCCTCGTTTGAATCCGATGTGCATGAGCTTTCGTGCTCCCATGAGATTCGTCCATCCGCGATCGGATTCACCCAGTCTTACTCTCGCGCGGTTATCTTGTAGATGCAGTCCAAGTCATCCTCGCTATCGTAGTCGCGCACCAGCTCCATGTAGTGCACTCCCTCTATAGGGTCCAAAGGTACAACTACGCGCAGAGACTTTTTCTCAAAAATCATCTTGTGCTTCTTCAGATTTATTACTCCATTCATGTCAGTGGCCCAGTCTATTCCTAATAGCGCGGGGTAGGGATTTCTATCATCGAAAATCTCTATCACTTCAGAATCTGCTAGTGTGCTTGCTCCTTCGATATCTACTGTGATTCCCTACAATCTCCCCATAGGTAGGATCTTTTGTTGGTTCGCCATTCATAGTTGGGTAGGAGACCATTGTAGTGTACGCCTTCCCATGTGCTCCCATGCTTGCTTCGGCAGGACGTTCGTCTCCGATCCTAGATCCACAATCACTTGGTCCATCTCATATTCTCCAATCTGCGTGGTCAATCTCATCTACCTTCCCGTTCGTGTCGTGTGTTTTCTGAGCTTTCGGACTACGCGCGGTTCTCCTAGCGCAGTCCCAACGCATCTATTTATGTGTTCCTGCAGCCCCTTTACAACTTTGCCGTTACGCAGTAGCTTCATGCATGTTTCCAGGAACGTAGTGAGCATTGATGGGTCCATTTTCAGCTCTAGTCCGTCTTTACTTCTTGAATTGGAGTCATCAACGAATCTCCTCTTGGCTTCCATGAAGGTCTCCTTAGCGTGCTCCAAATCAAACTTTGGTTCCTTCGTTAAAGCCTTGCGAACCCAAGTACTTTCTTCAGGCTTCTTGCCTTTGTCATCCCCGGTCATAATTCCACTTCGGAGCACAATATTTACATTAGGGTCTTCCTCGCGCAGCTCAGACCTCATCATTTGCAGGTTCTGAGTCAAGGGATGTTGGAGTGCTCCTTTATCGCAAAACCTCACTATTAGTGTGGGACAATCCTCCGTCTCATGATCAAACAACGTACAATAGAAGCATGATGGTCACGTTGGATTCATACAATTGCAAGCATAATGCCTTGGCCCTCCGCAATTCTAACATATCAGTTGTCCGCAACCTCTTCCTGGTTCCCCTCCACCTCAGCCTCGTTTGTGCCCCTAAAATCCAGTGTGCACCATCCCTGCATTCTGATCGAGGGGTTGTGTTTTGGCCTGAACTCTGTAGGTAGGAGTTCGATCCATCATCAACTCATAACTTCTACAGGTGTGCTCATCATGTCACACTGATATACAAAAATTACAGAACAACTGTTGTGAAATTTGCGTATACTTCTATAATAAATGGCAGTTATCTGCAGCATGCTTCCCTCCTATCTGACAAATCGCGCACCATAGTGCAGGCACCGCGCTCGGTCCTGTTTGTGCCTCCAGTCTCAATGGCATTGGCCCTCCTCCCGCGAGGTAATTCGCGAACACCGGGCAGTGGTCCTTGTCATGTCCCTGGCCCTTGCACTTTATGCACCATACCTCATCGCGCATTTCTGGGCGGGCTGTCCTGTCTTGTTTCAAACTCTGCATCTCAAGGCACAAGTTTTTCAACTGCACATAAATTCGTTGAACTCCTAGGTTGGGATCTTGTATCGGGATCTCGTGCAATCTCATCACGACCTCCAAGGCCTCGGCTTGAGTTGTTAGCCTCTGTTATGACAACATGTTCCTTAGATGCGACGTTAACAATGCTACAAACCATTCACGGTGTTGTCCATCCGTCAACATCATGTTAGCTTCGAAAATTGTGCACTTCAGTCTCTAATCCAACTCCCAAGGGGTCTCGCTTAGTAGGATTATGATTTCCTTCAACCCAATGATCGACTGCGCTTCTGACTTTGGCCTACTAAATTCATTGTTCAGTGTAGTTTGGATATCCGCGATCCCTGCATTCGGATTGTCATTGGAATGCTTAATGTACCAGGTCAGCACACGATCCTGCAGAGTGCTTACCAACGTTGGCTTCTTTATATTGTCATCCATGACTCCCTACGCTTCCCATACAACTTTTATGACGAACCAAAACTGGTCTGGATCTTCATTTCCTACTCCCTTGAACACTGGCAAATTTATCGCGCTCGCCATATTGCTTCGCAGTGGTGGCGGAGGTTGTATGGGTGAAGATGGAGGTGAAGAGGGTGAAACTAGTGGTGGTGTGGGTGGGGGTGGTATGCGTGGAATTCTCTGCCTTATCAGATTGATCGCACTTCTTGGTGAGACCTTTGTGAGCTCTTCTTCGCCCTGTCACGGAGGTGAAATCAAGGGGCTAGTTTCTAGTTCTATACTATCTTCGTTTCTGTAGATTCTCCCACTTCGCGTAACCCCAAACATCAATTTATTCGCATAACCTGTTTTTCACATAGTAGCATTTTAATCCAAGTGTTCAAAGATTTAACGTACTTACCTCACGGCCCTTTGAGGAAGCGTCGTTCTGCGTCGCTATAGCTGACTGAAGTATCTACTGTGAACTCGGTGATGAGTCCTCTTATGATTCGATCGAGCCAGTGATCAACAACACATGCGATTTTATCCTTCAATGCTTCCAATCTGTGCACCAATGCTGGAGTCCACTCAATAGGTCTATCGAGTTTACACCTTCCTTGGCTATCTGCTAGCTTCACGATCCACTCGTATATCTTAGTAGGGAAAGATGCGAAGAAAATTTCGTGGATCTTTATAAATAAGTAGCAGTCTAACCACTCTTCCTTTGATAGTTGCGGATTCTTGTTTTCCTGCATCGCGAACTTGTGAATCTTTCTGTCCAACCAATCTTCAATTCCTTTCTTTGTCAGATTCTAGTGATACGACATCAGACATGTCTATGCAGATCCTAGCCTCAGAAATGGAACAATTTGTTATGAAACCAGCTCAAGAAAAGATAGAAAAGGTAGATCAACGCCTTAGAAATTAGCCTCTTCGAGGAGGCAACCTCCTTTACATTACATAAATGAACAATTCTTCGATGATACAAATGAAAAGACCTCCTTTCTATATATAGGAGTCTAAGGGGTCATAACATAATCAGAGCCGACATAACAATAATAATGTAAGGGCACAATAATAACAATAGTGGGCTTCTATGGGGCACAATAGTAACAATATGGGCACTACATGGGTACATCAATATAATAAGAGGGTTGTACTAATAACAATAAAGGGTTACACTAGTAGTATAGGGGCCTAACATGCCCCTCTCCTTCAAAAAGCGTTGTCTTCAACGCTTGAGTAGTTTTTAGTTCTTCTGTATAAAATTATTGTCCTCCCATGTGGAATCTTCAGCAGGTAGGTTCTTCCACTTGATGAGATACTCTGATATTGATCGATTTCGTAGCTGTCGGGTTCTTGTTTCTGTGACTGCTCCAGGTTCCAATATGATTTTTCCTTCCTTTTCAATTTCTGGCAATATTGTTTGAATTGGGATCTTTTGCAACTTTTGAATAAGTGGCCATACTTCTTCATCCTTCTTCCATTCATCCCTTGCTTCATTTATCCAATCTAGTTGGATAATAGAAATAGCACAAAACAATGCTTCCACATCCTCATCCTTGAAGAGTCTTCCCATTCGGTAAGGTCGCCATTTTTTAAGTGCATGTAGTATTGCCAACATTTCATTCTCATAAATAGCTTGCTTGAGATGTAGCAATAAAAATACCCAATCACCTACATCAAAACATTTTTCACTACGATGTTGATCTACCTTTTGCTTCGTTTGATTTTGCACCGAAGTGGTGTTATCCTTTAAAAGTTGGAGAACTTCTTGTTGATGCTCGATGTGATCTTTCACTGCTTGAACCTTTTTCTTCTTGATATGTCCTTCTATCTCTAGAGTTTGAGGAGTGGCAATTTCTTCTAATCCTTTACAAGATATGGTCGGATTCTTTTCTTGATGCTCGATGTGATCTTTCACTTCTTGAACATTTTTCTTCTTGATATGTCCTTCTATCTTGATAGTTTGAGGAGTGGTAATTTCCACCAATGAATTACAAGATGTGGTTGTATTTATTTCTTCTTTCTCGATGTGATCTTTCACTTCTTGCACCTTTTTCTTCTTGATATGTCCTTCTATCTTGAGAGTTTGAGGAGTGGTAATTCTTGCCAATGCTTTACAAGATATGGTCTGATTCATTTCTTCTTTCCCTGGGGTGGGGTCCTCGCGTAGATCCTCTTCTTTTGATGTTTTTTGATCCTTTTCTTCCTCCTCTTCATATTCTATGTAAATAATTTCTTTTTAGCACACTTATGACCTTTAGTGCATTTTCTATCACAATTGTAACAAAGCCCTTTTTCTCTTTTTTCTTCCAATTGTTGTGGTGTAACCCTTGTAGGTTGTGGAAGGCTAGGAGAAACAACACTTCCATCTTTATAGTTGTGAGGGGTATTCTTTCTGGTTTCCATAATTTTTCTTTCCAATATGTCACAAAGCCGTTTTACTCTTTCCAATTGTTGTGGTGTTGCTCTCAAGAAGGTGTTGCTCTTTGTATCCTCATAATGTGCTACCATTTCCTCCGTGAAAATTGACCACGTAACAAGTTGTTTATGAGAACAAAGCCCTTCATACCATAAAAATTGATCAGGTTCTAAATATGAAGATGCAATACATACCTTTTGTAACATTGGTACACCATGTAGATCAAAATATTGCTCCATCTCAAGTATGCAATTTACCGGATCCTTGCTATCAAACTTCCTCATCTTGCTTTTTCTTGATTTTAGGAGCTCAATCTTGAGACGACTGTAACTCTGTACTTTTGAATCTTTAAGTTCTAAAATTGTGACTTGTAGTAGCCCTCTGCGTCCTCTTTCCAATGCCACCAGTCTGATCCAAATTGGATTCTCCAAGAAAGAGTTATGCACAATCTCCTAAGATGACCTGATTATAGACCTTTCCAGAAGAGCGAACTTTTATGAAGTTCCCGAGTCACTGTTTCGACCTTTGGATCTGAAAAATGCATACAAGAAACTACAGTTTGTCCTCTTTCTGTACCTTTTTATGAAATTTCAATCCGATCCCCAGAGAGAAAGTTATGACGATTTTCCCCAGGTCACCTGTTTGGAATGTAATTTAGGAGTCTGCAAAAGACCAACTTCCTCAGATCATATCTCCGCAAATATAGCGCGAAAATCTCTGAAATTCGGACCCGAGGTTCAACACGATTTCTTCTCAAATGGGTTTTTTTTGACAACTTCTGAAACGTCGTAGACAAAAAGTTATAGCGAAAATGCCACGATGACCTATTTGGAGCAGCGAAACCCTAGAATCCAAAGCTCTGATACCAAATGTTATGAAACCAGCTCAAGAAAAGATAGAAAAGGTAGATCAATGCCTTAGAATTTAGCCTCTTCGAGGGCGCAACCTCCTTTACATTACATAAATGAACAATTCTTTGATGATACAAATGAAAAGACCTCCTTTCTATATATAGGAGTCTAAGGGGTCATAACATAATCAGAGCCGACATAACAATAATAATGTAAGGGCACAATAATAACAATAGTGGGCTTCTATGGGGCACAAAGTAACAATATGGGCACTACATGGGTACATTAATATAATAAGTGGGTTGTACTAATAACAATAAGGGGTTACACTAGTAGTATAGTGGCCTAACACAATTTGTTGGCTTGTTGGGGCCTAAACCAAGTTCGAAGTTAATTAGCCAAACAAATCCCTGTACTATTGGCCCTTTCGGCAACAGTCCGCGGAGCGTGGACTAAGGTCTCACCCGAAGTAGTATGGGTGGGTGCTGGAACTAGGTTTCCGCACCTTTGAGATGTCTGAGAGGTTGAACTGGTCCAACTGTTAGTCCCTTCACTCAAGTTGCTCCGCGCACTTCTTAGACCTTCGCGCCCTGATATACTTGTCTTCGCGTAGCCCTAACCAAGGGTGGTGGAGCTTCCGCTCTGCAGGAGTAGCGCACTGTGCTATTCTCTTAAGTTGCACCTGAGATCTTACTTATCTTCCTATGCCTAGTCAATTATCTTCACGTAAATGGATGTCTTACTTTATATTCATTTATACAACACATTCATAAGAGTTAACGCAACAAATAAACAGTACACATGCAATTTAAACTCAATCATACATTAAAACAGGGAAAGACACACAATACTATGGTAAATTTCTCTTTATTAATTCTTCCAATAATTATAGACTCGATCTGTCCTGCGAACTACTAGGCCCTTGCGCACTCAGCTGCAGAGCCTTCTCTTACTCTACGACCCAAAGACACACTTTACACTTTGACTCAATCGTTTTTACTCATCATACTTTCATTCTATTTTCTATTAGCTATCTCTACACTTAGAGCCTCGCTCTATTTATATAATCCCATGGTCCGCAGACCATGGGTAGGTCTATTAAGCCGACATTGCATTACAAAACGAAGGGCGGACAACCTTGTGACTCTATTATAACTTCGTGCTCCGTGCCCATAACTCGCGGAGCTTTTACAAAAGACTTGGTCAAAACTTGGGCTTTAAGCCCCAAAACATGCCTTGGGGGTATTCCATGCCCAACAATAGCCAAGACATGATTTATCTAGGGGAGACCCTTGATGACTTAGGATGTCATCTAGGGTTTGAGAGCTTTTCAAGTTCTTATTCAACAAGTCAACTTCCTTTTTAAGAAGGACAATTTCTTCCTATATTTTCTTGCATTCTTACTCCTTCGTTGATATAATGATCTCCATTTCTTCCTTCATCTTGGTTGCTTCACATGATTGGGCCTTAAGAGAAGTGATTTCTGATCTTAACTTGGTGATGTCATCATCCTTTTCTTCTACTTGGCATATCATGGTGTTTCTCTCCTTTTCTGCTTCATCAACTTGTCCTTATATGAATGCCAAAGCTTCCATCACCTTCTCATCTCCTTGTGCTTGTTTCCTTGCTTCTTTTAGTTGAGATCTAAGGGAGGAGGCCTCTTCCTTGTATTGACCAATCTCTGCTTCATGTTTGTTCAAGCTCTTGAGTCTTTGTTCAAGGTGCCTTGACAAAGTTTCTTCCCTTTTCTTTGCCTTATCCAATTGATTTTTCATGGATATGACTTCTTCATGATGCTTTCTTCTATTTTGATGAAATTCCTCCTTAAGTTTGGTGAGCTCCTCATCTCTTTCTAGTACTTGAAGCTTGAAAAGGTCAGATTCTTTCCTTGTCTTATGTTGGTCACCATCTTGCGCTTTCTTCTTAAGTTCCTCATTTTCCTTTTTCAAATTGTTAATCCCTTCCATGGTAGCTATAAGTTTAGTGAGGAGATCTTATTCAAAGTCTTCTTTGCTTTGTTCTTCTTCTGGGTCTTCTTTGCCCTTGATGTCATCATTCCTATTTTCAACTTCCTTGATGAGTTATGGATTTTCTTCTTGCTTTCAATCATCTTCTTGACTAGTGGTCATGGTCAATGCTCCTTTTGAGTGAAGGTCATGAAGTTTGTCCCATATACCCTTTGCTGACGAACATTTTTCCAAATTGGCCTTTATAGAATCTGGTAGCCCATTTAAAATTGCTTTCATTGCTTTTGCATTGTACTGCTTGGATTCTTCGTTCATCATGTTATCAGTAATCACTGATTCCCATACTTCAACTCCTTGAGCCATTAAGAAATTTCTCATTCTTACCTTCCATACTTAAAAGTTTCCATTGAACAATGGAATATTCCCAATTTGATTGTATTCAGTTTTCACAATTGACGAAGAGACATCATTAGGAGGGTTGGAGGCTTTCTTCCTTGGCTTTGCCATTTGTGTTCTAAGGATGAACCTTCAAGTTGTTAGGCTAGTGAGAAGATACTGGATCTGAAACCAATTGTTGGAAATACTGGGGGGGGGGTGAATCGGTATTCCTTTTCAATTGTTACTTTTACCAGTTAGATCACTTATATTTAGAACACAAAATGATCAATAAGAATAAATGCTTTTATTAATTTCTTCAATAAATGAAGTACAATATATGTAGGGCTCCAACCCTAGATGAAGACACCGATCTTCAATCTCCCAGGCTCCAACCCTATATCTGGTTCAGGCTTCGACCTGGTTTCTTGACAACTTCGATCCTCTAGGGCTCCAACCCTATCCTCCAAGGCACCAACCTTGTATTTTTGAGGCTCCAATCTTTACTTTACTTCATCAAGATGTATTTGGTTATACTTCACGACTCCCAATGTCTTCTTCAATAATCACTTTCAATCTTCAGTTATGCCTTCACTTAGTCTCCATGTCACATCATCAATGATAACCTTGTTCTTCACATGAAGGCATCACCACTACCCTTCATGTTACCTCAAAAAATCTTCTTCAAGGTCACCTCATGATGGCTTCAATGCATCATGGTCTTCAATGATCTCCAGAAATCTTCAATATGCTGCTTCACAAAGTTCTTCAACTCTGCCCTGTTATGTTCTCAAGAGAATACTTCAACAAGCTCTATTTGTCCAATCCAAATAAATCAACACTTCAACCATGACAACTTTGACCACTACAACTATGACAACTTCAACCACGAAAACTTCAACCACGACAACTATGGAAGCTTCGACCATGGCAACTACGGTAACTTCAACCACAACAACTACAACAGTTGTGACAACTTCAACCACAAAAATTACAACAACTTCAACCACGACAACTATGACAACTTCAACTACGGCAGTTGCGACCACAACAATTACGACAGCTTCGACCACGACAACTACGACAACTTCGACCATGACAATTTCATGTAAACTACGAAAAATTCGGCCACGACAACTACGATAACTTCTCTGCTCCTAGCTGGAACCTATGGGAGACTATTTAACCCAAGAACAATTCCACAAACTTGTCCTCCTTGCTTTTCTAGGATGTGGCTTCTTCTCTACCTCTTGTCTTGTCTCCACAGAAAAAAATCTGAGCTTGAATGGATGTATTTAGGTTTATTTTTATAGTGATTTCATTTATAATTGAAGGGAAACGTCTATTTGAAGTGAGGCCAACTTGTATGACTGAGTGTAGGCTACTCACTGTTAGGAATAATTTTCTTAACTTAAAAATTCAATATCTCACAAAATATTGGGAGTTTTGGGGCAAATAAAGGCTCGTTAGAAAGAGGAAAAAATCCTCTTTAAGATGGTCTAGGATCCATTTTGAAAGGATGCCTCCAAAGTGTCCAAAATTATTTTTCTTTATGACTGTCCATAAATTTCATGCATAAAAATTTTGGGATAAGATGAGTAATGATTGGGACAATGTGGCTTCTTCATTGTTATCAATGTCATGATAGGATCGTAGATTCATTATGTAGGAGTTCAACATCCATGTAGCATGATGCATCAACAATGTCATCATATATTAGTTCAGTCATAGTGCAACATCTTTAGAATAAATCCAAAATATTCTTCCAACCATAAAATGATCTCTAAGCATGTTATCAAGATCTCATCAAGTTCCATCATCAACTGTTGTCATTCATCAAGAGTATGACATCATCAAATGTAGTCCTCCATATGTCATCAAGGGCTTCTAAATACTTGGCACTTGGCACTTCTTAAGACTTCTTCATTAGTGACTTGAAATATTAATTAATGACATTCTTATCAAACAAGAGTTACGAAATCATCATCTGGAACTATGCATCTATTGTCTTTAACCTTATCATCTCATTCTATGGTTTAATGATATTCATTAGGCATCTCAAGAATATTTGCTATCTTGGCCAATGCCATATTGACATCAATGACAATATTGATTAACACCAACTAGACCTCACACCGTTTGGTGTAGGAGTCCCATCCGGTATGATGGCCTGGTTGCCATTATCTTAAAGGTTTGCCTTAGCTCTTTCTTGTCAGCACATGAGAGTGGTCTACTTTTTCTTCGAACAACGAGGTTCGCGTGCTTGGTGAGTGCTTAGTATTGCTCATGTCAAGGTTCTTTCATCGTAGAGGGAGAGGGTGGGAGTGAGTCTCAAGTCGAAAGGGAATAGTCCCAACTTTGTTAGAGACACACAACACAACAGGACATGCACAGCTTCCGACGGAGTAGTCCACACAGATGCAGCAGTCACAACACACAGTGAACAAATAGCACATACAACATCGAGTGAAATAGTCCACATGAGTGCGACAGTCGTTATAACAAGTTTACGAGAATGCTTTTGTCTAGTGTCTGGCAGAATAGTCCACATCGGGGAGACATCGTTAACAACTTATACAACAAATTTTCGAAAGTATATGTATTAGAACAACTGAAATAGTTCAACTATCTTAATACATGTTAAAGAAACATGCATTACAAGCGTCCAAATAATAGTCTTACAAAAAAATATAATACATGTGTGAAAACGTGCTGCCTTGTTATTAGGCTTATGAATTAAGTGAAAGTTCCAAGACACATCGGTACACCATTACATCATTAACCTCGATAGCGAGGCGTTAAAGCGACTGCTCGCTCCTTAAAGAAAATATTACAGAATATCAAGGTTATGTGGGCGGAGACAAGGTGAAAAGTCTTTTGCATGTACAAATGAGGGGTATATATAGCCAAGGGTGAAACTGACCCTTGTGACTGATCGAATTTCCTCATGACTGTTTGACTTACATGACTCTTCAACTTTACATGACTCCTCAACTTTACATGTGGGTATTTTGGACTTCCATGTTACATTACATGGATTACAACTGTATGTCCCATAGTAGTGATTTGGCCGAGATGACTCATGACATGGCTCGACATGACAGGGCTGGTATGTTCATGCTGGTGGTGGTATCCATGTCGAGCTATAGTGCGGCTGAGTGATAGATGAGCTCTTGGTGTATCATGGCTTCACCTTTGCATGGCAAGGTGTGCGGAGTCTTCGATGGTCTTGGTGTTCACTTTATGTTGCACGTGCATGTCTCTCCTTCACTTGTACTTGGCATGCTCCATGTGTTCATCCGTTTGCAAACAAGTCTCCTAGCATGCACTCCTTTTTCATCTCGTTGTGCCATGTCTCATCCATGTACCTGTATTTGCAATCACTTGTGATGAGATGAAATCAAATCCAGAAATCTCATAGTCTACCATGATGCATCATCTTTTGTTTTAGGGTGTCCTTGGCTGGGAGAGGGGACAAGGCTCTGAAACTACGCAGAGCACATTTCAGGTCGGGATGAGAGCTTCGAGTATTGTGAAGGAAAATTTCGCAGAGGTCAATGGGAGGCTGAGATGGGCAGTCCGAAACAACAATGGCTGCCTACAGGCAGTAGGGAGGAAATTAGCAGTAAAAACTGCATCGATTCTATGGGGAGGCTGGCAGTGGGCTATGGAAACCTACTAGCTAAAATTGCGCACAAGTGGGAGGCTGGCCTGTAGGACATCTCTGCGGATAAGTGGGAGGCTGGCCTGCAGGACATCTCTATGTAGTTTCTGGGCTGAGCGGGATGTCGGACAACTGGGAGACAACCCATGAAAACTGCACAGTTTTCAGGAGGAGCAACAGGCCGAATGACAGGGTGATTGGTTGACAGAACTACACAAATTTCAAGGAAAATGCAATGATAGGCAGCAGGTTCCTGTCCTTCATATCTGCACAATTTCTTCAATCAATGGAGGCATGCATGTTGGCAGTGTCTGCGTAATTTTTTGGAGGAGTGAAGCCCAAGGTCATTGCTTGTTCAAACTCTTTGGTTGAACACCTGGAGGCTTGATAGTTTTTCTTATGGGAAACGTAAATTAAGATGGCTTACTGAGCAACTTCTGCGTTGTTTTGGGTGACAGTCTGATGAAGTGCTCAAAATTATGCTCGAAAATCAAAGTGTCAGAATCTTGTCAAACTCAGCTTTAGATTTAAGGGCTCATCATTCTGAATCCAACGTGAGAACGAAACTCAAATGTGAGTTCGTATGCAGAAGGTAGAGCAAGTCAAAGTTCAAGTTTAACTTGTCTATATGGCAGTATTGGATGAAATGGCAAGGGTCCCAAAGAATGGGGAAGCACCAAGTGGCAGGTTTTCACTAGGTCCCGCATATCGCATATCAGGGAAAAACAAAGGATGCAAGACAAGAATTGGTCCTTGGTAGGTTGGGTTGTGATTTGCGATAATTGCATATCGCACCCAAAACCTCGTTGTTATTTGTTACGACTGATAAAGTTCTGATTGTGATGACTACCTAGACACAATACTTTATTGTTTTACAATTTAATGTCTCGACAGGTCCACGATATCGCATCGCAATGTTTTGTTGTGTTAAGGGCCCGCAGTTGATTGCCGATTGTGATGAGCAAAAAGACCCTAGACGCGAGATTTTGATATGACACAGTTTAATACCCTGACGGGTCCGCAATATTGCAATCATAATGTTTTTCCATTCCATAAGAACCTGCAACACTTGGCGATTGTGATTTGCGATATGGTCGACAAGATATAGCTTGTTGTGCAGCGAATTCCTCGCTCCATTAGCATATTTTGGAGGGGAAATGGAGTTTTGGTTGGTTTTAGAGCATTTTGTGGAACAAATAATGGAAGAATTTGGGAGAAGTCATAACTTCTTCAATTTTTGTCCAAATTAGATGAAAAAAGAGGCTAGATAACCATTTTTTAGTATTCTGAAAGCATTGAGACAAGTTTCAAAGGAATTTGAGCATTGTAGACACACTTTTGTTGTAATTTGAGCATAATAGAGAGGCCCAAGCCATTGGAAGTTGGACCAAGGAGACGTAGCCCAAGAGAGGTGAAATCCTTTATTATGTGCTTGTTGTGTGTTGTATTTTGATGTTATTTGAGGTTATTTTGCTACGGTTCAACATATATTTCTATGTTAAACTGTTTCCTAAAATTTACATAAGAAACTCTCATGGGAATCAGTTAATTAAGAAAAAGTATTGAATCCTTAAGCACTTGATAAGCAAATGATATGCATCTTGGGTTTTATTCTGAATGGGGAATTAGCACAACATTACTATCTACTCCATTTCAGATCAAGTTGGTATCAAAGAATGTGGTTTTTGCTTACTAGATTTGCTTTGTGAAAGAAGGATTTAATTGTTTACAAGTTTATGTCATTCTTACAAGGTTGAAACACAAAAGAGGTGAAGGAAAGCTAGTTGAAATCCCTGAAGTTGGGTCAAGTGGAAGAAGAGAAAGGTTGCCAAAGTCTTCTACACGAGTACATCCTCAAGTTGTAGAAGTTGCATTTGAGTCTCCTGAGATCATGTCTCATGAAGGAGAACCTATCATGACAAAAGATGAGAAGACCTTCAGAAATACTTTCTTTGATATGAGAGAGATGGTTAAGGTCCTCTATGAAGAGAGGAATAACAGGATGCATGGAGAAAGTTCCAAGCCTCACAATGGAGAAGGATCTTCAGGAGGAGGTAATGGGAATGGAGGAAAACCTCCACCATCTCCACCATCTTTTTCATCTTCTTCTTCGAAAGAATCTTCACCCTCTTCCACTAATACCACCGCTACTCATACTCATCATCATTCTTCGAAAGGAACTGGTAAATCACCTTTTCTAAAACTTGATGTTAAATTTGAGTTGCCTATGTACAATGGTGAAGTGAATGTAGAGAAGTTTGATAACTGGATTCATCAGTTGGAGGTGTATTGTATAATTTAGAAAATTCTAGAGGGTGACATCAAACTTTAGTTGGCTTCATTGAGAATGGAGGGTGTAGAACTTGTATTGTGGGAACCAAGGACTCAAGACGAGATCAAAAAACATGGTGAGATCTCTATTTCTTGGAATGATTTCATCGCTGCTATAAAAGGACAGTTCTACCCTTTAGCTCATATGCAAAAAGCTATCATGAATTGGCAAAATTTCACAGAGTTAAAAGGTCAAAATGTGCAAGGGTATACTCAAGAGTTTAGGAAAAGAGCTCTTATGCTAGGAGTAGAAATATAGTCACAAGATGCTTTACTGAAATATGTAGGAGGGTTGCATAGCTATCTTTGACATACCATTTGTTGCACTAAAAATTGTCACCTTGACATTCTGCTATCTGTGTGAGTTCATTACCACTCATACTTTCCCCCTCTACAAGTCTGAAGCATTAGTTCCTCGTATCAAGCCTTGAAAGTAAGAGAAAAGTACTCAAAGTCTTTAAAACTCTAGTTCCACACTTTCTCTTTGTCTTACTTGTGGTCCCGCACCTAATGGTCATGTCTCCTGCGCACCTGACTGCTTTGTCTTTGTGTTAAAGGTGCAGACCCCTGTAGGAGTTAAAAAGGCGCGAGTATATTCTGAAAAAATCACTTTCAGTCATTTCTAGAAGCTTCTGGAAGGAATCTTGAGGTGGCAAGTTCGCTCTCTTAAGGTTCATGCATCCCATACCTTAAGGAGCTAAACCCTTGATGTGAGGAGCTTATGCTTTTGAAGGAGGATTCTATCCCTTCATAGGTGGACCTGTAACCTCCTCCTCTGCACTATAAAAAGAAGCATTGGGCTGGTTACTTGGGAGGTCAGAAGCTAAATATTTTGAGGTGAAATACTGTTGGAACTTAGTCTTCTTTAGTTGAGTTTTTATGAGGAGAGATTACATACCTCTAAGATGTCATTTGGAAGAGTGTAAGGCTTGTCAAAGTAAAGGAAATTCTTGTTTCGGACCCTAGGAAGAGCTTGTTCAACATCAAGGCTGAAAAGGTTGTAAGGTTCTTCTACTTCAAAGTTAATACAAATAAATTTGTTTTTCTCAATAAGCTGTTGATTCATGGTTTATTTTATGGATTCCTTGATCACCATAATAGACATGATTTATGATATTTGCTATGCAGGTGTTATTTAATGTTTGTTTGTTTGTGATTGTAGGTCCTCAAAGGTAACTCTTTCGAACGATTGAAGGATGACTACTATGAACAAGCATTGGATCTAAGGTAGGGTCTTAACACCTTTATAGTATTTATTTATAAATCGCATATGTCTAGAGAAAGATAGATTCATTTGTCTGTGTGTTGCTAGACTATCTTCTGATATTAGGGAGATCGGTCTTGTCCGCAAGATCGATTTATCCGGCCAACATCATTCTTATGTTTAGTCCCATGAATCTTGATGAGGTCTGTGTTCAAGCTACACACCTCAAAGCAAGAGGGAAAAATGTACAAGAAGAAGGTAAGAAGAAGCCATTTTAGAGTGGTGAAAAATGGAAGAAATATAAAGAAAAGCAGAAGAAAAATGTTTTTGTTAAGAAAAAGGAGAGAAACCTGTGTGCAAGAATTGTTCCAAAGAGGGCCATGATGAAGTGCATTGTTGGAAGCTTCATCCAGAATTAAGACCGAAGAAATTAAACGATAAAGGGAAACAGAGGACAAACGTTTTTGCACAACAAGACTTGGGTTTCAACTCACGTGATGAAGCAAAGATTGCAACCACAGTCACTAAAGGAAAATTCATTGCAAAAGCAAGCAAAGAGGAAGTCGTGGCAAGCACTAGCACAACCAATAACTCCAATAATGCTTCAAATGAGGAAAACAAAATTGAGTTGTTCCATATTAGAGTTATTTCCAAACAAACCAAGATTGATATGCTGATTGACAGTGGATCTTAGGCAAATTTAATTTCTACAGACTTGGTCAAGAAGTTGAATCTGGAAACCGTGCCTCATCATAAACCGTATCTGTTGGGTTGGATAACCAAGGATGCCAATTTGCAGGTCACACGAGAATGTGTTTTCAGGTTTGCAATCACTGCCAATTTCATTGATGAAGTCGAATCAGACGTTGTGCCATTAGATATTTTTGGGACTGTGTTGGGAAGCCCGTATCTGTATGACAGGAAAGTCGTTTTCCACTGATTTGAGAACAAATATCATTTGTTCAAAGACAGAGTGGAGTATATTGTGAGAGACCATCATAGAAAGCTTAGTCTGTCTTTAGCAAGCGCAGGGCAAATGAAGTGACTGGTTAATTCCAGCAAGAGTCTCGTGCTCCTTATGATCAAGCAGAAGAATGACAGGACAATTATTCATTTGCTAATAGGATATTGCAACAAACATCCTAAGTTGTGGGATGAACAGTTGCATTATATTCAACATGCTTACAACCGAGCAAAACACTCGTCTACTCTAACTTCGCCTTTTGAGGCATGTCTTGGTTATTTTCCTGAATTGCCTTTGGATTTCATCTTTGAGAAAGATGTAGCTATAAATGGACATAGTGACATAGATAGAGCGAAGGAATTCATTGAGCAAATTCAGTTGATTCACCAAACAGTTCAAGAACAACTAGAAAAGAGTTAAGGCAAGTATAAGGCGACATGATAAGCATCGTGTGGATCATCAGTTTCAAGTAGGTGATGAAGTCTTGCTATACATTAGCTAGGAAAGGCTTCAAGATGAAGGTAAAAAGCTGAAACCAATTTGTTATGGTCCATTTAAAATTCTGGAAAAGATTGGTAATAATGCTTTCAAACTTGATTTGTCTTCATATATGCAAATATATTCCATTGTTAATGTTGAAAATTTGAGATTGTATGAACCTCATTTGCTTTAAGATCAAGGAGAGAATGTTCAAATTCCATCTATTGAAGACTTTTCTCCAGAATTCCTGGATGTGCTTCAACAAGACACTATACTTGATAGAAGGACAAGGACAACAGAAGTATTGATTATCTTCGGGTGGGTATCAAAGGTACACATCCATTAAAGGCCAAATGGATTGAAGTGGGGAAGAAAAGGGAATAGTACCCTCATCTGCTTAATAACTGAATATAAATATTTTGGGGTCCAAAAGGCTTTGAGTGGGGAGTCATCAAGTGCTCAAAATTATTCTCAAAAATCAAAGTGTTAGAATACTATCAAACTTAGCTTCAGATTAAAGGGCTTGTCATTCCGAATCCAATGATGTGAACGATACTCAAATCTGAGTCCGTATGCATAAGTTAGAGCAAGTCAAAGTTCAAGTTTGACTTGTCTATGTGGCAGGATTGGATGACATGGCAATGGTCCTAGCGAATGGGGAAGCACTAAGTGGCAGGCTGTCACTGGGTCCCGCATATTTCATATCAGGGAAAAACAAAGGTTGCAGGAAAAAAATCGGCCCCCGGTATGTTGGGTTGTGATTTGCAATAATCGTGTATCGCACCCAAAACCCCACTGTTATTTGTTACCACTAATAAAGTTATGATTGTGATGACTGCATGGACGCAATAATTTATTGTGTTACAGTTTAGTGTCTCGACGGTTCCTCAATATCACATCGCAACGTTTTTTTTTGTTAAGAGCCCACAGTCGATTATGATAAACGATAAGACCTTGGACACGTGAATTTGATATGACACAGTTTAATACCCCGACGGGTCCGCAATATCGCAATCGCAATGTTTTACCGTTCCATAAGAGCCCACAACACTTGCCAATTGTGATTTGCGATATGGATGACAAGATATAGCACACCATGTGGATAATTTCTTGCTCGGTTTGTAGATTTTGGAGGGAAATGGGGTTTTGGTCGGTTTTAAAGCATTTTGTGGAACAAATAGTGGAAGAAACTTGGAGAAGTCATAACTTCTTAAGTTCTTATCCAATATGGATGCAAAAAGAGGCTATATAGCCATTTTTGAGTATTCTGAACTCATTGAGACAGGTTTCAGGGGAATTTGAGCATTGTACACTTTTGTTGTAATTTGAGCATAATAGAGAGGCCCAAGCCATTGAAAGCTGGACCAAGGAGACGTAGCCCAAGAGGGGTGACCTCCTTTATCATGTGCTTGTTGTGTGTTGTATTTTGATGTTGTGAATGGGGAATTAGCACAACATTACTAGTCTGCTCCATTTCAAATCACAGTCAGTCGGTTTGACCCCAGGCTTGTGCAATACATATTTCCTGGAAGGCAACCTCAAGCTCCGCATAATTCTGGGAAACAGTACTTGATCACTGAGGGTTGAGACTACGTAGTCCAGCTCAGCGGAGGTCTGGGGGGGTTCAATCGACAAAGTTTCAGCGAAATGACTAAGTGTGTGAGTGAGTGAACTTGTGCATATATGACCTTGCGAACACACACTTGACACGGCTCGACGATAAGACACCTCGAACCAACAAGACAACATGCTCAGTGTGATTGACCAACGAGTGTGAGAGACAAGCGTGACACATGTGATAGATCGTTGAACGATTGCGACCATGCTTTCATGACATGCATACAACTTCATGTGTGAGAGCGACAAATGCGTACATAGCGAATACAACTTGTACACACAAATACAAACTTTGTGCGCCAGAACATGGTTGCAAGCATGACATTGTGACTAGACTGCTAAACAATGTTCGATGAACGGTCAACCGAGGAGGGTGCAAAAAATCAACACGAGCTCATGGGATGAGCTCGAGTGCTTGCAAACATCCAGGAAAAACCCAAGGAAGACTCCGAAATTGGATGCAAGCTAAAATTTTGGAGGGTGTTGCAGCCGCTCCAACAAATACTTAAAATCAATGACTTGGAAAATAATAATGATAAACCCATGTAATGATGAAAATGGTTACTTAATGTAAGGTTATGGGGCTATAGAGTTATGAAATGAGGCTAAAATGATGGAAATTAAGGCAAAAATGGATGACATTTTGGAGACTCAACATACCCCCCAACTAAAGATGTTGCATGTCCTCATGCAATTATTGCATTGATTCCCTTAATCAGAAGTTGATCTTATTGAAATGTTTTGCTTCTATATGAGTTTTGGCTTTGTATTGATTCTCTTTTAACTTTGCATAATCATATCATTTGACAATTTTGTTCTTTTTGCAAAGTGTACTTTGAAATACATTGATTGCAACATATATTTTTTGTGGTTGGTTCTTGTGTGACAACCAAAATTTTATGAGTAATGGTTCTTGTGTAACAATACTTTTCTTATTTTTGTTGCATCAAAATACTTGAAAACATTGAGAATTCCCATAGTAGTTGTTAGCCATTTAACGTGCTCATTAATTTATCATTGCAAAACATATAAACTTTTTGAATCAAAATGTAATAATAGTTGATTTGGGAAAAATATGTTGGTTAGGATGAAATGAAATGTGACATGTGGCATGAAATATGAATATCCTTTCCTCGTAACTTAAGGTGTTTTTAACCCGGATGCGGGTGTTTACCCCAGTCATTAACATGATAAGACGGCAAGGCGGCAGACGGGTTGGCCACATGGCCCCCTGCAACTTCCCCCATGCCAATCTGAATTGCATTCAAGGCACCTTGCAGGCGCCATTTAATGAATGCACAGGCCGAGACAGAACCAAATCTCACATAACAATGGAGCCTGCAAACTACTCTGTTATTCCTCCCCCCCGATTCATTGTGTTTGTCCTCCGCAGGCTGGAGAGCCTAATGTGCGCACTGTAACAGGTAGTCGATGCTGGTTGTTAAGCTGCATTGACCTAGGCAATGGATTCCACCATTCCCACACCCGCCTCTGCAATCTAGCTCAGGTCCACAATTCCTCTGTAAATTCCCCGCGCCATTCCTCTGTTAATTCCTCCACCATCACCGCTGCTTCTTCCCCTACTTCCATCCCCATCATGGTCCACCACTGTATGCAAAGTAGGAGAGGTGGCACTAGAGGTGGAAGCTCTCGCTCACCTGCAATGCCCAGCCCCGATTCGGTTTCCCCTGCTTCCTCAGCCGATAACCCCAACCCGCTTAGTTTCGCTGGGCGTTACCCAGATACCCGAAGTGGAAGAGGAAGAGCTTGGCTCCATGGCACAGGACAAGGAGATGCGGTTGTTCGCATTGCTAATTTCTGCCTACCTCGGCATCCTGCTCTCCATACCACGCAATTTCGATTTCGTAGCTTCCTGAATCACCCAGTAATCGTAGCCACCATTTCAATTACCTTCACAGAAGAAATTAAGGCACCAGCTCCTCTGGTTGAACACAATGATGAGTCAAACAGAGTAGAACCAAGCAGCAGGAGCCGCGACAACCCTGGCGATCAGAGAGCAGATGAAGATAGAGCCACCTTGCATGGTAAAGCGGTGGCTGACAGTCAGCATGTTGAGGAGCATAAGCTCAGTAACACGCAGGCATCAGGTAGTCATCGTGGAGACACGTCAAGAACGCGTGTGGGTGCATGCAGCATTGAGGGAGACCATCCAGCACATGGACGTGGCGCTTCAAACGAGGATGAAGATTCAGACAAGTATGCGTGTCCGATTGTGGAGGAACTAGCACCAGACAATTGATAGCCAGATGTCGAGTTTTCCAGATGGACGTTTTGTCTTGTTGACTAGGAAGTTCTGGTTAAGTTTCTGTGTCTCCTGGTTAGGTTTGTGATTTGTTTAAAATGTTTCTGTTGTGTTGTGATCAAATTGATAACCCCTGCGTGGGCTATTTTTGGACTAGTTTCCCCTCTGTTGGGGCAGTCAAAGCTAGTTAATCTGACTGTGTGATGAATGATGCTCAGATCCTCTGAGGCCGAGCCTCACTGTAAATCCTTTTTTGTATCATATTAATAGATTAAGCTTACTTAGAAAAGAAAAAATACTTAAGGTGTTTTTAGTTTTTGGAAAATGAGAAAGGGAATATAAATGAAGTGAGTTATTTTCTGAAATCACAATTTTAGTACTTAGGGATTTACATGATTAAAAATTAGAAAATTACTTACCTTCACCTACCTGAAAAGTGGACGAGCTATGTATATCGAGGAGTGTGGTTGTTGTTATTGGATCATGGAATATGAAGTTAAAGGATCTAATCTTGTTTATTCTTTCTCTTGGTTGTATGAATTGAGGATGAGATTGGAATCTTTATTCTTGCTGCTGTTGAATTGAGTCTTGCTGCAAATTGTTGAAATCACATAGTCTTCACTCATTCCCAATTAGTGGCATAATTCTTATCTATGTGAATAGATGTGTTGATGTCAAACATAGAAAAAAATGTGTTGGATTATTGGCCATTAATGAATGCCATTAACCAACATGAGACTACTCACCATTGATGTCAATGAGAGTCAATATGCCTAAGTACATCTTACTAGGTACGAATAGATGTGTCAAATTCGAGCCACCTAGATGATCCGAAAAACATGGGACATTGATGTATTCCCACTGTTTATTGGCGAGAGAACTTACCATTAAGGCATGCAAGCCTCAAGGTACTTGAAAGATCTCTATTCTTGATCCTAGATGATGTTTTCGAGTCGATGGGTCAAGACTTGTTAGAAGGGAGGCCTTAATGAATCCTCCATCATCTAATGCGAGTATGAAATAATAATTTGAAGAACTATAGATGGAAAATTTTCATTGAAGCAAGGTTTATTTGATATAAAGGAAAAGGAAAATGGGGTGACTCAACTTTTTAAGGGAGTTGAATGACTTTATTTGTGAGTGAAGGGTGAGTGAAAATGAAGCAGGAGAGTATGAAGATTGCAAGGGAAATGAGTTTTTGGTAGTAGGGAGATGGAAATTTATGAATCGACTACAAGCTTAAAATGTGTAGCAATGGTAAAATTGGTATGTGGTTTGTAGCAATGGCATAGTGGATCTGATTTTACATTGAATGATCATGCTCTTTTGAAAGAAACTTGGTCTTTAAAATGGTACGTGCATATAGTTTCATCTTCCTTCATTGTCCCGAAACCTGCAAAAAAATAGCAATTTTTCTGCAATAAAATGTAAGACTATCAAAAGAGAGAGGTGATTAGTCCCTCTTCATTTGATATATACACAAAAAACTCAGAAATAATACCGATAAAACAAATTTAAGAACGAAAAATTTAATGCACTTTTACCTGATTGGAAAGCAGTACCTTCTTCATTGTGTTTCTAACCAATTTTGAGCTTGAGACTTCTTCTCCACACACTTTAAGGATTCATCAATATACCATAAACCAAATTTGCATAAGCTACTGAATTGTGTCGATTCTATAGCTACCAAAAATATAGATCGTTGCATTGCCTTACCGCTTTTACAACTTGGATTTAGACTTGGATGGTGGTTTTTGAATTATTGCAGTTGCATTTTTAAATATGTGTAGGTTTTTATGAAATTCTAAGTCCATAACTGCATTTGTTCTTTTTCTCTAGCACTCCACCCTTGTCCATGATCCTGTGGATCAAGAAAATGCTCAAAATTAAAAATTATTAGATCAGCTTGAAAGCAATGCCAAAGCGTAGATCTCATCGCCTTGAATCCAAGGCAATTTGTTTCATTGAAATCCGACTTCAAATGCTCCCGGAATCACGTTCTGTTCGTTTTAGGAAAAAAAAATGACTTGACACTTCTTAAGACTTATTCATTAGTGACTTGACATATTAATTGATGACATTCTTATCAAACAAGAATTATGACATCATCATCTGGAACCAGACATCTATTATCTTCAACCTTATCATCTCATTCTAGTGTTTCATGATATTCATTAGGCATCTCAAGAATATTTTCCATCTCGGCCAATGCCATATTGACATAAATGACAATATTGATTAACAATCCTCCACTTTGTCATTGATGGCAATATTCTTGCCCTTCCAAGATTCTCTCCCCATTTGACATCAATGGTAAACGAGCTGCCCAAGTACTCCCCATGTCAAGCTGCCCCTTTCTTCATTAATAGTAGTTCTTCATATGTATGTTACTCCCCTTGTCATGGTGCTCTTCCTTCTGGAAATGTGGTCCATGATAGATGTGTTTACTTTTCTTCATGTGATGAACCAACTCCCCCTGCCTGCATAGACTCCTCTAGCTTCTTTAGAAAATAAACATTTATGGCTTGTGATCAAGTGGAAGAAACCTTCAACAATAGTCCATCGGATGAGTAAGTAATTATGTTCTTCAATGGAGTTTCTCCCAAGAGATGATATATCAAAAGAGGATTGTCCATGTGTGAATCATCAAGAATTTCATAAGGCCCATTCACAGATAGCTTCTGCAAGAATTATTAGCAATCATAAACTCCCCCTAATAGTATGCACGGTCTCCTTTGGTAGAGTCTCATTATCAAACACTTGGAATATCAAGGATGAATTTATCAGATCAACAACATGTGTTGTTGGCTGGAGTGTTCAAGAGACTTTCAGATTCAGTTTGCTTCCTTCTCCATACTTGTGTAACTTTCTTCTCTGGCTTGGTTGTCATGGTTTTAGCTTGTTCAGGGACCCAAGTCAAGTTACAATCATGTGCCATATGTCCAATGTTATGGCAATTGAAGCACTCCATCTTGTTCATGAATGAGAAATGATGACTTATTCTTGAAAAATTGATTCTAGGAGATTGATAGGGACCATTATATTTGTCTTTGTGATTTGCCCTACAATATTTTTCCATATGCCCAAAGTTTGTACAAGAATAGAAATAACCAAGAAATATACTTTGGTACCTGGGAGATCAATATTTTATTTATGTACTTCTGAAGTCTTTTTGCCTTGGGATTCTTTGATGATATTCATTTCCTTTGGTATTCTTGACACCATCTGCAAGTCTTCTTAGAGTAGGATTTCTTCTAATGTTATCTTGATTCTTCTCCTTGACTTTGCTAGAACTAGGAGCATCAACATTTGTTCCAGGCTTCCTCACATCCTTGATGTTTGAAGCATTATCATTCTTGTTTGAGGATTCACCTACATATCCAAGACCTGATTTATCTAGGGGAGACCTTTGATGACTTAGGATGTCATCTAGGGTTTGAGAGCTTTTCAAGTTCTTATTCAACAAGTCAACTTCCTTTTTAAGAATGACAATTTCTTCCTATATTTTCTTTCATTCTTCATCCTTCTTTGATCAAATGATCTCCATTTCTTCCTTCATCTTAGTTGCTTCACATGATTGGGCCTTAAGAGAAGTGATTTATGATCTTAACTTGATGATGTCATCATACTTTTATTCCAATTGGCATATCATGGTGTTTCTCTCCTTTTCTGCTTCATCAACTTGTCCTTCTATGAATGCCAAATCTTCCATCTCCTTCTCATCTCCTTGTGCTTGTTTCCTTGCTTCTTCTAGTTGAGATCTAAGGGAGGAGGCCTCTTCCTTGTATTGAAAAATCTATGCTTCAAGTTTGTTCAAGCTCTTGAGTCTTTGTTCAAGGTTCCTTGGCAAAGTTTCTTCCCTTTTCTTTGCCTTATCCAATTTATTTGTCATGGATATGACTTATGTTAGAGTCGGTCTGGTCATCCCTCCGTCAGAGATCAAAAATCTTTTTTGCATTTCATGTTTAGGTGTCCCATCATTTTCGATCAGTTGCATTTCGTTATGAGCATGCCATAAATCTGATGGAAGGGCTTGTGTCACTCATTCCCCTCATGCTTGGCACTGCTGGCTCAGGTCTGTTCATAAAAATCAAGTCTTGAAAAGTCATTTGCAGTCCTGTTTCAGTTTCTAGGTCATAACAGCTTTTCGGTCTTTAGGTCTAGGGTTAGTCAATTTGGTCTTTGACAAAGTCTAATAAAGCCAACAGGCCAGAGGGAGGTCCTTGATAAGTTTTTATCTCAAAGATTTTTATCGTCATATGGATAGATTATGACTTCTCTTCAAAACTCTGTTTTGAAGATAAGTTGACATTTCGTTTTTGTATAAATTTTCAAAAATTTTAGTTCTTGAATTGTCCAGGCGCAACCCTGGTCTCCTTTGCCAGATCATATCTCAGCTATCCCTGCAAAAAATTGTCAAAGAAATTCATTATTTCAATCGAATTTAAGGAGGAAACAAAAAGGTCAAAATTCTATTAATTTTGAAAAAGTGTCAATTGCAAAACATAACAAATTGGGTTATTGAAGAGGCAAAAATCAAATTGGTGTCTATATAAAGATTTTTCAATGAATGTTCAAGCCATTGTACATGCCAAGGGTGGAGAAAGTCGTTTCAAGTTGAGTGTGCGTTTTGGAGGAGATTGGCTCACAGTTCACCTGCGCGGCGCATATAACAGGCAGCGCGGCGCATATAGTGTGCGCGGCGCATATAGTGTGCGCGGCGCACACAGGACATCTGGCCAGTGTTAAATTGAACCAGTGCGGCGCATATAGTGGGTGCGGCGCACACATGACATCCGGCCAGTGTTAAATTGAACCAGCGCGGCGCATATAGTGTGCGCGATGCACTGGGTAATGAGCGCGACGCTTATAGATTTGAGCCCGAAATTTGTTTGCAAACTCATCAAATCGCCCAAAATTCGCCTTGATTTGCCAGGTAGGCTCTCATCCACTGATGTTGCTTTGTATTTGACGGTGAAATGTGATTGGTTTATGCATGATGGCCGTTGAAACAAGACTTTGAAAACCTCCCTTTGCAAATAAGGAAAATTGCTGTAGGTTTTGAACATTGTTTTGTCACCAAGGTTTTTTTTTCCTTTCCCCATTTCGCTTTGTTCCTCATTTCCAAATCCCCTCATCAATCCTACACTACAATCCTTAAACTCCTAATCCCTTACCCCTATAAAAAACTCCTTAACCCTATTCAATATCCCAAACCCTAAAACCCTATTTCCATATATACATTTCCCTTCCCCTCCCTAAATACATTTTATTTCAAAATTCCCTAATTCCCTGATATTTTCCCCTTCCTAATATTCCCTTGTTACATTTGTTTTCCCCTTGGTCACAACATTGTTCAGATCAAAAAGAGCAGTCCACATTCAATTGTATACAACAGCTTCACATATCAGCATTCATTCAAGGCAGTTTGTATATCAGCAGTGATGTCGTCTGGTCATTCATCTGAATATGAGGCAGAAACCCAAAGTGATTCTCCCTTGGGAGAACAGGAACCCCGGAGGCCTCGTAAAAGTGGCAAACATGTCAGGGAAGAACCAATCACCCTTATAGAACTGCATGCCTGTCCTCTTGCTATGCAGTGTTTTGAGCATCAGTCTTGCTATGAGTTTTGTCAAAAGGTGGCTGAGGTCCAATTTCATCATGAGTTGGCTCGTCTTTTTGTCTTGCACTTGCACGGAGACCAAGCTATCTTGGCTGGTGTCACCTTTACACTTACACCAGAAACTGTTTCTTTAGCAACAGGTATACCAAATATTGGTGAACTATGGCACAAAAAACAACAGATTGATCGGCAGCATTATGAGCCATACATCAAAACCAATTTCTTGAGGCAGCTCAAGAGAGTGTTCCCGTTCCGATACCTGAAAGATGAATATGCTCCACTCATGAGATTGATCATGAAATATTTCAGCTGTGAGGGATGGTTCTCTCGTCTTTATGCTTATCACATCAGGTTGCTTATGCATTTCACCAGGGTGCGGATGATGAACATTCCGTATTTCATCTGCCGGAATATAGAGAGGATGACCACCTTTATACAACATAGAACCCCTCAGCAGCAACTTAACAGTGTCTATCATTTTGCTCTTATAAAGATTTTGGTGGTTCATCAGCTTGGATTGTAGGGGATCACTTGGGATGACTTCATATCTCGTGATTCCTTCAGAGCTTCATGAAGAGTATCAGAGGTGAAACACGAGGGTGAACCTTCTCAGTAGTATGAGCATCATGAGACCAGGCCTATTTTCATTACATATCAGAGAGGCTATCTGAAAGGCACCAGACATTTGTTTGCAGCAGCAAAGCGAGTGTTAGCTCCACCTATCGTGGAAGGGGCCTCGCTTCCAACATTAGCACCACAGGTACAGGACAAGGGCAAGAAGCCCAAGCATAAGAAGGGGCCTTCAGGTGAGCCATCAGGTTTCGTTTTCGTTCATGATGATGAGACAGCTACAGATTCAGAGAAGGCCAAATATAGAAGGATTATCGAGGAGCAAGAAACAGACATTCAAGCCTTGGAAATCTAGTTGGAGATGGCCAAATGGAACATAAGGTATCTGGAGCAGAGAAATAAACAGCTTGAAGACCAGCATGCGATCATGGAGCTGCAGAACATCCGTGAGAATCGCCAAGCTGCCCGACATAGGAGGATTGAGTTCACTTCTCTAGAGTGATAGATCAATGAGGATCAAGATTCTAATCTCGAGAGAGTCAGCATTTACTTGGAGAAGCAGCTGAACAAGGCCAATAAAGATAATGCATTGTTAAGACACATGGCCATCCACTACAGGGCACAAAACCAAGTTTTCAAGGCTCGGATAAGGAATCTAAAGGCGAATTTGAAGAAGGCAATCAAGAAACAAAAGAAGAAAAGGGAGCTCGATCGTCTTCATATTTTGGCCGAGGCCTCTTTAGCCCATTATCACACTTTATAAGGAAACTCCAGCCCAAATTTCAAGAGATTTGGGGCATTTTTGGTCATTTTGGAAGTTTTTGTGTTAAAAACAGGCTTTTTTCCTATATGCGCTGCACACCTTGCGCGACGCATAGGATTGGGAGCTCCAAATTACAAATGGCTTGCAGTTTTGGATTTTTCATGAGAAATCATGAATTTTGGTACTTGGACAAGAAATTTGGGTGAGTTATGGGTCCACAAAAGGTCAAAAAACATCCAAAAATGACCTCACTGCCCCTATTTTGACACACGGGAAGCGGTCTTGGGAGAATGCACTTTTGGAGGGGCAAATGGACACCAAATTGGAAACTTCCACTTGGGTTGGAAAGTAAACAGGCAGGGATTTCCAACAAGCCAACCTGAGCTCGATTTTGACTTTAGAAAGTGCTTCAAAATCAGCAGCAAAGTAGCGCGGCGCATATAGATGTTTTGCCCAATTTTTCATCTTTCAGCTCAGAAATTCGGCCAGTTTGACTAGTTTTGATTTGTGATGTAATTTTTGACTTCTCTTGATGTAATTGAGTGAACATGATGTAATTTTGGCACTTAGTTACTTGTTCTAGAAGATTCATTCACCAAAGAGTGAAAATTTAATGAATGAATCAGTTTCCTACCTTATAGAGGCAAGTTGTTTTGACTGCCTAGATTGTAGTGCTTTGTTTAGAATTGGTTGAAACAGCTCCTAGAATGATGAGCTCGACCCCTAGAGGCAAGGGAATAGGTTGGCTTGCCTATATTATGTAATTTCTAAGTCATTTTCAGGGTTGGACTCTTGGGAAAATCTTGACACTCTATTGTACATTCACTTATGCATTTTTGGCAAAGGAAAGACCAGGGTTTTGCAGCACTGTTTGGGATCCATGTGGCTTTATGTGTTGATGGTGTGCTTCTTTCAGTATTTGTAAGTTGTTATGTGTATCATTTTCCTTCTCTCATCTTCTGCAATTGAACAAATGAAGTGTTAAGGTAGAATCCATAGATTGTTATGCTCTGCCTTTGAATTTGTTTGATTTTCCATGTTTTCATCTATTTAAGGAGAATCCTTGAAAGCTTCTTGCTTTCCTTAGCTTCTCACCAGTCAGATCTAGCCATTCATTCTCTTTAAAAGCATCAAGATGATCGCCTACCTTGCCCCAAGTAGACCTCTGCAAAAACTGTGTCTCATCCCCGCACCCAAAATTTCCTTTTCCTTTGATTCAACAAAAAAAACCTCAAAAAATCAACCTCAAACTCCTTGTACTTCATACCTAGCCTAAGATCAATTGCGAATTTAGTCATCTCGAGCCTCATCAATTACCTTTTGCCGAGATTGACCCGGAGAGAGCCCTCTCCTTTCCTCGTAGGGCTAGCTACGAGGCTGAGTGTGGTTTGAGGTGGACCTAGAACCTTGTCTTTTCAGCCTGAGACAAATCTAGGCTCTAACAACTTATTCATGATGCTTTCTTTTGTTTTGATGAAATTCCTCCTTAAGTTTGGTGAGCTCCTCATATCTTTCTAGTACTTGAAGCTTGAAAAGGTCATCTTCCTTCCTTGTTTTATGTTGGTCACCATCTTGCGCTTTCTTCTTAAGTTCCTCATTTTCCTTTTTCAAATTGTTAATCTCTTCCATGGCAGCTATAATGTTAGTGATGAGATATTCTTGAAAGTCTTCTTTGCTTTCTTCTTCTTCTAGGTATTCTTTGCCCTTGATGTCATCATTCTTATTTTCAACTTCCTTGATGGGAAATGGATTTCCTTCTTTATTTCCATCACCTTCTTGACTAGTGGTAATTGCTAATACTCCTTTTGAGTGAAGGTCATGAAGTTTGTCCCATACACCCTTTGCTGACGAACATTTTTCCAAATTGGCCTTTATAGAATCTGGTAGCCCATTCAAGATTGCCTTCATCGCTTTTGGACTGTACTCCTTGGATTATCCATTCATCATGTTATCAGTGATCACTGATTCCCATACTTCAACTCTTTGAGGCATTAAGAAATTTCTCATTCTTACCTTCCATACATGAAAGTTTCCATTGAACAATGGAACCTTCCCAATTTGATTGTCTTCAATTTTCACGATCGAGGAAGAGACATCTTTAGGAGGATTGGAGGCTTTCTTCCTTTGATTTTCCATTTGTGTTCTAAGGATGAACCTTCAAGTTGTTAGGCTTGTGAGAAGGTACTGGCTCTGAAACCAATTGTTGGAAACACTGAGAGGGGGGGTGAATCGATATTCCTCTTCAATTGTTACTTAGGTGATGAAGCAAAGATTGCAACCACAGTCACTAAGGGAAAATCTGTTGCAAAAGCAAGAAACGAGGAAGTCGTGGCAAGCACCAGTGCAACCAATAACTCTAATAATGCTTCAAATGAGGAAAACATAATTGAGTTGTTCCATATTAGAATTATTTCCAAACAAACCAAGATTGATACGCTGTTTGACAATGGATCTTAGGCAAATTTAATTTCTACAGACTTGGTCAAGAAGTTGAATCTGGAAACCGTGCCTCATAAAAAACTGTATCCATTGGGTTGGATAGCCAAGGATGCTAATTTCTAGGTCACACGGGAATGCGTTTTCAAGTTTGCAACCATTGCTAATTTCATTGATGAAGTCAAATTAGACGTTGTGCCATTGGATATTTCTGGGATTGTGTTGGGAAACTCATATCTGTATGACAAGAAAGCCGTTTTCCGTCGATTTGAGAACAAATATCATTTGTTCAAAGACGAAGTGGAGTATATTGTGAGAGCCCATCACATAAATATTAGTTTGTCTTTAGCAAGCGCAGGGCAAATGACGTGATTGGTCAATTCCAACAAGAGTCTCGTGCTCCTTATGATCAAGCAGAAGAATGACACAGAGCAGAAATCCTTTACATGTTGTGATATGGAGTTGAAAGCTGAATTGGTTGATGTGGTCAATCAATATGGAGACATGTTTCAAGAACCAAAAGGATTGCCACCAAAAAGAGGAATTCAACACGAAATTCAGCTACAATAGGATTGTCCAGTCCCAAACATCGATATGTATCGAATGTCAATTCTAGAAAGTTTAGAAATTAAGAAACAAGTCCAGGAATTGTTAGATAAAGGTGTAATTCGTCTCTCGACTTCGCCATGTGGTTCACCAATTGTATTGGTACCCAAGAAATATTGAACTTGGTGCATGTGTGTAGATTATCAAGCTTTGAATAAGATTACAATAAAGAATCGATACCCACTGCCCAAAATATATGATTTACTAGATTAGTTGAAAAATGAAAAATATTTCACTAAATTAGACTTGAGAAGTGGATATCATTAAGTAAGAATATTTGAGGAGGATATTTGGAAGACTGCTTTTAAAAGCAAACAAGGATTGTTTGAGTGGTTGGTTATGTCTTTCAGCCTTTGCAATGCTCCAGCTACATTCATGAGAGTTATGAATGATGTTTTAAGATCATTTCTTGATGAATTTGTAATTGTCTACTTAGATGATATTTTGATATTCAATAAATCATGAGAAGAGCATGTCAAGCATGTGAGGAAAGTTTTGGATATCATGAGAAAATAACAGTTATTTATGAAGATGTCTAAATGTGAATTTGGGAAAACTAACTTAGTGTATTTGGGCCACATAGTTGGAGGAGGTGAGCTGAAGATTGACCCCTCTAAAGTTTCGATCATTCTGAATTGGAAAATACCCAAATCAGTCACAAAAGTAAGGAGTTTTCTGGGAGCAACGCAGTACTGGAGGAAATTCATTGCTAACTTCTCCTCCATAGTAGCTCCACTACATGTCCTGACCAGCGTGAAGGTTGTGTTCCAGTGGGGAGGCAAACAACAAAAAGCATTCGACGCTTTGAAACAAAAGATCAGTTCAACTCCAATTTTAGCATTGCTGGATTTTAAGCAACCATTTGAAATACAAACAAATGTAAGTGACTATGCCATGGGTGCAGTTCTTTTACATCATGGTAATCCCATTTCATTTCATTCTAATATTTTTAATGGTGTTGTCATTAATTATCCAATGTATGATAAAGAGATTTATGCTTTTGTACAAAGTGTGAAGAAATGGAAGCATTACTTGATGGGAAAAGAAATTCACACTGATAATCAACCTCTGAAATCTCAAACCAAATTGCAGCATTCAAGGGACTTTCGTTGGATGGGATTTTTACAACAATTCCACTTGGTAATTAGGTACAAGAAAGGTATTTATAATAGAGTTACTGATATTCTTTCTAGACCAGTTATTAATGTAGCCATTTTACTCAAGAATCATTCTGTTATGCCTGAAAGTTATGTTGAACAATACGCACAGGATGCTTACTTTCAAGAGGTATATTTAAACTTGAGTCAAGGTCACCAGGTTGAGGAATTAGACTACCATGTACATGATAATCTGTGTATCATTTGGGAAAACTTTGTGTTCCATAGGGAGAGAGAGTAAATGTCGCAAGGGAAGCGAACAATTCTCTTATTGTTGGACATTTCGGTGTAAGTAAAACAATGGCAAATCTTCAGAGGTATTCTTATTGGCTAGTTTAGTGCCTTCACAACCATGGGAAAGTGTTTCTATGTATTTTGTAGGAGGTCTTCTTTATCAAAGAAACTTCATGATTATTTGTATGTAGTTGTGGATAGGTTCAACAATATGTGCATATTAATGCCTTGTAAAAATCAAATTACAGTTGAACAAACAACTCAACTTTTCTTTCAAAATGTATGGGTTCATTTTGGATTGCCTACTTCTATTGTAAGCGATCGTGATTCTCGATTTGTTTGGAATTTTTGTTCAAGTTTATGGAACTTGATGGACACCAAGTTGGAGAAAAGTACAACCTTTCATCCACAAACAGATGGTCAAACTGAAGTGGTTAACAAGACAATCATTCATTTGCTAAGAGGATATTGCAGCAAACATCCTAAGTTGTGGGATGAACAATTGCATTATATTCAACATGCTTACAACCGAGCAAAACACTCTTCTACTCTAACTTCACCTTTTGAGGCATGTCTTGGTTATTTGCCTAAATCACATTTGGATTTCATATTTGAGAAAGATGTAGATATACATGGAAATAGTTACATAGACAGAGCAAAGAAATTCATTGAGAAAATTCAGTTGACTTACCAAACAGTTCAAGAACAACTAGAAAAGAGTTAAGGCAAGTATAAGGCGACATGATAAGCATCGTGTGGATCATCAGTTTCAAGTAGGCGATGAAGTTTTTCTATACATTAGCAAGGAAAGGGTTCAAGGTGAAGGTAAAATGCTGAAACCAATTCGTTATGGTCCATTTAAAATTCTGGAAAAGATTGGTAATAATGCTTTCAAACTTGATTTGCCTTCATATATACAAATATATTCCATTGTTAATGTTGAAAATTTGAGATTTTATGAACCTAATTTGATTGAAGATCAAGGAGAGAATGTTCAAAATCCATTTATTGAAGACTTTTCTCCAGAATTCCTTGATGTGCTGCAGCAAGACACTATACTTGACAGAATGACAAGGACAACTAAAAGCGGAAGTATTGATTATCTTCGAGTGGGTCTCAAATGTACACATCCATTAAAGGCCAAATGGATTGAAGTGGGGAATATGAGGGAATATTACCCTCATCTGCTCAATAACTGAATATAGATCTTTTGGGGTCCAAAAGGCTTCCAGTGGGGAGGAGTGATTAGGTACTCAAAATTATGCTAAAAAATAAAAGTGTCAAAATATTATCAAACTTAGCTTCAGATTGAAGGGCTCATCATTCTGAATCCAATGGTGTGAATGACACTCAAATCTGAGTTCGTATGCATAAGTTAGAGGAAGTCAAAGTTCAAGCTCGACTTGTCTCTGTGGCACGATTGGATGACATGGAAATGGTCCCAGTGAATGGGGAAGCGCCAAGTGGCAGGTTGTCACTGAGTCTCGCATATCGCATATAAGGGAAAAACAAAGGATGTAGGACAAGAATCGCCCCCCCGCAGGTTGGGTTGCAATTTGCGATAATTTCATATTGCACCCAAAACTCCGTTGTTATTTGTTACCATTGATAAAGTTCTGATTGCGATGACTGCCTGAACACAATACTTTATTGTGTTACAGTTTAATGTCCCGGCGGTTCCGCGATATCGCATCGCAACATTTTGTTGTATTAAGAGCCCATAGCCGATTGCCAACTGCAATGAGCGATAAGACCTCGGACGCGAGAATTTGATATGACACAGTTTAATACCCCGAGGGGTCCGCAATATCACAATCACATTGTTTTTCCATTCCATAAGAGCCCGCAACACTTACCAATTGCGATTTGCGATATGGCTGACAATATATAGCACACTGTGTGGCGAATTTCTTGCTATGTTAGTAGATTTTGGAGGGGAAATGGGGTTTTGGTCGGTTTTAGAGCATTTTGTGGAACGAATAGTGGAAGAAACTGGGAGAAGTCATAACTTCTTCAATTCTTAGTCAAATTGGATGCAAAAAGAGGCTAGATAGCCATTTTTTAGTATTTTGAACTCATTGAGACAGGTTTCAGGGGCATTTGAGCATTGTAAACACATTTTTGTTTTAATTTGAGCATAATAGAGAGGCCCAAGCCATTGGAAACTAGACCAAGGAGACGTAGCCCAGGAGGGGTGAACTCCTTTATCATGTGCTTATTATGTGTTGTATTTTGATGTTCTTTGTTGTTCAACATATACTTTTATGTTAAATTGTTCCTAACATTTACATAATAAACTCTCATGGGAATCAATTAATTAAGCAAAAGTATTGAATCCTTAAGCACTTGATAAGAAAATGATAAGCATCTTGGGTTTTATTATGAATGGGGAATTAGCACGACATTACAAATCTACACCATTTCAGATCACATTCAGTCGCGTTGACCCCAAGCTTGTGCAGTGCAGACTGCCTAGGAGGCAGCATTAATCTATGCGTAATTCTGGGCAATAGTACATGATCACTGAGGGTTGAGACTGCGCAGTGCAGCTCATCAGAGGTCCGGAGGGGGTGGGGGGGGTGTCACACGGAATCTGTCAAGGGTGCGGACACGACTGACCTTCCTAGAAGTCTAAGACATTCTAATGACAAACAAGACAAAAAGGAGTGATCTTTCTCTAAATACACCTTTTATAACATGAAAACTACAAGTGTTTAGGCTTACCTTATTCCAAGACGCTGTTGTTGAAGTCCGTTCTTGACGATCCGGATGAGCTCCTCCTTCAAGTCAATTCCTGCAACCACAAACAATCAAACAATTACCAAGCACTTGCATTTCATATAATAAAACATATATTCAACATGCAGACCAAGGAACACATGAAATAACTCATTAACACAAGCTATTGAGAAAAATAAACCAGTTTGTATTAATAACGAAACAAAGAAACTCTTACAACCTGGCCTTGGTGTTGTGCAAGTTCCTCCCAGGGTCCATCAAGGGTTTTCCTCTACTTTGACAAAGCTCACCCTCTCCCAAGTAGAATCAAGTGAAGACAATCTCTCCTCACAAAGGCTCTAATGGAAGACCTAAATCCTGCAGCATTTACCCAAAGAAAATGTATAGCTCCAACCTCCCCTCCTTCTGGCTCAATGCCTTTATTTATAGTGCTGTAAAGAGGTTATTCAGGTCCACCATCAATGGGATCATCCCCCTCTTTGGGTGGGATAGCTCCCTTATTGATGGGATAAGTTCCCCTTAATAGAGATACATGAACCAACTGGAGGCGCATCCATTTCATCAAACCGACCTCTAGAATGTTCTAGAAGTAACCACAAGTAACTTTTTCAAGATAAAACTCGCGCATTTTGCCTTTTACAGAGGGACGCACCTGTCCCTTAACATACAGAGCGTCCATGGACGCAGTTTTTGTGAACAAGGTCCGCGTCCCCGCAGGTAAGGCTAGAGAGAACCTGCGACCCCAGAGATAAACATAATTTTTACAAGACTTTCTCTCTTCTTTGAGTTTGAGATGGATAACAGAGGCATGAGACTTGCCTAAGAGGGTAGCATGACTGTTGATTTGAGCCATACTAACTGTAAGTAGTCAAGGTGACATTTTTTAGTGTAACAGATTGCCCCCTAAAGTGCGAAGCCTGGAATAGAATAGGGTTTTGTAATTCTAGGAAGGGTGAAGCGCTTTATCATTTCAAGGATTGCCTTGTGGATGGCCTGGTTGGAACCTGCAATTTTCAACACAAAATACATGGATAAGATTATATCATCACTGAGGTAGGCATTCCCATACTCAGATTCAAAACTTTAACTAATGGACTAACTATTCTGATACAGGAATGATCTTGCAGTACATCATTTTTATAGACTTTTGTAGACACAGTATGGACGCAGCCATCTGTTTATGATTAGTCTACATAGATAATGAATACAAAACTCCTCGCAGCCTGGATGGTAGAAACTAGATCCAGGGTCTTCACTTCTACTTCCCGAATTGGTACGATTCTAGCCATGTGATTAAATGATTCGATGTCGAACATGGTAGAAACCACTTGATTACCAGTCAATGATGTAAACTGTTAACAAGCGTGAGAGAAACCACCAGTAATGTCAATGGTCCTCAAAGTACCAAGCACAACCCGTGAAATGTGAATAGATGTTTTGATGTCGAACACTTCACGGAATCCTCTGATCGAAAGTCAATGATGTAAACTGACGTCAAAGGCGAGAAACCTGCCATTGATGCATGCAGACTTCAAGGTACTGTCGATTCCTAAGTCATCTTTCTAGATAATGTGTCGATGTCGATAGAAAGCGACCCGTTGCAGGCAAGCCCGCAACACGAAATCATTGTTCAAGTTGAAGAAATGTTGCTGTAAGGACTGACTCAGGGATGGTCAAATGGATGACAAGTATTTTGCAGATGAAAGTTTTTGCTTGCAGACCTCTTGAACACATAACGACACAACAGATGGCTTGGTGACGAATAACTCAAAGTTAATCCCCGAAACCCGGTTAAAGACTTTCAAAGTGATTTGGTCAACTGTGAGGTAAAAGATTTCCCAACCCAGGTGAATGAAAAGTGTCGTGTTCAAGAGCGGTAATAAAGTTTCTTCTGAGACAAAAGGTGACAAATAGGTTCATTCTTCTCTTTTTTCCCCCACCATTTCTGGCAAGTACCTCTTTATTTTTAACAAGCTTGAGGAGGATAACATATGCTTGATTATAAGCTCATCCTTCGGACGAGTCCAACCTAGTTTAAATTCGAACCCTAGGAAGGAGTGGTTCGTTCCTGTTTGTAATTGAACAGGTCCTCTACTGTAAAAGTTTAACGAGCCCAGTATAGGAGAAACTCGGCGTTTTTCATTTTTAGAGAGTCTGAAAAAACTAAAGGAGACTCCACGTTGAACTTTTTCGTATATTTGTGTCCCTCAAGCCCGAAAAAGTATAAAATAATACCTGGGGGAACCGCTTGATCTTGCGACCAAGGAGTACTTTCATAATAGTGTCGTTAACCTGAAAAGTAAAAAGCGATCAAGGACACGTCGTTTTATTTCCTTATCGAGTTCGAAACGACAAAAACCCGGCAATCTTTTCCTGATTTTGCGGTCAGAAAAGAGCTAAAAGGGGACCGTCTTTTAATTCCGTTTTAACGAGTGAAAAAGAAACACTCGGCGATCTTTTCATGTTTTAGGAGTCAGAAAAGGGCTTAAAAGATGACTCTGAAATTTTGTTTGTGAAAAATTACAATTTCCCTCGAAATCCCTTTGTCCTGCACAAAAGCGACACATTACTCATACCTGTTTAAAATAGGCAAAAATACATTCAAAAACATCTTTTCATGGTAAAAAATGAACTAATTCATCCAAAAAACCTATAAAAAGACCTTTTACCATGTCATTTTTACCGTTTCACTGTTGAGGTTGAAAAAGGAGCTTTTGACAAGAAACTTCCCGTGGTCGCTGCGGAAAATCTGACCGTTGGAATCGAACGCCGTCTCATCCAGGTATTTTACACATCCTACTCTGCATTTCTATCCGTTTAGAATCAATTTTTAGGTTTTAGTTTCATTTTTTGGGGGGGTTTTGGTTTTGGAATGCGCCTCTCGGCGGACGCAGGTGCCCTTCGGGTGACCTGCGTCCCCCGACTTTTTCTCATACGGGAAAACGGTCGGAAGACGCAGCCCGCCTTCAGGCCAGCTGCGTCCGGGCGCCCTGTGCTACAAAGCCGGGGTGCGTCCTCCGAGAAACGCGCATTTCAAAACCCCAACTCTCTCAAAAAACCACCAAAAATTCCCAAATTAATTTCTAATGCTATTTTTGATATGCAGGGCATTAATCATGTTAGACTGGAGAGAAAGAGAGCATGTAGAGGAAGATGAAGCTGCAATAAATCATCAACCTTCCCTGGATGCCCTAAGAGCATGCGGATTGTACAAATATTGGACCATACCGGGCATGAGGGGCCAGGTAAGATTCTTGGAATGGCTGGTTGAGCGATGGAACGTACAAGAACAATGCTTTTACATAGGAGGGCACCAGCTCGAGATAGAGCCCTCGGATGTATACTTTCTCACTGGCTTGCCAAACAGAGGTGAGCAACTCAGTCTTGCGGGGACTAGGCCGGGTGGCCAATCCCTTGATAGTCTCCGCGAGATTGGTGCACACCTGGGGCTCACCATTCAAAAGGCATAGAGATAAAACACATCACTCTGCCGGAACTCAAAGTCATAGCGTTCACGGTTACCAGAATTTGCGGCGCGGCCGCTTTACACATTGCTTCCGGATCCCAAATGCGGATGGCAATTGACTGTTACCAAGGCACCATTTTCAACTGGTGTGAAGCTGTGTCGGCTCATATGAAGAGCCAACTGACCAAGGCAAAGAACGGACGACTAAAGACTTTTGGATATGGGCCTATAGTCGTGAGCTTTGCCTTGGAGAGAATTCCAATGCTGATCCCTCAGCAACTCACTGTTGATATCTTGGGTCCCCAGCAGCCAAAGCTGATACGATGGGTTGCGGTGATGGCCCGGCATCCTGACGAGGGCGCGACAGTAGTTCGATTCTCAGATAGTTATTTTGACTGGTTAGAGGGCCAGCTTTTTGTGATACAGGACTTTCCGTATGCCGGAATGGATTTCAGAGGTGATCCGGACATGGTTCTTCCACAGGGAGAACAATGGGACGACAGAGGTACTTTTTATTTTCACAAGTTTTCTAGTTATGTATTTTTTGTATTTTTTATATATATCGTCTCAAAACTAATAGTAAATCTTTCAAAATGCAGATGTTGGTCCACAGCGTCCAGCCAACCTCCGGCCTTATGATAGACTACATCCAGCTGCACCGGTACCGGCCCCACAGGATGCGACAGCAGAAGTACTAGCTGAGTTGGAGCATGATCTAGAGCGTCTCACGGCAGATATACCTGAGACTACTATGGACGACATTCCTATGAGGCTTCAGCGCTTCGTAGTCGCGGTCCCTGGACCGTTTAGGAGATTTTTGCGTAAGGTAGCCCGCGCAGTGGTGTCGTACAGAGAGCACCACCAGTGATTGACTAGTCACTTTTGTAGTCACATGTGACATTTTGACTTTTTGTACTATCATTTTGCCGATCATAAGGTGTTTTAAACCTATGATCGAAGACGATGTATATATTTTTTGACACACTTCTATCTATATATATCACTATTACCGGCTTATCTTGTTTAACATATGTGATGAAATGTTTTTAAATTTACTTGCATGATTATCGTAAATGTCTGTCCAACATTCGAGAAGCAATTGCATCTGCTAATGTATTCAAAGACCTTGGAATATGTTGATATTCAATGTAATCAAATTCACGTTCCAAGAGACGCACTCTCAAAAACAACCTTAATAACACAGGATTTCTAATGGCATAAACTCTATTAAGCTGTAATACAACAAGTTCAGAATCTAACCTCACTATCAAACGTCGAATTCCAAATGAAATAGATTCGGATAATAATTCAACCACTGCACTGTATTCTGCAATGTTATTCGTTGTTTGACCGAGGCTTACCCCATGCATAGAAACTAACTCGTCAGAGGGCGAATAGATAACCCAAGCTGCGGAAGAGATATTCCGTGTACTACGACAAGCACCATCAGCAAATCCAATGTATGTTTGGAGAGGCGTCGACATCTACAATATCAAGAGTAAAACCAAGATAAGCCAAAATAATGACGAAAAACCACACTTGCTAAGCTAAGCACACTGACTAAACTAACACACTTGCTAGCTAGAAAGAAAATCTAACCTATCTAAAAATTTCTCCATACCCATCATTTTAAGCATAATACCTCTTTAGGTAAAGTCCATTTCTGGGTTTACCCAAAGAGTCCCCATCAAAATCAACTAACTCATAAGCCCCTTTTGCTAGCTTTCGCTTTACAATGTAGGGCCCATGCCACATGGGAACGAATTTTCCGGCACCTAGCTTATCGTTAGCTTGATCATATAATAGTACTAGGTCTCCTTCCGAAAAACTTCGAGGGGTTACATTTTTATCGTACTGAGCTTTCATTCGTTTCGCGTGAGTCTCGATAGCTAAAGTAGCGTCACGTCGAGTCTCATCTAATTTAGCCAAGTATAATAACCGTTTCTCCTCTTCGGAAGTAGCTGGAAGTAATTCGACAGCCATTTGAAGTGATGGGATTTCGCATTCAATAGGTAACACAGCTTCTAAGCCATAAACTAGCTGGAAAGGGGTGAAACCTGTTGAATTTTTCACTGAAGTTCGATATGCCCATAGCGCCGAAAATAACATGTTATGCCAATTCGTTCGATGGATACCAATGATCCGTCGAATCATGATGACTAGAACTTTGTTGATTGACTCAACCAAACCGTTGGCTTGCGGATAATAAGGAGTAGAGCTATCGTGGCGCAAACCAAGCTGGCTTGTAAGCTCAGTCATCATGACGTTTCGAAAATGGCTCCCATGGTCAGTAATGATTGCTTGTGGGACACCAAACCTAGTTATGATATGATTGAATACGAAAACTGCAGCTGTCTTGCCGCTTGCGTCGAATGTAGGCATCGCCTCGGCCCATTTTGTAAAATAATCAACCGCGAGGATGATATACGCATGCCCCCCGGCCGAGTGAGGGTTACAAGTAATAAAGTCAATGCCCCATTTGGCGAATGGACCAGCGGCAATTATAGGGTGGAGAGGAGCAGGTGGAGCGCGCATCTTTCGATCAAACACTTGACAGTTGTGGCATTTTCTGACAGCAAGGATACAATCTTTAAACATAGACGGCCAGAAATAGCCAGCGCGCAACACCTTCTGAGCTGTGGCATACCCAGACATATGACCGCCACATGCTCCAGAGTGACAATCATTCAAAACTCTCTCAGCCTCTTCGTGAGTTAAACAACGTCGAAAAACTAAGTCTGCCCCCCGGCGATAAAGTGTATCTCCAATAATTCTGTATTGCTGGGATCGAAACCGAATTTTTCGACGGTCTTCCTTGGAAGCTTCAGGCCGAAAGGTTTGGGTTTGGAGATAGATGATTATATCCCCATACCACGGATCTAAAGTGCTAATAAGAAACAAAGATTCGTCCACAATGGACTCCTCTGCCACAGTCTCTGTGTCAGCACTCGGGAAATCACACATCAATTCCGCAAAAACTAAAGATTTCTTAGACTTGGACTTCTCGAACTCCAAGTCGAACTCTTGCAGGATAACAATCCATTTAGAGTACTTGCCCCCTAGCAGTTGTTTTGTCAAAATATAAATCATAGGGTTGCAATCCGAAATAACTGTAGTCTTGCGGAGAAGAATGTAGTGACGAAAACGCTGGACAGCTTGAACGGCTGCCAGGGCCAATTTCTCCACATGCGAATATTTTAACTCAGTGGGATTTAAGGTTCTACTAAGATAATATATCACATGCTCTGCTTTGAATTCATCTTCTTGAACTAACACCATTCCAATGGTGGAATGCGAAGCTGCGAGGTATAAGAAGTAGTCCTGGTTGTAGTTGGGAGGATGCAATAACGGTGCATGGGTCAACGCGTGTTTCAGTGCATCAAAAGATTGTTGGGCAATCTCGTCCCAAAAGAATTGTGCGTTCTGTTTCAACAACCGTGTAAAACCTTTAGTGACCTCGGCGTAGTTTGGGATGAATCGGCGTAAAAAGTTCGCTTTCCCTTGCAAACTTTGGAGTTGGCGCAAACTCGAAGGAGGAGGCAATTTGATGATAGCCTCGACTTTCGAGGGATCGACGCGAATGCCGGTTTTTGAAACAACAAATCCCAGCAATCGACCTGTTTCTATACAGAAAACACACTTGTGGGGATTCAACCGAATTCGATAATGCCTACACCTCATAAAGATTGCTCGTAGGTGGACAAGGTGATCAGCTCGTTGTAAAGAATGAGCAGGCAAATCATCGAGATAGGGTTGCACAATGTGCTTGATGTCATGAAATGCATAAGACATCGCCCGTTGAAAAGTGGCCCCGGCATTCTTAAGTCCAAAAGGTAATTTGCAATAAGCAAATGTCCCCCATGGACAAATGAATGCCGTTTTTGGTTGATCGGCAGGTAGAATATTGATTTGATTATAGCCTGAGAAACCATCCATGAAGGAAAACATCTCACTTCCGGCACAATCATCAATAATTTGATCGATATAAGGCGTAGGATAGTTGTCTTTTGGACAAGCTCGATTGATATCCCTATAGTCGATACAGATTCTTATTGTTCCTTGTTTTTTATTGACGGGAACAATATTCGATACCCAATCCGTTAACGGGATCGGATAAATGAAACCTGCTTTCAACAGCTTTTCGACTTCTGCTTTAATTGCAGCCGCTTTTCGAGGGTGAATCTGACGCAACCGTTGCCGAATGGGTTTAGCATCCGGGTAGGTTTTGATTTCATGAACAACAATGGCAGGATCAATTCCCGGCATTTCCTCGTAAGACCAGGCAAACACGTCGCGGAATTCTTGGAATAGGGCCTTGTAAGTTTGGATTTCTTCTTCAGTACATGCGGCACCTATATGAATGTTCTCCTCGATTCCGGGCTTCACTGAAATATCAATGGGAATAGTACGAGAAATATTCCCTAAATTCAGCTCTGAATCAGAATGTTTCGTTGGATCCTGAGCGTCTTTGACATATTCAGCGGTAAAGATAGATGAAAAATCATTTTCAAATGCATCATCCTTAGGTAAAAACGAAGATCTGTGATGGAGATCTTCCCATGGTAGATCATCTACACTTAGGATTTCGCGAAGTTGTTCGTCAGATGACACTTCTTCGGGAAACGTTATCCGTTCTAAGGGTGAGGTGAAAAGTGACTCTTCACTGACCACATTCATTTGGTCGGTTGAATGAAAGTCGGTAAAAGACATAAGAGCTTCATAAGCAATCTCATACGGACTCAACGGCATAACATCACCGAGTGAGTCTAGCTCAGAGTCAGAGGGAACATACCAAGGATCATCATAAATAATGTTTTCTGACGTGATCATATGAATTGTTGCGAACGAAGGGTCTGCATTGAGTGGAGGGAGAGGAAAAGTTCCCAGTAAACCGGAATCCTTAACTAAACCTACACCAATGTCCCTATAAGGGATTGTCGTTTTACCAACATGCTGGATAGTTTCTAAAGAGGTTGGGTCGGATGAAAAGTATGTCAGCTGATCAATAGTCACGATCTTACCGTTATGTGGAAACTTAATGACTCTGAAGACCGATGAAACGACCGCTGTCATAGCATATGACCAACTTCGACCCAAAAGAAGGTTGTAGTCTAGAGGGGCATCAACCACTTCCACATCCAGACTAACGGTTTTACCTTCGACCCCTATAGGCAATTCTTGTAGAATACCAAACGGACGGAACCCACGGCCATCAAAGGCCTTAAGGATGGTGGGGGATTGGTTCAACGAAGGAGAACCAAGCGATCTCCAACATTGAATCGACATAATACACGTAGAAGCTCCCTCATCAATCACAGTCCGATGAATAGGCCTGTTTTTGACTATCACTGGAATTTGGAAAGCCATTTGATGGGGGAGACGCGGTGTACTACTTTCTAGATCAAAGATCATTAGGTTCGGGTCCTGAACATCGACAGCTCCAATAGCCGACAAAAGCAATTTTCGTTGCGCTGGACATGATTGCAGCACTTCGAGTGCCGACATTGCTGAAGGTGAAACAGCTAAGTCTTCAACAATGTTGTAATTCTGGGCTGCTCTCGCATGTGGATTGAAAGCAGACCTTCGAAGTACACCCTTGGCGGGCGGCTTAATCACTAAGTCTGGGTTAGGTTTTTCGATCTGTAGTGGATCGGAACCAGGAGCTGAGGTTGATGGGTTAGAGTGAGAAGATTCTGCTTCCTTACCATCAACAGGAGCCTTACTACCATAATCTTGCGATCGAGTCGCAATCCTGACATGAGACATCATCAAAATGGGTTCTTCACTGGCATTCGAAGAAGAACCTATCATCTTATTTCCTGCTCTGGAAATGGATTTTTTAACACAGCAGGAGTGGGAGAACCTTTGACTATTTTCACTACCTCGGCCCGATGAGGGCAGTCTCTCGTAAAATGATCTTCTTCACAAATAAGACAAGGATATCGAGGTTTGCGCTTTTCGTCATTGGTTTCCGACTTTTCCGTTTTCTCCTTTGGAGCCTTGTCTGCTTTAGCCTTCTTCTTTCCTTTCTTCTTTCCACCGTTTTTGGATTTGGCCGTAGATGACTCTACAGCGTGAATGTCGGCGGTAAGTTCAGGAGGAGAAGACTCTCCTGTCGGAGAATCAGGCAAAGTGATAATTGGAGTATTGGAGGTCTTGGAAGACTTCTTCTTACTCTTCGTAGTCACGATACCGATCATACCATCAGCGGCATGAGATCCCGAAGGAGCAGCAGCGATTTGGTTTGACTTTGGAAGATCCGGAATTTTCTCGTGTAACGTACCCGACTGAGTGTAAACTAAGTCAAGGTATTGTGCCTGAGCAATGACTTGCTCCTCAGTAACTACTCCGGCCTTAGCTACATCTTCAGTAATTCTTGGTAATAATGATTTGACAAACCATTCAGCTAAGATTTGGTCCGGGATAAAAACTTTCACTAATCTTCTTCGACGTCTCCACTCATGGATGTGATCAGAAATGTACGTGGATGTCGATTGTTTTAGCGAAGTTAATAATTCTGTACCATTATCGTATCTGACTGGTAACTGAAAATGAGTTAAGAACGAGGTAGCTAACTGGCTAAAGTTGTAAAAAGAGGCCCGTGGTAACTCAATGTACCACTTGGCTGCGAGACCAATGAGTGTACGCTGGAAAAGACGTAAGCGGATGGAATCATCTGAGATGGAATTTGATGCACACCAGAGGTGGTAAGTCATCACGTGATTAGACGGATCCTCTCCAGACTTACCTTCGAACTTGGGTATATCGCTGGGCAACTTATTTGGCATTGGCGGCCAGAACGGAAGATATTGAATTGGATCGTTCGTTAGGCGCGTCAAGTCGGGTAAATCTAAAGTTGCAATAAATGGTAACTGCCGGTTAGGATCTCTAAAACTCTGAGTCACAATACCAGCCCCAGGAGGAGGATATCCAGGATAACTAGGAACAGGAGTCGCATTGGGGATATTATATCCTCCTGGAAAACCAGGATTAACCGGACCGTACTGGGGTTGTTGAGGTGGTTGATAAGTGTACCCAGGATACGGTTGATACTGGTAAACCGGTTGTTGGGCAGCTTGCCCAGGTTGATACTGTCCCTGGTACGGAGGTTGAACAAATTGAGGTTGAGTAGTAACAACCGTACTTGTACCAGGTTGGCCTGCAGGCATCTGGACTGTGGTTTGAACCGTGGGTCCAGACAACGGTACAGATGTCTGAGGAGTGGTTACAGGGACAGTAGAAACCGGAGCTGCCGATACTCCAGAAGTAAGCATGGTAGATGAAGCGGTAGTTGCTGCAGCCGTGTGAGGTGGAGTACCAGGTGCAATTGGCGGCTGAGTAACTACAGAAGTTACAGGGGTCTGAACACTTGACTGGACAGGTTGCGGTTGCTGGGGTGGACCAGGAACTGCAGGTTGTCCTGCTTGAGGTACCGACTGTATACTTGGTTGCGACATCTGTTGACCCTGTGACGGATCCCATGTTAACATTCCAGGGTATTGACTCGTAACAGGTTGAGGATACTGAGATCCATAGCCGTATTGAGGATAGGGTTGATAACTGTAAGGTGCAGTCCCATATGATTGCCCTTGAGGTGGTTGATAACCTTGACCAGGGTATTGACCCGTAGGTTGATAACCTTGAGGTAAATACGAATACTGGGGTTGACCTTGACCTTGAGGTTGGTATCCTTGAGGTTGATACCCTTGGGGTTGATACCCTTGGGGTTGCCATCCTTGAGGTTGCCATCCTTGAGGTTGATACTGATACTGAGGTTGACTTTGGGGTACATATTGAGGCTGGGGTTGATACCCTTGGGGTTGATACCCTTGAGGTTGCCCCCCAGTCACGAATGAAGTACCTTGAGGTTGCCCCCCAGGCATTAACGAAGGTTGCCCCCCAGGCGGTAATTGGCCACCTTGAGGTTGGTTAATGGGAGTTGAACCTGACATCATATAAACGTCACCTATACTCAATGGTACATTACCACTGTTTCCAACTAATAACCCATGATCAACAGGTTGAGGAGATGCTCCCGCAAAGGTACCAGAAAGTGATTGATACCCAGTAGGAACAGAAGGACCGCCATGTAAAAATGATTCAGGACTTTGTGAAAACACAGATGACTGACCAGACATATTTACAGGAGAATGAATTCCTCTAGGTGGAACCGGAGTACGAGGTGTAGAAAAACCTACTGAGTTGTCTAAAAAATTGGTTAATGCAAGGTACCAAGATTCACTTCTAGGAGGACTGTAAAAGATGGATTCACGCTCCCTTAGATCAAGGGTAATTAGATCTTCAGAATCAGAAACGCCTATTTCTTCCTCTGGAACAAGTTCTTCTATAGCAATTAATCCAACAGGAAGATTTTCGGTGATAATTCTTTCTATTCTTGGTGAATCAGGAACACTAGGAGTTGGAGTAACAGGTTCTGAAATTTCAGGTTCTTCGCCTGTTTCACTGGCAGATGAAAAACTACCAGCAAGCTCGGAAACTGTAACAGCTTCGGGATTGTAACCTGTTTCTAAACTTTGGTAATCTGGATGGACTACCAAGGAAGATTCTCCTTCTTCAGGTGATCCTACTCTACTGCCACTAGGAGGAGTTACAAGGACCTTTAACCCTTCTAAATTACCTGGGTCGTCTCGAGGAGGGGATCCCCTAAGTCTACGGGATCTTCTCAACAATTCGGCCACAGAACAACTTCAGGAGACTGGCCCGCAATTCGACGGGACCTTCTCGGTAATTCCGCCACAATTAAAGATTTTAACTACAACACACGAAAACAAAGTAAAAAATTTCAAATCAAACCACCTAAAGTCTTCTAAAGAACCAATCAAATTTGAAGCACACGCCTAAATAATCTAGAGCGTCAAACCACACACAAACAGTAGTCTTCCGGACCAAAAACGCTAGTTGGTGATTAGGCCCAACCTCGCAGGATTCAGTACAGAAATAGTGGGTGGAACAGTTACCCCGGCAACCTGCTTAATGAATAGACTGGACCAAGTTCCTCCACTTTAACCGTCTCGAAGTGAAGCGAACCCCCCAGAAAATCCAAGTGAGTATAACCGACGTCTGCTCCAGGTACAGTGGGACCTTCCCTCCACCGTCACCTTGGGTAGAATCCTAGATATTATGGCCACTAAGGTTACCAATCACAACAATTACACCTGGGGGAACAGTCTAAACTCCGACAGCACGCAAGGGCAGAGTAGCAAGCTCCAATCCCCTTACCGGCTCCTTGACAACAATCCAAGGTTTACCGATAAGTGACCCCTGGCTCCTCGACAATGGTTAATCCGAGGTTTACCGTTTGTAATACGTACTGCCTGGCGTCGTTCCCAACGAGGGAGGAATGATCCCCTCACTGGTTCGGACACGAGCTCGTGCTTCTCCTTTAAGAGGAGCTTTCCCAGAATGTAACTGAAACAATTGGATTTGTTCTACTCAAGATAGACTATCTGTTTGGTTTTGTAGTCTTGGAGAGTTAAGTACTCACCTACTCCAAGACCCTAGCCTAAGCTATGTTGGTGCTTCAGAGCCCTAGAAAAATAAAGATTACTAGATTGATTTTAATTTAAGCGTTACTTTTAAGGTTGTTTCTTAAGTCAAAAGGTGATGGAAGTGAAACTAGTGGTGTGTTGACTCGACTCGAAACCACTACAAAATGCACCTAGAATGATTTATCCACTACTTTACTTTTTCGATGAATTGCTTAACTAAAAAGTTGAGAGAATGCAATCTTTATAAAAGCAACTTCTTAATTGAAGACAATCAAAGAAACAATTCGTTTGTCTTTTCCAAGCATAAAAACATAACTTCTCTTTACATGCACGAAAAAACTCTTTTCTTCTTTTGAAAACAAAAAGCTACTTGAAACAAGACTTTTTAAGAAGATGTTTTTGTATTTTTCTTTTAATAAAGCAAGTAAATCTAATATAACCAAAAATCAATCTTAACAACTCTTAAAATCTATGAAAATGCACTCATAAGCAAACTAAAGGCAAATTTACTCTAAGCAATCTTAACGAGGCCAAAACTAACAATGATTATTTCTAAGGTGTTTTACTTGATCACAATCAAATCAAGGACTAGCTTATTGCAGAATCAAAAACTAGCCAAAACAAAATTCTAATCTTTTTGTTCTTTTTGTAAAATGGAAATCAATACTTTATAAACAAGTAATTCGAAATTTGACCCAAAACAACTCAAATGGCAAGTTGCTCACAAAAGGAGACTTTACGACAGGCCCGACTTCTAAGAAGGTTGACTAACCAGAGAGATCTAAGGCTGGACAACTTTCTACTATCAAAGTCACTACAAAGCCTTTCCAAAAATCAAACCCTAGGTCTAAACTTCGTTGAAAACCACTAAAACACTCAAAGCTCACAAAACTAGTTTAGGTGAAAATTCTTGACAGGGTACTAAAGGATCTGGGCAGAAAACACTAAGGAAAAACAAAATCTAAAAGCAATTTAAAGCAAAAATGGAATTTTCTTAAGTTTTACAGGAAGACGCAGGCAACCCGTTGTCACAGGTGCGGCCCCGCTCTGTGCAGACGGCAACAGCGCGTCCAAAGACGCACTGTGCAGTACTAAGAGAGTGCGTCCTTCTGGAAAAATGAAGAAAAACCAAATCTAACTAAATCTAAAGCTAAGCCACCCAAATACTAATTCTCACAGTCAAAAACCAGAAAATAAAAATGATTTTCTCAAAGCAAAGTTCATATAAAGGAAAAGACTCTCTCATTAATGGATTCCCCAGTGGAGTCGCCAATTTGTCACACGGAATCTGTCAAGGGTGCGGACACGACTGACCTTCCTAGAAGTCTAAGACATTCTAATGACAAACAAGACAAAAAGGAGTGATCTTTCTCTAAATACACCTTTTACAACATGAAAACTACAAGTGTTTAGGCTTACCTTATTCCAAAACGCTGTTGTTGAAGTCCGTTCTTGACGATCCGGATGAGCTCCTCCTTCAAGTCAATTCCTGCAACCACAAACAATCAAACAATTACCAAGCACTTGCATTTCATATAATAAAACATATATCCAACATGCAGACCAAGGAACACATGAAATAACTCATTAACACAAGCTATTGAGAAAAATAAACCAGTTTGTATTAATAACGAAACAAAGAAACTCTTACAACCTGGCCTTGGTGTTGTGCAAGTTCCTCCCAGGGTCCATCAAGGGTTTTCCTCTACTTTGACAAAGCTCACCCTCTCCCAAGTAGAATCAAGTGAAGACAATCTCTCCTCACAAAGGCTCTAATGGAAGACCTAAATCCTGCGGCATTTACCCAAAGAAAATGTATAGCTCCAACCTCCCCTCCTTCTGGCTCAATGCTTTTATTTATAGTGCTGTAAAGAGGTTATTCAGGTCCACCATCAATAGGATCATCCCCCTCTTTGGGTGGGATAGCTCCCTTATTGATGGGATAAGTTCCCCTTAATAGAGATACATGAACCAACTGGAGGCGCATCCATTTCATCAAACCGACCTCTAGAATGTTCTAGAAGTAACCACAAGTAACTTTTTCAAGATAAAACTCGCGCATTTTGTCTTTTACAGAGGGACGCACTTGTCCCTTTACATACAGAGCGTCCATGGACGCAGTTTTTGTGAACAAGGTCCGCGTCCCCGCAGGTAAGACTAGAGAGAACCTGCGACCCCAGAGATAAACATAATTTTTACAAGACTTTCTCTCTTCTTTGAGTTTGAGATGGATAACAGAGGCATGAGACTTGCCTAAGAGGGTAGCATGACTGTTGATTTGAGCCATACTAACTGTAAGTAGTCAAGGTGACATTTTTTAGTGTAACAGGGGGGGGTCCAGTCGACAAAGTTTCAGCAAAATGACTAAGTGTGTGAGTGAGTGAACTTGTGCATACACAACCTTGCAAATACACACTTGACATGACTCGATGACAAGACACCTCGAACCAACAGGACAACATTCTCAGTGTGATTGACCAACGAGTGCGAGAGACAAGCGCGACACTTGTGATAGATCGTTGAACGATTGTGATGATGCTTGCGCGACATGCATACAACTTCATGTGTGAGTGGGAAATATGCTTACGTAAAGAAATACAACTTGTACACACGAAGGCAGACTTTGTGCATAGCCAGAACATGGTTGCAAACATGACATTGTGACCAACATGCTAAACGATGTCCAGTGAATGGTCAAGTGAGGAGGGTGAAAAAACTCAACATGAGCTCATGGGATGAGCCCGAGTGCTTGCAAACATCGATGAAAAACCCAAGGAAGGCGCCGAAATTGGATGCAGGCCAAAATTTTGGAGGGTGTTGCAGCTGCTCCAAAAAATACTTAAAATCAATGACTTGGAAAATAATAATGATAAACCCATGTAATGATGAAAATGGTTACTTAATGTAAGGTTATGGGGCTATAGAGTTACGAAATGAGGCCAAAATGATGGAAATGAAGGCGAAAATGGATGACATTTTGGAGTCTCAACACACCCCCCAACTAAAGATGTTGCATGTCCTCATGCAGCTATTGCATTGAGTCCCTTAGTCAGAAGTTGATCTTATTGAAATGTTTTGCTTCTATATGAGTTTTGGTTTTGTATTGATTCTCTTTTAACTTTGCATAATCATATCATTTGACAATTTTATTCTTTTTGCAAAGTGTACTTTGAAATACATTTGATTGCAACATATATTTTTTGTGGTTGGTTCTTGTGTGACAACCAAAATTTTATGAGTATTAGTTCTTGTGTAACAATACTTTTTTTTTTTTTTTGCATCAAAATACTTGAAAACATTGAGAATTCCCATAGTAGTTGTTAGCCATTTAACGTGCTCATCAACTGATCATTGCAAAACATATAAACTTTTTGAATCAAAATTCAATAATAGTTTATTTGGGAAAAATATGTTGGTTAGTATGAAATGAAATGTGACATGTGGCATGAAATATGAATATCCCTTCCCCATAACTTCAGGTGTTTTCAGTTGTTGGAAAATGAGAAAGGGAATATAAATGAAGTGAGTTATTTTCTGAAATAACAATATTAGTATTTAAGGAATTACATGATCAAAAATTAGAAAATTACATACCTTCACCAAATTTGCAAAAGCTACTGAATTGTGTCGATTCTGTAGCTACCAAAAATATGGATCGTTGCATTGTCTTACCGCTTTTACAACTTGCATTTAGACTTGGATGGTGGTTTGTCAATTACTGCAGTTGGGTTTTTAAATATTGTAGGTTTTTATGAAAGTCTAAGTCCATAATTGCGTTTGTTCTTTTTCTTTAGCACTCCACCCTTGTCCATGATCCCGTGGATCAAGAAAATGCTCAAAATTCAAAATTATTGGATCAACTTGAAACCAATGCCAAAGTGTAGATCTCATCGCCTTGAATCCAAGGCAATTTGTTTCACTGAAATTCGACTTTGGATGCTCCCGGAACCACGTTCTGTTCATTTTCGAAACAACTAAAAATATGAAATTTTGAGTTGCAGGAATGCCCAGTGATGTGGGAGACAATGCATTTGAGCTCAACATTCCCCCATTCCTTGGCCTGCACCCAGTGTTCAATGTAGACCGCCTTCGGCCATACTTTCCACGATTACTAGACACATTCGACATTGTAGAACAGCTCACACCCACAGAGTTAAATCTAAATTGCACGGAACAAGCTGCAACTAATCAGATCATGGATATATAGATCAAGCACACTCGCCAGCAGAACATCCAACTATATCGAATTGTCAAAGCATGCCAACTCCTTCACCAGGGCAAGTGGCTCACCAGGGACCAAGTTCAGCAGAAGTTTCCTCATCTCATGGAGGAACTCAATGCAATGGGGACCATTGCTTCTTGGGGGGGGGGGGAATGATCCAAGTGGATATTGGTGGCCACCTTCCAAGTCCACTTGGACCCCACCATTGTTTCTTTCAAATTTTCAGTTTCCTTAATTGTAGCATAGTTTACTATTTTGAGCAGTTTTTTAGGTCCTAAACTTCCGGAGCCGTTTTGAGGCCCTAAACGACGTTTTTTTTTTGGAAAAACTAGGAGCAACATGGGTCCATGGACCGATGTTGCTCTTCCCAAAGTTTTAGTTCTCGGAGAGATCTTTCTAACGAGATATTTTACGCGTCAAACGAAGATCGTATGCCAATGTTACGACCCCGGGAAGTTGATGTACCAATTTACCCAAACGGGGCCCACAATTTGGTGTTTCATCTTCTAGGGTTAGGTTTTTGGATGTTTAGGGTTTTCCATTGTTTCTCAACAATAAATAAGCCTTCGAGCCTCATTGTAACATAGTTCAGAGGCATGTAACCACCACATCTCTTCTCAGAGATAAGATACCATCGCCCTAGTTGTTTATTTCCATTTTCTGTTTTGTAAGCACATCTCAGTATTTTACATTAATGAAATGAAGTATTATTTCCACTGCATCTTTGTGTTTATGGTTATCTCTGTAATTTGTTTTGTTCCTATTTAAATCCGGATCACCCAATCAACAGTTCGTACAATGACTGGGTCATGACGTGGCAAGTTTCACTGTTTCTCATCTGCCAATGCGTGTTTGACATTTGTCACCGGTTTACTGTTTGACATGTGGCTATTTTTTGGTTAACAATTTGTTGTGGAGGGCCAACGAGAGAGTGCCACGTGGACCAACCAATGGTGGCCACGTGGCCTCCTCATGGTGGGCCAAAATTTTGTGTAGGGTCAAACAAACCTCCATGGTAATTGAAACCACAACCTCCAAGCTACCAACAAAGCACAAAACATTTAACCAACTCGTCTACCACATGTTTCTTATTTACAAATCATTCTAACATATATTTAAATTTACCGTACATGCCATTTGGAGGTGGGGGTCGGGGCTAAGCCCTAGCTTTTGGCCACACCAACGCAATAGAACCGTGGGCATGGGCCAAGAGCTAGGCCTTAGCTCGACCCACGTTCCCATGCAGTGTGCCATATGACCAGGTGCTAACATTAAAGGAGCCAGTGAAGAATGTGACTAGCCCAGGGTCTTATGGCCCTCCATATGACCACACCGACGGAAAAAAGGGCTAAGTGCGAATTTTAACCATGCTACAATTTTGACCACGGATCAGGAATATAGCCCAGGTTTGTGTGCAGTTTCCACATTTGGGTTGCACAGGTCGGGTTTAGTTCGAATTGTAGGATCATTAACAATAGAATTGGGTAAAAATTTAAAACAATGATATCTTACACAATTTTTGGCCAAATGAGGTGAAAAAAAGAGTCAAAACAGGGGTTTTCGACAATGCTAGATCCACTGGAGGCATTATTTTTTTTGTGTGAGCTTTCTAAAAGCCTGTAATTATAATTTTGATTATGAATTTAGATCTCTTATCCAAGTTTTCTACAAAATTTTAAAACTAACTTGGTTCACACACACACACACATATATTGATCTTCCAAATTGCAGAGAGTGCAAGAAGAGAGCCTAATCGACAATATTGAAACTATTTTATTCATTTGGAACCTGAAATTTAAAAGACAAAGTGAAAGGATTTGATCTCTAACTTCAAATTGTGGCTCTCAAAACTCTATTTGTCTCATCTTATCAAATATTTCTTCTCTTTCTACATCTTCCTGCAAATGATTAATGAGTTGGGTGGCTCTTACTGCATCACCAATAAATAAATTTGCAAATAAAATGAAACCTAACTTAAAAACTTAAAGAAAAAACACACACATTACCAAACTTGGTTTATTCATTAATTCTATCCTACTCTACTCTACTGGAAATATAAAAAATGTTTCAAGTGTACGCATATTTCCAATGTCACCATGTGCGTAACATGAGTAAAAAGATATTCATGTTTAGTTTTGAAAAATATGCATTAAAACACATCAAAGCATGAAATATGAGTTGTTTTGATAATACAATTAAGAAGTAAGGAAGAATGAGAGAGTGATGTGACTTGATCCTTGATTGGAACCATTTTTCAATAAGGTCATGACATTCCTGATTCTTTTCTTGGTTTAGATCACATTGAATATCCTCATTTATTATGCTTTCCTCAATCTTAGATTCTGCTGGTTTCTCCCCATCAAAAGTATTGCATGATTGTTTAATCGCTTAAACAGATTGACAAGAGGAAAAGGAGACTTGAAGATCCTCTTGTGGAGGTGGAGAGATAGACAAGTTTCTGCATGCAGTTAAAATATACTCTTCCTCAGAGGCAGATATCCCAGTCGTTGCTAAGATTCGTGAAAGTTTTTGGAAGAACATTATTCAAATTCTTAATTGTTTGTGAATTACTCCAACTGGTTGATGATTCCTGTCGTGCACATAGACTAGCACAAAGTTTTGAAAAAATATTGAAATTTAAAATGCAAAATGATTTTAATATGATTTCAACATGCATCTAAGAATGAATGCAACTATAATGAGTTGTCTAAACTTCAAAATAAACACCTATGTATACCTCCCCAGCAAAGGCGCCAAAATGTTGGGTGATTTAATTGCAAGTTAAATCCTGGTCATTAGTTGTCAACCCGGGGTTCGTAGAACTGATGAGGTATACCTATACTATATGTACTAGTTACTTATTTATTAGAATAGATTAATCTAATGCAATTGAAACTAACTGCAAAGTTAATTAAATCAAGCCAATCCAAACAAAACCAAACATTACGAAATTGAAATCACACTTGCATAAATGAAATGATGCTTGCAGATTTGAAATCACACCACACTCACATAAATGAAATCACACTTGCAGAATTGAAATCACACTTGCTGAATTGAAATCACACCACACTTGCATAAATGAAAATCACACTTGCAGAATTGAAATCACACTTGCTAAATTGAAATCACACTCACACTTGCTGAAAATAAATGAAATAAAACAACTACACTATGTTTCCAATATGTATAAAGGTGTGCAAACTATGGTCGATGGGGGCCCTCCATTCCTTAGTAAGCACACTGAACAACTATCATCACATCATGGAGATCAAAGTGGCAATATGTATTTCATAAATGAGTTACAAGATATTACAACAATTCTCTCTCACTTTACAAACCACATGGATGGAACTTGGAACCTCCAACTAGCAACTAACACTAACACTAATAACAACACTAACTATTTAACAACTTGACAACTAACAACCTTTTGTATGAAGGGTGAACTCCTATTTATACAAAAATTAAGGATAACTATACAATAAATTTAGATCCTTAGATCTCTCTTTAAATCTGTGTTTATCTCTTTGTGGTTACAACCATTATACTAAAAATGTAAGATACAAATCCTCTCAAAATTCTCATCCATGATTCTTCTCCTTTGAATGTGCATAGTTTTTTTTTTTTACAGAAATGGTTATGAGATTTCATTAACTGGGTGGCAAAGAGCCACAAATTCGGTTACAAAATAAGAGGTAGAGTTTTGCACAACTTTTCAGCCAGCGAAATATACCACCTACCCTTAACAGGCTCCTCTTTTTACATTTAACAAAGTGTGCTTCTGCTGCTAATTTCCCGAGATGGAAGATACAAACAAACTGTTGTAAAAGGAGGCAAAAAAACATGTCACTTTAGGGAATTGGGTCCCAAAGAATTTCATTGTCTCTGAGAAGGGAACCGGCATCTAACTGAACTGCCCTGTTTGCCTCGTTGTCTGCTTCTTTGTTATTCGTTCTCAAAACATGAAAGTACTTCAGATTCATGGACTTTGTCATACCTCTGATCCTTGAAATTATTCTTGCAAGCTGTAGGTCCTCTGGATTGGATTTGTTCGCCAAAGCTTGGATGATCACCTGGGAGTCTCCGAAGACATTTGCCTCCTTGTAGCCCAGTTCTTTGAGGAATTTGGTTCCTTGGAAGAGGGCCATCGCTTCGGCTTGTATGCTTGAGGAATGGCCTAATCCCCAAGCGAATCTATGCACAGCTGTTCCATCTGGAATGATGATAATACCTCTGGCGCTCGCAGTACCTGGGTTCCCTTTAGTAGCCCCATCGAAGAAGAGGGAAGGAAGAGTTTGATTGGACATCCAGATTTGAAAATCGTTTTCATTTTTTCTGACTTGCCAATCTTTGCAAGGAGAAGGAGAGCTGATTGCTTTTGGAAATTTGAAATTGAGAGCAGTTCCCAACTCTATGTCCTGCTGGCTTAAATTTGTGTCGTCCCCTTTACCATCCAACCATTCAGCTAACTAACATTTTACTGTGTTAGCCACTAATCTGCAGTCTTGTTCCTTATTTCGAAAAATCCTTCGATTCCTTTCCAGCCAGACTTGCCAGTTGATGAATTTTGGTAGTGCACTCCATGCTGACCTGATTGTTTTATTTTTTGGAGAATATCCTGCTCATTAGAAAACTAATTCGGTCCATTCTGGACAAAACCCATGTTTCGGATTTTCTAGATTCTTCTTCATTTGCCCGAAACGTTCAACGAAAAACTGTCGCTTCTTATTCCGACGAATTTCTTAGTTGGAATATTTAATAATGAGTTGGAGATCAAATTTGCAATCTGGAAAAGCTCTTGGAGGCTAAAATGGTGAGTGATGTTTCAACAAATTAATTAAACCATCATTGGTAATATCATGCATAATAATCATTAATTTATTAAAAGTAAAAGAGAAGAAATAATATTTATCCATAAGAGCATAAATAATTATAAAATGGAATTATATAATAAAATATAATAAATGACGTGATAAAAAATGGTAAAAATAATAAAATAAACGTTAAAAAGTGATAATAATAATGACAAACTAGTGATTAAAAAGTGACTCTAAATATAAATCATATATATATATAACTTTTACATTACATACCATACAAAACCAATTAACTTGATTATACAAAATCGAACTCTGTGGAGGAGAGAATATGCAAGTTGGACCTAATGGCATTGTGACCATTAAAATATTTTTAATCATGTGTTTAAAAGGAATTGGGTGTGAACTTGTGTGGAGTTTAACCTTTTTTGAAGACTCGATGGGTTTATGCATCAAACGTTTTATATATTTATATTTATATTTGAGCCTATGTCTATTGTTTATGGGAGTCTAGGTATTTGGAATGTGCATGTATTGTTCATTCCCCACCACAACAATTTTAACGAATTTGATATGTTACTTTGTCGGAAGAGAGGTGGGTATGTTAATATTGCTTTCTTAAATGTTAAGTTAAGGGATGAGATAATTACGAGAGGTAATGGTAAGTTGTTTTGGTTTGTTTAAAAACTAATATTTTATTTATTTAATTTTTTTTTTTTAATTTTATATGTTATTTAATATTTAATTCATTTACATTTGATTTGATTTTAATATATTTTTTAATTATTTTAATAATGATGATTATTATAATTTATAGTTAGAGTATTTTTTTAATGAAAATAATAATAATTTAAGATTATAATTTCGAATTTTCATGTAATATAATGATTTTTATAAGATAATGATTACTATAACGATTAATTTAATGTAAGGTAAACAAAGAAATTTAAGGGAGCAATTTTCGATCATGAGAATATGAGAGGAGACATAAGGTAAAATTGATAGAAGGAGTCAAGATCTAATTGGAGTTAAATTGGCGACAACATTTAGCTCCAATTAGGGATGATACTCCCTTGTGGAGGATCAAGAACATAAACCATAAGCCTTTGTATTGGGCATGGAGTCGAAAAAGGAAAATGAAAATACAAAATGTAATAAAGGAAAATCTTTTGCATCTTAAAAGGTCAGTCAATCGATAGCAATAACGAAACATGAATGAATCTGAGGTCCCTGTACATACAGATTAACAAGTGCAATGATTATTTACATACGTACAAGACATTTGTTTATATATTAAGTGTATTGAGGTATTTATGATAATGATTTAGGGCAGATGATCATAAATGATAAATTTCTCACTTCATAAGAGCATTCAACACCATAACAAGTCATACCTACTTACAATTAATAATCAGGGAATGACAAAAAGCATAGTACTAATAAATATTCATAAGAATGAATTTCAATTTGGCATAAGTTTGAAACTATGAATATCATGGATTTGGTTCCCTTTTTGTCACATGATATGAGTTTCCAGAATCAGATGTCGCTCCGCTGCCAGCGAGCATCCATAGCCCCGACGGAGTCATCCACTATCTTAAGGTAAAGAACTTTCTAGATTCTTGTTTTCTCTTTGTGTTAGAGGCCTTTCTTCCAATTTGTTTATAAAACATAGCATTCATAGGATGGGAGGATTATGCACTGGAATTAGTCCAATACCACTAACCTTGCTCCACTACCAACGAGCGTTCATAGCCCTCTTGGAGATGTCATCATGCCCCATTGGAATTTACTTCAACAGAAGGATTGGGAGGATTACACACTAAATTTTAATCTAATGCCACTAGCCATGCTCCGCTGTCAGCGAGCGTCTATAGCCCCGACGAAGATACTAGTATGTCCCACCCAAGAAAACATCAGTTCCTATCCCTAGGGTAGTATGGTGATAAGGGAAGGTCTCACACACGGTTATAATGTAATTAGTGCTACCAAAGTTTTAATTGAATTTTATGGAGGCCAAATCTTATGACTGTAGGTCTAGCCCTTATGACTTAATGTGATCCATTGGTATTCATGTGTAAGTAGTATGAAAGAGGGATGTGGTGATGAATATTCAATATGAAGTTGACATTAAAGAAATTGAGATATGAGCCCCTTAAATATTGTTACCCCTCAAACATGATTTAAAAACCAAGGCTTTAACTATGCGTTAAAAAATCTGGTTAATATGGCTCATACTAAGGACTCATATATGTGTATTCCATTCTACTTTGATCACATAAAGACTCTTCAAGATGCAAACAACTTCATCTTTATTCATTTTAAACTTAAGAAGCATAAGTAAACAAAAATACATGATTTATATACAATGTGTCTCAATAACATTTGTATCAAAGAAATCGAAAATCCAGTGTAACTAGACACAAATATTGTCAATGGAGAAATTCTTGAATTTAGGCCTCAATTTGATAAATAATAATAATATATTTTACTGTTAAAAGAAGCAAGGGAGAAATTGTTTTACCGAGACATCGAGAAATATATTCATGTTTAATTGAAAACAAGAAGAAAACTTTTCAAAGTATGCACTCATCCACATTTCAATGAAGTCCCGTAGGCCTATATGAACATCTAATAAAGAAAATCTTGAAATATTAGTAATCTGTTGTAGCATATGGTCATCATAAATAAGTTCGTCATTATGTAGAGATGTTAAATCATTATGTTCAACATATTCATTTGCATCAACGGAATTAAAATAATAACATGGTTGTAAATTTATCCTTGTAAGTTGATTGTTATTTAATTTAAGATTGTGAGAGGAAATTGATAAGTCATCTTCATATGTGTCATATATGGGTGGTTTTTAAAAATCGACATAACTCTCACATTCAACATAATCAAAATTACTAAAGATATCACTACAAGTCATTTCGTTAGATGAAAAAATTTCTTCCACTATTGATAATTCATCTACATAATCATAAATGTGTGATGGTGATACGATTATTGGTATAATTTATTCTTTAACATCATTTACTTTGCAAACTTTATAAACACTACCCTTAGGAGAATCAAAAGAAAAGAAATCAAATTTATCAATGGGAGTCAAACTATTATATTCGTCAAGGTTTTCTTGACATTCAACACTAGATGTTACATCTAGTCCATCTAAACATTCATTTGGTAAACCAAGAGAGGGTAAGAATTTTTCATTAGAATCATCATCTTGCCAACTCACTATTTCATCATTAATATAAGATTCATCTTCCTGAAATCTTGAATGATAATCATCACAATGTTCATCTAGTAAACAACAAAAAATTCCAACAAGTGAATTAGAGGGATACATAGTTGCATAATGTTCATAAAAAACTGTATGGAAATCCTTTAAAGATAAAATACCTATGGGAGGAAGTTTTCGATACCGCTATCAAGCCCTACCTTCCAAAGGCATCATGAATAGTTTCATCCATATGTCTTCATGTTTGACCCCCATCCTAGGAAGGGAATCGTGAAATAGGAGTAGATGTTCAATTAGATCTTCGTCTTCGTCTTCACGAAAATTGGGTAGGTAAGTATCCCATATGTCTATATCTAGTAACTCGTTTGGAAACCCTGTAATATGAGAAAGATCCAAAGGAGAAAAACATGATGCAATCCAAGAAACAACCATTAATAATTATAAACTAGGGAGTTTCCAAGTGAACAAATAAACAAGAAATATATACATGTGAAACACTTTTATGACACATACAACTGTGACCTTGTCTACCAATGGATCACATATTTAACCAATAACTCAATTACAAAGGAAACCAAAACTATACCTTTGTTCCTCGGCAATGACGCCAAAAGATGTTGGTGCTCAAATTGTCCCAGTAACAAAAGTAATTTAAGATTAGAATTTCAAATTTTATAACAACCAACTTAATGCAAGGCAAATAAGAAAATTCAAGGGGGCGATTTTCGATCATGAGAATATGAGAAGAGACTTAAGGTGAAACTGACAGAGGGAGCCAAGATCTAATTAGGGTCAAATTGGAGACAACACACCTCCCAATCGCAAATGGCAAGAAGTTCTCCTGTGATTTGAGTAATGGGTTCTAAACAAACTTCAGCAATCCCTATCTGGTCAACAAGGCCCTAGTTGGAGCATCTCCCGCCATTGCCTTCCGGATGGGATCCCAATCACGATCTCTCCATGTCATACCCATCTTGCCAAAAAGCACAAAGAAAACCAAAAATTAGTCTCATAGGCTTAAACTTTTTCTTTTTGTTAGCCCGCACGCCTGTTTCAATAACAGGTGTGCGACCACACATCTGTTCCTCAAACAGGCGCGTAGTGTTGTGCTAATTTTAACTATACAGTCGCGCACTTGCACGACTGTCACCCCTTTTTTGTGAGGACGTCAACCCCTCGGTCACGTGTCTATTTATTGCGCAACCACATGGGCCATGTGACTATTCCTTATACAGTCACGTGCCCGCATGACTATTACCACCAAAGCCATGAGGATCTCACAATGAAGACCTTGTAGTTTTTTCACTCGCAGTCACATGATCACGCGACTATTTTTCCTTCATCTACGTGACCTCGCATGACTGTTTCATACTTGCCCATGCTAATTTTTAATTTTTCCATAAAAAAGGTCCATAGAGGCCATCCTATGTGGCCTATCTATGCTAAGATAACAAAATCACAAAGTTCAGGTAGTGACCTCTTACTTGGTTATCCTCACGCATTATCTGAGTGCATAGGCTGACCATAACAAAATACAATAGATCATGGACGCAGCTCTGCAATCCACGTCAGAAATTACAAATGAGGTGGCATATGGCCCATTTTGAGCTATATATCACCCTTTGTGTCACCTTCCTGTGGCCCTTTCAAGAGCTCATGACCTCCTTTCACAAAATCGTCGATGACATTAAGATCAAGATGACATCATCTTCATCATGGTACCCTCCATTCTATTTCCAAAACATACTCTTTTTTGTGCCCATTTCACATTTTAGAATACCCAGTAGGTACGCCTTTTCATGTTTTTTGATTCATCTTGTTCAACACATTTTAGCTTATATATTATTTCATCTATATGTTTTCACTTGGGGTATTGGTTATCAAAGTTGGAGGTTTCCCAACAGTTTCTCATCATAATTAGTCCCCCAGTGACCGTCGACAGTTAAGGTATCATTCTCCACTCAACATGATAGGCTTCCATAAAGCTTTGAATACCCTGACATAATTTCTATGAAATTCACCATAGGGTCCATCATCTCGACCATGTTTACCACTACCTTCCACTTGCATTTGGTAAATGTCCATGTCAGTCGATAGTACCTCTTATGCATGGATCTCCTCATTTTATAGATCACCTCGCATGATAAATATCCATGACCATTCACTCGGGACTAAGAGCCATCTCATTCACATTTCTTGAAGATCAACCTCATTCTCCTCTTCTTTACATAGTGCTTACCAATCCTACTCTCGGGCCACAACATTTATTTTTTGATGGATTAAGTTGAATTCACACCTGCATTCTACATTTGGCCTATCATCCCTGCATACGAAATAGCCCATCTGCATCACTTCATCCACCTCATCAACCTCGCACTGAGACTAACCAAAGAACCCCCACCCTTAGCAAAATACCCTACCTACATCATCATGTAGGTCGCTATATTCTTGGGGCACCCATCTCCAAGTTTGTACATCCAAAACCACTTTTACATTCTTTTGGTAAGTGTACAATTATTTTTTAGGAAAATAATTCCCACCCATATTTTTGTGTCTTCTACCTGGCGGCAGTCCCTAGTCACACTTTGTTGGAGATCACTTATCACCACACCATGATACACATTCATTCATCATTCACCACGCCAATAAGAACATGCTCATACATACCCTAGATGTCCTACTGACTCCAGGGGCATTGATCCCAGAAGAATTGCTTTTATTGCCACCAATCAATTTATAGCTCCAACCTTAGGTAGTTTTCTGTATCCACCCATACTATCGGATCTCATTATCATGCCTTTATGACCCACTATGTTATAGTCATCTTTATCCCTTCACTGTGATTCCTTGAATCAACATTTCGAGTAATTGGTGATTCTTTCCTGTTGAATTCAACATCTATCTTCTAGGATCAAAGTTGTACCTTGGTTTCTCCCCTCCTTATGGGACATCCTTAGGTGGCATAGTGGGAATCACTATCTCACATTAATGTCATCGGTCTCCCTGACATTCAACTCCAATTTTTTTTTCATGTCAGGGTAGTATTGTATGTTGTGACCATTGTAGTTCTCCCATTTAGTCAAATACCTATGCATCCCTTAGCACCTCATTTAAAAATGCTTACATTTTGATGCATGGGAGGTACCCAAAGTTGAAGTCCCATGCATCCTTTAGCAGCTCATTCAACAATGCTTCACTTTTGATGCATGGGGGCACCTAATTCTATCTATTTGTCAAAGGCGCCCTTGAGGGCGTAAGCAGTTATCATCATTAGCCATCAACATGTAATCAACATTAATGCTGACTTGATACGACCATTTCCTGTGTGATTGTAATATTAAGTTATTATCCATCATAACGAGCATGAGACATGCCTGCCTTGTATAGAAACTTTTTATCTCAGGATTTCTCCAGAGCATGATTATCTTTAATTCTCAGTTAAGTATTTTTCCTACTCATCTCCATAGCAAGTTATTTTATCTCTCAAAAATTTGGTAAGACTCTCGGTCACATCAACAAAACATGATGTATTTTGGCTATACACTTTTTCATAACCTCATACATTAGTGGGCAACTGTTATCATATGGAAATCATGCATTCAACTATAAGCATTAAGAGACACTCAAAGTCAATGATCAACGCATACAGGGTCTGCTGGAAACACCATGTAGACAAGAAACCAAAATCATTCCTAAGGTTCATGTTAAAAAATTGGACCATGTGGGTGCATCATTACCATAAATTAGCAGTCACATGGTTGCTTCTTTAAATGTTGTGTGGTCACAGAAATGTCCAGTCAGCACCTCAGGCTGAAAAATTTCTTAAACAACACTCCAAATATTGAGAAGAGGATTTCATCATTGAGAGAGTCTTCTTACTTCTTTGAGAGAGAGAGGAAGCTTGCAAGGATATTGAGGAAAGGAACTTCCTTGTTGAGTATTTTCAGCACCATTTCTCAAACAATTCTCTCCAAGTGTCTTTTATTCATCTATTGTATCTCTTCTACATTCAACAATCAATAAAGGGAGCCCTTTTCCATTACTTTGTTGATTTGTTTGCTTCATTAAGCATTGTTTATGTGTTTATTTCTTATTTTTTAGTTTATGCTTATGTATGCATTGTTTTCATTACTTACAGTGCTTTGTTTACCAATGTTTTTCCACTAACACCAACCAATTTCTTGTTTTTTCCTTGTAGGGAGCAACCAACTCCAAGGAAGGTGTTTTTGGTACTCTATACCAACAAACACACTACCACAAGTCTCGTTTCATCCATTTTCATACTTGACTCATAAAATCTATTTCACTCAATCAAAAATATAATCTACATACAACACTCTGTAACACAATGAATATACCCTCATACAATCAACCCTCTCTCAAAACATGCAGCATACAAAGCAACTCATACAAATTTTGGCTCAACCAACCATCATGGTAGAAACTAATAACATCTCACTCATACAATGCATAGTGGCATGCACACTCAACATATACCTCTCTTGCTTAGCCATATACAACATAGCAACATAAAACTCAATGCACAATATAATACTATACATCAATGAAGATTACAACGATGCAACAATACTTAGATCAACAATACAATATGTCATAAACATAAAAAAAAAGAAACCGGCAGCAATACAATTTTTAGCACAAGCATGTTAGACACATAGATACAACAACTCCATCATCCTCTAACATGTGCTTCAAATTTGATCTTCGATCTTCACTTTATCTCTGAATTCCTGTAGCTTACTCTCTCATACTATATAACTCCTTCTATTGAACACTACAACATTTTATCAATGATCAAAGATGCAATCAATACAAAGCAGTAATACTCATTATCTTTGACATTATCACCTTCTAGAATGTGGAGCAACTCAATTTGACTCTAAACCATAAAAAAACCTTAGACAAATACCTTGGGAAATGCTCATGGTAAAATATGTGCGTGAAAAAATCAAAATTTCCTCTCTATAGAAATATTTGTTGGGACAAAAATGGCTCCTAGAGAAGATTGTCACTTGGATAGTATAGGAATCCTACCGAAGATGCTACTATATTAGCTTTGTGTACAATTGTCTCCCACATAAGTTGCCCCAACTCATGGAAAATCACCTCCTCTCCGCCCATAACTTTTCCATTTGTCTTCAATGCTTCTCCAAAACCTATAGAGTCTATTCAAACATCAAACACATCTTAGTAGCACATCATCGAGCCTTTGATCATCATGAAAAATCCTCCAATATTGTTGACATCAATGCCAACATAATTGACTTAATGGTTGAATCCTTAGGTAGACATCCTAGGTTGACATTAATGCCAACACCATGAGGCCAACATGCCCCCCCTTGGTTTTGTTGTCAACCTACAACAACAACAACAAGTTGATCTACATAAACTCCTCAAACTGGCCAATCTCATTCTCTTCTTGTGGCTTTGATGTAGGAGCATCGACACCCCCAAAGTAAAATGGAATATGAAAACTTTTGGAAGGAGGAAAATGTGGTAGAGTGTTGGATGTGGAGCCTGGTTATCTTCCTGATTCAAAGGTCATGTTTCAACCATGTTTGGATCCCAATCCTTGACGGGGGTGGGTGTGGGGGCGCTTTCCCCCACACTATTGTTGCCCGGGGGGTCCTATAGTGATAGAATTCATAATTTTGAATTGGTTGAGGTTAAGTCTTGTAATATTGTACATACCTTTGCTTTCTACAAATGTTTTCCATATTAAAATTAAAAAATGAAAAGAGAGTATGTCCTAAAAGAAATATCAAAGGACAAAAAGAATAAGAAAAGATAAAAAAAATGAAAAAATATGAACCCCAAACAAAAAACAAATCATGAAAGTGTGCAAGTCCAAGTGCCACTACTCTTTACTTTACTATTTAGAATAATGGTTGTGTGCAGCTTGTCAAACATGCCACAACCCATGATAGTCAAACTGTTTAATCTTGACTACATCATGCTTTGAATTTCATGTTTATAGTTAGAGAATAAAAATCTAGCCAAACAGTTTAATCTTGGTAGATTAGTAGATAGGTAGAGAAATAAAAGGAGCTCATCAGTTTAATCTGAGCCCTTGGAAGATATAAGGTTAGAAGTAGATAGTTTGTTTCATAAAAGAAAAAGGAAAGAAAAGGGTTTGCTAGCTTAAGTGCACCCAACAAAGTGAAGAAAAAATGTTAGGGTAAGTAGAAGAAAGGTTGTAGAAATACAAGCTATTTGAGGAATAAGCACATTTATCATGTTTAATCATATCTTTCAGTGTGCAGGAGTAGTTGTGAAAGAAAATGGATGTTCAGAAGTGTTAGTGCCTAGAAATACCTCAGGTTGAAAAGGTAGGATCCAGGGCCAACATCAAACCACGCTCAGCCTCGTAGCTAGACCTACGAGGACAGGAGAGGGCTCTCTCCGGGTCAATCTCAGCAAATGATGATCTATGGGGCTTGAGATGACTGAAATATCTTCTAATGTTAGGCTAGGTATGAAATGCAAGGATTTGATTTGATTTTTTGAGGGTTTTGTTGGAAAAAGGGAAAGGCAAATTTAGGTCCGGGGATAAGGCCAAATTTTTGCAGAGTTCCGGTTGGAGCAAGGTAGGCAGTAGTTTTGATGCTTTAGACTAAATGAATGGATAGAAAAGACCACTGAGGAACTGAAGAGGGCAAGAGGCTACAAGAATCCTCTCCAAACAGTTGAAAACATATAAAACTAAACAAATTTTAAGGCAGAGCACAACAAAATCATGAATTCTACCTTTGTCACTCAATTTGTTTAATTTCAGAAGCAAAGAGAAGGGAAATGGCATACGTAAAACATAAATGAACTTACAATTACATGAAGGAAAACACCATCAAAACATAGAGCCACAAGGATCCCAACAAGTGCTGCAAAACCCTAGTCTTTTCTTTGCCAAAATGCAGAAATCAAATGTACAATGAAGTGCCAAGCAATCCCAAGTGTCCAACCCTGAAAATGACTGGGAAATTACATGATATAGACAAGCCTAACTCCTTCCCATGCCTCTAGGGGTCGAGATCATCATTCTAGGAGTTGTTTCAACCATATCTAAACAAGGAACTGAAAAATAGGCAATGAAACAACTTGCCTCTATATGTTAGGCAACTGATTCATTTAGTTGTTTTTCACTTTTTAGTGAACGAATCTACTAAAACAAGTAAATATGTGCCAAAATTACATCATGTTCATGAAATTACATCAAGGTAGATCAAGATTTACATAAAAAAGTAAAACTGGTCAAAACTGGGCGAAATTCTGAGCTGCTGAGTGAAAAATAGGCCAAAATTCTCTATGCGCCGCACCCAAATTCCGTATGCATAGCTCAACGTTGGAGTTGATTTTGAGGCACTTCTCGAGGTCCAAATTGAGCCCAAGATAGCTCGATGGAAATCCATGCCTGTCTACTTTCCAACCCAAGTGGAATTTTTGGATTTGGATGTCATTTGCCCCTCCAAAACTTCAATCTCCCAAGACTGCTTCCTGTGGGTGAAAAAGGTGGCAGAGAGGTCATTTTTAGGGTGTTTTTGACCCTTTAGGCAACCCAGAACTTGATGAAATCCTTAGGTAATCCATGAGCATGCATAAATTTTGATGAAAAATCCAGAAATACAAAGTTTTCCTCCAAAGCATCTCCCAATTATAAGCGCGCACCAAGTGGCGCTACGCGTTGGGCAGAAAAACCTGTTTTGAAGCCAAAAAATTCAAAATTGACAAAATTTTCTCCAAATTTGCTGAAATTTGGACTGAAGGGCTATGATAAAGTATCATGCTCAGCCAAGGAAGCTTTAACCAAGGTTTAGAGCTGATCATGCTTTTTACGTCGCCTCAGACCCCTCCTTAATCTTGCCTTTAGGATTTTGATCCTTGCATTGCAAACATGTGTTCGTGCCCAATAGTGATTTCTCATGTGCTTGAGCATGTCCTTGTCTTTGCTTTCTTTCGCCAGAAGTTTCTTAAGGTGAATATTGACCCTCTCAAGCCAAGTCTCTCGATCAGCCTCAATCTCCTGCTCCAATGGAGTGAACTCTATCCTTCTCCTTTGGGCATCTTGCCGGTCTTCACGGATGTTTTGTAACTCCATGACTGTATGTTGATCCTCCAACTGTTTGTTTCGTTGCTCCAAATAGTTGATGACCCATTGAGCTCTCTGCAACTTGTCGGTCAATACATCTATCTCGACCTTTTGCTCCTCAATATTCTCCCTCAGCTTTGAGCTAGGAGAGCTCACATCATCATCAATGAGGATAGAATCAGTGTCTTGGCCTCCTGAACAACCCTCATGCTGCATAGGCTTCTTGCCTCTATCCTGTACCTGTACTTGTGCTGCTGATGACAGCAATGAGACCCCTTCCACCCCAGGCAGAGATAGTACTCGTCAGACTGCTACAAACAATCCCCTCGTGCCTCTCTGATAGGTGACATATGTCGGCACACTAGTAGTCTTTGCCTCTCGACCTTCATGCTGATATGAAGGTTCACTTGTATGATGGAAAACCTCCTGACGAGCTGCTGAAGCTGTGAAAAACTCATGAGAAATGAAGTCTTCCCATGTGATACCCTACAAACCAAGCTGATGCATAACAATGATCTTGATGAGTGCATAGTGATAAATGTTGTTGTATTGCTATTCAGGAGTCTTCTTCTGCACAAGAGTAGTCATCCTCTCAATGTTTCAGCACATGAAATATGGGATGTTCATCATCCTCACTCTCGTAAAATGCATTAACAATTTGATATGGTATGTATAGAGGCGTGAGAAGCGACCCTCACAACTGAAGTATCTGATAATCAGTTTCATCAATGGCGCATTGGATTCTTTCAAAAAGCGGAAAGGGAACACCCTGCTGAGCTGTCTCACATAGCTAGGCTTGATATATGGTTCATAATATGCTCTTTCCACCTGCATTCTTTTGTTCCACTCCTCACGTATATTCGGTATTCATGTTGCCTGAGAAATGGTCTCTGGTGTCAAGGTGAAATTTACACCAGTAAGAGTTACCTGACCATCATGCAAATGTAAAACAAACAATTGAGCCAACTCCTGATGATGGTGAATATGAGAAAGCAATTCGCAATACTGAAAACATGACTGTTGTTGGAAACATGTCATGGCAAGTGGGCAAGCTTGCAGTTCAGTCAAAGAGGTGGGATCTTCTCTAACATGTCTGCCACCCTTACGAGGCCTCCTTGGTGCATGAAGCTCTGTGGTAGAATCACTGTCTTGTTCATATGATGAATCAGTGTCTGTCATGGCGCTGCAAAGGTGTATGTCAAGTATGTGTTTGGTTTGGTTTGAAAATGAGAAATAGATGTTTTGTTTTCAATGCCAATGTGCCACAGGGAAATGAAGGACTGTGAGGAATATGGGACAATGGGAAAAGTGGATGGTGGAGTCTGTCAAGTGAAATTTGAAATGAGAAAATAGTCACTTGACTGTGTTTAGGGATGTGGGGATTTAGGGATTCTGCAAATGATATGGGAGAGGGAGAATGATAGGGAATGATAGGTGTTTCAGATAGGGAAAATGGGAAGCAGGGATATGAGTGGTTTGGGAGGTTAGATCATAAGGGATTAACTATAATGATAGGATTATGAAAGGGAAGTGGTCGCAAGTGGGAAAGGAGACTTGTTATCAAAATCACAATTGCAAAACACCAATTCCAAAACCCAAAAGAGCAGTTTTTGATATAAATATAGGGTTTCTATTTTCAAACTTCAAACCTTTAAATCTTCCCTCCAAACAATACCCAACCAAGCTAAATTCAATAGCAAGAACTCTCGAACTTACTTGGAGTAGAAGAAATGGCGTTATTTGAGTTTTGATGACAGCAGTGATATAAAACTAGCCTGTCGGCTCTGTGCGCTACGCCTCCTAGATGCACTGCGATAGTGCAAATTTACACAGCAAAAATCGGCCCAATGCGTTGCGCGGCCTGTGTGTGCCGCGCCTTCCTCCAATGCGTCGTGCGCACTTCCAACACACAGTTTTGGCTCTCAAACACAAAATTCGCTCTTTCCCAACTCAAGTCAAGTTCATTTGATCTCTTGGCATACCAATGGTGTTTCAAACAATGAAAATACCTTATATAGTGATGGGTTTGATTTTTTGTTCCTCAAAAACCCACTTTCTTATGTTTTAGTTTTGGCACTTTTTCATTTTAATACAAGTCTGTTCTTTTTGTTTCCTCTTTGATTTTTGACTGAAATGATGAAACTTTTGTCAATTTTTTGCAGGGATGATGGCATGGATGTCGGAAAAGGATGACCAGGGCTGCATCTGAAATATCCAAGAACTGAAAATTTTGAAATTTACATGATAATTTATTACAAAAGACGAAATGTCGAATTTTCTTCAAAACAGAGTTTTGAAGAAAAGTCATAGTCCAGCAATATGACGATGAAATTTTTGAAATAAAAACTTGTTTAGAACCTCCCTCTGGCCTGCTGGCATTATTGGACACTTTAAAGACTGAATTCACTAAACCCTAGACCTAATGACTAAAATGACCCTTTGCTGACCAAGAGACCAAATATTGACTGTCATTGATTGGAGAATGATTTTTATGGACCTTGATGAAAAGACCCGAGCCAACAGGTACAAGACATGAGGGGAATGAGTGACAAGGCCCTTCCGTCAGATTATGGTATGCCCCTAACGGAATGCAGATAAATGAACTGTATGAGACACCTAAAATGAAATGCAACAAAAGAGATTTTGATCTCTGATGGAGGGCTGAAGAGACCAACTCTAACATTGGCTCCAATGGGGATGGTAGCTCCTTGGAGGTGCCAAGGACCACATATATTTGGGAGAGCAGACAGTGCCTTCAGCCATTGGGCAATGGAGTCAAAACACTAAAACTGACATTATGCAGACTGACTTTGACTTAAGACTAAAACTAAAAACCATAATAAAACCAAACATGACTAAATCATAACTAAAAAACTGAAAAGATGCTCATATTTGAGCTTATTCATCAAACCTACTCTAATTGTTCTTTTCACCACCCAATCAAGTGAAATGGAACAACCAATGCAACCACGTAAGAATCCTGGCTGGTATTTGATTTCTTCCCAGATGCTTTCTGATGCGCAGGAAAGGGGAAGAATCGAAAGGCAACTCCCATGGAAACTTGGAATCAAGTTGACTACTGATAAGCTTGCAAAGCATGAATTGACTGGATGACTTCAAGAATACTGTGAAAGGATCTTCATAAACATCGCTCTTGATTTCCATTAACACATTACTGCTTGGTCAAAGTAGTCTTCATAGCTGGATATTAAGATTTTCCTAACATCTGTGCTGTATTTCTTTTGTGATAGCAGCAGGCTGTCAAAAGGATCCTGAATTTTGTGAATAACCAAACTCTGTTGCTAATTCCAAACAGAACAAAAGTCTCCTTTATCAATCTCCTCATATGACTGCAAACCTTGGTATGGGGAATGCAATGAACAATCGGTCAAACAAGACAATGAAGGCGACTTTTGAATAAGATTATTATCAACATTCTTATTTGGCACATGGTTAGCCAATGGGGAAGAACTTTTACAACAAACATCATCCAAGACACGAGCAATAGGATCATAAAAAATTTGAGAAGACTTCTGCGATGTATCCATTAAAACTGTATGACATCCTACTGGCTATTCATCTTTTTCTTTAGAGATATTACGAAGATTCTGCCTTATAAATTGAAAGGCTTCAAAACAAAAGGGTACAAAATCCTCTTGCATCATTAGATCATGTATTTCGGATTCCACGCCTCCTTTTATAATCTAACCTTCAATTGCATTTGGTGGCTGCAAATCTGGTGCTAGGGAGGGTTTTGTATCCAAAATGTTTACATGAGTCGTTTCAAGGGAAGATTTGTCATTAACAACTTGCTCAAGAATTTCACTATCTATCGCTGTTACACTAAAATTTGTCACCATGACTATTTGCAGTTAGTATGGCTCCATCAATTGTCATACTATCCTCCTTGGCAAGTCTCATACCTCTGCTCCTCATGTCAAACTCCAAGAAAGAGAGAAAGTCTTTAAAAATCTATATAACTCTGGGTACGCAGTTTCTCTTAGCCTTGCCTGTGTGTACGCACCCCAAGTTCACAATACCTGCGTACTTGTACGCTCTGTCTGTAAAGGGGTGCGTGCGTACTCCTGTAAAGGTCAAAAGGTGTAAGTTTCACTTCAAAAAAGTTACTTGTGGTCATTTCTAGAGCATTCTAGAAGCTTGTTTGACGTGTATTGAGCGCCTCCAGATGGTTCATGTATCCCTATGAAAGAGGAACTTATCCTATCAAGAGGGGAGCTATCCCATTCAAAGAGGGGCTTATCCCATTGATGGTGGACCTGATTAACTTCCTCTAAAGCACTATAAATACAGGCATTGGGCCAGAGGGAGGAGAGGTTGAAAGCTGAACATTCCTAAGGGTAGATGTTGCTGGAATTAGGACTCCCTTATAGAGCTTGAGAGGAGAGATTCCCATCCTTTCGTAGCCTTATTTGGAAGTGGGTGAGCTGATCAAAGTAAAGGAGAACTCTTGCTGGACCCTAGGAGGGACCTGCACAACACCAAGGCTCAGGTTGTAATGGTTTCTTTTGTTTCCACTTAATACAATTAAGCTCACTTTTCTCAACAGATTGTAATACATGATTTGTTTCATATACTCCTTGGTCTGTATGATGAATATGTTTTATTTTATAAGTTTATCAGGTGCTACGTAATCTTTTGGCTTGTTAGTGAATGCAGGTTTCGAAGAGAAGGAGGAGCTCATCCGGATCAACGAGGCTGGACTACTACAAAGCGTTGGACTAAAGGTATGTTAAAATCACCTGATTACTTGTATTCTAAATGCATGTTTAGAGAAAGGTAGTGTTTATTTGTCTTGTTTGTCACTAGAAAGCCTTTGCTTCTAGGGAGGTTGGTTTTGTCCGCAATATCGACTCTTTCCGCATGAGGAGGATAACATATGCTTGATTATAAGCTCATCCTTCGGATGAGTCCAACTTAGTTTAGATTCGAACCCTAAGAAGGAGTGGTCCGTTCCTGTTTGTAATCGAACAGGTCCTTTACTGTGAAATTTTAACGAGTCCAGTATTGGAGAAACTCGACGTTTTTCAATTTTAGAGAGTCTGAAAAAACTTAAGAAGACTCCAGGGTTGACCTTTTTCGTAAATTTGTGTCTCCCAAGCCCGAAAAAGTATAAAATAATACTTGAGAGAACCGCTTGATCTTTTACGACCAAGGAGTACTTTCATAGTTAGTGTCTTTGACCTGAAAAGTAAAAAGCGATCAAGGACACGTCGTTTTTTTTCCAGTATCGAATTTGAAACGACAAAAATCCGGCAATCTTTTCCTGTTTTTACGGTCAGAAAAGGGCTATAAGGGGACCGTCTTTTAATTCCATTTTAACGAGTGTAAAAGAAATGCTCGACAATCTTTTCATGTTTTAGGAGTCAGAAAAGGGCTTAAAAGATGACTCTACGGTTTCACTTTTTCGTAAGTTTTAACGAGTTCGAAAAAATGATAAAAATGTACTCATGGTTTTCACTTTTTCGTAAGTTTTAATGAGTTCGAAAAAATGATAAAAATGTACTCATATGGCCGACTTTCAATTTAATTTACGAGCAGGAAAAGACGGAAAGAACTCGGCATTTTCATTTGTTTTACGAGAATGAAAGATAGCAAAATAATCTCGGGATTTTCATGAGTTTAATGAGTCTTGAAAATAACTAAAATTGACTCGAGATAGGTTTCATTTTTACAAAAGCTTGAAACAGAGAAAAACTATGCTTCAAAGCAGTTTCATTTTTACACAAGCTTGAAACAGAGATAAAACTGTGCTTGATGCCCCCTAAGCGTAACTGCTAGAGCGCATGCCCCCCCAGCTTCATTTCATTCAACTAAGTACACTGCTGGTAACTATTAGCTGGATGAAATGAAGGTTCAGTGACGAGATCATTTGAAAGACTCGACCTAAAACTGTAAGAAAATTATGCAAAAAACTAAAATAACTAACCTGAATATACAACTTAACATTTATGAGATCTAGCCAAACACTCGACTCAAAACTGAAGGAGGATTTGTTTCATTTTTTAACGAGCTTGACACAGGAAAAGAACTATGCTCGGATTCGGTTTCATGTTTACGCAAGCTTGAAACGAAAAACTATGCCTGTTATAAGTTCACATGCCCCCAGCATAATGACACAAAACGAGGTACATGCCCCCCAAGCTTCATTGCATTCAATAAGGTGGATGGAATGAAGCTTTACTTTTAAGCTCTTGGAAAGACTTGTGGGAGTTGTTTCATTTTTTAGTGAGGTTGACACAGGAAAAGAACTATCCTCAAAACCCTTGTTTCATTTTTTAAATGAGCTTGACACAAGATAAGGAACTATGCTCGTAACTACTCTCTACAATCTACCTAACAAAAAACTCTACTCTAAAAACTTTGATTCATTTTTTAACGAGCTTGACACAAGAAAAGGAACTATGCTCTAAAATCCTTGATTCATTTTTAATGAGCTTGACACAAGACAAGGAACTATGCTCATGACTACTCTCTACAATATACCTACTTAACCTACCCTTGTTTCATTTTTTAAAGAGCTTGACACAAGACAAGGAACTATGCTCAAGACTCCTTGTTTCATTTTTTAGTGAGCTTGAAACAAGACAAGTAACTATGCTCAAGACTCCTTGTTTCATTTTTTAACGAGCTTGACACAAGACAAGGAACTATGCTCATGACTCCTTGTTTCATTTTTTAACGAGCTTGACACAAGACAAGGAACTATGCTCATACACACTGATTCGTTTTTTAACGAGGTCGACACAGTAAAAGGAACTTTCCTCGCGCTCACTGATTCATTTTTTAACGAGGTCGACACAGTAAAAGGAACTTTCCTCGTACTAGCCTGTTTCATTTTTTAACGAGGTTGATACAGGAAAAAACTATCCTCGTGGCAGCCTGTTTCATTTTTTAACGAGGTTGATACAGGAAAAAACTGTCCTCGCTCTCACTGATCATGGCTTCCAACTGGAAGCAAGACATGTCAATGGACACACCTTGATCATGGCTTCCAAAAGGTCTTCATCAGAAGGAAGAATAGTTCTCTGGAAGGAACACATGTCAAGGTACTCAAAAGGGATAAGAACATCGTGTTCAAGTAATCCCATAGAGTTTTCCATGTCAATTACCGGATCTAAATCAAAGGAAGATGAGCAAACAGTGAGAGGCTCACTTACATTGGTAACTGAAAACATGGGACCGGTTGCCACATAATTAACCCGTGGTAGGGAAGATACCACTTTAGAATCAGGAACATTTAGGGGTGTCATATTATTGGTAGTTGAAACAAGACTAGGGAACGAAAGCTGGTCTACAGTCACAATATTGCCATTGTGAGGGAAAGACATCACACGAAAGAGTGTCGATACGACAGCTTTCATTGCATAAACATAGTCTCGCCCAAGGAGTAAATTGAAATCCAAGGGACCTCGAACTACCATAAGATCAATACAGACAGTTTTACCTTCCAAGGTAATAGAAAACTTAGGAAGGATCCCTAAAGGTTCACCAATGGTTCTGTTAAAAGCTTTCAGATTCTGCGTAATAGGCGCAAGCTGAGGGGAACCCAAAGCTTTCCAAACAGTTGAGGTTAAAATACTAACAGAAGCACCTTCGTCTACCTGAGTACGATGTATGTCCCTACCACCAGCCTTGACAATGATTTGGAAAGGGATGGAGGAAGGAAGACGAGGTTCTGTCAGTCTACTCCAATCAAAGGAAAAGACCTCAGTACTTGGAGGGGGTTCTGTAGAAACAGGTGAAATGCCCCCCGGCATAGAAGAATCTGATGTAACAAGAAGAACCTGAGCGGTATGAAGTTCACTCTCTAAATGGAAAGTGGGATCGACCGAATGTGAAATTGAATCGACCACTTGATCAACTAATGGATCATCAACCTGAGTGACATGAGTTTCACTCTCCAATGGGAGAGTGTGATCGACTGTACTTGAATTTAGATCAATCACTCCGTCAGTTGACGGTAGGTTGGGAGAAAGTTTACGGTAACCAGTTGGAAATTCTTGCTGTGGAACAGTAAGGTTTTCCAACAATGTTGAGGCTTCATCCATGTGAGGGAAAATGTGAGTTTGATGACTCCCTTTGCATAACTTACAAGGAAACCTAACTTTACCCTTTTTCCCAGGAACCTGACTATCACTCGTTGATGGATCAATGGAAAGTTGATGAGATTTTTCTGACCATACTTCCAAGACCTTTGGAATACCAGGACAATTGACAAGGAAGTGGTCACCCTTACAAAGCCTGCAAGGGTATTTGGGTTTACGATGCATGTCGGAGTTTTCCTCAACACAACTAACACTTACAGTCGTGGTTGGTTGGTTGACTTCTTTCTTATCTTGCTTCTTCTTCTTATTCTTCTTCTTCCCTTTCTTCTTCTTCTTAGCCTCCTGGTTACTAGCATCAAGGCTTTTACCAGGCGAAGAGGAAGAAATGGAGGAAGAAAAATTAGGCGAAGAAGGTAAAGGGTCAACAGAAGGTTGGTGATGTTGAGATGGTAAACTCTGTTGAGGTGAAGCATCCGATTGAGATGGAAAAATTGGAGTATTTTGGGCCAACGAAGTTGAAAATAACCATATCGGTAAACCTATTGTAAATCCAGGCAATGACAAAGTAGCCATATAAGGAGGACCAACATTTCCAAAGTAAGGAAAAGTACTAGGATTCTCGTTAGGAGGGGTTCCTAGGTTGGTAAATTGCGGAACATTTGCCATTATATTCAACTTCAGTGAATTTTATTAACAATTTAAAACTAAAATTAACAATTCACAATTCACACCTAACAATTAAAATTCACAATTCACACCTATGGTCTCTAAAAGTAAAAACAAACAAATTAACACGCGCTATCAAATCTAGGAGTCAAACCACACACAAACAGTAACCTTCCGGACCGAAAACACTAGTTGGTGATGAAATCCAACATCGCATAATTCAGTACAGAAGTGGCGGGTGGAACAGTTACCCCGGCAACTTGCTTAATGAATAGACTGGACCAAGTTCCTCCACTTTAACCGTCTCGAGTGAAGTGAATCCCCCAGAAAATCCAAGTGAGTCTAGCCGACGTCTGCTCCAGGTACAGTGGGATCTTCCCTCCACCGTCACCTTGGGTAGAACCCTAAAGATAATAGTCACTAAGGTCACCAACAGCAAAAATTATACCTGGGGGAACAGTCTACGATCCGATAGCACGCAAGGGCAGAGTAACAAGCTCAATCCCCTTGCCGGCTCCTTGACAATAATCCAAGGTTTACCGACAAGTGACCCCAGGCTCCTCGACAATAATCCGAGGTTTACCGTTTGTAGTATGTGTGTATCTGGCGTCGTTCCCAATGAAGGAGGATTGATCCCCTCACTGGTTCGGACACGATCTCGTGCTTCTCCTTTAAGATCAGCTTTCCCAGAGTACAAATGTAACAGTTGGATTTATCCTACCGCAAGATAAGCTACTTGTTTGGTTTTACTGTCTTGGAGAGTTAATTACTCTCCTACTCCAAGACACTAGCCTAAGCTATGTTGGTGTATCAGAGCCCTAGAAATGTAAAAATTACTAGATGAATTTTAATTAAGCGCTGTGTTATTTAGGCTGTTATTACTCAAAGGGGTAAATGGATACGAAACCAATGGTGTTACGACCCGACTCAACTGAATGCAATCGAATATAATAATGTAATCTTTTCAATTCGATGAATCCTATCTAAAGTAAGGAGAGAGTTTCCATTCACTTCCAACAATGCAAAAATTGATCACTAAGAAAAAATATAACAAATTCTCTAATGCACTAATTTTATCAAGAAAAACTAATGCAAATCAATTCCAAACCATTTTTTTTATATATTTTTTTTGTGCAAATTCAAATCAAAGAAAACGATCTAAATCTACGATTGATTTTTCAGAATATATGCAATTGTAATCTATGCACAATTCACTTGAAAAGTATGCAAATGTAATCTATGCACATTTTTCATTCATATTCTGAAAATGAGAATTCTAATTATGCAAATGTGATCTATGCAAGAGAATTCTCAAACACAAGATGATTCTAATGTAATCTAAGAACCAATCAAGTGCAAGTCGAGAAAATTGGGTGAGAGTTCCAAAGATCAAAAAATAAAGACACTCAAAGGCGATTAACACTCATACACAATTTAGCACCCCCCCCCCCCGGCGAATGAGGGGGAATTTTTTTTGCAAAAACAAAAGCAAAAAGATGCAAAATTGTGAAAAGACTGAGACAAACCTCCAAGTAATGACCAAAGGAAATCAAATTTAGAATTTCTCAAAAAAGAGACTCAAAACACCCAATTGATAAAAGCTTAAAGCATGAATGCCAATGAAATTAGCCAAGATGAAAACTTCTGACAGGTGAACAGTGGATCTGGGCAACAAAAACAAGCTATAAACAAAATCTAAAGGATAAAAAAGAAGAAATTGAAATTTTCTAGGCTTTTGACAGGGGTACACAGGCAGCCTATTTGCAAAGGTGCGGCCACGCTTTGTGTACACAGCAAAAGTGCGTACAGGTACGCACTGTGCTTAACGCAGAGGGTGCGTACTGCTAGCAAAACCAAGAAAAATAAAAACTAACTTAACCCTAAGCTATTCCACCCAAATTTACAGTCAATCAGCCAAAAACCAGAAAACAAACGACTTTTCCCAAATCAAAGTTTCACACAAAGGAAAAATCATTCACATCAATGGATTTCCCCAGTATGGTCGCCATTTTGTCATGCGGAAAGAGTCGATATTGCGGACAAAACCGACCTCCCTAGAAGCAAAGGCTTTCTAGTGACAAACAAGACAAATAAACACTACCTTTCTCTAAACATGCATTTAGAATACAAGTAATCAGGTGATTTTAACATACCTTTAGTCCAACGCTTTGTAGTAGTACAGCCTTGCCGATCCGGATGAGCTCCTCCTTCTCTTCGAAACCTGCATTCACTAACAAGCCAAAAGATTACATAGCACCTGATAAACTTATAAAATAAAACATATTCATCATACAGACCAAGGAGTATATGAAACAAATCATGTATTACAATCTGTTGAGAAAAGTGAGCTTAATTGTATTAAGTGGAAACAAAAGAAACCATTACAACCTGAGCCTTGGTGTTGTGCAGGTCCCTCCTAGGGTCCAGCAAGAGTTCTCCTTTACTTTGATCAGCTCACCCACTTCCAAATAAGGCTAGGAAAGGATGGGAATCTCTCCTCTCAAGCTCTATAAGGGAGTCCTAATTCCAGCAGCATCTACCCTTAGGAATGTTCAGCTTTCAACCTCTCCTCCCTTTGGCCCAATGCCTGTATTTATAGTGCTTTAGAGGAAGTTAATCAGGTCCACCATCAATGGGATAAGCCCCTCTTTGAATGGGATAGCTCCCCTCTTGATTGGATAAGTTCCTCTTTCATAGGGATACATGAACCATCTGGAGGTGCTCAATACACGTCAAACAAGCTTCTAGATTGCTCTAGAAATGACCACAAGTAACTTTTTTGAAGTGAAACTTGCGCCTTTTGACCTTTACAGGAGTATGCACCCACCCCTTTACAGACAGAGCATACAAGTACGCAGGTATTGTGAACTTGGGGTGCGTACACGCAGGCAAGGCTAAGAGAAACTGCGTACCCAGAGTTATATAGATTTTTAAAGACTTTCTCTCTTTCTTGGAGTTTGACATGAGGAGCAGAGGTATGAGACTTGCCAAGGAGGATAGTATGAAAGTTGATGGAGCCATACTAACTGCAAATAGTCATGGTGACAAATTTTAGTGTAACAGTCGCATCCTCAACATTAAAACTGAGAAATTGTTGACTTCCTACAAGCTGTTCATTTGAAGATTTACTATACAATTTACCCTTCAAAAACTGAAATGATTCAAAACAAAATGGTATGGAATCATCTTGTATCATTTGATCACATGTGCCAGCTTCCATGTCTTCATCTGCAACTGAACAAGCAATGGCTTTCGGGGACTGCAAAGCTGAATATGAGAAGTCTGGAACAAAGTTTTCATCGCCCTCAAGAGGGTCCAAATCAAGACTTGTTGACAGCTGATTTCTGATTGCATGAAAGTTGTCTCTGATGAATTGAAATGAATCAAAGAAAAAAGGCAAAGATCCTTCACTTACTTTGAAATTTGCTTCACTTTCCTCCTCACTTCCATAGCTGATATGCATCGGCTGAGCACTGTATTCGAGCTGCTGAAAGTGAACTTCTTCCTCCCACAAACTAGCTGCTGATTTGTCTGCAAGATTAGCTTATGTTTGGAGAACATAATCATCATCATACTAATCAAACTGAGGCAAATCATTAGTATAAAACACATCATCAAGCATACATGTCATATCAACAGATCTCTCTTCTCCAAGATGATCTACAAAACAATCACTATGACAAATGGGATAAGAATCAACCACTTGTTCATGAACGTCATTTTCATTTTTTGAAGTCATTTTTTGCACCATATCTTCTACGACACTTACCAAAATGTCAAGCTTTACCTCTAGAGATGTCGATTCCTCCTGATCTATATTTTTCATCTCTTCTTCCTTCAACTTTGCCCTTCGGATCAACGAATGAGCCTCTACATCTACTGCACTGTTATGCATCTCTTCAAGTGTTGCAAGGTTCCTTTCTCTCAGCTGAAACTCCATTTCCGGATCAAAGGCACTTAGGTAGTGCAAGAGAGCGGATCCAGGAGGAGGTCTTATATCAACCAGCATCGAATAATAAACTTGGTTTCTGGCAGAAAATTGTTGTACTGTTTCCCCTGGCAATCTTTTCAGCTGGTTATACTCTTCTATAATCAAGAAAGGGTTTTGTTTGACCACCCACCTGTCGAGGAAAACTTTGACGAACTGCTGTAAATCTGAGATGCTTGCATCAGGCAAGGTTTTGAACCAACTCTTGAATTTGCCTTGCAAAGAAAGAGCAAACAACCTTATACTGACATCTTCTTCATCAACTTCAAAAAGGTCTAGAAAAGTCTCAACATTCTGCACATGTTGCTCAACGTTGACATTATTACATCCACCATCAAATCTTGGAAAATATAGATAATAATTTGTAGGGAAAGCATGGAGTACAGAAGGTAAAACAAGAGGTTTACACCTATCTGGGACAAGAAAAGGTGTAGGAGTATATACAAGAGCTACGGGATCAGGTTTGTTTTCTTTAGGCTCATCACGCTGAAGAGAGTCATCATGATATGTGGGAAAAGTAAGGAGGCCAGGATCAAAGGGAAACTCAATATTTACACTTTTTGAATAGATCGAATGAAGATTTTGATCACCTTTATCATACAACAAATTCTGAAAAACTTTCAGGACAGCTTCAAGAACAACAAAGAAGTAATTTACAAGAAAGCAGACCAGATCCTGAATACCTTTCCACTTTGGATACCCGAACTTTGTGTAAGATCCTTCCATTTTCTCAGAGAAAAGTTAGTCCTCTAGCGGAGTCTCTACATTGAGTTGGAGTCACCAGGTGAATGATTTCAGTCTTCTTATGTCTGATTGTTGTCCACCATCAATCATCAGATCTAACTTGATACATGTACTGGGGTGATCATTTAGATCAGATGTTTAGTTTATAAACTAGACCGGAGATTGACTGAAGTAGCCTTTATCTACTTGCGCTAATGCAAAGCAAGAGCATTTCGAAGGCTACCTGGATAATATGCAGGCTCCATATGTAGTCTACAAAGCCAAACAATGAAAATAAACTTTTGTCCCCAGTATGGTTTCCACTATGTTAGTGCCTAGATTTACCTCATGCTGAAAAGGTAGGATCCAGGGCCAACATCAAACCACGCTCAGCCTCGTAACTAGCCCTACGAGGACAGGAGAGGGCTCTCTCCGGGTCAATCTCAGAAAATGATGATCTATGGGGTTTGAGATGACTGAAATATCTTCTAATGTTAGGCTAGGTATGAAGTGCAAGGATTTGATTTGATTTTTTGAGGATTTTGTTGGAAAAAGGGAAAGGCAAATTTGGGTCCGGGGATGAGGCCAAATTTTTGCAGATTTCCGGTTGGGGCAAGGTAGGTAGTAGTTTTGATGCTTTAGATTAAATGAATGGATAGAAAAGACCGTTGAGGAACTGAAGAGGGCAAGAGGCTGCAAGAATCCTCTCCAAACAGATGAAAACATATAAAACTAAACAAATTTTAAGGCAGAGCACAACAAACTCATGAATTCTACCTTTGTCACTCAATTTGTTTAATTTCAGAAGCAAAGAGAAGGGAAATGGCATAGGTAAAACATCAATGAACCTACAATTACATGAAGAAAAACACCATCAAAACACAGAGCCACAAGAATCCCAACAAGTGCTGCAAAACCCCAGTCTTTCCTTTGGCAAAATGTAGAAATCAAATGTACAATGAAGTGCCAAGCAATCCCAAGTGTCCAACCCTGAAAATGACTGGGAAATTACATGATAAAGACAAGCCTAACTCCTTCCCATGCCTCTAGGGGTCAATCTCATCATTCTAGGATCTGTTTCAACCATATCTAAACAAGGAACTGAAAAATAGGCAATGAAACAACTTGCCTCTATATGTTAGGCAACTGTTTCATTCAGTTGTTTTTCACTTTTTAGTGAATGGATCTACTAAAAGAAGTAAATATGTGCCAAAATTACATCATGTTCATGAAATTACATCAAGGTAGATCAAGAGTTACATAAAAAAGTAAAACTGGTCAAAATTGGGCGAAATTCTGAGCTACTGAGTGAAAAATAGGCCAAAATTCTCTATGCGCCGCGCCCAAATCCTGTATGCATAGCACGAATTTGTAGCTGACTTTGAGGCACTTCCCAAGGTCCAAATTGAGCCCAAGATAGCTCAATGGAAAGCCCTACCTGTCTACTTGCCAAACCAAGTGGAATTTTTGGATTTGGATGTCATTTGCCCCTCCAAAACTTCAATCTCCCAAGACTGCTTCTTGTAGGTGCAAAAGGTGGCAGAGAGGTCATTTTTAGGGTGCTTTTGACCCTTTAGGCAACCCAGAACTTGATGAAATCCTTAGGTAATCCATGAGCATACATAAATTTTGGTGAAAAATCCATAAATACAAAATTTTCCTCTAAAGCATCTCCCAATTATAAGCGTGCGCCAAGTGGCGCTATGTGTTGGGCAGAAAAAATTGTTTTGAAGCCAAAAAATTCAAAATTGACAAAATTTTCTCCAAATTTGCTGAAATTTAGACTGAATCCCTATGATCAAGTATCATGCTCAGCCAAGGAAGCTTCAGCCAAGATTTGGAGCCGATCATGCTTTTTACGTTGCCTCAGAGCCCTCCTTAATCTGGCCTTCAGGATTTTGATCCTTGCATTGCAAACATGTGTTCGTGCCCAATAGTGATTTTTCATGTGCCTGAGCATGTCCTTGTCTTTGCTTGCTTTCGCCAGCAGTTTCTCAAGGTGAATATTGACCCTCTCGAGCCAAGTCTCTCGATCAGCCTCAATCTCTTGCTCCAGTGGAGTGAACTCTATCCTTCTCCTTTGGGCATCTTGCCGGTCTTGACGAATGTTTTGTAACTCCATGTTTGTATGCTGATCCTCCAACTGTTTGTTTTGCTACTCTAAATAGTTGATGACCCATTGAGCTCTCTACAAATTGTCAGTCAATACATCTATCTCAGCCTTCTGCTCCTGAATAATCTCCCTCAGCTTTGAGCTAGGAGAGCTCACATCATCATCAATTAGGATAAAATCAATGTCTTGGCCTCCTGAAGGGCCCTCATCCTGCATAGGCTTCTTGCCTTTGTCCTGTACCTGTACCTATGCTGCTGATGACGGAAATGAGACCCCTTCCACTCGAGGCGGAGATAGTACTCGTCGGGCTGCTACAAACAATCCCCTCGTGCCTCTCTAATAGGTGACATATGTCGGCACACTAGTAGTCTTTGCCTCCCGACCTTCATGCTGATATGAAGGTTCACCTGTATGATGGACAACCTCATGATGAGCTGCTAAAGCTATGAAAAACTCATGGGAAATGAAGTCTTCCCATGTGATACCCTGCAAACCAAGCTGATGCACAACAATGATCTTTATGAGCGCATAGTGATAAATGTTGTTGTATTGCTGTTCAAGAGTCTTCTTCTGCACAAGAGTAGTCATCCTCTCAATGTTTCGACACATGAAATATGGGATGTTCATCATCCTAACTCTCATAAAATGCATCAACAATCTAATATGTTATGTATAGAGGCGTGAGAAGTGGCCCTCACAACTGAAGTATCTGATAATCAGTTTCATTAATGGCGCATAGGATTCCTTCAAAAAGCGGAAAGGGAACACCCTGCTGAGCTGTCTCACATAGCTAGGCTTGATATATGGTTCATAATATGCTCTTTCCACCTACATTATTTTTTTCCACTCTTCACCTATATTCGGTATTCCCGTTGCCTGAGAAATGGTCTCTGGTGTCAAGGTGAAATTTACACTAGCAAGAGTTACCTGACTATCATGCAAATGTAAAACAAACAACCGAGCCAACTCCTGATGATGCTGAATCTGAACAATCAATTCACAATACTGAAAACATGACAGTTGTTGGAAACATGTCATGGAAAGTGGGCAGGCTTGCAGTTCAGTCAAAGAGGTGGGCTCTTCTCTAACATGTCTGCCACCCTTACGAGGCCTCCTCGGTGCATGAAGCTCTGTGGTAGAATCACTGTCTTGTTCATATGATGAATCAATGTCTGTCATGGTGCTGCAAAGGTTTATGTCAATTATGTGTTTGGTTTGGTTTGAAAATGAGAAATAGATGCTTTGTTTTCAATGCCAATGTGCCACAGGGAAATGAGGGACTTTGAGGAATATGGGACAGTGGGGAAAGTGGATGGTGGAGTCTGTCAAGTGAAATTTTAAATGAGAAAACAGTCACTTGACTATGTTTAGGGATGTGGGGATTTAGGGATTTTGCAAATGATATGGGAGAGGGAGAATGATAAGGAATGATAGGAGTTTAGGATAGGGAAAATGGGAAGCAGGGATATGAGTGGTTTGGGAGGTTAGAGCATAAGGGATTAACTATAATGATAGGATTATGAAAGGGAAGGGATCGCAAGTGGGAAAGGAGACTTGGCATCAAAATCACAATTTCAAAACACCAATTCCAAAACCTAAAAGAGTAGATTTTGATATAAATATAGGGTTTATATTTTCAAACTTCAAACCTTTAAATCTTCCCTCCAAACAATACCCAACCAAGCTAAATTCAATAGCAAGAACTCTCGAACTTACTTGGAGCAGAAGAAATGGCGTTATTTGAGTTTTGATGACAGTAGTGATATAAAACTGGCCTGTCGGCTCTGTGCGCCGCACCTCCTAGATGCACCATGACAGTGCAAATTTACACAGTAAAAATTGGCCCAATGCGCCGTGCGGCCTATGTGCGCGGCGCCTTCCTCCAATGCGCCGCGCGCACTGCCAACACACAGTTTTGGCTCTCAAACACAAATCTCGTTCTTTCCCAACTCAAGTCAACTTCATTTGATCTCTTGGCATACCAATGGTGTTTCAAACAATGAAAATACCTTATATAGTGATGGGTTTGATTTTTTTGTTCCTCAGAAACCCACTTTCTTATGTTTTAGTTTTGGCACTTTCTTATTTTAATACAAGTTTGTTCTTTTTGTTTCCTCTTTGATTTTTGACTGAAATGATGAAACTTTTGTCATTTTTTTGCAGGGATGATGGCATGGATGTTGAAAAGGATGACCAGGGCTGCATTTGAAATATCCAAGAACTGAAAATTTTGAAATTTACATGATAATTTATTACAAAAGACGAAATGTCGAATTTTCTTCAAAACAAAGTTTTGAAGAAAAGTCACTGTCCAGCAATATGATGATGAAATTTTTTAAATAAAAACTTGTTTAGAACCTCCCTCTGGCCTGCTGGCATTATTGGACACTTTAAAGACTAAATTCACTAAACCCTAGACCTAATGACTAAAATGACCCTTTGCTAACCAAGAGACCAAATATTGACTGTCATTGATTGGCGAATGATTTTTATGGACCTTGATGAAAAGACCTTAGCCAGTAGGTACAAGACATGAGGGGAATGAGTGACAAGGCCCTTCCGTCAGATTATGGTATGCCCCTAATGGAATGCAGATAAATGAACTGTATGAGACACCTAAAATGAAATGCAACAAAAGAGATTTTGATCTCTGACGGAGGGCTGAAGAGACTGACTCTAACAAGAAGTTCATTTGGTTAACTCCCCCCATTCCATTTCACCCTTCACTACATACTTAACTAATTTCCCCTTTTACCACTTCATTTCTTATAAAACCCCTTTTCCCTCCATTTTTACCCTTCCCCATCGGTTTCACACAATCCCCAAGCAAATTACCTTCCAAATTCATTCCCCTACCCAAAAGGCCCATTTTCCCTAGTGTGAAACCCTTTCCCTATGTAAAAAGCCATTTTCCCTTAATTTCCCTAAAATCCCCAAAAAACCCACTAAAACCTCTTATCCTAACTATTATTCCCCCCCCCCCCCCCGCATTACTTTACTATTTCTGCAAATTCATTTTTTCCCATTATACTCCATAAACCTGCATTACAGTTTAATACCACATTTATACATTGATTAATTACACTTAAATGTAATTAACCCATGGGCCCTGCTAAATCCTGCCCCCATCTCCCACCGTGCATCTCTGCCATGCGATGGCCATTGGATCTTCCACCCCCAGATCCTACAACCCTTGCCCATATCGCGCCCGATCATCTCCCAACCTTTACCAGCCCAAGAGCATGCGATATGGGCAGTATTTCTCGGGCTCCCTTGGGTTACGTGGCGTCACCGATTAAGTCGCGTGCTCTCGGGAAAATACCACCCATCGCTCAAAAGTGGTGCGATGGCTCCCTAAACTGCCTCCTTGCCCAACGCGAAAACCATCCACTATTCATAAAAATTTTCCATGCCAATTTTCTAACCATTCTCGGTTAAAAGCTCGCAGAGCCCCATTTTCGCCCTTTTTCACTCATTTTCTCTGTGAAAGCATTCTAAGCTCTCCTGCGCCCTCGAGCTTTTGCAACCATTTCCAACCACCAACTACATCCTGAACACATTCCGAAAGCCTAATTCAACCCTCCAGTGCGTGACTGAAGCCACAGAAACCTCTGAAGCCACCATTCAAAACCAGTCAGCAACTTGAACCATAAATTCCAGGTATTTTGACACAGAACTAGAATGACCCTCTAAAATTCAAAAGTATACAATAAGTTCAAGAAATAACTAATTTAATTTAATAAATTTCCATTTAATTGAGATTATTTGCCCTCAAATACCAAAAACCCCTATCCTGCAAACTGCTAATACCCTATCCCTGTACCAAAGTTGTCAAGACTCCATTTTCACAAGTTGTATAAGCCCAATTCCCTTATTTTATCACAAAGATGGCTGCCCCAACCTCTTTGGATGTCAGACCAGTCTCAACCCCTCACCTGGACATTGACCATTTGGCCTTGGCAGACAGGGATTTCCAAATTAAAGATACAACCACCCCAGGCCACCTTTTAAGAATCCACTGCTGGGCTAAGTATAGGTTCCTAAACAATGTTGATGACATCAACCTTTGGGAATCCAATTTGCCCAAGTATACATTCCCAAAATTTCACCCATTCCTAGACATAGTACATTTTTGTCATGCCATGTTATGTTCCAAGCCATAGGGCTATTGAGGCACCAAACCATGAGATATTATTCACCATTACTGCTGAATCCATCAACCAGATGCTGCAAATCCAGCCTAGTCCTAATATGACTGCTTTGTCCATTGGAAACCTGTTGGACCTGTACATCACAGTGGACCTAGTCAAAATCAAAAAAATATTCCAAAATTTCATCATTGAGGAGAGACATACTCCTAAAGACATTCCACACTATGCTGCCACTATTTTTTCAAAGACTCGCAGGAGAATAATCACCATGCTCTCATGCATCCTCGGATACACATCAGATGATCATGTGGATGAGGTTAGCATGGCCTTCTTATCCATTTTCACTCCAGGCAAGCCTCCTGCTATTATGTATGATTATGCCTAGTTCATTGTAGACAAAATGCATGAACAGTTCACTAGATTGCCCAGTGAAAGAGTTTTCAGATACTCTTTAGTGTTGTTTCATATGTTCCTATATTACCAGACAGATAAGCTCCCTTTGAAGATCCAGAAATTGGACACCAAGGGAAAGGAGAGACCAGTCATCTACTAGACACCCTTGGTCCACAATTTTTCCACATCATTGACCTACAAAGACTTCATAGACTCTTTTGTATACCCAGTCACGAACATGTTGACTTCTAAGACTCAGCCTAGAATCAGCCCAGAGATCAATAGAGTACTACAATTTGCCAAGAACAACAAGGTGGGAGACTGGTACTTGTACCAAAATCACACTGAGATAAGGATTTATGGCTGTGAGCTAGCCCTTAAAAGTTGCCCAAACACCTCCTTATGAGGATATTTTCTCTCGAGCACTTTAGGCAAATCATCAACTCTAATGAGATCAACTTCGTAGCTTATAGGAAGAAAACCTAGTTCAAAGTGAAGAACCAAATGAGCCCATTTATTTGCAACAACAAAGAAGCTGGACTAGAGGCCGACAGGTTACTTCAACTAATGAAATTCAAAAATAGTTTCATCTGGCACTATGACCCTCATGGGGTCATAAGCAAACTCAGACTCAAGGTCAAGTTGGGAGCATACATCCACCACCCAAGGACTGACATTGAACAATATGATAACTGGGATGAGTGGGTGGAGAACACCTTGATTGACATGGAAAACACTGTTGTGGATATAGAGAACACACTTATTGGTTTGGAGAGAGAATTTTATCACAACTCTTTCCTACAGGTTCCAGAACAAGAAGGGCCAATGAACATTCCTCCTGTCATACAAACTCCAGTAAATGAGGAGAAGAATCCGAAGAGGAGCAGGATGAAGCATCTAGCTCTGCCATGAATACTATTGATGAGATGGTTAAGCCAAGCAAGAGGCCCAAGTTGAATCCTATCTTAGAACATGAGGATAAAGTTGCATCAGAAGAAATAATTGACACTGAGACAATGGGACAAAAAGGTAAAGGAGCAGCTGCATTAGAGGAAACACAACAACCATCAACCTCCAACACACAGATGATAGGTAGACAACCGAGTACGGAGACCTCTTCCTATGTCAGGCTAGCTGACAAGGAAAAATAAATCAAAGACAGATTTAAAGAGATAAAGATGAGGAATGAGAGACTGGAGGCAGAGACATACGCCCAATAACTCAAGATCACACTGCCAAACTAGACTAGACTGATGTCAGCCTTTGACATCAAAGAAGGAAAAATGCAGGTCTCATTCTTGTAGCCCACGATACAACAACAAAAGACCTCAATTGACTACAAGAAAACTAATTTTGAGGTCTTGGCGATGGATGTTCATCCCATTGATCAGATAGAGTTTCACAAGAAGGCTGGAGAAATGATCTACTCCACCCTCACAACAAAGGTCATGGCTGCTTATAAGCTGCAGGATTCATTAGACAATATAATAGCTCAATTCAAGCTAGAGAGAGCCTCTTCACAGGCTAAAGACACCAGGATAAAGTCCTTGGAGGACTTGGTTATTGAACTGGGCCATGACCCAAGTGATGTAAAGGCAACAAAGACTGATAAAAAAGAAGAATGAGGACATAACAATCCTTAATAAAAAGCTCAGGTTGGCTCATTTGCAGCACCCACAGACAAAATAAGTGAGTCAGACCATTCATGAGGAAATGATGGACTTAGTGTTGCAATTGAATGACCAGTTAAAGGAGATGGAGAAGGAGTTGGATAGCTTGATCCAACTAAAACAAGCTGGCATTAATAATGCTCCTACAACTATCATTCCAATAGTGACCATAGTGGTACCTTCTACGTTGGCAGCAACATTAGCTCTCACTGCTCCAATGGCCACTGCATTACCAACATCTACATAGACTACATCAGCAACAGGATCAACAACAACAGCCTGCACAAGTGAAGAAGAAAACATGCTGGTCAAAGCAATGGAAGAAATGTCCATTCATACCAATGAGATGAACAAACTAAAGGAGAAAGTCAGCAGCCTTGAGACATATTACAAACTTGCCTAGATCATGCATAAATAAGAACAACAAAAGGCTACAAGGATGAATGAAAGGATAAAAATCCTGGAGAAAGAACTAACATTGACTGAACCTATAGGAAAGGCTAAAGAGCAACTGTGGGCCAATATCATTGACTCTGTCAATGATATTTGGCCATCCATCCAGGTCATTTTTGAGCAGATTGATTTAATTAAGCAGGCTACATAAGCCATTGAAAGGGTTAAAATAGAACTTGGAGATATGCCAGAGGAAGTAGTAAGAATCATCCACTTCCTCAACTCCAAGAATAAGTATGAACTACAATAGTTGGAGATACTTGATAGGACAGGTACAATTTTGGAAGTCAGAAGAGTCCTCACCAAGAGGAATTTGATGTTGAATTTAGAAGATAAGTGTCAGAACATGCAACTAGCCGTTGACAGGTTCATGGCTAAGTTTGAACTTTTGAAGGAAAAGGGATTACCTAATCCCTTAGTAATAAATGACAAGTTAATGACACAGGCAGATTACAACAAGAAGATCAGGGAAGTGGCCAAAGAACAGGTAATCACTTCATCCATGAAGGGCATGCCAACAGGCAAAGTGTTGTACCAAACTTTTGAAAACTTGTTTTACCTCCAGCATGAGGTAAAACACTTGTTTATTAATAAGCCTACTTTTGCCAAATATACAGAGGTAGATGAGATATACAGAAAAATTCTCAATATCCAATTACCAGATGAAGAAAGATGGGAAAAACTCAATGATTTACTGTAGTAAATACACAGTAAAATATAAATGTACTGTAAAAAGTAAAACAAGATAGTAAAAGGATATTGACAGGTCAACAGGATTAAAGTGTATCAGATGAAAGAGTATTAGATGAAAGGTTAAAGTAAAACAAAACATCCAGCGTGAAGACCAAACAAATAAGCAGCATAAAGGGCAAAAGATCAAAGAGCAAAGCCAACAGAACTTTAAAAACAGGGACAACAAGCAACAGTTTAATAGCTGTCTCTATCTTCTTGCATGAAGATATTTGTTTTTCCTATATTATTTCTCAATGCAGTTTGAGATATTTTGTAATTCCTTTTATATAAATACTTCAAAATTTGAAGTATTATGGTGGATTACTTTACATTTGTAGAGTTATTTTGATCTTAAACCTAAGGGTGATTGTACCATTTTCAAGTCAACGGACTGGAGCAAGTAATAAAAGCATTTCACTACAGGATTCATGAGATGAGCCATTTGCAGTGAAGTATCTTCTTGGTGTGATTTTGTTACCTTCTTATGTGTTTCATAATCTTAAATGAGTTCTAAATTTGAATAAATTAATTGGAAATATCACTTAGAATTTGTTGAAGTATACTCTGTTTTGCACAGTTAGTCATTTACATGTTTTCCTCTGATACCAAGATTTGAGAACCCTTAATTGCTCTCCCATATTAGTTGACTTCTTTCATTCCTTTCAGAGTCTGGCCTAGGGAATCCTTAATTGCTCCCTGGATTTGATTTGAAACCATTCCACCATTTAGCCTTTGAGATCTGCAATAACTCATCTATCTTGCCCTGTAGACACTGTTTTTAGAACTGAATCTAGTCTTGTTTGTCTAACATTAGACTCCATAGCCCAATGGTAAAAGTAAACCTCTTTTCATCTAAGTAAAGTGATCCCACCACCCAATTTCAAAACAAAACCCAAGTGCAAGCAATAACTAGTCTAAAATCATCTCAACTAAGACAAAGTTAAATTATAAAGAGAGAGCCCTCTCTGAGCATCAGGAAGGCTAGGTCCTGATCTCCAAAAGTGGTTTGTGGTTACCTTTGACTTTTCTTTCTTCATTAACTTCAAAATAAATATAAGAGTGATAACAGAAGACAACCCCTCGGTTTGTATGAGGTAATTGTATTGTGAATGTGTATTATTATTATGAGTGAGAAAGAGAGAGGAGACTTTGTGAGAGCGAAAAGGAAATTATATCAGATGTGTTTTAGGTTGAATCTCTTCATTTTGTGGATAATATAAAAGGAAGGACTAGTTGTTTCTCCATGGATGTAGCCCAAATTGGGTGAACCATGTATATATGTGTCTCTCTTGTTCTATGCATTTTTGTAATTGTGTTTTTGAAATATTTTGTGTATTTCATTGCTTCGTTAATTAATTTCTGACAACTAGTACTAGAGACGAAGGTTTATTTAGTTGATAAACTTGCAGGAGAGAAGATTTCCTAGTTTGAGTGGGGGAAATGGAAGAAGATGGGAGGTTTAGGGTTGAGAAATTTAACATAAAATATTACTAGTTGTGGAAGATATAGATGGAAGATTATCTGTATTATAAAGATATGTACCTAGCATTGAGTGGAAAATCAAAGAATTTGACTAGTATGATGGACATAGAATGAGAGATTCTCAACAGAAAGGAACTAGGAACAACACGACTGTGTATGGTAGCATCGGTGGCATTCAACATTTCAAAGGAAACGACAAAAAAAGGTTTAATGACGGCATTGGCCAAACTATATGAAAATCCCTTAGCCTCAGATAAGGAATTTCTTATGAAGCGTCTATTTAATATGAAGATGTCAGAAGGTGGATTTGTTACTTATCATTTAAATGAATTTAACATGGTTACTAGTTAGTTAAGTTCCGTAGGGGTAAATTTTCATGATGAAGTTAGGGCTCTGTTATTTCTGTGCTCATTGCCAGAAAGTTGGAATGACCTAGTTATGTCTATTAGTAATTCTGTCTCTAGATGTAGTACTTTAAAGTTTGATGATGTTGTTTGTGTCATCCTTAGAGAGCAAATGCGATGGAAAATATCTGGTGAGACATCAAGTGATGCCTTGGCTATAGAGACTAGGGGAAGAAAACTGGAAAAAGGAAGGACCTGAGGAAATTGTAGTAAGTTAACAAAAGGCAGATCCAATCTAGATCAAATATATTGTGCTAGAAATGTTGGAAAAAAGGACACTTGAAGAAAGACTGCAAATCTCGGAAGGGAATAGAAGGCGATGGACAATAAAAGAACAATCATGAAGAAAATGTGATAGGTGATGTTTTGCAATATGCTTTGATTCTTTCATTACATAATATTATTGATGCCTGGATGGTATATTCAATGGCCTTATTACATGCCACACCTAATAGGAAACATTTTCATGACTATGCTCAAGGCCATTTTGGACAGGTTCATCTGGGTGATGATAAACCCTGTAAAATCGTTGGAATGGGTAAGGTTTTTATAAAACAATAAAATAGAAACCAATGAATATTAAAGGAGGTAAGTCATGTTCAAGATTTGAAGAAAAATCTAATTTCAACGGGGAAGTTGGGAGGTGAAAGTTGTGTAACTAATTTTACAGACAAAACTTGGAAGGTCACTAAAGGAGCCCTGGTAATAGAAAAATGAGAAAATGTTGGTACATTGTATTTATGCAATAGTATTTATAATTTTGTTAATGTGTTAACCTACACATGAGAAGATACACCACTATGGCATCATAGGCTCGGGCACATGAGTGAGAAGCGAATGCATATTCTTCACTCAAGTAATTTGTTGCCAATTCTGAAGCACATTAATTTGGATTTCTGTGAAAATTGTGTTTAAGGAAAACATAAGAGAGTCATATTTATCAGAGTTGTGAAGGAAAAGAAGAGTGAAAAATTAGAGCTTGTGCATACATATGTATGGGGACCTACTCAGGTATCATCTCTCAATGGCTTTCACTATTATGTCACTTTTATTGATGATGCAAATAGGAACACTTAGATTTATTGTATTCAAAATAAATCTGATGTATTTGATACTTTCAAGAAATGGAAATATTTGGTTGAGAATGAGATAAGAAATAAGTTGAAGTGTCTTAGATCAGGCAATGGGGGTGAACACTGCAACAAAGGGTTTGATAACCACTATTCAGAGCATGGAATTGACAGAGAGAAGATAGTTCCAAGAACACCACGGGAAAATGGTGTGTTAGAAAGGATGAACAGGAAAATTATGGAGCATGCAAGGTACATGCGATTGCATGTAGGATTTACCTTACAATTTTGGGAAGATTCTATAGATATTGTTGGTTATCTAATAAATAGAGGGCCTTTAAGTTCGTTGGATGGTGGTATTCCAGAGAGGCATGTATAGGTAAAAAGTTAAACTTCTCATCTTTAAAGACTTTTGGTTGTGAAGCCTTTGCCCACATCAACAAAGAAAATAGAACAAATCTTTAGGAAAAATCAAAGAAATGTACCTTTATTAGATATGGTGTAAATTATTTTGGTTATCGTTTATATGATTATGAAAATCACAAAATCATTAGGAGAAAAGATGTCATATTCAATGAATGGTCTTGTATAAGGATCAAATGTAGGGAAAGAAACAAGAAAAAGAAAAAAATAATACACAGTGCTTGATGATATCACGAAAAAAGTAAAGGTGCCTAGAAATCATAATGATCAGTAGGCACAACAACAACAACAACAACCACAATAGCAACATGCACCTCAAATACTTGAAAGTGGTGTTAGAAGATCTACCAGGATAAATATGTCCCCTGAACGATACTCTCCTTCATTATATTATGTATTGTTGACTAATTCTGGTGAACTGGAAAGATATTAAGAAGAAATGCATGTAGAAATCATGAAGATGTGGGAGAAGGCCATGGAATAAGAGATGGACTCCTTGATGCAAAACCAGAGTTTAGACTTAGTTAAGTTGCGTGTAGGTAAAACAACATTGCAGGATAAATGGGTTTACCAGTTGAAGGAAGAACATGGAGGTAAATAGAGGTATAAGGATAAACTTGCGGTGAAGGGGCCTGTAGAAAAGAAAGCTATATGCTTTGATGAAATTTTTTCTCCTATTTTTAAAATGACTTCAATCAGAACTATTTTAAGTCTAGTGGCAACATAAGCTTTTCATCTTGAGCAATTAGATGTAAAGACAACCTTTCTCCATGGGGATTTGGAGTAAGAAATATATATGCAACAACCACAAGGGTATGAGGTCAAAGGGAAGGAGAAGTTAATATGCAAATTGAAGAAGAGCTTGTATGGTTTAAAACAAGCTCCAAGGAAGTGGTATCTAAAATTTGATAGGTTTATGTCTGTACAAGGTTATACTAGATGTCACTCCGACCATTAAGTTTATATTAAAAAGAAAAATGATGGTAGTTATATTATATTGTTATTATATGTAGATGACATGCTTGTTGCATGGTCTAACATGTAAGAAATAAATGTGCTCAAAGGAAATTTGGCAAATTCATTTACAATGAAAGATTTGGGTGCTGCAAAAAAATCCTTAGTATAATAATAACTAGAGACAAGAAAAATAAAAAATTAACATTGTCTCGGAGTGAGTACATAGAAAATGTGTTGGAAATATTTAATATGCAGAATGAAAAACAAATTAGTACACCTTTGGCTAGCCATTTCAAACTAAGGATATGTGTCCTCAGACCCAGGAAGAGATGGACTATATGTGTAAAGTTCCATATGTCAGCAGTTAGAAGCTTAATGTATGAAATGATCTACACAAGGCCTGGTATTGAACATGCAATGTGAGTTGTAAGAAGGGATATGAACAATCCGGGAAAAGAGAATTGGACGATAATGAAGTGGATTCTTAGGTATCTGGGAGGTACCACAAATCAAGAATTATGTTTTGGCTGTTTAAACATTTCTCTACAAGGATATTTTGATGCAGATATGGTAGGTGATAGAGATAACAGGAGGAGAATCATAGGCTATGTGTTTACTGTAGGTGGAACAACTGTCAATTGGGTTTCAAAATTGCAAAACATTATTTCACTTTCAACAACAGAAGCATAATATGTTGCTACTACAAAGTATAGTAAAGAAATGATTTGGTTACAAAGGTTTATTGATGAATTGGGTAGGAATCAGGAGATGAGTAGGCTATATAGTGACAACTAGAGTGTCATTCATATTGCAAAGAATTTATCCTTTCATTCTAAGACTAAACATATACAACTCAGGTATCATTTCATACGATCAATTTTGGATGATGGATAGTTGAAGCTGGAAAAGATACACACTTGCCAGAATCCTATAGACATGTTGACAAAGGATGTAACCAGGGAGAAATTGAACCACTTCTCAGTTTCAATTGGCCATCAAGAATGATGATGAATATGAGAAATAACCAGGTCTAAAGTGGAAGCATTGTCCAACGATGGAGTTGATATAATTAGTCTCCAAGTGGGAGATCTTTTGATGTGGAGCCTGAGTATCTTTTTTATTCATAGGTCTTGTTTTAACCGTGTTTGGAATCCAATACTCGATAAGGGGTGTGGGGGGGCTTGCCCTGTCACTATTGTTTTCTGGTGGGTCTTAGAAGGAAACCCCTCTATTAATATGAGGGAATTGTATTGTAGATTTGTATTATTATTCTGAGCGAGAAAGAGAGAGGAGACAGTGTGAGAGCGAAGAGGAAATTACAACAGATCTACTGTAGGTCGTATCTCTTCATTTTGATGGATAATATAAAAGGAAGGACTGGTTGTTTCTCTGTGGACGTAGCCCAAATTAAGTGAACCACGTATATCAGTGTCTCTCTTTTTCTATGCATTTTTGTGTTTATGTTCTTGCAATATTTTGTGTATTTCATTGATTTGTTAATTAATTTCTAACATAGAGGATGTAGTTTGTTTCTTTGTTGGCACGAAAAATTTTAATGTGAAAAATGGAGCCTTAAATCATGGATCTAATATGATCCACACTATTCTAATTATGAGCCACCTCACTCATAATATATGGTCAATATACTATTAATTATGGAAGTTTCACAATTTTAGGGATTTGTTTATGTGATGGAAGGATGAATTCCATTCTTTTATATTGTAAATCTGCATATGCATCAAGGCAACCATTATAATGAAGATTTGGCCCACCATAGCACTAGAGTGTAGTTGGCCAACCAATGTAATTTAGTTCTTGAGAGACCATAATATGTAATACTCCTGAGATAATATGGATTACATTTTTTCCTATGTTCTGCTTAGTTTCGAACTTTTAGTGTTTGTTTTGTACAGTCTTATCGTGATCCATGGTTATCGTAGGAATGATAAAATCAAATGCTTGTCTTTTTGGAAGTGAGTTGTAAGTTTACAAACCTATTGAACATTGGACAGTGCTCATTTTTTTGGGAAGGATAGAAATAAGTCCAAGGAGAACAAAAAGGTTGTGCATCCCATACGCATGAACAAATTTAGCTTGATTCCAACTTTGAAATTGCATGAAGACCATTTGGTCTTTTTTCCTTGAATAATGGATTCAAAGGTGGGCCAAACCTATCACAAATTGTGAATTAAGTTGAACGTCAATACTGAAGAGGCCTGCACATGGTCTCGACCAAAGGGTTTTGAGCTGCAACACGAAACCAAACAAATTTGGAGTATGAGAGGGTGAGGAAAGATTAGTCAAAAAGTGGAAGGGTCAAAGTAATAAGTAAGAAGGCTAAGGTAACCAATTTTGTGGGCCCATAACCCACAGGGCCTAGGATAGAGAAAAATGGGATTTGAAGAGACCCCAAAACCCTTTTTCATCAAGTGGTATGAGAGAAGGAGAAAATACTGTGTATAGAGTTAAGGAAGAAGTGGAGAATGTGAAGATTTAGGGAGTAAGAGAAGGATGTACAAGTTTTTTGAAGGCCGGTGAGAATACTTGCAACAACCTAGAGCAAGGAGTGTCCAGTGTCCAATTGGTTTTAGAGGAAAGAACTAGAAAGATGTCAAAAGACTGAGCTCAGAGGAGAGAAGCTCGGTGAGGTATCGTGTAGCAAGAAGGGCAAACCTACTACTACATAGGTTTTGTTGCATCTCACAATTTAACGTTATTACAAGATGTTAAAAATAACAACATGAAATCCTAATTTAATTTTTCATTGAATTAAATTAGTAATTAAATTGAAATTCTATTCTCATAGTCACTTGTAATAGTTAACTAAGTTAATTTGACTTAGTTGGCTCAGTAAATTCGAGTCGGAAGTCTGTCTAGAGTTATGTTGAATGATTCCTAAATTTTAGGGGTCCAGGTTGAGTTATTTTGAGTTGTAATTAATTAACTCAGTCTAAGTGAGTTATAGTCAGTTAAACTAGTTCAAACAATTGGAGGAACTAATAAGAGGTCTAGTAGTCGGGATCCGCTTCAGTGCAGCTTCACTGCTCCACCAGTTAACTGAAGATTCACTCATAAATAACTCATGCATGTCAGTTCAGATTAGAGTTTAGGGAGAGTGCACTATCAGTTGTATAATTTTCTGAGTTGTATGGATGGTGCATGCAATCAGTAGAAGGCCTATAATGGATTCCGCAGTTATGGATGAGGAATTTCCCAATTAAATATGGGCTAATTCTCTCAGGAATTGCGCAAGGAATTTAGGGCTTGGTAGGCAACAGAATTGGCTAAAGTGTTGGCTTGAGCTAGTTTGTAGAGCAAAGAGATAGATTGTACTTATGCAAGAATTGTTCGGGTTGAAAAAGAATTGCATTTTCTTCTCAAATCTTCTAGTTAATGCAATAGATAATTTGGGTTTTGAGTAGTTGCTTTCCCCAGAAAAATATTGTGTTATGTGTGATTGAAAGTATTTCTTTTTTCTTAGTATTTTCATCGATCAATTTTTGTTTTCGCTAATGAGTAGAGTAGATTCTTGTCTTATGTTTTAGCATATCACATAAGTTGTTGAATCTACAAGTAAAAATCTACATGGTATTAGAGATAAAGACATTATAGAAGAGGAGAATTTGAGTTTGTTGTGTAGGTGAAATCGAATTTGCAGGTTCATAATTCAGAGTCAGCAGTGTGTCATTCTACGTTTTGAGACTTGAGTATGCCCTGTGTTGGGTTGTGTTATATTATTTCTATGACTACCCCACAGGGGGGGCAGTAGCCACCTACATGGGGTCTAGGGCAGTGCGTCGAGAATTTTTTTTTGGACCTTGTATTAGGTGGGCAGACTTCCTTGTGGTTTTGTGCATGGATTTTGCACATGGTTTTGCGCATGATGGTTTTCTGTCCATGGTAATTTATAGATATGGTCAAGGGATCTACAGTTATGTTCTAATCCAGTTAATGGATTGGGGTTTATGGATGTTTCAACATGTATATATATGTATTGTAACATTAAGGAACATAATTAAAAATCAATCTGGTAGTCCCGATTTTGGGATCTGGGGGAAAATCTTTGTGTATATATGTTTTATGTTTTATATTCTCACCATTGTTTATTTTTTGTTTTTAGAATTTGTATGTAGGTAATTTTTGTACGAGGTTAAAATCTACATTTTGTATCAGATCTGTTTTGGCTTCAAGGGGACGCCTTTTCTGCCGAGGGATTTTTGCTTGAGCCTATGGCAGACCCTATTCAATTGGAGATCTGTGGGATCGATTCTTGTGGTGAAAGAAGATGGCGATCAATGGAAATATAGAGATAGATAAATTTAATGGTTAGAGTTTTGAGCTGTAGAAACTCAAGATGGAGGATCTGCTGGTGGACAAAGATTAGTGGATCAAGGTAGATCCGAGTTCTAAACCAACAACAATGCCAGTTGTAGACTGGGCGAAGTTGGATCGGAAGGAAAAGAGCACAACATGATTATGTGTCTCAAATTTAGTATTGTTGAATGTATCAGGGGAAGCTTCGGTGAAGGCTTTGTGGGACAAGTTAGGGACTTTGTACCAATCTAAGTCTCTGGTGAATAAACTGTTCCTACGAAAAAAGATGTATAACATGAGGATGAAAGATGGAGACTTGGTGACAGAGCATCTGAACGCATTTAATACTATGGTAAGCCAGTTATTATCTTTTGATATTAAAATTTCATATGAAGATAAATGCATCAGTTTGTTGTGTTCTCTACCATATTCGTGGGATAGTCTAGTTGTTGCAATAAGTAGCAATGCAATTGCCTTGCAGTTTGATGAAATAGTCTCATCCTTGCTGTCGAAGGAGATGAGATGGAAAAACATGGAGGGCCATAATGGTGATTCCTTGTCTATACGAGGATGGTCCCAAAACAGAAACAAAAATAAGTCCTCGAGTGGGAGATCTAAATCTAGAGGGAGATCTAAATCTTCAGGAAAACCTGTAAAGGTGTGCTGGAAATGTGGAAAGGAAGGGAACTTCAAAAGGGATTGTAAATCTAAAGATCCTAAGAAAGGAAAAGGATTTAATGATGCTCCTTCTACAGAGGTGAAAACCACCTCAGATTAAGGTGGGGATGTGTACTTGGCTTCTTCTTCAAGTACACATGTAGATCATGAGGCATGGTTGATTGACTCAGGTGCATCCTTTCACTTCACTCCCCATAGAGAGTGGTTCTGTGAGTATGAGAAATATGATGGCGGTGATGTCTTCTTAGGGGATGAAAGGAAGTCTAGAATCATTGGTCGTAGAAAATTCAAGTTGAAGTTGCAAGGTGGAAGGAGTAGAACACTTTCGGGTGTTCTGCATATTCCTACATTGGCCAGAAATATGATTTCTATTAGCAAGCTGGATGATGTAGGTGTAAAAATAGTGTTTGAGAAAGATACCCGCAAGATGGTTCAGGGAGCATTGGTATTGATGCGGGGAGCTTGGATTGGAACTCTGTACAAGCTTCAAGGTAGCACTTTTATTCATGGGTGCAACAATTCTATGGTTCCTAAAAGTGGAGCAGAAAATATAGTGGTCTCTGGAGAAAAGACCATGCTATGGCATCAAATTCTTGGACATATTGGAGAGAAGGGCCTTCAAATAATTTATGTTAAAGGTATTATAGAAGTTATGTCTAATTTCTCTTCGAATTTTGATATGTGAAAATTGTGTATATGGGAAATAGAATTGGGTGAGTTTCCCCTCTGGTGCTAAGAGAGAGAAACAAATATTAGAGCTTATGCATAGTGATGTGTTTGGACCTGTGTCAGTTCCATCACTAGGTAAGTTTGTGTACTATGTATCATTTATAGATGACTTCTCAAGGAATACATGGATATATTTCCTCGGGAATAAATCTAAAGTCTTTGACAGGTTCAAAGAATTTAAGGCTCTTGTGGAAATCCAAACAGAGAAGAAGATAAGGGTGCTAAGGAAAGATAACAATGGAGATTTTTGGAAGAAAGAATTTGAAGAGCTATGTAAGAAGTATGGCATAACACAACATAAGACTACTCCATACACACATGAGAAAAATGGAGTTGTAGAAAGAATGAACAAGACCTTGATGGAAAGTGAAAGAACCATGCTTAGTGGTGCCGGGTTAGGACAAGAATTTCGGGTAGAGGCAGTGGAGACTGCATGTTACCTGGTCAACAGATCACCTTCATTAGCGTTGGAGGATAAGACTCCACAAGAGGTATGGACTGGTAAGAAACCTTCTCTTTCACATATGAGGGTATTTGGGTGTGATGCATATGTACATGTTTCAAAGGAGAAAAGAAAAAAGTTGGAAATTAAATGCGATTGGACAAAGATGAAGCTTTGGTTAAACCATAGGAAGTATGTCAAGACAATAATGCAAAGGTTTAATATGCAATATAGTAAACCGTTGAAGGTTCCTATTCCTGTAGGTGTAAAGTTATATGCTGATCAATGTCCCAAGACATAAGAAGAGGAAGAGGACATGTCCCATGTTCCATATGCAAGTGCAGTTGGTAGCCTAGAGTATGCAATGGTCTATACTAGACCAGACATTGCACACATAGTGGGAGTATTGAGCAATTTTATGTCGAAACCAGGGAAGGAGCATTGGACAACAACGGAGTGGGTTTTAAAGTATTTGCGTGGCACTAGAGATTATGGTTTTTGCTACCAAGGAAGACCAAGATTAAACAGAGTTTTGGAAATCCATGGCTTTTATGATGTAGACTGGGTTGGAGATATGGATCAGAGAAGATCTACAAGTGGGTATTTGTTTCACCTGTTTGGTGGTGTGGTCAGTTGGATGAGTAAGAGATAATATGTAGTGGCACTTTTAAATACAGAGGCAGAATACATGGCAACCACTCATGAAAGCAAGGAAGTAGTTTGGTTGTAGAGATTGTGTTCTATTATGGGTTTAGTACAACGAGCTATAAGGATATACTGTGATAGACAAAGTGCAATTTTCTTGGCAGAGAACCCTACTTATCATTCAAAGACAAAGCACATTGATGTTCAGTATCACTTTTTGAGGGATATGGTTGAGGACAAAAAGGTGTTGCTAGTAAAGGTGGACATTTTGAAGAATACTGCAGATGCATTGACGAAGTCTATGAGCACTGAGAAGTTCTCTTGGTGTAGAGAAATAATGGGCATTGCAGGGGGTGATCAATGACTAAGCTCTCTTGTGGAAAGAAAACAACAAGTGGGAGAATGTTGGGTTGTGTTATATCCTTTTGATGGCTACCCCATATGGGGGGCGGTAGCCCCCTTGCACGGGATCTGGGGCATTGGCCTAGGAATTTGTTTTTGGACCCTATATTAGGTGGGCAGACATACCTAGTATGGTTTTGTGCATGGATTTCACACATGGTTTTGGGCATGACAATTTTCTACCCATGGTATTTTGTAGATCCGGTTAGGGGAACTACGATTATATTCTAATATAGGGTTAATGGATTGAGGCTTATGGATTCTTCTACATGTATATATATGTATTGTAACATTGAAAGGAACATAATGAAAAATCAATCTGGTAGTCTCGGTTTTGGGATCCAGGGGAAAATCTCTATGTATATCTATTTTATGTTTTATGCTTTTGCCATTGTTCATTTTCTTTTTTAGAATTTGTATGCATGTAATTTATGTATGGGGTTAAAACCTACACCTTGGAGGGAAACTTGAATTACATAGCTTGTAAGAACAAGATGGAGGCAGTGTTGGAATACAAACGGTTGAAGGAATTCATAGATCATGATATTTTGAAGCCTCCAACATCTGATGCTAAAGATCTATTGAATGGAGAAAGTGTGTGGAAAAAGCGAGAAGGATTATCCTAGAAGGAGTTCGAGATCATATTGTCTCTAATCTTAATGGTAAGGAAACTCCATTTGCAATGGGGAAGGCATTGATGGAATTGTTTCAAAATAGTAGTGAAGATAGGAAGCTAGCATTGAAGGAAAAACTTAGAAAGATCAAGATGGACAAGGGAGACTCTGTTCTGAAGTACTTGACCAGGTTCATCCAATTTCAGGTTGAGCTTGGAAGTGTCAGGGTTACTATTACTGAAGACGATCTGGTGAGCCTAACACTTCTAGGAATTCCCAAGAGCTAGCACAGTTATGAGGACTCAATTAATGGGAGGGAGAAGCTACCAGATTCGGAGCGATTGTGGTTCGACTTGGTACAAGAAGAGATTTTGTGGAACACCAGAGATGAATCCTCATCAAAGCATGATGATAAGGAGAATTTTGCCTTAGCGGGTAAGGAAAAGAAAGGGAAGGGGAAGTCATCCCATTCCAAATCAAATTCTTTTTAGGGAGGCAAGAAGAAGGGCATGTCAAAAATTAAGTGTTTTCACTGTCATGAGCCGAGGACACTTTGCCACAAAGTGTCCACAAAGGAAGTTCGGTAAGAATCCCTCAGGAGGAGCGGAAGGTGAAGGTCTTATTTCACAATTTGAACTGGATTTTACCCTTATTTATTATATGGTGTCATTGATGATGGGTAGTGTGTGGTACTTGGATAATGGAGCTTCATTCCTTATGAACAACAATAAATATCTCTTTAGTAACTTGGAGGTGAAGGATATCCTTATGCATATCGAGATGGGTGATGATGGGAGGTATAGTGCAACCGGGATCGGTACAGTTACCTTTCAGAGGGAGTCTGGTTCTCCCCTCACTTTGCAAGATGTTATGTATGTTTCGGGTTTGAAGAAGAACTTGGTTTTTGTTGCCATGTTGGAGGATAGAGGCTATAATGTGATATTTAGTAAGGGAAAGGGGTTCCTTTGTCACATAGCCATATGAAAGTTGAAGAGGATAAAGGTTCGAGTGAAGAACCTATACAAATTGGAGTAGAAGATTGCACTACTTTGAGCACTAAAGAAGAGAAGGTGTAAAGCTAAGATGTTGGTGAGTTGTGGCATAGGAGATTGGGTCATTTGCATCATGACACTTTGAAGATATTGCAACAAATTTCTATAAGGCTTCCCAAGGGTACACTAGAGTAGAGAGACACATGAAAAGGGTGTACAATGGGGAAGTACACCAAAGCTTCCTTTCATGACAAAGAGAATTGAGCACATGTGATCCTTGATTGAATTCACTCAGATGTGTGTGGACCATTCTCGATAGGATCCACGACCAAGAACATGTTTAATTTTATATTTGTTGATGATTTTTCTTTTAAGTGTTGGATTTTCTTCATGAAGAAGAAAGATCAGATGTTCATAATTTTTTTTGAATTTAAGTCACTTGTCAAGAAAGATACTGGAAGGAAAGTTAAATCTCTCAGAAGAGATAACGATGTAGAGTATGTGTCGAATGAGTTCAAAAACGTTTATGCATCAGAAGGCATTCAATGGGAGTTGATAAAACCTCGTAACCCATAACAAAATGGGGTAGCTAAAAGGAAGAATAATAATATTTTGGGAGTGACAAGGGCGATGTTGCATGATCAGGGCCTACCATTACACTTATGGGCTAAAGCATGCAACACATTTGTTTATTTGCAAAACAAAAACCCTCATCGAATTATCAAGATGAGTACACTGGAAGAGGATTTTTCAGGCAAGAAACTAGATGTGGCACACTTCAGGATCTTTGGTTCATCAATCTACTACCATGTTACCAAAGATGCATGGAAAAAGATAGAGCCAATAATAGAGTTGGGCATATTTGTGGGGTACACTAATACACCTCACAACTATCGGGTGTACCTACCAACCAACATGATGACAATGGTTCACAGAGATGTAAAATTCGATGAAGAGAAGGCCGTGAAATTTTCTCTTCAGAGGGAGCTTCAACTACATGCGGTTGAGGAGATTTTAGCTCCAAAGGAGGAAGCTCAGGATGATGTGGAGCAGCCACATGTAGAGGAGAAGGGAGTGGAAACACCCACTCATGGAAATTCTTCCAGAGATGGGAGGAAGCACACCATAGAGGCTAACAGATTATTACATGATGCTAGAGAGAACCCATATCACAGCGTAGGCAGAGGAGGTCACTAGAGAGATACACTGGCTACATGGCTCTGATGAGTGGGAGTGTAGAGATTGAGCCATCCTCTTTTGAGGAAGCAGTGAAACAACTAGTTTGGGTTGATTCCATGGTTGAGGAGTATGAATCCATTAGTAGGAATAGTGTTTGGGAAGTGGTCCCAAGACTGACAAACAAGTCAGTGGTGAGTTCCAGATGGCTTTACAAGGTAAAGTAAGCAATTGATGGTAGTGTGGAGAAATAAAAAAACCTAGCCAAAGGGTTCTCTCAGGTGGAGGGGATTGATTACGATGGAATTTTTTCTCTTGTAGCAAGATACTCATCAACGAGATCCATTCTAAAACTGTTAGCACAGATGGGATGGAATATACATCAGATGGATGTAAATCCAATATTCCTCAATGACATGATTTAGGAAGAGTTGTATATTAAGTAGGTTGAAGGATTTGAGACCTTAAACAAAGATTCACATGTGTGTAAACTCAACTGAGCATTGTATGGATTGAAACAATCACCCCATGCTTGGTACACTAGGATCAATAGATATTTCACCGGGTTGGGATTCACCAAAAGTGAAGCATATGTGAACCATTACCATATTATGGTTGAAGGTAAATTGTTGATTATTGTTTTATATGTCGACGATTTGATTCTGACAGGTGATGATAAGTTGATCAAGTCTTGCAAAGAGGATCTTGCAAGATACTTCAAAATGAAAGACTTGGGACTCATGCACTAATTTCTAGGGATGGAAGTATGGCAAGGAGATGACGAACTGTTTGTCTCTCAGGGAAAGTATGCCAATGAGGTACTAAAGAAGTTCCACATGGAGAGAAGTAAACCCATGGAGACTCCTCTAGTTGTTACTGGAAGGAGGATGCTACTTCTGGTGAAGTAGTGGAGGCTACTATTATAGGCATCTTGCAGTTTCACTCATGTATTTGATGAACACATGACCGGACATGTGTTATGAAGTTAACCAACTTAGTCAAGCTATGGTTAAGCTGACCAAATTGTATTGGAAGGCAATCAAACATGTGTTGAGATACCTCAGAGGCACCACTCAGTTTGGTATTTGGTACATATGGAAAAAGGAAGTGAATATTCAAGGCTTCATCGATGAAGATTGGGTAGGGATTCCATCCGAAAGGAAGAACACATCAGGTGGGATCTTCAGTTTTGGGTCAACAATTATTTCTTGGTACAACATAAAATAGAGATCAGTTGCACTTAATTCAAAAGAAGTAGAGTACATGGTTGTTAGTCGAGCAGCTTGTGAGGCTATCTGGATGAGGAAGATTCTTGTTGGTTTGTTTGGTTATCAAATGGATCCAAGAGTAATTTAGTGTGCAACCATAGTCGTATCAAACTCTTTGAGAATCCAATTTTTCATGATCGGTCCAAGCATATTGATATCTGGTATCATCATATTCGAGATTGTGTGTAAAGGAGAATCATGTCACTGGAGTACATTTCCATGGAGGAGAAGGATGCATATATTTGACAAAGGCCTTGTCAAGATGCAAATTTGAGTTACACATAGGTAGGATCGAGGCAGTAGATAATCCCTTTCTTGTTGAGAGGGAGTGTTAAAAATAGAAACAAGAAATCCTAATTTAATTTTTCCTTGAATTAAATTAGGAAGTAAATCGAAATTATATTCTCATAGAAACTTGTAATAGTTAACTAAGTTAATTTGACTTAGTTGGCTCAGTAAACTCTAGTTGGAATTCTATCTAGATTCATGTAGAGCGATTCCTAAATTGTAGGGGTCTAGGTTGAGTTCTTTTGAGTTGTAATTAATTAACTCAGTCTAACTAAGTTATAGTTAGTTAAACTAGTTCAAACAATTGGAGGAACTAGTAGGAGGTCTATTAGTGGGGATCAACTTAAGTGCAACTTTACTACTCCACCAGTTGACTAAAGATTCACTCATAAATATCTCATGCATGTCAGTTCAAAGGAAGACCCATTTGAGATTAGAGTCCAGGGACAATGTACAATTAATTGTATATTTTTTTGAGTTGTATAAATGGTGCATGCAATTAGTAGAAGGCCTATGATGGATTGCGCTGTTTTTTTTCCAAGGAAAAAAAACGGTAACCTTTTATTAAAGAATTAATGAAAAGTTACACTAGCAGATGCAGTGAAGGATTCTGTAAGTTGCCACATGGGCTCGGGTGCTTTCGCACCCCACGCAACGTTAGAAGACTAACGTGCACAAATAATAAGAAAAGAGAGGAGAGAAAGGAAAGAAAAGATACACTTCAAGTTTTTCTCCCCTTCTTCTTTTCGACCTTGCGCCACTCTCCTTGAGTGGGCTCGATCTGAGCAATGACTAACTGTGTTTCTGCATTCTTAGGGCCTGTTTCTTTGTCTGAATCTGAAGTATCTGAGTGATGATGCCGTTTGATGCCTCCCATGCTTTGATCCATGCTTGTCATCTCTGCCTGATTTTGGTGGATCTCTGCCTGATTTGGAGCCTTGTTGTCTGATATGTCTTCCTTCTGGTTCTCTGTTTCAACTTCCTCTATGGTGGTATCATCCTCTTCTGCTTCTGTTTCTTCGTCTTCTGTTATCGAAGAGGCTTTCTTTTCCATGGCTCTCTTCTTTACTACATCATCTATATTCTGCCATCCTTTGGATTTCCTTTGTTGTGGCTTGCTCTTGTTGGGGCTTTTGCATGCATTGAACAGGTGGCCTGTTTGTTGGCATCCCCTGCATCTGAATGCTGTATTCTCATAGTCCAAAGGTTGTTTCCACTGTGAATTGTTGAATACCAGAATGATGCTTTCAGGTAGTCCTTGGCTAAGATCTACCTCAACACAAATCCTAGCGAAAGTAAAGATTCCTTTCATGTGTCTCTCTGAGTCAATCTTTACCATTTTTCCAAGGGTATTCCCTATAGATGATAAGGCCTTATAGTGCCAAAAATGAATCGGAAGATTTATGCAGCCTTACCCATACTGGCATCCTTGATACCACCATAGTATTTGCATCAAACTCCGGGAACCATGGGGTAACGAACAGTCCCGCACTGCCCCAGAACCATGGCCCTTCATTGAGAATTTTTTCCTTTTCTTCTTCTAAGAGGAAATTTACAATGAAGAAACCCTTAGAGCATAGGTGAATCTGGCAGTTTTTTGTCCAGACCGTGTGAATCCATTGGTACAAAGCATCGGTTCTAGGCCAGAAACCGTTAAATCTACAAATAACAGCATTTTTTTGTAGATCAGAAAAAATGTACTTTACCTCTGGTAGATCCAGCGGAATGGAGGGACTCTCTGGGACTTGATCCACGATATACTGCCCTGGGGAAGCATTGACAGCTGTAGCCTTTAAAGGTTCTTTCCCTTTTGCTGCATCGCGATAGGTACCTGTAGGTTTTGAGGTAGCTCCCTTAGATCCACCTCGCAGTCGGTGATTGAGGATTATAGTTGATTCCTTTTCAACCCTGTAATGCTGGAGTGAGTATTGCTCCTGCAAACAGAGCCCAGAAAAAATTAGGATTTGTAATGCAACTGGAATTCCCAGTTTGTCCTGGATCTCTTTTTTTAATTCCAGAACGCTCATCCTTTCCCAGATCTGCATACAAACGTGTCTGCCTTCTGTTGATCTGATAAAGATTTGCTTCAGATTCGCTGTGTCTGCCTTGATCTCGTCCCTTTTTCCGATTTTGTATTCTGGATCTGGCAGAAATTTATCTTGCTTCTGCCTGGGTCTGGCCAGATCTGATGGATCCACCCCGAATCTACAATGTTTGGCCTTATATGCTGAGCCGTTTCCCGGATCGAGCCTCCTGTTGGGTCTATCTCTCATTTGCCTGACGTAGTCTGCAAACCCTCTATCTAAAGAAAGAGCATGACCTCTGTTCGTATCATGCAGATCCTGGCTGGGTCTGCAAAGGTAGGGCCTTGCCAAAGATTGCAAACGCGGAACTGCCTTACTGGGATCTAACAGTCCTCGAGGATTGGTCAGATCCGATAGATCCGGCCCAGATCTATACTGTTGGAGCCATACCGTTGAGATGGGGGGCAGATCTGGAACATGCTCTCCCCTTGCAGCGATCAAAACAGTTGGAATAACCACAGAACCCAACCCATCCACGTTCTGGACCATTCCATTTTTTTGAATCCGCCTGAAATCGTGCCGATCGACAGAAAACTCATCCTGGATTCTTTGAGGTAACGCGCGGATATAGTTCTCGCCTGGATCCGCTCTGAAAACTTGCTGGATGTTGACGAGAGCAAAACTGTTATGGCTTGAGGGATCATACCGTATGGGCGAGGTTGCATGCCAGAGATGAACCCCCGCAATCTGACTCCATAACGTTTTCAGCTGTCCCTGCTTCATTCCCCACGCTCCCAGCTCTTGCTCCAACTCGTAGACCCTCCAAATCTGGCCCCATTGCGTGGATCTGTAGCTCGAAGGACCCTCCTGGATGCGCTTGATCGACGCGAGTTCAAAACCCTTGCTTGCCATCATTTTTCTCTCCCCGCCTTGAGCGCTGTTATGGATGAGGAATTTCCCAATTAAATATGGGATAATTCTCTTAGGAATTACACAAGGAAGTAGGGGCTTGGCAGACAACATAATCAGCTAAGTGTTGGCTTGAGCTGGTTTGTAGAGTAGAGAGATATATTGTACTTGTGCAGGAATTATTGAGGTTGAACACACATTGTATTTTCTTCTCAGATCTTCTCGTTAATGCAATATATATAGTCATGGTTCTGAGCAGTTGCTTTCCCTAGAAAAATATTGTGTTATGTGCAATTGAAATTATTCCTTTTCTGCTTAGTGTTTTCATTGATCAATTTTTGTTTCTATGGATGAGTAGAGTAGATTCTTGTCTTATGTTTTAGCATATCACATAAGTTGTTGAATCTACAAGTAAAAATATACACAAGAAGACCAAGAAGAAAGCATATGACCAGGAGGTCATAAATTGTTTTTTGTACCTCAAGAGTTTGATGCAAGAGCATCGACACCCCCCAAGGAAAAATCAAATATACAAGCTTCTATAAGGAGGAAATGGTAGTGGAGGATGTGGTTTGTTAATTTGTGGCCACAAAATATATGTTTAATGCAAAAATTGGAGCCTTAAATTGTGGATCTAATATGATCCATTCTATTCTAATTATGCACCACCTCACTCATAATATATGGTCAATTTGCTATATATTATGGAAGTTGCATGATTTTACAGATTTGTTTATGTGCTGGAAGGATGACTTCAATGCTTTTATATTGTAAACTTGCGTATGCATCAAGGAAACCATTATAATCAAGATTTGGCCTGCCATAGCACTAGAGTATAGTCAACCAACCAATGTAGTTTAGGTCTTGAGAGAGCATAATATGTAACACCCCTGAGATAATATGAATTATGTTTTTTTTCCCATGTTCTACGTGGTTTCGAACTTGTAGTGTTTTATGTTTGTTTTGTATAGTCTTATCATGATCCATAGTTATCGCAGGAACAAGAAAATCCAACGCATGTTTTCTTGGATGTGAGTTGCAGGTTTACAAACCTACTTAACAATGGAAAACACTCATTTTCTTGGGAAGGATAGAATTAAGCATGAGGAGAACAAGACAGATGTGTAGCCCATATGCATGAACACATTTAGCGTGAGTCCAATGTTGAAACTGCATGCAGACCATTTGGTCTTTACTTAGAACAATGGATTTAAAGGTGGGCCAGAACTATCACAAATTTGGAATTAAGTTGAACGTTAGCACTGAAGAGTCTTGTGTGTGTTCTCGGCCAAATGGTTTCGGCCTGCAAAACCAAACTAAACAAATTTGAAGTACGAGAGGGTGAGGAAAGATTAGCCAAAAAAGTGGAAGGGACAAATTACTGAGTAAGAAGGTTGAGGTAACCAATTTGATGGGACTATAACCCACAGGTCCCAGGATTGAGAAAAATAATATTTGAAGAGACCCTAGAACCCATTTTCATTAGGATGGCACTCTCCCCCTATTGGGATGGGGTCCCTTGGGTCAGTTTTGGGGGAAAATACCAACCTTTTATGTCAAAAGATGTAAAGTCTCCGTGAATTGTGGACGCGGAGTTAGTTAAGAGCCAAAAAGGGGTTTTACCCTAGTTATGTAAACTTGAGTTGGTTTTTGAAGATCTACCCATGGGTCGTAGACCATGGGATTGTATAAATAGGTGTGTCTTAGAAGAGTCTAAGGCAAATTCATGTTTTGTATATGGGTACGATGAAAGGAGTCTAGAGACAGTTAGCACAAGAAAGAAAGTCTTAGAGGGAGGAAAGGCTCTACAACTGAGTGTGCAAAGGCCTAGAGTAGTGTCTGCGGCTGAGTGCATGGACCCCTGCAGCTGAGTGCACAGGGAAGTATTGAGTCTATAAACTTACTGAAGATCAATAAAGAAGATTGTTGCAGAAATTCCTATGTTTTATCTCTTTACTTATGTTATGTATGATTGCGATATATGCTATGATGAAATGATGTCTTTATAACATAATGATGTATTGATGTGCGAATTTACTTGATCCGTCTTATTATTTTAACACAATTAATGTTAAGTGATTATGCAAAGATCATAAAACTTTCTGTTAAATTTATTGAACACTTAGGTAAATCTGGGTAAATGCTAATCTAAGGGTAATCTGTGGTGCATGTAAGTAGCTAATTCACCTATTCAGGGTCCGCAAAAGCCAATCATAGACCTTCGCAAAGTTATAGAGGCTGATTGAGGGTAGTTACAGTGCTAAGCCTTAAGGGCTTAGAGATCTGTGCGACGGCAGATCTAGCTAATAAAAGGACATCACACTGATATCTAGATGTAGAAACTTGGTTCCAACATCCCGCCATACTGCTTTGAGTGAGACTTAAGTCCGCACTACGTGGATTTATGCCGAAAGGTGCAGTATTGTAGGGATTTGTTTGGCACAACTAACTCTGAACCTGGGTTAGGACCCACTAAGCCAGCAAATGGTTCCGTTGCCAGGACCGAGATCTTCTTAAGGAGATGTGTGATGTCGCATCACTGGAATCCGACCAAGAAGGAAATTGAGAAGTGGTTGGATAGAAATATCTACGAATTCACGGTGCAGGAAAACATGAATTCACACCTGACAAAGGAACAGTGGTTGGACAGATATTTGTACACAAAAGTACATGAAATTTTCTTTTGCACCTTCCCGATTGAACTATACGAGTGGATAGCTAAATTGGTAGACGACCAAGGAAGGTGGAGGATTAATGGTCCAATAGTGTGGAATTCAGAGCTAGTGCAGAGGTTGGAAGCCTCTGAATATAAGATCTACACGTTGTTGACCATTGGCTTGATTGGGTTATAGGAGGATTTGTTGCAGAGTTCGCGGTTGATATCTTAGTCAGTTACAGTGAAGTAGAGCGACGCTTCTTCAAGGGACTGCGAGGTAAGTATTTGAGGTCTTTGAATACCTAGATTAAGATTCTCTTGTGTGAAAAATAGGTTATGCCATTTAATTGATGTTTGGATCTATTCGAAGTGGATGGAGCTTTAGAAACCAAGAAAAAGTAGATCCTGAATATAGCCCGTTGATTGGATCACCTTGAAGTGATGATGAAGGCGCGGTGCAAGCCTCACTGTGAAGTGTTGTCTAGTTGATAAGGCAGGGTTTTTCGTGGATACATCATCCATCCACACAACCTCCACCTTCACCTCCACAACCTACACCTTCACCCACTCCACCACCACCGTTTGACATGTTGAATACAATGAAGTTTCCAATTTTCAAGGGCTTAGGAATTGAGGATCCAGATAAATTTTGGTTTTTTGCGAAGGTTGTATGGATAGTGCAACAAATTATGGATGATAATATATAGAAGACGTAGTTGGTTACTGCTCTGGAGGATCTCATGTTGATGTGGTACGTTAAGTACTGCACCGATAATCTGTTGGCATCATTAGTGAATACTCAAACTGCTTTGAACAAAGAATTTAGTAAGCCTAAGTCTGACTCGCAATCAGTAATTGGATTTAATGAAATAACGATGAGGGCTGGTGAAATGCCCTAGGAGTTATATCAAAGGCTGAAATGCATGATCTGCAAATCTAGTATGCATCTCATAGATAGTCAGCACCGTGAGTGGTTTATAGCCCTGCTCCTGCCCCACCTAAGGATTGCTTTATCATAGAAAAAGATAGGAACTCAAGCGGAAGCTCTAGAAATCGTGATGAGATTACATGAAACACCTATTCAGGATGCATATTTAGGAGTCCAACAAATTCAATCACAGTTGTAGAACCTTTGTTTAGAATTTCAGAGCTTTAAAAAAGAAAAGGAGGCCAAGATCTAGGTGCGTGAAGAAGTCTGGTTCCTCAAGTGTAAGAGCCAGGAGCATGATAAGGATCATTTCCCTATCTTCGCGAACTATATCATAGGAGGGGGGCTAATGCCCTTGAGGCAGGAAGCTTCAATAGGACCAAGTATGGGGCACATGCTATGGTGAGCTATTTGTCAGGTGGCCGGAAAACATGTCACAGATAATTCTCTTTTACTGCAAAAGTTTGTACAGACACCACAACAATTGTTCTGCGACTTTTACAAATTGGTGGGCCACAATGAGTGCCACTGTCGTAGCTATGAATCGATGATGGTGTTAGAGCCTAAATCTAACTTAGGTTGAGAAAGGTAGGATCCAGGACCAACATCAAGCCATGCTTAACCTGGTAGCTAGCCCTACCAGGTCGGGAGAGGGCTCTCTCCGGGTCAATCCCAGTAAAATACAATCACTAAAGGCTTGAGATGACTGATATAACTACTGATATTAGGCTAGGTATATGTGCAAAGGGTTTGATTGAATAAAATGATGTGTTTGTTGGTTCTAATGGAAAGGAAGATTTTGGGTGCAGGGAATGAGGCTCAGTCTTGTAGAGATCTCAATGGGGCAAGGTAGGCAACTGATTTTGGCACTTCAAATCGAATGAGGTGGAGGGATTATAAAGGTGAGGAGTTGACGAGGGAAAGAGAAGCCATGGATCCTCTCCAAACAACTGAAAACATCAAGAAACTAAAGCAAACCTCAAGTAGAGCATTGCAATTTCAATGGATTCTACTTTCACTCTTGTTTGATTTAGTTAGGAAGAAACAAGATAGATAATGTCACACATAACACATAAGTAAATTCAAAAATATAGAAGAAACCACTGTACCAAAAAAAAATGCCACACGGATCCCAAAGGGTGTTGCAAACCCTGGTCTCAATTCCTTAGCCAAAATGCTGATATGAGTGTACAATGAAGTTCCTTACTTTCTCAAGATTCCAACCATGCTAATGACTGAAAAACCACATACTATAGAGAAACCATAGCTCATGCTAGCCTCTAGGGGTCGATCTCACATGTTTAGGAGCTGTTCCAACTAGTTCTAAACTAAGAACTAGAAATTAGGCAGTGGAACAACGTGCCTCTAGAAACAAGGGAACTAATTCATTCAGTTTCAAACAACTTTTTAACAGATGAATCTACCTCCATAAGTGAAAATTTGAAACATTTACATCATGATCCATCAATGTACATTAAATTACATCACAAATTTGACATTAAGAAGGTGAAAAAGTCAAACTGGCAAAAGCTAGGCGAAAAACAGAGTATACTTGGTCAAACTGGCAAAATTTTCCCTATGCGTCACGCCTGATTTCTCTATGTGTAGCGCCGGTTTGGAGCCACATTTGAAGGCCTTTGCGGTGTCCAAATTTGCTCCAAGTGTGCTTGTTGGAAAGGTCTACCTGTCTAATTTACAACCCAAGTGGGATTTTTCAATTTGGCCTCCATTTTTCCCTCCAAAATTCAATTCTCCCAACACTGCTTCCTGTGTGTCAAAATAGGGGCAGTAAGGTCATTTTTTGAGTGTTTTTGACCTTTTTGAGGGCTCAAAACCTGTCCAAACTTCTTGGCCATTGGTAGGCAAGCATATTTTTCCATGAAAAATCCAAAAATGCTGAGTTTTTGTCATTTGGAGGCTCCCATCAAAAGCGAGCGCTAGGTGGCGCGGCGCATAGAGCAGAAATTCCTGTTTTTTGAGCAAAAAATTCCAAAAATGCAAAAAGTGCCCCAAATTTTTTGGAATTTGGGCTGAGTCTTCTCCATCAAGAATTGTGTTGGGCCAAGGAAGCCTCAGCCAATATCTGAAGTCTATCATGCTCCTTTTGCTTCTTTGATGCCCTTTTCAATTTTGCCTTTAGGCTCCTGATTCTCGCCTTGCAGACTTTGTTTCTCGCCATGTAATGATATGCCATATGTCTCAACAATGTATTCTCCTTGTTGGCCTTCTCCAACAACCTCTCTAAGTGGATATTGGCTCTTTCAAGCCATGACTCCCGATCGGCATTGATCTCTTGCTCAAGTGAAGTGAGCTCCACCCTCCTCCTTTGGGCAGCTTGGCGATTCTCCCGAATGTTTTGCAACTCCATAATCGCTTGCTGATATTCAAGCTGCTTATTTCTTTGCTCTAGGTACTTTATTATCCATTTAGCCCTCTCCAAGTTGAGGGACAAGGCATTGATGTCCGCCTGCTGCTCTTGGATGATTTCTTTGAGATTTGTGCTTTGTGGGCCCACATCGGTATCATCACCCTCAATGAGAATGAAATCAGTCTCCCACTCACCTGATGGTCCTTCATCCTATAATGGCCTCTTGCCTTTGTCTTGAACCTGTTGTGCTGATGACAGAAGCGAGACCCCTTCCACCTCGAGTGGAGATAATACTCGCTTAGCTGCTGCGAACAACCGTCTAGTGCCCTTCTGATAAGTGCTAAACACTGGCATACTAGCGGTCTGCGTCTCATGACCCTCATGCTGATATGAAGGTTCACCTATCTCATGCAAAGCCTCTGAAGGTCACTGAAGAGCTGTAAAGAACTCACGATAAATGAAGCCCTCCCAAGTGATGCCCTGCAAACCGAGTTGATGGATGACCACAATCTTAATGAGAGCAAAATGGTAAATACTATTGAATTGCTACTGAGGAGTCTTGTGTTGCACTAGGGTGGTCATTTTCTCAATATTTCGGCACATGAAGTAGGGAAGGTTCATCATCCTCACCCTGGTAAAATGCATCAACAGCCTGATATGATAGGAATATAAACGGGAAAACCGGCCCTCACAGCTGAAATACTTCATTATCAGTTTCATTAAAGGAGCATATGAATCTTTGAGGTATCGAAAAGGAAACACTCTGCTGAGTTGTCTCAAATAACTGAGCTTGATGTATGGTTCATAATGCTGCTTGTCAATTTGCTGCCTCTTTTTCCATTGCTCTCCAATGTTAGGAATACCGGTTGCTAGTGAAATAGATTTTGGTGTTAGAGTGAATGTTACACCAGCTAGAGTGGCTTGATCATCATGTAAATGAAGCACAAACAAACGGGCCAACTCATGATGAAACTAGATTTTAGCAACCATAGCTGCACTTACTTGTTCAGTGGAGGATTTGGGAGTTTTGGCGTTTTGAGGGAGTCGTTGAAGAAACTGGGCTTGGCAGCTCTATGCACCGCGCCTCAAACCCAATGCGTCGTGCCTCAAACCCAATGCGTCGCGCACTGTGTATGCGTCGCGCCTCAAACCCAATGCGTCGCGCACTATGTATGTGCCGCGCATCAAACCCAATGCATCACGCACTGTGTATGTGCCACGCTAGTTCAAATTTCCATTGAGAATCGCGGCCCTATGCGTCACGCCTGCTGTGTGCACCACGCCACTTGCCCAGTGCGCCGCGCCTCTGAATTCGGGCAATTTTCTCACCAATGTTCTCCCTTGACTCAAACACAACCTTGCTTTGCTCACTTTTGGTTCTTTGAATGCAAATGGGCTTTTCAAATTGAAGAAATCATTTATATACAAGGAGCTTTTAATTTTTGATGCATAAAAACCCACTTTTACAATGTTTGGAATATGACTTTATTTTTTAACTCTGTTTTTGAGCTTTTTCACTTTATTTGAGCTTGTGATGAACTGAATGACTTGTGTTTTGTTTGCTTTGCAGGGGATTGGAGCTACTGAGGCTAGGGAAAGTGACCAGGGTTGCAGGTGGAGTGATTTACATATGAAGGAAATAAAATTACATGAATTTATACAATAAAATCTGAAATACTCTGTTTTTCCTCAAAACAGAGTTTTGAGGAAAAATACATCTCTGAGCACTTGATTATGAAATTTATTGATACTGGAACCTCCTCATGTGCCTGCTGACTGTTATTGGACATTTTGAAACCCTTTTTGATGAAACCCTAATGAAACCCTAGACCTAATGACAATGAAACCCTAGAAAAGACTTTTGCAAACTTTAAAGACAAAAAGTGACAGTACATGATATTGATGAGTAAACATGAGCCAGCAGGTAAATGACATGAGGGAAACTGTAGGAGAAGCCACTACCATTAGATGATCCATGCGCCTAATGGAATGCAGCTGACTGGGTGAGACACCTAATATGCAATGCAACAAGAGGATTTGATCTCTGACGGAGGGATGAAGATACCGACACTAACAGATGGAAATGACGCCTACGTATTGAATGCAAGAAAAAACTCAACCTCTAGATTAGGGTGTAGGAGGAGCGCGTGGAGGATATCAAGGGCGTGGATGAGGCCAAGGAGGAGGAGGACCTGGTAGAGGTCATGGACAAGTCATTTGCTATAATTTCTGAACACTAGGGCACTACGCACATGAGTGTACAAGTCAGAAACGCCAGTTATGTCAATACTGCACTCAGTTTAACTATAAAGTAGAAGAATTCCCAGTGCTGATAGCCAAGATGCAGGAGAAGAAGGCGCATCCTCAGCATCCTACCGGAACTTATAGATGATGAGGGCCGAACCCTGAGAAGAGGACCCAAATGTGAATATCGTGTTGAGGAGTAGGATCTCAACTGGTGATGATAAAGGAAAACAACCTGAGGAAAGTGGATGGGTCTGCAAGGACCCAGAAAAGGATATTGGGTTTGTTCTAGAGCACGTGAATGAAACGTTCATGGAAGCAGAGAACAACTTCGTTGAGGCCTCTACCTCAGGAAGTTAGAACAAATTGTGAGACACCAGCACGCTTACAGAGGTTGACCCCTCTGTGCTTACCACCTTCTTGGAGACTTGTATGAAACTGCTGTGTGATAGCAAGGATATGAAAAGGCTACAAGAATTGATAAAAAATTGTGTTGGTAAGGAAGATGCTTTGGAGGGACACTGCATGGTCCACAAGATTGGTAAACATAAGGCAAGAACAGGGCATGAGATGAGGCTCACCGCACTGATAGGAGACTATGAGATGGACCAGGTTATTCTAGATTTGGGGTCTGACGCAAACGTTTTTCCTAAACAAACATGGGAGAAGATGGGGATACCTTCGTTACAGTGGTCTCTAATTCAACTAAGGATGGTGAACTAGAAGAATATTATCCTTATGGGACGATCACATGGAGTCACTATAGATACGGAAGGTGCAAGTGTGCTGGCTGATTTTGAAGTGATAGAAATCATTTATGACAACAATCCATACCACGCGCTCCTTGGGATTGACTGGGCCATTGATATGAATGGAGTCATCAACTTGAAGAAGTGAACGATGTCATTTGAGAGAAAATCGCTCCGCGTTGTAGTACTGTTGGTTTGCTGGGCCTGACCCAGGTTCAACGTTAGTTAGCCAAACAAATCCCTACACTACTGGCCCTTTCGGCATCAGCTCGTGGAGCACAGATTGAAGTCTCACCTGAAGCAGTATGGGTTGATGCTGGAACCAAGTTTCTGCACCCTGAGATGGTCATGATGTCAGTTTATACCCTCTGTTCCTACTTTCACGTAGGTCGCTAAGCCTTAGGGCTCTGTCAGTCTACCCCTTTATTCTTCCCTTCAGTACCTCCACGAAGGTGTATTATTTACCTTCATGCAGCCTTAACCTGTGATCCAAGTACTTTCGTGCTGTTATGACAACATATTGTATAGGTTCCCAAGTTATCTTAAGTGTTCTAATTATATTACTAATCAATCACAGTTAGTGCCGCGTAAACTGATATTCTTACTTGTGTTCAATTAACCAATATAGTCACATACATTCGTGCATCACATGAACATTGTAAATTAATCCCAAAACGTAATATAACCAGATGCATTAACAAGAAATAAATATAAAGAATTTTGAGAATACTTCTCTTTATTGATATCTTCATATTAATATAGACTGTATCCGCCCTATGCACATAGTTATAGGGGTCCGCACACTCAGCTGTGTACTTCCACCCTAAGACTCTGCGCACTCAACTGCGGAGCCTCTACCTACGTTAAGGCCCTACACACTTAGACTTCCTCTCTTACTTGATTCTTTGTTATCTACCAAAACTACCTAGAGCTTACTTAATTATCTCCTTTTTATACAATCCCATGGTCCGCGGACCATGGGTGGATCTTTACAGCTGACTTTACACTTTACAAATAAGGGCGGACAACCCTTTATGACTCTTGACACCTTCGCTCTCCACGACCACGGAATGCGGAGACTTTACAACTTTTTTACAAAATTATCCCAAAATATGGGCTTTTAGCCCCAAAACTGTACTTGGGGGAACTCGTTCCCAACAGGCCACCAACACAAACATGGTGACTCGCCCTCGAGTCACTCTGCAGGTGTGGAGATCTTGGTGCGAAGACCTCCCAGCTCGACCGGTATGACAACAACCTCGGTAGTGCATTGTGTGGCCACTTGCTTTGCTTCTTCAACCAACTGCTTGGTCGCTGGTCCTGATCTATCGACTTGAAGCTTTTGCTAAGTCACTTGGAGATTAGCAAGCTTGCCTTCAATGGAGGTCATGACCGAATAAGCCTCATCCAGCTAGGGCTTCAAGCACGCCTTCAGCACTGCCTCCTTGTGTTGTGCTGCATCTACCTATTCTTTCAATTTTTTGGCCTCCTGCAGCTTTGCCAGTCTCTGCGTGAGACTGACAGTTCGTGCTGTACCTTTTACTTCATCATAGCGTTGTTGCAGTTCTTGCACTTTTGTCTCCAGCCGCTATACATTAGGGTCCTCTTATAGTCTCGTCAGGACCTCAAACGACTGTTCAAAAATTTGTGTGCCTGCTACTTCACTTTCTACTACCGCTATCGCCTCTGTGACGGTGGTTGCACGCTGCTCCTTTAATTTTGGCGGAGTTGAAGGCTGGGCCTTCAATTTTAAATCTGCAATCTATAGGTTTAGCTCCAACTAAACCTTAGCCAACTTTGTGCGAGCATCGTGCACCCCTGTAGCAAGCTTGTAGACTTGTTCATCTGCCTTCGCCTCCTTAGGAATGGCCAATTCGGGGACCATTCAGTAAGCTTCCCTCACGACCTTAATCATGCACGTATTTTTGTTAGTAAGTTCCACCATGGAAGTGAGGGTGGTGTCTCACTGCAGGGCCATCTATTCATTATTAATCTTCTGCTCACTAATCACCTACAAAGCACGGTGTTCGCGGGCCCTTAACTCCGCGATCACTCCATCTTGTAGTAGGTGGAGCGCCTCGCCAGGGAGAACTGCCAAGTTCAACCCCACTCCCTTGAGGGCACTGACAGTGGGCCTGTCAACTTCATTCTCTGTGGTCAGTGCTCCATCCGGCAGCACTATTGCTTGGGAGACCTTCGCATGCAACATCTCGGTAGCTTCTGAAGTACCGATAGCGAGGTTGGTGGACACTGTGCCAACCTGTGATGCATAGGTCTGCAGCTCCCATAGACTCATCTGGATGGCCCCCAATATTAGTTGTTGCTGCTACTCGAACTGTTGTAGTGCCTCCGTGGTGACATCCTACATCGTATCTCCAATGTCATGCAAATCTCCCTTTGTAAGGGTGATTGGGTCTAGTGACGCCTTACTGGCCTTGGATTTCTTCCTCGACCCCACTTTTTCTTGTTCCCTTGGACACTTGATGTGGTTCGACATTGTCTGTGGGTCCGTGCCATGTTGCTCTATTTTCTCGTCCGTTTCTTCTTCTATTTCGGGCGAAGGCGACCTCATGCCTTTGTCAGAGCCATGCTCTGTTTCGCCTATCTGCTTCTCCATCTAATGGGCAGCATTGCGCTCTGCCTCAACCTTGTCAATAGCCTCCTTCTTCCTCTTCTCGGCCAACTGTGCCATCTTGAGCTTGGCCTCCTCCTTTTTGCACTGCGCAGTAGAATTGCTCGACCCCACCGCCAAGTCTGAGGTAGTGTGCCACTCTATCAACCAACGATCAAGTATTACATCAATTGCGTCGTCCGTTTCCAAGTAAGGAGAGACATACCATGTCTGCTTAGGGTCCTTCCATGCCCTGATTGACACACGGTGAAAGTCTGCCTTAAACTCTGTGTACCCCTATAGGTTGGCAAACACAGTAGGCGACAACTGCGGTATGTGATTGATAGCCATGCAGATGTTGATTTCCATCAAGATCCAAAATATCTTGTTATCCTTGATGCGCTGAGCATCCTTGGTTTCCCACAACGAAGTGTACTTCGCTGCTTCTAGTAGATTCGGCACAACCGAGGGGAATTGACTATCTTCTGGCAGCTCCCAGGCTACCAACACAATAGACAACAAGAGCCACACATAGTGGAATGTCTTGCTGAGCTCCTGTGCTTCACGGTATTTTGCAAGGAACTCACCACATAGATAGCGTGCCCAATTAAACTGGACTCCTTTGGTGCATTGGGCTGCAGGAGTGACAACTGGTGCTAGCACTTCATTTGTGTGACACTTCCTCATAACCTTTCCTTCCAAAATATGTGTGGCCACCTTGACCATAGGGTCGCAGATACTTGAGATGGCATAGCCTCGCGACTTCTTCATGAGCTTGAATTTCTCCTTCATGGCTTTTGCGAGGGCCTACTCGCCACCTTTTTCGCCAAACATCATGGCCAGATTTCCCCCGTATAGGGCAGCCACACGATCTTATGGATCAATCTGTTGGTGATGGGTATCAGCTACTCCAGCCACAGACACCCATCATGCACCAAGCATAGGAGCTGGTTGATGACCAATACTGTAATGGGGGTGCGATTTTAGTGCGACACCCATAGCAGGTTGAGAAAACCTACCTTGTCTACTCCCCTGAGCCACTTCCGTGGTTCCAATGCAGTCATCCCAGTGGTTGTGTCAACAATGCGGTGCATTAGCTACTCTGTTGCCAAGTGCGGGAACTTCTCATGGTCAGCTAAGTACCAATCTTCCAGTTTTAATAGAGGAACCCGCCCCAAGCGTGGTCCTTCAAAGATAATCTCGTTGGGTAGTAGAGGGGTGTGCAAGGCAACCTTGCTCTTGTCAATGTCCTTTGGCACCTTGTTCTTGCCCTTGCGCAAAGGGACATACTCGCGAAACTTAGTGATAGGGTTAGAACCATGGACTTCAAATTCCTCCACTTCTACCCCCAAGTCCTCATCATCCATTGGGATTTCCTCAATTTCTTCCTCCTCCAGCTCCAGGTTAATGGGTTTTCCCTTTTCCTGTTTGGTGGGCTTGTCCTTCTGTGGGTTTCTTCTGGGCGACGCGCGCACTGGTATCGTAGCCTGCTTGCCCTTCTTATCCTTCACACTCTCCTTGGTTGGGGTTGGCTTCAGTATAGGTGTCCATCGTGATTTGGAAACTTTAGCTAATACCTCTTCAACATCTGGAGCAGCTCCCTCTGCCTCCCTAACAACCTTCTACATAGCCCCCTAAGTTGTCACTGCTTCAGCACTCATAGCTTCTGCGGGCATCGACATGATTCTATGCAACAACTCTTGTGTCTCCTTTGGCAATGTCTCAAATACTGAACTTGCTAGCAAAAATTCGTAGTTTTCATGATTCATGTGTGCCGGAGAGCTCACTCAATTAAAATGCCAGTTTTTTCCGTAGGGCATCCACTTGTAATTTACAGGAACTTTCAATTTCAAATCCGACCTTTACCCCCAAAATCAGTTCATTAATGTCGGATTGGCGGAAAATTTTCAAGCATATTACCCATAATGTTTGTCTTAAATGCTAGCCACCCACTCCATTTGGCCACATTCTTACCGTCAAATCATGAACAATGACTTTAACAGTCACTTTCTGGCTGACCTGTGCAATTTCTCCCTGGGTAGCATAGCTCTCTTCGTGCTGTCGTGAACCCTGTGACATTTCCTCATCCCGCACAATCCTCCAATCGCATAGTTCCCCAACCTAGCTAGTGTAGTTTATAATCCTGTGCCTCCTTTCAGCTGCCTAGAGCACTAAGACTATGCTATCCTCATATAGTCACTTGGCCGGATCACCGGTGTATGGCTTCAATCAGCTGCCATTCACCTTCCCTGGGAAGGGATCTCCATTCAATTTAACCAACTGAACTACTCCAAGTCAGTAATCTCCTTAATGACATAGAGCCCTAGCTAGTGCATTCTGAATTTCCCTGGAAATTTATCAAACTTGTTGTCATATAACAAAACCAGATCATTTACCTTAAAGGTGCACAACTTAATGTGTTGATCATGCCATGATTTTTCGCGCTGCTTTTAGACCTGTTGGTGAAATCTAGCTAGAAATCTCTCTTCCTCAATCTTAGCCAGCTGCGAGAGCCTCTCTTCCAGGTCTCCGCGATCTATCAACCTATGAGTGCCACTATGCGCAAACTAGGCACAATTTATTCCATGGGCACCACTGCTTCAACACCATATACAAGCCTAAAGGGTGTATGTCTTGTCAACTTTTTTCACGTCGTTCGATAGGCCCATAGTACTGTGGGTATGTGTATGTCCCAATCACTTCGCTGAGCATTGCAAACCTTGGTTAGTGTGTTCTCTAACATCTTATTGAATGCTTCCACCATCCCATTAGCCTATGGGTGATAAGGTGTGATTTTCTAGTGATATACATGAAATTCATCCATTAGCGTGTTGATTGTCTTGTTCAGAAAGTGCGTACCATGATCACTCATCAAAATCTTTGGACACCCAAATCATGTCAGTACATACTCAAAGAGGAATTTCGTAGCAATCACATCTGTGTAATCCTTCACAGGTTGTGCCTCCACCCATCGATTCAAATACTCAATCATGGTGATAATGTACCACACTTCTGTCTTCTTTCCTTGGGGCTGAATGGGTCCCACAAAATCTATCGTCCATTTCACAAAAGGTTGTAACATCATATATGGTTTTAGAGGCAGCTCATCTCTTCGCAATGGCTTACCAGTCCTTTGACACACATCACACGCCTTGCAGTAAGATTTTGAATCCCGATGGAGGATTGGCCACCACAACCCTACTCATAGAATCTTCTGTGCAGTTGCTCTTCCTGCATAATGGCCTCTCGCAACGCCCCCATGAGTGTTTGCGAGGATAGTTCTCCTTTGAAACTATAGTACATATCGTCGTAATACTTCATCAGACCCCATTTTGTATAGATGTCCGGAAATGACAAAGAGGTCTACTGTGCGTACCACTAACTCCCTTTTGTGTTGGACAGTGTAACCTTCTGGGGCAGTTCCTATTGTTAGGAAGTGTATGATGTCTTCAAAGTGACAATCTGCAACGTGCACTACAAATAGCTGCACATTAGGTAATCCCTCCTCCAAATTAGTGGGCCCTTCCTCCTTTTTGATGCGCGACAGATGGTCTGGTCCCACATTCAGTCATCCAAGCTTCATAATAGCCTCAAAATCATACTCTTAGAACAATAACAACCATCTACAGTTTCTCCCCCCCAAAACAAGCTTATTGACCATGTATTTCAATGCACAATGATCCGTATACATCTTAAAATGTCCACCCAACGAAAAGTGTCTAAACTTCTGGAGCGCGTATACCATGGCTAACCCTTCACGGTTAGTGGTGGAATAATTCTTCTAAGCCTTGGATAATCTTCTGCTTGCAAATTCTATAGGATGGTCCAATTCTCCTCCACCAACTAGTGTCAATATTGCTCCCAGTGCTATACATGACATGTCTACATGTACATAAAAATCCTTCTTCCAATCCAGGAAGACTAAAATCGGTGCGGTGACCATTTTTCCTTTCAATACATCCAAGCTCTTCTAACAATCCTTGTTCCAACAGAATGTGACATCCTTTTTCAACAACTTCTCCATAGGCGCAGTGATCTAGGCATAGCCCTTGTTAAACATTCTATAATACCCAGTATGTCCTAAGGTTGCGTGCAGCTGTTTAACACTCCTTAGTGCCTCTAAGTTAAGTATCACTGTAATCTTCATGGGATCTACCATCAGTCCCTATCTACAAACCACATGACCAAGCAGAGTTCCAAAAGTAACACAAAATAGGCATTTCCTCAAATTGAGCGCAATCTGGTACCTTTGACAAGTATCTAGCATCAGGTGCAAACTTGCCACATGGCACTTTATCAACCCAAACACAGTCCAGTCATCAAAGTACACCTCTAGAAACTTATGAATAAATTCCTTGAATGCAGCAATGGCTACGCGTGAAAAAGTCACAGGTGCATTCTTCAATTCGAAAGGCATTACAATGTACTGAAAACATCACCATTCAGTTGTGAAGGTTGTCTTGCTTCTATCTTCAGGTGTGATTTTGATCTGATGGTACCCAGGGAACCCATCAGTGAAGGAGTATGCTTCCTGGCCACCTACATTATCCAATATCTCATCTGCAAATGGAGTTGGGAAAGGATCATGTACACAAGCGTCATTCAACTTCCTAAGATCTACACATATCCTTATTTCATCCTTCTACTTCTTTTCCTGTACCACCATTGGTCTCACCCAATCAGATTCTTCTATGGGCTCAATGATGCCTGCCGTGAGCATCTTGTCTAGCTCTAAGCAGACCTTCTCCTTACACTTCAGATTGAGACAGTAAGGTCTTTTCTTAACTAGCTTCGCGTCAGGTTTTAACTTGATCTTCACAACACCCAAGTCTCCTATTATCCCACTTAGCTCCATAAACTTGGTAGGGAACAAATCCTGGTATTCACGGAGCAATTCGACGACCTTATCTACCGTAATGTCGTCCTAGTAATCTCCAATCTTCACGAATTTGGGCTCCGCCTCCATACCAATATTTACTTGTTTCGTTTTTAGTGGTGCAGTTATTGTTTAGTCAATTTAGTATGTCCTAAATTGCTACATTAATTATCAATCTAGGAGTCATAAATTGCTGAAGTGTGGCGCACTGTATGTGCAAGACAACCTCTTTCTTACTTTTTATTGTTTTCAATTTTATTTTGTTTTTGGGGTTTTGTCTTTGTTGGTCTCCTAATGCAAATGGAAATCCTATTCCTAAGTTTTAAGAATACTTTTAGAGGGCAAGTATGGATGTAGATTTAAGACAAGGTTTATGTCTCTTATGATAACTTCTAGAACTTAGCACTTCAAAAGATCTCAAAACATGCTAGTGATAAACTTAGTACTTGAACAGGAAAGTAAATGTGCAGTGACTTAAATCAAACAAAAGATGAAATACTGATCATGAAATCACTATCTCTGCTACCTATCTAATTACAAAAATAAAATCTAAACTATTGCACTCAAACAAACCAAAAATTGCAGACTAATGAAAGCAAGATCAATTACTTCACTTATAATTTGATAGCTCGCCAAGTAGCTTCTTGGGTTAAGCCATGACACTGGAGATAACGTCAAATAATATGAAGAATTGATATTTAAATTACCTACTTGCAGATTAATGAAAGTAAAATCAAATCACTTTACTTATAATCCGATAGCTCGCCAAGTAGCTTTTCGAGGTTAAGCCATGGTACCGGAGATAATGTCAAATAACATGAAGAACTTGTTATCTAAACTACCTACTTGTAGATTAATGAAAGTAAAATCAAATCACTTCACTTATAATCCAATAGCTCACCAAGTAGCTTTTCGGGGTTAAGCCATGGCACCGGAGATAACGTCAAATAACATGAAGAATTTGATATCTAAACTAGCTAACAACAACAAATAAATATTACTGAAATCAAAGCATAACTGAAATTGAAAAGCTTAAAAAGTTCAGCAGAGAGGCAAATCTCATGTCACTATTTGATGCAAAAATTATATGAAAAAGCTCGAGCATAACCTATCCTGAAACACACTGATCAGTGTTAGTAAAAGTATGCAATGCTGGAAAATCATGTACAAGAGTGAAAGATTAACACCATAAATAAATTATGAAACATATACAGTTAAACAAATTATGAAATATATACAAGAGAAATAAGAAAAACGATGCATGAAAACTTTACAAAAATGAAAAGCAAAACCTCAGCTAGCAGGGGCCCTCTGCACGGCCTTTGGTTAATACACTGTCAACCCAAAATCACGCTTAAATAGTCATAAGAAATAGAGTTTTTATATTGCAAAACAGAGGATATGTCTTCTCGTTTGAAAACATCAAGACTAACTACTTGCGTTTGAAAACGCGTTATTTATAGAGGAAATTAGATAACTATTTTTCAGTGAAGAATCTTCAGCAGAAGACACGTAAATAGGACAGAACCCGTAAGCTCAGCGTCTTGGTTGCCATGATCATTCAATATACAAAAGGTGGATGTTGGATTTGCATCATGGAGACGGCCTGCAGCTGTCAAGAGGGATCCACGAATCTAGGAACGGTCTCAGACCTTTCACGTGCTGAAAACAGAGACCTATTTGCTGTAGGACTCCTTGTTTGACCGTCCTTTGACCAAGGCTTTTCTTCACGAATTCAACTGAATAGATAGGACCTTGTCCATGTCTAGATCATTTCTGAGCTGCCCACGTGCCTCGTTTCACCTGCCGACACCTGTAACCTATAGAACAATAAAAATAGCTGTGGAATTGCGAGTCAGCTGCAGAAAGTGGCTGCATTCCACAGCTGATGAACAAAATCTAAATCAAATAGCACACACAAGAATATAGTTAGAAAACCACTTAAATGCACTCCTAGAATCAATATGTAATGATCTTTGATAGCTTATGAGGCACTGATGTGGGAAAAAGGTCTAGGAAAGTATGTAGAAGAGAGGTAGTTTTAGGGCTCAACATACCCCCACTGTGAAGATGTTGCATGTCCTCATGCAACCAAAACTGTGACCATCCTTCCTTCAATTCATTTTCTTTGAGACCTCTACCAATACATCTAGCCTTCTTTTATTCTTCCTTGGTGTCACTGTCATCCTGGGTTTCATCATTAGGCACCTGTATTTGAGGTTGATGAGGGCTCTGCTCAACCTCCTATTCCTTTTCTTCAATTTCCTATTTTTCTTGTGCCACAATCCAAGATGTAACATGGTGTTGTCATGGATAATTTTATCCAACCCGCTATGTTCTCTCAATGTTTCATTTTCCCTTTTGATGTGTCTATTCAGGATTTCTAGTTCAAAAACTTCCTGTTTTAGTGATTGGATCAAAACTTCTTGAGTTGTATTTGGCTAATTAGATGAAGTGCCTTGGTATGTTGCAGTCTTTTCCAATGATTCAATACAATTATACATTTGTTGCTGAGTTGGATCTATTTTTGGTGTAACCTTTCTTGGACTGATCTCAAAATCTGGTTGAGAAAAAGGAGAATGTTGTGGACTATGGTCAGGAGGGGTGATTGCTAGTGACTATTCTGGCGTTTCCCCTCCTAAGTCTATGAAGTGAGCCCCTTTAGTTTTCACTTTCTTCATTTTGCCTTTAAGTCTGGAGCTCCTTCTTAGATTCTATGAGCTGGTATCTCCTTTTTCTACACTTTGTTTTTCCTTCCCTTTTTCCTTTGCTTTAGCTGATTGTTCTTTAAGGTGGATTAGCCTTTCAGAAAGTATATGTTCCTCTTCTGAGGAAGGTTCTAGGGTTTGATAAACATCTTCAACATTTCTTTTCCCCTTTTGTTTCACTTGCTTCCTAACGTCAATCAAATTTTCAGACATCATTTCTTCCTTACTAGTTTCTTTAGCTATGCTAGTAGGAGTATCCTGAATGTTTACACTTGTTTTTCTTCTCCTACTTTTCCTTGTTGAGCTACCTTCAGGTGTTTCAGGTGGGTGCTCAAAGAAATTTATAATCAGGAATTGTTCCCATGTGTCCTTTCTTTCCTTCAATTGTTTTTCAATCAGAATTTTGACAAGGCCGTGATGATAAAGGTGAGGCTCTACGTCATCTAGATTCTTTTGTACAGTGGTGGACATCTTTTTCAGGCTACTCAATAGGAAATAAGGAAAATTGGTGGTTTGATTCTCTAGAAAATTCATTAATAACCTGATGTGGTACATGTACATGGACCCAAACCTTCCTTCACACGTAATAAACTTCTAAATTATCAATAACAAACTAGTCCACTTTTCCTTTAGGGAAAAAACAGGGATTCCACGTTTGAAAACAGTTATATCCATACCTGTATTATGCAAAATAATCCTCCAGGCCCTTTTATCGAAGTCTTCGTTTTTGAACCACCGTTCTCCTTCCTGTGGGAGCTCCGTTGCTACTGCAATGGATGCCTCTGTTACTGAAAATTTGATATCCCCAACCTCAACTTCTATGCCGTTGAAGGACCTTGCAAATGTCTTCATGACTTCTTTATTATGACCTTTGAATTTCTGGATAAATTGCAGCCACCATGATTTCCTTAATGTGCTCTTTAACTGTGGATAACCCTCCATGAATTTAGGCCCGTCCGGCTCTGTTCTTACCAGAAGGCCCATTCCTTCCTCTTGCTTTGAAAATACCTTTGTAAGTGATGGACTGTAAGTGATGGATTGACGGAGGTGGAACGGTTGTATGAGTGGAAGATGGAGGATTGCTGAGAAAACTAGTAGTTATAAAATGGAAAGAATATAGAGCATGTAATGAAAATGAGTTCACAGAGTAGAGGCTTGTATAAACAGACTAGAACTAACAATCGTAAACTCAATGTGAGAGTATGGAAATAGAGTGAGTCACCCAAATTTTGAATTAAGAGGCTGCGGAGTGGTTGTTAGCACATTCATAAAATGACTGCAGAGTGGTGCAGCAGAGGAGAACCATGGTCAATTGGATTACATCTTCATAATTAACCGGTTCAACAGGTGTAATGCGGACGTACAATTAAGTACGAGTTAGATTCGGAAGCAAATCATGAGGCCATTGGAAATTGATGCGTAGTTTGTGGTGGAATTATGCAAAGGTCATGGAGGAGTTAAAGAAGCTATCAATTCGAATCATTACACATGATGGAGCTGGTGGTTTTACAACTATACAGATTATGTGTTTTAAAATGCTATTTGAAATTAATTTTGCTCATACCTTAGAATCTTACCACTTCCATTCGTTGACTTTTGATTGGCTGCTTCTTGTTGGTGCTTTAGGTGCTAAAATCTTCAAAATATCTTCCTCTTCCATACTTGCATCTGGTTTTCATCATTACTTGGCTAACATTTGACTATCACTACAGAGTAACAGAGTATTAGCCGTGCAATCAATAATCAGCTACGGAATCAGTATTCAGCTGCGGAATCAGAATTCGGTTGCGGAAACTGACATAGTGAATATATGACTTGGCGAAGTGAATGGAGATGGATGGAAATGAATGATGACTGAATGAATGATATATGAAAATTGGACATGAAAGGAATTTTATTGGTGGAATGTGATGGCGTAATGGAATGAAATGAAGTGAAGTGAAATGACATGAAATGGAACAACTATGAGTGAAATGAGAGATATTTTTTTTTGGAAAATATAGGGCGTCAATTTTTTTTGATTTTCACCTTGTATTTTTTGTATAAGACTGCCAATCAGTGATTGGTTTTCAGGCTTATACATTTTATATATTTTATTCTATTTTATTTTTATTTTTTTGAGAAACAATGAAAAGAACAAAGACTAGGCTGGTGGAGATGAACGATTCTTCTTCACTAGCCTTATTGCAGAATTATCTTGAAAGATTTTGACAAATTCCTCCTTTGAGAGTGGCTTATGATAGATCTTCAATCTGTGACCATTCACAATGAGAGGAGTTTGATACTCATCAATGGCTTTGATTCTTACCGCTCCATTGCTAAAAACTTTTTCAATCTCATATGGCCCAAGCCAATGAGTCTGAAATTTACCTTTGAAATCTTTGAACTTGGAATCAAATAGCAATGCCCAATATCCTTCTTGAAACTTTTTCTCCTTGATGTATTTGTCATGCCACTTAGCTCTTTGATATTGAACTAGATCAGTTCTTAGGATTGCTTCTTATCTGATCTCATCTAGTTAATTCAACTACTCCATTCTATGCTTTTGAGCTTCTGATAGATCCATTCACAATTGAACTGCCATCTTGAAGGTCTTAACTTGGAACTCAATGGGGAGCAGAAGTTATTTCCCATAAACAAGTTCATAGGGAGAATGTCCTGTTGTGTTCCTCCATGTGGTTTTGTAGGCCCATAAGGCTTCAAGAAGCCTTTCTGCCCAATCTCTCCTGTGTAGATGAATAGTCTTGGTAATGATGCCTTCAATTACTTTGTTTGTGGACTCTACTTGACCATTTGCTTGCAGATGGTAAGGAGTAGATTTTCTATGCTTGACTTTGTACTCTTCCATCAGCTTCTCCACCAGTTTGGATGTGAATTGTCCTCCCTGATCTGTCACAATTTATCTTGGAACACCAAAGTGAGTAAAAATATCCTCATAAAGAAAACTAACAACTGAATTCTCAGTAGCAGAAAATAATGCTTTGGCTTCTACCCATTTAGTGACATAATCAGTACATACCAATATATACTTTTTCTGTTTAGATGGTGGATTAATAGGTCCAATAAAGTCTAAAGCCCATTTTTCAAAGGGTTTGATGAGTACCTATAGTTGTAATGGCATCTGAGAGGGTAGGTTTCCCTACTCTTTGGTAGTTGTCACACCTTTTGACATATTGTTTTGCATCTTTGAAGAGGGACGACTAATAATATCATAAAGAAAGGATTTTATGGGCTGTCCTTTGGTCAGCAAAGTGTCCACCGCATGGTTCATCATGACATGCTTTGAGAATATCAGGCATTTCATCTTCCCTGACACATCTTCTGATCACAAGATCTAGCCCTATTTTAAACAATTCGTTAGAAATCCATGAATATTTTGAACTCTCCTGAATAATATTTCTTCTTTCACTAGGAAATAAATGTGGAGGTAGTTTCCCTGTAACCAAATAGTTAGCTATATCTGCATACCAAGGAGTCTTAGTAGATACTACAAATAAATATTCATAAGGAAACTTGTCCTCTACAAGAGAATCTTCTTTATTACTCTGAATCCTAGACAAGAAATCAGCTATTGTGTTTTGTTTCCCTGGTCTATCTAACACAGTAATATTGAATTCCTGTAAAGGTAGGATCCACCTTGTAACTCTTCCATTAGTAACGGGTTTGTTCATTAGATATCTAATTGCAGAATGATCAGTATGAATAAAAGTTTCATAGCCTGTTATATAATGTCTGAACTTATTGATTGCATGAACAACAACTAAGAAATCTTTTTCAGTCACAGTATAATTCAACTTAGTGGGAGTTAATTTTTTACTGTTATAGTAAATGGCATAAGGAACTAAGTCTTTGTGTCCCAACACAGCCCCTAGAGCTGTACCTCAAGCATCTGTAGAAATATGGAAAGGAAGTTTCCAATTTGGTCCTCTCAAGATAGGTGCTTCAGATATTCTTGTTTTCAAAGTTTCAAATGCTAATTGGCAATTAGGACTCCATTTGAATTCACAGTCTTTTGTAAGCAGTTTAAAGAGTGGAGATGCTATTTTGGTGAAGTTTTCTATAAATCTTCTACAATATCCAGTAAATCCTAGAAAAAATCTAACATCTTTTTGACAATTTGTAATAGGTAACTTGGAGATGACTTCAACTTTTGATTTATCAACTTTAATCCCATCCCCTAAAATAGATGTCCTAAAACAATACCTTCACTAAACATCATAAAACATTTTTCATGGCTTAATGAAAGGTTTGTTTCTTTACATCTTATAAGAAAATTTTCCAAATTTTCTAATGCCTCTTCAAATGTATTACCATAAATTATAAAATCATCTATATATACCTCTACACAATCATGGATTAGATCAGAAAAAATTCCTAGTACTGCTCTTTGGAATGTTGCGGGTGCATTACATAATCCAAAAAGAAGCACTCGGTAAGCAAAAGTTCCCCATGGATAGGTAAATGTGGTCTTATCCTGATCCTCAGGTGCTACCTAAATTTGTTTATAACCACTAAAACCATCTAGAAATGAAAAGTACCTTTTGCCTGCTAATGTATCTAATACTTGATCGATAAAGGGCAAAGGGAAGTGATCTTTCAAAGTTGCTTTATTCAATTCCCTGTAATCAATGCAAACCCTCCATTTACCATTCTTTTTGGGTACTATAACCAAGGGAGAAACCCACTGACTATCTGAAATTAGGTAAATGAAGTTTACATTGAGTAGTTTTTGGAGCTCTTCTTTCACAATCTCCCTAAGATTTGGATTCATCCTTCTCTGAGGTTGTCTGATTGGTCTACTATTTTCCTCGATATAGATATGATGGATACAAGTCTTAGGGTCAATACCTTTCATATCAGTATACTCCCATGCAAATGCAGCAAAATGTTTTTGCAAGATTCTGGTTAGCTCTTCCTGTTGTAACTTTTCCAAATTTTTGTTGATATTCAATGTTTTACCTGGAAAAATTTCAACTGTAGAACTACCAAACTCTTCCATAGAGTAAAGAGACATTTGCCTTGATGACAAATATTCAATATCAGAATCTAACTGAAATTGTGTGTGGTCATATTTTGAAGATGTTTCAAAATTTTCTAATGTGTTCAAAATTTGACTATCTTCACTAACTTCAGAGATAGTAAAGACAGGTTGTATAATATCTTCATCATTGACCCATTCATTGTCTCCTACTTCTGTAATTGCTTTTGCTGGAGGATACAAATTAAATTTCTTTGTTGAACTACCATCAGAAATGTACATATCCCCAGATCTACAACTAATCAAAGCATCAGCTGTGGCTAGCCAAGGTCTTCCTAATATGAGTGGGTGCCCTCCTAGATTACTCTTGGGATTCAAAATCATGAAATATACTGGATATTCCCAAGAATCTAAGGAGACTGAAATATCTTCTAATACACCATCTGGTTTGATTATTGATCTATCTGCAAGTTGCAGTAAGGTGGGTGTAAAAAGAAGATTAGGAAGTTTAAGCTGTTCCATAGTCTGTCTACTCATAATGTTTATAGCAGCCCCTAAGTCAATCAAATTATTTGGAATTTCTATCCCATTTATGTGTGTCTTGACAATTGGACTACCTAGATCCACATATTTCTACATGGTAATCTTTCCCATCATGATATCTGCAATTTTTCCTACCAAGTGGATTCTTTTTGTATCTCTTGGTTTCCTACCTGGTCTTTTGAAACTCAACTCCTTTATTGTTTTTGCTAGAATAGGAATCTCTCTAATGGCTTGTAGCAAGGGAATCTTGATACAGACATTCTTTAATTCATCTAGGAAATCATAGTTAGGCAACAAGATTTGTTTTTCCACCCCTTTGTCAATTTGTAATCTTTCAGGGAAAGGAGGTGTGGATGAAGATGCAGGTTGCTCAACTATAGGAGTTGTGGGGGTTGACTCTTTTTGTTTTTCTTTTTGAATGATTTGGTTTTGAAGGGATGCTTCCTCAGAACCTTTATTGATTTTAAGAGAATCCTCCTCAGAGGCATCTTGCTCTTGAACATCTATAGAAGGTTTTTCCTTTTCTAAAATTCTACAAGATCTGAGTTGAACATCATTAAGAGGAACAATCATATAGGTAGGAAATTGTTGTCCTTCTACCATGTAAGCATTCTGAGGATTTTTGTTGTTGGGATTTGGTAATAGCTAGGCTGGTAGTTGATTTGGCTTTTGTTGGAATGGAAGCAAGAGTTGAGAATTTTGATTTTGTTGAGAAGGTTATTGTTGTGGAAATGGCAATGAAAGTTGTGGGTTTTGATTTGAAAGTTGTGGATTTTGTTGTTGATTTTGAAAAGATGGAGGATATTGATAGAATTGAGCAAATATCCCATAAGGATTTTGTACCCCTTGTGCCCATGATTGATACGGATTTTGAGGTTGGGGCCAAGGTTGTTGCCAAGAATTCCAATTTGGTGGGCGTTGAAAATTCATAGTATTGTTAAATCCTTGATTTTGTTGCCCTTGCCAAGGTCTTCTTGAAACAAAACAAAGGGATTCTACTGAATTTAGATCTTCCTTAAAGACAGATTTGAGCCCAGGAATTGAAGGACAATCCTTGGTCTCATGACTTTCTGAGCAAATCATACATGTTTCTACAACTTTTGCATCCAAGGGGCATTCCCTTAAAGCATGTTTCTTTCTACATTTTGAGCAAAAGATTGCTAAGGCATCAGCTTCTGCTTTCTGCTTGTTTTTAATTTTAAGGGTGTCTAGTTGTTCACTAAGGCTCCCTAGAATATCAGTTTTGAACTCATTAAGCATATTTCCAATCTCTACCCTACTTACTGATCCAGTTGCAGATTTATTTTCTCTAATAAGAGAAGGATCTCTAGGCCCTTTTCCAGTTTTACATTTTCCCCTTGAGAGATGGACACATAGTTATGCTATGTCACGTAGTGGAAGTTGAGAAATGTCTCCCTTCCCTATCATGTTTAAAACATCTATCCATTCATCTCTAATGGCTTTCAATAGAAGGGCTTTCAAGGTTTCCTCATCTAAATTACTCATTTTCACTCTCTTTAAGTTGTATTGAAATCTTTCAAGTAAATCCTCCAAGTTCTCATCTTCTTTTTGCATCATTTTGAATACCTCATCCTTATGATTAGTGGGCATACAATAATCTAGATATCTATCCAAAAATGTTTGTTTCATATCATCCCAAGTCCTAATAGATTGAGTGACTAATCCCATGAACCATTTCAAAGCAACTCATTTCAATGTTGAAGGAAACAGTTTGAGTTTTTGAGAGTCTTCCATATAGTCATAGGTTCGGCACAAGACTTCAAACTCAAATAGAAATGTTTTAGGATCCTCGCTTTGCAACCCATAGAAGTTTGGGAGGACAGATGATGAAATGTTTTTCATTGTTGTATGGGTTTCCTCATCGGCTATAGGGAATCCAAATGAGTTATCTCCTTCCCTATTTCCCTCATTATTACCTCTACCTCCTCCATTGTTACCTCCATTGTTTCCTCTACCACCACCTCCATTATTTCCTCTACCTCTACCTTTACCCCGTCCTCCAAATAGAGAATATTCCCCATCTAGTACTTCTTCTGCCATGGTAGTTTTCTCAGGGTCTTCTGGTTCTTCTATTAATGGCTGATGAGAGAGTCTATTCCTTTCCTTCTTCTCCAGGTGATTCTACTTCTTCAACTGCAATATGTTCCCCTATAGAAGTGAAGAATGGTTCTTCTCCTAGATCAGATTTAGTAGATAATGTGGGAGAATATTCTAATTCAGTTTTCGCCCCTTGAATTCTAGGAATCCTAAGGTTGGGAGTATGAGTCTGGGATGGAGGTGTGTCTTGTCTATGCCTTGAAGTAGATCGAGTTGTAAAAATCAAACTTTTGGCCCTAGCTATAAACCTTCCCCTAGAATCTCTAGCTCTATGCATGTCATTTTTTTATTTTTTAATAATTTTTTAGTTGGGCTAATAATTCTTTTTCTGATCTTCCAGATCACACTAGGTGCAAGATGAGAGCATACTCAAGAAATTATTGAACTAATAATTCTCTTTTCTGATCCTCCAGATCACACTAGGTGCAAGAGGAGAGAATACTTCAAGAAGTTATCAATTTTTCCCTCTTTTTTTTTTATGTAAGAGATCGGCTACCTAGTTACACTTCCCTGAAAATGGCGCCAAAATGTTTAGTCAATTTAGTATGTCCTAAATTGCTACATTAATTATCAGTCCAGGAGTCGTAAACTGATGAAGAGTGGCACACTATATGTGCAAGACAACCTTTTTCTTACTTTTTATTGTTTTCAATTTTATTTTGTTTTTGGGGTTTTGTCTTTGTTGGTCTCCTAATGCAAATGGAAATCCTATTCCTAAGTTTTAAGAATACTTTTAGAGGGAAAGTATGGATGTAGATTTAAGACAAGGTTTATGTCTCTTATGATAACTTCCAGAACTTAGCACTTCAAAAGATCTCAAAACATGCTAGTGATAAAATTAGTACTTGAACAGGAATGTAAATGTGTAGCTACTTAAATCGAACAAAAGATGAAATACCAATCATGAAATCACTCTCTCTGCTGCCCATCTAATTACATAAATAGAATCTAAAATATTGCACTCAAACAAACCAAAAATTTCAAACTAATGAAAGCAAGATCAATTTACTTCACTTATAATCCGATAGCTCGCCAAGTAGCTTTTCAGGTTAAGCCATGGCACCAGAGATAACGTCAAATAACATGAAGAATTCATATTTAAATTACCTACTTGCAGATTAATGAAAGTAAAATCAAATCACTTCACTTATAATCCGATAGCTCGCCAAGTAGCTTTTCGGGGTTAAGCCATGGTACCGGAGATAATGTCAAATAACATGAAGAAATTGATATCTAAACTACCTACTTGCAGATTAATGAAAGAAAAATCAAATCACTTCACTTATAATCCGATAGCTCGCCAAGTAGCTTTTCGGGGTTAAGCCATGGCACCACAGATAACGTCAAATAACATGAAGAACTTGATATCTAAACTACCTACTTGCAAATTAATGAAAGTAAAATCAAATCACTTCACTTATAATCCGATAGCTCGCCAAGTAGCTTTTCAGGGTTAAGCCATGGCACCAGAGATAACGTCAAATAACATGAAGAATTTGATATCTAAACTAGCTAACAGCAACAAATAAATATTACTGAAATCAAAGCATAACTGAAATTGAAAAGCTTAAAAAAAGTTCAGCAGAGAGGCAAATCTCATGTCACTATTTGATGAAAAAATTATATGAAAAAGCTCGAGCATAACCTATCCTAAAACACATTGATCAGTGTTAGTAAAAGTATGCAATGCTGGAAAATCATGTACAGGAGTGAAAGATTAACACCATAAATAAATTATGAAACATATACAGTTAAACAAATTATGAAATATATACAAGGGAAATAAGAAAAATGATGCATGAAAACTTTACAAAAATGAAAAGCAAAACCTCATCCAGCAGGGGCCCTCTGCATGGCCTTTGGTTAATACGCTGTCAACCCAAAATTGCGCTTAAACAGTCATAAGAAACAAAGTATTTATATTGCAAAACAGAGGATATGCCTTCTCATTGCAACAGCAAGGCTAAAGCTACAACAACAACATAAAAACTAACATCAAGACTAACTACTTGCATTTGCAAATGCGTTATTTATAGAGGAAATTAGATAACTATTTTTCTGTGAAGAATCTTTAGCAGAAGACACGTAAACAGGATAGAACCCGTAAGCTCAACGTCTTGGTTGCCATGATCATTCAATCTACAAAAGGTGGATGTTTGATTTGCGTTGTGGAGATGGCCTGCAGTTGTCAAGAGGGATCCACGAATCTAGGAACAGTCTGGGACCTTTCATGTGCTGAAAATAGAGACCTATTTGCTGTAGGACTCCTTGTTTGACCATCCTTTGACCAAGGCTTTTCTTCACAAATTCAACTGAACAGATAGGACCTTGTCCATGTTTAGATCATTTCTGAGCTACCCACATGCCTCGTTTCACCTACCGACACTTGTAACCTATAGAACAATAAAAATAGCTGCAGAATTGTGAGTCAGCTGCGGAAAGTCACTGCATTCCACAACTGATGAACAAAATCTAAATCAAATAGCACATACAAGAATATAGTTAGAAAACCACTTAAATGCACTCCTAGAATCAATATGTAATGATATTTGATAGCTTATGAGGCACTGATGTGGGAAAAAGGTCTAGGAAAGTATGGAGAAGAGAGGTAGTTTTAGGGCTCAATAGTTATATCAAGATTCTCAATTTGCGGTCCCTCGACTTCACAGTGACCCTTGGTTTCAGAGATATTAATATTTCGTGGATCCTCGCCTTCTTCTTCAGCAGTCACATTATAGTATTCTAGTGCATGGCTCAATTGAGTAGTCCAATCGGGTTGAATCAGATCCAAAGGATCCTGCGGTATCCTAAAGATTTCTGCTTTAACTTCTTGTAGCACTTTGTCAATACAGTCAAACCCGTCTTCGAAGCTGAATGTCATTATGAATCCTTTGCGCAGAATATCCCATTCACCTGTACCATGGTGGAGCTTTGTTTCCAAGTACCAGTTCATCGGGTTGAAATCCAAGGTGTGACAAAACAAGTGCACCCATTCAAGTTGGGGCTTCGCTCCATAAGCCTTAGCCCATTTGGCCAAGTGTGCATGTGGATCATCCTTCCTGTAATATTTTTCTATTATTCATACCTTTAGCTTCCCAAATCATGTTCGCATCATCCTTCTACACTCGCGCCAATCGTCAAAACTACCCTTGTGTGTACCACACCATCTTGGAGGCGTAGCGTACAGTGCCTAGTCCAAAGCTTGGAAGTGCTGCTTCTCTAGTACTTCCATCTCAAATGCATCCAAAAATACATATACATCATTCGGGCCATCACAAGTGGGTAGATTCCTTACCTCTAACTGTTGAAAATGCAACAAGATGATGGATCTTAGTGGAAAGGAGTCGCCTTCACTAAGTGGTCCCGCGGGCTATTTTTGGCGCAAAGTCTATTTTTAGACATATGGATCATGGTCTATGAGTTGCAGGATGTTGTTTACGGATGATTGGTCATGTTGGGAAAAAATAGATGGACTTCTATTTTTGGTTCACAGCGGAGTGATCAGAGTCTATTTTTAGACTGCCAGGCTAACAATAGAAATAGTCAAATATTATTAGCCCATAGTAATATTTGGACTCTAAACATTATCTTATTCTCTTGGAGAACTTCAGTTCGAGCTATGGATGTGGCACATGCAGCTGACAAAAGGAATCACATGGTTTCTTATGTGTTAGTTGAGCTATTGCATGGAGGAATTCAGTTAGAACTCATGCATGTGAGTTCTGTGGAGTTGGATGTGGAGTTGATGGAGTTGTGTTCAGTTTGACTTAGTTGAACTAGTTGTATTTAGTCTAACTAAAGAATGCACTAGTGGTGAGTTGTGTGAATTGATTGTTAATTAATTCACTAATTATTAACTCATAAAGAAACTAAAGAATACATCAGTTAACTCAGAGCATGGACAGTTCAACAGAGACAGGTGTTAGAGGTAAGTGAAAGGGTGAGTTGTGACTATCAGTTGTGCATGAGATTTTCACGTGCATTGATTTGAGTAATGCCAATGAGGACTGCGCAGTGTGGGCCAATATCAAGGCAATTGTAGCTTGTTCTCACGTGATTCTCTTGCAGGATTGTGCAGTGGAGGCAGGCAAAGCAATGGAGAAGATTTGAACCTGTGATTTGTTCGGATCTAAGCTAGTTTTGTGTGTAACAGGTGGAGATAGTGCTGGATACTTGTGAGGAGTATTTTACTATGTATTGTTACATGTTCTCAATCATTATAATATACAAATAGTGTGGGGTTTTCAGCTATATGCTTTCCCCGGGTTACACACTGTGTTAATGTGTGCATGCGATTGATGTTTCATTGATTTTAATGCTGCTAAATTGATGATCAACATAGAGGAGGTTATGTATTATGCATGTATTCCGCAATAGTGTATAATCAGGATAATATCTGTGAATAAGTGTTTATTATTCAAAATTTCTACATGGTATCAGAGCTGGTTGATTTGTAGAAAAAGTTCTACAGGATATCAAAGCGAGGATTGATCATCAGATCTATTATTCAAAAAGTGTTTACATTTTATTTCTTCAGGTAGAGTCTATAATCGGGCTAGGTAGCCTCTAGATTCATCCTTCCTTTGGAAGGTGAGATATCTGGTAAAAGCCCATACAGTCAATCTTTGTACGAGAAATACTTTGTTCTCACGAATTTTAGATCAGAAGCGGTTGAGTTTTGAGTTGGTGGAATGGCGCTCAAGGATAAACTTAGAAACATCAAAGCTGAGAATGGAGATGCCATAGATTGTCCACAGAAGAAGAAAAATAAGCAAGCTATTGGATCTGCAGTGGGAGAGGCCTTAGCCTCGTAGTTTGAGCTTGATTTTTCATTGATTGCATGCTTGGTTTCAAGTGTGATGGGATAGGTGTGGTTCTTGGATAGTGGTGCGTCTTTTCACATGACAGGAGATCAAGATTTGTTTTCTGATATGGAGGAGAAAGATCTTGGAGTGCACATCGAGATGGGCGATGATGGTAGATACAATGCGATCGGTATTGGTACCATTTCCTTTGAGAGGGAGTCTGGTAAGCCCTTCGTATTGAAGGAAGTGATGCATGTTCCAGGATTGAAGAAGAATCTTATCTCTGTGGCGATGTTAGAAGACAAGGGATATGATGTTGTCTTCAGCGAGGGAAAGGATTTCCTGCGCAGCAAGACAATTGGAGAAACCCGGAAGATAGGGGTTCGAGTCAGGAACCTTTATTAGTTGCATGTAGATGCATGCAAAGCCTTGAGCAGCAAGGCAACTAATGGAGACTTGGTGGTTGAGAGGGAGCGTATATTACCTCTCAACTTGCAGAGCCAAAAGAAGTCTCAGACGATTGTGGAGGAGCCACGATTGGTGCAACAGCTTCAGGAGGTTGTGGAGCAGCCACAACAAGGGAAGATGAGAGGAGATCGAGTAGAGACATCTACTCATGCAGAGACCTCCAGTAGGGGGAAACTTAGAGCCAGGTGGGCTGAGGGATCACATGCAGCCATACCTCCAGGTAGGAGGTGGGGTGATGTGGATTGATCGTCCCAAGGAGGAGGGGCAAGAACCTTGAGGTACCCAACCTCTTGGATGAGACCTTGTTACAGGAGCCCCGATGTGGAGTAGCAGGAACTGACTGATTGGGTAGAGACAGATGTGGATGGAGTGGCAGAGAGAGCGACAGTGTAGGGAATCCCAGGACAACGCATAGCTAGCAGGCTACAGCAATGCGAGAGGCACAAGTGTTTTGCACAGTGCTAGGTGGCACAAAGAGGTGTGCAATGGTGCGAGATGCATGGAGATGTTGCAGTAGCGCAGATGTTAGAGAGGGAGCACTTGTCAGTAACAGGTAGAGCTTCAACATCAGAGTATGTTCCTAGCCCAATAGAGTGGTCAGTTGGGAGTGTTTTTGTTCCAAGTGTTGTTGGAGCAAGTGGATCGGGAAAATGTGTTGCATGCAAAACATTCCAGTGTAGCAGGATAGGGGTTGCAGATAATCCATATCTTGTTGAGAGGAAGTGTTGAAAATGCAACAAGATGATGGATCTTAGTGGAAAGGAGTCGCCTTCACTAAGTGGTCTCGCAGGCTATTTTTGGCGCAAAGTCTATTTATAGACTATGTCTATTTTTAGACATATGGATCATGGTCTATGAGTTGCAGGATGCTGTTTATGGATGATTGGTCATGTTGGGAAAAAATAGATGGACTTCTATTTTTAGTTCATAGCGGAGTGATCAGAGTCTATTTTTAGACTGCCAGGCTAAAAATAGAAACAGTCAAATATTATTAGCCCTTAGTAATATTGGACTCTAAACATTATCTTATTCTTTTGGAGCACATCAGTTTGAGCTACGGATGTGGCACATGCAGCTGAAAAAAGGAATCACGTGGTTTCTTATGTGTTAGTTGAGCTATTGCATGGAGGACTTCAGTTAGAACTCATGCATGTGAGTTCTGTGGAGTTGGATGTGGATTTGATGGAGTTGTGTTCAGTTTGACTTAGTTGAACTAGTTGTATTTAGTCTAATTAAAGAATACACTAGTGATGAGTTGTGTGAATTTATTTTTAATTAATTCACTAATTATTAACTCATAAAGAAACTAAAGAATACATCAGTTAACTCAGTGCATGGATAGTTCAACAGAGACAGGTGTTAGAGGTAAGTGAAAGGGTGAGTTGTGACTATCAGTTGTGCATGAGATTTGCACATGCATTTATTTGAGTAATTCCAATGAGGACTGTGCAGTGTGGGCCAATATCAAGGCAATTGTAGCTTGTGCTCACGCGATTCTCTTGCAGGATTGTGCAATGGAGGTAGGCAAAGCATTGGAGAAGATTTGAACCTGTGATTTGTTCGGATCTAAGCTAGTTTTGTGTGTAACAGGTGGAGATAGTGCTGGATACTTGTGAGGAGTATTGTACTATGTATTGTTACATGTTCTCAATCATTATAATATACAGATAGTGTGGGGTTTTCAGCTGTATGCTTTCCCCGGGTTACATACTGTGTTAATGTGTGCATGCGATTGATGTTTCATTGATTTTAATGCTGCTAAATTGATGATCAACGTAGAGGAGGTTATGTATTATGCATGTATTCCGCAATAGTGTATAATTAGGATAATCTTTGTGAATAAGTGTTTATTATTCAAAATTTCTACACTAACGATACATAGCATAACGACCGAGTCATCATGTTACAGCTCAGCGTGGTTACTTCATGTAGCTAATTCTGCTAGTGTTGTAATTCTTCATCAGAGTCTGAGGTGCAGGAACTCTCGCGATCCCATGTAATTCGTCCATCTACTATCAGATTCATCCAATCTTGATCTCGTGCTGTTATTTTATATATGCAGTCCAAATCGTCAACTCTCTCATAATCGTAGACTAGTTCAGTATAGCGAGATCCTTTAGTAGGATCAAGGGGAACTATTACATGAACTATATCATCTTTCACTTCTTTACGTTGATTACCCCGTTCATGTCAGTAACCCAATCAGTGCCAAGGAGCGCAGGGTAGGGAGTGCCATCATCCACAATTTCTATCACTTCAAAGTCAGCCAATGCGCTCGCGCCTTCAATGTCTATAGTTATTCCTTACATCCATCCCATGGGGATTATCTTCTGTTGGTTTTCCATCCTTAACTGAATCGGAGACCACTGTAGCACGGGTGTCTCCATCCACTCCTGAGTCTACTTTGGTAAAACATTCGCGTCTGACCCTAGATTCAAAATAACTCGATCCATTTCATATTCTCCTATCTGCGCGGTCAGTCTCATCTCATGCCCTGTCCTTTCTTTATGCTTACCAATCTTCCATACCATGCGCGATTCACCTGGAGTGTTTCTAGCGCTTCTATCTATAAGTTCCTGTAACCCTTTCATAGCCTTGATATCATACAACAGCTTCATGCAGGTCTCTAGAAAGGTCATAAGCATAGACAGGTCCATTTCTTGATCAGGCCTATCCCTGATCCCTGAGGTAGAGGCCTTAGCGAAGATCTTCTTTGCTTCCATGAACATTTCATGTGCACACTCCAAATCAAATTCAACCTCCTTCACTAGAGCTTTGCGAACCCATGCGCTGTCTTCGGGCGGTTTCCCCTTATCATCGCCCATTGCAATTCCACTTCGGAGCACTATATTCACATTCTGATCCTCTTCGCGAGGCTCAGTCCTCATCATCTGCAGGTTCTGAGTTGGTGGTGGGAGCCAGTATTGCAGCAAGAATGTTGCAACTCCTAGGCTACCAACTTTACTTTTATCAACCCGGTAGTTCATAACAAACTTGGAAGCATCAGTGTTATATGCATAAGTACTAGTTCTCATTACAGGTTGTGACTTGGTCAGCCAGCTCGAGATCACTAGGAGCTCAAGAAAACTTCTATAGATTTCAAAAGAAGCTCTATGTGTGATGAAAGGAAAGAAAGATTACTCTACATATTCTATTCTAACTGCAGAAAGGAGAAAGAATGGAATGTAAAGCAAAACCTAGGAAACCCTAATTAACAAGCTAATTCTATTTTTGCCAAAAACACTACGAAAACCATGAAAGAAATGCCATTACCTAGTCAAGGAAGTAAACAACATCTAGCCATGCTATTTCTAGAAGTAAATAAGCAAAAAATATGTTTTTGGATTGGATCTTTATGTGTTTTTATGTGAATTTAACATGCATCTAATTTATTGTGTGTGAGTGTGGTAGCGAACAGGTGGCATTAGAGGGTGGCTTTGGAGCTTGGGAGGATGTAGGATGGTGTGGATGGGTCCTAGGAGGTCTTAGGTGGACTTCTAGAGGCTTTTCCCACACTCGGCGTTCAAAAGAAATCCTATAGGAAAAACTACAGGAGGCTTATAAGAGGAGGCCGAGAGTAATTTTTTCTGTTTTGAGGGTGTGAGAATGGGTGGAAAAGGTGGATGAAGGTTGGAATGAGGTGTTAGGGTGCCTAAGGTCTACCATGAATCACTAGGAGAGAGAAAGATGATTGGGATTGCTCAAGGAGATAGAAAGAAGTTCTATGAAAAATGAAGGAAACTAGGGCAGAATTGAGGTGAGGTTTGGGAGACCTATAGGGCATGGATTAGATGGAGGGTGTGATTGCTAGTAATCTAGCCTACTGCTGGAAGAGATCTTCTGCATAGAAATTGACAGTCAACTAAGAAAATCAAATAACCAATGAAATGAGTGCATCTTAGGAAAAACAAAGTTTTGCATTAAAATGGCCTAAACTATGATGTATAGAAGGAAATGCTGGGAAATGTTGTAAGAAAGGAAAGCATGAAAAAGGACTATTGAAAATCAAAAAGTGAACATGATAAAGAAGATCTAAAGCAAAGCAAAACTGGACTATCAACCTACTAGAGATCTACAAACACTAGAAGTCCTAGGAATGAGGAAAATCTATGTTTTTGGGGTAGCAAGAGAGTCTTTCCCTCAAGTCATGGTCCCAAAGGGAGGAAGAGAGGCCAAGGCACTGTTGCTAGCCTTTTGAATCTTCTCTGATCACTACTTAACCTGTTACAAAAAGCACAAATGGAAGCAAGCTACTAAATCATCAAAAGTAACCTATTCTTAACCATAAGAGAAATACATCTAACAACAAACTAATCTACAAACTGCAGTAAAGCATAAAAATACAAGTAAAGAGAAGCTTGGCTACTTGGATTAGGCCCTAACCCAAAAGCTTCAGCCCTCTGAGGTAACTCAGTGCTATCTCAAAAAGGATTCCATCTTCATTATCAAAAAATAACAAGATTACATAAAACTATCATAAAATAGTAAGCTCGAAATTTGAGCAGAGTTTACACAAGAAAAAAAAAGTCAACCCTAGTGAGGCCCTAGGTCTCTCTACTTATACATATGAAGCTACCAACACCTTCCTTAAAATCAGGGAGGCTTGGCTCCCAAAACTCGAGATAACTATCAAGCATCTTCCACTTGCTCGACTGCCTTCTAGAGCATGATTTGGTTGCTTGTACTCCGAGTTGAATGAAGGTGAATTAGAAGTGAGGAGAAATAAATGAGGGGGATTCCATCCTATAAGTCCTCTCCTTTGTCTACTTCGAGTTATTGCTACAGTTTGACCACTAGATCCATGACTTTGACCTCGAAATCTATCAATAATTTGCATTATATACATGCTAGACCACATGGCATAATAACTAACTCAATTCACCCTATAAGCATAAATATAATTAGAAAATCATACAATAAGCTAAGAGAATAGTTGATTTGACTAGGTTAGGAGGTAAAATGAGCCCACATAATTACCTATTTATGAGGCTCATCATCACCCCCCTACTGAAGGTGTTGCTCATCCTCTGAGAAACCTAGTCAATCTCTTGGTCTTTCATGGCCCTGGTTGCCTCCCTAGCATTCCAGGCTTCTGATGTGGTTTGCTCATGTTCTCCATAAAATCATGCCTTTCTATCTATGTCCTTCCACTACTCCTCTTTTTCTTCTCTTCTGCCTTCCAACATGCCTAATATGAGTGGAGGACTTAGTTTGAGGCCAATCCAGTTGACCTTCAACCTTTGGATGGAGTGCTTGTACATTGGCACTCTTTTCAATGCCTCCTTCAGTCTCATGGGGGAATATAATTCTTTGATATGAAATATGTGGGGTAGGGTGTTCCATATTCTCATGCATGCATGCACACAGTCATCCCTAAGTAGCCTAAGCATATCTTCAAAGTGTGCAATGGCTTGTTCCTGATTAGCTAGATATTTAGGGGAAATCTGAGGGTCATTTGAAAGAAGATTGTGTGTGCTGATGAGTGCCATAGGATCTGATGGCTCAGCTCCTATCATCAATGGTTCATTCTGCTCTTTTATTAACAATATTTTCATTTCTTCTGCCCTCAATTCTTCATGGTTCATCCACGACGCCATGCCCATTAATTGTAGATCCCCTAGCTTGGCATTGGGGTCCCATGCATTCAGGTCTGTGAGGGCCATGCTGTGTAGATAGAACTTTTCCATCTTTGCTTTGTCCTCAGAGGTGCTTTGGTCACACAAACCCATGAACTGCCTGTAGTCTTGTAAAGGCATTATGCCTCTTTGTGCCAAATTTTTTATTTGGAATTGAAGCCATTGATCCTTCAGATAGAGGCCATAAGATTTGGCTGGTGTTCTGCATTGTAATGCTTCTATGGATAAGCTGGCCATGTATGCCAAATGAGTCTCTTTCTCCTGCAGCTACCTCCTTAGTAATTCATTCTCATTCTCAAGGTGGCTTCTTGTAATGGCTTCTCTGTCTCTGAGAGCACTCAATTCCCTGCCCATTTCCCTAAGTTTGTCTTCCATGTGGCCAATATCCTCAACTCCTTTGGACTTGGCTATCTACATCCACCTATGCATTCTCACTCTCTCTTTTTCCAATTCGAAAAACAGTGGAATTGCAAATTTCTATGGGATTATCTTGCCTCCCTCAAGTAGTCTGTAATAGGAGTCAATATTAGGCTGGGGTCAGGTTCTTGTAGCTCTTGTGCTTCCTCTTTCACCTCTGGCTGTCCTCCTATCTTTTCCTCAAGTTTTTGTGTCTCCTGTAGTTTGGACAGTGTCTCCTATAGGACTGTTTTAGCCTCCTGTAGGTCTGGTTTGGGGTCCTGTAGAATTGCCTTTCCCTTCCATGTAGAAGATCTTGTAGTCCTCCTTTCATAGGTTATGGGTTTCCTGGAAGGAGATTGTTTCACCTTAGGAGATGGTGAATCTTCAATGCGAATGGGAGTCTTTGATGAGAGCTGAGGTTTGCCTGTTTTAATTCTGGTATTCTTCCTTGCCCTGAAATACATGGAGATTTTTATTTTTCTATTCTACTTCTGCTTGACTGGTGCACTGAGGGCATTGAGGGCATTTGTTGCTTCTCTTTCCAAAGTTTCAGGGGACTCTTCTCTTTGCTCTGCCCTCTCTGCCTCCTTTTCTCCCTCTTCTGTCTCTTTTTCCTCCTCCTGCTCTGTCTCTTTTTCTACCTCCTGTTCTATCTCTTCAACTCTCCCCTCCTCTATTTCTTTTCTTTCCTCCTTCCTCTCTTGCTCTGCTATGTCACCACTAGATTCATCTTCTCCTCCTTGTTGTTCTCCCTCCTCACTGACAGCAGGACTAACATCATAGGTTAATGCCTTGATGTCATCCTCAGTTGTCCTTTTTCTGAAAACTTCCCATGCTATAGGGATTGTAAGGGTATGGAGGGATTCTTCTACTAGGATCTTGATTAGGCCATGGTGAGTTAACTACTGTGAATTTCCTTCTTGTACCTTGGTGCTGGAGTCAATGAGGGGATGAAGAGAAAGTAAGGCATGCTGAGCTTTTGATGTGCCGGGGTATCCATGCCATATCTCAATTCTTGGAGTATTCTGAAATGATATCCATAAAAAATGTTGTGCCTCCCCTCACAAGAAATGTCTTTGATCACTTGGTAGCTAACCTCATCCCAGGGATATGGTACACTAGCCCTCCTAATTCCATTTTTGTCTTCAACAGGGGTTTCATTATCTTGGAAAAATTTCCTCTTGGCAGCTTGGCCAATTATTTTCTCATCTTTACTCCAAGGTAGCCCAAGAGGAAGGGTAGTGACCCTACTGATGAATTCAGGGGTTATTTCAATGGAGAGGCCTCTAATGGTTATAGTAGCATGAGTTCTTGTGTGAGGGACTAGAGAGAGAGAAAATTCATGGGCAATTTCATCATCAAACCCTCTAAACTTCTGAAAGAAATTCATCTAGTTTTCCCTTGTAAATATTTCCACCACTTGAGGATGTGCATGGAGTCTAGTGGAATTAGTGGGATCTTTTCTCATAAAACCCCCTGTAGTATTGCTTGTACTTCTTTTGGAAAACCAGATATGGAGGTGGAGAAAAAGAATTTTGAGTGAAATAGAAAAATAGAGGGGACTGTTTTTTTTTTTTGTTTATGTATTTATACCCTCTTAAAGACTCATTTTATCTTCAATTTGAGACCAACTCTTTCACATTTTGATATTCAACAGAGGGAATTCATGAACCCTACCTCCTCAAACTGAAATTCGTGCCAAAAATAACATTTCCTCCCTTCAAAATGACTTACTGCCCCTCTTGTAGATTTCCTGTAGGTGCTCCTGTAAAAAAGTGTCGAGAGAAAAAATATGGAGGAAATTGATGGAGGATGGTGGATACGAGGCTGTGGGGGCATAAGAAGACTGTTGTGTGGCTGAGTTATGAGGTGAAATTGAAGAAAAAGGTGGTGAGAATGGTGGGGAGGAGTGCTTATTACCTTTTATGGTTGTTTTCAGTTATGAGTGCTGAGCTGGCAAGGTGTACGTTGCCTATATTAGGGCTATTGGTCCCCACCTGCTTTGTCATTGTGACTCTCCTCATAATCATCCCCTCATTACTACATCAGAGTTAACTCTTCCTCCCACTACCTGTCCTTTGCATCTTTTGCTTGAGTTGACTGTGCGCACATGTGGATGATATCTCGGTTAATTAGAGTCAACTAAATGAAGGTGGCCAAGTTAACTGGCCACCTTTCCCTCTTTCAATTTCAACCATCACATTGCCTTCATATGATTCCTAATTACACAAATGTAGATAGAGGAGTGAGTTAGCTACTTACCTGTAATCCAAGTGTATTTTCTACCATCGACTATGAGGTGCTGTGGGTTTCTCTGTTGCATGCCTTCATTTTCCTTCATGCATGTTGTCTCTGCTAGCTTATGTGTTGCTGTGTGTTTTTGTAGGTTCTTCTTTTGCTGGAGCTAAGCTACATGTGTCTTTTTGACCTTCAGATGTGTTGTCCCTTCCTGCCGGTGCTGCACTTCTATGGGATCAGCTGCTACAGGAATTCCTATAGGAGCTCTTGCAGCTGCTTCTCCCTTTGAAACTTCAGCTATTTCCCTGTGTTTGGAGCTCGAGAATGATGCCAGAGGTGGAGATGAATGATGGAGGGATAGTAGGTAAGATTCAGGTAAAGTTATTGTTTCCTTTTCCTCCTTTTATTTTAGTGAGTGGGCGAAGTGGAAGCTAAGACATGCTCCACTACCATCACTGTTTTATTCAATTCTTCAATAAAATCTCGCTTGGAGAGGGGTTTCTTTTAGACTTTCAACCGATGTCCATTAACAAGCATGGGGATGGCTTCATCATCAATGGTTCTGATTAGAACTGAACCAGTTTCATTGCATTTCTCCGCAGCGTAGTGTCCCAGCCATCTTGTCCTCAACTTGCCTTTGAAATCCTTGTATCTTGAATCATAGAATAGTGCCCAATCTCCCTCTTGGAATTGCTTCTCCCTAATATTTCTGTCATGCCATATCTTTCTCTGAAGCTGAACTACCTCTGTATGGAGAAGGGCTTGCAATCTGTATTCATCCAATCCATTGAGCTGAAGTAATCTCTCCTTCTGTGCATGGCTGAGGTCTAGGTCCAGTTGAGCTACCATCCTTAGGGTATTGAATTCAAATTCTATTGACAGCAAAACCTTCTTCCCATAGACCAGTTCATAGGGTGTGAACCCGGTGGTGGTCTTCCATGTTGTGTTGTAGGCCCAAGTGGCCTCAACTAATATGTCCACCCAGTCTTTTCTGCTGCTGCTCACTACCTTGGTTAGGATCCCTTCCAATGCTCTGTTAGTGACCTCCACTTGCCCATTGGCTTGTGGATGGTAAGGGGTGGAAGTCCTGTGCTTGATCTTATGATGTGTGAGCAGGTCTTCAATTAGGTTGGAAGTGAACTGACTTCCTTGGTCTGTGACCAAATCTCTCGGATACCCGAACTTGTAGAATATGTTTTCCCTCAAAAACTCAACTACTTTTTCCTTTGACGCTGTTTTGATTGCTTTTTTCTCCACGCACTTTGTCAGGTAGTCGGTGCACATAATGATGTATTGCTTCTGCTTTGAAGGGGGGTTGATAGGCCCCACAAAGTCCATGCCCCAATTCTCAAATTTCTCAAAGGCCACTTGAGGTTGCATGGGAATTTCATCCTTTGGAGTGGGTTTCCCCATCCTCTGACACCAATCACATAGACTCGTGTATCTCCTCACATCCTGATGAAGAGTGGGCCAGTAATAGCCTACTTGCAATATCTTGAAAGTGGTTCTTTTTGCTGCAAAATGACCTCCACAAGGCCCATCATGACAGGTCAGGAGGATGTCAAAGACTTCCTCCTCCCTGACACATCTTATCAAGATTTGATCTGGGCCAAGTTTGAAGAGATTGCCTCCAATCCAGGTGAAAGGGGCGCCTTTCCTTACTATCTTTCTCTTCTCTTTTGAGGATAGGTTTGGTGGGAATTGTGTTGAAACCAAGTATTAGCTATATCATCAAACCATGGAGAGAGTACTGATATAGCAAATAGGTGTTCATCTAGCATTTGGTCATCCACCATTCCTTCTTCACCTGCAGGAAAATTTACTCTAGACAAAAAGTCAGCAACAACATTCTCTTTACCAGGCTTATCAATAATGGTCAAATCAAACTATTGCAGTAAAATCAACCATCTAATAATGCGAGCATTTACATTTGGTTTGTTCATTAAATATCTAATTGCAGCATGATTAGTGTGCACAAAGGTTTGATAGCCTGTGATATAATGTCTGAATTTGTTTAAGGAATGCACAACAACTAGGAGTTCCTTCTCAGTCACTGTATAGTTTAACTCTACCTTTGACAAGTTTTTGCTTATAAAGTATATGGCATAAGGTAACTTTTCATCAATTTTTCTTAAGGCTGCTCCTATTACTTTGTTTGAGGCATCTGTGTGAATGTGAAAGGGTAGGGCCCAGTTTGGGCCTCTGAGAATTGGGGCAGTCACTAGCTTGCTCTTCAAGGTATCTAGGGCTTCTTGATAGTTTTCCGACCATATGAACTCAACATCTTTGCCTAGGAGGCCAAACAAAGGAGAGGCTAACTTGCTGAAGTCTTTAATGAATCTCCTGTAATATCCATCTAAGCCTAGGAAGCTTTTGACATCTCTCACCTTTTGAGGAGGTGGGACCCTTTGGATGATGGCAATTTTGTTGGGGTCCACCTGCAGTCCTTGTTGAGATATTGCATGACCTAGCACGGTCCCTTCAGTCATCAAGAATTCACATTTTTCCAGACTAAGGGATAGGTTCATATTAATACACTTATCTAGAACTTTTCCTAGGTTAGATAAAGCTTCGTGAAAGTCAGAGCCATAAGGAGTAAAATCATCCATGTATATTTCTACTGCATCATGAACCATTTCAGAAAATATACTCAATACCGCTCTTTGGAAAGTGGCTGGAGCATTGCACAAACTAAAAGGAAGGACCTGGTATGTAAAGGTACCCCAAGGAAAAGTGAAAATGGTCTTATCTTGGTCTTCTGGGTTGATTTGAATCTGCTTGTACCTGCTAAACCCATTTAGGAAGGAGAAAAAAAATTTCCCTGCCAGATCGTCTAACACTTGATCTATGAAAGGTAAAGGAAAATGGTCCTTTTTAGTGGCTTTTTTCAATTCTCGATAGTCGAAGCAGATTCTCCACTTACCATTTTTCTTTGGCATTAGCACCAAAGGAGAGATCCATTCACTGTTAGAGATGGGATAGATGAATCCTGCATCAAGCAATTTCCACAGTTCTTCCTTAACAATATATTTAAGTGTTGGGTTCATCCTCCTTTGAGATTTCCTGACTGGCTTGCAATATTCTTTGATGTATATATGATGTGTGCATACTGAAGGGTGCGCTCCCTTCATCTCCTTATAACTCCAGGCGAAGGCATCTAGATGTTTTCTCAGTATGCTGCATAGCTCCTTCTCTTGGGAAGTAGATAGGGATGGATTGATTTTCAATGTTCTTTCTGGGCTGAACTCTATATTTTTAACATGGAGAGAAGTGGGGTCAGCCACACAGAGATCAGTTGAGTGGTTGTTTTTGGTTTCTCTTAATATGTCTTCTAATGGTGATACACTGGGAGGTGGATTCTGAATCAAATTTTCAATGATATCATCCTCATCTTGCAACTTTCCCCCCATGGCGATTTCTAATGTACAAAGTGGTGCAGAATAAACTTCATCCTCATCCTCCTCCTCCAACTAGAGAGGTAGATCATGTTCTAGCAAGGATTGGGCAGGAGGATATATGATTAACTGCTTGGACATGTGTCCGTTCTTTATGGTCATGTTCCTAGCTCAACATCTGATGTAGGCATCAACTGTAGCCAACCAAGGTCTTCCTAGAATGAGAGGATACCCAGTGAGCTTTGCCTTTGGTTGGAGAACTAAGAAATCAGCAGGGTACTCCCAAGAATCAATGGAGACCATCACATCTTCCAAAATCCCTTCAGGGGTCACTATGGAGTGGTCTACTAGTTGCAGCACTGTCGTTGTCTTCCTTAAGGAGCCTTGGAGGTTAAATTTGAGCATTGTGTCCTTTTTCATCACATTAATGGTAGCTCCTAGATCAATCAAGGTATGTGGGACCATTGTGCCATTGATGTGGACATCAACTACTGGGGTTCCAGGGTCTAGATATTTTGGACAAATTATCTACCCCAACATCAGGTCGGACAGTTGTCCTATGACATTGATGGTTGGGGCATCTCTCTTGCACCTTCCTAGATGCCTAAAGAACTTCTCTTTGATCAACCTAATGTAGATAGGCACATATTTTATGGCTTGGAGAAGTGGTATCTTCACACATAAATGTTTCAATTCTCCCAGGAGTTCAGTCTGTTCTATTGGATTGTCATGGATAGTCTCTCAGGAAAGGGGAGATTTTCTTTAGGTTCACTTTCCTCTTTATCTTCCTCAACCTCCCTGGGTGGAGGCTGGCTATCTAGGAGAACTTTCCTGGATCGCAAGTTAATTTCTTGAATCTCCACAGCACAAGTTGGGCATGATGGTTCCCCACTATACACTTGTTAAGCCTGTCTATTGTTTGGGTTCAGATTTGGCTGGGCATACATTTGGGGCTGCCTTGGTGGATCATACGGTAACACTTGTGGTTGGGCAGGTGGTGGAGGCAGAAGAGCGGGAAGAGAGTTGTATTGGGGCCTCCACCCCTGATGAGATGCATTCCACTGAGGTTGCGGCTGAACATAGGATTGAAATGAATGGGTGGCTGGTTGGGCATGATATTGAGATGTGAAGGACCAAGGAGGAGGCGTGGACCAGGAAGGATGAGCAGGAGGGCCCCAAGAAGGTATGGAGGTGACATGGTTGGGGTTGTAGTATGCCTGATATGTCCCTTGCATCCCCTGCTAGTATGGTCTAGGTCCATGCGGCCTCCTTTGGTTTATGTAATAGATTTGTTTATTGACTCCTTCGGCCCCTTGGTATACAGTTTTAAGTCTGGGCAAGGAAGGGCACTTATCTACAGAATGATCTTCTTCATAGACTGAACAAACCTCTATAGATTTCAATGGGCATTCATTCCTAGGATGCCTCCTGGTGCATCTAGGGAAAAAAATGGCCAAAGCCCTCTCCACTTCCTCTTGTTTTCTTTTGATATGTAAGGTATCCATTTGCATGGCAAGAGTCTATAGCATCTCACTCTTGAAGTCTTCCAGCATGTTTCCAATTTCACTTGTAATGGATGAATTGGAAGAAGAGGTACTGGGTATGGGTTGATTCCCCCTACCTTTCTTTTTGGTTGCTCTATAATGGTTTCTAAAAACAGTGTTTATGTCCTCGTAGGATAGTTGGTAGATGTCTCCCCCAACTAGTAGATGGAGGGTGCCTAAAAGATCTTCCCGAATCACCCGAAGCATGAACAACTTCAGAGACTTAGGGTCAAGTGTACACCTGACCCTTTTGTAACTGAGCTAGAACCTCTCTTCATAGTCTTCCAGGGACTCATCACTTCTTATGGTCATTTGAAAGATTTCTTATTTAGTATCTTTTGACCTACAATAGTCTTGATACTTGTTGTTAAAGGCCTGTTGCATCTAAGCCCAAGTTGCGATGCTATTGCTAGGTAATCCCATGAACCAGCGCAATGTTGTGTCCTTGAGAGTAGAAGGGAACAGTCTTAACTTTTGCTCGTCTTCTGCATAGTCATAAATTCGACAGATGACAACAAACTTGAACAAGAAGGTGTCAATATCTTCTATAGTCAGACCATGGAAGTGAGGTAGGGTTGAAGGACTTATATTCTTCATTTTGGTGTCCCCATTTGTCTCTCGAATGGGGAAGGTACCCTCTATTCTCTCTCCATTTCCCCTAGCATTTCTGGTTTTAGCCATTGGCTCTAGATGAATGTTTTTTTCTTCTTCTTCCCCTATAGATTCTTCAAATATGTCTGGATGTTCACCTAAGGGTTCTTCTTGATTGCAGCCACCGAAGAAGAGAGAAGGTTGGCTGTGTGAAGCAATGGGGGTGTTGGGCAAAATTTTTCCTAAGTTATCTCTACTCCTATGAAGCATGAAAGGAAATAGTTTTGGTTGGTTTTTTGTTTCTTTTTCCCCAAACTGAAAGTACTTGTAGAAACTGAAATTGTGATTGAACAAAATAAATTGCAACTAGCTGAAATGAACTTGCTGAATGGAAATTTGCAGAATTGAAAAGGAAAACAAGGAAATGCAGAACTGAAAGAAAAGAAATGACTAGTCTACTTTTTCCAAAATAAACTATTAGCAGAATGTTGCAATAGGAAATAGAAGAAAGCAGTAATCACAGAATACTCTGATGCTTCCCCGGAAATGACACCAAAAAGTGGTGGGAGCCAGTATTGCAGCAAGAATACTACAACTCCTGGGCTACCAACTTTACTTTTATCAACCTGGTAGTTTGTAACAAACTTGGAAGCGTCGGTGCTATATGCACAAGTACTAGTTCTCACTGCAGGTTGTCACTTGGTCAGCCGGCACAAGATCACTAGGAGCTCAAGCCAACTTCTATAAATTTTAGAAGAAGCTCTATGTGTGATCAAAGAAAAGAAAGATTACTCTACAGATGCTATTCTAACTGTAGAAAGGAGAAAGACTGGAATATAAAGCAAAACCTAGTAAACCCTAATTAACAAGCTAATTCTACTTTTGCCAAAAACACTATGAAAACCATGAAAGAAATGTCATTACCTACTCAAGGAAGTAAACAACATCTAACCATGCTATTTCTAGAAGTAAATAAGAAAAAAACATATTTTTGGATTTTTATGTGTTTTTATGTGAATTTAACACGCATCTAATTTATTATGTGTGAGTGTGGCAATGAACAGGTGGCATTAGAGGGTCGATTTGGAGCTTGGGAGGATGTAGGATGGTGTGGATAGGTCCTAGGAGGTCTTAGGTGGCCTTATGGAGGTTTTTCCCACACTCGGCTTTCAAAAGAAATCCTACTGGAAAAGCTATAGGAGGACACAGGAAAACTACAGGAGGAAAACAGGGAAACTATAGGAGGTCTACAGGAGGATGCCGAGAGAAATTTTTGCTGTTTTGAGGGTGTGAGAGTGGGTGGATGAAGGTTGGAATAATGTGTTAGAGTGCCTAAGGTCTACCATGAATCACCAGGAGAGAGAAAGATGATTGGGTTTGCTCAAGGAGAGAGGAAGAAGTTCTATGAAAAATGAAGGAAACTAGGGCAGAATTGAGGTGAGGTTTGGGAGACCTATAGGGCATGCATAAGATGGAGGGTGTGATTGCTAGTAAGTTGGCCTACTACTGGAAGAGATATACTGCATAGAAACTTACAGTCAACCAAGAAAATCAAGCAACCAATGAAATGAGTGCATCCTAGGAAAAACAGAGTTTTACATTAAAATGGCCTAAACTATGATGTATAGAAGGAAATGCTGGGAAATGTTGTAAGAAAGGAAAGCATGCAAAAGGACTATTACAAATCAAGAAGTGAACATGATAAAGAAGATCTAAAGCAAAGCAAAACTGGACTATCAACCTACTAGAGAGCTGCAAACACTATAAGTCCTAGGAATGAGGAAAATCTGTGTTTTTGGGGTAGCATGAGAGTCTTTGCCTCAAATCATGGTCCCAGATGGAGGAAGATAGGCCAAGGAACTATTTCTAGCCTTTTGAATCTTCTCTGATCACTGCTTAACCTACTATAGAAAGCACAAATGGAAGCAAGCTACTAAATCATCAAAAGCAACCTATTCTTAACCATAAGAGAAATACATCTAACAACAAACTAATCTACAAACTGAAGTAAAGCATACAAATACAAGTAAAGAGAAGCTTGGCTACTTGGATTGGGCCCTAACCCAAGAGCTTCAACCCTCTGAGGTAACTCAATGCTAGCTCAAAAAGGATTCCATCTTCATTATAAAAAAATAGCAAGATTACATAAAACTATCATAAAATAGTAAGCTCAAAATTTGAGTAGAGTTTACACAAGCAAAAAAAGGGTCGACCCTAGTGAGGCCCTAGGCCTCTATACTTATACCTCTTAAGCTACCAAAATATTTCTTAAAATCAGGGAGGCTTGGCTCACAAAACTCGAGATAACTATCAATCATCTTCCACTTGCTCGGTCGCCTTCTAGTGCATGATTCGGCTGCTTGTACTCTGAGCTGAATGAAGGGGAATTCGAAGTGAGGAGAAATAAATGAGGGGGATTCCCTACTATAAGTCCTCTCCTCTATCTACTTTGAGTTGTTGCTACAGTTTAACCACTAGATCCCTGACTTTGACCTTGAAATCCATCAATAATATGCATTAAATACATGTTAGACCACATGGCATAATAACTAACTCAACTCACCCTATAAGCATAAATATAATCAGAAAATCATACAATGAGCTAAGAGAATGGTTGATTTGACTAGGTTAGGAGGTAAAATGAGCCCATATAATTACCCATTTATGAGCCTCATTAGTCGGCTGCGGTGATAGCACCCCTTTGTCACGTATCCTTGGTATCAGTGTTGGACAATCCTCTATCTCATGGTCAAACTAAGTACAATATTTGCATGACGGATGCGTTGCATTAGTGCATTCATGGGAATAGTGTCTTGTTCCTCTGCAATTGTAACAGATGAGCTGTCCCTGATGTCTGTCAGGTCCTCCTCCATCTCGGCCTCGTCCACGCCCCTAAAAGCCTGTTTGCGCCATCCTAGCGCTCTGGTCAGGGGGCCGCGTTTCTATCTGAACTCTATAGGCAGGTGTTCTGTCCATCATCAATTCATAACTTCAGTAGTTGTGCTCATCATGCCCTACAGACCTGCAGAAGTTGTAGAACAATTGTTGCGGTGTTTGTACAAACTTCTGCAACAAATGGCAATTAGAAGTTGTATGTTTCCCTGCTACCTGACATATAGCGCACCACAACGTAGGCCCCGCACTTGGTCCTGCTTAGGTTTCCAGCCTCAAAGGCATCAGTCCTCCTCCTGCAATGTAGTTCACAAAGACCCAATAGTGGTCTTTGTCAAGCCCCTGACCTTCACATTTCAGGCACCATATCTCTTCGTGCAACTCTGGTCAAACTGTTCTGTCCTGCTTCAAACTTTGCATTTCGAGGCAAATATTTTGCAACTGCACATGGATTTGTTGAATCCCTAGATTTAGATCTAGCATCGATGTTTCATGTAGTCTCATTGCAATCTCCAAGGCCTCTTCCTGAGTCATAATCTTCTGTTGTGACAGTGCAACCCTTAGGTGAGGCAGGAGTGAAGCCACGAACCATTCACGGTGTTGTCCATCTGTTAAGTTCATATTAGCTTCACATATTTTACACTTCAACCTTTGATACAATTCCCAAGGTGTCTCGCCTGGTTTCATCGCGATTTCCTTGAACCCCACTGTTATAGACATATTTGGGCACTGCAACCCCAATCGCATATGTCCATAAAACCAAGGGCTTCTAAGTCCCTAAAAGTGTTGTTTCATACCCTAAAGGAGCAAGGTCATCTGTTTACATCATTTCCCAGAAGTTCTCCATGAAAAACTACTCAGAACTGGTTAAAACTGGACCATATAGACTACTTAGTGCTAAGGGTGCAATGCATCTCACCTGCTACATGCAAAAAGTGCGATGCATACTGGAAAGCCCTTCTGTAGGGTGCGATGAGTGAGAGCAGACAAATGGTAGAGGTAGTTGGCTAGGTGGAAACCCAGAGAATCACTAGTTGAAAATCTGACTGATACACCTTTGTTGTTAGTCGAAGAACCTATCATTGAAGATAAACCCTATGAGTCCACACCGTACCAAAGTCAACAGGTCGAGATGGCAGTTGACCCAATCTTGTCTTCAGAGGGTCCACCTTCAGATGATACTATCACCGAGGAGAATGAGAATGACACCGTTCAAATTCTTTTCGTAAACACAGACTCCATTGAACATGGGGGAAATCTACCCATTCCTTTACCGTAGGAAGGAAGTTCGTCAGAGATTTACCTGGCTATTTATTTGGTCCCTCCTCCAAGCAACCTAGTCGTTTCCTTCGATTGGAATCTACTAGGAAGACCCCGCCTACCATCTAATGTACCATTCCAAATCATAGTACAAGCTTACAGAATGATCATGGTTGGTACTATTATAGATGAAGGGGCTTATGTGAGTATCCTTTCCTCAACTGCTTGGAAAGTGCTTGGTTCACCATTTCTTCTGCCTGAGATTCAAAATCTAAAAGGCTTTAACAAGGGAACCAGTCGACCATTAGGGATCCTTCCAAATTTGCCTATAACTGTGAGAAGGAAAACTGTTCATCTAAACATGATGGTAGTCCAAGGACCTTTAGATTATAATATACTCCTTGGGCGTGACTAAATTTATAGCATGGGAGCTATTGTTTCCTCGCTCTTTCGAGTGATGTGTTTTCCACATGAAGGCAGAGTGGTCCAGCTCGTAGACCAGCTTTCATTCCCCGGTTCACACATAGCTACTAGTCAAATGCCATCCCTAACTGGTATTTTTGCACAAGGGATGTCTAATCAATCTCCGGTCCGTCCACCTAATGAGCGCGAGTGATTCGGTGATTGTGACTGAAACCTAGGGGGCATGCACCCTGGTCTGCTTCGGCAGGAAAACTTTAGGTATAGGGTAGGTTTCCGCGGAGGATATATGACTAGTCTGACACACCCGTCCGTTTAGGAAAATGGGATTAGACTGGAATAAGATTCCCTCGTCAAAGTTATGTGAGTGGAGGCAATGCACCATTCACCTTTGTCTATTTCGATGGACATCGCCAAGGAAGTGTTTTGTCTGCGACGTGGATGGAGCAATCTTGAAAATGCGAGAACTTTCATATGGTAACCTAGAAACTCTACTTTTTCTTTATACCTGGGGGCATGCAAACCTTTTGCATGCAAGTGAAAAGTGACCTTTTATTTTCATAGTTTGTAGGCTCTCAACCCTTTAACCTCGTAGGTGGGTCATTCCTAGCTTGCATAATAAAGGCTCCGGAGCAAAGTTGCGAATGGGGCAAGCTCCCTAAAAAATGAACCTACTAATGAGACATCCTTATTATACGACTAGCATGAGCAGTTTTACGTGAAGTTCAAGCTCGTTAAAAAATAAACCTAGCAATGAGAATATGTTCCACCAGAGTTTAAGCTCATTAAAAAATGAACCCACCTTCAGTAAATAACCATTGCAATCGCATAATTATCAGCTTTTGAACCTTGGTCGTGTTCTTACCATCACCTCCACTATTTTTTTAGCCAATCATATGCTTCCATTTGATTGTTTACCCCTTTTGAGGAACAATTGTGATGAGTGATTCTATTAGCCACCTTCTTTACACTGCCATGATTGAAAAGTTCCAAACCTTAACTGGAACCAGCTGCTATCCGAAAACATTAATCATTCCTCAGAAAATGAGTCTCCTTTAAGCTCTTTTCATCTAACTCGTAAAATATGAAAAGATTGTCAAGCAATTGACCTCTCTAGCTCGTTAAAGTGATTGGAAGTGCCATCCCTCCTCTAGATTTTAATCTTTTTGGACATGAGGGATTATTACACAAAAATATTGAACATTTGTCTTGTTTGGCTCGTTAAAACTATCAAAAATTCATCCCTTTTGCATTGTTTTATACTTTTTCAAACTTAAGGGATTATATTACGAAAAAGGAATACATGAGTTTCCTTTCCGTCTCTTTTTAGACTCTCTAAAATTGAAAAGGACCTAGTTATCTTTGTCGTTAAACTCGTTAAAACAATAGCGAAAAACTTGTCCATGCAGACAAGAGCAATTTTCACTGTCGCTAGGCTCGTTAAAACATAGCGACAGGTTTCCTCGAAGGGCAAATTATAGAACAAGCATATGTTATCCTCCTCAAGTTTGACAAAAATAAAGAGGTACTGGTCAGAAATGACTGGGGAAAAATTGGGAAGAAAACTTGAAGAAACTTTATTGGTAGCAGGTCACTCTTGAACATGACACTTTCACTCCGTCACCATGATCGAGTCGGGTTGGGTTATTCTATTAATCGGTCATATCACCATTGGTCCTCCGTACCATCCATTTTTGGGGTTAACGCTACCAATCCATTTCAGTGTTGCTGATATGTTCAAGAGAAGTTGCTTAGAGAATTCACCAACCCAGCTTATGGTTCATCCACTTCAATACCTTCACGCTTCATTCTTTCATGACCTCTATCCTGAACCTTGTATCATCAGATCATTTTCACCTCCACAAAATCATTTGCTCCCTTTCGTGTCATAGATGTGGGATTCATTAAGGCCCTCTTACGACAAGTCACTTCTTGTCGACATCAACTCATCATCCAAGAAGTCGACCTAGGAACAACCATTTCAATACTTTGAAGCTTGCATGCCTCAATGGCAAGTTTTTCACTTCCGACGACAGGTTTATATTAATGGCCTTCGACTGAAATATTTTGCGTGGTGTTTGACATCGACTCATGTATTCACACCACATGAATTGTACTGCAGTACCTTGAGGGTCATTATTGTTATCGGTGATTCCTCTCGTGCCTATTAATAGCTTACATCATTCTCTGGTAATCAAGCGATGTCTTTCCATGTTCGATGCCAGAACATCTTTTCACATGGATCGACTTGTACTTTGGGCGAAGATTGAACGAGTTTGAAGACCCCAGATCTAGTTTCATCCATCTGGGCTACGATATATTCAGGAAAATAAAGACATCGAATGTACATCATAGCTGCACAGATAATCATTCGAGCTAAGGGATGGTGGCTCTACCAGAATCATCAGTCTACCACATAGACAGTTGTCTATCCTATGTACATGAAAATGAATTTATAAGCTAAGCATGGGAATGCCGGCCTCAGATATATCATGAAAATATTATGAATATAATGTATTGTATTGTATCTTATTACAAGTCACCTTCCAGTTCGAAAAACCTCGGATCCTCATGATAAAGCATTTCACCTGACATTAGAAGATTTACGACCCCATGCTTTAGGGGGCAACTGTTATAGACATATTTGGGCACTGCAACCCCAATCACATATGTCCATAAAAACAAGGGCTTCTAAGTCCCTAAAAGTGTTGTTTCATACCCTAAAGGAGCAAGGTCAGCTGATTACATCATCTCCCTTAAGTTCTCCATGAAAAACTACTCAGAACTGTTCAAAACTAGACCATACAGACTGCTCAGTGCTAAGGGTGCAATGAATCTCACCTGCTACATACAAAAAGTGTGATGCATACTAGAAATCCCTTCTGTAGGGTGCGATGAGCGAGAGCAGACAAATGGCAGAGGCAGTTGGCTAGGTGGAAACCCAGAGAATCTTCTAGAAACTACCCATTTGACACTTGCCTCTCTGAATTCGCCCAGAGATGAGTAAGAGATCATGAAATCTCCAAGTGGAACCAAGAACTATCAGAGAGATGCCACTAATCAAAATCCCAGAAGCTAACTCACCCACCTGCAAACATCTATAAATGGATCCCTCATCCTAGAGATCCAAAGGCTGGAATTTTGTATTTTGTAAGGAAGTGCTGTTGGTTTCTCTGTGCAACATTGTATTGTTGGGTGATCTAAGCTTTTCATGAGGTGAAGAGGGCTTTCATGCTGGGAGGATGGCACTGAGTTAGACCAATGGGTTGTAATCCTCTCTTCTACTTCTTCTATCAATAAAGCTATTTGAGTTTTCCTCCATATTCTTGTATATCTCTGAATCTTGTATTGATATATGCATTTGTATGGTTAATATATATATGATCCTATATTGTTTATGGTTATAGATATCTATGCTCTGATGGTATGATGCCGCTTTGACTCTACAGGTGTTCTTTGAAGTGGGACAAGTAAGGAAAGAGTGGTGAAGCTCTGTCAAAGGAGGGAGGAAACAAGAAAGGAGCCAAACGAAAGACTGAGGTTGGTACTCTCTGTTTCTCTCTCATCTATCTCTCATAAAGGAAAACAAAAGTGACTTTAGTTTGTTTTTTCTAAGATAGCTAGCCATCTTAGTGGGACTAGTAGCTTTGAATGGACACTAGTTTTCCCGATAACACCCACAATGGATTGTGCTTCAGATTTAGGCCTACTGAACTCTTTATTCAGGACGGTCTGGATTTTTGCCAACCCAGAGTTTGGGTTATCATTAGAGTACTTGATTTACCAAGTTAGTGCGAGATCCTGCAAAGCACTAACGAATGTTTCCTTCTTCACGTGATCATTTATGATGCCCTAAGCTTCCCATACAGCTTTCACGACGAACCAAAACTGGTTCGAGTCCTCATTTCCCAAGCCCTTAAACAAAGGCAACTTCATTGAATTCACCATGTTGAACTGTGGTGGAGGTGATGGTGGTGTGGGCGAAGTCGCAGGTGATGGTGGTGAAGTCGGAGGTGGTGTAGGCGAAGGTGGCAGTCGTAGGAATCCCAGTATTATTAACTGAACTGCACTTCATGGAGAAGCCTACACTACTCCCTCTTCATCACTCAATGGAGCTGAAATCAGTGGGCTATGCTCAGGACCCTTTCCTCCTTCGTTTGTGTAAGTCTTTCCACTTCACGTAGCTCCTAACATCAAGGTAGCTGCATAACCCGTTTTTCGCACAATAACATCTTAATGTAGGTAATTAAAGACTTCAAGTACTTACCTCGTGGACCTTTGAAAAAGTGTCGCTTCACCTCGCTATAACTAACTGAGGTATTAACTGGGAATTCAGTAAAAAATCATCCTATGATGTGATCGATCCAATGATCGACAACGTGGGTGATCTTATCCTCAGAGGCTTCCAGTCTTTGTACTAACGCCGGGGTCCAGACAATAGGACCGTCAAGTCTCCACCTTCCTTGGCTATTTGCTAACTTCATGATCCATCTGTATAACTCAACTAGAAAGGAATAGAAAAATATCTCGTGGATTTCTGTATATAGGTACTTGTCCAGCTACTATTCCTTTGTCAGTCATGGATTTTTGTTCTCCTTCACCGTGAATTCGTGGATCTTCCTATCCAACCAGTCTTCGACCTCTTTCTTAGTTGGATTCCAATGATATGACATCACACTTCTCTCATGCAGATTCTAGTCCTGGCAACAGAACCATTTGTTGGCTTGGTGGGGCCTAACCTAGGTTCAGTTTTAGTTAGCTAAACAAATCCCTACACTAATGGCCCTTTCGGCATTAGCCCACGGAGCGTGGACCGAAGTCTCACCCGAAGAAGTATGGGGGGATGCTGGAACCAAGTTTCCACACCCTGAGATGGTCGTGATGTTGGTTTATACCCTCTATTCCTACTTTCACACAGGTCGTTAAGCCTTAGGGCTCTGTTAGTCTACCCCTTTATTCTGCCATTTAGTACCTCTGCGAAGGTGTATGATTGACCTTCGTGCAGCCTTAACCCGCGATCCAGGTACTTATGTGCTGCTATGACAACATATTGAATAAGTTCCCAAGTTATCTTAAGCATTCTACTTATCTTACTAATAAATCACAGTTAGTGCCGTGTAAACTGATATTCTTAGTTGTGTTCAATTAACCAATATAGTCACATACATTCGCACATTACATGAACATTGTAAATTAAACCCAAAACGCAATATAACTAGAAAAATTAACAAGAAATAAATAGATAGAATTTGCAGGATACTTCTCTGTATTGACATCTTCAGATTAATACAGACTCTATCCGCCCTGTGCACATAGTTGTAGGGGTCCACGCACTCAGCTATGGACTTCCACCCAAGGCCTCTGTGCACTCATCTGTAGAGCCTCTACCTATGCTAAGACCCTACACACTTAGACTTCCTCTCTTACTTGATTCTTCTCTATCTACCAAAACTACTGTTATACAGAAAATTGACCCCCTTATCAGCTCAGAGGGGAAAGACATGATAGTTGAAGCAAAGACCAAGATCACATTCCTTGTTTCCACAATAATGTTGGCTATACACTGACAACCTACTTCATAAAGCTTCTCAGTAAGCCTAAGGGTGCGTTGGTGACCCTACTAACTCTAATTGTTAGTTCGGGAACATCGTTAGTGGATCCTAAGGAAGTTCTAAAGGTCAAAGGAGTGAATTGACTCATAAATATCTAGATATTTGATCCTAAATCTACTCAAGAAAAGCAAGGAAACATCTCAAGTTCGACCTATTTGGGGGATTTCTAATCCTAATGAAGGAGGCAAATGGGAAAGAGCTAAAAAGCATGGTACCTTCATTACTTTTACCCTAAGGAACTCATGGAGGAACTTGGAAACCCTAACTCAATTACTACATAAGCAAAGCTAGGGCTATGGTGATAGGGGTCAGATCATTTGAAAGCAGGTCAGATCATTTGAAAGGATAGCATACTTGATTATTGAGCATTGTCTCAAATCTTAAGAAGTTGGTAAGAAGGGAGAGAGAGAGAGAAGCTGGAGGGGTAAGGGAAGGCTGATGCAATAGATGGTTGTAATCACTCTTCTGACATTAATATAGAACTACAATTGTACTGTCTACTCCGTGGTGTTGGTACTATCATTCATTAGCTTGTTTGCCTAATACCTTTTAGCATGAGTAGCTTAGTTATGTGTAAATAAATGTTCTTTTATGTATTCATGTATTAGTTATCAAAGTTGCATGCTGTGATTATGCTTGTCTCTTCTATTTGCAGGACTTGATCTGGAGCCAGCTCAGGGGACTTCCACCTAGCTGCATTGCGCTCTCCACCAAATCTACACGGAGGCTTGAGGTAATCTATTTGTCCTAATTTGATAGTTAGTTATTGTTTATGAACATGCATGTAACTTTGTGATAGTTGCAAATAATCTTACAGTCTGCCAAAGGTCTCGAGAAGACCTTTGAGGGTATCTTCATTTTCCATACACCATACATTTTATCCTATAGCAGAATTGGCGACTCCAATGGGGACTATACATCTAGTTCCCGGTTTACCTAGATAGTTCTTAGTTTCCTCCTCCTTCTAAGACCTCCCTATACTTCTGCATTGCTTTTCTAACTCACAAAAACCTTGCTGCTTTCTACCTTCACATATTCAGCCTTGAATCTGATCTAAAAGGCCCTGTTTTGAGTTGTTTTCCCACACTAACGTAGGTTAGTAGACTACACAGTGATTTATAAAGCTCTATGTCTGCATACACAGAGCGTTAGTGGACCCAGTAACTCTCTGTGGCCACTGCTACAGAGTGTTAGTCCCTTAAAATCTTGATATACAACTATGTCTACAAACTCAAGGGGATAGGAAGCCTACTCATGGACTGAAAGAGGGTCTGCAACTACATTTTGTTAGCAAGATTGGTGTCCTGAAAGAATTTTTTTTTTAGGAAATAATTTTTTTCTTTCTTAAAACATTTTTTATGAAAGAAAGATCCACATTTTTTATTCATTCTTCTGTTTAGCTGGTTAAAAGCTGCTTTATTTTGGTTTCAAGTAGTTGTTAGGAAATAATTGGAAAGATTTTTGTTGAATATGCATGTGTTATAATGACTAAGGTGCATGGAACAAATATGAATATGTGAAAGACTTTCACCTGTAGAATACAACTTGTTTTCATCGAATTGAATACTTTTTAAAGCATTGTCCTGTGCATTATTTTTGAGTCATAGTCCCATCAAATTTCATACGTCAACTCCCCTACTGAAGACACTAAAAAAGTACACATAAAATTTACCTAAAATCAATCAGTAACTCTTTATTGAGCAAATGAACATTAGTTCAAGCTAGGATCTTGGGATAGGCAGTGTGAGTAAACTGCCCAAGATTAGAAACCAAAACTAGTGTTATTAAAAGAGAGAAAATTCCTTCTGCACTCATACTACTGGGATCACTCCAGTCAAAGAGAAGCTAAATACGAGACAACATAGGACTATAAGTGAAGGTAGCTCACCTTTGCTTGCAACTCCTTTGGGTATTCTGTGTATTGGGGATCCCTTCGGGCATTTCGGAGCTGAGTCAAGGACTTAGGTATCCTACCCACGTAGTGTACTGTCTGCGACTATGTACCCCCTGGTAGTGTCCATGATCTGGGGTATCCTTAGTGGCCAAGCTTTTAGGGACTTACAAAAGGTGACTGGGGCGGGCTGCCCTGGTACCTAACACAGACATACCTACTTTGTCTTCAGTTTTTGGGAGGGTGCTCATCTTCACGAGAGTACTTGGCCCCTCAATCTAAAGTTCGGGCAAAGCTCTAGAGTAATCGTAGCTATACATTTGGCCAACCCTCTCTATTATTCATTGTGATACTGGGTTTCAACTCCAGTGATGGGTGCTTATCAGACAGGGTCATTTCCCTCTATTTTCTGATTGATCAACTTAGTGTATTTTTTATATTTTTTAGGTACCTGTGTGCTATCATTGAGACTTTAACAAATATCACAATAAAATTTATTGGTAAAAATTAACGTTCACCGTGGCTACATCTAGCCCTCATCGTCAATCTAGACGATTGTTAGGACTTCCTCCACTCATTGTGGAAGATCCGTCAAGCTCCAGTGAACCGGATTCCCCATCTTCGGGGAATCAGTCTCCTAGATCTCATACGGAATCTGTTTGGATAACTGACGATTCAAGTTTGCCAGAGGATTTCTTCCTCCCTTTAACCCTATGCTCACGAATCCATTGGACCCACTCTTGGTTTGCATGGCACCTGTAATCCATGTCTCTTTAGTTGGAACATTTCCATCCATCCTGTCGACGACTAAGGGGTCATGGAACTTTGTGGACACTTTTGGTCCTCCACCACTTCCCTAGTCGACAATCACCACCACACCGTTGATGGTGAACCCCGCTATCCCATTTTCCCTAGGTACAACCACTCACATGACACCCTCCACGAGTGGAACCCAACTAATGCCAGGTTCCATCCCCTTAGTGTCAAACTGTATACCTTCGACAAGTGCTACATACAACGCTCCTTATAACGCTCAATATAGCACTATTAGCACGATTCCCATCCACCAACAATATGGTCGGTAGCCATTATACAGTTCAAACCCCTAGATTCAAGTATCTGGGGTAATTCCCAATATGCACCTATCGGTCGGGAATGTAACAGTTCTCCCTCCATTCTCAGGCATGCATGGTCAGTCATATTGACATGAGCGTTCCTTATGTCAATCATGGACATATGGTTAGTTTTGTGGTAGGTGGGAATCCTCAAGGAGGTCCCAACCAATCCATGGGGGCACCCTACTCACAAATTCAAATGAGTCAAGGGGGCACTGCTTATCCTGGGGGAAATTCTATACCCCAACATCAGATTCCCCATGGAAATCCACTCTATAATTCCATACCACAAGGCAACTACTATACCACACAGACTATGTATAGTATTGGGACTCAAACGATGGGAGGACTGCAAGGTTCCTCAAGTCATATGTCATCACCTTGGTCTGACTCGAGGGCACTACACACTTTTCCTTTCTTGGCAACGTTGGATATCCCTAACTTGTACAAACTTACAAATGACCCCACCTATCATAACTTACTTTGGCCGTTGATCCCGCATAAAATACAAACAGACATCCCCAAGTTCGAAGGGAAACAAGGGGAGGATCCAAGCACCCATATCACCTCCTATCATCTTTGGTGTTTTTCCAACTCCAAGGTGGACATTAGTGTCTGGTTACATATTTTTCCTTGCACCCTCACTAGCAATGTAGCTAAGTGCTACATTGAGTTACCACATGCATCAGTAAATACCTTTGACACTCTAGCGATGGAATTATTAAAGAACTTCCAGCTACCCATTCACTATGAGACTGGGACAGAGCTCCTCACTTCATTACATCAGGATACTGCCACCCACATATCTGATCATATACATGAATGGAGACGTAGGCGAAAGTTAGTCAAAGCTCCCCTCCCAGACTATCTCTTAGCGGACTGGTTCTGCAAGTCCCTACTCTCGCAAACTGATAAAGATGTCGCTTTAGGTGGTGTGGTCACAGAAGACCAATCCATACACCGTGCCCAACACCTAGATCTGATATATTCACAGTCTGGCACTCTTTACGACGTAATCCCCAATGCCCCTCGTAACTCCAATGTTTTCGTTGCTGAGTATCCCACAGCGCACGTCGATGGGATTATCGGTGCAGCCTCTGGGGTGGCTGTAAAACAACTCAGTGGTCACATTGCCCAGATGTCAGTGGACCCCTCTACCAAATTGATTGCTCTTCGTACCACCACGAAAAACTCTGTGCAGTCTACATAAAAACCCGATGGTAAGAACAAGAAGAATAAGAAAAATATTGCTCCTTCTTAGGAGCAACCAACAAAGCATCAAAACCCAAAATATAAGGCCACTGCGCCTCCTAATGATGGAAAGGATAAACCCACCAGATTCCCTTGCAAAATCTGTGCTTAATACCACATGATCTATCACTACCCACGTCTTTAGGAATGCACAGAATACGTTGCTAAAAAGGATACTGGTAGGACCCCCGCTATCCTTAATAATCCTTTCCCCACTCAGTAGCAGCAAAACCTTATTGCAAACCAATCCCAACCCCCACAAGGGGGCAATGGTGGTTTGTAACATCCTTTAGTTGGTGAAGGATCTTCTATTGTTTACACCTTTGAAACGGTAGATCTACAAACAAGAGCCAAATTCTATGGAGCTCCTATCGCTCATGCAAAGGAACCTTCCTCAAGTCAAAACCCATCGCCGCCCAGCAATTTACATATCGAACAGTTGGTTGTTGACCTTCTAATCCCCCCCCCCGCAAAGGTGCACTTCGACGCACAATACACAATACTTCTACACGTGCCACCCAAAACTATAACATTGTAGAAGACTTGGTGCAAGCATCGTCGGCTATGTCGGTGCTCGAATTATTACAAACATGCCCAACACAAAGGAAAGCTTTGATTTTGGCTATTGGTGGTATCGACCCACAGGATTCCATGCTTGCAATTTTCAACATGGAAAAGTGTAAGCCTCCCCTTTCCCACCAGCTTGCATTTCAAGTGCAAATTTTTTCGGAAGGTAAAGGTATACATACAACTGTCATCGACAAAGGTGCTTCTACCTGCGTCATGTCGGCTTCATGTTGGCTTGCTCTGGGTTCTCCTACCCTATCCCTGCCATCAAATTCCCTTAAAGCTTTCGATGGCCACACTTTCATCACAAAATACTACCTAGATAGCTACCCCATCACTTTGTATGGGAAAATGGTAACAAGTGGACATAGAAGTTGTAGATAAAAAACTTGACTATAACTTCTTGCTGGGTCGCAGTTGGACATATGCCATGATAGCCATTGTATCTACTGTCTTTCACATCATCCTATTTCCATTGGATTGAAAGGTTGTTACAGTAGACCAGCTGTCTTTTTTCACCCTTGATTACTCCCCGTTACCAAGCGACTTTGTATCGCTAGTAGGTGGTGTACCTGACTCTTACATCAGTATCAATACCGGTTTATTGAAGGCTTCTTTCCTCATGGGTTATTTCCCTCTTCAGCCACCCAAGGTTTCACAGATAATTAATATGCTTTCATCGATTCCTCATGAACAGATCGATCCATGAATCCTACCAGCTCCTTCAGACATTGACACATACGGAGAACAAATTCCGCTGTCACCAGCGGAATTGGCCTACCAAGCCATTCAATCTGCATCCACATCTCTAGTCACTTTGGTTACAGCCAACGGTACCACTACCCCTCCCATAAACACTCCTTCTTTTGATCCACTCAATCAAGTCCTACTTACAAACGAAGCTATTTGAGAAAACATGAGTTTAGAAGAGAGACCTTGGGAGGATTCGCACCATCGTGTTTCGATATCTGATTCGGACATGATGCCTCTTCAAATCCTATCCCCTGACATACAAGAAATCGTTTCCTCACCTTATATGACCATCCAAACTTTGGAGGCAGAAGGAAACATGGGCAATATTTCAAAGACATTGCTCATCGATATTTTTGTCAAGACAGGCATTGTGGAAAACATCCAAATTGGAGCATATTGCAATCCTGAGGACATTGCAAGCTTCACCTAGATTTTTAATGAATTCCGCGGTGTATTCGCCTGGTCTTATGAGGAAATTCCCAGCATAGATCCATCTATTGTCGAGCATGAGATCAAGCTTTACGACAATGATAAACTTTTCCGTCAAAGGCTTCGACCGGTCCATCCCCGCAAAACAATAGCCATAGAAAACGAAGTAGAAAAATTGTTACATGCTGGTTTCGTCTATCCTGTTCCTTTTATGGAATGGGTTTCCAATCTGGTTCCTATCGATAAAAATCAAGGAACCATCCGCGTATGTGTCAACTATCGAGACTTGAAAACCGCGTGTCCCAAAGATAATTATCCGACACCGTTCATCGATCAAATCATCGACGACTGTGCCAGTTGTGAATCATTTTCATTCATAGATGGATTCTTAGGCTACAACCAGATTGCTATAAAACCAAAAGACCAGCACAAAACCGCCTTCGTCTGCCCATGGGGCATATTTTCCTAAACTCCCATTCGGTTTAAAGAATGCTGGAGAAACTTTTCAAAGAGCCATGGACTACACATTTCACGATATTAGGCATATTGTTCAAGATTACTTGGATGACCTTCCAGCCCATTCCAAGCAACGGATTCAACACCTAAACCATTTAAGAGCAATCTTTCTAAGGTGTCGGTTTTACAACATCTGCCTGAATCTACATAAATGTGTTTTCTTTGTCGAGTCTGGACACTTACTTGGATTCATTGTCTCCAAGTACGGGATTAGGGTTGATCCTGATAAGGTAAAGGCAATTACTCAATTGCCTGAACCACAATCCATTCTATAGCTCCAACATTTGCAAGGGAAAGCAAACTATTTATGATGGTTCATCATAAATTATGTCAAGTTGATGAAAGGATTTATGAGCCTACTTAAGAAGAGAGTGTCATATTTATGGGATGATCAAGCTCAACAATCATTTGATGCCTTGAAAAATGCGCTTATATCAGCCCCACTCCTTAGCACTCCCGACTATGGTCACGACTTTCTTCTATACCTAGCAGCCTCACCATCCTCTCTCGGAATGGTCTTGGTTCAAACTCATGATGAATGGAGTGAACATGTGATCTATTATCTGTCCAATGGCCTGGATGGGCCCGAACTCAAATATTCACATGTGGAAAAGCTATCATTAGCAGTCGTCTTTGCTATCAACCGATTCCTACACTACATCCTGCTGTGACAGACTACTGTCATTGCCTTGGAGAATCCCATGAGACATCTTTTGTCTAGTCAAGTAATTGGAGGAAAATATTCAAAATGGATCATGATGCTCCAACAATTTGATATGGTTTTCACAGCTACTGGTGGGCTCCAGTATTGTAGCAATAATGCTACAACTCCTGGGGCTTCCTGTCTCTTAATTTTATCAACCCGGTAGTTCGTACAAACTTGGAAGCGACGGTGCTGTATGCACAAGTACTAGCTCTTGTCGCAGCTGTCACTTGGTCAGCTGGCACAAGTCCGCTAGGGCTCAAGCCAACTTCTATAGGCTCACAGAAGAAGCTTTATCAATGATGGACGAAAGCTAGCTCAAAGAAGACTAATCTACTTGGCAAAAATGAACTGAAAGCAAATCAAAACATGGAAACCCAAGGAAACCCTAATTTAACTAGTCTAACCTCTATGCTGCAAAGAATGTGAAGGAAACTTCTACCAATGATGCCATTACTTCTAATAAGTGAAAATGCATGAATCTAATCTACTTGCAGCTTAAAAGACATGTTTTTGTATTTTTCTTTAAGTGGATGGAGTGATTGTGATTTTGTGCTTATTAGGGTTTGGTTGTGCAGATGTGACGCGGAAGGAAGGAAAGCTTGGGAAAGGTTGGGGAGGCTAGGAGAGGTCCCCAGAGATCCTTAGCATCAGTCTACAGAGGTTCCTCACGTTCAGAGGCTCAGCAACTGAGTGAGTGGCCTCCTACAGGATGTCTGCAGGGGATTCTACAGGAAACGCAGGGGTTTCTACAGGAAGGTCTGCAATTCTTCTACAGGATGTTCTGAAATGGGATGTTTGAGGATGAATGGTTGATGGAAGATGCATGGATGGTTATGGAGGTAGGATGGGGGTCTGAAGTGACCCCGAAACTGATGGATGGAGTGGTGAGGTGATGTGGAAAGCTGACTTGGCTTGAAGGTGGTTGAGACAACAATGGGGAAGAAGGTAAGGTTACTTGGCAAAAGAGAAGATGGGAGATGAGGGAACAGACTTGGTGATGGAGGAGCTGATCTGAACGAGGCTCAAATGAACGAGGAGGTGATGAAGGTGATAGAGATGCCCTGCACAATGCTTATTCAAACAAATCAATGAATTCTTGCAAACAAACCAAGTCCTAGCTAACTCAATCCAACTGTTAATGAATGAGTAAACAGCAGCCTTGTTTGAAAAGAGAACCATATACATCACACGAGCAAGAACATGCCAAAAGATCTAAATGCATAACAAACTCCTACCAATCTATTATAAACATGAAAAGCTACTTGAACCATCAAAAGAAACCTAAGTGACAAAGCACGAATTAAATCTAAAGAGCAAATTTTATTTCAAGAACGCAACAAACACATAAAGATAAACAAGGGAGGTACTGGGCACTTGAGATGGGCCCAACCCCAAGAACTACAGCCTCCCAAGAGAGATTTAGAGCTGGTGCAAAGCTGGATCCATCTTTATTAATCAAGAAATGAAAAGTTACATCAAAACTGTCCACAAGGAGAGCTTGAGCATGAGCTGAAAGCAAAGCTAATCTACTGCATAAAAATTGAACTACAACCTAGCTAACTAATGGCTAAAACAAAATGACTAACTGGCTACAAAATGACTAACCACTAGCTAACCAAAATGAGGCCCCAAGCCTTCTTATTTATACAATTTGAGGACCCAACAGTCCTCCTAAAAGTTAGGGACTTGGCTGCCCAAGACTTGTAGTTAACAGCAGTCCTACTTGACTTGCTTGGCTGCCCTTGTGCTCATTGATTTGGTGGCCTTTGAACTCCGAGCTGATGGTGGAGAATTCGAGGTAAGGGCCCATAAATGAGGGGGACACCTTCCTACAAATCCTCTAGCTTGTTCTCCCACGAATTTGGCTGCCAAGTGCTCAATAAGACCTTCAATTTTGTCTCCAAGTTGACCAACAAGGCTACACAAAGCACCCATTAGACTTGTTGGCATAATGACTAACCAAATTCACTCTATTAACATAAAAATAATCAAAAACATGCAATAAACAAATGAGAATGGTGGACCAAGCCAAATTAGGAGGTTGAATGAGCCCAAATAATTGTACATTTTTGGGGCTCATCATCACCCCCCTACTGAAAGTGTTGCTCATCCTCTGAGCAACCAATTCTCTCTCCTCGTCTTTGATGGCCCTGGTGGCTTCCTTGGCTAGCATCTCGGCCGATTTCTCCTTTGGCTTCCCTCTTTTCAAACTTTCCTGTAGAAACTGTTCGCTGGCTTCCTGTAGAAACAATCCTCTCTTTTCCTGTAGAAACAGTCCTGTAGCTGAGTTTTGGCTTCCTGTAGAAACAAACAGCACCACTATATCCTGCCAGATGGGCTGTGTCAGCCTTCATCTTCTCCTCCTTTCTGCTCTTCTTCCTTACTGTCTGCTGCTTTTCTTAGTGAATCCTCAGCCTTGTTATGAGTGCACAAGTTTATGCAATCATATGGAAGAAATGGTGCCCTCTTCTCTGTCAAAGACAATTTACTAGCATTTTGTGTGAAAGCAAATATACCATCAAACTATCACCTCTCAGCTCCAAAGTAAGACCTTCACAGAAATCACCAAAGATGAACATCTTGCCAACAATTCCTCAAATGCTAAGTTGGACCAGTTAGCAGAATGAAGCCATCACCAAATCACCCCACTTTTCAAAGGCTTTGGTAAGCAGGTTATTGTGCTTAAGCATATTAGTAAATGGAATAAGTAGCAATATACGAACACACCCAAGTCCCAAGTTGAAAACACCTTCCTCTTTTATAAATTTCACAAACATCAGTGAAATAAGGAGACACAAGACAATCAATCAGAACCAAGCCAAAATAGTGTTTTCAGGACTTCCTGTAGAAAGTCTTGTAGCTGATTTCTGGCTTCCTGTAGAAGCCGTTTTTTTACACTTCCTGATCTGGCTTGCATGGCTGGGGGTGTCTTCTTCTTTAATTTTGCTGTGGTTGCCTTGGTTTTGTCTTCACTTGGTTGGCCTTTTTCAGTCTTCTCTGCTCGTGCTTGCAACCGCTTCTCCTTTGGCGTTTGTGTTTTTACTTCACCCATAGCTTTGGCCTCAGCACCTTATCATTTTTCTTGCTTTTCCTCTAGCTTTTCCTGTTGCCTTACCTGTGGCTTTTCCTGTGGTGGTCTGTCTTGGGTTTCCTTACCCCTGGCTCTCTCTTCTGCCTCAATGTGCTCCCTTTCGTCACTGCTGGATGAAGTGAGTTCTTCGGCCAGAATTTGGATATAATGCCCTATTTTGTCTTGTGCTCTGATCAGAAGGAGAATTCTGATATGGCTTTCCTCCTTGACTCTCAGGACAAGATTTCTCCGTTGGTTGTATCTCCCCTCTCACCAATTCCTTGGTTATAATATTGTTGCTGCCCCAAAATTTGACTGTCAAAATGAAATTAGGCTCTCACAGACAGAGTGCAGAGCTAATTTTCATACTAACCATATAACAGTCACAAAAGAAAAACATGTATATGTGCACAGGTGAGCCTTACAGCGGTTTCAATTTTTCCATATGAGAGATTTTAATTCAAGACCCTGGAGAAAATCTCACATGCAGACCATGAAGACAATTCCAGGCAGCGATAATAAAAACAACTTTTGAATTCGTAGACAGACTCCCATTCACATTTTCCTTACCCCCTCAACACATCGAATTCACCACCTTTTGAATTATTTGCATGGGAAAGTTATGTTCAGGCCTACCTCACTGAGAATTTCCACCTTTACCAAGAACACTTGAACCAGGCCTATGTGATTTCAACTCTGTCAAATGCTGGTTAGACATATTTCCATTACCCTTAGAAACTCCATTCTTTTTATCGTCAGTCACATTAGATTGGCCTGCAGTTGAATCACGTACTTCAGACTGATGTTTGTGGTCATCATATGCTTCACCATCTGTCTCAGTACTGTCTTGAACAATTGCTTTCTCTTCTGCTTGTTTTCTTTTTGCAGGGCAGTTTTCTGCGTTTCCTGTAGAAGACTTCCTGTAGAAACGCCTGTAGGGTGTCTCTGCGTCTTTGAATGATCTTGGCATGCGGGAGAATTTTTAACAAGCTGAAAAACTTGGCGAAGGACGTCAGTTTAACAAAATTCAGAGGCAGAGGATTCGGCTGAAGAGGTGTGCAAGTGTAAGTGAATAAGTAGTTAACGCGAGTCTTCAGCCGAGCCGTCATTAATTGCTGCGTGATTTGCATGAGAGAGTGAAGTGGCCAAGTGTACATGGCCACATGAAACGACAGTGCTGTGAAGCTGCATGTCCTCTCCCCGTTAATCAACTGCACTGGAGTTAAACTTTCTGCTTTTTTTTCTTTTAAATTTTTTTAATTTTTACGTGAGTCCATTGTCCACGTGCACTGTGTGGCTGCCGGCGGAGTTCTGAAGCAGACAATCAGTTGAGCCTTGCTACATTCATGGCTTAATCCCTCATCCCATTCGTTTATGCAGTTCCCAATTAAATCTATGCAATAGAAGAATGAGATTAGTCACATACCTCGAAGTTGAATGGTTGCCGTGAGCTGCTGTGACCTGTCATTGCTGCATGCACTTGATTTTATGATTGCATGATGGCTTGGTTACTGATTCATGGCTGGTTTCCTTGTGCAGGTGTCCTCTGGCCAGATGCATGCAACAAGAGTTCATTTCCACGTTCAGATCTGCACCCTCAAACTGCTGCCATTGAATTTTCACAGGACCAGAACTTATTTTTGCCATTTCTCCCAAACGGTAGATTGTTTTGATCTGAAACTCGGTTAGCATGTTCCTACCATCATTATGCATCTCCCATAGCAAATTCGTGATCAATGGATGCACGGATTTCGAGAAAAATGGAAAATGGCTGAAAAATTCAGAGCTCGATTTCTCGGAAACCGTGCATCGGAATCGGCTGAAACTGCTTGGGTAGGTTACTATCACCCATGTGCATCTCCCCATGAAATAGGTTTTGAAACGGATGCACGGTTATGGAGAAAATGCAAAAATGGCTGATGGTGATGGAGGCTGATTTCTTGAAAACCGTGCATCGGAATTGCATGAAACTGCTTAGGCATGTTGTCATCAACCTTGTACAATTCCCCATAAAATGGTTTGTCAAATGGATGCATGGTTCTCAAGTTATGGCAAAAACAAATTCTGCTCTGTGGATTTTTTGCTTCAAGGCACTTTGCATGTGTTTGCATGGTATGACAAAATGAATTTTGGCTGTGATGCAGGTATGGAGATGATGGAGGAGGAGTTGGAAGATTGCATGAGGGCTTCTGAACCCTTGAGGAAGCTACCATGCTCGCCAAACCACTTTTTGAAATGCATGCCTAGTTTCCCACAATTTCTACAGGAAGATCCTGTAGAAGCACAATGAGAAGCACAAGGAGGTGGAAAAAATGATGGATGAAGGCAAGGGATGGACACACAAGTGCTTGTAGGCCTAATCAACAGATTCCCACCATTAGATTCACTTTTGAAATTGGATTTGGCTCGTCCCAAGGTTCTACAGGATGTTTCCTGTAGAAATACAGAGCTTCCTGTAGAAGACACAGTTTTGAGGAAAGAAGCATAATGACATGAAAAAAATGATGGAAAAGGGGTGAGGAATGGAAACATGGATGTGGGTAGGCCTCATGGACATATTCCAAGCCTTCAGGTCCTCCTCGGAGATCAATTTGGATTTTTTGTAAGCTTCCTGTAGAAGATACGAAACTTCCTGTAGAAGGCACAAAAACTCCTTTGTCTTTGTTTTGAGTGATCCACCTGACCTACAATGTCCTTCTTGCAACCTGCAATGTCACCGCTGCAACATGAAATTATTCAATGGAGATTAGCTTTTTACTTTTTCTTTTTTTTTTTTCTCTTTTTTTTTTTGAAAAACAACTAGGGCGCCTCATGGAGGTTTTCACCCTAATTGCCTGCCCTGGGCGCCTCCAAGGGAGGTTTTCACCCAAAGATCTTATTCTCTTTTCTCTATTTTTTTCCAACCCATTGACCGCCTCATGGAGGTTTTCAATCAATGAGCCAATCTAAGGCGCCTCCGAGGAGGTTTTCACCTTAGATTTTTGTTTTTTCTCTTATTTTCATTTTTTCATTTCTTTATTTTTTTTTCTTTTTTTTTTTTCATTTTTTTCTACCCTACCCTACTTGAAAAACAAAATCATTTTCAAGTATAAGAATACTTCCAATGGAGCCATGTGCACATCGAGATTAGAGACAAGATGATGTAAAGGCTAGGAATGCATGCTTTGACAACTATCCAACTTTCAGAGACAACATGATCTGACTTTGAAAGTACAAAACATAGCTGAGGAGGAGAGTACTGCTGCAACTTAGTGACCTTCTGAAACCATATCTCAATATAGCTTTGATATCCTTGGTCATCTTGCTGATTTGGATCATTCTTCATGTCACCTTCTATCATGACCTTCTGATCTTCCTCTTGTTGTTGATTTTTCTCTGGAATACATGGAGGATTTGATGGTAACCATGAGGGAACTCTCTCGATCTCTGATTCTGATCTCTTCTCTTTATCAAGTGCAGCCCATGGTTCTTTGATCTCCTCTTTGGAATCTTCTTTTGCTTTTGGTCTTTCAATGTTGTCAATATAATCTCTGCTTTGCAACACTCTTCCTGAGCTTTGGTGAACATCATTGAGCTCAAAAGGAGTCATTTGCACATGTTGTGCCTCAGATTTGCAATTTGGTTGAGCTGCTCCATTGCATGGTTTTGGAAATGGTGCTACGGGTAGCTGAGTGGAGGGGTGTAATTGAGATGGAGATGGATGGCATTGTGGTTGGGTAGGCATGTGGGGTTGCCTTGGTGGAGGAGGAGGCGATGGTTGTGGATGAGCAGGTGGTGGAGGAAAATGAGCGGGATGAGAGTTGTACTGGGGCCTCCACTCCTGATAAGGTGCATTCCACTGAGGTTGTGGCCGAGCATAAGAGTGAAACGAATGAGCAGCTGGTTGGGCATAATATGGATCTGTGAAGGAGCAAGGAGGATATGACCAAGGAGGAGGTGTAGACCAGGAAGGATGAGCAAAGGGACCCCAAGAAGGCATGAAAGTGGCTTGATAGGGGTCATAGTAGGTCTCGGGTGTCCCTTGCAGTTCTTGTTGGTAAGATCTAGCTCCATATGGCCTCCTTTGGTTCATATAGTAGAGTGATTCAGTGGCTCCTTTGGCTCTTTGATATGCAGCTTTGAATCTGGGTAAGGAAGGGCACTGATCTGTAGGATGGTATTCTTCACAGACAAAACACACTTCTATGGAGTACAATGGACATTCGTTCCTAGGATGCTTTCTAGTGCACCTAGGACAAAAAATGACCAAAGCCCTCTTGGCTTCCTCTTGCTTCTGTTGGATCCGCAAGGTATCCAGTTGCATGGCAAGAAACTGCCTCATATCACTCTTGAAATCTTTGATCTGATTTTCAAATTCATCTTTGGACAAGATGTTGCTCCCAACATTTCTACTTGTAGCCATTTGCTTCAGAGGAATGTTTCTTCTTCTTCTCCCCTAGAGGTTCTTCAGATATGTCTTGATGTCCACCCAGGGGTTCTTTCATCACAGCCATCGAAGAAGAACGTTGGCTGTGTGAAGTAGTGGGGGTGTTGTGCAATCATTTTTCTAACTTATCTCTACTCCTACAAAGCATGAAATGAAATCTTTTTGGTTGATTTTTTTGTTTTTTCTACTTCTACCTGCAAAACTAAAATAGATTGAACTGCAACTAACTATCTTGCTGAAATGAAAATGCGGAATTGAAATGAAAGCAGGAAAGGACTAATCTATTTTGCTCAAATGAAATTGCAAGAATGAAATGCTAGTCTACGCTTGCGGAATTGAAATGTTATTCTACGCTTGTAGAAATGAAATTGCGGAATTGAAATGCTAATCTACTCTTGCAGAAATGAAATGCTAATCTATGAAAGCGGGAAATGCTAATCTACTTTTGCATAAACGAAATTGCATAATGTAAATGAAATAAACTACTTAGCAGAAGATTGTAGTGGAAAATAGAAGAAAAGCGACAATCACCAATACTCTGACGCTTCTCCGGCAACGGCGCCAAAAAGATGGTGGGCTCCAGTATTGTAGCAATAATGCTACAACTCCTGGGGCTTCCTGTCTCTTAATTTTATCAACTCGGTAGTTCGTACAAACTTGGAAGCGACGGTGCTATATGCACAAGTACTAGCTCTTGTCGCAGCTGTCACTTGGTCAGCTGGCACAAGTCCGCTAGGGCTCAAGCCAACTTCTATAGGCTCACAGAAGAAGCTTTATCAATGATGGATGAAAGCTAGCTCAAAGAAGACTAATCTACTTGGCAAAAATGAACTGAAAGCAAATCAAAACATGGAAACCCTAGGAAACCCTAGGAAACCCTAATTTAACTAGTCTAACCTCTATGATGCAAAGAATGTGAAGGAAACTTCTACCAATGATGCCATTACTTCTAATAAGTGAAAATGCATGAATCTAATCTACTTGCAGCTTAAAAGACATGTTTTTGTATTTTTCTTTAAGTGGATGGAGTGATTGTGATTTTGTGCTTATTAGGGTTTGGTTGTGCAGATGTGATGCGGAAGGAAGGAAAGCTTGGGAAAGGTTGGGGAGGCTAGGAGAGGTCCCCAGAGATCCTTAGCATCAGTCCACAGAGGTTCCTCACGTTCAGAGGCTCAGCAACCGAGTGAGTGGCCTCCTACAGGATGTCTGCAGGGGATTCTACAGGAAACGCAGGGGTTTCTACAGGAAGGTCTGCAATTCTTCTACAGGATGTTCTGAAATGGGATGTTTGAGGATGGATGGTTGATGGAAGATGCATGGATGGTTATGGAGGTAGGATGGGGGTCTGAAGTGACCCCGGAACTGATGGATGGAGTGGTGAGGTGATGTGGAAAGCTGACTTGGCTTGAAGGTGGTTGAGACAACAATGGGGAAGAAGGTAAGGTTACTTGGAAAAAGAGAAGATGGGAGATGAGGGAAAAGACTTGGTGATGGAGGAGCTGATCTGAACGAGGCTCAAATGAACGAGGAGGTGATGAAGGTGATAGAGATGCCCTGCACAATGCTTATTCAAACAAATCAATGAATTCTTGCAAACAAACCAAGTCCTAGCTAACTCAATCCAACTGTTAATGAATGAGTAAACAACAGCCTTGTTTGAAAAGAGAACCATATACATCACACGAGCAAGAACATGCCAAAAGATCTAAATGCATAACAAACTCCTACCAATCTATTATAAACATGAAAAGCTACTTGAACCATCAAAAGAAACCTAAGTGACAAAGCACGAATTAAATCTAAAGAGCAAATTTTATTTCAAGAACGCAGCAAACACATAAAGATAAACAAGGGAGGTACTGGGCGCTTGAGATGGGCCCAACCCCAAGAACTACAGCCTCCCAAGAGAGATTTAGAGCTGGTGCAAAGCTGGATCCATCTTTATTAATCAAGAAATGAAAAGTTACATCAAAACTGTCCACAAGGAGAGCTTGAGCATGAGCTGAAAGCAAAGCTAATCTACTGCATAAAAATCGAACTACAACCTAGCTAACTAATGGCTAAAACAAAATGACTAACCACTAGCTAACCAAAATGAGGCCCCAAGCCTTCTTATTTATACAATTTGAGGACCCAACAGTCCTCCTAAAAGTTAGGGACTTGGCTGCCCAAGACTTGTAGTTAACAACAGTCCTACTTGACTTGCTTGGCTGCCCTTGTGCTCATTGATTTGGTGGCCTTTGAACTCTGAGCTGATGGTGGAGAATTCGAGGTAAGGGCACATAAATGAGGGGGACACCTTCCTACAAATCCTCTAGCTTGTTCTCCCACGAATTTGGCTGCCAAGTGCTCATTAAGACCTTCAATTTTGTCTCCAAGTTGACCAACAAGGCTACACAAAGCACCCATTAGACTTGTTGGCATAATGACTAACCAAATTCACTCTATTAACATAAAAATAATCAAAAACATGCAATAAACAAATGAGAATGGTGGACCAAGCCAAATTAGGAGGGTGAATGAGCCCAAATAATTGTACATTTTTGGGGCTCATCAGCTACCAAGGTGAAGAACTCCTTAGTCTTCACCAAACTTTTGTCGGACTTTCCCATTTTCGATCATAACAAGATAGCCCACGATCCTCTTCCGGATGAGGATATCTATCTTATCGAAACCACTGACCCTTGGTATGGTGACATTCTTTTCTACCTCCAAGCACAACGGTTCCACCCCGAACTATCGATAGGTGACTATCGTTGCATCCGCCACCAAGCGCGACACTATCTAGTGATTAACAATACATTATATCGTCGTAGTGTGGATATAGTGCTTCGACGTTGCCTCACTCATGAAGAGGTGGAACATGTTTTAAATGACTGCCATGCTGGGGCATGTGGTGGTCATCTTTCTGGCATATCTACTGCACAGAAAATCTTAGGCACAAGCTATTACTGGCCAACCTTGTTCAAAGATTGTGTCTAGGCCATCCGGTAATTCCATCCTTGTTAAGTGTACACAAAGAAAATGCGCGCTCCTCTGGCCCTACTGCACCCAGTGATCTCTGTTGGCCCCTTTGCCAAATGGGGGATAGACTTTGTAACCTGCAATCATGTTTCCTCTGTTGGACACAACTATATCATAGTAGCTATGGACTATTTCACGAAATGGGCCGAAGCCCTTCCCACCTATAGAGCCGATGGAGAAACCACGGTGCTATTCCTGTTCAATCAGGTTATCTGTCATTTTTGTGTACCCCGCACGATTGTTACAGGCCATGGATCTCATTTCCAGAACCATATGATGTCTGATTTAACATCGTTGCTTGGTTTTTGTTAGGATCAATCATCCTCCTACTACCCCCAAGCTAATGGTCAAGTAGAAGTCGTCAATGGTGTCTTAAAAACCATGATATGTAGGTTGGTAGGAAATCATAAAACCAATTGGCACCGAATGTTATATTCTGCGCTATGGGCATACTGAACTTCAGTAAAAACTTCCACGGGCTTTACACCTTTCCAACTCGCTTACGGCCCGGAAGAAGTTTTACCCATCGAGTGTCAGATCCCTTCCCTGCAAATAGTCGTTGAACTATTTCTTGTCACTACTACCAAAGAAGAACACTTACTATATCTTAATCAACTAGATGAAACCCGTCGAGATGATGAATTGGCACTCAAGGCTCACAAGCACCAGGTAAAAACTCAATATGACAAAAAAGTCAAGCCTCGTTCTTACTAAGAGGGAGATCTTGTTTTGCTCTATGATTAAAAACACGACCTCTTGGGGGCAGAAACACTTCAACCCTTATCGCTAGGTCCCTATGTCATCAAGAAGGTCCTCTCAAAAAGGGGCATATGAACTGCAGGACTGGGAAGGAGTCCTGCTTGCAGAGCTTAGAAATGGGCTCTATCTGAAAAAGTATTATGCCTAGTATTGCACTAGGCATGTGCATTGTAATTTTATGTATTCATAAGTTTTTCTTCCCTTTTTGGTGTGATTGGATTGTTTTGATATTTATTGGAGTATTTGTCTCATACATCCTTCTCGCAATGCAGATGTGTTTGTTACTGTTAGCATACGTAGGATATACGGATGGTCGTCACACACGACACATTGCATCAGCTGCTTGGGTCATCTACACAACTGAGTCGGAACTATTTTTTCCGAAGGAGTCTTTCTTGGTACCACCACCAACAATATTACCGAGTACATGTCCGTAATTTCACTTCTCATGGAAGCATCATCAAGGGACATCTCCAATCTGGTGGTTAGGTTAGACTCCCAGCTAGTTGTTATTCAATTGAAAAATCGTTATCACATTCGTAATCCAACCTTGTTACGTCATTATTTAAGGGTATGACTCCTGGAACATCAATTTGAAATAATAACATATGAACACATTCCTAGAGAATTTAATGCGATTGCTGATTTATTAGCTAGCTATGTATTAGATTGGCATCTGTCTCATTCACCATAGAAGCATGCATGAAAAGTAAAAATTTACAGAGTTAAAAATTTTACAAAAACATTTTAAAAACATTTACGCCATCAAAATACCAAAATGTCTATATATATATATATATATATATATATATATATATATATATAAATCCAGTATTTTACATCGAAATATTCCAAAACTTGGATGTTTTAAGTACAAAATGGCTACTAAGCCTAGCTACAAACACCCATTGGCTATGCCAAAACACCTGCTAAAAAGAGCCTATTGCTCCTGAAATGCTAAAACCACTCTAGCTATCCTCTGAAGAGGAACCAGAAACCACTCAGGTACACCGACTGTGTGCCATTGCATATGAGCGGGAATCTCCCTCATAGGAAGGGGGGACACCCATGCTCAAGCCCTCCAAGTTCCTCAGAACCTCGCAAAGACTTTTGACATCACCCCCCCAATAGGTAGGTGGCCTCCTTGTCGCATATGGTGGGGTTCGCCTACAGGTCGTAATGGCACCACATCTGTGTTAAGCATAAAGCTTCATGTCAGTACTTATTTCACCTATAAAAACATTACATAAACATTCAAAAGCTAAAAAATACTTGAAGTACTTTCAAAAATCATTCTCACCTTGAGGACCCTAGTTGGTCCTGAGCAGTAGCATCAAGTCAGGGTTGCCGGTGAAGTCCATGCCCTCATAAGCATAGTCATTAATCATCACAATTTGGCCACGAAGCCACTGGAAGAAATCTTCCTCGAAGAAATGCCGAATCAGTCCTCCTCTTGTGCGAGGATTGAGTGATGACCATCACCCCTGCCTCGATTCCCTTGGATCAAAGGGAACTAAGCTCATACTTGGGCGCATAACAATCACCCTCTCAAGAATGAATGAAACTACGAGAGTACCATACCCAAAACTGTGTTGGGTACAAGTCTTGCATGTCGTTAACTCTGCCTTCAACTGGCGAAGCACAACTTCACACCAATTGAACATCTGTGGCTGGACACAGTCAACTACAAGAAATAGTTGGGCCTTTGTCACAACATGGGGACTCTTTGACCCCACCAACCGCACAATAAACCATAAAATTGCCTTTTTAGACCTGGACCTTATCCTCTCTATGGGGACTCTGTTGCTGACTAGTCCACTCTCAGGGATGCAATAGGATTGCACCAACACTAGGGTAGATTGTGGATCTGGCCTACCCCCAGTGAGGTTTGCCTATTCCCCATGGTACTACAGACCAGTTAAAAAGTATATCTCATCACGGTCAATAGCCAGCTCCTGATCTGCAGTCCTGAACACTTTCTTGTGTTCATCCCAGTGTTGGATAATCCATCTCAATAAATCCTCCCGCCCTTTCATCAGCTCCAACTTTTCATACTTCATTAAACCGCAGCAGCACAATGCAAGTATGCATGTGAGATTTTTTCGCATCAGTAATTCTTGGCTATCATGGTCCCGTTCTCTCGATAGACTAGTCATTATGGCCTGAAACCTACACAAAATAACCCTAAAAATAGACAAAATGGGGAAAATAACTTCAGGAATCCTTGCATGAGGTTTTAAACTACGCCCTTAAGCTTTAAATCTCCCCCTAGTAGTACACAGGGAGGATTAACACCCTCTCATAGGTCGTACAGGGCATTTAACGCTCCCTACAATCCATCTGGAGGGCGTTAGTGCACAAACACTACTTTAGGGAACCTCATATCTACAAAAATCCACCCTTGAAATTGTCAAGAAAGGTTAAGAAATGCATAGAGAAAGGTTTTAGCTTCTACCTGGGACTGACAGAATGTCGAATGGTCACCCGGATCTCCTGCAATGGTCCATGGAAAATTTTCTCCTCTTTAGCTCCAAAATTCTCTCACAATTCTCGAATAGTGAAAATGGTGAATGTGAAAGTTCAAAACACTTCCTTATATTTATTTTTGGAGACATGTGTTAACACCCAAGTTGTTCCCTTTGACTCCCAAGGGAATACGGCCGGGGTAACCACTAACCAAGCTTTGGATTATAGGTCCTAGCCTACCTATAATCAGAGAGGGCTCTCTCTTTAAGTTTTAGCTCTGTTTGTGAAAATTTTAGGCTAGTTATGAGTTCAGCTTTTGTTTAAGGTTTTGGTTGTGAACTGTTGTTTTGAGAAGGGCATGAAATGTTTGAGGGATTTTTAGTCCATTGGGCATATGGAGTCAGAAATTGAGTAGGTCCTGATGTCTGTGATGGAGAAAGATTTACTGCAGATCTAGACAGCTATTCATGATACAATTTCTGGTTTATAAATGAAACAGAGTGAAATGGAAACTTATACATAGTGTGACTGTAAGTTGAAAAAGCCGATTCTATTCAGTAGCATCTAAGAATTACTGCACAGAAAATGTTAAAGATTTATAGTAAGTTGGAGCATTTAAGAATTCCAATTTAACAGATAAACCTGAAGAAAACATTTATAACAAGGAAAGATTGAATTCAGGGTGTCTCCATGGACAAATCCTGAGTTATTCTTCTTCTTTCTTGTTGAGATTAGACCACATACATGAGAAATGAAATAAACAAAAATTAAACACAGACAGAGATAGAGAAACTTATTGTATCAAGCTATAGCACTAGAATTCTGCAGCATTCAATGGTTCCAACACAGCATACATCAGAAAAGACAATCTCTGAAATCCCAAAACTTCTTTGTATTATCTCTCCAAAGATACAGCCGAGTTCTCTTTCTGAACAAGTAACAACAACCCCTGCAAGCTTATGCGAGGGGGAATATATACAGTCGGTTTTTACAAAATATCTGAACTGCTGAGTCACTTGATAAATTGAATACGCTCACTAACTTTACAAAATAGCAGATAAAGAAGTTATTACTGCTCTAAATACAAAATGAATACTCTTTAATTCTGTCAGAAGTCTTTTTGACCTTTGGAGGCCACTGAGTCGGTTGAGCGTTCTGCATTAATGCTGAATGATGTGTCTTTATGCTTTGTCATGCTGTAGATTTCTCGACCCTGTTATCTGTAGCTGTCAGTGTTGCTTTAGTGGCCAAATCTTTCTGCTGAGTTGGCTCAGTCCACTCTTCTCCAGTCATAGTGTATGCATCACCTTTTTTGAACATGATGATTTATGTTTTTCGATGAAAAAACTTGATGAAAGCCTTTTGTTTATAGTAACAACTGTATCATTTTGGTCCACCATTCCTGTGTAGGCAGTTGATGCCTCAAAATTGCATCTAAGGTTTCATCTGCCTCTGTATATTTGTAGAAGTTTAGAGGCACTTCAAACAAATGTTTGATCTCATTCATAATAAAAAATAAGTTCTCTACTCTGTCATAGAGACTTTGCCCAGATGCTGGTCCTGTTTCTTCTGAAGCACTTGCTCCTGCAGTGATCTCGTTAGTGGCAAACGTATTCACCCTTTTGGCATAGTTTTCATGTGATAGTAGCCTCCCTACACTGTTCAGCAAGCTAGGAAGACCTCTGCTCTGTAATGCTGCAAACTTATCCATGAATCTGTTTACTTCTGTTTGCATGCCTTGGCTTCTTCTATCCAGTGTTTGTACCAGGCTTCTCAATGTAAGGACCCTCTTTATCAGCAGGATGGTTTCAGTTCTATTGGGGATCCCAATTGCTGCCAGCTGAGGACCTGTGCGGTTATTGAGCACATTGATCATTCTATTGGCTATCTCAGGAATATTGCCTAGAGATGCCCTTGCCCTTTGGACTTCCCTGTGTGCCTTGGCTATGAGCTCCATTTGCTCATGAATTGTCTCTATATACTGCCATTGATCTGTGATTGATTGGCCAATGTTGGCCCATAAGACTTTTTTGATTTCAGTCACCACTTTGTCAAGGGTGAGCTCTTTCTCCAGCTCCTTTATCCTCTCCTTGAGAGCCTTCACTTCTCTGCCCTTTTCAACTACACTTTGTTTGGATTTGTCATATTTTTCATTTAGCTTAGCTAAATTCTCCTTGGCCTCATTTAGCTCTGCCATTTGGGCTTCTAGGGCTTGAATTTAATTCATTAGTTTCTGCATGTCAAGGCTTGGAGCCTGCTCTGATGTTGTTGCTGGTGCTGATGTAGATGGAGCTGTGTCGACTGTTTGTACTGCAGGAGGAGTGACACTTTGAGGGGGTTCCTCAAGGTTGATTACTTGTGGAGGGGGCTGAACTGTTTGGCCTCCTTCTTTCTGCTGTAGGGCTGCCTGCAATGCAGCCTCTGTTTCTATTAATTTTTCTTCAGTCTGCACCAACTGTTTGTGCAGTGTTACCAGCAATGTTGTTGTATCCTGGTCCTTCCTTTGCTGGGCAATCTCCTCTGTTTGAGGGTGAAGAGTTGCTGGGACCTTTATCATCTTCCTTAGAGCTGCAATGTCTGCATCTCTTGTCTTCAGCAGTGCCTGCACAGCTTTAGGGTCCTTTGGGTCATGCCCAAGCTCTATGATTATGTCCTCCAAAGACCTGATCCTGTTGTCTTTAGCCTGGGAGGATGCCTTTTCTAACTCCAATTGTGCAGTGGTGTTATTCAAAGAATTCTGCAATCTATAATTTGTCAATGTATTATCAACTAGGGTAGCATACACCATCTCACCCGTCTGTTTATGCAACTCAATTTGATCCATTGGGTGGATTTCCTTGGACAATATTTCCAAGTTCGTTCTTATATAATTAGCTGCAGACTGTGGCTGCAGCGCTGTGGGCTTGAAATGGCTCATTATCATTTTTCCCTCTTTCCCATCATATGCAGACATCAACCTCTGCTGGTTTGTAGGAGCCATTTTCAACAAGTGGTTGTACAACTGTAACCTCAATGGCTCATTTCTGGTCTTGATGTCTATGAACTGTTTCTTTATGCTGGACTCACCCTTTCTTTGTTGCCCTGAGGAGCTGACCTCTCCTCCAAATGTTCTTTGCTGCTCTTGCTGTAATGAGCTAGCTGATACCTCTATGCTGGGGGGACCCATCTGTGTTTGCCCAAAAGGCATCTCCTCCTCTGAGAAAGGATCGAGCCTTTGTCTCTTTTCCCCTTGTTGTGATGCTGCGGTGCTAAGGGGAGTCTATTCCTGTCTGTCTCTCTTCTTACCCCTCTCTTCATTCGTAGGGGTTTGGAGCATCGAAGTCTCCACTGTAACATTCTGCACTGAGGCCTCCTTTTCTTGTGTTTGGTCATCATTAGGACCAGGAGCCTCTGCCATTCCTTCCTGCTGTTCAGGATGATTTTCAGGCTGTTGATCTTGGGCTGATTGCTGCTCTTCAGGGGCCCCTTGTTGTTCTGTTTCCTTGCCTTTATCCTTGGCTGAAGTTTCTGCTGTAATTGGGGCTTGGGCTGTCTTTTGTGGAGCTGTAGATGATGAGGCAGCTGCTCCCACTTGAGTGCCTGGAAGAGAAAATACCTGTGAACAAAGCTCCAAGTCAGCCAAGTTTTGTAGATTTCTTATTCCTCTTTGAGCTAGTTCTTCTTGTGTAGTGGCTTCTTCTAAGGTGCCTTCCCTCCATTCTAGTTGATTTGCATGTTTTTCTATGTGAGGCAACCTTACGTGACCATAACTGGCCAGCATGTATCTGATCCTTCTTAAGCTTATAAAATGAGTGGGGCCGTATGGTTTCCAAAGGAAACTGGTTTGTAAGCCAAGGCTTTCTAGCATTCTATCTGCCTCTTGCCAACCTTCCTCCCTTTTATTGTAAATGAAGTGGCCTAATTGATTTCTAACCTTAAGTTGTGCTTTCTTGCCCCTGCTTGAGAAATGGAGCACATCAACATTCCCAAATTGCCTGAAGTATTCAAGGGCAAACAATCTCATGGGCACATATCTGGGCAATCTGTATGGGGGCAACTCACACCCATATATTCTGATAACTGTGTGGTTTTGGTAAAAATACCAATCCCCAATGCTGTATACCTTGGACAACTGAATAATCCTCTGCATCTCATCAGTTAGTCTTGGAGGAGGCGAGCTCATGAGCAGAGACATGGCTGGGTGGATGAAAAGGTCTATAAACTCACAATAAGTGTATGGGGAACAAGATCTGCAGTGGAAAGCAGAGGACCAATAGACCACTGACCTTGGATTGCCTTGTGCATCCACTCTTCTCACAGGGAAAGGAAATTTCTCATGCTGATAGTATAGGATTAAATGGTAGATATAGGAGGTGTATCTGAACAGCCTTTCTCTCGCCAAGTTTATCAATTGCTCATGTATTTTGTTGGAGATGTAAGTGGCATAGTCATAACAGATTGGGGGCTTACCAGGGGAAAACATGGCCATCATTACCAGCACAGTTTCATCAACAAATTCTATTGAATTATAGCCCAGTATGGGGCTAATCATATCTGCAAGGTCTCTGCCCAATTGATTCAGGTATACATGAGAAATGGGAGGGTACTTCATGGTATCAGAGGTTGAATCAATGAACAATTGATTTATCTTAGTGATTTGAGCATCTGTCAGTTTAGCTCCTTGTTTTATCAGATCCAATAGTGACAAAGGGACTAATTTCTTATCAGTCTTGAAGTTCAACATCTCTCTGATGGCTTCAGGGGTGACATAAAAAACAACTGAGCCTGAAGGGTCAAGCACAGCCCTCTGAGTGGGGTCATAGCAGTCAGCACATTGGTGGATTAGGTCAGGGAACTGGTTGATCTGAGGGAGCTTGAAGATGGGGAGGAAAGAGTCCCAAATGCCCAATACATCCATTCCACTATCATGCTTGAGTTTCAATTCATTTATCAAGTGAATGTGATACTTGCTATGCATCAACATTTCCTCTGATATTTGGTAATCCTGATCTGCTAATGGTTTCCACTCTAACTCTCTCTGGGGGGCATTCAATGGAGCAACATTCAGGGCAATAGGTGCTACTGGTGTATCCATGTTTTACAAGTGAATTTGGTTTCAATTTCGACTGTTTCTGGAAGAAATACCGTCCTGCGCGGTAGGTTATGTAATTTGCTGAATTACAGCCCGTTTCAGAGCAACAGGGGTGTAATTGGGCACAATTTGCCGGTTAGAAAGTGATGAAATTGGTTTTAAGGCGTAGCAGGCCTGTTTCTTCAGGGAAAATAGTCAATTTTTAATGGTTTCTCAACAATGCAGGACGAAACAGAGCACGCAGTCGGAGAATTGGTAAATACCTAGTGTTACAATGATGGAGGAGCTTGGTTGCAGTCAAACGCTGAGTGGCATCAGCTCTGGAATGGTCTTGGTAGGTTGGTGGAAACAAAGGACGTAAAGATGCATGCAGGAGGCAGAGCAGAATAACATATGAAAATGCACAAAAACGACAAAATTCGGCCAAATATGGACTTTTGGGCGTTGGCGCGAAAATTTGGATGACGTCAGCATGACGTCATTAGGTGACGTGGCGGCCTGTGAGTGCTCCACGGGGACTGCATAGGTGGAGGACATGTCGGAACGATGGCGGGCGGGGGTGCTGACGCGGCGGTGACGTTGGCATGACAGGACAACTGAAAACCGGGAGTGGTAAGCGGTATAATATCGCACCGCTCTTCATACGGAAGCGGAATTGTCAGAAGGCGGCCCGATAAGATTTGGGGGCGATGCGTGGCAGAGGCCTGATGTCACCCTCTGACAAATTTCGGGAGGTAACGGCAGTACATCGGGGCCGCTCCGAAATTGATAAGGGCCGTCGGATGGGAAAGCCTAGATCCGACGGCTGGCGGGAGGCAAAGTTGGCCGGAAAATACGGTCGGGCGGAGATAATAAAATAATATTATTTGTTGACATACGTGCCCGGCGGAACATTAGAAAAGTGGGTTTGCGGGTTTATTTACAGTGTTACGGGTAAAACGGGTTATGCGGGGTTTATTTATAAAACCGAGTTTAGGCTATTAATCCAAGCAGATCTTGGATTAATCCCCGGATTAATTTTTAGTGCTCTTTGGGTCGCGCTCAATGTTTTAGCGCTTGCAAACATTCAAAGCCGATCATAGGGCTATAATGCCCGGGGAAGGGGATATGTAGTTTTTTGGGTTTTTTGCATAATTTACATAGTAATAGGGGGAATAAAGGGTATAGGGAGTTAAATAGTAAGAAGTTAGGGGTTAATATGAGTGGAAGAGGTGGATGAGGGGATAAAAACACTAAGTTTTATATAAAATTGACTTAGTTTAGGAAGTAGATCAAAATGAAAAGAATTTACACAAGAAATGTGGCTCTTAAAGAAACAAGAACCAACATAAGACCTTGATCTCTTTCATGAACATAGCTGGTATTGGGATGTTAGAAATGAGTATAATGGGGGGGATTAGGGAGTTAGACATGCTTCATTGTACTGTTGCAAAACTGCTGAATAGGAGACCTGCACTGGCACCGTGTTTTTCCTTTGCTTGAGCCAGTGATAAAGGAATCATGCTTCTGCAACCCCATCTACCTACCCATCTATTGCCTAGCATTTTTTGTTACTCCAAGGAGGGTGCACTTAGACTTGCAGACCCTCATGTGCCTTTTCTTTTCCTTTGGCTTTTTCTTTTGATTTTCTATCTACAACTAACCTTATTACTTCCAAGGCCCCAGATTAAGCAGTTGGGAACCTTAATTCTCTACCTAACTACTAGCCTGCCAAGATTAAGCAGTTTAGACAGACTTCTTTCTCTATTCTAATGACAAGAAATTGAAACATGGCATGATCCAGATTTGGCTGTTGGACCATCCATCCAAAATTCAGTCAACATCAAGCTATGTACACATATTGCATTCTCTTGGAAATATGGGATCTTTGCATCACCAAAGCAGAGCATATTTGGAACTTCTTTTGCCAATCATGAAATATGAAACCTATTGGTATAGGTACCTAACAACATGATTTTTGAAATCATTAAAGAGAAATTAGTCCATTCCCCATGATTTTTTATCATGCATGAACCCATATGGATAGGAATTGCTGCTTTTTATACTTTTTTCCGCTTTTGATGAAAGTACCTTTAGGAATGAAAAGCAGTAAAAGCTGCATGCAATTCTCAAAGAGCACTTTTCTTTTATGGGATATTTTCTCGATCTGAAAAATTGAAAAAATTCTTGACTTTGTCATCGTTGGGCTCGTTAAACATATACAACGACGGTCTGACCAACTCTTTTTCGCTCTTTTTTCTAGCTCATTAAACTAAAAAAGACCATTAGAGCATTCTTTTTAGGCACTTTTTTCTCGCTGATAAAATTGAAAAAATCTCGAGTATTTTCTTTATGCTCATTAAACATTTATAAAGATGACCGGAGCATTCTTTTAGGTACTTTTATCACTCGTTAAACTGAAAAATCCCAAGTTTTTTTCACCAGGCTCATTAAAATTCTACGGCAGCAACAAGAGCACTTGATTTTTTGGGACCATTTCTCACTCTTAAATCGAAAAATCCCCGAGTTTTTTCCCTTCTTCAGGCTCGTTAAATCTATGAAGAAGGAATGAGCAGTTCTTTTACCTATTTTTCCTTTCTCAATAAACTGAAAAAGATACCTTGAGTTTTCTTCTTTTGACTCATTAAAATTTGGTCAAGGTATTGAGTTTTTCATCGTGTGACTCATTAAAAATTCACAACGAAAAACGAGTTTAGTCTGTCTCCTCGTACTTGTAACAAAATGAGGTCAACATCTATTGAACATAGGTTTCTCTTTATCTAGATTCAATAGATTAACTCATGGAAAAGTAACCGATCCGGGTATACTATTAACCTTTTGTTGCACTTGGTTAACAACTATGACAAAGGGACCACCATGGAGTCGTTCTTTATGATCTTTTCAGACTCTCTAAATATGAAAATACCACCAAATTATCTCGTCTAGACTCATTAAATTAAACAGACAAGATATAGAGTCGCTCTTTTTACAATCCTTTTCAAACTCTCAAAACATGAAAAGATTGACGAGTTTTCCTATCTGGACTCATTAAACTAATCAGATATGGCATAGAGTCACTCTTTTCACGGTCCTTTTCAGACTCTTAAAATATGAAAATATCGACGAGTTTACCGTTTGGACTCACTAAACTAATAAGACGAGGAAAGTAGATAATAATACAACTTCATTCAGTATTAGAAAGCGTGGTTTGGCAGCAGTCGTTCCCTTGAACATGGCACTCCCTCAGATAAACCTTCCTTGTTACAACCTCTCAATATGAATCCTACCATCCTATGAGTCTAGCCTAAATACCCTAATGTTCTTGCATCTCTGTATCCTAACACTCTTTGGTGTTCATGAATCTAGTGCTGCATGGTTAAAACCGTTGTCATGCCTTCTATTGTTCAAGGGTTAACCTTTTGCTTCCTCCATGAACCCATCAAGCATATCCTTTCATCATGCCCTCTGTTCTTTAGACCCAATGCTCAAAGATTCCTCAAAAAACAATTTATTCTTGTCTTGTTTCATGTCGATTGATGTAGGACACATTATTTCCTACCTTTCAACAGGTATCTTCCTATCGACTTCAACACTCTATCTAGGAAGACAACCCAGAAACACATTCAGTGCCTTGGTACTTGCAAACATTAGTGGCAGGTCACCTTGTGTTTGATCAAGGGTTCTCATTACTGGCTCCTGGTTAAGCAACTCTATGGGTGTTCGACGACAAAAAAATCTTTCACACTCATTAGATTGTACTGTGCATCTTGGAGACCATCACCATTATTGGTGGCCTTCCTCACATTTGTTAACGGTCTTCATTATTGACTGGTAATTAGATGATTTCGTGCATGTTCGATGTCAACGCATATATTCAGATGTATTGATCTATGTTGTTCGATGAAGCGGAAATCAAGACCTTGGGTAGAGGCTTGCATCAATCAGCCTTGCTTCCTCTCCCAAGTTGCGTATATTGTTTTTTGGAGACACCTCATCAGAATGATCCTATAATGACACCGGATCCGCATTATGCTTATCGGCGGCCAACATCATCATATCTATTTTATGAGAAAATCACTCTAAAATAGCTACTGAGCATGGGAATGCCTGACTCAGGACATGATTTTAGTAGTTTTATATATATGTGTTGTATCAAGTTTCCCGTACCACCCGAAGCTCCGATCCTCTCTCTCTTTTTGTCGAAGAAGAAAAATTACAGTTAAGTAAATTATTTCGGCCATCATCACAGCCTCTGATCTCACACTTTAGGGGGCATCTGTTATACAGCAAATTGACCCCTCATCAGCTCAGACGGGAAATACACGATAGCTGAAGCAAAGACCAAGATCACATGCCTTGTTTCCACACTAACATTGGCTATACACTGAAAACCTGCTTTATAAAGCTTCTCAGTAAGCCTAAGGGTGCGTTAGTGACCCTACTAAATCTAGCTGTTAGTTCGGGAACAATGTAAGTGGATCCTAATGAAGTTCTAGAGGTCAAAGGAGCAAATTGACTCATAAATATCTAGATATTTTCTCCTAAATCTACTCAATAAAAGCAAGGAAACATCTCAAGTTCAACCTATTTGGGGGATTTCTAATCCTAATGAAGGAGGCAAATGGGAAAGAGCTGAAAAGCATGGAAAATTGATTTCTTTTACCCTAAGGAACTCATCGAGGAACTTGGCAACCCTAACTCAATTGCTACATAAGCAAAGCTAGGGCTATGGCGATAGGGGTCAGATCATTTGAAAGGATAGCATACTTGATTGTTGAGCATTGTCTCAAATCATAAGAAGTTGGTAAGAAGAGAGAGACAGAGAGAGAAGCTGGAGAGGTAAGGGAAGGCTGATGCAATAGATGGTTGTAATCACTCTTCCGACATTAATATAAAACTGTAGTTGTACTGTCTACTCCGTCGTGTTGGTACTATCATTCATTATCTTGTTTTTCCAATACCTTTTAGCATGAGTAGCTTAGTTATGTGCAAATAGATGTTCTTTTATGTATTCATGTATTAGTTATCAAGGTTGCATGTTGTGATTATGCTTGTCTCTTCTATGTGCAGGACTTGATCTGGAGCCAGCTCAGGGGACTTCCACCTAGCTGCATTGCGCTCTCTAGCAAATCTACATGGAGGCTTGAGGTAATCTATTTGTCCTACTTTGAACATCCATGTAACTTTGTGACGGTTGCAGATAATATTACAGTTTGCCAAAGGTCTCGGGAAGACCTTTGAGGGTATATTCATTCTCCATACACTGTGCATTTTATCCTATAGCAACTACCTAGAGCTTACTTGCTTAGCTCCTCTTTATGTAATCCCATGGTCCGCGGACCATGGGTGGATCTTTACAGCCGAATTTACACTTTACAAAATAAGGGCAGACAACCCTTTATGACTCTTGACACCTTCGCACTCCGCAACCATGAAATGCAAAGACTTTACAACTTTATTACAAAATTGTCCCAAAATATGGGCTTTTAGCCCCAAAACTATCCTTGGGGGAACCCGTTCCCAACAAGTACCATTAGACCCTGCAGAAGGGCTGCGTTATAACAAATCGATCTGCGACTATGAAGAAAGTGATGATGATTTGGATCAAATCTATAAAATTATAGTGCGAGACCAAGATTGGGTTAATTCAATGGCTGATGGATGGATTGCATGGGACCATGAAATCTCTTGTACCTCGGATTCAGATGAAGAGTTGGAACATTGACGAAACAGGTTACACAAATTATCTACGCTGCTCTGCAACATAATGACCAAATCACTGTGTTGTGTGTTGTCGAAGATAAGAAATTTACCTTATTACGATCATTTAACTGACGTACATAAGTTTTTGGATGATTTTGAAAGAGAAGTCTAGGGGATCACCATTTTCAGGCGCTGGATTTTGCATTATGCACTACACTTGCTTGGTGGTGGGGTATGCACAAAGATAGCTTAGATGAATGGTGTGATTATAGGAGGATGATGAGGATGTGATTTGGTCATCCTAAAGTGAAATTAGCCAAGAAATATGATGGGAGGAATGATCCATGTGATCACTTGGCAAAATGGACTAAAGTGTATGGAACAAAGCCGTAGCCAGAATGGGTGCATTTATTTTGTCACACTTTGGATATAATCCCTATGAATTGGTATATGGAAACGGAGCTTTTCCATGGCACCATGGAGTGGGATATATTAAGGGAGGGGTTCTTAATGACTATTAGTTTCGAAGATGGGTTTTGAAAGCATTGATGAATCCCTGCAGAAGGTTAAGGCAATGATCTTAAGAATTCCAAAGGATCCTTTGCAATTAGTTGAACTAGATTAGGGTATCCAGCTTTGCCATGCACTAGAATGTTGTAATATGACTGCTGAAGGGGAGGATGAGGATCCACGAAATATCAATATCCCAGAAGTGGAGGGCCACTGTGAGGTCAAAGTTCCACCAATAGAGAACCCGAATATCACCGCGCCACTAAAGACTAGGTAGGTAAACATTGGTACTGGAGAGAAGCCTAAATCTGCGAAGATAAAAGATTATTAGGAAGATGCGATAGTGGATAAAGTTGTTGAGTTACTCTGTGAGTACCAAGATCTTTTTCCTACAAAATTTTTGGACTTGAAAGGCATCATAGGCGATTTCGGTGTGATAAAAATAACTTTGAAACCAGGTGTGAAGCCCGTTAAGCAGAGACAATATCGCCTTAATCCAAAATATAAGGAAAAGGTTCGCTTGGAATTGGCCAAGATGATTGAAGCATCATTATTGAACCAGTGGAGGAATCTGATTAGGTGAGCCCAATGGTAGTTTGGGAAAAGAAGCAGAAGGGAGAGATAAGGATTTGCATAGATCTAAGAAAGCTTAACAATGCTGGTGTCCATGATCCTTTCCTGACACCGTTTACTGATGAGGTACTGGACAATGTTGGAGGGCAGGAGGCCTATTCATTTAATGATGGGTTCTCTGGATACCATCAGATTAAGATCACACCAGAAGACAGGAGTAAAATAACCTTTGTGGCGGAATGGGGGTGCTTTTAGTACATCGTGATGCCATTTGGACTCAAGAATGCGCCGATGATATTATCTCACGTAGTCATCATGGCATTCAAAGAGTTTATTGACAAATTCTTAGAGGTATATTTTGATGACTGGACAATGTTTGGGTTAGTAAAGCGCCATGTAGCCAGTCTATGCTTAATTTTGGATACGTGCCGAAGATATCATATCATGCTGAACCTGAAGAAATGCTTATTCTATGTCCCCTTTGGAATTTTGACGGGTCACATGGTGTGCAAGCAAGGACTAATGGTGGATCATGTGAAGATCACGATAATAGTCAATTTGGAGACCCCAAGGAGTGTTAAACAGTTGTGTGCAACGCTGGGCCATACTGGGTATTACTGAAAGTTCGTTAAGGCTTATGCTTAGATTACCGTGCCTATGAAGAAGCTACTGAAGAAGGATGCTACATTCTGTTGGGATGAAGAATGTCAGCGCAGCCTGGATGTCTTGAAGGAAAATATGGTCACTGTGCCGATCTTGGTCTTCCCGGATTGGAAGAAGGAATTCCATGTACACATTGATTATTTGTGTATTGCATTGGGAGTAGTGCTGACACAGGATGGTGAAGGAGAGATGGATCACCCTATATCCTTTGTGAGCAGAAAATTATCAAAGTTTAAGAAGAAATACTCAATGATAGAGCACGAGGGATTGGCTATGGTGTACGCACTCCAAAAATTCTGACACTATCTGTTGGACGGACACTTCAAGATGTACACAAACCACTCTGCCTTGAAGTACCTAGTCAATAAGCCTGTGTTGGGGGGGAAGATGTGTAGATGGTTGTTGTTGTTTCAAGAATATGACTTTGAGGTAATTGTGAACACAGGAAGGTTAAGTGCAGGACCTGACCATTTGTCGAGAATTGAAATAGGGGAGGAGCCTATTAATTTGGACGTCGGGCAGCACTTCGCGGTGCATGTCGTGGATAACCAATTTGCAAATATTATCCACTTTTTGACCATAGGGTCACCTCCAGAGGGATACACCAGTCCGCAGAAGAAAGGGTTGATGGTACGCACTGTCGATTTCTCCGTAATTATAGGACAATTGTATAAGATGGGATCAGATGAGATACTTCGGCGGTATGTGCTTGCTTTCTAAAGAAACAACATCCTTGCAGAGGCTCATGGAGGGGTTGTAGGAGGGATTATGCAGGAAAGGCAACGACACAAAATATTTTGTGCACTAGGCTGTGGTGGCCTACATTACATAAGGATACCAAAGCATATTGTAGGGTGTGTGAAGCATGTCAAAGAATGGGTAGGCCATCTCGAAGGGATGATCTTCCTCTAAATCCTCAAGTGTTGTTAGAGCCAATTGAGAAATGGGCTATTGACTTTGTAGGACCAATTCAGCCCCCATGTAAGAAGATAGGGGTGCGCTATATCATCACCACGATAGAATACTTGACCAGATGAGTTGAGGCACAACTTGTGAAGGATTGTACGGGAGCCACAACAACTAAATTCTTATTTGAATACATGTTAACCAGGTTTGGTTGCCCAAAAGTGTTTATAAGTGATCACGATACGCACTTCCTCAACAAAACAATTAGTGCGTTGATAGAAGAGTTTCAGGTGTATCATTAGAAGAGTATGTCATATCATCCTCAGGCTAATGGAACAATGGAGGCCTTCAATAAGAATGCGCTAACAAATATTTGAAATGCACAACAGAATGATTGGGACATATGTGTACCGACAGTATTATGGGCGTATAGGACTACTTACAAAAATTTAACAGTTCAGACACCTTTCCGATTGGTCTATGGCATAGAAGCTGTGATGCCTATGGAGTATATCATGCCTACTCTATGCATATAAGATTTCATAGGGATGGCGGACTGTGGAGAATTGGAAGAATGGCTCATGCAGCTGATGGAGATCGAAGAAGATTGGTTCTTGGTTGGATTCCATCACCAAGTACAAAAGGGACGTGAAAAAGCATGGCACGCTCGACACATCAAGCTGCGCATATTTAAGGTAAATGACTTGGTTTAATTATATGATAGTAAGTTCACTAAGCTTCTAGGAAAGCTTCAGATGCACTGGTTGGGGCCATATGTCATCAAAGAAATCACAGATGGGGGCATGGTTCAGATTGCAAAACTAAACGGAGAACCTTTTCTGGGAAGCGTGAATGGAAGCCAGTTGAAGCTGTATGCAGGAGATCTGGCTCAATGACTACATGACAGCTGAATAGTCTTAGTGCTCTAGGCAACTGTAAGGGAGCACGAGACTATAAACTACACTGCGCGGTTTTGGGGACTCTACGACAGGGGGGGCTATGGGAAACAGGGTGATGTCATAGTACTAGAGGCCGCGCAAAGGGAGCTATGCTATGAAGGGAGCTGTCACGTATCACAGCTAGAAAATGACCATTAGAGTCACTATTCATGATTTGACAGCTAGACGATGGTTAAGAGGAGCGTGTGGGTAGAATTTAAGGCTGAAGTCTTTGGAGATCTACTACCAAATCAAAATTTATGAATGGATTTTGGGGGGAATGGTCGGATTTGAATTCAAATTCCCCTATAAATTACATGTACCAGTCTAGCAAAGAACACTTTGCACCCTTATAATTTTTGAGTTTTGTTGTCCATCCCTTATGAATCGTAAGTTCTTCAAGGATTTGGTTGCAAGCTCCATGTTTGATAATCTACCCGAGGAAACCTGGCAATTCATTATGTCAAGACTATGTCCCACTGAGACTGCAAGCACTAGAGGAACTGTTGCTTCCGAAGGAGAGGCTCTAGAGGTTATGAGCCTAGAGGCTCCGACTCCTATGCCTACGACACCGAGGTCACCTAGGTCGAAGCATACACCTGTGAGAGAGATCAAAACGCCAAAGAATGACAAGCCAAAAAAGTTGGTGCCAGTGTGCGAGTCACCTGGGAAGCATTCTGCTTCCTAGGCAGAGAGGATGGATAAGCAACCTGAGAAGGTTGTAGATTTGGAGGATGAAGAGGGAGCTGAAGATATAGATGCAGAGGGTGCAGAGCCCATCACCAAGTTGCCAGAATACATCCCTCCGCATAAAAGGAAAATGAAGGTCACTAAGGACCCAGATTCAGAGAATTTTGTCATTTACACGCCCTTGTTGCGAGAGAAGATAACCTTCTTGGGGCGGGTTCCTCTATTAAAGATGGAAGATTGGGACTTGGCTAACCATGAGAGGCTCCCCCACCTCGCGACGGAGAATTATATGAGGAGAGTGTATTATAAAGACATAGGGGTCACTAAGTTGGAGTCAGTTGAATGGATCCACGGAGTAGAGCAATCTGGATTGTTGAACTTGCTGTGGGTACCCCACTACCATCGCTCCAACATTAATACCACCTGTATAAGGCAGCTACTGACTCTGGTGCATGATGGGTGCTTGTGGCTTAGTGCACCCATCACCATCATGAATATTCTCATCCACAAGATCACACACCTATCACACGAAGGTCTGAATCTAGCCAAGGATTTTGATGGCAAGATAATCGAGAGAGACTTAGCAGAGTGAATGAAGAAGAAATTTGAGCTTATCAAGAAGCTGCGCAATTACTCCATAACATCCATCAACGATCCCGTTGTGAAAATTTCCACCCATATTCTAGCCAACAAGATTATGAGGAAGTTCCGTGCGGATGAGGTCTTGATGCCTGTGGTGTCATTGGCTGCACAATGTGTGGAGGTTGTGCAGTTCAATTGGTCACACTACTTATGTATTGAGTTCCTTGCGAATTGTCGCGAGGCCCAAAATGAGAGCAAGACCTTCCACTATGCATGGATGATTCTCTCCATTGTGTTGGTTTCTTGGGATCTGCCAGAGGATAGCCAGTTTCCTCCCGTGGAGGCCGGATTGCCGGAAGCTGCGCAATTTTCATCCCTCTACACCACAGAGGACGTCACGCGGGTCACTGAGACAAACAATTTCTGGGTATTGATGGATTCGAGCTTCTGCATGGCCATCAACCAGCACCCATGGTTGTCCCTGATCGTGTATGAATAATTGTCTAAATATGCTGAGTTCAAGGCAGACTTCCACCGCATTTACATCAGGGTGCGGAAGGACTTGCAATAGAAGTGGTTTGATATGCCATATCCAGTTATTGATGATGCCATCCAGGAATTAATCAAGCATTTGCCAGTAGATTGGCATACTCTATCTGATTTGGGTGCAGGTACCAACAAAGGCACGGGAATTTCAGTAGAGAAAAAGCAGAAGAATGTAGTGAAGCAGGTGACATAGAAGTTGACTACACAACAAAAGGAGGAGGCCGAGGAAAAGGAGTGCGTTGCAAAGGAGCAGGCTGAACAGGAACAATGCGTATCTGAATAGAACGGTAAATCCCCTTCACCCGAAATTGAGGAGAAAGAGCAATCAACACAGGGTGGTGGAGGTGATGAGGGGAAGAGCACTCGATTCTAGATAAATAGAACAATAGCAGGAGGGGTCCCGGAAGAAGACAAAGGTGACTAAGCCACCATTGGATCCCATTACGCTGACGAAGGGAAATCTCGATGATATCTGGAACAAAGAGCGTGACACTACTTCTGAACTATTACAACAATTCGAGCAACAATATATGCAATCTTTGGGTAATGTTCAAAAGGATATATGCGAACTGCAGATCTAGACTGGTAGGATATAAGTGGGTGTAGGTTAGGTGAGCGCCGCACAGACAAGCTTGGCACCATGGACAAGTCAAGCTACAGAGTTGGTGAGGACAGTGGATCTCAGGAAAGTCGCACTGCTAGAAGGCTCCCTAAGCATAGAGTCGATCGATGATAAGATCATTGTTGGCACCTTAAAGAACATCAACCTTAATATTGCAGTGCTCCCTAACGAGTATCTTCATGCGCTGTAGACATGCGAAACAATGGAATTGAGAGCGCAGGAGCAGCACGCTCTCAGCTTAATAAGTGAGTATTGGGTGAACAATGAGTAAATTTTCATTGAGAAGATGGAGGCCCTGAAGGCAATGGAAACAATCCAGGCACAGAGAAACTAGCTGGTGGTTGCGGTTGTAGAGGCATGCAGGACAGTGTTGGAGTTGCACATACCTGAGGAGGCACTGCTAGAGGCCAAGATCAAGAAGCTTGCTGTGGGCATCTGTGATGCAAAGGCAGAGGTGGCCATAGTTCATTTTGAACTCAATATGAAAATCACAGAGTTGGAACTCAAGTCACAGCCTTCCACTATGCCCGAGGTCAGGGAACAGTGCAGCGCTGTCGTCAAGGAAGGGATAACTATTGTGGATGTTGTGGTCATTAACTACACAACTTTATTTGAACAGGACATGGAAGTGGTGACGACCCAGCAGGAATATCCCACCATGCAGATATTGAGTACAAAGATCTGTGAGCTCTAGCAAAAGTATGGTGAGGTTAGGGCGACGACGTGCTCCATTGCTACAGTGCAATGCCTTGCCAAGTTGTAGGAGGCAAAGTAACTCCTTGCACAAGTGGAAGCCACGCAGAAAAAAGAGGCAGTGCTTTAGGCATGGTTTGAGTCCTTGGTTGGACGAAGCCTACCTAGTCTTAGCCAACATTCAGGAAAAGCTGATGAACTTGCAGCTTACACAACAGAGCATCAAGCGAGTCGGCGAAGGACCAGCGACAGAGCAACTGGTAAAACAAGTGAAGTAGGTAGCCACACAGAGCGAAACTGAAGTAGCAGTTGTGTAGGTGGAGCTGGGGGATCTTAGCAGCAAGATCACCACACCAGCTGAGTGACTCGAGGGCAAGTCACGAACCTTTTTTTTGGCGGCCAGTTGGGATGGGGTCCCCTGGGTTAGTTTTGGGGAAAAAGCCCAAGTTTTGATCTAAAAAGATGTAAAGTCTCCAAAAATTGTGGACGCAGAGCGTGAAGTTAGTTAAGATTCAAAAAGGGTTTTTACCCTAGTTATGTAAACTTGAGTTGGTTTTTGAAGATCTACCCATGGTCTGCGGACCATGGGATTGTATAAATAGGTATGTCTTAGAAGAGTCTAAGGTATATCTATGTTTTATCTATGGGTATGACGGAAGGATTCTAGAGAGAGTTAGCGTAGAAAAGAAAGTCTTAGAGGGAGGAAAGGCTCTATAGCTAAGTGTGCAGATGCCTAGAGTAGTGTCTGCAGCTGAGTGCGCGGACCTCTGCAACTAAGTGCGTAGGAAAGTATTGAGTTTCTAAACTTTCTGAAGATCGATAAAGAAGATTGTTGCATAAATTCCTGTGTTTTATATCTTTACTTATGTTATGTATGATTGCGATATATGTTGTGATGAAATGATGTCTTTATAAAATAATGATGTATTGATGCACCAATTTACATGATCCATCTTATTATTTAAACGCAATTAATGTTAAGTGATTACGCAAAGATCATAACACTTTATGTTAAAGTTATCAAACACTTAGGTAGATCTGGGTAAATGTTGATCTAAGGGTAATCTATGGTGCGCTTAAGTAGCTAATTTTCCTGTTCAAGGTCTGCAAAATCCAATCGTAGACCTTCGCGAAGGTCTAGAGGCAAATTGAGGAGAGTTACAGCGCTAAGCCTTAAGGGCTTATAGATCTGCGTGAAGACAAATCTAGATCATAAAAGGACATCACATGGATCTCTGGATGCGGAAACATGGTTCCAACATTGTTACAGATCCATTTGGGCACATCAAACCCAACTTACAAATTAGTACTATTAGGGCCTATTACAGGGAAAAGTGTCTATTTAGAACTGCTCTATCCCACTAAGGTGTGACAGCTGCCTTAGAAACAAACAGAGAAAAACTACTTTTGTTTTTCCTTTATGAATTATAGATAGAGAGGAACAGAAAGACCAACCTCTGTCTTGCGCTAATCCCTCAATTCGATCCCTCTCTTCTTTGATAGTCCTCAGCTACCTGCTCCCTTGCACGCCCAGCTTCATAAAGTACCTGTAAGATCACAGAAGCATATCACTATACAAAGACATGGATCTATAATCATAAACAATCTAGGATCAGATGTAAATTGACCATACAAATGTAACAAGCATCAATGATACAAAAGCATGGAGGAAAACTCAAATAGCTTTTATTGATAAACAAGAAAAGATCCAGGAGGAGTTACAACCAGTTGTTCCGACCCAGCATCAACCTCCCAGCAAAGAAGCCCCTCTTCACCTCAAACAAAGCTTAGATCACCCAACAATCTGATGTTTGTCTCTAGAAACCAACAACAATTCCTTACAATATGCAAAATTCCAGCCTCTGGACCTCTGGGATGAGGGATCCATATATAGATATTTGTAAGGGGGATGAGTCAGCTTGTGATTTGATTAGTGTCTTCTCTCTGATAGTTCTTGCTTCCACTTGGAGACTGAGGGCCTCTTATTCATCCTTGGTCGAATTCAGTGAGGCAAGTGTCATAGGAGAAGATTCTGGAAGCTTCCATTGCCTCTCCACCTCGCGGAATGACACTGCCATTTGTCATTTCTCGCCCATCGCACCCCATAGAAGGGACTTTTGAAATGCAACGCACCATCACAGTGTATTTAGGTGAGATGCAACGCACTTAGCCAGTGGAGCAGCTGCAATGATCCTGTTTTGACCAATTCTGAGCAGTTTCTCATGGAGAACTTCTGGGAGAAGCTGTAATCTGTTGACCTTGTTCCTTTAGGGGTTAGAACAACACTTTTAGGGACTTAGGAGCCCTTGGTTTATGGACATTTCATGCTTGGGGTTGTAGGGCCCAAAAATGTCTATAACAGTTGCCCCCTAAAGTATGAGGCCGTTAATCTTTTGGTGTCGGGTGAAATGCTTTATTATGAGGATCTGAAGTTCTTTCAATGCTGGGAGGAGACCTGTAATAAGATACAATACAATACATTATCTTCATATTATTTTCATGATCTAGCTGAGGCGGGCATTCCCATGCTCAGCTTTATAAATTCATTTTCATGTACATAGGACAGACAATCGTCTGAGTGTAGACTGATGATTCTGATAGAGCCATCATCCTTTTGAGTGGATGATTATCTTGTGCAGCAATGATGTACATTTAATGTCTTTATTTCCCTGAATATATATCGTAGCCCGAATGGATGAAACTAGATCCGGGGTCTTCAATCTCGTCCGATCTTCACTCGAAGTACAAGTCGATCCATGTGAGAAATGTTCTGAAGTCGAACATGGAAAGACATCGCTTGATTACCAGTCAATGATGTAAACCGTTAACAAGCGCGAGAGGAATCACCGATAATGATAATGACCCTCAAGGTACTGCAGTGCAATTCACGTGGTGTGAATAAAGGACTTGGCGTCTAACACCACGCAAAATCTTTCGGTCGAAGGCCATTGATGTAAACCTATCGCCGGAAGTGAGAAACTTGCCATTGAGGCATGCAAGCTTCAAAGTACTGAATGGGGTGTTCCTAGATCAACTTCTTGGATAATGAGCTGATGTCGACAAGAAGTGATCCGTCACAGGAGGGCCTTAATGAATCCCACATCAATGACACGGAAAAGAGCAAATGATTTTAATGGAGGTGAAAACGATCTGGTGATATAAGGTTCAGGGTGGCGGTCATGAAAGAATGGAGTATAATGTATGGTAGTGGGTGAGACACAGGTGAATTCTCTGAATGACTTCTCTTGAACATATTGACGACACTGATGTGATGGATTGGTAGCATTAACCCCAAATGTGGATGGTATGGTATGACCATGGTGATGTGACCGGTGAATGAAACAACCCAACCCGACTCGGACACAGAGTGGAAGTGTCATGTTCAAGAGCGACTTTCTACCAACAAAGTTTCTTTGAGTTTTCTTCCCAATTTTCCCCAGTCATTGCTGACCAGTACCTCTTTATTTTTGTCAATCTTGAGGAGGATAACATATGCTTGTTCTATAATTTGCCCTTCGGGCAAACCCATCGCTATGTTTTAACGAGCCTAGCGATAGTGAAACTCGTTCTCGTCTATAGACAAGTTTGTCGCTATTAATCTTTTTAACGAGTTCAACGACAAAGATAACTCGGTCCTTTTCAATTTTAGAGAGTCTGAAAAGGAACGTAAAGGTAACTCCAAAATTCCTTTTTCGTCATCTAATCCCTTAAGTCCGAAAAGTATAAAACAATACAGAAGGGATGAATTTTCGATACTTTTAACGAGCCAAACAAAACAAGCGCTCGATCTTTTTGTGTAATAATCCCTCAGGTCCAAAAAGATTAAAATCTAGAGGAGGGATAGCACTTCCTGTCCCTTTAACGAGCTGGAGAGGCCAATGGCTCGACAATATTTTCATATTTTATGAGTCAGTTGAAAAGAGCTTAAAGGAGACTCGTCTTTTGAGGAACGAGTGATAAAACGGGTAGCAGATGATTCCAGGTAAGGTTTGGAATTTTCCAATCATGGCAGTGTCACAAGGATGGCTAGTGAAATCACTCTTCACAGCTGTTCCTCAAAATGGGTAAACAATCAAATGGAGGTGAATGATCGGCCAATGAAAAAGTGGAGGTGACGGTGCAAACACGACCAAGGATTTAATGGCTGAAGTACTACATTCACGATGGTTATTTACCGAGGAATAGTTCATTTTTTAATGAGATTAAACGCGGGGGGAAACATTTTCTCATGTCTTATGTTTATTTTTTAACGAGCTTGAACTATGTGCTAAAACTGCTCGATTAATCCAGTCGTGTGATAAGAATGTCTCATATGAAACGACAACTTTTAGAGTTTTGCCCCACATCCTTTCTTTATGCAAGTTAGGAAATGACCAATCCTACGAGTTTAAAGGGTTAGAGGTCCTAAAAATTAAAAAAAAAAAATAGACGCTCTTCGCTTGCACTCCAAAAGGTTTGCATGCCCCCAGGTATAAAACAGAGTTTCAAGGTTACCCCTTCTTTAGTCTGTTAAAACATTTGTTTTACCGAGAGAGGCCTACCTCTTATAGGTTACCCAAAGATTGTTCTATTCACAGCGCAAACAAAACACTTCCCCAGCGGAGTCGCCATTTTGTTACAGGGAAAAGTGTCTATTTAGAACTGCTCTATCCCACTAAGGTGTGACAGCTGCCTTAGAAACAAACAGAGAAAAACTACTTTTGTTTTTCCTTTATGAATTATAGATAGAGAGGAATAGAAAGACCAACCTCTGTCTTGCGCTAATCCCTCGATTCGATCCCTCTCTTCTTTGATAGTCCTCAGCTACCTGCTCCCTTGCACGCCCAACTTCACAAAGTACTTGTAAGATCACAGAAGCATAGCACTATACAAAGACATGGATCTATAATCATAAACAATCTAGGATCAGATGTAAATTGACCATACAAATGTAACAAGCATCAATGATACAAAAGCATGGAGGAAAACTCAAATAGCTTTTATTGATAAACAAGAAAAGATCCAGGAGGAGTTACAACCAGTTGTTCCGACCCAGCATCAACCTCCCAGCAAAGAAGCCCCTCTTCACCTCAAACAAAGCTTAGATCACCCAACAATTTGATGTTTGCCTCTAGAAACCAACAACAATTCCTTACAATATGCAAAATTCCAGCCTCTGGATCTCTGGGATGAGGGATCCATATATAGATATTTGTAAGGGGGATGAATTAGCTTGTGATTTGATTAGTGTCTTCTCTCTGATAGTTCTTGCTTCCACTTGGAGACTGAGGGCCTCTTACTCATCCTTGGTCAAATTCAGTGAGGCAAGTGTCATAGGAGAAGATTCTGGAAGCTTCCATTGCCTCTCCACCTCGCGGAATGACACTGCCATTTGTCATTTCTCGCCCATCACACCCCATAGAAGGCACTTTTGAAATGCAACGCACCCTCACAGTGTATTTAGGTGAGATGCAATGCACTTAGCCAGTGGAGCAGCTGCAATGATCTTGTTTTGACCAATTCTGAGCAGTTTCTCATGGAGAACTTCTGGGAGAAGCTGTAATCTGTTGACCTTGTTCCTTTAGGGGTTAGAACAACACTTTTAGGGACTTAGGAGCCCTTAGTTTATGGACATTTCATGCTTGGGGTTGTAGGGCTCAAAAATGTCTATAACAGGGCCCATCAAACCATAATTCAATCGTTACATGCCCTAAATGTAGTCAACCATCAGAATGCTTCCTTCCCAAGAGATTCCACGACTGAAATCATCCAAAAACTGCCTTTAAGAAGATCAGCGCAGGGAGGCCTTTATCAGGGTGCACTGCAGTGTAGTCTAGTACACTCCCAGGGTGCATTGCAATGCACTTGAGCCCTCGTTGGCCTGTGCTGGGCGAATCTGAGTGAAATTTGCATTGGTGTTTGGAATATTCTTATCCATAGGATGCCTCTAGAAGTTTCCTTAGGCTATCCACTCCTTTAGGCTTGAAATTGGATGAGGGAGGGAGTTAAGGAACATCAATACCTTTATCCCTTCCTCCATGGAACTAAATCCTAAGTTTGGGAGGGCATTCATTATCACCATTTATGACATAGCTTCCTTCATTCACCTATAAAAAGACCACTCATCTAAGTGATCAAAGGCAAGAAATCATTGAATTATAGGGAGATGATGTTAGTATGAGACTTGAGTTGGTTTCAATTATTGTAATGATGTCAAAATGATTGCTTGTTATGAGGAGAGGAAGGGATTGAACTGGAGGACTGATACTGAATCAAGCAAATTGGGTTGTAACTCTTCCTTTTACTAATAAAGTGTTCAAATATTTTTCCATATGTTTGTATTGTTCATCGATGCTTTCATATGTGTATTATGAACTTGATTCCATTCTATGTTTAATCAATAGGTCATTATCATATGCTTTGATCAATTTTTGTCTTCTGTCTGTGTGTAGGTACTTTCCAAGCGGATTAAGTACGGAAAGGAGTGATAGAATTGGTCAAGGGAGATAAGGAGTAAGCGAAAGCTACAGGTAGGCTTCTTTACTATCTTATTTAATCTATTGGTTATAGAAATAGTAGAGAATGCTTTGCACTGTTGCTCTAGACTTAGCTACTAGTCTAGGGGTTTAAGCGTTTATCCGTAGACACTAAAACTTCCCAAAACAAGCATCCCCCCATACTGCTTCGGGTGAGACTTTAGTCCACGCTACACGGATTGATGCTAAAAGGGCTAGTAGTGTAGGGTTTTGTTTGGCGTAACTAACTCTGAGCCTGGGTTAGGACCCACTAAGCCAACAACCCTTTGACATCAATGGAAAATGTTGGACAAGTATTGAACCATATGTTGAACACTACTAATATCAATGATATGCAAATGGAAACTTATCAAATCCTCATGCCAAAAAACCAACAAATCAACACCATGTTGATGCCAACACCATGTTATTCCTTCTACTGTTAGTCTGAACAAGATCTTCGTGAACATGTAATGGTGTGAAAACAATATCACTATGCTACTATACATCAATTTTTGCTGCTACCATATTTCTCTTTGCCACATGCAAGAGATTCTCCTCATAGATCAAATAATCAAGTCATACATGACCAAAAAATATGCAATGACTATAGGGGTTTATAAGCCTAATAAATGGCTACTAGAATGATATATCATGGCTGTACAATAACTCCAAATAGTTGATATATGGCTGAAACATTATTCCTCTCTCATGCATGAACATCACTCATATGACTCAACCAATGGCCCATAAGAAAAATATGATGGTACATGGATACAATAATGACTCCAAGCACACAAATGGTTGGAAAATATGTCATATACCATCCCAAACATGTTTTTAATAACTTTCATCACTCAACACGGCTCACTTCAACACATTCTTGACATGACCCATAACTTTGTCTTTTGACTCTAGGACCAATCTGCCAATAACCAAATGATGAAAAAAACATGATACAAGGATTAATATTGAGAGTACATGGCTGAAAATGATGATATACAATGTAAAACATATGTCTGTTACATCATGCTCATGAAAGTGCTTTCATGGCCAAAATAATGTCTCCTCCTAATGCATGCCAACATAAAATGCTACTGAACTAATGGACCAAATAAAATGTATGTACTTCGGCCATTTTAACCATAATATCAATGAGAACATGTAGAAACATATGGCTGAAAGTATCACCATCCTCTACACATCATGGCTGGAACATATGATTTTCAATCAAATTGTCAAAGTGAACAAATACATATTTATGGTTGAAATTGTACCTTTCACTCATGAAAAGATATGTAAAACTGCTACAAATAAATGAGTGAGAGAAATGAATAAAATGACAAGTAATCCATGCAAACCTCATACCATTCATAACTCTCCCTAAGCTCATGTATCTCCAATAAGTAGGTTGATCTTATAGGCTCACAAACTCATCATATGTTGTTGCTACAACTCATTCAAATGTCTTTTCTATGCTTCCATTTTGCTGCTATTTTCTCCTGCTTAGACTATGCATGCATTTCATAACTCTTCTGAAGTCTTGTATGAATATGCATAAATCATCGAAATATAGTGGGTATATCTCCTCTACAAAAAATCTTACGAGAAATATTTTTTTCTTGATTTCTTGCTTCTTCCCGCTCTCCCCTTCAACACATACACATTATCCGACGTCCTAGTTCCTTCGAAAATCACTCTCTTGGACTTCTCCTTCCTAATGCAACATTATTTGGAGTTGAATATAACTTCCTTTCCTCCATCTACCATCTAACTCACACTTAGAATATTTTTCTTTAACCCTGTTAGGTTCCTATACCAATAGGTGTCATATTTCATGATTGAATGTGGAAGTGCCAAATATGATCATCCTTTCCATGCTGCAAAGGTTCCATATTTTCGCAAAAAAAAATAATCAAAAATTTAAAAAATGTAAAGAGGGTATGCCCTAAAAGAAAAATCAAAGGGAAAAAAGAATGAATTGGTCAAGAAAGAAAGAAAATGAACCCCAAAGAAAAGACCAAGAGACTGGGCTAGTCTAAAATGCCACTACTGTCCTATTTTTTGCAAAGAAGTTCAGATTATGCAATCAGTGACTTCTGTCACACTTGATGGATGGCCAAACAACTCAACCTTGGCCAGTCCATGTTTAAATTTCTTGTTTTAGGATTAGAGAATAAGATCTGTTCCAACAGTTCAAGCTTGGTAGATCAGTAATTAGGTAGAGAAGCAAGGGAGCTCAACAGCTAAATCTGAGCCCCTGGAAGAGATAAGGGCAGACTTAGATAGGAGGGTAGTCAAAAGAAAAACAAAGGAGAAAGGGTTTGCTAGTTCAAATGCACCCAATCAAAAGGAAGAAAAAATGTTAGGTGTATTAGGCTGGGTAGGTAGTTTGATGTTGCAGAAGCAAGTTTGTGATCAGTTTTGTCTTTATGAAAAGGACCTATCTCATGAATATCACAAATACCATAGCAAGGTGGTTACAGTTCAGGTGGAGCATGACTAATTTCCCCTCTCATTTCCCCAAGAACACTTATTAACATCCCCTCAAGGACATTGGGATCTGCTCAATGGTCCTAGTTCATTTCATTTTATGAGAAATACTAAGTGGAACTTTGTGTTTACTTAGCCAAAACAAGCCACATTTCTTGTGTAAAAATAATCATTTCATTTCACTTCCATTTCCCTAAAAACCTAAGTTATTACCTTATAAACTTAGCGTTTTTCTATCCATAAACCATGTTAACACTTTGACTCTATTTTATAACTCCTATTGAAAGTATTCCCCGCCCCTATTATACATAAAATAGCATGAAATTCCCTAAAAGTCTAAATATCCCAACCCCAAGCTTAATATAGCCATACACCATAATGTTCGGGAATTATAGGTTCAATTGGAACCTTATAATAACACTCCCCACGTACATATACCATGGGATTTAGTTAACACTTGGTTAATTAAATAACCAACCCACGAAACCCAAAATCACATTACACTGCAATTCTTCGCAAAAACATTAAAAAATGCTGAAATATTATAGCGGGCCCCGTACATTACTCCTCCACCAGTTTACCATGCTGCCAGCCGTCGGATCTGATCCCCTAGATCGGACGGCCCACATGCATATCGTGAGCCCCCATATGCCGAATGATAGCGTCCAGGGGATGAGCTGTATTTCCGCCGTACATGAGACACGCGTCAGGCGCCCGGCGTGATCGCTGCCCCCTCTGACAATACCACTTTGGCCCAAAGGCGGTGCGGGGGCCAAACCGCTTACCGCCTATGCCCCCGCCCCACTGACGTCACCCTCACGTCATCAAACACGTCACCCACCACCCCGCCTCCGTATCATCCGCCGTGTCCGCCACGTCACTGCCAAGTCAACCTCCGTACCCCCGCTACCCGACAAAATCATGACGTCATGCTGACGTCACCCGACCAAAGCGTACCAAAATCTGAATTTTTGTCAAAAAGCCGTTAAAACGTCGTTTTTTCCCATTTCACTTTGTTTGTTCTGCGCGTTATTTGCATGGTTTTCAACGACCAAAACGCCATTGTTACTGCACAGTCCACCAACCAGGCAATTCAACTTCGTTGCTCGGTCCCTCAGCTGGCTCTGCCACCCACATTATGCACCAGAGCACCCATTGAACCAGGTATTTACCCAAATTCTTCTCCCAAACCGTGTTTTTCCAAGTTTTTCTCCAAAAATTGCCTGTAGAACCAAATTTTAAATTAAAAACACAGTACTGCCCCTAACCTCTGCAATTTAACCTCTGTTCGGCCCATTTTTCCCAAAAGAAACCTGTGGACTGTGTTCCCTCTGCAAATTCACCCATCGAGCTGAAGTTAAGCTTATTTCCGCCTGCAATTTCCACAGAGAGCTCCAGAAACTCATATTTTACCTACTGTTGCTGTGAAAGCTCCAAATTTTAAATTAAATAATCACAGAGGGTTGAAAAATGGAGACTCCAGTTGCCCTTAATGTTGCCCCCTTGAATGCACCACACAAGGAGTTGGAATGGTTGCCCTTAGCTGATAGGGACTTCCAAATACAAGACCTAAGGGGTATCAAAGACCATCTGCAAACATTTTGTGAAATTAGGAACAACTACTTAAACAAGACTGATCTCTATGGCATTTGGGAATCCAATCTGCCCATATATTATCTTCCATCAGTCAATGTATTTCCAGATATAATCCGTTTGTGTTGTGCTAACTATGAGCCTACTCAAAGGGCAGTCATGTCCCAAAATGGCACTGTCCTGTTCTATATCACTCCTGACTCAATCAATGAGATGCTGCATTTCAAGCCTAATCAGCCTCTGGCTCCTCTGTCTATGAAACATTTGCTGGAACAAGGCTCCAAACTATCCTCTGCAGAAATAGGCCGAATTGCCAATTTATTCATGAGCCCAGACTCCCAGCCCAGAGACTCACCTCCTTTTCATCAGGTCTATTTCAATGAAGTTGGAAGAACTGTCATTGACATGATATCCTATGTCCTGGGTTTTAGAACAAGTGAGTATGTTGATGAAACCATTCTAGCTGTGATGTCTATATTCATTCCAGGACACCCTCCTTCCATCAAGTTTGACTTTGCTACCTTCATTAGCAACAAAATCCATGAGAAATTCATGAGCCTAAATAGAGAAGGGGTTTTCAAGTATACAACCTATATATATCATCTGTTCTTATACTATCAAACATATAGTTTTCAGTTCCTTGTCAAGAAATTGGATGCAAAAGGAGAAAGGAGATCTGTCATATTTTGGACCCCAGTCTTCCATGTAGTCCATAAATCTCCCTATAATTATTGTGAGTTCATTGATCTATTCATATATCCAGTCTCATCTCTGCTGATGAGAAGTCCCCCTCCCAGACTCACAATTGAAATGCAGAAAATCTTGTAGCTGTCCAAAAGCTACAAAATAGGTGATTGGTACTTTTACCCAAATCACACAGAAATCAGAATTTATGGCTGTGAATTGTGCCCCTACAAACTACCAAGATATGTGCCTATGAGATTGTTTTCCCTTGAGTACTTTAGGCAATTTATTAGCTCAAATTTGACTCATTTTTATGAGGCCAAGAAAAAGGCTCAGCTCAAGCTAAGAAACCAACTAGGCCCCCTCATCATTAACAAAATGGAAGGGTGGAAAGATGTTGAACAGATATTAAGTGAGTAGCTCAAACTAAAAAGGAGTTTTTGGTGGGTACCCTATGACCCAAAAGGATTTGTCAATGATAGAAAGACAAAATATAGGCTATCAGGTTATGAACATTGTAGAATCCCTGATATAGAACAATATGCTAATCAAGATGAATGGGTAGAAGGTACATTGGTAGAACAGGTTACTGAGGAAGAGAAAATGGAGTAGGCAATGAAAAACCTTGAAAAAGCTCTTGACCTGGACTCTTTTGGACAGGTCTCATTCAAATTTCCTCGACACATTGGAGCGGGCACATCAACTGCTACAACTTCACAACAAATTGCCCAAGAAGATACTCCTCCTGCAGGCACATCCAAAGGCAAAGAAGTGATGCATTCAGAACAACAAGAAGTCACAGATCAACCTACATCATCATAGCAGCAAGGCCAAGGGAAAATTCCTTCTGCCCAATGCCACGCACCAGAGATTCCAGCATTGTAGACTCCTCTCAATGAGGAGAAGGGCAGAAAAAGGGACCTGGAAGAGGACACAACAATAAGTGGGCCAACAGAACAGCAAGAAGCAAAAAGGTAGAGAGTGGATCCTCTACTTGAAGAGGAAGTTATTGAGGAGATTATTGAAAGTCCAAGAAGTGAAAGAGCAGCCAGCCCATTAATTTCCCTAGGGATAGAATCACTTACCCGTTCTCATGGACAACAATTTGGAAAGCAGCCTATTATGGAAATTTCATCAGCACGACCACAAGGCAAACAAAGTTCAGATATTAAGAGGCCATTCATGGAGATCAAGGCACAAAATGAGCCAATAAGAATGCAACTTTACGACCAGTTCCTCAAAATGACTCCTGCCAAACAACAGAGATTGATGTCTGCCTATGATATCAAGGAAGGGAAGTTGATCTTGAGTCATTTCAAGCCCACAGTGCAGCAGCCACAGTCAGTTGCCGATTATATTACAACAAACTTGGAGGCTCTTGCCAAAGACATTCACCCTTTTGACCAGGTTGAGCTGCACAAACAAACCGGTGAAATGGTCTATTCCACTCTAGCAGATAAAGCCATACTAGCTCAACAATTGCAGAATTCACTAAATAATACATCTGCTCAATTAGAGTTGGAAAGGGTATCCTCTCTGGCTAAGGAAAACAAAATAAAGTCCTTAGAAGAAATCATCATTGAGCTGGGACATAATCCCAAGGATCCCAATGCAATAAAAGCACTGATAAAGAAAAAGGAGGATGACATAGCTGCCCTAAAAAAATAGTTAAAACTGCCGGTTACTATGCATCCGCAGACCACAGAGATGGTGAAAGAAAAAGAAGAAGAAGATATGATGGAGCTGATAATAAAAATTAATGAAAGACTGGAAGAAACAGAGAAGGCTTTGGAGAAAGCATTGCAGGAAAAACAGGGAGAGTTGGCCTCTCAGCCAGCTTAAACAGCCCCAATAGTTACAACTGCTCCTCCTACATCAACAACATCAGTCGCTCCCACTGCCCCAGCATCAACAATAGGTACCTCCACAGATACTTCAGCAGCAATAACAACAATAGTGCTAGATACCAGCATGATCATGGAAAAGATGATGGAGGAAATAAAGGCCTTAGAACTCCAAATGGTAGAGTTAAAGGCAACCAAAGAAAAACTAGCCAAGTTAGAGGTAAGCTATGATAAATCAAAGATAACGGTGGCCGAGAAAATAAGATAAGTAAAGGCCTTGGAAAATAAGGTAAGATCCTTGAAAAAAGAGCTTACTCTTCCTAAAACTCTGTCAGAAATCAAGACAATTTTGTGGACTAAAATTGGCTAGTCCATTACTGATCAATGGAGATCAATTCAAACAATCCATGAGCAAATTGAACTGATAGAAATAACCCGAGTGGAAATCCAGAAGGCCAGAGCATTATTGAGAAATATGCCCGAGCAGGCCAATAGACTAATTCATTTTTTGAATACTCATACCAGAGAGCAACTAGCCGCTCTAGATATTCAGGACAAAACAGGTACAATTTTGACAATTAAAAAGGTGCTGACTATGAAGAATTTTGTGCAAAATATGGAGAGAAAATGTCAAGAAATGCAGGTGAAAATAAATGCATTTACAGAAAAGTTTACAGCCCTACAGCAGAGGGGTCTACCCAGTTTGTTAACTAGCAATCAGAGGCTGTTGACACATGAACAATATGCTCAGAGGGTAAACACATATGTTGCAAATTAGATCACAACATCATCAAGCACTTTAGAAGACATAGTGCCTCCCTCTGGACAAAGCTTATATGATAAGTTAGAAAGTCTGTTCTATATTGAGTATGAAATAACACATCTTTTTGAAGTCCAGCCCAATTTTTACAGGTACACTGAAGCTGATGAAATATTGATAAAACTACAGAGACACCAGTTGCCAACAGACCAATGGTGGTAGGGCATGTTGGAGGTTTTACCAAGGTAGTTTTGGTGCTTGTTCTTTTTGATCATCTGCATTAAATCAAATTCAATGCACATGCCACCTATCAGAAAATGAAAATAACAAAGGAAGGAATTCACGCCAAAACGCATTAAAGCAAAATCAGGCACAAATGACAGGGTCGTGACAGCAACGCAGGAACGCAAATTGAAGAGACAGCTACCAGCCGACTTGTTGAGTCAAAAAGTCAAGTATATCAGACCACCTAAGGCAGCCAGTACAACGAAGTTACTCCTACATTCATTGCGCTCTGTTTTCAATGTCATTTACTGCCTTTGAAGAAGTAGATGGATGAATTTATTACTTGATATTTTCTCCATGAGATATTTTGTAACTTTTTTGTATAAATACCTCCCCTAGAGATGTATTGGGGGTTGGTTGATGAATATCATTCTGGACCTACGTTGTAAATTTTTAGAACTCTTCAGAATAAAGACTGTTGGAATGCTTTGCTGATGAACTTGCTGGTTGTGGAATTAATGGCAAAAGAATATGTTGCAGAATTCTCGCGTTACCTCATGGACCAATAAGTCTTTTAACTTTTGTTTTACTGTTCCTGTGTTTATATATCATCTATATATCATGTTCTAATTGCAGGAAAAAAGAATAACCCATAATTTACTTGACTGTACTCTGTGTTCAATTCCTATCAATTTTTATGTTTTCTTCAGGAATAACATAGGTAGGAATTCTTGACTGCTCCTATCTCCCTGGTTCTCACACTCTAAATATAATTAAGGAATTCTTAACTGCTCCTTGGTAATATTTATTCATTTGCCCTCTGTTAGCATAATGAACGATTCTTAATTGCCTTTCATTCTCTAACTTCACTTCATCTCATTCCAACTTGAAAATTGTTCTATGTTTCATTATCTTGCTCAGTAGTTCCTCCTTTTGCCTAAGAAACCATACCTAGAAATTCATTTTCACTGACTCCTTTAACCCAATGGTCTGAACTTCTCTTATTTTGCAGCCCTGTTCTATTGAATGTCACCTTCCAAACACCAAACAAATACTTGTGCTTCATAACTATCCTAACATATAGCAAAACAAATCTAAATCATAAAGAGAGAGACCTCTCTGGTTGTAGATTGGCTAGAATCTGCAGCTAAAAGACTGGTTAGTGGTTACCTCAGCCGTATTCCCTCTTTAGAATTTTCCTGGGGAACAACCTGAGTGATAACATCATTGGAGACTCCACTGGGGACCTGAATAACTGTGTTTGTTACTGTTGTCTATTTTCTAAAGCTACAGATAGAGCCTGAAGTTAGCTAGGTAGCATTTGAAACTATTTTGTTGTGCATTTACAGGAGTAAATAAAAGCTACTTCAATCAATCTCAGGTCTAGTTTTAGGCTTTAAACAACTGTCTCAAAAATTTGATCAGTTTCCTCTTGTTTTCAGAAAATCTTCAGGAAAATTCAACCCTCTTACAATTTATATTTTCCTAGAAAGATATTATCAAAAGCATCACCCTTCAGATATTTCCAGAAAATACCAAAAACAGATTTAGAAGCTGGCTCCAAAGAAAAAAACTCGTTATACTAGATCAAATCCAGATCCCAATCCTCCAGCTATTTTTGAAAATCCTAACTTGATCTCCAAAACCCTGAGAAGACAAGAAAGTCCAGAAAATACTGCTGATTTAAATCTTGATATACTTCAGCAAAACCTTACCCAATCACCTCCTGGAAAAGCAACAGTCCTTTCTACTCTTGCTGCAGCTGCTTCTAGTTCACCATCATCACTTCAAAGCACATCTTCCACCCCTCCATTCACTCCGTTTATCTCAGCTGTTATCCCTGTGCTTCCAGCTATCCCTGTGCTTCCAGCTATCCCATTTATACCTGTAAATATGGCAAACCGATATGCTCCTCTGCAGTTGCCTGCAAATCCAGGGGCTATGCCTCAAGACTATCAAGGCAAAATTACATATTTTGATGGTACTGGCTCCTATACAGCCCAAAAACACACTAAGAAAATGATGGACTACTTTGAGAACTATGAAATTGATGACAATGATGTCAGAATGAAAATTTTTGTCCAAAGCTTAACCGGTGATGTAAGGACCTGGTTTAGAGCACTTGCTGCAAACACAATTGCTGATCTAGATGCCCTTTACAAAACCTTTTTGAACAGATGGGAAAAGAAGAAGGACCCATTGCATATCCTATCAGAATATGAGAGTTTAAAAAGAGGCCCACAAGAAACTGTCCAAGACTACTGTGCTAGATTCAACGATGTGTATAATGCTATTCCTCAAAACCTTAGACCTCCACCAGACTTAGCCTTGATCAAATTACTTGATGGATTTGACTCTGACATGGCATATCAGCTAAGGGAAAGAACTCCTGCCAGCTTAGAAGACATGCAGAGCATTGATGTTAGTGTACAGGCCAATCTGATCTCTAAAAGAGCCCGAGCTAGAGCTGAAAGAAGGACTGCCTTCAAAGAAGAGCCCTTTGCATTTGAGCAAAAAATTGATGCAATCATCAAAGGAAAGGATAGATTAGGTGATAGAGTAGAAACCATTGAAAGAAAATCCTCTTGGGAAGTTCAACCAAGCAACACCACTAGAAATCCAAACTTTATAAAAAATCAAAATCCTAACACCGGGAAGGCTGGCCCTGACCAGAATATCAGACCTCCATTTCAAGAGAATTATGCTGAAGCCTCAGCCTCTAGTGAGCCAACAGAGGATACTCAAATCAACCTAATGGGTTTAAACAGTGAACAACAAATCTTTCTAACACAAGATGACCAAGAAGCTCATAATTTCAACCAATTTCAAACCAAATCCGGAGAATCATTTGATTTCAGAGAGGGGTATGATGCAGTTGTCTATGAGGTTCATAAAAAATACAAATTAAGAAGCAGAACGGTAGATGTGCCCGAACCTAGCAAGCTGAAAGATACCAAACAACTTAAGAAAGCAAAGGATAAAACTGCCTTGACAGAACTCCCTGCTAAAACAGACCTCAACCCAAAAGAACCCACAGTTGAGGACATAACAGACTGGCAGCCCTCAAAAAATCAGCCATCCACCTCCTTTCCTCCAAAATAAAATATAAATAGCTCTCCTGAAAAAAATTTCAAAGCAGATTTAGGTCATAACAACACTCGTGATGAAGAAAAAACCACTGAAAACACAGAAGAAAAGGAAAACCTTGCTACCCGGAATACAAAGATTCAAATGGAAAAACCTAGAAACAGAAATTGGCAAGTTCAAAATAGCCATTCAACTGTTCGAATTGGCTAAACATGAGGTTTATAGGGAACAAATCAGCAGGTCACTTCAAATATCAGAGAATAGAGATGTAGTCAATGTTTTAGATGACCAACCAGAACTAATTTTTGGTCCTGAGGAAAATGGTAAAATAATAGATGGAGGAGTTCCTCCATTCTATGTAAGATTAAACATTCATGATAAAGTGCTACATAATGCAATGTTTGATTTGGGAGCTTCCCATAATCTAATGCCTAAGTCTGTGATGGAAAGATTGGACCTAGATATCACAAGGCCATACAAAGACTTGTTCTCATTTGATTCCAGCCAGGTCAGGTGTCTAGGCCTAATCAAAGATTTGTGTGTATCTCTAGTACAATACCCTGCCAAAACTATTTTGATGGATGTAGTGGTAGCTGATATACCACCAAAGTATGGAATGCTTTTGTCCAGATCTTGGGGTGCAAAACTCCAAGGATCTTTGTAGCTAGACATGTCTTATGCCACCATTTCAGTCTTTGGCCAGCCAAAGAGATTGTACCGGGAAACATTGATGAAATATGTGGTCAGCAGTCAAGAGAAACCCCAAAACTTCCCCATTTATTCCATGCATTCCGATATGGATTCATTCATCTTATACAATGCTGAAAGGTGTCCCAAAACTGATGTCAAACTCCTAGAATCAGCACAAGCAAAAAACATAAATGAACAATCTAGTGCTCAAGATCAAAAAATTGTTGAAGTGATTGATGCAACAAACAAACAAGACATACCATATCAGTTACAAAATCCAAATCTACCCATTAAGACAGTTTCCAAAACTCCTCATCCTAGTGGTAATCAAGAAATCTTATGGTACTTAGAGTTTGATGGGTTAGTGAATAAGTTAGGAGCAGGGGCAGGGATTTGGGTACACAACATGCAAAATGACCATGCTCAAGGACATGCATATAGGCTGAATTTCAGATGTACAAACAATATGGCCGAATATGAAGCCCTTTTGCTGGGACTCAAACTGATTAGAAGTTTAGGGGCGACTAAGATTTCAATTCTAGGAGACTCAGATTTGATTATCCAACAGATAAAAGGAAACTTTGTTACAAATGATCTTAGGCTAAGAGCTTATGGAGGGGTAGCAATTGAAATAATCAACACCTTTTTAGAATCACAGGTCACCAAAAGTCCAAGAAATCATAATTTACATGCGCATAGTTTGGCAACTTTTGCCAGCACTTGCAAGCTGCCATTTGAGCCTAATCACCACTTCACTGCTGAAATTAAACACAGACCTGCTGTCCCAGATAATGTCAAAAATTGGCAAGTGTTTGAAAATGACACACAAATCAATAATTTCTTGAATTTGAAAGAGGAATTCTCAAGCACAAACATAGACACAAGCACCATTTGTGATCAACAACAAATAGACAAAATTGAGAAAAATATATCAGCTGAAACAACAAATCAAATTTTACATCCAACAATTTTTACCAGCAAAAATTTACAAGAGCTGAAGCAAATGCAAGAGCTGAAGCAAATGGATCTTGATGAAATTGCTGAGGGAGAATATGAAGTAATTGAGTTGAAGGATAATTTTTTTCCCACAGGCTTAACTCCTTTGGAAGATATATTTGATTCAAATGACATACCAAGAAAGCCAAAAATGCAGCCTTTAAATGCAGAAATTGAGGACTGTAATATAGGGACTGCACAGAATCCTAAAATGATAAAATTGTCCAAAGCCTTGCCTCCAAATAAAAAACTGAAATACATTAAGCTGTTCAAAGAGTTTCAAGATGTCTTTGCATGGAGCTTTGAGGACCTCAAGTCCTATGATACTTCTGTCATCCAACACACAATACCTTTAAAAGAAAATCAAAAGCCTTTTAAACAAAAAATTAGAAGGGTTAACCCAGTGCTCCTTCCTCTCATTGAAAAGGAAGTCAAAAGAATGTACCAAGCTAGAATAATCGCTCCTATTAGATTTTCAGAGCCCACTAGGAAGAAAACGAGAGAGATAAGACTGCGTGTTGACTTAAGAAATCTAAATAAAGTCTCTCTCAAAGACGACTACCCCTTACCAAAAATGGATCACATCTTACAAAGGGTAGTAGGAGCTTCTAGGATCTCACTGTTAGATGGATTCTCAGGATTTAATCAGATCTTAGTTCACCCGGATGATCAAGACAAAACTGCCTTTACAACACCTTGGGGAACCTTCAAATATGTAAAAATGCGTTTCGGACTTAAAAATGCAGGGGCCACTTTTCAACGAGCAATGGACATAGCCTTTGCAAAAGAGATCCATGATTTCCTAGTCATATATCTTGATGATCTCACTGCTTTTTCCAAATTAGATCAAGAACATTTAGAACATTTAAGACAAGTGTTCCTAATTTGCAGAAAATATGGCATATCATTGAACCCAAAGAAATCATTGTTTGGCCTAGAAGAAGGCAAAATCCTAGGTCATATAATTTCAAAAGATGGCATCAGAATTGACCCGGACAAAATACAAGCTATTCTCCAAGTGCCTCACCCAAGGAACATCAAAGAACTACAAGCTTTTTTAGGAAAGATCAATTTCCTAAGAAGATTCATACCCAACTTGGCTAACATGCTGAAGAAAGATTCCAAAGTCAAATGGAAAATAGAAGCTAAACAAGCCTTTGAGGATATCAAAATAGCTTTAACTAAAACACCGGTCCTCACAAGCCCAAAGTTTGATATAGACTTGCATCTGAGCATACTATTGCTGCTGTCCTATTACAAAAGGATGATCAAGGATGTGAGAAGCCAATAGCTTTCTTCAGCAAAGCACTTAGAGATGCCGCTTTAAAATATCAAATCATGGAAAAACAAGCTTATGCCCTTGTAAAAGCCATCAAGGATTTCAGAGTTTATATCTTGTACTCTCATGTGATAGCTTATGTCCCAAATGCCGTGGTCAAAGATATTCTAACTCAAGAAGGAATTGAAGGTAAGAGGGGCAAATGGATAGCTAACATTTTGGAATATGACATTGAAATCAAGCCAACAAAACTGATAAAAGGACAAGGATTAGCCAAATTAATGACTGAAACCAATTTTCAAGCCCTTGACATCAATGAACTGGATAACAAGCAGGAGATGGTGACTCCACAGATCAATCAAGCCTTCTTACAATCACCTTGGTATGCTGATATAATTTATGTATTATTAAACCTGCAAGCTCCTCCATGGTTATCCAGAACTAAAAAGAGATTCTTGAAAATGAAAGCATCAAAGTTTTGTATAGTAGACAATGTTTTATTTTGGAAAAATCATGAAGGTATTTTGCTGAATTGCTTAACACAGGATGAAACTGACAAAGTACTCAAAGAATTTCATGCAGGGGATTGTGGTGGACATTTGTATTGGAAGTCAATAGCTGATAAAATTCTAAGAGCTGGGTTTTATTGGCCCTCCCTATTTGTCGATGTAAAGAAGTTTGTAGTTTCTTGCCATAAATGTCAAATCTTTGAAGGCAAGAGAAAGTTGTTACCCATACCCCTAAAACCCATTTCCACTGAGAGACCATTTCAACAATGGGTTTTAGATTTCATTGGAGAAATTCACCATTCTTCCTCTGGCCAACATAAGTGGATTCTAACTGCCACAGATTACTTCACCAAATGGATAGAGGCCATTCCTTGTAGGCAAGCCAATGACTCAATCATCATGCAATTCCTAGAAACCAATATCCTTTCTAGATTTGGATGTCCAGAAAAGATTATAACAGACAATGTTGCTGCCTTTAAATCCAAAAGAATGATCAATTTCTGCCACAAGTACCACATTTCCTTGGGCCACGCCACAAATTTTTACCCTCAAGGTAATGGTCTAGCTGAATCATCCAATAAGAGCTTGATCAACATCATAAAGAAAGTATTGGAGGAAAATAAGAAGAATTGGCACAAAAAGCTTGTCAATGCACTTTGGGCAGACAGGCTAACTACCAAGAGATCTATTGGAACAAGCCCTTATGAGTTGGTCTATGGCATGGAGGCTGTATTCCCTTCATCTTTGGGAATCCCTGTGATAAAATTGCTGCAAGAAATACAAGCAGAACCCAATGATATTCAAAGAAGAATCAATCAAACAATTCACTTGCAGCAGACTAGAGAGGAAGTGTATCAGAGAACTCAGATTCTACAAGAGAAATTGAAGAAGATTTTTGACAAAAGGACAAAGGCAGAGGATTTTTTCAGAGGAGACAAAGTGCTGAAGTGGGATTCCAGAAGGGAAGATAAAGGAAAACATGGCAAATTTGATTTCCTATGGAAATGACCTTTTGTCATTCAGGCTGTACAAGGAAACAACACCTATTTTTTGAGAGGCCTGGATGGTATAGAAGCGGAGGATGGGCCAGTCAATGGGCGAATGCTCAAGCATTATTTTGATCCTCTCCCTTAACGCATCAACACTGTATTTTGTACATAATAAGGGTTTATTTTCTGCAGTTTTTTGTTCAGCAGTAAGATCAAGGAATTGTGCATCCTTTTGTATGATATTTTGAGTCTATTGGAAAACTTAAGGAAGAAGACTTGGGAGCTAGAAAAATGATGACTAATACTTAGACAAAATGCTAGATACAGAGCTCTAATTGACCAAATCAGCTCATGAGAAATGTATATACATCACAAAGATACAGTTTGTTGGTTTACAGCAAAAGGAAATTTCAGATTGCAGCAGGAGTTGAATATAAGGCCATCTGACCTGCTGTTCTTGGCTTTTCATCTGGAAAAGCCATCCCCAAGTGGAGCCACTGTTAGGTTCCTATACCAATAGGTGTCATATTTCATGATTGACTGTGGAAGTGCCAAATATGATCATCCTTTCCATGCTGCAAAGGTTCCATATTTTCAAAAAAAAAAAAAATTCAAAAATTTAAAAAATGTAAAGAGGGTATGCCCTAAAAGAAAAATCAAAGGGAAAAAAGAATGAATTGGTCAAGAAAGAAAGAAAATGAACCCCAAAGAAAAGACCAAGAGACTGGACTAGTCTAAAATGCCACTACTGTCCTATTTTTTGCAAAGAAGTTCAGATTATGCAATCAATGACTTCTGTCACACTTGATGGATGACCAAACTGCTCAACCTTGGCCAGTCCATGTTTAAATTTCTTGTTTTAGGATTAGAGAATAAGATCTGTTCCAACAGTTCAAGCTTGGCAGATCAGTAATTAGGTAGAGAATCAAGGGAGCTCAACAGATAAATCTAAGCGCCTGGAAGAGATAAGAGTAGACTTAGATAGGAGGGCAGTCAAAGAAAAACAAAGGAGAAAGGGTTTGCTAGTTCAAATGCACCCAATCAAAAGGAAGAAAAAATGCTAGGTGTATTAGGCTGGGTAGGCAGTTTGATGTTGCAGAAGCAAGTTTGTGATCAGTTTTGTCTTTATGAAAAGGACCTATCTCATGAATATCACAAATACCATAGCAAGGTGGTTACAGTTCATGTGGAGCATGACTAATTTCCCCTCTCATTTCCCCAAGAACACTTATTAACATCCCCTCAAGGACATTGGGATCTGCTCAATGGCTCTAGTTCATTTCATTTTATGAGAAATACTAAGTGGAACTCTGTGTTTACTTAGCCAAAACAAGCCACATTTCTTGTGTAAAAATAATCATTTCATTTCACTTCCATTTCCCTAAAAACCTAAGTTATTACCTTATAAACTTAGCGTTTTTCTATCCATAAACCATATTAACACTTTGACTCTATTATATAACTCCTATTGAAAGTATTCCCTGCCCCTATTATACATAAAATAGCATGAAAGTCCCTAAAAATCTAAATATCCCAACCCCCGGCTTAATATAGCCATACACCATAATGTTCGGGAATTATAGGTTCACTTGGAACCTTATAATAACCCTCCCCGCGTACATATACCATGGGATTTAATTAACACTTGGTTAATTAAATAACCAACCCACGAAACCCAAAATCGCATTACACTGCAATTCTTCGCAAAAACATTAAAAAACGCTGAAATATTATAGCGGGCCCCGTACATTACTCCTCCGCCAGTTTACCGTGCCGCCAGCCGTCGGATCCGATCCCCCAGATCGGACGGCCCACATGCATATCGCGAGCCCCCATATGCCGAACGATAGCGTCTAAGGGATGGGCGGTATTTCCGCCATACACGAGACATGCGTCAGGCGCCCGACGTGATCGCTGCCCCCTATGACAATACCACTTTGGCCCAAAGGCGGTGCGGGGGCCAAACCGCTTACCGCCTATGCCCCCACCCCGCTAACCTCACCGTCACGTCATCAAACACGTCACCCACCACCCTGCCTCTGTATCATCCGCCGTGTCCGCCACGTCACTGCCAAGTCGACCTCCGTATCCCCGCTACCCGACAAAATCATGACGTCATGCTGACGTCACCCGACTAAAGCGCGCCAAAAACCCGCCAAAATCTGAATTTTTGTCAAAAAGCCATTAAAACGTCATTTTTGCCCATTTCACTTTATTTGTTCTGCGTGTTATTTGCATGGTTTTCAACGACCAAACACCATCTGCATAGTCCACCAACCAGGCAATTCAACTCCGTTGCTCGGTCCCTCAGCTGGCTCTGCCACCCATATTGTGCACCACAGTGCCCATTGAACCAGGTATTTACCCAAATTCTTCTCCCAAACTGTGTTTTTCCAAGATTTTCTCCAAAAATTGCTCGTAGAACCAAATTTTAAATTAAAAACACAGTACTTCCCCTAACCTCTGCAATTTAACCTCTGTTCGGCCCATTTTTCCCAAAAGAATCCTGTGGACTGTGTTCCCTCTGCAAATTCGCCCATCGAGCTGAAGTTAAGCTTATTTCCACCTGTAATTTCCACAGAGAGCTCTAGAAACTCATATTTTACCTACTGTTGCTGTGAAAGCTCCAAATTTTAAATTAAATAATCACAGAGGGTTGAAAAATGGAGACTCCAGTTGCCCTTAATGTTGCCCCCTTGAATGCACCACACAAGGAGTTGGAATGGTTGCCCTTAGCTGATAGGGACTTCGAAATACAAGACCTAAGGGGTATCAAAGACCATTCACAAACATTTTGTGAAATTAGGAACAACTACCTAAACAAGACTAATCTCTATGGCATCTGGGAATCCAATCTGCCCATATATTATCTTCCATCAGTCAATGTATTTCCAGATATAATCCGTTTGTGTTGTGCTAACTATGAGCCTACTCAAAGGGCAGTCATGTCCCCAAATGGCACTGTCTTGTTCTATATCACTCCTGACTCAATCAATGAGATGCTGCATTTCAAGCCTAATCAGCCTCTGGCTCCTCTGTCTATGAAACATTTGCTGGACCAAGGCTTCAAACTATCCTCTGCAGAAATAGGCAGAATTTCCAATTTATTCATGAGCCCAGACTCCCAGCCCAGAGACTCACCTCCTTTTCATCAGGTCTATTTCAATGAAGTTAGAAGAACTGTCATTGACATGATATCCTATGTCCTGGGTTTTAGAACAAGTGAGTATGTTGATGAAACCATTCTAGCTGTGATGTCTATATTCATTCCAGGACACCCTCCTTCCATCAAGTTTTACTTTGCTACCTTCATTAGCAACAAAATCCATGAGCAATCCATGAGCCTAAATAGAGAAGGGGTTTTCAAGTATACAGCCTATATATATCATCTGTTCTGATACTATCAAACATATAGTTTTCAGTTCCCTGTCAAGAAATTGGATGCAAAAGGAGAAAGGAGATCTGTCATATTTTGGACCCCAGTCTTCCATGTAGTCCATAAATCTCCCTATACTTATTGTGAGTTCATTGATCTATTCATATATCCAGTCTCATCTCTGCTGATGAGAAGTCCCCCTCCCAGACTCACAGCTGAAATGCAGAAAATCTTGCAACTGTCCAAAAGCTACAAAATAGGTGATTGGTACTTTTACCAAAATCACACAGAAATCAGGATTTATGGCTGTGAATTGTGCCCCTACAAGCTTCCAAGATATGTGCCTATGAGATTGTTTGCCCTTGAGTACTTTAGGCAATTTATTAGCTCAGATTTGACTCATTTTTATGAGGCCAAGAAAAAGACTCAGCTCAAGCTAAGAAACCAACTAGGCCCCCTCATCATTAACATAAAGGAAGGGTGGAAAGATGCTGAACAGATATTAAGTGAGCAGCTCAAACTAAAAAGGAGTTTTTGGTGGGTACCCTATGACCCAAAAGGATTTATCAATGATAGAAAGACAAAATATAGGCTATCAGGCTATGAACATTGTAGAATCTCTGATATAGAACAATATGCTAATCAAGATGAATGGGTAGAAGGTACATTGGTAGAACAGGTTACTGAGGGGAGAAAATGGAGCAGGCAATGAAAAACCTTGAAAAAACTCTTGACCTGGACTCTTTTGGACAGGTCTCATTCAAATTTCCTCAACACATTGGAGTGGGCACATCAACTGCTACAACTTCACAACAAACTGCCCAAGAAGGTACTCCTCCTGTAGGCACAGCCAAAGGCAAAGAAGTGATGCATTTAGAACAACAAGAAGTCACAGATCAGCCTACATCATCACAGCAACAAGGCCAAGGGCAAATTCCTTCTGCCCAAACCCATGCACCAGAGATTCCAGCATTGCAGACTCCTCTCAATGAGGAGAAGGGCAGAAAAAGGGATCGGGAAGAGGACACACCAATAAGTGGGCCAGCAGAACAACAAGAAGCAAAAAGGTAGAGAGTGGATCCTCTACCTGAAGAGGAAGTTATTGAGGAGATTATTGAAAGTCCAAGAAGTGAAAGGGCAGCCAGCCCATTAATTTCCCTAGGGATAGAATCACCTACCAGTTCTCATGGACATCAATTTGGAAAGCTACCTATTATGGAAATTTCATCAGCATGGCCACAAGGCAAACAAAGTTTAGATATTAAGAGGCCATTCATGGAGATCAAGGCACAAAATGAGCCAATAAGAATGCAGCTTTATGACCAATTCCTCAAAATGACTCCTGCCAAACAACAGAGATTAATGTCTTCCTATGATATCAAGGAAGGGAAGTTGATCTTGAGTCATTTCAAGCCCACAGTGCAGCAGCCACAGTCAGCTGCCGATTATATTACAACAAACCTGGAGGCTCTTGCCAAATACATTCACCCTTTGGACCAGGTTGAGCTGCACAAACAAACCGGTGAAATGGTCTATTCCACTCTAGCAGATAAAGCCATACTAGCTTAGAAATTGCAGAATTCACTAAACAATACATCTGCTCAATTAGAGTTGGAAAGGGTATCCTCTCTGGCTAAGGAAAATAGAATAAATTCCTTAGAAGAAATCATCATTGAGCTGGGAAATAATCCCAAGGATCCCAAGGCAATAAAAGCACTGATAAAGAAAAAGGAGGATGACATAGCTGCCCTCAAAAAACAATTAAAATTGCCGGTTACTATGCATCCGCAGACCACAGAGATGGTGAAAGAAAAAGAAGAAGAAGATATGATGGAGCTGATAATAAAAATTAATGAAAGACTGGAAGAAACAGAGAAGGCTTTGGAGAAAGCATTGCAGGAAAAACAGGGAGAGTTGGCCTCTCAGCCAGCTCAAACAGCGCCAATAGCTACAACCGCTCCTCCTACAACAACAACATCAGTCCCTCCCACTGCCCCAACATCAAAAACATGTATGTCAGCCATAGATACTTCAGCAGCAAAAACAACAACAGTGCCAGATACCAGCATGAGCATGGAAAAGATGATGGAGGAAATAAAGGCCTTAGAACTCCAAATGGAAGAGTTAAAGGCAGCCAAAGAAAAACTAGCCAAGTTGGAGGTAATCTATGATAAATCAAAGACAACGGTGGCCGAGAAAACAAGAGAAGTAAAGGCCTTGGAAAATAAGGTAAAATCCTTGGAAAAAGAGCTTACTCTTCATAAAACTCTGTCAGAAATCAAGACAATTTTGTGGACTAAAATTGGCTAGTCCATCACTGATCAATGGAGATCAATTCAAACAATCCATGAGAAAATTGAACTGATAGAAATAGCCCGAGTGGAAATCTAGAAGGCCAGAGCATTATTGAGAAATATGCCCGAGCAGGCCAATAGACTAATTCAAATTTTGAATACTCATACCAGAGAGCAACTAGCCGCTCTAGATATTCAGGACATAACAGGTACAATTTTGACAATTAAAAAGGTGCTGACTATGAAGAATTTTGTGCAAAATCTGGAGAGAAAATGTCAAGAAATGCAGGTGGAAATAAATGCATTTACAGAAAAGTTTAAAGCCCTACAGTAGAGGGGTCTACCCAGTTTGTTAACCAGCAACCAGACGTTGTTGACACATGAACAATATGCTCAGAGGGTAAACACATATGTTGCAAATCAGATCACAACATCATCAAGCACTTCAGAAGACATAGTGCCTCCCTCTGGACAAAGCTTATATGACAATTTAGAAAGTTTGTTCTATATTGAGCATGAAATAACACATATTTTTGAAGTCCAGCCCAATTTTTACAGGTACACTGAAGCTGATGAAATATTGATAAAACTACAGAGACACCAGTTGCCAACAGACCAATGGTGGCAGGGCATGTTGGAGGTTTTACCAAGGTAGTTTTGGTGCTTGTTCTTTTTGATCATCTGCATTAAATCAAATTCAATGCACATGCCACCTATCAGAAAATGAAAATAACAAAGGAAGGAATTCATGCCAAAACGCATTAAAGCAAAATCAGGCACAGATGACAGGGCCGTGACAGCAACGCAGGAACGCAAATTGAAGAGACAGCTACCAGCCGACTTTTTGAGTCAAAAAGTCAAGTATAGCAGACCACCTAAGGCAGCCAGTACAACGGAGTTACTCCTACATTCATTGCGCTCTGTTTTCAATGTCATTTACTGCCTTTGAAGAAGTATATGGATGAATTTATTACTTGATATTTTCTCCATGAGATATTTTGTAACTTTTTTGTATAAATACCTCACCTAGAGATGTATTGGGGGTTGGTTGATGAATATCATTCTGGACCTGTGCTGTAAATTTTGAGAACTCTTCAGAATAAAGACTACTGGAATGCTTTGCTGATGAACTTGCTGGTTGTGGAATTAATGGCAAAAGAATATGTTGCAGAATTCTCGTGTTACCTCATGGATCAATAAGTCTTTTAACTTTTGTTTTATTGTTCCTGTGTTTATATATCATCTATATATCATGTTCTAATTGCAGGAAAAAAGAATAACCCAAAATTTACTTGACTGTACTCTATGTTCAATTCCTGTCAATTTTTATGTTTTCTTCAGGACTAGCATAGGCAGGAATTCTTGACTGCTCTTGTCTCCCTGGTTCTCACACTCTAAATATAATTAAGGAATTCTTAACTGCTCCTTGGTAATATTTATTCATTTTCCCTCTGTTAGCATAATGAAATATTCTTAATTGCCTTTCATTCCCTGACTTCATTTCATCTCATTCCAGCTTGAAAATTGTTCTATGTTTAATTATCTTGCTCTGTAGTTCCTCCTTTTGCCTAAGAAACCATACCCAGAAATTCATTTTCACTGACTCCATTAACCCAATGGTCTGAACTTCTCTTATTTTGCAGCCCTGTTCTATTGAATGTCACCTTCCAAACACCAAACAAATACTTGTGCTTCATAACTAGCCTAACATATAGAAAAACAAATCTAAATCATAAAGAGAGAGCCCTCTCTGGTTGGAGATTGGCTAGAATCTGCAGCTAAAATACTGGTTAGTGGTTACCTCGGCCGTATTCCCTCTTTAGAATTTTCCTGGGGAATAACCTGAGTGATAACAAACCCCTCAACTAGTAGCACATCAACTACATTACTTTCCTTTGCCTAACACCTTAGCAAGTTAATTTCCTCCAAGAATGACATGGCCACATTTGTCTTCCTCAAAGAGATAAAACCACTCTTGTCCCCTAACATGTGATGAGAAAATCCACTATTTATATACCATTAATCATCATGATCAAACGTGCATAGATCTATCTCACACTTTACCTACTTCTCCTCCTTCTTCTTCCACATTGTAGAAGGTTGCTTCTTCGCATGGATACTCTCCTTAGTCTTTCTTCCAGATCTAGTCTGAATCTACTGCTCCTTTTGGCTGGATGGCCTGAAGAATATAGACAACTTATAATATTTTGCCATGTGCCCTATATTTTGGCACACATATCACCTCACATGACCAAGATATGAGGCCAAGGGATTTGATATTCTATTGCTCATGCTAGATATATACTTTGGATTACTTTTTCCTCACCTACATGTGATAAATCTGCAATCAATGGTCTTATGGCCAAAGAGGTAGCATGAGTAACAATAACCATTAAAAACACAAGTATACCTCATGGCTAGACCTCTTCTTTGTTGCCAAAGTTGCTATATAGATGTGCACATTATGCTCCTATAGGTAGCTATCACATGTCCAAAATTGTGATAGTTGAAGCACTCAATCTTGTTCATCAATGGAGCAAAGGAAATTTGACTCCTCCCATGGAATCTGCCATATCTGCTAACATCAATTCTAGGAGTGAAAGATATTTTAGTAGTAGGAAAGACCATCATTACTATTGTCTTCACCTACTTATTATTGTTATTCAAAATATTCTTCTTCACATAGTCACTAGTCACCACTAGAGTGCAAGCCACTACTCGCAAAGAAATGTGATCCACCACTCACTCAAAAGGCACCACTCCCATAAAATATGTAGGCCACTACTTGCTGAAGGGCACCACCTTCACTAGTTTTCTAGCTACCATTTGAAGGAAGCCTATATTCCTTGAGAAAGTTTTGGCCTCCATTGGAAGGAAGCCATAAATCCCTTAGAAAACCACAACTTTCCCAAAGGCCTCTACCCACAACACAGAAGGTCCCAACCTTCAAACCCTTATGGACCTAATTTCATCTATTTTCAAGCTATGGCAAATTGAAACTTAATTTATCACTTGTGAGCCTCGTTCTATCCATTTTCATATTGGACTCACAATATATTTTCCCCTCAATCAACAATATAATCCGCATACAAAACTCTACAACACAATGAATCTTCCCTAAGACAATCGACCCTCTCTCACAACAAGCATCATACAAAAAAAGTCATAAAAATTCCGAATCAAGAAATCATAGCATCTCATTCATACAATTAATGCATAACAACATGCACACTCAACATATACATTTCTCACTTAACCATATAAAACATGATAACGATGGATCTCAACAACATAAAATCATCCCACAATATAAGACTATACATCAATGAAGATTACAACAATGCATTGGCTCAAAATAAACCATACAAAAAATTAATGCTACAACAATAAACTCTCCAATAAGACCCCTACAATAATAGTTAGATCAGAAACACAATTTTTCGTAAACACCAACAACAACTAGCAACAATACAATTTGCAAAAAAACATTTTAGACATATCGATACACAATAGTTCCATTATCATCTGACACATGCTTCAAATCTGATCTATGATAGGCACACTCTATCTATGCATTCTTGTAGCTTACTCTCTCATACTATCTAACCCCTTCTATTGTACACTCCGACATTTTATCAATGATGAAATATGCAATCAATACAAAGCACCAATCCTCATTATCTTTGACTTGATAACCTTATAGAATTTGGAGCAACTCAAGTTGACTCTAAACGATAAAAAAAACCTTAGGCAAATACCTTGGGAAATGCTCATGGTAAATTATGTGTGTGTTAGGGTCCTATATTATAGGAATCTTAGTCATTTCAGTCTTTCTATTCTTTTGAGGTCAATTTGTAAATATCAGTCTTAATTTCATGAGTATTATGGTTTAAAGGGGTATTTTTTGAATAAGAGGTTTAGATTTGGATTGAGTGTTATGCAAAGTTTTTAAGTCAAAAGGGTCTATTTGCTAAAATCCAAAGTGTAATGTCATGAAGGATCATCATTAAAAGGCTAATCATAAGGGGTCACTTGGCACCATGAGTTAGGTAATCATCATTAAAAGGTCATGTCATGAAATATTTTAGTCATCATGAGATTAGTTAGTTGAGTCAAGTTGGTTATAGGAATTATTTATGGTCAGTCATGTCATGTTTCCATTATTTCAAAAACTCTGCTTATCCATTATTTCACATCTAGAAGTGGGTCATCAATACTTCAAAAGAATATTTGAAGTGTATGAAGGTTATAAAAGTCCCTTTTCAATTTAATTTCAACCATTCAAATCTATCATCTTCTCTGAAACACCTTGGAGGACAAGAGGATGAACACTCATATTTTCCATTGGGAGCTACTGCGAAAATTGGGAGTTGTTGTGAAAATTGGAAGCTACTGCGAAAATTGGGAGTCTGCTGTGTAACTGAGAATTGTTGCACATTTCAAGAAATTATTGAGCCAGTCATGAGTAAGGGTTTCTCTCACTTCTCTAATATTCTTTATGTTCCATTTTCCCTATTTCATCTTGTCAAACTGAATAGAGACCTTCAAATTTCAATCAACCATCCTAAGCTACGACTATTGTGTTTTTTGTTGTGCAAAGCTCTTACTACCTCTTACTGTGCATAAAACCCGTTCTTATGCTGGGTTCAGTATTGGTGTGATCCATAAATACCTTTTTCTTTATTTTAAGTGGAGTAATATCGATCAATTTCTTGTTGCTGCTTCCCAAAGAAACCTTGGTCCTTGTTGCTGCACATTCCCCTGTTTCCACTTTGCTGTAAAATTCACTTTTGAATAACATTGCAAATTGCTTTAAAGGAGTATAGTAAACTTGCACATACAACCATGGACGCTACAGAGATGAAAAAGAATGTAAAAGGAGGAGAAATTGTAAGATATGAACCCCAAGACCTCAGTCTAGAGAATTCTGACCCTGCCATGAGGGTTTCATTTGAACAAGATGGGTGTATTTCTTTTTGTTAGAAGATTCAAAGCTAGGGTCACCACTTCTAATTCACCATACAATTTTCATTGAATTTCAAGGAGAAGGAGGTAAATGTTGGAAATTTGGAGTTTACTGTCTCTGAGAAATCAATAACTACTACCACTGATATCCCGTTACATGGTGAAGAGTGGTTTAAGGGCATGGAGTTGGATTTAGCTCATTCTAAAGACTTTTTGAAGCCACGATACCAGGAGGGGTATGGGTCTGTTATCCCAAGGAGTTGTCTGCTGGAACACTATAGTAAGCTACTGAAAGTGATTCATAGGTATTTTACGTGTGAAGGGAGGTTCACCAAAATCTATCAGTACCACATTAGAATTTTAATGCATTTCACAGGCAATAAAGATTTGAATTTGCCTTATTATTTTTTTAGGAGCCTCAAAGAAATGGCTTACAAAGTTCAAGAAAGTCGGAGTCAGATTAAAACTAGCCTACTCCATTGTTCATTGATTAAACTACTGGTGCTAAAAAAAATCGACAAGAGGGAGCAATCATGACAAGATTTCTTGAGTTCTTTAGGGTGGATGGCACCGTCCTCTGACAACCCAAAGAGTAAGAGAGACACCCAATAAATTGCAACCAAAAAAGCGTCACCTGCAGTAGCTAGCTTAGTGAAAAATCCTTTGATTGAGGACAAATTAGTGGACAAGAGAAGTTCTAAGAAACTTCACTTCTCACCTGAGGTAGAACAAGTGGCTAGGAGACTGAGAATAAGAGCTTCATCCAAGAGATGGCCTATAGACCTTACACCTATTCAAACTGCTGAAATATCATAGAGTGCACATGAAGGAGTGGAAACTGAAGAAAAGGATCAGAATTAAGAGCCTGCAATATCAACTTGGTAAGGAATATTTAATGATGGCACAACTGTAGCAAGAAACCAAAGATCTCAAGAGGAAAGCCTTACAAGAAATTGCTAAGCCCAATAAGGAATAATTATCAAATAGAGCCTTGGTACCAACTATTGAAGACAAAGACAAATAGGTAGCAGACATAGACAATGTGCAGAAGATGACAATTGGGATGTCAAGGAGAGATAGAACTAGGTATGTTGTTAAGAAAATGGAGATGCAGGTGAAAAAAGTTGCTTAACCAGAATAGAGGATAATGGAAGTTTTTGATGAGAAAAATCAGTTCAAAAAACTAATGGAAAAAATAGAGGAATTTCAACAACAAGTAGATTGGATTGCAGAGAATGATCAAAGGGATAAGTTGAGATTATTTAATCAATTACAAATTGTTGAACCTGTCATCCAAAATGCCAAACACAAGTTGAAGTGGACCTTGCCTCTGCATAGGAAAGTAGGGAATATGTACACACAAAATTTGATTTAAAAAGAAGACTTAGACAAGTAAAACAATAGCTAACTGGGGCCAAGCAATCTAAAAGAAGGAGGAGGAGGAGAGACAAGTTAGACATAATTTTAGAAACAACACAAAGTTGAATTTCATCAGGTGGATACCCCTAAGTTCTGAATTTTGTCTTTTTGTCTATAAAACTTACATAGGTTGGTGTTTTGATGAAGAATGCATAAACACAACAGAATATGCTACGAAGTGGATATGTTTCAATTTGTTGATAAATTAGGCATAAATTTGAGTTTTGGATAAGTTTTATGGCATTTTACAAGGTTATTACAACTAGTGGGTTTTTCATTAAGCAGTTTGGTTCAGGAAAGATCACCATATGGTCAGAGTTTTGGAGATGCTATAGGTGTTGCACAAGTTTGCTGTGAATTTGATAAAAAAGGGAGATAGTGTTTTTGAGTCTTGCTTTAAGTTTTGAATATGTTTCATGAGTTCATGAGCTTCCCAGGGATATTTCAAGCCAACCCACATGCTTCATAATTTTAGAGAAAGGCTAGATATATGCACCACCTGGAATGTTGCGCAACTAGAGATTCACAACAAATTTGTTGTGTTTTTTTACATAATGGACATTTAGACTTGCTATTTCGAATTTTTGGCTTCTAGAAGCTATTTTGATCATGCTATTAGGTGTTGTAGAACTTTAGGATGGTATAGTTATGCATTGTTGTGAAAATTAAATGCCTTAATGTTGTATTAAGTTAAGATTTTCTTTAGGTAGTTAGTTCCTATTTTTCAATAGAGTAGGTGAAAATTCAATGTATCTAGTTGTTAACTAACTTTATTTTGAAAAATTCGACCCTGCTAGGTGGAAGGGGAATATTTTTATGTATAAACATGTAAATATCATAGTGCAAAGAGTTGGTTTGTGTGTGAAGAGAGAGTGACTTGGTTTTTGTACATTTTGAATACTTTTAGTGAATAACAGAAGGCTGAAGGACTTGTTACATGAATTATCGTGTTAGTCTCTATGATGATGTGCCTCTTTGTGTTGTAAGTTTCTTGTTTGAATCATTATTCCGTGAATGTATCTCTTCTTGTTTATATAAACAGAAAGTTATCTCAAAATTCACTATTGTAGTGCTTTGTTGTAAGTTTGATAAACATCAATGTTTTTCCTCTTGAATGATGTGTGAAATTCATCCTTTAGCTTAGATGCTTTATATGTCATTTGTCTATTGTTCTGTTACTCACCCTTCCCTACAAATAACTTGATCAAAACATCAGAAGGACTACCTATATTGCTCCTGCTACAAAAGCCTTTCACTATCCCACCTATTCATTGAAAACATAAACTAAAAGTGGCTTCACGCCCAATAGGTCCATCTCCACACCTACCAACAAAAAATTAAACAATTATATTTCTTTCTGTCCTTAAGAACTAACCTAAGATCTGAAACATTTAGTCATATAATTGACTGAGAAAACCCTAGTGAGAGATCCCTCTCCAAGGCTAGAAGGGCTAGATTCTAGCCTAAAAGTGGTATGTGGTTAGCTTTGTAATCCTTTCTCAACCTAAAGGAAATTATAGAGTTCTAACATTCTAGTGTCATTTCCATGGAAATGAAGGCTAAATTTTCCTTGGAAAAACCTTTGTTTAAAAAGCTTAATTCTATCTTCTATGGGTGATAGTGAGTTAGGTATCAATCAAGCTAAATCTTCACCGAAAAGTTGTGTTTAGACCCAACTATAATTAGATTTCTTAGAAAATATGGCTTCTAGAAAGATCCATACAAGATCACATCCAGATCCCGATCCCCCTAAAATTGTAAGTGATTCTAAAAAATTTCTTAGAAAGAAGAGATTTGAAGAAAGTGAAGCATGTAACAGACCTCTAGAGAGATATTACACCCTTCCTGAGAGTATTGTAACTGTTGAAGACATTGAATTTGATCTACCATTTGGGCAAAGTATTTTCAGATCCAAATCTAAGTCTATTGTGTTTGAGATAGTCATTTATGAGTCTAAAATAAAGCCATATATCCCATCTTAGAAAATTGGTGTTTCAAAGTTTGATAAAGACATTTTGCAACAATTTTATAAGCTTTAACCCTTGGTTAATAAACTGAACGAGGCTGTTGAGAAATCACCTATATTTCAGCAAGTTGTCCCAACATCTTCTGCTCCTTCATTTACCTTTTCTTTGAGCCCTCCATACTATTCTTCTCTGATTTTATCTGATGTCTATACTCCTCCCATCACAACAACCCAACAGATCATAGTTCCACCACCTCTTTCATCTTCATCATCAAGTACAATAACTAGTACAATTACATCTCAAACTATAGTCATGGTTGCCTACTATGCCCCATTGGATTTACAAGGCCAACTACATGATATGCCACAAAAATATGCCCAATAGTTGCCTCTGTTTGAAGGTACAAGGGATTTGACAGCACAACAATGTCTTGATAATATGAGTGATTTTATAGATCTAGAAGAGGTTGATCATGATTGTTATGCTCTTAACCTGCAAAGTAATACCCAAGCACAGAATATGCGAAGAAAAAATACCCAGAACATAGAATAGCAATGATTGTATTATTCAAAGAGCAATGTTCACATGCCTCTTCGAGGGGGCAACCTCCAATAGAGCATAGCTTGATTACAAAATAAGACACGATACTCCTCGCAGGGAGTCTCTATCCTTTATATATGACTCCTACATGCCATACCATGGGCCAATACCGTGGGTTTTATTAATACCATCTATCTAATACTACTGCCCATTTGCAACTAACTGTGGTCCCGTCATTAATTGCGGGTTAACCACTTACAAATATTAATATGGGCTTTATTGACTCTAGACTATGATGTGATCCCATGACATAAATAAGGGGGTTAGGGTGGGACCCTAACATGCCCTCCCCCTTAAAACTAGCCTTGTCCTCAAGGCTGAAGCTGCGGAAACTGCTGAAGAATAGTGGCTGGTTCCCAAGTTGCATCTTCCGGAGAGGTGTCTTTCCATTTGACGAGGACTTCCTTAATCATGCGGCCGTGCAGGTGCTTGTCCCTTGTGTCTAGAATCTGTTCAGGTTGAAGCCAAATTGACCCTTCTTCGTCCAATTCAGGTAGACTGGTTTGAACTCGGCAATTGTTCCCAATCACTTTCTTGAGGCACGATACATGGAAAATTGGGTGGATTTTTGCTGTAGGTGGCAAAGCCAACTTGTAAGCCACTTCTCCAATGCGCTGAAGTACTTGGTATGGTCCGTAGAATTTTGGAGAGAGCTTTTGACAACCCTTGTCTTTGAGTGATGTTTGCTTATATGGTTGTAGCCTCAAAAAGACTCGATCCCCTTCTTGAAATTGGCGCTCTGAGCGATGTTGGTCGGCCTGTTGCTTCATGCGGTTCTGAGCTTGATGAAGATTCTCGCGAAGATGGGCGAGCATGGTTGCGCGGTGTTGTAGGATTTGATCCATGACTTGTACTTTGGAGCACCCCGTGAGATAAGAAGTAGGGGAAGGCGGAAGTTGACCATAGACTGCTTCATAGGGAGTCATTTTGGTGGTGGCATGATAGTTGGTGTTATACCACCATTCAGCCAGAGGTAACCACTGTACCCAAAGGTGTTGCTTTTCTGAAGTGAAACACCTAAGGTAGGTTTCTAGACATTTGTTGACGGCTTCGGTTTGACCATCTGTTTGCGGATGATATGAAGTACTGAGTTTGAGTTGAGTGCCTTGTATTCTGAAGAGTTCCTGCCAAAAATTACTGGTGAAGATTGGGTCGCGGTCGGACACAATAGAAGTGGGCATGCCATGCAATTTGAAGATCTGATCCATGAAAGTTTGAGCAACCAAATTTGGTGTAAACGGTTGGGGTAGGGCACAGAAATGAGCATACTTCGACAGTCGGTCCACAACCACCATGATGACTAACTTGTTCCCAGACTTTGGAAGACCTATAATGAAATCCATGGAAACCTCCGTCCAAATTGATGCCGGAATGGGCAATGGTTGTAATGTGCCTGGTGTGTTGACGGTTTCCCCTTTGTGGCGTTGACAGACGTCACATTCTGCTACGAAAGTAAGGATGTCCTGTTTCATGCCGGTCCAAGAAAAATGATCTTCTGGTGCGAGCATACGTCTTCTGAAAGCCCGAATGTCCTGCAATGGGAGATGAGTGCAATTCTGCCAAAATGTGACTTTTGAGGGTGGATGTTGGTGATATTACGACTTTGTCCTTGTAGCGAAGAATATCATTCTGCCACGAGTAGCCCTTGCTGGAATTAGGATCTACCTGCAATTGAGAAATGAGTTGGGAGAGCCCGGGGTGTGAAAACCATTCCTTGCGAGCCTCTTCAATCCAGTCTGGAATGGGGAGGGAAATTGCAAGCAGAGTACTTTCCTCCTCAAATTGGCGCGACAATGCATCTGCTACACTATTGTATTTCCCTTTCTTGTAAATGATCTCATAATCATATCCCAGCATTTTGGCTAACCATTTATTTTGTTGTGGGGAAGATAGGCGTTGCTCCAAAAAATATTTAAGACTGTGATGATCTGTGCGGATTTGGAAACGTCGCCCCAACAAGTAAGGTCGCCAGGTCTCGACTGCATGTAATATGGCCATCATTTCCTTCTCGTAGGTAGATTGGCCCAGATTCCTTCCACTGAGTTGTTGGCTGGTGAAGGCCAATGGTCGCCCTTCCTGCATTAAGACCGCTCCAATACCTGTACCCGAAGCATCACATTCAATGACAAAGGATTTGGTGAAGTCAGGTAGTGCTAAGACGGGAGTGGAACACATGGCGTTTTTGAGAGCGGTAAATGCCTGTTGTGCTTCCTCGTTCCAGAAGAAGGAATTTTTCTTTAGGAGTTGAGTGAGGGGCTTCGCTATGCGGCCATAGTTGCGGACAAATTTATGATAATAGCTTGTGAGAGCCAAAAATCCTCTCAAGCTTTTCAAGGTCTTAGGTTGAGGCCATTCTTGCATTGCCTGGATCTTTTTGGGGTGCACCTTGACACCTTCACGCCCCACAATGTGGCCCAAATACTCAACTTCTTCCATGCCAAACGAACACTTAGACATCTTGACAAATAATTTATGCTTGCGGAGCAGTTGCAAGAGTAGATCTACATGCTGAAGATGTGCCACCCAAGTGCCACTATAGATGAGGATGTCATCGAAGAAGACAAGGACAAATTTTCTGAGATATGGTTTGAGGAGGTGATTCATAAGGCTCTGAAAAGTAGAGGGGGCATTACAGAGACCAAATGGCATGGCCAGGAACTCATACTGGCCTTCATGAGTTCTGAAAGCCGTCTTGGGAATGTCGACTTCCTTCATGCGAATTTGGTGGTAGCCTGAGCGAAGATCCAACTTAGTGAAGAATTGAGCCCCATTGAGTTCGTCCAGCAAATCGTCAACCACCGAGATGGGAAATTTATCTTTGACTGTCAACTTATTGAGGGCCCTGAAGTCGGGACACATCCGCCACTCCCCATCTTTCTTGAGGACCATGACCACTGGGGATGAATAAGGACTAATGCTGGGACGAATGACACCTGCTTCCAACAATTCCTTGATGATTTTTTCTATTTCATTCTTTTGGGTGAACGGATATCTGTATGGCCGCACATTTGGGGGTTGGGCCCCTGGAACCAATGTGATGCTATGATCATGTTCCCCTTGCGAGGGTGGAAGCTCATGAGGCTTGTCAAAGACCGTCCGATGTTTATTTAAAATCTGTTGCATCTCAAGATGAATTGGCAGAGACATGGTTTCGACTACCTGGATGGCATTAAATTGAGCTACCACTCCATGATGGCCCTTTTTTAACAATTTTTCCATCCTATGCGAGCTGATGATAGAGGGGGCTCCCGCCTGTAGTCCACGGAGGGTATGTGTGGAGTTGTTCTGCTTAAAACTCATATATAACTCCTAGAAATCCATTGTGATTGGCCCAAGAGTGCGGAGCCATTCCACGCCTAGGACAATGTCGCAACCCCCCATGTGTATTGCAAACATGTGGGTTTTCAACTGATAATCCCCCATTTGAAGTTTGACATTTTCATAGCGGCCTTCACATTTCATTGTGCCCCCATCTGCAATTTGGACTTGGAAGTTAGAAACTACCCGGACAAAACAATGTGCTGCTTCAGCGATCTTTTGATGGATGAAATTATGGGTACTTCCACTATCAATCAAGACTACTACTGGGCGATGTTTAAGAAAACCCCTGATTTTGAGAGTTTGAGGGGAAGAAATTCCTGCCAATGCATTTAGCGAAATAATTGGTTCATCAGATACAATCTCCTTTTGGTTATCTTCTTCGATCGCCTCCGGTTCCTCAAGTGGTGGATCTTCCTCGGTGGAGCTGTAGTCAGTGGCATCTATTTGAAAAAACTTGGGCTCTGTTATCACAAAATCACTACTGAGGGCTGCAACCAAGCGAGATTTCATGTAACTATTTCAACCTATCTTTAGACCAAAGATTAGCCTCTTTGATCAGAGAGGGCTCTCTCACAACTCTTGATAAAATCCTTCAAACACTAGATGGCTAACTCTTTATTCACTTATAAAAGCATAACTGGTTGGAAACACATCAAACTGGCTCTCATTGGGCTATGGAGTCTATAATATTAAGTAAACAAGGAAAACACAATGATCTCATGGAAATCAAGGCTCTTAGCATTACATGTCAAACATACTCCACCAAAACATAGCTTGCTGAATACACAGGAAGTCAGAGCATATAATTATGAATTCTGAGTGATTGCATTACAACAAGACTATAAAAGAACATAAAGTATAAAACACCATCACTACATTTGAACATGACAATCCTTCGAGAATGTTGAGAAGAGAATAACTCTGTTTTACTATTACTGTCAAAAAAAAGGTCTTACAATGGCCCAAAACAACACTGTTTTTCTATAAAGTATCCAACCTTTTTTACATAAAAGTTATTCCTATATATAGCTTATCAAAACACTACTGCACGAGACTCCTCAACAAGCATGAAGGGAGCTCGGAATTCTGACATTAATGACCTTAACTATATCATAAACAAACTGATTGATTACAAGAGATATGGTGCTACGAAAACAGAGGATTCCATCATATTGGCACTTTAAGTCTTTCTCCTCGTATACTTTGCTGCATTCTTGGAGCTTGCCACCTGTAGCATTACAATAATAACCACACCCAAACTGAAAGCAGATTCAATGTATGAACAGCTCCGGATACCTGATGCATAGATGATTCAACAACCAATAAGAAAATGAAGCTTATATTCTCGGTTGCTGCCTCCCATCGGTGTTCATATATTAATGATCCATCTTCAAGCCATTTAATCCTTGGATAGTCCCGTGTGACTGAAGAAAACTCATGATCTGGCTATCCCATAACTAGACAAGTGTATCACTTAACACCTCAGCAGCTCTATCAAAACCCTAAAAATTCGGAGATAAAGTGACTTTCAACAAAAGACAAAACTTTACCTTTACTTCGAATATTTACACCTGGCCTCCTTTTTAACTATCTAACTGATTCTCCCATAACCTCCATGCTGGCATTAAATCATCTCTTTAAATATTTGCTGACCTCAGCATTCCAACTCAAGTTTTCAACATAACCAGTCATCTACAGCAGTTTCGTAGCGCGCTACGAAACTGCTGTAGGTCATCAAAATTAAATACATGAACCTTGAAACAACAATAACTCAAGTCTGTGATTTCTTCAGTCATTCTATACAGGTGTGAAGACATCAAAAAGTCTCAAAAAGCTTTTAAAAAGACGGTGGCCTCAAAATATATCAAAATTTGAAAAAACACATTCCTCTTTGAATCATTTAGCTAGCTTGTCTAGCTTCTCTTTCAGGCTGATGACTTCTTCCTTCAACTTCTTGTTCTCGGCTTTTAGACCTGCATTCATTTGTTTCATAACCTTTGCCTGCTTCAGAGCAGGCACTGTCCATACATAAGCATCTGATACTAAACTAGCTTGACTGATCAAGCTTGTTTTACCTTTCATTACAGCTTTCTTATAGCTTGTGTATCTTACTGCCTTTTCTTTAAAAACATTTTGAACCTGAGGTATTTCCTTACTTGCTCCAGCTTGTTTCTTAATGGCAATCACATTTCCACTTTGACTAATAACCACCTTATTGTCCTTGTTCTTGTTTTTAGCTGCTTGGGCTATTTCAGAGAAAATTTCAAGTGCCTCTGTCCTAGGCATCTCTGAAAGTACTTTCTCTTTTTGAGCCTTTTCTACTTCTTTCATTTGCCTTCTAGTCATTGGCCTGCGAGGTTTAAAGGCATACTCTTCACCTGGTTCTTCAAACTTTAACTTTTTAGAAGCCTTTGACTTCTTAGAACTTTCAGGTGAAGATTGTGTTAGATCAATATGCATTGGTGATACCAATTGATCTTGCTCAATTTCAAGTGGTTCAATTTGAATTGGATGCTCTTGTTCTAATTCAATGGCTTCCAACAAGTCATTTAAACTACCCTTAGAAACAAGACTCTCTTCCACAGGGGCTGACTTTCTTTTTTCTTTGCTTAGCTGTCCTCTAGTTCTCACACATTTACCCGAACGGTGCTCCTTTCTTTCCATGCTTCTTTGCGCAATTCTACACAAGGGAATGACGGTGGTTTGCAGCAATACAACACTCTTTAGCTGTAGAGATCAGGCTCGCTTGCAGTAGTCTGTTTAGAATAAAGCTCAAGCTTTTCATAGAGCAAAAACATTCATATGTTATGAAGAACACATTATGGAATGACCATCTTCTATAACGTCCTCCAAACTGACACCTAACTCTATGACTTCGGACTTGATGGCAAAGTAATGGCTAATCATGACATAGAAATGGTGTGAAGAAACAATCATGACCGGATTCGTGACTCACTACTTCTCGGATTAGACATTCAGGGAAAAACGCTGCACAAAAGCCTGAAACCCCGATTTCGTAGCGCGGGCAGTTCAAATTTAAGGGAATGCGCTACGAAATCGCTGACAAACGGGGCGCTACGAAAACACGCAAACATTATTTCGCAGCAGAACTGACCAATCATACCCGCGCTGCGAAACTGCGCAAGTACCAATGACATGACATGACATAACTAACAATGATGGAGGATGACTAATACCCTTGCCTTTACACGAATTTCATCCATAACTCTTGAATTTCAAATTTTGAAATTGACATAAGCTAACAAACCTATTTACAAGACCTCAAGACTTTATAAAAACTTATGGACAATTAACATATACATGAACTATAGATTCTAGTGATAACAGTGGCTCCACTAGGGATAGTGTGCCCCTGTGGTACACTAAGAACACGTAGTACCAGTGCTTTATCCATTTATTACACTCACATCTGGCTGACAAGCATTCCTCTCAAACTTTGTGGGCCTTCTCCTCGGGCTAAAATCTGCTAGTTCAGCTTGTCACTTATTGCTAGCACAAAACACTTCAAAAGCAATGATTATTTACAATGATCATGAACTACTTGGCAGACTTTTCACTGATAATAATGCTTTAAGAACCTGCCATTGACAGGCCCACCAGCATACTGTGATCCATCAACTTCTTGCAAAATATAAGTATTGTTTCCATGGAAGGCAGAGATCAAATATGGCCCCTTCCATAAATTCTCAAACTTACCATGTTTGCCCTTTTCCTCAATTTTGGCTTCCCATTTCAAAACCTTGTCATTAATTTGAAAGGTCACATCTTTAATCTTCTTGTCAAAAGCCCTCTTGACTCTATTCTGATTTTGTTGATAATCTTCAACCACTTCATTCCTTTTTTCTTGTAATGCAATCAATTGATTAATCCTCCTCTGTATGGCATTGGGCTCTTCTTCAAGTCCTTGAATTAATTTCATAACTGGGACACCAAGAGACGTTGGAAAAATAGCTTCTGCTCCGTACACAAGTTCATAAGGAGAGGTTCCAATAGATCTTTTAGTGCATATGCGATCAGCCCATAATGCATACTTCAGTTTCAAATGCCAAGTTTTCTTGTTCTCTTCCAGCAATTTCTTGATAATCCTCACAAGACTCTTATTTGAACTTTCAGCTAGACCATTGCCTTGTGGATAATAGGCTGTTGAGTGACCAAGAGAAATATGATATTGGTGGCAAAAGTTTATCATTCTCTTAGACTTAAATGCTTGAGCATTATCTGTGACAAGCTTGAGTGGACATCCAAACCTTGATAAAATATTGTTCTCTAAGAAGGAAATAATGACTGCATCATTAGCTTGTCTAGTTGGCACTGCCTCTATCCACTTTGTGAAATAATCAGTGGCTGTAAGTATCCACCGATGTTGGCCTGATGAAGAGGGATGTATCTCACCTATAAAATCTAGCCCCCACTGCTGAAAGGGCGCTTCTACATAAATAGGAACTAGAGGCATAGGCATGAGCTTCCTTTTACCTTCAAACAACTGACATTCATGACAGGCTGCAACCTTTTTGTAAATATCTTTGAACATGGTGGGCCAAAAATACCCGGCTCTCAATATTTTATTAGCAGTCGCCTTCCAATAATGGTGACCTCCACAGTCTCCTTTATGAAATTCTTCAATCACCCTATCAGACTCCTCTTCAATCAAGCAACTTAGTAGAATCCCTCCAGCATCCTTCCAAAATAAATTCTGTTCATAAACAAAATATTTAAGAGATTTCAGCTTGATGAAACGAGCTCTAGACTTGGGAAGATTGTCAGGGGCTCTGTTGTGCTGTAGTACAAATGAGACATCCTTATACCATTCAGATATCAGAAATTTTTCATTGATTTGAACCAACTCTTCCTCTTCTTCAAAAATTTCTGATATTTCTGCATTAAAATTAATGTCACTGCAGTCTAGATTTGAGTGAGTTAGCAACTCTGCTAACCCTTGACCCTTCACCAATTTAGTTGGCTTAATTTCAATATCATATTCCAACAATTTGGCTATCCATTTCCCTCTTTTACCATCCGGGTCTGCTTGTGTGAGAATTTCTTTAATAACAGCACTTGGCACAAATGCAATAATATGAGAATGAAGCACATAGATTCTAAAATCTTTGATTGCCTTTACCAAAGCATATGCTTGCTTTTCTAAAATGTTATACTTTAATTCAACATTTGCCAATGTTTTACTAAAGAATGAGATAGGCTGCTCAATACCTTGATTCCCTTTCTGTAAAAGAACTCCAGCGATTGTATCTTCAGAGGCATAAGTGAATATTAAAAATTCCTTGGAGAAATCAGGACTAATAAGAACCGGTGCTTGAGTGAGTGCTTTTTTAATTTCTTCAAATGACTTTCTTGCCTCAGCTGTCCACCTAAAGTCTGCTCCCTTCTTTAGCATTTTTGTGATGTGCTTAACCACCTCTGCAAAGTTAGGAATGAACCTCCTAACAAAATTGACTTTACCAAGAAAAGACTGAACTTCTTTCTTACTCCTTGGCAAATCCAGCCTTGAAATAGCACTAACTCTATTTGGATCTATTTTAATGCCTTCTTGAGAAATGATATGCCCAAGCAACTTACCAGAAGTCAAAGCAAAGATACTTTTAGTTGGATTCAAAGAAATGCCGAACCTTCTACACTTCAATAATATCTTTTCCAGATGCTTTAAATGATCTTCCTCTCTCTTTGAAAATACTGTGATATCATCAAGGTATACCACAACTGATTTATCTTTCTCCTCTGCAAAAGCAATGTCCATAGCCCTTTGGAAAGTCGCCCCTGCATTCATGAGGCCAAAAGGCATCTTAGCATACATAAAGGTGCCCCATGGTGTAGTAAAGGCTGTCTTCTCCTGATCCTCTGGATGAACAAGGATTTGGTTGTATCCTGAAAAGCCATCTAACATTGACATTCTTTGAGAACCTACAATATTCTGCAACATGAGATCCATTTTAGGAAGAGGATAATTGTCCTTGAGTGAAGCCTTGTTCAAATTCCTAAAGTCTATGCAAATCCTTATTTCTCCGTTCTTTTTCCTCACTGGAACCAAGTTGGCTAACCAATTTGAAAATCTGATAGGAACAATGATCTTTGCATCAAACAGCTTCTTGACTTCTTTCTCAATTAATGGCATTAGCAGAGGATTTATTCTTCTCAATTTTTGCTTAAAAGGTTTCTCATTTGGCTTGATGGGGATTGTATGTTGTATAACTGAGGAATCATATTGTTTGAGATCAGTATAATTCCAAGCAAACACATCAATAAACTTCTTCATCAGATCAATGTACTTAACCTTTAGATCAGCTGATAAAAATTTTGAAATTTTGATCAATTTAGGCGCTACTAAATCACCTAGATTGCAGTTTTCTATCTCCTCTTCATTTGCTTGCAACCTTGGTGCCTTAAAGACATCATTCTGATCAAAAAGCTTCTCAAGTGGAATAAGACCTTTAGGGATGAGATTATTTTGGAGCTGTAATACCTCAGACTTTTCTTTTGTTTCAACTAACATGTTTTGTTGATCAATTTGACAATGCTCAAATTCTCCTTTCAATTCTATGAAACTTTTCACCTGCTGATCATCTTCAAAGACTTGCCAATTTAATATATTATCAGGGATTACTGGCCTATGGCGGACTTTGACTTCATAACTGTCAGAAGCATGTTTAGGAATGACAAAAAGACTAGCTGCTACAGCAAGAGAATCTGCCATGGAATTCTGCTCTCTGGTTATGACATTGAAAGTGTATGATTGAAACTTTTCCAACAATTCTAACACCAAATTCCTATAAGCTCTCATTCTTGCATCTTTTGTTTGATAAACACCTTGAACTTGCTTTATAACTAGCTCAGAGTCCCCATAAACAGCAATGTTTTTTGCCTTGAACTCAATCAAATTTTCTAGGCCTAAAACCAAGGACTCATACTCGGCCATGTTATTTGTGCAATCAAAATTGAGCTTATAAGACAGAAACTTACTCTCATCAGCTGGACTCATGATCCAAATTCCAGCGCCAGCTCCTTCCTTCCCTGCTGCTCCATCAAAATACAAAGACCAGCAACCAGAAATGTCTTCTTCATTACTTTGCTGCAACTCTTCACACTGATTTTCTGCTTTTTCTTTCTGTGATTCTTCTCCCACTGATTCATTAAATAGAATGGCTGATCCCAAGCCTGTATCACAAGAATAGATAGGAAAATTCTGTGGTTTATCCTTACTACTCACCATATATGCCATCCTTGTTTCCCGGTATAACCTTCTCTGCTCTCCAAATACTGGAATAGTAGCATAAGTCAAATCCATTTGCATAGTACCCTTAATTTTAGCTGCCCATGATCTTGAAAGTAATATTCCAAATTTAGGTGGAACATCAGCCACAACAATATCCATGACAGTGGTTTTGGCTGGGATTTGTGTAAGAGCCACAACAACATCCTTAATTAACCCAATACAATGCACCCTCTTAGAATCAAAAGAAAATAAATCTTTATAAGGTCTGGTCACTTCCAATCCTAACCTTTCCATAATGACTTTGGGCATAAGATTATGAGATGCTCCTGAGTCCAACATGGCATTATGAAGAGTCATTTCATGTATATTGATGCCTATATAAAAAGGAGGAAATTCATCATTCTGCTCATCTTCAAGCCTTGGGCCCAAACAAATGATATGATTGTCTTCTTGCAAATTTAAAATATCAGCTCCTCCCGGGGGAGAATTAAGCATTTCCACAATCTTGCTTCTATACTTGTTTACTTTCAAAAGTTCATTAAATGGGACTGATATTTTAATTTTAGAAATCTCATTTTCTATATTGAATCCTGGAGTAGACTTCTCAACTTCCTTAGGAAGAACAAGAGCTTGATTCTCTTTCTTTTCAATAGGAGCATCACCTTTTTCTTCAGCTTGTTTTGGCTTTTCTTTTTTGTCTTCCACTGCTTTTGGAATATTCTTCTTAGGCTGACCCTTATTTGCTGTAATGGGGACATCTCTATTTCTGAGGTTATATTGCTTTTGAATTTCAAATATGGCATGCTGATAACCCTTTAGGAAATCTGAAGGTTCTTCTTCAACTTTTTGTTGACTAGACTCATCATGTTCCTCTTTTGTTAGAAAGATCTCTGAATCTTCTTCACCAAGACAATGAATAGATTCTTCAGGATCCTCAGATTCTTCTTCTCCATCTACCATATTTTGCTGAAACGGAGGTCTAACAGGGGGATCAGCTTGTTGATTTCTATTCTCCCTTGGCCTTTGTTGATTTTGTGGCCTTCTAAACTGGGGATTTCTGAACCGAGGTTCTTGTTGTGCTTGAGGAGCAGCAGTATTCCCAAGTGCTAATTGGTCCATCAATTTTTCCATAGTCTTTATCATGGTTTCAACTTTATCCTCTTGAGCAGAAGTAGAAGGCCTTTCCTCTTCCTTTATCTTGGTCTTAGCCATCTTAGACTTTTTAGCAGCCAGTATATTCACCTCTACTTTGATAGCATCATTTTGCATGTCAGCCAATGTAGCAGACTCTCTTTCTCTGAGTAAAAGAGAGAAGTCAGAATCAAAAGACTCAGCATATCTTAATTGTGCTAAAGCTCCAGGAGGTTTCAAGTGAGCTGGAATGGAATTATAAATCTTGTTAAACCTCTTAGAAAAATTTTGAATAGTCTCATCTGGAATTCTTCTTAAATTATTGTATTCAGTGAGGGCCTGAACTGGATTAGTTCTATTTCCCCACTTCCTCAGAAAGCTATCTTCAAACTCAGCCCAACTGTGAATGCTACCAGCTCCCAAGGCCTTGAACCATTTCCTAACCTCTCCAATGAAAGACTGAGCAAACAATCTCAATTTGACATCTTCATCATCCACTTCATATCTATCAATAAAGTCATTGAATCTATCCACATGCTCTTCAGCTGTAATGTCCTCATCTCCTCCCCATGTTGGGATCCTAGCAGCATATTTATTTGGTAAATCATGCAGAACAGCAGGAAGAGCCAAAGGAGCATACCTAGCAGGTACGGCCATAATGAAAGGAGGAAGAGTGACAATAGGTATGTTATGACCAGAACTAGTATGAAATGTGGGTTGAGGGCTATTTGGACTTGCAGAAGCAGAGGACAAAATATGAGTACGAAAAGGACTATTAGGACTTTGTAGACCACTAACAAAAGAACTCCAATTTGGAAGAGGTAAACCAATCTTTGAGTTGAGCAAAATTTCAAAAGGGTCAAGCTCCTTGAGCTGTTTTAAATCTTCTTTCTCTAATAATAGCTCAGAAGAAACAATTTCCCAAAACTCCTCTTTATCTTTATGTGAAATTAGAGAAGAGGTATCAATACCTCTCTTTTGTAGATCCAAAATGATACCAATTAATTCTTCTTCATTTTCAGACCTTAATATGACTTCTTGAACTTTATCATCAACAAGTTTATTCTCAGGACTTCTAGAAAACTCAGTAAATAATGACTTTGAAATACTTGAAGTACCTGGTATGTCAGAGAATCTTTGTTTACTCCTTGAGATGATATTCGGATTTTCCACAGGACTAGGTGGATTTGGATCAGGGTTACTCCTTGTGTACCTTCCTTTCGAAGCCACCTTTAAACTTTAAAATAACAAATGGAGTCACCAAGGTAGAATGCAGCCTCGAAAATCATTTGAACTCCTGCTACCTTCAGAAATTCAATCTTAAGCTCCCGACAGACGCACCAAAATGTTATCACAAAATCACTACTGAGGGCTGCAACCAAGCGAGATTTCATGTAACTATTTCAACCTATCTTTAGACCAAAGATTAGCCTCTTTGATCAGAGAGGGCTCTCTCACAACTCTTGATAAAATCCTTCAAACACTAGATGGCTAACTCTTTATTCACTTATAAAAGCATAACTGGTTGGAAACACATCAAACTGGCTCTCATTGGGCTATGGAGTCTATAATATTAAGTAAACAAGGAAAACACAGTGATCTCATGGAAATCAAGGCTCTTAGCATTACATGTCAAACATACTCCACCAAAACATAGCTTGCTGAATACACAGGAAGTCAGAGCATATAATTATGAATTCTGAGTGATTGCATTACAACAAGACTATAAAAGAACATAAAGTATAAAACACCATCACTACATTTGAACATGACAATCCTTCGAGAATCTTGAGAAGAGAATAACTCTGTTTTACTATTACTGTCAAAAAAAAGGTCTTACAATGGCCCAAAACAACACTGTTTTTCTATAAAGTATCCAACCTTTTTTACATAAAAGTTATTCCTATATATAGCTTATCAAAACACTACTGCACGAGACTCCTCAACAAGCATGAAGGGAGCTCGGAATTCTGACATTAATGACCTTAACTATATCATAAACAAACTGATTGATTACAAGAGATATGGTGCTACGAAAACAGAGGATTCCATCATATTGGCACTTTAAGTCTTTCTCCTCGTATACTTTGCTGCATTCTTGGAGCTTGCCACCTGTAGCATTACAATAATAACCACACCCAAACTGAAAGCAGATTCAATGTATGAACAGCTCCGGATACCTGATGCATAGATGATTCAACAACCAATAAGAAAATGAAGCATATATTCTCGGTTGCTGCCTCCCATCGGTGTTCATATATTAATGATCCATCTTCAAGCCATTTAATCCTTGGATAGTCCCGTGTGACTGAAGAAAACTCATGATCTGGCTATCCCATAACTAGACAAGTGTATCACTTAACACCTCAGCAGCTCTATCAAAACCCTAAAAATTCGGAGATAAAGTGACTTTCAACAAAAGACAAAACTTTACCTTTACTTCGAATATTTACACCTGGCCTCCTTTTTAACTATCTAACTGATTCTCCCATAACCTCCATGCTGGCATTAAATCATCTCTTTAAATATTTGCTGACCTCAGCATTCCAACTCAAGTTTTCAACATAACCAGTCATCTACAGCAGTTTCGTAGCGCGCTACGAAACTGCTGTAGGTCATCAAAATTAAATACATGAACCTTGAAACAACAATAACTCAAGTCTGTGATTTCTTCAGTCATTCTATACAGGTGTGAAGACATCAAAAAGTCTCAAAAAGCTTTTAAAAAGACGGTGGCCTCAAAATATATCAAAATTTGAAAAAACACATTCCTCTTTGAATCATTTAGCTACTTGTCTAGCTTCTCTTTCAGGCTGATGACTTCTTCCTTCAACTTCTTGTTCTCGGCTTTTAGACCTGCATTCATTTGTTTCATAACCTTTGCCTGCTTCAGAGTAGGCACTGTCCATACATAAGCATCTGATACTAAACTAGCTTGACTGATCAAGCTTGTTTTACCTTTCATTACAGCTTTCTTATAGCTTGTGTATCTTACTGCCTTTTCTTTAAAAACATTTTGAACCTGAGGTATTTCCTTACTTGCTCCAGCTTGTTTCTTAATGGCAATCACATTTCCACTTTGACTAATAACCACCTTATTGTCCTTGTTCTTGTTTTTAGCTGCTTGGGCTATTTCAGAGAAAATTTCAAGTGCCTCTGTCCTAGGCATCTCTGAAAGTACTTTCTCTTTTTGAGCCTTTTCTACTTCTTTCATTTGCCTTCTAGTCATTGGCCTGCGAGGTTTAAAGGCATACTCTTCACCTGGTTCTTCAAACTTTAACTTTTTAGAAGCCTTTGACTTCTTAGAACTTTCAGGTGAAGATTGTGTTAGATCAATATGCATTGGTGATACCAATTGATCTTGCTCAATTTCAAGTGGTTCAATTTGAATTGGATGCTCTTGTTCTAATTCAATGGCTTCCAACAAGTCATTTAAACTACCCTTAGAAACAGGACTCTCTTCCACAGGGGCTGACTTTCTTTTTTCTTTGCTTAGCTGGCCTCTAGTTCTCACACATTTACCCGAACGGTGCTCCTTTCTTTCCATGCTTCTTTGCGCAATTCTACACAAGGGAATGACGGTGGTTTGCAGCAATACAACACTCTTTAGCTGTAGAGATCAGGCTCGCTTGCAGTAGTCTGTTTAGAATAAAGCTCAAGCTTTTCATAGAGCAAAAACATTCATATGTTATGAAGAACACATTATGGAATGACCATCTTCTATAACGTCCTCCAAACTGACACCTAACTCTATGACTTCGGACCTGATGGCAAAGTAATGGCTAATCATGACATAGAAATGGTGTGAAGAAACAATCATGACCGGATTCGTGACTCACTACTTCTCGGATTAGACATTCAGGGAAAAATGCTGCACAAAAGCCTGAAACCCCGATTTCGTAGCGCGGGCAGTTCAAATTTAAGGGAATGCGCTACGAAATCGCTGACAAACGGGGCGCTACGAAAACACGCAAACATTATTTCGCAGCAGAACTGACCAATCATACCCGCGCTGCGAAACTGCGCAAGTACCAATGACATGACATGACATAACTAACAATGATGGAGGATGACTAATACCCTTGCCTTTACACGAATTTCATCCATAACTCTTGAATTTCAAATTTTGAAATTGACATAAGCTAACAAACCTATTTACAAGACCTCAAGACTTTATAAAAACTTATGGACAATTAACATATACATGAACTATAGATTCTAGTGATAACAGGCTCCTTGCATTTATGACCCGGGGAATATTTTTCATCACAGTAGTAACATAGTCCTTGCTTCCTTCTTTCGGCCATTTCCGCAGGTGACACCTTTTGAATCTTAAGTGTCTGAGTCGTGTTGGGAACCTGTGGGGGACGACCTTTAGCGGGGAAGTTGGGGCGGCTGGATTGGGCTGTTAATGCACGTTCCACCTTACGAGCTACCTGACAAGCCTCTGTCCACGTGGGAGGGTGGTGGAGTAGAACCTGAGCTTTGATGGCTTCTTTAAGACCGCTGATAAAGCATTCCATGTAGAACTCATCTGTGAGACCCTTAGTGCGGAAGGCTAAGGCTTCAAAAGCGGTAATATATTCCTCCACTGTACCCGTCTGTCGGAGCTTAGTGAGACGCCCCAAAAAAGAGTCTTCCTGTTCAAAGCGATTTCGAAGAGCTTTGGCAAATTGGGCCCAATTCTGAAAATGTCCATTGCAACGCTGATGCCATTCCCCCCATTGCCATCGTTCATTGTCCAAGTACATGGTGCCCACCATAAGCTTAGTCCCCTCATCTATGATATGATTCAATTTGAAATACTGCTCCATTTGTGCTAGCCATGCGGACGTGTGAGAACCGTCAAATTTATGCATATCCAACTTGGGAGGTCGCTGACTGGGTGGTGGATGGGTGTGCCAGACATGAGGAGAGTGGCTAGACTCACCCTCATGGTATTCATGGCCATTATACGCCTCCTCGTGGGCTGGCTCCTTGCCCTTCGAGAGTGCATTCTGTATCTGGATACTTATTCCTTTAATCTCATGTTGGATTTCGTTCACCGCAGTTTGGATGGAGTTCACATGGTCTTCAATTTTGTCTATCCTTTCATTGGCCATCGCTTGAGCGCGAGTTTCTACCATACACCAACCTGATGAAAAATTGGGACCGCCTAAAATTTTTTACTAAGAAATTGAATGGTACCACCTTGCTCAGCTTGTCGTCCTGATTCTGATGGGCTAGATCACCAATAAGCGCCCCGGAAGATCTCATACTTTTTTTTTTTTTTTGGAAAACTCCTAACGGAGTTTTACTCCTTCCTGATCAATACTGCAGTCGCCAAATCCTTAAAATGTCAATGCTGCCAAAAGTCCTGCGAAAAGTATATCCAGGTACAGGAACCCTTCACAACTACTCCAATCTGGTGGATCTGAGAGATCTGAATGGTGGAACAACTGTTGTTGCTAATTTGATGGAGCTGCCGGACTGATGTCTGCTGCTGCTGCACTTCTTTGCACCCGCTGATCTGGAATAGATGATGTGTGATCCCCTGATAGAAAGGGAACTATGGTCTTGAGGAGTGTCAGGTGCTATAGATCGCAATATACATAAGGGTCTGACAGTAGTACTCGGCCCAATGTTTCAGGGCTCTAACTAAGGAGGATCGACCGTACCCTTAGCCGTACAACCCAACTACCCTATCGTACGGGCGAGTAATCTCTCCGAGTGCTGTTCTCAGTGTACTGTAGCCACAAGACGGCCGAAGGTTTATCTATGGCGAGGTTTCAAGGGAGCCTAGGGGGCTTCCTATATACCTAGAGGGTACGTGGAAGACAGTCCGTGCGCGGTTCTGTCTAATGCGCTACTACTCGAAGGGGTACCCACAGGGGTTACAAGGGAGTCCAACAGACGTGACCACCTCTTGTATTTCCTGCGTGCATTCCTCCCCAAATCCGCAGGTTTATGCGCTTAACGACAGATCTTGTGGTTTAAAGACGCCGAAACACGTCTCTAGCCAATTTTTTTTTTTTTTGCTAAAAATTGGAGATCCCACCGAGCCCTGGAAAGTGCTCTGATACCACTTGTTATGCTCTTAACCTGCAAAGTAATACCCAAGCACAGAATATGCGAAGAAAAAATACCCAGAACACAAAATAGCAATGATTGTATTATTCAAAGAGCAATGTTCACATGCCTCTTCGAGGGGCAACCTCCAATAGAGCAGAGCTCGATTACAAAATAAGACACGATACTCCTCGCAGGGAGTCTCTATCCTTTATATATGACTCCTACATGCCATACCACGGGCCAATACCGTGGGTTTTATTAATACCATCTATCTAATACTACTGCCCATTTGCAACTAACTGTGGTCCCGTCATTAATTGCGGGTTAACCACTTACAAATATTAATATGGGCTTTATTGACTCTAGACTATGACGTGATCCCATGACATAAATAAGGGGGTTAGGGTGGGACCCTAACAATGATGATGTTAAAATGAGATAGTTTATTCGAATTTAAGCTTTTGTGATCCATATTTTGAATAAAAACATTTTTGGAAGAAATTACATCAGAAGAATTAGGTCACATAAGAGATAGTTTGTTAAGAGTTTTTCTGGAGAAGTCAAGAAGTGGTACAAAGGTTTTCCAGTTGCAAGTATTAATAGTTTCCAACAACTTGAAAGAAGTTTTCTGGCTAGGTGGGAAGTAAAAAATAACCCTCTTCAAATACTAGCTGAGTATGAAAATTTGAAGAGAGCTCCGGGAGAGATAGTCCAATATTTCTCAACCAAATTCAATAAGGTTTACAATTACATCCCTGCAGACATAAATCCTCCCCCAGGATTGCCCCTACTTCACTATACAGATGGATTTGATGCTGAGATGACCTACCAACTAAGGGAGAGAAACCCATCTACCTTGGAAGACATGCAAAATAATGTTGTTAGTGTAGAAGCTAACTTGCTGGCCAAGAAATCCAAGATGAAGATTGAAAAGAGGGTAACTATCAAGGAGGAAACTTCCACATCATCAGATGCTAAGTTGGACACTTTGGTGAAGACCATGGGGAAGATGACGGAGAGACTAAATCTGGGAGACAAAGTTGTTGAAAGAGAACCACAAGGAGGTCCTCAAATCACAAATCCTAGTTTTGGGAGGTGGAAAATTCAAATTAAGCAAGGAGAGGAGAGAAATCTAGCATATCAACAACATATCATACCACCATTTCAAGAGAAATATGAAGAAGAAGAGGAAGTGGTAGTAGAAGATCAAGATTAGGTTCAAGATCACATTCATTATTTTGGTGAAACAGAGGACACCATCTTTTTAACAAAAAGAAGAGCAAGATTTTTTCTCACAGTCATGGAAATATGTTGTGTCTACAAAATCAAAAAAGTACAAGAATTAAGGAAATTTTGAGGTATAAAATGGGCCTCATAAGGAAATCATAAAATAATAGTGGAAATAATAAAATAAGATTCAATTACATCATCAAATTTTATAGGGAAAAAAGAAAAATATATTTTTTCAACTTATCTCCCTATGGGTTTACTCAAATTTTGAGCAGAAGCACTTGTTAGATGAAGAGTTTGATTCCTGATCCAAGGAGTACCCATGTTGCATACTTTTGATGGACCCTACTACATGAAAAATCAGAAATACATGAAAAACATGATTGCAATCACGCTTTTTCATGTATTTCTCATTTTTCGTGTAGTAGAGCCCATCAAAATTATGCAACATGGGTACTCATTGGATGAGGAATTAAATTTTTCATCCAACAAATACTCTCACTCCAAATTTGAGTAAAACCTTATGGAGATAAGTTGAAAATAGGAGTTGAAAAAGTAGTTCTATTATTTTATTATTTTTTAATATTTTTACTTTTTTACTCCAAAAATGGTGAATCAACCCCCATGGTTGACATCATCATCTTGAATCCTATTGGTTCTTATAAAGTTTATTTTGGTTGTACAGTTTTCTTAGGAGGCCCATTTTAGACCTCAAAATAGTATAATGAGAAATAGAAAGGCACCAGTTAATCCTCCAAAGAAAGCCCAAAATGGTGCACCTTCTACAAGCGAGAAGAAAGTTGATCCTCCAAGGGAGGTTCCTGAAAAGAAAGATGTAACCACAAAATAGTTATAAAAGGGTTAGTAATCTTTTAGTTTAGAAAATGAGATATCAAAAATCAAAATTTTCTATCCCATTTACTTAACTGATCAATAATGGAGTGTACATTAATCAGATTATCAAAGTAATAAAAATTGGAGATGTTTAAGATACTGTGAATTTGAATGATGATCATCCTGAGATTTTGCTTGGTCCAGAAGTTGAAGAAGGTTCTCAAGATGGAAATGTGCCACTGTTCTATGTGAGCCAAAATATACATAATTTGGCCCTACACAATGCCATGTTAGATTCAGGTGCTTCACACAGTTTAGTGTTGAAGGTTGTCATGGACCAAAATCTTGGTTTAGATATTACAAGGCCTTACAAAGATATTTTATCTTTTGATTCAACTAAGGTGAAATGCTTGGGTTTTATTAAATATTTATGTGTCATTCTTACTCAAATTCCAACAAAGCGTGTAGTTATGGATGTATTTTTCCTTGACATTCCTCTGAAATATGGTATGCTTTTATCGAGATCTTCGAGTGCAAAATTAAAGGGTTCTTTATAGATGGACATGTCATATGCTACTATCTTAGTGTTCGGGCAACCAAGGAAGTTGTACAGGGAAACTCTGATGAAATATATGGTAAGAAGTCAAGATAAACCAAATAATTATCCTATTTATTCTATACATTCTAATATAGATTCCTTCATATTGTACAATGATTCATGTTTGGAGGAAAATAGTCAAAATGGGGTTAGCTTGTTAGAAGAAAAGGGAAATGAGTTGCAGAAGAAAGAATTGGAAACAAAATCAGAACACAATGATGATGAAGAGGGACTTTGGAACATGGATTTTTATGGAGAAGTTAGTAAGGAAAGAAATGGAGCTAATGTATGGATTATGTATGGATTATGAGCCCGAAAGTGGACAAGTCAAATATCTATTCTTATAAGCTTACTTTTGAATGCATAAACAATGTTGTTGAATATGAGCCACTGATTTTGGGGCTAAAAGTGTTGAAGATATTAGGATCTAAGAGGATTTCAGTCCATGGGGACTTAGAACTCATAAGTAAGAAAATTAAAGTTGAGTATCAAACCAAGCACCCTAGAATGAGGGCTTATAGAAATGTTGTCTTGGATTTTCTGTAATTGTTTCCAGGACACAATTTGTTCGTGATTCCTAGTGAATAGAATGAAATTGTTGATGCATTGGATATCTCAACCAATACATTTAGGATTCCCATTCATCCTAATAAGAAGTATGAAATTGAAGTTAAACACAGACCAACTATCCCAAACAATATAAGGTATTAACAAGTCTTTGATATTGATAAACAACTGGACAATTTTATGAAAATGAAAAGAGAATTTACATTTATGCACATTGAAGAAGAAAATGGTTTTGACAAATATGAATGGGAAGCTTACATAAATAAAATCAGAGAAGATCTTGACAAGAATATAGTAGAACTTGAAGTTTTGCAGCTGAAAGATAATTTGATCCAAAGAGGTTTAGTCCCACTGGAGGAGCTGTTTGATCACAATGATGTGGCTCACAAGCCTAAAATACTTCCTACTAAGGCTGGGGTGGAAGATTGCAACATAGGAACAAAAGAAAAACCTAAAATTGTAAATCTCTCTAAATCCTTAGGTCTTGAAGAAAAGAAGAAATATATTGATCTTATGAGAGAGTATTCTGATGTCTTTGCATGGGGGTATGAGGACTTAAAAGTCTATGACAAGAGCATTATCCAACACACCATTCCTATCAAGGAAGGTCAGAAACCTTTTAAGAAGAAGCTAAGGAGAATCAACCCTATTTTTCTACCCCTCATTGAGAAGGAGGTAAGAAAACTATTTGATGCAAATATTATTGTCCCTTTAAGGTTTTCCAAGTGGCTGTCAAATTTAGTCCCAGTAAGGAAAAAGACAAGAGAGATAAGATTGTGTTGACTTTAGAAACCTTAATAAGGTGTCTCTTAAAGACAATTACCCCTTGCCAAAAATGGATCACATATTGTAGTAGGTATTTGGTTCCAAGAGGATTTCATTACTTGATGACTTCTCTATGTAAAATCAGATTTTAGTACATCCAGATGCTCATGATAAAACAACTTTCACTACACCATAGGAGACATTCATGTATGTAAAAATTCCCTCCAGACTAATGAATGCAAAGGAAACCTTCAAGAGGGCCATGGACATTGCCTTCGTTGATGAGAAAGATAGGTTTACTGTTATTTATCTTGATGATATTACTGTGTACTCTAAATTTTATGAATATCATTTGCAACATTTGAAGATTTTTTTTTTAGAAGTGTAGGAGGTATTGTATCTCTTTGAACCCAAAGAAGTCTCTTCTTGGAATGGAAGAAGGTAAGTTGCTTGGACACATAATTTCAAAAGATGGAATCAAGATTGATCCAAGAAGAATTGATGCAATCCAGAAGATTGACACCCCAAGGAATAAAAAGGAGGTGTAGTATTTTCTTGGAAGGATTAATTTTTTGAGGCGGTTCATTCCAAATCTTGTTGAAATCATAAGGGACATGAAAAATATGTTAAGAAGGGACAACGAAATAAAGTGGACTGATGAAGAAAAGAAGTAATTTAATGAGGCAAATTTAGCCTTACCTCATGCTCTTGTTTTAGCTAATTTTGTTTACACAAAATATTTCATCATTTTCTCCTTTTCCTTGGAGCACACCATTCCAACAGTGCTGATGCAAAAAACCAGCAAGACTATGAGCAACCTATAGCATTTTTTAGCAAGAGTTTAAAGGATGCTGCTCTAAAATATAACATAATGAAGAAGTAATCTTTTGAATTGGTGAAGGATTTGAAGGATTTCAGGGTTTACATATTGCATTCTCACATAATTTCTTTTGATCCTAATGTTGTAGTGAAGGAGATTATTACCCAAAATTACCTATAAGGAAGAATAGGTAAGTGGACAACAATAATTTTGGAATATGATGTTGAAATTAAGTCCACTAAATTGATAAAGGGCCAGGGATTGGCTAAAATTATGGTTGAGTCAAATCTGCATGCATTGGACATTGATTTCATTGCTTCCCTGTCAAAAGAAAATAATGAAGAAGCTGCTCAACAAGCATAAAAAAGGTTCCTCTCTTATCCTGGGTACACTGATATCATGTATATTTTGCAACACCTACAAGCTCCACCTAGATTAGGAAAAAAAGCAAGGTTTCTTAAGTTTAAAGCTGTCAAATTTTGCATTTTAGATCAGTCTTTATATTGGAAATATTCAGGAGGTATATTGCTGAGATGTTTGTTGGAATATAAGGCACATAAGATAATGGAAGAATTCCACAAAGGAGATTATGGAGGGAATCTATTTTGGAAGACCAAAACTAATCAAAATTTGAGGGTGGATTTCTACTAGCCTACATTATTTGTTGTTGTCTATAAGAAGGTTTCTAGCTGTCATGAATGTCATATATTTGAAGGGAAGAAGAAACTTTTACCATTACCCCTAAAACCTATTTTAGTGGAGGTACCATTTCAGCAGTGGGGGTTAGACTTCATTGGATAAATTCACCCATCTTCATAAGCTCAACACAAATGGATCTTAACAACCATGGATTATTTTATTAAGAGGATAGAAGGTATTCTGACCAGGCAAGCCACAAATTCAGTTATTATTCAATTCCTGGAAGGTAACATTCTTTCAAGATTTGAATGTCCTCAAAAGATTGCTACTGATAATGTTGTTGCATTTAAACCTAAGAAGTTTATTGATTTCTGCAATAGATATAACATAGTGCTTGGTCACTCTAATGCCTATTACCCATAGGGTAATGGCTTGGTTGAGTCCTCTAATAAGATCCTAGTGAATATCATAAAAAAATTGCTATAAGAGAACAAAAAGACTTGGCATAAGAATTTGATGAATGAACTATGGGTTGACATGGTAAGTACTAAGAAATCAATTGGGATGTCTCCCTTCAAATTGGTTTATGGGGTTGATGATGTCTTTCCTACTTTCCTAGGGGTTCTAGTAATGAAATTATTGCAGGAAGTAGAGGTAGAACTTAATGATATGAAAAGGAGGATTAATCAAATGATATAGTTGAAACAAAATAGAGAGGAGGTCTATAATAACACTCAGTTGATCCAAGACAAGATCAAGAAGATTCATGATAAAAGGATAAAGGCTGATGATTTTCATATTGATGATCTTGTGTTGAAATGGGATGTTAGAAATGAAGAGAAGGGTAAGCATGAAAAATTCCAAATCTTTGGAAGGGTCCTTTTAAAATTTTAGCTTTCCATGGAAACAATGCATATTTGCTGAAAGATTTGATAGGGTAACTACTTGGTGGAGGGTCTATTAATGGCAAGCTTATTAAGAAATATTTTACTTGAATTCAGCTAGTCTAAAAACATCATTGTACATACCATTTTTATTTTCAATAATTCAGGTGTGGGTGGTTGTGATAAGAATTTAAAGCCCGAAGTGAAGGCCCTAAGGTTTCGATGAGCTGCTAGCATATGCAATGAAAAATTCATAGTTAGTCAAGTTAGTCTTAGTCAGTTAAGAGTCAATAAAGCATTCAATGGATAAGGTACATGGTCTACGGTGTTCTTGGCACCTCATAGGGGGATTTCATCCACATTGGAGCCTATGTTAGGGTCCTATATTATAGGAATCTTAGTCATTTCAGTATTTCTATTCTTTTGAGGTTAATTTGTAAATTTCAGTCTTGATTTCATGAGTATTATGTTTTAAAGGGGTCTTTTCTGAATAAGAGGTTTAGATTTGGATTGAGTGTCATGTAAATTTTTTAAGTCAAAAGGGTCTATTTTCTAAAATCCAAAGTGTAATGTCATGAAGGATCATCATTAAAAGGGTAATCATAAGGGGTCATTAGTCACCATGAGTTAGGTCATCATCATTAAAAGGTCATGTCATGCAATATTTTGGTCATCATGAGTTAGTTAGTTGAGTCATGTCAGTTATGGGAATTAGTTATGGTTAGTCATGTCATGTTGCCATTATTTCAAAAACACCACTTATCCATTATTTCACATCTAGAAGTGGGTCATCATTACTTCAAAAGAATCTTTGAAGTGTATGAAGGCTATAAAAGTCCCTTTTCACTTTCATTTCAGTCATTCAAAGCTATCATATACTATGAAACACCTTGGAGGATGGGAGGAGGAACACTCTTATTTTCCAATGGGAGCTACTGTGAAAATTAGAAGTCGTTGCGAAAATTGGGAGTCTGCTGCGTAACTCATAATTGCTGCACATTTCAAGAAATTGTCAGGCCAGTCATGAGTAAGGGTTTCTCTCATTTCTCTGAGATTATTTATGTTTCATGTGCCCTAGAACATATTGTTAAACTACACAAAGACCTTAATATTTCCGCTAACCATCCTAAGCTACGACTGTTGCGTTTTTTGCTGTGTAAAGATATTACTACCTCTCACTGTGCAAAAAAACTGTTCTTATGATGCATTCATTATTGTTGTGAGCCATACATAACTTTTTCTTTATTTTCAATGGAGTAACAATGATCAATTCCTTGTTTCTTCTTCCCAAAGAAACCCTAGTCAGTATTGCTACACATTTTCCCTGTTCGCTACGCATTTACCTGTTTCCACTTTGCTGCAAAATTCATTGTTGCATAATGTTGTACATTGCTTTGAAGGAGAATTTTAAACTTTCACATAAAACCATGGACACTCCAGAGATGAAAACAAAGGTAAAAGGAGGAGACATTTTAAGATATGAACCCCAAGACCTTAGACTAGTGAATTATGACCTTGCTATTAGGGTTTCATTTGAACAAGATTGGTGTATTTATTTTTGTGAGAAGATTCAGAGCTAGGGCCACCACTTCTAGCTCACTAAACAATTTGCACGAAATTTCAAAGGGAAGGAGGTAAAGGTTGGAAATTTGGAGTTTGTTGTCTCTTAGAAATCAATAACTACTGCAATTGATATCCCTTTACATGGTGAAGAGTGGTTTAAAGGCATGGAGTTAGATTTAGATCATTCTAAATAATTTTTGAAGCCATAATACCAGGAGGGGTATGGGTTGGTTATCCCCAGGAATTATCTATTGGATCACTATAGTAAGTTGTTGAAAGTGATTCAAATGTATTTTACTTGAGAAGGGAGGTTCAAAAAAATATACCAGTACCACATTAGACTTCTAATTCATTTAAAAGGCAAGAAATATTTGAATTTTATTTATTATTTGTTTAGGAGTCTCAACAAAATTACTGATAGAGTTCAAGCAAGAGGGAGATTTGTTGCATTTTTGACATAATGGACATTTTGACTTGCTATTTCAAATTTTTGGTTTCTAGAAGTTGTTTTGATTATTCTATTAGGTGTCATAGAAATTTGGGATGATATAGTTATGGAATGTTTTGAAATTTTAATGCCTTAATGATGTATTAAGTTAATATTTGCAGTAGGTAATTAGTTCCTATTTTTCAGTAGAGTAGGTGAAAATTCAATGTATCTAGCTGTTGACTAGCTTTCTTTTGAAAAATTCAACCTGCTAGGTGGAAGTGGAATATTTTGATGTATAAAAAATGTAAATATCATAGTGCAAAGGGTTGTTCTACGTGTGAAGAAAGAGAGACTTGTTTCCTGTACATTTTGAATACTTTCAGTGAATAGTAGAAGGTTAAAGGACTTTTTATAGGAATTCCCGTGTTAGTATCTAGGATGATGTACCTCTTTGTGCTGTAAGTTTCATGTTTGAACCATTATTCCATGAATGTATGTCTTCTTGTTTAGATAAATAAAGAATTATATCAGAATTCACTATTGCAATGCTCTGTTGTAAGTTTGATAAACAATCAATGTTTTTCCTCTTGAATGACATGTGAAATTCATCGTTTAGCTTAGATGCTTTATATGTCATTTGTCTATTGTTCTTCTGCTCACCCTTCCCTACAACAAACTTGATCCAAACATCATAAGGACTACCTAACTTTCTCTAGCTACAAAATCCTTTTACTATCACACCTATTCACTAATAACATAAATTAAGAGTGACTTCATGCCCAATATATCCATCTTCACGCTTACCAACAAGACACTAAACAATTCTATTTCTTTCTGTCCTTAAGAACTAGCCTAAGATTTGAAACATTGTCATATAATTGAGTGAGAAAACCCTAGTGAGAGACATATTCAAGGATAGAAGGGCTATATTCTAGCCTAAAAGTGGTATGTGGTTACCTTTGTAATCCTTTCTTAGCCTAAAGGAAATTACAAAGTGCTAATAGTGCACGAAAAAATCAGGTTTTTTTTCTACATACATATTTTCTAGGATAGAACTAGCTCCCAGGGAATATTTTCACTTGGATAGCATAGGAATCCCAATGAAGATGCCACTATCTTTGCTCTATGCACAACTGTCTCTCAGAGAAGATGCCCTAACTCATGGAAAATCTTTGGAAAATCAACTCCTCTTTGCCCAAAGATTTTCCATTGGTCTTTAATTCTTATCCAACACCTATAGAGCCTATGAAAACATCAAACACACCTTAGTAAAACATCATCAAGCCTATGATAATAACTATAAATCCTTCAATCCTTTTGACATCAATTCCAACACAATTGACTCCATGGTTGACTCCTTAGGTAGATGTAGTAGGTTGACATCAATGGAAACAAAATAAGGCCAACAACAATGTGATTGTTTACATGGAATATACCATAATTTCTCTCACAAATCCATAGATACGCTTAAAAGGTTCTCTCTATTTAAACAATTTGGTTTTCACCCTCGCTACAACTTCAACCTTCAAATGATCATAACTTCTCATCTGGGAGGAGTTTTCTCAATTGTGATATATTGTTGGAAAGGTTGAAAAGAACTATCTAACCATGCTATCCATAGACTCACTAAGCCAACAAAAAAAACAACATGAAATAAATAAACTCCAGACATATTTGACTTTACCTGATGAGGACATGCAAGAGATAAAGCCTTCTTACTGATTTATGAATGACATTGTTGCTTCCTTAGGCATCCCCTTTGAAATCAATGACACTTGTTGTCATCAATGACAATATTATGTGCAACATGTGCCAATGAAACATATGCCATGAGACAATCCATGTGGCCGGATTGTTGATGTGGCAAGGGAGTAAAAGGGTTAATCTTTAAATGGTTATAACTTTTTTCCAAGCATTGGATCATGATAAAAATTCATATCACCAAAAATCTCTTGACGAGCCTAATCCAGTGGTGGTATCAAAATTTTATTTTTATAACTTTTGAAATTGATTATTTTTATAACTCCATCTTCATGATAAAACCATGGAGATTAGGTAAATTAAAATTAACACCTCCCATTCACCTTGGAAGAATCTAAGGGGGTTGGAGGGAGCATTACAAATAAAATCCTGACAGCTTACTTCTTTATGAATTTGACATGCACTAATAGATTATAATTGAAATACTCAAGTGATAAAATAAAAAGTCCAAACAAAGTAAAAATAAAACACACCCAAAATTTGAAACCCTAACTACAAGCAACATCAAAGAAATGAACAAAATATTTCAATGTACTCACTATAATAGGAAACAATGAATAAGGGATACAGAACAATTATGATAGAGATTTACCCAACCCTAATATCACTAATGAGAATAAAAACCAAGAGGATTCAAGACCCTTAAACAAAACTACAAATCCACTTATTTGAAGTGAATTTAGGGGTTATATGACTAAGAAGAAGACTAACAGAATAAGATTTGAGATTAACCTTACATTAGGCTTAAAATGATGTAAGAAAACCAAAGAGAATTAAACTAGAACACCCTCAAAACCCCTCTTGAGTTGCTTCAATGCTCTTCCATAGAGGAAATAAAGAGTTACAACGACTTAGTCATAGGATAAGTAGAGAATTGGATAAGAGATCAACACTATCAATCTTGGGAAGGTGAGTTGAAAGGTTTTAATGCCCTATTATGAAGTCTTTAGGCATAATTTTTTTAGAAAATATTCTTCCAAATCCCTTACTTATGACTTAGAAGCAAGAAAAGTGAAATAAAACAAATAAATGAGAAAATAAATACCACAAAGAATACAATTGGAAGTCCTTAGTGGATTTTTTGGTTTTGTTTATACATAATTTCCTCTACAGTAACATTGTACTTTTTACCCCTAGTGTTGGTGAAAATTTTCAAAGTTATAGCAACCTAGGATTCAGCCTAAGTTTCCAACAAAGGAAGTTGCCATAGTCTAGCTTTTCACTGGTATTTTCACTCCCTTACAACAAGAGAGCGTCTCACCAAAGGCGATCCAAAACCATTAGAATGATTAAGGGTTACAGATTAGTATCAAAACATCATCTGCGCCATCAACCCATTTTTTATCCACGCAACTCTAGTACGTCTAAAACATGCATTCATCAAAGAATAACCATTGACATCATTCATATAAAGAAAACAAGAAATTTTAAAATGGGATACACATTCATTGGATAAAAAACATGAGATTTCCTAGAACTCCTTTTATATTAATATTGTTGCTCATTACATCACAGATCAACATACTTGTGGACCCATTCAACTCAGAGACTACACTAGATCTAACAACACAAAGGTTAAAACTTATGTGCAGATGCAGATTCTACAAATAACTACTAGCAGCACAAAAAAATAGACACAGATCAGATGTTATGCATATGCCAAAAAGGGGCTCCTGATTTTTCCCTTTGTATCTTCTTTTATAGACTCGCTCACTTGATCTAGTCTTCATGGGGTTTTCTTGATCCCACCTTTGATTTAGTCCTATTTTACGAAATCCTAGTTTCGTTTCCTTTTTTCCTAGTGATCCCTTTAAAATTAACCCCTCTTTCCTATTTTTGCTAGTGTGCTTCCCTAATTTCCAATTGCATAGGTCCCAATATTTAATTCTCTATCACATTCAGGTTTCCAGTTACCTACTTCTAATGGCGTTGTGCATTTATCCTTTGTAACTGTTCTTTACCATATTTTTCCAAAAATGAAGCACCCAACAGGCCCTAAACATAATTTATTGGCTCACCCTCGAGTCAATGCATTGGTGGTGCATATGGCTCTTGATTTATTTTTACTTCATTGTTTGAAGCTACTTCTCCTTTAAATGAAGGACCCAACTCTGAAAATGTCTTCAACACATTCTCATTAAAACTGGTATAGGTAGAAACAACAACATTCCACCAACATTGCAAAAACTTGTCCCACAAATTGCGTAGTCATCTTAGCATTAAAATCAATGGGCTAAGACTGAATAAGCTCCTAAAATTGTCCATCACATTAGTAGTGAGAGTGTTGAAAGTAGTGAAGTGGTGTTGTGCACTGGGATGAAGGTCATGCAACACTCACTTGGTGACCTGGGAGGTGCCCTCTATCTGATGGATTTGGGAATCAAGTGCATCCTCCTATGCCAAGAGTTCTTTTTGATGTGCCAATCATAGGTGCTAATTGCTTGTGCAAATTTTTTTTGACATTTTCCTGGAGTGGATAGATGAGATGATTTTTCTTGGCAAGAACACCGCTCCACTCAGGGACCTAACTGAAAATACGTTGAGAATCATCGATAAATTGAGGGAGAGTCTCTTTTACTTTTGATGTAGCACAGATCTGTTGAGCAACCCTCATAGTATTGCATAGATGGATCCAAGACTGTCTGAGAAATCCTATTAATAGTAGCTTGCAACTCCTAATTTTGTGTAGTTAATTGCAAACAAGTCACTTCAACAAACTCACAACATTCAGCAGGGGAATAGGTGGCAAAGTCATCAGGCTATTCATAAAAAAATGTAACAACATTCAGCCACATAAACTGAAAATTAGCACTCAAATATGATAGTTGTTTTTTTAACTAGGTTTTTTTCATGCGATGTTGATCACACTTGCTTGTAACCAAGGAAAGCTACTACTAATGTTGATCACATGTGGCTGAAAGATATGTACACCAAGATTCCATATGGACTAGGAAATCTTCAATTTAGATAGAAGAGGCATGCATAAATTGGAAAAGTTGTGGGCTAGACCATGCATTGAGCACTTCTAATGAAAGTGTATATGACAATGGAAATGTAGCTTGCAGTGGTTGGCCACTAGCAACTCATTTCTCTCACTGGACCTAAGGAGAAGATTTGGGCTTCGGGTCATGCTCCTTGGAGATATATTGACAAAGCTTTAATAAAACTGGTGTCAAAAGGAAAGGAACGATATTATGCTATTGCGTAGTGAGAGAAATGACTTGAAGATAGTTCTCAGGATTGATAATGAAGGTACCAACCTGTTCTATAGAGACAAGTGAACTAGGTGGGGAAGATGGGATAGTCGACACAGGAACAGTCAGTTCAGAAACTGGTGAAAATCTAGGTGGAGTCAAAACCTTTATTAGAATTGGGTCAGTTAGAGATGGTTTCTTCAAAAGTTCTCGGTGAAGCATTAGAGGTGGAGTGTGGAGAAGGGGGATGCTCTTTAGTGACAAGAACAATGTGCTTGGTGGTAGTTGTAGTACCTTCATTATTAAGATAAATGACTAAAAATTAGGTTGATGTGGGGTTTTTATGGATTTGGCGAGGGGAAAATGAGGTGGTGGTGGTAGCTGGAGAGAGAGTGGAAGCAACAGTGGGCAACACAATAGACATAGGTGTAATAGAATGAACAATTGGAGCTTGATGAACTGAGGAACCTACCTCCATATAGGTCATTTGTACTAAGGTAATTCATTCCTACACCTTCTTGTTGTGCAAGAAATCCTTTCTGCACACAGAAATGATCCCTCTAGTCCTATGGGAGGATCTAACAACAAGCTAGACAAATATGTGCAAGCTTTCCTAGTTTATATCAAAAATTACAAAAGAAGATAGATGACCTACCTCACTTTGATGCTAACAGCCGTTGATGTCATTCTCGCTATTCTCGCTTCCAAGTTCAATCCTCTCTACATCGTTGTGGATGAATACTTGCAAGGAAGATCAAATAGAGATGACAAAGGTATACATAGAAAAATTCATTCTAACATAAACTATGTGACAGATCAAGGAGTATCACACTAAATGAGTAATGATTTACACACTTATGGAAAGCAAACACATAATTTATTATTAATAGAAAGTAAGGGAAGCATACAACCACTTAAGCCTTGATGTTGGAAGCCTCCTTTGGATGAGTTTCCAAGTCCTAGCCAAGACCTTCAAGCACTCCTTTCTCCTTAGCAAAATGGGCAACATTTAGGCATAGTTTCAGCATAGGAAGGAAACCAAGCAATAGCCAACCAACAACTAACCAAAAGTAGATGGTAGGGGTTTGATTTATAGGGAAGGAGAGGGAGTTGAAGATCCATAAAAGGAGGAGAAGTTCCACATTTCAAGGGGAAGATCCATGAAAGTAGGATCAAGAACTAGGAATGGGAGGTCTCGCTCTAATCCTCATTCAACTGCAACCAGCTTGTCGTTCTCGAGACTTCTAGTAGGAGAAGATTCTCCGCCATTTTAGGACGAAATTCTTGAAGAGGGCCAATGCGAATTTTCCTATCAAAAGGTGCACTGCCAGCACTAGATACTAGTTAGAAGAAATGTTACCAATGCGGGTTTGTCTGCTAAAAGTAGTGTTGGGCTTACAAAACAAGGTTTTGGACAAGTTCTTCAGAAATTCTTCAAGGAAAGTCTTATTCTTCCTTCAGGGATGCTTCTGAACATGTTTCATGGTAAATACATTTTTTTTGAAAGATTTCGTCACTTTACGACACTTGCAACATTGATGACACAAAGTGCGACACTTAGGATATGAGACTAGGAGTGCGACAAAATATTGTATAACACTTCTTCAAGAGTGGCTAGAGGTCTTCATCCTTTTTACCAAGAAGTTTTCGAGAAGAATATGGAACATATACAAATGATTCCTTGGGGTGCATAACATCAAATGAATAAAGGTCCTGGCCATATTGATGCATAGAAATTATCCTAGGCCATGAAAGAACTTTGCTATGGAAATCATTGTCATTACGATAGAAGAGAAGCTTGTGCATGGAAAAAGTTGTTTGGTTAACATTGATTGGATGGATATAATAATTGTTGTGACTAATCTCGAAACAAATCTGGTGAGCATAGTGGTCTAGTAGTGGAAGAGGCACCCTCGAGACATTATTGGTAACACCGACCATATTGTTATATGAATGTTCAAAATAAAGCTCACTAAAGTTGCAATTTGTGGTATATTCAGTGGTACGTCATGGGGCATAAACATAGGCGAGAAGCTCATCGTCAGAAATAGGTGCTATGTCCCTTCCTTCAGGGGGCCACCATTTGTACATGGCGAGGGGAATAATCAAATACCAAAAAATAAAATAAGTGGCCTTGGCATGGGCATCTTCAGTGGCTTCATATAATTCATTAAGGAGATAACTGGACCAATTGAGTTGGTCTCCTCTACAACATAAATTGTTTTGACAGAATATCCCCTCTGCAGAAATGTCACATAAGTTTACCAGCAATAACAGTAAGGTGATCTTAACAGGATGATTATTGATCAAATCAATAATTTCTCTTCAACCTTTCCTCTGAGTGCCATAATTGATATAGAGGTTATTCGTACTACTCTTCTTACCTCACTTTGAAACCTTTTGGAATGTTGTACCAACATCAGAACCACAATTAGAGAGCCCTATAAGCTTGTGAATGTCTTGGACATGGATCAAGTTTTCCCTATCCAACCACAATGACCCTCCATGGAGTCGTCTAATTAAGAACTTGGTACATCTCATGATCTCTCCCATGGTACTAAACACAGGTAATTCACATAGAATCAACAAGGAATATTTTTCAACGAGCAGAAGTCAATTTTTATTTTGAGGGTAGAACGGGCACCAGGTCTGACATTTGGATCCGTGAAGACTTCAATGCAAAGGGAATGGAAGAGAGAAGAGTTTGAGAGGTCATTATCGACTAGGGTATCTTTGTCATATTTTCCAAGAAGGTCATCGGTGGTATGAATATGGGAGTCAATAGGGAAGAGGCAAACAATATTTTTATATGGAAAACCCATGGTACCAAGGAGATGACTATAAACAAAGTGAATAGGGGGGCAATAGCAAGATGGGGAATCAACAAAGGATGACACAAAAGCTAGGATGAACAACCCAAGAAACTCTTAGGTGGAATGATATGTAGGGGATAAGTAATGAGGTTATATAGGAATGCATGACTGAAGTTTGAAATGACTTAACCATTATGCCATAGGTTTTCACTGGACTCAAAATCCCTCATGATTATGAAAAACCCCCAAATTGCCTTGATAACTTAAGTGACTGACAACCAGAATCAAGAAATAATGGAAAATCATATAGAAATGTGAGCAAATCAGATTGCAAAATGACTGGGCAAGACTGGACTTAATGAATGAAAATATAGGTCTTAATGGTGAATGACAAGACATGACATGAAAAAACCTCCCCGAACATAATTTATTGCGGTGGATCACGACTAAAAGGGTATTATTGACATGACAACCAAAATAAACGGACTCTAACTAAGACTGACAGAACTAACCAAAGAAACATATTTTAACTTAAAAAATGATGTAACTATCCTAAAACCTAACTAATACTCCCTTCTCAGAGAGTGGTTTTAAGCAGAAGTTGATAAGCCAAAATAGGGTTTCAGGCGAGTGCCATTCACCAGCCTAGACAAAAGGACACTGTCAAACTGAGAAAGTTTGACAACTCCAAAATCTCGAATTTTAGCAACATAAAACCGACCAAGCTAATGCATTTGGAACTTACCAGGATGCTTTAGATACTTACTATCATAAAGTAATACATGGTTTCCCATAGAAAATGGCTTATTTTTAATATGTTGGCCATGCCAAGCCTTTTTCCTCTCCTTTCGACGGTCTTATGGAAGTCTTCAAGGAAGCAATGCTCATCCAATTTCCATAACTCTTGTAACCTTTCTAGGATAGACTCGTCCTCCAAAATCTTAGTGGCGTGAGCAATAAAGACGTTAGGGACTATAATTTTTGTTGGAACCACTGCTTCTTTCCCATAAACCAACTGAAAAAGTGTGTACTTATGCAACCACTTAGCTAAATGTTGGAGCTCAAATTGTCCTGGTAACTGAGGACAACCTAAGAACACATTACTGAGGATCCTAGATCCTCCTATTCTAGGTGACAAAGGCTTGCCTCCCTTTCACCACAAGGGGTATTCCCTAGTGATAATCAAAATTAAATACTCATTGTAAAATAGTGTGAATTAAATAGATTTTCTAATTAAACAAATAAATAGGTCAGATTATTGAATAAATAGTATTTTAAATAAAATTATATTTTTTGGGAAAAAGAGATGGTAGGTACATAACTCATGAAAACTTTTGAAATAAAGCTTCATTAATGATAAATGAGGTAAATTAATATATATCATAGTTCACAAAGGTTATCGAGAAAAAAATAAAATTAAAGAAAAGAAAGAAATTAAAGGACACTGATGTTAAATACATCTAATTGAACTATGTGGTTTAAATAACATAACATCAAGTATTATTATTATTTAACCTGCATAACAATTAGAATAATTTAATTTAATAATTTCAAATAATAAATATTGGAGAATTATTAAATTAAATGTAATGTGTGAAGCATTAGACAATCTAAACAAGTCAAATAATTACTAATAATTTCACATTTTCCAGTGGTAGAAATAGTGAAAACGAAAAAAAATATAATAAAAAAATAAATAAATAAAATCAAAATCTAAAGAACTTGTTTTTATGGATTTTGAATTTATAATGCGCATAACCCTAAATATCATGTACTCATGGAAATAAACCTTAAACCAATAGACTCAAAATATGATTTTAAAACCTTAGATATCAATTATTCCAAAATATTTAAAATCATTTAATTTTTTCAAGAAAATAATGCATAATCAAGTTAAGCCACCATTCTAGAACAATGAACCAATGCATAAAATTAAAATTAAAATTAGAATAGAACACAATGAAAAACAGTAAAAGAAATCAATTATGATATTATTAACAAAACCTCCATGTCACAATGAAGGAGAACATTTGCAGCATGTACAAGATGGTTGTAATAGTTAGTATGTCTTTTTCCTCGTAGCTAACATTCTCCAACCCGCCAAAAAGTCTTTTTTGGAGAAACCTTATACGTCTTCTTTTAAATGTATGGAAGTTCGTTTCATTTTTAGTTCTCGTAACTTCCTGAATGAAATTACATTAATAACAATTATTTTGACTAAATGTAACACACATTTCATCATTTAAATAAATCTCTGTTCAAATCCTTTACATAAGAAAATCATTTAAATGATATCTCCTGCATTAAAAAAAAGATATAAATTAATTCTCAAATATAAAACATTATAATAAATGAAAATTAAACCATTAACTTACTTTCATAATGTTCTCCTCCTAATATGATCTCATGTACATTATTAATGAAATTTATTTGTTACCTTAGGTGATACACAACAAATTTTTTCCCACTATACTATACAAAACATTAGGTCATAAATTATGTATTTAACATGAATGTATTTTCCAGAAACACAAGATAAGATCTAAAATATTAAATTTAATATGGTTTTCCTTTTTAAATGTTGAATGCTTATATTTCTAAAAACCTGCCATAAAGTCTCAATACTCCTTCCATGCTAAATTAATACATGCAGAATTTCTTCATCCAACCATTATAAATAAATTTTTCAAGTTTAAATAAATGAAATCTATATATATAATTGATTGTAAATTTCAAATTTCTACTTTGACATAAATTTCAATTAATTTTCTAAGCAACTTAGACACTATAATCTTGTATAAAATCTCGCTAATATAATGTATAAATTTGAGTTTCAAATAAAATTATATAATTATAACTATCTATATATCTATATAATAACTATTTATATATACATATACATATACATATACATATACATATACATATACATATACATATACATATACCTGAATTAAATATAATATATTATATATAAGAATTTTAATAGATGAATTGAACTTTATTCAATGTTTTCAATTGAACGTTTAGATAACATCGGGCCTGAATTTTATGATGGTTAATGCTATTTTGGGTTTTGAAAAAGTAATTTTTATAAATAATATGCTTTCCACCTATTAACTTCCTATGTCATTCATTTACGTAAAAGGGGTATGGAGTATAGCATTAACTCTCTTGTCAAGTAACATGTATTCATTTAATGAACTTGAGTGAGTGGACACTTCAATGAGTGAGGAGTTATTAAATTTGTTTTATGTAATGTGATGAGAGGTGAGGTAAGTTTAATTAAAAATTAATATTTTATTTAATTCATGTTTAATTTTTATCAGTTAATTTTTAATTAATTATATTTTATTTGACTTTTTTTTAATTATTTTAATAATAATGATTATTATAATGAAAATTATAATTTATAGTTAGAGTTTTTTTATGTAAAAAATTAATTTAAGATTAGAATTTTAAATTTTTATTTAATGAAATAATTTTTATAAGTTATAATGATTACTACAACAATTAACTTAATGCAATGTAAATAAGAAAATTTAGGGGAGTGATTTTCAATCATGAGAATATGAGAGGAGGTACAGGAAAAACTTACAGAAGGAGCCAAGAATTAATTGGGGTCAAATTGGTGACAACATTTGGCTCCAATTGGGGATAATGCTCCCTTGCGGAGGATCAAGAATGTAGACCAGAAGCCTTTGTATTGGGCATGGAGTCGCAAAAGGAAACTGAAGAGAAAAAAAGTAAAGAAATAGAAGGAAATCTTTCACATCTTAAAGTTTCAGTCGATTAGTGCCAAGAATGAAACAAGAATAAATGTGAGGTCACAATACATGTAGATTAACAAGTTGAATGATTATTTGCATACATAAGACATTTGTTTGTATACTATGTGTATTGGGGTAGCTATGATAATGATTAAGGGTAGATCATAAATGATAAATGTATCACTTCATAAGAGCATTCAACACCATAACAAGTCATACCTACTCATTTCATGATCAGGGAATGGCACTCATCATAATACAAAAAATGATTCATAAGAATGACTTTCATTTTGGAATAATGTTGAAACTATGGAGATTAGTTGGCAAGGATTTGCTTCCATTTTTGTTGCATGACATGAGTTTCTGGAATCGGATCTCACTCTGCAGCCAGTGAGCCTCCATAGCCCCTACGAAGTCATCCATTATCCTAAAGTAAGGAACTTTCTAGATTATTGTTTTACCTTCGTGTTAGAGGTCCTTCTTTCAATTTATTTAGCAAACATAGCTTCCATAGGATGAGAGGATTATGCACTAGAATTAGTCCAATACCATTGACCTCGCTCCACTTGTAGTGAGCGTTCATTGCCCCAGTGACGATGTCAGCATGTCGCATTGGAAGTTACCTCAACAAAAGGAGTGGGAAGATTACACACTATATTTTAATCTAATGTCACTGGCCTTGCTCTACCGCCAGTAAGCATCTATAGCCTTGACAAAGATACAAAAATGCCCCACCCCAAGAAAACACTGGTTCCTATCCCATGGGTAGTATGGTGATAAGGAAAGGTCTCATGCATGGTTTTGATGTGACTAAGTAGTTCCACTAAAGTTTCAATTATATATATGAAAATAAAATATTATGGTGACAAGTCTAGCCCTAATGACTTAATGCAATCCCTAGGTAGTTATGTGTAAGTAGCATGAAATAGGGATGTGGTGAGGAATATTCAATATGAAATTGACATTAAAGAAATTGAGATTTGAGTCCTTTAAAGATTGTTATCCCTCAAACATGATTTACAAACCAAGTCTTTAAATATGTAATTAAAAATATCGTTAATATGGTTCATACTATGGACTCATATATGTGTATTCCTTTCTAATATGGTCAGATAAAGACTCTTCAAGATGTAAAAACCTTCATCTTTATTCATTCTAAACCTAGGAAGCATAAAGGTTTACTTATGTACTTGGTTTATATACAATGTGTTTCAATGACAATATTTATTAAGTAAATCGAAAATCCAGCGTAACCAAATAGAAAACTTGTCAATGGAAAACTTCCTAACAATCGGCTCCATTCTTAACCAAAACTGTAATATAAGTAGAAAAGAGTAAGTTCCAACAACTAACATGCATCCTAGAAGAGAGTAGATGTAAAAGTGGCATGAGATTGATTTTGTTTTAAAAACTTGAATCATCCATTACTCCACACAGTCATGATATCTCATTTGAAATTTAAATGATCCAAATTTTCAAGCATAAAAATTTTAATAATTATTTCATAGGAGGGATTCTTGTTGCTTCCGAAATTGTGATAGAATTAGTTTCACAACATTCTTTAGATTCATGATTTAAAACAGATAAAGAGTATTCTTTAAAAAATCATCGTGCTTCAAATCAAAGCTTGTAGTACTATGATCCAAATCCTTAGCACATTGCAAAAGTGATTGTAAATGAAAATCACTAATGTCATTATAATATGCAACAACCTCAAAATTTTGATTGAAAGTGTCATCATTAGAAATAGGAGAAACCACATTTTCCTCATTATAAGACTTATTTTTAGAAAAATGTGAATCTAAATCATGATTACCTTGTATGCTATTAGATCGATGATAGCTATAATAATTAGGAGGAGACGAAAGGAAATAATTGATATGTTTAATTTCGTTTTCATTTATAAATTCATTTTTTTCATAGTTATCATAAACAAGTTGCAAACATGTTGCTCCAATTAAGTTATCATAGCCCTTATTATGAAAAGTATTAAAAATATCTAAAGTATGTTCAAAACAAGAACTAAACTCATGATTAGATTGTAAGCCTACTTCATGATTCAATTCATCATCATATCGATCATAAACAAGGGGTTGGGAAAAGTCAACATGAACATTAGGTGAAGTTGAGTCAAAATAGTCAATGATAATTTCATGTAATAGCTTCCTTGTTACATCGTAAAAAGGTTTAAGAATAGGATCAATAGGGGGAATAATGTCTTTGTTTATTAGCTTTTGTTGAGGAAATTTAGGAATATGTAACATAATGTCTGATTGGTTAGGTGTAAAATCAAATATTTTAGATGTAACCTCTCCTTTATTATTATCATTATTATCATGTTCTAAACATAAAGATAAATTAGAACCACTAGGAGTTATAAAATCTGAAATTTTTTCAAAACATAAATGGTTTGTATAGTATTTTGTTAAAGAAAGAGAATAGTCTTGTTCATGATCTTCGAGATTTGACAACACATCATATTCATTAACATATATGATAAAAGATGATTTTTCAATATTTTCAAAGTTAAATTCATTAATGTTGCCTTCTATTTCAGATTCATAATACATTTGGGTTTCTTCATTGTTGTCATCATATTGATTTTCAGGGTTATTATCATTATTATGTTCACAACAGACAAAGTCAAGTAATCTTATAGGATACATACATCTATTATTGTCATGAAAACTTGTATGCAAATATTTGATAGAGTAAATTGTACTAGGAGGGAGACGTTTGTACCAATTCTGAGCGTTGCCTTCCAAGGACATCCTGAATAACTTCATTAGAACATCTTCATGGTGTACTCCCACCTTTGGAATGCACTCGTGGAAATCTCTAAGGTGTTGCACTGGATTATCATCATCCTTATTTCAAAAACAAGGTAGGTAAGCATCCCATATGTCTATGTTTGGTACCTCATATGGAGAACTTGCAATATCAGAAAAATTCAAAGGAGAAATGTGAAGAAATCCATGAAACTACCATTGAAACAAAATCTACAATAAAACTAAACTAGCAATTGCACTGAGAGGTGAAAAGGAATGCCAAAAGCTTAAGAAGTCAAGAAACTCGTAACTCAGCTAAGAACCAAAACCTTTGGAGACCATTGGAGATGCTTATCCTTCCAGTTTTACTATGACGAGTTATAGTGCCCCCCAATGGAATTTGAAATCGGGTGGTAGGGATAACATCCAAATGAGACAACCACCTGGTCATCCCATGACAAGACTTAAATCAAAATTTAGCCCTTCCTTCACAAAAAGTGTAACCCAACTCCATGCATGGACCCAAATCCCTTATTAGATATTTGAAGAAGAGATATATTTTCCTTTTTTCAAAGCAAGTGTGCCTTTGGCTCTCAACATTCTTTTGCATGTGGCTGGTGTGTATATCTAGGTTTAGGGATAAGGATAGAGGTTTAGGCTCATAGTCATCTAGGAGTTCACATTAATAATACAGTTGAGGACCTAGGTATCATATACGGCATAGTCCACAACAGTTTTGCCAAGCCTATGAATACTAGTCAACTGGCTAGATGTAGGCCACTTATTAATCCCTTTAAAAATAATCAAGTCTTGGGAACTCTGTGGGAAATGAAAATCTTGATTAGCTTAGTACAAAATAGATTCTCGGTTATGTCTTCATAATTTCTTTCGAATTTACGAGCTAAGTTACAATCCTCATCAAACCATAGGGGGTTAGGGTCAGAGTTACTACTTAATAGGGTAGCTTGGTTGGTAGTGGTTCTAGAGTTGAAGTCCTGAAGAAAAAGGATATATTGGTCGTGTTCTAAGGTAATGAAGGAGAAATTCTTATCAAGTTGTTTTTCTTTTAGGTTGTTATATGTTATTGAGTATTAAATTTTTTAAACCATAATATGCTTGTCCCTCTATATGCTCTAATAGGATTGTCGATTTGAAATTAATTACCCTTCCATAAACCACATTCAAATAAATACTTTTATTCATTTGAACATATTATAACAATTTAGAGTTCAGAAAAATAATAAATTTGTCCAAATGGATGCTCTAAGAGGTTTATCCATTTAGTATTAATTCCCCTCAAATGAATCACATTTTAAGAGAAGTTTTTCCCAATTGAAAAGTCTAGAATAATTTGGAGTTTAGAAAATCACTCATTTAAGAGGTAAAAAACATGAAAAATATTTATAAAAATATTAGTATCTTTTAAATGATGTTGAGATTTTTGAATTATTTTAAAAAAATATTTAAAAAAAAACACATTTACTAAAATTTATATATAAATATTATATTGAAATTTGAAAATAATATTATTTATTATTTTATTAATTTTAGTTTTATATTAAAAGTTATTTTATACTTTGCATTTGAAAAATAATTAAATTTATTAATCAAAATATTGGATAATAAACCAACCAATTTAAATTTAAATTTAATTCAAATACATTTAATAATTAAACTTCTTTTAATTAAATTTATTAACCAAATTATTTAATAATAATTAAACAAAATTTTATTCAAATATAGTTAATAATTAAATTTCTTTTAAATAGTTCAGAGAAATAATGGTTATTCTTTACTTGAACCTTAAATCAAATAAATAATATTATAAACTTATACCCCATATATATATATATATATAGAGCAACCTCAAATGTTAGGAAAAATCTTAATTTTACAAGCTAAAAAATATCTTTATTTTACTTATAGAATATAAGATAAAACATAGTACTTTATTAAAGGGAAAACAAAGCCTAATAGACACGCAAGCAAACCTTCTAAGAAAGTAAAAGAATTTAATTGCATAAAGGTTGACGTGTCACATCACTGGATCATGAATATATTATAAACAGAATAAAACTAAAACCAAATATAACGGAAATATAATTTAATATGTGAAAGAAACTATTATTCTTAAAAATTTTAAATGATAAGAGATAATTTTTTTAAAGTAATAACAAGTCTGTAATACTCTCATAACAAAAATTGCCTTTTAAGTTTAATGGAGTGGAAACGCATGAAGTATCATAATTTCTCACAGCAACATCGACATGAACGTAGCAGCAGTATAACATATAAATATCCATGACAAAATAGTTTGTGAGAGATCTAGAATTTATTGAGCAACTACATGAATCTGGTCCAAGACACAGAGTACCCCAACACTCGACCACACAGAGTACCGGAGGTACCACTCTTCATGAACGTGATGCCAGTAGCTAGATATTGCAGTGTGAACGTGAACCCGAAAACCTTGAAGTCTCGGGCGCCCTTGGATTCGTAAGGTACCCTAAAGGTCTTCTCGTTGATAGTGGCTTGGACAGTCATGAGTCCTTTACATAGATTCTTCCCATCTCCCACGACAAATCTCAAACGGTACGACTTCCCGGGCTCTATGTCCACAGTTTGTGAGATGATGCTTTCCGGGCTGGAGAGTAGCTCGACAACCCTGCATCCCTCCGGAATGCTGAAATGGGCAGAGTCTATGTACTTGGAAGGCTTATACCACTCGATGATCCAATTGGGCAGAGGAGAACGATTAAAAATGGAATGGGAAAGAAGGATATTGTTGGTACGGTTTGAGATAGTCATATGGTGTCTCTTCAAAGTTTCCATTGTTTACCAGATTATCTCTTTCGTTGCCCGTGCAATTGGGATTATCTTAACCCTCATCTGGATTTTGGAGAACAACCTAATGGGTATAAAGAACAACTTTGAATTTCCAAGAATATGCATCCCACACACTCTGGTCATAACGTGTATTTATGGAAAAAACTTGAGAATATGGTAGCACTGTCACATTAAAAAATTTTTGACTTCCGGTAGGTCTTGGCCTTGGCCATGATGAAGAGGAGTGAGTAATGTGATCCGTTCTTCAGGCCATGGACTAGCTGGGATATCCTCCCACTATTTCTGAGCGTTATAACATGCCCATTATGTGGAACAAGCTACATTTGGTTGGACGAGAAGTATTCTACAAACCCATCGATTTTCCACTTGGGTGAAGCTTGGGATCATCGGAACCATGTTTTTGTCGACGATGACAATGACTATTGACCATCTGCCTCATCATTCCCCAACTATCAGAGTATGCTCTTCGCTAGCAGAGAAAAGAACAAATACAAATGATCATTTACAGATGGACTGTCATGCTCTTCATGAAAAGAGGAGGACGAAATTTAAGGTCTCTGATAATGTTTGCATATGGAAATCCCACAAAGAAAAACGCCTACGACGTAATTAACGCCTACGATGTATATTAAGGAGTCACTAGTTGAACAAATAAACAAGAAAGATTTACCTTAAACCCTATAAGGTGCATACAACTATAAACCATTAACCCTAACAGAGGAAATGAAACCTTAACAATTCGATCCCCGACAACGGAGTTAAAATATGTTGGAGCTCAAATTGTCCCGGTAATTAAGGATATCGTGAGACCACATCATTGAGGATCCTAGATTCTCCCGCTCTAGGTGACAAAGGTTGACATCCCTCTAGTGATAATCAAATAAATATGGTATATTATTGAATAAAGCGTATTTTAAATAAAATAATGTTTTTTGGGGAAAAAGAGATAGTAGGTACATAACTCATGAAAAAATATTAAATTAAAGCTTCATTAAGGACAAACAAGGTAAATTTATTCACAGGAACATCTTCACAGTTCAGATCTTTGGGGACTCAATGAATGTTATTAAATGGTTCAATGGGCAAAGCAGATGTCAAAACTATATCTTATTACCTTTATTAGAAGAGACAAAACAGTTAAAGCACTCCTTTAATGTTTTTTCTCTTTGCCACATCTACAGGGATCGCAATGATACAGCAGACAGGCTTTCTAAAGAGGGTCTGCAACAAGATATGGGCAGTTGGAGAATAGCGGATGAGGACCAGGGAGAGATCCGTGTGTCGGATCAGCCACCATATTCATAGTCAGTTTACACCATGGACTCTTCAGGCTTTTTGCACAGCCTGATTTTGTTTACAGCAGCTATCATGATGTTTATCTCTATTTTGTCACTGTTTTTATAAACTGTTTTCAGACGTTGGTTGACTTATGCTCTACTTCCTGTTTGGGTTGTTTTCCTCGATGAGGAGACCCGGGAAGTGGATGCATCATTTTTATATTCTCGTGGAGACATTCAGACTTAATTTTTAAACTGTTATATACTATTTATCTTGAGCTAGAGATTGGGGCTGTTTTCCTCAATATGAGGAGATTCATGTTTTCAGATCAGTGATCTATCTTTTTTCCTCATGGTTTTGGACAGGATTGGTAGTCACATCTTGTGGAGCTCTATGATTTTCAAATCATACAACAAACTGAACGCCTCGGCATATACTATGTAACATTTTATTTGGTTATAAATAGTTCGATTTTTTCTTTGGAAAAAAAAAGGACAAACAAGGTAAATTAATATATATCATAATTCACAAAGGTTAGCAAGGAATTAAAAAAAAAATTAAAGAAAAGAAAGAAATTAAAGGATACTCATGTTAAATACATATAATTGAATTACATGGTTTAAATAACATAGCATCAAGTATTATTATTATTTAACCTGCATAACAATTAGAATAATTTAATTTAATAATTTAAAATAATAAATATTGGAGGCTTATTAAATTAAATGTAATGTGTGAAGCATTAGACAATATGAACAAGTCAAATAACGATTAATAATTTCACACTTTCCAGTGAGGGAAAATAGTGAAAATGAGAATAAAATAAAATTTAAAGAATTAGTTTTTATGGATTTTGAATTTACAGTGCGCATAACCCTAAATTTCATGTACTCATGGAATTAAACCTACAACCAATAAACTCAAAATATGATTTAAAAACCATAGATATCAAGTATTTCAAAATATTTGAAATAATTTAATGTATTCTAGAATAATGCATAAAAGTTAAGCCAACATTTGGAAGAATGAACGAGTTAAATTGAAATTAAAATAGAACACAATGGAAGAAAATAAAAAATAAATAAATTATAATATTATTAATAAAACCTCTATGTCACAATGAAAGAGACCATTTACAACATGTACAAGATGATTGTAATAATTAGTAACTCTTTTTCCTCAAAGTTACCATCCTCCAATGTGCAAAAAAACTCTATTTTAGAACAATCTTCTACATCTTCTTTTAAATGTTTCATTTTTAGTTCTCGTAACTTCCCGAATGAAATTATATTAATAATCATTATTTTGACTAAATGTAATACAAATTTTATTATTTAAATAAATCCCCTGCTCAAATCCTTCACGTCAAAAATCCTTTAAATAATATCTTCTGCATTAAAACAAAATATATAAATTAATTCATATTATAATAAATGAAATCAAACCATAAATTTACCTTTCATAATGTTCTCCTCATAATATTATCTCACGTACATTATTAATGAAATTTATTTTTTACGTGTGAGACCCAGTAAATGTTTTCCCACTTTATAAAATATTAGGTCTTAAATTATGTATTAAACGTGAATGTATAAGATCCAAAATATTAAAGTTAATATGGTTTTCTTTTTTAAATGTTGAACGTTTTCATTTCTAAAAACTTACCATAAAATGTCATTGATGTTTGCATAATTTCTTCACTTAACAATTATAAATAAATTTTTTGGGTTTATATATATATATATATATATTCCAAATTTTTGATATAGATTTTAAATAGATTCTAAAAAATTAGACAATGTAATATTAGACTATAATATATATATAATGTATAAATTTGAGTTTGAAATAAAATTATATATATCAATTATACATAATTAAAAAAATAAAATAATATATGTATTAAACTTTGTTTGAAATCCTTCTTGAACATATTTAATATCTCTGGTTTGTTTAAAGGGCGAGAGGGTATAAGACTCGGGGGCCGAATAAAAAAATAATAATATCTGAATCCATCCTAGCCATTAAACTGTTTTGAATCGAACGTCAGAATAACATTGGGTGTCAGGCCCAACCGGTTTTGAAAAAATCATCTTTATAAATAACCTATGTTGCTACCTGTTAGCTTCCTATGTCATTCATTCACGTAAAAAAGGAGTATGGAGTTTAGTGTTTAGTGGGGTATAGCTTTAACTCTCTTTTTAAGTAACATGGATTCATTTAATGAACTTGAGTGAGTGGAGCGTTTTATAAGTGAGGAGTTATTAAATATGTTTTATGTAATGTGATGATGGGCGAGGTAAGTTAAGTAGGCAAGTTTAATTAGCATTTGCATTTTATGTTGCAAAGGAAACGCCGTAAGGCATAGAGTGGGGAAGAATAGGTAATCAAATCCATCAAAATTAAGATTAAATTGATCTATTAATTTTTCATTTACATACACTAAAATCGTATGCAGCGTGGGATAAGAATCTCAAGAATCTCAAGTTATCATTCAGATAAATTTCTATAGTCCATGTTCTATTTTAAATATTTTACTCTTTTGTCATAACTGGAAGAATCTCAAGTTATCATTGAGATAAATAAATCTTTATAATACATACTCGTTATATATATATATATATATATATGAATGAAGTTCTCTGCTATGATTTATATTACTTTCTATAGTCCATGCTCTATTTTAAATATTTTACTCTTTTGTCATAACTGGAAGAATCTCAAGTTATCATTGAGATAAATAAATCTCTATAGTACATACTCATTATATATATATATATATATATATGAATGAAGATCTCTGCTATGATTTAGATTACTGTGGCAATGCCATTTTTCTCTCGCAAAGTTGCATCCAATGGTTTTTTTTAAAACATTAAAAGAATCTAGCTACTATGGTTTGTTATGATTGATGGGTTATCTTTCAGATTATATTGTAGATGATGTTAGATACATTAAATCATTTTGAAATAAACACGGACATGCCGTTGGCATTGATTAGCAGCATATGCTACAATAACTTATCTTCATTGAAAAAGAGGTTGATGTATTCATTGAGAATCTCTCACACTAAAACTTCTTGAAACATGGCTTGAAACACCATGTGTTAATGATGTTTTCATAGAAGTTGCAACAATGAATGTTGAAGGCAACATGGATGTTGTAGAAAATAAAAATGTTAATGAAATTTCCATGCAATAGTGTCCTTAAGAGACAAAATATTTTTATGATTTATTTTGGAACAAATTGATGAAGAGCAAGCTATGGAAGGTGACATGTGGTAGTCGTTTACATACAAGCCAATTTTTGAAGAAATAGAGGACATGCATGGACAACTTGCAAGAATCGAACAGTTGCACCAGCTAATAAAGACACTGAAATCTGAAGCTTACAACAAAAAGACAAAGCTAAATCAATGAAGAAAAGAAAAGGAAATCCAACTGATGTCAAATAAAAATTAAATTGTAAGAATAGCTTAGACTCGGACCAGAAAATATCTTAGTTTAAATTTTTGTTTTTTGTAATTAAAGGGAAGTGTTGCATAAAATAATTTCAACCACCCATTTAAATAGGAGACAAATGTTTGTTGGAAATCTTCGAAAATTTTATATCGGAACGATCTTAAAACATACAGGTAATGACTCATTTTCTTCGGTCAAGGATAGTGTGCATTTGCATGGAGTGCACAAAACAATTACAAGTGATAAGTATATTTATTTTCAAAGTGATTGGTACATTTGTTCCCATTTGCAAATCAATGGTACAACAAGCATGGTAAATAAAGTTCTGAAAACATGTTGCAGATAAATTCTGGATAGCATATAGACAAAACGAAATTTAACTGGTGTCAACGAAGTATAAGGAAACCACCCCTCCTTATCGTCCAGAGTTGTGAACTTAGTGGAATTACCAATATGAATAGGTCAACAAAGGTGTCAAATAGTTCAAGCACAATAAATAGGTAGCCTTTCATAAAAATAAAAAGGTATTCCCATTAAAGTAAGTGATGGTACATCTAGCAGTGTGTGTGTCCTGTGTGAATGTGATGTTTATAATGCTCAATGCGAATTGGCAAATGCATCCTGCAAATGGACCAGATGGCAGGGAGATTGGAAATACAAAGCAACGGCAGAAAGCTATTTTAGGGATCAGTGTGCAATTGAATATGCCATCCAAATGTTGGCAGCTAATGAATGGGAGCATGTTTTTGGAGCTTGTATGCATGCTCACAAGAGGAAATATAAGCGGGTGGAGACAAATTAGGTTTCTTGTATACTCTGGTCACCGAATTACGGAAAATCTTCAGACCTCTTCTCATTTCGGTCCAACATGTGCGAAGGAGCGACTTCAGAGATTCAGCACCCCTACAAGCCATCTGCAGAGTTTGTCGTGTTCGAGGCCAATAAATGGACTCGTTCGATGTGAATATGAGATTAGTCAAGCGTGTGGTGCAGACTCTTACGTTGGCACGAATGAAGAAGCCCCTCGAGGGCCAAATTCTCTGTAATATTTTGTGCTAGTTATGTTGTGGTAGCTTTTTGGTTAAACAAGTATTTTAGGCAATATACACGCCAAGTCTATAGGAATAGGTATGAGTAAGTTGGGCATAACAATTTTTCAATAAAAAGATTCTATGAGCAGCAGGCTGCAATTGTTTTCATTTTCATCTATAACTGTCATTCTTTTAAATTTAAATTATTAAAAAAGGGCGAAATTCTGCTCAGAAATCTCTTAAAGCTGACAAGTTTATGGAGAAAGGTTGTTGATGTGATTAAAGGGGAAAAATGAATAGCCCGGTAGGATAATCAACGAGTCTCGTTAAAGGATTGTTCTACTTGCGCTCGCTTCAACAAGGTGGCCATATGAAGACGCCTACTTTTCTCATTTTACTTATTGCACAGAAAAAAATTAATTACAGTTCCAACTACATCATTAAAATCCATTAGAATACATCCATGTTACCCTGGGGAGGATCTGATAAGCACCTATACCAAAAAATGAGAAAAAGAGCCCGACGGAGCGGCTAGGGTAATCCTAGCCATCACCCTCAGCTGCTGCAGGAATTTGCAATTTCCATTTGCTAGCTCAGCTGCCGCCTTCCGCTCATTCCAGGACTCCTTTTCCATGACTGAGGATTTATTATGTTTGCGAGTTTCATTTTTGTTGATTTGTGTTTTTTGCTGTGTCCTTACTGGTTGATGGCCGAGTTTTAAGAATTCGCCTGCAAATCAGAGTTGTTGATTTAAAGAGTTCTTTGCTGGGTGGTCTTTGACTGCCCCATGGTTCAGTGATTCACCTAAGTAGCTTTGTAAAAGGAGCCGGCACAATTCCTTCTCTTAATTTGGAATTTTCTTCTGTGGTCAACGAGAATGTTAAAATTCTCAAGGAAAAAAGGGTTGATGGGTAAGGTTATCCGCCTTTGCCCTAATTATACTTCTATTTAGAACAAATTTCTAACAATCAGGTAGATCATGAACTCATTGGTACTCTGTACTATGGAAACAGATATCATGATTTTATTGTGATATCATGCTTTTATTGTTGAATGTGAGGACAGAGATCTGATCTTCAGATCTGAGCCTTCCTTCATAGACTCCAGGAAAATGTTTCTCATCTATTTGAATTTTAATTTTAATCCTAACATAGAAATTTTCTACGCCTGCTGGGATCAAATTGTCATATCTTCCCCCTTTCATATCTTCCCCTTTTTTTTTGGTATTTTTAAATCTATCGACAAATTGGCCCGCTATATTGGCTAAAATTTGTGTTAGAAATGTATTTTTCAAAACTCCCAAAAGTAATTTGACCTGCTATATTACTAGTTTACAGACCAAGGAATACAACTTCTAGCATGCCAAAATTTGTGTTGAAATGTATTTTGCAAAACTCCCAAAGGTAATTTAGCTGACTTGGAGGGTCCAAGTCATCTTCAGGTTCTAGATTATGAGCAAGTTCCTTTCAAATGTAATTTTTGCGATAAGTATGTGTTTTACAAAAATTTGTCCAAATACTATAATATCTCAACTTCTTTCTATTTCATCGTCATCTTCTCAAATTAATAAATAGCAATGAACATTCAAACAAATTCCAAGGAAACACAAAAGGCCTCATTCTAATAGATTTGAGTCTCACCAACATTCTCCCTCCAGTAATAAATTTGGAAATTTTCACTCTACAGAAGCAGAGGTCAAGGTTGAATGATTAATTCAATACCCCATTTCGATCATGCAGTTCCATTCTCCCTCTAGAAATAGATTTGGAATTCTGCACTCTATAGAAGCAGAAGTCAAGGTTGAATGATTAATTCAATATCCCATTTTGATCAGGCAGTTCCAGATCTAGTGCAATCAGAGATAATCAATTCACCTATTGAGGAAGAGGTTTCACCAAAGGAAAGGACAAAAACAGTCTTTTAGAAAAGAAGTAAGAAGTAAAGAAGAAAAATATGTAATCTTTTTTTTTTTCAAATGTTCTAAAAATTAATCAATGTTATTAACCATTAATAAAATATAGAATATATCAAAGTAAGAAATCTCCAAAATCTGGTGTCTTGATCTTCCTACAGATCTAGTAAAAAGATGGTTTCACTTAAATTCTAGAGATGTTTTATTTTTATATTACCTTGTGCAAGCAATTTGTAAGAATCTATTCATGTACTCAAAAAACAATGTATTTAATTTTCAGTAGATCTAGTCTTGAATCCCCTGCTCTCTTTTTGTCAAGAAAAGTATGGTTTTTTTGTCCTCTCCCTTTTACATTTATTGAAGAATTTTTAACAACATGTTCTAATAGCAATTTTTTTAATACAAAAATTGTAACCTCATTCGTATTACTGCTTTAGCAGCGTGTTCCAGTAGCAATTTTTTTTTTAATACAAAAATTCTCATTGCAAAAAAAAAATCCAATATAAATAAAATTTTAAAAAAATACATCTATAAACCCTATTTTTGATCTCTTGATAAATACATCCCAAATTAGATTCACATGTATCTATTGATAAATAGATACCAAATTAGATTCATGTGTATCTATTGAAACATTTCGATAAACAAACTTGGAAAACAAACAGCGTTAAGCAGATACCTCACTTCTACGAGCACGAAGTACACATCTTATAGAATATCTCGCTTCTACGAGCAAAAAGTACAGTCAGAGCCCTTGTTGGCAGTTCGAGCCAAGCACATGTCAGCTGCGAAACGAATGGCTCGCTAGCGGTGCGTCCATCCCACTTCCTCATTAACCATTCAGTTTTGGATCAGTGTTGGATCAACGATCACACTTCATTCAATCGTCTAACACTACAAATCCACGGTCAACAATAGGACACGACGGCGGCTGGGGCCATTCATTTCAAAGGGAAACGCCTTACGGCGTAATTATTGGTTTCTTATCATCTCTAAGGTGTAAGGATCATAACAATTAGAATGTATATGGATCACTGAACATCTGGAACTTTTATGAAAAAATTGGATCCAAATGTGGTCTGTCAATTGACATGCCTCTCCTATGGAGGTGGCGCAATGTGGTGGAGACATGTGGGCATAGCACCACCACATGTCAACAATGTGTCCATATGACATGGTGTAGTATGGAATGGCACATAGGCACATGATTGCCATGTGTTAGCTATATGGATGTTGACATGGCGTAGAGTGGTAATTCTTCTGATGGCAATAACATTATGCCCATAGTTGAAAATGAAAAAGTTATATCATTGGAAAGCTCTTGATGAGTAGAAGAGGAGGGTGATCTAAAAGAAAAAGATTGGAGATGGTCCAAAAAGAAAAGAAAAATATAAAAATTGATACTCTACCTCCATAACATGACCCTTGGGGTTGGATATGTTACATATCTAAAGGAAAATTATGTCCCCCATGATACAACAAGGCAAATAAAAATATTGTTAATGTTTTGAAATATTATTATATGACACTTAATGTTTACTATATTCATAACAAGCTTATAATTTATAATACCATGTCTAAGTATGAAACCCATACATGAGAGCATATCAATTGAAGTAAATAATCTAAACTGGAGTACCATGATCATCTGTAATGAAAACATAGTGGACTAATTGGTAGTGCATGCATCATCTATGTTAAAAAGAAGTTGTATACCATTGTTGAGGCATCTAAGGAGTGTTGTGAGGCAATATCATCATGTATCTAAAGGAGAGCTTAGAATAACAAGTTTGAGTCGAATAGTATGAAAAAGGGAGCTCATAAAAGAAACAACGCCACACCTTGTGAGAACATGATTTTAGAAGTAGTTTCCATTGAGGGAAAAATAGAGCCAAGGAAGGGAATATGCCCATAAAGGCATGGTTTGTGTTGTAACTAAAGATTGTATAAATGAAAAACTCAGCAACCATTCAAAGTTGATTTTCTCATTTGGGTTTCCAAGTTAAAATCGTTGTGTCCATTATGTAATTGATTTTTATATGAGGTGAGAATCATTTATATTTTCTTGATATATTACTCTTATTCATAGTCAATTGTTTCTTGTGGTTATTTTAATGGCGAGAACTCATACCCTAGTGATAGTTTTGATTGTTTCACTTAGAATTTCAATCTCCATTGGAAATTGATAAACATCAACAATGAAAAGACACCCACTGTCTAATTCATTATGAATCCTATGATTAGAGGTTATAATGAAAAAGGTGTTTCCCTAGTTTTCATTCCAATCCAATTTTTAAAGTGTTGGATTAATCATATATAGCAATTTGTCTGTTCCAAAGTCATTGGGCCTTATGGGAAAGATGTGGGAAATTTTCATCATAGATAATTATTCAATTGATGGATGAAATCCACTCTTTTGCACTTATATTTCATGTGGATTCATTCAACTTGAAATTGGAATTTGTTGTGTTAGGAATTGAAACCATGTGGATTTAATAGTAAGCATTATCACTTGTAAGCCATATTTCCCTCCTCAATGTTCTCTGTAGCGACCTTATTCTACAACCAACTTATAAAGAAGAAATATTGACAAACAATACAACTTAAAAAAAACAGCTTTCTTGTTTGATTGTGTCATTATTTAAAAATTATCTCCCTTTGCATAAAATTCAATTCATTTATACACCATTGACAATGGAATGTTGTCCTATCTATTTGGATAAAATCAACTTGGAAATAAGGGAATATTCTAGTAAATGTGGGCAATACATTGTATGAGGACAACAATGGGCAGATAAAATTCATTTCTTAAGTTTCTTTATAAGCAATTATATATTCTCAATTCCTTGTTAATTATCAAGGAAAATAAAAATTAAGAAAACAATTTAGGTTTTAATTTCTTTTGTTGTCATGTTGGATGCAATTGAACATATGTTAAATGTTTTCTAACTCCCTCAATACTTGATTGTGTATTTATTTGTTTATCTTATCTATGTGAAAGAGGGAGGATTGGAAATAGTTTATACATGATAAAGCTTCAAACATAAAACTAATGGTGGGCGTGACAATGTTGGACTAAGTTTTAAGAGTAGCTTTAGCTCATACTATTCACCTTGATGCCACACCCTGGTTAGTTGCATACACTATCAAATTGGATAGCCATTTAGGATGTCTAAGAAAAGAGAACATTTGTGCAAGCCATTATTGATAAGAGGATATAAAAGAAGAAAACTGTAGAGTAAGTGATAAGATGAAGGAGAGAGATCTCTTCACATTCTCACTAGTTGATTACAAAATATAAATAATTGTTCTTTCATCAAAATCACTAGAATGGAAGTGTCGAGAATGTATTAGACATAGAATATACTCTATTAAATAATCCTCAACCCAAACTAAAAGGGAGTTTGTTGATTGGATTGAACATTGCTTTTGGATATACAATTAGAAGCCATTTTTTTGGACAATTAGAACCAACAACTTCATCACTTATCTCAACCATATGCCTCATAATTATGAGTGGTTGGATGTGCTCTATATTTAAAAGAGAGGGATAGATGAAGAAATTGACAATCTGATTTGAATTCTTGATAGGGTTATGCACAAATAGTTTTGATGATTGACACCTCACATAGTGGGTTGGCCATTGTTAAGCACTCATCAAGACATACACTTTCATACACAAGTTACACTAGACATGACTGTGTAATTGGATGACATTTCAATCGTGCATGCTTGTAGAAGACCATGGCACATAGAAGTTTGCACTTAGCATTGAAATGTTGGAACATGCCTTGCAATGATTAGAAGAGCATGGACCTCTAAATGAGACAAATAAACATGGATTTGAATTTAATTATGTATATGATCCATGTTGGTGAAGCAAGTGGGCTATAAGCTCCTCATTTAAGGAGATGTCTTGCTAAACGTTCTTGTTGGTTGAGGTTTGTAGTGAAGGTGGATTCTCTTACTAGAGTCTAGGATGCTTTGGAGAAGTCCTCGATTGAGATAAAGAGGAAGAACTTGATATGCCAACATTGGAAAAGATAGGATGTTGTACTTTATATTCATATTGTGATAAAGGGTTGTACCAATGTTTTCTTAATTTCATGATTGGTTTGATACAATAATTTATTGGGATAGTGAAGATGAAATGTTGAGTGATTTGGTATGCCTTAAATGAAACTTAGGATTTGAATGTGTTGTTATATATTGGCTATTAATAAATGTAGTTTTCATATATGCTTAATTAGATCATGCCGTAAAGGTTGTATAAGTATTTTAGTGTTTTATCTACTTGAACATACCTAGATTATTGGTGCACAGATTTAAGATGTTTGCAAAAATGTCTTTGAATATTTAATACTAAGAATTCTATTTCTATGTGATAAACACGCGGCCTTATTGAAATGATGTAAAAGTTTCAAATTAACTAGATTTTCAAAATTTGTACACTTAAACAAGGTAGTTGAAGCAAAAAAGAAAACCACTCTTACTACACTTCAAAAAGGTGGTTGAAGCTAAAACAAAAACCCACCCTTACCCTATGTCAAAAGTTCTCATTACTTGTTTTCTTGGGCTCAATATGATAAATAACATCTTGGAAATCATTATGATGTTTGTCTAACATAATGGCAAGACATACTCCATAATTATTTTTAAAAAATCGAATTTAAAAGTTAGTTAATTTAAAAGTTCATAACTCCACATCAATATGATAACATGCAATTTAATGTGTATAGTATTTAGTTAATTTTAAAGTTCATAACTCCACATCAATATGATAACATCCAATTTAATGTGTATAGTATTAACACGACCTATCATTTTTCCAACTATGATAATTCAATCTTGCACTCCAATACTTTTGGCCTAGATTGAATAACTGAGTAGAATACACAAAGACCAATAATGGGCTTCAATGAGCGTGGTCTACAGGATTTTGTAGATATTATCAAGATATTGCTAGATGTGATCATTCAATAGTGGGGGTCCAAGTAATGAATTCAAAGAAACTATACTTAGTGTTTGATCAGAATTTAGTTTGACATAATCAATTCGATCTGATTTACAAACACCATAAAAATTACAAAGAAGCTAAATGTTAATCTAAATGAAATTTCAAATAATCAATTAGCTTTCATCTACAAATATCATAAAAAATTACAAAAAAAAAAACATAAAACACCTACTTGGTATTCTAAAATAGGAAGTAAATACAAACATTCTATTCACAGTCAAGGAGTACTTCTAACACAATGTTGTTTTTTTCCTCATCGAAGATAATAATATTCAAAACAAAAGTTGCAATATATTAAGAAGACCAAAATGATAGACTTGCCATTTAGTTATTTTAAAACAAAACTAGTAAATAAGTTAGTTTGCAGCCAAAACTAACCATGGTTGCAAAACTAACCATTAGAGAAGATTCTGACATGGCTTTGAATGGTATTGTATAACAGTGCCCTAATTAAGAGGTTGGAGGCATTGCAATTGTAATATGTCAATTCCAATCCCTCAACCAATGATGTAAATGTGTATATAATGAATAACTATAAGATGAACAAACATAATTTGTAATCGAAACATTGAATATTAATATAAAGGTGAACTTTAATAGTTTTATGTTTTTTTCTTTTTTCACCAGAATTCAATGATACAATTCTTGGTGAGACCGCTATCTCTTGTTGCTTGAAATGCATAAATAGATTCAGAGTTTTGAGAAACCCTTGGGCACTTGGTATGTTAGTTATAGTGTAATATTTATAAATGTAATGAAGACTATTTGTAATGATGATTGTTATCATTCTGAAAGTTTTCTACAACTCAAAATATTTGGAATTCCAACAGTGAAAATTCTTGGCCATGCTATGTTGGAGCCCAGAATGAAAGTGGATTAGCCTAATGGATTGTTGATTAGTAAAACTGACCCCATTCCTTGGATTACAAGCTAACATGAAAAAGTACTATGGATTGGGGCTGTTGTAGATGAAAAATTGTTTGTGAGCAGAGAAATTGAACTATGTGAAGAGAGTTAAAGTTAACCATAGGTAAATCACCCTTGTGGATTCATAGTTTTAGCTTAGGGGTTGGCCTCTATTGCAATGAGAGCTGGTGCAACAGGGATACTTCCTAAAAATGAAGTGTTCATAACTTGTGATTATGCTGAATTAATGTTCTTTTGATATGGATTATATTACTTTCCAGTTTGTCCAAATCTATTTGCAAGTTTAAGTGTGCATTTTAAATTTATAATTTATGGTGATGAAATAGTTTAATTATATTGTATAAGCCTATATTCTAGTGACTGCATATGTTCGTTCATTGATAATAAAGTAATCAGGAAATATATCAAAACAGGAATCTGGAAATATGAAATCAAAGTAACATATTTAGAGTGAATATTAGTGGTTTCAAGAAATACTCCATATCCTCCACCGTACACAAAGAACAAAGAGTATTTGGCAGATAACCATGATACCTCAACTTGAATTTGCACTAATTGCTCTAGACGCTCAATGTTGACAGCCTACACAATTTGATAAAGATTACGACGATACACATCAACGATCCTGTAAGATGGCCATTTTCAATGCTCGATATTAGTACCAGAACTAAATGGCTTGAAAAATTGGATGAAATAATAGAATCAACTTGAATTTGCAACACAATTTGATAAAGATTAAGACGATACACATCAACGATCCTGTAAGATGGCCATTACCAATGCTCGATTTTAGTAACAGAACTAAATGGCTTGAAAAATTGGATGAAATAATAGACTGGAGATTCAGCTCTTTCTGGAATTCCATTTCAAAGTTACAACACGCCAAATATCAAACAATTTTCAAACCAGTCTCACAAACTATACTTCGACTTGACAAAACTATGTTCCTCTGGAAATATGCTCTGTTATTATCAACACCTCCAACTAGAACTTTCAAAATATAGCATAACTATCCTGAATCCTCCACTGCACAATTTGAAAGTTGAATCACAAAAGCAAGTTCTGAATGAACGGTGAAGTAAGCCCTCCGCTTGGTTTTAATTCAAGACAATGGGATCGATCAAACCTAGGGAACAATATTAGATGACCTGATTTTGTCAATCCATTGCCCCATGGAAGTTTCTGTGTTTCGAAACCCAAAGAAACCATATCTTTACTCTTATTCATGCTAAGTACAGCTCCCCAAGGTGGATTTAGTATTAAATCTGCAAACCACCAGTTTCCAACTTCTTTGATCTTTGTTGGGCGGAGCTTATTTTCATTGACAATGGCATCCCAAACCAGATTTTTGTCTTTCATCGCCTCAGCCAAACTGAAGCCTTCACCCTCATATGGTAAGGGGTCCAGATCAAATTTCTCTGCGAGTATTCCCCAGAGGTGTTTCCATTTATACACGTCTCCATTAGCATAATTAAAGGCCTGGTTCTTGGCATAAGGATCTGTGGCAGCCCAAATTTCTTGTTCTGTAATTAATTCTGCATCAGATGCATTCATAAACTGTTCCCACGAAATTATGTTCCCTGGGTACTTGAAAGGAAACCCCTCATGTTTGCAAATGGCAGCGTAAACACAGAGTGTGCCTAAAACATTCATCAAGCTCCACGGAGAGAAGCCAAATATGTGTGTCGGACGGTGAATGGACCAAGTTAATCCTTCTTTCTTCTTTGCAGCCTCAAATACAATATCCTCGAGAGTGTAGTAGAAATTGGGCACAGGTAGCCTAGGTAGCTCTTCGTGAAAAGGTGCCTCGTGAGGCTGATATTTACAATTCATGGCCACTGCATCAAATGGACCAATGTAGTGTTTCCCTCCAGTCTGAAGTCATATGTGCTGTAAATTCTCTGCATTCGGCAGGAGGGCATCTAACACATTACTCAACATTCTTCCATTGTCCTCACAGTTCTGCTCCTCTGTCTCTCTGCTAACCCAAACAACCCAAAAGAGATGAGTGACATCCTTCACCTTTTCTAAAGTTTGCTCTCTATCTAAAACATCACATTGAACATATTCCACTGGACTATCTGGAGACCAATCTGGCTTAGGCCTCCTAGCAACTCCATAAACTTTCCAAGGTCCACCAGGAGTGTCAGATAATGGCAATATTTCTGCCAAGCAATTTCCTACAATTCCTGTTACCCCTATGACCAATGCCACTCCCTGCTGCCTCCCAGATTTATCTCTGGAGCTTTCAAGATTGGTTTGGAATTCTCTCTGCATTGAAAGAGTTACGAGTTACCAAAATAGCAATCCACAATGCAATATAATGAAGCAAGAGCAACAATTCCAAATGCAGCAAAATGCTTATCATTTAACGCATCCAAACACGGCTTTGAGAAACACATCGAGATTATGAAGCCAAGTATGCATGTTCAGATTTAATACATGACCATTTCTATGTTGTCGAGATATGCTGCCTAGCTTCACAACCCAGCTATACATATCAGACCAGGTTTAAATGGATCTGTGTTAATGTTCATATTCAGTGCACTGTACCTTGAATGCACCTATATATTAAAAGAAAGTGTTTGATCAATTCATTAACTTAGCCCAGACCAGCACCTCAATAAATGTTCGATAAATCATTTATCCTCACCCAGTAGAGCAGCTCAATTCGTGCTCAGGTTTAGATGGATGTGTTAATGTCAGTATTCAATGCAATCTACTTTCAAATCCACTCACCCATAAACACAGCGAGTGTTGATGAATCCTTCACCCTGACCTTATTCACCACCTCAATTTGTGTGAACTCAACATATGCAACCTGGCATGGATATTAAGCTTGCCTTACAGGAGTCTGTGCTAATGTCGATATTCAATGGACCCTAAACCCAGCCCCACCATGTACAGAAATGGCTCTCTCAGTGCAGTAACCTAACCCTAAAATCCTAAATAATTACAGGAGAAAAAAGAGAGCAGTCTTTAGCTGTAACGGTGTAATAACCCTAAACTAAGAATCGTAAGAATTACAGGAAACAAAAGTTCAGTTTTTTAGCCCTAGACGATGCTGAATGTTTGAATTTAATATTAAATTATTTAAGAAAATTTTATCTGAAAAGTTTTTTTAAATAATACAAGAGACCATCAATTCCGGAAGAATTGGACAATATACATCTTAAATTTATAAAAACACCAAATTTAAAAAATACATAGAACTGTAATTGTTGAGGGCAGTAAACCCTCTCTGGGGAAAAGTAGTGAACCCGCATCATATGAACAGCCATCCACAGTCATCTCGATGTGCAGAGCATCCTGTGGAGCATCGGTGCCGAGCTTGGACAAGACATCGGCAACAAATTTGTCTCAGCTTTTTAAACCATTAAAGAGAACACTAGAATTTTGAAATCTGAGAAAATTTCACCTCACCGTTGAATGAATCATTAGTGAATATTTTTTCGGAAACACCAAATTTAAAAAATACATAGAACTGTAATTGTTGAGGGCAGTAAACCCTCTCCGGGGAAAAGTAGTGAACCCGCATCATATGAACAGCCATCCACAGTCATCTCGATGTGCAGAGCATCCTGCGGAGCATCGGTGCCGAGCTTGGACAAGACATCGGCAACAAATTTGTCTCAGCTTTTTAAACCATTAAAGAGAACACTAGAATTTTGAAATCTGAGAAAATTTCACCTCACCGTTGAATGAATCATTAGTGAATATTTTTTCGGCTGTGTGAGAGATATTTTATTTTAGTCCTACCCGTCTCGAAACCCTTCACCGATCAGCAGCAGACCAGGGAGAAAGAAAATGGCATTTGCTTGTTGAACTTTGTCTGAGAAGCGAAAACATATCTGCAATCTATATAATAATTTAATAATAAAAGTACGAAGAGCAATCCACAGAGGCAAAACGAGAAGAAAGATTACTGCAATGCTGCTTTTCATTAATTTCCCTAAAAATAACTATATTATAGTGAAGAAAGAATACTAAAACCCCAAAGAACCATTAACCCCAAATTTATCAGACTTTAAAGGACCATTAAATCGACATAAAATAAATGTGCAATTATAAACTAAAACAGTTACCCGCGAGTGCCAAGGGAACCTGTCCACCAAGAATATCAGCTCATTGTGATAAAATGCACACTAATCCACACACCAAACTGTGACAAGAAACATCACTATCAATTTCAATTTCAGAAATGTATACATGCAAAATTAGCACAAAAAATTCCATAATCCATGACTTCATTTAATCTTCCCCACTAATCACATACTACCAACTTATAGGCTATCAGCGCAGTGCTGTAATGCCGTACTAATGGATTGTAGGTAAGCAATTTCAAGAATGAGGCAATGATTGGAGTTTCCACGGATTTCTCACATCTCTTACCCAAGAAAGGAGCCAAATGACCTGACTGAGGATGAGCTGCGAGTTCCAAATGGAATTAGCGTTGCAGTGAAGAAATGAACACAGCTGAGCAGAGACTCGGATTGGAATCCTGCAACAAATTCATTCACTTGAGCAAAGGGCGCGGCAGCACAGACATAAAAATCGAGCTATCGTGAGATTTATATGGGTGAAGCAGCAGGGATGGTAGATCTTTGGGCATTTTGGTGTAGATCATGCACCGGTAGGTTTGCACAGGGCAAGGTAGCCGGTCTGCGTTAAGTATACATTGCGGTATCTTTTTCGGGTCTCTGTTTGCTGCACCATGATTATAACAAGCCCATATCAGCTGCGAAACGAGCCGCTGAAACCAATGGCTCGCTGGCGGTGTGTCGTTTCAATGGCTCGCTGGCGGTGTGTCCGTCCCGCTTCCTCATTAACCTTTCAGTGTTCCAGATCAACGATCACACTTCATTCAATCGTCTAACACCACAAATCTACGGTCAACAATAGGACACAGCAGCCCCTGGGGCAATTCATTTCAAAGGGAAACGCCTTACGGCGTAACAAGCATTGTATTTTCTACTCATATATTCTGGTTAATGCAATATAGATAGTCAAGGGTTTTAGCAGTTTCTTTCCCCAGAGAAATATTATGTTATGTGTAATTGATATTCTTCCTCTTTTTGATTGTTTTTTTCATCGATCAGTATTGGTTTTTGTTGTAAAAAATAGAGTAGATTCTTGTCTTGTGTTTTAGTATATCACATGAGTTGTTGAATCTACAGAAAAATCTACAATTAACCCCACAGTTACCGAATCCATCAATTGGAGAAGTGTTCAAAGTAAAAAAGTAGGGTATAAAGTTGCAATGGATGATTAGAAACAAGGATATCATGAGCTTCACTCACAACATTGTGCAGCTATCATATGTCTTTGTTGGATCAGTACTGAGGTATGCAATTATCTTTTTTCAATGGTACTGAATCTGTTGTAAATTTTATTTGAGAAGTTGATTCCTAAATAAAAGAAGGTAAAAATATATCTTTGATGAATGTTTCTTTACAAGCAGCTCTCGCAAGATGATGGGCATCCCATCATGACCAGTTTCATGATTGGGGTACTATTAAAATTTCTCTAATACATATATTATCACCTTGGTAAGATTCCTATTTATGATGGATGTACTAGTCTGCAAAAGCATATATAAAATTGTTGTTCCACCTGGACATATGATGGTGTACCAATTGCGATGTGGATGCATTAGTTTATTCATACATTAGGTATTATTCCACGTGACTCGTATCTAAAGGAGGAAATAAAAAGACAAACAACAAAATGGAGTATAATGACTGAGCAGTTCTGTAAAGATTTTTCATTTTATGGCACTGATGAGAAGATAGTTGAAGCCCTCAAAGCTATAAAAAGGGTGTTATTCTCATTCAGAAATGCTCTGGAAGAATGCATTCAATATGAATATTTTGCACATCAACATGATTCGAGGTTTCATGATGTTGTAGCTTGTGGGAAGATTAATAGAGAACCTAATGATGATTTAGAATAATTGAGGCATATTTCATTTAAGGAATCCAAATGGGAGAGATGGATAAAATAAGATCCTATTACAGATGCACCTCATTTGAAATTAGTTAAATTGAAGAAGATAAATATTGGGACTGAAGAGAAACCCAAGCTCATCTCCATTGGTGATTATTGGGATGAGAAAGCTACCAATGAGGTTTTTTATCTGCTTAAAGAGTATGACGATTTATTTCCTCCTTTAGTCTCTGAACTAAATGGCATTAGAGGAGATATTTGGGAGATGAAGATATCTCTGAAACCATATGTAATACTAGTCAAGCATCAACCTTACATTTTAAATCCAAGGGTCAAAGAGAAAGCGAAGAGGCATATATACAACAAGTTGATTTTTGGAGTTGTATTCCCAATTGATGAGTATGAGTGAATAATTCCCATTGTTATCCAAGATAAGAAAGATTCCCAAGAGATTAGGGTGTGTGTCGATTATAGAAGTCTCAACAATTCTTGTCTACATGATCCGTTCCCCACTCCTTTCATTGATGAAGTTTTGGACAATGTTGTGAGAAATGAGGCTTATTCTTTTTCTGATGGATTTTATGGTTACTACTAGGTCAATATTGTAGAAGAAGACAAGAATAAAACCACATTTATCACCGAATGGGGTTCTTACGCATATAATATCATGCCATTTGGACTAACGAATGCTCTTATTTTTTTCGCATGAATTGTGATAGTTTCCTTCCGTGAATACATTCACAAGTTTCTTGAGGTCTACATGGATGATTGGATAGCTTACAATTTGCTAAAGAACCATTCTATATTACTAATAATTATGTTTGATAGATGCAGGGAACTTCAGATCTATTTAAACTTGAAGAAATTCAGTTTTTTGCCTCATTTGGAATGTTGTTGGGTCACATCATGTGCAAGGAAGGGGTATGTGAGGACCTCGCCAAAGTTGTGGTAATATTGAATATGCCACCACCAACTACTATGAAACAGTTGCAGCCGACTCTAGGACACACCGGACATTATCACAGGTTCATCCAAAACTATGCTTTAATCACGACACTGTTGGAGAAGATTTTGAAGAAATATGAGTAGTTTGTTTGGTCTTCTGAAAGTGATTCTTCATTTGACACTCTCAAAGAAAAACTCGCAACAAAAATTAATACTTTATTTAATTCTGTTTAATTTTTATTTAATAATTGTTAATTAATTATATATTTTTTAATTTATTTTAATATATATTTTTAATTAATAATAATAATGATTATTATAATGAAAAGTATAACTTAGAGTATTTTTTATGCAAAAATTTAATTTAAAATTAGAATTTTATATCTTTATTTAATGCAATAATTTTTACAAGTTATAATGATTACTATCACAACTAATTTAATGTAGGGTAAATAAGAAAATTCAAGGGAGTGATTTTTGATCATGAGAATATGAGAGGAGGCACAAGGTAAAATTGATAGAAGGAGCAAGAATCAATTGGGGTCAAATTGGCGACAACGTTGTAGTATGATAAGTCCATAGTGTTGCTAGAATCTGTTCATCCTAGTCATCCCTATTCACATAGCAGATTTTTGTAAGACATTCCTCCATGATCATATTAAAAGATTCAATAGTTCCATTTGCTTGTGGGTGATAGGGGCTACTCTTGTGATTCTATATCATGAAGTTTTGTAGCAATGTCCAAATTGTATCATTAATGAAATCAGAAACTTGATCACTGGTAAGGCTTTAGGGACAACCAAATCTAGAGATGAGGTTTAAAAAAATAAACCGTGTATTTGTATCAACAGTGCAATATTTAACAGGGTCTGCTTCTACCCAATGTGTCAGGTAGTCTGTTGATGTAATAATATATATAGCATGGGAATGACGAGCAGGTAGTTCCAATGAAACCAACTGCCCATTTTTCAAATGCCTCAAGTGCCTGAACTGTGTGCAGAGGTAACTCATCCATCGAGATGGTCAACCAACACGTCGAAAAACATCACACTGCTTGGCATATTCTTTGGCATCCATGAATAAGGTTGGTCACCATAAACCAACTTGCAACACTTCTGAGAAATAACTTTCCCTCCAACATGGCTTGCTGAAACACTCGCATGACATTCCCATAGAACATTGTCCCACTCATGATCTAGTACACATCTTCACAAAATATGATCAAGTCCCATTTTATATATTTGTCCTGCAATTAACTGATAGTCGATAACACAAATAACCATAAGCTGCTTTTGGGTAGGTGTATAGTCATCCGAGCACTGACCTATTGCGAGGAATAATGAAATATCCTCTAAGTAATTGGGAATTGGTTCAATGCGAAATAAGTGTGCATCAGGTAGCTGGTCATCAATTGAACCCCCTGATTCTCCTGATTCAAGGCGAGATAGATGATTTGGACCCACATTTGATCTTCCCAACTTGATAATGACTTCAGAAGTAAATTACTGAAATAACAACAACCAACAAAAGATTCTTCCTTCAAGCATAGGTTTATTAACAAAGTATTTCAAATTTGAATGATCTGTAAAAAAATTAAATGGACCTCCAAGTAGATAGTGTCAAAAATTTTGGAGTGATTATGCCATAGCAAGAGTTTCTCTTTTTGTAGTTGCATAATTCTTCTCTACATTAGATATTTTTCTACTTGCGAAATATATAGGATGATCCAATTTGCCTTCTCCTAATTGCGCCAATATAGATCCTAAAGTAATCCCATATGCATCTATATGAACATTGAATTCTTTATTTCAGTTGGGATAAACCAAAATAGGTGTTGTTGCGAGTTTTTCTTTGAGAGTGTCAAATGAAGAATCACTTTCAGAAGACCAAACAAACTACTCATATTTCTTCAAAATCTTCTCCAACAGTGTCGTGATTAAAGCATAGTTTTGGATGAACCTGTGATAATGTCCGGTGTGTCCTAGAGTCGGCTGCAACTGTTTCATAGTAGTTGGTGGTGGCATATTCAATATTACCACAACTTTGGCGAGGTCCTCACATACCCCTTCCTTGCACATGATGTGACCCAACAACATTCCAAATGAGGCAAAAAACTGAATTTCTTCAAGTTTAAATAGATCTGAAGTTCCCTGCATCTATCAAACATAATTATTAGTAATATAGAATGGTTCTTTAGCAAATTGTAAGCTATCCAATCATCCATGTAGACCTCAAGAAACTTGTGAATGTATTCACGGAAGGAAACTATCACAATTCATGCGAAAAAAATAAGAGCATTCGTTAGTCCAAATGGCATGATATTATATGCGTAAGAACCCCATTCGGTGATAAATGTGGTTTTATTCTTGTCTTCTTCTACAATATTGACCTAGTAGTAACCATAAAATCCATCAGAAAAAGAATAAGCCTCATTTCTCACAACATTGTCCAAAACTTCATCAATGAAAGGAGTGGGGAACGGATCATGTAGACAAGAATTGTTGAGACTTCTATAATCGACACACACCCTAATCTCTTGGGAATCTTTCTTATCTTGGATAACAATGGGAATTATTCACTCATACTCATCAATTGGGAATACAACTCCAAAAATCAACTTGTTGTATATATGCCTCTTCGCTTTCTCTTTGACCCTTGGATTTAAAATGTAAGGTTGATGCTCGACTAGTATTACATATGGTTTCAGAGATATCTTCATCTCCCAAATATCTCCTCTAATGCCATTTAGTTCAGAGACTAAAGGAGGAAATAAATCGTCATACTCTTTAAGCAGATAAAAAACCTCATTGGTAGCTTTCTCATCCCAATAATCACCAATGGAGATGAGCTTGGGTTTCTCTTCAGTCCCAATATTTATCTTCTTCAATTTAACTAATTTCAAATGAGGTGCATCTGTAATAGGATCTTATTTTATCCATCTCTCCCATTTGGATTCCTTAAATGAAATATGCCTCAATTATTCTAAATCATCATTACGTTCTCTATTAATCTTCCCACAAGCTACAACATCATGAAACCTCGAATCATGTTGATGTGCAAAATATTCATATTGAATGCATTCTTCCAGAGCATTTTTGAATGAGAATAACACTCTTTTTATAGCTTTGAGGGCTTCAAATATCTTCTCATCAGTGACATAAAATGAAAAATCTTTACCAAACTGCTCAATCATTATACTCCATTTTATTGTTTGTCTTTTGATTTCCTCTTTTAGATACCATTCACATGGAATAATACCTAATGTATGAATACAGTGATGCGTCCACATGAGAATTGTTACACCATCATCTATCCAGGTGGAACAACAATTTTATATATACTTTTATGGACTGGTACATCCATCATAAATAGGAATCTTACCAAAGGTGATAATATATGTATTAGAGAAATTTTAATATTACCCCAATCATGAAACTGGTCATGATGGGATGCCCATCATCTTGCGAGAGCTGCTTGTAAAGAAACATTCATCAAAGATATATTTTTACCTTCTTTTATTTAGGAATCAACTTCTCAAATAAAATTTACAACAGATTCAGTACCATTGAAAAAAGATAATTGCATACCTCAGTACTGATCCAACAAAGACATATGATAGCTGCACAATGTTGTGAGTGAAGCTCATGATATCCTTATTTCTAATCATCCATTGCAACTTTATACCCTACTTTTTTACTTTGAACACTTCTCCAATTGATGGATTCGGTAACTGTGGGGTTAATTGTAGATTTTTCTGTAGATTCAACAACTCATGTGATATACTAAAACACAAGACAAGAATCTACTCTATTTTTTACAACAAAAAGCAATACTGATCGATGAAAAAAACAATCAAAAAGAGGAAGAATATCAATTACACATAACATAATATTTCTCTGGGGAAAGAAACTGCTAAAACCCTTGACTATCTATATTGCATTAACCAGAATATATGAGTAGAAAATACAATGCTTGTTCTCACTAGAACAATCTGCGCATAAGTATAATCTAACTCTTTACCTCACAAGCTAGCTCAAGCCAATGCTTAGCCAATTCTGTTACCTGCCCAAACTCTACTTTCTTGCACAATTCCTAGAGGAATTAGCCTCTATTTAATGTGGAAATTCCTCATCCATAACTGCATAATCTAAACTTAGGTCCTCAATTGATTGCATGCACCATCTGTACAACTCAAAAAATCATACAATTGATAGTACACCTTCCTTGAAGTCTAATCTCCACTAGGTCTTTTCTAAAATGACATGGATGAGTTATTTATGAGTGAATCTTCAGTAGCTGGTGTGGTAATGGGGATGCACCAGTGCACTACTCCACTACTAGACCTCTACTAGTTCCTCCAACAGTTAGAACTAGTTTAACTACCCATAACTTAGTTAGGCTGAGTTATCTAATTACAACTCCAAAGAACTCAATATGGACCCCTAAAATTTAGGGATCACTTTACATGACTCTAGATAGACTTCCAACTTGAATTTCCTAAGCTAACTAAGTCAAATAACTTAGTTAACTATTACAAGTATCTATGAGAATATAATTACAAATTAATTCACAATTTAATTCAATGACAAATTAACTAGAATTTCTAGATGCTATTTTTAACATTTCTTGTTACTATTTTCAACACTCCCTCTGAACAAGAAAATAACTCAACTCTATCCTAACCCTGACCCTTTGGAATATCTGCATGAAACACTTCTCTCTAGTGTTGTTGCTACTGCAACTCCTAAAACTAATAATAATAAAAAAAAAAACCATGCAACCTGAATAAGTATGATAAATTTGTCACCAAAGTCTCTGGCTACTACTAGCTTTGCCTTTGTCAACTGAAAACTTTGTGCTTCTGCTGACTTTGCCTATCTGCACTGCTGTCAACTCTGCTTTGCTCTCTCCAGTATCTAACTACTTGCTAGCCTCTGCATCTATCACTCTAATATCTAACTGCATCAACCACCACTAATCCATCCTACTACTATGTATTGTGGGCCCCCGTAGAAAGGTAATGATCCATGAGACAAATATTCTCAATGGACCCTTTCCGAATTTCTGCACCCTTGGGACTAATACTTCACATCACCCCACCTCTCACTTAGAAGTATGGCTGCATGTGATCCCTCTGCTCACTTGGCTCAAAATACCCCCCTATTGGATGTCTCTACTTGAGTGGATGTCTCCACTCGGTCTCCTCTCTACTTCTTCAATTATGATTGCTCCACAACTTTCTGAGGTTGCTTATGAGATTTCTTCTGGGGCTGCATGTTGAGAGGTAATTCACTCTCCCTCTCAACCACCAAGTCTCTAACATTTTCCTTGATCCTCAAGGATTTACATGCATCTTATACCTCAAGTGCATACAGGTTCTCGCACATCTGCTGTCACTTAATTCTCTGAAAACAAGAGTTTATTTTAAATCAATGATATCTCCCTCATTCGAACTTCGATTCCGCTAGTTTGTTTGAATTTGGGAATTTTTTTCGCAAAAAATCTAGATCTGTTATTTGTTTAAGAAAAATTTGCACAAAAATTTTCATATATGCTTTGCAAACTCATTGCCCAAAAAAACTCCTGCTCCTTAATCTACAAATATCAATGATCACAACACTTTTTATGTCACTAAACATTGGCTCACTGATTTGCCCACTAGAAACCTTCTAGATCCATTAAGAAGTCTATACATAGGGTGTTCTGGATCTTCCTTGAACTAAAGCTCCATTAATCTGCAAGGAAAACTTTGAATTATTCTCTTTTATATTGTATTTAGCTCTGATACCATGTAAATTTTTTTGTAGATTCAACAACTCATGTGATATAATAAAACACAAGACAAGAATCTACTGTACTCTTTACAACGTAAACCAATATTGATCGATGAAAACAATAATCAGAATGAGGAAGAATATCAATCGCACATAACACAATATTTCTCTGGGAAAGCAACTACTAAAAACCTCGACTATCTATATTGCATTAACCAGAATATTTGAGAATAAAATACAATGCTTGTTCTCACTAGAATAATTCTTGCATAAGTATAATCTTACTCTCTGCCTCACAAGCCAACTAAAGACAACACTTAGCCAATTCTGCTGCCTACCAAGCCCCTACTTCCTTGCCTAATTCCTAGAGGAATTAGCCTCTATTTGATGTGGAAATTTCTCATCCATAATTGCGCAATCCAAAATTAGGTCCTCAACTGATTGCCTGCACGATTTATACGACTCGGAAAATCATACAACTTATAGTACACTGTCCCTGAACTCTAATCTCAATTGGGTCTTCCTCTAAGCTGACATGCATGAGTTATTTATGATTGAATATTTCGTTTGGTGTGGTACTAGGGATGCACTAGTGCACTACTCCACTACTAGACCTCTAATAGTTCCTCCAACAATTAGAACTAGTTTAACTAACCATAACTCAGTTAGTTTGAGTTATCTAATTACAACTCCAAAGAACTCAATCTCAACCTTTAAAACTTAGGGATCGCTCTACATGACTCTAGATAGACTTCCAACTCAAATTTCCTAAGCTAACTAAGTAAACATAACTTAGTTAACTATTACAAGTCAACTTAACTTAGCTAATTATTACAAGTTTCTATGAGAATAGAATTACAAATTAATGCACAGTTTAGTTCAAGGACAAATTAAATTGGAATTTCTAGATGCTATCTTTAACATTTCTTGTTGCTATTTTCAATATTAATATAGTCTCCCATTTTCCCAATAGTAAGTTGATATAACTGATCTAACAAATTGGGTTCTTCAACATCATCTGCAGGTTCGATAAATCTTGGGCCTTGAAATGGATCTAGTGGTTGTATGACCCAAACTTCATCCACCTCAAAGGTCATTGTTTCATGTTTTAGATCGATCACTGCATAATTTTGAAATGCCCATTCAATGCCCAATAAAGTTGGATATGGATCCTTGTCACCCATAATATCAATTAATTCAAAATATGCATAAGTCATAACACCTGTGATATCAACCTCAACATCTTATATTCTCCCAATGGGTACAACATAATATTGGTTTTCCATGTCTAATTGATGGGTGAAAAGACCAATCTAGATTTCCCGTGCACCTCCCAAGTGTTTCTTGGAAAAATGTTAACATCTGAGCTGAGATCTAGCATGGAGTCCTTGATTTGATATCCAACAATTTGAGCATCAACACAAAATTCGCTTCCTATTCTCTTCTTATTTTTTCCGAACCCGCTTAGAATGCCTTTCAGGAAGATTAGCAGAAATAGTTTCTTCTGAAAATGCATATTCCTTCACAACAATATTTTTTCTCCCCAACTGACTAGAAAGTTTCTCATCATTCATAATCTATAAAAATAATTTAAACCATTCTAAAATAGGTTAGGATATCTCTTGTGAAGATCTGGGACTTTTGGTATGTACTTATTCTTTCTTTTCAATTTGAGGCCCTTGAGAAGAAACTAATTTAGAAGAAAGTCTTCCGGATTAATCACATTGATAGGATTTCGTCAACATTTCGAACCAACTAATGTGGTTCATCCTCAGGACTAGGTGAGAAATCCATCGATCAGAAGGAATAAATAGTAAGGATGCAACATTACCCAGAAATAGCCGTTAAAAATCAGCTGTTGGTGAATTAGTTAATAGATAAAGAAACTAATTAGTGGTAAGGAGTTATTTCATTAAAATATTCAATGTTTAGTAAAAAATAGTTGTTAAGGAATAATTAAAATAAAATATTGAATTTTAATATTAGTGTAAAAAAATTATTTATTAATAAATTATATCATCTTATTTGTTACAGGTTGACTAATTAGGAAACTAGTTGTTATGAACCTAGAAATTTTATCCTAATGTAATCAAATAATTATTAATTTATTAAAATTACATTTATATTATTCAAATTAAAGGATAACAAGAAAAATAATACTAGAAATATTATATTGTTATGCAATATATATATATATATATATATATATAATAAAATAAAATAAATATAAATAAAATAGGGGATCAAGGTCGAAAGCAAAAGAAAATGAACAAAAAAGAGAAAAAGGAGGAGAGGGGATATGAAGGGAATGATGAGTTACGATGAGAGAGCTGGAATCCAACTCTCACTCAATTTCCAACCATCATCCTTATTAAGATTTTCGGCATGCTTTTCGATCTCAATCGCCTCTCTAAGCTTCTTTTGGTGGAAGTGGTCAACCTTAGCGATGACTTTGGATTCTTCAATGCAGACATGGTGCTTTGATTTTTCTGCATGCTCAGCTAAGGCTGATGAGAGGGATCGATTGTGTCTAATGTTTGTAGCATGCTCATTGATTCTCTGCTTAATAGATCTACCTGTTTCTCCAATGTAGGGGATACCACAGGAGCAGGGAACAAGGTAGACCCCTTTCGAGTCCTTAGGATCAATAGGGTCTTTAACAGATCTAAGAGAATTCTTAATGGTATTGAGAGGTTTGAACGAAGAAGCGACATTAATCTTCTTGAGGATATGGGCAATCCTATCTGTGGTTCCTTGGATATATGGGAGATGAACCTTAGAGATAGGATCATCACGAGTAGGTTTAACTCTAGGCTCTTTGCAGGCTTTGTGAAAGGCCTTGAGGCTTTGAGATCTGCTATACCCATTATTTCTAAACACTTCAAGAAGATGGGATTTCTCCTTTTCAAGGTGGCTATCGTCAGAGATTCTTAGAGCACGGGTAGCAAGATTGCTGAGAACCCCAAATTTCTGAGTCAGGAAATGATGAGAACTGACATGTGGATACTATTCTGTTCGAGTCTTTTTCCGATAGACTTGGTGACAAATGGAACCGTCACTCATCCTTGAAAGGAGAATGTCGAGAAAGGGAAGGCAACCATCCACCTCAACTTCCATCGTGAACTTGATGGAGTCAGATTGAGAGTTAAGGTGGTTAAGAAATAGGTTGAGTTTCTCCTAACCATGAGGCCAGAGACACATGTATCGTCAACACTTCCAATTTTTAGGGCGAAATTGAGAAGTGGCTAAGGCCTTGGTCTCAAAATCTTCCATAAACAAGTTAGCGACAATAGGGGAAAGAGGGGAGCCCATCGCAACACTGTAGGTTTGCTCATAGCAATCACCCTGGACACTGAACAATGTCGAGGTGAGGTAGAGGCCAACTAACTTGGCAGTGTCTTTGTCAGTGATGCGAATAATGATATCAATGGCTTCTTGGATGGGGATTTTGGTGTATAAGGAGACAACATCAAAACTAACCAGCAAATCACCCAGTTCCAATTTGATATCTCTCCATTCTTGAATAAAGGAGGCAGAGTCTTTAACAAAAGAATCAATGCGCCCAACGAGAGGCTTAAGTTTATGAACTAAGAATTTAAAAAGAAGATAGGTTAGACTGCCTATTGTGTTGACAATAGGTCTTAGGGGGCCCCCAGATTTATGAATCTTTGGGAGGCCATAGATCATAGGGGTGAGGGGATTGCTCTCAATGAGCTTATGAGAAAGAGGATTAAGAGACAGATCCGACTTAATAACGGTTGCTACCTCATTAGAGACAGACTTAAGAGGATTCTTCTTAAGTTTGATATAACTCCCACTCTTGGATAGATGGTCTAACATTTTGTGGACATAATCAGACTTATCAAGAATGACAACAACTCCACCTTTGTCCACTCTAAGGACAACAATGTCACGGTTGTCCCTTAGGGATTTAAGGGAAAGAAACTCAACCTTGCTGAGGTTTTTCTTAGGAGGTTTAGCCTTCCTAAGAACAACAACACAATCTTGCCTAATAGATTCCTTAACATTATCTGGAAGGTCCTTAATACCATACTCAATGCTACAGATAATGTCATTAGTAGGAATCTTATTCGAGGAAAGGGCAAAGTTAATACCTTTATTAAGAATACTGAAGACAGAAGGATCAAAGATATTGCTTGAAAGATTAATAACATTCTTAGAACCTATATTATTATTATTATTAGTAAATTCCAAAACAATTTTTTTATTATTATTATAAAATAGAACAATGTTATATCTATTATTAATTAAGTTGTTCTTCCTAAATTTGAAAAAGTAAAAATAAAAATTATTCTCGTTATAATGTCAATTATTTTTTGTTGAAGGGATTTATTAAATTTGGAGGTGACATTGTTTTTAATATTATTGATATTCTTAGTGTTAATAGTTATATTATCAATGCAATTAACAAACCTAGAATAAGGAACGCTATTAACACCACACCTGCCAATGGAGGTAAAGCGGGAGTGGGAATCAGATTTGCCAACAGAGTTAAAGCGTGAGTGGGACTCGGATTTCGAAGGGGGAAGGGAGGTGGAACGAGGAGGTGGTGCGATAGCAGAAGAGGAAGGACGGGTTCCAAATGGGGGAGTGAGGGGAGGGCGCCATACTTGAGATGGGGAGAGGGGTTAATGACGACGTGGAAGGAGCTGTAGTCAACGGATCCGAAACGGTGGAGGCGGGTAACCGAGAAGAGTGAGATGAGTTCAGGAGGTTGAGGGGAAAGATAGATGAGGGATCGGAGCTGATGCGATGGGCAGCAAGTCTAGCAGCAAGTCCATCTAAAAGTGAGTCCGAGCAATTTCCACCAGTTGGAACGCTCTTATCGACACCGAATGCCGCCATATCGACTTTTGATACCATGGAATTTTCAACGGGAGATCCACAGACGGAGAAGTCTACTGTTAGGGATGAGGGGGAGATGAAATCCGATGGTTTTGATGACTGAGAAGAGCTTAGTTAGAGAATGATAGTGAACCCAATCATTTAAAGCAACAAGTTGTTCCTTATTGACGACGCTGGAAAGAAGGCTCAGTGATGGATCTGAGAAATCAGAGACAACTTTAGAAATATAAATCGCATTCCACCATTTAGTAAACTAACAAACTTAGCCGAATGTTTCTTCTTGGAGTTCACCTCGAGATAGATGGCTTTGGCAGCAGAACTGCCATCAATTACCTTCCAGAGAAAATCCGAGACCCCATTTTCCAGATCCATATGGAGATCAAATTGCCTGCGGGAAAGCCGATCTAGATCTCGACGTAATAAACAAATCTCAGATCTAATGAGAGAAATACTATATTTAAGAAAAATATGACTGTTTTTAGAATTATTAAGAGGATGAGAAATATGGGCAAACACTGGAATCAATGAAGCATCCCTACATCTTTTGAGAAACTTAATATCATATTTTTTCTTGGCAATTTGCAGTTGGGCTCATTCAAATTTTCAAGCCTTCTCAACCATTTCCCTTCTCTGTAGGGTAATAATGTTAGATTTAAGACTTTTGTGATTCATAATGTAGAAGAAGGTCTTTTAGATTAATCACATTGATAGGGTTTGGTTGACGTTTCGAACCAACTAATGTGGTTCATCCTCAAGACTAGGTGAGAAATCCATCGATCAGAAAGAATAAATAGCAACGATGCAACATTGCCCAGAAATAGCTCTTAAAAACTCGCTGTTGGTGAATTAGTGAATAGGTAAAGAAATTAATTAGTGGTAATGAGTCATTTCATTAAAATATTCAATGTTTAGTAAAATATAGTTGTTAAGGAATAATTAAAATAAAATATTGAATTTATTAATGTAAAAAAAGTTATTTATTAATAAATTAAATCATCTTATTTGTTAGAGGTTGACTAATTAGAAAACTAGTTGTTATGAACTTAGCAATTTTATCCCAATGTAATCAAATAATTATTAATTTATTAAAATTAAGTTTATATTATTCGAATTAAAGGATAACAAGAAAAATAATACTAGAAATATTATATTGTTATGCAAAAAAAATAAAAATAAAAATAAAAAATATAAATGATAAAAAAAAGGAAAAGTAAGTAAGTAAATAAATAAGTATATATATATAATAGGGGATTAAGGCAGAAAACAAAAGAAAATGAACGAAAAAGAGAAAAAGGAGGAGAGGGGATAAGAAGGGAATGATGAGTTACGATGAGAGAGCTGGAATCCAACTCTTACTCAATTTCCAACCATCATTTCTATAAGATTTTCGTCATGCTTTTCGATCTCAATCGTCTCTCTAAGCTTCTTGTGGTGGAAGTGGTCAACCTTAGCGATGACTTTGGATTCTTCAATGCAGACATGGTGCTTTGATTTTTCTGCATGCTCGGCTAAGGTTGATGAATAGGATCGATTGTGTCTAATGTCTGCCGCATGCTCCTTGATTCTCTGCGTAATAGATCTACCTATTTCTCCAATGTAGGGGATACCACAGGAGCAGGGAACAAGGTAGACCCCTTTCGAGTCCTTAGGATCAATAGGGTATTTAACAGATCTAAGAGAATTCTTAATGGTATTGAGAGGTTTGAACGAAGAAGCGACATTAATCTTCTTGAGGATATGGGCAATCCTATTTGTGGTTCCTTGGATATACGGGAGATGAACCTTAGAGATAGGATCATCACGAGCAAGTTTAACTCTAGACTCTTTGCAGGCTTTGTGAAAGGCCTTGAGGCTTTGAGATATGCTATACCCATTATTTCTAGACACTTCAAGAAGATGGGATTTCTCCTTTTCAAGGTGGCTATCGTCAGAGATTCTTAGAGCATGGGTTGCAAGAGTGCTGACAACCCTGAATTTTTGAGCTGGGAAATTTCCTAAATAATTCAGCCACATCTCTATAATATTATTTTTGCTGATTAGGATTATAGTATTTTTTTGGTGATGCTGGACGTATGAAAATTGGTTTCGCATAGGTTCCAACATCAACCTCGGTTCTTTTTCCTCCTCTAGTCACAATGTTAATATATGATTGCACCATTGGTTTTGGTTCTCTCATGGTTCGAAATTAATCAAATTAACTCCCTTCATTCAGTTACACTCTTCCCAGTGGGAAATAAGCGCTGGACAATCTTCTATAGCATGCACATTCACCCAAAAATGTGAACTTCAAGTTCTTCTCGGCATTGTCCAAATTTGTTCTCGAGTATTGACATGTGTTCTAGTTGAGATTTCTTCATATTCTCATCTTGCATATAATAAGCGGGGGATTGATGGTCAACTACATACTTTGAATATTTATCAAGCAAGCCTAATCCATAGCTTGCACTAGAGCTAGTTTCTAGAGCCTAGAGCTAGAGTCAACCATAACTAGTTTCACAGTTGTAGCCAAAGAAAGAGTCATGCTTCATGAGCATGATTTTTGGTTGGTGGATAGCCCTAAAACACCTTCTGCAAAAGACTTTGGTTTTTGCTACATCAATTTGTTATATTTTTCAAACTGACATTAGTTTGTGGTCATGTTTAAGCCATTATTAGGGAGCACTTCCACTGGATTAAGCTTTTAGATTCTAGCTAGATTTGGAATTGTTCAAGGTATTTCTTTGAGCTTTAGTTCTAGATTTGGTGGTCAACCTTAAAACATTGCCAGCAGAGACCTTGTGTTCTTCTACCTCATTTTACTTGTGGTATTCCTTAAACAACCACTTTAGAGAGCACTTTCATGAATTAGATTCCATGCATTTTGATACTTTAGCTCTCTTCTTGGACCCATATACACCCCTTCGGATTAAAGGGAGGAATGTTGGACACCTAATATTTTAGGTTTATGTTGAATTATTGCTAGGAATCCATGAAACCTTGGAAGTTGAATCCAATAGTCTAGATATTGTATTTATATGTATATCATTCTTAATGAATTTTGAATTCATTCCAACATAGTGCGTTAGTAAGAAAAATCATCACACCAACACATGAGAACACCAGATATATGTGAAAACCATTGTGGGAGAAAAGTGCAATTATTCTTAAATTATTCTGAATTTTTTTATTATAATGGTTTATTGGGACCAACCAAAAGACAACACCAATCCCCATTAATAAATATATAAGTACCAACCTGTTGGAGGCACAAACCCAAAAAGATATGAAAACATCAAATTATTGTAGGATTCAGCCTGGTGTAGGCTCCAACATGGGTGAGGCACCCACCTCCAAAATATGCAAGAACCAACTTGTTGTAGGCTTTGACCTGATTGAGGAACATACTTCTACAATTAATTTGTAGGTACCAACATACTATAGGATCTAACCTGATTGAGGCACCAACCTCTAAAATTTTCATGCACCCACTTCTTGTAGTCTCCAACCTGATTAAGGCACCAACCTTTGGATCAATTTGTAGGCACCAGCTCCCAAGAACATAGTGGACCTCCTTTTTCATAACATTTTCACACTAGATCCACAAGCTTCAATTCAATCATCAAAAATGAATTTCTTTTATGCTCAACAACATCCAATTCAAACTCAACAGTTTATTAAAAAATCTTCATTACTCATACTTCAACAGAACAACAAACTTCATTAACAATTATAAATTGGTTACTAACACATATCATTCATTCTATTCACTCTTCATTTCAATACGTCAGTTATAGATACAAAATGAAAACAACACTTAGCCTATCACACAAATCTATCTTTGCAATCGAATAAACTTGGTGATTATAAACTTAGATCTATGGTTTCTTTGCAATGGATTACATGTTGCACTATACACAAACCATGATCAAACACCCTTTGTAAATTGTTTCAAATGACCCAAATATAACTTGAGTCAATGGATCTTTTGAGCTGCAATGATTAAGTCACATGAGCATAAGATATGACCATAGTCCAGAAAATATGGATTAGGTACCTTATGAAAATTACAGTACACCCATATTATTTTTTACCTGAATTGAAAGCATCATCATGAAGGATCATTATTTACTCCATAGGACTAGGAGCTAAGACTACAAGCTAAAACAACTAGATAACATATCTAGGATCTGGTTCCATCAAGAAAATTCAAATAAGATAGATATATTTTTATGCATGACTATGACCAATATTGGCACCTTGATCTTTGACCTTTGACCTCAATCGATAATTATTTTATTTTGGAAATGATTGCACCTATTAACTCTCAGATCACTAGATACTAAACTTCTGCACAAAAATTTTCTTTTCTAGAGCCTTGACACAACTATCTTCCACATGAATTTGGTCTTGTGGAAAAATAATTCAACCTCCAGATTCTAAGGAATTGAAAACATTCATATGAAAATCTTCTATTTAGGAACATTGACACAAGTCTCTTTTGCTTGAATCTTGTTTTGGAAAAATAATGCAACCCCCACATTGTTCAGATGGATTTTAAGTTGGAGGTCTACTAATTTTTGGTGATTTTCTTGTCTTCGGCTATTTTATCCAAAGGTTAAATACACTAAAAAACTTCACCAAACTTGTCCTTGGAAAGAGACCTAAGATTGATACATTAAAACTCTAAGAGCCGATAAGAATTTTCGATGTGGATCTCTTGACATGCCATTTCTACCATGTCACTTTTGCATCATTTTCCACATTAGCTTTTTGCAACATGTCATTTCCATGTGTCACTTGGAATAGGGCCACTTGGCCACCGAACAAGTCCAAATATTCTTACCACATGTCACAGTCATAAAGTGATATGTCATCACTATTGCTATGTAACTTCCACCTGGATCCATATGTCATCCTACCTATACTTCCATGTTATCCGGGGTCCACCACTTGTGAATGAAAAGACGTATTATCCAACTATTTTTGAAATTGGAAAGAATGTTGCATTCTTGGAGGCCTAGATACCTAGATACACTTTTCGCTACCACGAAAACTAGCCAACTTGACTTTAAATTCATCACATCAAGAAATGCATAGCTATCACTTATCATATTTTTCACATGGATTCCACATCATTGTTGGTCCAAGGAAATATATAAATCCAATGATTTTGTGTGTAATTTTGGTTATACTACAAAATGTATAAACACTTGAAATAATGAATGTGTAAAAGGCCCAGATACCTTGGAGAGTTATAGATACTTTTAAAAGAATGAAGAGACTCAAATATGTGGAAGAATATAGATATACTGTTGAGATACAAATACAATTCTTGAGGGAGGAACTTTTCCCAGTCTTGAAACCTTGCATTACTTCAATTTCATTTTTTTCTTGACTCTTGGGGGATTAGAGAAGTGCCATATATTGTTGGAAAGGTCTCAGCGAGGGCTAATTAACTAAACATGTAGTTTCCTCATTGATTCTAACTAATAAAACACAATTTCGCTCAAATATATTACCTATATCCTTGACCTTGGCTAAGAAATAACACACATCATCACACTTACCAGGCTTGCCCTGAAATTGAGACAACCAACTACAAATTCCAACAAGATAAAAAACCTCCTTGGGATTGATATCAATGACTAATCTTTGACATCAACGAAAACATGATGCAATAGCATCCCAACTTCCAAGTCATTTTTGACAAATAAAGCTTTTAGGAGGCAAAGCTCCAAACAGGGGATTTTGACATTTGAGAAGGAATTATAATTCCTTATTGTAAACAATTTTAGTTTCTTTATTTATTATATAAAGCATGAATCATAGTTATTAAAAGAACTATGGATATAGTTGAGTTGTTAGATAGAAATGATATTAGAGATCTTAGAAATTGTTGGAGTCATTTTAGGATCTAGAAAAATATTCTTTGTTTCTAAAGTTCTATTTATATAAGCCTAAGGACATTTGGGTGGCTAAAGGAATACAAAATCATGCCTAGAAGGGAGAGATAAGAGCATGAAAAGTTTCTAAAAATAGATGTATGTATAGGCTTTAATTAAATGAAAGATAATTTTAATATGACATCTATTGTTTCCATGTAAGTGTAATTCATGAATTCCAGTCTCATTGTGTGTATATGAAATTGATGATAGATTAGGAGAAATCCATAAAGTGAGAAGGATAAATCTCATAGTGAATACAAGACAATTTGATGAGGGAGTATTTCTATGCATGGAAGGTTGGTAAGAAAGACAGAGAAATAAATCTCTATATAAACAAAGTGAGGAATGAATTTAAGTCAAAGAATTTGAGGAAGGTTTCTATGAGAAGAATAAACTTGTAGGATGAGGAGAAGATTCCATTATAAGAATAGGCATGGGAAATCCTTTTATAAGGATTATAGTAACAAATTTATGCTTGTGTTTGGAGGAACTATATGTGATTGGTGTGGTATCATTGAATGTAATAATTATGAATTTTTTCCAGAGAATTTTTGAACTTCTACGAGATGGTGGGTTTAGTTTGAATAAGATGAATGCACCCATAATGGTGTAGATACATTTAGTATAGAGTGAGAAAAGTAAAAATATTAGTATTGGAAATAAAACCTTGGCAAGAGTTCACTGGAATGTGAAAGGATTTTTCCGAAGATCTACGATGGAGGTTTGTTAGAAATATGCTGGCATTGATGTCAAAGGAAGTTTCATGAGGTTATAAGGATTAAGTGGTTGCAAAGAGGTTGGTGAACAAATGAATTTTGTGTCTAAAAGAGAATTATATTAAGATAAGTTTTTTCCTTATAAATTCAACTCAAGTGATCTTGGAAACTGCTTAGATTGATAGATCTTGAAAAATCCTTTCCAATGGTATATGGAAGTCTAAAAAATATCCCTAGGATCAAAAGTTATGAGAAATAAAAGTCGGTTTCCTAAGGGAAAAATAAGTCAGTCTATTTGTCTATTAGACTAGAGATCTATTAGACGAGGAGTCTATTAGACTAGAAGTCTATTTTTTCACTTAGATTGGGATTCTGTTAGACCGGAATTCTATTTTCTCATTTAGATTGGAAGTTTATTAGACTACGAGTTGACCAGACCAAAAGTCTAATTTGCCAGTGTAAGTCTAATTCAGAAATCTAACTCTAATCTACCCGACTAGACCATAAGTATAATTGGCTAGTATAAGTCTAATATGTCCATCTAGACTGAAAGTATAATTTTTCCATTTATACCAAAATTCCAATTCATTCATCTAGACCAGAAGTCTTAACTAGTTAGTCTAGATCATTTTCCAGGTATATTTGGTAGTATTTTCCAAAACTGGCAGTTCGGTGAACTTAGTATTGCAGATAAAGTCACTATTAAAACCTGTAACTTATCATAATTGAAAACTGTTAGTTTAACTCAGAATTTCTCCTCGGAACAATAGATGAAATATTGAAGACTACATTAACACATCAATATGACTTGACATAAGTGGAATATAAGTGAAAAATAAGGATTCATACATGTTAATAAATGAACTTAAATAAAAAGGAAAAACCAAAATTATCAAATAAACAATATTTATAATCAGAATTATATAAAAAATATGAAGCAATTGAATCAAATATCAGTGAAGAATATTTATGAGTGTTGTAGGTTCATGATTTGAGTTTGAAAATGGTATGAAAGATGAATTAGGAATGTCCATCAAGTTGTATCCTATAGTTCAAGGGTTGTAGCTTCTTTCAGTAACAACTAATAAATTAGAGACTAGTAGTTTCCTTCAGGTTGAATTCTAAAAAAATAGCAAGTTGGAGCTTGCAGTAGTTTGAGGGTTAAAGCCTTCAAGCAGGTTGGAGCCTACTAGTTTGATGTAATGCAAGTTGTAGCTTATAAATTGAATCATAATATACTATTTGGTGGTTTTCCTAGTTGGGTACCACATCATATTATTATTTCCTAATTTACAAGTTTGTGATCATTATTGTTGGTTCCAAGTATTCTTTGCTTTGTGAAAGAAAATTTTTAAATTCTCACAATACATCTTGCCTCTAATAATTGGTATTAGAGGCAAGTTAATTTAGGATTAGTTTAGTATCTAAAAGAAAGACCATGGACAATGGAAAACTAGGAAGGAGGATACACCAATAAGGAACCTATGTTCAGTGGAACGAACTATGTGTTTTGGAAGGTAAGGATGCAAACTTGTATTCAATCATTTGGTGCAGATGTATGGGACACAGTGGAATAAGAATATAAAAATCCTTAAGCCTATTGAGAATAACAAAAAAAATTTATAAAAATATAAATGCTAAAAATAGCATTCAAAATATTCCAATTTTGATTTGTCATTGAATTAGAATTGTGAATTAAAATTCGAATTTAGCCTGGCTAGCTGCTTGAAAAATAATTAATTAATTCATCTTGAGTTAATTAGTTGGAGAAATTCAAGCTAGAAGTCTTTGTGAAGTCATGCAACAGTTATCCCTTAAATTAAGGAGATTATCCCTTAATTAAGGAGATAAGGATGAGTTGTATTTGAGTTGTAATTAGTTAGCTTAGTTAACTGATTTAAGTCTAGTTAAATTAGTTCCAAACAATTTGAGGAACTAATTACGAGTTCAGTCAGTTAATGCATGCATGCATCAAACCAGTGTACTCTAGATAACTGAATATTCTCTCATCGATAACTCATGCATGTATATTCAGAGAAAGACCCAGTTGAGATTAAAGATAGGGATAGGTTACTATCAGTTGCATGAGTTTTCCTATAAAGGAAACTCATCCATGCAGAAGGAATAAGGTTCCTTGAGGATTGCGCAGTTTTACAGGGTGTGAGATCAGTGTGAGTGATCAATGTTACACTTGGTAACTATAGGATCACCCAGGAGAAATAGCACAAGGAAATAGGAGGCTTGGAGGGCACAGGAGAAGGTTTGTGAGAAGCCTTGTTTTCCTGTCAGCATCCAGGAGGATTATACTGAGAGCTGGTTAGCTGTGAGAGCAAAATATTTGTGTAATCTTGATGTATTTCCACCTTGTATGATAATACAGATAGAGGGGTTTTTAGCTAAGGCTTTCCCTAGAGTATTCTTCTGTGTTTCATGTGCACTGATTTTGCTTCTCTGTTATATGTGTTCCACTTGATCTTGCTCAAATCTATTAAGCTTCCACAAGTTTGATTGTAGAATTAGATTAAGTATTTTTCTTTAGTTATATTGCATAATCAGGTTAATCTATAGTTAGAATTTCTACATGGTATTGGAGCTATGTTTATCAGAGTTGTGAACATTATACAAAGAAGAGAATTCGAAGTTTGAAGTTCGGGGTTGCAGGTGCAAATCGAATTCTTATCATACTTCAAGGTTGGCCAATGGCGTTCTATGGCTTGAGACTTGAGTATGCCTTGGAAGGCAACTCGAATTACATAGCATGGAAAGATCGCATGGAGGATGTATTAGAAGACAACAGCTTGAAGGATTTCATTGATCAAGAAATCCCAAAGCTAGGTTCAACTAATGCACAAGAGTTGGCTGAGTGGAAGAAGTGTGTGGCAAGGGCGAGATATATCATTCTGGAGGGAGTTTGAGACCATATTGTCTCGAGTCTCCATGGGAAGGATACTCCATATTCAATGTGGAAGACATTGAAGGACCTCTACCAGAATAATAGCGACCAGAGGAAATTGTCGCTCAAGGACAAGCTTCGAAAAATCAAGATGGAGAACGACGATACTATTTCCACATACTTGAAAAAGCTCACCACCTGCAAAGATGATCTTAGAAGTGTGGTAATAACTACTGTCAATGATGATATGGTGAGCCTCACTCTCCTTGGCCTTCCAAAGAGCTGGCATAGCTACCACAACTCTATGAATGGAAGAGAGAAACTGTCGGATTGGGAACGACTGTGGTCAGATCTCATGTAGGAGGAGATCAGGAGGAGCACACGAGATGGTTCTTCATCCAAGAAGGATGAAGAAAATTTGGCCTTAGTGAGTAAGGCAAGGAAAGGGAAGGAGAAGGATTCTCATTCCAAATTGAATTCTTCTCATGGAGGGAAGAAGGTTGACAAATCTAAGGTGAGATGCTTTAATTGTCACGAGATGGGTCATTATGCGACTATTTGCCCATCAAAGAAGTCCAAGAAGGGATCCTCAAAATAATCTAAAGGTGAGGCATTAGCCTCTCAGTTCGAGATGGACTTCACCCTCATCGCATGCATGGTGTCATCGATGATGGGTTGTGGTTGGTTTCTTGACAGTGGAGCCTCATTCCACATGATCGATGATAAAAGTTTATTCAGTACCTTGGAGGAGAAAGACCTCAAGATGTGAATAGAGATGGGTGACGATGAAAGGTATAGTGTTTCAGGAGTGGACACGGTTTCTTTTTAGAGGGAGCATGGAGCTCTTATCACCTTGATAAATGTGAAGTATGTGCCTGGACTGAAGAAGAATTTGGTATCAATCACGATGTTGGAGGACAAGTGCTACGAGGTTGTCTTCAATAAGGGAAAGGTTTTCCTTAGACACATAACCACGGGACAAGTGAAACATATCATTCACGAGTTCAAAACCTGTATTCTCTTGAGGTTCAATATGCATGCAAAGTCTTGAGGAGCAAGGCAAATGTTAGAGACTTGGTGGTTGAGATGGAGAGTAAATTACCTCTCAACATGCAGACCCAGAAGAAGTCTTAGACAATTGTGGAGGAGCCACAATTGGAGATGCTAAGAGGAGACTGAGTGGAGGCATCCACTCATGTAGAGACCTCCAATATGGGGAAATTTTGAGCCAAGCCAATGGAGGGATCACACGTAGCCATACCTCTAGGTATGAGGTGGGGTGATGTGAAGTGATAGTCTTAAGAAAGCTGAAATTGGGTAGGGCCCATTGAGAGGTTTTATCTCATGGAGTGTACCTTGCTACGGGAGCCCAAAGTACATAGTAGCAGGAGGAATCAATGGGATTGATGCATTTAGAGATCAAAGTGAGAGAGGCTAGAGCAGTTAGATACTAAAGAGCACAGAGAAGGATTGAAAATAGTGCAGAAAGGTAGAGTCAGCAAAAGCGCAAAGTTTTTAGTTGATAGAGGCAATAACAGTTAGAGACTTTGATGATAGATGCATCATACTAATTTAGGTTGGATGTTTTTTTTTTTTTTTGTTTCTGGAGTTGTTGGAGCAACAACACTAGAGAGAAGTGTTGCATGCAAAACATTCCAAAGGTTCAGGATCAGGATCGAGTTGAATTCGTTTCTTGTTGAGAGGGAGTGTTGAGAATAGCAACAAGAAATCCTAAAAATAGCATTCAGAATATTCCAATTTTGATTTGTCCTTGAATTAGACTTGTGAATTAAAATTCGAATTTAGTCTCACCAGCTGATTGAAAAATAATTTATTAATTCATCTTGAGTTAATTAGTTGGATAAATTCAAGCTAGAAGTCTTTGTGAAGTCATGCAACAGTTATCCCTTAAATTAAGGAGATTATCCCTTAATTAAGGAGATAAGGATGAGTTGTATTTGAGTTGTAATTAGTTAGCTCAGATAACTGAGTTAAGTCCAGTTAAATTAGTTCCAAACAATTTGAGGAACCAATTACGAGTTCAGTCAGTTAATGCATGCATGCATCAAAGTAGTGTACTCCAGATAACTGAAGATTCTCTCATCGATAACTCATGCATATCTATTCAGAGAAAGACCCAGTTGAGATTAACGACAGGGACAATTTACTATCAGTTGCATGAGTTTTCCTATAAATGAAACTCATCCATGTAGAAGGAATAAGGTTCCTTGAGGATTGCTTAGTTTTATAGGGTGTGAGATCAGTGTGAGTGATCAATGTTACACTTGGTAACAATAGGATCACCCAGGAGAAACAATGCAAGGAAATTGGAGGCTTGGAGGGTAAAGGAGAAGGTTTGTTAGAAGCCTTGTTTGTCTGTGAGCATCCAAGAGGACTGTACTGAGATCTAGTTAGCTTTGAGAGCTAAATCTTTGTGTAATCTTGATGTATTTCCACCTTGTATGATAATACAGATAGCAGGGTTTTTAGTTGAGGCTTTCCCCAGAGTATTCTTATGTGTTTCATGTGCATTTATTTTGCTTCTCTGTTATATGTGTTCCGCTTGATCTTGCTCAAATCTAATAAGCTTCCACAAGTTTGATTGTAGAAGTAGATTAAGTATTTTGCTTTAGTTATATTGCATAATTAGGTTAATCTATAGTCATAATTTCTACAAAGCCATGATTACTAAATATTAGAACATTGAATTTACATGTGATGCCAAGTTTATGAATTCTCTACTTGATGGCTTACCTGAATCAAACTAGTCAAGGTCATGGATTTCACTACTGTAAAACCAATATGGGATGAAATGAGAAACTAATATGACGGTGAAAACAATGTAAAGTAAGCTAAAATCCAATGCTTTGTAATGAAATTTGAGTCCTTGAATATGCATGATGATGAAGATATTGCAAACTACTTTCTTAGTGTTGATGAAGTTGTAAATACTATAAGAGGTTTGATGAAGAACTAAAAGAACTAGTAGTAGCCCAACACGTGTTGAGATCTCTACCTAAGATATTTAATCCCAAAATTTTAGCCATTTAGGATGTTGTTCTCTTTCCTACCCCTTTTGTATTTGTGTTGGATGGTCCCATATTCACCTTGGTGTAGAGAAGAACAGATACACCTAGATTTGGAAAAGGGGAACAAAATTGGGTGTTGATAGTGCACTAAATGTCCTCGGGCCAAAGGCAACACCAAAAAATGTTTCTTGTAGAGGGCATAGAAATTGAAGAAATGGAGGTAAAAGGAGAAGTGGGCCCCCTTCTTAAGGTGTCGGGTGAATCACCATTCATCGCAGCTCGACCAACCCCAAAGGTATTACGGGGGGGGCTTTGGGGGGGAGGGGGGGTGGAGCAACCGATATGTCAGCACCATCCCCCTCAAGAGAAAAGTCAAGAGAGTGTAGCAGGTAAATCAATGACCTAGATTAACTCTGGGGGATCTCAAATCAATACCAACTCCCACTCATCCACCTGTTAGAGAGAGGTGGGGACCACACTCGCCATTCCATAAGGTGAGGCACCGTCAACAATAGCAAGCGAGCATTGTGGTAAACTATAAATTTATCCCCTTAATGTGTCATCCATGTCACCCTCCCAATCACCTTCTGCCACGTGTTACCCTCTTGTGAGCTGACCTGTGGTTAATTTATCATTTCATTTTTCTTATAAAATCCCGACCCGTTAGCCTTCTGAATTTAAAATTAAACTTCTTGCAGTCGAGTCCCCCTACCACTCCACTAGTCTATGATGACATTCGCTTATTGAACAATTCTAGAGCTCCCTCATTGTCGTTATTCCGAATTTCACCTGGTCCATCAGGTAACTCGCATGCCTTCCACTTATAATTTTATCCTCATGCTTAAAAAATCTACGACCCACCATGCCCTTACCACCTGTTGGGCCTCCAGTTCGACATGTTTGACTACCATATCAAGGGAGAAGACCCTTTTAGAATATTGGAGTTAGGTTTATACTACCATATTGCACCACATGTTTATCATTTTGTTTCATGGTTTGCCGCATCCTATGTTGAATACAAAAATTTCTTTATATCATCCACTAGAGTGAAAATCATGGAGACAAATTTAGAACTAATTTAAAAATGTCTGGTGTACCTAATTTCTCCTGATGCTGAAAAATTCACTGAAACAATTTTGTTTTATAGTTATAACGCCCTCTCATCTGGGGAGAAATATAATTTCTTACAGATGATTTTGGCCCTTGGCCACCAATAGTTACTTGTTGTTGATTCTTTCCCTATACCTACATTCACAGAGGCAGTGCATCCCATCCTCACTGTAATTCCCCAACTATTTGGCGAAGATGATGCCACTATTGTTACCCAAGCTTCCATAGGGTTTATGAGAATGATGATGCAACCAAGCCATGTATTTGATATACATTCTTTCCTAGCTGAATCCATCAAATTCCAGCTACACCATTTTCCTATCACTACATTTTCTAGATACTACTCCATTATGTTTTATTTGTTCCTATACACACATGTAGATGAATTTGAGTACTTGGGTGCCAGTCTAGTGGATTCATGCAAATAACGAAAGTCTATCTTTGACTCAGATGTTGTTGTCAAGAGTAAACCCAAAAATGAGGGTTATTCTCAATTCATTTCCACTTATATATCTACTGCATACAAAATAATCCATAATGTATCTCCCCTAAGGATTCTTCCTCAGCAAAAATAAATCCTCCAACTTAGTAAACACACTAGGGTCGGTGACTACTAATTGTTCAAGGATTACATTGAGATTAGGGTTTATGGGTGTGAGCTCCCTCCTTAATGTCTACATGTTTTTATGCCAATGAGAATATTTACCCTAGAATTCATCAGACAAAACCTACATGTGGATCAAATTCACTTTGTCCCTACTAAGAAAGGCTATATGTTCAAATTGGGAAAGCCAATAGGTCCCTTTATTGTAAATACTAAACAAACTCTTCAGTCAAGTGAAGATTTGTTGAGGGAATTGAATTTTGAAATGGGAGATCTTTGGCACTATGAGCCCCATGGTATCATTTCAAAGAAAAGGAAAAGCATTATTGCATCAGCCTATGTTCATGAATGTAGGCCAGAAGTTGAGTGGAAAGCTAACTATGATTCTTGGCCTATTAATATAGAAATGGATATTGAGACTCCAAATGTAGAGGACAAGGCACAAAAGAGGAATGTGGATGATACCAAAGATGTGGAAATGGAAGATGTTCACTCCAACAAAAGGGACAAAACCCAAGAAGCAAATGATGAAGAGATTGAAACCAGGTTGACTAAGACAAAGCTAGATCAACTCGACTTCCAGGTGACCTTAGAAGACCCACTTCAATTTTCTGCCTCTTCATTTATAGAGGTAGCCCTTCTAAGTTTTGCTGGGAGCTCAAAAATGACATGATCTAGTTGGGCTACAAAGAAGACAATAGAAGAAAGTAACAAGAATACCAGAGAAGAGATGCAACAACAACTAGCATCACTTTGATTTATTACTAGACCAGAATACTGGTAGCCATGGACCTGGAGAGGAGCCAAATGAAGTTTTCCTTACACCATCCCTTGGAACAATCCATTCTATCAAGCTCACAATTCATGATTGTGGGTGTATCTTTGGACCTGACAAGTGTCCCTCTGCCGGACAAAATCAACTTTCATAGATAGATTGGAGAAATTCTTTATAGTGAATTAAGTTGAAATGCTATGACCATCAACAAAGCTAAAAAACTATTGGAGAAGGATGCCACAAAGCTAAAGCAAGAGAGAGCTAACTCTAGAGCTTTGCATTTATAGAATTAGAACTTAAAAAAATTGATTGTAAACCTAGGAGTGAACCCAAAAGGAAAATATGCTATAGAGACTCTTATCCAGAGTTCACAAGCTGAGATATAATAAGATGTATAAGATGAAGATGCCTGCTAGTGAACATGTGTAGTCCAAAGAATTAGCACAGGTGGAAGAATAAAAGGAGATTCTATAGGAAGAGTTGATAGACCAGAATAACGAAGTAGTGGCCATCAAGCAATAGGTAGAAGAGCTCCAATAGAAAATTGACTCTCATATTCGTGCAGTGCTTGTGCCAGAGAATCCTTAAAACCCTACTGAGTAGCTCAATAAAACCCTCACCAAGCTGCATCTCTTTGAAGGAGAACTCAAGAAAGTACAAGTGGATTTGGATAGTACTAAGCATTCCCTTTCACAAAATGAGAAACAATTGGAGAATACAAATACAAATGCAGAACTAATTAGTAAAAATATATAGGCAACAAACCAAGAAATTACTGAACTAAAAAATAGACTGAAAGGTAACATGTCCCTCCTCCAGGCCAATCAACTGATATGGGATATAATAATAATAAATGTGAATAATAGCTGGGATAATATGACCTGGGTGACAGAGCATAAAAGTGCAATAATGGATTATGAGTTCTTTATCATAGCTACCAAGGAGGGGGATGAAAGAAATGCCCAGACAACTAAAAAATTCATTTAGTATATCAATGAAAAACCAACCAGTGAATTGAGGACTATAGACATGGTAGAATTGGTAATGTTAATCTTGGAGGTCTCCAAGGTGATCCAGAAGGAAGCTGCTAGAGCCAAAGTCGAGGAATGTCTGGAAAGGGTACTAAAGGATGTAGCTGTGTTTGACTAAGATTTCGAGGAGAGTGTTAGAGATGGACTGCCTAGTCATTAGGACCTTGTAGGAGCATTGATCCCATGGGAGTAGTAGAATCAAATTCTAGTGGAGGCTAAGAGCAGAGTTGACTCCTCCCACGATAAGACCTCCTCCTTAAATGGAAAGACAATAGTTAACTATCTGAGGAGGGATTTCCAGTTGCTATGGCTAGTGAGTACTTTTTTTTGCAACAAGCCAAATTATGTAGGGCTCATAGATCTTAAGATTTCCTATAAAAGTTTCTTTATCTCTCCTCTATAAATCCCAACATTGTGGAAAAAATATGTCCAGTTCATCAATCCTCGATAACTCTAGATGATTGACCAAACAAATCTTCCTCCAGAACCTTGCCAAGAAAGATGAAGTTTTTCCTGATCATGTCAATCATGACATTTTATTGTCTTTATGTTTTCTGTAAATATTCCATTTCAAGAAATTAACTCAAATTTGTTAGTGTTTAGTTAGTACAACTGTGCAAGTAGCACATTCACATCATTTTTGTTGTGATGAATCATTGGGAAATCAAGAAGGAATATTTTGTAAGGGGTACTCATCTTGAGACCCTATAAGAGCTGTTTTATGATACATTTTGAAAGGTTCCAAATTTATGTTTCAAAGGGACATTGAATTGTTAATGGAGAAAGGAAAATGTATGCTCTATCCATAGATTAATGAAAATTTTAGGTGATTCTTCTTGCATAAGGCTGCAGTATGTACTCTCTCTTGTGTTCATTCATTTATATTTTTCTTCTTCTCATATGGCATGTAATAGAAGCTTTTAAGGTAGTCTTTTAAGCCATGGATTCATCTATTTCTAAGGTTTATTGAATATTTCCATGACTAATGAGATCTAACGTCTTTAATATGCACTCATGTAATATCAAATATCATTCGATGTTTCATCCCTTCATTTCTTAGTGAAATTCGATACATGGGATTCTATGCTAGCCCTATGTATTTGATTTATTTTCCTCACATTCTTCTTTCACATATTATGCAATGAGAAATGAACTATATACCTATGTAAGTTAGCCACCAGAATTTAATATTAAGTCTTCTAAGAGTTTGTTCCATTATCTTCTACCCTCTTGAAAGAGATTATGAACCAATTTTAATTGGAGATGTGTTTGAATGTTGAATGTAAATGAATAATCTCCAACAAATATTACCAACATTTTAATATGTCATAGGCATTGACCTCTCCTCAACCTGGGGGTTGTCTCTAGGAGCTACAATAGAGGAAACGATATAATTGGTACTCTACTGCCTATGAGATAATGGTTTCTAATGGAACGCCTATATCAAGGGATTCAACCTTCAAAGCAAACAATAAGCCCAAGGACAAACATAATGAATCATGTTGTGAATAAAATTAAGAGAAGGAAAACTCAGTGAGAAAACTCAAGAGAGGCTTAAGAAATCACATGGGTAACCTAGCTTTTAAGTTCTCTAACTATGGAAAAGTAGTTCAATATCTTTCTAAATGTTCAAAAAAGAAGAAGAATGAATATGACCCTAGGGAGAAGTTTAAAAAAATGCAAAAGGACAAAAGGAAGTCTAAAAGTAAAATTTTCTACACCCAAGATGCCAACTCTTCTGATAGTGATGAGAACCAATCTTCAGATGAGGAGAGGGCTCTTGAAAATTAAAAATAAATTATGCTTTTGGCCATAGACAATTTGGAATAGAACTTGTTGAGTTTAATGGAGAAGAGGCCAAAGTTGACCTTGAAGGTGAGTTCATCAATGCTCTTGAAGGTATCTAAAGGTTGACAACAAAAAATAAAGCACAAAAGGAATTGTTGGTCAAAGATAAAGATCAAGCAATTGAACCCATGTTCGTACAAATTTAGGAAGGTAGGAAAATCCAAGAAACTATGAATGAGCAACTCAAAGAGAAAAAAAAAAATCATGTGAAAGTCTTGAAGGAAAAATTATTTCTTTGAGAAAAGAGCTTGAAAAGGGTAAACCCAGGTTGAGCATTAATGAAAAATTTGGTTAAGGGACTATTTGCTTGAATGAAATTATTGAAGCGCAAAGACTCTCAAGCTCAATAGCTGATATTAAGGGAAAAATTTATTAATTTTATTTAAGCTGTAAAAAATTTAAATAGTGCAACAAACTCAGTAAGCCCAATGCAACACTAGATAGAAAAAGGCAACACATAGTTCAATTTGAAACTACAAGATAAAAAGGGAAAATCAAATTTGACTTAGTAAGGGACTATTGAGGGCCCCGAAATCGGGTCAACAACAAGGGGGATACCCACCCGGTCTAGAACCTGGTTGGCGGCTCCTTGCCCGTTTGGAGTAGCGGGTCCGACTGGGGGTAATGGGACCAGTTTCCCAATGTGAGGGGTGTGTGTGTGTAGAGTTTGATGCTATTGATCTAGGGGTATTTTAAGCTAATTTAATTCTAACTTCTAAACTAACTCTATGCTATTGTAATCTAATGAAAAACAATACATCTAATCTACGCTAACCCAGGGTATTTTTCTTCTATTATGCGATCTAAAAAGATTTCGAACAATAGCTGGTAATAAAGATCATTCAGCTATCATAAGAATAGAAATCCATTAAGATAAACCATTCTGCATAAAAAGTTAGGCAAATCAGTTGTGAACAACATATCGCATAATTAGTTATTCATATGTCAAGCACAAATAAATGACTCCACCGTACAGAAGTGCCAAATGGTAATACACACATTCATACATTAACATATAAAGAACTCAGCTGCATATCACTTTAGGAATATAAGCAGAAATTAGTCAAGAGATAAAAGTACCATTTATGACTGATTTCACTAATAAACTTCAAGCAATAACGATTTATTTCTACTTGTTCTAATATCTGCTAAGAGTACAGAAGTGCAACATCAGTAACAGACATTAAAATGCAAACATAAATAAATCTCGATCCATCCATTCATCAAAAACCCCCTCCGAGGGTGCAAAAGTGCATGTTCTGAGGACAAGTTTTTTGACAGATTTCCGGACCCTTCTCCAAATGCCATGAGAAGGGTTAAATACTACTAACTAATTAATCTTAATTACACAAATTTAGGGAACGGCTTCAAATGACCGCCCTTTTACTAAAACAAATTTATTTCTAAAAACTGAATCTAATTTCTAACCATTTCTGTATCTGCTCCTTAGTGCTGTAAGCGATGCGCTGTTCGCCCTGAAAGAGTCAGCTGGTTGTCCTTTCCTTTTGTTCGAGCTTGAAAATTAGAAATAACAAGAGCTGGCACCTCTTTCTGACAAACTAGAAGATATTTTTGAAAGTGTTCTTCTGGAGGAGTGTCTTCACGGCGTGTATACTTAGTACAACTCAGATTTCTTTCAAACTGATTATGCTGTTGCTATTTCAGTTTTCGGCCATGCGAATGACTCAATGAGTTAGGAGTCGCGTTGTCTGGACAATCCCCTGTATCGAGAATTGCTTCCATTCTTTGTTCCAGGCTTTTCTGGAGCATCCTCCTTCTTTTGTGTTTCTCTTTTTGCTTTACCCAGTCTGAGCTTCAAGATCTTTTGCAAACACGCTGCTTTTGTGCGCCTTTGACTCTGAGTCTTAGATAGTCTATTTTCATCAGCGCCTGTTGGGTGATACTCTGGAATCAGCGGTCCTGCTGCATGCGGCATCCATTTGCGGAGGCATCTTCTCTCTGTTACCCCATTGGCGCTTTCCTCTTTTCCTTAGATGTTTCCTGCATATAGATTTATATCAGTTACATGTCTTGCAGTTTACGCAAAGAAGAAGAGAAATGACGAAAAGATTGACATGAAAGCATTAAGTTCTAATGAATGCGTAATTCTGACACTCATCATGATTTGACTCTTCGAAAAACGTGATACAATCATTCTTGGATACTGAAGCATGCGATCATTAATTTCCCTTAAGGTGCGCGCTCAATTTTGGGTTTACTGTTTATGTCGGAGGATTCTTGTGATGAGTCCTTTCTGCGATTGGAATCGTAGTATCGAGGACTACGACGTCATTAAGTGTTATCGCAAATTACCAATATCGTAGATCGCAGTTTTGCATGATCGCAGATCGCAAGATCGCAAGGTTTTCGCTTTATCACTCTGTGCTGCTTATGCGACATTGCGACGTGCGACGTCGCATATCGGCCGTCGGCGATTCCTTAGGTTTTCCCTTTTTGAGCGCTTTTTAATGCACGCGATGCGATGGGTTCTCGGGTCACTCTTTTTTTTTAGTGTATTTATGCGCTTTAGGAAAACGCTTCTCTCTACCTTTGCGGCGCGATATAGCTCTTAGGGAGTTAATACAAAAGATTTTTTAAACAAAATATTTTTTGGATTTTTGGTTAAGGGTCCCCCTTTGCTTGATGTTATTACTAATATCAAACAAAGAGGGGGGTTGTTGGTGACCACAATAGGGACAAATAATGCTACAAACCTGAATCGAAATACACAATAGGAAAATTGAAATATTCAGTAGAGAAATGCACAGGCTCGAATCACATAGCAAGTTGATATATCTCTGAGAATTCAACCACCAAGCAATAAGAATCAATTTTTTACCAGGTATGAGGGTATTTTTCCTAAACATTTATTTAATTGTACTAATTATGTGCATAAGGCTACAAATTGTAGGGTGAATTTATCATTCAATCAGATCAAGGCACAAGGAACAATCTATCAACCTAAAAACCAATTTTCTAGGCAAAGGAGAAACAAACCCAGATTTAGCAATTCATTTTCTCCATTGAATAGTATCATTCAATGCTATGTATGCCAATTTTTTTTGACACAAAGTGGTTTTTTACATACTTAGAAACAAAATGGTAGCTCTTTAAATTAAATAATCAAACCAATAACGTAAGGTATGTAACAAAAACAAAAATGCAGAAAATTGTGATCTGGTGCTATATGCTCACAATGTAGGGAGATAGTGGTATGTGGACAATGGTTGTTCTAGGTTGTTGGCAGTGCTGGACCCACCAACATGTTAGAAGATCTCCACAGTAAGAAGTCTCGATTAGACTTTAGATCATTTGGTGTAGGAGTCCTAGTAGTGGGTCATATGGTAATGCCCTGACCACAGTTTCGCACAGAGGAAAGTAAGATGCCCCTGATGGTAGCAAGGGTGCGACATATGCAGTAAGTCAAGGAAGGTGCATGAGAAGTTCTAACAGATAGAGGGTGAGGTGAATGCACCCCTTGGAAACCTGTGATAGTACATAGTTAAGAAGGGAACACACGAGCAAAGATGCATCACAACATGGAAAGCAAGTAAGCTAGAAATCCAAAGTGATGGTTAAACCAACAACACATTTAGGAAAGATTCATACATACATATACAAAAATAGATACACATGCATGCGTAAGAAAACATATACACATATCATTTAGAGTACTCAAGATAGCTGAAATATCATACAACGTATGCATGAAATGTGCTGGCTTTGTTATATTAAGAAGTATAAGTTACAATCATACAATACATCCATGTCCAACCACTAGTTTTGACATTGGAATGTTACAGTCACAACCGCCTGCTCCTCCAAAGAGATATACTAGCTCTGCACAGTGGAGAAGCGAAGGCTCATTACAATAATGTCCAAGATCTCTCTAAGATAGTCTTATCAGAAGCTTGGCTGACCAAAAGCCTGTACAATGAGTTATGAGGGACTATTTATAGCAAAGGGTGGGGTGGCCCTTAACATTCCCCTTTGTGATAGTTCATCTATCCTCATGGCTCTTCATCTACTCTATGATTGTTACATCCAACTATCGACACTTGAACTTACACTTGACAAGAAGTTACATTACAATGCACATGTACCCATGTGAGACAAAATGGCTTGAGAAAGGCATGCAAGACATCACTATGACTTGGACAACTTTTGGAAGACCAGCTCTTCGACATCCTCATGATGGTTGACAATAGCAAACTGATGCCAACATCAATATTCCACGATGGTGTCCGTGTACTCTAAGGTGACATCTTTCTGGAACCGAACTCTTGCCTCCATAGAATTCGGGTACACTGCTTGGGCTCCTCTATCCAACTTGTCTGATAGCATGCACATCATTGTCTAAGTGTGGCCAGACAAGCAACATACTTGTGCATGGTGTCTGGGGAGGTGGCTATGTGCATCAACTCGTCAAAGTATGAGTCAAGCTCTATTCAGACTTGTGCCTTTGTCTTCACCAGGGTGAGTGTCCCAATAGATGGGATTGCATGTGCATGCACAATAACATCCATACTCTTGAATACACGTGCATGGGAAGCCTATAGACTAGTGATGAGCCGTGGGAGCTCTTCATAGTTCTTAATCTGACTTTGGATGCGTACCTTCAGCTTGACTACTTTGGGCTTCATTATCTTAGGAAAGTGAAGCGGGGCTCTCTTGTATCACATCGTCCATGTTTTCATGTAATCAACAACATCATTCATGTTTGAAAATATACGTGCTCTTCTAGCACATCGTTGTTGCCAACCATCGAGATGGACAACTACCTTATGCATGGTACCAAACATGGAATAGAATGCCCACATGACTGTGTCAAGGGACAATACTTCATCTAGTATTGCCTTCTTCAATTTTGATCAAGTGGATGTCATAACCGATTCTCCTCCCTACTTGGCCATCTATAGCTCCTTGGCCATTCGCTCGTTCTCAGCTATCACGAAGCAAACACTCAAGCTAGTGGCTTCGGCATATGCTTTGGTAGCATCGGCCAATGCTGCTGGATGTTTGCACACATCATACATAATCACATATTCCTCAAACTGTGTAGGATATGTATGATCATCCGGAGTAGAAACTCTGCGATATTTCACAACTCTATGTTTAGACTCATTGAATGAGATGTTGTGCATCTCCTCCTCTAGATTGTCTCCAAGTATTTTAGTATCTCGTTTGTCGCTTGGGACTTGCTCCTCTTTTGGATGCGGTGAAGCTGGTGGGTCGAATTCTTGGTGGTGACACGTGAGGTCGATGTCTTTCTATAACTCCCATTGCTCCATATATGTATCCATATGTTCAAGTGCTTGCTCTATCCCCTAAGTGAAGTCCTGCTCCTGCGATGGATCACCCTGTCTGCCTCATTCTAGCTGTTCTGATGAGTCTACTATATGTAGGGGTGTAGATTCATCTGTCTACACAAGTTGCGCCCCCTGCTATACCTGTTCCTGTTGCACTTGCTTCTCCTATCTGCGTAGCTCCTATTCCTTCCGGAGTTGCTCCTTCAACTCATGCAACTCCTTCTCTTTTTCCTCCATTTTCCATTTCTCTCGTTGCCCTTGCATGTTTCTCTTGTCGCGCTATTTCCTCTTTGCCTCTATTACTAAAGCTGCTTTCTGCACAAGTGGGTTTGCTCAAAACTTGCAACTTTTCTCTTCTTCCATGTAATCAACAATTTTCCTCTTGCCTTTATTTCACACTAGTATGTTCACCTCTGCTGCTGCTGCTGCTTCTGGTGCTCTTCAGGATGCTGCTTCACGTAGATTTGCTACCCATTCCACAACGAGACTGATTAGTTCATTTTGTCTGGAGAAGCTGTAGAAATATCTCCATGGGTCTTCCTCTACCTAATGAAATTCCTTGTGGATCTAGTTGAACTGTACTCTCGTGCAGTTATCTTTCACAAGACAATGCGGGTCATACAGATTGTAACTTTAGAGGTCGAATGGATATTTCTTCATCTGCTTTTCTTCAACATCTACATGCTTGAAACTCCGTATCTCGTATAACCTGATTCGAAACGAAAGAGCAGGCCAAGGTGCCTTCTTCTTTCGGTGCAACTTAGTTGTCAATCCTGCCAAGATGTGATATGATACTTCCTGCATGACGAGCTTGTCCAAGGAAAATTGTGGTAGAACATGTGGAGGCTTCTCCATGCTGTACATCGATATGGAGGTGTCAGACAGTGAGGCATACTAATCAGTTATGTCTATCAGTGCTTCCATTGTTTCCTTTTACATGCAGGGTGGATCCTGTTCGAATATATCTTGTAAACCAGAGTGAAAAAAATGATCAGAAAATTGTGTGATAACTCCTCTAAAGCTGCATTCGGGAAACATCTTACAATAAGTGTTCATAGAGGTCTTTGTCGTTGTGCATTCCCACTTCAAGCCTAGGAACTCCTGCTGGGCACATATTGCATCCAAGATGTAGGCGGACATGTAGATTTCTGCTTGCATACCTTTGGGCGGCTATTGAGCCAACATGTCGGACCAGTTGCATGCTTTCCGTTCTCTGGCCAATTGGTCCAAGGTTATCACCCAACTCTATGGGAAGGCTCTCGTGCTTTCTTGGCCATACAATCGACATGAAAATATGACCAAGTATTGATACACCTTCCACAATATCTTCGTCTTATAGACCTGGTCGGGTGTCATCCTGAATTTAGCTAGCTCCTTTACCTTGTTCTTCAAGATATCTCTGGATTTGACATTGCTACTCGGTATGATGAAGGGGGTCTCCATGATGATCACGGGCTTCAACATCTGATACATATCATCATAATCATGTGCCCTAAAGGTATAAATCTTCGTCCCGCTGATGTTGCTCAATGTCATCGTCTCAAGATCAGTGTGCAAGATGATCCAATGTATCATGTCCGCACATGGAAGCATGGGATACCTACATGCAATTTTGTACAGGCTAGACTTGTGGATGTTCACGTAGACTTGGCAGTCTTCGTGGTCTTGCCCAAATGTGTTTGCAAATTTATCATTGACCTCTTGCCACTTTAGCTTGATGTCCTTGTCTACAAACAACTTGGTATCTTCATAGATTGACAAACTTGTAGACACTCACTCAACTACTGCTCCAGTTGAAATTCCATCAGTGTCCTTTGATCCAACTCTCTTGGAGGCCATTGATCCTGACCTACTAAGATGTAGATGAACACCTACTAGACCTAGAGACAAAGTGACATGCATGGCAATAAATCTGTTAGCTAAAACCAAAGCAAACTTGAGGAACGACGTGCAACATACCTGGGGATTGACTGGGAAGGATTGCACAATTTTTCCTATGAAGATGGGAGACTGACTGCTAGAACTATGCAAAAGGTAGTCTGGGCTATTTGGGAGGCTAGCTGGCTACTGGAATTGCACAATGTGCAATCTAGGTTGGCCTGCTGGCTGATGGAACTACGCAATGCACAATTTCAGCTGGTCGTAGTTGCAGGCCTAGTGATTGCATTGTGCAATTTTTTGGGCCAATAGTCACTATCGCTCAGAATTGCACAATGTAATATTGGAGGGCAGTAACTAGTCAAAAATGTGCATTTCCAAAGAGAAATATAGAGCCTTCCCTTTTAGGATTGAGCAATGCTATCTTGGTGAGGAAGAGTCCGGACCAAGGTTGCCCAGACTCGCTGATGGGCAATTGAAAGCAAAAGTGAATGTGATTGCTGGCGATACTGAGTGTAAGTAGGAGTGAATGATCATCCATGCAAATAGTGAATGAAATATTCAGAAAATGGAACAACATGTATGTGGGTGAAGCAAGTCACCGAAATCAGCGATCATTCGTGCAAAATAGTTTCATTCATGCGACAACAATGAGATGCTAACAAAAATTGAAATGGTGCTAGTACAAGCTAGTATGTATGTAAACGACAACAAGTGTTCACAAAAATCAAGCAAACAACACTCACACAAGAGAAAACACAAAAAGCGACATAAATGCTGCAAAAGACAAGTTAAGATGACTTACCCATGAATAATTGAGTTAGATGTGTCGAAGACTCTTGGATGTGCTATTGGATGTCAGAGATCCAAGATCGACGTGAAAAAGTGAGCTCTGAAGTGTTGAATAAATAAGTTTGAGGCTTGTGATGCGCATGCCATAAATCTAGGAAAAAGTGACACTTGGAGGAAAGATTCTAAAATGATCTTTGATGTAACCTCCAACTGCTAAAAATAGATCCCTAAAATATAGGGATTTTTTTTGCATGTTTCTTTTTTCTATTCCAAGAAAAAGAAACTCATGCATGCATGTCAAGTTTTCCCAGTCTCGGGTGGAACTAGTCAACTCAATGGCACATGCAATAGTTTTCTCAACTGAGGGGGAAAATGCACATTTCTGGGAGGGAGCTATGTTGGCTTCCTAGAAGGTTTGCACAATTTCTAGGCTGAGCAGCTGATTGCTACCCAGGATTGCACAATTTTTGGGCTGAGTAGCCCTACTGGGAGGAATTGTGCAATTTTCTTAGTGAAGCTTGATAGGAAGATTTGTGCAATTATGGAGCCCAGCAGGCTGCCAAACAAATTGCACAATTTTATGGAGAGAAGGATGGTTGCCCTCTAGAATTGCACAATTTCTTGAGGGGGCTACTCAGCTTGCAGCTGGACCAAGTCTAGAGAAACAACCTATGAGGGGGATGCAACAAGATCTGATGCATAGGCTGGCAATTTTCTAGAAAATCACTGAAGCTTGTTTAATTGACAAGGTAATACATCTGCTGAGGATGGTTGGTAGGGAGGCTCCAAAATGAAGCTAAGGAAAAATTTTGGAGGATGGTTGTAGACGCTACAACACTTGGTGACACAATAGTAGAACTCCAACTCTTTGAATGGACCTTGTTCGTGGAGAAAAAGTCTAACACCTCTAGACGTATTGTTCAGTTCTCAATTCGTCTTGGCTTCCACACTTGCTTGATTGTAAGATGTAGCATCTACCAAGCTCTTGGTTTATTGACACACATTCCAAGCCAAGTCAACACAACTGTTTCAATTAGGGTTGAGCGGTATATTGGTGCACAAGCAGTATAGCCGTTAGAGTCTTAGTTTCATCTCTAGTGTTTCTCTGCTGCCAGTAGGCCTGGACAGTACCTTGACGGAGTCACGCAGGAACACAAGCATCGCTCTGCTACCACCGAGCCTGGTCAGTACCCCAATGGAGTTACTTGCATCAGTTCTCTACATAGGAAGCCTTTCTCTTCTTTCACCTTTTTCATTTTTCATTTTTTTATTTTTCACTTTTCATTTTTTCATTTTTCGTTTTCACAACTGTGCATAACAATTATTCATTTCAGAGGCAGAAGAGGGATCCCGACTTATTGAGAGTAGAAGAGGATGTTCATTTAGAGAAGTAGTTTATTATATACCTCTAACATGCTTGTTAAGGTTTTCCCCCTCACCTTACTATACTTAACTAAGCTTCCAAGGGTTAACCCAAAAACAACGGACTAGAGTAGGGGACACTAGTTAGTGCGCAAGAATTGTGTTTTCACCAAGGTTCACTTCGAATAATATGTATTTTCCATCGATGTATCATGGACAAAAAGTAACAAGTTCTTCATACAGAGGTAGGATGACAAATAAACAAGTAGTGATAGCTGCACAAGGCCTCTTGTACTTTACCCAACTTGTTTCAAGAGTCACACATGGTTTCATGCGAAACTAACCTACGAACAAAAAAACAAGTGAATAGACAACAAAGAAAAGTAGAAGCGGAAGTAAATGCGAAATAAAAGTGAATAAGAAAAGAAGAAAGTAGGCAATCAAACATGTAAAGCAAGAAAGCAAAGAGGCATGCAAGCAAACAAACTGGAAGCAAACACTATTCCTACTCCTACACTAATGGTGCATGGGCTTGAACATGTGAAGTGATATTTCCAATGTAGCCATCGATGCATTGGTTGATCCATGTCAGTGAAGGCTTGGTCTACGAGCAACTGGGTTGTACGAACCAATAATCAAGAAAGATATAATAGTGAAGACAAACACACTTCATTTCTAAAAGTGTCCACAGTACATAAGTGAGTGCAACTACATGGCATGTGGTCCGTGGACTTGTCACGGTGTTGTGTGACACAACGTGCAGATTTGAAGCATACACATACTCTTGACTGTGACATGCAACCAAATGAAAGAAACACAGAAAACTTGCATTGTGCACGTGTGCTTGCAATGTAAGATTCCTCCAATGCATGAGCGATGTGATCGTGCAGTTCGAGTGGAGGAAGCATGATCTGTGTCTGATATTGATCTTCAATGCATACAGATGAGTGATGAAGAGCCTTGGTTGATTCAAGAATTTCTTGATTAGAAGCGAAACGAAGCTCAGGAGAGTGAGGGACTGACATGACCACCAGCTCGGGCTAAAGTGCCTCGACAGTCTGGGCTGTTTCGACTTTGTCATCAGATAGATCACCATAAACAGGTGGATTTGAAAAATCAATTGTGATATAATCACCATCATGATCGAATATGGGGCTAAATGGATCACGACAACCACAATCAGAAAAATCAATGATTTCGTTGGTATCCTCATGATCTGATAAATAAAACAGAGGGGTAGATGAGAAGCAAAAAATTCATCCTCTGTGTTTTCGGAAAAGGCAAATGAAATGTCAAGTGGATTTTCAATGAATAATTTATCCTCTCCATTGTTGGATGATGGACTGGCATCTAGGGTGTCCTGCGAGTGATCAATAATGGGTGCATCTGTATATGAAGATACACATGGGAAATCATGGATGGAAGGTTCACCAAATATGTCAAGAAATAACGGAGGAGGATCGGATAGAAGGGAGTCATCCTTCACCGGGTGTTTATGCTCAAGTTCCCAGTCATACTCTTCATGAATGACAACGCATGTTGGTTGTGCAACACCAAATCTGTTGATGGCTTAATCTTCATTCACAAAAAGTGTAGAGTCCGGAATGGAAGAACACAAGACAGTATCATCCCGAGGATCATCCGAGTATGAAGATAAAGGCTGTGGTACAAAATGCATATGAAAACTCGATGGACTCACAACCAAATCTATGTGAAAATTAAGCGAAGTGATGTTGGGAGGATGTGACAACTGAATAGATGTGTGTGTCTATTCTCCTACATCACCCTGCAGTGGTGAAGCTATTTGATGAGGGGACAACGGAATGTCACTTGTGACAGTGACTGCTTCTATCTATGATTGCACAACTCCATCACTGAAGAATTTTGAGTGAGGCTTGGGTTTAAACTTCTTCTTTGGATGGGTAGATTTGTTAAGACAATACTTGAATATATCCCAAAGATAAAAAAAATTCATCTGGCTCTTTGGAGCTTGAAACTGCAAATCAAGGAAGCACTGCCAAAAATCCAAAGGCGATTCATGTGGAGCCTTCCATTGTTGTAATAGCTTTTGGTAAAGATATTCTGGATCAAAATGATAGAAAGTGTCTTCAATGAGATCACAGAACTGCTCAAGTGAGTGCACGCTCTTAGCCAGTAGGCTGCACAACCACTGATGTGGGGATTCACGAAGTGTGTATGCAAGCAACAGACTGCAATGTTTGCCAGAACATCCATCATCCTCATCAAGCATGGGAAGGAAGTCATGTAAGAACTCAGGCTAGGTCACTTCGCCTTCACCATCATATGTGTATGTAGACAAGAGATCAAAAATTCCCTTGAGATGGTGATAGATTCAGCATGCGAAAAACATCATGGAGGGTTGAGTGTGCAAGTGTCCCTCCTTCTAGTGCCAGAAATGTTGATGGTGCTAGACCCGCCAACATGTCAGTGGATCTCCCTGCTAAGAAGTCACAATTAGACTTCAGACTATTTGGTGTATGAGTCCTAGTAGTGGTTCGTACGGTAATGCCTTGATCACGGTTTCACACAGAGGCAAGTACAGGCAAGTAAGATGTCCCTGTTGGTAGTAAGGGTGTGACATATGCAATAAGTCAAGGAAGGTGCATGAGCAGTTCTAACATATGGAGGGTGAGGTGAGTGTGCCCCTTGGAAACCTGTGATAGCATGGAGTTAAGAAGGGAACACATGAGCAAGATGCATCACAACATGGAAGGAAATTAAGCTAGCAATCCAAAGTGATGGTTAAACTAAAAACACATTTCAGAAAGATTCATACATACATATACAGAAATAGCTACACATGCATGTGTAAGCAAACAGATACATATATCATTTAGAGTACTCAAGATAGCTGAAATACAATACAACATATGCATGAAACGTGCTAGCTCTGTTATATTAAGAAGTGTAATTTCCAGTCATACAATAAATCCATGTCCAACCACTAGTTCCGACAATGGAATGTTACAGCCACAACCGTATGCTCCTCCAAGGATATATACTAGCTCTGCGTAGTGGAGAAGCCAAAGCTCGTTACAATACTATCCAAGATCTCTCTAAGATAGCCTTATTGGAAGCTTGGCTAACCAAAAGCATATACAATGAGTTATGAGGGACCATTTATAGCAAAGGGTGGGGTGGCCCTTGACATTCCTGTTATAGCGCCATTTATAACTCTTGGTATTTGTGATTCTTTGTTTATGGCCTAGGGCAACCCCTCCTTCTATACTTGGTCCAAATATATTAAAAATAGTGTTTTATTCTCTGTATGATACTTTTCCCTAAGCTAAAAGCGTGTACACGTGGGTCAGTCAATACCCAACCTGCATATATGTATTAAAACAGTTAAAAAAATTAAATTTCCTTAGTTATGGGCGGAGTTCATGAGTTTTACCTGTTGATTACCTCCTATTACCCGTGGCCCAATTGTTTCCCAACTATTTCCCAACTAAAAAACTAATTGGGATAAGTATAAATAGACTTCTATGGGAAAGCCTTAAGGAGGAGAAGGGATAGAGTTATTATACTGAGATTATCCCTGACTGAGTCTGATGAATCCCTATGCCTCATGCACTTCCCAAGCTTCAGGAAACCCTTGTTTCCTTGATTATAGATATTTTTCCTTTTTCTTGAGATATCATGGTGTTGGTGATGGAAGAATATTGTTTAAGGCTAGGATGGGATGAATCTGGAGGACGGTTCTGCTTGGAGCCAAAAGAAGAAGACTCAGGTGAATTCTCTCCATGTTATTTATAGCTTACTGCAATAAAAGAAATGCTTTCTTGTTTCTGAAATTAAATATGTTTATGCATCAAATTATGTTTTAATTCTTATATGAATGATGTTTTGATGTATGATCAATCATTTGTTTATATGATATAAAGTCAATTTCGTGAATATGCTTTAATTCTATACTGCTATGTATGTTCAAATTCAATGATTTTCAAGTTTGAAGAACATCGAGAGTTGCAGAGGGTCTGAAACCTGCAGGACCTACTCGAATGAAGTAAATTCGGGTATGGTCGCTCTTACGTAGTTTGATTATATAAGAATTTTTCCTAAGCTGTATGAGTGTTTCTTGTTGTAGTTTGCTTTTTCTCTTTTGGGGTTCTAACCCAAAGCCCTAGGGTGCTTCCACCTAAAACAGAATTGGTGCCTCTACTAGGGATAACAATCTTGTTATTCTTGGTTTGGGTTGTTCATTACCAATCAGGGCTCAGTCTTTGGTTTGCTTGCTTTTACAGTCTAATTTGGTCTACAAGAGTCTCAGGCTTTAAGTCTGATCTTTTGGATCGATTTATTTATTTATTTATTTATTTTTTTCTTGCAAAGCTTTGTATATGCTTTTTACTTTGTTTACAATAGCATATACATGCTTGTTTTTGTAAAGTGAACCCACATATACATGATTTTCCTTTGTCAGAAGCGCGTGTGCACACTTCTGTGTTTGAACATAGTCGCATATGCAAATTTTTGCATTTTTTTTTCATATCTCTCTGCCTAGATAGATTTGTTGCCTGGTCTTTTTAGTCTCTCTGTGGTCAATTTCTGTCTGAAGAATTTAATTATTCTGCAGGCTTACTATTTCAAAGTCATTTCCTCATTGAAAATATTTGGCATAGGTTTTCTTTTTGACCAATTTTGTAATTGGTTTTTTGGCACACAAGACTTCATTCAAAAGTTCTTGATTGTTCTGGTCCTCCAGAACACAAATTTGTTTTCAGTTTCAGTGTCAAGCTCGGATTTTAGATCTTTGCTTTGCTTTCCTTCATTTTGTGGCCTCATAACTTTTCTTTCTTTTTGAAAATCTTTTTGACGAATTTGGAAGTATTTATTTCCTAGCTTCGTGGTCAATTTGTGAAACTCTTTGTTGCTATTTGGGTTGTTTTGTACAAGTTGAAGTCTTTTTGCTCAAGTTTTCGTTCATTTTCGAGTTTGTAACTTGCAAAGACTCCTTGTGCTCTCTTTTCGATCTTTGAGGTTTAGTAGCATTTTGGTGTTTTCAAAAAGTTGTTTTTGGTTGTTTCTTTAAAAAGAAAAGATCTCAAAAAACTTTGTTTTTGTTTTTCTTTTGCCAAGTTTGTTTTTGGTTTCTTTTTGTTGTTGAAATTCAATTGCATTCTTTTTCAATTTGTCCTTCTTGTTTGGAGAGAATTTTGTGTTCAAAATTTGTATCCTCTTCAGTACTTTAGTTGGCTCATTGTTAGTTATAAACAATTGCTTTTTCTTTTTGAGTGATTTAGGATCTTGCATCTCCATTATATCTTGCATTAGGGTAGTTTGCATTGTTAAAGCATTCATAGTCTTTTAGTTTTTTTGGTGTGTGAAGTGTGTTTCAAGAAAAGAAGAGAAAAAGTACTTTTCTTTTTAGAAGTTTCGTAGAACCCATATAGGGATCTCTTTTCATCGAAGAAAAAATGATTTCATTCATGTAGTTAGTTTTTCATTGATTTCTGTTGCATCATAAACACATCATTGGTTTCACTCCCATCTATACCCTTGACTTAAAGAACAACCATTAAACTCAAGCGATTAATTAAAATAAACTAGAACTTTTGTATTGTCATCAGAATACGCCAACAAGTTTAGGTTTATTAGGGCCTTGGATTAGTCGAGAGGAGAGTTAACACTCCAAGGCTGCTCAAAATTACAAAACATAGAAGTTTGATTAATGAGTGAAATCCAATAGCGTTATGAAGATCGGGAAAGCTCCGTAACTAGGAGTAAAGCACAAGGGTGAGTGAAGATAAGGACGAGATATACCCCCTCTCTTACTTGTCAGATCCCACCTCACAACTGTTTTGCCTGGCTTTTGATATGAGTTGGTGACCATAGTTTCCTATCCTAGGGACCACACAAGTGGCTGCAGAGGGGAATCCCGTGGCACCTTAGCTTGATGTTGTATCACGTTCAACAGTACTTCAGGAGGGCACCCTTATGAAGCTTGGGAGCTTGCACTGGAAAAGGTTGTTGTCTGGAGGTCAGCGTAACTACCTCTGATACCTTGGCTAGTAGGCCTGGGGCATAATTATCCCAGTCTATTTTTGGAAGGTCCTTGTTATTAACTTTCTTGTTTTTTGGTGTTCAATCCTAATCACATGGAGCAGAAATACTCAAGAGTTGTTTGATTGCTGATATCTTTAGGGACTTTTTAGTGAGTGTTCTTTGCTCCTAGTCAGCATAGCTCTATAATTTTTTGAGTCTTTAAGTAGATATTTTTAAATAATTCAAATTGGCGGACTGACCATCTCGACGGTCTAGGAGACTTTGTGGGCTATCACCTACTAGTTTTAAGTCTTCTCCTAGAAGGTGTAGGAGAAATTTTGCCAGTGGTTCTCAACCAGTGGCAGCAGGCGCATTTGAGATTGATCCTCCGCTTGGGGTCATTGATTCACAAGATAGACCTGGCACTAGTAGAGAGTTGGAGAGGAACACACCAGTTCTTTCTTGAGTACTTTTTAAGTCGGAATATAATATCGAAGTTGAAGAGATTTCAGAGTTGTTTGTGGCTCCGAATTATCCTCTTCCTCCTGATCATCCAGAGGTTCTATTGTACATTGGAACTCCAACTCATAGGCCTTCAAGCCTAGGTTTACATACATCTATTCCTTCAATGATCACTGCTGGAAGCATGGCATCTACAACAAGTGTTGCGAGCATGCAGACTCCCATATCTGTACAAGGAGGAGGAACTATTTCCATCCCTTCTATTACTCCTAGCATGGATATATTTGGGTCTACTTCCATTCCATCAATGAGTGGAAGTTCTCAGGCTACTGCATCCAGTTTTTGATTTTTCCCTTATGGAACTTTGTCTCACAGGATTCCTTCAGTTCCTTTGAACATATCATTGACCAACTCTACATCCATGATGAGTGCATCAGATTCTTTTCAGCGTTTCCCATTTGGAAGTGGTCATATAACACATTCCAATCCGATAGTAGGGTCAATGCCTTTTCCTTTTACAAGTCAAGGTAGTAACCCCTTCCAGAGTTGGACGAGCCTTGTAGTTAGTGGGATAGGAGCTAGGAATCAATTTTCCGACCAACAAGGGAATGTGACATATTCTTTAGCTAATTCATTTTAGAATTTTCCACCCTTTTCTAACACATGGAATCCTTATCAGAGGCTATTAGCTCCTTTCAATACTTTGTTAGGGGGTAACTTCACTAGTTACGGAGGATTTTCGACAGGTGTTGGTCAAACTCTGAATTTTGCCAGAACAAAAGGAGCACCTTTTGGTTCAGTAGACTCTATGAGTTACTTCAGGAAACCTGGTGTTTTTCAAAATCTAGGTCATTCTTTTCAGACCTTTGGGAACCTCGCCTGCTCAGGATGGAATTCCAAAGGTTCGCAACGACTACCTTTTTGGGCCACGCTGAACTTGCTAGGCTTCGCTAAATTAACAAATGATTTGATTTGGTACAATCCGGCTTGGCCTCTAGTCCCAACTAAACTTCCCTCGAATATCCGAAAATTCGAAGGAAAGAGTGGTGAAGATCGGGGAGACCACGTAACCACATTTCACTTATGGTGCTCATCAAACTCCCTGATAGATAATTCGATCAAGTTGAGGTTATTTCAATGCACCCTAACTAGAAGTGCAACCAAATGGTATATAGAGTTTCTAGGGGGAACCTATACTTCTTTATATGATTTGGCTAATATCTTTTTGAACCATTTTCAGTTGCCTATCAGATATGAAGCCGGAACTGAACTTCTGGCTAACTTTCAACAAGACACCGCAACTCACATTTCAGATCACATCTAGGCATGGAGAAGGAGGAAAAGGCTTATGAAAGCTAAAATCCCACTAGAGTTCCTTCTTGAATGGTTTATCAAATCAATACAACTGAGATCTCAAAGGATGCGTCTCTTTCTGATGTTTATTCGGAACACCAGGTTATTTTCCGAGCCCAACAATTAGAACAGATATATTCTTAATTTGGGACTCTTAAGAAAATTATACCTAATGCTCAAAGATCTAAGGTCGATTTAGCCAAACCGAAGCTAGGCGCCCATGCCGATGGTATAGTCATAGCGTTTGATATTAATGCAGTGAACCTATTGAATCAATTAGAGCAGTTGTCTCTACAAACTACTTCTTATAACCAGGAAGCACCGTCTACACCTACACCTTGCCAACCTGCCTCTATAAATGTTGTCTATACCTCTAACCCCAAAGGAAATCAACAATCCGATGGGAAGAGGAAGGGATAAGGTAAGAAGAAGAACCAAGAAGGGAAAGGAAAATGCAAACAAACCCGAAAATGTTGTCGAAGAGGGTAGGAAAGAGTCTAATAAAAAGATAAAGTTTCCATTCAAGTTATGCAATGGAGATCATCTGACTCACCTCTGCCCCAAGATGTAAGACACTCAGCGCTTATTAGTACAGCAAGGGTCCTCTAGCTCCTAAGCTGTTCTGACTAACCCTTTTCCCCAAGGGCAACAATTACTTTCTAGCGCAAATTCTAATGCTAGTACCTCCTCTGGAGGTAATTGGGAAGGGGAAACTTGTCAAATGTTTATATAATGAGCTCTCATATCAACATCACTACGCAAGCACGCGATTATGGTGAATAAAAAACATCTAAGGCTAAATCTTTTCCCGAAGCCACTGAACTGCTTCATATTGAGCGGTCCCCTATTGAGTATATACCTTCGATACTGAAAGGTTCTGCAAAGTGCTTGACTATTAACCCTAATGCTATGGCAGCCCAGAACTTCTTGATTGTAGAAGATCTGGCTCAAAGTCCTTGTGCTATGTCTACATTGGAGGTACTCTAGTCATGCCCTGCTCAGAGAAGTTCTTTGCTTTCAGAAATTGGTTCAGTAAATCCAAATAATTCTTTAGTGCTCACTTTTGATATGTTGAATGTCAAAAAGAAACTTCCTCACCATATGGATTTCCAGATAAAGTCTACATACCGAGAAACCAATATTTTTCAGATAGTTATAGATGAGGGAGCTTCCACATCCCTGATGTTTATGTCATGTTGGAAGGCTATTGGATCACCTTCAGTTGTTCCTTCACCCACTCTTTTGATGGCATTTGATGGACATTGTCATAGGCTGCACGGGATTATCTCGACCCTTCCTATTTGTGTTGGGGGAATGGTAGTAAATATTGAGGTAGAAATCGTTGATGTGAACCTGGATTATAACCTCCTCTTAGGCAGGAATTGGATTTATGAGATGGATGCCATTGTTTCATCATTATTCTGCATCCTTTGTTTTCCTCATGAGGGGAGGATTGTTAGAATTGATCAGTTAGACTATTCTCCAGGTGACTCCCACACAACTTAGAATTCTACCATTCCATTGGTGGACAATCCCCGTCAACCTATTGAGAATTTAGGAGTTGGCATGTACTCTTTGTTAATGGATATTTTTGACCTACCTCCTCCTACAACTAGAATTAATGCAATTTCATCCTCTAAGGTACCTTCTTGAAAAGGGTTCTTTTGAACTCATTATTTTTCGGACCCTTGGCCCTTAACTTCGTCTACCACCACATTAGATGGAGGGTAGGTAGGTGGAATTGAATTTCCTATGTCTACAGTAGAACTTAGTTATCAATCTATTGTTAACTCTACAGACAACCATCCCACTCCTTTTTCACAAGAGGAGTTAGATGGCGATGTGGCTTCGGCTTGGACCCTCGATTCTTCTTCATCTCTAGATTGCTTGGATATAGTGTTACCATCTGAAGAAGCAATTTTAGAAGCAATGATGGGAGTGGATCAACCATGGGAGGATTTACATCATCATTCATATTTTCTCCCTCCATTGCGTGAAATTGAATCTAGTTTTTCCAATCTGTCTACTAGTGATGTTTGTACAGTTTCAAACGCTTTGGCTCCAGCACAATTTTCTGCCAAAGGTAACATGTCAGTTATCTCACAAATTGTACCTGTAAACATCTCTATGAAACCTAATGTAATATAAAATGAGTTCATTGGAGCTAAATGTTCCTTTGAAGAAATTCAAATCTACACCAATCTCTTTAAAGAGTTTCAAGATGTGTTCACTTGGTCTTATGAGGAAATGCTTGGAATTGATCCATCTATAGTCCAACATGAGATCAAGACATATGAAAATGCCAAACCATATCACTAAAAACTTCGACCGATCAATCCTCGGAAAGCAACAACTATTAAAGTTGAAGTTGAAAAGCTACTGAAGGCAGGTTTCATATACCCCATTCCTCGAACTGAGTAGGTTTCTAACGTACTCTAACTGAGTAGGTTTCTAACCTAGTCTTGGTAGATAAGAAGCAAGGAATGATCCGAGTATGTATCGACTTTAGGGATTTAAATAAATCTTGTCCAAAAGACAATTACCCCACGCCTTTTGTTGATCAAATTGTTGATGAATGTGTGGTTAATGAAATTTTTTCATTCATGGATAGATTCTCTGGTTACAATTAAATTACTATCCATCTAGAGGATCAGCATAAGACAACCTTTATTTGTCCCTGGGGCACGTCTGCATACAAGAAGATGCCTTTTGGTCTTAAAAATGCTTGAGCTACTTTTTAGTGGGCCATGTCTTATGCTTTCCATGACATCAAACATGTTATCGAAGCATACTTGGATGAATTAGTTGCTCGTTCTTGCAAGAGAATTTATCATCCCATCCACCTTCGTTTAGTCTTTGAGAGATGTTGTTTTTATAAAATCCAGATGAATCCGAATAAGTGTGTTTTCGTGGTCACATCGGGCCGGCTATTAGGATTCATCGTATCGACTGAAGGGATTCATGTTGATCATTTCAAGGTTGAGGCAATAATTCAGTTGCCCGCCCCATCTTCCATTCATCAACTTCAAAGTCTCCAAGGAAAGGCAAATTTCTTGAGGATATTTATAGAAAATTACGCCAAGATTACCAAAGGATTTATGCATTTTCTTAAGAAAGGTGTTCCATTTTTATGGGACGATTTCGTGCAATGATCTTTTGACGCTTTGAAAAAAGCTTTAACCTCTGCTCCATTATTGAGTCCACCAGATTATGGCAGAGATTTCTTTTTGTATCTCGCTGCAGAAGAATCAATCATCAGTATGGTTTTGGTTCAAGAGGATGATGCTCTCAGTGAGCATGTAATCTACTACTTGAGTCGAGGCTTAGTAGGACCTGAGCTATGGTATTCTCCCATCGAGAAATTGGCCTTGGTGGCTGTCCATGTAGTCCAAAGGCTTTGCCATTACATTCTGCTGTGCAAAATGTTCGTCTTAGCGGATGTCAATCCTTTTCAGTTTTTCCTCAGTAGGCAAGTGATTGGGGGTAAGTATAATCGATGGATTGTTATTTTGCAAGAGTTCGACCTTGAATTCTTGTAAGCTAAATCCAAGAAGTCATTAGTTTTTGAGGAATTGATTTCAGAGCTACCTTGTGAGGAAGCTATTGTTTATGAGGAAAATTTTCCCATCGGACATTTATTCCTCATTTCATCACAATATCTCTAGTATGGAGATATCATTACATATCTCTAGGCTTCGAATTTTCCACCTGCTTTCTCCAAAGATGAGCGTCGAAAGTTACGTCACCTTGCCAAAAGCTATGTTATTATTGGTGATACATTATATCACAAAGGGGCTGACTCAATCCTTAGGAAGTGATTAAATTGGAAGAAGCTGAGTCTGTATTTAATGATTAACACAATGGAGCTTGTGGTGGTCATCTATTAGGGCTTGCAACAACCTAGAAAATTTTGCAAGAAGGCTACTTTTGGCCTTCAATTTTCAAAGACTATATTGAAGTAGTCAAACGTTGCAATCCTTGTCAAATTTATACTTGGAAAATGCGCGCACATCTAGCTCCAATTTTTTTTGTTATCATTGTCAGTCCACTTACAAAGTGGGGCATTGATTTTACTACTTGTAATCTACCTTCGGCAACGAAACATAAGTACATCATTATGGCTTTCGACTACTTTATGAAGTGGGTGGAGGCCATGCCTAGTTACAAAAATGATAGTGAGATAGCAGCCTTGTTTCTCTTCAACCAGGTTATTTCATGATTTGGTATCCCAAGAGATATTGTCATTGACCATGGCAGTCACTTCCAAAATCAATTGATGACCGAATTGGCTCTCAAGTTGGGCTTCTGATAGGAGCATTCATCTCCATACTCTCCTCAAGCCAATGGGTAGGTTGAAGCCGTGAATAAGTCCCTTAAGACCATCCTGCAAAGGATAATTGACAAAAGTCGATCCAATTGGCACATCATGTTGTACCCAGTGCTCTGGGCATATCGAACCTCCATTAAGATTGTCACCGGTTTTACTCCTTTTCAACTAGTTTGTGGGTTGGAATCTATTTTCCCTGTCGAATGTGAAATTACGCCCCTTAAGCTAGTTGTATAACTTCTTCTGGAGACATGTAGTCTCAAAGAATGCCTCTTTCATTTGGAACATCTTGATGATTAGCATCGAGATGTAGCCATAATAAATGAAGCCCATAAGAAGAGGATTAAAACTCAATATGATAAAGCTATCCATCGTTGGGTCTTTTCTGAAGGTGACCTTGTCTTATTCTATGACCAAGACAAAGACGCCCTGGGGGCAGGAAAATTCAAATCTATGTGGTATGGCCCCTTTATAGTTAAGTGAGTTTTGGAAAAAGGGGCTTATGAATTAATTGATTTTGAAGGGAACAAGCTAGCAAAGCCCAGAAATGGGCTCTACCTTAATAAGTATTTTGCTTAGGCTTCGACCAAGCAATTACTTGTTTGTATATATTGTATCTCTGTACATATTTTTCTGGCATTTTGTGATATCGACATTTTTTGATCTGCTATGGTAGGTATTGATGGATGATTCGATATATTTTGGATTCACCGATGGCACAAGTCGGCACACTAAGAATCTTGCTTCCATGGCTTGGATGATTTATTATCCATTTGGCTAGTTGACAGTGTCAAGGGGAGTTTGTATTGGCCCTACTTCGAATAACATTGCCGAATATATTGTCATTCTTAATTTACTATCTGAATCAATATATTATGGGATTGATTCATTGGTATTTTATCTAGAGTCACAACTGGTGGTGTTGTAGCTAAATAACACTTATCGGGTTTGTGATCCTTATTTATATCACCAATTTTGGAGAGTGAGAGTGTTGCAACGATCATTTATTTATATTACATATGTTCACATTCCACGATCTGAGAATTCATTAGCAGAATATTGCTAATCAAGCATTAAATTGGCATATTAATCATTCATCAAATTAAATAGCATAAAAAATCAAATTTGTATATATATCATAAAATTGCCTATATATAGATAGAGTGTTCAAAAAATAATATACAAAATTGGGACAGGATGCCCTCAAAATTTTAGGCTTATGCCCATAATCATGTCTAGTCATACATAGACATATCTATTGACCTAGCTCAGGATGAGCAGCTAAAAAGTTAACCACAACATTGGCTACACGCTGAAGTATTTGAACCCAGTCCCGTGGTACCCCTACCACTCAGCACTGAATCTCCTCAAGCAGATCCTCTATGGCTATCATAGGTACCTGGTGAGTTATTCTCACCAAGTTTCTCTGAATAGCATATAGGACTCTCTCTGTCTCAGCTGCTGCCTCTTCGGCCCCTCTTCCGCGATGCTTGTGCCTCAGAAATCCTTCAAGTCTCATTGGACCCACATCTAGAACATGGTTATGTCATTAGTATTTTTTCTCATCAAAAATATTTTCTAAGTTCATTTCATATTAAAAAAAAAATCCAAAAAATCTTAAAAATTCACAAAAAGTTAAAAAAATGTTACCTATGTCTCCCCATGCTACATTTTGTGGTAACACTAAGTCTAGATCTCCTCAGAAGTCCATGCCGGCATATGGGTATTCATCGACCGCGATGATCTGTTGATCCCACCAGGTGAAAAACTCATCATCAAAAGTCATTCTCGGCACATCTTCACCCCCAAAGCGCTTGATCAAGTACGCCCATCTGCCCATTCGTGGTTCTCTAGGGCTATTGATGGATGTTGATACTTTGGGACATAGCCCAGGTACCTTCTCGAAGAAGAATGAAAAAAATATGGTTTCGTATCCAAAATTTTTTAGTTTACCCTTTTGTATAAAGGTCAAATGACTTTTCATGTTAGTCAGAAGAGGCGTGCACCAGTCAAATACTATGGTAAGATAATCCACTTCCAGGCTCATAGATACTCGTGATGCCTGATGCAGGGAAGATGACCCATTTACCTTTGCAATGGTAAATAGTAAAATCCTCAGGGATAAACTTTCCACATGTTTGATTGGAATTTGACTTCCAATCTTCTCTGGATGTCCAGGGCAATATATATGGACATAGTCTTCTACTGAAAGACTACTTCTCGTCCTTCCAGTCGAATGCACGACCTCCCCTCTTCGGGAGAGACCAGTAATAAAATAGATGTCTTCAACCTCAATCCGTAGAGGCATCTAGTCTATCATGAAAGCATCATCCTCTACACTCCAGTAGTGGATCAAAAGTTCGAACAAGCGCATATTGGCTTTCATATTTGGCATTTTGAAGAACTTAAGTAAGCCACAGTCTCTCAGAGCATCCAATGTAGTTTGATCATTCATTACCTCATTATCAATAGTGGTATGCTCTCTTTCCCTCCAAGTGATAGTCATCTTGCAAAAAATTATAGTTTCAACTGTTAGATTTTATTTTCAAACTTTAACTTGTGTACATGCGGGTTCCCTTTACACATAGTCATGTGTAGGGCCATCATATACGCGAATTGTTCACATCAAAACCACCTGCATGCAGAGTTTAATTTTTTGACATAGTTTCCCACAGTCAAAACTTTGAGAAAACTTCTAAAAAATATCATAAAAAATTGCAAGTAGGATTTGAGGGTTACCTGGAAACTTTGGGGTTATTTGAATGGTCCAATTGTTCAGAGGAAAGCGTGCTTTGTTTTGCTCCACAACTCTTTTCTCCAAATAGAAATGAAAAAACCGTGAGTCTAAAAGTCATTATATAACTTTGAAATTACAAAATATAAAAAAAAAATTAAAAATGTATCATGGCATTTTTGACCTGTGGGCTTGGATTGTCGAGAGTGGGTTGTTTTTCAGGAAATTTTGGAGACTTCTTCGAGCTGTTATTTCGGTCTCAGGACCGCTGACTTATCATGGTAGGTATCATTCTCTCACTGGCATTTAGGTTAGGGAAAACCATTTTCTGCTACATCTTGCATACTAGCCTCCATTCAGCGATACATTATCGGTAGGGTCGACCCCATCGTATCTTGGTTAGCAAACCATTTTCACTCACCGATTTTTAAATCATGATGAAATGGTAGAGCCATCCTTTACATGTGAATCTTAGTTAGAAGCCCACTATAATTGGTTTCCCATGCTGCTATGCTGAGTAGGCTCAGGAGTCCTCTTTAGTCCTGCCATGACTGATGCGTTGAAGACACATTCTCCTTTCTCATGTGCTAATTTCTGGCCTTATACCCTAGAGGCTCCTTTGTGTTGAGTTGTACTGCTGCATTGCATTTTGACTATTTGCACCTTTTGGCCTTGAGCCGGCTTCGCTTGGACTCGTGTTTAAGCCACTTATCTGACCATGTCTTCCGTAAAATAAACCATGAAATCACTTAGCTTCTGCAACTTGACGCATCCTTTTACTCGTGGAAAGGACATCCCTTTGAGTGTCCTTGACTAGTTTCCCCTCCATACATTAAGCATAGGAATGTTCCCCTTCTAGGAACTAGATCATCTGTTTCTCTGACACTCATTCTTTCCACTATACTATATAATTCTTTTATTATTTTTCCAGCTTAAAGAAAAAGACAATATATATATATATATATTCCAAAAAGAGCAGGAACAGGACAACATTTCCTTATTTTGTTGGTAGCTAGAGTCAGTCGTGTTTCCCTTGAACAAAGCACTCAAAAGAAAGTATCTCCTCCATTTGGGTGGGATTTAGTTTGACTTAGGTGAGCCTTAACCTTGTTATTGAGTCAGTACTCCTCCGATTGGTTACCTCTTCCAATCATATGGAGAGTTTGCTTATGCCTCTTGCATGACAAACTTATACAGAGTTATCATATGCTGCCATATAGTCGTCATTGAGTCATGCTTTTGTTCAAGGGAAGTAAACCCTAGTCTCCCTCTCTGCAGTGTCTCTTGACCTATTTTTCAGTCAGGCATCCTTGGTTGTCAATGTCATGTTTGTCATCGCATCAGTTATATTGGTCCTTTGCTTGTGTCAGTTTGAGAAGGTCTCCATTGACTTCTTGCTAGTGGGTCTTGTCCTTATCAACTATGACATATTGCTCTAAGGGCAGGCCTAGAGCCACACCCTGGCCCTATGTTCATTATTGATAGGTCACCTTGTGCTCAACATCGATCAGTATCATAGTATTTGACTGAGTGGTTTCCCTTGTGTTCGACATCAGCTTTCATTATCACACATTGGGATTTGTGCAGTGCCTTGGTTTTCATTTGACCTTATTGGTGGATTCCTCACCTCTATGTCAACTTTCATTATTGGTTGGTTCAGAGGGTTTCTATCATGTGCTAGCTACATCTTGTGTACATCGGAAATGTGCTTCCGTTAGGTTAGTACATCTTTTTCGTCTGATTCCTTCCACATTATTGGCCTACAGGTTAAACTCACACTAGATTGATGAAGGATGCCTTAATTCCTCCCTTCTAACGGATATTTTTCTATCGACTACAGCTCATTTGCTATGGGAGAAAGATCTAGAGTCCATTTGGCAGTACCTTGGGGTTGACAGTCATCAGTGGCAGATTCCTTCGCTATCGATAGTGGGAAACCATCATTGTCTTCTGATTGATGGATTCTTTCAAGTGTTTGACTTCAGATCATTTATTCACACTTGCTAGATTGTACTGGGTGCCTTGACTCTCATTATCGTTATTGGTGAGTAGTCTCGCATTTGTAACGGTATACATCAATGACCAGTAATCAAACGATTTCTCACGTGATCGACCTCAGATCATTCATTCCCATTGTGTAGACATGTACCGTGATGGTCAGTGAAGACCTCGAGTTGCATCAACATCTTTTGGCTCACTTGTCAGTTGCCACTGTTGCTACTAGTTGACACCATCCACCTTATATGTTGCATTTATTCACAGGGACATATTATATGCTGGCATTTGAGTTGTGATGTAGTATCATTTTATTCCATCATGTTCATTTGGTACTATTGGGATCATTTTTTGACATCAGTGATCAGCTTCATCCTTCAACATCATTGGTCGTCTTCTTATATGTGATATTTGTTAGTGTCAGCCTTTGAAATCTTCCACCAATGATCAAATTGCTCTTTTGCATGCATATTAGGTGTTTCATCCGATCAGCTGCATTCCATTAGGTCATGGATAAACTGATGGTAGTGATCTCATGTCAATTTCCCTTATGACATTCACCTGCTAACCTGTTCACACTTTTTTTTTAAGTCATTTACTGTCACCCTGTTTCATTTCACTCATAAAAATCAATTTTAGGGTTTAGTCTCGCTAGGTCTTAGGGTTTGTCATTATGGTCATCCAAATTTGAATAAAAAGGTTAGAAAACACATGAAGAGGATAAATAAGTTCATAAGATCATAAATTCACTTCTGTCATGTTCAGATTTTTTTTTTTTTCTTTTTTTTTTTTTTCTTTCTGAGTTTTTTTCCATTATTGTACAAATTTCATGTAATTTAAATGTTTCTATATGTAATAAGTATTCAATAGCTGCTCCTGGTGACTTGGTAACGAAGTCAACTCCTGCCATTACAAAAGGTCAATGTAAAATTCCACCTGCAAAAAGGCAAAATTTAGAATGTAAGTGAAATAGAGCATTTTTGAAAAAAAAAGCAAGCTAATCCATTTGTTTAAAGTCTTCATTGTTGGAATTGAATGAGCCAAAGGGAAAAAAATCATGTTTTTGGAGAAAGAAGGCAAATAGGGGAAAAATCCTGACATTTTTCTGGTGCTGTGCACTTGGGCCTTGGTGCTATGCACCTACCCAGCGCTGCGCACTTGTTGCAGGTTTTCCATTGCATTTTGGTCTGGCACTGCGCACCTATTCGGCGCTGCGCACTTGTTTCTTGGCACTGCGCACCTGTTGCAAAAGCTAGAATCACATTAAAACTACTCCAAACTTCCTAAAAATCAAATGAAAGATTGTTCGAAGTAAGTAAAACATTCCTCCTTCGTCAGGAAAGTTGTTTTTGGTGCCTTGGATGTTTTTGGTTTCCTTTAAGCAAAACCCTAGCTAAATAATTGACACAAACCCTAGCTAATTCCTAAATCCTCTCTTGCAAGTTTTTAAAGGTCATTGCTCTTCCTTCTCACTTCATTCATGTTTAGCTTGGAAAATCCCATTCCCTTTCCCTAACATCATCAACATTCACTCCCTAAACCCCACTCCCATTTACCAAACCCTAGCCCTATACCATATTCCCAAACCCTAACTCCCACATCCTACTCCTTCACTACATCCACTTCACTATCAAATCCCTCATCTCACATTCATAACACCATTCGCTTTCCTCATTTCCCAAAAGAAACCATTCCTCCTAGAATTCACTTCCTTATACACACTGCTTATCTCATATTTCAAAATCTCTTCATACTCATCTACTTTCACTTCAAATTCATAAGCATGGAGACAGATTCAGATTATGAAAGGGAAGAGGAAACTCTCAGTGATTCTTCTAGAGAAGCTCATGTGCCAAGAAAGCCACACAAAGGGGGAAAGATCATCCGAGAGGAGCCCGCCACTCTTACAGAATTGCTTGCTTACCCTCTTGTTGTAGTTAGCTTTAAACACCAATCTTGTTATTAGTTTTGTGAAATGGTAGAGAGGGTAAAATTTCAGCATGAGCTTGCCCGGTTGTTTGTCACTCATCTACATAATGGCCAAGTGAACCTTGCTGGTGTCTCCTTCACCTTTTCACCTACCACCATTTTAGAAGCAACAACATTCCAAATGTTGGTGAACAATGGAACAAAGGACAATATGTTGACAGTATGATGAAGAGGCTTAAGGCTAAGCTAAAGAGAGCTTTGAGGAGCAAAAAATAGCAAGATAAACTCAAGATCTTGGCTAAAGCATCATTGGCCCATCAAAGCACCTAACAAGGATCATTCATGCCAAATTTCAAGAAATTTGGAGAAAATCTTGACATTTTTGAATTTTTGAATTGGAAAAACAAGCACTGCGCTTTTGTTGGGGACACTTTCTTGCAAAAAAGTTTATATTTTTGGAATCAACATGGAAAAATATGGAAGCTCAAAAATGGCTGAGAATTTTGGACAAGTTCTAGGTCTCCAAAAGGGAAAAAAACACCTAAAAAGTGCCCTCTCTGCCACTTTTTTGCCACACAGGAAGCAGTCTTGGGAGAATCAATTTTTGGAGGGGCAAATGGACTCCAAATTCAAAAATTCAAGTTGTTCCAGAAAGTAGACTCATCAGGATTTCCAACAAGCTAAACTACACCTGATTTTAACTCTGGGAATCCTTCCAAAATTGGCCTATAAAAAGCATCGTGCATAGGATCAATGGCGCTGTGCATAGGATGAATTTTGCCAGTTTTGCTTGATTTTCCAGATTTCGCCTAGTTTTCTCTATAGTTGACTTTTTATTTCTCTCTTAGTGAAATTAGAAAGGTTAATGATGTAACATGATGTAATTATGGATGTAAAACACTTAATAGGGTAGATACATCAAGTCAAAGGTGGTTTTGAACTGAATGAATTGGTTTCCTTGGTTTTAGAGGCAAGATGTTCCACTGCCTATATTCTTGATCTTAGTTTAGATATGGTTGAAACCACCCATTTTCTCATGGATTTGACCCTGATAGCTAGCTTGAGTAGTTTCCTTCCATATATCATGTACTTTTTGATTCATTTGTAAAGGTTGGACTCTTGTGGATGCTTTGAGCTTCATTGTAAATCACTTCTGCAGTTTGGCAAGGAAATGAACCAGGGTTTTGTAGCATTTTGTGGGATTCTTGTGGTAATGTGTCTTGGCATTGTTTCTTCCTTTGTTATTTAGTTTCTCTTCTGTGTATATGTGCCAGCATCTATTTCTTTCTTCATAACTAAATGAATCAAGATAAATAGGTGGAATCCATTGATATTCAGTGCTCTGCCTTGAGGATACATTTAGTTTTTAATGTTTTCTGTTGTTTGAGGAGGACTCATGAAATTTGCATGCCCTCCCCAACTCCTCACTGGTCCTAGACTTACCATCACACTCAATTCAAAGTGCCAAAACACCTACCTACCTTGCCCCACAAAACGTCCTGCAAACCTAAGTTAATTTACCAGACCCAAAGCTGGCTTCTTCATTTGATCCAACAACCAAATATCAAAATCAATCAAAATCCTTTGACCTAATATACCTAGCCTAAAATCAGCATTTCATTTCAATCATCTTAAGCCCTAGTTTCCATATTCTATTGAGATTGACAAGGAGAGATCCCTCTCCCGACTTGGTAGGGCTAGCTACTAGGTTAAGTGTTGTTTGATGTTACCCTAGACCTGCCTTCCTTCAGCCTGAGGTCAATCTAGGCCCTAACAATATTCATACATGTAAATTTTCGATCACGATCAGATGATCTATTATGTACTTTTAGTTCCTTTATACTTGTATACATATTGGATATGCTTGTACTTGATATGCGGATATGCTCTACTTTTTCTAAGCGTGGATATGCCCGCCTCAAACAACAGTTTCTTTTTGATCCCTTTTGATAGCTTGGTAGGTTGAATTCTGGTGAAGTCCTTCTCAGTCTCGACATGATTCTTTCCATACACTTAATACATTTCGGCCATCATGTTCCCCTTCTGACCTCATATATTAGGGGGCAGCTATTATAGCACCATTTACCACTCTTGGTATTTTTGATGCTTTGTTTATGGCCTAGGGCAACCCCTCCTTCTAGATTTGGTCCAAATATATTAAAAACAATGTTTTATTCCCTGTACGCTACTTTTCCCTGAGCTAAAAGCGTGTACACATGGGTCAGTCAATACCCAACCCACGTATATGTATTAAAACAGTTAAAAAAATTAATTTTCCTTAATTATGGGCGGAGTTCACGGGTTTTACTTGTTGATTACCTCCTATTGCCCATGGCCCAACTATTTCTCAACTGTTTCCCAACTAAAAGACTAATTGGGAGAAGTATAAATAGACTTCTATCGGAAGGCCTTAAGGAGGAGAAGAGATAGAGTTATTATACTGAGATTATCCCTGACTGAGTTTGATGAATCCCTGTGCCTCATGCACTTCTCCAAGCTTCAAGAAACCTGTGTTTCCTTGATTATAGATATTCTCCTTTTTTCTTGAGATATCATGGTGTTGGTGATGGAAGAAGATTGTTGAAGGCTAGGATGGGACGAATCCGGAGGACGGTTCCGCTTGGAGCCAGAAGAAGAAGACTCAGGTGAATTCTCTCCATGTTATTTATAGCTTACTGCAATAAAATAAATGATGTCTTGTTTATGAAATTAACTATGTTTATGCATCAAATTACGTTTTAATTCATATATGAATGATGTTTTTATGTATGATCAATCATTTGTTTATATTATATAAAGTCAATTTTGTGAATATGCTTTACTTCTATGCTGCTATGTATGTTCGAATTAAATGATTTTTAGGTTTGAAGAACATCAGGAGTTGCAAAGGGTTTGAACCCTATGGGACCTACTTGAACGAAGGAAATCTGGGTACGGTTGCTCTTACGTAGTATGATTATATAAGCACTTTTCCTGAGCTGTATGAGTGTTTCTTATTGTAGTTTGCTTATGCTCTGTTGGGGTTCTAACCCAAAGCCCTAGGGTGCTTCCACCCAAAACAATTCCCCTTTGTGATAGTTCATCTACCCTCATGAATCTTCATCTACTCTATGATTGTTACATCCAACTATCGACGCTTAAAATTACACTTCACAAGATGTTACATTACAATGCACATGTACCCATGTGAGACAAAATGGCTTGAGAAAGCCATGCAAGACATCACTATGACTCAGATGACTCAGAAAACTGTTGGAAGACCAACGCTTCGACATCCTCATCGTGGTTGACAGTATCGAACTGATGCCAAGATCGATAGTCCACGATGGTGTCCATGTACTCTAAGGTGACATCTTTTTAGAACCAAACTCTTGCCTCCATAGCATTCAGGTACACTGCTCGGGCTCCTCTGTCCAACTCGTCTGATAGCATGCGTATCATTGTCTTGAGTGCAGTTGGACTACCAACATACTTGTGCATGGTGTATGCACTAATTGAAAATTCTGGGCTAGTGGCTATACGCATCAACTCCTCAAAGTACAAGTCAATCTCTATTCAGAACTATTCTTTTGTCTTCACCTAGGTGAGTGTCCCAATAGATGGGATCGCATGTGCATGCATAATAACATCCATACCCTTGAATACACGTGCATGGGAAGCCTATATACTAGTGATCAACTGTGAGAGCTCTTCATAGTTCCAGATTTGACTCCGAATGCGTGCCTTCAGCTTGACCACTCTGGGCTTCATCATCTTAGGCAAGTGAAGTGGGGCTCCCTTGTATCTCATTATCCATGTTTCCATGTAATCAACAACAACATGCACATTCGACAAGATACGTGCTCTTCTAGCACATCATTGCTGCCAACCGTTGAGATGGACGACTGCCTTATGAACGGTACCAAACTTGGAATACAACGCCGCATGACACTATCAAGGGACAATACTTCATCTAGTATTGCCTTCTTCAATTCTGCTTGAGTGGATGATGTAGCCAATTCTCCTCCCTGCTTGGCCTTCTGTAGCTCCTTATCTATTCACTCATTCTCAACTATCAGGAAGCGAACACTCGAGCTAGTGGCTTCGGCATATGATTTGGTAGCATCAGCCAATGCTACTAGATGTTTATGCATGTTAGACACGATCACTCATTCCTCGAAACACAGGAGATGTATGATCATCCAGAATCGAAACTCTGCAAGATTGCACAACTCTATGTTGAGACTTGTCGAATGAGATTTTGTGCATCTCCTCCTCCGAATTGTCTCTAATGATTTCAGTGTCTCCTTGGTTGCTTGGGACTTGCTCCTCTTTTGGATGCAGTGAAGCTGGTGGTTCGACCTCTTGGTGGTGAGGCATGAGGTCGATGTCTTTCTCTAACTCATGTTGCTTCATATCCGTATTGATATGTTCAAGTGCTTTCTCTATCTCTTAAGTGAAGTCCTTCTCCTGTGATGGCTCATTTTTTCTACCTGATTCCAACTATTCTGATGAGTCTACTATCTGTATGGGTGTAGTTTCATCTGTCTACACAAGTTGTGGCCCCTGTTGCACCTATTTCTGTTGTGCTTCCTTATCCTATCTCTGCAACTCCTATTCCTTTGGGAGTTGCTCCTTCAACTCATGAAACTCCTTCTTTGTTTCCTCCATTCTCTATTTCTATCTCTGCCTTTGCACATTTCTCTTTTCACACCATTGCCTCTTCACATCTATTTGAAAAGCTGCTTTTTGCACAAGTGGGTCTACTCAGAACTTGCTTCTTTTCTCTTCCTCCACGTGGTCGATAATCTTCATCTTGCCCTTGTCACACAATGGTATGTTCACCTCTGTTGCTGCTACTGCTTCTAGTGCTCTCTGGGATGCTACTTCATGTTGCTTCGCTACCCATTCCACAGCGAGACTGACCGGTACATTGGATCTGGAGAAGATGTAGCAATATCTCCATGGGTGTTCCTCCACCCAAAGAAATGCCTAGTGGATCCAGTTGAACTGTACTCTCACATAGTGATCTTTCATAAGACAATGTGGGTCATACAGATTGTAACTTCAAGGTCGAATGGATACTTCTTCATCTGCTTTGCTTCAACATCTGCATGCTTGAAACTTCATATCTCGTATAACCTGATCCACAACGAAAGAGAGGGCCAAGGTGCTTTCTTCTTCTGGTGCAGCCTAGTTGCGAATCCTGCTGAGCCGTGACATGATACTTCTTGCATGAAAAGCTTCTCCAAGGCAAACTTCGGTAGAACATGTGAAGGATTCTTCGTACTGTACATCCGTATGAAGGTGTCAGACGGTGAGGCATACCAATAAGCTATGTTGATCATTGCCTCCATTGCTTCCTTCGATATGTAGGGTGGATCTTGTTCGAATATCATCTTGTAAACCAGGGTGACAAAATGATCAGACAACTATGTGATAACTCCTATGAAGCTGAAATCAGGAAACATCTTACAATAAATTTTCACAGAGGTCTCCACCAGTGTCCATTCCCACTTCAAGCCTTAGAACTCCTGATGGGCACAGATTGCATCCAAGATGTAGGTGGACATGTAGATTTCTACTTGCATACCTTTGGGAGGTTGTCGAGCCCTTGTTACTTGTTCCTTCAGCTAATGAGCCAATATGTCACACTAGTTGCATGCTTTCCATTCTTTGGCTAGTTGATCCAAGGCGATCACCCAACTTTCTATGAAGGTTTCCGTGCTTTCTTGGCCATATAGTCAAAATGCAATGATGACCAAGTATTGATACGCCTTCCACAGTATCTTCCTCTTGTATACCTAGTTGGTTGTCATCCTGAATTTAATCGGCTCCTATACCCAGCTCTTCAAGATATCTCTGGAGTTGACATTGCTGATCGATATGCTGAAGGGAGTCTCCATGATGATCATGGGCTTTGACATCTGATACATCTCATCATAATCTTGTGCCTTGAAGGTAGAAATCTTCGTTTCGCTGATGCTCCTCAATGTCATCATCTCAGGATCAGTGTGCGAGATGGTCCAATGTATCATGTCCATGCATGGGAGCATAGATACCTGCATGCAATCCTGTATAGGCTAGACTTGTGGATGTTCACATAGACTTGGCCGTATTCAAGGTATTCTCAAAATGTGCTAGCAAATGTATCATTGATGTCTTTCCACTTCATCTTGATGTCCTTGTCTACAATCAACTTGGTATCTTCATAGATCAGCAGACTCGTAGACACTCACTCAACTACTGCTCCAGTCACACTTTCGTCAGTGTCCTTTGATCCAGCTCTCTTGGAGGCCATTGATCCTGAACTGATAAGAGGAATACGAACACGTGCTAGATCTAGAGACAAAGCAACATGCATGGCAAGAATTCTGTCAGCTAAAACCAAAGAAAACTTGAGGAACAACATGCAACATACCTGGGGATTGACTGGAAAGGATTGCATAATTTTTCCTATGAGGTTAGGAGACTTGCTATAAGAATTGTGTAAAAGAAAGTTTGGGTTGTCTGGGAGGCTAGATGGCTGCTGGAATTGTGCAATGTACAATCCAGGTTGGCCTGCTAGCTGTTGGAACTGCACAATGTGCAATTTCAACTGGCAGTTGCTGCAGGCCCAGTGACTGTATTGCGCAATTTTTTGGGCCAACAGTCACTGCCCCTCAGAATTACGCAATGCAAGACTGGAGGATAGTCACTGGGAATAAATGCACATTTCCTAAGAGGAAGATGGAGCCTTCCCTCTCAGGATTGCGCAATGCTGTCTTGGTGAGGCAGAGTCCGAGCCAAGGCTGTCGATACCCGCTGATGGGCAACTGAAAGCAAAAGTGAATGTGATTGAATGGCAATATTGAGTGTAAGTAGGAGTGAATGATCATGCATGCAAATAGTGAATGAAAGATTCAAAAAACAAAACAACATGCATGTGGGTGATGCAAGTCACCGAATCAGCGACTGTTCGTGCAAAACAAGTTCATGCATGCGACAACAGTGAGATGCTAACGAAAACTGAAACAATGCTAGTACAAGCTAGTCTGCATGTAAACAACAACAAGCGTTCAGAGAAATGAAGAAAAGATCACTCACACAAGAGAAAACACAAATAGCGACATAAATGTTGTAAAAGGAAAGTTAAGACAACTTACCTGTGAATAGCTAAGTTGGATGTGTTGAAGACTCCTGGATGTCCTGTGAGATGTCAGAGCTCCAAGATCGATGTGAAGAAGTGAGCTCTGAAGCGTAGAATAAATATGTTTTAGGTTCATGATGTGCATGCCACAAATCTAGAAAAAAGAAACACTTGGAGGAAAGATTCTAAAATAATCTTTGCATGTAACCTCGAGCTGCTAGAAATAGCTCCCTAAAATCTAGGGATGATTTTTGCATGTTTCTTTTTGCTATTCCGGGAAAGAGAAGCCCATGCATGCAAGTCAAGTTTTCCCAGTCCTGGGTGGAACCGATCAACTCATTGGCACATTCAACAGTCTGCTCAGCTGAGGGGAAAAAATGCACATTTTTGGGAGGGAGCTGTGCTGGCTACCCAGAAGGTTTAAGCAATTTCTAGGTTGAGTAGCTAACTACTACCCATAATTGCACAATTTCTGGGATGAGTAGCCCTACTGGGAGGAATTGTGCACTTTTCTCAGTGAAGCTTCATAGGAAAATTTGCGCAATTTTGGAGCCCAGTACGTTGCCAGACATAATTGCACAATTTCTGGAGGGAAGGCTGGTTTCCCTCCAGAATTGTACAATTTCTTGAGGGGGATTCTCAACCTGTAGCTAGACCGAGTTTGAAGAAACAACCTATCAGGGGGATGTAACAAGCTTTGATGGACAGGCTAGAAATCTGCTAGAAAATCACTGAGGCTTGTGTACTTGACAAGGCAAATTATTCTGTTGAGGATGGTTGGTAGGGAGTATCCAAAACAAAGTTAAGGAAAAAATTTGGAGGGTTGTTGTAGCCACTACAACATAGTTATATGTCAAGAGATAAAAGAATTTTTTTGTCATGGGAGCTAGTCAACAAAGGTAATGTAACCTTTGGAAATAATGCACCAAACAAGACAATAGGAAAAAGAATCGTCATCCTAGTAAATGGTGGAGGTAAGGCTAAGGATGTTTTATTTGTTGATGGCTTGAACCATAACTTACTCAGTGTTTCCCAGATGTGTGACAAAGCCTATGATGTATTACTTATATCTAATATATGTTAAATCAAGTCTACAAGAATAGGTGAGGTAGTAGCTGAACCTGTTAGGATAGACAATAATGTTTATGTTCTAAAAGAAAAGTTAGAAAATTGTTGTTTAACTAAGATTGACGAGATCCGGTTACAACATTGAAGACTAGGACATAGGAATTTTGATAAATTATCAAGTTTGGAAAGAAGAATGTTGTCAGATATCTACCAAATATATGCAAGCCAGAGAACACCATTGCAAGAACTCAGTGACCCTGTTTTGGGAAGTTTTAGTGTTCTTGGATAAACGCCTAACCCTCTAGACAAATAGCTTAATCTAGAAACAACAGTATAAAGCATTCTCTACCTTTTCTATAAACAATAGATAAAATAAGAAAACAAAGAACCTACTTGTAGCTTTCGCTTGTTCCTTATCTCCCTTGGCCAATTTTGTTGCTCCTTCTTGTATTTAAGCCACTTGAGAAGTACCTATACATAGACAAAAACAAGAACCCATCAAAGCATATGATAATGATTTATTGGTTAAACATAGCATGGAATCAAGTACATGATATGCATATGAAAGCATCAAAATACAATACAAGCATATGGAAAAAGCTTTAAACACTTTAATAGTGAAAGGAAGAGTTACAACCCAATTTGCTTGATTCAGAATCACTCGTCCAGTTCAATCCCATCCTCTCCACACAACAAGCAAGACACTTTGAAATCATTACAATACTTGCAATCAACCCAAATCTCATACCAATAGCATCTCCCTACCATTCAATAAATTCCAGCCCCTGATCACTTAGATGAGTGGTCTTTTTATAGGTGAATGATGGAAGTTATGCCATGAATGGTGATAATGAATGTCCTCGTAAATTTAGAATTTAGTTCCATGGAAGAAGGGATAAGGGGATTGATGTTACTTAACTCCCTTCCTCATCCAAATGCAAACTCAAAGGAGTGGATAGCCTTGAGAAACTTCTAGAGGCATCCAATGGATAAGGAATCTTTCAAACCCTCATGGAAATTCGCTCAAATTCGCCCAGCGCAGGCCAAAGAGGGACCAAGTGCACTGCAGAGCACTCTGACAGTGTATGGTTTGCATTGCAGCGCACGCTAATGAAGGCCTACCTGCGTTGATCTTCTTAGAGGTAGTTTTTGGATGTTTTCAATGATGGAACTTCTTGGGAAGTAAAGCATTCTGATGTTTAACTTCTTTAGGGCATGTAACAACTGCATTAGGGGTTGATGGGCCCTAATAGTATCGATCTGTAAGTTGGGGTTGATGTTCCCAAATGGATTTGTAATAGTTGCCCCCTAAAGCATGAAGTCGTAAATATATATGTCGAGTGAAATGATTTATCATGAGGAGAGGAGGCTTCGAAGTGGAAGGTGACTTGCATCAATTACAATACATATATCATGATAATTTTATTTTTTCTCATGAACTTGCTGAGGGAAGGCATACCGATGCTCAACTTATAAAATTTCATTACATGTACAAATATATTCGTCGACAGATATAGACCCATGAATGGATGACTGTGAATGTAAGGCCATTGTACATTTGATTTATTGCTCCTAAGAATATCGCAGCCCGGATGGATGAAACTAGATCCGGGGTCTTCAATCTCGTTCAATCTCTCGCTCAAGTACAAGTCTAACCATGTGAATAGATGTTCTAAAGTCGAACATGGGAAGACATCGTCTGATTACCAGCCAATGATGTAAGCCATTAACAGATGCGAGAGGAATCACCGATAATGATAATGACCCTCAAGGTACTACAATACATTTCGCATGGTGTGAATAAATGATTTTATGTTGAACACCATACAAATTCTTTCGATCGAAGGCCAGTGATGTCAACCTATCGCCGGAAGTGAGAAACCTGCTATTGATGTATGAAAGCCTCTAGGTACTGGAGGGGTGTTTCTAAGTCAATGTTATAGAAATTTTTGTGCCTTACAGCATTGAGCATGAAATGTCCATAATCCAAGGGATCCAAAGTCCCTAAATGAGTTGTTCCTACCCCTAAAGGAACAAGGTCAACCAAAGACAGCTTCTCCCAGAAGTTCTCCACCCAAAAACCACTCAGAAACAGTCAATTCAGGATCAATTTAGAGGCTCCACTAGCTGTCTGCGCTGAAATGCAGAGATTACACTGGCTAGGTGCACTGCAACGCAGGTAGAAGCACTACCAGGGTGCGCTGAGCGGGAAATGACAAATGGCAAGTTCATTCAACGAGGTGGAAAGACCCTGGAAGCTTCCAGAATCTTCTCCAATGACACTTGCCTCAATGAATTCGACTAGTGATGAGTAAGAGGTTCTCAACCTCCAAGTGGAAGAAAGAACTGACAGAGAGAAGCCACAAGTCAAAACATGAGCTGACTCATCCTCTCTGCTCACATCTATATATGGATCTCTCACCCAGAGGTTCAGGAGGCTGGAATTTTGTACTTTGTAGAGAATTGTTGTTGGTTTGAGATTGAGGTTAGCATTGGGTGATTTATGCTTTGTTGGAGGAGAGGAAGGGATTCTTTTGCTGGGAGGTAGATGTTGGATCGGAACTCACTTGGTTGTATCTTCTCTCAGACTTTATTATCTTATCAATAAACTATTTGAGTTTCTCCTACATGTTGTATACCAATGATGTTTTGTTATGCTTACATGTTTAGCTTAATCTGATCTTGAGCTTTTTATGAATGTATATTTGTATCTTTGTGTAGTTTCTCTTTCTTGTGATCTTGCAGGAATTCGGTGAAGCTGGGCCGGTGAAGGAGAAAGAAGCTGGGAGCTACTGAAAAGAGGAGTGATCTGGATCGAAAAACTAGCGGAAGATACAGGTTAGTTGGATCCTTCTTCCTCACTTGCATTTCATAAAGAAGAATACTCGAATAAGTTTACCTGTTTGTTGCTAAGGCACTATCACCTTTTAGAGTGGGATAGGGGCATTCCGTATTGGATACTTTTCCCAACAAAAAATTGGCGACTCCGCTGGGGAGAGTATCTTGTTAGTTTATTTGTGTTTCTGGTATTGTTCTTCTCATAAACTCAGGAGTGCTGAATCGAAATGCACTTGCCATTTTCAAGTGCAAAGTAGAGATCTGCCACTCTAGTCCACTCACTGGGCCTATTTTTATGATCTGAACAAACTGATCCACAAGTGCTCTAACAACCCTTTGTGATAGATCTTAGTCCTCCTATAAATCATCCTCCTAATTGTACCTGATTGATAGCTTTGATCCGGCCAAAAACTGTTGATTTAACTGTAAACCGTAACCCAAAACACATAAACAACTCTCGTTTCTGCTTCAGCGCAGACTCTGTGAAGAGGTTCTGCATTTCAACGCAGGTCTCGTTAAGGCTACCTGCGATGAATGTCAAAACCTCTGTGTTGGGAGTGCGCTGATCAGTCTTTGCCTTGTGCAGCTATGGTTCCCTGCTTCCTTTTGCTCAGTTTTATCTCTGTTTTTTGCAGCCTGTTATCAGTCAGTGTCCCTATCTGAAACCCCTTTTTCTTTGCCTCAATTCCACCTCAGTTGTATAAAGAAACTGTATTTGTTCTTTGTGTATTTGTTACATCATTTGCAGTTTCCCATTACAAAAGTAAACTAGTCATACTGTCGCCCTTAGATCTAGACCTGTCATAAGTGTCGTTTTGATCTTAGGAGTGAGTTTGTTTGCTGTTCATAGTTGATTGAGCTTTTACTTTTGTTGTTTGGTTTGAATTTATGCATTTCTAGTGTCGAAACAAGTAAATCATAAAGGGTCGTAATCGTCTTTTTGATTTTGAAAAAGGAACTTGTTTATGTTTTCACTTGAAATCGAATTCAAATTTGTACAACAACTTTCTTTTTAGGCATCAATATTAAGAAAGCGAAAACAAATACATGCATTTGTGCATTTTCATTTTGATAGTTTGCATGTGTTGATTTAGGGAAAAGTGCATTACGGTGTGGTCTATGCTCTTTGAGAAAAGTTGTATCTTCCTTTTCCCCTTGTAGCTAGGATTTTCATTGTTGAAAAGATATAAAAGCTTGCTTATCATCTTTAGACTGCATTTAGGAATTGTATCATACATATCGTGGTGATCCAAAAAGGAAAACTTCTAAGAAATATCAACCTAAAATAAATTGAATGAACTTAACAACGCTTTGTAAATGCACAACATAGAGGTCTAGGCTAGAGACGTGTTCCGGCGTCGTAAAACCTGGTGACTGTCGATCTCGCTGATGGTTGGGTGATTCCTCCTGAGGGATGATAGCGCCAGTATGGATTGTGCTCCCACGTACCGTCGAGTATATATTGGGAGACCCCTATAGGCATAAAACCTTTATCCTTAGGAAGCCGTGTCAGCCGCCCTACTGATCGCAATGCACTGAACACAGCATTCAGGAAGATTGACCACCCGTACCTTAAAAAGTATTATGCGGTTTTGCGAAAAGTTTGGCACACCCTCTACCTAGAACTCCAGAGCAGTTCCTTTTGGCCTTTTTCAGATTCTATAACAGAAAAATTCCATCCGAGCATTTGTCACTTTGGGCTCGTTAAAACATCGAAGGAGACTAGAGTCATCTTTAGCTTTTTCTCGACTCTTTAAAATTGAAAAAGCAAGTTGTGTCTAAAGCGTCGTTAAAATTTATTTTAAACGGAACAATCACCCCTTTTTCCTGCGTTGATCTTTAGGTTGAGAAAATGGAACACACCAACCAAGGAATTCCCCTTGGTGGAAATCCTAGTCCCTTCTCCTCTTGGGGAGATGTTGGTGCACCCCATATGGCCACATTGTCGCTTCCAGGACTGACAATTGGCTTGCCGGCCTGGATCTTCTCAACCAATGTCATTCAGAACACCACTATTCCTGAACAGTCAAATCAAACGTTAGACCAGTCCAGAGTTGCCCACCAGCCTTCTACTTCCTCTAATTATTCCTCTCCTCCTTCCTCTTCGCTTGACGGAACTGGTAAAACAAAAAACCAGGTTCCTAAGGAGAAGAAGGAAAAGAAGAAGAAAGAGAAGAAGAAGAAGGAGCCAAAAGCGACTGGGGGCAAACAAGTGTCGTCTGACAAAAATCCACACACAACACTGACTAGGCCTAAATCGCCATGTGTCATATGCAAGGGAGACCACCTCCACAGAGATTGTCCCTGCATCCCTCGGATACTAAGGGACTGGTCTCCCCGTTTGCACAATCCGGTGGCATCAACCTCTGATAGCCATGTTGAATGCATACCGTCAACTAGCGAGAGTGAAGTCCTTAGACAAAAAGGGAGAGCTAAATCCCCCTGTAGACTGTGCGAAGGCAATCATACCATCCACCGTTGTCCCTTCTTAGACGAAGCGAAAAGAGTTTTGGATGATCGTCCGGTTTCACCGTTACGAATTCCTCCTAGATATAAAAAACTCCTGCCGAGTCCTCCGTTAGTTGAAAATCCAGCTGGCCCACTCAAGTGGTCAGCTGAAGCGCCGGTCATTGAAGATGAACCAGCTGAATCCATACCCGATGAAAGTCAAAAGGTCGAGGCGACAGTTGACCCGATCTTGCCTTCAGAGGATTTATCTTCGAATGATACAGTCACTGAAGAGAATAAAGATGACACCATCCAAATTCTCTTCATCAACACAGACTCCGATGAGCACGGGGGCACTCCCCCCATTCCTTTATCGCAGGAAGGAAGTTCGTCAGAGCAATACCCGGCCGTTTACTCGGTCCCACCACCAAGCAACCTAGTTGTCTCCTTCGACTGGAACCAACTAGGTAGACCCCGTTTTCCAGCAAGCATACCATTCAGAATTATCGTCCAAATATACAGAATGGTCATGGCTGGCACCATCATTGATGAAGGGGCATCTGTGAGTATCCTTTCCTCCACTTCTTGGAAAGCGCTTGGTTTGCCAGCGCTTTTGCCTGAAATGAGAAATCTGACAGGCTTTGATAAAGGAACCAGTCGACCTTTAGGGATCCTCCCCAATGTGCCTATCACATTGAAAGGGAAGACCGTTCAAATGAACGTGATGGTCGTTCAAGGACCCTTGGATTATAACCTACTCCTTGGACAAGACTATATATATTGCATGGGAGCCATCGTCTCCTCACTCTTTAGAGTAAAGTGTTTTCCGCACGAAGGAAGAGTGGTCAAGCTCGTGGACCAGCTTTCATTTCCCGGATCACGCATCGCAAATAGTCATATACCGTCCCTAAATGGTCTCTTCACGCAAGAAATGTCTCAACCCACGGTCCGTCCTCCCGATGAGCGCGAGTAATTCGGAGGGATATGACTGGAACCCAGGGGGCATGCGTCCTGGTCTACTTCGGCAGGAAAACTTTGGGTATAGGGTAGGTTTCCGCGGGAGCATATGACTAGTCTGTACCCCGTCCGTCTTGGAAGAGGGGTTATTCTAGAATAAGATTCTTTTGTCAAAGTTATGTGAGTTGACAGACGGAGTCTCTCACCTTTGTCTATTTCGGTAGACATTGCCGAAGAAGTGTTTTGTTTGAAAGATTAATGGAACAATCTTTGGGTGACCTGAAAGAGGTAGGCCTTTCCTGGTAGAACAAATGTTTAATCTGCAAATTGAGGGGAAACCTTGAAACCGTACTTTATACCTGGGGGCATGCAAACCTTTTGGAGTGAAAGCAAGGGGCGACTATTTATTTTTTCAATTTTTAGGACCTCTAACCCTTTAAACTCGTAGGATTAGTCGTTTCCAAACTTGCATAACGAAAGGATGCGGGGCATAGCTTCGGTAAGGCGCAAGCTCCATAAAAAATGGCATCTTACATGAGACATTCTTATCATATGACTGGATTATCGAGCAGTTTTAGCACATAGTTCATGCTCGTTAAAAAATAAACATAAGATCGAGCAGTTTTAGCGTATAGTTCATGCTCGTTAAAAAATAAACACAAAATCGAGCAAGTGTTTCAACCCGCGTTTAAGCTCGTTAAAAAATGAACTATCCTCCGATAAATAACCACCGTGAATGTAACATTATCAGCCATTAAAGCCTTGGTCGTGTTTGCACCGTCACCTCCACTTTTCCATTGGTCGATCGTTCACCTCCATATGATTGTTTACCCATTTTGAGGAAGAGCTGCGAAGAGTGATTTCACTAGCCATCCTTGTGACACTGCCGTGATTGGAAAATTCCAACCTTTACCTGGAATCAGCTGCTAACCCGTTTTATCACTCGTTCCTCAAAAGACGAGTCTTCTTTAAGCTCTTTTCATCTGACTCGTAAAATATGAAAAGATTGACGAGTTTTGGCCTTCCAGCTCGTTAAAGCGACCGGAAGTGCTATCCCTCCTCTAGATTTTAATCTTTTTGGACCTGAGGGATTATTGCACAAAAAGATCAAGCGCTTGTTTTGTTCGGATCGTTAAAACTATCGAAAACTCATCCCTTCTGTATTGTTTTATACTTTTTCGGACTTAAGGGATTAGATGACGAAAAAGGACTTTCGGAGTTGACTTTACGTACCTTTTCAGACTCTCTAAAAATGAAAAGGACCGAGTTATCTTTGTCGTTAGACTCGTTAAAAACATTAAATAGCGACAAACTTGTCTTTAGATGAGAACGAGTTTCACTATAGCTAGGCTCGTTAAAACATAGCGATGGGTTTGCCCGAAGGGCAAATTATAGAACAAGCATATGTTATCCTCCTCAAGCTTGACAAAAATAAAGAGGTACTGGTCAGCAATGACTGGGGAAAATTTGGGAAGAAACTCAAAGAACTTTATTGGTAGCAAGTCGCTCTTGAACATGACACTTCCACTCCGTGCCTGAGTCGGGTTGGGTTGTTTCATTCACCGGTCACATCACCATGGTCTCGCCAATACCATCCATCTTTTGGGTAGATGCTACCAATCCATCACACAAGTGTCGCCGATATGTTCAAGAGAAGTCATCAAGAGAAGTCAACTGTGTCCCATCCACTACCATACATTATCCTTCATCCTTTCATGACCGCCACACTGAACCATATATCATCAGATCGTTTTCACCTCCATCAAAATCATTTGCTCCGTTCCGTGTCACTGATGTGGGATACATTAAGGCCCTCCTTTGACAGATCGCTTCTTGTCGACATCAGCTCATTATCCAAGAAGTTGATCTAGGAACAACCCCTTCAGAACTTTGAAGCTTGCATGCCTCAATGGCAAGTTTCTCACTTCCGGCGACAGGTATACATCAATGACCTTCGACCGAAAGATTTTGCGTGGTGTTCGACGCCAAGTCCTTTATTCACACCACGTGAATTGTACTGCAGTACCTTGAGGGTCATTATCATTATCGGTGATTCCTCTCGCGCTTGTTAACGGTTTACCTCATTGACCGGTAATCAAGCGATGTCCTTCCATGTTCGACTTCAGAACATCTCTCACATGGATCGACTTGTACTTAGAGTGAAGATCGAACGAGTTTGAAGACCCCGGATCTAGTTTCATCCATCTGGGCTGCGATATATATTCAGGAAAAATAAAGACATTGACATGTACATCATTGCAGCAGATAATCATCCTACCAAAAGGATGATGATTTCATCAAAATCATCAGTCTACCATTAGACGATTGTCTGTTCTATGTACAGAAAAATGAATTTATAAAGCTGAGCATGGGAATGCCCGCCTCAGCGAGATCATGAAAGCAGTATGAAAAATAATGTATTGTATTGTATCTTATTACAGGTCTCCTCCCAGCATTGGAAGAACTTCGGATCCTCCTAATAAAGGATTTCACACGATAAACGGCCTCATACTTTAGGGGGCAACTGTTATAGACATTTTTGTGCCTTACAACATTGAGCATGAAATGTCCATAATCCAAGGGATCCAAAGTCCCTAAATGAGTTGTTCCTACCCGTAAAGGAACAAGGTCAACCAAAGACAGCTTCTCCCAGAAGTTCTCCACCCAAAAACCACTCAGAAACAGTCAATTCAGGATCAATTCAGAGGCTCCACTAGCTGTCTGCGCTGAAATGCAGAGATTACACTGGCTAGGTGCACTGCAACGCAGGTAGAAGCACTACCAGGGTGCGCTGAGCGGGAAATGACAAAAGGCAAGTTCATTCAACGAGGTGGAAAGACCCTGGAAGCTTCCAGAATCTTCTCCAATGACACTTGCCTCAATGAATTCGACTAGTGATGAGTAAGAGGTTCTCAACCTCCAAGTGGAAGAAAGAACTGACAGAGAGAAGCCACAAGTCAAAACATGAGCTGACTCATCCTCTTTGCTCACATCTATATATGGATCTCTCACCCAGAGGTTCAGGAGGCTGGAATTTTGTACTTTGTAGAGAATTGTTGTTGGTTTGAGATTGAGGTTAGCATTGGGTGATTTATGCTTTGTTGGAGGAGAGGAAGGGATTCTTTTGCTGGGAGGTAGATGTTGGATCGGAACTCACTTGGTTGTATCTTCTCTCAAACTTTATTATCTTATCAATAAACTATTTGAGTTTCTCCTACATGTTGTATACCAATGATGTTTTGTTATGCTTACATGTTTAGCTTAATCTGATCTTGAGCTTTTTATGAATGTATATTTGTATCTTTGTGTAGTTTCTCTTTCTTGTGATCTTGCAGGAATTCGGTGAAGCTGGGCCGGTGAAGGAGAAAGAAGCTGGGAGCTACTGAAAAGAGGAGTGATCTAGATCGAAAAACTAGTGGAAGATACAGGTTAGTTGGATCCTTCTTCCTCACTTGCATTTCATAAAGAAGAATAATCGAATAAGTTTACCTGTTTGTTGCTAAGGCACTATCACCTTTTAGAGTGGGATAGGGGCATTCCGTATTGGATACTTTTCCCAAAAACAAATTGGCAACTCCGCTGGGGAGAGTATCTTGTTAGTTTATTTGTGTTTCTGGTATTGTTCTTCTCATAAACTCAGGAGTGCTGAATCGAAATGCACTTGCCATTTTCAAGTGCAAAGTAGAGATCTGCCACTCTAGTCCACTCATTGGGCCTATTTTTATGATCTGAACAAACTGATCCACAAGTGCTCTAACAGCCCTTTGTGATAGATCTTAGTCCTCCTATAAATCATCCTCCTAATTGTACCTGATTGATAGCTTTGATCCGGCCAAAAACTGTTGATTTAACTATAAACCGTAACCCAAAACACAGAAACAACTCTCGTTTCTGCTTCAGCGCAGACTCTGTGAAGAGGTTCTGCATTTCAACGCAGGTCTCGTGAAGGCTACCTGCGATGAATGTCAAAACCTCTGTGTTGGGAGTGCGCTGATCAGTCTTTGCCTTGTGCAGCTGTGGTTCCCTGCTTCCTTTTGCTCAGTTTTATTTCTGTTTTTTGCAGCCTGTTATTAGTCAGTGTACCTATCTGAAACCCCTTTTTCTTTGCCTCAATTCCACCTCAGTTGTATAAAGAAACTGTATTTGTTCTTTGTGTATTTGTTACATCATTTGCAGTTTCCCATTACAAAAGTAAACTAGTCATACTGTCGCCCTTAGATCTAGACCTGTCATAAGTGTCGTTTTGATCTTAGGAGTGAGTTTGTTTGCTGTTCATAGTTGATTGAGCTTTTACTTTTGTCGTTTGGTTTGAATTTATGCATTTCTAGTGTCGAAACAAGTAAATCATAAAGGGTCGTAATCGTCTTTTTGATTTTGAAAAAGGAACTTGTTTATGTTTTCACTTGAAATCGAATTCAAATTTGTACAACAACTTTCTTTTTAGGCATCAATATTAAGAAAGCGAAAACAAATACATGCATTTGTGCATTTTCATTTTGATAGTTTGCATGTGTTGATTTAGGGAAAAGTGCATTACGGTGTGGTCTATGCTCTTTGAGAAAAGTTGTATCTTCCTTTTCCCCTTGTAGCTAGGATTTTCATTGTTGAAAAGATATAAAAGCTTGCTTATCATCTTTAGACTGCATTTAGGAATTGTATCATACATATCGTGGTGATCCAAAAAGAAAACTTCTAAGAAAGATCAACCTAAAATAAATTGAATGAACTTAACAACGCTTTGTAAACGCACAACATAGAGGTCTAGGCTAGAGACGTGTTCCGGCGTCGTAAAACCTGGTCACTGTCGATCTCGCTAATGGTTGGGTGATTCCTCCTGAGGGACGATAGCGCCAGTATGGATTGTGCTCCCACGTACCATCGAGTATATATTGGGAGACCCCTATAGGCATAAAACCTTTATCCTTAGGAAGCCGTGTCGGCCGCCCTACTGATCGCAATGCACTGAACACAGCATTCAGGAAGATTGACCACCCGTACCTTAAAAAGTATTATGCGGTTTTGCGAAAAGTTTGGCACACCCTCTACCTAGAACTCCAGAGCAGTTCCTTTTGGCCTTTTTCAGATTCTATAACGGAAAAAGTCCATCCGAGCATTTGTCACTTTGGGCTCGTTAAAACATCGAAGGAGACTAGAGTCATCTTTAGCTTTTTCTCGACTCTTTAAAATTGAAAAAGCAAGTTGTGTCTAAAGCGTCGTTAAAATTTATTTTAAACGGAACAATCACCCCTTTTTCCTGCGTTGATCTTTAGGTTGAGAAAATGGAACACACCAACCAAGGAATTCCCCTTGGTGGAAATCCTAGTCCCTTCTCCTCTTGGGGAGATGTTGGTGCGCCCCATATGGCCACATTGTCGCTTCCAGGACTGACAATTGGCTTGCCGGTCTGGATCTTCTCAACCAATGTCATTCAGAACACCACTATTCCTGAACAGTCAAATCAACAGTTAGACCAGTCCAGAGTTGCCCACCAGCCTTCTACTTCCTCTAATTCTTCCTCTCCTCCTTCCTCTTCGCTTGACGGAATTGGTAAAACAAAAAACCAGGTTCCTAAGGAGAAGAAGGAAAAGAAGAAGAAAGAGAAGAAGAAGAAGGAGCCAAAAGCGACTGGGGGAAAACAAGTGTCGTCTGACAAAAATCCACACACAACACTGACTAGGCCTAAATCGCCATGTGTCATATGCAAGGGAGACCACTTCCACAGATATTGTCCCTGCATCCCTCGGATACTAAGGGACTGGTCTCCCCGTTTGCACAATCCGGTGGCATCAACCTTTGATAGCCATGTTGAATGCATACCGTCAACTAGCGAGAGTGAAGTCCTTAGACAAAAAGGGAGAGCTAAATCCCCCTGTAGACTGTGCGAAGGCAATCATGCCATCCACCGTTGTCCCTTCTTAGACGAAGCGAAAAGAGTTTTGGATGATCGTCCGATTTCACCGTTACGACTTCATCCTGGATATAAAAAACTCCTGCCGAGTCCTCCGTTAGTTGAAAATCTAGCTGGCCCACTCAAGTGGTCAGCTGAAGCGCCGGTCATTGAGGATGAACCAGCTGAATCCATACCCGATGAAAGTCAAAAGGTCGAGGCGACAGTTGACCCGGTCTTGCCTTCAGAGGATTTATCTTCGAATGATACAGTCACTGAAGAGAATAAAGATGACACCATCCAAATTCTCTTCATCAACACAGACTCCGACGAGCACGGGGGCACTCCCCCCATTCCTTTATCGCAGGAAGGAAGTTCGTCAGAGCAATACCCGGCCGTTTACTCGGTCCCACCACCAAGCAACCTAGTTGTCTCCTTCGACTGAAACCAACTAGGTAGACCCCGTTTGCCAGCAAGCATACCATTCAGAATTATCGTCCAAATATACAGAATGGTCATGGCTGGCACCATCATTGATGAAGGGGCATCTGTGAGTATCCTTTCCTCCACTTCTTGGAAAGCGCTTGGTTCGCCAGCGCTTTTGCCTGAAATGAGAAATCTGACAGGCTTTGATAAAGGAACCAGTCGACCTTTAGGGATCCTCCCCAATGTGCCTATCACATTGAAAGGGAAGACCGTTCAAATGAACGTGATGGTCGTTCAAGGACCCTTGGATTATAACCTACTCCTTGGACAAGACTATATATATTGCATGGGAGCCATCGTCTCCTCACTCTTTAGAGTAATGTGTTTTCCGCACGAAGGAAGAGTGGTCAAGCTCGTGGACCAGCTTTCATTTCCCGGATCACGCATCGCAAATAGTCATATACCGTCCCTAAATGGTCTCTTCACACAAGAAATGTCTCAACCCACGGTCCGTCCTCCCGATGAGCGCGAGTAATTCGGAGGGATATGACTGGAACCCAGGGGGCATGCGTCCTGGTCTGCTTCGGCAGGAAAACTTTGGGTATAGGGTAGGTTTCCGCGGGAGCATATGACAAGTCTGTACCCCGTCCGTCTTAGAAGAGGGGTTATTCTAGAATAAGATTCTTTTGTCAAAGTTATGTGAGTTGACAGACGGAGTCTCTCACCTTTGTCTATTTCGGTAGACATTGCCGAAGAAGTGTTTTGTTTGAAAGATTAATGGAACAATCTTTGGGTGACCTGAAAGAGGTAGGCCTTTCCTGGTAGAACAAATGTTTTATCTGCAAATTGAGGGGAAACCTTGAAACCGTACTTTATACCTGGGGGCATGCAAACCTTTTGGAGTGAAAGCAAGGGGCGACTATTTATTTTTTCAATTTTTAGGACCTCTAACCCTTTAAACTCGTAGGATTAGTCGTTTCCAAACTTGCATAACGAAAGGATGTGGGGCATAGCTTCGGTAAGGCGCAAGCTCCATAAAAAATGGCATCTTACATGAGAAATTCTTATCATATGACTGGATTATCGAGCAGTTTTAGCACATAGTTCATGCTCGTTAAAAAATAAACATAAGATCGAGCAGTTTTAGCGTATAGTTCATGCTCGTTAAAAAATAAACACAAAATCGAGCAAGTGTTTCAACCCGCGTTTAAGCTCGTTAAAAAATGAACTATCCTCCGATAAATAACCACCGTGAATGTAACATTATCAGCCATTAAAGCCTTGGTCGTGTTTGCACTGTCACCTCCACTTTTCCATTGGCCGATCGTTCACCTCCATATGATTGTTTACCCATTTTGAGGAACAGCTGCGAAGAGTGATTTCACTAGCCATCCTTGTGACACTGCCGTGATTGGAAAATTCCAACCTTTACCTGGAATCAGCTGCTAACCCGTTTTATCACTCGTTCCTCAAAAGACGAGTCTTCTTTAAGCTCTTTTCATCTAACTCGTAAAATATGAAAAGATTGACGAGTTTTGGCCTTCCAGCTCGTTAAAGCGACTGGAAGTGCTATCCCTCCTCTAGATTTTAATCTTTTTGGACCTGAGGGATTATTGCAGAAAAAGATCAAGCGCTTGTTTTGTTCGGCTCGTTAAAACTATCGAAAACTCATCCCTTCTGTATTGTTTTATACTTTTTCAGACTTAAGGGATTAGATGACGAAAAAGTACTTTCGGAGTTGACTTTACGTACCTTTTCAGACTCTCTAAAAATGAAAAGGACCGAGTTATCTTTGTCGTTAGACTCGTTAAAAACATTAAATAGCGACAAACTTGTCTTTAGATGAGAACGAGTTTCACTATCGCTAGGCTCGTTAAAACATAGCGATGGGTTTGCCCGAAGGGCAAATTATAGAACAAGCATATGTTATCCTCCTCAAGCTTGACAAAAATAAAGAGGTACTGGTCAGCAATGACTGGGGAAAATTTGGGAAGAAACTCAAAGAACTTTATTGGTAGCAAGTCGCTCTTGAACATAACACTTCCACTCCGTGCCTGAGTCGGGTTGGGTTGTTTCATTCACCAGTCACATCACCATGGTCTCGCCAATACCATCCATCTTTTGGGTAGATGCTACCAATCCATCACACAAGTGTCGCCGATATGTTCAAGAGAAGTCATCCAGAGAAGTCAACTGTGTCCCATCCACTACCATACATTATCCTTCATCCTTTCATGACCGCCACACTGAACCATATATCATCAGATCGTTTTCACCTCCATCAAAATCATTTACTCCGTTCCGTGTCACTGATGTGGGATACATTAAGGCCCTCCTTTGACAGATCGCTTCTTGTCGACATCAGCTCATTATCCAAGAAGTTGATCTAGGAACAACCCCTTCAGTACTTTGAAGCTTGCATGCCTCAATGGCAAGTTTCTCACTTCCGGCGACAGGTATACATCAATGACCTTCGACCGAAAGATTTTGCGTGGTGTTCGACGCCAAGTCCTTTATTCACACCACGTGAATTGTACTGCAGTACCTTGAGGGTCATTATCATTATCGGTGATTCCTCTCGCGCTTGTTAACGGTTTACCTCATTGACCGGTAATCAAGCGATGTCCTTCCATGTTCGACTTCAGAACATCTCTCACATGGATCGACTTGTACTTAGAGTGAAGATCGAACGAGTTTGAAGACCCCGGATCTAGTTTCATCCATCTGGGCTGCGATATATATTCAGGAAAAATAAAGACATTGACATGTACATCATTGCAGCAGATAATCATCCTACCAAAAGGATGATGATTTCATCAAAATCATCAGTCTACCATTAGACGATTGTCTGTTCTATGTACAGAAAAATGAATTTATAAAGCTGAGCATGGGAATGCCCGCCTCAGCGAGATCATGAAAGCAGTATGAAAAATAATGTATTGTATTGTATCTTATTACAGGTCTCCTCCCAGCATTGGAAGAACTTCGGATCCTCCTAATAAAGGATTTCACCCGATAAACGGCCTCATACTTTAGGGGGCAACTGTTATAGACATTTTTGTGCCTTACAGCATTGAGCATGAAATGTCCATAATCCAAGGGATCCAAAGTCCCTAAATGAGTTGTTCCTACCCCTAAAGGAACAAGGTCAACCAAAGACAGCTTCTCCCAGAAGTTCTCCACCCAAAAACCACTCAGAAACAGTCAATTCAGGATCAATTCAGAGGCTCCACTAGCTGTCTGCGCTGAAATGCAGAGATTACACTGGCTAGGTGCACTGCAACGCAGGTAGAAGCACTACCAGGGTGCGCTGAGCGGGAAATGACAAATGGCAAGTTCATTCAACGAGGTGGAAAGACCCTGGAAGCTTCCAGAATCTTCTCCAATGACACTTGCCTCAATGAATTCGACTAGTGATGAGTAAGAGGTTCTCAACCTCCAAGTGGAAGAAAGAACTGACAGAGAGAAGCCACAAGTCAAAACATGAGCTGACTCATCCTCTCTGCTCACATCTATATATGGATCTCTCACCCAGAGGTTCAGGAGGCTGGAATTTTGTACTTTGTAGAGAATTGTTGTTGGTTTGAGATTGAGGTTAGCATTGAGTGATTTATGCTTTGTTGGAGGAGAGGAAGGGATTCTTTTGCTGGGAGGTAGATGTTGGATCGGAACTCACTTGGTTGTATCTTCTCTCAGACTTTATTATCTTATCAATAAACTATTTGAGTTTCTCCTACATGTTGTATACCAATGATGTTTTGTTATGCTTACATGTTTAGCTTAATCTGATCTTGAGCTTTTTATGAATGTATATTTGTATCTTTGTGTAGTTTCTCTTTCTTGTGATCTTGTAGGAATTCGGTGAAGCTGGGCCGGTGAAGGAGAAAGAAGCTGGGAGCTACTGAAAAGAGGAGTGATCTGGATCGAAAAACTAGCGGAAGATACAGGTTAGTTGGATCCTTCTTCCTCACTTGCATTTCATAAAGAAGAATACTCGAATAAGTTTACCTGTTTGTTGCTAAGGCACTATCACCTTTTAGAGTGGGATAGGGGCATTCCGTATTGGATACTTTTCCCAACAAAAAATTGGCGACTCCGCTGGGGAGAGTATCTTGTTAGTTTATTTGTGTTTCTGGTATTGTTCTTCTCATAAACTCAGGAGTGCTGAATCGAAATGCACTTGCCATTTTCAAGTGCAAAGTAGAGATCTGCCACTCTAGTCCACTCACTGGGCCTATTTTTATGATCTGAACAAACTGATCCACAAGTGCTCTAACAGCCCTTTGTGATAGATCTTAGTCCTCCTATAAATCATCCTCCTAATTGTACCTGATTGATAGCTTTGATCCGGCCAAAAACTGTTGATTTAACTGTAAACCGTAACCCAAAACACATAAACAACTCTCGTTTCTGCTTCAGCGCAGACTCTGTGAAGAGGTTCTGCATTTCAACACAGGTCTCGTGAAGGCTACCTGCGATGAATGTCAAAACCTCTGTGTTGGGAGTGCGCTGATCAGTCTTTGCCTTGTGCAGCTATGGTTCCCTGCTTCCTTTTGCTCAGTTTTATCTCTGTTTTTTGCAGCCTGTTATCAGTCAGTGTACCTATCTGAAACCCCTTTTTCTTTGCCTCAATTCCACCTCAGTTGTATAAAGAAACTGTATTTGTTCTTTGTGTATTTGTTACATCATTTGCAGTTTCCCATTACAAAAGTAAACTAGTCATACTGTCGCCCTTAGATCTAGACCTGTCATAAGTGTCGTTTTGATCTTAGGAGTGAGTTTGTTTGCTGTTCATAGTTGATTGAGCTTTTACTTTTGTCGTTTGGTTTGAATTTATGCATTTCTAGTGTCGAAACAAGTAAATCATAAAGGGTCGTAATCGTCTTTTTGATTTTGAAAAAGGAACTTGTTTATGTTTTCACTTGAAATCGAATTCAAATTTGTACAACAACTTTCTTTTTAGGCATCAATATTAAGAAAGCGAAAACAAATACATGCATTTGTGCATTTTCATTTTGATAGTTTGCATGTGTTGATTTAGGGAAAAGTGCATTACGGTGTGGTCTATGCTCTTTGAGAAAAGTTGTATCTTCCTTTTCCCCTTGTAGCTAGGATTTTCATTGTTGAAAAGATATAAAAGCTTGCTTATCATCTTTAGACTGCATTTAGGAATTGTATCATACATATCGTGGTGATCCAAAAAGGAAAACTTCTAAGAAAGATCAACCTAAAATAAATTGAATGAACTTAACAACGCTTTGTAAACGCACAACATAGAGGTCTAGGCTAGAGACGTGTTCCGGCGTCGTAAAACCTGGTCACTGTCGATCTCGCTGATGGTTGGGTGATTCCTCCTGAGGGACGATAGCGCCAGTATGGATTGTGCTCCCACGTACCGTCGAGTATATATTGGGAGACCCCTATAGGCATAAAACCTTTATCCTTAGGAAGCCGTGTCGGCCGCCCTACTGATCGCAATGCACTGAACACAGCATTCAGGAAGATTGACCAGCCGTACCTTAAAAAGTATTATGCGGTTTTGCGAAAAGTTTGGCACACCCTCTACCTAGAACTCCAGAGCAGTTCCTTTTGGCCTTTTTCAGATTCTATAACGGAAAAAGTCCATCCGAGCATTTGTCACTTTGGGCTCGTTAAAACATCGAAGGAGACTAGAGTCATCTTTAGCTTTTTCTCGACTCTTTAAAATTGAAAAAGCAAGTTGTGTCTAAAGCGTCGTTAAAATTTATTTTAAACGGAACAATCACCCCTTTTTCCTGCGTTGATCTTTAGGTTGAGAAAATGGAACACACCAACCAAGGAATTCCCCTTGGTGGAAATCCTAGTCCCTTCTCCTCTTGGGGAGATGTTGGTGCACCCCATATGGCCACATTGTCGCTTCCAGGACTGACAATTGGCTTGCCGGTCTGGATCTTCTCAACCAATGTCATTCAGAACACCACTATTCCTGAACAGTCAAATCAACAGTTAGACCAGTCCAGAGTTGCCCACCAGCCTTCTACTTCCTCTAATTCTTCCTCTCCTCCTTCCTCTTCGCTTGACGGAACTGGTAAAACAAAAAACCAGGTTCCTAAGGAGAAGAAGGAAAAGAAGAAGAAAGAGAAGAAGAAGAAGGAGCCAAAAGCGACTGGGGGCAAACAAGTGTCGTCTAACAAAAATCCACACACAACACTGACTAGGCCTAAATCGCCATGTGTCATATGCAAGGGAGACCACTTCCACAGAGATTGTCCCTGCATCCCTCGGATACTAAGGGACTGGTCTCCCCGTTTGCACAATCCGGTGGCATCAACCTCTGATAGCCATGTTGAATGCATACCGTCAACTAGCGAGAGTGAAGTCCTTAGACAAAAAGGGAGAGCTAAATCCCCCTGTAGACTGTGCGAAGGCAATCATGCCATCCACCGTTGTCCCTTCTTAGACGAAGCGAAAAGAGTTTTGGATGATCGTCCGGTTTCACCGTTACGACTTCCTCCTGGATATAAAAAACTCCTGCCGAGTCCTCCGTTAGTTGAAAATCCAGCTGGCCCACTCAAGTGGTCAGCTGAAGCGCCGGTCATTGAAGATGAACCAGCTGAATCCATACCCGATGAAAGTCAAAAGGTCGAGGCGACAGTTGACCCGGTCTTGCCTTCAGAGGATTTATCTTCGAATGATACAGTCACTGAAGAGAATAAAGATGACACCATCCAAATTCTCTTCATCAACACAGACTCCGACGAGCACGGGGGCACTCCCCCCATTCCTTTATCGCAGGAAGGAAGTTCGTCAGAGCAATACCCGGCCGTTTACTCAGTCCCACCACCAAGCAACCTAGTTGTCTCCTTCGACTGGAACCAACTAGGTAGACCCCGTTTGCCAGCAAGCATACCATTCAGAATTATCGTCCAAATATACAGAATGGTCATGGCTGGCACCATCATTGATGAAGGGGCATCTGTGAGTATCCTTTCCTCCACTTCTTGGAAAGCGCTTGGTTCGCCAGGGCTTTTGCTTGAAATGAGAAATCTGACAGGCTTTGATAAAGGAACCAGTCGACCTTTAGGGATCCTCCCCAATGTGCCTATCACATTGAAAGGGAAGACCGTTCAAATGAACGTGATGGTCGTTCAAGGACCCTTGGATTATAACCTACTCCTTGGACAAGACTATATATATTGCATGGGAGCCATCGTCTCCTCACTCTTTAGAGTAATGTGTTTTCCGCACGAAGGAAGAGTGGTCAAGCTCGTGGACCAGCTTTCATTTCCCGGATCACGCATCGCAAATAGTCATATACCGTCCCTAAATGGTCTCTTCACGCAAGAAATGTCTCAACCCACGGTCCGTCCTCCCGATGAGCGCGAGTAATTCGGAGGGATATGACTGGAACCCAGGGGGCATGCGTCCTGGTCTGCTTCGGCAGGAAAACTTTGGGTATAGGGTAGGTTTCCGCGGGAGCATATGACTAGTCTATACCCCGTCCGTCTTGGAAGAGGGGTTATTCTAGAATAAGATTCTTTTGTCAAAGTTATGTGAGTTGATAGACGGAGTCTCTCACCTTTGTCTATTTCGGTAGACATTGCCGAAGAAGTGTTTTGTTTGAAAGATTAATGGAACAATCTTTGGGTGACCTGAAAGAGGTAGGCCTTTCCTGGTAGAACAAATGTTTAATCTGCAAATTGAGGGGAAACCTTGAAACCGTACTTTATACCTGGGGGCATGCAAACCTTTTGGAGTGAAAGCAAGGGGCGACTATTTATTTTTTCAATTTTTAGGACCTCTAACCCTTTAAACTCGTAGGATTAGTCGTTTCCAAACTTGCATAACGAAAGGATGCGGGGCATAGCTTCGGTAAGGCGCAAGCTCCATAAAAAATGGCATCTTACATGAGACATTCTTATCATATGACTGGATTATCGAGCAGTTTTAGCACATAGTTCATGCTCGTTAAAAAATAAACATAAGATCGAGCAGTTTTAGCGTATAGTTCATGCTCGTTAAAAAATAAACACAAAATCGAGCAAGTGTTTCAACCCACGTTTAAGCTCGTTAAAAAATGAACTATCCTTCGATAAATAACCACCGTGAATGTAACATTATCAGCCATTAAAGCCTTGGTCGTGTTTGCACCGTCACCTCCACTTTTCCATTGGCCGATCGTTCACCTCCATATGATTGTTTACCCATTTTGAGGAACAGTTGCGAAGAGTGATTTCACTAGCCATCCTTGTGACACTGCCGTGATTGGAAAATTCCAACCTTTACCTGGAATCAGCTGCTAACCCGTTTTATCACTCGTTCCTCAAAAGACGAGTCTTCTTTAAGCTCTTTTCATCTGACTCGTAAAATATGAAAAGATTGACGAGTTTTGGCCTTCCAGCTCGTTAAAGCGACCAGAAGTGCTATCCCTCCTCTAGATTTTAATCTTTTTGGACCTGAGGGATTATTGCAGAAAAAGATCAAGCGCTTGTTTTGTTCGGCTCGTTAAAACTATCGAAAACTCATCCCTTCTGTATTGTTTTATACTTTTTCGGACTTAAGGGATTAGATGACGAAAAAGGACTTTCGGAGTTGACTTTACGTACCTTTTCAGACTCTCTAAAAATGAAAAGGACCGAGTTATCTTTGTCGTTAGACTCGTTAAAAACATTAAATAGCGACAAACTTGTCTTTAGATGAGAACGAGTTTCACTATCGCTAGGCTCGTTAAAACATAGCGATGGGTTTGCCCGAAGGGAAAATTATAGAACAAGCATATGTTATCCTCCTCAAGCTTGACAAAAATAAAGAGGTACTGGTCAGCAATGACTGGGGAAAATTTGGGAAGAAACTCAAAGAACTTTATTGGTAGCAAGTCGCTCTTGAACATGACACTTCCAATCCGTGCCTGAGTCGGGTTGGGTTGTTTCATTCACCGGTCACATCACCATGGTCTCGCCAATACCATCCATCTTTTGGGTAGATGCTACCAATCCATCACACAAGTGTCGCCGATATGTTCAAGAGAAGTCATCCAGAGAAGTCAACTGTGTCCCATCCACTACCATACATTATCCTTCATCCTTTCATGACCGCCACACTGAACCATATATCATCAGATCGTTTTCACCTCCATCAAAATCATTTGCTCCGTTCCGTGTCACTGATGTGGGATACATTAAGGCCCTCCTTTGACAGATCGCTTCTTGTCGACATCAGCTCATTATCCAAGAAGTTGATCTAGGAACAACCCCTTCAGTACTTTGAAGCTTGCATGCCTCAATGGAAAGTTTCTCACTTCCGGCGACAGGTATACATCAATGACCTTCGACCGAAAGATTTTGCGTGGTGTTCGACGCCAAGTCCTTTATTCACACCACGTGAATTGTATTGCAGTACCTTGAGGGTCATTATCATTATCGGTGATTCCTCTCGCGCTTGTTAACGGTTTACCTCATTGACCGGTAATCAAGCGATGTCCTTCCATGTTCGACTTCAGAACATCTCTCACATGGATCAACTTGTACTTAGAGTGAAGATCGAACGAGTTTTGAGACCCCGGATCTAGTTTCATCCATCTGGGCTGCGATATATATTCAGGAAAAATAAAGACATTGACATGTACATCATTGCAGCAGATAATCATCCTACCAAAAGGATGATGATTTCATCAAAATCATCAGTCTACCATTAGATGATTGTCTGTTCTATGTACAGAAAAATGAATTTATAAAGCTGAGCATGGGAATGCCCGCCTCAGCGAGATCATGAAAGCAGTATGAAAAATAATGCATTGTATTGTATCTTATTACAGGTCTCCTCCCAGCATTGGAAGAACTTCGGATCCTCCTAATAAAGGATTTCACCCGATAAACGGCCTCATACTTTAGGGGGCAACTGTTATAGACATTTTTGTGCCTTACAGCATTGAGCATGAAATGTCCATAATCCAAGGGATCCAAAGTCCCTAAATGAGTTGTTCCTACCCCTAAAGGAACAAGGTCAACCAAAGACAGCTTCTCCCAGAAGTTCTCCACCCAAAAACCACTCAGAAACAGTCAATTCAGGATCAATTCAGAGGCTCCACTAGCTGTCTGCGCTGAAATGCAGAGATTACACTGGCTAGGTGCACTGCAACGCAGGTAGAAGCACTACCAAGGTGCGCTGAGTGGGAAATGACAAGTGGGAAGTTCATTCAACGAGGTGGAAAGACCCTGGAAGCTTCCATAATCTTCTCCAATGACACTTGCCTCAATGAATTCGACTATTGATGAGTAAGAGGTTCTCAACCTTCAAGTGGAAGCAAGAACTGACAGAGTGAAGCCACAAGTCAAAACATGAGCTGACTCATCCTCTCTGCTCACATCTATATATGGATCTCTCACCCAGAGGTTCAAGAGGCTGGAATTTTGTACTTTGTAGAGAATTGCTATTGGTTTGAGATTGAGGTTACCATTGGGTGATTTATGCTTTGTTGGAGGAGAGGAAGGGATTCTTTTGCTGGGAGGTAGATGCTGGATCGGAACTCACTTGGTTGTATCTTCTCTCAGACTTTATTATCTTATCAATAAACTATTTGAGTTTCTCCTACATGTTGTATACCAATGATGTTTTGTTATGCTTACATGTTTAGCTTAATCTGATCTTGAGCTTTTTATGAATGTATATCTGTATCTTTGTGTAGTTTCTCTTTCTTGTGATCTTGCAGGAATTCGGTGAAGCTGGGCCGGTGAAGGAGCAGGAAGCTGGGAGCTACTGAAAAGAGGAGTGATCTGGATCGACAAACTAGCGGAAGATACAGGTTAGTTGGATCCTTCTTCCTCACTTGCATTTCATAAAGAAGAATACTCGAATATGTTTACATGTTTGTTGCTAAGGCACTATCACCTCTTAGAGTAGGATAGGGGAATTCCGTATTGGATACTTTTCCCAACAACAGTCAACTTCTTGGATAATGTGCTGATGTCGATAAGAAGTGACTCATCATAGGAAGGCCTTGATGTATCCCACATCAATGACACGAAATGAGGTAAATGATTTTGGATATGAAAAATTGACTAACGACACAAGGTTCAGGAATGGCGGTCATGAAAATGAAGGTTTACGGTATTGCAAAGGATGAAGTTTGAACTGAATGACTTCTCTTGAACATGCCAGTGACACTAGGATGAATTGGTAGCAATTACCCAAAACAAAGTAATGGATGGTATGTATTACACAGTAATTTATCACTGTCCTCATATCAATCCTTCTACTGTGTCATGTGTCAAATCAACATGTTCAAATCTTCCCACTGATGCAAGAAGATTAAGCAAATGCTCTCTAATGCTGAAGGTTGACCCTTTTTGACTAAGTTTCTACATCGTCACTAGTAAACCCTTAAAATCCGTGATGGTTCTCTATCATGCACTGCATCGTTGTGACATCGTCGCTAGTCCCCAGTTCATGACCCACGACGATCCAGATTTAGCGAATTGTTCCAACAGTTGGCCTTCTAGATGTCTCTAGACCTGGTTGTTGGGTTAGTTTGGGTCGCCTTTCTGCCTCTGGGATGGTGGTTCCTCCTTTTGTGCTACCTTCCTTGAGGATGAGCTCTCTCTTCTACATTTCATGGAGACTCCTCCTATTAAAGCACTCACCTTTGATATGATCAGCTAGTTAGTAATTCCTTTGGTTGAGCAGTGTTGTTAGTGCTTTTGAGTTTGATAGATAGCTGGTGTGGGTGTGACAAGTGTGAGATTGTTGATAGCTTGTGGAAGGTTGTTGAGTGCCCTTAACTTTGTGTTAAAGCTTATGAGTGAGAGAGAGACATTGTATGTTAGGAGATTCATCCTTGAAGAGTGAATGCTTGAGAAACATACTAGCTGGATCCTATGAGAAGGCTTGTGACTTCAAGACTTGGTTGTAAGCTTGCTCTCAATTCATTATTAATACAATCAATGATGTTTTCCTATGTCTTGTATGTAATTTACTTGATAGCTCATGACTTCTTGACTTTGTGAGTAAATAGATCATTGTTGTTTTCTGGTTATGTGCTTTGTTGTATTTCCTTTGTATTGTTTGAGGTTGATCACTCATTGAGGAGAAGGAAACAGAAGCTGGAGTAGCACAACGGAACTTCATCGATCACCAGTTGAGGTAGGTATCCAACAATGACTATTTAAGGAAATAAATTGTTGATCTGTCTTTGCTGTGACTAGACCCACTCTAGGGCTAGAGGGGTTGCCTCTGTCCGTAGAGGGAACACTTTCCTGCATCACCAGTTGGCGACTCCACTGGGGAATCCTTTGTATGTTTTTCCTCTTGTTTGCTTTTCTTTGGTTTTGATTTGGTGTCTCTTGAATTTTGGGGTTAAACCATCAATCTTTTGGGTTACCTGGGTCAATCTGGGAAACCCCTTTATTGTCTGTAAGGATAGACTAGTCTTTGTTTGGGAGTTTTCATTCACCTTTCATTGTTTTTAAGATCATCGCTGAAGATAGCCTAACAGTCGCGATGACGTCGTTGATGCTATAGCTTTGTACCTGTGACTATTTGGTTTTTGTCTCTGGTTTCTAGTTTAATTCCTGTGATGACCCCTGAAATCGGACCGTTGCCGAAAATAGGTGTACTTTCGTGACTGGGATCTAGTTATCATTGTAACACCAACAACGGTATCTAGTTGTCAGTGTAACACCAGTGACGGTCTCTAGTTGTCAGTGTAACACCAACGACAGTCTCTAGTTGTCAGTGTAACACTAGTGACGATATCTAGTTGTCAGTGTAATACTGGTGACTAGTCTCTAGTTGTTAGTGTAACACTCGGGATGATTCCTGTAAAGTTGTTTTTACAAATTTACCTCCTAAATCCATCAATCTTGTTTATCTCCTATTGTTTCTTGTCTCTCATTAGCTTGTTTTGGTGGCTTTTAGTTAAGGTACTGTCTCGTTGATTTCATTTGAGTGAATCTTGTTTCAAACCATTTGCTTGGGTTGCTTGTCTATCCAAGGTTCGTCCGCAACCCTCCTGTTGGTGTGCTTGAAGTCTTTCCATCGCTTGTTTCTTGCTGATTGATGTTTAGTGTCATTTGTTGAACCAATTTCCATATTGATTTGATTGTTTCACTACCAGACATAGATTACAATTGTCTGGATCAATTAGTTTCACACTTTCTTGTTTGTTTCTTTAGAATTCAAAGCTATCAAAATCAAAAGATTGCATTCATTAGTATGCGAAAGTGAAAGTGTATTTTGCATTCCAATTTTTTGCATGTTTGAAAAATTAGAAGGAAAATTTTAAATCTCTCATTAGTAGTGTCGATGCACTATAGGGATTGATGTGTTTATACATTGTGTCTCTTGAGTGATTTCATTTTCTGATCTTGGTTTTGTCTTGGTTTGGGAATGATCTCTCTACCCTTCTATAAGTAGAAGTTCATCGAAATGAAAGATGCTTTATTCATTCTAGTTGCATCCTAGGTTTTGATATACATATGGTAAGGCCTGGAAATTGAAACATAATTCAAGATCAACTCTAAAATGAACTGAATAAACCTAACAATGCATTGGAACATAACGCACATTATTTAGAGGTCTAGGCTAGAGACATGCTCCGACGTCGTTAAGCCTAGTCTCTATTGTTTTCACTTAAGGTTGGGTGATTCCTCCTTCTGTGATCCAATAGCTGCTAGCATGGACTTGCGCTCCCAGTACCATCGGGTATATGTTGGGAGACCCCACTAGGTTATCATCCTACATCCTTAGGAAGCTGCGTCTGCCACCTTGCAAACCATAACACACCGAACACAACATTCAGGAAGATTGACTGCCATACAGAAAGTCCTTGGTTTTCATATGGTCGCCAAGGTGTATATGCAGTTTTACGGGTTGTTTGGTAAACCTTTTGCCTAGTTCTATAGAGTAGTCACTTTCGTTCCTTTTCAGACTCCTTAAAAGAAAAGGTCCATCTGAGCACTTGTCCTTCAGGCTCATTAAACCTTGAAAGAGATAGAGTCACCTTTTTGTCCTTTTCTAGACTCTTGAAACATGAAAAGGTCAAGTTTTGTTCCTGCATCATAAAAATTTACTGCCCATGAAATATTCCTGGTAACAATTCGAGTTCTTGATTACAGTGCAAGTGTTTTTTTAGGCTTGTTCCTGATGGCAACCTCCCTCGAGTCTACTGGCCAAGGCCTTCCCCCAAATGGGAATCTGAGTCCATTTCCGCCTTTTGGAAATGCTAGTGCTCCATATATGGCAACATTGTCCTTGCCTGGGTTAACCATTAGTTTGCCCGTTTGGTTGTTTTCAACCTCGGTGGTCCCGAGTGTCATGACTCCTGTTCCACCATCTCCTTCGTCTGAACCACGACATGTTGATCCCAAGGTTGAGTCTATGCCTTCTTCCCCTGTTTCTTCACCTTCATCTCCTCCTTCGCCTGGTGAAAGTTTCATGTCTAGTAACCAGGAGACTAAGAAGAAGAAGAAGAAGACGAAGAAGAAGAAGAAGAAGACGAAGAAGAAGAAGAAGAATGATAAGCGCGAGGCTACCCGTGCAACTATCTCTCCGAGTACATCTCAGGTCGTACCACCCTCTGCTCCTCTGCGGAAGGTTAAGTTTCCTTGTACATTGTGCAAGGATGACCATCTTCTTCGTGACTTTCCTGCTATTTCGAGGATATTAGAAGTATGGTATCATGATCTAGCTCGTCCCTCATTGTCCTTTGAAGCTCATGACGATACTATCCTATAAACTGGCAGTGGTAAGAAGAAAGGGAAGATTCAATTCCCCTGTAGGCTATGTGAAGTAAATCATCCCCTTCACCTTTGTCCTCTCATGGATAAAGCTTTCACCATTTTGGAAAGTCTTACAGCTTCTTCACCTTGACTTCCCATTGGTTATCAAAGGCTCTCTTCAGACCCTCTCCCCGTTGACAATGAGCTTGACATAGATTCTTCTCTTGTCCATTCACCTCTTTCCAAACCTAGCTATGCTAAGCCTGTTCTAGACCAACCATTGGTTGGAGAGAGTGTCGACTTGGATTCACCACCTGTTGATCACTCTGTTCCGGAAGAGCATCATGATTCTACTGCTCATGTTCTTCTCGTCTTTTCAGATTCTCCTGAGTCGGAGAATGACCCTCCTATCCCCGCTGATCAAGAGAGTCCTTCTTCGGTTCCTGTAGAGCATGGGGGCAATCATGTGATACCCCCACCAAGTAGTTTACTCATTTCCTTCGACTGGAGTCATTTGAGTGCATTCCACCTTCCATCCTATGTGCCTTTCCAGATTATAGTACATGCCTATGATTAGGTAGTACATGACACTGTCTTGGATGAGGGTGCATCAGTTAGCCTCATGCCTTTCACTACTTGGCAAGCTTTGGGCTCCCCGCAGCTTGTTCCGGTCGCGCAGAATTTGTTGGCATTTGACAGAGGAACCAACCGACCTTTGGGGATCCTTCTGAAGTTTCCTGTTACTTTGGGAGGCAAAACCGTCTATATAGACGTAATGGTTATCCAAGGTGATTTAGATTTCATTCTTCTCCTTGGCCGTGACTATGCTTATGCCATGGGGGCCCTTGTCTCTTCACTTTTCCATGTGGTCTGTTTTACACACAATGGAAGAATGGTGACCATCGATCAATTATCATTCTTTAATCCCCCAGTGCCTCCTGTGCAGCCGTCATCCCCTATCGGTTCTTGCTCGCAAGCAGTACCTTCCTTGCCATAGGTCAATTATGTGGCTACCCGTTCCAACTCCACCTCTGCTGATGCTCATGCAGATGGTCTTGTACATCATGTACTGTGGGCATTGGAACCCGATCTATCATTAGCGCCTCATGACATGTATCCCTCCCAGAGTGCGTTTCTTCCTTACAGCGAAGACCTCTTGGGATCCATGTTCTCATCTGGCCCATGAAAGGATCACTGAGGATAGTTTTGATCTTGTGTCGAACTCATTAAAAAATGAAACAAGGTGTCCGAGGATGGTTTGTTTCCTGTGTCAACCTCATTAAAAAATGAAAACAGGGGTTACGAGCATAGTTCCCGATCTTATGTCAAGCTATTAAAAAAATGAAACGAGGAGTTCTGAGGATAGTTTGTTCCTGTGTCAACCTCATTAAAAAATGAAATCGAGTGTCTCAAGGATAGTTCTGATCTTGTGTCAACCTTGTTAAAAAATGAAACAAGGGTTATGAGGATAGTTATTTTACTGTGTCAACCTCCTTAAAAAATGAAACACTTCCCTTTCCAAATCGAGTCTTTGTTTAAGATCTCGTAAAATCCAAGTTGAGTCTTTCCAATATCTCGAAAGTGAACCTTCATTCCATCCACCTTGTTGAATGCAATGAAGCTTGAGGGGCATGTACCTTGATTTGTGTCATTATGTTGGGGGCATGCGAACTTATAACAAGCATAGTTTTTTCGTTTCAAGCTTGAGTAAACATGAAAGCAAATCCAAGCAGAGTTCTCCATGGTTCAAGCTTGTATAAAAAATGAACCCATACCCAATTTACACCTCTTGATTGTCAATTTTATATGCTAAATTCTACTAGATAAGCCTTGGTTGTTTCATTCCATCGCCACCATCTCTTTGGCCGATCATATGATTTCACTTGGTTGTTTTTCCTTTCCTGAGGAGCTGCAACGATGAGTGGTTTTATTAGCTAGCCTCTTGACCATTACATGTTTTGAGAAGTTCCACCATTGTTGGAACCAGTTGCTACCCTTTATACCACTCGTTCCTCTAGGATGAGTCACCTTTAAGTTTTTTTTGAATCATAAAATATGAAAATATTGCCAAGTATTTTTCCCTTTTTGACTCGTTAAAGAGAATAAAAATGGAGGTCTTCTTTCAGCTATTTTCCGACCATTTAAAGACGAAAAGATTGTCGAGTTTTTCCTTTTTGACTCGTTAATCAGAATAAGAGGTGGTCTACTTTGAGCTCTTTTCCAACCATGTAAACAGAAAAAGATTTCCGGACTTTTGTCGTTTCAGGTCCGATATTGGTTACAAAATGGCGTGTCTTTGATTGCTTTTCTACTCTTTCAGATCGAAGTCACTGATTACGAAAAGTAATCCTTGATTGTAATGATCAAGCAGTTCTCTCGAGTATTATTTTATAGTTTTTCGGGCTCGAGGGACACAAATCTACGAAAAAGGATCCCCTGGAGTTTTCTTTTTCGTGTCTTTTTCAAACTCTCCAAACATGAAAAAGACTCCGAGTTTTACCTATGTCAGACTCATTAAACCCTGACGACATTGGACTCATCACCATGACGAGACTTGAGATTCTCCTCCCTAGGGCTTGTTAAACTATTACTAGGTTGGATTCGACCAAAGGTCGAACTTATATTACAAGCATATGCTATCCCCTTAAAGATTTTTTTCAAAAATAATTGGGGTACTCACCAATAATGGTGGGGGAAAATTTGGAAATCATCATTGATTATATATGGCAGCTAGTCACTCTTGAACATCGACACTTTGGCTTCTTGTCGGGTTGGGACATCCATACATCGTCATTTGGCCTTCCGCGGGTCTAGGTTGTCATTTTGCCTCATTCCATCTGATCCATGTTGCTTCCATCAAGCCTCCGATCCCTTGGTATCAAAATGCTACCACATTCCTGAGTCGTGTCGCTGATATGTTCAAGAGTATAATCCTTTTGCAGTTCACACCCTTACCTCCTCCTCTGATCTTCTGTTTCACCATCTACTACTTGTTCCTTATCTCGTGTCATTGATGGGGGAAATATCATGGCCCTCCTGCAATGGATCGTCTCCTGTCAACACCAGCTCATTATCCAGGAGATTGATCTAGATATCCCTTTTAGTACCTTGGAGCTTGCATGCCTCAATGGCAAGTTCTCCACGCCTAATGACAGAATTTTCTCATTGGTCTTCAATTGGGTGATTCCAAAAGTGTTTGACTTCAGCTCTTTTTCACACTTAGTGGATTGTATTGGGAAGTACCTTGAGAATCATTGGCATTACTGGTGGTTTCTCTTGTGCTTGTTAATGGTTTACATCATTGGCTGGTAATCGAGCGACTTTCTATCATGTTCGACCTCAGCACATCTATTCACATGATAGAATTTGTACTATGATCAGTTTGGTTTCAAGACCCCGAGCTAAGATTACATATGTTCAGGTTGCGTGGATTGGTTCATGATTACATATATGACTCTTTGATGGATGGCTGCGACCATACTTTTGTCATTATTATGGTCTTATTAGTTGGATGGCTGCGTCCATACCACAGACCAAGTTTTACATGTCCTATGGATGGTTGCGCCCATGCCTAGACTATAAGTATTTCACTATCACAGGTATCAGTTCTACTTGTGCCTGCAGGATCTTCAAAGTGGTTCTAGTTCAGACAATTTCGTAAAGAATTTCACCCCTCCCACTCTCTTGGGCTTCACGCTTTAGGGGGCTTCTGTTACACAATAATTTGTCACTGTCCTCATATCAGTCCTTCTGCTGTGTCATGTGTCAAATCAACATGTTTATATCTTCTCACTGATGCAAGAAGATTAAGCAAATGCTCTCTAATGCTAAAGGTTGACCCTTTTTGACTAAGTTTCTTCATTGTTGCTAGTAAACCCTTAAAATCCGCGATGGTTCTCTGTCATGCACTGTATCATTGCGACGTCATTGCTAGTCCCCAATTCATGACCTGTGATGATCCAGATTTGGAAAATTTGTTCCAACAGTCGGCCTTTTGGATGTCTCTAGACCTAGTTGTTGGGCCAGTTTCGGTTGCCTTTCCACCTCTAGGATGGTGGTTCCACCTTTTCTGCTACCTTCCTTGAGGATGAGCTCTCTCTTCCACATTTCATGGAGACTCCTTCTCCTATTAAAGCACTCACCTTTGATGTGATCAGCTAGTTAGTAATTCCTTTGGTTGAGCAGTGTTGTTAGTGCTTTTGAGTTTGATAGATAGCTGGTGTGGGTGTGAAAAGTGTGAGATTGTTGATAGCTTGTGGAAGGTTGTGGAGTGCCATTAACTTTGTGTTAAAGCTTATGAGTGAGAGAGAGACATTGTATGTTGGGAGATTAATCCTTGAAGAGTGAATGCTTGAGAAACATATTGGTTGGATCCTTTGAGAAGGCTTGTGACATCAAGACTTGGTTGTAAGCTTTCTCTCAATTCATTATTAATACAATCAATGATGTTTTCTTATGTCTTGTATGTAATTTACTTGATAGCTCATGACTTCTTGACTTTGTGAGTAAAGATATAATTGTTGTTTTCCGGTTACGTGCTTTGTTGTATTTCGTTTGTATTGTTTCAGGTTGATCACTCATTGAGGAGAAGGAAATGGAAGCTGGAGTAGCACAACGAAACTTCATCGATCACCGGTTGAAGTAGGTCTCCAACGATGACTGTTTAAGGAAATCAATTGTTGATCGGTCTTTGCTGTGACTAGACCCACTCTAAGGCTAGAGGGGTTGCCTCTGGCCATAGAGGGAACACTTTCCTACATCACTAGTATGATAGATGAATGGTGTGATAACCATCAAGCTAAATGACCCAACCCACATAGTCATGGTGATGAGGTGAAAGTGTCATGTTCAAGAGCGACTTGCTACCATAAAGTTTTCTTGGCTTTTTCCCATTTCCCCAGTCATTACTGACCAGTACCTCTTTATTGTTTATCAAGCTTGATGAGGATAACATATGCTTGTTGTATAATTTCACCCTTTGTGCGAATCCATCGCTATTTGATGCTTTAACGAGTCTAGCGAAGGTGAAACTCGGCCTTGTCTAGATGGAAAATTTTATCGCTATTTGACGCTTTTAACGAGTTTAACGATAAAGACAACTCGATCCTTTTCATGTTTAGAGAGTTTGAAAAGGGACGAAAAGGAAACTCCATCGGTTCTTTTTCGTAAAATAATCTCTCAAGTCTGAAAAAGCATAAAATAATACAAGAGAGATATTGTTTCCAATCCTTTAACGAGTTGGAAAAGACAAGTGCTCGACAACCTTTTCATATTTAGAGAGTTTGGAAAGAGTTTAGAGAGGACTCCAAGGGGGTTCCTTTTTCATTTTTAACAAAGCTTGAAAAAGATAAAAAAGTTTGCTTTGTGGTCAAAGATGTTCAATTTACACTTGAGTACGTCAAATTCTACTTTTCAGTTGTTAAACTTGTTCAAAACTCCATCAAAGTGATTTAAAAATACCTGTTTCATGGATAAAATGAATAAAAGCTAATGTTTACTCGATTAATGTGCAAGAAATAAACATAAAAACAAGTTTTATCATTCATTTTTACCATTTCCCCTTTACCCTTTGACTTTGGTGCTCTGGAGAAGTTTTCTACCTTGAAGTTCACTGGCTAATTGTAGAGGATTCAGTGGGCCATTTCTCGTGCCGTTTAGACCAGGTAGGAGATATCCCTATTCTCTTTCATTTTATTCCATTTATTTTCAGTTTTAAGCAAAAAATTGTGGGTTTTTGAGGCCCCTAGGGTTTCATTTTTCGAACTCTAGATTAGTGCACCCTTTCAATATCGAAAGGTGCACTGCATTGCAAACACCTAGAAGGGTGTATGCATTACAACACACTGTCTCTAAGGGAGGGGTGCGATTGGTGCAAAAACCAAATTTTGACAGTTGTTTTCTCCCAAATTTTCCACTGTCTTTTGCAAAAAATGGATCCTAATTTGTCTAATGGTTGCATTGCAGACATTCATTGGATCAAAATGGTGATTATATGGAGAGAACAAGAGCATGAAGAACAAGATATGATTGCCTTAAATAATTAGGGAATAGTTGATGCCCTAAGGAATTGTGGGTTACTCAACTATTTTCGATTACCTAGCATGCGACAACAAATTGAGCTTTTATAGTTCCTTGTTCGTTCTTGGGATCCTACCGATTAGGTCTTTCACATTACGGACAAAGTAATCCCTTTTACCATCGATGACATCTACTTTCTGACTGGCCTGTCGAGCCGGGGTGCCCCCATCTCACTATCAAGATTTACCAAAGGAGGGTAATCAGTGAGAGACTATATATGACAGTTCTGCCGGGAAGGAGCTCAACCTAGCAAAGATGAAAAGAATAACATCAAGGATGTTAGTGATTTACTATTGAGAACGATCCTTTTTATCCTCGCCAAATTGGCTGGTAGCATGAAATTACACTTAGAAAATAGGTCATATATCCAGTATGCTTTAGATTGTTTGGAGCCAAAAGTGTTCAAATAGTGTGAGGCAGTGCTTTCATCCATGAAAGAACAACTGACCAAGGTAAATAATGGAAAGACTAAAAAATTTGGCTATGGGTCGATCTTGATTTCTTTTGCGTTGGAGAGAACTCCACTCATGCAACCACAACTCATCTCACTGGGAGTACCTGGACCTAAAGACCCATGGATACAGAGGTGGGTAGATCTTATGGCTAGGCATGCTGGCTAGTCATTGATCTCGTTTACCCCTACTTTCTTTGAGTGGTTTGACTAACAAGACATGGCCTTCGCAGAATATCCATATTCAAGAATGGATTTCCATGGTGATCTAGATCTAATGTTACCAATTGGAGTACAATGCAGTGCTATTGGGAAATTGTTTGACCAAATTGTTTTTTCTTTCTAAAGTTTCTACTTTTTTGTGTTTTTTGATTATTGCAAAGACTAAACAAACATTTTTTATATGTATGCATATGTTGGACCTGTTTGACCAGTGGTACACCAACAAGAAGTAGGTGTGCCAGTACAGAGAGCTATTGGGATAGCAGTTCTTCGAGACTTGGATTTAGTAGAGACATTGGCCGAGCTACAAGATCACATAGAGGGTTTGACCCTAGGTATTCCGGATGTCCAGATCGAGGAGTTACCTATGCGATTACAGCGCCACACCATTGGTGCGCCAAGTCGTTGGGTGAGACTCCTACGCATGATAGCACAGGCTATGACCTGTTATCATGAGCAACACTAGTCTACTTGGATATTTTCTGCATACATTTTTGAGCTTTTCTTTTGGTTCAGATGACCAATTTTTGTCTTGGACACAAACTATTTGTAAAAACTTATATACAACTATCTATTTTACTTTCAGAGTTTTATTATGGTTAAGTGATGCAATCCTATTCAAATGATGATGTGAATTGAAAATATTTACTTTACATATGTTGCAAATGTCTATTTAACACATAATTCGCTAGAGAATCAGTTAATGTGTTTACATGTCTAGAAATATGTTGATATTGAATAAATTCAAAATACCTTTCCAAAATATGAACTCTAAGGAATATGTGATGAATTACTAGGTTTCGGACGGTATAGACGCCAGTAAGTTGTAGTACAACAAGTTGTGAGTCTAGCCTAATGATGATTCGACATATGCCAAGTGAAATGACATTAGAGAGGAGTTCAATCAATGCGCTATACTCAGCGATATTGTTTGTTGATTGTCCAATACATACCCTCTAAAACTCACTAACTCGCAGCTTGGAGCGAAAATGGCCCATGCTGTAGAAGATAAATTCTGCGTACTACGACTAGCTCCATCGACATAACCAACAAATGGTTGCAAAAAGTTTGACATCTGCAACAAATGCGAATTGGATTACTTAACCAAATAAGAAATCTAAAAGAAACACACACACATGCAATCAAAGCATATATATAGTGAGTTTTACTAAACTTAACTAAGCATAGTAACGTTTAAGGTACAACCCGTTTCGGGGCTGCAATAATGGAATCCCATCATAGTCCACTAACTCGTAGGCACCTTTCGTCAACGACTCTTAACAATATAAAGGCCCATTCATCGCGGTTCAAATTTTCCCACTCCAATTTTATTAGACTCTTGATCATAAAGCAAGACCAGGTCACCTTTTGAGAAGACACGAGGCTTGACATTTTTATCATATTATGCCTTGATGTGTTTCTTATGCGCCTCGTTAGCCACTGCAGCATCACGAAAGGTTTCATCCAGATGGATTAACTCCAAGAAACATGCTTCTTCTATAGAAGTGTCAGGTAGCAGGTCAATTACAAGTTTGAGAGACGAGATTTCACATTGGATTGGTAACATTGCTTCCAAGCCATACACCAACTGGAAGGGTGTAAATCTAGTTGCATTTCTCACTGAGGTTCGATATGCCCACAAAGCTGAGTACAAGATTAAATGTCAATTCCTTTTATGAACTCCAATCATTCTTTGCAACATGCGCTTAAGGACTTTGTTGATAGCCTCAACTTGTCCATTAGCTTGTGGGTAGTATGGAGTAGAACTATCATGTGACAGTCCTAATTTGGTAGTTAATTCAACTATCATGTGATTGTGAAAATATGACCCATGATATGTAACTATGGCTTGTGGTACACCAAACCTGGCAACCACATGGTTGAAGAAAAATAAAGCAGTCGTTTCGTCACTGTTGTTCAATGTTGGCATCGCCTCGACCCATTTGGTAAAATAGTCAACAATGACTATAATATACCCATGCACCCTGACCGAGGTCGGGTTACATGTCATAAAGTCAATGCCCCATTTTGTGAATGGGCCAACAACAAGAACTAGATGCAGTGGTCCAGGTAGTAATTTGGTTTTACGGTCAAATATCTGGCAAGCATGGCAACTTCTGATAGTGAGAATGCAATCTTTGAAAATGGTTGGGCATAAGTAACCAGCATGTAGAATTTTCTGTGCAGTTGCGTAACAATATAAATGCCCCGCACAAGCACCTGAATGGCACTCATTCAAATCTTTTTCAGCCTCTTCATGAGTAAGGCACCTACGTAAAATCGTATTGACACCATGACGATAAAGTGTATCACCAATGATTAGATAATCTTTGGCTTGGTATCGAGTACATCGTTGTTCAAAGTGAGAGGTATTAGGTCAAAAAGCTTGGGCTTGGAGATAGATTAGTATATGTCCATACCATGGATCACTTGATGAGATAAGAAACAGAGACTCATCCAAGATTGATGCTTCTTATGTTAGATCTTTGGAGGATGAGGGAAGATTGCAAAGTAACTCAACAAAGACAAGAGATTTATTTGATTTAGATTTGATGAATTCCAAATCAAACTCCTGCAAGATAACTATCCATTTAGAATATTCCCCCTCCCCCCCAAACAATTGACATGAAAAAATGTATGTCATAGGGTTGCAATCTGATATAATGGTAGTTTTGTGGAGGAGGATGTAATGACGAAGTCTCTGCATAGCTTGAACGGTTCCCAAGGATAACTTTTCGACATGTGAATACTTACTTTCAGTATTGTTGAGATTACAACTCAAATAATAAATAGGATGTTCAGTTCCACTTTCTTCTTGAACTAAAACCATACCAATGGTTGTATCTGCAGTGGCGAGATATAGGTAAAAGTCTTTTTGATAGTTTGGGGCATACATTAATGATGCTCTAATCAGGGAATATTTGAGAGCATCAAAAGAAGCTTGTGTAACTTGGTCCCAATGGAAGGGTACCCCTTTCTTCAATAGATGCGTAAAACCTTTAGCCAATTCAGCATAGTTTGGAATGATTCTCCTCAGAAAGTTTGCCTTCCCTTGAAGTCTTTGTATCTTTAACAAGTTTGAAGGTGGAGGAAAGTCAAGGATTGCCTGAACCTTAATGGGATCGAGTCGAATTCCATCTTTTGAAACTACGAATCCAAGAAATTGACCAGAGCCAACACAAAACACACATTTATGTGGATTGAGTCTTATCTTGTAGTGTCAACACCGTAAGAATATTGCTCTAAAATGTTGTGGGTGACCAGTCCGTTTTCGTGAATGAGTAGGAAAATCATCAAGATAAGGTTGAACTATGTGCTTGATGTCATGGAAGGCATAATTCATCACCCTCTGAAACATAGCCCCTGCATTCTTCAAACCAAAAGGTAATTTTCGATAAGTGAATGTGCCCCACGGAAAAATAAAAGTTGTTTTTGATTGGTCCTGTGGGCGATATTGATTTGATTGTAGCCAGAAAATCCATCCATGAATGAAAAGATTTCACATCCGGAACATTCGTTAATAATCTGGTTGATAAAAGGTGTAGGATAATTGTCTCTTGGACATGCTTGGTTTACATCCCTATAATTGATGCACACCCGAATTGTTCCTTGTTTTTTCATCACTAGAAAAATATTAGATACCCAATCAGTAAGAGGTATCGGGAAAATGAAGCCAACATGCAAAAAATTTTCAACCTATGTTTTAATAGCAGCGGATTTCTTAGGATGAACAGGTCGAAGCCGCTGTCGTATTGGTTTGACATCAGAGTACATTTCAATCTCATGTTCAACAATACTTGAGTCAATGTCTGACATCTCCTCATAAGACCATGCAAAAATATCTCTAAATTCACGAAATAGAGCACGGTAATTATCAAGTTCCAATGGAGAACATGATTTACCAACATGAATGTTTTCTACAATGCCAAGCTTGGTCAAAATGTTTATAGAAATTGTTTCTTCTATGTTTGACAATATATGCTCAGAATCTACAGTATTTATAGAATTTGACAAGAAATCAATGATCGATGGGTGATTTAATTCATTTGAATAATATTCAATGTCATCTAGAAGGTGGGAACGATGATGATAATCCTCCCACAGTGCCTCTCCTATCATCATTGATCTGACGATTCCTTCATCTAAAGAATGTATATGTGAAAAAGGATAGAAGAGGTACCATATTCTAACGATCTATCTACCCATACAATTGTTAAGTGCAGATTAGGGTTTTCCGCATAAACCCGAAAGATTGATTTCTATGATGATTCAATGGGGCTTAACGGAAATACCTCACTATGACCATCAATTTCAAAGTGGTTGGAAATCTTCGTAAAATCAGATGATGTAGAAGAAATGATGTTGCAAGTCTCTAATTTTACCACTTCTGCCAAACCAAATGGTGACGGGAGGATGAAAGTGCCCATTAGGGAAGGATCTTTAAGGAGATCTACTGCAACACTTTGAAGTGACAGTGGGGGTCCATGTATCAATGGAATGCTTCCCATAGCCTGTGAACTATTGGTAAAGAAGGCTAGTTGATCAATGACTGTGATTCCACCCTTGAAAGGGAATGAAATTGTATGAAAGTACGTGGAAACGGCATCAGCCATAGCATATACCCAAGGCCTTCCTAGTAAAATGTTGTAATCGAGGAGTCCGTCAAGTACCTCAACTTCAACATTAATTGTCTTTCCCCCTAGTTCGATTTGCAGGTTACTCAAAATCCCATATGGAGTATATGTTCTTTCGTCAAAGGCTTTTAACATAGTTGGTGATCGTGACAATGGCAGTGAACCAAGTGTTTTCCAGCAGCTCATAGACATAATGCAAGTAGATGCCCCCTCATCAATAATAGTTTGGTGAACATTCTTATTGAGAGCTTTTACTTGGATTAGGAAAGTTAATTGTGCTTGTAACTGTGCTGAATATCCTGCATGGTTAAAAACCACAAGATTTGAATCCATAGGATCTATTCCACCTATTGCTGACAATAAAGCTTGTTTTTGGGAGGGACAGTTTTGCAACACCTTGAGTGTTGACATAGCAGAAGGTGATTGAGCCATATCTTCCACTATATTATAGTTTTGAGTTGCTCAAGCATAAGGGTTGAATTTTTATTTGTGCACAACTCCCTTTGGTGGTTTTATTATCAATTTGGATACAACTGGTGGAACAATGTCAAATGAAGTCGAGGTCGAAGTACTAGGTTGATCAGTGGCTTGATTGTTCGAAGACGATGGATTTCCATAATCTTTGTTTCTTGTTGACACTGTTAACTCCCAGGTTGTTCTCTTTGACTCCCAAGGGAATACGGCCGGGGTAACCACTAACCAATCTTTGGATTACAGTTTCTAGCCCAACTGTAATCAGAGAGGGCTCTCTCTTTATGGTTTGTCTCTGTTTTGAGAAGAATTTTAGGCTAGCTATGATGCTCGAGGCTTGTTTTTGGACTTGGTTGGGTGATGGTTTCAAACAAGATATATATGTGTTCACTAATATGTTCTAGGCCATTGGGCATGGAGTCAGTGGTCCTTCGGTATTTTGGTGCACTGTGTTAATACAGTAGTGATGCTGCAGAGTTGGATAACTGTCTGAGAAACAATGCTTTGAAATTGTGATTAAGTGTGATGTGTCCAGTTCATGAAAGGCAGTTAAGGATCTTGCAATAAACTGGTATGCTAAAGAAGTGAGAGTGTTATTTAGAAGCAGTGAAGAATTTCTAGACAACATTTACATTATAGAATTAATAAAAACATGAGCATTTAAGAATTCATGTCCATAATTAATTCTGAAGAAAAACATTTACAGCAGTAAAAATTGAGCACATGGTGTAACCAGACAATTCATGCACTATTCTTTTTCTTTACTGCTAGTCAATGAAACATGAGTATGATTTAATAAACATAGGAAACAAATAGGGATTGAGGAAAACTTATTATTTCATCAGACAACACAAGAATTCTGCAACAACACTTAAAGCATCAACAAGACATCAAAGTTCCCGGAAATCAGTGAGCTGGTCCAGCCCTTTGTATTAGACAATCTGAAAGTGTACAATAGATTTGCCTCAGAGTGAAAATCACCAACCCCTTATACATTACTAAGGGGGGTATATATACAAAATTTACATGAAAAATATCAAGGAAATGAGTTAATGGCTCATTGATGTTATGCCAACTCCTGAAGCATTGTAGCTGAGAAAGTTAATGCTGTAATAACTCTTCAGTGCTTTAGCTATCCAAAATAGTCAGAAACTGTTGACTTGGTGGCTGCTGGAGTCGGTTAAGGGTACGCTGTCCAAAAATCTGCGTATCTTCTTATCCTTTGGGCTAGCTGTCGTTGTACATGTGCTGAGTCACTTTTCAGCTGCCTTAAATGCTAACCTTTTCCTGCTGTTTGTCTTCTAGTGAGCTGGAGATGGCAGTGACCGAGCAACTAAGGCTACCGTGGCAAAATTTGAAGCATTGCCTGCCACCAATCTTCCTTAGGCATTTTATGTCTTCGAATCTTAATTAAAGTTTCATCAGCCTCTGTATACCTGTAAAAATTAGGAGGAATTTCAAAAAGGTGCTTCACCTCACTCTCAATAAAAAACAGGCCTTCAAGTTTATTATATAAGCTCTGTCCTGTTGGAGGCCCTGTTTCCTGAGAGGTACTGCCAGATGCAGTGATTTGGTTTTCAATATAAGCTGCCATCCTGTTTTCAAATTTATCTCGGGAGATCAGCTTTCCTGTACCGCTTAGTAGGCTGGGCAGTCCTTTTGCTTGCAGTGCTGCCATCTTGTGTTGGTACTCATGCACCTCAGCCTGTATTTCAAAGCACTTTCTCTCCACAGTCTGTACATAATTCCTGAGAGTGAGTACTTTCTTGGCTGTGAGGACAGCCTCTGTCCTGTTGACAATGCCAATGGCTTCCAGCTCCTCCTTTTCTTGCCTGTTCAGGAAATCTATCATCCTGTTTGCCTGTTCAGGCTTGTCTCCCAGTGTTGCTTTGGCCCTCTGAATTTCTGTTTGTGCTTGGCCAATTAAATCCATCTGTTCATGTATAGTCTTGATTGACCTCCATTGTTGAGTGATGGATTGGCCAATTTTGGCCCATAGAATTCTTTTTATCTCAGCCATGGCACTCTCCAGATTTAGCTCTTTCTCCAAGGCTTTTATCTTTTCTTTTAGAGCCTTTATTTCTCTGCCTTGCTCTGCTACGGTCACTTTTGATTTGTCATACTTGGCATCCAGTTCTGCCAATTTTTCCTTGGCCTTCTTTATTTCATTTGCCTGGAGCTCCATTTCCTTAATGGCCTTGGTTAATTCTTCCACACTTGCGCTGGAATCTGGAGCTGCTGTTGTTGCTGCTGCTTCTGTCGTAGGGGCCACTGCTGCCTCTGTAGTTGTTGCAGTGGTTGAAGTAGTTGGAGGAGCTTGGGATGTAGATTCTCCCTGTTTATCTCGCAATGCTCCTTCAAGCTCCTTCTCCAAATCGAGGACCTTTTGATTTAGCTGCAATATGAGGTCCAGTTGCTCATCAGCCTGTTTTTCCTTTTGTAGCTCTGCTGTTTGAGGGTGCTCTGTGGGCTGCAGCTTTAACCTCTTCTTCAATGCATTGAGGTCATCTTCTTTTTTCTTCATAAGGGCCTTTACACCCTTTGGATCCTTAGGATCATGCCCTAGGTCAACAATAATGTCCTCTAGTGACTTTATTCTGTTATCTTTGGCTAGGGAGGACATTCTCTCAAAATCCAACTGAGTGTTGGTATTTTTGAGTGACTCTTTTAGCTCATGGGCCAATGTTGCCCTCTCCACCAAGGTTGCATAGACCATTTCTCCAGTCTGTTTGTGGAGTTCAATCTGGTCCATGGGATGGATGTCTTTGGCTAGGACCTCCACCCTTGTCTTCACATAATCTGCTGCTGATTTTGGATGGGGCACTGTAGGCTTGAAATGGCTGAGGATCATTTTCTCCTCTTGAATGTCATATACAGACATTAGCCTTTCCTTTTGGGCTGGTGTGGCATTGAGAAATTGTTTATACACCTCCACCCTCAGCAGGTCATTCTGTGCCTTTATTTGCTTGAAGAAGTCCTTAGTGCCTTTGGGCTTCTTGCTTTGCTGGGAGGGAGAGGACACCTCCAGACCAAGTTGTAATCCTTGCTCCTGCTGAAAGGAGCTTGTCCCTGTGTGCTGGCTGCCCTCCCTGTTTTTCCTTGAACTGTCAAGGAATTCTTCAGTGATGTCTTCTACCTCCGGGGAATCAGCTCTTGGCCTCTTGGTCTGGGGTTGCTGGGAGGATCCACTAGCAGAAGTGGACTCTTCTCTGGCTCTTTTCGTACCCCTGTCTTCTTGTGCTGGGGTCTGCAAAATTGGAGCTGTTGGTGGCTCAGTTTGTGGAGGGGGAGTCTGCTCTTGCTGCTGCTCCGGTTGCTGCCCTTGTTGCTGTTCTTGTTGCTGTTCACTTGAAGGGGCAGACTTTTCTTTCATGGTTTCTTCTTCAGCACCCATTATGCCTTTCCCTTTGTTTGTAGCTGGTGCTGCTGTGGAAGGTGCCTGTGTGGCTGGTGCAGTCCTTGAGGCCGAGGTCCCTTCTCCTGCTGAATAAGGCCGTTTGAAGGGTACCTGCTGCACAGAGTCTAGGTCAAGATTTTTTTCTAGTTCCTTGACATTCTTTAACATTGTCTCTTCTTCAGTTAGTTTTTCAATTAGAGTATCCTGCTGCCATTCTTGCTGGTTGGCATATCTTTCAATATGTGGATATTTACAATGCCTATAACCTAGAAGCCTGTACTTGATTCTTCTAGCAGTGATGAAGCCTTCAGGGTCATAAGGGACCCACCGAAAACTATATGACAGCTTGTATTTGTCTTTGAGGATTAGGTCGGCATCTTCCCATCCTTCTTTCTTATTCATGATGAAGGGGCCCACCTGGTGTTTGAACTTGAGGTGGGCTTTCTTTTTGGAGCTGTGGAAGCGAGTGAGGTCAGACTGAATCAACTGCCTGTAATAATCCAAGGCAAATATCCTCATAGGCACATATTTTGGGAGCCTGTATGGACAGAGCTCACAGCCATAGATTCTGATGACTGTATGATTCTCATATAGGTACTAATCACCTATTTTGTACTTTTTGGAAAGCTGCAGAGCTTTCTGTATCTCAGTTGATATTCTGGGAGGAGGGGACCTCATCAATAGGCAAGAGACAGGGTATACAAATTGGTCAACAAACTCACAATAGGAATAGGGTGAAGTTTGGACTTGGTGATAGACAGATGTCCAGAAGATAACAGATCTTCTTTCCCCTTTATAGTCCAGCTTTTTGATGTAGCATGGAAAAGCCTCAGACTGATAGTACATAAAAAGGTGGTAGATATAGGATGAGTACTTGAAGACACCCTGTTTGTCTACTTTGCACAGCTGATCATGAATCTTGTTAGCTATGAACTTGGCAAAGTTATATTTGCGGGCAGGGGGTTGGCCTGGGCTGTAAGCAGCTAGCAATACCAGCATTGTTTCATCCACATGCTCACTAGTTCTGTATCCCAACACATAAGCAATCATGTCTAGCAACATTCTGCCTACCTCAGTAAAATAGACATCCAAGTAGGGAGGAGGCCCTGCAGGCTGACATTCAGGTTTCACAAATGTCCTGGTGACCTTCTGAATATCCTCACTGGTCATCTTGGCACCAGTGTCCAGCAGATAATTCATGGAAAAGGGGAACATCAGCTCAGTTTGATCAAAGTGGAGCATCTTATTGATAGTTTCAGGATTGATGTGAAAGAGGATGCTCCCAGATGGAGACTTAATGGCTCTTTGCTGCACATCATAGTTTTCAGCACATAGGCGAATGATATCAGGAAAAACATTTACAGAGGGGAGATAGTAGTATGGCAGGTTTGACTCCCATATCCCATATGTATCATGACCATTCAGGTAGTCCTCTCTCAATTGCCTGAAGGTCTGCAGAAAGTCCCTGTTACCCACAAAGTCTTCAATGAGGTAGTCCTTGTCAGCAAGAGGCAAGGACTCTAGGTCTTTATTTGGTGGATTTAATGGAGCAACACTGAAGGCTGAGGGTGCAGGAGCAGCCATTATGCAGTTTGAATTTAACTGAGGTGATTACAATGGTTTGCAAGGTTCCTCAAAGATTTGAGTGACAGGCTTAATAGACAATACTTGAAATTCTCCTCAAAGTTGAAAAGGCAGGTTTGGCAGACTTGTTTTTTCTGTTTGCTAGTAAATTCACAGGGATTGTGAATTTATGAGGATGATTGCAGAGTGTGAGCGGGCTTCAATTTGGTGACATACGGACTTGGGCCTCCACCCGGCAAAAGGGAACAATGTCGGGCAAGTTCGGGGCTGAAATTATAACCTTCGACCGTGAATTATCGTTTTAATGCAGAATTGTCGGGGTGAAGGGTAATGTAGGTAGATTTGATGGCAAATTCAGTGACAAACAGTGTGCAGTTTAGGATTTAAATGATTCTTATGGGGAATTCGCATAGAAATGGTATGCACAGGGGCGAAATAGGGAATTTGCGGTGAATACCTGGAGAACATGCACGAAACGCCTTCGGGCCGAACGAGGGAGCTCACTGCGGCTGAATTTCCCACTTATAGCGGCCGCAATCTTCAAATTGGATGGCTGGAGGTAATTTCGCGGCAACAGGTCGACAGTAGCAGCGTCTTTTTCGCATGAAAATGACTGCAAACGGCTAGTTTGGGCGTTAATAACGGCAAATTTGGGCAAAAAGGGTCATTGGCGCTTTTTCCACCAATGACGTCAGCATGACGTCACGGCGGGCCCGGTACGGAGGGTGACGTGGACGCTGACGTGGAGGCCATCGTGGCTGAATGCGGTGGCAGACATATGCGGTGGCGGGCCTACGTGGAGGGCCACGGGGCGCGGGGGCGGGCGGAGTGGCATGACATCACAGTGACATGAGCGATGACGTGTGGGAGGCACGGTTTCGGGAAGGCGGTAAGCGGTCTCCCCACACCGCTTTTGGTGATAGGCGGTATCGGGGAGGGGGGCTCCGAACAACCCCAGTGCCTGCCACGCGTCCAGGGTACGGCGCCCAATACCGCCCTTCCCCGGACGTTAAAGGGAGGTAGGTCGGGGAGCAAGATTGACCGCCCACCGTTGGATCGGGGGCGGCAGAGATCGGACGGCTGGCGGGTACTGCCGTCGGTCGCACATCTTCTGGGTTGGGTCCCGCTCGGCCATTAAAATAATCAATTTAATAATTTGGCGCGGGACTATAGGTTTATGGGTTTTTGTGGGTTTTTTGGGATTTTTTTCGGTTTTTTGGGTTGATCTTTAGGAAAAAGAGGTTAAAAGTGGGTTTTAGCAGAGGGAAAAGGGGGTTTTTTATGGAATTTTTTTTTTTGAACAGAGGGAAGGTGAGGGCTTACGGGGAGGTTATTACTCCAACCAGAGGTTAGAGCAATCCCATGACAGGGTTGACCATAGTCCCTGGTGGACCAATGTCTCCCTTAGACAAACTTATTTAGCTATAGTGCTAAAAAGGGAGGATATTTGTACAATGCTTGGGATTTATACACCATGGTGTTATAATAGTAGGGAAAAGGTAACATAGGGGATTTAGATAATAGAAGTTAGGGGTTAATATGGATGGAAAAGGTGAATGAGGAGTGAAATCACTAAGTTTATGTGAAGATAACTTAGCTTAGGGAGTAGATCAAAATAAAAATATTTTTAGACAAGAGATGTGGCTTTCAAAGGAATAAGAACCAGCATAAAACCTCAAATTCTTTCATGAACACAACTGATGAAGGGATGTTAGTAATGAAGGTGAAAAGAGGGGGAAAAGGAAGTTAGTCATGCCTCTTTGTTTTGCTGCAACATGATGGAGAAGAAGACCTTCTCAATCCATTGATATTCCTTTGTGAATAGGTTAGCACACATTGAATTGTAAGGAATGGCATTTCTGCAACCCCATCTGCCTATCCATCTACTTGCCTAGCATTTTTTGTTTATTCATGGAGGGTGCACTTAGACTTGCAGACCCTTATGTGCCTTTTCTTTTCTTTGGCTTTTTCCTTTTGATTTTCTATCTAGAACTACCCTTATTGCTTCCAAGGTCCCAGATTAAGCAGTTGGGAACCTTACTTCTCTACCTAAGCTACTGGTCTGCCAAGATTAAACAGTTTGGATAGACTTCTTTCTCTATTCTACAATAGAAAAATTGAAACATGGCATGATCCAGATTAGGCTTTTGGACCATCCATCAAAACTTAATCAATATGAAGCTATATACACACCTTGTCTCCTTTTGGAAATATGGGATCTTTGTATCACCAAAGCAGAACATATTTGGAACTTTCTTTGCCAATCATGAAATATGAAACCTATTGGTATAGGTTGCTAACAGACACCAAAACATCGTTTTGTGGATTTGTGATGGATAACATGAGTACTTGGGCTGTGGAAGCATGGTCAGTTGCAACCAAATGTGTTTCCGAGGTTGGAAATGGATCTCTCAACACTACTGATGTGTTTGAAGTCTTTAAAAATTTAGAAACATCATAGAGATGAGGACAATATCTTGTATAATGCTTGTCATTACATATTAGACATGGATAATGAGGTTTCCTGGCCGCAGTAGGTTAATTAGATGATTTCTCTGGAGAGGAGTCAGATGACACGACATTAATCTTTGAGGAAAGAGTGTTTTCTGATGTATTTGTAGTTTGATTGGAAACAACAAGAGTTTGACCAGATTGTCTTCCTATAGCCTTTGTGCTTGAAGAACTGATCACACTGTTGCTGGCATGAGAGTCCTTACTTGATTATGGAGGTGGTGGAACAGTGAAAGCTAGTCTAGGTGGATTGGGAATTTTATCATAGAGCGTGCTAGATTGTGTGTAAATCAAACCAAGTATTGGGCACGAGCGATGACTTAGTCTTCTGTGACAACTCCACCTTTTTCCACATCCTCAGTGATTGATGGCAACAAGGATTTTATGAACCGCTCAGCTAAAAGTTGATCAGGAACATATGTCTTAACCATTCGACGGCGACGCCACCACTCATGAATATGATATGATATATGGGTAGCAGTAGTTTGTTTAAAGTTGGTCAAGAGCTCTGTTCCAGTCTCGTATTTGATAGGTAATTGGAAGTGGGTGAAAAATGTAGTGGCTAAAGTGGTGAAGTTACTGAAAGAAGCTCTTGGTAATTCAATGTACCATTTAGCATCTAGACCAGTAAGTGTTCTTTGGAAAAGACGAAGTCTGATTGAATCATCATTCAAAGTGTTGGATGAAAACCATAAATGAAAGGTCATAACATGATTCGATGGGTCTTCTCTAGGATTTTCGTTAAACTTCGGAATATCAAATGGTAACTTATGCGGAATTACTAGCCACCAAGGTGCATGTGAGATTGGAACATTGGTGAGCCAGTTTAAATCTGGTAATTCTAAAGTTGCTACGAATGGCAACTATTGATTCAAGTCAGGTTGAGCATACCCAAGCTATGACGGAATTGCCTGTGCAATAGGTCTTTGCATACCAACATAGGGCATCTTCATTTGGTAACCTTGGTATGGTTATTGAACAAAACCAGTATAAGGTGGTTGTTAATAACCAAGTTGAATTTTTGGTTGTCCATAACTTGCAAATCCTTGTTGCCCAAGACCTTGGTAAGCTTGATATTGACCAAAACTAGGTTGATCTTGTGAACCAAGTCCAAACTGATGTTGGAACTGTGGTTGTTGGAATTGCGGAAGCCACAGTTGTTGAACCAACTATTTTGGACTTAACTGTTGTTGCCCATCAATGAAAGGTTGAACAGGTTGTGAATAAACTATACTAGTGTAAGCTTGGGTCAGTTCAGATAAAGGTATACTAACTTGAGGTTGCTGTTGAACTCCAGAAACAAGTGGTTGTTGTATAACAACTTGAGAAACTTGAACCTCTTGAATTGAAACTTGTGGTTGCAAGGGAGAAGGATTAGTTTGTACCAGTTGAGATACAATAGTTTGAGCTTGTGATTGTGGCACAGTAGTAACAATAGGTGTAGTAGGAATAGTTGATATAGTTTGCATTTGTGTTGGATACATAAGCCTTGGTTGAGTTGGCATTGCTGGTTTCCATTGACAAACTCTAGTTCCAGATTGACTTGAATATTGTGGGAAATTACCATATGGTTGTCCTCCGGGATAAGGAGGATACGATGAATAATAATATTTCTCTCCATATGGTGGCAATCTAGTATTTAGTGGATACATAGGTCTTTGTTGATCAGATTTCCCCCCAGCCTGATACTAATGTGCAGGATCAAATTGTTGAGTTCCCATTAGAGAAGAACCAAGTAAAATTCCAGTTGAGGACATGGGTGATGACCATGGTGCAGAAGCAACCCCTATGTGGGTTCCTGACAATGATTGGTAACCAATCAGGACGAACGATTCACCATACAGGTGCGACTTAGGTGTGGTTAAAAACATCGAAGGAGTTACAATAGAAGATTCTATTGTAGCTTCCTCAAATGATACAATTTGGGATGTTAACGGTTGTTCAACCATAGTTAACTGGCCCAAAAGTTGTCCTAAATAGTCGATGGGTACTTGAAAGGAAGTAGGATCAGATGAGACAAAATAATAAGGAGTAGTAGGGTAAAAATAAAGCCCAGTTCCAAAGTGAAATGGGGTCCTAGGTGTGGAATCTTCTGTTAATTCCTCCTCTATGGTAATCAAATCTGGTGGAAGAACTTGATTGTCAGGTCTATAAAAGATTTCTGGTGTTGATGAAAGTGTAGTTTCAACAGTTATTGATGTCTGAGGGGTAACAACTTTTGAATGTCGAAATTCGAAGTCCAGATGTTCAGGTAAATGAAAAATAGGTTCAAAGGGAGGTTCCTAAACAACTTCAGGTTCAAATGTAACTTCTATTTGAACTAGGATAGATTTCGGACAAACTTCTGGTTGAACTGATTCAAGTTCAGAAGCACTTTCTTGTTGAAAATTTTCAAGTTGAGTATTAACTTGTTGTTGGACAACCTCAATTACTGTTTCACTAGGATCGGTGCTAATGTCCTCAGGTAATTGTGAAACTTCTTCTTTAGGAACAGATGTACCAAAAATAGTTGGAGTAACTAGATTCTCTGTAGCTATCGAAATATATGTTTTAGGTAACTCGGATGAAGAACTAGGAGTTATTGATGTACTATAATCAGTTAAATGAGACCACTTTGTCCAGAGTGGCATCACTTTGGGAGGAAAAAGCGGTTGGCTTGCTATTCTCCACGAACGACGGGGTTTGGGTTGATGTTCCTCCACGATTGCTAATTAATTTTATTATCAAAAAGAAATAAACAAAAAAAGGGGTAACTAGGCAAAAGGTTTACCAAGCAACTGTGAACTGCATAATACCTCATGGCAAACCAAGAAGTACGGATAGGTAATCTCCTCGAATGCTGTGTTTGGTGTATCACATTTGTAAGGCAGCCGACTTGGTTACTTAAGGATGGATAGCAACCTAGTTTTGTCCTCCCATATGTACCCGAAGGTACGTGGAGGCCTAATCTGTATAAGTGCTGTCTAATGAAAAACCACACGATTAGAGCATTCCCATATAATTTACGTACTGTAACACCACCCTATATACTGGAAGGTATGTGGACGAGCTATGATATACTCATGTACTGGAATGAGGTATCACACTTGGGATGTATTGCAGACAAGTTAGTGATAGCTGCTTGGTTTAACAACGCTGGAACACGTCTCTAGCGTAGAACCACTAAATGTTTTCATTAATGACAATGCTCCATTAGGTAAATTGATGTTTATTTCAAGTTGATCTTGCTTAGGAATTTGTCTTTCAAGTTCACCACGTGATGTATTTTGAAATTCCTAGGAATGCAACTATCATGATAAGACTTCTTTCCATTCAGTTTTAACAATGAAAATCCTAGCTACTTAGGGATAGAGCAATCAGATTTCTTTTGATTAAAGAGCAACGAGCATAATCTAAATGCAAATTCCATACACTATTCCTTTTAGCACACACATGCTCTTTTCAATGCAAGATGCATGTATTTCTTTTCAATTACCCTTAATGTGAATGATTCAAAAAGGAAAACTAATGCACAAACAATCAAGAAACTCTTTTCATAAAAATGACGATTTTGCAAAAATTTCTTTTCAAGTAAAGGAAGACTCTACGACACTTTTTTTTCAAAGAAATGAGGAATTACGACACTTTAAACAAAAAGACTAATCATATTCACATATCAACCAATCGATCTTTCATTAATGAAGATCTGACGACAATTCAACTTTCGAAGGAAAAGAGGATTTTATGACACTTTCTTTTGCTAAAGATCAATTGATCAAAACTAAATTTCGACTATAGATTGAAAATGATAAAGTAAATACATAAGAAACATTTATCAATGCTAGTCTAAGTAGGGCCAAATTAAGGAGATGAAAAAATATTTTTAGGGACAAAACATCATTGACATTCAGAAACTCATTCAAACAAGAGAAAATTGGCAAAAAACTTTTGGTTCCTAGATGGGAAATTGACCGTCAAGGGATCAGCGCAGGTAGGAGTTAGAGACAGTGCGCTGAATCACACTAGATCTATGTGGGAAGTGCACTGCAGTGCATTGTGTCCTTCATTGGACTGCGCTGGTGACAGTAAGCCATTCTGAAGGAAATTTTGACACAATTTTGACTCAATTTTCAATGAAAGAAGACTGAAATTCAATCAACGACCAAAAGTACAGTATGTAGAAATGTCTTAAGAGGCTGATGAGTTACTAAGATGGATGATCACTTCCCCAGCGGAGTCACCAATTTGTTTTGGGAAGTTTTAGTGTTCTTGGATAAATGCCTAACCCTCTAGACTAGTAGCTTAATCTAGAAACAACAGTACAAAGAATTCTCTACCTTTTCTATAAACAATAGACAAAATAAGAGAATAGAGAACCTACTTGTAGCTTCCACTTGTTCCTTATCTCCCTTGAAAGATTTTTTTGCTCCTTCCCGTACTTAAGCAGCTTGAGAAGTACCTGTACAAAGACAAAAACATGAACCCATCAAAGCATATGATAATGATCTATTGATTAAACATAGCATGGAATCAAGTACATGCTAAGCATATGAAAGCATCAAAATACAATACAAGCATATGGAAAAAGATTTGAACACTTTAATAGTGAAAGGAAGAGTTACAACCCAATTTGTCTGATTCAGCATCACTCCTCCAGTTCAATTCCATCCTCTCCTCACAACAAGAAAGACACTTTGACATCATTACAATACTTGCAATCAACCCAAATTTCATACCAACAACATCTCCCTACCATTCAATAATTTCCAACCCCTGATCACTTAGATGAGTGGTCATTTTATAGGTGAATGAAGGAAGTTATGCCATGAATGGTGAAAATGAATGCCTTCCTAAATTTAGAATTCAGTTCCATGGTAGAAGGGATAAGGGGATTGATGTTACTTAACTCCCTTCCTCATCCAAATGTGAACTCAAAGGAGTGGATAGCCTTGAGAAACTTCTAGAGGCATCCAATGGATAAGGAATCTTTCAAACCCTCACGAAAATTCGCTCAAATTTGCCCAGCGCAGGCCAAAGAGGGACCAATTGTGCTACATAGCACCCTGAAAATGTATGGTTTGCATTGCAGCGCACCCTAATGAAGACCTACCTGCGTTGATCTTCTTAAAGGCACTTTCTGGATGTTTTCAGTGATGGAACTTCTTGGAAAGTGAGGCATTCTGATGTTTAACTTCTTTAGGGCATGTAACAATTGCATTAGGGGTTGATGGGCCCTAATAGTATCGATCTACAAGTTGGGGTTGATGTGCCCAAATGGATCTATAACAGACCCTCAAATAAAATATATTTCATGCTTATCATTGACAACTTTAATAGAATTATATGGGTAGTTTTTTTAGAGAAAAATTAGATGCCTTTGTAAAGTTTAATAATCTTAATTCCATGGTTGAGAATAAGACATACTATAAAAATCAAATGCATAAGATATGACACTGGTGTTGATCTTACCTCCAAGGAGTTTTATGACATTTGAAAAGAACAAGGTATTAAAATATAGTAAACCATAGCAAAGGCTCCACAATAGAATGGTGTAGTAGAGAGAGCCAACATATATGTCCAATAGTTGGCTAGAGCCATGATGGGAGAAAGAAGTATATCACATAGATTTTGAGCTTAAGAAATACACATAATAGTTGTAGTTTTGAACAAAGCACACTTTAGGCCAAACAACAATAAAATCCCATATGAGCTATGGTATGACAGACCTGCTACAATCAAGCATTTCAGAGTATTTGGGAGTGAATACTATATCAAGAAGAATGATGAAAGTCTTGGTAAATTCAATGCAAGAGTTGATGAAGGTATTTTTCATGGTTACTAAAAATAAAAAAGGCTATAGACATTACAACAAGAATAAAAGAAAATTAGTCAATTGTATATATGTTAAAGTTGATGAGCACATTAATTTTGTAAGAAAACAACCAACAAACATCAATACCAATGACCAAGTTAGCCATGATGAGGATAATGATGAACCTACTATAGATGAAGACATTGAAGAACCCTTCAGTCCGCAATCAAGATATATTGCAAGGTATGTGCAAAAACACCACCCAACTGATCAAGTTGTATGTGACTTCCATGCAGGTGTTTAGAAAAGAAGAAGGTTAATAAATCCCCCTAATCAAGTGTATGTAGCCTTGTTTTCAATGATGTAACCAAATAATTTTTCTCAGGCTATCCAATATGAAAATTAGATAAAATCCATGAATGGTGTATTGGTTTTTCAAGTGCAATAGATACAAGAACAATATTTTTGAAATATAGATAATTACTTCTAATGATATAGATCTTATTTTAAAAATTCCAGTTTATCGTTAAGTAATTACACTTAAAAAATTCAACCATAAAACCATAAAGACAATAGAGATCACAAAGACCAAAGAGAACAGAAGATTTACCATGGGAAAAACCACTGAGGGGGAAAACCCAACAACATTTTGATTAGGGAGTTTTTTTAGTTTAATAAGTGATACATTTAATGTTGCTAGTAAACTATGAGGTCAAACTAACAAGCTCAACTTATGCTCAAATTTGGTCAACAACCCTCAAGTCAAATTTCCCTACAACTCAGCCCTTGAATGTCAAGTCCTTATAATACTAGTGTATCCCTCATATTGTTATTGTTTTCCCTGTATAATCCCATTTTTTGTTATTGTTGTGCCCTTACATTATTATTGTTATGTAGGCCCTATGTATATTGTGACCTTTTAGACTCTTATATATATATATTAAAGGAGGTTTTGTCATTTGAATAATCCAAGAATTGTTCATTTATGTGATGTAAAATGAGTTTTCCCTCTCAAAGAGTCTTATTTTCATCGTTGATCTATATTTTCTTCCATTTTGTGATCTAGTTACATAACATTTGGGTTCATAGCTTTGGATCCTACAGTTTCACTGCTTCAAATAGGTCATCTTGGATTTTTCACCATAATTTTTTATTTATTTATTTTTTATTGTTTGTCTTAAAAATATGAAATTTTGACCATATTGATTCAAACTCTTTATGAACATCATGTTGTAGGTTATAAACCTGTACAAATTACCTGCATACAAATTCTAAAACACGTAAAATAAACAATGCGAGAGCATAACACATAAAACACATATCACAAAGATTTTCCCTTGGATCCCAAAATCAGGAATACCAGCTTGATTTTTCATTATGTTCCTTTCAAAGTTATAATACATATTTATACATGCTGAAGCATCCAATACCATGGACTGAAAACCATCGCGTCCAAAACCATGGACCGAAAACCATTGCGTCCAAAAACATGTGCGAAAATCATGCATAAAACCATAGGTGGGTCTGCCCAACTTAACATAGGTTCCAAAACCAAAATTTTCTGCGGCGTTGCCCCAGACCCCATAGAGTGGGGTTACCTACACCCCTCAAACCCACTATGACCCCCCCACCACGCAATCAGTGCAACGAACCCCCCAGTTAACTAAGTGGGCTAGTCATGGAAAGAATATAACACAACCCAACATTATCCCACTTCTTGTTTTTTTTCCACATGGGTCCACAAGAGAGCTTAGTCATTTATCCAGCCCTACAACACCCATTGTTTCTTTACACCAAGAGAACTTCTCAGAGCTCACAGATTTTATCAATGCATATGCAGTATTCTTCAAAGTGTCCACCTTTACCAGCAACACCTTTTTTTCTTCTATCATATCCCTCACAAAGTGATACTGAACATCAATTTGCTTTGTCTTTCAATGATATGTAGGGTTCTTTGCCAAGAAAATTGCACTTTGGCTGTCACAATCTATCCTTATAGCTCCCTATACTAACCCCATATTTGAACACAATCTCTGCAACCAAACTGCTTCCTTGTTTGCACGAATGGCTGCCATGTATTCTTCCTCTGTAGTTGATAGTGCCACTACAAATTGTTTCTTACTCATCCAACTGACTGCACCTCCAAATAAGTTAAACACATACCCACTTGTAGATCTTCTCTGATCCAGATCTCCAGCCCAGTCTGCATTAACAAAGCCATGAATATCCAACACTCCGTCCAATCCTGGTCTTCCTTGGTAGCACAAACCATAATCACTAGTGCCACATAAATACCTAAAAACCTGCTTCACTGTTGTCCAGTGCTCCTTCCCTGGTTTTGACATAAACCTGCTCAATACTACCATTGCATGTGTAATGTCTGGTCTAGTACAAACCCTCGCATACATCAGGCTATCGACTTCACTTGCATATGGAACATGGGACATGTCCTCTTCCTCTTCCCGTGTCTTGGGACACTGTTCAGTAGATAACGTTACACCTATAGGAATAGGAACCTTCACCAATTTACTATCCTACATATTAAATCTTTGCAATATTGTCTTCAAATACTTCCTCTGGTTTAGCCAGAGCTTCCTCTTTGTCTGATCTCTTTTAATTTACATGCCCAAAATATAGTTTGCAGCACCAAGATCTTTCATGTCGAATTTGGAGGACAAATGGGTCTTTAAATCCTGGATAATTTCTTTATCATTTCCAACTAGAAACATATCATCCACATACAAGACCACATAAATAACATGGTCACCAATTAATTTAAAATATACACAATGATTTGCTTTGCTTCTGGTGAAGTCAAGTCCCCATATAAATGTATCAAATTTCTGATACCACATCCTTGGTGACTGTTTTAACCCATACAAATACTTCTTTAACTTGCATACCAGTTCTTTCTTACCCTTCACCGCAAAGCCTTCAGGTTTCTTCATGTAGATCTCCTCTTCAAAATCCCCGTGAAGTAATGTTGTCTTCACATCCATCTACCTACCTCAAAATCAAAAGGAGCAGCAACAGAAAAAAGTAATCTAATAGAAGTTACCTTGGCAACAGGAGAAAAGATATCACCAAAATCAATTCCTGACACCTAGGAATAACCTTTTGCTACCAACTGAGCTTTATATTTCTCCACCTTTCCTTCTACATTTGTCTTTTTCTTGAACACCCATTTGCTTCCAATGGGTTTCCTTCCAGCTGGCAACTCCACCAGATCCCAAGCCTCATTTTTGTGCAAAGATGCCATTTCATCAACCATGGCCTCTTTCCAGAGTTTTCCATCCTCTAAATCTACTACTTCCTTCACAGTTCTAGGATCATCATCAGTAATAGATAAAGAAAAATTTGAATAGAAAGAAGATGGACTATACCTTTTTGGTTGCCTTCTTTCTCGAACTGATCTTCTCACACCCGGGGTTTGTGGCTCTTCATATTCTAATTCCTCCTCTGTTGTAGAGTCTGATTCTTCCTCCTTTAGCACAAACTCTATCTTATCAGGTTCCTTTGGTTGGACTTCATGTTTAATAACATCTTTCACCTCTCTAAACACCACATCTCGACTGTACACAACCTTCCTTGTTACTGGGTTACAAAGCTTATAACCGTTTAAACCATCCTTATACCTAATAAAGATGCACTTTTCAGATTTATTATCCAACTTGGTTCATTTCTCCTCTGGAACATGTACACATGCATCACATCCAAATACCCTCAAATGTGAAAGAGAGGGTTTCTTACCAGTCCATAACTCTTGTGGAGTCTTATCCTCCAATACTGATGAAGGTGATCTGTTGACCAGGTAACATGCTGTCTCCATCGCCTCTGTCCAGAATTCCTATCCTAACCCAGCACCACTGAGCATGCTTCTTGCCCCTTCCATCAACGTCTTATTCATTCTTTCTGCAACTCCATTTTGCTAAGGTGTATATGGAGTAGTCTTTTGTCATTCTATACCACACTTCTTACAGAATTCTTCAAATTCCTTACTACAAAACTCTCCACCATTATCTTTCCTCAACACCTTTATCTTCTTCTCTATCTAGTTTTCCAACAAAGCCTTAAATTTTTTAAACTTGTCAAAGACTTCAGATTTCTTCTTAAGGAAATATATCCATGTATTCCTTGATAAGTCATCTATAAATGATACATAGTACACAGACTTACCCAGTGATGGAACCTTCACAGGTCCAAACACATCACTATGCACAAGCTCTAATATCTGTTTCGCCCTCTTACCACCAGAGGGGAAACTCACCCGATTCTGCTTCCCATATACACAATTTTCACAGAAATCAAAATCCAGAGAGATATTACTCATACCTTCTGCCATACCTTTACCATGAAGTATTCGAAGGCCCTTATCTCTAATATTTCCAAGCCTTTGATGCCACAGCATGGTCTTCTCTCCAGAGACCACTAGATTTTCTGCTCCATTTTCAATAACTGCAGAACTGTTGCACCCATCAACAATAGTGCTACCTTGAAGCTTGTACAAAGTTCCAATCTGAACTCCCCACATCAATACCAGTGCTTCCCGAAACATCTTGTAGGTATCCTTCTCAAACACTATTTTTACACTTGCATCATCCAACTTGCTTACAGAAATTAGATTTCTCGCCAATGCAGGAATATGCAGAACACTTGGAAGTGTTCTAACCCTTCCAATTTGCAACTTCAACTTTACTTTTCCACAACCAATGGTTCTAGCCTTCCTATCATCCCCTAAGAAGACATCACCACCATCGTATTTCTCATACTTGCATAACCACTCTCTATGGGGAGTGAAGTGAAAGGATGCACCTGAGTCAATCAACCATGCATCATGATCTACATGTGTACTTGAAGAAGCCAAGTACACATCCCCACCTTCATCTAAGGTTGTTTTTGCCTCTGCAGAAGGAGAATCATCGAATCCCTTTCCTTTATCAGGAGCTTTAGATTTACAGTCCCTTTTGTAGTTCCCTTCCTTTCCGCATTTCCAGCACACCACCTTTACAGGTTTTCCTGGAGATTTAGATCTCCCTCTAGATTTAGATCTCCCGCTCGAGGAATTATTTTTGTTTCTGTTCTGGGACCATCCTCGTACGGACAAGGCATTATCATTTTTTATCTCCATATTTTTCCATCCCATCTCCTCCGTTAGCAAGGATGAGACTATTTTATCAAACTGTAAGGCAGTTGCATGCTACCTATTGCAATAACTAGACTATCCCACAAATCTGGTAGAGAACACAACAAACTGATGCACTTATCTTCATCTGAAATTTTAATATCAACAGATGCTAACTGACTTACCAAATTATTAAATGCGTTCATATTCTTGGTCACTGAGTCTCCATCTTTCAACGTCAGGTCATACAACTTTTTCCACAGGAACAATTTATTCACCAGAGACTTAGATTGGTACAAAGTCTCTAACTTTCCCACAAAGCCTTCGGCGTAGCTTCCCCTAATACATTAAACAATACTAAATCTAAGATGCACAATCATATTGTGCTCTTTTCCTTCTGATCCAACTTCTTCCATTCTTCATCAGACACTCCCGTTGGTTTAGTACACAGATCTACCATGAACCACTGATATTTATCCACCAAAAGATCCTCCATCTTGAGTTTCCACAACTCAAAACTCTAACCATTAAATTTCTCGATCTCTATCTTTCCACTGCTCCCCATCTTCTTTCACCACCAGAATCGATCTCGTAGACCTCCCACTAAACAGGGTCTACCACAGGCCCAAGTGAAAACCCTTAGCAACAAAGGCATCCCCTTGAAGCCAAAACAGCTCTGATACCAAATGTAGGTTATAACCCCATACAGAAATTACCTGCATACGAATTCTAAAACACATAAAATAAACAATGTGAGAGCATAACACATAACACAGAGATTTTCCCCTGGATCCCAAAACCGGGACTACCAGCTTGATTTTTCATTATGTTCCTTTCAATGTTATAACACATATTTATACATGCAGAAGCATCCAATACCATGGACCGAAAACCATCGCGTCAAAAACCATGGACCGAAAACCGTCGCATCCAAAAACATGTGCAAAAATCATGCACAAAATGATAGGTGGGTCTACCCAACCTAACATAGGTTCCAAAACCAAAATTTTCTGCAGCGCTACCCCAGACCCCATAGAGTGGGGTTACCTGCACCCCTCAAACCCCCTGTGACCCCCCCATTATGCAATCAACGCAACGAATCGGGGGCGAACCCCCCAGTTAACTACGTGGGCTAGTCGTGGAAAGAATATAACACAATCCAACACATGTAAAATTTCATACCTTTGCTTTCTATATTTTCATAGTTATGGTTGAAGGAAGTTAGGGAATCTACATGCTCTAGAATTTAGTCTCAAATAGGTGTTCTAGGGAAAATTATCATAAATTTCACTTTGCATGTTAGATTTAAATTTGGTAAAAAGTGGTTGAAATAAAACAGAATTTAGTTTTTCGTTTATCAATTTCATTGCCTAAGGTTAAAGTTTGAAACATGGAATCCCGCACAAGTTCAATCTACTAAACCAATCCATAATTAGGTCATTGTGGGAGAATTGGAATATATTTATTTTGAAGAATCCAATATCAGCTTAACTGGTGGGGTTGGAAAGAAGACATAGAGGGATACCACAGAATAAAATTTCAAACCTTGAGAGGCCTAAATCATAGAGATACAACAACTGCAAGGTCAAGCTTGTCAAGAAGCTCAAAATCAAGCTCTAAAATCAATTTGAAGTGATTCAAAGGGAATAGTGAAGCATAGTTATCATTAATTGTTTCAAAATGGCTCCAAAAAAAATGCTACACCATTTAAGCCCTCAGAAATCTCTACTATGATGCATGAAGAAAAACAATCACAACATGATATATCAAAATAGCAATAACAAGTGCAACAATTTTGACTCTAACAAGGAGAGACCAAAAATGAATTGAATGTTAAGATGGATGGTTTAGAAGCAAAAAAAAATGGGACATGGACAATTTAAAAGTGGACATGGAATTTTTTAAGGAAGGTTTTACAAAGTTTCTACAATAAATACTTCTTAATGGTGATAAGATATACCATGAATCTCATGATGAAAACAAAATGAATGTGAATCATGATTTTAGAGACTCTAACATTGGGATGAAGACTAAATATATTCCAAAGATAGATATGAGGAAGTTTGATGGCGAGGATATAGTAACATGGATACTACAAATGCAAGAATTATTTGATCTACATGATGTGCAACACACACACATAAGATACACATTGAATCTTTATATTTAGAACCCAATCAATTTGTATGGTATCGATGGATTTTTTCTCATAAAGAACTTGTAACTTGGAACTTTTTTACGGAGGAATTGATAGCACATTATGAGGATACAAAGAGAAATACCTTCTTTAGCCAAATGATAAATCTTAAACAAAAGGGTTCAGTTGGGGAGAAAATTTGAGGACTTCTAAAGATTGAATGTCAAGGTAACTGATATTCCAAAAGAGTATTTGGTTGATGTCTTCATAGGGAATTTAAAGGATGACATCCATCATGAGGTTCACCTTTGGGAACCTAAGTCATTGGAGAATGCATTTAGAGTGGAAAGAAAAGTTGAAAGAAAAATTATGGCAACAATGAGGTACCACTCACAACTATAAATATGGAAGTGTTGTTGCTCCTAGCATCCCATAATCTATAAGGTTGACACCAACAAAACTAGAGGAAAAAAGAGAAAAAGGTATTTTCTACAGTTGTGATAGAAAATACACTAAAGGTCATAAGTGTATTGAGAAGAAATTATTTTACATAGATTACGAAGAGGAGGAAGAAAATGAAGAAGAAACATCAAAAGAAGAATATATACACTAGGAACCAATACTAGGGGCTGAAGAAATGAATCTGGCCATACCTTGTAATGCTTTGTCGAGAATCACCACTCCTCAAACTCTCAATATAGAAGGATATATCAAGACGAAAAAGGTAATAGTGCTGATTGATTTAGGTAGTACTCATAATTTTATTCATTGTAAGATAGTAAAGGATTTGAATTTCTCTCTAGCACAATAGTGTCAAGAGATCATTGCAAATGGAGGAACTATAAATTTCTCAAGGAAGTTCCATAATATCAATCTAACCATGGGGGGGAATATGTATTGAATATTCCAATTCTTTCCATTCCAATTGATGGTGCAGATGTTGTATCAAGAGTCCAATGATTGCAATATTTTGGGATGATAACTTTTAATTTTCAAGATTTTTTCTTGAATTTTTTCTGGAAGGAAAGTAAATTGAATTAAGGAGTATCACATTGTAACTTGGGAATATAATTAGCTCTAATAGCATGACAAATATTTTGAATAAGGAACAACGAGGGGTAATTGCACAATTATGTTCACTAGATGTTCAAACATGTAAGTCATTCATTTATCTAGATCTCCAAAGAGTCCTTGACAATCATTTCAAGGTATTTGAGACTCCCAAAGGTATCCCACCTATTCGCTATCATGGTCATACTATTCATTTGATTCCAGGAAGTGTTGCTCCAAATATTAGACCTTACAAATATCACTGTGCCCAAAAGAGTGAAATTGAGCATATGGTTACATATATTCTAGAGGCAGATATAATACAACCTGGCCAAATTTGTTTCTCTTCTCTAGTAGTATTGGTACATAAGAAGGATGGATTATGCCGTATGTGTCTAGATTATTGAGAGCGCAATAAGATCACTATTAAGGATAAGTTTCCCATACCTATCATTGATGAATTGTTGGATGAACTACATGGAGCAATTTACTTCACCAATCTAGATCTTCGTTTAGGATATCATCCAATTAGAATGAAGACAAAAGACATTCTGAAAATAACATTTAGAACTCATGAAGGTCATTATGAATTCTTGGTGATGTCTTTTGGCCTTACTAATGCACCTTCCACATTTCAAGATTTGATGAATTCCACTTTCAAACCCTTCCTTAGAAATTTTGTGTTATTATTTTTTTATGAATACTAATCTACAAGTCTTGGAAAGATCATGTTCAACATATTGACAGGGTGCTCAAACTTTTGAGGATAAACAATTATATGCAAACTCTCCAAATGTGTCTTTGGGGTATAGGAAGTGGAATATTTGGGTCATATTTTATCCCATGAGGGTGTTAAGGTAACCCCTAAGAAAATTAAAGCCATCAAGGAATGGAAAATCCTCAAAAAATTAAGGCATCTTCAAGGATTTCTTAGGTTGACAAGGTATTATTGAAATTTTGTTAAGAATTATAGGAAGATAGCAACACCTATAACAACATTACTGAATAAAGATGCATTTTTTGGGACTTCGGAAGCAACTAATGCCTAAACATCTTAAAGAGGAAATGTGTAGAGATCTAGTATTAGCTACACTAGACTTCATAAAAACCTTTATTGTGGAATGTGATGCCTCAAGAAACAATATTGGCGTTGTTTTAATGCAAGAAGGAAGACCCATTTATTTTTAAATTCATCCAATCAAGGGAAATAATTTATGAAAACCTATCTATGAGAAGGAAATATTGTAAATTCTACATGCATTGAAGAAATGGTGCCCTTACTTAATGGAAAAACACTTCAAGGTAAAAATAGATCATGATAGTCTTAAATAATTCTTGGAACAAATATTATATTCAAAAGAATAGAAAAAATGGGTTACAAATATGTTGGGTTATGAATTTGAAACCATATACAAAAAAGGGAAGAAAAATGTCATTGCATATGCACTCTCAAGAAGGGATGATGGTGTGGAAGCATTGATCTATGCCATTTCTATTATCCAACCTCATTGGATAATTGAAGCAAGGGAGGAATGGAAGAATGATGAAGAAGTGTGGAATCTCATTCAAAAGTTGCAACAAGATCCCAGTGCATCTGATTCATTTATTTGGAAAAAGTGATTCACTTCGGTACAAAGGACACTTACATCTATGTAGAAAATCCAAACTTAAACAAAAGGTTCTTTTGGAATTTTTAAAAACTTACCGTGGGGCCAGGAAGGAATTTTTTTGGGATGGCCTTAAATCTAATATTCAGAAGTTTGTGTTGGAATGTTTAGTTTGCCAACAAAATAAAGTTGAGATACTTAAGACCTAGGTCTTTTACAACCATTAGCCATTCCAAGTTAGTGTTGGGAAGAGGTATCAATGGATTTTATCACAAGTTTTCCCAAGTCTAAAGGAAAATGTGTCATGATGGTGGTAATTGATAGACTTACCAAGTATGTACACTTTTGTGCACTATCTCGTCCTTCCAAAGCCAGCACAGTCAGTAGTGCATGTGTGGAAACAACTCAAAAGCTAAATTGAAACCCAAAGATTATTCTAAGTAATAGATGTCCCATTTTCACTAGATATTTTGGACAAAATTATTTTCTTCTATTTATACTAAATTGGCTTATAGTTCATCTTATCATCCTCAATATTATGGGAAAAATGAGATAGTGAACAAATGTTTGGAAGGAGATCTTCATTGCTTTGTATCTGATAAAAAAGTACAATGGATCAAGTTGTTCCCCTAGAAGAATGGTGGTATAACAATTCCTTCCGTACCGCAATAAAATTGACCCCATTTATGGCACTTTATGGATATAATCCATCGTCCATCACATCATATTTAAGAGACAATTCAAAGGTCCAAGCAATGGAAAATCACACTGAGCATCAAGAAGAATTTCTCCAACTCTTAGGGGATAACTTGACTCTGGCACACAATAAAATGCAACAACATGCAAATCAACATTGCAGTGATTTTTTTTTGATGTGGGTGATTTGGTATTTTTATGAGTACAACCATATTAAAAAATGTCCCTCAAGCAAGCTAAGAAGGATAATAAATTATCACCCAAGAACTATGACCCTTATAAGGTGTTGCAAAATTAGATTGGTACTATGGCATATAAATTGGAGATGTCTGCATCTTCGCGAGTATACCCATTTTTCCAAATTTCATGCTTAAAGAAGGTTATAGGTGACAAGCTCCCCATTCAAACTATATTACCAAAAATTGAGGAGGAAGGAAAAATCATATTGGAGCCTGAAACAATCACAAAAACAATAATTCAATAGTTATAAAATAGATCAATTTCAAAGCATCCCATTAAGTGGAAGAACTTACCTATTGAAAACTCCACATGGGAGGATGAGTATTTTATTCAGAAGCATCCAAAACTACTCAAGTGTTGAGGACACCACTTTTTTTTAAGGATAGGGGTATGTTAGTTCACTATAATACTAGTGTAGCCCCCATATTGTTATTGTTGTGCCCTTACATTAATATTGTTATGTAGGCCCTAACTATATTGTGACCCCTTAGACTCCTGTATATACCAAGGAGGTATTGTCATTTGAATCGTCCAAGAATTGTTCATTTATGTGATGTAAAAGGAGGTATCTCCCTCGAAGAGGCTTATTTTCAAGTTGTTGATCTATGTTTTTTTGTTTTGTGATTTGGTTACATAACATGCAACTCGACTCTACAACTTCAACCCTACAACCTTCGCCCTATAACTCAACCCTGAAATTGCTTAGAATTATGGCCTCCCCAAAAGCTACTTCCCAAAAAACACATGCCTCTGTGTGTGTGTGAGTGTGTGTGTGTGTGTGTGAGAGAGAGAGAGAGAGAGAGAGAGAGAGAGAGAGAGAGAGAGAGATCTGCGTCCTTCGCTCAGATGACCAAAAATTCTTTCTTGTTTGAGGTTTGAATAGTACCTTTTTGGAGGAGGTCGAATTAATTTATATAGTGTTCTACAATCATGAATGGGTTTGTATCTTCATTGGTCCGAATTGAATATTTTGGAGACAAAATTTCAAATTTCAAATTTTTATTTTTTCTCTTGTAAATACGACATGAAGAACATGTCTTATAAAAAATATTTCAAGGGCTAAAGCATCAAAATTAAATGAAAAATATGTTTTACAAATTATTTATACATTACAAGGTTTAAAATATACATTATGACCCCTGACCATAACTACAAAATTCAACACTCCCTCTCAGCTAGGGAGCTATTCATAATGACTAAATTTTTTTTCTTCTTATGAATAAATTTATCTAAGAAAAATTTATCACATATCATCAATAGTATCAACATCATTAAACTACCATAACTTTTTTCAAACAAATTTGAATTGCGATGTATCATCAACATTAATTGTCTACCATCATTCTGGTCAGTACCTCTAGCACATGCTACATTCTCACCATAATTATGGTCAGTAATCTTGACACATGGTAGCTCAACCATAATTTTGGTTGATACCTATGGAACATGGTTGTGCGTGATCATGAAAAAAATCGAATATTCAACACTGAATCCTTTGTTATACAAACAAATACATTCAACACTTACACATGATAATATGGAGATCAAAAGTTGAAACGTGGTATCCTCATAGATCAGTGAAGTCTCTTGGGTCTGATGAAGAGAAGGAATGCTTACACTTGAAGATAGTGTTCCACCTGCAATAAAATAAGACCCTACACACAACACCACCAAATGGGTAAACAATGTCCTTTCCGCAAAGGGCATATCAACTTAAAACCAACATATGCAAGCATAAAACATATTAAAAACATGGATATAGAAAAGGGATATGTATATATTAATACAAAATGAAATTAAAACAAATTTATACCTTCCATCAAAAGATAACCTCTTCTCAAGCTTGTAGTATGGTCTCCTCTCCCAATACAACAAATCTTTCATGCTATAGTTTGGATCCTAGATTTATCCCCCTTTCCTCTTGGTGAGATTATATAGGATCATTCTATCCTTTGGGAGAATGTATCTAGACACCTAACGACTTGAAAAGTTAGGAAAAATATACAATAAAAAACCCCTATTCAACTCGTACACAAGTGGGTCAAGTTGATCCCCTTGGGAATGGAAAACTCTAGAAACCTTTTTCACAATTATGATTTTTTTTCTCAATTATGAAATATTTATTATCTTGTAATTATAATATTTTGGCAAATAAACTATGAGAAATAACTCAATTGTGTAATTTCACCTTTTTAACATGGGATAAATCTCACATAAGTAAAAGAAAAGGTGAAAAGGGTATGCATTCTAGACAAAAATTGAGGTATGCTGAACTTCAATTTCTCTCACTACAACAAAATGGAAAATACGGTTATAATAGATGCCCCCTACTGCATGATTTTAGAAGAGAAACGGATGACCGAAATGCATTACAATAATACTCAAGGATCAAAATGGGAGGAAGAAGCTAAGACTAAAAATTTGGATTGAAGGAAATCAAGTTCTGAAGTCTCAACTTTGTTGATAAAATCCCTGAGGCGGGAATACCCATGTGGTGAACCCTAGTATTGCACCAAGATTGTTACAAATCCTAGGGGCTCCTCAACTCAAATGATCAACTCAGGGTTTGTACAAACTTAGAGGTTAAAACGTTATATGCACAATAGGTTAGGTTCTACTCATTCCACCCTCAGTCATGACATCAAATAAAGGTGTTCAGAGACCATTCCTCCAACTGAACTATAATGAAAGCTTGCTGATGAAAACACAATTGAAAACCGATTCTTAACTATGAATATGAAAATGCCATTTGTTTAACTTGTAGATGCTAATTAACATTACATGAAAGAGAAAAGAATATTATACTTGAAAAGGTAAATCCACCATATCTTGCATACTTCATCAACTCAGTAACCTATTTTCATGTATCATTGATCTACTTCACATTTTCTTGAAAATAAAAAATCCAACTTGTATCATGCTTGTGAATGAAAAAAACTAATTCTACTCTATTTTACAGTGAGGAAAAGAGGTGGTTGGAGTGGTCTAGGAGCTTCTCTTGATCATCAAATCACAAGTTGGGGTCATTATTCATCTTTACTAAGCTAAGGTTGAAGTGGGGAGAAAAATAGGTGGAGGAAAATGGTGCTACATACCTACCACAAGTGCTACTACAGGAGGTCTTGTATTGTTACATGAGGGGTTCCGAGAGAATATTTAGGGTGGATATGGTGTCTTGAAGTAATGAAGAGGTGGATGAAGGTAGAAGGGAGTGAATGAAGTTTGGGGAAGCCTCCTAGCCAAGCCCAAGACCTCTCAGAGGCCTGTCTTGCACCAAGATGAATTCCCGCAGTGTCCTTAATTTGGAAACAAAGTTTTGGGAGCATAATTGAAAGGTGGAAGGAGAATATGGAGAAGTCCAAGTGGAGAAGAAAGAGGTGCTCTCCTCTACAGTTCAACACAACCCTACAACTAGCCACATGCATGCATCAGTTGATCATTAGCACAATGATATAAACTATGATGGAAAAGATGAGTTGAATTTGAATAACATCTATTCTATGCCACAAAATTATTCTGATAACTAAGCTAAATCCTAAGCTGCATAAAGTAAATATGAAGAAGGACAATTAACATGTATCTATTTCCAAGAAATCATAAGCAAAATGTTTTTAGACTGATATTGTAAATCCTTCCAACCATTTTCCCATAAGAAAGGTGATAGGGAAGCCTGCAATTCATAGGTTTTCATAACTTAACATCTACTACAATAAAAGAAAGACATGAAATTATTTAACTAAGAATAAGATAGAAATATAGAAGAGGGACCAAAGTCTTTGGGTTGGGCCAAAACCCAAGGGTTTCATCCCTCTAAAACTAGCTCAGATACAAATTAATAACTAAATTATCATTATTATAAAATAGTAGTCTCATACATCACATGAAAGTTAACAATGACAATGTCAATCCATGGGCTCAATAGCTACTCTTAACCGAATAAAAAATTCAAATCCTAATGAGCCTTTCAGCTTGTTTATTTATACAAAAGGGAAGTTGATATCAACTCCCTTGAAAATAGGAGTGATCCCCTCCTTGATATCGAAAATGTGGATCTTGTCCTCCTTGAGCTTCTCATGCACTTGGACTTAATCGAATGTCAGTGAATTCAAGCTTGTGAGTGAGGATTTGGTGATCTTAAGATGAGTTAGAGAGTTAAAGAGGTGGACAAGCCTTCCTATATTACCTTGTGTTTGTCTTCATCAATCGCCTGCATAGTAAATGCCTCAAAAATTCTTCTTTTTTCCTGCAATTTAATCAAATTAGGCCACATACTATGAAAAACACCTTTTACTCTTCTTACTAAGCATATTATAACAAAAAAATGTGAATTAATGTGAGAAAAAGATAGTTTTAAGGCTAGAAGATAGCATAATGAAATTCAAGATATACCTATTGATGGACTCATCATCACCCCCCTGTTGAAGGTGTTTCTCATCCTATGAGAAACTTAGTCACTCATATGAAGCTTATTCATGGCTCTAGTGGCCTCTCTGACATCCAAAGGAAGCTCAGTTGGTGTGCCCTCCTGTGGATAAAACCTGCATTTTCCTCTATCTCTATCCATACCTTTTGTTCCTTTGCCTGGTTCCCTTCTTCTTGTAAGCCCAACAAAAAAGGTGGACTAATTTTGAGTCCTATCCATTTTATTTTCAGTATTTGCATGATTCTTTTGTACAATGGGGTTCTTTCCAAGGCATTCCTTAGCCTTTCAAGAGAATGATACTCTCTGATTTGTAGACTGTGGGGTAAGGCATGCCACCTTCTTTGGCAATCTTGTATACTCTTTGTTCCTGACATCCTAAAAGTCCTCAAAATGTAGAATGGATTTCTCTTGGGTTGCTATGTATCTAGGTTCTAAAATAGGATCAGAGGAAATAAGGTTATGATTGATGATGACAACCTTAGGGCTTACTAGATCTGCTCTGATATACAAGGTTTCCTTCTCTTCTTTTCTCATCACCTTTTTCACTTCCTCAACCCTTGCCTCTTGGTGAGTCAACCATGATGATAATGAAATTAGTTTCATGTATCCTAATATTGAATTGGGACCCAATAAATTCAGATATGTTGGAATGAAATTGTCCATATGGAATTTAGGTACATTTTCCCTATCTTCCATACTAGCTTATTTGTAAAACTCAATAAATTTCGTGAAAATAAAAGATCCATACTGTGCTAGCGCTTAATCTGGAACTACATCCACTCTTCTTTGAGGAAAAGAACATAGGATTTTGATGGTTTCCTGCACTGTATGGCTTCCATAGAGAGACTTTATAGAGTGGAAAGTTGTGTTTCTTTCTCTTGCAGCTGCTCTCTCAACCTTCTGTTTTCTGTCTGTAGCTTCTCCCTCATAATTGACTCTCTTAGTCTTAAATCACTCCACTCCTTGACCATTATAGTGATTTCGTTTGGAAATTTGTATCGACCTATGTGTTCTGCCTCTCTCTATTTTCAACTCATAGAGGAGTGAGACTGTAAACATTTCAGGTATGATCCTTCCTCCCTCAATAAATTTGTAATAGGACCCTAATCTAGGCTATGGATTAGGTTCTTGAAGCTCTTGGAGGCCTTTCTCATCTAATTTTAAGGTGGATGCTCCTTGTTGTAGCTTCATTTTCTTCTCCTGTAGCATTTCTTGTTTCTCCTATAGCTACCCCTGTTTCTCCAATAGATTCCCTTTTTTGGCTTGCTCAAGGGAAACTTATGTCTTGGGCTTCTTGAAGGTCAGTGCCATGGTGGTGGGCCTTCTCTCATATGTCACAAGTGGTTTTATTTTTCCCTCCGGAGAGGTAATATCCTCAAATTTTCCTTCACTAGGCCCCACTTCTCCCTTTTTACTAGGTGACTCCTCAATAATGATAGGGACCTCTGAAGGAGGTTGGGGTTTTCCCTGCCTGATCCTGGTGCTCTTCCTTGTTTTGAAATATAGGGTACATTGCCTCAGTTGCCTCCTTTTGGGCTTGATAGGTGTTCTCAATATGACCAATGTGGTGGCCAATTCTTGGTCTAAATTCCTTGGAGAAAGACCTATTTGATGTCCTTACTTCTCTTTTCCTTGGGGTTTAGAAGTATGCTCAAGGATTTATTTTTCTTCTACTTGTTTTTATTCTTCTTCTTCCATAATATCTATTTCTTCATCCTTTGTTCCTGCTTCTTCTTCGTCCTTTGTTCCTACTATTTCTTCTTCCTTTGTTACTACTGCTTCTTCTTCCTCTATTCTTCCTACCTCTTCTTCTTCTGTTTTTCCTCCCCTACCTCCAGTGCTAGAGGCTGGTGTTTCTCTAGGTGTGATGGATTGGGTTTCAATGAATATCTCCTTTTCCATGTCCAAAAAATTAGTCCAGAGGACAAGGTTCCTTAAGTGGCTCAAATCATCCATCACAATTAACTTGATGAGGCCATGGTGGGATATGTGTTGATGCTTTCCTTCCCTCACCTTTTGGCTCATTTCAATGATTGAGTGTAGGAGGAAATGGGGAACACTAAGTCTTTGAGGGAGACAATTTTTCTTTGAATATTAACTCATGAAGTAACCAAAAATGATAGGCATATACCACACTCAATCTCCCTTCACAAGATATATATTTGAGGATGTGATAAGCCACCTCATCCTAGGGGTATGGTAGGCTTTCTCTTCTTACTCCATTCTTATCTTCTATGGGATTCTCTCTTTGAATGAATAAGTTCTTCCTAGCTATAACACTTACTTCCTTCTCCTCCTTGCTCCATCAAACCCCCAAGGATAAGGTGGTCACTCTACTTATAGTTTCAAGACTTAAGGAGATGGCCAATCCTCTGACAACAATAGTGACAATGTCTTCCCCTTGATTATATAGTGCCATGGAAAATTCATGAGTGATATCATCATCATATCCTTTTAGTAGTTCAAAGAAACCCAACCATTGATCTCTTCTGAAGAAGTTCACTACAGGAGGGTGTTGGTGAATCCTCTTAGTGTCTGTGCATTCTCTTATATTAAATCCTCTCCCCATTTCTTCTTCTGGCCCTCCTTGGGATTACTTAGGTGTGGAATTCAAATTTTGTAAAGGAATCTCGGTTGTGGAAACAATGGTAAACTCCTTTTAATCAGCGAGGGAGAAGGATGCTAGAAATGACATCAAACAAACATTTTTTTCACTGCTTCTATCCATAAAAATTTCCAAAAATACCTTCTACTACCCAATTATCTATTATAGGCTATCAATTTTAGGCAGAATTCTCATGCAAGTGGATGGAAAACAAGGAAGGAGGACGTCATTTGTTTTCAACATAACTATGTATGTGCATGAGGGGTTGGAAACAATTTAGGGTCACTATGGCTCCCTTTCACCCTTTAATTCCTCTTCTAGATCCTTCTCGCCCCTCCTGTATCATTCCAAACCTTCTTGTAGCTTCCACCAATAGCACTTGTAGACAGGGTTCAGAAATTCTCAGTGGCACCCTAGGTGGTATGATGGTAATAACTCATCCTTCATCTAACTAATTTTTTGAAATGAGCGATGTAGAAAATAAAGTTGAACCTAGTACATAATATTCTCTTTGTAGTAAAGTCTTAGAGTGCTTTGGTGATATGGAATATTGTTGTCTAGGCAAATCCTCTCTGTGGACAGAGGCAATCCCTCTAGGCCAATTAGTGGGACCAAGAACCTACGTGACAATCTAATAGACGTTTTCCTAAGTTACAATTGAAAAGAGAGATGAAGAAGATGGCCTACCTATTTCTGATGATGTCAAGTTGTCCTTTGTTAAAGATCTTGAATCAATGGCGTCACAGGCTCGTTCCTACTGCTCACAACGTTTATGCACCTACACAAGAGACCAAGACACAACAAGGCATGCAAATACCAGTAACATATTCAAAATAAACCTACTTAACTTATCAAGGAATGTTAAGATAGATGATACGTAAGCATACACATCAATAGAAAATGAACCAACAGTTGTATATTAATAGAAAATAAGGGGAAGCATACAACCAAGCCTTGATGTTGATACGCTCTCCTTGAATGAATGTCCAAGTCCAAGCTAAGCTCTCCAAGCACTCCTTCTCCAAGCCAAATGAATACCATATAGGTGCAATCTTAGCATAAGGGTGCAAATAGACATAGATCAACCATTTGGGAATGGGAGAGGATGAATATATAGGCTAGGAAAGGGAGTTAGGATCTCTCCAAAGATAGGAGTATGCCCTCATCTCAAGGAGGTAGCTCATAGGGATAAGACCAAGAGGCCAAGTTGGGAGAAACCAACCTCATCTATGCCGAACAACCTCCAACTCGCCGCTATGGAAGCTTCTAGATCATGAAGCTTCTAGTCCTCTTTGTAAAAATTTCCTTTTTGGGATCATCACGGGTATACAAGTAAATAAAGTGATACCATTGCGGGTCGAGCATAATACAATAGGTGACCATCGCAGGTTTTAGTCTCATAAGAGCGATGATTCTCAAATTAGGGTTTAAGAGTTATTTCCTTTAGGGGAAGCTCAAGGAATTTTCCAATCAATGTCTTAAGGAGGATATGAGTTGCATATATGAATGAGTACACTACACAATGGTCATATTTCAGGAACTTCAGGGTATGTCACAGGGAAGTGCAGGAGGTGTGACAAAATACTATGTAATAGATGCCCCCTAAAGCATGAAGATAGAATGGGGAGTGATGGGTGAGATGCTTTACAAGATTTTGCAAGGACGAGTACAAACACTATTAGGAGACCTGCACATCAAGGACACATATACATATACATATACATATCTGATATTAGAACATGAATCCACGATATGGATGCAACCATCTAGATGATAAGGACTATATGAAAGGATCCATGGCATGGGCGCAACCATCCAAATGAGAAGGATCATCTGTAAATCTAAGATCCAAGGTATGGATGCAACCACCTGATATAGAAGGATCATCATAAATGAAAAGTCCCATGGTATTGTCACAACCATCCGTATAGTAGAAACATGTGTATAATTATGAATAACACATAACGCCACACAACTTGAGTCATATCAGACAAGACTTAGGGTCTTTCACTCCATGCCAACCCAATCAAAGTACAATTTCTAACATGTGAATGAATGTGTCGAAGTCGAACATGCTATAAAACTGCATGATTACCAGCTAATGATGTGGATCGTTAATAGGAATGAGAGAAACCACCAATAATGACAATGGTTCTCAAGGTACGATAGTACAATTCAAGAATGTGAAAATGAGATTAATTCAAAAAATCATGGAATCATCCGATCAAAGGCCAATGATGAAAACCTATCGTTGGATGCGAAGAACTTGCCATTAAGGCATGCAAGCTCTAAGGTATTGAAAGGGAGTTTCGAAATCATCTTCCTAGATAATGAGCTGAAGTTGACATGAAGCGACCTATCAAAGGAGGGCAATGATGAATCCCCCATCATCGACATGAAATAAGGAATAAATTGGAATGAAATGAATAAGATCCAAGACTGTAACAATGGGTTAGAAATGTATAGGTAAATAGCTATAGATAGGACTTCTCTTAAACATTGGCGACACGACTCTAGAGTGTGGCATCATTTGACTCAACATAGGACTAAAGGTCATGATGACAAATTGGAATAGTCAAATGAGAGGAAAAAATGGATCACCTAAACGCAGGAAGACAAGTGAATGAGTGAGGATATCCCAAACCCGACATAAAAGCAGAAGAGTGTCATATTCAAGAGCGACATGCTGCCTATAGAAAGGATGTTTCATTTTCATTTTTCCCCACTATTTCTAGCAAGTACCCAAATTATTTTTATGACAAGCTTAAAGGGGATAAAGGGGATAACATATGCTTGTCATTGAGTTCATTATTCCAATGAATCCATCCTAGTAATTTTCATGAGTCGTAGGAAGGAGAAGCTCAGTCTCATCATGGTGACGAGTCTTTCGTCATAAAATTTTAACAAGTCCGAAGTAAGAATAACTTGGTATCTTTTTCACATTTAGAGAGTTTGAAAAAGAGACGAAAAATAAAATTCCATCATGTCCCTTTTTGTAATTTGTCCCTCAAACTTGAAAAGGTAGAAAACAATATTCGAGAGAAACGCTTGACCATGTTGACCAAGGTGTACCTTTTTCATAAATAGTCAATCTTAGCCCAAAAAAGGGGTAAATGTATACTGAGATGACGTCAATTCATTTAATTAACGAGTTTGAAATGACACATCCTCAACAATATTTTCATTTTTCGAGAGTCAGAAAAGAGCTTAAAGATGACTCGAGGGGGGTTCCTTTTTCATTTATCTTTAATGAGTCTAAAAAAGAGATAAAACAAAAATCATTTTGAATTAGTCAATAATAATCACGTGTTCACCAGAAAGTACCTGTAACTGGACAAGGAAATTCACCCGTCACTAATATCAAGAAATAATAATAAAATATTGGCAAAAATGAACTCAAAAGTTATAAATAGCCCATAAGTAAAAACAATTTTACCATTTCACCAAAGTAAGTTTTGAGAGTGCATTTGTGCCCTATTTTTCTTGATTTTCAAATGACCAGTGTGACAGATCCAATGCATCATTCCTCGAACCGTCTTCAGTAGGTAAGAGATCTACATGTACTCTTTCAATTCATTGTATTTTTATACCTTTTAATTTAGTTTTTTTTTGTCAGTAAGAGGATTTTTGTTTTTAAACCGCCCGGGAGATCATCGTGGGTTTGCTCATTGGACCCGTGATGTTTTCCCCTGAGCCAAAAGGCCCCCATGATGGCATCGTTTTTAATAAAAATAGGCGTGAAGGTTCCTGGCCATGATATTTTGAAGGAAAAACCCTCTTTAAAGAAAAAATTTTGAGTTTTGATCCATGAAAAAGTTTCTAACTTGTGTTTAATGATGTTTTGCAGGAGATTTCTACCACCATGGTGCTAGAAAGGAAATAACAAGGCCATGAGGCAGAAGATCATCAATAATCCCAAGATCTTGAATGTATCAATGCTATGAGGAACTGTGGATTGCTTAATTTCTTCAGAACTACAAGACTAAGAATGAAAATGGAGTTGCTACTTTATTTGATCAGCCTATGGGATGTTGATCGGGAACTCTTCATAATCAAAGACCAAGAGCTAGTGCTAGAAGAAACAAACATTCATTTTATAACCGGATTATCTAGGAGGGGAGAGAAAGTCCAGCTCTTTGGATCTCATCCAAGAGGTGAGAGTACGAGTAGTCTAGTCAAGAGACATTGCCCAGGTTCTGAGATGACCACAGGCAGGAAAGTGAAGATAGCAACAATCACTAATAGTCCTCTAAGAACAATTTTGTTCACCATAGATCACGTATTTGGCATGCAAGATCTTCACGAATCCTCACAGTCATAATTGCTATATGCAGTAGATTGTCTAGCTCTTACAATATTCAATTGGTGTGGAGGACTACTGGACAATATGAAGAGAAAACTAACCAAGGGTAAACGAGGGAACCTGAAATAGTTTTTTTTTGGTTTGATACTGGTTACTTTCTTTCTAAAGTAGGTGCCCTTGTTTTGGAATCAGTGTGTAGCAGTACCGGATCATGCCCCCCAGGATCTGAGGCTAGTGAAATGGAGTGAGCTCATGCCTCGAGGAGGAGGGGGCCAACAGATGCATTTCCCTCCACAGCTTTTCAATTGGCTACGTCACCAGTTACTTGTTGTGGACGATTATGCTTATGCCGACACAATTTTTAGATGGGATTCGGATCTACCTCTACCACTAGGAGAACAGTGGACTAATGCAAGTAAAACTTGTTTTTTGATTTTTTCAAGTTTTATGAATTTTTTGTAAAAGTGTAATTGAGATTTAAATCATGATAAATGTGTAGATTTTGGACTAGAAAGACCACCTGGCATGTTGCCAATAGCACAATGAGTAGCCCATCATATAGTAGGCGCTGATTATGAGGAAGGGACATACCCCTTGGTATAGATGGAGTATAACCTGGACGTGATTACCCAAGGGATACCAGAGTATGCCACCATAGATGAGGTGTTATTGGGATGGAAGAGGAACATAGTAGGAGTGTTAGTGAGACTGCTTCAGATGTTAGGCCGAGTGATTAAAGCAGTCTCATGATACTATGAGCCTTGTGCGGGTTGATAGCCTTTCTAGTTGTTTTTACACATTTTGTAGGCTTTAAAAGCCAAGTGTCTTAGAACACTTTATTTTTTGAGATTTTGATGTAAAGACTCTGACATACAATATACATACATACACATACATATACATATACATATACATATACATATACCTGTATATATACATGTATATACATATATATATATATATATATATATATATATATATATATATATATATATATATATATATATATATATATATATATATATATATATATATAGATATGCATATCTTTATTTTCAACTTATGTGTCCATGTATCATGATGATGTGATTGGTTTTAAATTAGGCAAATGTCTATCAAGAACATAGTTTGCTAATGCATCTATTAATGTATTTAAATAGTGTGGAATGTGTTGATATGTGATAAAATCAAGATTTATTTCCAGTAATCGAACATAGAGATACATATGCAATATCTGTGGATTTCTTACCGAATAATGATTCTTTAACTGTAACACAACGAGTTGTGAATATAACTTGCAACTAAATCTCTAATCCCAAGAGCAACTGCTTTTGACAATAGTTCAATGACTACACTATATTTAGCAATATTGTTTGTTGTTCGACTGAGGCATATATCTTGTAAGTCAATCAACTTGCCATCAAGGGCAAAGAGTGCCCAAGCTGCTAAAGACAAATTATGTGTGCTACGACAAGCACCATCAGCAAAACTGACATAATGACTTGACGACATCTGCAAACCAAGTGGAACACAAGGTAAGCAGAAAAACACATGTCTACAAAGCAAACAAGCACACCAAAAATAAAAAAGTGCACACCAATGAATTCACACACTAATGTACAAAAAGTAATTACATGAATGACCTCGCGTAAAATTTTTAGATGGAGTTCATTTTCGAACTCGAGTAATCAATCAACAAAGAATAAAACCAGAGTTTCACCATTGACATGACGTGTAAGCATCGACTCGACCAAATAATAGAGTAAAAATCATAAAAGGCTATGCCCCCATGCCCCCTGGGCGAGTGAGGGTTACGAGTCATAAGATGAAAACCCCATTGCGATTATGGGAAAACATAGAGATGCTATGAAACAATATCATGAAAGGAGGCATGAAAAATGTAATCTCATGATGAGGAAAAGGTGCCCCCAGTTGAAATATTTTGGCTATTTCAGGTTGAACTGAAATGTCAATGGGTAGGGTTGTAGTATGGTTTCCAATATTACCCTTAAATAGGACTTCGTGCACCAAAACAAGTGTTTGAAGTGGATGCATTAGGCTATGTGAAATGAATGCTTCAAGACATGAAGGCATCTCACTAAGGATAGGAAGAAATGAAGAACAATGATGTAGATCGTTCCAAGGAGTTTTGTCCAGAGACATAACCTCAACGATACTCTCATCAGCGGGGAATGTCTCGTTTAAAGGATTCGTAGAATCCCATGAACCAAGCCAAGGATATGACACATAAATATCCAGGTTCATGCTAAAAACAACATGACTTTTTGAAGCAGCCATTGCAGCCAATACAATTTCTTGATAAGCTTGTTCTAATGGACTTCACAGCATAGAATCACCAAATGAATCAATTTGATCTAGAGTAGGAATAATCCAAGGATATGTAGAAACAAAGATCATATTGGTCGAAGTGACATTCGGAGGTGGGAGAGTAAAAGTACCCATTAAAGAAGAACCTTGGAAAAGACCTGGCCCCACACTCATAAGGAATTTTGGTATTTCCCACATATGGGACATTGTCGTTCGATGTACCAAAAGAGAAAATAGACAGTTGGTCAACGATGACAATTTTTCCTTCGTGAGGAAAATGAAGCACCCAGAACAAAGAAGAAACCACAAAAAACATAGCATGAGTCCAATTTTGCCTAAGAAGAAGGTTGCAATTGAGATTCACATCTACAACTTGCACTTCTAGCTCAACATTCTTTCCCAAGTTAAAATTGAAAAGAGAGACGAAGATGATGGCCCACCTTGTTAAGATGTTATCAAGTTGTCCTTTGTTGAAGATCTTGAATCACTTATGTCACGGGCTCATTCCTACTGCTCACATTATTTATTCACTTGCACAAGAGACTAAGACACAACAAGGCATGAAAATACCAATAGCATATTCAAAATCAACCTACTTAACTTATCAAGGAATTCTAAGATAGAGGATACATAAGCATACACATGAATGGAAAATGAAATAGCAGTTGTATACTAATAGAAAAGGAGGGGAAGCATAAAACCAAGCCTTAATGTTGATAGGCTCTCCTTGAATGAATGTCCAAGTCCAAGCTAAGCTATCCAAGCACTCCTTCTCCAAGCCAAATGAGTATCATATAGGCACAATCTTAGCATAAGGGTGCAAATAGATATAGATCAACCATTTGGGAATGGGAGAGGATGAATATATAGGCTGGGAAAGTGACTTATGCTATCTCCAAAGATAGGAGTAGCCCCTCATCTCAAGGAGGTAGCTCATAGGGATAATACCAAAAGGTCAAGTTGGGAGAAATCGACCTCATCTAGGCCGAACAACCTCCAGCTCACCGCTCTGGAAGCTTCTAGATCACAAAGCTTCTCATCCTCTTTGGGAAAATTTCCTTTTTTGGATCACCATGGGTATACAAGTAAACAGAGTGATGCCATCACAGGTTGAGTATAATACAACAGGAGACCATCATATTTTTTAGTCTCAAAAGAGCGATGATTCTCAAATCAGGGTTTAAGATCTATTTCCTTGAGGGGAATCTCAAGACATTTTCCAATAAATGTCTTAAGGAGGATCTAAGCTGCATTTATGAATGAGTACATTGCATAATGGTCATGTTTAAGGAGCTTCAGGGTATGTCATAGGGAAGTGCAATAGGTGTGACAAAATATTGTGTAACACATATACATGAGTTTCCTTTTTTGGATAGTTGTCCCCAATACTTGCAATCATTTCCCCTCTCCTCGTGATTATCACCCCACTCCTCATGAGAACCACCCCATTTTGAGTTGACATATCCATGTTGCATGGGTGACTAATACAAACTTAAATTTACTAGCCTAGGGTGGCCAAGTTCACTAGCCACCTCCAACCTATTAAAACTCCTTTCTCGACCATTGACACATTTTAGCATTTTATATAGAGGGAAGAGGTGAGGGTTGTCATACCTAAGCCTACCTATGGATCGAATTGTTGGAGATGGTTTCATCCTAGAACTGGGCCTCATAACATCATAATATATGAGGCAGTTGATTCTTTTTCTTGTTTCTATGCATGTCTTCATAACTTGATGATATCCTGACTGATAACTTTGTTGTGTGTGCAGGTGTCTTCCTTATGTCCAAGCTTGCTGTTGCTACTGGTGGAGTGCCTTCCTGAGGATGATGTGTCTCCTCTCTATTATAGATATGGGTCCAAGATGCTCTTTGTGAGTGAAAAGAAACAAGTCTAAGAGGTCTTGTTGTGATTGCACATACTGCTACAAGAAGAGTTTCCTTCTTGTAGCAATCATTTAATCCTCCCTTCAAGTATCCATATTGCATGCTAGGGTTGAGGGGAAGTGATGAAAGGTATGAGGACCAGATTAGGATCATGAGGAAGTGGTGTAGGTGTTAGAAGAACAAAAAACAAGGATTTCTATGTTTTCTAGATGCATGACATAGTGGATTTTTTTAGCAATTTTGTTTGTTAAATGGGGTGGATGGGTGATGGAATTGACATTGGAGGACCCCCCTTAACATTTCCTAGAGACAACATGGCCTTCTAGTCTCTTTTTCCATTGGATCCACCTCTTGTAGCCTCACAGGCTCCTCTTGTAGCATTACATGACCTCCTGTAGCATTACAGGTCCCTCCTACAACATCACAACGAGGAGGTAAAAGTGGAGTCTCTTGTTGATTAGATGATGGAGAGAGATGGGAATGTGAGTGGAGAGTGTGTAAATGAGGTGTATGGATGGAAGGATGGAGGGAGACTTGTATATTATTCCTTATAGCCATAATTCTTCCAACTGTGTGGAGTCTTGCAAAATAAAGATGTTAGCATAAATGGTGTAAGAACTCTCTCCTCGTGTTTCTCTTTTTTTTGACACAAGAGGGATGCCTCTGTAGAGATTTTCAACCTACATGCTTGCCCTACATGCCTCTAAGGAGGTTTTCACCTAGGTATCTTTTATTGTTTTTTCTTTTCTCCTAATTTTCCTTAGAGAGGTTTTCAACTTAGGAATGGGACTTAGATGCCTCATTGAGGTTTTCATCTAGGCCCTCTTACTATTTTTTTGTTTTTGTTTTTGTTTTTTTCAAAATTTTGGTGGACTGAGGGCTATGAGCATCACAATCACATTTAACTCTCTACTAACTAAACTATCAAATTCTTCCTTGGATAGAGGTTTCTTGTACAATTTCAACCTATGACCATTGACAAGTAAAGGAATCCCTTCCTCATCAATGGTTCTGATTTGGATAGACCCATTCTCATTACACTTCTCTACTAGATAGGGACCCAACCATCTTGTCATCAACCTTCCCTCGAAATCCTTGAATCTGGAATCATACAATAGGGCCCAATATCCTTCTTGGAAAGTCCTTTCTCTGATTTTCTTGTCATGCTAAATATTCCTCTGTAGTTAGATTACTTTAGTGTGTAGGAGATATTTCATTATGAATTCATCTAGACCATTGAGTTGGAGCATCCTTTCCTATTGTGCTGAAGTGAGATCCAAGTCTAATTGAGCTTCCATCCTTAAGGTGTTGTACTCAAATTCAATAGACAATAGGGCCTTCTTCCCATAAACCAACTCAAAGGGAGTGAATCTAGTGGTGATCTTCCAAGTGGTGTTGTAGGCACAAGTTTCTTCCACAAGTCTATCCGCCCAATATTTTCCGCTACTGCTAAAAACCTTTGTGAGAATGTTCTCCAATGCTCTATTAGTGACTTCCACCTCACCATTTTCTTAAGGGTGATATATAGTATATGCCTTGTGCTTGATGTGGTGATTCTTCATAAGGTCTTCAATCAAACTTTATGTAAATTGTGCTCCTTGATCAGTGACTAATTCCCTCAGAAAACCAAATTTGTAGAAGTTATTCTCCCTTGGAAATTCAACCACCTTCTCCTAATTTGTTTCTTTTACTACTTTTGTTTCATCCCATTTTGTCAAGTAATCCATGCATACAATGATATACATTTTCTGTCCTAATGGGGTATCAATAGGCCTAATGAAATCCATGCCCCACTTTTCAATTGTCTCTAGAGTCACTTGAGGTTATATGGGCATCTCATCCTTTGGTGTTGGATTACCCATCCTTTGACACTGATCACACCTGGTGGTGTATCTCCTTGCATCCTGATGTAAAGTGGGCCAAAAACAACCTGATTTTAGAAATTTGAAGGATGTCCTCTTAGCATCAAAGTGGCCCCCATAGGGTCCATCATGGCATGCTGATAGGATGTCAAAGACCTCTTCTTCCATCTCACATATTCTTCGGATCTGATCTGACCCCAATTTGAAAAGGTTTCCCCCAATCCAAGTGAATGGGGTGCTCTTCTTAACAATCTTGCTTTTCTCCCTAGAGGATAGGTTAGGAGGGAACCTCCCAACAACCAAATAGTTGGCTATATCAGAAAACCAAGGAGAAAAAACCAAGGTGGGAAATAGATGTTCATATGGAAGATGATCATCTATCGTTTCTTCCTTTCCTATAGGCAGAGTTAGTCTTGACGAGAAATATGCAACAAGTTCTCGTTCCCTGGTTGATCAACAAAAGTCAAATCAAATTTTTGTAATAATAACAACCATATAATTATCCTGACATTGATATTAGTTTATTCATTAAATACTTAATGGTTGCATGATTAGTGTGAACCAAAGTTTGATAACCAGTGATATAATTCCTAAACTTGTTTAGAGAATGCACTATAACTAAGAGTTTCTTTTTTCAGTGACAATATAGTTCTACTCAGCTTTAGACCAATTATTACTAATGAAATAGATAACATAAGGAAATTTGTCTTCCACTTGTCCTAAGACAGCCCCTACAGCTTTGTCTGAGGCATCTTTGAGTATATGGAAAGGTAATGCCTAGTTGGGACCCCTAAGGATGGGTGTAGTTCTCATCTTTTCTTTTAATATCTCAAAGTCTTCTTGATAGTTTCTTGTCCAACAAAAATTTGATTCTTTAACTAGCAGACCCAAAAAGGGTGAAGCCAATTTTCTAAAATCTTTAACGTACCTTCTATAATACCCAACTAATCCAAGGAAACTCCTAACATCTCTTTGCTTTTGAGGGATAGGGACCCTTTTGATCATGCAAATCTTGTTTGGTTCAACATGTATTTACTCCTTAGATATAGAATGGCCATGAAAAATCCCTGCATTCATAAAAAAATCACATTTCTTAGCACTCAATGAGAGATTCATTTCAATACATTTATTTAAGACTTTCCACAGATTCGAGAGAGCTTCATGAAAGTCACATCCATAAGGAGTGAAACAATCCATGTATATCTCAATAGATTCAGGAATAATCTCAACAAAAATACTTGAACTTCCCTCTGAAAAGTAAAAGGGCCATTATGCAGAACGAATGGAAGAACTCTATAGGCAAAGGTACCCCAAGGACATGTAAATGTGGTCTTATCTTGGTCTTTAGGGCTGATATGGATTTAGTTGTATCCACTAAATCCATGTAGGAAGGAGAATAATTTATTTCCTACAAGGCCATCTAGGACTTGGTCAATGAAGGGCAAAGGAAAATGGTCCTTCTTTGTAGCCTTGTTAAGTTCTTGGTAATCAGCACAAATTATCCAATTCCCATTCTTCTTAGGAACTAAAAAAAGAGGTGACACCCACTCACTATCTGAAATAGGGTATATGAACCCTACATCCAATAAATTTTGTAATTCTTCTTTCACAATGTCCTTAAGATATGGGTTCATCCTTCTCTGGGGTTGGTGCATAGGCTTGCATCCCTCTTTGATGTAAATATGTTGATTTCAAAGTGAGGGATGCACAACTTTCATGTAGTTATAATCCCAAGCAAAAGCATCTAGGTGTTTCCTTAGTACATTGCAAAATTGTTCTTTTTGTTTGGCTGAGAGAAATAGGTTGATATTTAAAGTTCTGGATGGGGAAAACTCTAAAATCTTGGAATGTTCTAGACTTGAGTGAAAAAAGTACAAGTCAGTCCAAGGACTACTCCTATATTCTTTAATTAGCTCATCAATTGGTATGAGACTGGGAGACTGATTATGAAGGATATGGTTAATAAGGTCATCTTCATCAAGATGTCCCCCTCCTATAACAATATCTAGAGTGCATACTATGTAGTGGGTTGCATGATATAATTCATCCTCTTCTTCATCCTCCAACCATATGGGTAAATTATTTTCGATAGAAGGTTGAGTAGGAAGATACAACACAACTTGTTTGGGTAAATTTCCTTTCTTAATAGTCATGTTCCTAGCCCTACAACTAATGTAGGCATAAAAAAAAACCAACCAAGGTCTCCCTAAGATGAGAGGATATCCATTAAACTTGATTTTTGGCTAGAGGACCAGGAAATAAGTAGGTTACTCCCATGAGTCAATGGAGATGATGACATCCTCAATAATTCCCTCAGGAGATATTACGGATCTGTTTGCAATCTGCAATATTGTGGTAGTATTTCTCAAAGCCCGTTGGAGATTGAGCTTCAGCATGGTTTCCCTAGTCGTCACATTGATTGCAACGCCAAGATCAATTATGGTATTAGGGATCATAATGCCATCAATGTGCACATCTAGTGCTAGGCTACCAAGGTCTATGTAGTTTTGGGTGATCACCCTTCCAAGCATCAGTTCAGATAATTTTCCAACAACATTAATGGCGGGGGTATCTCTTCTTCTTATCCTAGGCCTTTTGAAACGTGTTTCTTTAATAGGGCTGTTGTAGATGGGAACATATTTAATGTATTGGAGAAGGGGTATCTTGACACACAAATTATTTAATTCTTCAAGAAGTTCAACCTCTTTTGGGGTGTGTTGGTTAGGGTGGATCAACCTTTCATGGTAGGGGTGTGCGTTGAATTAAGGGGCACTCTATTCCTTCTCTCCTTCAAACTCTTCACGTGGAGAAGGTGGGTTATTATTTGGGAGCACCCTCAAAGTCAAAGGTTGAGTTCTTTGATTTCCACAACATAAGCAAGATAGGATGTTTCCATGTTATATTCCTATTGTTACTACTTATTTTTCAGGTTCAGATTGGGTTGAGCAAGAATTTGGGGTCTCTTAGGTGGGGCATGATGCGCTAGTTGTGGTTGAGGTTGGGATGGAGGAAATAAAGTAGGGGGCTAGTTTTTTTGAGGTCTCCATTGTTGTGAGGGGTTTCCCCATTAGGAATATTGGGGTTGATATTGATGAAAAGGATGGTTGACAGGCTGAGGAGGATTGCAGGAGCATAAGGCCAAGGAGGAGGTGTGGACAATGATTGATGAGTGGAAGGGTGCCAAGGCTAAAAAGGTGCATTCTGATTTGGATTGTAGTGAGGATAATGTGCACCTTGATATGATCGAGGTCTTGGGGTTCTCCCTTGGTTAATGAAGCACAACTTTCTAACACACTCTCTACTCCTTCCTAGTATACAACCTTTGGGCCTAGTAGAGAGGGACATTTGTCTATTGCATTATTCTCTTCACATACTAGAAAAAATTCTATAACATTCATGGGGAATTCATTCCTAGGATGTCTTTTAGTACATCTATGAAAGAAAATAGCTAGTTCCCTTTCTGTTTCCTCTTGTTTCCTTTTGATTTGTATAGTATCCATTTGTGGGGAAAAGGTATGCAACATTTCACTCTTGAAATCCTCCAAATATTCCCTATTTCATGCTTGATGGATGTTGTGGAGGGAGAAGAAATAACCAAGTTTTGTCTAGACCTAACCTTCTTCCTAACACCCCTAAAATAATTCTTGATAAACTTTTGATGTCATAATAAGGAAATTGATAGATATCTCCTATAGATAGCATGTTGAGGGATTCCATTACATCTTCCTTGATCCCTTGGAGAAGATCAAGCTTGAGTGACTCAAAATTAAGTGTTGGCTATGTGGGGCCTGACCCAGGTTTAGAAGTGATGTAGAGAAGAAAATCTTGGTACTACTGGACCTTTTGGCAATAGTCCGTGGAGCACAGACTAAGGTCTCACCCGAAGTAGTATGGGAGGGTGCTGGAATCGGGTTTCCGCACCCTGGGGATGTCTAATATGTGCCTATAGGGATGTGATTCAACCTTCGTGCTTACTAGGTCACACGCACCAGTGAGCTTCTTGCGTCCTGTGGTACTGCCTTCGCACAGCTCTAGCCATAGTGTGACTAATGTTAAATACCCAAGTCTTCCTTAATTATGTCCTGTTCACTTAATTTCTTAGAAGGTTTCCATACATAAGCATTCATACAAGTGCACGCATATAAATAAACAGATACCATTAACGCATAACATCAAAATATATATCTACAAAATAGATGCACAATATGCTAAATCAACTTAGTTTTATTAATAATCCTCTTCAAGTTTAGTTCAATAAATACCTGACTCAGCCTTGCGTACTCAGCTGCAGGGGTCCACGCACTCAGCTACGGACTCTACTAGGCCTCTATGCACTCAGCTGTAGAGCCTCTGTCTACTACTACAACCCAATACACTTCAGATCCACTTCTATCTTCTAACCATGCCTTCACATCTATCTATTACTAGCTTTTTCCCAAAAAACTATCTTTACACTCAGAGCATCGCTCTATTTATACAATCCCATGGTCTGTGGACCATGGGTAGGCCAACACAACTTTACATTAAAATAAATTATTATAGGGCAGACAACCCTATGACTCATCCTAAACTTTCACACTCTTTGCTCACATTTCGCGAGGTATTTACATTACATTGACCAAAACTCGGGCTTTAGGCCCCAAAACCATGTTGTGGGGGGATCCGCTGTCCAATAGGCCCCCAACACAATCATCGTGACACGTCTCAAGTCATTGTGCGACGATCTTGGCACGAAGCCCTTCCAACTATGTCTATGCTGCGCGAAGTTCCACAACGCACCGTTCTGCTGTTGGTTGGATCTGCTCCCTTTATTCTTCTGAATCATCTGCATCTGACTTGATTCTCTTCTTCGGTGATGGCTTCTAGGACTTGTGTTTATACTCCCGCACCCTTGTCTGGCTTCTCGGGTCACGAAGACTGTGCTTTGGTCAGTCAATCAGATAGCTGTCCCACCCATGTAGGGGTTCAGGCGACTGCAATTTACTTTTCCTGGGAAGGGTTCTCAATTAAGCTTGACTAGCTAGACCATGCCTCCATCAATGACCTCTTTTACCACATAGGGTCCCAACCAGTGCATTCTGAATTTTCCAGGAAATTTTTTGAACTTGCTATCATACAGCAACATTAAATTGTTTACCTCGAAGGTGCGCAACTTGATATGGTGGTCGTGCCAAGTTTTTTCACGCTGTTTTTGTACCTGCTGATGGAATCCCCCTAGAAACCATTCTTCCTTGAGTTCTTCTAATTACACGAGCCTCTCTTCCAAGGCTTCGTGGTTCAACATGCCTGTAAGTGCTGCTATTCATAAACTAGGTACAATGTATTCCATTGGCATGACAGCTTTCGCGCCATAGACTAACCTGAAAGGTTTCTGATCCATAAATTTTTTGCACATAGTTTTGTATGCCCATAATATAGTAGGTATGCGCAGGTCCAAGTCATTTCATTGCACGTTACATACATTGGTCAACACAGTATCTAGTATTTTGTGGAATGGTTCTACTGTCCCATTAGCTTGCAGATGGTATGGTGTACTTTGTTGATGATACATCTGGAACTCCTCGGGGAGCACGTTGATGGTTTCGTTCGAGAAGTGTGTTTTGCAATCACTCATTAATATTTTCGAGAAAACAAATCATTACAACACATTGTCAAACAAAAATCTCGCAGCCATAGTGGTTGTGTAGTTCTTAACTGGTTGTGCTTCCACCCATCGAGTCAGGTACTCTGTTGCGGTGATGATGTAGTGCGCACCTGTCTTTCCCTGAGGTTTGATTGGCCCCACAAAGTCGATTACCCATTTTTCAAATGGTTGCAGTGTAATCTGTGGATTGAGTAGCATCTCATCCCTTTGTGAGGGTTTTCCAGTCCTTTGACATATGTCACAGGCCCGAAAGTGTGCTTTCAAATCTTGGTGTAGGGTTGGCCACCATAGCCTAGCACAAAGAATCTTCTGTGTAGTCGTGCGTCTTGCATAGTGTCCTCCTGCAGCACGCCCACATGCTTCCGTGAAGATCTGTCCTCATTCAAATTCAGGTACATATCTTCACAATATCTCATCGTTTCCCATTTTGTAGAGGTGCCCTACGATGATAGAAATGTTCTCCATGCGCACCACCAATTCCTTCTTCTGCTGGACTGAATATTCTTTCGGCGCAATCCCAATGGTTAAAAAATAGATTATATCTTCAAAATGGTTGTCCACGACGTGCACTACAAAAGGTTGTGCATCAGGTAGTCCCTCCTCCAAATTTGTTGGCTCCTTGCCTATCTCAATTCGGGATAAGTGATCTGGTCTTGCATTTAGGCATCCTAACTTGACGATGACCTCAAAGTCATATTCTTGAAATAGTAACAACCATCTGCATATGTTCTCCCACAACATAGGCTTATTACCCAGGTATTTCAATGCGGAATGATCAATATACATATTGAAGTGCCCGCCAAGTAAATAGTGTTGGTATTTCTAGAGCACACACACCATTGCTAACCCTTTGCACTCAGTAGTAGAGTAGTTCTTTTCATCTTTGGACAACCACTGACTTGTGAACATGATTAGGTGATCCACACCTTCTGCACCTTCCTGCATGAGTACAACTCCCAGCGCAATACACGATGCATCAACATGTACATGAAATTCCATGTCCCATTTTGGGAAGACCAGGATGGGAGCGGATGCTAGTTTCTCCTTGAGAACATCCAAAATTTTCATACAATCATCATTCCAACAATATGTAGCGTCCTTTTTCAATAGATTTTCCATTGGCGCTATTATTTGGGCATAGCTCTTGATAAACTTTCTATAGTAACCAGTGTGCCCCAAAGTAGTGCGTAGTTGTTTGACACTTTGCAGTGCTTCTAGATTCAGAATAACAGAAATCTTCACAGGGTCCACCATCAGGCCTTATTTTCAGACCACATGGCCTAGCAGGTTTCTAAAGGGAACAAGGAAGGTGCACATTTTAAGGTTCAACGCAATCTGGTGTCGGCGGCAAGTATCCAACATCAAACGTAAGCTCGCTATATGGTGTTTAACTAACCCAATAATAGTCCAATCGTCCAGATAGACCTCCAGGAACTTGTGGATGTATTCCTTAAATGCAGCCATGATTATGCGTGAAATTATCACTGGAACGTTCTTTAGTCCAAAGGGTATAATGGTGTATTGAAAGTAGCCCCATTCTATTGCAAAGGTTGTCTTGCTCCTATCTTTCGGCATGATCTTGATCTGATGGTACCTCGAGAAGCTATTTTTGAATGAGTAAGCTTCCTGACCACCCACATTCTCCAATACTTCATTTTTGAAGGGTGTTAGGAACAGATCGTGAACACAGGCATTGTTAAGCTTTCTGAGGTCCATGCATATTCTAATTTCGCCCTTTTGTTTTTTCTCCTGCACTACCATATGACTCACCCACTCTGATTCTTCCACTAGTTCAATAATTCTGGCTGTGAGCATTTTGTATAATTCATTGCGAACCTTTTCTTTATACTTTGGATTTAGGCAATAAGGTCGTTGTCTAACTGGCTTCATGTCCAGTTTCAGAGTGATCTTCATCATACCTAAGTCGCCAATGATCCCCTTTAATTCCATGATTCTGGTCGGGAATAAGTCTTGATATTCGCAGAGTAACTCAGTGACCTTATCTATCGTAGCATCATCCAAATAGTCCCCAAGCATCTGTACTTGAGCTCCGCTTCTGTGCCAATGTTTACCTACTTTGCTTTTAGCAGTACGGTGATGTCAGAATACTCAATTGATGGTCCTCGAACCTCTTGAAAGCCTTCGGTTTCTAGAATATTAATATTTCGAGGGTTTTCATCATCCTCCTCTACCTACATGTTATAATATTTGAGGGAACTTCTTAACTCGGTCTCCCATGCTAGTTGAAGCACTTCTAGTGGCTCATGTGGTATTTTGAAGATGGCGGCTTTTACTTCTTGCAATGCATTGTCAACAGTATCTGACCATCGGTCTTCAAATGTGAATGTTAACAAAAGTCCCTTGTGCAAGACATCTCGTTCGCCTGTACCATGTCAAAGTTCTGCCTCAGTATACTAGTTCATGGGTATGACATCCAAGGTATGGTATAATAAATGTACCCATTCAGGCTGTGGTTCTTCCCCATAGGCATTGGTCCATTTCACGAGGTGCGTGCACAGGTCATCTCGTCCATTGTATTTGTCTTCTAACTGTAGTTGTGGTTTCCTAAATCATAGGTGCATCATCCTTCTACATCCTGTGCTAGTCCTCAAAATTTCCTTGATGTGTTCCCCACCAGTGCGTAGGTGTTATGCGCAGTGCCCACTTCAACGCATCGAACTATTGTTGTTCCGGTACTGCGCTTTCAAACTTGCTTAAGAATTCATCCACCACTATTAATCCATCATATGTTGGCAGTTCTTGGGCCTGTGTTGTTATGAAACGCAGTGATCTAATCATCATGTTGCAGTTTAGTGTTTCACTTTGTTCAACCGATTCTTCCAGCGCTCTACTTCTTCATCTGAATCCTAAGTGTAGGAGCTTCTACACTCCCACGAGATTCTCCCATCTGTAGTTGGATTCACTCAATCTTGGTCTCATGCAGTTATCTTGTAAATAAAATCCAGATCATCATCGCTTTCATCGTCGCACACTGTTTCAGTGTAGCGTGCTCCTTCAACTGGGTCTAGCGGGACTGCTATGCATAGTGACTTTTTCTCTAATATCATCTTCCGCTTCTTCAAGTTGATGACTCCATTCATATCAGTGGCCCAGTCTATTCCTAACAATGCGAGATAGGGATTATTGTCATCAACAATCTCTATTACTTCAAAATCTGTCTGTGTGCTCACGCCTTCAATATCAATTTTTACCCCCTGCAACCTCCCCATGGGAAAAATATTTTGTTGGTTCGCCATTCATAATTCAATAGGAGACAACTGCAATGTGGGCCTACCCATGCGTTCCCATGTTTTCTTTGGTAACACATTCGTGCCCGACCCCAAGTCTAAGATTACCTAATCCATTTCATACTCACCAATCTGCGTTGTCAATCTTATTTCCCTCCCGGTCCATAATGCATGCTTTCCTAGATTTCAGACTATGTGTGGTTCTCCTGACCTTGCACAACTGGTGATCAACTATCGTAGTCCCTTAACTGCCTTGTTGTCACGTAGCAGTTTCATGCATGTCTCCAAAAAGGTAGTGAGCATGGAAGGATCCATTCCTGGCTCTAGTTGATCCTTACTACCTGAAGTGGAGGCCTCCAAAATCTCTTCTTAGCTTCCATAAACGTCTCCTTTGTGTGTTTTCAGTGAAACTCAGGTTCCTTTGCAGGAGCCTTGCAGACCCATGTATCTTCCTCGGGCTGCTTCCCCTTATCTTCCTCTATGGTTGCACAGCTTCTAAGCATCATGTTCACATTTGGGTCTTCTTCACGCGGTTTAGATGTCATCATTTGGACATTTTGAGTTGGAGGAGGCTGAGCGCATCTGTGTGATCAACATAGGACAATCTACTGTTTCATGATCAAATTGAGCATCGTATGAACATGATATCCTCGTCAAGTTGGTACAACTACGGGCATAGTATCCTAGTCCTCCATAATTGTAACAAATTAACTATCCATGGCCCCTTCATTGTACCATTCCTCCTCGTTCTCGACCTCGCCCCTGAAATCCAACACACACCATCCCCGTAGCTGGGTCGAGGGATCGCATTTTTGTTTGCAACCTATAAGTTGGGGTTCGATCCATCATGAGCTTGTAGCTGTGACAAGTGTGCTTGTCGTGGCCTACCGACCTACAGAAATTACAAAACAACTGCTGGGGAGTTTGTGTATACTTCTGCAGCAAATGACAATTGTCCGTCATGTGTTTTCCTCCTATCTGACAGATCGTGCACAATAACGCGGGTATCGCACTCTACCCTACCTGTGCCTCTAGTCTCAATGGCATTGGTCCTCCTCCTGCCAAGTAGTTCGCGAATACCAGATGGTGATCCTTGTCATGGCCCTGGCCTTTGCATTTTATGCACCATACTTCCTTGCGCGCCTCTGCCTGTAGTGCCCTATCCTGCTTCAAACTCTGCATTTCTAGGCATAGATTCTATAGTTGCATGTGGATTTGTTGAACTCCCAACCCAAGGTCTTGTATCGGGGTCTCATGCAACCTCATTGCCATTTCCAACGCTTCGACCTGGGTGGAAAGTTTCTGTTGTGATAGCACTGTCCTCAAGTGCAATGTTAGGGATGCCACAAATGATGCGCGATGCTGTGCATCCGTTAGCGTCATATTGGCCTTGTGGATTGTACTCTTCAGCCGCTGATTTAGATCCTAGGGGGTCTCACCTAGAAGCATCGTGATCTCTTTAAACCCGATGATTGACTGTGTCTCTGATTTCGGCTAGCTAAGTTCTCTATTCAAGGCCTCCTGGATCTCTGTTATCCCTGTGTTTGGGTGGTCGTTAGAGTGCTTGAGATACCATGTCAATTCGTGATCCTGCAATGCGCTCACCAATGTAGCCTTCTTAATGTTGTCATCCGTGACCCCTTGCGGTTCCCACACTGCTCTTACCACGAACCAGAACTGGTTCAAATCTTCATTCCCTACACCTCTGAATATGGGTAGTTTGATCATGCTCGCCATGCTGAACTGTGGGGGTGGTGGAGGTGGCGTGGGTCAAGATGGAGGTGAGGGAGGTGAAGCAGGTGGTGGCGTGGGTGGAGGTGGTAACTGCAGAATGCGATACCTTATCAAACTGATCGCACTTCTCAGAGAGACCCGAGCGAGCTCTTCCTCACTCTCTTCCGAAGGTGAAATTAAGGGACTGTTTTCTAATTTCCCGCTACCTTTGTAGATCTTTCCGCTCCATGTTGTCCCAAACATTAATGTATTCACATAACCCGCTTTTCACATAACAGCATCTTAATCTAGGTATTCAAAGATTTAATATACTTACCTCGCAGTCCCTTGAGAAAAATTCGTTATGCTTCGCTGTCGCTCATGACCATGTCTACCATGAACTCAGTGATGAACCCCCCTATTATATGGTTGAGCCAATGGTCCACAGCTCGTGCAATCTTATCTTCTGATGCCTCTAGTCTGTGCACTAATTCTAGAGTCCACACTATCGGTTGGTCAAGCCTACACCTTCCCTAACTGTCGGCTAACCTTGTGATCCACTCATATAGTTCAGAAGGAAAGGATGCAAAGAAAATCTTGTGGATTTCTGTATACGCGTAGAAATCCAGCCACCTTTTCTTAGATACTTGCGGAGTTCTATTTTCCTGTGTTGTGAACTCGTGAATATTCTTATCCAACCACTCTTCAACTTCCGTCTTTGTTGGCTTCTAGTGGCATGACATCAGACATCCCTTAGGTAGATCTCAGTCCTGGCAACGAAACCATTTGTTGGCTACGTGGGGCCTGATCCAAGTTCAAAAGTGATTTAGCCAAGCAAATCCCGGTACTACTGGCCCTTTCGTCAATAGTCTGCAGAGCGCAAACTGAGGTCTCACTTGAAGTAGTATGGGAGGGTGCTAGAACCAAGTTTCCTTACCCTGGGGATGTCTGTTATGTGGCTATAGGCACGCGATTCAACCTTTGCGTTTACTAGGTCACGCAAACCAGCAAGCTTCGTACGTCCTATGGTACTGCTTTTGCGCAACTCTAGCTGTAGTACAACCAGTGTTAAATACCAAAGTCTTCCTTAATTAGGTCTTGTTTTCTTAATTACTTAGAAGTTTTTCATACATAAGAATTCATACAAGTGAGCGCATATAAATAAACAAATACCTTTAACGCATAACATCAAAATATAGATCTATGAAATAGATGCACAATATGTTGAATCAACTTAGCTTTATTAATAATCCTCTTCAAGTTTAGTTCAATACAGACCCAACTCTGCCCTGCGCACTCAGCTGCAGGGGTCTGTGCACCCAACTGCAGACTCTACTAGGCCTCTATGCACTCAGCTGCAGAGCCTCTACCTACTACTATTACCCAATACACTTCAGATCCACTTATATCTTCTAACCATGCCTTCGCATCTATCTATTACTTGCTTTTTCCCCAAAAACTATCTTTACACTTAGAGCCTCACTCTATTTATACAATCCCATGGTCTGTGGACCATGGGTAGGCCGACACAACTTTACATTAAATTACATTATTTTAGGGCAGACAACCCTGTGAATCATCCTAAACTTTCGCACTCCACACCTGCATTTCACGAGGTCTTTACATTACATTGACCAAAACTCAGGCTTTAGGCCCCAAAATCATGTTGTGGTGGGATCCGCTACCCAACATTAAGGGTATAGATGGCCCTCCTATAATTGAGTTGAAACCTTTCCTTATAGTCTTCAAGAGATTCATGAGGTCCAAGGGTCATCCTAAATATTTCCTCCTTTTTTTCTTTGGACCTACAGTAATCCTGGTATTTATCATTGAAGGTTTGTTGCATTTTAGCCCAGGTAGTGATGCTACCTCCAGGTAGACTCATAAACTAGTGCAAGGCTGAACCTTTGAGGGTAGAAGGAAATAACTTCAGCTTTTGCTCATCAAAGGCATAGTCATAAGTCCTACAGACAACAACAAACTCAAACATGAAGGTGTCAAGATCTTCAGAGGCTAGGCCATGGAAATGTGGGAGGGTAGCAGGGCTTATATTTTTCATTATAGCCTCTCCATTGGTTTTTCTGATAGGGAATAGCTCATTGTTCTTGTTCTCAGCCATGGTTTGGGTAAGTGAGATGGGTTCTTCTTCTTCCCCAATAGGTTCTTCAAAAAATTTGGTTTGTTGATCCGGAGGGTCTTCTAACTCCCCTGTAGTCAGAGAGGGAAGTTCACAATCAATGAAGATGAATGAAGTTCTATTGCTTAAGGGTGTGGGGATTTTTGGTAATAATTTTCCTTTGTTATCCCTACTCCTATGAGGCATGAAAGAACGTTTTTTTTAATTTTTCACTTTTTCAAAGCAATAAGAGTGATGCAAAACAAAAAACAATGCTCAAGTAGAAAGAATACATACTTAGAAACCTCCCTGACAATGAAACCAAAAAATGGTGAGCCCTGATATCGTACCAAAAGTGTTACAACTCCTAGGGGCTCCACAACTCAAATCATTAACCTGAGGTTTGTACAAACTTAGAGGTGACACTACTATATGCCCAGTAGATTAGCTTCTACTCATGCCACCCCCAGTCATGACATATGATCAAGTTGTTCAGAGACCATTCCCCCAACTCAACTGTAATGAAAGATTTCTGATAAAAACAAAATTGAAAACTGATTCTTAACTATGAAAATGAAAATTCCATTTGTTCAACTTGTTGATGCTAATTATAATTACATGAAAGAGAAAGGTTTAATCTACTTGCAGAACTAAAGCTACCCTGTCTTGAATAATTCATCAACTCAGTAACCTATTTTCATGTACCATTAATCTACTTCACATTTTCTTGAAAATCATAAATCTAACTTGCATCATGCTTGTGAATGAAAACCACTAATTCTACTCTATTTTGTAGTGAGGAAAAGAGGTGGTTGGAGTGGTCTAGGAGCTTATTTTGATCATCAAATCACAAGCTATGGTAATTATTCAGCTTGAGTGAGCTAAGGTTGAAGTGGGGAGAGAAAAAGGTGGAGGAAAATGGTGTTACAAGCATGATACAGGTGTTTCTATAGGAGGTCCTATATTGCTATAGGAGAACTTGTATTGCTACAAGAGGGGTTCTGAGAGCCTTTTTAGGGTGAAGTTGGTGTCTTTAAGGATGAAGAGGTGGATGAAGGTAGGCGGGAGTGAATGAAGGTTGGGGAATCCTCCTAAATAAGCCCAAGACCTCTCATAGGTTTGTCTTGCACCAAGATGAATGACCACAATGTCCTTAATTGTCTAAATAGAGTGACTCTGGAAACATAGTTTTGGGAGCAAAATTGAAGGGTGGAAGGAGAATATGGAGAATTACAAGTGGATATGAAAGAAGTACACTCCCCAATAGATCAACACAACCATACAACTAGCCACATGCATGCATCAATTGATCGTTAACACAATGATATAAACTATGAGTTGAATTTGAATAACATTTATTCTATGCCACAACACTATTCTGATCACTAAACTAACTCCTAAGTTGCAAAAAGTAAATATGAAGAAGGAAAAATAACATCTATTTATTTCAAACAAATCATAAACAAAATGTTTTAAGACTGAGATTGTAAATCTTTCCAACCATTCTCCCACAATAGAGGTGATAAGGAAGCTTGCAATTCACAGGTTTTTATAGATTAACATCTATTGCAATAAAATAAAGACATGAAATGCTTCAAAATAAGAACGTGACAGAAATACAAAAGAGGGACCAAATCCTTTGGGTTGGGCCCAAATACAAGGGTTTTAACCCTAGAAAACTAGTGCATATGCAACTTAATAACTAACTTCTCATTATCAGAAAATAGTAGTCTTATACATCATATGAAAGTTAAAAATGACAATGTCAAGCCCTGGGCTTAATAGCTACTGATGAGCCTCATCATTGGGTAATTATATGGGCCTTAATTCACCTCCTAACTTATTCAAACCAACTTTTCTCACAACTTATTACATTTTTTGATTATATTTTTTTTAATGAGATGAGTTAGAGTGAGATATTATGCCTAGTGGAATAATATGCATTGAAAGCATGTTTGGAAGAGAAAATCAAGGAATTTTGGCAAAGACTAAGGTTTGAAACTCGAATGGGACAAGGGAGAGAGATTGTAGGAGGAAAATCCTCCTCATTTACTCCTTCGCCATTCGAATATTCCTCCATTAATCCCACCAGCTCAGAGTGCAAGCAGCCAAGTCATGAAGGTTAGAAGGCATATGAGCAAGTGATAGACAAAGAGTTAGTTCATCTCAAGTTTGAGAGTGGAGCCTCACTAAATTTAAGGAAGTTTTTGGGACTTCATTTGTATAAGTAGAGAGGCCTAGAGCCTCATTACGATTCAAATTTTTATTGCAAAAACACTAGTTATTTTCGAGCTCCAGACTTGTGGAAGACTTTTGATGTAATTTTTTGTTTTGGTAATAAGAATGAGATTTTTCTTGATTCCATATTGATTTAACTCAGAGTGTTGAAGCTCTTGGGTTAGAGCCCAACCCTAGCAGAAAAGGCTCCTCTTCTTGTATCTTTATGCTTATCTTAGTTTCACATATTCATGGCTAAACTGTTTTTAGAAGTATTTCATTGCAAGTAGTGTAGATTTGATTAATTGTTTATTAGTTTGATTCCATTTGTGTGTTACTTCAGTAGCAAGTTAGAAGGGATAAAATAGGCTCCACAAAGTTCTCAGTAGGTGTCTTAGCCACACTTCTTCCTTCTGGGATCATGATTTGAAGAAAAGACCCTTATGCAGCCCAAAAAGACAGATTTCCATTTCTCTCATGATATTTAGAGTTTGCTGTACTTAAACTAGAATTTGATCTATTTTACAAAGTAGGATTTCATTGCCATCTCTTCTATATTCATTCTTGCAGTAGATCTCATCCATGATTTCATGTTATTTAGCAATTTCTTCATGAATAAGGTAAACAGTTAGTTCATTAAATTATGCTTTTCTAGCTCATGAGAATTCTTCTTGGTTACATGACTTTTTGGAAATTACACATGTTTGATGCAGAGCAGGTGCTTCAGAAGTAGAAAGAAATCTCATAGCTAGAAACCACCTTCCAATTTGATCCACCCATAGGCATTCCTTGTTTTCATCAAAACCTTCACCAATTTCATCATTTTACGTAGAAATTTCCTCAAGCATTTTGAGCGAATACAACCATCTCCTAGACTTTGTTTTGGGTTCTAAGTGATGTTATCCCTCTTCTCACTCCATTCCACACATAAACCACCTTCCCTAAGCCTTCCATCACCTCCAACACCCATCGTTTTGCTCACGGCTGCATCCTGTAGAAATATAGAGAATCCTATAGGTTTCTTATACATCCTGAGGTTTTCCTGTAGTGGCCTGTTTTGAGGCCGAACTGAGGGAAAACCTCTAGGAAGCCTCCCAAGGTCACCCAAGGGTACCCCAAACCTTCCAACCATCTCCTAAACCTTCTATCCATCCACCAACATCCCTAAACCACCTGTCACATCACCAAAAGAGATTAGTTTGCACCCTTGATTTTCCATGAAAAGCATGAAAAGATGAAACATATTTATTACAATCCTTTACATGCATAACAATTGTGTTTGATGTTTTTAATTTCCATGCTTAGGATAGTAGCATTTTGTTCATGTTAATTTAGCATCATTGCAAAGAATAGCTCTTAGCAGTTAATTAGGAAATGGTGTGCCTTAGCATTGAATTTCAGTCTATTTCATTACTGTAGTAGATTAGCTCTCTCTTAGAGTAGATTTCTCTTTCTTTCATCAATGAACCAAGCTTCTTCTAAATCCATAGAAGTCTGGCTTGCAAACCCTAGTGGCCTCTCGCCAACTGAACAATGAAAAAAGGCAGAACCATCACTTTTACTTGTGTATACAACACCGTCACCTCCAAGTTTGTACAAACCCTAGGTTGATAAAGTAAAGTTGGTAGCTCCAGGAGTTGCAACATTCTTGCTGCAATAATGGTGCTCATCACTTTTTGGCATCGTTTCTGGGGAAGTGTCTGAGTAATATGTGATTACTGCTTTCTTTCTTCTATTTCTTGTTTCTACTATTCTACCATTAGTTTCATTTATGCAAAAGTAATTTAGTTTCTTTCCTTTTCATTCTGCATTCATTACTTTCCTTTCCATCCTACAAGTAATATTTCAAGTAAGTAGTTAATCTTTTCATTCAGTCAATAGTTAGCATTCAGTCAGTAGTTCTCATTCAGTCTGCAATTTCAATTTTGCAAGTTAGATTTCAATTCAGCAATTAGTTTTTCATTCAGTCAACAATTTTCATTCACTATGAAATTTTAGTTCTGCAAAGCACTTTCAAAGTTTGAAAATTCACAAAACTGAACCAAAAACATTTCCTTTCATGCCTCATAGGAATAGGGAAAACTTAGGGAAATTTTTGCGAAATACCCCCACTGCATCAAACATCCAACCTTCCCTCTTCTTTGGTGGTTGTGAACTAGAGGAAACCTTAGGTAAGCAACCAAACATATTTGAAGAACCTACAAAGGAAGAAGAAGAACCCATTACTACTAAGCCAATGGCTAAAAACAAAAATGACAGAGGGGATAGAGAGAGAGAGAGTTGAGGATGCCTTCTCCATTAGGGAAACCAATGGGGACACTAAGATGAAAAATATAAGCCCCTCTTCCCTTCCTCATTTCCATGGCCTAACCATAGAAGATCTTGACACTTTCCTATTTGAGTTTGTTGTTATATGCCAAACCTATGACTATATAGATGATGAGCAGAAGTTGAAACTATTTCCATCTACCCTCAAGGATGCAGCTTTGTGCTGGTTCATGGGTTTACCTGGGGATAGCATCACAACTTGGGCTCAGATGCAGCAAGCCTTCAACAACAAGTATCGAGACTACTGTAGGTCTAAAGATACTAAAGAAGAAATTTTTAGGATGACCTTAGGTAATGATGAATCCCTAGAGGATTATGAAGAAAGATTCCAGCTTAGTTACAAAAGGGCCAGGTGCATACTTGACCCTGAGTCACTGAAGATGGTCCTGATTCGAGGAGTAAGGGAAGACCTTTTGGATAGCCTACAATTGTTAGCAGGAGGAGATATATACCAGTTACCCCATAAGGATATTAAGACTGTCTTTATAAGCCATTCTAGGGTAGCTAGGAAAAAGGGTAGGGGAAGTTAACCTATGGTCAATACATCCTCTTCCAATCCATCCATCAAGGGTGAAATTGGAAACATGATGGAATATTTCAAGAGTGGGATGCTACAAACCCTTGCCTTACAAATGGACACTATTAACATTAAGAGAAAACAGGAGGAAGTAGAGAGATCCTTGGCCATTTTCTGTCCTAGACGCACCCAGAGGCACCTTAGGAATGAATGTCCAATGAATTCTATTGAAATTTTCTTAGTGTGTGAAGAAAACCATTCCACAAACAAGTGCCCTTCTTTTCCTGGACTCAAAGTTGTATATCAAGGAGCTGAAGGGGTCACTAAGTAGTTGTGCTACATAAACCAAAGGAGACCTCATGGGCCTATGACATACCAACAAGGCATACAAGGGTCATCCCATGCATATTACAACCCCAACCGGACCACATCCATACCTTCTTCGGGACCCCCTACTCATCCTTCCTAGTCTACACCTCCTCCTTCATCCTTTGCATCTCAGTATCATTCCCAGCCAGCCAGCCAATCATTTCAACCTTATGCTCCGCCATAAGCTCAATGGAATGCACTGCCCCATGTGTGGAGGCCCCAATACAACAATGTTCCAACTTTATTTCCTTCACCACTTGCCCAACCATAGCTGTTACACTCTTCTCCACCTAAACAAACCCAGATGCCTACCCAACCAAATCCAAACCCAAACAACAGACAGGCACATCAAGTATACAGTGGAGAGACATCATATCTAGCTTATGATGTGGAGATCCAGGAAATTAACCTAAGATTTGGGAGATTTCTCCCGAATAACAAACCTCCACCTCCATCTAGGTAGGTTTAAGAAGAAAGAGAGGAAAGAATTCTTAAATTATATCCACCATTTCCTAAGAGATTAACTCAACCACTCCAACCTACGCCAGAAGAGACTGAACTTCTGGGAGAATTGAAAAACCTATGTGTTAAGATTCCACTTCTCCAAGCCATCAAGGATGTACCTATTTACAACAAGTTGATTAAGGAGAAGTGTTTCAAGCATCCAGGTGTTATAGACATTTTTGTGCCTTACAGCTATAAGCATGAAATGTCCATAATCTAAGGGATCCAAAGTCCCTAAAAATGTTGTTCCTACCGCTAGAGGAACAAGGCTAACAAACCACAGCAATTCACAGAAGTTCTCCACCAGAAACTGCTCAAAAACAAGTCAATTTAGGATCAATTCAGTGGCTCCACTAGCTGTCTGCGCTGAAATGCAAAGTCAACACTGGCTACCTACACTGCAACGCAGGTAGAAGCACTACCAGGGTGCGCTGAGCGGGAATTGACAAATGGCAAGTTCATTCCAAGAGGTGTCAAGACCCAGGAAGCTTCCAGAATCTTCCTCAATGACACTTGCCTCAGTGAATTCGACTAGTGATGAGTAAGAGGTTCCCAATCTCCAAGTGGAAGCAAGAACCTCCAAGTGGAATCAAGAACTGACAGAGGGAGAGGACACTAGTCAGATCTCAAGCTGACTCATCCTCTCTCCAAACATCTATATATGGATCTCTCCTCCATGAGATCTAGAGGCTGGAATTTTGTTATTGCAAAGAATTGCTGTTGGTTTGAGACTGGAATCATTGGGTGATTAATGCTTTGAAGGAAGGTGAAGATAGGAATTTCATTTGCTGGGAAAGATATGCTAGATTGGAGCCCTCTGGGTTGTATCTCTTCCTGAACCTTGTTATTCATCAATAAAGCTATCTTGGTTTCTCCTATATACTGATGTATCTTTGATGTATGATTGCATTAGTATGTTTAGTTTATTTCTAATCCTGAACTAGTTATGAATATGAATCTATGTCTTTGTGTAGTGTTCTCTTCTTGTGATCTTGCAGAAACCTCTTGAAGCTGGGCGAGCGAGAAGGCAAGTAGCTGGGAACTCCCAAAGAGAAGAGGGACTGGATCGAGGGACAAACGGAAGACACTGGTTAGTCCATCTATCTCTCTTCATTCTTAATTCATAAAGGAAGAATAATAGAATAGCTGTCTCTGTTTGTTGCTAAGGCACTGTCACACCATAGGTGGATAGGATCATCCTGCATAGGCATTTTTCCCCACAACAAATTGGAGACTCCGTTGGGGAGATCTGTTTAGTCATTTTATTTGTGTCTCTATCATTGTTTGTTTCATAGACTCAACAGCAACAATCGAACTGCATCTGCTATTCTCAGATGCAAAGTAGACAGTTGCTGATTTGATCCAATCACTGGATTTGTCTATGATTTGAACAATGGACTCACAAATGATTTGATGATCCTTTGTGATAGATCTTAGCTCTCCCTTAAAGCATCCCTTTGATTATACCTTGCTTGTTGCTTTTATTTGGCCTGAAACTGTAGATTAAATAGCAAATTGTGACCCAGAACCCAGTGAGAAACTCTCGTTTCTCCTTCAGCGCAGACCCTGTGAAGAGGTTCTACATTTCAACGCAGGTCCCGTGAAGGCTACCTGCGCTGAATGTCAAAACCCCTGTGTTGAGGGTGCGCTGATCCAGTTAGGCCTTGTGCAGCTGGGGTTCTCTGCTCTGTTTTGCCTTGTTTTGATCTCTGATTTTTGCAGCCTGTAACTAGCATAGGTACCAGTATGATAACTCCTTTTCTCTGCTTAAATTCCACCTCCTTTTGTACAAAAAGACTGTGAGTGTTTTTATGTGTTTGTGGCGTCATTTGCAGTTTTCCTTTGCAAGAGTGAAATAGTCATCCTGTAGCCCTTGATTCAGATCTGCTGATTGTGATCTTAGGAGAGAGTTCATTGGCTGTTTACAGTTGATTATACATTTACTTTTGCTTTTGGTTTGAGTTTGTCTCTTTTAAGTGTCGAAACAAGTATTCATTTCAGAAATCGTTAAGTGTTGTAATCTCTTCTACCCTCTCTGATTTCGAAAAAGTAAACTTGTTTGTATTTGTCATTTAAAAGAAAATTCAAAGTTGTACAAAAAGCTTTCTTTGTAGGCATCAATACTAAGAAAGCGGAAAACAAACACCTACATTGTGCATTTGCATCTTGATAGTTTGCATGTTTGATTTAGGGAAAGTGCATTAGAGTGTGCTGATTGCTCTTTGAGAAAAGATGGTGTCTTTCTTTCCCCTTTGTAGCTAGGATTTTCATAAGTTGAAAAGATATAAAGCTTGCTTATCATCTTTAGACTGCATTTAGGAATTGTATCATACATCTCGTGGTGAACCTCAAAAGGCAAACTTCTAAAAAGATCAACCTAAAATAAATTGAATGAACTTAACAATGCTTTGCAACATAACGCACAACATAGAGGTCTAGGCTAGAGACGTGTTCCGGCGTCGTAAAGCTTGGTGACTGTCAATCTCGTTGATGGTGGGTGATTCCTCCTGAGGGATGATAGTGCCAGTACGGATTGTGCTCCCACGTACCGTCGCGTATATATTGGGAGACCCCTATAGGCATAAAACCTTTATCCTTAGGAAGCCGTGTCGGCCGCCCTATTGATCGCAATGCATTTAACACAGCATTCAGGAAGATCGACCGCCCGTACCCTAAAAAGTATTCTGCGGTTTTGCAAAAAGTTTGGCACACCCTCTGCCTAGAACTCCAGAGCAGTTTCTTTTGGCCTTTTTCAGACTCTATAACAGAAAAAGTCCATCCGAGCATTTGTCACTTCGGGCTCATTAAAACATCGAAGGAGACTAGAGTCATCTTTAGCTTTTTCTCGACTCTTTAAGAGTGAAAAAGCAAGTTGTGTCTAAAAGCGTCTAAAAAAAAATTCATTTAATTCGGAAACACACTTTCCCCTTTTGTATTTTGGTTGATCGAGTAATCCGTAATCGTGGAAGAAAGTCAATTGAAACCCCGTCGTTCGCAGAGGCTTACGAGTCAACCGTCTTTGTCTCCGGAATCGAAAACAGTACGGACAAAGCGAACTCGTTTAACCGGTTCCAAATCTCCTCTTAAAGTTAGAACAAGTGTTCCGACGACATCAGAGGTTCCGGTTACTCCAAACATTTCTGGAATCCCTGCCTCTACAGAAGAAGTTCAACAGCCACAGAGGGACAGTAATACTGATCCTAGTCTGAGAACAAACACTTGTGTTACTGAACCAGTTCCATCTGTAACCGGTTCAGAGAGTCTTGTTCTTCAAACATCTGTCGCTGTTGATTCAACCCCTTCTTCGGCACCAGAAATATTTTACGGACCTGACGGTCTTCCTCTTCCACCTGGTTTGATTGCGATAGAGGAAATTGTAGAAGATCCGCAAGCAAGCACTCCAACACATTTTGGAGTCGGGGTCACTCTATTTCCTTCGACATCAGAAGTTAGTCTACCACCAGTGGAAGTTCCTGTAGAATCGCTAGGTAATCTCTTGGATAGACTCAAAATGTCTGAACAACCGTCAACATCTAGGACTGTGTCGAATGACACAGCGACAACAGAACTCCCTGCCGTCACTCCGACAATGTTTGTCGGCATACCATCTGTCCCAACTAGCTCTCAACCGCTAGAAGGAGTCCACCCAGGGACTATTTCGACAGTGTGGTCTGTTCCAGTTTGTCCCTCCGTAATAATATCCGGCAACTCTTATGTTGAAACTCACCAGATTGATCCATTTGGAGGTCAATTTGGGAAATCCAGTCCCCAAGGACAAACAATCCCCTTGAGTTCCGGATTGCCACCGTATGGGGGGCAGTATGCCCTTTCATTACCCCCTCCGGGAGGATATCCATACGGGAGTTCACAACAGTATTCAGGTTATACTGGAATTACATCAAGTGGTTGGGTACCTATGCTACCTCAACAACCAAGGGTTATGTATTCTATGCAACAATGTGTACCTGTGTCGAACATCCCGACCACACCAGCTATTGTGATAGTGTCGCAAGTTCAAACGTTGCCTGTCGTATGTCAACCTCAGATTTCTCAAGTTGTAATGCAACAACCCCTTGACCCTGTGACTCAACCACAATCGATTACTGGTGGGGCAACACAGGTCCAAACGGGTACAATCACCCCACACCTTGGTCCAACGGTTAGTATAGCACCACAGAACATGGCTTTGCAACCATGGCTAGTGCAATATCAACAACCACAATTCCAACAAGTGTACCAAGGTTCTGAATAGCAAATCTTTGCGAACAGTGGACAACCGTACATTCAAAACGGTCAAAATCAACCGCTTTACAGTGGTCAAGTCCACCAACCATATCAGTCATACCAACATCAATTACATTATGTTGGTATGCAAAGGCTAACTGCTCAGGCAATTCCATCGTACCCTGGATATGCTTCACCTAACCTGAATCAACAGTTACCATTCGTGGCAATTTTAGAGTTACCCGATTTACACCGGTTAACAAACGATCCAATTGCTTACGCCCCTTGGTGGCCAGCGAGTCCTCACAAACTTCCTTCGGACATTCCTAAATTTAATGGAAATCCAGGTGAAGACCCATCGAATCACATGATGACTTTTCATCTGTGGTGTTCATCAAACACCCTAAACGATGATTCGATAAGGCTTTGCCTTTTCCAGAGGACGTTAACGGGTCCAGCGGCAAAATGGTATATTGAATTACCTAGAGCCTCGTTCGACAATTTCAGCTCCCTAGCCACGACTTTCTTAACCCATTTTCAATTACCGATAAGGTATGAAACGGGAACGGAAATCTTAACCAACTTCAAGCAGACAATGGCCACTCATATATCCGATCATATACATGAGTGGCGTCGTCGTCGTAGGATGGTGAAAACGTACGTTCTCGATCAGCTATTAGCTGAATGGTTTATCAAGTCGTTACTTCCTGCCATAACAGAAGATGTGGCCAAGGGGGGAGTCGTAACGGAGGAGCAAGTTATTGCTCGTGCACAATATCTAGACTTAGTCTACACTCAGTCTGGCACGCTCTACGACAAAATACCTGACGCCCCTAGACCGGAATTCTCAATTCCTCCTCCTCCTAAATCAAATAGTGACTCTCATGCCGGCGATGGTGTGATTGGCACGACAAACGCGAAATCGACAAGGGCTTCGTCTAAGAAAGCCCGTAAGACTTCAGATCAAAATGCAAAAGAAGAAATTCTTGCTTCGGAAGTAAATGCCGTATCAGCAGATAAAGGCAAAGAAACCAATCAACCAGGAAGCAAGAAGAAGCAAAACAAAGGGAAGAAGAAGAAACAGGGTGAGTCATCCCCTAAAAAAACTTCTTCAAACCCTCCTGGGAAAGGGAAACCAAAAAATCCATGTTTTATATGTGATGAGGATCATTGGACAGCCGATTGTCCATACAGAGTTGAGCTTAAAAGATTCTTTAAGAGTTCGCAAACCTCAACTGTGTTAACTGATCCGTTCCCAAATCCAGGTCAAAATCTGGTTGATAGTGGAAATGCTTCCCCGTCGCAAGTGCTAATGTTGTCGATCTCCAAGCAACAAAATGATGCTTTGATTTCGACAAGGAACAAAGATTACGGGAATCCGCAGCTGTCGAACGACAAAGGTAAAGATCAACCAAGTAGTTCGACAACAACTTCGACAGAAGTTGTACCGCCCATCATTCCTGAATTAACAATAAAACCGCCAAAGGGAGTAGTACACAAGTCGACATTTAATCCTCGTGCCAGAGCGGCACAGCATTATAACATAGTGGAAGATTTGGCCCAATCGCCATCCGCTATGTCGACTCTTGAAGTACTACAAAATTGTCCATCCCAAAGGCAGGCTTTGTTATCGGCTATTGGTGGGGTTGATCCTAAAGATTCCAATCTTGTATCCTTCGACCATAAAGGATACGATCCTCAGTTACCAGCTCAACTAGCTTTCCTTATTCAAGTGAAAGCCCTCAACAAAATTGTTCACCGAACAATCATTGATGAGGGGGCATCTACATGTATTATGTCGATGAGTTGCTGGAAAAATTTAGGGTCTCCAAACTTGTCGCGATCTTCGACGACATTGAAAGCATTCGACGAAAGGACCTATACCCCGTGCGGTATCCTAAATAACTTGAAGGTTGAACTGGGGGGAAAAACAGTAGAAATAGATGTTGAAGTCATCGATGGGAATCTTGACTACAACATCCTACTGGGAAGACCGTGGATATATGCCATGGCAGCTATAGTGTCGACTTATTTTAGGAAGATCGCATTCCCTTTTCAAGGAGGGATTACGATCGTCGACCAACGAGACTTCCTCCCTAATGGTTCACAAGTTACAAGAAGCATTCCCATGATCCATGGGAGCAACCATTCGCTTTAGGATATCGGAGTAGGCCTACTGAAAGACCCCACATCAATGGGAACTTTGGCGCTTCCACCTCCAATCTATATAGGAGAAGTAGCGTTGGTAAGAGCCTGCAACATGATATCTTCCACGAAGATCTCAGAAGACGATATCAACATGGATCATGAAATGGTTTTGCCCCCAAGCCCTATAGAAATATTGTAGCAATCAATGTTTCGGGCATGGGAAGCGAACCCAAATCAACGCTCATCAAGCGTTTGGGTAGATAGGTCTAGAGAATATGGTACCCCATTAGATCCTTGGTCGAGAGTGAATGAAACCGACGAAGGAATCCTACAATCAATGTTGATTGAGGGGGCACCATGGAATGATTGCCACCATCGTTCCCTTCTTCCGGATTATGAAGAAGATACTCAACATTACCTTTACCACCCTTCAGTTTTTGAATTTCTATCAAACACTGTAAATACGGTGGATTCCGAGCGAAACTTATCCAATATTGAAGAGACTATAGCCATAAATATCTCGACTAAAACAAATGTTGTAGAGAATATTCATGTCGGCAAAGGTTGTTCTCCTTCAGAACTGGAAATATATAACGCTCTTTTTCGCGAGTTCAGAGATGTCTTTGCTTGGTCATATGATGAAATGCCAAGCATTGACTCGAGTATCATTGAACATGAAATTAAGATGTATCCTGATGTCAAACCAGTAAGACAACGGCTTCGGCAGGTGCACCCCAAGAAAGCCGCTGCCATTAAAGCAGAAGTTGAAAAGCTTCTCCATTCTGGTTTCATCTACCCGGTTCCTCTAACCGATTGGGTATCGAATATTGTACCTGTTATGGAGAAACAAGGGATAATTAGAGTGTGTGTCGATTATAGGGATGTAAACCAAGCTTGTCCGAAAGACAACTACCCTACACCCTTCATCGACCAGATAATTGATGAATGCGCCGGATGTGAAATCTTTTCATTCATGGATGGATTTTCCGGGTATAATCAAATAAATATCCGCCCACAGGACCAGTCAAAGACTGCATTCATTTGTCCGTGGGGCACATTCGCTTATCGAAAGTTACCCTTTGGTTTAAAGGACGCAGGGGCGACGTTTCAGAGGGCAATGAATTATGCCTTCCATGACATCAAGAACATCGTTCAACCATACCTCGACGACCTTCCGGCTCATTCGCGAAAGCGGATTGATCATTCGCAGCATTTAAGAGCGATATTTCTACGTTGTCGACACTACAAGATTAGACTCAATCCACACAAATGTGTATTTTGCGTCGGTTCTGGTTGTTTACTTGGCTTTGTAGTCTCTAAGGATGGGATTCGTCTCGACCCTTGCAAGGTTCAGGCAATCATTAATTTGCCTCCACCTTCAAATTTGCTTCAGATTCAGAAACTCCAAGGGAAAGAAAACTTTCTGAGGAGGTTCATTCCAAATTACGCAGAACTTGCTAAAGGTTATACTCGTCTTTTGAAAAAGGATGTACCTTTTGTCTAGGATCAGGTGGCGCAAGCTTCTTTTGACGTTTTGAAAGATTCTCTAGTAAAAGCATCATTAATGTATGCCCCGGACTATCAAAGAGATTTTAACCTGTATCTGGCTCCAGCGGATACGACCATTGCAATGGTTTTAGTTCAAGAAGTCGATGGAATTGAACATCCTATATATTATTTAAGTAAAAACTTGAATGATACAGAAAGCAAATATTCTTACGTTGAAAATCTAGCACTCGTTGCTGTTCAAGCGATACAAAGATTTCGACATTATGTCCTCTTTCGGAAAACTACCATTCTATCAGATTGCAACCCCATGACTTATATATTGTCGCGACAGTTGCTGGGGGGCAAGTATTCAAAATGGATAGCGATCCTTCAAGAGTTTGATCTGGAATTTGTAAAATCCAAATCAAAGAAAGCTTTAGTTTTCGCAGAATTATTGTGCGATATCCCATCGTCGTCCAACGATGAAACATCCGAAGAATCAATCGTGGACGAAAGTTTGTTTCTGATATCTACAAGCAATGAGTGGTACGGAGATATAATAATTTATCTCCAAACCCAAAAATTCAGGCCTAACACCTCTCACTTAGAACAGAAACGTATACGATACCAAGCAAAAGACTACATGATCATCAGTGATACGCTTTACCGTCATGGTATTGATACAGTTCTGAGAAGGTGCCTCACCCATGAGGAGGCCGAAAAAACCCTGAATGAGTGTCATTCAGGCGCGTGTGGGGGGCATCAATCTGGATATGATACAACACAGAAAATCTTACGAGCAGGATACTTCTGGCCAACCATGTTCAAAGATTGCATAATCGCAGTCAGAAGTTGCCATGCTTGTCAAATTTTTGATAGCAAAACCAGAAGACCACCCGCAACTTTACAGCCAATAGTTGTCGTTGGGCCTTTCGCCAAATGGGGCATCGATTTCATGACATGTAACCCCACCTCGACCGGGGGGCATGGGTATATTATAGTCGCCGTTGACTATTTTACCAAATGGGCCGAGGCGATGCCTACATTAGATAACACTGGTGAAACAACTGCCCTTTTCTTTTTCAATCATGTAGTCGCCAGGTTCGGCGTACCACAGGCTATAGTTGCAGATCATGTATCGCATTTTCGCAATCACATGTTGGTTGAATTAGCTGCCAAGCTAGGGCTATCTCACGACAGCTCTACCTCGTATTATCCGCAAGCCAACGGACAAGTTGAAGCGATCAACAAGGTCCTGAAGCGTATGTTGCAAAGGATGATCGGAGTTCACAAAAGAAGGTGGCACCTAATCCTGTACTCAGCCTTGTGGGCTTACCGAACATCGGTAAGGAATGCGACCGGGTTCACACCTTTCCAACTGGTGTATGGCCTGGAAGCAGTCTTGCCAATCCAGTGTGAAATCTCGTCTCTTAAACTCGCAATTGATCTCCTCCCCAGAACTTTAGAAGAAGAGGCCCATTTCTTGGAATTAATCCAATTGGATGAAACCCGTCATGATGCCGCTTTGGCTAACGAAGCCCATAAGAAACGAGTCAAGGCGCAGTTCGACAAAAATTTCAAACCCCGTGTCTTCTCAGAAGGTGACTTGGTCTTGCTTTATGACCAAGAATCCGATAAATTGGGAGCAGGTAAATTTAATTCTTTATGGATGGGCCCCTATATTTTTAAACGAGTGTTAGCAAAAGGAGCCTACGAGTTAATGGATTATGACGGAATTCCACTGGCGCAACCCCGTAATGGGTTGTACCTCAAGCGTTACTATGCTTAAATAGTAACCTGTATGCTTTTGTTGTATTTTGTTTTCGCTAAAGTGTTTGTTTTGGTCGAGTAATCCACCTTTTTACATTTATTGCAGATGTCAAACCTTCTGGAGACATGTGTTGGATATGTCGACGGAGCGAGTCGTAGTTCGCGGAACCTGTCCTCCGCAGCCTGGGCCATTTTTTATCCAAGCGGCGAGTTAGTAAGTTTTAGAGGTGTATGTATCGGGCAATCAATGAATAACATCGCTGAGTATAGCGCGTTGATAGAACTACTCTCTGATGCCATCACCCATGGTATACGCCGACTAATCGTCAGGCTAGACTCACAACTCGTAATACTACAACTCAATGGTATATATTCCGTCCGCAACCCAGCTATTTATCGCATGTTCCTAAGGGTTAGGATTTTGGAAAGACATTTGATTTAATTCAATACCAACATATTTCCAGAAACTTAAACACATTAACCGACTCATTAGCAAACTATGTGTTAGATAGAAATTTGCGACATTTATAAAAAGAGACACATCATCAATGTTGTACATATGGATCATATAACTCAACCAGAATAAACCCCGAAAATCAATATATATATATATATATATATATATATATATATATATATATATAAGTTGTTTATCGTTTATACATGATGTTCTGTAACCAAGACAAAAATCGGTCGCATGACCCAAAAACTCAAAATGCTAGGGGGCACCCTAGCCTAGTGATGCTCATGATAGCACGTCACGGCCTGTGCAATCATGCGTAAGAGACGAGTCCATCGTCTAGGCACACCAGTAGTATGCCGCTGCAACTGTAGAGGTAACTCATCGATCCTCACATCCGGAATGCCAAGAGTAAGGCTCTCAACCTGCTCCTGCACAGCTGTAAGGGTCTCGACCACATCAAGGTCGCGAAGAATAACCCTCCCAGCAGTCTCCCCTGCTGGGGCAGCGACTGGCGCTCTCGGGCGAACTGCTGGACGAACAAGACCAACATCTGCATGCACACATGAGTTTGATTAAAGGCTTGATAGAATAAAGCACAAGGACATTACAAATAAAAACAGTAAACAGTGATATGGTCGAAGATTTTACCAATAGCGCCCCACTGTTCGCCATCCGGCAGTACCAAGTCCGGATCACCTCGGAAATCCATGCCAACATATGGATACTCAGAATAGACCATCTCCTGATGCTCGAACCACCTGAAGAAGGTATCAGTGAAAGAAATCTGAGATTGACCAGCATGCCTAGACATGTGATCAACCCATCTCCGCATGCGTGGCTCGGTAGGAGAAGGCAAATCGAGTGCGATATACTGAGGCTGAATCAGTGGTATCTTCTCCAAGGAAAAGGAAGTCAAAATAGAACCAAATCCAAAGTTCTTCAGCTTCCCATCCTTTACCTTGGTCAACTGACTTTTCATCTGAAGAAGTACTGCATCACTCCAGTTGAATATTTTCGGTTGGAGGCACTCCAAGGCGTGCTGCACATAGGATCTGTTGGCAACATGAAGAGATGCACTACCGGCCATCCTACCAATAGTATACAGAATGGACCTGAGAGACCTGTCAGTAATCTCACGGATAACGACCTTGCCGTCTCTACTCGGCTGAGATCCTTCCCTGCAATACTGGCGGACATAATCTCTCACAGAGTCATTCCCTCAGGCCGAACCTGACAAAGAAATGGGGGCACCCCGCCTCGACAAGCCAGTCAAGAAGTAAATGTCTACCAAGGTCAAGGGGATAGATTTCCCCCTAATCTGAAATACTTGGTTGATAGGATCCCAAGCATCAAGCATATACTGCAGTAGGGAGATCTGTGCTCTCATACTAGAGATACGGAAAAACTTCAGCAGACCACAGTTCCGCAGCGCGTTCACCGTGACAGGATCATGGAGAGCAATCATGTCCTCTTCTTCGTGTTCTCGTTCTCGCCATGTAAGGGTCATTTTGCTCCAATAATCTCTGAAAAACAAACATGAGAGGAGTTAGATCCTGGATTTGATGAGAAACTGGCAAAATTTTCATCAAAAACTGTGCAACAAAACTATTTTTCTGTGCCCAGCGCAACTAACTAGTGTTCCACCTGCGTTGAAGGTCAAACTGCCTTCATGCAGCTTGACATTCAGCACAGGTTTCGAGTGAACCAGGTGCGCTGATGGCAGAGCGACCCAATAAAACCCCAAGAGCTCAGGAAGACAGGAAAACATGCACAGAATGCAGAAAAGAAACCATGAAATGAAAGAGCTCAAGTTTAGCTCCTACCTGGTCCAGACGGCGCCGAAAATCGTCCGCAGAATCTCCTGGAATCAGCTGATGAAAATCAAGGGGAAAGAGGCACCTCCAAAGCTCCAACAAACCAAGTTCAAATGAAATGGTAAAATGAGAGGTAAAAACACTTTTTAATTGCTTTTTACGTAGTTCAAAGTGAAATATTAGGGTTTAATCTCATTTTCAAGCAAATGTTATTCATTTCTAACTAGTTTGATGCAGCAATGGAGGATACAGTACTATCTTTGAAAAGAGCAAAGCTAGTCATGGTAAAAAATCAAAAATTTGACCATATTATTCGAGCAGTTTTAGCACACAGTTCATGCTCGTTAAAAAATAAACGCAAGATCCGAGCAGTTTTAGCGCATAGTTCATGCTCGTTAGAAAATAAACATAAGATCGAGCAAATGTTTCCACCCGCGTTTAAGCTCGTTAAAAATGAACTACCCTGGTAAATAACCACAGTGAATGTAATATCATCAGCCATTAAAGCCTTGGTCGTGTTTGCACCGTCACCTCCACTTTTCCATTGGCCGATCGTTCACCTCCATATGTTTGTTTACCCATTTTGAGGAACAGCTGTGAAGAGTGATTTCACTAGCCATCCTTGTCACACTGCCGTGATTGGAAAATTCCAACCTGTACCTGGAATCAGCTGCTAACCCGTTTTATCACTCGTTCCTCAAAAGACGAGTCTTCTTTAAGCTCTTTTCATCTGACTCGTAAAATATGAAAAGATTGCCGAGTCCTTGGCCTTCCAACTCGTTAAAGGGACAGGAAGTGCTATCCCTCCTCTAGATTTTAATCTTTTTGGACCTGAGGGATTATTGCACAAAAAGATCGAGCGCTTGTTTTATTTAGCTCGTTAAAACTATCGAAAACTCATCCCTTCTGTATTGTTTTATACTTTTTCGAACCTAAGGGATTAGATGACGAAAAAGGACTTTTGGAGTTAACTTTTTGTACCTTTTCAGACTCTTTAAAAATGAAAAGGACCGAGTTATCTTTGTCGTTAGACTCGTTAAAATCATTAAATAGCGACAAACTTGTCTTTAGACGAGAACGAGTTTCACTATCGCTAGGCTCGTTAAAACATAGCGATGGGCTTGCTCGAAGGGCAGGTTATAGAACAAGCATATGTTATCCTCCTCAAGCTTGACAAAAATAAAGAGGTACTGGTCAGCAATGACTGGGGAAAAATTGGGAGAAACTCAAGAAAACTTTGATGGTAGCAAGTCGCTCTTGAACATGACACTTTTCCTCCGTACCACAATCGGGTTGGGTTGTTTCATTCACCGGTCACATCACCATGGTCTCGCCATACCATCCATATTTGGGGTAATGCTACCGATCCATCGCATCAGTGTTGCCATATGTTCAAGAGAAGTCGTTCAGAAAAGTCAACCCTGTCCCATCAACTGCCGTACATTATCCTTCATCCTTTCATGACCGCCACCCTGAATCATATGTCACAGATCGTTTTCACCTCCATCAAAATCATTAGCTCCGTTCCGTGTCATTGATGTGGGATTCATTAAGGCCCTCCTTTGACGGATCGCTTCTTGTCGACATCAGCTCATTATCCAAGAAGTTGATCTAGGAACAACCCCTTCAGTATTTGAAGCTTGCATGCCTCAATGGCAAGTTTCTCACTTCCGACGACAGGTATACATCAATGACCTTCGATCGAAAGATTTTGCGTGGTGTTCGACGCCAAGTCCTTTATTCACACCACGTGAATTGTACTGCAGTACCTTGAGGGTCATTATCATTATCGGTGATTCCTCTCGCGCTTGTTAACGGTTTACCTCATTGACCGGTAATCAAGCGATGTCTTTCCATGTTCGACTTCAGAACATTTCTCACATGGATCAACTTGTACTTAGAGTGAAGATCGAACGAGTTTGAAGACCCCGGATCTAGTTTCATCCATCTGGGCTGCGATATATATTCAGAAAAGATAAAGACATTGACATGTACATCATTGCAGCAGATAATCATCCTACCCAAAGGATGATAATTTCATCAAAATTATCAGTCTACCATCAGACGATTGTCTGTTCTATGTACAGAAAAATGAATTTATAAAGCTGAGCATGGGAATGCCCGCCTCAGCTAGATCATGAAAGCAGTATGAAAAATAATGTATTGTATTGTATCTTATTACTGGTCTCCTCCTAGCATTGGATGAACTTCGGATCGTCCTGATAAAGCATTTCACCCGATAAACGACCTCATACTTTAGGGGGCAACTGTTATAGACATTTTTGTGCCTTACAACTATAAGCATGAAATGTCCATAATCTAAGGGATTCCCTAAACATGTTGTTCCTACCCCTAGAGGAACAAGGCTAACAAACCACAGCAATTCACAGAAGTTCTCCACCAGAAACTGCTCAAAAACAAGTCAATTCAGGATCAATTCAGTGGCTCCACTAGCTGTCTGCGCTGAAATGCAAATTCAACACTGGCTACCTGCACTGCAACGCAGGTAGAAGCACTACCAGGGTGCGCTGAGCGGGAATTGACAAATGGCAAGTTCATTCCAAGAGGTGTCAAGACCCAGGAAGCTTCCAGAATCTTCCTCAATGACACTTGCCTCAGTGAATTCGACTAGTGATGAGTAAGAGGTTCCCAATCTCCAAGTGGAAGCAAGAACCTCCAAGTGGAATCAAGAACTGACAGAGGGAGAGGACACTAGTCAGATCTCAAGCTGACTCATCCTCTCTCCAAACATCTATATATGGATCTCTCCTCCATGAGATCTAGAGGCTGGAATTTTGTTATTGCAAAGAATTGCTGTTGGTTTGAGACTGGAATCATTGGGTGCTTAATGCTTTGAAGGAAGGTGAAGATAGGAATTTCATTTGCTGGGAAAGAGATGCTGGATTGGAGCCCTCTGGGTTGTATCTCTTCCTGAACCTTGTTATTCATCAATAAAGCTATCTTGGTTTCTCCTATATACTGATGTATCTTTGATGTATGATTGCATTAGTATGTTTAGTTTATTTCTAATCCTGAACTAGTTATGAATATGAATCTATGTCTTTGTGTAGTGTTCTCTTCTTGTGATCTTGCAGAAACCTCTTGAAGCTGGGTGAGCGAGAAGGCAAGTAGCTGGGAACTCCCAAAGAGAAGAGGGATTGGATCGAGGGACAAACGGAAGACACCGGTTAGTCCATCTATCTCTCTTCATTCTTAATTCATAAAGGAAGAATACTAGAATAGTTGTCTCTGTTTGTTGCTAAGGCACTGTCACACCTTAGGTGGATAGGATCGTCCTGCATAGGCATTTTTCCCCACAACACCAGGGAGGCAAAAAATATATGACCCTACCATTAATGTCATTGGACAACTGTACGACTTAATGTTGGGGCAGGTAATTTGTCCAAAGTATTTGGACCCTGGAAGTCCTTTAGTAGATGTGCACATCAATGGCACCATTGTCCCACACACTTTGATCAATCTTAGGGCTTCCATTAATGTGATGACCAAGGACACCATGCTTAAGCTCAACCTCCAAGGTTCATTGAGAAATACCACAATAGTCCTGCAACTTGCAGACCGCTCCACAGTGACCCCTGAGGGGATTGTGGAGGATGTGATGGTCTCCATTGACTCTTGGGAGTACCCTGCAGATTTCCTAGTTCTCCAGCCTAAGGCTAAGCTTACTGGTTACCCTCTCATCCTTGGGAGGCCCTGGTTGGCCACTGTCGATGCTTACATCAGCTGCAGAGCTGGGAATATGACCATCAAGAATGGGCATATGTCCAAGTAGTTAGTCTTATACCCTCCTACTCAGCCATCTCTAGAACATGATTTACCTTTATGGCTAGAAGAGGAGGAAGAAGATGAAGTTTATACTACCCAACTGTATACCTTAGAAACAACCATGGGAGGAGGACAACAGGATGAAGACAATTTGATTGAACACCTACTCCAAAGTCCAACTCCCAGTACATTGTCCCTAGAAGAAGTAGTAAAGGAAACCCAGAACAACCATCCAATTGATATGTACTTTGTTGATTCCAACCCTCTCCATGTCAAAACCATAGAATTCGGCCCTGAGAAAACTTTGAAAATCAATCCATCTCTTTCTGTTCTCCAAGAGGACAAGTTGTGCAACATGCTAAAGGAACATCTAGATGCCTTCACTTGGAGTTACAAAGAAATGAAGGGAGTACACCCCTTAGTGTGTACTCACCATATTTATATCAAGGAAGGTTGCAAGCCAGTTCAGCAACCCCAAAGGAGGATGAATTCAGATCTTAAAGATATAGTCAAAGAAGAACTGCAAAAGTTGCTAGATGTAGGATTCATTTATCCTATCTCTGATAGTGAGTGGGTCTCCCCTTTGGTGTTAATTCCCAAGAAAAATGGTAAGTGGAAGATTTGTGTTGATTACCATGAGTTGAACAAAGCCACAATCAAGGACCATTTCCCTCTACCTTTCATCAACCAAGTGCTAGATGGCCTGGTAGGGAATTTTTTTTCTCTTTCCTAGATGGATTTAGTGGGTACAACCAAATCCAGATTAGCCCGAAAGACCAGGATAAAACCACCTTCACTTGTCCTTGGGGCGCTTTTTCCTATAGGGTCCTTCCTTTTGGCCTATGTAATGCTCTTGCCACTTTTCATAGAGTAGTCCTGAGTATCTTTGTTGAGTTGGTCTATGATGCGATAGAAATCTATATGAACAATTTCACACCTTATGGGAGTGATTTAGAGGAGGCTTTGTCCAACTTAGGTAAGGTACTACACAAATGCATTGAGATGAACCTATCTCTCAGTCCTGAGAAATGTGAATTCTTGATGACTGAAGGGACCATGCTGGGTCATTCAATATCTCAATAAGGACTACAGGTGGACCCCAACAAAATAACTATCATCCAAAGGGTCCCACCTCCTCAAAAGCAGAGAGATGTTAGAAGTTTCCTAGGATTAGTTGGATACTACCGAAGGTTCATAAAGGACTTCAAGAATTTGGCCTCTCCTTTATTTAGGTTGTTGCCCAAAGACTTTGAGTTTATATGGTCAAAAAGTTGTCAAGAGGCCTTGGACATCCTGAAGAACAAGTTAACCACTGCTTCGATCCTTCAAGGCCCGAATTGGGCCCTTCCTTTCCACATTCATGTTGATGCCTCACATAAAGCCATAGGAGTAGCCCTAGATCAGATAGATTAAAAATTGTCTTATGCCATTTACTTTATCAGTAAGAATTTGTCAAAGGTTGAATTGAACTACACAATGACCAAAAAGGAGCTCTTTCTTGTTGTGCATTCATTGAACAAATTCAGGCATTATATTATAGGATATCAAACATTTTTCCATACTAACCATGCTGCAATCAAATATTTAATGAATAAACATGATGTGAATGCTCATATTATAAGATGGTTGCTTTTATTACAACAGTTTCATCTAACTATTGTTGATAATCTTGGTAAGGAAAATGTTGTTGCAGACTTTTTGTCCAAATTATTTTTCCTGTAGGTGAAGCAGGAATGGTTGATGACCAGTTACCGGATGAGCACTTGTTTTCCATTTCAATTCTCTCTCCATGGTTTGCTGACATACAAAACTATTTGGTATCTACACAGTTCCCACCAAACTTGTCCTCCAAAGAGAAAATAAAGATTATAAGGAAGAGTGCCCCCTTAACTTGGATTCAGGGCAATCTCTTCAAACTTGGCCCAAATCAAATCTTGAGAAGGTGTGTCAGGGAGGAGGAAGTCTTTGACATCCTTCTGACCTATCATGATGGGCCTTGTGGAGGTCACTTTGCATCAAAGAGGAACATTCAAAGTGTTACAAGCAGACTATTATTTGCCCACTATTCATTAGGATGTGAAAAGATACACTAGTCAGTGTGATCAGTGCCAAAGGATGGGAAGGCCTACTCCAAGGGATGAAATGCCTCTGCAGCCTCAAGTGACTTTCAAGCCATTTGACAAGTGGGCCATGGACTTCATTAGACCTATTGACCCTCCTTCCAAGCAAAAACAATACATCATTGTGTGCACTGACTATCTGATTAAGTGGGCTAAAAGCAAGGTAATCAATGCAGCAACAGAGGAGAAGGTAGCTGAGTTATTAAAGGAGAACATATTTTACAAATTTTGGTACCCTAGAGAGTTGTTCACTGATCAAGGCAACCAGTTTATCTCCAACATGATTGAAGACTTGCTCAGCCAGCACAAGATCAAGCATATCATCTCCACTCCTTATCACCCACAAGCTAATGGGAAAGTGGAGGTGGTCAACAGAGCGCTAGAGGTCAGCTTGACTAAAGTGGTTAACAACAACAAGAAAGTTTGGGCAGATAGACTAGTTGAGGCCACTTGGGCCTATAATACCACTTGGAAGACCACCACTAGATTCACACCCTATGAGACGGTCTATGGGAAAAAGGCCTTGTTGTCCATTGAGTTTGAGTATAACACATTAAGGATGGTAACCCAACTAGATCTAGATCTCAACAATGCACAAAAAGAGAGATTGCTTCAGTTGAATGGTTTAGATGAGTTCAGAATGCATGCCCTCCTACACACAGAGGTAAACCAACTCCCGAGGAAAATATGGCATGATAAGAACATCAAGGATAAGCAATTTCAAGAAGATGATTGGGCCTTGTTATATGATTCAATATATAAATACTTTAAGGGAAAGTTAAGGACAAGATGGCTAGGACCTTATGTTATAGAAATATGTCATGATAATGGTTCACTGTAGATCAGAACCATAGATAAAGAGGCCATTCCTTTACTTGTTAAAGGAGACCAATTGAAAGTTTACAAAATACCATTGTCAAAGTAAGAGTTCAATTATGGTATTAATAAAATAGTGATGGTGGTGAAGCAAGTTTCAACTCCTACCTCATCAAATCACTGAGAGAAAGAAAAAAAGAAAAATAAAGACTCAAGTGAAAACCTCCATGAGGCGCCTGAGTCCCACTATTGGGTTGGAAACCTATTGGGGTGGACCAATGGTGTCAGAAAAAAAAGAAAATAAAAATATCGCTGGGTGAAAACCTCTCATGAGGCACCCACAACAAACAACTAGGATGAAAACCTCTCAGAGGTAGCCTAGTTGTTTAAAAAAAACAAAAAAAAAGAGAAGAAAAAATTATGAAAATTTCTATTTGTAGGTCAGCAAGGACGACGATCAAAGAAAAAAGGAGGTTAAAAAGGGACCTATTTCACTCACATTTTTATTTTTCCACTCATTTTCATTCATCACTCCACCATTTCTTTCATTTTTTCCACTCCTTTGTTTCAGTTTACAAGGGGACTATGTTTTCTACAGGATCCTCTGAAAACCTAAAGGATCATCATGTAGGAATTATAGTGGCTTGAGAATCCTACAGGAAGTGACCCCAGGGAAAAAAATGACTTGCTATGTTAAATAAATAACACCCCTACATCACCATTTCATTACCATACCTATGTCCACTTTCATCACCCCTCCATTCACCATAAAAAATCATTTTCAAAAAATAATAATATATTTTTCGCAGTCTTTAAGAGAAAACAAAAAAAAAAATGAAACAAAGAGCATAAGGGAGTAGCACCTGAGAATGTCTAATTTCTCCACACTCCTATTCTTCCTCTCAGTCCATGTCCCCATTCAAATATTCCTCTATTAATCCCACCAGCTCGGAGTGTAAGAAGCCAAGTCATGAAGATTAGAAGGCATCCGAGCAAGTGATAGACAAAGAGTTAGTTCATCTCATGTTTGGGAGCCCAGCCTCCCTAAATTTAAGGAATTCGTTGGGGACTTTAGTTGTATAAGTAGAGAGGACTAGAGCCTCATTAGGATTCGAATTTTTGTTGTAAAACTCTAGCTATGTAATTTCCTATTTTGGTAATAAGAATCAGTTTGTTCTCGATTCAGTATTCAGTTAACTCAGAGGGATCAAGATCTTTGGTTAGGTCCTAAACCTAGCAATAAAGGCTCCTCTTCTTGTATATTTATGCTTAGCTTAGTTTCATAGATTCATGGTTAAATTGTTTTTAAAAGTATTTCATTGCAAGTAGTGTAGATTTGATTAATTGTTTATTAGTTTTCTTCCATTTGTGCTTTACTTTAGTATCACATTAGGAGGGATAAAAGAGGAACCATAAGCTGTCAGTCAGTGTCTTGGCCTCACTTCTTCCTTCTGGGATCATGATTTGAGGAAAAGACCCTTATGTAGCCCAAAAAGACAGATTTCCATTTCTCTCATGATATCTAGAGTTTGTTGTACTTAATCTAGCATTTGATCAGTATTGAAAAGTAGGATTTCATTGCCATATCTTCTATCTTCATTCTTGTAGTAGATATCATCCATTATTTCATGTTATTAAAACAATTTCTTCATGCATAAGGTAGACAGTTAGCTCATTAAATTATGCTTTTCTAGCTCATGAGAATTCTTCTTAGTTACATGACTTTTTGAAATTTACACATGTTTGATGCAGAGTAGGTACTTCGAAAGTAGACAAAAATATCATAGCCAACAACCACCTTCCAATTTCATTCACCCATAGGCATTCCTTGTTTTCATCAAAACCTTCACCAATTTCATAATTTTACATAGAAATTTCCTCAAGCATTTTGAGCGAATCCAACCATCTCCTAAACTCTGCTTTGGGTTCTGAGTGATGTTGGGCCTCTTCTCACTCCATTCCACCCATCAAACACCTTCCCTAAGCCTTCCATCACCTCCAACACCCATCCTTTTTCTCACGACTTCATCCTCTAGAAATACAGAGAATCCTGTAGGTTTCTAGTACATCCTGTAGGTTTTCCTGTAGGGGCCTATTTTGAGGCTCAATTAAGGGAAACCTCTAGGAACCCTCCCAAGGTCACCCAAGGGTCCCCCAAACCTTCCAATCATCTCTTTAACCTTCTATCCATCCACCAACATCCCTAAACCACCAGCCACATCACCAAAATAGATTAGTTTGCACACTTGATTTTTCATGAAAAGCACAAAAAGACAAAACAGATTTATTACAGTCCTTTACATGCATAACAGTTATGTTTGATGTTTTTAAATTCCATGCTTAGAATAGTAGCATTTTTTTCATGTTAATTTAGCATCATTGTAAAGCATATCTCTTAGTAGTTAATTAGGAAATGGTGTGCCTTAGCATTGAATTTCAGTGTTTTTCATTATTGCAGTAGATCAGTTATCTCTTAGAGTAGATTTCTCTTTCTTTCATCAAGGAACCAAGATTCTTCTGAATCCATAGAATTTTGGCTTGCATACCCTAGTGGTCTCTCTCCAACTGAACAATGACAAAAGGTAGAACCATCATTTTACTTGTGTATACAACACTGTCACCTCCATGTTTGTATGAACCTCGGGTTGATAAAGTAAAGTTGGTAGCTCCAGGAGTTGTAGCATTCTTCTTGCAATACTGGTGCTCATCACTTTTTGGTGTTGATTGGGAGCCAAGCCTCCCTAAATTTAAGGAATTCATTGAGGACATCAGTTGTATAAGTAGAGAGGCCTAGAGCCTCATTAGAATTCGAATTTTTATTGCAAAAGCTCTAGCTATTTTCGAGCTCCAGACTTGTGGAAGTCTTTTTGATGTAATTTTCTATTTTGGTAATAAGAATGAGTTTTTTCTTGATTCAGTATTGAGTTAACTCAGAGGATTGAAGCTCTTGGGTTAGGGACAGACCCTATCAACAAAGGCTCCTCTTCATGTATCTTTATGCTTAGCTTAGTTTCATAGATTCATGGTTAAACTATTTTTTGAAGTATTTCATTGCAAGTAGTGCATATTTGATTAATTGTTTATTAGTTTGCTTCCATTTTTGCCTTACTTCATTAGCAAGTTAGAAGGGATAAAAGAGGCACCATAAGCTGTCATTCGGTGTCTTGGCCTCACTTCTTCCTTCTAGGATCATGATTTGAGGAAAAGACCCTTATGCAGCCCAAAAAGACAAATTTCCATTTCTTTCATGATATTTAGAGTTTGTTGTACTTAAGATAGCATTTGATCAGTTTTTTAAAGTAGGATTTCATTGCCATCTCTTCTATCTTCATTCTTGTAGCAGATCTCATCCATGATTCCATTTTATTCAACAATTTTTTCATGCATAAGGTAGACAATTAGTAAATTAAATTATGCTTTTCTAGCTCATAAGAATTCTTCTAGGTTACATGACCTTTTGGAAATTACACATGTTTGATGTAGATTAAGTTCTTCAAAAGTAGATAGAAATCTCATAGCCAGCAACCACCTTCCAATTTCATCCACCCATAGGCATTCCTTGTTTTCATCAAAACCTTCACCAATTTCATCATTTTACATAGAAATTTCCTCAAGAATTTTGAGCGAATCCAACCATCTCATAAACTTGTTTTTTGGTTCTGAGTGATATTAGGCCTCTTCTCACTCCATTCCACCCATTAGCCACCTTCCCTAAGCCTTACATCACCTCCAACACCCATCGTTTTTCACATTGTTGTATCTTGTAGAAATACAGGGAATCCTGTAGGTTTCTAGTACATCCTGTAGGTTTAAATTGAGGGAAAACCTCTAGGAAGCCTCCCAAGGTCACCCAAGGGTCCCCCAAACCTTCCAACCATCTCATGAACCTTCTATCCATCCACCAGCATCCCTAAACCACCTGTCACATCACCAAAATATATTTTGCACACTTGATTTTTCATGAAAAGCATAAAAAGAAAAAATAGATTTATTATAGTCCTTTACATGCATAACAATTGTGTTTGATGTTTTCAACTTCCATGCTTAGGATTGTAGCATTTTTTTCATGTTAATTTAGCATCATTGCAAAGCATGGCTCTTAGCAGTTAATTTTGGATTTTGAGGATGGTGAAATGGATTGAGAGGAAGACTAGGAGTGTGGATGATTACAAGTTCTAAGGGAGAAGCAGCTACAGGACATCCTATAGGAAATCCTATAGCATCCTATCCCACAAAATGCAAATCATGAGTAGCAACAAGATTCAAACATGAAGATCAAAGGGAAGAAAGAGCTCCAACGTAGCAACAGCACCATCATCTTCAAAACTAGGTACCTGCACATCAAAGGAATCATCAAAGAGAAATAAAAAGAGGAAGAAAAATTAGCATGTAGACAACACATAGCAAGCACCTCCGGTCTTCAACAACTACAGCAAGGTATTAGCACCACAGGTAAGTATCCCGCTCACACTCTCATTTGCATAATGTATTCAAAAGATGTAAAGATTATGAGTAAGTTGGTTTATAAGAAAAAGGTGGCCAATTAACTTGGCCACCTTCGTTCAATTGACAAAGGCAAAACAATTGGTCCTCCCACACGTGACAACAGTCAAGTCAAAATAGGAGAAGAGAAGGAAAAAAATTGTTAAGTCTACGAAGGCATGAACTGGGATTTGATTACGAGGAGAGGGAAATGATGAGGTGGTAGTGGGGAACAACAGTCCAAAAATAGAAAACCAACCTCCGTTGCCAGAACACCACCTCACATAACTCGTCCATAAGAAGAAATATTCATTGAACCCCATGTAATCATGCATGCATTTCCTCCAGGCTGACTCTATCAAAAGTCACTCTCATACCCATGCAACCTACAGAAGAGGAGAATTCCATCTGTCTCCTGTGCAAGAATTCCTACAGGTTTGCATAGGAAACCCTACAGGATTGCATAGGAAACCTATAGGATACAGACAGACAATCTATAGGATTGGCTGAGAGGAGCTTTAGAGGGGAAAACATGAGGGTTGTATACAACAAATGCTATGAAGAGGTAGGCTCTATAATTACTTCCATTTTTCAAAGTGAATTGAAATTCACCAAAAAAATGACAGGGGGGTTTAATAGAAGGGAGCCCATTAATACTGTGAGAATCCACAAACATCCTCACGTGTTAGAAATATTCACAAAGCATAATTGGATGGGGTATTTTGAAAAGTTAAGAGGGTATGATGATGAAGTGGCTTGAGATTTTTCTCTCTCCTTCATTCCACTAACCAGAATTCGTGCCACTGTTGTGGTGAGAGGCCTCTCCACAGAGCTCACCCCTGAACTCATAAGCCGAATGACCACACTTCCCCTAGCAGTGCCTTGGAGAAAGGAAGACAAGGGAGATAGACAGATTGCCAAGAAGAAGTTCTTTTTGGAGGGAGAAGAGCCCATTTAGGAAAAAAATGGAGTAAGGAGACCAAGCCTACCACACCCTTGGAATGAGGTGAGCTATCGCCTTATCAAATACATATCATGTGAGGGTAGGTATAATGTGGTTTATGGGTATCACTTTAGGCTTCCTGAAGAATCGAGGTTTGGAGAAAAAACACCTCCTCACCATAAGCTCAGCATGCCATACTTCCTTCTACAATCACTGAAATACACAAGCATAAAGGTGTAGGAGGGAAACTACTGATAGTTAGCCCACCATGGGTTGATAAAAATCATCATCGAGGATGGCCTCCACAACCTCAGAATTCCTATCCAATGGAAACTTTTGAGAGACATGCAGACAAAGGAAGATATGATAGCCCTCACATATGACATTAATCCTACTATCAGTGAAAAAGATGAGGAAGAAACTGAAACAGATGAAGAAGAAGTAGAGGGGGGAGGAGATGAGACAGATGAGGAGGAAGAAGAGGAGAAAGAGAAGGAAGGTAATGAGGAACTATAGGAAGATGTCAAGGAGGAGACTGATAAACAAGATGAGGATCTAGAAGGAGGAGAAGAGGGGAAAAACATAGAGGAAAAGGGCAATGAAAAAGAGGAGGCATAAGACAAGGAGGAGTCACCTAGGATGTCTCTAGAGTCCACTGAGAGAGAAGCAGTAGTTTCCCTCACTGATCTTAGCACCCCTATCAAACAGAAAGGAAAGAGACATAGGAAGACACCCATATATTTCAGGACAAGGAAAAGCACAAGAATAAGGCAGGGTAAACCCAAAACTCTAACCAAAATCCCCATTGTAATTGAGGACTCACCTAAACAATAGGATAAAATGCCTCCTCATAAGCCTCTATCACCTATGTGAGAAGGCCTATAACTATATCCACCTCATTGAAAGGAAAAGAAATCCTACAGGATACACACCAGGACCTATAGGAAGCTGAAGCAGTCCTACAGGATACTCTCCTAAATCTACAGGAGACTCAAAAATTGGATAAGGAGGGAAGCCTATAGTAAGAAACTAAGGAAGAAAACTAGAGCTAAGGGAACCTAGCCCCCAACCTAACCTTGACTTCTACTACAAATTTATTGAAGGGGGCAAGGTCATTCCACAAAATTTTTCTATTCCACTATTATTTGAGATTGAGAAGGAGAGAGCCATAACTCATCGATGGATACAGATTTACAAATCCAAGGGAGTGGAAGACATTGGTCACATGGAGGAGAAGCTCAAGGAGATGGGCAGATAACTAAGTAGCTTGAGAGATAGAGAGGCCATAATGACAAATTAGTTAGAGATAGAAAATGCATGGTTGAAAGGAAAACTGCAAGAAAGAGAGAACCAATTGGCATGTATGGTTAGTCTCTCTTTGGAAGCAATCCAGTGCAGAATGCTAGCTAAATCCTATGCCCTATACCTTAAGAAAAAGTGGTTGCAGTTCCAGATCAAGACCCTAGCATAGAGAGGCACTATGCCATTTCAGGATTATAGACAGTTCATTGATCTTTGTGATCAAAGTACATTGGAAGACAGGGCCAAAATGTATAAGTTTTATTTTCATAACCTGGCCTTAACAGACATGAATGTATGGGACCCTAATGCCAAGCTAGGAGATTTATAGTTGATGGATTTGTCATCATGGATGAACCATGAGGAAGCAAGGGTTGTAGAAATGCAGAAGATATTGGCAAGAGAAAAAACAGAGCCTCTTATGATCAGAGCTGAGTAGTCCAATCCAACGGCCCTCATCAGTACACATAATTTAATTGCAAATGATCTACAACTTGCACCCAGGTATCTTTCTGCCCAAGAGCAAGCAATTAGATATTTTGAGGACATGTTTAGGTTGTTAGGGGATGACAGCATACAAGCTTTCCTGAGGAGATGGAAAACATTGCCATACAGTTTAAAGATAAGAGAGTACCACTCTCCTTAAAGAATGAGAGAAACACTAAACATAACACCCATTTACAAGCAATAGATGCAAAGGCTCAAAGTTAATTGGATTGGCTTGAAACTCAGTCCACCACTACTCTTAGGAATGCTAGAAGGAAGGAAGGAGGAAGAAGAAAAGAGGTAGTGGGAGGAGGTACAAAATAAAGTGAGTTTCTATGAACAAGAAGAGGAAACAACAACAGAGGCATGGGATGTCAGGGAGGCCACTAAAGCTATGAAAGACATGGACATTGATGGAGATGCTCAGAGGATGAGCAACACTTTTAGTGGGGTGGTGATGATGAGCCTCATCATTAGGTAATTATATGGGCCTTAATTCACCTCCTAGCTTAGTCAAACCAACTTTTCTCACAACTTATTACATTTTTTGATTATATTTTTTTTAATGAGATGAGTTAGAGTGAGATATTATGCCTAGTGGACTAATATGCATTGAATGTAGGTTTGGAAGAGAACATCAAGGAATTTTGGCAAAGACTAAGGTTTGAAACTCGAATGGGACAAGGGAGAGATATTGTAGGAGGTAAATCCTCCTCATTTACTCCTTCCCCATTTGAATATTCCTCCATTAATTCCACTAGCTTGGAGTGCAAGCATGCAAGTCATGAAGATTAGAAGGAAACCGAGCAAGTGATAGACAAAGAGTTAGTTCATCTCAAGTGTGGGAGCCGAGCCTCCCTAAATTTAAGGAATTCATTGGGGACTTCCGTTGTATAAGTAGAGAGGCCTAGAACCTCATTATGATTCGAATATTTATTGCAAAAAAACTAGTTATTTTCAAGCTCCAGACTTGTGGAAGAATTTTGACGTAATTTTCTATTTTGGTAATAAGAATGAGATTTTTATTTATTTAGTACTGAGTTAACTCAGAGGGATGAAGCTATTGGGTTACTGCCCAACCCTAGTAGCAAAGGCTCCTCTTCCTGTATCTTTACGCTTAGCTTAGTTTCATAGATTCATGGTTAAACTGTTTTTAGAAGTATTTCATTGCAAGTAGTGTAGATTTGATTAATTGTTTATTAGTTTGCTTCCATTTGTGCTGTACTTCAGAAGTAGTTTGAAAGGGATAAAAGAGGCTTCACAAAGCTGTCAGTAGATATCTTAGCCTCACTTACTCCTTTTGAAATCATGATTTGAGGAAAAGACCCTTACACAGCCCCAAAAGACAGATTTCCATTTCTCTCATGATATTTAGACTTTGCCGTACTTAAACTAGCATTTGATCAGTTTCACAAAGTAGGATTTCATTGACATATCTTCTATATTCATTCTTACAGTAGATCTCATCCATGATTTCATGTTATTCAGCAATTGCTTCATGCATAAGGTAGACAATTAGTTCATTAAATTCTTCATTTCTAGCTCATGATAATTCTTCATGGTTACATGACTTTTTGGAAATTACACATGTTTGATGCAGAGTAGGTGCTTCAGAAGTAGACAAAAATTTCATAGCCAGCAACCACTTTCCAATTTCATCCACCCATAGGTATTCCTTGTTTTCATCAAAACCTTCACCAATTTCATCATTTTACATAGAAATTTCCTCAAGAATTTTGAGCAAATCCAACCATCTCCTAAACTTGGTTTTGGGTTCTGAGTGATCCTAGGCATCTTCTCACTCCATTCCACCCATCAACTACCTTCCCTAAGCCTTCCATCACCTACAACACCCATTGTTTTTCTCACCGCTGCATCTTGTAGAAATACAGAGAATCCTGTAGGTTTCTAGTACATCCAGTAGGTTTTCCTGTAGTGGTCTATTTTGAGGCTGAATTGAGGGAAAACCTCTAGAAAGCCTCCCAAGGTCACCCAAGGGTCCCCCAAACCTTCCAACCATCTCTTTAACCTTCTAGCCATCGACCAACATCCCTAAACCACCTGTCACATCACCAAAATAGATTAGTTTGCAGACTTGATTTTTCATGAAAAGCATAAAAAGACAAAAAAGATTTATTACAGTCCTTTACATGCATAAAAATTGTGTTGGATGTTTTTAACATCCATGCTTAGGATAGTAACATTTTGTTCATGTTAATTTAAAATCATTACAAAGCATAGCTCTTTGCAATTAATTAGGAAATGGTGTGCCTTAGCATTGAATTTCAGTCTATTTCATTATTGTAGCAGATGAGCTCTCTCTTAGAGTAGATTTCTCTTTCTTTCATCAAGGAACCAAGCTTCTTCTAAATCCATAGAAGTATAGCTTGCAAACCCTAGTGGTCTCTTGCCAGCTGAACAGTGAAAAAAGGCATAACCGTCACTTTTACTTGTGTATACAACACTATCACCTCCAAGTTTGTATGAACCCCGGGTCGATAAAGTAAAACTGGTAGCTCCAAGAGTTGCAACTATTCTTGCCGCAATATGGGTGCTCATCAACTACTCCTAGCTAAATAAAAAATTTGAATCATAATGAGCCTTTCAGCTCATTTATTTATACAAAATGGAAGTTGATAGAAACTCTCCGAAAAATAGGAGTGATCCCCTCCTTGATCTTGAAAATTGTGGATATTGTCCTCCTTGAACTTCTCATGCACTTGGAGTTACTTGGTTATCAATGAATTCGAGATTACAAGTGAGTATTTGGTGATCTCAAGCCAAGTTAGAGTGTTAAGGAGGTGGACAGTCCTTCCTAGATTCCCTCTTGGTTTTCTTCATTAAGCCCCTGGATTGTAAATGCCTCAAAGATGCTTCTTATTTCATGTAATTTAATCACATTAGGACACATACTATAACAAAAACCTTTTACTCTTCTTACTAAGAATATTGTAACCAAAAATGTGAATTAATGTGAGAAAAGGATAGTTTTAAGGCTGGACGATAAAATAATGAACTTCAAGATATACCTATTCATGGGACTCATCACCATGCTTGGTCACAAAGAAATTTTGAATGGCCACCAAAACATACCGTGTGGATCCTTGACATGAAATGTTAAGTCATGGCCACGGAGAATACACAATGGATCCATGTTACTCATCAAATAGATCATAGCCACCTATAGGTTTTAACCCTATAAATAAATTACCTGCATATGAATTCTAAAACATAGAAAATAAACAATGCCAGAGCATAACACATAAAACACATATACACAAAGATTTTCCCCTAGATCCCAAAACCGGGACTACCATCTTGATTTTTCATTTTTTTCCTTTCAATGTTACAATACATATTTATACATACCGAAGCATCCAATACCATTGACCGAAAACCATCGCGTCCAAAAACATGTGCAAAAATCAGGCACAAAACCATAGGTGGGTTTGCCCAACCTAACATAGGTTCCAAAACCAAAATTTTCCAAGGTGCTTCCCTGGACACCATAGAGTGGGGTTTACTGCACCCCTCAAACCCACTCTGACCCCCCCTTTGCACAATCAGCGCAACGAAGAGGGGGCTCTACCCTCCCTCTAACCCTGTAGGTAACTATGTGGGCGAGTCGTGGAAAGAATATAACACAGCCCAACATTCTCCCACTTGTTGTTTTCTTCCCACAAGGGGTGACAAGAGAGCTTAGTCATTTATTCAGCCCTGCAAATCCCCTTGTTTCTCTACACCAAGAGAACTTCTCAGAGCTCATAGATTTTTTCAATGCATCTGTAGTATTCTTCAAAGTGTCCACCTTTATTAGAAACACCTTTTTTTCTTCTATCATATCCCTCACAAAGTGATACTGAACATCAACGTGCTTTGTCTTTGAATGATATGCAAGGTTCTTTGCCAAGAAAATTGCACTTTGGTTTTTACAGTATATCCTTATAGCTCCCTGTAATAACCCCATATTTGAACACAATCTCTGCAACCAAACTGCTTCCTTGCTTGTATGAGTGGCTGCCATGTATTATGCCTCTGTAGTTAATAGTGCCACTACAGTTTGTTTCTCACTCATCCAACTGACTGCACCGCCAAATAGGTTAAACACATACCCACTTGTAGATCTTCTCTGATCCAGATCTCTAGCCTAGTTTGCATCAACAAAGCCACAAATATCTAACACTTTGTCCAATCCTGGTCTTCCTTGGCAGCACAAACCATAATCACTAGTGCCATGCAAATACCTAAAAACCCGCTTCACTGTTGCCCAATGCTCCTTTCCTGGTTTTGACATAAACTTGCTCAATAATCCCACTACATGTGCTATGTCTGGTCTAGTACAGACCATTGTATACATCAGGCTATTGACTACACTTGCATATGGAACACGGGACATGTCCTCTTCCTCTTCTTGTGTCTTGGGACACTGTTCAACAGATAACTTTACATCTACAGGAATAGGAACCTTCACTGGTTTACTATCCTACATATTAAATCTCTGCAATATTGTCACAACATACTTCCTCTGGTTTAACCAGAGATTCCTCTTTGCCCGATCTCTTTTGATTTCCATGCCCAAAATATAGTTTGTAGCACCAAGATCTTTCATGTTGAATTGGAGGACAATTGGGTCTTCAAATCTTGGATAATTTCTTTGTCATTTCCAACCAGCAACATATCATCCACATACAAGACCAAATAAATAACTCAGTCACCAATTAATTTAAAATACACACAGTGATCTACTTTGCTTCTGGAGAAGCCAAGTCCTCATATAAATATATCAAATTTCTGATACCACATTCTTGGTGCTTATTTTAACCCATACAGAGATTTCTTTAACTTGCATACCAGTTCTTTCTTACCCTTCACTGCAAAGCGTTCAGGTTGCTTCATGTAGATTTCCTCTTCCAAATCCCCGTGAAGAAATGTTGTCTTCACATCCATCTGTTCTACCTCAAAATGAAAAGAAACAGCAACAGATAAAAGTAATCTAATAGAAGTTAACTTGGAAACAGGAGAAAAAATATCACCAAAATCAATTCCCAACTCCTAGGAATAACATTTAGCTATCAACCGAGTTTTGTATTTCTCCACCTTTCCTTCTGCATTTGTCTTCTTCTTGAACACCCATTTTTTTCCAATGGGTTTCCTTCCAGCCGGCAACTCCACCAGATCCCAAGCCTCATTTTTGTGCAAAGATGCCATTTCATCAACCATGGCCTCTTTCTAGAGTTTTCCATCCTTTGAATCTACTACTTCCTTCATAGTTCTGGGATCATCATCAATAATAGATAAAACAAAATTTTAATAGAAAGCAGATGGACTATACCTTTCTGCTTTCCTTCTTTCTCGAATTAATCTTCTCACACTCGTAGTTTGTGGCTCTGCATCTTCTAATTCCTCCTCTACTGTAGAGTCTGATTCTTCCTCCTTTAGCTCAAACTCTATATTCTCAGGTTCCCTTGGTTGGACTTCATGTTTAATAACATCTTTCACCTCTCTGAATGCCACATCTCGATTGTACACAACCTTCTTTGTTACTGGGTTCCAAATCTATAACCCTTTAAACCATACTTATACCCAATAAAGATGCACTTTTTAGATTTACTATCCAACTTGGTTTATTTCTCCTTTGGAACATGTACATACGCATCACATCCAAATACCCTCATATGTGAAAGAGAGGATTTATTTCCAGTCCATACCTCTTGTGGAGTTTTATCCTCCAATGCCGATGAAGGTGATTTGTTGACTAGGTAACATGTTGTCTCCACCGCCTTTGCCCAGAATTCATGTCCTAACCCAGCACCACTGAGCATGCTTCTTTCCCTTTCCATCATTGTCTTGTTCATTCTTTCTGCAACTCCATTTTGCTGATGTGTATATGGAATAATCTTCTGTCATGTTATACCACACTTCTTACAGAATTCTTCAAATTCCTTACTGCAAAACTCTCCACCGTTATCTGTCCTCAACACCTTTAACTTCTTCTCCATTTGGTTTTCCACCAAAGCCTTGAATTATTTAAACTTGCCAAAGACTTCAAATTTCTTCTTCAGGAAATATATCCATGTATTCCTTGAGAAGTCATATATAAATGATACATAGTACATAGACTTACCTAGTGATGAAACCTTCACAGGTCCAAACACATCACTATGCACAAGCTCTAATATAAGTTTCGCCCTCTTACCACCAGAGGGGAAACTCACCCGATTCTGCTTCCCATATACACAATTTTAACAGAAATCAAAATGCAGAGAGCTATTACTCATACCTTCTACCATACCTTTACCATGAAGTATTCGAAGGCCTTTCTCTCCAATATGTCCAAGCCTTTGATGCCACAACATGGTCTTCTGTCAAGAGACCACTAGATTTTCTGCTCCACTTTTAGGAGCCACAGAGCTATTGCACCCGTCAACAACCGTGCTACATTGCAGCTTGTACAAAGTTCCACTTCAAGCTCCCCACATCAATACCAGTGCTCCCCAAACCATCTTGTAGGTATCCTTGTCGAACACTGTTTTTACACCTACATCATCCAACATGCTTACAAAAATCAGATTTCTAGCCAATGTAGGAATATGCAGAACACTTGGAAATGTTCTAACCCTTCCACCTTGTAACTTCAACTTTACTTTTATGTGACCAATGATTCTAGCCTTCCTATCATCCCCTAAGAAGAAATCACCACCATCATATTTCTCATACTCGCAAAACCACTCTCTATGGGGAGTGAAGTGAAAGGATGCACCTAAGCCAATCAACCATGCCTCATGATCTACATGTGTCTTGAAGAAGCCAAGTACACATCCCCACCTTCATCTGAGGTGGTTTTCACATCTGTAGAAGGAGCATCATCAGATCCTTTCCTTTATCAGGAGCTTTAGATTTACAATCCCTTTTGTAGTACCCTTCCTTTCCACATTTCCAGCACACCACCTTTATAGGTTTTCCTGGAGATTTAGATCTCCCTCTAGATTTAGATCTCCGACTTGATGAATTATTTTTGTTTCTGTTCTAGGACCATCCTCGTATAGACAAGGCATCACCATTCTGGCTCTCCATATTTTTTTGTCTCATCTCCTCCATCAGTAAGGATGAGACTATTTCATCAAACTACAAGGTAGTTGCATTGCTACCTATTGCAACAACTAGACTATCCCACGAATCTGGTAGAGAATACAACAAACTGATGCACTTATCTTCATCTGAAATTTTAATATCAACATATGCTAACTGACTTACCATAGTATTAAATGCGTTCAGATGCATTTTCACTGAGTCTCCATCTTTCATCCTTAGGTTATACAACTTTTTTTGTAGGAATAATTTATTCACCAGAGACCTAGATTGGTACAAAGTCCCTAACTTGTCCCACAAATCCTTCACCGTAGCTTCCCCTGATACATTCAGCAATACTGAATCTGAGACACATTATCGTATTGTGCTCTTTGCCTTTTGATCCAACTTCTTGCATTCTTCATCGGACACTCCCGTTGGTTTAGTACCCAGATCTATCGCAATCCACTGATCTTTATCCACCAACAGATCCTCCATTTTGAGTTTCCACAACTCAAAACTACGACCATTAAATTTCTTGATCTCTATCTTTCCACTGCTCGCCATCTTCTTTCACCACCAGAATCGATCTCATAGATCTCCCACTGAATAGGGTCTACCACAGGCCTGAGCGAAACCCCTCAGCAACAAAGGTATCCCCTTGAAGCCAAAACAACTCCAAAACCAAATGTAGGTTTTAACCCTGTACATAAATTACTTGCATATGAATTCTAAAACATGGAAAATAAACAATGCGAGAGCATAACACATAAAACACATATACACAAATATTTTCCCCTAGATCCAAAAACCGAGACTACTAGCTTGATTTTTCATTTTTCGTTCCTTTCAATGTTACAATACATATTTATACATGTCGAAGCATCCAATACCATGGACTGAAAACCATCGTGTCCAAAAACATGTGTGAAAGTCATGCACAAAACCATAGGTGGGTCCACCCACCCCATAGAGTGGGGTTACCTACACCCCTCAAACCCCCTGTAACGCCCCCCACTGTGCAATCAGTGCAACAAAGGGGGAGCTCTACCCCCCCTCTAACCCCCCAGTTAACTACGTGGGCTAGTTGTGGAAGGAATATAACACAACCGAACACCACCATTAAAGACAATGTGGATCTATGCCACAATATACATCAGTAGGACTATGGACATATGACAGATAAAGAAGTGTCTCAAGAGAGTCCTCAAAGTACATAATGATACATAGCTCCAACACAACCTAGGGAGGGTGCCATATAATAGTGAGATACCCCTAACCAAGGGTCTTCAACATAACCCCATTGGTACAAATATATAACATGCGAATATATTTGTTGAGTTTGAGTATGGTAGAAAATTCCTGATTAGCATCCAATGAGGTGAAATAGTATTAGATGTGAGGGAATCCACCAATGAGGAAAACAGATCCCAAGGTACCTAGTACAGTCCACTAAGTGTGAATGAATTAGATGACTTTGAACAGTAATGAACTCGAATGATCAAGAGTCAATGATGTAAACCTACTATCGATCATGAGGAATTTGAACCCTAAGTTCTGCAAGCTCCAAGGTACTACTTCTTCCTAGATGAAGCACATGGATAATAAGATGAAGTTAATAGGAGAGGATTCGTTGAAGGAGGAAAATGATGTATCCCCCATCATTCAACGTGGAACAAACAAAGGTGATGTAATGTATGGATGAAAACATGAGATGATGAAGTACAACTAACACAAGGATGACCAAATCAAAAAGGTCAAGAGGCTACTATAGATGGATGACACAGGCTGAAAATTCCCTTAAACACATAGTAGCATGACAAAAAAGTGACTTGGTAGCTTGACTAATGAGCACCATGTGATATCATGCAACAATTAAAAATACATTGAAGCATGCTCCATGTGACTGTAAGAGTAACCAATCAGAGGAGTAGACACACTCATATGTATGGTACGACTATGTTGTAGTGGCTGCAACACCCTCCAAAATGTTGGCTTGCACTCAAATTTCAGAGCCTTCCTTAGTCCTTCCCTTGATTGTTGCAACCACTTAAGCTCATTTCATGAGATTTCCTAAAGTCCTTTGACCCCTTTTCCTTGTTGGATCAACTGTTGTCTTTTAGCATATTTGACTGATATGTCATGTTTGTGAATCTTTTCTAGTGGTTTCAAAGGTTGGTATTTGTGTATATGAGTTGTCCTCGCTATGTAAACACCCATTTCACTCATACACAAAGTTTTGAACACTATTGCACAAGGGTCATCACAGTTGTCCTAAAGTCTATCTCGAGTGTCACAATTGTCGCTTCTTGTTATGAGACAATCACACAAAGGGAAATGATTTCTTGCTGCTCTGGTGGTATATGTTGTCATGTCATCGAACTATGCTAAGTGTGTGGTCACAATTTCAATATATTCATAAGTCTATCTCCATCCTGCACTTAGCAAATTTTCTGAAAATCTTCTAGACCGAGCAACACATCTACACTGGATCGTGATTGAACTACACATTGCATAGTCTCAGCCCTCAGTCTTGTGACCTTGCTACATGGAACTGTGCAGTGCACAGTCACTATGCTCCAGGTAAGTTGCATTGGGTAATTATAGAATGCAGTAACCTTCCTTGACCCCCAGAATTGCGCAAAAGTTCCTCCCAGTCTAAATTGAACTGCACATTTTTCTCTTCCATTCCTCAAGTTATTCTCTTTGCCTTCTAGAACCCAATAATGTGTAGATAACCCAACCTCCCATGGTCTCTAGAACTGCGTAGAAGTTTCCCTAGTGTCCTCCATCAACTGGAGCTCACTGACCTCAAGAAAAGCATAGATTTGTCCTACGAGTCTCTCTACTACCCAATCCTCCTTGCCTCTAAAAATTTCACAAATTTATCTCCCAAGATCCCATCCTGCATCAGCCACTATCTACCTGAATTGTGCAATCCTGACTCCTAGTGGCCACTACACAATTTTTCTTCATAGTGAGGAATGTTCTTAGAAGTTCGTCAGTCAAGCCTGAGTTGCACCCCACGCAACATCAGTGATCAACCCCTCTCGCTATCACCTGGAACTATGCAATGCATATTTACTGGACCCTCTCTCCTAACCTGTTACCGGTCCCAAGCTAAATTCCTGGATAAAAATGAATCATCTTAGATTAGGGAGTTTTCGGATTGATGTCATCCCATCATGAGTGAATTGTAGGAGTTTTAGGAAGCATGCCTAAAGACTCACTTGTAGTTGAATAGATGAATGAACTTGCAAAGAGAAAGAAAAGTGAACACAAGTGTGCAACTACCTTCCAATTGAATACCCCGCATCATCAATTTATGCAGAGGGGAAGAGAGCACACATCCAAGAACACATCTATCACTTAACAACAATAGTAGCTTGACATTGCCACATCATCAAGCCATTCCATGTCAGCAGCGTCACGTCAAGTCGTGTCATGAGTTGTCACCTACCACATCACTATTGTGGGCCATGTTTGTTATAAATCAAATGTTTTGTAAATTGGAAGTCCAATGGACACACATGAATATGAAGAGTCATGTAAATTTAGAAGTCAAAGGAAGCTGAACAATCATGAGGGTAGTCAAAGAGTCACAAGGGGTAAGCATCGCCCCTTGGTTATATATACCCCCTCATTGTATGAGAAAGGGACTTTCACCTTAGCTCCTCGCACAAAGCATTAGAGAGACCAATTAGTTCTTTGAGGAGTAAGGAGTGGCTCCAATGTCCCACTAATGGGGCTAGTGATGTACGATGTAAATATGTGTCTTGTAACTTTTGCTTAATTACAAAATCCTTTTCACGCTAGCACATTTTCATGCATGACTTATGAATGTTTGTAAGACTATTCTATGAACATTTTTATTTCATGTTTGATTTCACATGTACTAAGATAGTTGAACTCTTTTGGTTATTTTACTTCTTATCTTGTTTGGAATGTGTTGTAATGGTTGTCACTGCTGTCTCATCCTTATGGACTATTCCATGGGATACTAGATAGAACTACCCTTGCTTATTGGTTATAACAATTTTCACATCCGTTGTGGACTATTCTGCTGGATCTTAGCCCAATATTCCCTTGTTCATTGGTTGTAATGACTGTTGCATCCACTGTGGACTATTTTGCTAGATGTTGAACAATGATTTGAAATGTTGGGAAAACTTGCTAATGCTATGCAAGCTCCCTCATTAGTAAAAATAATATGTTTAGGATCATCTCATTTAGCCAAAATGTGAAGGATTATGTGTCAAGTTTTAACTGTATTTTATGATAAATTCATGAGGTTAATTAGTTGTTTAAAAACACATATGCAACAAGTAAATTGCAGAGAAGTAAAATACAACAAACTCATAACACAAATATGATAAAGGAGTTCACCCCTCTTGGCCTACATCTCCTTGGACTTGCTTCAATGCCTAGGCCCTCTTTGGATTAATGGTCAATTATCTGATAATATGCACCTGCAACACTCCAATGGCTTTGTAACCTACTCCATTGGATTCAAAAGACCTAAAAACCCCAAACATTACTCTACAAGATCTGCAATTGGACTTCAGCTGATCTAGGCTTGACCTCCTCTCCCTATGGCCCTAGGATTCCTTAAAATTCAACATAGAAAAATCACGTAAAAAATTGCATTTATGCCTTTGAAAATTGTTCCATTGTGTCCATATCATCCAAATAATCTAGGAATGACTCTTTATAAGCCAAAATTGGTCGAAAACTTCCAAAGTTATGGCTTCTTCAGTTTTTCTTAGGAAATCTCCACCAAAACTGGAGAAACTCCAGTTAACTCCGCCAAAATGGAGGAATGCCAGATTTATCGGACCTACCAAAACCACTACCAAGTTAATCCCCCTTAATAAATAATAAACATGATTTAATTAGCATAATCTCCATTTGGCGCATTAATGGTGCGGTTAGCATAAAATCATGGGTGCCAGTTTGGTCACATGCTAGCGGTTACTGTTAGCGGTTATCTCCAAACTTCAACGCATTTAAAATTTAAATACATAATGCACCAATAGACTATTAAGTCTGATGGTTGTGGTGTAGCGATAATTCTTGGTTTCTATGCAGCTGAGATCATGGGTTTGACTCCACGGCTTGCCAATAATCTTTTACATGACCTTTGAGAGGGCACGTGGTAGCCTCCAGGCTTGCCATGTGTCACCCTGTCGTTGGTCCACCCAATTCTGTTGACCAATAATGTGATAAAAAATTTCATGATCCAATTGATCCACCTAGGAATATTCCTTTTGTTGACTGGGTTGTACAGATGCCTAGTCAGCATCCCAGTCACACAATTTTGCATGTTTGACAAAACTGACAACAGGTTCTATATTTCTCATACAAACTCCGTTTTAAGTGAAGCGAGTTGCATTGGGATCATATTGTTGATATAGAAAATCTAATTTATGTTTGATCAATTCAGAGAACTTTTAGTTTTGGGCAAATTTTTTCGCCTAATCTAGATTCTGATCACTCCTTCCCACTGACAGGATTTTGGACCCATAAAAGCTGGTTATCTGATGAGAGTTGAATATTCTTCTCCTTCCCAATTTCTATCAACTAATTCTACTTGGAAAAATCTCCATGACAAACACTTGGGTTCACTGACATGCTTTGCCTTGCAAATGGATTGGCATTTCAACAAATGTTCTTTTTTTGCTGACCCAATCCAACACTTGCTGGCTTCTTGTTGATTAAACACCCTTCTGTACCAAATCGATCCCTCGGTGCTTGGAAAGTTGACTGATGGCCTTCCCACTGAGAATCATGTTCCTCCTTTGCAACATATGCATTCAATGCAAGCTTCTCCTTGGAAACCACTTTTCCAAGTTAAGTCCATCTGAGTGAACTACAACAATGAGTTCCACTATCAATAATAACAAGAAAATAAATGAGCATTCTTTTACCTCCACGGTTCCAAATTCCACATCTGGAAGAATGCATTCTCCATCTCTTTTGCTTCTTGGCGTCAACACATCAAATCAGATTGTAGACCATTTGATATTTTACAAGGGCTACAATTTTTTTTGGCATTTTTGTCCACTTTTGCTTCTTGATTCCATCATCCTCCAGTATTAACATCCTTCTCATGTCATGCTTTGAGAATGAAGGCTAATCATGAGCCTCTTGCTCAAGCATGGACCTTCCAAAATCTTATGGCATCTTATCACAAGAAACACCATTAACCTTGAAAAACGCATTCAAGAATATAACTTGACAGCCTCTTCCTTTTGCTTCTTCAAAGAAAAGAATGTCACATCATGTGAACATTGCCATGTACTTTTACATCTTGGTGTATAAACCATCGACTAAACACAAGTCAACAAAACACACTTCTTCAAATAACTAACTTTCAAGTCAAGAAAAATCATGTACAACAACTTGGTGATTTACAACAAGAATTCCACATTCTCATGAAACAATGTGTCACGTCTCCCTTTCATTTTTGGAGAAAAAATCAACTCTTCCAAGTCAATATAACATAAATGTAACATTTAATCGACAACACAACCTGCACTCATTCTTGGGCAAATGATCAACATTCTCAAGTTGACAACATACATGTTAAAAAAGAAATCAACCAACACAAGTCAAACACTAATGCATGTTTGAGCACAATGAAACTATTAAAGATTCCACTGTTCACACACACAAACTCTCATGCATGTATAAAAATTGTCAACTCTCTCACAAGTAAAATGACAAGTACAAGAATCCTATTGGTATGTACGAGTACTTAAAGAGTTGAAATGACCAAATTTTTTGCAACAAATTTAGTCAACATACTCCACTTTCGAACACCTTCCTGGCGTAAACATGCAAGTTCAAGAATGCAACATGCATGCAAATTTGTAGTTGCAAATTTCCATCTTTGCTGCATCTAAGTGAGTCAACATAACTCTAATTTTCCAACATCTTGCTTCATGAAATATGCAACATACTTTTAGGAGAAAAGAAATGCATCCAAATAACAAGGACATGCATCAATAAGGTAAGATTAGCATCAATTATCAAAAGAAATGGAAGGCCTTAATTGGTTAAGCAATCTAACCATCTCTTTCCAAACCATTTCAATGGCACTTCTTTCAGTTGCACTTCATCATGTGTATCATCTTGACCCATGTCAATTATGGAATCCTCTTTTCCATTCTTTTCAAAATCTCTCTCCACCTTCTTCAAATATTGTGGATGACTTGTTCGATGCAAAGTCACTTCTCTACAAGATGACCTTGCTTATGGCAATGAGTGCAAAATAATTGAATCTTCTTTTCAACATTGTTTCCATTATTCAATAGACCTTTTCTTTCTGTCTCTTTTGTTTTGAAAGTTTCCTATGTATGGTTATCCTCTTCCAAAAACTCAAAACAGTATGGTTATTAACACCAGAAAAGGAACACACAAATGGTCTCCAAATCTTATGTGAAGATTTACCATGTTTATCATAATCAAAAGAAACTTGATTAAAGTCAGATTTATATCTTGCACATTCACCTTTGTCGCCTTCTTGAAGAGGTGAATTTGATGAGGTAGGGGCTCTCTTCATAATACCAATAATGGTTTCAATAGCCTTGGAGCTTTCAACATCCTCTTGTTTGCCATGTCCACTAGTTTCATGCTTATGAGCATCTTCTTTCAAAGTGGGTATAAAAAATTTTCATTCCTCATGAACACAAACTTCACAAGGTTGAGGTAATGAGCATGTAATGAAAGTCCTTCTTGGAACACCTTCATGTGCCTCCTTGGCTTTGGAGCATTCTCCATCATGTTTTCCATAACCAAGACCCAAATACCTAGGCCTTTCCTCAACAACAATTGGCTCAACTATTCCTTGTGCATGTTTGCCTAACCGTTTACCTTCATAGCCCATCTTCATCAATAATTTGGACCCTATTCCTCTAGTATGTCTTTCAAAAGCACCAAAACATTCATTTTGAGAGGAAATTAAAGATAAAATTGAATTTAATACCTCATTTTCATGCACATACTTGGCTAGGGTTTCCTTGGCATCACGGAGTTGAATCTCCATGTCATGCATCTTTCCAAGAAGCTCTTGCTTCTCCTCCTTCATGGTCATCAATTGCTCTTGAAGTATAGTGTTTTCCTTCCTATCTTCATACATATCTTGCACCCTATCTCTCATGATGATAAGATATTGCAACATCTCTCATCAAAGAGTCTTGCTAAGGAAGATGGATTAGAGACATCACTTATTGAAGCTTCCATCACATAAACTTGCACACAGTTAAATTCTCCTTGCACAAATACAAAACCAATAGCTAATTTTCTAGCTAACCTTGGAAAACCATCTCAGGGTTAAAATGAGCTAACAAGTGCTCTGATACCAACTTGATTTTAAATGTCAGGAAAACATGTTAATGCTATGCAAGCTCCCTCATCAATAAAAAATGTGTTCAGCTTGCCCAGGTTGGTACTGTCCCTGGTACGGAGGTTGAACAAATTGAGGTTGAGTAGTCACAACTGTACTTATACCAGGCTGACCTACAGGCATCTGGACCGTGGTTTGAATCGTAGATCCAGACAACGGTAAAGATATCTGAGGTGTGGTAACAGGGATAGTAGAAACTGGAGCCGTCTGTCCAACAACCGGTTTACCAGTATCAACCGTATCCTGGGTACACTTATCAACAACCTCAACAACCCCAGTACGGTCCGGTTAATCCTGGTTTTCCAGGAGGATATAATATCCCAAATGCGACTCCTGTTCCTAGTTATCCTGGATATCCTCCTCCTGGGGCTGGTATTGTGACCCAGAGTTTTAGAGATCCTAACCGGCAGTTACCGTTTATTGCAACTTTGGATTTACCCGACTTGACGCGCCTAACGAACGATCCAATTCAATATCTTCAGTTCTGGCCGCCAATGCCAAATAAGTTGCCCAGTGATATACCCAAGTTCGAAGGTAAGTCTGGAGAGGATCCGTCCAATCATGTGATGACTTACCACCTCTGGTGTGCTTCGAATTCTATCTCAGATGATTCCATCCGATTACGTCTTTTCCAGTGTACACTCATTGGTCTCGCGGCCAAGTGGTACATTGAGTTACCACGAGCCTCTTTTTACAACTTTAGCCAGTTAGCTACCTCGTTCTTAACTCACTTTCAGTTGCCGGTCAGATACGATAACGGCACGGAGTTATTAACTTCACTAAAACAATCGACGTCCACGTATATTTCTGATCACATTCATGAGTGGAGACGTCGAAGGAGATTAGTGAAAGTTTTTATCCCGGACCAAATCTTAGCTGAATGGTTTGTCAAATCATTATTACCGAAGATTACTGAAGATGTCGCTAAGGCCGGAGTAGTTACTGAGGAGCAAGTCATTGCTCAGGCACAATACCTTGACTTAGTTTACACTCAGTCGGGTACGTTACACGAGAAAATTCCGGATCTTCCAAAGTCGAATCAAATCGCTGCTGCTCCTTCGAGATCTCATGCCGCTGATGGTATGATTGGTATCATGACTACGAAGAGCAAGAAGAAGTCTTCCAAGGCCTCCAATACTCCAATAATCACTTTGCCAGATTCTCCGACAGGAGAGTCTTCTCCTCCTGAACTTACCGCCGACATTCACGCTGTAGAGTCATCTACGGCCAAATCAAAAAACGGTGGAAAGAAGAAAGGAAAGAAGAAGGCTAAAGCAGACAAGGCTCCAAAGGAGAAAACTGAAAAGTCGGAAACCAATGACGAAAAACGCAAACCTCGATATCCTTGTCTTATTTGTGAAGAGGATCATTTTACGAGAGATTGGCCTCATCGGGCCGAGGTTGTAAAAATAGTCAAAGGTTCTCCCACTCCTGCTGTGTTAAAGAATCCATTTCCAGAGCAGGAGAATAAGATGATAGGTTCTTCTTCGAATACCAGTGAAGAACCCATTTTGATGATGTCTCATGTAAGGATTGCGACTCGATCGCAAGATTATGGTAGTAAGGCTCCTGTTGATGGCAAGGAAGCAGAATCTTCTCACTCTAACCCATCAACCTCAGCTCCTGGTTCCGATCCACTACAGATCGAAAAACCTAACCCAGACTTAGTGATTAAGCCGCCCGCCAAGGGTGTACTTCGAAGGTCTGCTTTCACTCCACATGCGAGAGCAGCCCAGAATTACAACATTGTTGAGGACTTAGCTGTTTCACCTTCAGCAATGTCGGCACTCGAAGTGCTGCAATCATGCCCAGCACAACGGAAATTGCTTTTGTCGGCTATCGGAGCTGTCGATGTTCAGGACCCGAACCTAATGATCTTTGATCTAGAAAATAGTACACCACGTCTCCCCCTGTCACACGAATTCTGTCAAGGGTGCGGACACGACTGACCTTCCTAGAAGTCTAAGACATTCTAATGACAAACAAGACAAAATGGAGTGATCTTTCTCTAAATACACCTTTTACAACATGAAAACTACAAGTGTTTAGGCTTACCTTATTCCAAAACGCTGTTGTTGAAGTCCGTTCTTGACGATCCGGATGAGCTCCTCCTTCAAGTCAATTCCTGCAACCACAAACAATCAAACAATTACCAAGCACTTGCATTTCATATAATAAAACATATATTCAACATGCAGACCAAGGAACACATGAAATAACTCATTAACACAAGCTATTGAGAAAAATAAACCAGTTTGTATTAATAACGAAACAAAGAAACTCTTACAACCTGGCCTTGGTGTTGTGCAAGTTCCTCCCAGGGTCCATCAAGGGTTTTCCTCTACTTTGACAAAGCTCACCCTCTCCCAAGTAGAATCAAGTGAAGACAATCTCTCCTCACAAAGGCTCTAATGGAAGACCTAAATCCTGCAGCATTTACCCAAAGAAAATGTATAGCTCCAACCTCCTCTCCTTCTGGCTCAATGCCTTTATTTATAGTGCTGTAAAGAGGTTATTCAGGTCCACTATCAATGGGATCATCCCCCTCTATGGGTGGGATAGCTCCCTTATTGATGGGATAAGTTCCCCCTTAATAGAGATACATGAACCAACTGGAGGCGCATCCATTTCATCAAACCGACCTCTAGAATGTTCTAGAAGTAACCACAAGTAACTTTTTCAAGATAAAACTCGCGCATTTTGCCTTTTACAGAGGGACGCACCTGTCCCTTAACATACAGAGCGTCCATGGACGCAGATTTTGTGAACATGGTCAGCGTCCCCGCAGGTAAGGCTAGAGAGAACCTGCGACCCCAGAGATAAACATAGTTTTTACAAGACTTTTCTCTCTTCTTTGAGTTTGAGATGGATAACAGAGGCATGAGACTTGCCTAAGAGGGTAGCATGACTGTTGATTTGAGCCATACTAACTGTAAGTAGTCAAGGTGACATTTTTTAGTGTAACAGATTGCCCCCTAAAGTGCGAAGCCTGGAATAGAATAGGGTTTTGTAATTCTAGGAAGGGTGAAGCGCTTTATCATTTCAAGGATTGCCTTGTGGATGGCCTGGTTGGAACCTGCAATTTTCAACACAAAATACATGGATAAGATTATATCATCACTGAGGTAGGCATTCCCATACTCAGATTCAAAACTTTAACTAATGGACTAACTATTCTGATACAGGAATGATCTTGCAGTACATCATTTTTATAGACTTTTGTAGACACAGTATGGACGCAGCCATCTGTTTATGATTAGTCTACATAGATAATGAATACAAAACTCCTCGTAGCCTGGATGGTAGAAACCAGATCCAGGGTCTTCACTTCTACTTCCCGAATTGGTACGATTCTAACCATGTGATTAAATGATTCGATGTCGAACATGGTAGAAACCACTTGATTACCAGTCAATGATGTAAACTGTTAACAAGCGTGAGAGAAACCACCAGTAATGTCAATGGTTCTCAAAGTACCAAGCACAACCCGTGAAATGTGAATAGATGTTTTGATGTCGAACACTTCACGGAATCCTCTGATCGAAAGTCAATGATGTAAACTGACGTCAAAGGCGAGAAACCTACCATTGATGCATGCAGACTTCAAGGTACTGTCGATTCCTAAGTCATCTTTCTAGATAATGTGTCGATGTCGATAGAAAGCGACCCGTTGCAGGCAAGCCCGCAACACGAAATCATTGTTCAAGTTGAAGAAATGTTGCTGTAAGGACTGACTCAGGGATGGTCAAATGGATGACAAGTATTTTGCAGATGAAAGTTTTTGCTTGCAGACCTCTTGAACACATAACGACACAACAGATGGCTTGGTGACGTATAACTCAAAGTTAACCCCTGGAACCCGGTTAAAGACTTTCAACGTGACTTGGTCAACTGTGAGGTAAAAGATTTCCCAACCCAGGTGAATGAAAAGTGTCGTGTTCAAGAGCGGTAATAAAGTTTCTTCTGAGACAAAAGGTGACAAATAGGTTCATTCTTCTCTTTTTTCCCCCACCATTTCTGGCAAGTACCTCTTTATTTTTAACAAGCTTGAGGAGGATAACATATGCTTGATTACAAGCTCATCCTTCGGACGAGTCCAACCTAGTTTAAATTCGAACCCTAGGAAGGAGTGGTTCGTTCCTGTTTGTAATTGAACAGGTCCTCTACTGTAAAAATTTTAACGAGCCCAGTATAGGAGAAACTCGGCGTTTTTCATTTTTAGAGAGTCTGAAAAAACTAAAGGAGACTCCACGTTGAACTTTTTCGTATATTTGTGTCCCTCAAGCCCGAAAAAGTATAAAATAATACCTGGGGGAACCGCTTGATCTTGCGACCAAGGAGTACTTTCATAATAGTGTCGTTAACCTGAAAAGTAAAAAGCGATCAAGGACACGTCGTTTTATTTCCTTATCGAGTTCGAAACGACAAAAACTCGGCAATCTTTTCCTGATTTTGCGGTCAGAAAAGAGCTAAAAGGGGACCGTCTTTTAATTCCGTTTTAACGAGTGAAAAAGAAACACTCGGCGATCTTTTCATGTTTTAGGAGTCAGAAAAGGGCTTAAAAGATGACTCTGAAATTTTGTTTGTGAAAAATTACAATTTCCCTCGAAATCCCTTTGTCCTGCACAAAAGCGACACATTACTCATACCTGTTTAAAATAGGCAAAAATACATTCAAAAACATCTTTTCATGGTAAAAAATGAACTAATTCATCCAAAAAACCTATAAAAAGACCTTTTACCATGTCATTTTTACCGTTTCACTGTTGAGGTTGAAAAAGGAGCTTTTGACAAGAAACTTCCCGTGGTCGCTGCGGAAAATCTGACCGTTGGAATCGAACGCCGTCTCATCCAGGTATTTTACACATCCCACTCTGCATTTCTATCCGTTTAGAATCAATTTTTAGGTTTTAGTTTCATTTTTTGGGGGGTTTTGGTTTTGGAATGCGCCTCTCGGCGGACGCAGGTGCCCTTCGGGTGACCTGCGTCCCCCGACTTTTTCTCATACGGGAAAACGGTCGGAAGACGCAGCCCGCCTTCAGGCCAGCTGCGTCCGGGCGCCCTGTGCTACAAAGCCGGGGTGCGTCCTCCGAGAAACGCGCATTTCAAAACCCCAACTCTCTCAAAAAACCACCAAAATTTCCCAAATTAATTTCTAATGCTATTTTTGATATGCAGGGCATTAATCATGTTAGACTGGAGAGAAAGAGAGCATGTAGAGGAAGATGAAGCTGCAATAAATCATCAACCTTCCCTGGATGCCCTAAGAGCATGCGGATTATACAAATATTGGACCATACCGGGCATGAGGGGCCAGGTAAGATTCTTGGAATGGCTGGTTGAGCGATGGAACGTACAAGAACAATGCTTTTACATAGGAGGGCACCAGCTCGAGATAGAGCCCTCGGATGTATACTTTCTCACTGGCTTGCCAAACAGAGGTGAGCAACTCAGTCTTGCGGGGACTAGGCCGGGTGGCCAATCCCTTGATAGTCTCCGCGAGAATTGGTGCACACCTGGGGCTCACCATTAAAAAGGCATAGAGATAAAACACATCACTCTGCCGGAACTCAAAGTCATAGCGTTCACGGTTACCAGAATTTGCGGCGCGGCCGCTTTACACATTGCTTCCGGATCCCAAATGCGGATGGCAATTGACTGTTACCAAGGCACCATTTTCAACTGGTGTGAAGCTGTGTCGGCTCATATGAAGAGCCAACTGACCAAGGCAAAGAACGGACGACTAAAGACTTTTGGATATGGGCCTATAGTCGTGAGCTTTGCCTTGGAGAGAATTCCAATGCTGATCCCTCAGCAACTCACTGTTGATATCTTGGGTCCCCAGCAGCCAAAGCTGATACGATGGGTTGCGGTGATGGCCCGGCATCCTGACGAGGGCGCGACAGTAGTTCGATTCTCAGATAGTTATTTTGACTGGTTAGAGGGCCAGCTTTTTGTGATACAGGATTTTCCGTATGCCGGAATGGATTTCAGAGGTGATCCGGACATGGTTCTTCCACAGGGAGAACAATGGGACGACAGAGGTACTTTTTATTTTCACAAGTTTTCTAGTTATGTATTTTTTGTATTTTTTATATATATCGTCTCAAAACTAATAGTAAATCTTTCAAAATGCAGATGTTGGTCCACAGCGTCCAGCCAACCTCCGGCCTTATGATAGACTACATCCAGCTGCACCGGTACCGGCCCCACAGGATGCGACAGCAGAAGTACTAGCTGAGTTGGAGCATGATCTAGAGCGTCTCACGGCAGATATACCTGAGACTACTATGGACGACATTCCTATCAGGCTTCAGCGCTTCGTAGTCGCGGTCCCTGGACCGTTTAGGAGATTTTTGCGTAAGGTAGCCCGCGCAGTGGTGTCGTACAGAGAGCACCACCAGTGATTGACTAGTCACTTTTGTAGTCACATGTGACATTTTTGACTTTTTGTACTATCATTTTGCCGATCATAAGGTGTTTTAAACCTATGATCGAAGACGATGTATATATTTTTTGACACACTTCTATCTATATATATCACTATTACCGGCTTATCTTGTTTAACATATGTGATGAAATGTTTTTAAATTTACTTGCATGATTATCGTAAATGTCTGTCCAACATTCGAGAAGCAATTGCATCTGCTAATGTATTCAAAGACCTTGGAATATGTTGATATTCAATGTAATCAAATTCACGTTCCAAGAGACGCACTCTCAAAAACAACCTTAATAACACAGGATTTCTAATGGCATAAACTCTATTAAGCTGTAATACAACAAGTTCAGAATCTAACCTCACTATCAAACGTCGAATTCCAAATGAAATAGATTCGGATAATAATTCAACCACTGCACTGTATTCTGCAATGTTATTCGTTGTTTGACCGAGGCTTACCCCATGCATAGAAACTAACTCGTCAGAGGGCGAATAGATAACCCAAGCTGCGGAAGAGATATTCCGTGTACTACGACAAGCACCATCAGCAAATCCAATGTATGTTTGGAGAGGCGTCGACATCTACAATATCAAGAGTAAAACCAAGATAAGCCAGAATAATGACGAAAAACCACACTTGCTAAGCTAAGCACACTGACTAAACTAACACACTTGCTAGCTAGAAAGAAAATCTAACCTATCTAAAAATTTCTCCATACCCATCATTTTAAGCATAATACCTCTTTAGGTAAAGTCCATTTCTGGGTTTACCCAAAGAGTCCCCATCAAAATCAACTAACTCATAAGCCCCTTTGCTAGCTTTCGCTTTACAATGTAGGGCCCATGCCACATGGGAACGAATTTTCCGGCACCTAGCTTATCGTTAGCTTGATCATATAATAGTACTAGGTCTCCTTCCGAAAAACTTCGAGGGGTTACATTTTTATCGTACTGAGCTTTCATTCGTTTCGCGTGAGTCTCGATAGCTAAAGTAGCGTCACGTCGAGTCTCATCTAATTTAGCCAAGTATAATAACCGTTTCTCCTCTTCGGAAGTAGCTGGAAGTAATTCGACAGCCATTTGAAGTGATGGGATTTCGCATTCAATAGGTAACACAGCTTCTAAGCCATAAACTAGCTGGAAAGGGGTGAAACCTGTTGAATTTTTCACTGAAGTTCGATATGCCCATAGCGCCGAAAATAACATGTTATGCCAATTCGTTCGATGGATACCAATGATCCGTCGAATCATGATGACTAGAACTTTGTTGATTGACTCAACCAAACCGTTGGCTTGCGGATAATAAGGAGTAGAGCTATCGTGGCGCAAACCAAGCTGGCTTGTAAGCTCAGTCATCATGACGTTTCGAAAATGGCTCCCATGGTCAGTAATGATTGCTTGTGGGACACCAAACCTAGTTATGATATGATTGAATACGAAAACTGCAGCTGTCTTGCCGCTTGCGTCGAATGTAGGCATCGCCTCGGCCCATTTTGTAAAATAATCAACCGCGAGGATGATATACGCATGCCCCCCGGCCGAGTGAGGGTTACAAGTAATAAAGTCAATGCCCCATTTGGCGAATGGACCAGCGGCAATTATAGGGTGGAGAGGAGCAGGTGGAGCGCGCATCTTTCGATCAAATACTTGACAGTTGTGGCATGTTCTGACAGCAAGGATACAATCTTTAAACATAGACGGCCAGAAATAGCCAGCGCGCAACACCTTCTGAGCTGTGGCATACCCAGACATATGACCGCCACATGCTCCAGAGTGACAATCATTCAAAACTCTCTCAGCCTCTTCGTGAGTTAAACAACGTCGAAAAACTAAGTCTGCCCCCGGCGATAAAGTGTATCTCCAATAATTTTTCGACGGTCTTCCTTGGAAGCTTCAGGCCGAAAGGTTTGGGTTTGGAGATAGATGATTATATCCCCATACCACGGATCTAAAGTGCTAATAAGAAACAAAGATTCGTCCACAATGGACTCCTCTGCCACAGTCTCTGTGTCAGCACTCGGGAAATCACACATCAATTCCGCAAAAACTAAAGATTTCTTAGACTTGGACTTCTCGAACTCCAAGTCGAACTCTTGCAGGATAACAATCCATTTAGAGTACTTGCCCCCTAGCAGTTGTTTTGTCAAAATATAAATCATAGGGTTGCAATCCGAAATAACTGTAGTCTTGCGGAGAAGAATGTAGTGACGAAAACGCTGGACAGCTTGAACGGCTGCCAGGGCCAATTTCTCCACATGCGAATATTTTAACTCAGTGGATTTAAGGTTCTACTAAGATAATATATCACATGCTCTGCTTTGAATTCATCTTCTTGAACTAACACCATTCCAATGGTGGAATGCGAAGCTGCGAGGTATAAGAAGTAGTCCTGGTTGTAGTTGGGAGGATGCAATAACGGTGCATGGGTCAACGCGTGTTTTAGTGCATCAAAAGATTGTTGGGCAATCTCGTCCCAAAAGAATTGTGCGTTCTGTTTCAACAACCGTGTAAAACCTTTAGTGACCTCGGCGTAGTTTGGGATGAATCGGCGTAAAAAGTTCGCTTTCCCTTGCAAACTTTGGAGTTGGCGCAAACTCGAAGGAGGAGGCAATTTGATGATAGCCTCGACTTTCGAGGGATCGACGCGAATGCCGGCGTTTGAAACAACAAATCCCAGCAATCGACCTGTTTCTATACAGAAAACACACTTGTGGGGATTCAACCGAATTCGATAATGCCTACACCTCATAAAGATTGCTCGTAGGTGGACAAGGTGATCAGCTCGTTGTAAAGAATGAGCAGGCAAATCATCGAGATAGGGTTGCACAATGTGCTTGATGTCATGAAATGCATAAGACATCGCCCGTTGAAAAGTGGCCCTGGCATTCTTAAGTCCAAAAGGTAATTTGCAATAAGCAAATGTCCCCCATGGACAAATGAATGCCGTTTTTGGTTGATCGGCAGGTAGAATATTGATTTGATTATAGCCTGAGAAACCATCCATGAAGGAAAACATCTCACTTCCGGCACAATCATCAATGATTTGATCGATATAAGGCGTAGGATAGTTGTCTTTTGGACAAGCTCGATTGATATCCCTATAGTCGATACAGATTCTTATTGTTCCTTGTTTTTTATTGACGGGAACAATATTCGATACCCAATCCGTTAACGGGATCGGATAAATGAAACCTGCTTTCAACAGCTTTTCGACTTCTGCTTTAATCGCAGCCGCTTTTCGAGGGTGAATCTGACGCAACCGTTGCCGAATGGGTTTAGCATCCGGGTAGGTTTTGATTTCATGAACAACAATGGCAGGATCAATTCCCGGCATTTCCTCGTAAGACCAGGCAAACACGTCGCGGAATTCTTGGAATAGGGCCTTGTAAGTTTGGATTTCTTCTTCAGTACATGCGGCACCTATATGAATGTTCTCCTCGATTCCGGGCTTCACTGAAATATCAATGGGAATAGTACGAGAAATATTCCCTAAATTCAGCTCTGAATCAGAATGTTTCGTTGGATCCTGAGCGTCTTTGACATATTCAGCGGTAAAGATAGATGAAAAATCATTTTCAAATGCATCATCCTTAGGTAAAAACGAAGATCTGTGATGGAGATCTTCCCATGGTAGATCATCTACACTTAGGATTTCGCGAAGTTGTTCGTCAGATGACACTTCCTCGGGAAACGTTATCCGTTCTAAGGGTGAGGTGAAAAGTGACTCTTCACTGACCACATTCATTTGGTCGGTTGAATGAAAGTCGGTAAAAGACATAAGAGCTTCATAAGCAATCTCATACGGACTCAACGGCATAACATCACCGAGTGAGTCTAGCTCAGAGTCAGAGGGAACATACCAAGGATCATCATAAATAATGTTTTCTGACGTGATCATATGAATTGTTGCGAACGAAGGGTCTGCATTGAGTGGAGGGAGAGGAAAAGTTCCCAGTAAACCGGAATCCTTAACTAAACCTACACCAATGTCCCTATAAGGGATTGTCGTTTTACCGACATGCTGGATAGTTTCTAAAGAGGTTGGGTCGGATGAAAAGTATGTCAGCTGATCAATAGTCACGATCTTACCGTTATGTGGAAACTTAATGACTCTGAAGACCGATGAAATGACCGCTGTCATAGCATATGACCAACTTCGACCCAAAAGAAGGTTGTAGTCTAGAGGGGCATCAACCACTTCCACATCCAGACTAACGGTTTTACCTTCGACCCCTATAGGCAATTCTTGTAGAATACCAAACGGACGGAACCCACGGCCATCAAAGGCCTTAAGGATGGTGGGGGATTGGTTCAATGAAGGAGAACCAAGCGATCTCCAACATTGAATCGACATAATACACGTAGAAGCTCCCTCATCAATCACAGTCCGATGAATAGGCCTGTTTTTGACTATCACTGGAATTTGGAAAGCCATTTGATGGGGGAGACGTGGTGTACTACTTTCTAGATCAAAGATCATTAGGTTCGGGTCCTGAACATCGACAGCTCCAATAGCCGACAAAAGCAATTTTCGTTGCGCTGGACATGATTGCAGCACTTCGAGTGCCGACATTGCTGAAGGTGAAACAGCTAAGTCTTCAACAATGTTGTAATTCTGGGCTGCTCTCGCATGTGGATTGAAAGCAGACCTTCGAAGTACACCCTTGGCGGGCGGCTTAATCACTAAGTCTGGGTTAGGTTTTTCGATCTGTAGTGGATCGGAACCAGGAGCTGAGGTTGATGGGTTAGAGTGAGAAGATTCTGCTTCCTTACCATCAACAGGAGCCTTACTACCATAATCTTGCGATCGAGTCACAATCCTGACATGAGACATCATCAAAATGGGTTCTTCACTGGCATTCGAAGAAGAACCTATCATCTTATTCTCCTGCTCTGGAAATGGATTTTTTAACACAGCAGGAGTGGGAGAACCTTTGACTATTTTCACTACCTCGGCCCGATGAGGGCAGTCTCTCGTAAAATGATCTTCTTCACAAATAAGACAAGGATAGCGAGGTTTACGCTTTTCGTCATTGGTTTCCGACTTTTCCGTTTTCTCCTTTGGAGCCTTGTCTGCTTTAGCCTTCTTCTTTCCTTTCTTCTTTCCACCGTTTTTGGATTTGGCCGTAGATGACTCTACAGCGTGAATGTCGGCGGTAAGTTCAGGAGGAGAAGACTCTCCTGTCGGAGAATCAGGCAAAGTGATAATTGGAGTATTGGAGGCCTTGGAAGACTTCTTCTTACTCTTCGTAGTCACGATACCGATCATACCATCAGCGGCATGAGATCCCGAAGGAGCAGCAGCGATTTGGTTTGACTTTGGAAGATCCGGAATTTTCTCATGTAACGTACCCGACTGAGTGTAAACTAAGTCAAGGTATTGTGCCTGAGCAATGACTTGCTCCTCAGTAACTACTCCGGCCTTAGCGACATCTTCAGTAATTCTTGGTAATAATGATTTGACAAACCATTCAGCTAAGATTTGGTCTGGGATAAAAACTTTCACTAATCTTCTTCGACGTCTCCACTCATGGATGTGATCAGAAATGTACGTGGATGTCGATCTTAACAACTCTTAAAATCTATGAAAATGCACTCATAAGCAAACTAAAGGCAAATTTACTCTAAGCAATCTTAACGAGGCCAAAACTAACAATGATTATTTCTAAGGTGTTTTACTTGATCACAATCAAATCAAGGACTAGCTTATTGCAGAATCAAAAACTAGCCAAAACAAAACTCTAATCTTTTTGTTCTTTTTGTAAAATGGAAATCAATACTTTATAAACAAGTAATTCGAAATTTGACCCAAAACAACTCAAATGGCAAGTTGCTCACAAAAGGAGACTTTACGACAGGCCCGACTTCTAAGAAGGTTGACTAACCAGAGAGATCTAAGGCTGGACAACTTTCTACTATCAAAGTCACTACAAAGCCTTCCCAAAAATCAAACCCTAGGTCTAAACTTCGTTGAAAACCACTAAAACACTCAAAGCTCACAAAACTAGTTCAGGTGAAAATTCTTGACAGGGTACTAAAGGATCTGGGCAGAAAACACTAAGGAAAAACAAAATCTAAAAGCAAATTAAAGCAAAAATGGAATTTTCTTAAGTTTTACAGGAAGACGCAGGCAACCCGTTGTCACAGGTGCGGCCCCGCTCTGTGCAGACGGCAACAGCGCGTCCAAAGACGCACTGTGCAGTACTAAGAGGGTGCGTCCGTCTGGAAAAATGAAGAAAAACCAAATCTAACTAAATCTAAAGCTAAGCCACCCAAATACTAATTCTCACAGTCAAAAACCAGAAAATAAAAATGATTTTCTCAAAGCAAAGTTCATATAAAGGAGAAGACTCTCTCATTAATGGATTCCCCAGCGGAGTCGCCAATTTGTCACACGGATTCTGTCAAGGGTGCGGACACGACTGACCTTCCTAGAAGTCTAAGACATTCTAATGACAAACAAGACAAAATGGAGTGATCTTTCTCTAAATACACCTTTTACAACATGAAAACTACAAGTGTTTAGGCTTACCTTATTCCAAAACGCTGTTGTTGAAGTCCGTTCTTGACGATCCGGATGAGCTCCTCCTTCAAGTCAATTCCTGCAACCACAAACAATCAAACAATTACCAAGCACTTGCATTTCATATAATAAAACATATATTCAACATGCAGACCAAGGAACACATGAAATAACTCATTAACACAAGCTATTGAGAAAAATAAACCAGTTTGTATTAATAACGAAACAAAGAAACTCTTACAACCTGGCCTTGGTGTTGTGCAAGTTCCTCCCAGGGTCCATCAAGGGTTTTCCTCTACTTTGACAAAGCTCACCCTCTCCCAAGTAGAATCAAGTGAAGACAATCTCTCCTCACAAAGGCTCTAATGGAAGACCTAAATCCTGCAGCATTTACCCAAAGAAAATGTATAGCTCCAACCTCCTCTCCTTCTGGCTCAATGCCTTTATTTATAGTGCTGTAAAGAGGTTATTCAGGTCCACTATCAATGGGATCATCCCCCTCTATGGGTGGGATAGCTCCCTTATTGATGGGATAAGTTCCCCCTTAATAGAGATACATGAACCAACTGGAGGCGCATCCATTTCATCAAACCGACCTCTAGAATGTTCTAGAAGTAACCACAAGTAACTTTTTCAAGATAAAACTCGCGCATTTTGCCTTTTACAGAGGGACGCACCTGTCCCTTAACATACAGAGCGTCCATGGACGCAGATTTTGTGAACATGGTCAGCGTCCCCGCAGGTAAGGCTAGAGAGAACCTGCGACCCCAGAGATAAACATAGTTTTTACAAGACTTTTCTCTCTTCTTTGAGTTTGAGATGGATAACAGAGGCATGAGACTTGCCTAAGAGGGTAGCATGACTGTTGATTTGAGCCATACTAACTGTAAGTAGTCAAGGTGACATTTTTTAGTGTAACACCCCCATCAAATGGCTTTCCAAATTCCAGTGATAGTAAAAAACAGGCCTATTCATCGGACTGTGATTGATGAGGGAGCTTCTACGTGTATTATGTCGATTCAATGTTGGAGATCGCTTGGTTCTCCTTCGTTGAACCAATCCCCCACCATCCTTAAGGCCTTTGATGGCCGTGGGTTCCGTCCGTTTGGTATTCTACAAGAATTGCCTATAGGGGTTGAAGGTAAAACCGTTAGTCTGGATGTGGAAGTGGTTGATGCCCCTCTAGACTACAACCTTCTTTTGGGTCGAAGTTGGTCATATGCTATGACAGCGGTCATTTCATCGGTCTTCAGAGTAATTAAGTTTCCACATAACGGTAAGATCGTGACTATTGATCAGCTGACATACTTTTCATCCGATCCAGCCTCTTCAGAGAGTATCCAGCATGTTGGTAAAACGAAAATCCCTTATAGGGATGTTGGTGTAGGTTTAGTTAAGGATTCCGGTTTACTGGGAACTTTTCCTCTCCCTCCACTCAGCGCAGATCCTTCGTTTGCAACCATTCATATGATTACATCAGAAAACATTATTTATGATGATCCTTGGTTCGTCCCATCTGACTCTGAGATAGACTCACTCGGTGATGTTATGCCTTTGAGTCCATATGAAATTGCTTATGAAGCTCTCATGTCTTTTACTGACTTTCATTCAACCGAAGTCGACCAAATGAATGTGGTCAGTGAAGAGTCACTTTTCACCTCACCCTTAGAACAGATAACGTTTCCCGAAGTCGTGTCATCTGACGAACAACTTCGCGAAATCCTAAGTGTAGACGATCTACCATGGGAAGATCTCCATCACAGATCTTCGTTTTTACCTAAGGTTGATGCATTTGAAAATGATTTTTCATCTATCTTTACCGCTGAATATGTCAACGACGCTCAGGATCCAACGAAACATTCTGATTCAGAGTTGAATTTAGGGAATATTTCTCGTACTATTCCCATTGATATTTCAGTGAAGCCCGAAATCGAGGAAAACATTCATATAGGTGCCGCATGTACTGAAGAAGAAATCCAAACTTACAAGGCCCTATTCCAAGAATTCCGCGACGTGTTTGCCTGGTCTTACGAGGAAATGCCGAGAATTGATCCTGCCATTGTTATTCATGAAATAAAAACCTACCCGGATGCTAAACCCGTCCGGCAACGGTTGCGTCAAATTCACCCTCGAAAAGCGGCTGCGATTAAAGCAGAAGTCGAAAAGCTGTTGAAAGCAGGTTTCATTTATCCGATCCCGTTAACGGATTGGGTATCGAATATTGTTCCGGTCAACAAGAAACAAGGAACAATAAGAATCTGTATCGACTATAGGGATATAAATCGAGCTTGTCCAAAAGACAACTATCCTACGCCTTATATCGATCAAATTATTGATGATTGTGCCGGAAGTGAAATGTTTTCCTTCATGGATGGTTTTTCGGGCTATAATCAAATCAATATTCTACCTGCCGACCAACCAAAAACGGCATTCATTTGTCCATGGGGGACATTTGCTTATTGCAAGTTACCTTTTGGGCTTAAGAATGCCGGGGCCACTTTTCAACGGGCGATGTCTTATGCATTTCATGATATCAAGCACATTGTGCAACCCTATCTCGATGATTTGCCTGCTCATTCTTTACATCAAGCTGATCACCTTGTCCACCTACGAGCAATCTTTATGAGGTGTAGGCATTATCGAATTCGGTTGAATCCCCACAAGTGTGTTTTCTGTATAGAAACAGGTCGATTGCTGGGATTTGTTGTTTCAAAAGCCGGCATTCGTGTCGATCCCTCGAAAGTCGAGGCTATCATCAAATTGCCTCCTCCTTCGAGTTTGCGCCAACTCCAAAGTTTGCAAGGGAAAGCGAACTTTTTACGCCGATTCATCCCAAACTACGCCGAGGTCACTAAAGGTTTTACACGGTTGTTGAAACAGAACGCACAATTCTTTTGGGACGAGATTGCCCAACAATCTTTTGATGCACTTAAACACGCGTTGACCCATGCACCGTTATTGCATCCTCCCAACTACAACCAAGACTACTTCTTATACCTCGCAGCTTCGCATTCCACCATTGGAATGGTGTTAGTTCAAGAAGATGAATTCGGAGCGGAGCATGTGATATATTATCTTAGTAGGACCTTGAATCCAATTGAGCTAAAATATTCGCATGTGGAGAAATTGGCCCTGGCAGCCGTTCAAGCTGTCCAGCGTTTCCGTCACTACATTCTTCTCCGCAAAACTACAGTTATTTCGGATTGCAACCCTATGATCTATATTTTGACAAAACAACTGCTAGGGGGCAAGTACTCTAAATGGATTGTTATCCTGCAAGAGTTCGACTTGGAGTTCGAGAAGTCCAAGTCTAAGAAATCCTTAGTTTTTGCGGAGTTAATGTGTGATTTCCCGAGTGCTGACACAGAGACTGTGGCAGAGGAGTCCATTGCGGATGAATCTTTGTTTCTTATCAGTACTGTAGATCCGTGGTACGGGGATATAATCATTTATCTCCAAACCCAAACCTTTCGGCCTGAAGCTTCCAAAGCGGAACGTCGAAAAATTCGGTTTCAATCCCAGCCATACAAAATTATTGGAGATACACTTTATCGCCGGGGGGCAGACTTAGTTTTTCGACGTTGTTTAACTCACGAAGAGGCTGAGAGGGTTTTGAATGATTGTCACTCTGGAGCATGTGGCGGTCATATGTCTGGGTATGCCACAGCTCAGAAGGTGTTGCGCGCTGGTTATTTCTGGCCGTCTATGTTTAAAGATTGTATCATTGCAGTCAGGAAGTGCCACAACTGTCAAGTGTTTGATCGCAAGATGCGCGCTCCACCTGCTCCTCTCCACCCAATAATTTCCGTTGGTCCATTCGCCAAATGGGGTATCGACTTTATTACTTGTAACCCTCACTCGGCCGGGGGGTATGCGTATATCATCCTTGCGGTTGATTATTTTACTAAGTGGGCCGAGGCGATGCCTACATTCGACGCAAGTGGCAAAACAGCTGCAGTTTTCGTATTCAATCATATCATAACTAGGTTTGGTGTCCCACAAGCAATCATTACTGACCATGGGAGCCATTTTCGAAATGTCATGATGACTGAGCTTACAAGCCAGCTTGGTTTGCGCCACGATAGCTCTACTCCTTATTATCCGCAAGCCAACGGTTTGGTTGAGTCTATCAACAAAGTTCTAGTTACCATGATCCGACGAACCATTGGTGTTCATCGGTCGAATTGGCACAACATGTTATTTTCAGCGCTATGGGCATACCGAACCTTAGTAAAAAATTCAATAGGGTTCACTCCTTTCCAGCTAGTTTATGGCTTAGAAGCTGTGTTACCCATTGAATGCGAAATCCCATCACTTCAAATGGCTGTCGAATTACTTCCAGCTACTTCCGAAGAGGAGACACGTTTATTGTACTTGGCTAAATTAGATGAGACTCGACGTGACGCTACATTGGCAATCGAGACTCACGCGAAACGAATGAAAGCTCAGTATGATAGAAATGTAACCCCTCGAAGTTTTTCGGAAGGAGACCTAGTACTATTATATGATCAAGCTAACGATAAGCTAGGTGCCGGAAAATTCGTTCCCATGTGGCATGGGCCCTACATTGTAAAGCGAAAGCTAGCAAAAGGGGCTTATGAGCTAGTTGACTTTGATGGGGACTCTTTGGGTAAACCCAGAAATGGACTTTACCTAAAGAGGTATTATGCTTAAATGAGGGGAATGGAGAAATTTTTTAGATAGGTTAGATTTTCTTTCTAGCTAGCAAGTGTGTTAGTTTAGTCAGTGTGCTTAGCTTAGAGAGTGTGGTTTTTCGTCGTTATTCTGGCTTATCTTGGTTTTACTCTTGATATTGCAGATGTCGACGCCTCTCCAAACATATATTGGATTTGCTGATGGTGCTTGTCGTAGTACACGGAACATCTCTTCCGCAGCTTGGGTTATCTATTCGCCCTCTGACGAGTTAGTTTCTATGCATGGGGTAAGCCTCGGTCAAACAATGAACAACATTGCAGAATACAGTGCAATGATTGAATTATTATCCGAATCTATTTCATTTGGAATTCGACGTTTGACAGTGAGGTTAGATTCTGAACTTGTTGTATTACAGCTTAATAGAGTTTATGCCATTAGGAATCCTGTGTTATTAAGGTTGTTTTTGAGAGTGCGTCTCTTGGAACGTGAATTTGATTACATTGAATATCAACATATTCCAAGGTCTTTGAATACATTAGCAGATGCAATTGCTTCTCGAATGTTGGACAGACATTTACGATAACCATGCAAGTAAATTTAAAAACATTTCATCACATATGTTAAACAAGATAAGCCGGTAATAGTGATATATATAGATAGAAGTGTGTCAAAAAATATATACATCGTCTTCGATCATAGGTTGAAAACACCTTATGATCGGCAAAATGATAGTACAAAAAGTCAAAATGTCACATGTGACTACAAAAGTGACTAGTCAATCACTGGTGGTGCTCTCTGTATGACACCACTGCGCGGGCTACCTTACACAAAAATCTCCTAAACGGTCCAGGGACCGCGACTACGAAGCGCTGAAGCCTGATAGGAATATCGTCCATAGTAGTCTTAGGTATGTCTGCCGTGAGACGCTCTAGATCATGCTCCAACTCAGCTAGTACGTCTGCAGCCGCGTCCTGTGGGGCCGGTACCGGTGCAGCTGGATGTAGTCTATCAAAAGGCCGGAGGTTGGCTGGATGCTGTGGACCAACATCTGCATTTTGAAAAGTTTTACTATTAGTTTTGAGACGATATATATGAAAAATTAAAAAAAAAAAAAATACATAATTAGAAAACTTGTGAAAATAAAAGTACCTCTGTCATCCCATTGTTCTCCCTGTGGAAGAACCATGTCCGGATCACCTCTGAAATCCATTCCGGCATACGGAAAGTCCTGTATCGAAAAAACCTGGTCCTCTAACCAGTGAAAGTAACTATCTGAGAATCGAACTACTGCCACGCCCTCGTCAGGATGCCGGGCCATCACCGCAACCCATCGTATCAGCTTTGGCTCCCGAGGACCCAAGATATCAATAGTGAGTTGCTGAGGGATCAACATTGGAACTCTCTCCAAGGAAAAGCTCACGACTATAGGCCCATATCCAAAAGTCTTTAGTCGTCCGTTCTTTGCCTTGGTCAGTTGGCTCTTCATATGAGCCGACACAGCTTCACACCAGTTGAAAATGGTGCCTTGGTAACAGTCAATTGCCATCCGCATTTGGGATCCGGAAGCAATGTGTAAAGCGGCCGCGCCGCAAATTCTGGTAACCGTGAACGCTATGACTTTGAGTTCCGGCAAAGTGATGTGTTTTATCTCTATGCCTTTTGAATGGTGAGCCCCAGGTGTGCACCACTCGTCGCGGAGACTATCAAGGGATTGGCCACCCGGCCTAGTCCCCGCAAGATTGAGTTGCTCACCTCTGTTCGGCAAGCCAGTAAGAAAGTATACATCCGAGGGCTCTATCTCAAGCTGGTGCCCTCCTATGTAAAAGCATTGTTCTTGAACGTTCCATCGCTCAACCAGCCATTCCAAGAATCTTACCTGGCCCCTCATGCCCGGTATGGTCCAATATTTGTATAATCTGCATGCTCTTAGGGCATCCAGAGAAGGTTGGTGATTTATTGCAGCTTCATCTTCCTCTACATGCTCTCTTTCTCTCCAGTCTAACATGATTAATGCCCTGCATATCAAAAATAGCAATTAGAAATTGATTTGAGGATTTTTGGTAGGTTTTTGAGGGAGTTGGGGTTTTGAAATGCGCACTTCTCGGAAGACGCACCCCGGTTTTGTAGCACAGGGCGCCCGGACGCAGCTGGCCTGAAGGCGGGCTGCGTCTTCCGACCGTTTTCCCGTATGAGAAAAAGTCGGGGGACGCAGGTCACCCGAAGGGCACCTGCATCCGCCGAAAGGCGCATTCCAAAACCAAAACCCCCCCAAAAAATGAAACTAAGACCTAAAAATTAATTCTAAACGGATAGAAATGCAGAGTAGGATGTGTAAAATACCTGGATGAGACGGCGTTCGATTCCGACGGTCAGATTTTCCGCAGCAACCACGGGAAGTTTCTTGTCAAAAGCTCCTTTTTCAACCTCCAAAGTCAAACGGTAAAAATGACATGGTAAAAGGTCTTTTTATAGGTTTTTTGGATGAATTAGTTCATTTTTTACCATGAAAAGATGTTTTTCGATGTATTTTTGCCTATTTTAAACAGGTATGAGTAATGTGTCGCTTTTGTGCAGGACAAAGGGATTTCGAGGGAAATTGTAATTTTTTCACAAATAAAATATCAGAGTCATCTTTTAAGCCCTTTTCTGACTCCTAAAAAATGAAAAGATCGCCGAGCGTTTCTTTTACACTCGTTAAAACGGAATTAAAAGACGGTCCCCTTTTAGCTCTTTTCTGACCGTAAAATCAGGAAAAGATTGCCGGGTTTTTGTCGTTTCGAACTCGATAAGGAAATAAAACGACGTGTCCTTGATCGCTTTTTACTTTTCAGGTCGACGACACTATTATGAAAGTACTCCTTGGTCGCAAGATCAAGCGGTTCCCCCAGGTATTATTTTATACTTTTTCGGGCTTAAGGGACACAAATATACGAAAAAGTTCAATGTGGAGTCTCCTTTTGTTTTTCAGACTCTCTAAAAATGAAAAACGCCGAGTTTCTCCTATACTGGGCTCGTTAAACTTTTACAGTAAAGGACCTGTTCAATTACAAACAGGAACGAACCACTCCTTCCTAGGGTTCGAATTTAAACTAGGTTGGACTCGTCCGAAGGATGAGCTTATAATCAAGCATATGTTATCCTCCTCAAGCTTGTTAAAAATAAAGAGGTACTTGCCAGAAATGGTGGGGGAAAAGAGAGAAGAATGAGCCTATTTGTTACCTTTATCTCAAAAGAAACTTTATTACCACTCTTGAACACGACACTTTTCATTCACCTGGGTTGGGAAATCTTTTACCTCACAGTTGACCAAACCACTTTGAAAGTCTTTAACTGGGTTCCGGGGATTAACTTTGAGTTATTCGTCACCAAACCATCTGTCGTGTCGTTATGTGTTCAAGAGGTCTGCAAGCAAAACTTTCATCTGCAAAATACTTGTCATCCATTTGACCATCCCTGAGTCAGTCCTTACAGCAACATTTCTTCAACTTGAACAATGATTTCGTGTTGTGGGCTTGCCTGCAACGGGTCGCTTTCTATCGACATCGACACATTATCTAGAAAGATGACTTAGGAATCGACAACACCTTGAAGTCTGCATGCATCAATGGCAGGTTTCTCGCCTTTGACGTCAGTTTACATCATTGACTTTCGATCAAAGGATTCCGTGAAGTGTTCGACATCAAAACATCTATTCACATTTCACGGGTTGTGCTTGGTACTTTGAGAACCATTGACATTACTGGTGGTCTCTCTCACGCTTGTTAACAGTTTAATTTGTCGTGGCGGAAAAAGTCGTTTGTGCGGACACAACTGACCTCCCTAGGAGTCTAAACTCTCTAGCGACAAACAAGACAAAATGGAGTGATCTTTCTCTAAATATACCTTTTAAAACATGAAAACTACAAGTGTTTAGGCTTACCTTATTCCAAAACGCGGTTGTTGTAGTCCGTCCTTGCCGATCCGGATGAGCTCCTCCTTCAAGTCAATTCCTGCAACCACAAACAATCAAACAATTACCAAGCACTTGCATTTCATATAATAAAACATATATCCAACATGCAGACCAAGGAACACATGAAATAACTCATTAACACAAGCTATTGAGAAAAATAAACCAGTTTGTATTAATAACGAAACAAAGAAACTCTTACAACCTGGCCTTGGTGTTGTGCAAGTTCCTCCCAGGGTCCATCAAGGGTTTTCCTCTACTTTGACAAAGCTCACCCACTTCCAAGTAGAATCAAGCAAAGACAATCTCTCCTCACAAGGTTCTAAATGGGAGTCCTAATTCCTGCAGCATTTACCCAAAGAAAATGTATAGCTCCAACCTCTCCTCCCTCTGGCTCAATGTCTTTATTTATAGTGCTGTAAAGAGGTTATTCAGGTCCACCATCAATGGGATAATCCCCCTCTTTGGGTGGGATAGCTCCCTTATTGATGGGATAAGTTCCCCCTTAATAGAGATACATGAACCAACTGGAGGCGCATCCAATTCATCAAACCGACCTCTAGAAAGTTCTAGAAGTAACCACAAGTAACTTTTTTAAGATGAAACTCGCGCATTTTGCCTTTTACAGAAGGACGCACCTGTCCCTTAACATACAGAGCGTCCAAGGACGCACCTTTTGTGAACATGGTCAGCGTCCCCGCAGGTAAGGCTAGAGAGAACCTGCGACCCCAGAGATAAACATATTTTTTACAAGACTTTCTCTCTTCTTTGAGTTTGAGATGGATAACAGAGGCATAAGACTTGCCTAAGAGGGTAGCATGACTGTTGATTTGAGCCATACTAACTGTAAGTAGTCAAGGTGACATTTTTTAGTGTAACAGACATCACTTATTGAAGCTTCCATCACATAAACTTGCACACAGTTAAATTCTCCTTGCACAAATACAAAACCAATAGCTAATTTTCTAGCTAACCTTGGAAAACCATCTCAGGGTTAAAATGAGCTAACAAGTGCTCTGATACCAACTTGATTTTAAATGTCAGGAAAACATGTTAATGCTATGCAAGCTCCCTCATCAATAAAAAATGTGTTTAGGATTGTCTCATTTAACCAAAATGTGAAGGATTATGTGTCAAGTTTTAAGTGTATTTTATAAGCGATTCATGAGGTTAATTAGTTGTTTAAAAACACATATGCAACAAGTAAATTTTAGATAAGTAAAACATAAAAAATGCATAACACAAAGTTGATAAAGGATTTCACCCTTCCTGGGCTACATCTCCTTGGACCTGCATCAATGACTAGTCCCTCTTTGGATTAATGGTCAATTCTCTGATTACATGCACCTGCAGTACTCCAATGTCTTTGCTACCTGCTCCATTGGATTCAGAAGACCCAAAAAACCCAAAAATGACTCTCCAAGATCTGCAATTGGACTTCAACTGATCTAGGCTTGACCTCCTCTCCTAGTGGCCCTAGGCTTCCTTAAACTTCAATGTAGAAAAATCACATAAAGAAGTACCTTTTTGCCTTTGAAAACTATTCCATTATGTTTAGAGCATCTAAATAATATAGGAATCACTCTTTCAAAGCCAAAATTGCTCGAAAAATGCCAAATTTATGGCTTCTTCAGTTTTTCCGAGGAAATCTCCACTAAAACCATGGAAAATTTTAGGGGCAAATATTCGCAGGTGGGCTAATTTTCCATGATTTTTCCAAAAAAAATATTCGCCAATTCCCATTTTCTATAAAAATGGTTCACCCAAATATTAAAATATAAAACTATTCTACCTTAAAATCGCCAACATTATATAGAGAGTATATATAAAATCATTATAAATTTGAATAATTTTACAAATATATCAATTAACATTTCATAGTTTTCATATTAGGGACTAGTGAGATTCACCAATGTTTTTAAGCTTTAAGATAATTTTCCATCATTAAATTTTTCCTTGACCAAAACTGGAGAAACTCTAGTTAACTCTACCAAAAATGGAAGAACGTTGGATTTAGAGGACCTGCCAAAAACGTCACCAGGTTAGTCCCGCTTAATTAATGATAAACATAGTTTAATTAACATAATGTCCATTTTTCACGTTAATGGCATGGTTAGCATAAAATGCTGGCCGTCAATTTAGTCACATGCTAGCGGTTACCATTAGCGGTTATCTCCAAACTTCAACGCATTTAACATGTAAATACATAATTCGCCCATAAAATATTAAGTCCGTTGGTTGTGGTTTAGTGGTAATTCTTGGTGCTTGTGTAGGCAAGGTCATGGGTTTGACTCCCCAACCTGCCAATAAAATTTTACATGACCTTTGAGGGGGCACGTGGCGGCCTCCGAGATTGCCACATGTCACCTCATTGGTCCACCCAATTTCGTTGACCAATAATGTGTTAGAAAATGTCATGATACAATTGAGCCACCTATGGGAATATTCTAGGAATATTCCAAGGAATATTCCCTGGAGTATTCTTTTTGCTGACTGGGTTGTACGGATGCCTAGTCATCATTCTAGTCACAAAATTTTTCCTGTTTGACAAAACGAAAATCAGGCCCTAACTTTCTCATACGAACTTCGTTTTGAGTGAAACGAGTTGCATTAGGATCATATCGCTGAGATGGAAGCTTTAATTCAAGTTTGATTGATTCTAAGCACTTTGATTTTCAGAAAATTTTTGCCCCTAATCTAGATTCCGATCAGACAAGCATTTCTGGTTCATGTGTCTCTCTTCCTGGGTGGTAATATTACCTCTCACTTAGAGGTTCACTTTTCTCCCCCCTTTTCTAGTAAGAGAACATAGACATAGTTGCGTTGCACACTCCCCTTGCTTTTTGAAGATACTATTGCATCACCCTCTTGTGCTAATAACTAGAGCGAAGGAAAATATTTAAGTATTTGGAAACCAGGAATTTATACTAGATGGGACTTCTACACGAAATGGTGTGATGTCTGATTGGTACTTCATATCGGGGAGATCCCCTGAATCTTAGTGGGCCCAACATCATCAACATTTCTGGAACTAGAAGGAGAGAAACCAATATTTTATGGCTGATTGTCCCACCAACCCCACTAATCCATCCTCTGGTCAAATCAGTAATGTTCACTCCCCCTCCCCTACTCGTAATTATTAATTTGGTAACTCTTCACCACCCAGGCCTGAACGTGAATTTCGTACCATCAAATTCGGGCTATCGGCCCCATCACATGTCAATTCAAAAAATCTATAGGAATAATTGTGGGAGTAATTGCTCTTCCATATTTTGAAAAGAAGAACAAGACCACCCCCATAGGAGTAGTGGTCTCATCTATTGAAGAATAAATTCTAGCCACTCTTGAAGAACTAGCAGAACATGTGGAAAGGGAAGAAGAATCTCCACACTTTCAAGGAGGAGAAGGAGGCAAGTCTTTACTCTTAAGTTCAAATTCCAGCGAGGGAGGCGTAGAGGAAGGAAATGAAGAAGAGGAGGAGGAGGAACCATCAAATTCAAAAGAGGAAGAGGAGGAAAATGAAGAAGAAGACATGGTAGGGAAGGATTTGGATTGGATGGCTTAGGGCCCATTGGCACTTCCAAGTGTCTTGCATAAGATTCTGAGACATGCGAAGAAGCTCTTGACAAAATATAACCCTGAGAAGAAAGTGAAGGCTGAAGATCACTTAGACAAATTTTACCTACACCTGCAAACACTTTAGGTACGTTACAATGATGTTGCATGCAGACATTTCCCCTGTACCCTAGATGGTAGAGCAGTTGTATGGTACCACAACCTTCCTCTAAACTCAATCTAGAATTGGAGGGTATTCAAAAGAATATTTCTTGAGAAATTTTTTTAATAGAAGACCCCTTCCTTGTTATTAAAGGAGTTGGGTGGTCTGAAGATGGAGAAGAAGCAAAAGGTTAAATATTTCAATCAGAGATTCAATCACATCTTGAACAATTTTTTGGATAACACAAAGCCTCATGACTCCATCACCATTGACTACTACACTTCTGCCTTGTCGACAAGTATTGTGCAGTTTTTAAAGAGAACTATGAGACAAAAATTTAACATAAAACTATGAAGAGGCTATTGTTGTAGGGAAGCACTTGCGCGCTATTGGAGTCATCACAAATGATGAACCCACAAAGGACTCCAAATACATGGGTAAGATGTCTTAGGCCTCTGTGAGCAAGGCTAAGGAAAATGAACTCAATGATCTTGAAAGCCTTACTCGTCTCTTCAAGTCCCTAACCACCAAAATGGCTGAAATTAAACAAAGGACAAGCGATACTACTGTGAGAAGAAAGCCCCCTAGGTTCATGGCTAAAATGAAGGCAGCTTCAGGTAGTAGTAGAAATCAATTGGAAAAATTTGTGCAGAGTTCCAATTAGCTCATGAACATTGAAAAAATTGGGACATACTCATACTACTCATTTCATAATGAGCATCATTTAGAAAAAATGTGCCCACAGTGGAACCAACTCGCAAGAAGAATAGATGCATAAGTTGTGGACATAGCCATGGTTGAGGAACAGGTTGAACCTGATCAAGAGGAGGAAGAAGCTACTGCAGTTGATGAAACTCCAGAGACTAGGCATGCAGTAAACATGTATCATTGTGTTCTTGCAGCCCAGAAAATTACTGCCGATAAGAAACCTTTGAGTGATGGTCCAATCCAAAAGCAGAGTAACTAATATAATTTGAGAAGTCAAGGGCCGACCACTCTGATTGAGGTGTCGGAACAGAAATTCAAATAATTTTTGTTAAGAAAAATAAGTTCTCCAGCTAACTTAGCGTAGAACACACAGAGAAATTCTGGGAAAACAATTCCAATGAAAAGTGTGGTAGCTAGCAGCAAAGACAAAACCATGCCACCAGAAACCGTAAACCTAGTTCCATCCCTGGACACCTCGGTCAATCTTCCCCTTGTATATTACAATATTGTAGAATGTATGAAGAAGGTTCATGAAAACATCTCCCTGTTTGAACTTACCAAGATCACAAGCCAACAAGACATCCTTCTACAGGCATTTTGACAAACTTCTATCGATAATGCTACCACTTCAAACAGGGGATCTAGTAAGTCTCCTAATGCTCTCGCATCTGTGCTTAATGCACACTGTCTGGACGAAAACACACTTTTTCCACCATTCTTGTTAACATTTGAAATATTCAACTTCAACGTAAATAATTTCTTGGTGGATTCCGGTGCATCGGTAAATGGCATGCCATTATCTGTGGCCAAAATGATCAATGCTCAATGGGATAGGACATATGCACAAATCAGACATCTGGACAGAACTTGTGTTCTAGAAATTGGTGAACTGAAAGATGTCATCATCTGGTTATTAGCTGATGGATGATTTCATCAATGGATCAAAATTGTAATTGTGGACATTTCCGAAGCATATGGGGTATTACTGCGCAGACACTGGTCAAGCAAGCTACAAGGATACTTTTCCATAGATTGGTAACACTTATGGCTTCCATACAGTGGTAGGAATAATCATATTTGGGTAGAGTCAGAGAGATACATGAAGAACAAAATGACTCTCTTGAATTGGCATAACGATTCATTGGCTTCGCAGAACTTGTTTTTGGCAATTGTTTTATGGAAATACCGTTGGGGTGCTATCTTGCAGAGCCATCCCAGTTCCACTAGAAACACAGTTGGACCTCCTTCCATGTACAACTGATGACAATGAGCTTTGTACAGTTAGCAGCAGCAACAACAGTAGTAGTAGTAGTAGTAGTACTAGTGTAGTAAGCAGTGCTTTTATATCTGATATGTGGAAAATTTAGTTTGAAGGATCCAAGACACATAAGGGATTTGGAGGTGGTTGTGTTTTAATAGACTCGTTGCTGAGGAAACATTTAATCTCTAGTAAGTTGTAATTCAGGTGCATGGATAACATTGTAGAGTATGAAGCACTTGTCTTGGGCTTATAGAAAGCCATTGAACTTAATGTTGTGGTCCTAAAAGTGGTAGGTGACTCCAAAATCATGGTGCGTTAGGTACATAACACTATACATTGTGTGTCACATCATCTTAAGAGTTATCAACAAGAGGTATGGTGACTCATCTCTCACTTCCAAAATTTTAATATTATTTCAATACCAAGAATGTGTAACACAGCTACAGATGCCTTGGAAAACACAACTACTAGAATGCTACCTTTATGGGATGAATTTTCTGTTGAAATTATGTATAAACCATCTTTCCCAAATAACATAACTAACTTACACATTTTTTATGGCAAGCAACATCTACTATACTTTACGGACAAGCACGAGCAGACACTGCAAGACACATCCAACGAAAGCAAAGGCAACATCATCCCTAAGGGTGTGGTATCACTGGAAAATATGTATGATCTGCAGAACCAATTCTAGGGACATGGGAATGCCAATACCCATAGTTCTACATTGTTGCATGAAAAAATAAATTTAGGAGCTAAAAAAGATCTGAAGTATGTTAATCTTGGTACTTGTTGCACACCATAAGAGTGGCAAGCCTTCCTCCGCCTATTCAAGTAGCACCATGATGTCTTCGTGTGGATGTACGATGATCTCAAGGCATATGAAACACAAATAATCTAGCTTGTGATACCAATAAAGGAAGGGGCCAACCCATTTTAACAAAAATTAAGAAAAGTTCACCCAACACTTGAGCGCTCATACAAAAGGAATTGAGAAAAATGTCGAATGCTTGGATCATTTATAAGGTGCGACATTCACGTGGGTATCAAAATTACTACCTATGAGAAAGAAGTCTAGGGAGATCCACCTGTGTGTAGATTTTTTCAATCTCAACCGCACCTCGCACAAGGAAAATTACCCAGTGTCATCCATGGAGTAGAGAATGCAAACAATATCTGGGGCTAAAATGTTTTCTTTGCTCAATGGATTTTTGAGTTACAACCAAGTTGTGGTAGTAGAGCCTGACAAATTGAAAACTACATTTTGAACAATGTGGGGCAAGTTTGCATTTCGATGAATGCCATTTGGCTAGTCAATGTTGGTGTGACATTCCAATGTGCAATGGACATTTCTTTCCACGGGCTTATTGGACAGAGTGTAGTGGTCGAATTTGATGACGTGACAGTATTTTCCAAACAACGGTCAGACCACCTACGCCATTTGAAGAATATTTTGAGCAATGCTAAAAATACGGGATACCCTTGAATCCCAAGAAGAGTATATTTGTAGTGTTCAAGGGTAACCTTCTTGGACACAACATTGCTAAAAGTGGGATCAAGCTGGATCCAAACGGGGTTCCGACCATCACATAAATTCCCCACCCAGTGAAGAAGAAATCCATGTAGTCTTTCTTGGGGAATATCAACTTCCTCACAAAGTTCATCTCTAACTATGCTTATATTGTTAAACTAATATAGGAGATGAACAAGAAAGACACAATCTATAAATGGGATAAAAGGGAAAAGGACACATTCAGCCATATTAAGCAAGCTATATCAAATGCACCCACATTGTACAACCAAGACTTTAGCAAAGAATTCTTGCTCTACACTTTCGCTTCTGAAACCTCTTGTGTTGTTTTTTTCACTCAAAAGGATGAGTTGAATAATGAATGACCTATCTCCTTCATGAGTGCAAGCCTGCAAGGAACAAAGCTCAGTTACCCCACTGTGGACAAAAAAGCTTATGTAGTGTATAAGGTGGTAAAACACTTCAACCCTGTCTATTGAAATACCATTGTATTATCTTTGTTCCACACCCAGTAGTTAGGTTACTACTTTTTCAGCAAGAACTGGGTGAGAGAAGGGCGAACTGGATGACTGTATTACAAGAATATGATCTTGAAATCAATTTAGTTCACACCATCAAGGGTCATGGTTGTTGCAATTTAGCAGCAGAAGCAGTCTACACAAAAGAGGAATAGGAAGAGCTCATAGGATGGGAGCAAGAGATCGAGATGTACAATGTTGAGCAAGCCTCCCCCACTTTAGATAGAAGCTCTTGGTACACAGATTGTGCTAATACCTTGATCATGGCACTGTGCCCTCTCACTTCTCTATGTGACATAAGAGGGAACTACAAATAAAAGCATTGTCATATCAGTTGATGCATGGGGTGTTGTTCAGGAAGCACCACAATGGGATATTTCTCAGGTGTTTGGAGGCACATGATTCAGAAAAGGTTTTACATGATCTCCACGATGGACCAGTTGGGGGACACTTTGTAGGCAACACTACAATGTACAAGGTCATGTGGGCTAGCTTCTACTGGCCTACATTATTCAAGGATGCTCATGCCTATGCCCGAAAGTGTCTGATACGTCAAAGGTGTGTTGGCAAAAATCAAAGGTCAGTGGCCCCGCTGCAGACCATTGTAGTAGAAGAACCTTTTCAACAATGGGTCTTGGATATCTTTGGGGAAATTTTCCCTCACTCGTTGAAGTAGCACCAGTATATCCTAACTACTACAAATTATTTTACATGGTGGACAGAGGTAGTTCTACTAAAACAAGTGAACGATCAAGAAGTCATCAGCTTTCTGCAGCATAATATAATCTCTAGGTTCGGAGTTCCTATGCCACTTGTTTTTAAAAATACAACATATTTTTCCTCATTAAATATTTATGATTTTGCATTAGAAAACTGTATCATATTCAAAGATTCTGCTAATTACTAACCGCATGTAAATGGTCTTGTTGAATCTAGAAACAAGAACCTCATTTGTATAATCAAAAGGACCATATTCTCTGAATAGAAAAACTGGCACTCTGCTTTGGTGAATGCATTATGGGATAACGGAGTCATGCCTAATCCTGCATTGAATACCTCCCCTTAGTTCCTGCTGTATGGAAAAGAATCCATCCTCTCGTCAAACATCTACTTGTTCACTCTCTAATTGTCCCAAGAATCCCATGGCAAGCCATGTCTTCTAGTTTAGCATAGGATGGACACTTTACATAAGCTACAAGAAGAAAGGCTGAAAACAAAAGACAGATTTTCACTTCACCATAATCGTATCAAGAGATGGTTTGATAAAAAGTTTGTAGGGAAGAATATATTCTATGTGGGTGACTTAGTATTAAAGTGGGATGAAGACCATGAGGACAAAGGAAAGCACACTAAGTTTCAGTCCCTATGGATTGGTCCTTACACAGTCCATGAAAAGATTGGCTAACACACATATCATATTCAATCACTTGATGGGAAGATTGACTCTCTCTGTGTCAATGGACAAGACTTAAAACAATATTTTCAATGAAGATCAGGAGTTGTGCCCCACACTATGTACATAGTCTTTTCTTATTTGTTGATTATGTCTTTCCTTTATTTTTGTGTTGTTTTGGCATGTAAATAAGTGTTGTGCCTTACTGCGTTGTTTCTTCCAAGTGTGTATGTGACTGAAGTTCAAAGAGTCTTGTGACACTGTAGTGATTGGCTAGTATTTTGTTCATTTTCCTTGTGTTGGTTGTATCTTTTGGCCAATGAATTTCTGGCGAAAAATATGATCCATCCGTAATGAGAGTTTTGGTCCAACCATGAACCCATGTCTAGTCTAGAAACTTCATGCCTATACTCAGTTTTTTGCTTGGGCATTTTCAAGCCTATCCAATTAGTAGAAATGGAGAAGGGGGAAAATATAAATGAGAAAAACTAAATCAGATCCCTTTATATGCTTCTATGAAGGGACAACCTCTCTCACTCTCAATAAGTAGAGATCCCTCTTCAACCCCCCAAAAAAAAAGTGTCAATGCATAGTTCTCTTTAAATAAATAAATAAATGTGAAAGAAGAGAAAAGATTTATGTGCAAAGAGGTGAAGCAAGCAACTCCACTGGGGTACTTTCTAGGTTCATTGGAAGTGGAGCAATGTTTGTCTTCCTATGTGACTCCGCCAAGGTACTGCCCAAGCCTGCTAGAAGTGGAGCAATGACATATATGAAAAGCTATACTATGAAAATCTTAAGCTCATGACCTAAACTACCCTTCCCAATTTGAAACATTGTGATTATGTTGAATCTTATGTTGTGTTCAACTGAGAAGGTATAGAGGGGACCATGTCTACCCATGGGGTAATGAGGGAAGTAAAATTAATATTCATGATGAATCAATACTCCATGAATGACCAAGGTCCTACACAGAAGAACTAACCAAGATAGAGAAGCTAGAATTCAATGAATGTGTCACCAAGTGTTGTGGCGACTGCAACACCCTCCAAAATTTTGGCTTCCACTCAAATTTCAGAGCCTTCCTTGGTCTTTCCCTTGATTGTTGCAAACACTTAAGCTCATTTCATGATATTTCCTAAATTCCTTTGACCCCTTTTGCTTAGTTGATCAACTGTCGTCTTTTGGCATGTTTGACTAATATGTCATGTTTGTGAACCTTTCCTGGTGGTTTTAGAGGTTTGTCTTTATGTATATGAGTTTTCCTAACTATGTAAACACCCGTCACACTCATACATAAAGTTTTGAGCATTGTCACACAAGTGTCTTCATGGTTGTCCTAAATTCTGTCTCAAATGTCATACTTGTCGCTTCCCGTTATGAGATAGTCATATAGAGGGAAATGAATCCTTGCTTCTCCAATGGTCTATGTTGTTGTGTCGTCGAAGTATTCTAAGTGTGTGGTCACAAGTATATCTCCCTCCCAAAATTAGCCACTTTTCCGAAAATATTCCTAACCGAGAAACACAGCTGCACAAGACCTTGACTGAACTATGCATTGTGCAGTCTCAACCCTTAGTCTTGTGACCTTTCTTCCTAGAACTACACAATGTGTATTCAATGTCCTCTAGGGCAGTTTCACTTCACAATTCCAGAGTTCAGCAACCTTCCTTGACCCATAGAATTGCACTATAGTTCCTCCCAGTCTGACTTGAATTGCACACTTCAAACTTCCAGTCGTTGAGCTATTCCCTTTACTTGTTGGAACCACACAATGCACAGATAACCTAGCCCCCCTTAACCTCCAAATCTACATAGAGATGTCCCTAGTGTCCTCCCTCAACCGGAGCTCATTAACCTTAATATCTTCACAAATTTGTCCTCCAGGTATCTCTACTACCTAGTCCTCCCTGTCTTTAAAAAATTAAGAGATCGGTCTCCCATGATCCCATCTTTCATCAACCACTGTCTTCCTAAACTGTGCAATCCTAATTCCCAGTGGGCACTGTGTAATTTTTCTCCTTAGTGAGGACTATGCTCAAAAGTTCCTCAGTCAAGCCTTAGTTGTGCTCCACATAGACTCAATGATCAACCCCTCTCCCTATCACTTGGAACTAAGCAATGCGTAGATACTAGGCCCTCTCTCCTAGTCTACCACTAGTCCCGGGCTCAGTTCATGGATAACAGTGCATCATCTTAGATTAAGGAGTTTTTAGATTGATGCTGTCCCATCATGTATGAATTGCAGGAACAAGTACATTGTCAAATCATGGAGAGATGATGAAGAAGGAGAAGAAGGAGGAGGAATGCCTAAAGACTCACTTGTAGTTGAATAAATGAATGAACCTACCAAGAGCAAGCAAAAGGAACACAAGTGTGCAACCACGTTCCAAGACCGAAGATAATTGAAGACACTGCATCATCAAGCTATGTGGAGGAGAAGAGAAATAACATCCAAGAACATGTATATCACTCAACAACAATAGCGGCTTGACATTGCCACATCATCAACCCGTTCCATGTTAGCAGTGTCATGTCAAGTCGTGTCATGAGTTGTCACCTACCACATCACTATTGTGGGCCATGTTTATGGTAAATCAAATGTATTGTGAAGTGGAAGTCCAATGGACACACATGAATATGAAGAGTCATGCAAGTTGAAAAGTTAAGGGAAGCTGAACAGTCATGAGGGTAGTCAAAGAGTCACAAGGGGTAAGCATCATCCCTTGGTTATATATACCCTCTCATTGTATGATCAAGGGAATTTTCACCTTGATTTCTCCCGAAAAGCATTAGAGAGATAAATTAGTTCTTTGAGGAGCAAGGAGTGGCTCTAATGTCCCACTATTTGGGCAAGTGATATACGATGTAAATATGTGTCTTAGAACTTTTACTTAATTACAGAAGCCTTTTCAGGCCAACATGTTTTCATGCATGACTTATGATTGTTTATAAGACTATTCTCTAAACATTTGTATTTCATGTTTGCTTTTTTATGTACTAAGATAGTTGAACTATTTTATGTTATTTTAGTGTTTATCTTGTTGGGAATGTGATGTAATGGTTGTCATTGTTGTCTCATCCTTGTGGAATATTCTGTGGGATAATAGACAGAACTTTCCTTCCTTATCGGTTATGATGATCTTCACATCCACCATGGACTATTCCACTGGATGTTAGTCATATCTTCCTTTGTTCATTGGTTGTAACGAATGTCACAACTGCTGTGGAATATTCTGTTGGATGTTGGACAAACATTTCCAGTTCATGTGTGTCTCTTCTTGGGTCATACTACTCTGTCTCACCTAGAGGCTCACTTTTCTCCCCCATTTTGCAGTAGGATAACCTAGACACAGTTGCGTTGCACACTCACCAGGAACACTCACCTTTCTTTTCTTAGATACCATTACATCACTCTCTTGTGATGATAGCTAAAGATGAGGCAAACATTTAAGTATTTGGCAACTGGGCCTTTATATTGGATGGGACTCCTACACTAAATGATGTGAGGTCTTATTGGGACTTCATATCCAGGAGATCCCCTGAATGTTGGTGGGTCCAATAATGTCAATAGGCTCCTTGGAAAGCTAAAACCCAACTATGAGACAATGAAGTAATCAAGTGGCGTGTTCAAGGGCAACACAATTGATGTTTCCTTTTGATGATGCGTGGAAATGAATGTGACCTTCCATTTCTCTTTTTAAAAGTTCCTTTTTCGTACGTTTAGTCCCCCATTCTTGAAAAAGAGATAAAAGTATACAAGGGAGAACCTTCTAGCCATATTAGACTAGAGTATCCCTTTTTTGAGACTGTTATATGGAATCTATGTTGGGAGCGGGATCCACTAAGGATAATTTTGGGGATAAAATCCCATGCGTTGGGTCGAATTTTGTAATAAAGTTGTAAAGTCTTCACATTTTGTGGTCGTGGAGCGCAAATATGTCATGAATCATAAATGGTTGTCCACCTTAATTTTGTAAAGTAAAGTTAGCTATAAAGACCTGCCCATGGTCTACGGACCATGGGATTGTTTAAAAAGAGCTAAGTAAGTAAGCTCTAAGTATTTTTTGAAGTTTCATGAGTGGTAGATGAAGTCTTGAGGATAAGGAGAAAAGTCTAAAGTTTCCAGTCATAGAGTAAGTAGAGGCTCTGCAGCTGAGTGTGCAGAGGCCTAGGGTAGAAGTCCATAGCTGAGCGCGCCGACCCTTGCAGCTGTGTGTGCAGGGTGGATAGAGTCTATAATCACTTGAAGATATCGATAAAAAGAAGTATTCTGCAAATTTTGTGTCTTTGTTCTGGTTAATGCATCTTGTCATATTGTGTATGAATTTCGTTTATACTGCTTAAGTGATGCGTGAATGTATGTAATTACATTGGATAATTGAACGCAAATAAGGATATATGTTTACATGGTGCTAACTATGATTGTTTAATAAGATAAGTAAGTCACTTAAGCTAGTTTGGTAATTTGCACGATACACTACCCTAGCAGCGCAAAAGCACCTGAACCGTAGGTCAGGGCTGCGTGAAGACCGATCGTACCCCTTTGCGAAGGTATCGAAGGGTGGAGTAAAGGACTAGATAGACAGAGCCCTAGAACTCTATGACCTGCATGAAGGGAGGAATAGAAGGAATAAAATGACATCACAACCATCTCAGGGTGTGGAAACTTGGTTCCAACATCACCCCATACTACTTTGGGTGAGACCCTAGTCCGTGCTCCGCGGGATGATGTCGAAAGGACCAGTAGTGTAGGGATTTGTTTGGCTAACTAATGCTGAACATGGGTCAGGCCCCACCAAGCCAACAAATGGTTCTGTTGCTAGGACTAGAATCTGCAAAAGAAATGTCTAATGTCGTATCACTAGAATACAACTAAGAGAGAGATTGGAGACTGGTCGGATAGGAAGATGCATGAATTTGCGACGCAGGAGAATAGAAATCCACGATTGACAAAGGAATAGTGGCTGGACAGGTACGTATATATAGAAATACACGAGATATTTTTTTGTTCCTTTCCGGTTGAGCTATACAGGTGGATTGCGAAGCTAGCAGATAACCAAGGTGGAGACTTGATTGTCCTATTGTTTGGACTTTGGAGTTTGTACAGAGATGTAAAGCCTTTGAGGATAAGATTTCCCGTGCTATCGATCATTGGCTCAATGACATCACAGGAGGATTTTTGATTGAATTCACAATTGACACCTCAGTCAAATACAACGAGGTGGAGCAATGCTTTTTCAAAGGACCACGAGGTATGTACTTGAAATATTTGAATACTTTGATTAAGATGTTATTGTGTGAAAATGGCTTATTCAAGTACCTTGATGTTCGGAGCTACGCGAAGCACAAAAACATATAGGAATGAAGGAAGAAAGGGTCCTCAATATAGTCCATTGATTTCACCTCCATTGGGTGATGAAGAGGGAGTAGTGCAAGCTTCTCTGTGAAGTGCTATTCAATTAATAACACAAGGATTCACGTGATTGTCACCTCCACCCACACCACCTCCAACTTGACCACCATCACCTGCGACTTCACCTGTACCACCCCCGCCTCCATCGCAATTCAGCATGGCAAATTTAGTGAAGCTACCTTTGTTTAAAGGCTTGGGAAATGAGGACCTAGACGAGTTCTGGTTCGTGGTGAAAGCTACATGGGAAGCTCAAGGCATTACAAATGATCACTTGAATAAGGGAACATTGGTTAGGGCATTGCAGGATTGCATGCTAACCTGGTACATTAAGTACTCTAATGATAACCCAAATGCTGGAGTGGTAGACATCCATACCGTGCTAAACAAAGAATCCAGTAGGCCTAAGTCTGAGGCACAATCGCGATGAATCCAGGAGAGACACATTGGGAATTAGATCAGAGGTTGAAGTGCCAAATCCGTGAAGCTAATATGAACTTAACAAATAGAGGACATCGTGAGTGGTTTGTGGCTTCCCTCCTACCACACCTAAGGGTTGCGCTATCACAACAAAAAACAATGACTCAGGAATATTCCTTGGAGATTGCAATGAGACGGCATGAAACAGCTATGCAAGATCCAAATTTGGGGGTTCAAAAGATCCATGCGCAGTTGAAAAATATTTGCCTTGAGATGCAAAGTTTGAAGTAGGATAGAATAGTTCGACTGGAGGTGTGCGAAGAGGTATGGTGCCTGAAATGCAAGGGTTAGGGGCATGACAAAGACCATTGCCTGGTCTTTGTGAACTACATGGTAAGAGGAGGAATGATGCCTTTGAGGCTGGAAGCTATATGTTAGGTAGTAGAAAAACATGCCACGGATAACTGTCATTTGTTGCAAAAGTTTTTACAAACACCACAACAAATGTTTTTCAACTTCTGTAGGCTAGTAGGACGTGATGAGTGCAACTGTAGAAGCTATGGATTGATGATGGATAGAATGCCCACCTATAGGGTTTAGGTAGAAAAGTGCCCCCCTGACCAGAACGCGGGGATGGCGTTAATAGGCTTTCAGGGGCATGGAGGAGGACGAGGTGGATGAGGACCTAGTAGAGGTTAGGGACAACTAATCTGCTACAATTACGGAGGACCAAGACACTATGCCTGTGATTGCCTAATCCAACACGTCTGTTGTGCAAATATTGCAACCTTTTTGATCATGAAACAGAGGATTGTTGTTAGGTCCCCATAATACTAGTGACTCCCCCATTACTATGATAATTGTATCCATTATAGTTATTGTTGTACCCCTATGGTCCCCATATTGCTATTATTGTGCCCCATAGAATGCCACTATTGTTATTTTTATGCCTTTTTATTATTATTGTTAGGTAGGCTTGGTTATATTGTGACCCCTTAGGCTCTTATATATAGAAAGGAGGTTTTTTCATTTGAATCATCAAGGAATTGTTCATTTGTGTAATGTAAAGGAGGTTTCCCCCTCAAAGACGCTGAATTCTAAGGTGTTGATCTATCTTTTCTATCTTTTTGTGGGCTGGTTTCATAACATTTGGTATCAAAGATTTGGATTCTAGGGTTTCGCTGCTCCAAACAGGTCATTGTGGAATTTTCACTATAACTTTTTCTTTTTTGCAACATTTCAGACGCTAAAAAACAAACCCATTTGGGCCGCAATCGTTATGTACCTCAGGTCCAAATTTCAGAGCTTTTCGCATTATATTTGCGGAGATATGATCTGAGGAGGTTGGCCTTTTTGCAGACTCCCGAATTACATTCCAAATAGGTGACCTGGGGAAAATTGTCATAACTTTTGTTTTGAGCATAAGATTGAAATTTTGTAAGAAGTTACAAAAAGAGGAAGAACTTTATTTTCTTACGTATATTTGGTAGATCCAGAGGTCAAAACAGTGAGATGTGGCACTTTACACAAGTTCACTCTTCTGAAAAGGGCTATAATAAGGTCATCTTGGGAGATTGTGCATAAATCTTTCTTGGAGAATCTAAATTCAATCAGATTAGTGGCATTGGAAAGAGGACGCAGAGGGATACTGCAGGTTGCAATTTCAGAAATGGGTGATCTGAAATTATAGAGACACATCAGATTAAATATCGAGCTCCTACAAAGTCAAAAAAGGTGTGTAGTTTTCTTTAAATTTTTACATAAGCTTGGTTTGAAAAATTAGTTTGAAGGAATTAAAAGGGCATAGTGAAGCATTATTATCAATAATTGATGCCCTGAAGAAAGAAAATGGAAACACCCAGTAAGCAACCTGGAAGCTCTAGCATGACTCATGAAATATAGGAAGAAATGCAACATGATATATCAAAATTACGAGACCAAGTGCAACAAATGTCACTAGCACAAAAAGTAACAAAATCTAAGATGGATGGTTTAAAGAAATATGTAGAAGCTAAGATGTATGACATGGAATCTAAGATAGATAGTTCAAAGAAATGCATAGATGCTAATATGAATGACGTGGAAGCTAAGATGGATGATTTCAAGATAGATTTGAAGACAGATTTGAGGACAGGCATGGAAGATTTGAAGACAGATTTGACAAAGTTTCTACAAGAAATGCTTACTAATGACGAAAGGGTAGTAAAGGAAACTCATGATGAGAACAAAATAAATGTTAATCATGATTTCATAAACTCTAACGCTGGATCAAGGAACTAACATATTCAAAAGATCGATAAGAGGAAGTTTGATGGCAAGGATCCCAGAACATGGATACTATAGATGGAGCAATTTTTCAATCTACATAATGTGCAAAACACACAAAAGGTATGCATTGAAACTTTATATTTGGAACCAAATCAGTTTGTATGGTATCGATGGCTTTGCTCTCGTAAAAAAATTGTCACTTGGGCTATTTTTAAGGAGGAAATGATAGCAAATTATGAGGATACAAAAAGCAACACTTTTTTTAGCCAATTGATAAATCTCAAACAAAAGGGTTCAATGATGGAGCACATTGAGGACTTTCAAAAATTGACTAAAAGGGTAAAATATATTCCAGAGGAGCATAGGATTTATGTGTTCATAGGGAATTTAAAAGATAACATCCAACATGAGGTTCGCCTTTGGGAACCAGATTCATTAGAGAAGGCATTCAGGTTGGCAATAAAAATGTAAAGAAAAATTATGACAACAAGGAAGCCTACCACTCATAATTATAAAGATGGAAGTGTTGTTGCCCCTAGCCATCCATAACCTACAAGATTGACACCACAATAATTATAAGAAAAAAGAGCAAAAGGGCTATGTTACAGTTGTGATAGAAAATACACTAGAGGTCAAAAGTGTGCAGAGAAGAAATTATTTTACATAGATTGTGAAGAGGAGGAAGAACAGGAACAAGAAATGTCAAAAGAAGAGGATATACACTAGGAAAAAACCCTAGAAAAACAAGAAATGAATCTGACCATATGTTGTAATTCATTGGATGGAATTACCACTCCTCAAACTATCAAGATAGAAGGACATATCAAGAAGAAAAAGGTAATAGTGTTGATTGATTTGGGAAGTAACCATAATTTTATTCATTGTAAGATAGCTAAAGAATTGAATTGCTTCCTATATCTAGCACTAGAGTGTCAAGTGGTGGTTGAAAGTGGAGGAACCATAAATTGCTCAGGAAATTTGCATAATATCAAGCTATCCATAGGAGAATATGTATTGAATAGCCCAATGCTTTCTATTCCAATGGGTGGTGCTAAAGTTGTACTAGGAGTCCAATGGATACAATACTTGGGTATAATAGCTTTTAATTTCCAAGAACTTTTCATGAAATTCTCTTCAAAAGGAAAGGAATTTGATTTAAGGGGTATCGCAGGGAAACCAGGAAAGATAGTCAGCTCTAATGGAATGAAAAAGCTTCTAAAGAAATAACAACGAGGCATAATCACACGATTATGTTCACTAGAGGTTCCCACATCGAAATCATCCATTTCTCCAGATCTACAAAAAGTCTTGGACAATCATTCCAAGGTATTTGAGAGTCCCAAAGGCCTCCCACCTATTCATGATCATGATCATGCTATCAATTTGATTCCAAGAAGTGTTCCTCCAAACATCAGGCCTTACAAGCATCCCTTGCCCAAAAGAGTGAAATTGAATGTATGGTTGTAGAAATGCTAGAGGATAGTATAATTCAGCCCAGCCAAAATTCTTTCTCGGCTCCAATATTATTGGTTGACAAGAAGGATGGATCATGGTGCATGTGTCCAGATTATAGGGAGATCAACAAGCTTACTATTAAATATAAATTTCCCATTCCTATCATTGATGAATTATTGGATGAATTGCATGGATCAATTTACTTCACCAAGTTAGATCCTCGTTCAGGATATCATCAAATTAGAATGAAGACTAAAGACATTCCAAGAACATCATTTAGAACTCATGAGGGTCATTACGAATTTTTGGTCATGCCTTTTGGCCTTACTAATGCACCTTCTACATTTCAAGGTTTGATGAATTCCATTTTGAAACCCTTCCTTAGAAAATTTGTGTTAGTATTTTTTGATGATATACTAATCTACAACAAGTCTTCGAAGGATCATGTGCAACATGTTAACAGGGTGCTCAAACTATTGGAGGAGAAACAATTATATGAAAAAATGTCCAAATGTTTCTTTGGAGTACAATAGGTGGAATATCTGGGTCATATTGTATCTCATGAAGGTGTTACGGTAGACCCTAGCAAAATTAAATCCATTAAGGAATGGAAAATCCCCACATCCATAATGCATCTATGAGGATTTCTTGGGTTGACAGGGTATTATCGCAAGCTTGTTAAGAAATATGGGAGAATAGCAGCACCTCTAACAACATTATTGAATAAATATGCATTCTCATGGACTTCAGAAGCAACAAAGGCCTTTGAACATCTTAAAGGGGCAATGTGCCAAGCACCAGTCTTAGCTACACCGCACTGCACAAAAGCCTTTATTGTGGAATGTGATGCCTCAAGAAATGGAATGTTGTTTTAATGCAAGAAGAAAGATCCATTTCCTTCGAAAGTTATCCAATCAAAGGAAAGTATTTGCACAAAGCTATTTATGAGAAGGAAATTCTGGCAATACTACATGCACTTAAGAAATGGCGAACCTACCTAATGGGAGGACACTTCAAGGTAAAAATAGATCATGATAGTCTTAACCACTTTTTAGAACAAATATTATCTTTAGAAGAGCAGCAAAAATGGGTCACAAAGATGTTGGGCTACGACTTTGAAATCATCTATAAAAAAGGGAAGCAAAATGTTGTGGCAAATGCACTCTCAAGAAAGGATGAGGATGTGGAAGGATATATTTGCACAATTTCTATTATCAAACCAGATTTGATAAACGAAACAAGGGATGAATGGAATACTGATGGGGAGGTGTGGGAACTCATTCAAAAGATACAACAAGATCCCAGTACATCTGATACATTTGCCTGGAAAAATGATTCGTTATGGTACAAGGATCAGTTATACCTATGTAAGAATTCCCAACTCAAACAAAAGATTCTTAGGGAATTGCACACCACTCCCTTAGGAGGACACTCATGATTTCTAAAAACCTACCATAGGGTTAAGAAGGATTTATTTTGGGATGGCCTTAAATCAGCTAGTCAAAAGTTTGTGGTGGAATGTTTGGTTTGCCAACAAAATAAAGTTGAAACAATTAAGACCCCAGGACTATTACAACCTTTATCCATTCCAAGCAAACATTGGCAGGAGGTTTCAATGGATTTTATCATAGGTTTACGCAAGTCCGAAGGAAATTGTGTTATAATGGTGGTAGTTGATAGACTTACCAAGCATGCACACTTTTGTGCATTATCTCATCCATTTAAAGTGAGTACAGTTGCTACTACATTCATGGAAACAATTCAAAAGCTACATGGAAACCCAAAGATTATTGTAAGCAACAGGGATCCCATTTTCACTAGAAATTTTTGGACAAAATTATTTTCTTGTCTTGGTACTCAGTTAGCTCATAGCTCGTCTTATCATCCTCAATCTGATGGGAAAAATAAGGTAGTTAACAAATGTTTGGAAGGATATCTTCGCTGCTTTGTATTTGATAAACAGACACAATCGGTCAAATGGTTGCCTTTGGCTGAATGGTGGTATAACACTTCCTTCCATACTGCAACAAAAATGACCCCGTTTATGGAACTTTATGGATATCATCCACCATACATCACATCGTATTTAAGAGAAAATTCTCTAGGTTCAAACAGTGGAAGATCACATCAAGCATCAGCAACAAGTTATCTAACTCTTAAAGGATAACCTCACCTTGGTGCAGAATAGAATGACGCATCATGCAGATCAACATCGCAACGAAAGAAGTTTTCATGTAGGTGATTGGGTATTTCTACGGCTACAACCATATACACAAATGTCCCTCAGGCAAGCTAAGAAGGAAACCAGCTCAAAAAAAGATAGAAAATATATATCAACGCCTTACAATTCTACCTCTTCGAGGGGGAAACCTCCTTTACATTACACAAATGAATGATTCCTTAATGATTCAAAAGATGAAACCTCCTTTCTATATATAGGAGTCTAAGGAGTCACAATATAACCCAGCTGACCTACCAATAATAATATAAAGGCACAAAAATAACAATAGAGGGATTCTATGGGGCACAGTAATAACAATATGGGGACAATAGGGGCACAACAATATTAATAAGGGATACAACTACAATAGTAATGGGGTAATCACTAGTATTGTAGGGACCTAACATGCCCCTCTCCTTCAAATTTTTTTTTCCTCAATGCTTGAGTAGTTCTGGATGCTTCTATATACAATTCTCATCCTCCCATGTGGAATCTTCAATGGATAAGTTCTTCCACTTGATGAGATACTCCAAAATTGATCGATTTCATAGCTGTCGAGTTCTTGTTTCTGTAACTGCCTCCGGTTCTAATATAATTTTTCCTTCCTCGTCAAGTTTTGGAAATATTATTTGAACTGGGATCTTGTCACCTATAACCTTCTTTAAACATGAAACATGTAAAACTGGGTGCACTCGAGAAGCTGCAGGAAGCTCCAATTTGTATGCCATAGTACCAATCTTTTGCAACACCTTGTACGGACCATAATACTTTGGTGACAATTTATTATCCTTCTCTGTGAAGTGCTATTTAATTAATAACACAAGGATTCACATGACTGTCACCTCAACCCACACCACCTCCAACTTGACCACCATCACCTGCGACTTCACCCGTAATACCCCCGCCTCCACCGCAGTTAGGAATGGGAAATTCAATGAAGCTGCCTTTGTTTAAAGGCTTGGGAAATGAGGACCCGGATGAGTTCTGGTTCATGGTGAAAGTTGTATTGGAAGCTCAAGGCATTACAAATGATCACTTGAAGAAGGGAACACTAGTTAGGGAGCTGCAGGATCGGACGCTAACCTGGAACATTAAGTACTCTAATGATAACCCAAACGCTGGAGTGGTAGACATCTAGACTACGATGAACAAAGAATCCAGTAGGCTTAAATCTAAGGCACAATCAATTGTGGGGTTCAAAAAAATCACGATGAAGCTAGGAGAGACACATTGGGAATTAGATTAGAGGTTGAAGTGCCAAATCCGCGAAGCCAATATGAAGTTAACAGACGGACGACATCGTGAGTGCTTTGTGGCTTCCCTCCTGCCACACCTAAGGGTTGCGCTATAACAATAGAAGATAACGACTCAGGAAGAGGCCTTGGAGATTGCAATGAGACGACACGAAACACCTATGCAAGATCCAAATTTGGGGGTTCAGCAGATCCATGCGCAGTTGAAAAATATTTTCCTTGAGATGCAAAGTTTGAAGTAGGACAGAATAGTTTGACTAGAGGTGTGCGAAGAGGTATGGTGCCTGAAATGCAAGGGTTAGGGGCATGAAAAAGACCATTTCCCAGTCTTTGTGAACTACATGGTAAGAGGAGGAATGATGTCTTTGAGGCTAGAAGCTATATGTCAGGTAATAGAAAAACATGCCACTAATAACTGTCATTTGTTGCAAAAGTTTGTACAAACGCCACAACAACTGTTTTGCAACTTCTATAGGCCAGTAGGACATGATGAGTGCAACTGCAGAAGCTATGAATTGATTATGGATAGAATGCTTGCCTATAGGGTTCAGGTAGAAATGTGGCCCCCTGACCAGAATGCGGGGATGGCATGAACAGGCTTTCAGGGGCGCGGAGGAGGACGAGGCGGAGGAGGACTTGGTAGAGGTCAAGGGAAACTAATTTGATACAATTGCGGAGGACCAAGAAACTATGCCTGCGATTGCACTAACCCATACGTCCGTCGTGAAAATATTGCAACCTATTTGGTCATGAAATAGATGATTGTTGTTAGGTCCCTATAATACTAGTGATTCCTCCATTACTATGATAATTGTATCCATTATAGTTATTTTTGTGCCCCTATTGTCCCCGTATTGCTATTATTGTGCCCCATAGAATCCCACTATTGTTATTTTTGTGCCTTTATATTATTATTGTTAGGTCGGCTTGGTTATATTGTGACCCCTTAGGCTCCTATATATAGAAAGGAGGTTTTGTCATTTGAATCATCAAAGAATTGTTTATTTGTGTAATGTAAAGGAAGTTTCCCCTCAAAGAGGCTGAATTCTAAGGCATTGATCTATCTTTTCTATCTTTTTGTGAGCTGGTTTCATAACATTTGGTATCAGAGCTTTGGATTCTAGGGTTTCGCTGCTCCAAACAGGTCATTGTGGAATTTTCGCTATAACTTTTTTTTGCAATGTTTCAGATGCTAAAAACCAAACCCATTTGGGCCGTAATCATTATGAACCTCAGGTCCAAATTTTAGAGCTTTTTGATTATATTTGCAGAGATATGATTTGAGGAGGTTGGCCTTTTTGTAGACTCCCGAATTACATTCCAAACAGGTGACCTGGGGAAAATTGTCATAACTTTTCTTTTGAGCATAAGATTGAAATTTTCTCAAAAGTTACGGAAAGAGGATGGACTTTAGTTTCTTGTGTATATTTGGTAGATCCAGAGGTCAAAACAGTGAGACGTGGCACTTTATACAAGTTCTCTCTTCTGAAAAGGGCTATAATAAGGTAATCTTGGGAGATTGTGCATAACTCTTTCTTGGAGAATCTAAATTCGATCAGATTGGTGGCATTGGAAAGAGGATGTAGAGGGATACTGCAGGTTGGAATTTTAGAACTGGGTGATCTGAAATTATAGAGACAAATCAGATACAATATCGAGCTCCTACAAAGTGAAAAAAGGTGTGTAGTTTTTTTTTAAATTTTTGCATAAGCTTGGTTTGAAAAATTAGTTTGAAGGAATTCAAAGGGCATAGTGAAGCATTATTATCAGTAATTGATGCCCTAAAGAAAGAAAATGGAAACACCTAGTAAGCAACTTGGAAGCTCTAGCATGAATCATGAAGAATAAGAAGAAATGCAACATGATATATCAGAATTACGAGACCAAGTGCAACAAATGTCTCTCACACAAAAAGTAACAGAATCTAAGATGGATGGTTTAAAGAAAGATGTAGAAGCTAAGATGTATGACATGGAACCTAAGATGGATGGTTTAAAGAAAGGCGTAGATGCTAATATGAATGACGTGGAAGTTAAGATGGACGATTTGAAGATAGATTTGAAGACAGAAGGCGTAGATGCTAATATGAATGACGTGGAAGTTAAGATGGACGATTTGAAGATAGATTTGAAGACAGATTTGAGGACAGGCATGGAAGATTTGAAGACAGATTTGACAAAGTTTCTACAAGAAATGCTTACTAATGGCGAAAGGGGAGTAAAGGAAACTCATGATGAGAACAAAATAAATGTTAATCATGATTTCATAGACTCTAACGTTGGATCAAAGAACCAACATATTTGAAAGATCGATATGAGGAAGTTTGAAGGCAAGGATACCTGAGCATGGATACTACAGATGGAGCAATTTTCCAATCTCCATAATGTGCAAAACACATAAAAGGTACGCATTGAAACTTTATATTTGGAACCAAATCAGTTTGTATGGTATCGATGGCTTTGCTCTTGTAAACAAATTGTCACTTGGGCTATTTTTATGGAGGAAATGATAGCACATTATGAGGATAAAAAAAGAAACACCTTTTTTAGCCAATTGATAAAACTCAAACAAAAGGATTCAATGATGGAGCACATTGAGGACTTTCAAAAATTGACTATAAGGGTAAAATATATTCTAGAGGAGCATAGGATTGATGTGTTCATAGGGACTTTAAATGATAACATCCAACATGAGGTTCGCCTTTGGGAACCAAATTCATTAGAGAAGGCATTCAAGTTGGCAAGAAAAATGGAAAGCAAAATTATGGCAACAAGGAAACCTACCACTCACAATTATAAAGATGGAAGTGTTGTTGACCCTAGCCATCCACAACCTACAAGTTTGACACCACAACAATTAGAAGAAAAAAGACAAAAGGGTTGTGTTACAGTTGTGATAGAAAATACACTAAAGGTCATAATTGTGCAGAGAAGAAATTATTTTACATAGATTGTGAAGAGGAGGAAGAAAAGGAACAAGAAACGTCAAAAGAAGAGGATATACACCAGGAACAAACCCTAGAAAAATAAGAAATGAATCCGACCATATCTTATAATGCATTGGCTGGAATTACCACTCCTCAAGTTGTCAAGATAGAATGACATATCAAGAAGAAAAAGGTAATAGTGTTGATTGATTCGGGAAGTGCCCGTAATTTTATTCATTGTAAGATAGCTAAAGAATTGAATTGCTTCCTATATCTAGTACCAGAGTGTCAAGTGGTGGTTGCAAGTGGAGGAACCATAAATTACTTAGGAAAGTGCCATAATATCAAGCTATCCATGGGAGAATATGTATTGAATATCCCAATGCTTTCCATTCCAATGGGTTGTGCTGAAGTTGTACTAGGAGTCCAATGGCTACAATCCTTGGGTACAATAGCTTTTAATTTTCAAGAACTTTTCATGAAATTCTCTTCAGAAGGAAAGGAATTTGAATTAAGGGGTATAATAGGGAAACCAGGAAAGATAATCATCTCTAATGGAATGACAAAGCTTCTAAAGAAATAACAACGAGGCATAATTGCACAATTATGTTCACTAGAGGTTCCCACATCGAAATCATCCATTTCTCCATATATACAAAAAGTCTTGGACAATTATTCCAAGGTATTTGAGAGTTTCAAAGGTCTCCCACCTATTCGTGATCATGGTCATGCTATCAATTGATTCCAAGAAGTTTTCCTCTAAACATTAGGCCTAACAGGTATCCCTATGCCCAAAATATTGAAATTGAATGTATGGTTGCAGAAATGCTAGAGGATAGTATAATTCAGCCGAGTCGAAGTTCTTTCTCGGCTCCAATAGTATTGGTTGACAAGAAAGATGGATCATGGTGCATGTGTCTAGATTATAGGGAGCTCAACAAGCTCAATATTAAATACAAATTTCCCATTCCTGTCACTGATGAATTATTGGATGAATTGCATGGATAAATTTACTTCACCAAGTTAGATCTTCGTTCAGGATATCATCAAATCAGAATGAAGACTAAAGACATTCCAAAAACATCATTTAGAACTCATGAGGGTCATTATGAATTTCTGGTCATGCCTTTTGGCCTTACTAATGCACCTTCTACATTTCAAGGTTTGATGAATTCCATTTTGAAACCCTTCCTTAGAAAATTTGTGTTACTATTTTTTATGATATACTAATCTACAAAATGTCTTGGAAGGATCATGTCCAACATGTTAACAGGGTGCTCAAACTATTGGAGGAGAAACAATTATATGCAAAAATGTCCAAATGTTTCTTTGAAGTACAAGAGGTGGAATATCTGGGTCATATTGTATCCCATGAAGGTGTGAAGGTAGACCCTAGAAAAATTAAAACCATTAAGGAATGGAAAATCCCCACATCCATAAAGCATCTACGAGGATTTTTTGGGTTGACAGGGTATTATCGCAAGTTTATTAAGATATATGGGAGAATAACAACACCTCTAACAAAATTATTGAAGAAAGATGCATTCTCATGGACTTCAGAAGCAACAAAGGCCTTTGAACATATTAAAGAGGCAATGTGCCAAGCACCAGTCTTAGCTACACTGGACTTCACAAAAACCTTTATTGTGGAATGTGATGCCTCAGGAAATGGAATTGGTGCGGTTTTAATGAAAGAAGAAAGACCCATTGCCTTTGAAAGTCATCTAATCAAAGGAAAGTATTTGCACAAAGCTATTTATGAGAAGGAAACGTTGGCAACACTACATGCACTTAAGAAATGGCGACCCTACCTAATGGGAAGACACTTCAAGGTAAAAATAGATCATGATAGTCTTAACCACTTTTTAGAACAAAGATTATTTTCAGAAGAGCAGCAAAAATGGTTCACAAAGATGTTGGGCTATGACTTTGAACTCATCTACAAGAAAGGGAAGCAAAATGTTGTGGCAGATGCACTCTCAAGAAAGGATGAGGATGTGGAAGCATTTCTTTGCGCCATTTCTATTATCAAACTAGATTGGATAAACGAAGCAAGGGATGAATGGAATAATGATGGGGAGGTGTGGGCACTCATTCAAAAGATACAACAAGATCCGAGTACATCTGATACATTTACCTAGAAAATGATCCGTTATGGTACAAGGATCATTTATACCTATGTAAGAATTCCCAACTCAAACAAAAGATTCCTAGGGAATTGCACACCTCTCCCTTAGGAGGGCACTGAGGATTTCTAAAAACCTACCAAAGGGATAAGAAGGATTTTTTTTGGGATGGCCTTAAATCAAATAGTCAAAAGTTTGTGGTGGAATGTTTGGTTTGCCAACAAAATAAAGCTGAAACAGTTAAGACCCCAAGACTATTACAATATTTATCCATTCCAAGCCAACGTTGGGAGGAGGTTTCAATGGATTTTATCACAGGTTTACGCAAGTCTGAAGGAAATAGTGTTATCATGGTGGTAGTTGACAGGCTTAACAAGTATGCACACTTTTGTGCATTATCTCATCCATTTAAAGTGAGTACAATTACTATTGCATTTATGGAAACAATTCAAAAGATACATGGAAACCCAAAGATTATTGTAAGCGACAGGGATCCCATTTTCACTGGAAATTTTTGGACATAATTATTTTCTTGTCTTGGTACTCAGTGAGATCATAGCTCATCCTATCATCCTCAATCTGATGTGAAAACTGAGCTAGTTAACAAATGTTTGGAAGGATATCTTCGCTACTTTGTATATGATAAATAGACACAATGTGTCAAATGGTTGCCTTTGGCTGAATGGTGGTATAACACTTCCTTCCATACTGCAACAAAAACGACCCCATTTATGGAACTTTATGTATATCATACACCATCCATCACATCATATTTAAGTGAAAATTATAAGGTTCAAGCAGTGGAAGATCACATCAAGCATCAACAACAAGTTCTCCAACTCTTAAAGGATAATCTCAGCTTGGCGCAGAATAGAATGAAACAACAGGCAGATCAGCATCGCAGCGAAAGAAGTTTTCATGTAGGTGATTGGGTATTTCTACGGCTACAACCATATAAACAAATGTCCCTTGGGAAAGCGAAGAAGGAAACCAGCTCAGAAAAAGATAGAAAATATAGATCAAAGCCTTAGAATTCAGCCTCCTCGAGGGGGCAACCTCCTTTACATTACACAAATGAATGATTCCTTGATGATTCAAATGACAAAACCTCCTTTCTATATATAGGAGTCTAAGGAGTCACAATATAACCCAGCCAGCCTAACAATAATAATATAAAGGCACAAAAATAACAATAGAGGGATTCTATGGGGCACAGTAATAACAATATGGGCATGATAGGGGCACAACAATATTAATAAGGGATACAACTACAATAGTAATGGGGTAATCACTTGTCTTTTAGGGACCTAGCATACCCCTCTCCTTCAAAAAAGTGTTGTCCTCAACGCTTGAGTAGTTCTGGATGCTTCTGTATAAAATTCTCATCCTCCCATGTGGAATCTTCAATGGATAAGTTCTTCCACTTGATTAGATACTCCGAAATTGATCGATTTCATAGCTGTTGAGTTCTTGTTTTTGTGATTTCTTCTGGTTATAATATAATTTTTCCTTCCTCGTCAAGTTCTAGAAATATTGTTTGAACTGGGTTCTTGTCACCTATAACCTTCTTTAAACATGAAACGAAAACTGGGTGCACCCGAGAAGCTGCAGGAAGCTCCAATTTGTATGCCTAAGTACCAATCTTTTGCAACACCTTGTATGGAGCATAATACTTTGTTGATAATTTATTATCCTTCTTCACGAAGTGCTATTCAATTAATAACACAAGGATTCACATTACTATCACCTCCACCCACACCACCTCCAACTTGACCACCATCACCTACGACTTCACCCGTAACACCTCGCCTCCACCGCAGTTTGGCATGGAAAATTCAGTGAAGCTTCCTTTGTTTAAAGGCTTGGGAAATGAGGACTTGGATGAGTTCTAGTTCACGGTGAAAGCTATATAGGAAGCTCAAGGCATTACAGATGATCACTTGAAGAAGGGAACACTAGTTAGGGTGTTGCAGGATCGCACGCTACCTGGTACATTAAGTACTCTAATGATAACCCAAATGTTGGAGTGGTAGACATCCAAACTGCACTGAACAAAGAATCCAGTAGGCCTAAATCTGAGGCACAATCAATTGTGGGGTTGAAAGAAATCGCGATGAAACTAGGCGAGACACATTGGGAATTAGATTAGAGGTTGAAGTGCCAAATCCAGGAAGCTAATATGAACTTAACAGACAGACGACATTGTGAGTTGTTTGTGGCTTCCCTCCTGCCACACCTAAGGGTTGCGCTGTCACAACAGAAGATAACGACTCAGGAAGAGGCCTTGGAGATTGCAATGAAATGACACAAAACACCTATGCAAGATCCAAATTTGGGGGTTCAACAGATCCATGCGTAGTTGAAAAATATTTACCTTGAGATGCAAAGTTTGAAGTAGGATAGAATAGTTTGACTAGAGGTGCCCGAAGAGGTATGGTGCCTGAAATGCAAGGGTTAGGGCCATGAAAAATACCATTGCCCGGTCTTTGTGAACTACATGGTAAGAGGAGGAATGATGCCTTTGAGGTTGGAAGCTATATGTCAGGTAGTAGAAAAACATGCCATGGATAACTGTCATTTGTTGCAAAAGTTTGTACAAACACCACTACAACTGTTTTGCAACTTCTGTAGGCCGGTAGGACATGATGAGCACAATGGAAGAAGCTATGAATTGATGATGGATAAAATGCCCACCTGTAGGGTTCAGGTAGAAATGCAGCCCCCTGACTAGAACCCAGGGATAGCGTGAATAAGCTTTTAGGGGCGCGAAGGAGGATGAAGCGGAGGAGGACCTGGCAAAGGTCAGGGACAACTAATCTGCTACAATTGCGAAGGACCAAGAAACTATGCCTATGATTGCACTAAACCAACACGTACGTGTTGGGGGGAAAAGTATCTAATGCAGAATGCCTCTATCCCACTCTGAAGGTGATAGTACTCCAGCAACAACTGAATGCAAAGCTATTCAAAGTTTCTTCTTTATGAGATGAGAGAGGGAAGAAAAGGATGATCTACTAACCGTTATCTTGCGCTAATAGTCGATCCAGTCTTCACTCCTTGCTACTTGCTCCTAGCTCTTTGCCCTTTCACCGGCCCAGCTACACACAAATCCTGTAAAAGCACAAGAAAAGGAAACTACAAGAAGCATACATCCATAATCGATTATAGGATTAGCATAAATCAAATATACAAGCATCTATTCATCATAAAGACACATGCATATAGAAGAACCTCAAATACTTTATTGATAATAGAAGTAAAATTCTGAGAGAGTTACAACCACAATGGGCCCAATCCAGCAACACCTCCCAGCTGAAAGAAATCTCCTCTTCACCTCCTTCAAGCAAAACACCCAATAGCTCTATACACAAACCAACAGCACTTCCTTACTTGCACAAAATTCCCACCTCCATAGACCTCATGAGAGAGCTCTATATATAGGAGATTTGGAGAAAGGATGAGTCATCTTGAGACTGGCCTGAAGCTGACTTGCGTCCTCTCCCACTTTAGTTGATCTTAAGTTCTTGAGTCCACTTGGAGATCAAGACCCTCTTGCTCATCATAGGGCGAATTCCTTGAACCAAGTGTCAGTTTGGAAGCTTCCTGGGCAGTTGACACCTTGCAGAATGACTGTGCCACTTGGCCAATCTCGCCCAGCGCAGGTAGCCTTCATTAGTTTTGACCTTTAGCGCAGGTACAAGGAGGAGCAGTTGACATTCAGCGCAGATGCTCAGTGGAGCAGCTGACATGATCCAGAAATAGCCTGTTTTTGAGTGTTTTTGGGTGGAGAACTGATTCTCAGTGCTGTGGTTTGCAGACCTTGTTCCTCTAAGGGTAAGAACAACATGTTTAGGGACTTTGGATCCCTCAGATTATTGACATTTCATGCTCCATGCTGTTAGGCACAAAAATGTCTATAACAGTTGCCCCCTAAAGTATGAGGTCGTTTATCGGGTGAAATGATTTATTAGGAGGATCCGAAGTTCATTCAATCGCTGAGAGGTGCCCTGCTATAAAATACAATACAATACATTATTTTTCATTCTGCTTTCATGATCTAGCTGAGGCGGGCATTCCCATGCTCAGCTTTATAAATTCATTTTGGTACTCATAACAGACGACCGTCTGATTATAGACTGATAATTCTCTGCTGAAATTATCATCCTTTGAGTAGGATGATCATCTGCTGTAATGATGTACATATCCAATGTCTTTATATTTCCTGAATATATATCGCAGCCCTGATGGATGAAACTAGATCCGGGGTCTTCAATCTCGTTCGATCTTCACTCTAAGTACAAGTCGATCCATGTGAGAATTTCGCTGAAGTCGAACATGGAAAGACATCGCTTGATTACCGGTCAATAATGTAAACCGTTAACAAGCGCGAGAGGAATCACCACTAATGACAATGACCCTCAAGGTACTACAGTACAATTCACGTGGTGTGAATAAAGGACTTGGCGTCGAACACCACGCAAAATCTTCTGGTCGAAGGTCATTGATGTATACCTGTCGCCGGAAGTGAGAAACTTGCCATTGAGGCATGCAAGCTTCAAAGTACTGGGGGGGTGTTCCTAGATCAACTTCTTGGATAATGAGCTGAAGTCGACAAGAAGCGATCCGTCAAAGGAGGGCCTTAATGAATCCCACATCAGTGACACGGAACGGAGCTAATGACTTTAGTGGAGGTGAAAACAATCTGTGAAATATGATTCAGGGTGGCGATCATGGGTGGATGAAGGATAATGTATGGCAGTGGATGGGACACGGTTGACTCTTTCCGAACACATCTCTTGAACATATAACGACACTGATGTGATGGATCGGTAGCATTACCCCAAATACGGATGGTTTGGCGAAGACCATGGTGATGAAACCGGTGAATGAAACAACCCAACCCGATGTGATACGGAGGACAAAGTGTCATGTTCAAGAGCGACTTGCTACCATCAAAGCTTTGAGGTTCTCCCAATTTTTCCCCAGTCATTTCTGACCAGTACCTCTTTATTTTTGTCAAGCTTGAGGAGGATAACATATGCTTGTTCTATAACCTGCCCTTCGGGCAAGCCCATCGCTATGTTTTAACGAGCCTAGCGATAGGGAAACTCGTTCTCGTCTAAAGACAAGTTTGTCGCTATTTAATCATTTTAACGAGTCTAGCGACAAAGACAACTCGGTCCTTTTCATTTTTAGAGAGTCTGAAAAGGTACAGAAAGTTAACTCCAAAATTCCTTTTTCGTCATCTAATCCCTTAAGTCCGAAAAAGTATAAAACAATACAAAAGGGATGAGTTTTCGATTACTTTAACGAGCCGAATAAAACAAGCGCTCGACCTTTTTGTGCAATAATCCCTCAAGTCCAAAAAGATTAAAATCTAGAGGAGGGATAGCTCTTCCGGTCCTTTTAACGAGCTGGAAGGCCAAAACTCGGCAAACTTTTCATATTTTACGAGTCAGGAGAAAAGAGCTCAAAGAAGACTCGTCTTTTGAGGAACGAGTGATAAACAGGGATAGCAGCAGATTCCAGGTACAGGTTGGAATTTTCCAATCACGGCAGTGTCACAAGGATGGCTAAGTGAAATCACTCTTCGCAGCTGTTCCTCAAAATGGGTAAACAATCATATGGAGGTGAACGATTGGCCAAATGAAATGGAGGTGGCGGGTGCAAACACGACCAAGGCTTTTGTGGCTAATAAATTTACGATCACAATGGTTATTTACCGGAATAGGTTCATTTTTTAATGAGCTTGAACTCTGGAGGAAACTCTTTGCTCAAAAGCTTATGTTTATTTTTTAACGAGCATGAACTATGATGCTAAAACTGCTCGGTGATAAGCTTGCATGCCCCCAGCATAATAATGCAAATCGAGGTGCATGTCCCCCAAGCTTCATTGCATCCAACTCGGTGGTTGGAACGAATGTTTACCTCGGGGATTTGTTTCATTTTTTAAATGAGGTTGACACAAGATAGGAACTATCCTCGACTCCTTGTTTCATTTTTTAACGAGGTTGACACAAGATAAGAACCATCCTCGGAGCCCACTATATTTATAGTATTTCTATTAGGGCGATGATCCATGCCGACAAAATATTTAGGAATCTTTCGAATCCATTAGATACAGAAGATTTCATTTTGTAGGTTTCCACCGTGACCACTCCCGCCAGATTACTTGGAGGCGGTAGGGCGAAAGTACCCATTAAGGCAGGGTCTTTTAGGAGGGCTACCCCAATATTCTGAAGCGAATGATCGCTTCCATGGATCATTGGAATGCTTCCCGTAACTTGTGAACTGTTGGGGAGGAAAGTTTGTTGGTCGATGACTGTAATTCCTCCTTGAAAAGGAAATGCAATCTTCCTGAAGTAGGTCGACACAACTACGGCCATGGCATATATCCAGGGCCTTCCCAGTAGGATGTTGTAATCGAGGTTTCCATCAATTACTTCAACATCAACTTCTACTGTTTTGCCCCCCAGTTCAACTTGCAAGTTACTTAAAATCCCGTATGGAGTGTATGATCGTCCATCAAATTCTTTTAATGTCGTTGATGATTTCGACAAGGGTGGTGAGCCTAAATTTTTCCAGCAACTCATTGACATAAGACATGTAGATGCCCCCTCATCAATAATTGTTCGATGAACAGTTTTGTTGAGGGCTTTCACTTGAATAAGGAAAGCTAGTTGAGCTGGTAACTGAGGGTCATATCCTTTATGATCAAAGGCCACAAGATTGGAATCCATTGGGCCAATCCCACCTATTGCTGATAATAAAGCTTGCTCTTGGGAGGGGTAATTTTGTGGTACTTCAAGTGTCGACATAGTGGACGACGATTGGGCCAGGTCCTCTACTATATTATAATTATGTGCTCCTTTGGCACGAGGATTAAATGTCGATTTGTGTACTACTCCCTTTGGCGACTTTATCATTGGCTCAGGAACGATGGGTGGCACAACTTTGGTCAAAGTTGTTGTTGAACTACTAGGTCGTTCATTAACCTTGTTGTTCGACAGCTTTGGATTCCCGTAATCTTTATTCCTTGTCAAAGCATCATTGTGTTGCTTTGAGGTAGACAACATAAGCACTTGGGATCGGGAATCATTTCTATTAGCAACCAGATTTTGACCTGGATTAGGAAACGGATCAGTTAATACTGCTGGGGTTTTTGAACTCTTAAAGAGTTTCTTAACTTCAGCTATATGTGGACAATCTTTCGTCCAATGATCCTCATCACATATATGACACCCTGCCGGGGGTTTCCTTTTTCTACCTTTCTTTTTCTTCTTGCCCCCTAGTTGCTTCAGTTGTTTGCCCTTGTCGGTCGACATGGCATTTACTTCTGAGGGAAGAAGTTCTTCATTTGCATTTTGACTATAAATTTTGTGCTTGCCAATCACACCATCGCCGACGTGAGAGTCATTGTTTGATTTAGGAGGAGGAGGAATTAAGAATTCCGGTCTAGGGGTGTCAGGTATTTTGTCGTAGAGCGTGCCGGACTGAGTATAGACCAAGTCCAGATATTGCGCACGAGCGATAACCTGCTCTTCCGTTACGACTCCCCCCTTTGCCACATCTTCCGTGATGGCAGGAAGTAATGACTTGATAAACCATTCAGCTAATAGCTGATCGGGAACGTACGTTTTTACCATCCTACGACGACGTCGCCACTCATGTATATGATCAGATATGTGGGTGGTAGTCGTCTGTTTGAAGTTGGTAAGGAGTTCTGTTCCCGTTTCATACCTTATTGGTAATTGAAAATGGGTTAAAACGGTTGTGGCTAAGGTACTGAAGTTGTCGAACGAAGCTCTAGGCAATTCAATGTACCATTTTGCCGCTGGACCCGTTAACGTCCTCTGAAAGAGGCGAAGTCTTATCGAATCATCATTCAGGGTGTTCGATGAACACCATAGATGGAATGTCATCACATGATTCGACGGATCTTCACTTGGATTTCCATTAAATTTAGGAATATCTGACGGAAGTTTATGTGGAATCGTTGGCCACCAAGGGGCATAAGCAATTGGATCATTCGTCAGCCGGTTTAGATCTAGTAATTCTAGGTTTGCTACAAAGGGCAACTGTTGGTTCAGGTTAGGCGAAGCATATCCAGGATAAGATGGTATCGCCTGAGCAATGGGTCTTTGCAGACCAGCATAATGCTGGAAACTTTGACAAGGTTGATGGGCATAACCATTATAGCATGGTTGCCCATTACTTACACAGACTTGTTGCTCAGGTCCTTGATATGATTGCTGGAATGGCGGTTGTTGAGCTTGAACCAGCTCTGGTTGTTGGACCATTTGCTGTTGACCAATACTGGATGATTGACCAAGGTGAGGAGTCACAGTACTTGTTTGAGCCTGAGTCGCTCCAGATAAGGAGGCACTACCCTGAGATTGTGATTGAGTCGTTGAGACAAGAGGCTGTTATATTGCAACCTGAGAAACTTGGGGTTGACATACAACAGGTGGCGCTTGTACTTGCGACGCATTCACCATAGCAGATGTAGTGGTAATATTCGACACAGGGTGTACTGGTTGCAAATATACAACTCCTGGTTGTTGAGGCAGTATCGGTACCCAACCGCTTGCTGTAATTCCAGTTTGACCTGAACTTTGTTGTAAACTCCCATATGGTTGTTCTCTGGGAGGGAACAATGAAAGAGCATACTGCCCTCCATATGGTGGAAATCCAGTACTTAAAGGGTAATTTGGCCTTTGAAGACACATTGGATCAATTTGTTGAGTTTCAACATAAGAAATACCAGATGATAATCCGGATGACGAACTAGGAACTAACCATGTCGTCGTCCTTGATTGGACTCCGGCTTGTTGTTGAAAATTTGCCGGGACAGATGGTATACCAGCGAACATCATTGGAGTAGCAGCAGGAGGCTCTGCTGCTGCTGTGTCGGACGACACAGTCCTAGATGTCGACGGTTGTTCAGACATATTTAGTCTATCCAAAAGATTTCTTAGCGATTCTACAAGAACTTTGTGATGAAGGTAGACTAACTTCGAAGATCAACGCAGGAATAAAGGGTGATTGTTCCGTTTAAAATAAATTTTTAACGACGCTTTAGACACAACTTGCTTTTTCAGTTTTAAAGAGTCGAGAAAAAACTAAAGATGACTCTAGTCTCCTTCGATGTTTTAACGAGCCCGAAGTGACAAATGCTCGAATGGACTTTTTCAGTTATAGAGTTTGAAAAAGGCCAAAATAAACTGCTCTGGAGATCTAGGCAGAGGGTGTGCCAAACTTTTCGCAAAACCACATAATACGTTTTACGGTACGGGTGGTCCATCTTCGTGAATGCTGTGTTCACTGCATTGCGATCAGTAGGGCGGCCGACACGGTTTCCTATTGGATAAAGGCTTTATTCCTATAGGGGTCTCCCAATATATACGCGACGGTACGTGGGAGCACAAGTCCGTATTAGTGCCACCGACTCTCAGGAGGAATCACCCACCTTCGTCGAGATCGACAGTCACTACGTTTAACGACGCCGGAACACGTCTCTAGCTTAGACCTCTAGATGTTTGCGTTATGTTTCAAAGCATTGTTAGGTTCATTCAATATATTTTAAGTTGATCTTTTTAAAGTTTGCCTTTCAAGGTTCACCACGAGATGTATCGATACAAACTCCTAAATGCAGTCTAAGATGAGAAGCAAGCTTTTTCAATCTTTTCGACTTATGAAAATCTTAACTACTGAGGGAAAAGAGAGACAAAATCTTTTCACACAGATCAAAGAGCACTCGCTAATGCACTTTTTCCTTAAATCAACATACAAACTTATATGCAAAATGCAAAAATGCAAGTATTTCTTTTCTCTTCCTTAATGTTGGTGTAATGCAAAAAGAAAGCTATTGTATAATTTTGAATTCAATTTCAAGTGAAAGCAAACAAGCTTGTCCAAAATCAAAAGACACCTTAAGATTTACTTGTTTCGACACTAGAAATATATAAACTCAAACCAAATGACGAAAGCAAAAACTCAATCAACTATGAACAACAAACAAACTAACTCTTAAGATCAAAACGACACTTTATCACAGGTCTAGATCTAAGAGGTCACAGCAAGACTAGTTCACTTTCGTTATGGGAAACTGTAAATGTACAAGAAATACACAAAGAACAAACACAGTTTCTTTATACAACTGAGGCGGAATAGTGACAAGGAAAGTTGGTTTCAGATAGGCCCACTGACTGGTAACAATCAGCAAAAACAAGAGTGAAAACAGGGCAAGAAACAGCAGGAAACCCCAGCAGCACAAGGCAGGACTGGTCCAGCGCAGGTGGAACACTGCCTGTTTGACCTTCAGCGCAAGTAGCCCATTCGGGAACTGCGCTGAAATGAAAACAGCCTTTGTACAGCCTGCACTGAAGAACGAAACTTTCGTTTCTGGTGGTTTCCGGGTCACAGATTGCTCAAAAATTCACAGTTTTTGCTCAAATCAGAAGCTATCAGTCAAGGACACACTAAGGGATGACAAGGAGGATGAAAAGCTATCACTAAGAGCTTATTAGAGTCCTTGTGGATCAGCTCTTCAAATCATAAACTTGCCCAAAACTGAGCTAGAGTAGCTGCCCTCTACTTTGTATTTGAATGATTCAAACACAGTTCGATTCGGTACTCCCTTTGTTTATGAAATGAATAGCAAAAACACAAACAACCAACAAGATACGATCCCCAGTGGAGTCGCCAATTTTTTGGGGGGAAAAGTATCTAATGCAGAATGCCTCTATCCCACTCTGAAGGTGATAGTACTCCAGCAACAACTGAATGCAAAGCTATTCAAAGTTTCTTCTTTATGAGATGAGAGAGGGAAGAAAAGGATGATCTACTAACCGTTATCTTGCGCTAATAGTCGATCCAGTCTTCACTCCTTGCTGCTTGCTCCTAGCTCTTTGCCCTTTCACTGGCCCAGCTACACACAGATCCTGTAAAAGCACAAGAAAAGGAAACTACAAGAAGCATACATCCATAATCGATTATAGGATTAACATAAATCAAATATACAAGCATCTATTCATCATAAAGACACATGCATATAGAAGAACCTCAAATACTTTATTGATAATAGAAGTAAAGTTTTGAGAGAGTTACAACCACAATGGGCCCAATCCAGCAACACCTCCCAGCTGAAAGAAATCTCCTCTTCACCTCCTTCAAGCAAAACACCCAATAGCTCTATACACAAACCAACAACACTTCCTTACTTGCCAAAATTCCCGCCTCCATAGACCTCATGAGAGAGCTCTATATATAGGAGATTTGGAGAAAGGATGAGTCATCTTGAGACTGGCCTGAAGCTGACTTGTGTCCTCTCCCACTTTAGTTGATCTTCAGTTCTTGAGTCCACTTGGAGAATCTTGCTTCCACTTGGAGATCAAGACCCTCTTGCTCATCATAGGGCGAATTCCTTGAACCAAGTGTCAGTTTGGAAGCTTCCTGGGCAGTTGACACCTTGCAGAATAACTGTGCCACTTGGCCAATCTCGCCCAGCGCAGGTAGCCTTCATTAGTTTTGACCTTCAGCGCAGGTACAAGGAGGAGCAGTTGACATTCAACGCAGATGCTCAGTGGAGCAACTGACATGATCCAGAAATAGCCTGTTTTTGAGTGTTTTTGGGTGGAGAACTGATTCTCAGTGCTGTGGTTTGCAGACCTTGTTCCTCTAAGGGTAAGAACAACATGTTTAGGGACTTTGGATCCCTCAGATTATTGACATTTCATGCTCCATGCTGTTAGGCACAAAAATGTCTATAACAGTACGCCGTGCAAATATTGCAACCTGTTTGATCATGAAATGGAGGATTGTTTTTATGTCCCTATAATACTTGTGATCCCCCCATTACGAAAGACATTCCAAAAACATAATTTAGAACTCATGAGGGTCATTATGAATTTTGCTCATGCCTTTTGGCCTTACTAATGCACCTTCTACATTTCAAGGTTTGATTAATTCCATTTTAAAACCCTTCCTTAGAAAATTTGTGTTAGTATTTTTTGATGATATACTAATCTACAACAAGTCTTGGAAGGATCATGTCCAACATGTTAACAGGGTGCTCAAACTATTGGAGGAGAAACAATTATATGCAAAAATTTCCAAATGTTTCTTTGGTGTACAAGAGGTGGAATATCTGGGTCATATTGTATCTCATGAAGGTGTTAAGGCAGACCCTAGCAAAATTAAAACCATTAAGGAATGGAAAATCCCCACATCCATAAAGCATCTATGAGTATTTCTTGGGTTGACAGGGTATTATCGCAATTTTATTAAGAAATATGGGAGAATAGTAGCACCTCTAACAACATTATTGAAGAAAGATGCATTCTCATGGACTCTAGAAGCAATAAAGGCCTTTGAACATCTTAAATAGGCAATGTGCCAAGCACTAGTCTTAGCTACACCAAACTTCACAAAAACCTTTTGTGGAATGTGATGCCTCAGGACATGGAATTGGTGTTGTTTTAATGCAAGAAGAAAGACCCATTGCCTTCGAAATTCGTCCAATCAAAGGAAAGTATTTGCACAAAGCTATTTATGAAATGGCGACCCTACCTAATGGGAAGACACTTCAAGGTAAAAATAGATCATGATAGTCTTAACCACCTTTTAGAACAAAGATTATCTTCAGAAGAGTAGCAAAAATCGGTCACAAAGATGTTGGGCTACGACTTTGAAATCATCTACAAAAAAGGGAAGCAAAATGCTGTGGCAAATGCACACTCAAGAAATGATGAGGATGTGGAAGCATTTATTTGTGCCATTTCTATTATCAAACCAGATTGGATAAACGAAGCAAGGGATGAATGGAATAATGACGGGGAGGTGTGGGCACTCATTCAAAAGATACAACAAGATCCCAGTACATTTGATACATTTACCTGGAAAAATGATTCATTATGGTACAAGGATAAATTATACCTATGTAAGAATTCCCAACTCAAACAAAAGATTCTTAGGGAATCGCACACCTCTCCCTTAGGAGGGCACTCAGGATTTTTAAAAACCTACCACAGGGTTAAGAAGGATTTTTTTTGGGATGGCCTTAAATTAGATAGTCAAAAGTTTGTGGTCAAATGTTTGGTTTGCCAACAAAATAAAGTTAAACAATTAAGATCCCTGGACTATTACAACCTCTATCCATTCCAAGCCAATGTTGGGAGGAGGTTTCAATTGATTTTATCACAGGTTTATGCAAGTCCGAAGGAAATAGTGTTATCATGGTGGTAGTTGACAGACTTACCAAGTATGCACACTTTTGTGCACTGTCTCATCCATTTAAAGCGAGTAAGGTTGCTACTGCATTTATGGAAACAATTCAAAAGATACGTGGAAACCCAAAGATTATTGTAAGTGTCAGGGATCCCATTTTCACTGGAAATTTTTAGATAGAAGTATTTTCTTGTCTTGGTACTCGTTTGGCTCATAGCTCATCTTACCATCCTTAATATAATGGGAAAACTGAGATAGTTAACAAATGTTTGGAAGGATATCTTCATTGCTTTGTATCTGATAAACAGACACAATTGTTAGGACTCTATATTGACCATTTTTGACCTTGTATTTTTGCTATAATATTACCCTTTTTCAGTTCATAAGTCGAAAGATTTGATTACATAATGACCTAATTACCCCAAGGTATGAGGTAACTCTCCGCATGACTATGTGTTTAATTATTCATTACATATTCATGTTATCTTTATATTTATCTTTGGAAAAGTTAACCAAGTTGCTAAGTAACCGTTGAACTGTCTAAAGTCTGCAGAAATTATAATTCATAGTTGCTGTAACACCAGAAACAACAACTACGCAGTTGCTGCAACACCAGAAACAACAACTACGCAGTTGCTATAGCCAGCAACAGCAACTATCTAAAGCAGGGAAATGTTATTTTGCAACAACTGGAATACCGGAAATAACAAATGACAACTATCAGAAGATCGCCAGAAGTCCATGCAGACACAACACGATCAACAACTGTCCAAAAAGGGCAAAACACGGTTACAATTGCTAAAAACATCAGAAACAACATGAGTTTACTAAACAAGCAACAATGGGGAAGCGGCAAAAGTTAGTGCGAGGATTCCAAGAAGATGGTTGAAGTTCGGTTACCAGCTGTGTAACAGTAAGAAACCCAAGAAAGAATACACTGTCACAATGTTGTAACAACATCCTATAACAAGGATGGATTTCTTATTTTTGACAGAAAGGTTTAACTGAATGAACTATGACAGTCTATTGTAATAGATGTCTCCTCTATAAAGAGGAGACATATACATTAGAGAAAAAGGAAAGAAAAAAACAGTTTGTAGGGGAAATTTTGAAAGACAACAGCAAAGTCTGAACTTTTATTGTAACTGGATCTTTTGGCAGATGAATAGAAGATTGTTCTGAGCACCTAATCCAGCATTTGTGTTCTGGGGAATCTTGTGAGAGGGACAGGGCCCACCTTCCTCACAAGATTCACCCATTTACTTTTCTGTCAAGTGTGTAAGTGTGTTTGGTAATTTCTTTTTGCTAGTACTCTGTTCTGTTAATTGCTTGAAGTTGTAAAAGGATATTTCACCGGTGAATTAGAGTTGCAGTGTGTATTAGCAATCTGGTTACAGGGGTAGGTGCTGAACGTCCTTACCTGGAGGATAGGGTCCCGATCCTCTGCTAACAGAGCATCCATCACTTCTCTTTTTAGATTTGTATTCTTAGTTGATTGCTTTCATTTTACCTTTGCAATGCACTGTTATAACATAGAGTGAGGAGTTTTGACAGAAACAAAATTGTGTATACTACAACTTTTTAATGCTTTTAGAATTAAGTACATACAGTGCGTGGTAGCCTTTGAAATAAAATACTTTCCCAGGTTGACAAATTAATGTGGTACTTGACTGTTTAATCAATAAACAATTCAACTAGCCAACATTTTGGTGCCGTTGCCAGGGAAGGCGACTAGAGATTTCTAAAAGCATTAATGATTTCTTTTTAAGAATAACAGGTGCATGAGAGGACGCAGGAAACCTAATTTCACAGGCGGCAAAGGCGGAGGAGGAAGAAAAACCTTTATTGACGAAATTATCTCCAAGGCCGAGACATCACAGAGGACGAGTTCCTGGAGGCCTCAGATCCAGCATTCCTCACAAATAGATCGACAGACGGAGGAAGTACTAGGACCTGAAAGGAAGCTGGAAGTACCAGAATATACTGAGGAACCGGTAGAAGAACTTGAAGAAACAGAAGATACAAAAGATAAAGCAAGTGATTCAAGAAAAAGACCAATGGAGGATAACAGAGCAGAAGGAAGAGGGGTAAACTCACTCTCTACTATGGAATTTCCTATTGGGGAGCTCCCGAGAGGAGAAACCCCCATGAAGAAAATTCCACTTTCAGCATTACCCAACTTTCATGGGTTATACTCTGAAGACCCGGATGAATTCCTCTTTGAATTCGATATACTATGTAGGAGTTATGATTATGTGAGCCCTAATCAGAAACTAAAACTGTTTCCAGCAACACTGAAAGGGAATGCATTAAGGTGGTTTATGAGCTTAGGAAATCACTACTTGGGATCAGATGAAAGAAAGCTTTCTGGCCAAATATCAGGATTACTGCCGGACAATAGAAAGGAAGGAAGAATTGTTTAAAATGGTTCATAAGGAGGACGAGAATCTGGAAGACTTTGTGGAAAGACTGCAGTATAATTTGCAGCGGTCTGACCACCCTAACATGAGTAAAGATATCCTGAAAACAATATTGCTGAAAGGGGTACGAGATGACTGCTTGGACATGTTGAATATGCTGGGAAAAGGGGACATTTCCAAGGAACCATTTGATGAAATTATCAACCTCTGCATGAGATGTTCAAGAGGAGCAGTAAGCAGATCAAAAAGCAGGGACAATGTATATTCAAGAGTTCAGAAGTCAGCAAGTGGAGGAGAAACAAGGGCTGAAATAGGTAATTTGTTAGAAGAATTTAAAACTGAGATGTTAAGCTCTTTTGCTTCACAAATTGATGCTCTATAGGTAAAGAAGAAACAGGCAGAAGCAGAAGCTTCCCTAGCTATTTTTTTGTTCCAAATGCAGAGAAAAACACCCACTCAGGGAATGCCCACTAGATAAGGTACCAATCTGCATGATCTGCGAAAAGGACCATGAGACCCAACAATGCCCCTCTCTGCCTGGAATTAAAGCAGCATTGCAGTCAACTGAAGAAGAGGCTGAAGCAGTGTACCTGATGACACAGAGGAGGCAATGGCCACAAAGACAAGGTATGAATTCTAACACAGCATTTAGTCGTTGGAATAATCATTCTCCTTTTCAAACAAATCACCCACCCATGAACCAAATGCAGTACCCACCCTTTAACACAATGAATTTTCCACCTATGCAACAACCAAATCTTCATTTTCCTGATCCTACCATATGGAATCCTTGGGCTCCCCAGCAACCGTATTTTAATCAATGGAATCTGAACTGGCCAAACCAACAAATGCCATTTCCTCAGCATCAAAAGTCTCTTTCCTTACCATCCAATACTCCTCCAAATAACCAGGCAATTAGACTGCAGCTGCCTGTGCAACCCAACCCTAACCCAAATAATAATAAAGCCTTGCAAGCAATTGATATTCAAAATCAGCCTGTCTCCCCCATGCAATGTAACGATATCCATCTTCGCTCAGGGAGAATTGTTGAACCAATCATTGATGACATTACTGACTCTGATAAAGAGGAAGTTACAAAAGAAAAACCAGCTAACAATAATGCTGAAACAGTTGAATCATCATCTAATAACAATGATCAAACAGCAGATCCACCATTCCCTGAACGTCTGGGTCTCACTAAAACACTTGAGCAACCTGCTTTTAACCTTTTAGGTGAACTACAGAATTTATACGTTAAAATTCCATTATCGCAAGCATTAAGAGATGTTCCCATTTATGCTAGGACTGTTAGAGATATTTGGATAAAAAAACCTGGAAGAAAAGCTAAGGACCCCCTCACAGTTCATGTGATGGGAGAACTAACTGCTTTAATGACAGAAAAAGATCATCTTGTGAAATATGGTGACCCTGGTCACCCTACAGTAACAGTTCAGGTTGGAAAAACCTTTGTCTCTAAAGTTATAGTAGATTTAGGTGCTGCAATAAATATTATGACACTTGAAACAACACAATTGCTTCAGTTAAAAAACTTTATTAGGGAAACTCCAGCCATCCTAGAATTGGCTGATCGCTCTACAATTAAACTGGAAGGGGTCATTGAAGATTTAATAATTTTTGTAGAATCCTGGAATTACCCAGCTGACTTTGTGGTGTTACAAACTAAAACAAAGTTGGGGGTTCATCCGCTGATTCTAGGAAGACCTTGGCTTGCTACAACAGATGCTTTCATCAGCTGTAGATCAGGATCAATGACCATCTCTAATGGGCAGGAAACCAAACAGCTTACCCTTTATCCTCATGCTACACCCATGATTAATAATGACAATTCTGTATGGGTAGATTATGAGGATGAAGAAACCCAACCTATCTTGACGATCGGACAAGCTTTAAATTTCAAAGACTCTACCGAAGATGAATTAATCAACGGCTTCATTTCTGAACCTTCTTCGGTCAACCCAGAAACGTATAATCACCTCACTGCAATCTTGGAATCTGAATCTCAACAGAACCTGAAAGATAAAAATTTATTTCAAACAACAGTAGGCAGCCCCTCCAAAAGTACAACAATAGAAATTGATCCTGACAAAACATTAAATATAAATCCTAACTTAACTGATAATGAAAAACAGCAGTTAATAAAGTTACTCCGGGAAAATAAAGAAGCATTTGCATGGGACTATACAGACATGAAGGGGATCTCTCCTGAGCTATGCAATCACCGTATTTATATTAAAGAAGGATCCCGGCCAGTCTGTCAACCCCAGCGGCGGATGAATCCCAATCTAAGGGAAATTGTGAAGGAGGAACTTCAAAAACTCTTGAATGCAGGATTTATATATCCTATATCTGATAGTGAGTGGGTTTCCCCACTTGTAATTGTACCCAAGAAAAATGGAAAATGGAGAGTATGTGTGGATTACAGAGCTCTGAATAAAGCCACCCAGAAAGACCATTTCCCTTTACCATTCATTGATCAGGTATTAGATAATTTGGCAGGTAAGAAATTCTTTTCATTTTTGGATGGATTTAGTGGATATAATCAGATTAAGATTGCACCCCAAGACCAGGACAAGACCACGTTTACTAGCCCATGGGGGACCTTTGCTTACAAGGTACTTCCATTTGGGCTATGTAATGCTGCAGAAACATTTCAAAGAGCAGTGATAGGGATCTTTTCTAATATGCTAAATGATTCATTAGAAATATTTATGGATGACTTTACTCCTTATGTAGTGACTTTTGAGGATGCACTGCAGAATCTTGAAAAAGTACTTAAGCGATGTATAGAAGCACATCTTGCCTTAAGCACTGAAAAGTGTCATATGATGATGAATCAAGGTATTGTATTGCGTCACTTCATCTCATTCCTAGGAATTCAAGTCGATCCAGCCAAAATACAGGTAATTCAGACCCTCCCTATCCCCAAAACACAAACTGATGTAAGAAGCTTTTTAGGACATGCTGGATACTATAGAAGATTTATTAAGAATTTTTCCAAAATAGCTTCTCCTCTATTTGTGTTATTAACAAAAAATGTTGAATTTAAGTGGACTGATGATTGTGAAAAAGCATTTAATGAACTTAAACATCAGTTGTTTACAACTCCCATTTTGAGAGGACCTGATTGGGCACTACCCTTTCATATATCCTCTGATGCCTCAGATACTACAATTGGAGCTGTCTTGGGCCAGGAAGAAAATAGTCTTCCCTATGCCATTTATTTTATCAGTAAGAATATGACACCAGCTGAATTGAATTATACAGTCACTGAGAAGGAATTCCTAGCAGTCATTTATGCTATCAATAAATTTCGACATTATATTACTGGCTACACTACTTTTGTGCATACTGATCACTCGGCCATTAAATATTTGATGAATAAATCAGTTACAAATGCCGAGTCACCAGATGGTTATTATTATTACAAGAATTTGACATCACAATTGTAGATAGGCCAAGAAAAGAAAATGTAGTTGCTGATTTCCTTTCTCGATTAAAAACTGATGAAAATGCTCCAGTAGATGATTCTTTTCCTGATGAATATTTATTTGCAGTATCTTCTCACTCACCTTGGTATGCAGACATTGCCAATTATCTAGTTGCAGGAAAATTACCGTCACACCTATCACACAGGGAAAGAATAAAGATCATCCAGCAAAGTGCTAGGTACAACTGGATAAGCGGGTGTCTTTTCCATACAGGAATCGATCAGGAAATCCGGAGGTGCATTGGTGAAGATGAAATTTATGATGTACTAAAAGCTTGTCACGATGGCCCTTGTGGAGGGCATTTTGCAGATAAAAGAACAGCACACAAGGTACTCAGAATGGGTTATTATTGGCCCTCACTCTTCAAAGATGCCATGAAATATTTGAAGGCATGTGATAGCTATCAAAGAATGGGCCAGCCTAATCACAGGGATGAAATGCCACTCAATCCCCAGGTAATTCTTGAACCTTTTATGAAATGGGCATTAGATTTTATAGGTCCCATTAATCCCCCATCCAATCAAAGAGTGTACATATTAGTATGCACAGATTATATGACTAAATGGGTAGAAGCTAAGGCACTCCTTAAAGCTAATGAAGAAGCAGTACTAACATTTTTATTTGAAGAAATCTTTGTTAGATTTGGATTGCCCAGAGAATTAGTCACGGATGGAGGACCTCCTTTCAACTCTCATGGCTTCAAAAATACACTTCAGAAATATCATATTAAGCTCAAAATGACTACACCTTATCACCCCCAAGCAAATGGGCAGGTAGAAAGCACCAATAAAGTCATAGAAGCCATCCTAACAAAAACAATAAAGGAGAATATAAGGGACTGGTTTCAAAGGTTGCCCGAGGCATTATGGGCCTATAGAACTACTTGGAGGAATACTACGGGCTTTTCACCTTATGAATTAGTTTTTGGAAAGAACGCTATCTTCCCTGTAGAGTTTGAAATCAAAACTTTAAGAACTGCTTTAGCTGTTAACCTTGATTTGATTGATGCACAGACAACCAGGTTGCAGCAACTTCAAGAATTGGACGAGAAAAGACTGGATGCCATCCATAAAAAAACCATGATACAGCAACAAAGAAGCAGGTGGCATGACAGAACCATCAAGCAAAAGCAGTTCCAGAAAGGTAACTGGGCTCTACTTTATGATTCCCGTTTCGAGAATTTCCAAGGTAAGTTAAGAACAAGGTGGTTAGGGCCTTATGAAGTGGATGTTGTTTTTCCAAATGGGACAGTCAGACTTTTAACAATTGATGACAGCAGAACACCACTACTAGTGAATGGATATCGACTCCGTTTATATCACCGGTCTGTTTCTAAAGAAGATTTTAAAGCCACTTGCATGGCAATATAACAGTATGCTTTTCCAGGGGAACTTGCTGTCCCTTAAGGCACTTAAATTTCTATTTATTTATGCATTTTTAGATTAGATATTCTTTTCAACTAATAATCCCTGCCAAGGGTTTCCATATTACATTTCAGTATTTTGCAGATTTTAGCTTTGGAAAATAGCTGAGAACAAAAGCTTCAAAGGAATCACTTTGCGGACTTGGGAGCCCTGTTGCTGCAACACCAATCCCCGTTGCTGCAACACCAATTCCTGTTGCTGCAACACCATTTCCCGTTGCTGCAACACCAATTCCTGTTGCTGCAACACCACTTTCCCGTTGCTGCAACACCACTTCCTGTTGCTGCAACATCTTTTCCCGTTGATGTAACATCACTTCCAGTGGCTGCAACACCAATCCCCGTTGCTGCAACACCACTTCCCGATCCCGTAATACCTTTTTCAGCAATTCTCTCATTTATAAAAGCACCAGTCTCTCCACTTCAGCCCCCCAAGAAATGAATTTTTATAAAATAAACCATTTCCTATGATGATTACAATACTCCACTATTACTTCCCGTCATTATTATTAAAAATCGCCGGTATTCTCATACTCTTAGACCCGCTTTAATCATTATGGATCCAGCAAAAGATAAGACAAGACTTTTCGACGCAGCAACCAAAAAGGTAAAACATAAAGGTACGCATGATTATGTATGGACATTAAATAATAGTTAATGTGGAGATGTTGATAGGACTACCGAATAATTGTACTTCCAATCATATCACTTACGCATAGCTTTTGGGGGGGGATTACCAAAGCGCTCTCATAATTGCATAGTACGCCAACTGCCGCCGCCCTTAACTCTCCCGGTAATATGTAAAAGTCATCCCATCACGGCATGTTACCATTTGCAACGGTTTACTCTGAACTGAACTCGGAAGCTCGGTTCTGAACTGAGAATTTCACTGAAACAGCAGCTATGGGAGGAAATCTCATCACATACGAATCTGGCACAACAGCACTTCTTGAGCTCTATACCGAGGTTTATCAAATCTTTCTGCAAGCGGGATGGCTAGATTATTTTAGGAGACTTCCAGACTTTGACGTGCAGCAAGTCCTCGAGTTTGCATGCAATTTAACAGAGGGATTTTCTGTCGTTCAGGGAGATCAAATCCCAGTCACGGAGGAAGTCATAGCCCAAGTTACCAGGCTACCAGCTAATGGCATACAGTGGTTCAGTAGGAAGCACTTGATCCTTAATGCGCAGCAGGATTTTCTTCAACCAGGCGAGCAGGTGGAACCCAAGGGCAGAGGCGTAGCACTTCAGTCATTGCCTCAACCGTGGCCAAAAGTTGCTGAATTTGTGAAGCAATACCTGACGTGCGAAGGCCGGTACCAGGTAATTTACCAGCACGATTTCGTCTTGTTGAATCATTTGAGGAATGGTCAGTTGATAAATATGCCATATTATCTATTGGGATGTCTTAAAAATATGTCACGTTACACTATCAACGCAAAGCGTCTGCTTCTTTCCTTGAAACACCACCGTCTAGCTCAATTGTTGATAAATAGAGGCCTCGCCTTAAATAACCCCCCACCCCCCATTAATCCTCATCAAGAGGCAGAAATCTCTCAGCTAGAACAGGAAGTTCCTCATCAAGAAGAGGAAATTCTTCACCAAGCTGAAGACATACCTCAGCAAGATGAAGAAACCCCTTAGCAAACAGAGGACATTCCTGAGAAAATACCCGAAGAAATCCCTCAGCAAACAGACGACATTCTAGAACAAATGTCCGAAGAAGTCCTCCAGCAAACACCCCCACAAGTTGCTGAAAATGTACAATCAGCAGTAGAAATACCCACGGAAACAACTCCATCCCCCAATAGAACCAATCCATCCATTCCCATACTTGGTATTTCTACCGATGACTCTTATGATAACATCCCTATTACCCTGCTCAAACGAAAAATGCAGCAGAAAAATGAAACCCCACCAAAAAGAAGAAGAACTAGGGCTTCGGCTAAAGTAGCTGCTATTTCTGCCACTGTCCCTATTTTAAAGAAAGCCAGTCTGAAAAGAAAAATTTCTGAATTCCCTGCTTCTCTACCTAAGCAAAGGACTCGGTCATCTGTAATAGCTAAATCTCCTAGCCACACCCTCCCCAGCTCACCACCCATCACTTTAAAAACTCGCATTCCCACCAGCCCTGGAAACTCCTCTCCCTCACCCTCAGAGGCTGAGATGTAGAGTGTTCATAGTGTCGCGACATCATCTTTTAAGGCAGCTGTCACACAAGAACCAGCTGCCGACACCCAAGGTAATATTGGCCAAGAAGCTGCAACACAAGAAACAACCACTACCCCAGGTGACACACAAGAACCACCTGTTGAGGGTATAAGTGATCAAATCAATGTTGAAGCACAACCTCTGCCTCCACTAGAACCTGCCGCTCCACAAGCTTAGCCTACCATATCTGCCCTGCAGGAAGAAATTTAATTTCTGAAGTCCCAAATCCAGGATTACCAGGAGGAAATAATAAGGGTCAAGGAAGCCTACCAAAATGAATTTAGCCTGCACATTTTAGCACGAGTAGCATCTGCAACAGAGAAGAGTAAGGAGAACGAATATATGTGTGCCGATTGTGGTGAGATATATACTTAAGCAGGATACAAAGTAGTTGCAGAATCAATGACTGAAGTCTCTGCTGTTGTGGTTGAAACAAAAGAACCTGTTGTTACACAAACTACAGAAGCAAAAACAGAAACACCACAACCCTCTGCTAAAACAGAAGAACCGGCTGTCACACAAGAACCAGCAGGCTCTCCAGAAAAGGTGCAGGAGCAGACAGAAGAACCTGCTGTCACACAAGAACCAGCAGGCTCTCCAGAAAAGGTGCAGGAGCAGACAGAAGAACCGGCTGTCACACAAGAACCAGCAGGTTCTCCAGAAACTGCACAGGAGCAAACAGAAGAACTTGCTGAAACACAAGAACCAGCAAGTTCTCCAAAAACTATACAGGTGAAAACAGAACAACCTGCTGTAACACAAGAACCAGCAGGATCTTTAAAAAGTGTGAAGAAAGAACTAGAAGGATTTGTTGTAATACAGCAATCAGCAGGGAATGAAGAGGAAGATATAAAGTCACCACGACCTACCCAAACTATTGTGAAGAAAGAAAAAGAAGCAGTTACACAGGAATTAACAGGGAATAAAGAAGAGGATATAAAGTCACCACGGCCTACCCAAACTGCTGTGAAAAAAGAAAAAGAAGTATTGGTTGTAACACAGGAATCAGGAGGAAATGAAGAAGAAGACATAAACTCACCCCAGTCTACCCAAATTGCTATGGAACAAGAGGAGGAAGCAGTTACACAGGAATCAGTACAGAATGAAGAAAAAGACATAGACTCACCCCGGCCTACCCAAATTGCTATGGAACAAGAGGAGGAAGCAGTTACACAGGAATCAGTACAGAATGAAGAAAAAGACATAGACTCACCCCGGCCTACCCAAATTGCCATGGAACGAGAAGAAGAAGCAGTTACACAGGAATCAGTACAGAATATAGAACAAGAAGAAGAAACAGTAGCTGGAAATGGAAAGGAAGACATCGGATCATCCCGGCCTACTCCAATTATCACAGAGCAGATTATCCTTGTTGATGCCTTTACACAAACAGAACCTCCCTCTGTTAGTGATGCATGCACAGAAACCGCTAGTTTTCAAGAATTAAAAGGAAAATGGTGGAGAGAATATGAGCTGTCACAAGGCAAAGCATTCCAACAGCAAAAGGGGATCTGGTTCAATTATGCATATAAGAACTGGGAAGCACTTGAGCAGTCTAGAGCTCAGTACAAAGAAATTAAGGAACTAAAAGCCAGATTGTCCCAGATGTTTGAGTTATTCCAAAAAATACTTGCCACAAGGAAACCCTCTTTCAACTATGCAACATTTTTGAGGGAACGACTAACATTCTTACAGATAAAGGCAGTTAGAGAAGGTAGACCTCATCAGGTGGTTACATCAGAACAATTTATTCAAACCTTTGCAGAGGCACCTAAAAATGATCAAAATCTGTTATGCGAGCTTTATCTCCACAATGAAGCCATGTCCGAAGAGAGAAACATGAACATACTCCCTCTTGTTGGCGATATACAGCTCAGAGCTTTCATTTCCTTTTTAGCCAACCAACTTACTTGGAAAAACGCTTTTATCTCAGCACAACATAATGAACAGAACTGCCTTCTGTGGATCAGGGATGAACCTCAAAACGCAACCACCTTCATTGCACAACACCAAAGAATGTTAAGTGAACCTGCAATGAAGGATCACATTAGGCAATTACAAGCAGTGGTCCTGCGAGATTGCCAACACTATGTGAGAACCAAGGCACCTTTGGCTATTAAAGCCAACAACCTATTCTGGGAAAACTGTCCCAAGGAGAGGCAGGAATATCACCCCTATAATCCACCTAATTTACAGGCAGCAATCTCAAGGGTACCTTACTATGTTAGATGCATGCAACAATGTGCTGAAAATTGGATTGGCTACAGATTTAAATTTCCACTTCTATGGTTATCTGGTCAGCAATACAAGGGCCAGTTTGGATTATCCAAAAAGGAAGAGGCAGCAGCATGGAGGCAACTACAGACTGTCTGTGGGTTCAGAGACAAATTTGATACCACTTTCTATAACTACTGTCTCAGTAATTTACACTGTTCATCCCAGTACACCGACTCAGATTTAGAGTAAGCATTGCATGAGGACATGCAATCTCTTCAGTTGGGGGGGATGTTAGGACTCCAAATTGACCATTTTTGACCTTGTATTTTTGCTATAATATTACCCTTTTTCAGTTCATAAGTTGAAAGCTTTGATTACATAATGACCTAATTACCCCAAGGTATGAGGTAACTCTCCGCATGACTATGTGTTTAATTATTCATTACATATTCATGTTATCTTTATATTTATCTTTGGAAAAGTTAACCAAGTTGCTAAGTAATCGTTGAACTGTCTAAAGTCTGCAGAAATTATAATTCATAGTTGTTGTAACACCAGAAACAACAACTACGCAGTTGCTGCAACACCAGAAACAACAACTACGCAGTTGCTACAGCCAGCAACAGCAACTATATAAAGTAGGGAAATGTTATTTTGCAACAACTGGAATACCAGAAATAACAAATGGCAACTATCAGAAGATCGCCAGAAGTCCATGCTGACACAACACGATCAGCAACTGTCCAAAAAGGGCAAAACACGGTTACAGTTGCTAAAAACATCAGAAACAGCATGAGTTTACTAAACAAGCAACAATGGGGAAGCGACAAAAGATAGTGCGAGGATTCCAAGAAGACGGTTGAAGTTCGGTTACCAGCTGTGTAACAGTAAGAAACCCAAGAAAGAATACACTGTCACACTGTTGTAACAACATCCTGTAACAAGGATGGATTTCTTATTTTTGACAGAAAGGTTTAACTGAATAAACTATGACAGTCTATTGTAATAGATGTCTCCTCTATAAAGAGGAGACATCTACATTAGAGAAAAAGGAAAGAAAAAGAACAGTTTGTAGGGGAAATTTTGAAAGACAACAACAAAGTCTGAACTTTTAATGTAACTGGATCTTTTGGCAGATGAATAGAAGATTGTTCTGAGCACCTAATCCAGCATTTGTGTTCTGGGGAATCTTGTGAGAGGGACAAGGCCCACCTTCCTCACAAGATTCACCCATTTACTTTTCTGTCAAGTGTGTAAGTGTGTTTGGTAATTTCTTTTTGCTGGTACTCTGTTTTGGATTCTGTAGCATTACCTCTGATGATTTCCTTTTTGCTGGTACTCTGTTCTGTTAATTGCTTGAAGCTGTAAAAGGATATTTCACCGGTGAATTAGAGTTGCAGTGTGTATTAGCAATCTGGTTACAGGGGCAGGTGCTGAACGTCCTTACCTGGAGGATAGGGTCCTGATCCTCTGCTAACAGAGTATACATCACTTCTCTTTTTATATTTGTATTCTTAGTTGACTGCTTTCATTTTACCTTTGCAATGCACTATTATAACATAGAGTGAGGAGTTTTGACAGAAACAGAATCGTGTATACTACAAATTTTTAATGCTTTTAGAATTAAGTACATACATTACGCGGTAGCCTTTGAAATAAAAGACTTTCCCAAGTTGAAAAATTAATGTGGTACTTGACTATTTAATCAATAAACAATTCAACTAGCCAACAACAATGTGACAAATGGTTGCCTTTGGCCGGATGGTGGTATGACACTTCCCTCCATACTGCAACAAAAAAGACCCCATTTATGGAACTTTATGGATATCGTCCACCATCCATCACATCATATTTAAGAGAAAATTCTAAGGTTCAAGTAGTGGAAGATCACATCAAGCATCGGCAACAAGTTCTCCAACTCTTAAAGGATAACCTCACCTTGGTGCAGAATAGAATGAGTCAGCAGGTAGATCAACATCGCAGCGAAAGAATTTTTCATGTAGGTGATTGGGTATTTCTACGGCTACAACCATATAAACAAATGTCCCTCGGGCAAGCTAAGAAGGAAACTAGCTCACAAAAAGATAGAAAATATAGATCAACACCTTAGAATTCAGCCTCTTCAAGGGGGCAACCTCCTTTACATTACACAAATGAATGATTCCTTGATGATTCAAATGAAAAAACCTCCTTTCTATGTATATGAGTCTAAGGAGTCACAATATAACCCAGCCGACCTAACAATAATAATATAAAGGCACAAAAATAACAATAGAGTGATCCTATGGGGCACAATAATAACAATATGGGGACAATAGGGGCACAACAATATTAATAAGGGATACAACTACAATAGTAATGGGGTAATCACTAGTATTTTAGGGACCTAACATGCCCCTCTCCTTCAAAAAAGTGTTGTCCTCAATGCTTGAGTAGTTCTGGATGCTTCTCTATAAAATTTTCATCCTCCCATGTGGAATCTTTAGCGGATAAGTTCTTCCACTTGATGAGATACTCCGAAATTGATCGATTTCGTAGCTGTCGAGTTCTTGTTTCTGTGACTGCTTCTGGTTCTAATATAATTTTTCCTTCCTCGTCAAGTTGTGTAAATATTGTTTGAACTGGGATCTTGTCGCCTATAACCTTCTTTAAACATGAAACATGGAAAACTGGGTGCACTTGAGAAGCTGCAGGAAGCTCCAATTTGTATGCCATAGTACCAATCTTTTGCAACACCTTGTACAGACCATAATACTTTGGAGATAATTTATTATCCTTCTTAGCTTGCTTGAGGGACATTTGTTTATATGGTTGTAGCTATAGGAATACCCAATCACCTACATCAAAACTTATTTTGATGTGATGTTAATCTACCTATTGTTTCATTCTATTCTGCGCCAACACGAGGTTATCCTTTAAGAGTTGGAGGACTTGTTGTTGATGCTCGATGTGATGTTCCACTGCTTAAACCTTAGAATTTTCTCTTAAATATGATTTGATGGATGGTGGCTGATATCCATAATGTGCCATAAATGGGGTCATTTTTGTTGCTGTATGGAAGGAAGTGTTATACCACCATTCATCCAGAGGAAACCATTTGACCCATTGTGTCTGTTTATCAGATGAAAAGCAACGAAGATATCCTTCCAAACATTTGTTTACTATCTCAGTTTTCCCATCAGATTGAGGATGATAAGATGAGCTATGAGCTAACTGAGTACTGAGACAAGAAAATAATTCTTTCCAAAAATTTCCAGTGAAAATGGGGTCTCTATCACTTACAATAATCTTTGGATTTCCATGTAGCTTTTGAATTGTTTGCATAAATGCAGCAGAAACTGTACTGGCTTTAAATGGATCTGATAATGCACAAAAGTGTGCATACTTGGTAAGTCTATTAACTACCACTATGATGACACTCTTTCCCTCAGATTTGGGTAAACCTATGATAAAATCCATTGAAACCTCCTCCCAACGTTGGCTTGGAATGGATAAAGGTTGTAATAGATCCGGGGTCTTAATTGTTTCAACTTTATTTTGTTGGCAAACCAAATATTCTGCCACAAAATTTTGAATATCCGATTTAAGGCCATCCCAAAAAAATTCCTTCTTAACCCTGTGGTAAGTTTTTAAAATCCTGAGTGCCCTCCTAAGGGAGAAGTGTGCAATTCCAGAAGAATCTTTTGTTTGAGTTGGGAATTCTTACAGAGCTATAAGCGATCTTTGTACCATAACGAATCATTTTTCCAACTAAATATATCAGATGTACTAAAATCTTGTTGTAACTTTCGAATAAGTGTAAACACTTCTTCATCATTCTTCATTTCCTCCCTTGCTTCGTTTATCCAATCTGGTTGGATAATAGAAATGGTGCACAATAATGCTTCCACATCCTCATCCTTTCTTGAGAGTGCATCTGCCACCACATTTTGCTTCCCTTTTTTGTAGATGATTTCAAAGTCATAACCCAACATCTTTGTGACCCACTTTTGTTGCTCTTCAGAGGATAATATTTGTTCTAAAAAGTATTCAAGGCTATCATGATATGTTTTTACCTTGAAGTTACTTCCCATTAGGTAGGGTCGCCATTTCTTAAGTGCATGTAGTATTGCCAAAATTTCCTTCTCATAAATAGCTTTGTGTAAAAACTTTCCCTTTATTGGACCACTTTCAAAAGCAATGGGTCTTTCATCTGGCATTAAAATAGTACCAATTCCATTTCTTGAAGCATCACATTCCACAATAAAGGTTTTTGTGAAGTCTGGTGTAGCTAAGACCGATGCTTGGCACATTGCCTCTTTAAGATGTTCGAAGGCCTTTGTTGCTTCTGGAGTCCATGAAAATGCATCTTTCTTCAATAATGTTGTTAGAGGTGCTGCTATTCTCCCATAATTCTTAACAAACTTACGATAATACCCTATCAACCCGAGAAATCCTCGCAGATGCTTTATGGATGTGGGGATTTTCCATTCCTTAATGGCTTTAATTTTGCTAGGGTCTACCTTAACTCCTTCATGAGATACAATATGACCCAGATATTCCACCTCTTGTACTCCAAAGAAACATTTGGATCTCTTTGTATATAATTGTTTCTCCTCCAATAGTTGTAGCACCTTGTCAACATGTTCAACATGATCCTTCCAAGACTTGCTGGAGATTAGTATATCATCAAAAAATACTAACACAAATTTTCTAAGGAAGGGTTTGAAAATGAATTCATCAAACCTTGAAATGTAGAAGGTGCATTGGTAAGGCCAAAAGGCATGACCAAAAATTCATAATGAACCTCATGAGTTCTAAATGCTATTTTTGGAAGTCTTCAGTCTTCATTCTAATTTGATGATATCCTGAATGAAGATCCAACTTGGTGAAGTAAATTGATCCATGCAACTCACCCAGTAATTCATTAATGACAGGAATGGGAAACTTATATTTAATAGTGAGCTTATTGAGCTCCCTATAATCCAAACACATGCACCATGATCCATCCTTCTTGTGCACCAATACTACTGGAGCAGAGAAAGAACTTTGACTAGGTTGAATTATACTAGCTTCTAGCATTTCTACCACCATATGTTCAATTTCACTCTTTTGGGCATAAGGATATCTATACGTCCTGATGTTTGGAGGAACGCTTCCTGGAATCATATGAATAGCATGATCATGATCACGAATAGGTGGATAACTTTGGGAGTCTCAAATGCCTTGGAATGATTGTCCAAGAATTTTTGGAGATCTAGAGAAATAGATGATTTCGATGTGGAAACATCTAGTGAACATAATTGTGCAATTACACCTTTTTGTTCATTTTTTAAAAGCTTTTTCATACTGTTAGAGCTGATTATCTTTCCCGGTTTCCCTGTAATACCCCTTAATTCAACTTCCTTTCCTTCCACAGAAAATTTCATGAAAAGTTTGTTGGGCAATTTATTTGCTTAAATTGCTTCATTAAATTATCGACCAGGGAAACTCGTAAGCTTGTGATGGTGCCAGCAATATATATGCAGGAGTAGGCAACTAACTCTATGTATAGCTAAATTATTTACGATTCAATATAATATGCAAGGGAAGAGGCTCCTAATCAAGGAGGTCCTGGTTGTCCTTCCCTATAGTATCATAGAGAAATCATTGATTACATAAAACCAAAAACTTTAAATGAAGACAAGAGAATGAACTTTAATTGTTGTTCAGATTCAAAGAGAGAGAAAGACTAACTTAGTCTCTTGATTGTCCCCTCATATACTAATCCAAACTAAACTAAGATTCATTCATAAGCATAAGAAATGAAATGACTTGAAACATAAAAGCAAAAGAATGAATTTCAATTATCATACAAATCAAATGGAGAGAGAGCCTAACTTAGACCCTTGGTTATCCTCTCATATGCTGATAAGATTTAAAACTCATTCATCAATCACAAACAAATCCTCAAACATCTAAGCAATTAAATGAAATAAGATCTAATATGAAATAAAATATTTCTTTCATCCTTTTAGAGTGAGCTCAATTCTCCTAAGAACAAAGTGACAAATTATTCCATTTACTACACTAAGACAACTTATATCTAAAACTACATAATGGAAATATATGTAAAATGAAGCTTTATTCTATTCCATCATAAGTTTGGATACATGTTCTAAGAGTCCTCCCTTTGGAATGGAGGAGGTAATCCTATTTATATAATGGGATGAGATAACAAACTCATAATGATGATCCACTAATCTCTCTTTAGTTCCATACATTTCTCAACCAGCTAGACACATAACCCTATCCTCCATGATCTCCTCCATGAGGTCCATGATCTTCTCCATGAGATCATGATCTTTTCCATGAGGCTTATCTTATCAAATTCGAATTTGATCATTCAAGGCCACATAAAGATGCCCTGGAAGCTTCCTTTGTACCTACACATGTCAAAAAACTCATTCTAATTGTTAGGTATAAGTATAAGCATATTATTTTCTAAAGTTTAGCCATAAATCCACTTAAAAATGTTAAGAATTAATAAACTTTGGAAAAGCATAGTTATGACCCAATAATGAGGTAAATGTAATGATGTGGAGGTGGAATGGAGGTGACATGAAGGTAAAATGTGAAGATATTGGTGAATAATGAAGTGAAAATAGGGACTATTTTGAAGCCCAACAAAGTTCTTGAAAATTAAAAGCTATTGTACCCAAGGATTGTAGCCATTGGACTCCTAGTACAACATCAACACCTCCCATTGGAATTGAAAGAATTGGCTAGTCAATACATATTCTCCCATGGATAGCTTGATATTATGGCACTTTCCAGAGCAATTTATTGTTCCTCCATTTGCAACCATCACGTGACACTCTGGTGCTAGATATAGGAAGCAATTTAATTTTTTTGCTACCTTACAATGAATAAAATTATGGGTACTTCCTGAATCGATCAACACTATTACCTTTTTCTTCTTGATTTGTCCTTCTATCTTGATGGTTTGAGGAATGGTAATTCCCGCCAATGCATTACAAGATATGGTCAGGTTCCTTTCTTCTTTATCTAAGCTTTTTTCCTGGAGTATATCCTCTTCTTTTGACCTTTCTTGCTCCTTGTCTTCTTCCTCTTCACAATCTATGTAGAATAATTTCTTCTCAACACACTTATGACCTTTAGTATATTTGCTATCACAACTGTAAAACTCTTTTTTATTCCAATTGTTTTGGTTTCAACCTTATAGGTTGTGGAAGACTAGGGGCAACAACACTTCCATCTTTATAGTTGTGAGTGGTATGCTTCCTGGTTTCCATAATTTTTCTTTCCATTTTTCTTGCTAACCTGAATGCCTTCTTTAATGAATCAGGTTCCCAAAGGCGAACATCATGTTGGATATTATCCTTTAAAGTCCCTATGAACACATCAATCATATGCTCCTCTGGAATATTTTTTACCCTTATGTTCAATTTTTGGAACTACTCAATGTGCTCCATTATTGAACCCTTTTGTTTGAGACTTATCAATTGGCTAAAAAAAGTGTTGCTTTTGTATCCTCATAATGTGCTGTCAATTCTTCCATAAAAATTTCCCAAGTGATAATTTGTTTATGAGAGCAAAGCCATTGATACCATACAAACTGATTTGATTCCAAATATAAAGTTGCAATACGTACATTTTCTGTGTTTTGCACATTATTGAGATCGAAAAATTGCTCCATCTGTAATATCCATGTTGCAGGATCCTTACCATCAAACTTCCTCATACAATTTTTGGAATATGGTGGGTCTTCAATCCAGCATTAGAGTCTATGAAATCATGATTAAAATTTCTTTTGTTCACCTCATGAGTTTCCTTTACTACCCTTTCACCATTAGTAAGTATTTCTTGTAGAAAATTTTTCAAATCTGTCTTCAAATCTGCCATGTCTGTCTTCAAATATTTCTTCAAATCTATCTTCAAATCGTCCATATTAGCTTTCACACCATTCATCTTAGCTTCCACGCCCTGTATCTTATATTCCACGCCATTTATCTTAGCTTTTGTGAGAGTGACATTTGTTGCACTTGGTCTTGTAATTTCGATATATCATGTAGTATTTCTTCCTCTTCTTCATAAGTCATGCTAGAGCTTTCAGGTTGCTTACTAGGTGTTTGCATTTTTTTTCCTCGGGGCATTAGTTATCGATAATAATGCTCTACTATGCCCTTTGAATTCCTTCAAAATAATTTTTCAAACCAAGCTTAAGCAAAAAAATTTTAAAAATCTACACACCTTTTTTCACTTTGTAGGAGCTCGATATTGCCTCTAATGTATCTTTGTGATTTCAGATCATCCAATTCTAAAATTATGACCTACAGTAGCCCTCTGTGTCCTCTTTCTAATGCCACCAGTCTGATCCAAATTGGATTCTCTAAGGAAGAATTATACCAAATCTCCCACAGTGATCTAATTATAGACTAGTTCAGTAGAGAAAAATTGTATGACATGCCACGTGTCCCTATTTAGACCTCTGGCTCTAAAAAACATATACAAGAAACTACAGTCTATCCTCTTTCTTTACCTTCTTACAAAATTTCAATCCGATGCTCAGATAGAAAGTTATGACGATTTTCCCCAGGTCACCTGTTTGGAATGTAATTCAGGAGTCTACAAAAAGACCAAATTACTCAGATCATATCTCCAAAAATGTAATGCAAAAAGCTCTAAAATTCAGACTTGATGTTCAGTACGATTCCATCTCAAATGAATTTTTTTTTTCACTTCTGAAACATCGCAGAAAAAAATTTATAGTGAAAATGCCATGATGACCTATTTGGAGCAGAGAAACCCTAGAATCCAAAGCTCTGATATTAGATGTTATGAAACCAGCTCACAAAAAGATAGAGAAGATAGATCAATGCCTTAGAATTCAGCCTCTTCGAGGGGGAAACCTCCTTTACATTACACAAATGAATGATTCCTTGATGATTCAAATGACAAAACCTCCTTTCTATATATAGGGGTCTAAAGAGTCACAATATAACCTAACCGACCTAACAGTAATAATATAAAGGCACAAAAATAACAATAGAGGGATGCTATGGGGCACAATAATAACAATATGGGGACAATAGGGGCATAAAAATATTAATAAGGGATACAACTAAAATAGTAATGGGGTAATCACTAGTATTCTAGGGACCTAACACTCACCTTGGCTCAAAATAAAATGAAACAGTGAGCAGATCAACATCGCAGCGAAAGAAGTTTTCATGTAGGTGATTGGGTATTTCTATGGCTACAACCATATAAACAAATGTCCCTCGAGCAAGCTAAGAAGGATAATAAATTATCACCAAAGTATTATGGTCCATACAAGGTGTTGCAAAAGATAGGTACTATGGCATACAAATTGGAACTTCCTGCAGCTTCCCAAGTGCACCCAGTTTTCCATGTTTCATGCTTAAAGAAGGTTATAGGTAACAATATTCCAGTTCAAACAATATTTCTAGAACTTGAAAAGGAAGGAAAAATCATATTAGAACCTGAAGTAGTCAAAGAAAGAAGAACTTGATAGCTACAAAATCGATCAATTTCAGAATATCTCATCAAGTGGAAGAACTTACCCGTTGAAGATTCCACATGGGAGGATGAGAATTTTATACAAAAGCATCCAAGACTACTCAAGTGTTGAGGAAAACACTTTTTTGAAGGACAGGGGCATGTTAGGTCCCTATAATACTAGTGATTCCCCCATTACTATGATCATTGTATCCATTATTGTTATTATTGTGCCCCTATTGTCCCCATATTGTTAATATTGTGCCCCATAGAATCCCATTATTGTTATTTTTGTGCCTTTATATTATTATTGTTATGTCAGCTTGGTTATATTGTGACCCCTTAGACTCCTATATATAGAAAGGAGATTTTTTCATTTGAATCATCAAAGAATTGTTCATTTGTGTAATGTAAAGGAGGTTGCCCCCTCGAAGAGGCTGAATTCTAAGGCGTTGATATATCTTTTCTATCTTTTTGTGAGTTGGTTTCATAACAACTGTCTTACACTGATAGCGAGGATATGTGAAAAAGGGTCACGACCACATCAGCTGACTCAGAACCTACAGATGATGAGGTTTGAGCCTCGGGAAGAGAATCCAAATGTGAATATAGTGCTCCAAAGTGGAATCACAACAGGAGATGATAAGGGGAAATAGCTCGAAGACAGCACATGGGTTTGCAAAGCTTCGGCAAAGGAGGTTGAATTTGATTTGGAGTGCGCACGTGAGACTTTCATGGAAGCAAAGAAGAGCTTCGCTGAGGCCTCCACCTCAAGGATCAAGGATAAACCTGATAAGGAGATGGACCATTCTATGCTTACAACCTTCCTAGAGACTTGCATGAAGTTGTTGCATGATAGCAAGGCTGCGAAGGGATTACAAGAGCTTATAAATAGATGCACGAGAAACACTTCAGGTGAACCACGCGTGGTACAAAAGATTGGTAAGCATAAAACAAGAATAGGATGAGAGATGAGGCTAATTGCACAGATAGGAGAGTGTGAAATGGATCAGGTTATTTTGGATCTGGGGTCAGATGCGAACGTCCTACCAAAGAAGAATTGGGAATGGATTGGGATACCAGTGTTGCAGTGGTCTCTGATTTGGCTAAGGATGGCGAATCAGCAGAAGATCATCCCCATGCGACGGTTGCAAGGGGTGACTATAGATATTGAAGGAGTGAGTGCACTAGCTGACTTTGAAGTAATAGAAATTGTGGATGATAGCAACCCCTACCTTTTGCTCCTTGGAATTGATTGGGATACTGATATGAATGGGGTAATCAACCTAAAGAATCAAGAGATGGTATTTGAGAAGAAATCGCTCCGCGTAATAGTAGCCCTAGATCCTGCTGAAGGATTGTTCTATACTGAACCAATCCATGATTATGAGAGTGATGACGATGTGGACTGTATCTATAAGATAACAACGCAAGACCAAGATTAGGTAAATACAAGAGAAAACAGATGAATTACATGTGATAGTGAGAGTTCCTACACCTTGGACTCTGATGAAGAATTAGAGCGCTGGTAGAATTGGTTACATGAAGTAACCACACTAAGCTGTAACATGATGACCTCATCACTATGTTGTGTGTCATCAGAGGTAAGAAATCTGCCCACTTATGATGGCTTGAATGATGTAGATATATTTTTGGATGGATTTGAGAAGAAGGTAACAGAGAAGCAATGCTTCCAAGCTTTGGACTAGGCACTGTGCGCTATGCCCGCAAGGTGATGGGGTACGCATAAGGGTAGCTTTGATGATTGGCGCGAGTGTAGAAGGATGATGAGAACACAATTTAGGAAGCCGAAGGTATAAATCACGGACAAATATGATGGGCACGATGATCCGCATGCGCACTTGGCCAAATGGGCTCAGGCTTATGGAGAGAAGCCCCAACTTGAATGGGTGCACTTGTTCTGTCACACCCTGGATGTCATCCCGATGAACTGGTACTTGGAAACAGAGCTTTGCCATGGTATAGGTGAATGGGATATTCTGCACGAGGGATTCATAATGACATTTATCTTTGAAGACGGGTTTGACTGTATAGACGAAGTGTTATAAGAAGTAAAAGCAACAATCTTTAGGATACCGTAGGATCCTTTAGACCTAATTCAACCTAACTGGACTACTCAGTTGACTCACGGGCTGGAATGCTATAATGTAACCACTAAAGAAGAAGACGAGGATCTTTGAATGATTAACATCCCTAAAATGGAAGGTCACTGCGAGGTCGAAGGACCGCAGATTGAGAATCCTGATATAACTGCACGACTGAAGACAAAATAGGTAAACATTGGTACAGAGGCAGAGCCAAAATTCATGAAGTTTGGAGATTACTGGGATGACGTCATGGTGGATAAGGTCACTGAATTTCTCCGCGAATACCAGGAGTTATTCCCTACCAAGTTTACGGATCTAAAAGGGATAATAAAAGACCTAGGTGTTATGAAGATCATGCTGAAGCCTGATGCGAAGCCAGTTAAGCAAAGAGCTTACTGTCTCAATCTGAAGTATAAGGAGAAGGTTTGCTTAGAGCTTGACAAGATGGTCCTGGCAGGCATCATTGAGCCTGTGGAAGAATATGATTGGGTAAGCCCAATGGTGGTACAGGGAAAGAAGTAGAAGGATGAAAAAAGGATATGCATAGATCTCCAGAAGTTGAATGATGCCTGTGTACATGATCCTTTCTCGACCCTATTCACTGATGAAGTGTTGGATAATGTAGGTGGCCAAGAAGATTATTCCTTCACTGATGGGTTCTCTAGGTACCATCAGATCAAAATCACACCAGAGGATAGGAGAAAGACAACCTTCGCAACTAAGTGGGGGTGTTTTCAGTACACTGTAATGCCTTTTCGATTGAAGAATTGATCCGAATAGAAAATGGCATCAACCCATGGTATTCATCCACCCATGGAATTTACCCATGGTATTGTAAGTGGCATCTACCCATGGTATTTATCCACCCATGGTATTCATTAACACGTGGCATTTTCCCATGGTATTGTGACAACCACCCATGGTATTCATTCACCCATGGAATTGACCCATGGTATTGTGACATCCACCCATGGTATTCATTCACCCATGGAATTGACCCATGGTATTGTAACTGAAAAATACTATAAGTAACAAGTCACATTTTGTAAAAGGACAATTTGTCCGCCACAATGTAGCTTTTATAGTTATTCTCCATTTTAATAAAAAGTTTCTTTGTGGTTTTTTTTATTAGGTGTTCTTCAATTTTCTTCTGGCATTTCAATATTTTAGATCTTGGGGGCCTCCCCATAAGATCTAGATTAGTGGTATCAGAGCAAGCTATGATTCCATGGGAATGAGGGTTTGATGCATATTTCATTTTCAAATTATGTAGCAATATTCAACAAACTTTAGGCATGTGCTAAATCCTCCGCAAGGCATTTTCTTGGGCCCAACGAGAAGAATTTTTCTTTTTTCATTTTTTTGCAGGAATGTTTTTTGGCGGAGAGTTTGCAGATAAGATCTGAAGTTTTTAGTGCAAAATTTACAAAACCCAATAATATATCTTGATTCCTTGCCAGAAAATACCCAAATTCAAAAAAAAAAAACGGTCGAATCGGAGTCCGGATGAGGGAGATATCGTTGATTTAAAATCAGCTATGTTGCAGAAATGTTTCTGACAACAATTCATGGATGAAGACTCTCGTATATTTCTTTTTGTGATTTTGGTGCATAACTTAAGAAAAGTGATTGTAGATCTAAGCTCCCCTTGAAAAATCGCTCAATTTCAAACAAAAAAAATTAGTTGAATCAAAGTTTAGATGTGGGAGATATCGTTGTTTTAAAATCAACTACTTTTCCAGAACTTTTATGACTGCGGAAACGTTGCAGCGCGAATATGATATTCTAGAGTGTCCAGATAATGATTTCCAACACATGGGAAGATGAAAAATATTCCTTCTATTTCCAAAAATAGTTTATAATAAATATTCTGAGTTATATTGACCGAGGTATGTCAATTTTAATTCTGGAGTAGCATTAAGAGCAGGTTCCCTTTGGAGATGTGCCCTCCCACCCTGCTTTAGTAGGCACCTACTTCACATTCATCAGTTTCAGCATAGCAGCATTCAGATTGGGTTCTTTGGAGACATACACTCCCACCCCAGGCAATGTAGGCACCTGCTACTTCATCAACAACCAACATCATAGTTAGGGGTCAACCGCACAAAATCGTTGTCAGCGAAGTCCATTTTCTAGGCCGCACACTATTAGTTTCACAATTGGTCACAAGCATTACAAGGTATCTCTATCCTCGGATCTTCATTTTCCATGGTTATGGGTCATCCACAAACCCACACTTCATCGAAGTCCATTTGGTAGGTCGCACACTGTTAGTATCAAAATTGGTCACAAGCATTACAGGGTATGTCTATCCTCGAATCTTCGTTCATTATGGTTATGGATTAACCACATAAAATGCTTTTCTTAAGTGACTCTTCATATTCAACAATGTCTTTGTAGGAGGTAACTTCACGCAATGGGGACCATTACTTCTTCAGGAGGGAGGAATGATCCAAATATAAAATGGCATCAACCCATGGTATTCATCGACCCATGTTATTCATCCACCCATGGAATTTACCCATGGTACTGTAAGTGGCATCTACCCATGGTATTTATCCACCCATGGTATTGTAAGAGACATCCAGCCATGGTATTCATTCACCCATGGTATTTTCCCATGGTATTATGACATCCACCCATGGTATTCATTCACCCATGGAATTGACCCATGGTATTGTAACTAAAAAATACTATAAGTAACAAGTCACATTTTGTAAAAGGACCGTTTGTCTACCACAATGTAGATTTTACAGTTATTCTCCATTTTAATAAAAATTTTCTTTGTGGTTTTGTTTATTGGGTGTTCTTCAATTTTCTTCTAGAATTTAAATTTTTTACATCTTGGGGGCCTCCCCCTAAGATCTAAAAAATTGAAATGGATCTTGGGCGAGGAGGCACCCAAGATCTAAAAGATTGAAATGCCAGAAGAAAATTGAAGAACACCCAATAAAAAAACCACAAAGAAACTTTTTATTAAAATGGAGAATGATTGTAAAAGCTACATTGTGGTGGACAAACTGACCTTTTACAAAATGTGACTTGTTACTTATAGTATTTTGTAGTTACAATACCACGGGTCATTTCCATGGGTGAACAAATACCATGGGTGGATGTCACAATACCATGGGTCAATTCCATGGATGAACGAATACCATGGGTGGATGTCATAATACCATGGGTGAATGAATACCATCGGTGGATGTCACTTAGAATACCATAGGTGGATAAATACCATGGGTAGATGCCACTTACAATACCATGGGTAAATTCCATGGGTGGATGAATACCATGGGTTGACAGAATTTACCCATTGTATTGTAAGTGGCATCTACCCATGGTATTTATCCACCCATGGTATTGTGACATCCACCCATGGTATTCATTCACCCATGGAATCGACCCATGGTATTTTGATATCTACCCATGGTATTCATTCACCCATGGAATTGAACCGTGGTATTGTAACTGGAAAATACTATAAGTAACAAGTCACATTTTGCAAAAGGGCAGTTTGTCCGCCACAATGTAGCTTTTATAGTTATTCTTCATTTTAATAAAAAATTTCTTTGTGGTTTTGTTTATTGGACCTTCTTCAATTTTCTTCTGGCATTTCAATTTTTTAGATCTTGGGGGTCTCCCCCTAAGAACTGGATCAAGAATGCGTCTATGATTGTTTCGCGCATAGTCATTGCGGCATTAAAGGAATTTCTTCATAAGTTCCTGGAAGTATACTTTGATGACTTGACTGTATTTGGGCTGGTGAAACGCCATGGAGCAAGTTTATGCCTGATGCTAGATACCTATCGAAGATAACAGATCACACTCAATATGAAGAAATTCCTATTTTGTGTTCCTTTTAGGACCCTGCTAGGTCATGTGGTTTGTAGATAGGGACTAACGGTAGATCTCGCAAAGATTGCAGTGATACTTAACTTAGAAGTGCTAAGGAGTGTGAAATAGTTGCATGCTACCCTAGGATATACTCGATATTATAGAAAGTTCATCAAAGGCTATGCCTAGATCACCGCGCCGATGGAGAAGTTGTTGCAAAAAGATGTCACTTTCTACTGGAACAAGGACTGTAAGAAAAGCTTGGATGTATTGAAATAAAATAAGGTCACCGCGCCGATTTTAGTCTTCCTGGATTGGAAGAAGGACCTTCATGTATGTGTTGATGCATCATGTATAGTGCTAGGAGTAGTACTGACACAGGCTGATGGAGATGACTTGAACCATCCTATAGTGTTCGCAAGCATAAGGTTATCCAAGGCGGAGAAGAACTATTGAACCACCGAGCGCGAAGGGTTAGCCATGGTATACGTGCTCCAGAAGTTTAGACACTACTTGATGGGTGGCCATTTTAAGACGTATACGTATCATTCTGCATTGAAGTACCTAGTAAATAAGCCTATGTTGGGGGGCGAATCTGTAGCTGGTTGTTATTGTTCCAAGAGTATGATTTTCAAGTTATTGTGAAACCTATTTGACTGAACGTGGGACCACACCATTTGTCGCACATCGAAACAGGGGAGGAGCCCACTAATTTAGAGGAGGGATTGCCTGATGCACAACTTTTTACAGTGCACGTCGCAGATGGTCATTTTGAAGATATCATTGTTGAGCTCCAGTATTGCAACAACGATGCTTCAACTCCTGGGCTACCAGCTTTACTTATCAACCCGGGGTTCGTACAAACTTGGAGGTGATAGTGCTATATGCACAAGTAAAAGTGAAGGTCCTGCCTATTGTCACTGTTCATCTGGCAAGAGACCCCAGGGGTTCCAAGCTAGACTTCTATGGAGTCAGAAGAAGCTTGATTATTTGATGGAAGAAGAGAAAATCTATTCTAAGAGAGCTACTCTACTGCAGTAATGAAGAAAACAACATGTAATGCTAAATCACACCATATCCTAATTAACCATTTAAACAGCTATGCTAAGAAGAATTTCTAAATCAACACTAACCTAATACTGCTATATAAGCTACAAAAGTAAAGAGCATCAACCATACTAATGTGTAAGCAAGAAAACTAAACTAAATCTGTTTTCACTTTTTTTTGGTTTTTTTTTAGGGAAAATCAAGTATGCAAATTAATTGTTCTTGTGGATGTGACAGGTGGATGGAAGCTGATTAAGGATGGCTAAAAGGCTTATGGAGTGGTTGGATGGTGTGGAAGGGCCCTAAGAGGATTTTTGTGACTTCCTATATGTTCCCCATCAATTTGGCCTCAAAACAGGTTGTTCCAAGAAAACCTATAGGATGTACTAGAAACCTACATGATGATCCTATAGGAATTACATAAAACCTAGAGGAAAAGACCGAGAGATAATTTTGAGGTGTTTGGAATCTTGTAAAACATGTGTGATGAGTGATATGGGGTGTTAGAAGGTATAGGAACACTCAGGAGTCAATATCCAAGATCAGAGATGGCTAAATTCACTCAATGTATCTAGGGGAACTTCAATAAAAAATAACAAAAACTATTGAGGGTGATGATGGAACAAGAGATGGTTAGGGTTGATGAGGTGGAAGGTGGCTACTGGTGATGAAGTATGGGTCTCCTCCTAAAGTAACTGATGTTCTTAAAACATATGTGTTTCCAAAGAACTATGAAACAAGATACATTTACATAAACTAGAAAAGAATGAATCAATTGCCTATATTATGCATGAAGAGAGTGCTAAAGAGAATAAAAGCATGAGTGAGATCTTATTTTAGAAATGGAGTAATGGAAAAATATGAGAATGAAATGAACCAAATGCTGAATAAAGACAACAAACTCCAAAGCTCATGCAAGAACTAGAAATATGTGTTTTTTGGGTTGCTGAAGGGTCTCTTCCTCAGGTCATGGTCCCAGAGGGAGGAAGTGAGGCTGAGACACCTGTTGACAACCTTATGGTGATCCTTTTTCTCCTTGCTAACCTGCTAATTGAGAGAAAGCACAAATGGAAGCAAACTAACATACAACTAATCTAATCTACACTGCTGTAATGGAAATGCAACTACTTAAGCAAATGAACAATTAAACTATGAATATATGCTAACATACATGTACAATAAATAGGAGCCTTAGCTGCTAGGGTTGGGTCCTAACCCAAGAGCTTCATCCCTCTGAGTTAACTCAGAGCTGGCTAAAAAAAAAACTCATTATTATTATCAAAACAATGGATTACATCCAAAATTGTCACAAGTCTTGCAGCTCGAAAATAGGGTAGAGTTTTACAATAAAAAATCTGAATCCTACTGAGGTTTTAGGCCTCTCTACTTATACATTTAAAGTCTCCAACTACTTCCTTAAAATTATGGAGGCTCGGCTCCCAAACTCTAGATAAACTGGTGCTTTGTCTTTCACTTGCTCAAATGCCTTCTAGTCCTCATGATTTGGTTGTTTTCACTCTAATATGATGGAGGAATATTCGAATGAAGGGGTAGTAAATGACGAGGATTTACCTCCTATAATTCCTCTCCCTTTTCCCATTCGAGTTTTGACCAAGGACTTTGCCAAATTTCCTTGATTTTATCCTTTAATCTCGCATTCAATGCACATTAGACCACAAAGAAAAATATCCAACTCTAACTCATCTCATAAACAAAATATAATCAAAAGTATGCAATAAGTCATGATCAACTTAGTCAATGTCCATGTCCTTCATGGCTCTGGTAGCCTCTCTGACATCCCATGCCTCTACTGTGGTCTCTTCTTCTTGTTCATAGAAGCCTACTTTCTTTTCTATCTCTTCCCACTACCTCTTTTCTTCTTCTATTTTCCTCCCTTTTATCATCCCTAGGAGTAGTGGTGGACTGAGTTTTAGGCCTATGCAATTGACCTTCAACCTTTGCATTGATTGCTTATACATAGGTGTCCTATTGAGTGCCTCTCTCAACCTTTGAGGGTAGTGATGTTCTTTGATCTTCAAGCTGTGTGGTAGTGTGTTCCATCTTCTTAGGTAGGAATATATACTATCATCTCCTAGCAGCCTAAACATATCCTCAAAATATGAAATTGCTTGCTCTTGGGAAATAAGATATCTAGGTGCCAGCTAAGGGTCATTTGCAATTAAATTATGGGTGTTGATTAAGGCCATGGGATTTGATTGTTCAACTCTAATGAAAAGAGGCTCATTTTTCTCTTTGGTGTTACAGATCCATTTGGGCACATGAATCCCAACATCCAGATCAGTGTTTTAGGGCTCATCAAACCCTAATTTTAGTTGCTTCATGCCCTAAACAAGTCACCCCTTTGAATGCCTCCTTCACAGATAGTTTCATGACTTGAAGGCATCCATAAACAAACTCTAGAGGGACCAGCACAGGTAAGCTCTTGTAAAGGTGTGCTGCAGAGCAGTTGAGTCTACTTCCAAGGTGCTCTACAGAGCACTTAGGCTTCCTTCCACCTATGCCGGGCGAGAATGAGTGAAATTTACATAGGGTTTGGGGAATATTCTTATCTTTTTGAGTCATATATAAGGTTCCCTCACTTATCAACTCCTATGAGCTCGAAAATGGATGAGGAATGAGTTAAGGTGCATCATATCCTCTCATCCCTTCCTCCATGGAACTAATTCTAAGTATGGAAGGCCATTCAATGCCACCATTTATGACAAAACCTCCTTCACCTTCCTATAAATTGACCACTCATCTAAGTGATCAGGGGTTGGATTAGGTTGAATTGTAAGGAGATAATTCTGCTATGAGATTTGGCTTTGAAGCAAGTATTGTAATGCTACAAGTTTTTCATGCTTTTGATGTGTTGTGGATGGGATCCAAGCTGAAGGAATGGCTTTGAATTAGACACCAATGGTTTTAATTCCTTCTTCTATCTAATAAAGTGTTTCAACCTTTCTCCCATATGTTTGTATTGTTTCATAATTCTTATATGTGTGAATTGTATATGATTCCTTTCACTTATATTCAATGGATCGTGTGCTTTGATCGGTTCATTGTTTTCTGTTGTGTTTCAAGGGTACTTCTCAAGCGTATTAAGTATGGGAAGGAGCAACAAGATCGATACAAGGGAGACAAGAGGAAGACGGAACTACAAGTAGGTCTTCTCATCTTCTCATATTATCTATTTCTTATAGGAAAAGTCTAAAACACTTTAAACTATTGTTCTAGATACAACTACTTATCTAAGGAATTAGTATCTATCCGTAGATACCAAATTCTCCAAAACAAATTGGTGACTCCGCTAGGGAACTATTACCTTTCCTAGTAGCTTATTCACCTCCTAGGACATTCTTGTAGACCCTACTTGTGTTCATTGACTGTATTTCATCTCTTTTGCATTGAATTTTGGTCAAAAATTAAGGTTAGATGACTCTTGAGTGGCCTCTCTCAAATCAGCATAGGCTTCGTCAGGAGACAGTGCTTTGCAGAGCACCCCTGAGTGAGAGATAGTGCTTTGCAGCGCAGTTTGTCCCTCTTTGACCTGTGCTGATCCAACTTAAGTCAAATTCCCACCTTTGGATTGAGTTCTTGCCAAATTTCTTCTATTTGATTGCTTGCTGATACATCAATAAATGTCATGTCTAAGAAAACAAGTTTCTATCTCCTTGTCTAGCCCTACTTTGTTTGATTGTTTAATGTTTCTTTATTGTTTTCTTTGTCATTATCAGTCTATAGTCAAAGTTAGAATATAGTTGATTAATCTTAGTTTGAAAGAAAGTGTCGTAAAGTCTTCTTTTCCTTCGAAATAGATCTATCGTCAAAGTCTTCGTTCTTCTTAAAGATCGATTGATTGTATGTGCATATTTCCTTTTTGTTCATCATAACATTAAGGGATTCAAAAAGAAAAACTTGCATCATTCATATTGTAGTTTGTGAATGCTTGAAAGGCATAGCTAGGGAAATTTCATTAGATGTGCTCTTTGCTCTTTGTCAAAGATCTGATTTCTCTATCCCTACTAGATAAGGTCTTCATTGTTCAATTGAATAAAAATAATGCTTATCATATTAGTTGCATTTTAGGAATTGCAAACATACATCACGTGGTGAAATTCGAAAGGTAATTTTAAAGAATATCAACTTTAAGTTTATCTGAATTTACCTAATTGTCACTTAACGAAAAACATTTAGAGGTCTAGGCTAGAGACGTGTTCAGCTTCATAAAAAAAAGTAGTTGCCGCTAACTTGTCTACAATACATCCCAAGTGTGACACCTCATTCCATGTACGTGATTATATCATAGCTCGTCCATGTACCTTTAGGTATATAGGTCGGTGTTACAGTACGTAAAGTATATGGGAATGCTCTCACTGTTTGGTTTTGCATTAGACAATGCTTATATGGATTGGGCCTCCACGTACTTTCGGGTATATATGGGAGGACAACACTAGGTTGATATCCATCCTTAGGTAACCGAGTTAGCCACCTTGTACATTGTGATACACCAAACACAACATTTGGGGAGATTGCTTGCCCGTACTTCTTGGTTCGCCGGGAGGTATTCTGCAGTTCAAAGTTGCTTGGTAAGCCTTTTTCCTAGATTATCCCTCTTTTGTTTTGTTATGTTACTTTGATTAAAATAAAATTAATTGACCATGGATAACATCCTCCACATTCACTCCTTATTTGGTCTTTAGGTTAAGACATATGGCAACAAATCCAGTGTCTGCCGATCAAGGAATTCCTTTTAATCAGAATCCTAGTCCTTTTCCTCCTTTTGGAAATATTGGTGCTCCATATATGGATACATTGTCCCTTATGAGATTTACCATTGGCTTACAAATATGGTTGTTTTCAACCTCCATGGTTCAAAATTTCGTGATTTCTCTACGATTGAGTACTCCTCCAACTGGACAAAATCAACCTCTAGTTAATCCTAAAGTTGACCCTTTCCCTTCTTCCTCGGTCGTTTGTTCCTCCCCTTCTTCTTCTTCGCCTAGCGAAAGTATCAGTACTAGTAACCAGGTGTCTAGGAAGAAGAAGAAAGGGAAGAAGAAGAAGAAGCAAATTCAACAGAGGGGAAACCAAGCAACCATTGCTTTGAATGCAACATCTGATGAGAAACCATCCGTCAAGCTTCACAAAGTTCAATATCCATTCAAACTTTGTGCTAGATATCATCTTCTTTGAAATTGTCCTGATATTCCTCAAATCTTAGAAGAATGGTCTTCTCGTTCACATAATCTTGTGTCATCAACTTGTGGAGATCATGCTGGTGACACACCATCAACTCGTGGTAGTAAAGTTCATGGAAAGAAGGGTAGAGTTAAGTGTCCTTGTAGGTTATGTGAAGGGAATCACCCCATTCACCTTTGTCCATACTGGATGAAGCCAAAAAAGTGTTGGATAACCATCTTGCTTCACCGCAGTGACTTCCATTTGGTTACGGGATACTCTCCCTTAATCCTACACTCGTTGATAAAGTGGCTAACCCAAATCAACCGTCAGTCAAACTCACTCTCTCTAAAAGTGAATCCTATGAATCTATACCCGACCCAAATCAACAGGTCGAGGTAATAGTTGACCTTATTTCACCTTCAGTTAATTTTACCTTTCCTGAAGAGAGTGAATATGATACCACTCAAGTTCTTTTTGTTTCTTCAAATTCCAATGAGCTTGGGGGAAATCCTCCTGTTCCATCAAGATAGGAGTAAAATCCTCCTGTTCTCGTAACTCAAGGGGTTAATTCTCCTATTTTTATGGTACCCCCACCAATTAGTCTAGTCATTTCCTTTGATTGGAATCGACTGGTAGGATTTCATCTTACTTCTTATGTGATTGTCCAGATCATAGTATAGGTTTGTAATATGACTGTATCAGGCACTATTATAGATGAAGGTGCATCTGTGAGTATCCTTTCTTCAACTGCTTGGCAAGCACTCAGTTCACCGTTGCTTGTGCCTGTTACCTAGAATCCGTTGGCTTTTAATAGAGGAACTAGTCAATCATTAGGGATCCTCCCTCAGTTACCTATTACTTTGGGAGGAAAATTCATTTATTTGAATGCGAGATAGTCCCAAGCCCTTTAGATTGCAATTTACTTCTTGGGCATGACTATGTTTATGACATGGTAGCTATTGTTTCAACACTGTTTCGAGTGATTTCATTCCCGTATGAAGGAAAAATTGTCACCATTGATCAACATTCATTTGCTAGTCCAAATATGGCTTCCAGTCAACCATGTTCCCTAATTGGTCCTTTTGTACCAATGGTATCATCCCTGCCATGGGTTAATTATGTGGAAACCCATTCCATGCCTACATCAACTGACAATCAATTTAGTGATGTTGTACATTATGTACTGGGGAATTGGAACTAGATTTCGGATTCCAGAGCATTGTTCTCCCATCTGATGAGAACCTCTTGGAAGTCATGACCTCTTATGAGTCATGATCAATCCCATGAGGATAGTCCCTTGTCTTGTGTCAACCTTGTTAAAAAATGAAACCAAGGACATGAGGAGAGTTCCTTCTCCTGTGTCAAGTTCGTTAAAAAATGAAACAAGGAGTATGAGGATAGTTCTTGGTCTTGTGTCAACCTTGTTAAAAAATGAAACAAGGAATATGAGGATAGTTCCTTGTCTTGTGTCAACCTCATTAAAAAATGAAACAAGGAGTATGAGGATAGTTCTTTTACTATGTCAACCTCATTAAAAGATGAAATAGGCCTATGAGCATATTTCCTTGTCTTGTGTCAAGCTCGTTAAAAAATGAAACAAGGAATATGAGGATAGTTCCTTTTCTTGTGTCAACCTTGTTAAAAAATGAATCCAAGGATATGAGGAAAGTTCAGAGCATAGTTCCTTGTCTTATGTCAAGCTCGTTAAAAAATGAAAGAAGGAATATGAGCAGACTTCCTTGACTTGTGTCAAGCTCATTAAAAAATGAAACAAGGTCCCCTAGAGAAAAGTTCCAATTCGAGTCTTTGATTAGATCTCGTAAAATCCGAGTTGAGTCTTTAACTTGATCTCGTAAGTGAACCTTCATTCCATCTACCTCATAGCCATGAGTAGTCTACTTATGTGAATGCAATCAAGCTTGGGGGGCATGCACCTAGTGGTAAAGTTAAGTTTCCCTGTAGGTTATGTGAAGGGAATCACCCCATTAACCTTTTTCCCTATCTGGACGAAGCCAAAAAAGTGTTGGATAACTGTCCTACTTCACCACAACGACTTCCATCTGGTTACAGGAGGCTCTCCCTTTCATCATGCTGGGGGAATGTAAACCAATTTCAAGCATATTTTTTCCTTGTTTCAAGATTTTATAAAAGATAAACCAGTTTCAAGCAAAGGTTTTCCTCATTTCAAGCTTGTGTAAAAATGAAACTAGCTCCAAGCATAGTTTTTCATTTCAAGCTTGTGTAAACATGAAACTGAATCCAAGCATAGTTCCCTATGGTTCAATCTTGTGTAAAAATGAACCCACCTCCATTTTAACCCTTGTGATTTTCCATTCTATCAGCCTTTTTCATTAGATGAGCCTTGGTTGTTTTCATCCCATCCCCACTATCCCTTTGGCCGATCATACGCTTTCACTTTGTTGTTTTTACCCTTTCTAATGGAACAGTTGCAATGAGTGGTCTTATTAGCCAGCCTCTTCACGTAAATCAACATGTTTTGAGAAGTTCCAACATCACCGAAACCCATTGCTATCCTAGACACCACTTGTTCCTCAAAGTGGAGTCCTCTTTAAGCTCTTTTCAGACTCTCTAAACATGAAAATATTTCTGAGCGCTTGTCCTTTCCAGCTTGTTAATGGATTGGAAATGATATCTCTCATATTATTTTACGCTTTTTCGGGCTTAAGAGATTAAATTTACAAAAAAGAACTTGTGGAGTTTTCTTTTTGTCCCTTTTCAAACTCTCTAAACATGAAAAGGACCAAGTTATCTTTGTCGTTGAACTCGTTAAAACATCAAATAGCGACAAACTTATCCATATAGACAAGACCGAGTTTCACCTTCGCTAGACTTGTTAAAACATAAAATAGCAATGGATTCGCCTGAAGGGTGAAATTATACAACAAGCATATGTTATCCTCCTCAAGCTTGATAAAAATAAATAGGTATTGCTTAGTAATGACTGGGGAAAATGGGAAAAAGGGGAAAACCACTTTATGGTAGTAGGTCGCTCTTGAACATGACACTTTCAATCCATCACTGTGACTATCTAGGTTGGGTTATTAGCTTGATGGTTATCACACCATTGGTCTATCATACCATCCATCACTTTTTTTTGGGTCAATGCAACCAAGTCATTTTAGTTTTGCCGACATGTTCAAGAAAAGTCATCCAGTCAAAATTCATCCTTTGCAATACCATAAATCTTCATTTTCATGACTGCCATTCCTGAACCTTGTGTCGTTAGTCAAATTCCATATATAAAATCACTACACTCATTTCCTTTCTTTGATGTGGGATACATCAAGGCCCTCCTGCGATGAGTCACTTCTTGTCAACATCAACTCATTATCCAAGAAGTTGACTTAGAAATACCCTTCTGGTACCTTGAGATTTGCATGCATCAATGGTAGGTTTCTCAGTTCCGGGGATAGGTTAACATCAATGGCCTTCAATCAAAAGACTTTGTATGGTGTTTGACATCAAATCATCCATTCACACCATGCAGAATGTACTGCAGTACCTTGAGGATCATTATCATTATCGATGATTTCTCTCGCATTTGTTAACAACTTACATCATTGGTTGGTAATCAGATGGTGTCTTCCCATGTTTGACTTCAGATCACATATTCACATGGTTAGACTCATACTTGAGCGAATGATTGAATGAGATAGAAGACCCTGGATCTAGTTTCATCCATCCGGGCTACGATTTCAGGAGTACTAAATCATATGTACAATGGCTTTACATTGATAGTCATTCCAATCATGGGTCTATATCTGTAGACGACTATTTATGTACATGTAATGAAAGTTTATAAGCTAAGCATGGGTATGCCTTCCCTCAGAAATTCATGTAAAATCAAATATCATGATATATGTATTGTAATTGATGTAGGTCACCTTCCACTTCGATACCTCCTCATCACATTGTAAAGAATTTCATTCGACATTGGCATTTTTCCGACTTCATGCTTTAGGGGGCAGCTGTTACAGATCCATTTGGGAACATCAATCCCAACATCCAAATCAGCATTTTAGGGCTCATCAAACCCTAATTTCAATTACCTCACGCCATAAACAAGTCACCCTTTTAAATTCCTCCTTCCCAAACAGTTTCATGACTTGAAGACATACAAAAATAGCCTCTAGAGGGACCAGCGTAGGTAAGCCCTTGTAAAGGTGCACTGCAGAGCAGTTGAGTCCACTTCCAGGGTGCTCTATAGAGAACTTAGGCTTCCTTTCACCTATGTTGGGTGAGAATGAGTGAAATTCACATAGGGTTTGGGGAATATTCTTATCTTTTGGAGTCATCTAGAAGGTTCCCTTACTTATCAACTCCTATGAGCTCAAAAATGGATGAGGAATGAGTTAAGGTGCATCCTATCCTCTCATCCCTTCCTCCGTGGAACTAATTCTAAGTATAGGAGGCCATTCAATGCCACCATTTATAACAAAACCTCCTTCACCTTCCTATAAATTGACCACTCATCTAAGTGATCTAGGGCTAGATTATGTTAAATTATAAGGAGATAATGCTGCTATGATATTTGGCTTTAAAGCAAGTATTGTAATGCTACAAGTTTGTCATGCTTTTGATGTGATGTGGATGGGATCCAAGCTAAAGGAATGGCTTTGAATCAAACACCAATGGTTTTAATTCCTTCTTCTATCTAATAAAGTGTTTCAACCTTTCTCCCATATGTTTGTATTGTCTCATAATGCTTATATGTGTGAATTGTATCTGATTCCTTTCACTTATATTCAATATATCATGTTCTTTGATTGGTTATTTTTTTTCTATTGTGTTTACAGGGTACTTCTCAAGCGTATTAAGTATGGGAAGAAGTGACAAGATCAATACAAGGGAGATGAAAGGAAAGAAGAACTACAAGTAGGTCTTCTCATCTTCTCATATTATCTATTGCTTATAGGAAAAGTCTAAAACACTTTAAATTGTTGCTATAGATACAACTACTTATCTAGGGAATTAGTATTTATGCGTAGATACCAAATTCTCCAAAACACTGATCAATATTATTTTCATCTCTACAGCCCTTGACTCCTCATGGTTCATTCATGATGCCAAAGCCATTAATTGTAGATCTCCTAGATTGGCATTAGGATCCCAAACATTCATGTCTATGAGGGCCATGCTGTGCAAATAAAACTCAACCATGTTGGCCCTATCCTCTAGTGTACTTTGATCACAAAGATCAATAAAATGCCTGTAGTCCTGAAAGGGTATGGTGCCCCTTTGTGCTAGTGTTTTAATCTGAAACTGCAGCCATTGTTCTTTGAGGTAAAGAGCATAGGATTTAGCTGGCATCCTACACTGGATCACCTCCAAGGAGAGGTTGGCCATACATTCTAGTTGGTTCTACCTTTCCTGCAGCTGTCCCCTCAACCATGCATTTTCCCTCTCAAGTTGATCTCTCATTATTTCTTCTCTATCCCTTAAGCCACTTAGCTCTTTGCCCATTTCTTTGATCTTCTCTTCCATGTGCCCAATGTCTTCCACCCCTTTTGACTTGGTGATTTGCATCCATAGGTGGGTTCTCGCCCTTTCCTTCTCAAGTTAAAAAAATAATGGGATGGAAATTTTTTTAGGTATTACCCTCCCTCCTTCAATAAACCAGTAATAGGAGTCCAGGTTAGGTTGGGGGCTTGGTTCCTTTGTCTCTGGGTCTTCTTATTTTGTTTCTTGCTGTTCCCCTACCTTGCTTTCCAATTTCTGTGCTTCCTTTGGTTTCGGCAGAGTATCCTGTAGGACTGTTTTTTCTTCCTGTATGTTTTGCTGGATTGCCTTACCCTTTGAGGAAGTTGATTTAGTATTAGGCCTCCTTACATATGTGATTGATGACTTAGGGGAAGGCATTTTGTCTCTTTGAGAAGGGGAATATGCAATCTCAATAGGAATTTTTCTTGATATTTGTGGCTTCCCTACTTTGATTCTTGTGCTCTTTCTTGTTTTGAAATATAGGGGGGTTTGCATCCTTATATTTCCTTTTTGCTTGACTGGGGTACTAAGAGCAATGAGGGTAGTTTCTGCCTCTCTCTTAATGGCCTCTGGGGACAACCTAGGTGACCCCTCCTTGTGTTCTTTCCCTTCTATTTCAATGCCTTCTTCCTCTCTGTTTTTCCTTTCTTCTTCCTCTTGTGGTTCTTCCTCATCTCCATCAGTTTCTTCCTTAGTTTCCTCCTATATTTGACCATCATCCTCCTTCCCTTCTCCCTCTTCTTCTTCTTCTATTTTATCATGTTCCTATGTGTTAGTTCGTTCTTCATCCATTTCATCCTTATCTAGATCTGTATCTTCTTCTTCCTGTTTTGCCTCCTCCTCACTGACAGAAGGACTCACACCATAAGTGATGTCATCCTCCACTCGCAAGTCTCTGAAGACTAACCATGTTATAGGGAATCTGAGGTTTTGGATGGCATCCTCAATGAGGATCCTAATCAACCCATGGTGAGCCAATTGTTGGGAATTCACTTCCTTTACTTTGCTACTGGAGTCTATGAGTGATTGCATCAAGAAATAGGGTATGCTGAGTCTTTGGTGAACTAGTGTTCCTACCCCAAATCTTAATTCTTAAAGGATCTTGAAATGGTAGCCATAAACAACACTATATCTACCCTCAAATGAGATATATTTGATGAGTTGGTATCCCACCTCACTCCATGGGTATGACAGACTGTCCCTTCTTACTCCATTTTATCCTCTGTGGGTTCTTTACCTTCTAAAAAGAATTTCATTTTTGCCACCTGAATATCTCCTTTGTCTTCTTTTCTCCATGGAATTCCTAGGGGAAGTGTGGTGTCCCTACTGATGAGCTCTGGGGTGATATCTATAGTGATGCCTCTAACTAAAATAGTGGCATCGATTTTACTGTGTGGAGTGAGGGAGTGAGAAAATTCTTAAGCCACCTCATCATCATACCCTGTCAATTTTTTGAAAAACCCCATCCAGTTGTGTCTTGTAAAGATTTCAAGCACCTGGGGGTGTTGTTGTATCCTCACAGTGTTTTTGGGCTCTCTCATATTAAATCCCCATGTCATCTTGCTTGTGAAGCTTGAGGAAGAAATGAGAGGGTTGACACATTTTTTTTTTAAATGTAGGAGAAAAACTGAGTTGACTGTGTATGGAATTCACCTCTCATAGTTTCTAAATTCACTAGATTTTAGAGTATTTTAGGTTCATTTGATTGTACATGGGGATGGAATTTTATAGAGCCTCCCTCTTTAGAATGGTGGGAGTGGACAATTCCTGTGATATCCCTTCTTGAACTCTTCTCTACCTATCCTGTAGACTGCCTCTGTGTATCCTGTAGACTGTATCTTGTAGGAATTCCTATGCCTGCTCCTATAGGAATTCCTATGTAGAATGATGAATCCTTGCTTCTAGTGGGTGGCCAGAGTTATGAGAGTAACTTGAGTGAGGGAGTTTCGAGGAGGTGGAATGCACTAATTCATACGAACGATGTTTTATTTCCCTTTATGGTGTTTCAGGGTGAGGTGGTGTGCTGGCAGCAGAGGTACGTTACCATTTTTGGACCGTTAGTCCCTACTACCACCTCATCATTTCCCACTCCTCGTAATCATCTCCCACCTCCTAGATCTATAGTTTAATCACTTCTTGTCCCACTCCTCCTCTGTCCTTGAGTTAATTGTAGCCACATGTGAGAGGACACCCAGTTTCCATGTGTTGAATGAACGAAGGTGGCCAAGTCAACTAGCCACCTTTTAACTTATAAACCAACTATCTTGTAACGCTTACAAATTTTGATTAAATGATTCATATGAGTGAATGAGCAGGATGCTTACCTATGGTTTCAATTCCATGCTGCAGTCGTCGAAGATCAGAGGTGTTGTGTTGTTTATTTGCTACATGCCATTCCTCTTCCTCCTCTTGCTATCTGCTAATGCTTTCTTAGATTTTGCAGGCATCTATGACTGAAGACCTAATGTTGTTGCTACTATTGAACTCCTAGATCATCCTAGTGAACACTTGTAGCTATTGATTGGCATTCTGTGGGATAGGCTGCTATAGGATTTCCTACAGGATGTCCTATAATTGTTTCTCCCTCAAAAGTCTTTAATCATGTTGCTGGCTGGGGCTGTGAGGATGGTGCAATGAATGGACAGAGGAAGTAGGAGTGTGTGTAGAGCATAGGACACTTAGGTAATGGTCTTTCTCCTCTCCGTTTTTCTTTTTTCTCTTTTTTCTATGACTAGTAGAAACTGTTGAAACTAATAATTTTTGTTTTGAATGGTGAATGCAGGGATGATAATGGTGGACAAGGTGAGGTGTTAGATCGTGCCTAGGATGAATTTTAGGGACCCAAAAAACCTACCATGTTCCCTCAAATTGCTTCTTGTAGGTTTTCTGTGCCACTGTAATTCCTACGGGATCATTCTGCAAGTTTTCAGGGGATCCTCTGGAGAACATACTCCTCACCTAAATCAAATCAATGGAGTGGAAAAATGATAGAAATGATGGAGGGATGCATGGTGAGGAGTGGGGGAGATGAATATGTGTGAGGCAGGGTTCCCTTTGGATCCTCTTTTTTCTCCTTGACTATCTTTATCACCCACCTTCAAATAACAATTTTATCTTTTCTCTCTCTCTCTCTCTTTGTTTTTTTATTTTTTTTTCTTTTTGAAAAACAACAAGGCTACCTCAAAGAGGTTTTCAGCCTAGCTGTTTGCCCTGGGTGCCTCAAGGGAGGTTTTCACCCTTGGATCTTCCTATTCTTTTTTCTATTCTTTTTTTTTTTCATCATTGGGCCACCTCACGAGGTTTTCAACCCAAATATGGGACTTAGGCACCTCATGGAGGTTTTCACCTGAGTCCTTATTCTTTTTTCTTTTTCAGTGACTTGATGAGGGAGGAGTTGGAACTTGCTCCACCATCATCACTATTTTATTGTTATTTTCAATGAACTCTTGTTTTGATAAAGGTCTCTTTTACATTTTCAATTGATTCCCACTAACAACCAATGGAATGGCTTCTTCATCTATAGTTATGATTTGCACTGAACCATTATCATGGCATCTTTCCATAACATAAGGTTCAAGCCATCTTGTCCTTAGCTTGCCCCTGAAGTCTTTATACCTAGAATCATATAACAATGTCCAATCGCCCTCCTAAAATTGCTTCTCCTTAATATGTTTATCATGCCAGATCTTCCTCTGAAGTTGAACTATCTCTATATGTAGGAGGGCCTACATTCTGAATTCATCCAAGTGATTCAATTGGAATAATCTCTCTTTCTATACATGAATGAAGTCCAAATCTACTTGGGCTACCATCCTCAATGTGTTATATTCAAACTCAATAGACATCAAGGCCTTTTCCCCATAGACCAGCTCATAGGGCGTAAATCTAGTGGTGGTCTTCCATATGGTATTATAAGCCCAGGTGGCCTCAACTAGTCTGTCTGCCCAATCCTTCCTCCTACTACTCACTACCTTGGTTAAGATGCCCTCCAGTGCCCTATTGGTCACCTCCACTTTCCCATTAGCTTTCGGATGATAGGGGGTGGAGGTCCTATGCTTGATTTTGTGATGGCTGAGCAGTTCTTCAATCATGTTCAAGTTAAACTGGCTGCCTTGGTTTGTGACTAGCTCTCTAGGGTACCCACATTTGTAGAATACATTCTCCCTTAGGAACTCAACCACCTTCTCTTCTGTTGCTTCCTTAATTGCTTTGGTTTCTGCCTACTTAGTCAAATAATCAATGCACACAATAATGTACTATTTTTTCTTTGAAGGAGGGTTGAAAGGCCCAATGAAGTCCATGCCCTACTTGTCAAATGGATCGAAAGTCACTTGAGGCTGTAGGGACATTTCATCTCTTGGAGTAGGCTTTCCCATCTGTTATAGACATTTTTGGGCACTACAACCCCAAGCATGAAATGTCCATAAACCAAGGGCTCGTAAGTCCCTAAAAGTGGTGTTCTAACCCCTAAAGGAATAAGGTCAACAGATTACAGCTTCTCCTAGAAGTTCTCCATGAAAAACTGCTCAGAATTGGTCAAAACAGGATCATTTCAGCTGCTCCACTGGCCAAGTACGTTGCATCTCACCTAAGTACACTGTGTGGGTGCGTTTCATTTCAAAAATCCCTTCTATGGGGTGCGATGTGTGAGAAATGACAAATGGCAGTGTCATTCTGCGAGGTGGAGAGGAAATGGAAGCTTCCAGAAACTTCTCCTATTGACACTTGCCTCTCTGAATTCGACCAAGGATGAGTAAGAGATCATCAATATCCAAGTGGAAGCAAGAACTATCAGAGGGAAGACACTAATCAAATCATAAGCTGACTCATCTCCATTACAGATATCTATATATGGAGCCCTCATCCCAGAGATCCAGAGGCTAGAATTTTGCATATTGTAACGAATTGTTGTTGGTTTCTTGAGACAAACATCAGATTGTTGGGTGATCTAAGCTTTGTATGAGGTGAAGAGGGGCTTCCTTGCTGAGAGGTTGATGCTGCATCAGAACAACTGGTTGTAACTCCTCTTGGTTCTTTCTTGTTTATTAATAAAATCTATTCAAGTTTTCCTCCATACTTTTGTGTTATTCATGTTTGCTACATTTGTATGGTCGATTTACATCTGATCCTAGATTTTTTATGATTATAGATCCATGACTTTGTATAGTGCTATGCTACTGTGATCTTACAGGTACTTTGTGAAGCTGGGCGTGCAAGGGAACAAGTGGCGAAAGACTATCAAGGAAGAGAGGAATCAAATCAGGAGATTAGCGTAAGACAGAGGTTGGTCTTTTTGTTCCTCTCTATCTATAATTCATAAAGGAAAAATGAAAGTAGCTTTACTCTGTTTGTTTCTAAGGAAGCTGTCACACCTTAGTGGGATAAGCAGTTCTGAGTAGACACTTTTCCCTGTAACAAAATGGCAACTCCACTGGGGACGAATTAGTTTGTTTGTTTATCTTCCTTGTTGTCTATTTCATAAACTTACAGGTAGCATTCGATCTACATTTTCCATAGCAAATGCAAAGTAGATAAATGCTACTTCAGTCCATCTATGAGATCTGTTTATGATTTAAATAACTAATTCACAAACTCTCTGATTTCCCTTGTGATAGCTCTTAGATCCTCCTTAGATCTACCCCTGATTGTTGCATTACTAATTACCTTTTGCTCGGCCAAAACCCATGAAATGAACTACAAACTGTGACCCGGAACCCAAACAGAGTCTCGTTTCTGGCCTAGCGCAGGTATTGTTCAGAGAATCTAAACTTCAGCACACTTCCTGAGTGGAGAAGGTGCGCTGCATTTCAAATTCCCTGTGTTACAGGTGCACTGATCAGACTAGGCTTTGTGCAGTTTTGGTTTTTGTGATTCATTCTTTCTAGTTCTATTCCTGAATTTTGCTGCCTGTGATCAGTATATGTCTGTTTGAAACCCCTTTTCCTTGCTGTTACTCTGCCTCCTTTGTACGAAAGAACTGTAAATGTTTTTGTGTGTTTTTTGAGTCATTTTCAGTTCTCCTTTGCAAAAGTAGCGTAATCGTACTGTCGTCCTTTGATTTGAAACTGTTGCAAGTGTCGATTTCGATCATAGGAAAGAGTTTGATTGCTGTTGATGGTCGATTATTCTATTACTATTGTTTTTGGTCTGAATTTGTAATTTTTCTAGTGTCGAAAACAAGTATTCATTTCAAAATCGTAAGGTGTTGTGATCGTCTCCATTTTTTATTTCGAAAAGAAACTTGTTGATATTTGTCGCTTGAAAAGAAATTCAGATTTGTGCATCAACTTTCTTCTTATCATTCATATACTAAGAAAGTCGAAAACAAATACATGCATGTGCATTTGCATATAGAAAATCTAATTGGTTTGATTTAGGAAAGTTCATTTAGAGTGTGCTCTTTGCTCTTTGTGAAAATATTCTATCTTTCTTTCCTTAGTAGCTAGGATTTTCATTGCACAAAGAAGATAAAAAGATTGTTTATCATCTTAGATTGCATTTTAGGAATTACATTTACATCTCGCGTGAACCTGAAAGGCAGACTTCATAAACAAGATCAACTATAAAATAAATTCAATGAATCTAACAACGCTTTGGAACTTAACGCACAACATTTAGAAGTCTAGGCTAGAGACGTATTCCGGCGTCGTAAAGCCTGGTAACTGTTGTTCTCACTGATGGTTGGGTGATTCCTCCACTTTGAGACGATAAGTGCCAGTACGGACTTGTGCTCCCACGTACCGTCGAGTATATTTTGGGAGACCCCAATAGGCTTAATCCTTTATCCATAGGAAGCCGTGTCTACCACCCTATCGATCGCAATGCACTGAACACAGCGTTCGGGAAGATTGACTGTCGTACCGTAAAAATTATTCTGCAGTTTTGTGATTGGTTTGGTAATCCCTCTACCTAGATTTCCAGAGCAGTCCCTTTCGTTCCTTTTTAGACTCTTTAACAGAAAAGGTCCATTTGAGCACTTGTCACTTCAGGCTCATTAAAAGTCGAAGGAGACTAGAGTCATCTTTTGTTTTTTCTCGACTCTTAAAAATTGAAAAAACAAGTTGCGTCAAAGCGTCTAAAATTTATTTTAAATGGAATATTCATTACCCTTTCCTACGTTGATCTTGGGTTGAGAAAATGGAATCCACCAACCAAGGAATTCCCCTTGGAGGAAATCCTAGTCCCTTCTCCTCTTGGGGAGATGTTGGTGCACCCCATATGGCCACATTGTCGCTTCCAGGACTGACAATCGGCTTGCCTGTATGGCTCTTCTCAACCTCTGTCGTTCAGAACACCGCAATTCCTGAACAATCGAATCAGCAACTAGACGAGTCCAGAGTTACCCACCAACCTTCTACTTCCTCTAATTCTTCCTCTCCTCCTTCCTCTTCACTTGATGGGGTTGGTAAAGCCAAAAGTCAAGTACCTGAGAAGAAGAAGGAAAAGAAGAAGAAAGAGAAGAAGAAGAAGGAGCCAAAAGTGAATGGGGGCAAACGAGCGTTGTCTAGCGAAAATCCACACAGTGCACCGACCAAGCCTAAATCGCCATGTGTAATTTGCAAAGGAGACCACTATCATAGAGATTGTCCTTGCATCCCTCGGATCTTAAGGGACTGGTCTCCTCGTTTTCGCACACCGGTGTCGTCAACCTCTGATGATCATGTTGAAAACACACCGTCGACTAGTGAAAGTGAAGCCCCAGGACAAAAAGGAAAATATAGATTTCCTTGTAAACTGTGTGAAGGTGACCATGTCGTCCACCATTTTCCCTCCTTAGGCGAGGCTAAAAAAGTTTTGGATGATCGTCCGGTTTCACCGTTATGATTTCCTCCTGGATATACAAAACCCTTGCCGAGTCCGTCACTAGTTGAAAATCCAGCCAGCCCGCTCAGGTGGTCGGCTGAAGCATCTATCATTGAAGACAAACCATCTAAACCCATACCAGATGAAAGTCAAAAGGTCGAGGCGGCAGTTGACTCGGTCTTGCCCTCAGAGGTTCCATCTTCAGATGATACAGTCACCGAAGAGAACAAGGATGACACCGTCCAAATTCTTTTCATAAGCACAGACTCCAATGAACATGGGGGCAATTGACCCTTTCCTTTATCGCAGGAAGGAAGTTCGTCATACCCGGCCGTCTATTCGGTCCCACCTCCAAGCAACCTAGTTGTCTCCTTTGATTGGAATCAACTAGGCAGAACCCATTTACCAGCTAGTGTACCATTCGGAATTATTGTCCAAATATATAGAATGGTTATGGCTGGTACCATCATAGATGAAGGGGCTTCTGTGAGTATCCTTTCCTTGACTGCTTGGAAAGCGCTTGGTTCACCATCGCTTTTTCATGAGATGAGAAATCTAATAGGCTTTGATAAAGGAACCAGTCGACCGTTAGGGATCCTTCCCAATGTGCCCATAACATTGAGGGGGAAAACCATTCAAATGAATATAATGGTAGTTCAAGGACCCTGGGATTATAATCTACTCCTTGGACGAGACTATATTTATTGCATGGGAGCGATTGTCTCCTCACTCTTTAGAGTAATGTGTTTTCCGCACGAAGGAAGAGTGGTCAAGCTCGTAGACCAGCTTTCATTCCCCGGTTCACGCATAGCAAATAGTCATATACCATCCCTGAATGGTCTTTTCACACAAGAAATGTCTTAATCTCCAGTCCGCCTGCCTGATGAGCGCGAGTGATTCGGGGGACATGACTGAAACCCAGGGGGCATGCACCCTGGTCTGCTTCGGTAGGAAAACTTCGGGTATAGGGTAGGTTTCCGCAAGAGATATATGACTGGTCTGTACTCCCGTCCGTGATTGGAAGAGGGAGTTATTCTGGAACAAGATTCTCTTGTCAAAGTTACGTGAGTGGAGTAGACTCCTCCACTCACCTTTGTCTATTTCGGTAGACATTGTCGAAGAAGTGTTTTGTTTGCGTTGTGAATAGAACAATCTTTGGGTAACCCGAAAGAGGTATACCTTTCCTGATAAAATAAATGTTTTGTCAATTTGAACAAAAGGTGGCCTTGAAATTTTATTTTATAACTGGGGGCATGTAAACCTTTTGGCATGCAAGCGAAGAGCGACTATTTATTTTTTAAATTTGTAGGTCCTCTAACCCTTTAAACTCGTAGGATTGGTCGTTTCCTAACTTGCATAAAGAAAGGATGTGGGGCAAAACTCTAAAAATTGTCGTTTTATATATGAGACATTCTTATCACACGACTGGATTAATCGAGCAGTTTTAGCGCATAGTTCAAGCTCGTTAAAAAATAAACATAAGCCATGAGAAAATGTTTCCCCGCCGCATTTAAGCTCATTAAAAAATGAACTATTCCCCAGTAAATAACCATCGTGAATGTAGTACTTCAGCCATTAAAGCCTTGGTCATGTTTGCACCGTCACCTCCACTTTTGCATTGGCCGATCATTCACCTCCATTTGATTGTTTACCCATTTTGAGGAACAGCTGCGAAGAGTGATCTCACTAGCCATCCTTGTAACACTGATGTGATTGGAAAATTCCAAACCTTACCTGGAATCAATTGCTACCCATTTTATCACTCGTTCCTCAAAAGACGAGTCTCCTTTAAGCTCTTTTCAACTGACTCATAAAATATGAAAAGATTGCCAAGCCATTGGCCTCTCCAGCTCGTTAAAGGGACCAGAAGTGCTATCCCTCCTCTAAATTTTAATATTTTTGGACCTGAGGGATCATTACACAAAAAGATCGAGCACTTGTTTTGTTCGGCTTGTTAAAAGTATCGAAAATTAATCCCTTCTGTATTGTTTTATACTTTTTCGGACTTAAGGGATTAGATGACGAAAAAGGAATTTTGGAGTTTCCTTTACGTTCCTTTTCAGACTCTCTAAAATTGAAAAGGACCGAGTTATCTTTGTCGTTAAACTCGTTAAAATTTTGATAGCGACAAACTTGTCTATAGATGAGAATGAGTTTCACTATCACTAGGCTCGTTAAAACATAGCGATGGGTTTACCCGAAGGGAAAATTATAGAACAAGCATATGTTATCCTCCTCAAGCTTGATAAAAATAAAGAGGTACTGGTCAGCAATGACTGGGGAAAAATTGGGAAGAAAACTTGAAGAAACTTTGTTGGTAGCAAGTCGCTCTTGAACATGACACTTTCACTCTGCATCCAAGTCGGGTCGGGTTGTTTCATTCACCAGTCACATCACCATGGTCCCATCATACCATCCACATTTGGGGTTAATGCTACCAATCCATCACGTCAGTGTCACCAATATGTTCAAGAGAAGTCATTCAAAGAGTTCACCTGTGTCTCACCCACTACATTACATTAATACTCCATTCTTTCATGACCACCACCCTGAACCTTATATCACCAGATCGTTTTCACCTCCATTAAAATCATTTGCTCCGTTATGTGTCATTGATGTGGGATTCATTAAGGCCCTCCTATGACGGATCACTTTTTGTCGACATCAGCTGATTATCCAGGAAGTTGATCTAGGAACACCCCATTCAGTACTTTGAAGCTTGCATGCCTCAATGTCAAGTTTCTCACTTCCGGCGACAGGTTTACATCAATGGCCTTCGACCGAAAGATTTTGCGTGGTGTTCGACACCAAGTCCTTTATTCACACCACGTGAATTGTACTGCAGTACCTTGAGGGTCATTATCATTATCGGTGATTCTTCTCGCACCTGTTAACAGCTTACATCATTGGCTGGTAATCAGGCGATGTCTTTCCATGTTCAACTCCAGAACATCTCTCACATGGATAGACTTGTACTTTGAGTGAAGATCGAACGAGATTGAAGACCCTGGATCTAGTTTCATCCATCCGGGATGCGATATATATTCAGGAAAATAAAGACATCAAATGTACATCATTGCTGCACAGATAATCATCCAATCAAAGTGATGATGGCTCTATCAGAATCATCAGTCTACACTCAGACGATTGTCTGTCTTATGTACATGAAAATAAATTTGTAAAGCTGAGCATGGGAATGCCCGCCTCAGCTAGATCATGAAAATATTATGAAGATAATGTATTGTATTGTATCTTATTACAGGTCTCCTCCCAGCTTGAAAGAACTTCGGATCCTCATAATAAAGCATTTCACCCGACATCAAAGGATTAACGACCTCATGCTTTAGGGGGCAACTGTTATAGACATTTTTGGGCACTACAACCCCAAGCATCAAATGTCCATAAACCAAGGGCTCCTAAGTCCCTAAAAGTGTTGTTCTAACCCCTAAAGGAATAAGGTCAACAGATTACAGCTTCTCCCAGAAGTTCTCCATGAAATACTGCTCAGAATTGGTCAAAACAGGATCATTTCAGCTGCTCCACTGGCCAAGTGCATTGCATCTCACCTAAGTACACTGTGTGGGTGCGTTTCATTTCAAAAAGCCCTTCTATGGGGTGCGATGGGTGAGAAATAACAAATGGCAGTGTCATTCTGCGAGGTGGAGAGGCAATGGAAGCTTCCAGAAACTTCTCCTGTGACACTTGCCTCTCTGAATTCGACCAAGGATGAGTAAGAGATCATCAATCTCCAAGTGGAATCAAGAACTATCAGAGGGAAGACACTAATCAAATCATAAGCTGACTCATCTCCATTACAGATATCTATATATGGATCCCTCATCCCAGAGATCCAGAGGCTGGAATTTTGCATATTGTAAGGAATTGTTGTTGGTTTCTTGAGACAAACATCAGATTATTGGGTGATCTAAGATTTGTATGAGGTGAAGAGGGGCTTCCTTGCTGAGAGGTTGATGCTGGGTCAGAACAACTAGTTGTAACTCCTCTTGGCTCTTTCTTGTTTATCAATAAAAGCTATTCAAGTTTTCCTCCATACTGTTGTGTCATTCATGTTTGCTGCATTTGTGTGGTCGATTTACATATGATCCTAGATTATTTATGATTATAGATCCATGTCTTTGTATAGTGCTATGCTACTGTGATCTTACAGGTACTTTGTGAAGCTGGGCGTGCAAGGGAACAAGTGGCGAAAGACTATCAAGGAAGAGAGGAATCAAATCAGGAGATTAGCACAAGACAGAGGTTGGTCTTTTTGTTCCTCTCTATCTATAATTCATAAAGGAAAAATGAAAGTAGCTTTACTCTGTTTGTTTCTAAGGGAGCTGTCACACCTTAGTGGGATAAGCAGTTCTGAGTAGACACTTTTCCCTGTAACACCATCCTTTGGCACCGATCACATTGACTAGTACCTTTTCACATCTTGATGGAGAGTGGGCCAATAATAACCTACTTGTAACACTTTGAATGTTGTCCTCCTTGCTGCAGAGTGACCTCCACAAGGCGCATCATGACAGGTTAGAAGGATGTCAAAAACTTCCTTTTCCCTTACACACCTTCTCAATATTTGATTTGGGCCAAGTTTGAAAAGATTGTCCCCAATCCAGGTGAAGGGGGCGCTTTTCCTGACTATCTTACTCTTTTCTTCGGAGGGAAGGTTTGGTAGGAACTATGCTGATACCAAATAGTTTTCTATATCTGTTACACAGTAATTTGTCACCGTTGGTCACCGTCCCTGTTACCCCTTTCCCGCACGGTGGAGGACTCATTCCAGGACCTGTGAGCAGTGACATAGCCTAAAAACACTTGCAATATGTTCCCCTCAGTATGGACTTCATTTGCCCTGAAGACACCTCCTACAAAATATCCCTAAAAAGTGCCTCTTTTCCATTAGCGCGGGCTCACAGAGTAACACCCGCGACCATTGGCACTCTGTCATAGAGAAACACTCGCGCCAACCAAATTTGGGAAACATTTTTGACAAACGCGTGCCCGGATGTTTTTTCCCTTCATTGTCATTCAGTCTTTTTGGGATAAAGCTGGCCTTCTAGATGTCGAGACTCATCATCTATCCACAGCAGCTTTTTGGGGATAATGTCAATCCACAATGGGTGTCTGGATGCATTGTATCTTCTTCCCTTCTCCATCTATAAAAGTCCATCCTCATGCACTTGACAAGCTAGTCCTTGAGTTCTGAAGTATTGATGATAGTGCTAGTATTGATTATACTTGTCTTGAGTGAGGTTATGCTGCTGGAAGTCTGAGCTATATCCACAAGAAAAGAGAGAGAGAGATCTATTGCAAGGCATATGTAGCTGCTCGCCCAGCCAGAGGAGAGATTCAACGTCAGAACATTGGTTGTACTTTTCTCTGCTTGTTCATTAATAAACGACTATTATTATGGTTCCAATCTTACTGTTCATAATGATGATGATTGATTTATGTCCTTTCTGACTAATATATAGTTGTATATCGTGGATTTTATGCTTGTATTCGCTTCGTTCTTTGCATGTGCAGGTGTCCATACGCGGAGATCGCTAGGATTGTGACCTGCCGGAGCTAGAGAACGGGGATATCAACTCGTCTACGACAATAGCGTTGGATTCCAGGTTGGTTCTTATCCACTTTCAATTTACAACTAGGAACTTGCATAATAGCATGATTGATTGTTGCTAGACCCATTTTGGGCTTGTGGGATCGCCTTTGTCCGCAAAGGGGATTTACCTCTCCAACAATATCAACAAACCATGGGAAAAGAACTAAAATAGAAAATAAGTGCTCGTCTGTTAACTGGTCATCCACCATTCCTTCTTCACCTGCAAGTAGATTCACCCTAGATAAAAAGTCTGCAACAACATTTTCCTTACCAGGATTATTAACAATGATTAGATCAAATTGTTGTAATAAAGGAAACCATCTTATAATTCAAGCATTCACATCTGGTTTGTTCATTAAATATTTGATTGCAGCATGGTTAGTATGCACAAATGTTTGATAGCCTGTAATGTAATGCCTAAATTTGTTTAATGAATGCACAATAGCCAAGAGTTCCTTTTCAGTCATAGTGTAATTAAGATCAACCTTTGACAAGTTCTTACTGATAAAATAGATGGCATAAGGCAATTTTTCCTCTACCTGATGTAAGCCTTCTCCTATGGCTTTATGTGACGCATCAACATGAACATGAAAGGGGAGGGCCCAGTTTGAGCCTCAAAGAATTGGTGTAGTGGTTAACTTACCCTTTATAATGTCTAAGGCCTCTTGATAGCCTTTTGACCATATAAACTCAGAATCTTTGGCCAAAAACCCAAATAAAGGAGAGGCCAACTTGCTGAAGTCCTTTATGAACCTTTCCTAGTATCCAGCTAACCCCAAGAAACTCCTAACATCTCTCTGCTTTTGTGGAGGTGGGACCCTTTGGATGATGGTTATTTTGTTCGGGTCCACCTATAGTCCTTGTTGAGATATTGAATGACCTAGCACGGTCCCTTCAGTCATTAAGAATTCACATTTTTCAGGACTGAGAGACAGGTTCATTTCAAAGCATTTGTGTAGTATTTTGCCTAGGTTATTCAAGGCTTCTTGAAAATCACAACCATAAGGTGTAATGTCATCCATATAAATTTCCACCGCATCATGTATTAATTCGGGGAAAATACTCAAGACTTCTCTCTAGAAAATGGTAGGAGCATTGCATAGGCCAAAAGGAAGGACCCTATAGGAAAAAGTACCCCAAGGATAGGTCAATGTGGTCTTATCTCGGTCTTCTAGGAAGATTTGGATTTGGTTGTACGCACTGAATCCATCTAGGAAAGAAAAAAACTTTTCCCTGCCAGGCCAACTAGGACTTGGTCAATGAAGTGTAGGGGAAAATGATTTGTCTTTGTGGCTTTTTTCAACTCCCTGTAATCGACACAAATCCTCCACTTACCATTTTTCTTGGGAGCTAATACTAAAGGGGAGACCCACTCACTATCATAGATAGGGTAAATGAATCTTGCATCTAGTAGTTTTTGCAGTTCTTATTTGACTATATCTTTAAGAGCTAGATTCATCCTCCTTTGTGGTTGCTGGACTAGCTTGCAACCTTCTTTGATGTATATATGGTGAGTACACACTGAGGGGTGTACTCCCTTCATTTCCTTGTAACTCCAAGCGAATGCTTCTAGGTTTTCTCTTAACATGTTGCATAGCTTTTCCTCTTCAAGAGAAGAAAGAGATGGATTAATTTTGAAGCTTTTCTTTGGGCCACATTCTACTATTTTGACATGGATTGGGTTGGGATTAGCCAAGCATAAGTTAATTGGATGGTTGTTCTGGGTTTCCATTACTTCTTCTTCTAATGGAAACGAACTAGGAGTTGGGCTTTGGAGCAGGTGTTCAATCAAGTCATCCTCATCTTGTTGTCCTCCTCCTATGGTTTCTTCTAAAGCATAAAGTTGGGTGGAATAAACCTCACCTTCTTCCTCCTCCTACATAAAGGTAAATCATGCTCTAGAGAAGGTTGAGCAGGAGGGTATAAGACTAACTTCTTAGACATATGCCCATTCTTGATGTTCATATTCCCAGCTCTGCAGCTAATGTAAGCATCGGTTGTGGCCAACCATGGCCTCCAAAGGATGAGAGTGTAGCCAGTAAGCTTAGCCTTAGGCTGGAGAACTAGGAAATCTTCAAGGTATTCCCAGGAGTCAATGGAGACCATCACATCCTCCACAATTCCCTCAGGGGTGACTATGGAACGGTCTGCAAGTTGCAAAACTGTTGTGGTCTTCCCCAATGACCCTTGGAGGTTGAGCTTGAGCATGGTGTCCTTGATCATCATATTAATTGCAGCCCCAAGATTGATCAGAGTGTGTGGGAGAATGGTGCCATTGATGTGCACATCTACTATAGGGCTTCTAGGGTCCAAATAGTTCAAACATATTACCTACCCTAGAATTAAGTCAGAAAACTTCCCAATGACATTAATGGTAGGGGCATCCCTTTTTATTCTTCCTGGATGCCTGAATCATTTATCCTTAATCAACTTATTGTAAATGGGAACATCTTTTATTTCCTGGAGAAGGGGGATCTTTACACATAGATTTTTCAATTCTCCCAAAAGTTTAGTTTCTTCTGGGGTAGGCTAGAGTGGTTGGGCTAATCTCTCAGGAAAGGGTGGATTTACTTTAAGGTTGGCGTCCTCTCTTTCTTCCTCAACCTCCCTATGTGGAGGGGGAGGTTGGTTATCTGGTAGGACTCTCCCATATCTTAGGTTAATCTGTTGGATTTCCATAGCATAAGCTGGATATGATGTCTCTCCATTGTATACTTGCTGAGCCTGCCTATTGTTCAGGTTCGAATTTGGCTGGGCAGGCATCTAGGGTTGCTTGGGTGGAGCAGAGTGTAGGAGTCGTGGTTGGGTAGGTGGTGGAGGCAATAGAGCTGCAATATTGTTGTATTGAGGCCTCCACCTCTGGAGTGGTGTATTCCACTAAGTTTGTGGCGAAGCGTAAGGTTTAAATGACTGGCTGGCTGGCTAGGAATGATACTAAGATGCATAGGACCAAGGAGGGGGTGTAGACCAGGAAGGATGAGCAGGGGATCCCCAAGAAGGTATAGCTATGTTTTGGTTGGGGTTGTAATATGCATGGGATGAGCCTTACATGCCCTGCTGGTATGGTCTAGGCCTAGGAGGCCTCCTTTGGTTAATGTAGCAAAGTTGCTCAGTGACCCCTTCAGCTCCTTGATATACAAATTTGAGTCCAGGTAATGAAGGGCACTTTTCTATGGAGTGGTTCTCTTCACAGACCAAGCAAATTTCAATACAGTTCAATGGACATTCATTCCTAGGATGCCTCCTGGTGCATCTAGGAAAAAATATGGTCGAGGCTCTCTATGCTTCCTCTTGCTTCTTTCTAATGTTCATGGTGTTCATTTGCAAGGCAAGAGTTTTCAACATCTCACTTTTGAAATCTTCCAGCATATTTCCAATTTCAGCCTTGATGGATGAGTTGGAAGATGATGTACTAGCCATAGGTTGACTACCCCTACCCTTTTTCCTGACTACCATAGAATGGTTTCTAAAGATAGTCCTGATATCCTCATAGGGTAATTGGTAGATATCTCCTCTTGCTAACAAGTGTAAGGTATCCGGAAGGTCTTCTCTTGCTCCCTGAGCAAGGGCATGTTTAGTGACTCGGGCTCAAGTGTGCACCTGGCCCTTTTGTAACTGAGATAAAATCTTTCTTCGTAGCCTTCTAAGGATTCATCATGGCCTATGGTCATCCTGAAAATTTCTTCTTTAGTATCCTTTGACCTATAGTAGTCCCGATATTTATTGTTAAAATCCTGCTGCATCTGAGCCCAGGTTGTGATGCTATCTCCAAGTAAGCCCATGAACTAGCGCAATGTTGCATCCTTGAGGGTAGATGGAAATAATTTTAACTTTTCCTCATCATCCGTATAGTCATAGGTTCGACATATAACAACAAACTCAAATAGGAAAGTGTCAGGGTCTTCTATGGTCAGGCCATGGAAATGAGGTAGGCAGAGGGGCTTATATTCTTCATCTTAGTATCCCTATTGGTTTCCCTGATGGGGAAGGCACCCTGGACTCTCTCTATTCCCTCTGTCATTTCAGTTTTCAGCCATTGGTTCAGTAGGAATGGGTTCCTCTTCTTCTTCTTCCCCTGTAGGTTCTTCAAATATGTCAGGTTTCTCACCTAGGGGGTATTTGGAATTTTTTTATTAAATTGTCCCTATTCCTATGAGGCATGAAAGGAGATGTTTTTGGGTTGGTTTTTATAAAATTTTTAAGGCTGGAAAGTACTTTGCATAAATGAAATTGCTGATTGAACGAAAATCACTGACAGAATGAAAAGACTACTTGTTGAATTAAAATTCTACTTGCAGAATGGAAAGGAAAGTAGATAATGACAATTGAAAGAAAGGAAGCTACTAGATTACTTTTGAAGAAATAAACTAATGGCAGAAAATTGAAGACAAGAAATAGAAGAAAAGAAAGCAGTAATCACATTCTACTCAGACACCTCCCCCACAACGATGCCAAAATGTGATGAGCACCAATATTGCATCAAGGATGCTGCAACTCTTGGTCTACCAACTTTACTTATCAACCCGGGGTTCAGACAAACTTGGAGGTGACAGTGCTATATGCACAAGTAAAAGTGAAGGTCCTGCCTATTGTCATTGTTCATCCGGTGAGAGACCCTAGGGGTTCCAAGCCAGACTTCTATAGAGTCAGAACAAGCTTGATTCTTTGATGGAAGAAGAGAAAATATATTCTAAGAGAGCTACTCTACTGTGGTAATGAAGAAAACAACATGTAATGCTAAATCACACCATATCCTAATTAACCATTTAAACAACTATGCTAAGCAGAATTTCTAAATCAACATTAACCTAATGCTGCTATCTAATGGAGGAATATTCGAATGGAGGGGTAGTAAATGAGAAGGATTTACCTCCTATAATTCCTCTCCCTTTTCCCATTCGAGTTTTGACCAAGGAATTTGCCAAAATTCCTTGATTTTATCCTTTAATCCTCCATTAAATGCACATTAGAGTACAAAGTAAAATATCCAACTCTAACTCATCTCATAAACAAAATATAATTAAAAGTATGCAATAAGTTATGAGAATAGCTGGTTTGAGTAAGCTAGGAGGTCAATTAAGGTCCATATAATTACCCAATGATGAGGCTCATCAATCATACACTTCCTAACGACAGGAACTACCCCAGAGGGATCCATCGTCCAACAGAAGAAGGAGTTAGTGGTGTGCGTGACAGGCTTTTCTATCATTGCTAGGCATTTGTACAAAATGGGGTCTGATGAAATATTGTGATGATATGTACGGGAGTTTCAAATGGGCAGCATCCTCATGGATGCTCATGGGGGTGCCGCAGGAGGAGATTAGGCAGGGAGAGCGACCGCGTAGAAGATTCTACGCACAGGGTTGTGGTGGCCAACCCTCCACCAAGACTCAAAAGTGTATTGCAAGGTGTGTAATGTGTATCAAAGGACTGCCAGGCCCTCATGGAGGGATGAGCTGCCTTTGAATCCATAGATGATGTTACAACCCTTTGAGAAATGGGCGATAGATTTTGTGGGACCCATCTAGCCCCAAGGAAAGACGGTAGTAAGGTACTTTATCACTATGACAGAGTATTTGACTTGATGGGTGGAGGCATAGCCGTTGAAGGATTGTACAGGCGCGATTGATACAAAGTTCCTCTTTGAATATGTATTGACGCAATTTGGGTGTCCAAATATTTTGATGAGTGATCGCAGTATGCACTTTTTGAATGAGACGATCAACGCGCTAACAAATGAATTTCAAGGATATCACCAGAAGAGCACACCTTATCACCCGTAGGCTAACAGGATGGTGGAAGCATTGAATAAAGTGTTGGAGAACACACTGACAAAGGCTTGCAATGCTAAATGAAGTGATTGAGACCTATGCATACCCGCAGTACTGTGGGCCTATCGAACGACATGCAAGAAGTTGACTGGAAAAACATCCTTTAAGCTTTTCTATGGTGTTGAAGCAGTAATGCCCATGGAATACATTGTGCCTAGTTTTCACATAGTGGCACTCACAGGCATGACAGATCACGGAGCCCTAGAAGAGAGGCTCACGTAGCTGGCTGAGCTGGAGGAAGAAAGACTTTTAGCTGGATTTCACCAACAAGTTCAAAAGCAACACGAAAAAGCATGGCATGATCGGCACATTAAGTTGTGCACCTTTAAGGTAAATGGCCTGGTTTTGTTATATGATAGAAAGTTTGATAAATTTCTAGGGAAATTTAGAATGCACTAGTTAGGGCCTTATGTCATTAAGGAGATTACCGACGGAGGAGTAGTTTAGTTGGTTAAATTGAATGGAGATCCCTTCCCAAGAAAGGTAAATGGCATTCGCTTGAACCCATACACTGGTGGTCCAACCATGTGACTACATGAAGGTAGCCTAGCCTTAGTTCCCTGGGCAGCTGAAAGGAGGTGCGAGACTATAAACTACACTACCCGGGTTGGGGAGTTGCATGATTGGAGGATTGTGCGAAGCAAGGAAGTGTCACAAGGTTCGTGGCAACGCGAAGGGAGCTGCGCTACCCAAGGAGAAATCACATAGGTCGGTCAAAAAGTGACCATTAGAGTCACTATTCATGATTTGACAATAGAAATGCAGCCAAATGGAGCGGGTGGTGAGCATTTAAGACGAAATTTATGGGAAACATCCTTGAAAATATGTCGCCAATCTAGCATTAATGAACCAAATTTGGGGGGAATGGTCGGATTTGAATTCAAAATGCCCTATAAATTACAAGTGGCTGTCTAGCAAAAAACACTTTCCATTTCGGGAATTGAGTTGTTGAGCTCTCAGGCGCACATGAATTGCGAGCACTATGAACTTTTGATAGCCAGTTCAGTATTTGAGATATTGCCAAAGGAAACAAAAGAGTTAGGCTTGGTGCATGATGGGTGTCTGTGGCTGGAGGAGCCAATACCCATCACTCATAGGTTGATCCATAGGATCACAGAGTTGCCTTACACTGGAGAAAATCTAGCCATGATATTCGGCGGAAAAGGTGGTGAGAAGGCCCTCGCGGAGGCCATGAAAGAGAAGTTTAAGTTGGTAAAGAAGCCACATGGGTATGCTAAATCTAGCATCTGTGACCTTGTTGTAAATGTGGCTACGTAAATTCTAGCAGGGAAGGTGATGAGGAAGTGTTGCATCGATGAGGTGTCGACACCTGTCATTGTGCTAGTAGCCTAGTGTGCCGAAGGATTTTAGTTCAATTGGGCAGATTATCTCCGCGGTAAGTTCCTTGCAAACTTCCGCGAAGCACAGGAGCTCAGCAAGACATTCCACTATGCATGGATCTTGCTGTTGATTGTGTTGGTAGCATGGGAGCTACCAGAGGACAGCCCATTCCCTTCGGTTGCGCCAAACCTACCAGAAACAACGAAGTGCGCTTCATTGTGGGAAACCAAGGATGCGCAGTGAATCAAGGATAGAAATATCTTCTGGATCTTAATGGAGATGAATATCCACATGGTTATCAATCGCAAACTGCGATTGTCGCCTACGGTGTTTGCCAACCTGCAGGGCTACGCAGAGTTCAAAGTAGGTTTTCACCATGTGGCCATCAGGGTGCAGAAGGACCTTGCACAGAAATGGTATGACCTGCCTTACCTGGCAATGGATGATGCCATTGATGCAGTACTTGATCGAAGACTGACAGAGTAATGCTCTACAACAAACTTGGCGGTGGGAGGGAGCAATTCCACCATGCAGAGAAAGAAGGAGGAGGCGAAGCTAAAGATGATGCAGTTGGCTGAGAAAAGGAAGAAGGAGGTCGCTAATTGCAGAGCTGAGGGCCCATGAGCACCATGCCCTCTAGGTGATTAGTGAATAGTGGATAACAAATGAGCAGATGGCACTACAACGAGACTTTGCCATCACCACTGTGACCAAGGTGACTAACCAGAACAAGCGCATTATATAGGTCATCGAGGAGGCATGCTGAATGGTCCCAGAGTTGGCCATTCCTAAGGAGGAACCAGTTGAGGTGCGTGTCTACAAGCTGGAAATGGGGGTGCACAACATTCATACGGAGATGGAAAGGGTTCAGTTGGAGTTGAACCTGCAGATGATAGAGTTATAGTTGAAGGCCCAACCTTCAACTTTGCCAAAAGTAAAGGAGTAGTGGGTGACTACTGTCACAGAAGTAATAGTGGTGGTTGATAGTGAAATAGCAGACTGCACGCAACATTTTGAGTAGTCATTCGAGGTCCTGACAAGCTTGCAGGAGGAACCCAATGTACAATGACTAGAGACAGAAGCATGCAAGCTACAACAACACTATGATGAATTCAAAGGCACAACGCGAACCATCACACTCACAAAGAGATTGGCGAAGCTGTAGGAGGCCAAGCAGCTGAAGGAACAGGTGGGTGCATTGCTACACAAGGAAGCAATGATGAAGGCACTACCAAAGCCCTAGTTGGATGAGGCTTAAATGGTGACAGCCTCTATTGAAGGAAAGCTTGCAACTCTACAAGCAACTTAGCAAAAGCTTCAGGCCAACAGTTTCGAAGCAGTCACCGAGTAGATGGTTGAAGACACAAAGCAGGTAGTCGCACACTGCACTGTTGAGGTTGCGGTCATACGAGTCGAGCTGGAAGGTCTTTGTGCTAAGATCTTTGCACCTGCTGAGTGACTTGAGGGTGAGTCACGATGTTTTTGTTTGGGACTTGTTGGGAATAGGATCCTCAAGGACAGTTTTGGGGCTAAAATCCCATGTTTTGGGTCAAATTTTGTAATAAAGTTTTAAAGTCTCCACATTTTTTGGTCACAGAGCACGAAGGTGTCATGATTCATAAAGGGTTGTCCACCCTAATTTGGTAAAGTAAAGTCAACTGTAAAGATCTGCCCATGGTCCATGGACCGTGGGATTGTATAAAAACAACTAAGTAAGTAAGCTCTAAGTAGTTTTTGAAGTTTCATGAGTGGTAGATGAAGTCTTGAGGATAAGGATAAAAGTCTAAATTTTTTGGTCGCAGCATAGGTAGAGGTTGTACAGCTGAGTGAGCAGAGGCCTAGGGTTGAATTCCGCAGCTGAGTGTGCAGATCCCTGCAGCTGTGTGCACAGGGTGGATAGAGTCTATAATCACTTGAAGATATCGATAAGGAGAAGTATTCTATAAATTTTGTGTCTTTGTTCTGGTTAATGCATCTTGCCATATCGTGTATGAATTTCATTTATATTGCTTATGTGATGTGAAAATGTATGTAATTACATTGGATAATTGAATGCAAATAAGGATATCTATTTACGTGGTGCTAACTGTGATTGTTTAATATGATAAGTAAGTCACTTAAGCTAGTTTGGGAATCTGCATGATACACTGCCCTAGCAGTGCTAAAGCACCTGAACTGCAGGTCAAGGCTGCACAACGACCGATCATACCCCTTCATGGAGGTATCAAAGGGTGAAGTAAAGGACTAGACAGATAGAGCCCTAGAACTCTATGACCTGCGCAAAGGCAGGAATAGAAGGAATAAACTGACATCAGAACCATCTCAGGGTGTGGAAACTTGGTTCCAACATCCCCCAATACTACTTCGAGTGAGACCTCAATCCCGCTCCGTGGGTTGATGTCGAAAGGACAAGTAGTGTAGGGATTTGTTTAGCTAACTAATGTTGAACCTGGGTTAGATCCCACTAAGCCAACAATCTACAACTGCAGGAAAAAGTGTCTTCCCTAGGCTAGGTGGACTGGCCTAGAACAACAGAAAGAAAGGACTATAATGTATTCCTTAAAGTAAATGGATAATGAGATGAATCCTACCTAGAATCTATCATAAGCTTCACTCCTTTCATCGAATGTACGCTCCAATCCTAGCTCTGATTGTTATAATTATAACCCACACAATTAGAAAACACAAGCCAAACATCTACAAGATCTATGTAGAATAATCCAATCACTTTATTCCATAGGTCAACATGGTATTGAAATACATGAATAACATAACATCACATATAGGAAAAAAATGTACTTGTTGCATTAATATAAATTGAGAGAGTTACAATCAAATATAGAGTTGATCTTATAGAATAGCTCCTCCAAGTTGACGTTTCATTCCTTGTCACAAAGTGTACCTCTATGTCACCCTAATGCATGGAATAATGACTCTCACAACAACAACATGAGGGTAGAATCTATCTCCACTATCCAACCCCTAGCTTGTGGGTGGCATTAGATATATAGAGGAGGATGGTTATTTAAGAATTCTTATCCATTTTCCAATCTAGGCTTGATATCCACTCTTGATAGGAGGATGAGCTCAAGGGATAAGGGGTGAAATATCCAAGGTAGGATAGAATAGGATTCAAGAATTTTATCCAAGGTAAATGGTTAGAATAACCTCTGGAAGCTTCTAGAAGAGGAAGCTTCGGTATTATTTTTATTTTTCCCAAATTTCTAGAATCAGCACACCCCCAACAAGGGGAAACCTACTTGTGATCAATGTAGATCTAGAGAGGGTCAACATATTGGAGAATGCAACATCCTAAGGAAATAAGGTGCATTAGTCCTTAAAATCACTGAAATGAAGCAGTTAAAGGTAGAAATTTAGGGATTAGGGAGAGTCATTCTTAGGTTTTTTTGCAAAGGTAATGACAAGGGGTAAAAGGATGTTGATTGATACAGTTAACAAGCTTATTGACCATATGTGATAAAATGTCCTATAACAGATTTCCCCCTAAAGCACCAAGTGAGAAATAACAATTGATGACTGAATTTCTTTACCTTGTGACAAGTTGGGATCAAGAAAAACTGACGATGTGATTATCTATTATAATACATTTACATCATGATGTCTTTGCTAAGGGGCGAATACCCATGATTAACATGTAAGATTAACATTACATGTACAATGATTAGAATAAATGTCCACTAATGAAAAAGGGTGGACCAATGACTAGATGACTTTCTGTATGATCATAGCCATCATACATTGTGATCTTGAATAAATCCTGAAATCGTAGCTTGGATGGTTAGGACTAGATTCGAGGTCTAATATCTCATTCACACGATTGTCCAATGTATGAGTCTAACCATGTGAATTAATGAGTTGGATTCGAACATGGTAGACACCATATGATTATTGGCCGATGACGTAAGTCGTTAACATAAATGAGAGAAACCAATGATGATGTTAATGGTCCTCAAGGTACCATAATACAATTTGTAACATGTGAATGAATGAGTTGAAGTCAAACACCACATAGAATCTGTTGGTCAAAGGCCAATGATGTAAAAATGTCACCAAGAGCGATGAAAATTTCCTTTGATGTATGCAAGAACTAAGGTACCAAAGGGTTGTTCCTAAGTCAACTTCTTGGATAATGAGATGATGTTGATAGGAAGCAACACGTCGCAAGAGGGCCTTGATGTATCCCCCATCAACAACACGAAACAAGTATCATGATTTGAGACATAATGATGAAGATACATAACTGGATCAAGAAAGATAGACATGGAATGAAGGCTTAAGAGTATTGCAGCAGATATCAATTGAATGACTTCTCTTGAACACATCGACGAAACTGAATGGAATTGGAAACATTGACCCAAAACCGAAATTGGAGGCTTTGAAAAGGTATGATGAACCAAAAGACAAGCATATTTCCCAACCTAATAGCCACATAGATGAAGTGGAAGAGTGTCATGTTCAAGAGCGAATCACTAGCATTAACAGGTCGAGTGCCCTATCTTCCCAATTTCCCGAACCATTTTTGGTTAGTACCTCTTTATTTTTGACAATCTTGAGGAGGATACCATATGCTTGATCTATAAGTTCATCCTTCAGATGAATCCCTTAGAGTATATTTAATGAACCTTGATAAGGAGTGGTTCAGTCTCGTTATGTTTGACAAGTCCATCACTGTTTGATGTTTTAATGAGTCCAACGAAGGTCTAACTCGACACATTTTTCATGTTTAAAGAGTTTGAAAAAGAGGCAAAAAAGAAATCTCCATTGGTTCCTTTTCATAGATAGTCTCTTGAGTCCAAAACTGTAGAAAACAATACTCAAAATAACCTCTTAGCCATGTTTGACTAAGGTATTCATTTTTCGTAGATAGCCTATCTCAGTCCGAAAAATGGTTAAACTTATACTGAGTATATGTATTTTCATTTACTTTAATTAGTTCGAAAAGGCAAGTGCTTGAACATCTTTTCATATTTTGGGAGTCTGAAAAGAGTTGAAAGAGGACTCCTCCTATAGGAATGAGTGGTATAAAGCATAGAAAATAGTTTTGGTCATGATTGAATTGCTCGAAACACGTATAGGTCAAGAGGATGGCTAATAAGACCACTCATCGCAACGGTTCCTCGGGAAAGGGTAAAACAACCTAGTGAAATCATATGTTCGAACAAGAAGATGGTGACAATAGAATGAGAAAACTAACACTCATCTGGCAAAATAGGCTGATAAAAATGGAAATCATGAGAGGTAGGATGAAAATGAGAATGGTTTCATTTTTACACAAGCTTGAAACATGGGAAACTATGCTTGAGAGTACTTGATTATGGTTTCAGTTTTTCACAAGCTCAAAACACGAGAAAAAGTATGCTTGAGAGTGGTTTCATTTTTACATAAGCTTAAAATAGAGAGAAATTATGCTTGAAATAAGTTTTCATGCTCATTTTGCAGAAATAGGCTTATAAAAATGGAAATCATGAGAGGTAGGATGAAAATGAGAATGGTTTGATTTTTACACAATATTGAAACATGGGAAACTATTCTCGATATTACTTGATTATGGTTTAATTTTTTCACAAGCTCAAAACATGAGAAAAACTATGCTTGAAATAAGTTTGCATGCCCCCAACATAATGACCCAATTTGATGTACATGCCCCCCAAGCTCCATTTCATGCACCTAAGTAGACTACTTGTTACTAATAGGTGGATGGAATGATGGTTCATTTACAAGATCAAGAGAAAGACTCAACTTGGAATTTATGAGATCTATTCAAAGATTGAAATTGGAAGGGGATTTGTTTCATTTTTTAATGAGCTTGACACAAGAAAAGGGAACTCCTCTCTAGGCAACTTGCTTCATTTTTTAAGGATCTTGGCACAAGAAAAGGAACTTTTCTCCATCACCTTGTTCATGACCTACAAAATTCCATGGCTTCCAAGAGGTTCTCATCATTTGGATAACAACATTCTAGAAGGAATCAAAGGATCCAATGAAAAGGTCAAACTCCAATGCCCCCAATAAATGATGCACTACATCACCTAGTAGATCATTAGTAGACGTGCACAGGGAATAGGTTTCCACATAATTAATCTATGGCAGGGAAGATACCACCTTCATATTGACGAATGGAAGTTGGTGAATGGTCACGATTCTTCCTTCATGTGGGAAACACATCTCATGAAAGAGAGAAGAGACAAGAGCTCCCATGACATAAACATAGTAATGCCCAAGGATTAAATTAAAATCCAAAGGGCATTGTACTATCATCACATTGATATAGATAGTCTTTCCTCCCAAAGTAATAGGAAATTGAGGAAGGATCCCTAATGGCTAATTGCTTTCTCTGTTAAAAGGAAACAGATTCTAGGTAATGGGTACAAGCTACAGAGAACCTAAAGATTTCCAAGAAGATGAGGACAAAATAGTAACAGGTGTGCCTTCATCTATAATTGTGCCAGGTATGGACATATTATAAGCTTGTACTATGATCTAGAAGGGAACGTAAGGAGGAAGACGATATCCTTCCAATTGACTCCAATCAAAGGAAGTGACCATACTACTTGGAGGGGGTGCCATGGGAATGATAGAACTTCCCCCTAATTCTATGGGAATAGGATAAATTCTCCTTATGCTGTGGGGATGAGAGGATTTCCCCCTATGCCAAGGGAATGGTAGGATTGTCCCCTAGTTCATTGGAACCTGAAGAAACAAGAAGAGCCTGAACAGTACGATATTCACTCTCTATGGGAAAAGTAAGATCAAATGAAGGTGGAATAGAGACAAATTTTCTTAACCAATGGTTTGTCAAGAACAGACTCATGAGATTCGCGTTCAAAGAGAGTTGGATTGAATGGATACATCTTCTGATCAATCACTTCATCAACTATTGGAGGATTGGGAGAAAGCTTTCGATAACCAACCAAAATTTGAGGCCGAGAAGTTGTAAGCTTTTCCAACAATTTTGAGGCTTCATACGTATAATTACAAAGGTGAGTAGGATGATTCACTTCACATAAATTATAGGGAAATTTGACATTACCCTTTTTTCCATGGACTTTATTATCCATAGTTGAGGGTTTATCACCAGCATGAAATCCAGAAGCTAACGAAAAAGGGCAATGTGAGCCCATGGACCACACTTCTAACCCTTGTGGAATACCAGGACAATCTATAAGAAAGTGGTCACCCTTACATAACTTGTAAGAGAATTTAACTTTATGGGGCTGATTGGAAGGTTTGACCACACTAGTTTCATGCATAGCAATGGTTTCTTGGTTGCCCCTTGCTTATTTTTATTCTTCTTCTTATCTTCCTAGTTACTATAATCAAGACTTTCACCAAGGGAGGAGGAAGAAAAGGATGAAGAAAAAATGGGTGAATAAGGCAAAGGGTCAACTTTAGGATCAACTTGAGGGTGAATTCGTTAAGGTGGAGGAGAACCTGGTTGAAAACAAGTTTAACATTCAGAACCAAAGAGGTCGAAAACAACCAAACTTGTAAACCAATGGTAAATCCAAGAAGGGACAACGTTTCCATATAAGGAGCAACAATATTTCCAAAAGACGGAAAAGGACTAGGACTCCCATTAAATGGGTTTCCTTGGTTGGTGGAATCATGAACTATTGCCATTAGTCTCAACCTAAGATCCACTAAGGAGCTATGCCATGACAAGGATGTTGTTCCATGGTTAGTTAATTGATTTTATAAATTAAAGACACAAAGAAAAACAAAGAGGGGTAGCTAGGCAAAAGGGTTTACCATGCAACTGTGAACTGCAGTATACAACCTTGGAAAACAAAGGATTTATGTACAGGCTGGCAATCTCCCTAAATGTTGTGTTTGGTGTATCAAAGTATAAAAGGTGACCGACTCAGTTACCTATGGTGAGGATATCAAGCTATGGTAGACTTCCAAAATATACTCGATGGTACTTGGAAGTGGAGTCCATAGTAGTGGTGTCTAATGTGTAACTGTTCGATGAGAGTGTTCCCAGATACTTTTCATGCATGGAGAACCATCCAATATACCTAAAGATACATGGATAACAGTCTGATACACTTACATACGTGGAATGGGATATCACCCATAGAATGTAACACTGAAGAAAAACGACAAATCCTACCTTTAAAGACGTCAGAACATGTCTCTAGCCTATACCTCTATGTGTTTGCATTAACGTTACAAATGCTCTTTAGGTTAATTTATGTGAATTTTAGAGTTGATCTTTAAATAGATTTCAGTTTCAAGGCTCAAAATGCGATGTCACTTGAACATTCCTATGATGCAAATAATATGACAAAAATAAATCTTTTCATTTTCCAATTAACAATGAAAGGCCTAACTAAGTAGGGGAAGAAGAAATCAATCAACATTGCAACAAAAAAGTGATGCAACAATCGATCTCCTCAACTTAATTATTCCAATCAAAATAAAATCCCTATATGGAATGCATGATGCATAATATTTTTCTTTTGGATTCCACTTAATTTTTAGATGAAAACTAAGATATTTTCGTATTCACTAATAAAAGAAACTATTCAAAACAATGACTAGAACATAGTTTCCTTTAAATAATCCAATGATCAAGAAATCAATTTTCGAATGACCTAATTGACAAGAACAAAGGAAAATCTAAAAAAATCCTTATCAAAGGAACTCAAAACCAAAAGAAAACCAAATGGAGGCTTCTGAGAGACCATAAGACACTCAGGCACTCAAGGAATAGCTGCTGGAACATATTTAAACAGAAAAAAATAAGAGAAAAGAAAATTTGTGCATGAACATGAACCAATGTAGGTGCTAAAAGGGAACTAGTTCTTTGCAACTCAGACACAAATAAGGCTCAAGATCGTTGCAATGCTCTATCACAGACTAGTGGGAGCACTGATAAAGTTATGCAAAGTTTCAAGAAAAAGATTATAATTGAAACTTAATGAAAGGCTTTCCTAGGTCTATTCTTGACTGAGTAAGATAGTGAAGGTATGAAGAAGAGATAGAAAAAGCACTAAGTATAAGGAAACCACCAAGGGAATACACCGATCTTGAGTATGGTTGCCAATTTGTTATGCAAAATCTATGACTGTGGACAAAAGTGTCTTCCCTAGGTCTGGTGGACTGACGTAGAACAACATAAATCAAGGACTATAATGTCTTCCTTAAAGTAAATGGACAATGAGATGAGGCCTACCTAGAATCTTTCATAATATTCACTCATTTCTTGGCTTGTACACTCTAATCCTAACTCTGATTGCTATAATTAGAACTTGCATAATCAGACAATACAAGCCAAAGATCTACGACATCTATTTAGCATAATCCAATAAATTTATTCAGTAGATCAATATAGTATTGAAATACATGAATAACATAACATCAGATATAGGAAAAAAATGTACTCCTTATATTAATATAAATGGAGAGAGTTACAACTAAATATAGAGTTGATCTTATAGAAGAGCTCCTCCAAGTTGACTTGTCCTTCCTTCTAACAAAGTGTACCTCTATGTCACCCTAATGCATGTAATAATGACTCTCACAAAACCAACATGATGGTATAATCTATCTCCAAGAGCCAACCCCTAGCTTGTGGATGGCAATAAATATATAGAAGAGGATGGTAGTTTAGGGATTCTTATCCATTCACTAATTTAGGCTTGAGATCCACTCTTGATGGGAGGATGATTTCAAGGGATAATGGGTGAAATATCTAAGGTAGGATAGGATAGGATTTGAGACTTTGATCCAAGGTAAATGATTAGAACAACCTCTGGAAGCTTCTGGAAGAGAAAGCTTTGAGATTCTTTTTATTTTTCCCAAATTTCTAGAATCAGAGCACCCCTAACAAGGGGCAACTTGCTGGTGATCAATGCAGGTCTACAGAAGGTCAACTTGATGGTGAACACGATCTCCTAAGGTAGCAGGGCGCATTCGACCTTAAAATCACTTAAATGAATCAGTTAAAGGAGAAAAATTATGGATTAGGGAGAGTCATGCTTAGGTCTTTGTGCAAAGGTAATGACAAGGGGTAAAAGGACGTTGATTGATCCAGCTAACAAGCCTATTAACCAAATGTGACAAAATGGCCTATAATAGTGACTAGTCTATCCCAGTCCAAAAAAGGGTTAAACTTATATTGGGTAGACTTCAAGTACTTTAATGATCGTGAAGGAGACAAGTTCACTCGACAATGTTTTCTAATGTAAGGAGTCTGAAAAGAGCTTAAAGAAAACTCCTCCTAGATGAATGAGTGGTATAAGAGATAGTAACTGGTTCTAGTAATGGTGGAACTGCTCATCACATAAAGAGGACAAAAGTTTGGCTAATAGGACCACTCATCCTAGTGGTTCCTCCAAGAAAGGGTAAAACCCCAAGTGAAAGCGAATGGTAGGCCAAGTAGACGATGATGATGGAATGGAGAAACCAAGGCTCATTGTACAAAAATAGGCTAATAAGAGGTGGTAGTATCAAGGGACAAAGTGTGGAATCCTCCCAGGGGAAAGCCAAAAATATGAAAAATAAGAGGACATGAGGTTCATATCTAGGTCATGGTAGGTCAAAAGGAGGGATACCAAAAAGGAGAAAAAATGCTTGCATGGACACCAAAATGACAAGGAGGTGCTATACTAGGGTATTAGTGATTGGGTAAGTTATATTGCCAAGCGATGAAATGCATAAAGGAGAGTGGTTAAAGTTGTGACTTAACAGTGTTATACCTAAGGCATAATGATGGCACTGATAATCAATAATGAAGTTGTGAAGATGGAAAAAAATAACCTACCCCTATATGTCAGATTCAAGAGAAATGTGCCTAAGGTCCATGGATGTCACAATAAAAACACCACCCTATCCTATAAAAACCATCCAGAAAGACTAGACCCATGGTTAAGTCACATAATCAAATAAATAATGATGGATGAGGCAAAAACAACGTAATTTTTTATTTTTATTGAATTTTGTGTTTTTCTTGGATTTTCGGCATAAAGAAGGCATGAAAAATACTCACATCACACACCAAACCAAAAAAGAGATAAAACATCACACTCTGATGTAAAATATGTACGTGCAACACTCTAACATTGTCTAGGGTTGTTTCCACCAAGTGTGTTGGGACAGGGTCCCCTGCGGTCAATTTTGGGGCAAAAGCCCAAGTTTTGGGGCAGAAAGCCCAAGTTTTTGTTATGTAAAGTGTAAAGTCTCCACAATTTGTGGTCACAGAGCGTGTAGATAGTAAGTGTCATAAAGGGATTTTCCCTTATTTTATGTAAGTTGTCTCGACTTGTATAGACCTACCCATGGTCTGTGGACCATGGGATTGTATAAAAAGGAGAGGCTTATGTTATAGACATATTTGGGCACATCAACCCCAAACTTATATGTCGATAAACTAGGTCTCATCAACTCCTAAAAGAGTTGTTTCATGCCCTAAAGGAACATAGTCATCTAAATACATCATTCCCCAAAAGTTTCACTTGAGAAACCATCTAGAAATGGCCTAAATTAAACCATACTCACTGCTCCACTGGAAAAGTGCGATGCATACTAAGTGGTACACTACCAGGGTGAGATGCATACTGATTAGGCCTTCTATAGGGTTCCATGGGTGAGGATGGACCAATGTCCAAGACAATTTGCTAGGTGGTTGCTCATAGAATCTTCTAGAAACTTCTCTTGTACCACTTGCCTCTCTGAATTCGCCCAAGGATGAATAAGGTATCTAAGAAATCTCCAAGTGGAACCAATTGTAACAAGTGGAATGACACTAATCAAACCCCATGGATGACTCACACCCTTGCACACATCTATAAATGGATCTCCAATTCAAGAGATCTAGAGGCTGGAATATTGTTAATTGCAAGGAAGTGCTGATAGTTTGTAGTTGAGGAAGGAGCATTGTATTGTTGGTGTGATCTTGCTATTTCATGAGGTGAATAAGGGTTGAAGTTGGGAGGATGATGCTGGATCAGATGACTGGGTTGTAATTCTCCCTTCTATTAATAAAGTTCTTCAAGTTTTCTTCCATATGATTGTGCAATTTTGAATGTTATCATTTGTGAATGCTATCATTTGTTCATTATATATTTGATTTTGTAATGTTTATGATGTAATAGATCACGATGATTTGATAGTTCTTTGTTGCTGTACTTGTGCAGGTACTCTCCAAGCGTGTTAAGTACAGGGAGGAGTTGCGGGATCTGTCAAAGGGGAGAGAGAGAAAAGAAGGAATTAAGCAGAAGCTCCAGGTTGGTTCCATTATCTTTCTCTTATCTATTAGACATAGAAGAAATCGTCAAATTTCTTTAAACTATTGTTTTTAGGGTAGCTACCAAACTTGGAGGGCTAGCATTCTTTAGGAATACTATTTTTCCCAGAAACAAATTGGCAACCATAGTGGGGAAGAACAGATGTTTGTTTTTTATTATTGTTTGTTTTATAAACTATAGATAGAGCCTGAAGTCAACCAAGTAGCCTTCGAACAACTCTTGCTCTACAATTGCATAGTAAATGAATGCTTCTTTAGTCAATCTCTAGTTTAGTTTATGAATTAAACATTTGACTTACAAGCATTCTAGATGCCCGTTTGGTAGCTCAATAACCTCCCAAGACATTCTTTCATACCTTGCTCTTTACTTTTCATTAAAACTCAGCTTAACTCATTGAAAATAGCTACACATCTGAGCCAAAACCCATTTCAGTTGCACTCCCTGGACCATTGCATTGTCTTCCATTGTAACCCAGTATGCATCACACCTCCCCATTGTGTTAAGTGTGATACATCCCTGTTTCTGTGAAGCCTAGGTGCGATGACTGACTGAAATCTTTTTCCATTCTAGAAATTGGGGGCTTTTGACCTTGTTTTTAGTTTTGTTTAGTTTTTTTGCTGCATATGAATAGTGCCTACTTACTGAAGCCTACTTGCATCACGTAAATCAGCCTCAATTATATTAGGATTAGTGAATTTTTTGTCTGTTTGTTCATCATTTACAATACTTTGTTGAAAAGTAGTTTAAATTGATTTGTCTCTTTGATGCAAAAAGTGTCGTAATTGTCGTTTTGTGTCGAAAAGATAAGTGTCATGAATTCTTCCTTCCTTTGATAATCGATTGAACTTTTCTTCATTTATTTGATCTGATTTGTTTATACTCGAAGTTTTGAAAGTATTTTTATTCAAAATTGAAAAGTTTCGTGGAGTCTTCCTTTCTCTTTTGAAGAAGAAATTGTCGAAAATGTCATTTTGAATGAAATATTTCAGATCTTTGCTGCATTTAGTTTTCCTTATTGGAATTTTTCACATTATGGAGAATGAAAACAAGTACATGCATTTGCATTTAGCATTTTTAGATTTGTGTGCAAAAATATGATTTAGGGAAATTCACTAGGGTGGGCTATTTTCTCTTTGTTTAAAAGCATTGTAATTTTCTTTCCCTAGTAGCTAGGATTTTCACTGCTCAAAGTAAACAAATATTGTTTATCATTGTAGATTTCATCTTAGGAATTTCATATTATCATCACGCGGTGAACCATTGAAAGGCAAACTCTAAGTAAGATCAACTTTAAAATAAATTTCAATGAACCTAACAATGCTTTGGAACTTAACGCAACATATCTAGAGGTCTAGGCTAGAGACATGTTCCGGCGTCATTAAAACTAGTGGCTATCATTTTCATTGAAGGTTGGGTAATTCCTCCTCCTTGATATGACAAGTGCTAGCACAGACTTGTGCTCCCCATATTTTCACATATATATTGGGATACCACAATAGGCTTATATCCTTTATCCATAGGAAGTTGAGTTTGCTGCCTTATTGATCGCAATGCACTGAACACAACATTCGGGAAGTTTGACTGCTGTACATACGTCCTTGGTAATTTCTCTTTAATTTATCACCAAGGTGTATATTGCAGTTTTGCAATTGGTTTGGTAATCCCTATGTCTAGATTTTCCAGAGTAGTCACTTTCATTCCTTTTCGACTCTTTAAAAGAAAAGGTCCATTTGAGCACTTGTCCTTTCAGGCTCATTAAAAATCGAAGGAGACTAGAGTCATCTTTAGCTTTTTCTCGACTCTTAAAACCTAAAAAAGAAAAGTTGTGTCCAAGCGTCATTAAAATTAATTGAATTCGGAATAACATCTTTTTCCCCTTAATTTTGAGTTGATCAAGTAATCCGCAATCGTGGAAGAAAGTCAATCAAAACCCCGTCGTTTGCGGAGACTAGCGATTCAATCATTTTTTACTCTGGAAGCGAAGCTAATCCGAAAAAATTGGTCTCATTTAACTGAGTACAATTCATCTGGTTTATTTGAAACTTTTGTTTCAACATCGTCAGAGACTGCAGTTACTCCAACTATCTCTGGCACATCTACCTTAAGAGGAGAAGTTCCGCAGTTACAAGAGGATATTAGAACTGATCCTACTACAACAATAGACACTTCTATACCTGAAACAACTCCATCTAGAGTTGATCTAGAACCCCTCTCAGTTCAAACCAAGGCTACATTTGAACTAGTAGTTGTTCAAGAACCTCCCTTTGAGACTAAAGTTCATTTACTTGAACATCTGGAAGTTGAGTTTCAGTATTCAGAAGGTGTCACCCCTCCAGTATCTATCACTGTAGAAGCTATCAGGGAAAATTTTAAGAACCCCCCCTAAATTTATAAATATAATAAATGGGCGAATCTCCATGGTATATAGGAAAAATGGAAGGCGATTTTATTAATAATATAATATGTATATATAATTTTTTGGCGAATCTCTCACTAGGCATGGCGTTTATTTTACTCAATTATAAAATCTTGTAAGATCTTGGCGAGTCTTTCACTAAATAATAAAACTTTGTAAAGTCCTAGTGAATCTTAGCATAGGCTACATGCTGGTTTAATTCCCCCATTTAAATAGGCTACATTCCAGGTGAATACCATGGGTCAATACCATGTGCCATTTTTATTTTTATTAATTCTAATATTAGGGTTAATAATAGTTTTTTGCATGGTATTAATAACAATCTAGTCCATGGTATTTGTCCCATAGTATTTTGGCTATAGGTTTCACCTAAATATAACCCATTTTTTGAGTGTTCCTAAATATAAGGTGACTTATGGGGTAAATATAAAAAAATGTTTTATTTGTTTACCATACCTCTCGTTTATTTATATTTTTATTAATTTACCATACCTCTTTTACAAATATGGTATTTGGCCCATAGGATTCACTTAAATAAAACCTCTTTCTTGAGCCTTCATAAATAGAAACGAGGGTTATGGACTAAATATAAAAAGAGGTTTTATTTATTTACGATACGTCTAGTTTATTTATATTTTTATTTATTTACCATACCTTTTGAGTAAGTATAAAAAGACGTTTTATTTATTTACCATACCTCCACTTTACTTATATTTTTATTTGTTTACACCCTTACATGTATATAAGGTGACTTATGGAGTAAATATAAAAAATGTTTTATTAATTTACCATACCTCTTTTATAAATATGGTATTTGGCCCATAGGATTCACTTAAATAAAACCTATTCTTAAAAATGGGCGAATGGATTCACTTAAATAAAACCTATTCTTGAAAATGGGCGAATGGAAGGTTGTAAGTCCTAATTTCAAGGGCTAAATTTACCTTTTTTACCCTCTCCCTTAAAATAAGGTGGGCTATTTGAGGTGATTTGTAAAAATGTACTATGATACAAAATATTCGCCCACTAAAAATTTAAAACCCCTTAATTTCGCCAAAGGGCGAACATTCGCCCCTAAAATTATCCTTGGAAGCTATACCTTCTTCGGCCCCAAAAATATTTTACAGACCTGACGATCGACCTCTTCCACTTGGTCTGATTGCTATATAGGAGATAGTAGAGGATCCCCCATCTAGTACCCCATTTCATTTTGGAACTGGGATTCATTTGTATCCTTCTAATCCTGAGTTTGGTTCTTTTAATCCTCCTTCATTGCAAGTTCCTGTCGAATTGCTAGGAAATCTTTTGGATAGACTAAACATATCTAAGCAACCATCAACATCTAGGAATGTGTCATCTGATGCAGCTGTGGCAGAACCTCCTGCTGCTATTCCTACAATGTTTGTTGGTATACCATCTGTTCCAACTGGTTATCAATCACTAGTTGGAGTCCACTCAGGGGCTGCTTCGGCACCATGGTCTGCTCCCATTTATTCATTCGGAATCCCATCTGGTATTTCTTATGTAGAAACTCAACAATTTGATCCTGCATGCTAGAATCAATTTGGGCAAACCAGTTTTCAAAGGCTGATATATCCTTTAAACACTGGACTGCCACCATATGGAGAACAGTATGCTTTTTCATTGTTTCCTCCTATGAAACAACCATATGGGAGTTTCCAACAGTGTTCAAGTCAAACTAGAATTACATCTAGTGGTTGGATACCAATACCACCAAAACAACCAAGGGTTGTATATCCAACGCAATCGATCCAACCTGTGTCAAATATTCCCACTACACCTGCTATTACGACTATGTCGCAAGCACAAGCACAACCTGTTGTGTCTCAGTCTCAACCTGCTTCTTCTTCCTTGCAACCTCAAGTTTCGAGACATAAGACTCAAGTCTCTCAGGTTGAGATACAACAACCACTTGTCCCTACAACTCAATCGCAACCTCAGGTTAGTGCTCCTTTATATGGAACGACTCACGCACAAACGGGTATTGTTAATCCGCAACTTAGTCAGTCCTATGGTATTGGGCAACAACAAATGGTCCAACAACCATGGCAACCACAATATGAACAACCGCAATTCTAGAAAACCCAACCTCAGTTTATGCTTGGTTTACAAGCTCATACTGGATTTGGTCAATATCAAGCCTACCAAGGACCTGAACAACAAGGCTTTGTAGGTTATAGAGAACCACATTTTCAAAATGGTTATCAACAGCCACACTATACTGGTTATGTCCAACAACCTTATCAAAGTTACCAGCATCAAATACATTATGCTGGTATGCAAAGATCTACTACTCAGGCAATTCCATCTTATCCTGGGTATGCTCCACCTAACATGAATCAACAGTTTCCTTTTGTAGCAACTCTAGAATTACCAAATTTGAACTGGTTGATGAATGATCCAATTGCATACACCCCTTGGTGGCCATAGATTCCTCATAAACGTCCCTCTGATATTCCTAAATTCAATGGAAATCCAGGTGAAGATCCATCGAATCACGTAATGAATTTTCATCTGTGGTGCTCATTGAACACCCTAAATAATGATTCGATTAGGATTCACCTTTTTCAAATAATGCTCACTGGTCCAGCAGTGAAATGGTATATTGAATTGCCTAGAGCTTCGTTTGATAACTTCACCTTCCTTGCCACTACTTTTCTAACCCACTTTCAGTTACCCATTAGGTACAAAATGGGAACAAAACTCCTTAATTTTAAATAGACCATGTCCACTCACATATCTGATCACATTCATGAGTGGCGGTGTCATCGTCGAATGGTAAAGACGTATGTTCCTGATCAATTATTAGCTAAGTGGTTTATTAATTCCTTATTGCCATCTATCACTGAGGACGTGGCGAAAGGAGGAGTTGTCATTGAAGAGAAAGTCATTGCTCGTGCTCAATATTTAGATTTGATCTATACTCAATCTAGCACGCTCTACAACAAAATTCTTGACACTCCTAGACCAGCTTTTTCCATTCCCCTTCCACCTGAATCGAATAGGGACTCTCATGCTAGTGACGGTGTGATCGGTGCCTCAAGTACGCAAACCGCAAGAAGTCCATTTGGTCAAGCTCTTACTGTTTCTAGTCAAAATGAAAATGACAATTCTCTTGCCTCGGAGATTAATGTCGTGTCATCTGACAAGGGAAAAAATCCAAAGCAACCAGGGGGCAAGAAGAAAGGGAAAAATAATAAGAAAAAATAGGAGAATCCCACTCCTGAAAAATCATCTGAAAACCTTACTACGACAAAGAAACCTCCTCATTATCCATGCTTGATATGTAATGAGAAGCATTATACAAGAGATTGTCCACATCGGTCTGAGGTTTCAAAACTTTTGAAGGCTTCAAAATACCTCAGCGATGTTGACTGATCTGTTTCCAAACCTAGAAACTAATCTGGTTGCTAACCATAATGCTTCCACATCCCAAGTGCTAATGCTATCCATCTAGAAAAATCAAACTGATGCTTTGGTATCGACAAGGAGTAAATATTATGGGAATCCATTTTCGTCAAACAACCAGGCTACAAATCAACCTAATGGTTCGACAACGACTTCGCTAGAAGTTGTTCCACCAATTATTCCTGAATTAACTATAAAGCCGCCAAAGGGAGTCATACATAAATCGACATTTAATCCTCGTGCTCGAGCTGCTCAGAATTATAATATGGTGGAGGATCTGGCTGAGTCGCCATCCGCTATGTCGACACTTGAGGTATTGCAAAATTGTCCCTCCTAAAAGCAGGCTTTGTTATCAGCAATAGGTGGGATCGATCCAACGGATTCCAATCTTGTGGCCTTTAGCCATAAAGGATATACACCTCAGTTAGCAGCCCAACTCAATTTCCTTATACAAGTAAAATCCCTCAATAAAAATGTTCATCGAGTCATCATTGATGAGGGGGCATCTACTTGTATTATGTCAATGAGTTGCTATAAAACTCTTGGTTCACCACCCTTTTCACGATCACCAACAACATTAAAAGCATTCAATGGAAGAACATACACTCCATATGGGATCTTAAGTAACTTGCAAGTTGAACTAGGGGGAAAAATAGTAGAAATTGAAGTCAAGGTCATTGATGGAAACCTTGATTACAATATTTTATTAGGAAGGCACTAGATTTATGCTATGGCTACCGTCGTGTCTACATATTTTAGAAAGATTGCATTTCCCTTCCAAGGTGGAATCATAATTATTGACCAACTAGCCTTTTTTGCTAATAGTTCACAAGCTACTGGAAGCATTCCATTGATCCATGGAAGCTCACAATCACTTCAAAATGTTGGAGTAGGTCTCCTAAAAGACCCTTCCTTAATGGGTACTTTTGCCCTCCCACCTCCATCTGGTTTCGCGGAAGTGGCCACAGTGGAAACTTGTCAAATGATCTCTTCTAAATCATCTGAGTTTAAGAAGAGTTTCAACTATTTTGATAGTGAGGATCATCGTGAGGTGTTGCCACCAAGCCCCATCAAATCTTTGTAGCAATCCGTTTTCTGGGCTTGGGCGGCAAACCCAAATCAGTACTCAACGAGTGTTTAGGTAGATAGGTCTTTAGAATATGGTACCTCTTCTGATCCTTGGTCTCGTATACATTCTACAGACAAAGGGATCATCCAATCAATGATGATAGAAGAGACGCCATGGGAATATTACCACCATCGTTCCCACCTTCGAGATGACAATGAAGATTATTCAAATGACCTCAATCATCCTTCAGTTTTTGATTTCTTTTTAAACACTATAAATACAGTAGATTCTGAATGAAATCTGTCCAACATTGAAGAAACTATCACCATTAATATTTCGACCAAACCTAATATTGTAGAGAATATTCACGTTGGAAAATCTTGTTCTCCATCAGAACTAGAGACTTACTACTCTTTTTAGTGAATTTAGAGATGTATTTCCATGGTCATATGAAGAAATGCCAGGAATTTACTCAAGAATTGTTGAACATGAAATCAAGATGTATCCAGATGTCAAACCAGTATGACAACGGCTTCGACCTGTCCATCCGAAGAAAGCCACTGCCATTAAAGCAGATGTTGAAAAACTTTTGCGTGCTGGCTTCATTTACCATAGTCCTCTCACTGATTGGGTATCAAATATTTTTCTCGTGATGAAAAAATAAGGAACGATTAGAGTGTGCGTCAATTATAGGGATGTAAATCAAGCATGTCTAAAGGACAACTATCCTACACCCTTTATCAACCAAATTATTGATGATTGTGCTAGATGCGAAATCTTTTCATTCATGGATGGATTTTCCGAATACAATCAAATCAATATCCGCCCACAGGACCAGTCAAAAACTTCATTTATATGTCTGTGGGGCACGTTCGCATATCATAAATTACCTTTCGGTTTGAGGAACACAGGGGAAACATTTCAAAGGGCAATGAATTACACCTTCCATGACATCAAACACATCATTCAACCATATCTCGATGATTTGCCTGCCCATTTGCGAAAACAAACTGATCATCCGCAGCATTTAAGAGCCATATTTTTACGTTGCCGACAATACAAGATACAGCTCAATCCATGCAAATGTGTGTTTTATGTTGGTTTTGGTCGATTGCTTGGTTTTGTAGTTTCTAAGGATGGAATTCAACTTGACCCATTTAAGGTTTAGGCAATCCTTGACATGCCTCCACCTTCAAATTTGCTTCAGATTCAGAGACTCCAAGGGAAAGCTAACTTTCTGAGGAGGTTCATTCCACATTATGCTGAGCTCGCTAAAGGTTATACACGTCTTTTGAAAAAAGGAGTACCCTTCCACTGGGATCAGGTTGCGCAAGCTTCCTTTGATGCTTTAAAATATTCTCTGATAAAAGCATCATTAATGTATGCTCCTGACTATCAAAAAGACTTCAACCTGTATCTCGTCGCTGCAGATACAACCATCGCTATGGTTTTAGTGCAAGAAGATAATGGAATTGAACATCCTATATATTATTTAAGTCATAATGTTAATGATACAAAAAGCAAGTACTCTTATGTTGAAAATTTTGCTTTAGCAGCCGTTCAAGCAGTACAGAGATTTCGACACTAAGTACTCTTTCACAAAACTACCATTGTGTCAGATTGCAACCCTATGACCTACATTCTGACGCGTCAATTACTGGGGGGAAAATATTCTAAATGGATGGCCATTTTGTAGGAGTTTGATCTGGAATTCACAAAATCCATATCAAAGAAATCTCTTGTCTTTGCAGAGTTACTTTGTGACCTTCCCTCATCGTCCAACGATTTAACATCTCAAGCATCAATCGTGGATGAGACTCTGTTTCTGATATCGTCAAGTGATCCGTGGTGTGAGGATATACTATTCTATCTCCAAACCCAAACTTTTAGGTCTAACACCTCTCACTCTAAACAACGACGTATTCAATACCAAGCCAAAGACTATTTGATAATTGGCGATGCACTTTACTGTTGTGGTGTCGATACGGTTCTACGATGGTGCCTCACGCATGACGAGGCCGAAAAAGTTTTGAATGATTTTCATTCAGGTGCTTGTGGGGGGCACATATCTGGTTAGGCTACTGCACAAAAAATCTTATGCGCTGGTTACTTTTGGCCCACCATATTCAAAGATTGCATAATTGCAGTCAGAAGTTGCCATGCTTGTTAGATTTTTGACCGCAAAACCAGATTACCACCTGCACCACTGCATCCAGTTGTTGATGTTGGCCCATTCGCTAAATGGGGCATTGATCTCATGACATGTAACCCCACCTCGGCTGGGGCGCATGGGTATATTATAGTCGTTGTCGACTATTTTATGAAATGGGCCGAGGTGATGCCTACATTGATCAACAATGGCGAAACGACTGCTCTTTTCTTTTTTAATCATGTAATTTCTAGGTTTGGTTTACCACAGGCTATAGTCACAGATCATGGGTTACATTTTCGAAATCACATGATGATTGAATTAACTGTCGAATTAGGACTTCCCCATGATATTTCTACTCCATATTATCCGCAGGCTAATGGACAAGCTGAGGCAGTCAACAAAGTCCTTAAGCGCATGCTGCAGAGAATGATCAGAGTCCATAAACGGAATTGGAATTTAATCTTGTACTCAGGTTTGTGGGCATATAGGACTTCGGTGAGAAATTTTGACTGGATTTATGCCCTTTCAATTGGTGTATGGTCTGGAAGCAATATTACCAATTCAGTGTGAAATCTCATCCCTCAAGCTTGCAATTGATCTGCTTCCCGAGACTTCTGAAGAAGAGGCTCGTTTCTTGGAATTAATCCATCTGGATGAAACCCGTCGTGATGTCGTGTTGGATAACAAAACACATAAGAAACACATCAAGGCACAATATGACAAAAATGTCAAGCCTCGTGTCTTCTCAGAAGGTGACCTAGTCTTGCTTTACGATCAAGACTCTGAAAAATTAGGAGCAGGTAAATTTGAACCATTATGGATGGGTCCATACATTGTTAAATGAGTATTGACAAAAGGAGCCTACGAGCTAGTTGATTATTATGGGATTCCACTGTCATAGCCCTGAAACGGGTTGTATCTCAAACATTAGTATGCTTGATTAAGTGTAGTAAGCTCATTGTACATATGCTCTTATTACATGTTTTCTTTTAGAGTTCTCATCTTTGGTTAGGTAATCCACTTCACATTTGTTGCAGATGCTAGACTTTTTGGAACTGTTTGTTGGGTATGCCAATGGAGCTAGTTGTAGTATGTAGAACCTATCTTTTCCGGCTTGGGTCATTTTCGCTCCAAGCAGCAAGTTAGTGAGTTTCAGGGGGATATGTATTGGTCGATCAACGAACAACATCACTGAGTATAGCGTGTTGATTAAACTTCTCTCTGATGCCATTTCACATGGCATGCATCGACTCATTGTCAAGCTAGATTCACAACTCGCCATTCTACAACTTACTGGAATTTATTCCATTCGGAACCCAGCTATTTATCGCATGTTCCTAAGAGTTAGGATTTGGGAAAGGGATTTTGATTCCATTCAATATCAACACATTTCAAAAAACTTAGACACGTTGACTAATTCATTAGCAAACTATGTGTTAAATAGATATTTGCAGCATTTGTAAAGAAAGCATTTCACATCAACATTTGCATTAGGATTTCATCACTTAGCCAAAATAAAACTCCAAAAATCAAAAGTAGATAGTTGTTTATAGTTTTTACAAAATGTTTTTTGTACGAGAAAAAATTGGTCATCTGACCAAGAAACTCAAAATGAATGCAGAAAAATAGCATAGACTAGTGATGCTGGTGATAACATGTCACCGCCTGTACTATCATGCATAGGAGCCTAGTCCAACAACTCGGTATGCCAGTAGTAGGGCATTGTAACCTCAAAGGTAACTCATCTGCCCTGACATCCTGAATACCGAGAGTGAGGCCCTCAATCTGATCCTGCAACACTGCCAAGATCTTTGATATGTCTAGATCCCGAAGGATGGACCTCCCTACAGCCTCTCTTGCTGGAGCATCATCTGCCTCCCGTGGGCGTGCCACTGGTCACACTAGTCCAATATCTGCACACACATACGTGTTTATTTAGTCTTGGTAACATCAAAAACACATAAACATTATAAAATTGAGAAAAACAAAGATGTGGTCGAATCATTTTACCTATAGCACTCCATTGCTCGCCAGTTGGGAAAGCCAAATCCAGATCGCCATGGAAATCCATCCCAACATATGGATACTCTACAAACACCATCTCCTAGTATTTGAACCACTCGAGAAAGGCATCTGCGAAGGATATCTATGACTGGCTGGCATGTCTAGCCATAAGATCCACCCATCTCTGCATCCGTGGTTCCCTCGGTGCTGGCAATCCCAGTGAAATGTTTTGAGGTTGCATCAGTGTAATTCTTTCCAAAGAAAAAGCAGTCAATATGGATCCATAACCGAATTTCTTGGTTCCTCCATTCTTTACTTTGGACATTTGTTCTTTCACAATAGGAAGTATCGCCTCACACCAATTGAACACCTTCAGCTCCAGGCATTCGAGGGCATACTGCATGTAAGATCTGTTAGCTAAATGTAAGGCAGCACTGCCAGCCAATCTAGCAAAGGTAAATAAAATGGTCCTCAAAGGCCGATCAGTAACATCTCGGATATTTATCTTACCATCTCTACTGGGTTGAGATCCATCCCTACAGAACTGTTGAATGCAATCTTTCATGGATTGGCCCCCATGGGCAAATCATGGTAGTGAAAGAGGGGTGCCACGCCTCGACAAAGCCGTCAGGAAATAAATGTCCTCGATTGTGAAAGGAATAGATTTACCTCTGATCTGGAACACCTGGTCAACGGGGTCCCAAGCATTGAGAAGATACTGCAACAAATTGATCTGTTGCCTCATGCTAGATATACAGAGAAACTTTAGTAAACCACAGTTTCTTAATGCATCCACTGTGCCCTACTCATGTAAAGCAATCATATCCTCCTCTTCATGTTTTCATTCATGCCATGTGACAACTATCTTGATCCAACAAATATCTGAAATGCAAACAATAGATGAGTTAGGATCCAATTTTGAGAAAAAACATTTGATGAAAAACATTGTGTAAAGTTTCCCTTCTATGCCCATTGCACCCTGCCTTTGAGCAAGGTGAGATGCAGATTGACTGGCCTATTGACAGGTCATTATGCATCACACCTTTCGATACTAGCTAGGTGCTATCATTGGGGAACGAAATCTTTGAACCCCAGGGGCCCAGAAAAGTGGAAAATCCTGCTCGGAATCAAGAAAATATGGAATGAAAATGAAGAGCTCAAGGATAGCTCCTACCTAGTCTGGATAGCGTGGAAAATGGTCAACAGGATCTGCCAAAATCGACTGGTGAAATTTGAGGGGAAAACCGCTCTAGAGCTCCAAAATCCCAAATTTGAAAAGAAATGATGAAAGTGAAAGGTAAAACTACTTTTTATGTTTACTATTCATGTACTTCAAGTAAAATGTGAGTTTTGGTTCATATATATGAATTTCTAATCAATTTGATGGAGTTTTGAGCAAGTCGAATGACTGATGAAAGAATTTGATGTGCTAAACAGCGAATTGAACATCTTTGACCACCATTCAAGCATGGTTTTTCATTTCGAGCTTGTGTAAAAATGAAACTGAATCCAAGAATAGTTCCCCATGGTTCAAGCTTGTCAAAAATGAACCCATTTACAAGTAATTAACCTTTGTGATTGCCATTCTATCAGCGTTTTGAGCCTTGGTTGTGTACATCTCATCACCACCATCCCTTTGGCTGATCATACACTTTCACTTGGTTGTTTTACCCTTTTTTGAGGAACAGTTGCGATGAGTGATCTTATTAGCCAGCCTCTCCATAGAAATCATCATGTTTTGAGAAGTTCCAAAATCACTGGAACCAGTTGCTACCTTAGACACCACTCGTTCCTCAAACTTGAGTCCTCTTTAAACCCTTTTCCAACTCATTAAATATGAAAATATTGTCAAGCGCTTGGCCTTTTCAGCTTGTTAAAGTGATTGCAAATGTCATCCCTCTTGTATTATTTTATCATTTTTCAGACCTGAGGGATTATTTTACGAAAAAGAACTGATGGAGTTTTCTTTTCGTCCCTTTTCAAACTCTCTAAACATGGAAAGGATCGAGTTATCCTTGTCGTTAAACTCATTAAAACAATAGCGACAAACTTTTCCATCTAGACGAGATCGAGTTTCACTATCGTTAGACTCATTAAAACATTAAATAGCGACAGGTTTGCCCAAAGGGTGAATTATAGAACAAGCATATGTTATCCTCCTCAAGCTTGACAAAAAAATAAAGAGGTACTGGTCAGCAATGACTGGGGAAAAAGGGCAAGAAAACTTGAAGAATTTGTGGTAGCAAGTCGCTCTTGAACATGACACTTTCACTTCATCATGATTATTGAGTTGGGTTGGGCTATTCTGTTCATCAGTCATCTCACCATTGGTCTTTCATACCATCCATATTTTGGGGTTAATGCTACCAATTCATCTCAGTGTTACTGACATGTTCAAGAGAAGTCATTCAGTTGAGAAACCATCATCTAGTTAATTTCTTATCCACTGCAATACCTCCAACCTTCATATTTTTTTCATGACCACCATTCCTGAACCTTGTGTCGTCAGTTCATTTTCACCTCCAGAAATCATTTGCTTCATTTCATGTCGTAGATTTGGGATACATCAAGACCCTCCTACGATGAGTCGCTTCTTGTCAACATCATCTCATTATCCAAGAAGTTGACTTAGAAACAACCCTTTCAGTGCTTTGAAGCTTGCATACATCAATGGCAAGTTTCTCACTTCCAGCGACAGGTTGACATCAATGGCCTTCGACCGAAAGATTTTTTGTGGTGTTCGACATCGGATCATATATTCACACCACATGAATTGCATTGTAGTACCTTGAGGGTCATTATCATTATCGGTGATTCCTCTCTCATCTGTTAAACAACTTACATCATTGGCTGGTAATCAGGCGATGTCTTTCCATGTTCGACTTCAGAACATCTCTTCACATGGATTGAATTGTACATTGAGCAAAGATTGAACGAGTTTGAAGACCCTAGATCTAGTTTCATCCATCCAGGCTGTGATATATTCAGGGACATAAAAACATCAAATGTACAAAGGCTCTACACAGATGGTCATCCTAACCATGGATGATGACTCTATATCTGAAGAATCACCAGTCTATATATGTAGAGGACTATCTCATCTATGTACATGAAATGAATTTATAAAGCTGAGCATAGGGATGCCTCCCTCAGCTAGATCGTGAAAATAATATTATGATGATGTATTGTATTGTAACTTATGCAGGTCACCTTCCAATTCGAAACTTCGGATCCTCATGATAAAGCATTTCACCTGACATCAATATTTATGACTTCATGCTTTAGGGGGCAACTGTTATAGACATATTTGGGCACATCAACCCCAAACTTATATGTCGATAAACTAGGGCTCATCAACCCCTAAAAGATTTGTTTCATGCCCTAAAGGAACATAGTCATCTGAATACATCATTCCCCAAAAGTTCCACCTAAGAAACCATCTAGAAATGGCCTAAATTAAACCATACTGACTGCTCTACTGGAAAAGTGCGATGCATACTGAGTGGTACACTACCAGGGTGCAATGCATACTGATTAGGCCTTCTATAGGGTGCGATGGGCGATGATGGAAAAATGTCCAAGACAGTTTTCTAGGTGGTTTCTCATAGAATCTTCTAGAAACTTCTCCTGTGCCACTTGCCTCTCTGAATTCGCCCAAGGATGAATAAGGGATCTAAGAAATCTCCAAGTGGAACCAATTGTAACTAGTGGAATGACACTAATCAAACCCCATGGATGACTCACACCCTTGCACACATCTATAAATGGATCTCCAATTCAAGAGATCTAGAGGCTGAAATATTGTGAATTGCAAGGAAGTGCTGATAGTTTGTAGTTGAGGAAGGAGCATTGTATTGTTGCTGTGATCTTGATATTTCATGAGATGAAGAAGGATTAAAGCTGGGAGGATGATGCTGGATCAGATGACTGGGTTGTAATTCTCCCTTATATTAATAACTTTCTTCAAGTTTTCTTCCATACGATTGTGCAATTGTGAATGCTATCATTTATTCATTATATATATGATTCTATAATGTTTATGTTGTAATAGATCACGATGCTTTGACAGTTCTTTGTTGTTATACTTGTGCATGTATTGTCCAAGCATGTTAAGTACAGGGAGGAGTTGCGGAATCTATCAAAGGGGAGAGAGAGAGAAAAGAAGGGATTAAGCAGAAGCTCCAGGTTGGTTCCATTATCTTTCTCTTATCTGTTACACATAGAATAAATCGTTGAATTGATTTAAACTATTGTTTCTAGGGTAGTTGCCAAACCTAGAGGGCTAACATTCTTTAGGAATACTAGTTTTCCAAGAAACAGCTTAGAGAGTCTAAGGCATGATAGTGATGAGGGAAGAATGAATGTAATGGGTCATTAGAAGCGAAGAGTGAAGAGTCTTAAAGTAGAAGAGAGGCTCTACAGCTGTGTGCACAGAGGCCTAAAGTAGAGTCCACAACTGAGTGCATGGACTCCTACAGCTGAGTGCATAGGGTAGTCTTGAGTCTATAAGAAAATCTGAAGTATCAATAAAGAGATTATTCTGGAAATATCTGTGTTTTGACCATTTATTCTGTTATGAATGAATGTGTTTATGCTATGATGAATGATGGGTTTATGATTTAACATTGTAATGATGTGTGATTCTGCACAGTTTACATTGTTATATGAATGCAAGTACTAATATCTATTTACCTGAAGAATATCTTAATGAATGTTAAAGATATCAGACACATAAGTCGATCTGGGTAATAATAGACTTAGGAGTAATCACAAAGGCACGTAAGTAGTTGATTCACCTATTTAGGGTCTGCGAAAGACAGTCGTAGACCTTTGTGAAGGTCTAAAGGCTGGCAAAAGGAAATTATATTTATAAGCCTTAAGGGCTTATCGATCTACGCGGAGGTCAGTTTAGGGCATAGAATGACATCACACTCATCTCTGGGTGTAGAAACTTGGTTCTAGCATCCTCCCATACTCCTTCGGGTGAGACTTCAGTTCGCACTCCGTGGTTGATGCCGAAAGGTCTAGTAGCGTAGGGATTTGTTTGGAAAACTTAACTCTAAACCTGGGTCAAGATCCACTAAGCCAACAAAGTGGGACCAAAGTCCCCGTAGTTGGAACTTGGGTCGATGGCACACAATAGTTTGATTGGTCAATAGTAACAATATTTCCTTCATGGAGAAAGAAAAGGATGCCAAATATGGAGGAAACAACTACAATCATAGCATAGAACCAACTATGGCCAAGGAGTAGGTTATAGTCCAAAGGAGTGTTGACGAATTCAACATTGACATAGGTAATTTCCCCCCCTAGCTCAATGGACAACTTTGGAAGTACCCCTTTAGGTAAAAAATTATGTCCATAACATGTATGAAGAGTGGTATTATATTTAGAAAGTGCCAGAGAGCCTTCCAATATGATACTAACATGACACAAGTGGAAGAGACTTCATCCACCAAAGTGCGATGAATATTATTTTGAAAGAAACACATAGTAATCTGGAAGGCAATTTTGTGGGAAAATAAAATGGTAGCCTTTTCAAAATTAAATGAAATAAGTTCTGATTATAAAAATTCCACTACATTGATCATAGACAACAAGGCCTTGCACTAATGAGGAAAACTTTGAAAAATCTCCATGGTAGACATGGCATAGGGATCCTTGGGAAAATATTCAACAAAACTATAGTGTTGAGTGGCCCGAGAAGATGGATTGTGTGTTGTTTTACGAACAACACTGTTAGGTGGGCAGTAAATAGGTTCTAAAGGATTATCTAATGTCAGAGGTCCAATGGAAGGAGGTGGAGTTAGTGAGTCCTTAGGAGAAGAACTCAACTCAGGAACATCATGAGATTTAGCCCACATGGTCATAGTGACATTCTCTTTAAACACAAAGACAAATTAATTGTTTGCAAGATTGAAAATCAACCCCTCATTACCACTTGTGGAGGTGGAGGAGGTTGTGCGGGGAATGGATAAGTTAAAATAAAATGTTGGTGGATAGTATGTGGTAGTGCAAGAAGGCGATGAACTTCATCCATTCGATGGAACCCATGAGTTAAATGTTCACCTTGAGGAATCTTACAATGGAATTTAATCTTACAATGATGCTCAAATGTGCCCCCCCTCTGATTAAGTGGGTTTAGTTGAGTTTTTGAAGTAGTTCAATTTTTTTCTTTTTTTCTTATTCTTTTTACCACTAGGTTGTTGAGTTTTCTTTGGTGTTGTGGAATTCATCATAAGAACATCAATGGAATGCTCATAAGAAAGTTATTTTGTAGAGCTAGATGCACTTGCTGGGGCATGTGATGTAATGATCAAATTCCCAAGTTGGGCAACAAGTTGGCTGACAAAGTCAGAAACAGACCTAATCACATCATTACAATGTGGGCCAGGGGCAGATTTTGGTGGGTCAATGGAAGGCCTAGGAGCATTAGGAAGTACTTCATAAAGTGTGTCCAACTGTGAATAAATCAAATCTAGTTACTGAGAAGCTAGGATATTTTTCTCCTTAGTGACAACTCTAAAAATGGACACATATTTGGTGATTTTAAGTCTTAAGGATCGATTGAAACCTTTGCACAATATCTAATCCAAAAAATTGTTTCTCACCAATCTATTCTGACAGCAAAACTTATGAATATGATTAGAAATCAACATGGCATCATCTTTATTAAATTTAGAGAAGAGATCAGAATCAATATCATACCTCATAGGCAACTAAAATTGTGTCAGGAAGGTTTGAGCTAAGGATAAAAATTCATTGTAGGATGTTGTGTCCAATTCAATGTACCATTTGGAAGCATCCCCAGTTAAATTGCACTAGGAAAATCATAATTTAATCAAATTATCCACTAAAGAGTTGGATGAACACCACAAGTGATATATGGTAATATGAGTGGATGGATTCTCTCTAGGATTTCCTTCAAATTTGGGATATTAGAGGGTAATTTCATAGGCATAGGTGGCCACCATGGATCATGTATAATGGGGTCATTGGCCAACTTAGCCAAATCCGGTAAATCGACAAAATAAAAAAAAATGTATTGTGAAGTTGACTAAATGGGTCATAGGTAGAAGAATTACCTGACCAACCTTGAGGTCCTCCCATATAAGGATTATGATGTAATGGTTGTTGTCTCTAGTAAGGGTTCACGCCAACTTATAAATGATGCGAGCAAGGATGACAAGTGAAAGGATTTCCAAACCCCAGAGTAAGTGGCCCCAAAGAAATGGAACCCCAAGAGAATGAATTATAACAGGGTTGTACATGGTGAGAAAGGATTGATTGTCCTAAGAAGTAGCACCAATATAAGGAGGGTAAATTATAGAAGTGATGATACTAGCAGCAGGGTTTCCCCCAGGTAAACTAGCCACTCTAGGAAAAGTACTGGAAGTTGGAGTCCCTCCAAACAATGAATTATACCAAGCTTGTGACATACTTGAAGAAATGTTTCCCTTAGGTTGGCATGCCTATCTGAGGAACAAGAATGATAGGTTGGACAAATCTTGGAGTAAAGATTCCTAACCCTACAAGGTTGACTGGGATTAACAATCATAGTGAGCATGGATGAAGGAGTAGGCATAGTAACACTAGGGAAATTTTTAGGAGTCATCGAAGAGTGGCGGAATGACCCAAGTAGGTGTGAGAGGTCTAGACAAAGGTGTAGATCCTACCACACTCAATTGTGGAAATGATGACATGGAAGTAGAAATTTCATATGTTGAGGGTAAATTAGAACTAACCTGATCCATTGGTGGAGAGAAAACATATATGTAGGCAGGCGTAAAATAGTCAGGATTTCGTTGCAGTAATTATGGTCCTAAAGGATCAGTCAAAGGGGGATTAGCAGGAGAAACTGATTCATCTACCAATGTTTCAATGGAATGGAAAATCACTACAAGGAGGATTGGGTATAGACTCCACAACTATGGGTTGATCAATGTCTTAAGCATTGACAGTCACTCTTCGTGCAGGAGGAGGAAGTGCACCTATTTGAGGAGGAAAACTGTGAATGTGACATGACTAATGATGACTATGTTCAAACAAGGTGAATAAATGTAAATTAACGAACTTATGTTACTACAAACACCCTAAGGGTAAGACTATTGATTCAAACCAACAAATACACACTAGAAAATTCCTAGAAGGTAAACACAAACACAAACCAATCCTAGTACTATGTTTCAGATGGCCTTGCAAGAGACTTCTTACATACAGGGTCCCAATTCTGCAAGCAAATCTATCTAGAGGAAGGTAAGGAAGAGGTATTGTTTCCTCCCACAACCACCGCCTATAGGGCAGCTTTCCTAGGAATGGACAGTATGGTACCTTTGTCCCATGTCAGTGCACAAATCTTGAGCTTCTTGGTGATCAACCACAACACGGGTATTCCCTATCGTAAGGTGGGTGGCCTCAAGGAGAATCTCTCACACTATGACCTAGCCTAACACCCTTTGAACCAAGTTTCTAACGCACTCCAAATTTTACATGGGATAATAAAGTATTTTTCACTCAACTCAAGCTACTAAGTTTGTTTTGTAGTCTTGGAGTAGTCGACTCACACACCTATCTCCAAGACCCTAGCCTGAGCTAATGTTGGTGTGCTACCTGTTAGTGTCAATCTTTCCAGCTTTCCTCCAGTGATCAAATATGCTCTTACAAAGTGGTCTCAGAGTGTTAAGGTCAAATTTTGTCATTTCAAAGAGTTTTCAAGCAAAATTTGGTCACTAGGCATTAGGTCTAGGGTTTGCCTTCACTCCTTCTAAAAGTTGTCCAAATGTTGGTCCATGTCACCATTAAGCTAAGTTTATCATCATTCATAGGGTTGTCATTATCATGTCAATGTCTAATGAGTCATTTTACATCTTGTTCATGCTTCAGTTGCGCCTAGGTAAGGTCATTTCCCTCTCCTAGGGTTTTGAAGCCAATTTCTCTTGGACGGTAAAATCATCGGCAAAAATTGTATCTTGATGTTCATAAACCTTCCCCTATCATTAAAGCCTTATCAAATTCTTCCCATCACTAAGATCCCCCAAATTCCTCATTTTTCCACAAACCCTAGTTTCTTGCTACAACCTGGCAATTTTCTAGGTTTGGCCTGTGTTTTGCCCCTTTGGACCCCTTCCCCTCGCTCAATGTTCGAGATTCCACTTTCCCTGCTTCCTAACATCCCTCCCCACTCCCAAAAATTTCCCAAAGAATTTAGAAGCCCCCTATCCCCTTCATTTCACTCCATTTCAACAAAATTCCTTGTTTCACACATCGGGACAAGTCGCACTCAAATGATGTTCCAGAGCAATAAAAGATGAATTTTGGAAAATGAGAGAGGTTTTTGTCCATAACATGCCAAAGAAGAAAAACCTCCTTCACTTTTTGCACAGGTGTCATGGCTTTAGAGAAATGTCAAAATTGCAATCGCCAGATCTAAGGAGGTTGGCCAAGGCACTAAAACAATGGAAAAGGCCCGATCCACTCCAAATTTTGGCCAAAGCTGTAGAAATTTTGAATAGTTTAACACATATTCAATGGAGATTATCCTGATCATACAATTATAAGCTCCTCTACGTTGATCGAGAATATAGCAGCATCAATAACAATAAAACATCAAGAGCATTCACACATTAACACAGTTTGTATCACGGGGAAAGCATCTCGCTAAAAACCCCACACTATCTGTATATTAATGATTGAGTCATGTAAAATTACACAGCATAATACTTCTCACAAGTATCTCCACCTCTGTTACACACAATACAGCTCAGATCTGATCTCCAAATCTCTTCCACTGCTTGCCTGCCTCCACTGCTCAATACCTGCTAAAGAACTGATGAGAATTGCTTCCCAAACTCGATTTTCACCTGCAAAATAGTCACTCACTCTTTGTGGACGTGAGAAAAGGCTAAAATACGGGCCAAATACGTGAGCAAACTCATTGGCATACTCAATCCTTTGATTGTGCAAGATCTGGTGCACAACTATAGTCACAACTGATAGCAATCTGATTCTCTACCACCTGTCCCTGTTGAACTGAACATGCACTGACATGCAACTGAGTTAACTGATGTATTCTTTAGTTGTATTATGAGTTAATAATTAGTTTAACAACTCATCATTAGTCTATCTGCAGTTAGACTAACTACAACCAGTTTAACTAAGTTAAACTGAACACAACTCCATCAACTGTACCTCCAGTCCACTAAACTCAACTCACTTGAGTTCTAACTGAAGTCATGCATGCAACAACTCAACTGACTCATAAGAAAAATGAATTTCCTTCTGACAGCTGCATGTGCCACTTCCGTAGCTCAAACTGAAGTGCTCCAAGAGAATAAGATTAAGTTTATAGTCCAAATATTATTGTGAGATAATAATATTTGACTTTTCTATTTTTGACAGCCAGTCTAAAAATAGACTTGATCACTCACACTGTGATCACTCACACTTTCATCAAAATTAGAAGTCCATCTATTTTTCCCAACTTGATCAATCATCCATAAACATAGACATGATCCATATGTCTAAAAATAGACATAGTCTAAAAATAGACTTGCGCCAAAAATAGCCTGCGGGCACACTTAGTGAAGGCGACTCTTTTCACTAAGCTCCATCATCTTGTTGCAATCTCAACACTCCCTCTCGACAAGATATGGATTATCAGCAACCCCTATCCTGCCTCGGTGGTACTCGAATTTGCTCCTGGTGAGAGCCTTCGTTAGAATATCAGCATCCTGATCCTCCGTTGGAATGTACGAAAGTAACATGATCCTCCGCTGCACACAATCTCTGATATGATGGTACCTGATGTCAATATGTTTAGATCTATCATGAAATACAGGATTAGCCGAGAGTTTAATGCAACTCTGGTTATCACAGTGAATCACAGTAGGATCCAAATGAGAACCGAACAAACCAACCAGGATCTTCCTCATCCATATAGCCTCGCATGCAGCCAAACTTGCTGCCATATACTCGGCCTCCACTGAACTGAGTGCCACGGATCTCTGCTTCCTGCTATACCAAGAAACTGCTGTCGATCCGATACTGAAGACCCCTCCTGATGTGCTCTTTCTGTCTGTTGGGCTCCCTGCCCAATCTGCATCCGTGAAGCCACATAGCTTCACCTCATCCTCCTGTCTGTACCACAAACCATATCCCGATGTGCCTCTCAAGTGGCTCAATACATGCTTGCCCGCCTTCCAGAAGATCTTGGTAGGCTTAACCATAGCTTGTGAAAGCTGGTTAACTGCATAGCATATATCAGGTCGTGTATTGACCAAATACATCAGCGACCCCACCAACTGTCGATAAACAGTGGCATCCACTTCTTCTCCCGAAGTGGCATCCTCCTTCCTCCAACCTCCAGGAAGAGGAGTATCAACAGGCTTGCAGCCATGCATGTTGAACTTCTCCAGTATCTCCCGAGCATACTTGCCCTGAGAAACAAACAGTCCACCACTACGCTGCCATATTTCCAATCCTAGGAAATAGTAAAGGAGGCCCAAATCCTTCATCTCAAACTCTGTAGCAAGATCCTTCTTGCATGACAGTATCAACAGCTCATCACCCGTTAGAATCAAATCATCAACAAACAGTACAATGATAAGCAACTTACCCTCCATCACAATCTGGTATAGGTTCGGATCCGCCTCGCTCTTGGAGAATCCAAGTCCTGTGAAATAGCTATCTATCCGTGTGTACCAAGCACGTGGTGCTTGCTTCAACCCATACAGCGCTTTCTTGAGTCTGCACACATGCGACTCGCTGCTGAAGACTTCAAAGCCTTCGGGTTGCTCAATGTACACCTCCTCCTCAATGACTCCGTTGAGGAACGCAGTCTTCACATCCATCTGATGAATGTGCCATCCCATCTGCGCTGAGAGAGCAAGAATCGTTCGTATGGAAGAATACCTTGCGACAGGTGCAAAGGTCTCCTCATAATCGATCCCCTCAATCTGTGAAAAGCCTCGGGCAACAAATCTTGCCTTGTACTTCTCCACACTCCCGTCAGCTGCCTGCTTAACTTTGTAGATCCATCTCGAACCTACCACTGATTTCCCTTCCGGTCTAGGAACAATCTCCCATGCACTGTTTCTGACAATAGAATCATACTCTTCCACCATGGCGTCTACCCATACGGGATCCTCCACAGCTTCCTCGAAAGAGGATGGCTCAGTCACAACACACTTGCTCATAAGAGCCATGTATCCAGTGTACCGATCAGGTGACTGTCTCTGCCTACGTTGGGCTGTAGGTGGTCCTACAACTTTCTCTGCATCTTGAGCCAGTCGCTCAGCTTCTGTCAAGCGCTTTCGCCCTCTGATGGTTGGCGCTGCATGAGTGGTCTCTTCCACTCCATGAACCTCGTCCTGTGGCTGATCCACGTCCTGAAGCTCATCCTTAGGAACTAATAGCTCCTCATCTGCATGCAAGTGTAGCTCCCTCTCAAGCGAACACTTCATGGCTTTCTCCTCCTGAAATTTTATATCCCGTCGCACAACAGTTTTACCACGGTCTGGCAAATACACACGATAGTTGTGGGGCGTATCAGTGTACCCCACAAATATCCCAACCTCTGCAGTCGGCTCCAACTTCTTTCTGGCATCCTTCGTCACATGCATGTAAACGTTAGCACCAAAAATCCTCAAATGAGAAAGATCGGGCTTCTTACCAGAATAAGCCTCCTCGGGTGTACTCATGCCAAGTATCCTATGAGGACAACGGTTCTGCACATAAACTGCTGTATTGCATGCTTTCGCCCACAAGTGAAGGGGTAGGCCCTGATCATGCAACATTGCCCGTGCAGCACCCACAATCGTTCTGTTCTTCCGCTCAGCTACCCCGTTCTGCTGTGGGTTATGGGGAGCTATGAGCTCTCTACGAATCCCTTCTGCCTTGCAGAAATCCTTGAACTCGTCCGAGATGTATTCACCACCATTATCGCTCCTAAGAGCCTTCACCTTCTTCCCTGACTCCTTCTCGACCAGTGCTTTGAATTCACAGAACTTTGAATATGTCTCGCTCTTCTTCTGCATGAAGAAGATCCAGCACTTACGAGAGAAATCATCAACAAAAATCACATAATACCTGTGTTTTGCTGTCGAAGCAACTGAGAAAGGTCCACACACGTCTGTGTGAATTCTCTCAAGGATCGTCCTGGCGCGACTATCCTTCTCGTGAAAGGTGGCTTTCACAAACTTCCCCAAAGTACACCCCTTGCATTGATCTGACTGCGCAAGTGTGCCTTTAGGAAGCCCTGTAGTGATCTGCTGCAGTATCTTCAAGGCTCCATGGTGAAGGTGACCCAATCTCCTGTGCCACAACTCGCCATCATCCCGGCTCACCAATCCTTCTACCTTGCCTGCCATGGCTGCGCATCCATCTACATGCAACTGATAAAGGTTCCTCACTCGAACCCCTATCTTCCGGGTCTCACCAGTTGTCTTGCTGCGCAGGAAGGCCTTTCCCTCGCTGAAAACAACATCATACCCCTTGTCTTCTAACATCGCCACTGAGATGAGATTCTTCTTCAATCCTGGAACATGCATGACTTCCTTCAATACAAAGGGTTTACCAGACTCCCTCTCAAAGGAAATGGTACCGATACCGGTCGCACTGTATCTACCATCATCGCCCATCTCGATGTGCACTCCAAGATCTTTGTCCTCCAGATCAGAGAACAAATCTCTATCTCCCGTCATGTGAAAAGACGCACCACTGTCTAGGAACCACACTGATCCCATCACACTTGAAACCAAGCATGCGATCAATGAAAAATCAAGCTCAAACTGAGAAGCTAAAGCCTCTCCCCCTGCAGATCCAGCAGCTTGCTTGTTCTTCTTCTTCTGCGGACAATTTGTGGCATAGTGTCCATGCTGGTGACAGTGAAAACACTTCACCTTGGACATATCCTGCTTCTTGCCTTTCGCACCAGACTGAGAAGCTTTCTTGCTCTTCCCTTTCTTTGCTTTGGCAGCCAAAGCACAATTCTCTTCATCAGCTACCTTTGATGAAGATCCATTCTCACCTTTATTGTTACTGAGTTTATCCTTGAGCACCAAGTCGCTCTTGCTTTGGAATAACATTTGCAATCCGTTGAAAGACATTTTCAACAACACTGCTGCAAATTTGAATTCCACCAGCAACAAACTCAACTGCTTCCGATCAACCCTCGCTTGATATCCTGTAAAAATCTCTTCTACAAATCAAGCTGCTCCGATACCATGTAGAAACTTTTTCTACAATTATCTAGCTCTGATACCATGTAGAAATTTTGAATAATTTAACACATATTCAATGGAGATTATCCTGATCATACAATTATAAGCTCCTCTACGTTGATCAAGAATATAGCAGCATCAATAACAATAAAACATCAAGAGCATTCACACATTAACACAGTTTGTATCACGGGGAAAGCATCTCGCTAAAAACCCCACACTATCTGTATATTAATGATTGAGTCATGTAACATTACACAGCATAATACTTCTCACAAGTATCTCCACCTCTGTTACACACAATACAGCTCAGATCTGATCTCCAAATCTCTTCCACTGCTTGCCTGCCTCCACTGCTCAATACCTGCTCAAGAACTGATGAGAATTGCTTCCCAAACTCGATTTTCACCTGCAAAATAGTCACTCACTCTTTGTGGACGTGAGAAAAGGCTAAAATACGGGCCAAATACATGAGCAAACTCATTGGCATACTCAATCCTTTGATTGTGCAAGATCTGGTGCACAACTATAGTCACAACTGATAGCAATCTGATTCTCTACCACCTGTCCCTGTTGAACTGAACATGCACTGACATGCAACTGAGTTAACTGATGTATTCTTTAGTTGTATTATGAGTTAATAATTAGTTTAACAACTCATCATTAGTCTATCTGCAGTTAGACTAACTACAACCAGTTTAACTAAGTTAAACTGAACACAACTCCATCAACTGTACCTCCAGTCCACTAAACTCAACTCACTTGAGTTCTAACTGAAGTCATGCATGCAACAACTCAACTGACTCATAAGAAAAACGAATTTCCTTCTGACAGCTGCATGTGCCACTTCCGTAGCTCAAACTGAAGTGCTCCAAGAGAATAAGATTAAGTTTATAGTCCAAATATTATTGTGAGATAATAATATTTGACTTTTCTATTTTTGACAGCCAGTCTAAAAATAGACTTGATCACTCACACTGTGATCACTCACACTTTCATCAAAAATAGAAGTCCATCTATTTTTCCCAGCTTGATCAATCATCCATAAACATAGACATGATCCATATGTCTAAAAATAGACATAGTCTAAAAATAGACTTGCGCCAAAAATAGCCTGCGGGCCCACTTAGTGAAGGCGACTCTTTTCACTAAGCTCCATCATCTTGTTGCAATATCAACAAAAGCCTCTTTGAATGAGCATGGTACTTTATTGGGGACTCCCATCCCAAATTTCAAGAAATTTGGAGAAAATTTTGTCAATTGTGAATTTTTTGTGCCAAACACAGGTTTTCTCCACCAATGGGTCGCGCGCGGCGCGCGACCCTTTCGTTTGGCAACTCCATTTTGGGAACACTCAGCATTTCTGGATTTTTCATGGAAAGTTACACTTTCTCAGCCATTACCAAGAAATTTCACCAAGTTTTGGGCCTCCAGAAAGTCAAAAAACAAGCAAAAAATGACTTTCTGCCACATTTTTGACACACAGGAAGCAGTCTTTGGAGATTACAATTTTGGAGGGGAAAATGGCAACCAAATTCAGAAATTCCACTTGGGTTGGAAAGTATACATCTAGACCTTTCCAACAAGCCCACTTTTTCCTCATTTGGACACTTGGAAGTGCCTCAAAAGTGCCTCCAAAGGCGCGCGACCCATTCAGGAATTGCGCGCGACCCATCAGGCAGTTTGCACAGGAATTCAACCTACAGCTCAGCAAAACGCAGTTTTGACTGGATTTGACTTTTTGGAGTTGATTTTCATCCTCCTTGTTGTAAATGATGTAATTTTACGATATTTTGACACTTATTTATCTCTTCTAGAAGATTCATTCATAAGATAGGCAAAAATTTAATGAATGAATTGGTTTCCTAGCTTATAGAGGCAAGTTGTTTTGATTGCCTAGTTTTTAGTGCTTAGTTTAGAATTGGTTGAAACAGCTCCTAGGATAGTGAGCTCGACCCCTAGAGGCAGGGAAAGATGTTAGATGGCCTATATTATGTACTTTCTTGCTCATTTTCATGGTTGGAGGGTTGGACTCTTGAGGGAGAAGCTCTTATTGTATTACTCACTGTATCTCTGCAATTTTTGGCAAAGGAAGACCAGGGTTTTGCAGTCCTTTTTGGGATTCTTGTGGTCACATGTATTGATGGTGTGTTTCTCTTTGTACTTGTAAGTGTGTTATGTGAATCATTTCCTTACTTTTCCTTCTGCAAATTAGGAAAATGAAGTGTTAAAGTAGAATTCATGACTGTCATGCTCTGCTTTTAAGTTTGCTTAATATCAATGTTTTCAAACTGTTTAAGGGGAATTCAAGGTTATTGCTTTCTCTCCTTAACTCCTCATCGGTCATTCTCATCCATCCACCTCTATCAAAGGCATCAATACTGTCTCCTACCTTTCCCCAAAGAACCCCCTGCAAAAACTGTGTCCAATCCCCGCACCCAAAATTGCCTTTCCCCAACTTTCCACCAAAATCTTAAAATTTCCAATTCAAACCTTTTTTATCAGTTTACTAGCCTAAAATCAGTGTTTCCTTATTGGTTATCTTGCCCGTTGAAGATCTTTACTGAGATATACCGGAGAGAGCCCTCTCCTGCCCCGTAGGGCTAGCTACGAGGCTAAGTGGTTTGATGTTGCCTTGAAGTTTACCTTTCTCAGCCTGAGGTGAAATTTCAAGCGCTAACATATTGGCGACCATACTGGGGAGAATAAACTTGTTTGTGGGTTGATGTGTTTGTCTCATAAGTCTTAGACGGAGCTTGAAGTTATGCCAGGTAGCCTTCGAAACGCTTTTGCTTTGCATAAGCGGAAGTAGATAAACACTGCTTCAGTCCATCTCCGTGAACTTGTGAATATAGCACTTCATTTGCATTTTACCCCAGTACATGTATCAAGTTCAGATCTGATTGTTGATGGTGGACAACGATCAGACACTGGCAAGGCTGATATCATTCACTTGGCGACTCTAAATTATTTTTGAGATCAGATCCAAAGACTCCACTGGAGGATGATCCCGACCAGCAAAAGCATGAAAGGACAACATGGGCAGATCAGGTATTCAAGTTGGAATTTCATCCAAGACATTTTGTTCTTTGTCATAAATTATTTTTTCTTTTTTCCCAAGAATGTCAAGAAGGCTTTGCAAAGTATATTGTATTTGAGGAAAGATCCCAGGCCTGGAGTTGATTCTTTCCCTTTGAAGATTGTAAATGCCAAAGATTTGCATGCCTTTGAGCTTGATCAAGACCTTTCTTCTAAATTTTGTGATGATCATCTTCAGATTGATGAACCTCAAAAGACCAAGACAGATTATATACCTGCTGTACATACCCCTACACCTTGTAAAATTCCAGATCGGTATAAACCTCTTGTTTTACCTCTTGTTCTTCATGCTTTCCCCAAAAACTATGATCTATACTTGCCGAGGTTTGATGGTGAAAATAAGAATGTCAACGCCGAGCAACATGTGCAGAATGTTGAGAATTTTCTAGATATTTTTGAAGTTGATGAAGAGGATGTTAGTATAAGGCTTTTTGCTCTTTCTTTGCAAGCCAAGGTCAAGAGTTGGTTCAAAGCCCTGCCTGATGCGAGCATCTCAGATTTCCAGTAGTTCATCAAAGTTTTTCTCGATAGGTGGATGATTGGGCAGAACCTTTTCTTGATTGTAGAAGAGTATAACCAGCTGAAAAGATTGCCAGGGGAGACAGTACAACAGTTTTCGGCCAGATTTAACCAAGTTTATTATTCGATGCCAGTTGATATAAGACCTTCTCCTAGATCTGCTCTCTTGCACTATCCGGGTGCCTTTGATCCGGAGATGGAGTTTCAGCTGAGAGAAAGGGATATTGCAACACTTCACGAGATGCAAAATAGTGCAGTAAATGTAGAGGTACATCTGCTGATCCGAAGGGCAAGGTTGAAGGAAGAGGAGATGAAAAACATAGATCCAGAAAAAGCGACATCTCTAGAGGTGAAGCTTGACATTTTGGTAAGTGCAGTGGAAAAGATGATGGACAAGATCAACGCAAGGAATGATTATGATGTTCAATCCCATGGCTCGCTGATTGAAGAAGAACAAGTTGCTGACCCAAAACATTTTGTTTCTGATCCCAGTTGTCATAGTGATTGTTTTATAGATCATTGTGAAGAAGAGAGAGTTGTTAATATGATGTGTATGTTTGATGATGAATTTCCTCAGTTTGATGAGTATGATGATGATTATGTTCTCCAAACAAAAGCTAATCTTGCAGACAAATCAACATCTAGTTTGTGGGAGGAGGAAGTTCATTTTCAGCAGTTTGAAAACAATGTTTAGCCATCACATATCAGCTATGACAGTGATGAGGAAAGTGTAGCAAAGTTTGAAGTAAGTGAAGGATCTTTACCTTTTTGTTTTTATTCATGTCAGTTCATTAGAGACAACTTCCATGAACTTAGAAATCAGCTGTCAACAAGTCTTGATCTAGACCATCTTGAAGGTAATAAAAACCTTGTTCCAGACTTCTCATATTCAGATTTGCAGCCCCCAAATGCCATTGGTTGTCAAGTTGCAGATGAAGGCATGGAAGCTGACATATTTGATCAAATGATACAAGAAGGTTCCCTACCATTCTGTTTTGAATCATTTCAGTATTTGAAGGGAAATTTGCATAGTCCATCTTCAGTGAAGAATGAGCAGCATGTAGGCAATCATGTAATCACAATGGAACCAATAGAAATGGGATTGCAGCAGTCTTTTCAAGTTTTTCATGATCCAATAGCTGATGTTTTGGATGAGGTTTGCAGTCAAAGTCTTTCTCCATTGACTACATGTGAGCTTGAAACATGTGCTGATATGAATTTGATCCGGCAGTCAGTTTCTTTGTCATTTTCAGCAGAGGTCTCGTCACAAGGCTCAAATCAAAGTTTGCATTCATGGTATGAGGAGAAGAGAAGTAATCCATTGGATGAGCTAAGTTCCAGTGTGCTTGAACTTCAAGATCCTTATGCAGTGTTTTTGGAGGCAGATAGAGAATTCATCTCATTCAACGGATCTGTTTCTAAGTTGTCATGGGAGTTGCCTTTCAGTAGTTCTCTCTTGTTGTTCATAAGTGAGCACTTGTGGAGAATTCGAACAGCAGATGGGATACTTACTTGGTTGCATTGGTTGTTTCATTTCACTTGATCAGGTGATGAATGAAACTGTTAGAGTAGGTTTTGATGAATAAGCTCCCCTTTGAGCATCATTTCCAGTTTGTCGGTTGTGTTTAAGTATTGAGTCAGTTTTTAGTTGAGTGAGAGTCAATTTGTGTTGTCAAGTCATCAGTTTTCAGTCATGCATTTTAGTTTGAGTTTTGACTCCATTGCCCAATGGTTGAAAGCACTGGTCTGCTCTCCCAGTGGTCTGAGGTTCTTGGCACCTCCAAGGAGCTACCATCCCCATTGGAGCCAATGTTAGTGTCAGTCTTTCCAACTTTCCTCCAGTGATCAAATATGCTCTTACAAAGTGGTCTCAGAGTGTCAAGGTCAAATTTTGTCATTTCAAAGAGTTTTCAAGCAAAATTTGGTCACTAGGCATTAGGTCTAGGGTTTGCCTTCACTCCTTCTAAAAGTTGTCCAAATGTTGGTCCATGTCACCATTCAGCTGAGTTTATCATCATTCATAGGGTTTTCATTATCATGTCAATGTCTAATGAGTCATTTTACATCTTGTTCATGCTTCAGTTGCGCCTAGGTAAGGTCATTTCCCTCTCCTAGGGTTTTGAAGCCAATTTCTCTTGGACGGTCAAATCATCGGCAAAACTTGTATCTTGATGTTCATACACCTTCCCCTATCCTTAAAGTACCTTATCAAATGCTTCCCATCACTAAGATCCCCCAAATTCCTCATTTTTCCACAAACCCTAGTTTCTTGCTACAACCTGGCAATTTTCTAGGTTTGGCTTGTGTTTTGCCCTTTTGGACCCCTTCCCCTCACTCAATCTCCGAGATTCCACTTTCCCCTGTGTTATCACAAAATCACTACTGAGGGCTGCAACCAAGCAAGATTTCATGTAACTCTTTCAACCTAGTTTTAGATCAAAGATTAGCCTCTTTGATCAGAGAGGGCTCTCTCACAAACTCTTGATAAAAATCATTCACTACAAAAGATGGCTAACTCTTTACTTATTCATGAAAGCAAAAGCTGGTTGGATACATGTCAAACTGGTTCTCATTGGGCTATGGAGTCTCATACACTAAGTAAACAAGAAAAACATATTCATTTCATAGAAGTCAAGGCTCTTTGCATTAAGTGTCAAACATACTCCATCAAAACCACAGCTTGCCAAACACACAGGAAGTCAGAGCATAATATTATGAATTCTGAGTGATTGTGTTACAACAAGGCTGTAAATGAACATAAAATATAAAACACCATCCTTATATTTGACCACAATAATCCATCGAGAATCTTGAGAAGAAATCAATACTGTTTTACTATTACTGTCACAAGTCTTACAATGGCCCAAAACAACTTTGTTTTTCTATAAAATGTCCAACCTTTTTTACATATGAGTCATTTCTATATATAGCCAATCAAAACACTACTACCTGAGACTCCTCAACAAGCATGAAGGGAGCTCGGAATTCTAACATTAATTACCTTATCTCTATCATAAACAAACTAATTAATTACAAGAGATATCGTGCTACGAAAACAGAGGACTCCATTACATTGTCACTTCAAGTCTATCTCCTCGTGTACCTTGCTGCATCCTTGAAACTTGACACCTGTAGCACTTCAATAATAGCCAAACCAAACTGAAAACACATTCACTGGATGAGCAGCTTCGGATGCCTGATGTGTAGGTGATTCATCAACCAATAAGAATATGTACCCTATGTTCACGGTTTCTGCCTCCCATTAGTGTTCATGCATTTAAGATCATGTTTCAAGCCATTTAATCCTCTGATAGTCCCATATGATTGAAGAAAACTTATGATCTGGCCATCCCATAACTGAACAGGTGTACCACTCAACACCTCAGCAGCCCTACCAGAACCCTAAAAATTCGGACATAAAGTGAAAACTTTCAACAAAAGACAAAATTTCACCTTTTCTTCGAATACTTACACCTGGCACCTTTTTTAAACATCTGACTGACTTTCTATAGTCTCCATGCTGGCCTTAAGTCATCCCTTTAAATATTTGCTGACCTCAGCATTCAAACTCAAGTTTTCAACATAAACAGTCATCTACAGCAGTTTCGTAGCGCGCTACGAAACTGCTGTAGGTCATCAAAACTAAGCATATGAACCTTAAAGCAACAATAACTTAACTCTATGATTTCTTCAGCCATTCTACACAGGTGTAAGGACATCAAAAAGTTTTAAATGATGACAGCCAAAATATACCAAAATTTGGAAAGCAAATTTCTCCTTGGATCATTTAGCTAGTTTGCCTAGCTTCCCTTTCAAGCTGCTGACTTCTTCCTTTAACATCTTATTTTCTGCTCTTAAACTTGTATTCATTTGTTTCATGATTTTTGCCTGCTTCAGAGCTGGCACTGTCCACACATATGCATCAGATACTGAGTCAGCTTGGCTAATCAAACTTGTTCTGCCTTTCATTACAGCCTTTTTATAACTTGTATATCTCACTGCCTTTTCCTTAAAAACATTTTCAATCTGAGGTATTCTTTCCTTTGTTGCTCCAGCTTGCTTCTTAATAGCAATAACATTTCCACTTTGACTGATAATAACCTTATTATCCTTGCTCTTGCTTTTGGCTGCTTGAACTATTTCAGAGAAAACTTCAAGTGCCTCTGTCCTAGGCATTTCTAAAGGTGCTTTCTCTTTCTGAGCTTTCTCCACTTCTTTAATTTGCCTTCTTGTCACTGGTCTGCGTGGTTTAAAGGCATATTCTTCACTTGGCTCTTCAAACTTTAACCTTTTAGAAGCCCTTGATTTTTTAGAACTTTCAGGTGAGGACTGAGTTAGATCAATATGCATTGGTGGCACCAATTGATCTTGCTCAAGTTCTAGTGGTTCAATTTGAATTGGATGATCTTGCTCTAGTTCAATGGCTTCAAGTAAGTCATTTAAACTACCCTTTGAAATAGGACTTTCTTCCACAGGGACTGACTTTCCTTTCTCTTTGCTTAGTTGGCCTCTAGTTCTCACCCTTGAAACCCTTTCAACTTCACTGGATTTAGTTTCATCTTTCCTTTTGTGAGTCTTCTGCTTTGATGACTGAGGTGTTCCCTTAGGTGATGATTTAGGGGTTTCCTTTTCAGATACTCTAGATGACTTAGGAGTTTTATCTACTGATGCTTCAGGTGTTTCTTTAGCTGCTGGCTTAGGAGTTTTCTTCATTGATGTTTCAGGTGTCTCTTTAGCTGCCACAGACCTCTCTGATTTCTTTGCTTTAGTTTTAGGCTTCTTATGGTCTGTCACTTCTCTTCTAAGTTCAGCCAAAGTGGGTTCCTCACTCCTTTCTTCTCTTTCTCTCACAGGTAATGGAGTGAGGCCTGTTTTGCTTGGGAAACCGGCCATAAACACAAATGAATCCCAATCTTTACCAATTTTTTGTAAACTATCCAACACCAGCAATTTTACTAGACCATGATGAAAAAGGGATGTTTCACAAGCATCTTTCTTTAACTGAATCTTATCACACATTTTGCTAATACTCCTGAACAAATAGAAAGGTATGTCTATCGAAACCTTACCTGTGAAGTGTAACAGAAGTTTGAAGTGGTAGGAGTAAACTTTATTGTACCTACCCTCACATGTCAGGTACTTCTGGATACATGTCAATAGCATAGCATAATTCTCTTTTAGATAACTCCTTGGGACTGCTTTGGTGAGATCTTCATCTACATAAGGTGCCTTCAAAAACTCTTTGCAGGGACCCATGTCAAACTTGAAGTTTTTGAACCATTCTTGGCCACTCCTCGGAATTTCTGTGACAGTGGAAATAACTTCAGGAGACACCAGAAACTCCAACATTGCCACCTTCGAATTCAGTCCAGTGAAGTTTAATGCGAAAGCTTTGGTCACTTCTGCATGTCCTCCCCTCAATTTTTCGCAAAACCGCCAGCAGCCAGCACTTCGAAAGGCCTTTGCTACCTCTTCATCCCTAAGAGTAACATCTAACCCCTCCGGCTCTGTCCTCACACATTTACCAGATCGGTGTTCCTTTCTTTCCATGCTTCTTTGAATATTTTTACACAAGAAACTAATGGTGGCTTGTAGCATGAAAACAAACTTCGGCTTTGGAGAGCAGGCTCGCTTGCACTAGTCCGTTTAAATAAGAACTTGGGCTTTTCATATAGCAAACACGTTCACATAATATGAAGAACCCATTATGAAATGACCATCTCTTATAACATCCCCTAAACTAACACACAAATACATGACTTCGGACCTTATGGCGAAATAATGGCTTATCATGACATGGAGAGGGTGTGAAATGACAATCATGAACGGACTTATGACTCACTACTCTCGGATTTGACATTCAGAGAAACAGCGCTGCAAAAAACCCTGAAACCCCGATTTCGTAGCGCGGGCAGTTCAAATTTAACAGGATGCGCTACGAAATCGCTGACAAACAGAGCGCTGCGAAAACACGAAATCATCATTTCGCAGCTAAACTGACCAATCAACCCTGCGCTGCGAAACTGCGCAAGTACCAATGACATGACATGCTTTAACTAACAATGATGGAGGGTGTCTAATGATTTTTCCTTTACACGAATTCACATCAATAGCTCTTGAATTTCAAATTTCAAATTGACACATACTAATAAACCTATTCACAAGACTTCAAGACTTTATATAAAACTTATGGACAACCTTATATACATGCACTATAGTTTCAAGTGATAACAGTGGCTCCACTTGGGATAGTGTGCCCCTGTGGTACACTAAGAACATGCAGCTCCAGTGCCTTATCCATTTTTGACAAACTAAAACTTGCTTGACAAGCATGACTGTAGGAAAAACAAAACTACATCTACTGAAAAATAAATGCTCAGCCAACCTTGAGCTTATTTGCATTTACCTCTACCTACCTACCCTAACCATTTCAACTTCTTCAGCTCAATCAATATGAAACTTCCAATGCAGCCAATCATTTGTCTCATCTGATATTTGATTTCTTTGACTGTCCCGGAGTTCAGAGCCAATGTGATAGTATGATGACCGATGCCACTGAAATTGTCTCTGACTGCATCGGATTTTAGAGCCAATGTGATAGTGTAATGACCGCTGCCACTGAAATTGTCTCTGATCTTCATAGGAAAACTGAAACACTGGAGAGTAAAACTCTTCCATGTAATCAGCTATAGGATCCCAGAACACATGATCAGCTTGATTCTTCTTGTAACCTTCAGGTTGTGCAAACTGATCTTCAACAACCACGTATAGCTCTTTAAACGTGAAAGAGAAAGGAAGTGGCACTCTCTCCTTGTGTTCTGTCATAGAAAGCTGCTGAAAATAATGATCATGATAACACTCTTCATTTTCAGGCCACTGATTCTCAACCACACAAGACCCCTCTGATGTGCCATCCACTTTTCTATTTGACAAGCTATCCAGCTGCCTTTCTGAATCATTCCAACAAACAATGGAATTTTCCTCACTATTATGATTATTATTTGAAGTGAGATGCTGCAAGGAATTACAAAATTGAGCAAGCTTTTCCTCTGTCTGAGTGTCATAGAAAATTTCCTCCAATATTTCTTTTTGCTGGGTGCAATCAATTTTGTCTTCATCATGATCTGAAGCCTGACAAATCTGTTGCATCTCTACATCAATATCTAAGGATAAAACATGGTTTTCACAGGTAAACTCTTGCTGCTCTTCATGCTGTGCTTCATGGAGTGTTATACTTTCTCCTTGGTGCTGAAAAACATTGTTATGAAGAGCCTCTAAAATTTCTTCATCTGTAAATTCATCATCACCATAACAATCCTCCAAGTACTGAATAAGATTCAAAGAATGCCTACAGCAATCTTTGAGCAGCAACAAAGAAGGATAACATTCTTTATACATTTCACAGAACACATCATGGAAATCAGCAAGAGAAGATAATGAACCATTTTCCAAACTTTTATACCAAGACCATGCTTCTCCTTCTAAAGTAGCCATAAACATCCTCATGAGACAATCTTCAGGGAAATGAACCTTAAGACTGCGTACATGTATGTGAAACTTAACCAAATGGAGAGCAGCATCATCCTTCTTTTCATCTTTGAATATTGGAAGATCATCTAACCAATCAACCTTTGGCATAGGATTTGGAAAACCAGGGATATGAGACCGATTCATAGGAGCATACCTGGCATTCTTTCGTGCAGTGGAATCCATCTTGAAACTTCATCAAGCTACTGATCTTCTAACAGTGGAGTCACCTTCTAATTTATTCTTTGATGTGTGGAGTCGCCAAGGTAGTTTTGCAGCCTTAAAAATCATTTGAACTCCTGCTACCTTCAGAAATTCAATCTTAAGCTCCCGACAGACGCACCAAAATGTTATCACAAAATCACTACTGAGGGCTGCAACCAAGCAAGATTTCATGTAACTCTTTCAACCTAGCTTTAGATCAAAGATTAGCCTCTTTGATCAGAGAGGGCTCTCTCACAAACTCTTGATAAAAATCATTCACTACAAAAGATGGCTAACTCTTTACTTATTCATGAAAGCAAAAGCTGGTTGGATACATGTCAAACTGGTTCTCATTGGGCTATGGAGTCTCATACACTAAGTAAACAAGAAAAACATATTCATTTCATAGAAGTCAAGGCTCTTTGCATTAAGTGTCAAACATACTCCATCAAAACCACAGCTTGCCAAACACACAGGAAGTCAGAGCATAAGATTATGAATTCTGAGTGATTGTGTTACAACAAGGCTGTAAATGAACATAAAATATAAAACACCATCCTTATATTTGACCACAATAATCCATCGAGAATCTTGAGAAGAAATCAATACTGTTTTACTATTACTGTCACAAGTCTTACAATGGCCCAAAACAACTCTGTTTTTCTATAAAATGTCCAACCTTTTTTACATATGAGTCATTTCTATATATAGCCAATCAAAACACTACTACCTGAGACTCCTCAACAAGCATGAAGGGAGCTCGGAATTCTAACATTAATTACCTTATCTCTATCATAAACAAACTAATTAATTACAAGAGATATCGTGCTACGAAAACAGAGGACTCCATTACATTGTCACTTCAAGTCTATCTCCTCGTGTACCTTGCTGCATCCTTGAAACTTGACACCTGTAGCACTTCAATAATAGCCAAACCAAACTGAAAACACATTCACTGGATGAGCAGCTTCGGATGCCTGATGTGTAGGTGATTCATCAACCAATAAGAATATGTACCCTATGTTCACGATTTCTGCCTCCCATTAGTGTTCATGCATTTAAGATCATGTTTCAAGCCATTTAATCCTCTGATAGTCCCGTATGATTGAAGAAAACTTATGATCTGGCCATCCCATAACTGAACAGGTGTACCACTCAACACCTCAGCAGCCCTACCAGAACCCTAAAAATTCGGACATAAAGTGAAAACTTTCAACAAAAGACAAAATTTCACCTTTTCTTCGAATACTTACACCTGGCACCTTTTTTAAACATCTGACTGACTTTCTATAGTCTCCATGCTGGCCTTAAGTCATCCCTTTAAATATTTGCTGACCTCAGCATTCAAACTCAAGTTTTCAACATAAACAGTCATCTACAGCAGTTTCGTAGCGCGCTACGAAACTGCTGTAGGTCATCAAAACTAAGCATATGAACCTTAAAGCAACAATAACTTAACTCTGTGATTTCTTCAGCCATTCTACACAGGTGTAAGGACATCAAAAAGTATCAAAAAGTTTTAAATGATGACAGCCAAAATATACCAAAATTTGGAAAGCAAATTTCTCCTTGGATCATTTAGCTAGTTTGCCTAGCTTCCTTTTCAAGCTGCTGACTTCTTCCTTTAACATCTTATTTTCTGCTCTTAAACTTGTATTCATTTGTTTCATGATTTTTGCCTGCTTCAAAGCTGGCACTGTCCACACATATGCATCAGATACTGAGTCAGCTTGGCTAATCAAACTTGTTCTGCCTTTCATTACAGCCTTTTTATAACTTGTATATCTCACTGCCTTTTCCTTAAAAACATTTTCAATCTGAGGTATTCTTTCCTTTGTTGCTCCAGCTTGCTTCTTAATAGCAATAACATTTCCACTTTGACTGATAATAACCTTATTATCCTTGCTCTTGCTTTTGGCTGCTTGAACTATTTCAGAGAAAACTTCAAGTGCCTCTGTCCTAGGCATTTCTAAAGGTGCTTTCTCTTTTTGAGCTTTCTCCACTTCTTTAATTTGCCTTCTTGTCACTGGTCTGCGTGGTTTAAAGGCATATTCTTCACTTGGCTCTTCAAACTTTAACCTTTTAGAAGCCCTTGATTTTTTAGAACTTTCAGGTGAGGACTGAGTTAGATCAATATGCATTGGTGGCACCAATTGATCTTGCTCAAGTTCTAGTGGTTCAATTTGAATTGGATGATCTTGCTCTAGTTCAATGGCTTCAAGTAAGTCATTTAAACTACCCTTTGAAATAGGACTTTCTTCCACAGGGACTGACTTTCCTTTCTCTTTGCTTAGTTGGCCTCTAGTTCTCACCCTTGAAACCCTTTCAACTTCACTGGATTTAGCTTCATCTTTCCTTTTGTGAGTCTTCTGCTTTGATGACTGAGGTGTTCCCTTAGGTGATGATTTAGGGGTTTCCTTTTCAGATACTCTAGATGACTTAGGAGTTTTATCTACTGATGCTTCAGGTGTTTCTTTAGCTGCTGGCTTAGGAGTTTTCTTCATTGATGTTTCAGGTGTCTCTTTAGCTGCCACAGACCTCTCTGATTTCTTTGCTTTAGTTTTAGGCTTCTTATGGTCTGTCACTTCTCTTCTAAGTTCAGCCAAAGTGGGTTCCTCACTCCTTTCTTCTCTTTCTCTCACAGGTAATGGAGTGAGGCCTGTTTTGCTTGGGAAACCGGCCATAAACACAAATGAATCCCAATCTTTACCATTTTTTTGTAAACTATCCAACACCAGCAATTTTACTAGACCATGATTAAAAAGGGATGTTTCACAAGCATCTTTCTTTAACTGAATCTTATCACACATTTTGCTAATACTCCTGAACAAATAGAAAGGTATGTCTATCGAAACCTTACCTGTGAAGTGTAACAGAAGTTTGAAGTGGTAGGAGTAAACTTTATTGTACCTACCCTCACATGTCAGGTACTTCTGGATACATGTCAATAGCATAGCATAATTCTCTTTTAGATAACTCCTTGGGACTGCTTTGGTGAGATCTTCATCTACATAAGGTGCCTTCAAAAACTCTTTGCAGGGACCCATGTCGAACTTGAAGTTTTTGAACCATTCTTGGCCACTCCTCGGAATTTCTGTGACAGTGGAAATAACTTCAGGAGACACCGGAAACTCCAACATTGCCACCTTCGAATTCAGTCCAGTGAAGTTTAATGCGAAAGCTTTGGTCACTTCTGCATGTCCTCCCCTCAATTTTTCGCAAAACCGCCAGCAGCCAGCACTTCGAAAGGCCTTTGCTACCTCTTCATCCCTGAGAGTAACATCTAACCCCTCCGGCTCTGTCCTCACACATTTACCAGATCGGTGTTCCTTTCTTTCCATGCTGCTTTGAATATTTTTACACAAGAAACTAATGGTGGCTTGTAGCATGAAAACAAACTTCGGCTTTGGAGAGCAGGCTCGCTTGCAGTAGTCCGTTTAAATAAGAACTTGGGCTTTTCATATAGCAAACACGTTCACATAATATGAAGAACCCATTATGAAATGACCATCTCTTATAACATCCCCTAAACTAACACACAAATACATGACTTCGGACCTTATGGCGAAATAATGGCTTATCATGACATGGAGAGGGTGTGAAATGACAATCATGAACGGACTTATGACTCACTACTCTCGAATTTGACATTCAGAGAAACAGCGCTGCAAAAAACCCTGAAACCCCGATTTCGTAGCGCGGGCAGTTCAAATTTAACAGGATGCGCTACGAAATCGCTGACAAACAGAGCGCTGCGAAAACACGAAATCATCATTTCGCAGCTAAACTGACCAATCAACCCTGCGCTGCGAAACTGCGCAAGTACCAATGACATGACATGCTTTAACTAACAATGATGGAGGGTGTCTAATGATTTTTCCTTTACACGAATTCACATCAATAGCTCTTGAATTTCAAATTTCAAATTGACACATACTAATAAACCTATTCACAAGACTTCAAGACTTTATATAAAACTTATGGACAACCTTATATACATGCACTATAGTTTCAAGTGATAACACCCTGCTTCCTAACATCCCTCCCCACTCCCGAAAATTTCCCCAAGAATTTAGAAACCCCCTATCCCCTTCATTTCGCTCCATTTCGACAAAATTCCTTGTTTCACACATCGGGACAAGTCGCACTCAAATGATGTTCCAGAGCAATAAAAGATGAATTTTGGAAAACTGAGAGATTTTTTTGTCCATAACATGCCAAAGAAGAAAAACCTCCTTCACTTTTTGCACAGGTGTCATGGTTTTAGAGAAATGTCAAAATTGCAATCGCCAGATCTAAGGAGGTTGGCCAAGGCACTAAAACGACGGAAAAGGCCCGATCCACTCCAAATTTTGGCCAAAGCCTCTTTGACTGAGCATGGTACTTTATTGGGGACTCCCAGCCCAACTTTCAAGAAATTTGGAGAAAATTTTGTCAATTGTGATTTTTTTGTGCCAAACACAGGTTTTCTCCACCAATGGGTCGCGCGCCGCGCGCGACCCTTTCGTTTGGCAACTCCATTTTGGGAAAACTCAGCATTTCTGGATTTTTCATAGAAAGTTACACTTTCTCAGCCATTACCAAGAAATTTCACCAAGTTTTGGGCCTCCAGAAAGTCAAAAAACAAGCAAAAAATGACTTTCTGCCACATTTTTGACACACAGGAAGCAGTCTTGGGAGATTGCAATTTTGGAGGGGCAAATGGCAACCAAATTCAGAAATTCCACTTGGGTTAGAAAGTAGACATCCAGACCTTTCCAACAAGCCCACTTTTTCCTCATTTGGACACCTGTAAGTGCCTCCAAAGGCGCGCGGCCCATTCAGGAATTGCACGTGACCCATCAGGCAGTTTGCACAGGAATTCAACCTACAGCTCAGCAAAACGCAGTTTTGACTGGATTTGACTTTTTGGAGTTGATTTTCATCCTCCTTGTTGTAAATGATGTAATTTTATGATATTTTGACACTTATTTATCTCTTCTAGAAGGTTCATTCATAAGATAGGCAAAAATTTAATGAATGAATTGGTTTCCTAGCTTATAGAGGCAAGTTGTTTTGATTGCCTAGTTTTTAGTGCTTAGTTTAGAATTGGTTGAAACAGCTCCTATGATAGTGAGCTCGACCCCTAGAGGCAGGGAAAGATGTTAGATGGCCTATAATATGTACTTTCTTGCTCATTTTCATGGTTGGAGGGTTGGACTCTTGAGGGAGAAGCTCTTATTGTATTACTCACTGTATCTCTGCAATTTTTGGCAAAGGAAGACCAGGGTTTTGCAGTCCTTTTTGGGATTCTTGTGGTCACATGTATTGATGGTGTGTTTCTCTTTGTACTTGTAAGTGTGTTATGTGAATCATTTCCTTAGTTTTCCTCCTGCAAATTAGGCAAATGAAGTGTTAAAGTAGAATTCATGACTGTCATGCTCTGCTTTTAAGTTTGCTTAATATCAATGTTTTCAAACTATTTAAGGGGAATTCAAGGTTATTTCTTGCTCTCCTTAACTCCTCATTGGTCATTCTCATCCATCCACCTCTATCAAAGGCATCAATACTGTCTCCTACCTTGCCCCAAAGAACCCCCTGCAAAAACTGTGTCCAATCCCCGCACCCAAAATTGCCTTTCCCCAACTTTCCACCAAAATCTTAAAATTTCCAATTCAAACCTTTTTTATCAGTTTACTAGCCTAAAATCAGTGTTTCCTTATTGGTTATCTCGCCCGTTGAGGATCTTTACCGAGATATATCGAAGAGAGCCCTCTCCTGCCCCGTAGGGCTAGCTACGAGGCTAAGTGGTTTGATGTTGCCTTGAAGTTTACCTTTCTCAGCCTGAGGTGAAATTTCAAGCGCTAACACTACCAGAAAAAATAAAAGTTAAGTCTAATTTCTTTTATTATCATGTTAATTTTAAATATTTGTTGTTTACACAGTTGTGATGTGTTGTTAAACTTAGATGGTGTGAATGACTATTGTTAGCAACCCTGATGCAACTATATGCAAATTCCTCTATTCACTTTGATGAATTCTAACTACATGAGGGTAATATTTTTTCACAATAGAACAATCCCTATGATAATGCACCTCTCACTAAATTATTTAAATTCAAATCCCCAAATTAATTAAAAAATTAACCCAAAAATAAACCAAAAAGGAAAAGAAACCAAAAATAGGCGAAAGAAGTCCCCAAGCTAGAATGAAAAGCACTTCAAAAGCGTCAAAGCTAGGAAGCCAAAGCCAAAAAAACACTCTCAAGAAATGAAAACAAAAGCCAAAAGTGAAAGAAAATGAAGGAAATGTCAACAAGTTAGGGATAGAGCAGAATGTTTCAACAAGAGACAATGTTCTACTAAAGTAAAAACTAGACCCTAGAGGCGGGAAGGCCTAAACAAGATTAAATGGGATTGGTAATAGACAATCAAGGCAAACCCAAATAAAATTTTGTATATGACAATTGCATAACCAAACACAAGACCACCAATTGTGATACAAGCAAGCAAAGACAAGAGAAACCGCTCAAACACAAGTGATGAAAGCCAAAGAAACATAGAAAAGATGCAAAATCAAAATGAAACACAGATTCAAAAAATTATTCAAGCAACCAAACCGATATGAAAGATGAGATCTCAATATGAGAACACTAATCTCAACCACAACATAAAGAACCCTAAAACAAAATCTTGAAGGACACTAGTAGTGGGAGACCTTAATCAAACCAAGGAATCATGCTTTAGATCAGAGATGAATCAACAATTATCAGTAACAAAAATTAGAAATAAAATAGATCTCTAATAGATTGGAAAGCGAATAGAAAGGTGGAAATCCCAAACACACAGAAAGACTCTCTCATCAAAGAAAAATACAATCTAAGGAAATCAATGAGGAGAAACATATGTGGAATAGATCTAGACTGTACACAGAAACCAAGAAACAAGTTCAGACCAGGAACAAGATATCTCACATAGTAGATTTTAAGTTTTCAAGGCAACAGGGACAACTACACGTACAATATGTAGTAAGTGTGGTTGCAACTATTGGCTTGAGACAACAAGGTAGTGATTAAAAGTCACAACTGCATGTATAAAGTTCTATGCATGTGGTCAGTGAGAAAATTTGACTAGTTAACTTCAATAAACCATAAAATCTTCATACATAGTCCGTTTTCAGTGATTTTTGTTTGTTTGTTTTTGGATGAAATGTTGAGAGGAATCAGTATATGTAGTAAATTAAATCAAATTCTATACAAAATATTCCATAATTTTATTTTAATTCCTAGATCTATTTTTCTATCACATAACAAACAAGAAAAACTCCAGAACTAAGATCAGCTCATATATGAAGCAAGTAAACCAATGGAGATAAAAATGAATCCAAAAAACCATAGAGAACTCAATGGAAGACCACAAAAACCCAGATCTAAAGAAAAATAGGAGATGTCAAAACAAACAAGGAAAAAGAGAAAAGCTCTCATTGAAAGCACCAGTTCTGTTACGGGAAAATTTCACCAGAGGAAGCTGAGTACTTTTAACCTAGTAGATCAGAGAATGAGCTACCCATATTTTTTGTGATCATGAAAAAGATGAAATATTCAATCCCAAATCCTTTTCTATACAAATCAATTCATTCAACACTTGCACATGATAAAATGGAGATCAGAAGCTAAAACCTAGTATCATCGCAGATCAGTGAAGTCTCTTGGTTTTGATGAAGAGGAAGCATGCTCACACTTGAAGATATCATTCCACCTATAATAAAATAATACCCTACACACAACACCACCAAAAAATCAAACATTGGCCTTTTCGTAGAGGGTCTGTCAGCTTAAAACCAACATATGCAAGCATAAAACATATTAAAAACATGGATATATAAAGTAACATGTATCTATCAATCCAAAATAAAAGTAAAACAAATGTATACCTTCTAGCAAAGGATATCATCTTCTCAAGCTTGTCGCATGGTGTCCTCTCCCAATACAAAAGAGCTCTCGTGCTATAGTTTGGATCCTAGATCTATCCCCCTTTCCTCTTGGTGAAATTATATAGGATCCTTCTATCCTTTAAGAGAATGTATCTATAAACCTAGGGGCTTGATAAGTTAGGAAAATTATATAATAATGGACCCCTAGCCAACTCATACACAAGTGGGTCAAGTTGGTCTCCTTGGGAATGGAAAACTCTAGAAACCTTTTTCACAATTATGAGCTTTTCCTCAATTATCTAAATTATGAAATAATTATTATATCATAATTATAATATTTTGGAAAATTAATTATGAGAAATAACTAAATTATATAATTTCACCCTTTTAACATGGGATAAATATCACATAAGTAATAAAGGGTGAAAAGTGGATGCATTCTACCCAAAAACTAAGGTAAGTTGAACTTGGGTTTCTCTCACTATAATGAAGTGTCAAATAGGGTTATAACAATGTCTCATCATTTGCATCAACTAGTCATCTATCTATCATATAATACATTGATTAGTCTTGTTTCACAATTATTTAGTTTGGTAACATGACACACGGTGAATCCCTAAAGGCCACACTCTAACTAAGTAATTTTGGGCCTGATGCTAATGAGTTTGATGTTGGAAGGGGGACACTCTATTTGAGTAGTTTTAGGCCTTTAGGACCATTCTTCCTAATTTTAGTCAACATGCTTGACATAGGAAGAATGCTTTTCCTTTTCCAAACCATTCTCCCTAATTCGGGTCAATGTACTGGACACATGGATAATCTCCCTAATGTGGGTCACGGTACTTGACATAGGGTGAATTTCATTCCATGATGCTATCTCATCAACACTTCCTCTCAATGAAATATGCATTCTCCACAAGTCCAAGCTTGTCTCTAAAGTATACAAACTTCACTCAGGACAAAGGCTTTGTAATAATATCAATAATTTTCTCATGAATGGAGACATACTGGATCTTCACTACTCCCTTATGCAACATGTCACAAATGAAATGGTACTTTATCTTGATGTTATTTGATCTGTCATGGATAATTAGATTCTATGTAACATTCACACAACTTTTATTATCACAATATGTCACCATCGGTTCCAGCGCATGATCTAATAGTGGTGCGAATAGCTTCCAAAGCGACAATGCTTCACAAATTGCTAAACTAGCTGCAATATATTCAGCCTCGGTAGTGTTGAGTGAAATCGATATCTACTTCTTGATCATCCATAAAATTAAAGTGGATCCCCAACTGAAGCAACCTCCATAGGTACTCTTTCTAACTTCAACACTCCCTACCCAATCTGCATCTTTATAGCCCTATAGTTGTATGTCACCATTTGAGACATATGTAAAAACATAATCAATCGTACCATGTAGATATCTCAATATGTGCTTTGCTAGAATCCAATGATCATGGCTTGGTTCCACCTGGAACTAGCTCAACGTGTTCACTGCAAAGAAAATATTTGGCCTGGTATTAACCAAACACATCAATGATCCGATCAACTTCTGGTACATGGATGGATCTACCAAATTAGACTCATAGTCTCTCAGATTTCTTAGGTTCGTCACCATGGGAGTCAACATCGACTTATAGTTCATCATTCCAAACTCTGTAAGGTCTTAATAATATATTTTCCTTGACCAAGAAATATTTTTTTGGGATTCTGCCATACTTCTAGCCCCAAAAAGTAGTGGTTCAAACCAAGATCCTTCATATCAAACTCATAAGCCAAATTCATCTTACATTGAATAATTAGATGCTCCATACTTGTTAGAAATAATTCATCAAGATATAATAATAGAATCACAAGTTCATTCTTCTCGAACTTGAAGTACAAGTTTGGATCAATATCGCTCTTGGAGAAACCAAGTCTTGTTAGATAACTTCCAATTCATCTATACCAGACTCTTGATGTTTGCTTATGTCCATACAAGGCTTTCTTCAACATGAAAATGTGAGAATCTCTACCATGGACCACAAAACCTTGAGGCTTATCTATGTACATTTCTTCCTCAATCACACCATTAAAAAAAATAGTCTTTTCATCCATCTGATATAAATTCCAACCCATATAAGAAGCAATAGCCATAATAGTTCTAATGGTAGTGTATTTAGTAAACAAAGCAAAGGTCTCATCATAGTCATCTCCCTCTTTGTAGGAGAACCCTATAGACACACATCTTACCTTGTATTTGTCAATACTTCCATCCAATTCATCATTGATCTTATATATCCATTTGGAGGACACCACCAGTTTTCCTTCACATCTAGGCACAATTTCCCATACATCATTATTTATAATCGATTGGTATTCTTCTAACATAACATCCTTCCAAAAATTTTGGTTGGCTACTTCTTCAAAAGTGGAAGGTTCAACAACAATAATATTAGTCATTAAATTTGCATATCTAGAATACCTCTTTGGCCTCTTGCTTTCTCTGAAGGAGACATGTGTTATTGCATGTTCTTTTTCTTCCTAAAAAGTGGATCTTAGCCAAGCTAACGTATTCCTGATTTCGGAAAAAACAACTAAGTGTACTGTAACATTAGGAACTTTTGGATATTGTTGATGATCAGAAGGATGTTCTAAATAATTTGATGGACAAGAACCATATTCTTCCTTATGAGCTTCATTTACTTCATTCTCATCATATTCCGTGGACACTTTTAGATTTCCGATAAGCCACATTCTCATCAAAGGTCACATCCCTGCTAACTTCAACCTATTTTTTTCCTAGAACATATATTCTATATGCCTTTGATGACTCACTATATCCAATGTATATTCCTTTATTTCCTTAAGGTTCTCACTTCCTTCTCTTATCTTTATGTACATGAATATAAATATGACATCCAAATGTTCTTAAATAACCAACCTGAGGTTTTTGTTCAGTGAATGCTTCTTTCGGAATATTGTCTTCCAAGATTTGATGAGGACTTATTTTTGAATGTAAATGATTATAATGGATTCTTCACTCCATATAAACATAGGTAGAACCCGATTTTGCATCATCACCTTAACATATTATTTAATAGATATATTCATTTTTCTGCGACTCCATTTTGTTGTGGATTGTAAGGTTCTATTAGCTCCCTCTTAATACTAGATTATTTATAAAATGAAATTAGCTTTTAGAGGTATATTATCCTCCATGATAGATCTCAAGATATTTATCTTCTTTCCCTTAAGTTTTTGACTCCAACCTCGAATTCTTGGAGCTTGTAAAAAACTTCATCTTTCATCTTCATGAAGTAGATCCATGTCTTGCAAGAGAAACCATGAAAAAAAGTCACATAGTATAAATATCCTCCAAGAGATTTGACCTACATCAAAATGGACTAGGTCTAGTATTTCCTTATATATACTTTCATTGCTCACAAAAGGCTTCATGACATTCTTCCCAAGCACATATCCTTTACATACTCACTCATGTTCTTCTTGAAAATTTGGAACACCTGCAACCATCTGCTTTATGGCTGGCAAAGGTTTATAGTGAAAGTGAACATATCTTCTATGTGAAAACTCACATGAATTAATATATTATGCACAAGTTCTTGAGTAGGTTGTTTCAAAATTAGATACAACCTTCCTTCACATACTCCAATTATTCTAGCATAATCTATACTTGAGACTTTGGATCAAACAAGAACTTTTCCATCAAAAATTCTACTCTATCTCCTTTGTTTTCGAGGCATAAAATGGAAACCATATTCTTCTTAAAATATATAACATATGATATGCTTCTAAGATGAACATTATCACTCAATTATAGATCAATGGAAGTATTCCCAATGCCTTTGACTGCATAATTGTTGTTGTATCCAAGTTTCACCTTTTATGATAACCTTCTTTCCACATGTGCAATATTGAGAGAGAGAGATAAAGAGATCAAATTTATTCTTTTTATTCTTCTTGTCATTCTTGATATTCATTAGGATGCCTCAAATTGTTTTCTTAAGAGAGTACACATTGGTGGTGAGAGAATGAAGTTGAGCTACCATTATAGAGCGATCTTCTAGGTCAAAGGGGTGTGTCCTATGCCTATACTGACTTGACTTGGAGTGAGGCCGAAATGAAAAACATGGAGCCAAAAATTTCAATTTAAAATTTAAAATTTTATTCTTTTAAAAGTTACAATGGGACTTTGACCTTTACATACACCTTCATGATCTATTTGTAATTCATGGATGCCTAAAAATAATTGAATCAATTTAGGTAACGCTCTATAATGAAGGTTACCATATCTTGTATGCCATATCTCACTTGTATTGATTTAATCATGTACTAGGGGTTGAGTTGGTTGACTCACGAGCCTATACAATATTCCTTCACAAATTCCAATAACCCTAACATCATCTATACTAGAGCCCGTGGACCATACAAGTAGTTTTCCATCCACAAAAGCTACTCTATCTCCTTTATCTTCTAAATATGAAATAGAGACTAGATTATTTTTCAAACCTGGTACATATAGGAGATTATTGAGATAAATGTTGTTATAATATTCGAGCTGAATGGTTGCTTTCCTCACTCCTTTGACTACATAGTTGTGGTTGTCTCTAAGCTCTACCCTTTGGGATAGCCTATTTTCCATCATGCTAGTAATATTTCCATGATCTCTAGTCATATTCCCTAATGCACCACTATCTACCAACCACAAATCATCATTATCTATAATAAAAATTGTTAGAGTGGAAAATAAATGAAATCGTTGTCACCTTTAGGCTTCTTTGGATGTTGATCTTCAATGTCTGCTGCAAAAGCATGTTGTTTTCCCTTTCTTTTTTTGTTATTATCCATCTTAGGAAAATATATTTTATAATGTCCAATTTTTTAACAACCATAACATTGAACCTTTGACATATACTTCTTCTTTTGGGGAGGAGGTGATATTCTTCTTGAATTCTTGTGTTGAAAGCCAAACTTCTTCTTTCCTTTTTTCCATAAATTATCTATAAATGCTTGAGAATATTATTACTTTTGTTATATTAACATAAGCCTTGATTCTTCTTGTGCATAATAGGTCTATAGTTTTTCAAATTAGGGAGCTTACTTCTAGCTACTTATACCTACTACAAATGCATCCCATGATTGAGGTAGACCATTGAGTGTTGTAGTCACAAGTTCATTATTAGAAATAGTTTCTCTAATTTCTTGAATTTGGTATTTTGTTTTCAATATCCTCACAAATTATGAATCCACCATGTCATAATTCATCATCCTTACATCACGAAGATTATTCTTCAAGCTCGTGGCTTCCAAACATTATTGATAGTAAATAGATTGGTTAGGGAATCATACATCTCCTAGAAAGTATTAAGTTTTGAAATATAGGGGACTAGAGGATCTCCAACGGAGTCCATAATAAGACTCCTGGAAGTGATTTCATCCTCATAATTTTTCTTTCATGCAATATCTACTAGTTCTACAACCTTTCCTATCATAATATCCAAAACTTTGTTCTTTGCAAGAATAAGATAAATTCTAAGCTCCAAGCTTCGAAGTGAGGCTCCTTCCAACTTGTTCTTAGATTTCATAGAAGAGGCCACCAATGAAAATAAACAAGGAGGAAATAAACAAGAATGATATCAATTTAGGGTTTCTTAAAAGGTGATCTAAATGTTCCTTCCTTCACCAAAGCTATGATACAATTTTCCTAAGTGTAATAGAACTAGCAAAATATTTGTAAAAAATGATAATTAATTTTGATATCGATATTATTTTAAATTATTCCAATATATAATTAAGAATTTACACTTCAGAAATTCAACCATAAAAGAACAATAGAGTATAAGAGATTACAATGCACAAGAGAAGACAATATTTACCCTTAGAAGACCCATTAAGAGGAAAAACCTAGTAACATTTTTCAAGAAAGAACTTCTTATGATAAAAAAGAGACACACCTAGACCTATGGTAAAACTTTGTCAAACCATCCAAGTCAAGCCTCTCAACTTGATACAACACTTTTCTCTTTGATCCGTTAATGAAAAACGTATTATAGACTTTATGTGAAGTTCAATTATGTTACATAGTGAAATGGATTGAAAAGATTGCAAATAACATAAACACATAAGCAAATTGAAACATAAACATATGCATCAACACAACGAAAATTTGATAACGAAGTTCACCAGACTTCCTGGCTACCTCTCCGATTTTTTAGCTTCCAGTGTGATTGCTTTATTAGTATTCAAAATGATTTTATAGACATCAGCTCAAAAATAGAGACTCAAATGAGAAAAAGGATCTCCCCATTGCATTCAACTTGAAATTTCGAGTGAAACGAGTATAAACTTGCCCATATTTGGCCACTGTGACCTCCAGACCCCCTAGAGAAATCCAAAACTGCCTCTGTCCTTTGCAAAACCACTTTTGTCTGCACAATACCACCTCGGTCTACGTGTTGGTGGTTTGACTAGTTCGGCACCTGCATAAACCTTAAATAGCATTTTGTTGGCTTGGTTTACTAAGCTCTGCCCTTGGCATAGTGGTTATGTGACTATGTGTTAAGGCATTGGTATATAATGTTTTAGTGGGTCAGAGGTTCGAAATCCCCGCCCAAACTTCTGCGGTTGGTTATTGGTGAGCATCAATATTGCAGCAATAATGTTGCAACTCTTGGGTTGCCTACTTTACTCTTATCAACCTGGTAGTTCGTAACAAACTTGGAAGCGACGGTGTTGTATGAACAAGTACTAGTTCTTACTGCAGGCTGTCACATGGTCAGTGGGCACAAGATCACTAGCAGCTCAAGCCAACTTCTATGGATTCCAAAAGAATCTCTATATGTGATGAAAGAAAAGGAAAGCTTACTCTACATAGGCTTCTCTAATTGCAGAAAGGAAAAAGACTGAAATGTAAAGTAAACCTATAAAACCCTACTTAACCAACTAATCCTATTTTTGCAGAAAGCACTATGAAAACCATGAAATGAATGCCATTACCTACTCAAGGAAGTAAAAAACATCTACTCAAGCTATTTCTAAAAGTAAATAAGCAAAAAACATCATTTTGGATTTTTATTTATTTTTATGTGAATTTGACATGCATGTATATTATTGTGTGTGAATGTGGAAGCGAATAGGTGGTGTTGAAGGGCGACTTTTGGGTTTGAGGAGATGTAGGATGGTGTAGATGGGTCCTAGAAGGTCTCGGGTGGCCTTTTGAACACTTTTCCCACACTTAGCTTTCAAAAGAAAGCCTACAGGAAAATCTACAGGAGGACACAGGGGATCTACAAGAGGTCTACATGAGGTCTACAAGAAGACGTCAAAAGTAGTTTTGAAGGTTTTGAAGGTGTGAGAGTGGGTGGAAAGGGTCAATGAAGGTTGGGGTGATGTGTTAGGGTGCCTAGGGTCCACCAAGGATCACTAGGAGAGGGAAAGATGGTCGGGAGAGAGGAAGAAATCCTATGGCAAAACGCAGAAAACTAAGCCAAATTTTAGGTGAACTTTGGGCAACCTGTAGGGCATAGATCAGGGAGAGAATGTGATGGCTGATAGGTTGACCTATTGTGAGAAGAGATCTGTTGTAAAAGAACTAACAGTCAAACAATGAGATCAAGCAAGCAAGGAAATTAAGTACATAAAAAAACAGAATTTTGCATCAAGCTAATCTAAATTATGAGCTATGCAAAGAAATGCTGAAAAATGCTACAAGGAAAGAAAGCATGGAAGAGGAATTATTGCAAAGATAGAAATGAGCATGGTGGAAGAGATCTAAAGCAAAGCATTAACCTTCTAACAAACTACAAACACTAGAAATCCTATGGAGAAGGAAAATTTGTGTTTTTGGGGTAGAAAGAGGGTCTTTGCCTCAGTTCATGGTCCCAAAGGGAGGAGAAGAGGCCAAGGCAATGTTGCTAGCCTTTTGAATCTTCTTTCTATCACTACTTAACCTGCTATAGAAAAAACAAATTAAAACAACCTTCTAAATCACGAAAAGCAACCTATTCTTAACCAAGAAAGAAATTCATCTAACAACAACTAATCCATAAACTGAAACAAAGCATATAAATACAAACAAGAGGAGCCTGGCTGCTTGGATTGGGCCCTAACCCAAGATCTTTAGCCCTCTGAGGTAACTCAGTGCTAGCTCAAGAAAGATCTCATCTTCATTATCAAAATAGTAATAGGATTACATGAAACTGTCACCAAAAGTAAGCTCGAAGTTGAGCAGAGTTACATAAGCAATACTGCAGCAAAAATTCAACAAAAATTCGACCCTAGTGAGGCCCAAGGCCTCTCTACTTATACAACTAAATCTCCCAACAGCTTCCTTAAAATTAGGGAGGCTTGGCTCCCAAAACTCGAGATAAACATAAGTTATCCTCCACTTGCTCGGCTACCTCCTAGTGCATTGATTTGGTTGTTTATGCTCTGAGCTGCATGAAGGGAAATTCGATGCGGGGAGTAAAAAATGAGGGGGATTCCCTCCTATAAATCCTCTCCTTTTTCCACTTCAAGTTATTGCTACCAATTGTCCATTGAATCTTTGACTTTGTCTTGAAAATTCAACAAAAATCTACATTAAACACATGTTAGACCTCATGGCATCATAACTAACCCAACTCACTCCATAAGCATAAATATAATAAAAAAACATGCAATAAGCTAAGAGAATGGTTGATTTAACTAGGTTAGGAGACAAAATGAACCCATATAATTACCCATTTATGGGGCTCATCAGCATACCCCTACTGAAGGTGTTGTTCATCCTCTGAGAAACTTAGTCCATCTCCTCATCTTTGATGACCTTGGTGGCCTCCCTAACATCCCATGCTTCTGATGTGATCTCCTCTTCTTTGTCATGGAATCCTACCTTTCTCTCTATCTCTTCCCACTATTGTTGCTCTTCTTCCTCTTTTCTGCCTCCTAGTATGCCTAGCAGCAGTGGGGTACTCAATTTGAGGCCAATCCAATTGACCTTCAAACTCTACATGAAGCGCTTGTACATCGACACTCTCCTTAATGCCTCTTTCATCCTTGTTGGGGAGTGATACTCCCTGATCTGCAAACTATGTGGTAAGAAGTTCCACCTCCTCATACAAGCATGCACACAGTCATCCCCAGGTAACCTTTCCATATCATCAAAATGTGCAATGGCTTGAGCTTGATCATTGATATATTTAGGGGCAATTTGGGGATTATTTGTAGGCAGGTTATGTGTGCTGATGAGTGCCATGGGATCTGATGGCTCATCTCTGATCATTAAGGGCTCATTCTGCTCCTTTATCATCAACTTTATTATTTCTGCTGCCCTTAACTCTTCATGATTCATCCATGCGGCCATGGCCATTAGTTGCAGGTCCCCTAGCCTAGCATTGGGGTCCCACACATTCATGTCTGTGAGGGCCATGTTATGTAGATAAAATTCTACTATTTTTTCCTTGTCTTATGATGAGCTTTGGTCACATAGTTCCATAAACTGTCTATAATCTTAGAAAGGCATTGTGCCTCTTTGTGCCAAAGTCTTTATCTGAAACTATAGCCATTGGTCCTTGAGGTATAATCCATAGGATTTTGCTGGTGTTCTACATTGCAATGCCTCCATGGACCAGCTGGCTGTACAAGCCAGTTGTGTCTCTTTCTCTTGCAACTGTCTTCTTAGCAATTCATTTTTTGTTTCAAGGTGAGTTCTTGTGATTGCTTCTCTATGTCTGACAACACTTAATTCTCTTTCCATTTCTCTGAGTTGATTCTCCATATGGCCAATATCCTTAAATCCCTTGGATTTGGCTATTTGCATCCACCTATGGGTCCTTATTCTTTCTTTCTCCAACTCAAAGAATAGTGGGAATGCAATTTTTTGTGGAATGATTCTCCCCCCCCCCCCCCCCCAAGAAGATTGTAGTAAGAGCTAAGACTAGGCTGGGGGTCAGGTTCTTGTGCTTTTATTGCTTCCTCCTTCCCCTGTGGCTATCCTTCTACCCTTTTTTCAAGTTTTTCAGTCTCCTGTAGTCTTGATAGGGTCTCCTATAGAACAGTCTGTGCCTCCTGTAGAAGTGTTTTTGAGTCCTATAGTTCTACTTTTTCCTTCCATGTGGAAGATCTAGGAGTCCCCCTTTCATAGGTGATAGGTGTCTTGGAAGGGGATTCCTTTCCTTGGGCAGAGGGTGAATCTTCAATAACAATAGGCACCTTAGAAGAATGATAGGGTTTCCCTAATTTGATCCTTATGGTCTTCCTAGCCCTGAAATACATTTAGGTCTGCCTCTTACTCTTTTGTTTTGGTTTAATTGGGGTGCCGAGGGAAGTGAGAGTAGTTGATGCCTCTCTTTCTATGGTCTCAAGAGACACTTTTGTCTTTTCTACCCATCTTTCTCCCCCTTTTGTCTTTTCCTCTGTCCTTGTTTGTTTTGTTTCTCACTAATCTATTTTGGTTTCTTTCTTCTCCCCTTCTTATTCCTCAGTTTCTTCTCCTTCCCCCCCTTGCTGCTCATCCTCCTCACTATCAAAAGGACTGATATCATAGGTGAGGGCCTTTATGTCATCTTCTGCTGTCATGTTTCGGAAAATTTCCCATGCTCTAGGGATTGTGAATGTATGGAGAGCTTCTTCCACCAAAATTTTGATTAACCCATGGTGTGCCAGCTGACATGGACTCCTTGCCTTAAACTTAATGATGGAGTCTATGAGGGACTATAGGAGGAAATAGGGGATGCTAAGTTTCTGGGGTGTTGGAGTGTCCATGCCATGTCTCAGCTCATGGAGGATTCTAAAATGGTAGCCATAGACTATGTTATACCTCCCTTCATAGGAAACATATTTGATGATTTGGTAACTAACCTCATCCCAAGGGTAGGGTATGCTTGTCCTTCTAATGCCATTTTTATCTTCTACAGGATGTTCATTGTTTTGGAAGTTTTTTTTCTTGGCAGCCTATCCAATTGGTTTTTCATCTTTGCTCCAAGGTAATCCAAGAAGAAGGGTAGTAACCCTACAGATAAATTCTGGGGTCATTTCCATGGAAAGACCTCTAAAAGTGATAGTGGCATGGGTTCGTGAGTGAGGGACTAAAGAAAGGGCAAATTCCTAATCAACTTCCTCATCAAACCCTCAGAATTTCTCAAAAAATGTCATCCAATTTGCCCTGGTGAATATGGCTACTACTTGGGGATGTTCATGGAGACTGGTTGAATTAGTAGGCTCATTCATCCTGAATCCTCCTCTCATTGTGCTTGTACCCCTTTTGAACACTAAATGTAGAGATGGAGACAAGAATTTTGAAGAAAACAGAAAAACAGAGGAAAACTGTGTTTTTTTTTTTTTTTCAACAGGGAGAATTTTTTTATGTAATTCCTCTTCTTCTATGGAATCAATTCCTTCTTAAATTGATATCATTCCTTGCACATATTGATAACCAAGGTGAGTCTGCATGGAACCTACCTCCTCAAGCCAGAATTCGAACAAAAACCTGTGTTTTCTCCTTAAAAATAGCTCACTTCCCTTCCTGTAGAACTGCCTATAGGTGCTCCTGTAGAACCTGTAAATGCTCTTGTAGAACACCGATAGCAGGAGGATGGATGAGAGCGATGGAGAGTGATGGTTTCTAGGCTATGAGGTGACAAGGAGCTTGTTGCAGCTAAGTGGGCGAGGATAGAATGAAAGAAAAGGTGGTGAGAGTGCTTCGAGGAGAGTACTTATTACTTCTTTTAGATATTTCTGGTGATGGGGGTGAGTTGGTAGAAATGTACGTTGGACATATTTGGACCATTGGCCCCACTTGCCTTGTCATCATGGTTTCTTCCTACACATGTGGGTGACATCTTCAGAGGAGTGCAGTCAACAAGGTGAAGGTGGCCAATTTAATTGGCCACATTTTCTCGTTCAACCTCAACCATCTCATTTGCTCATGCATATCTTTCAATTACACAAATGAAAATAGAGGAGCGGGTTAGTCACTTACCTGTGAGTCGAATGTATGTGTTGTGAGGTATTTTGGCTCCTTTTACTGCTACATGCTCTCTGCTTCCTAATGTGTGGTTCTTTGTCTTGTGTAGGTATCCTTTGGCTGGATCTAAGATTCAGATGTCTCCTTCCATCCTCATGGTTGCACTTCTTTTGTTGTTGTGGCTTGATTTCAATGGGATTAGCTGCTATAGGAATTCCTAAAGGAGCTCTTGTAGCTGCTTCTCCCTTTGAAATTTCAACTTATTTATGTGCTGGGAGATATGAGGATGATGCCAGAGATGTTGATGGAGATGGAGAGGTACTAGGTAAGTTGCAGGTGAGATCTGAGGTGCTGCTTCCTCTCTTATTTTTTTTTTCTTTTTACTAGAAACTAGTTTTCTGTGTTTTTCTGTGACAGGAATGTTATCGGGAAATCTAGTGTCCACTCGGAGCTTCTAGTCCCACTAAGACTGGTAGTTGTCTTATAAACAAACAAACTAAAACTACTTTCGCTTTCCTTTATGAGAAGTAGATAAGAGGGGAACAAAGGACACCAACCTCAGTCTTGCGCTTAGTTCCTTGCTTGGTTCCTCTCCCTTCTGACAGATCCTTGCCGCTTTGCCTTTGTCTACCCAGCTTCAAAGAGCACCTGTGGAATCAAAGCAGCATAATACTATCGAAGAATAGAGATATACAATCATAAACAATATAGGACTAGATACATATTGACCTCACAAATGCATATGTCATCAAACATATAAGAATGTGGAGGAAAACTTGAATAGCTTTATTAATATCAAGAATAGCAAAGAGGATTACAACCAATTGTTCTGACCCAGCGTCATCCTCCCAGCATGAGAGCCCTTCTTCACCTCATGAAAAGCTTAGATCACCCAACACTATGACGTTGCACCAAGAAACCAATAGCATTTCCTTACAAGATACAAAATTCTAGCCTTTGGATCACTGGGATGAGGGATCCATATATAGATGATTGCAGGGGGGTGAGTCATCTTCTGGGATTTTCATTAGTGTCCTCTCTCTGATAGTTCTTGATTCCACTTGGAGATTGATAATCTCTTACTCATCCCTGGGCGAATTCAGAGAGGCAAGTGTCACAGGAGAAGTTTCTGGAAGATTCCTTGATGATCCACCTTGCAAACTGTCTCTGCCATTTGTCTACTCTCACCCATCGCACCCTACAGAAGGGATTTCTAGTATGCATTACACCCTTTTCACTGAGCAGGTGATATGCATCGCACCCTCTGCCCTCGGCAGTCTGTATGGTCCAGCTTTGACCAGTTCTTAGCAGTTTTCTGTGGAGAACTTCTGGGAGATGATGTAATCAGCTGACCTTGTTCCTTTAGGGTGTGAAGCAACACTTTTAGGGACTTAGGAGCCCTTGGTTTATGGACATGTATGATTGGGGTTGCAATGCCCAAAAATGTCTATAACAGTTGCCCCCTAAAGCATGAGGTCATTAATCTTTTGATGTCGGGTGAAATGATTTATCATGAGGATCCGAAGTTTTTTCGAGCTGGAAGGTGACCTGTAATAAGATAAAATACAATACATTATCTTCATAATATTTTTCATGATTTAGCTTAGGTGGGCATTCCCATGCTTAGCTTTATAAATTCATTTTCATGTACATATGACAAACAACCATTTGTGTGGTAGACTGATGATTCTGATAGAGTCATCATCCTTTGATTCGGATGATCATCTGTGCAGCAATGATGTACATTTGATGTCTTTATTTTCCTGAATATATTGCATCCCGGATGGATGAACCTAGATCCGGGGTCTTCAAACTCGTCCAATATTCACTCGGAGTACAAGTCGATCCATGTGAAAGATGTTCTAGAGTCGAACATGGAAAGACATCACCTGATTACCTGCCAATGATGTAAGATATTAACAAGTGTGAGAGGAATCACCAATAATGATGATGATCCTCAAGGTACTATAGCACAATTTGCGTGGTGTGAAAAGGGACTTGGCATTGAACACCACACAAAATATTACGGTCGAAGGCCATTGATGTAACCCTGTCACCGGAAGTGAGAAACTTGCCATTGAGGCATGCAAGCTTCAAAGTACTGAAAGGGTTGTTCCTATGTCGACTTCTTGGATAGTGAGCTGATGTCGACAAGAAGAGACCCATCGTAGGAGGGCCTTAATGAATACCACATATATGACACAAAACGGAGTAAATAATTTCGGAGATGAAAACTATCTGATGATGCAGGGTTCAGGGTGGCGGTCATGAAAGAATGGAGCGTGAATGTATTGCAGCGGATGAGACACAGGTGAATCCTTTGAGCGACTTCTATTGAACATATCGGTGAAACTGACATGGATTGGTAGTGTTAACCCCAAATATGGATGGTGCGATGGACCAATGGTGATATGACCAGTGAATGGAATAACCCAACCTAACTCGGACATGGAGTGAAACTGTCATGTTCAAGAGCGACTTGCTACCAATAAAGTTTCTTCAAGTTTTCTTCCCAATTTTTCCCCAGTCATTGCTGACCAGTACCTCTTTATTTTTTTTAAGCTTGAGGAGGAAAACATATGCTTGTTCTATAATTTTCCCTTCGGGCAAACCCATCACTATGTTTTAACGAGCCTAGCGACAGTGAAACTCGTTCTTGTCTATATGGACAAGTTTGTCGCTATTTGGTTTTAATGAGTTTAACGACAAAGATAACTCGGTCCTTTTCAATTTTATAGAGTCTGAAAGGGACGTAAAGGAAACTCCGATAATTATTTTTCATCATATAATCCCTTAAGTCTGAAAAAGCATAAAATAATACGAAAGGGATGAATTTTCGGTAATTTTAACGAGCCGAACAAAACAAGCACTCGATATTTTTGTGTGATAATTCCTCAGGTCTAAAAATATTAAAATCTAGAGGAGGGACAACACTCCCAGTAGATTTAACGAGCTGGAGAGGCCAATTGCTCGGCAATATTTTCATATTAAATGAGTCAAACGAAAAGAGCTTAAAGGAGACTTGTTTTTGAGGAATGAGTGATAATTTGAGGTAGCAGCTGATTCCAGGTAAGGTTTGGAATTTTCCAATCACGGCAGTGTCACAAGGGTGGCTAATAGGATCACTCTTCGCAACTGTTCCTCAAAAGGGGTAAACAATCAAATGGAGGTGAATGATTGGCTAAAACAGAGTGGAGGTGATGGTAAGAACACGACCAGGGCTCAAAAGCTGATGATAATGCATTCACAATGGTTATTTACCGGGGATCAGTTCATTTTTTAATGAGCCTAAACTCTAGGGGAACATTTGCTCATTGCTAAGGTTTAATTTTTAACGAGCTTGAACTTCGCATAAAAAATGCTCGTGCTAGTCATATAATAAGGATGTCTTATCAATAGGTTCAATTTTTACGGAGCTTTCACCATTCAAAACTTTGCTCTGGATCCTTTCATTATGCAAGATAGGAACAACCAATACTACGAGTTTAAATGGTTGAGAAACTAAAAACTAAGAAAATAAATGGTCGCTCTTTACTTTCAAGAAAAAAGGCTTGCATGCCTCCAGGTATAGTGAAGTAAAGTTTCCAGGTTACCATCTAGAAGTTCTCACGTTTGCAAGATAGTTTCCATCCGCACAGCAGACAAAAACACTTCCTCGGCTTAGTCCATCTGGACAAAGGCTCCAATCACCTAACCTTGACGAAAGAATCTTATCCTAGTCTAACTCCCTCTTCCTATACAGATGGGCATCAGACTAGTCTTAAATCCTTCGCAGAAACTTACCCTATACCCAAGGTTTTCCTGCCGAAACAAACCAGGGTGCATGCCCCCTGGGTTTTAGTCATGTCCTCCCGAATCACTCGTGCTTGTTAGGTGGACGGACTGGGGATTGATGAGGCATTCCTTGCGTGAAAAGACCATTCATAGATGGTATTTGACTATTTTCTATGTGCGAGTCGGGGAATGAAAGCTGGTCTACGAGCTTGACCACTCTTCCTTCATGCGGAAAACACATTACTCTAAAGAGCGAGGAGACAATGGCTCCCATGCAATAAATATAGTCGTGTCCAAGGAGTAGATTATAATCTAGGGGTCCTTAGACTACCATTACGTTCATGTGAACGGTTTTCCTTCTCAATGTTATCGGCACATTGGGAAGGATCCCTATCGGTCGACTGGTTCCTTTGTCAAAGCCCGTTAGATTTCTCATTTCAGGAAAAAGCGATGGCGAACCAAGCGCTTTCCAAGCTGTTGAGGAAAGGATACTCACAGAAGCCCCTTCATCTATGATGGTACCGGCCATGACCATTCTGTATATTTGTGCAATGATTCGAAATGGTACACTAGCCGGTAAACAGGGTCTGCCTAGTAGATTCCAATCGAAGGAAACAACTAGGTTGCTTGGAGGTGGGACCGAATAGACGGCCCTATATGACTCTGACGAACTTCCTTCCTGTGGTAAAGGAACGGGTAGACTACCCCCATGTTCATTGGAGTCTGTGTTTATGAAGAGAATTTCAACGGTGTTGTTCTTGTTCTCTCTGGTGACTATATCATCTGAAGATGGACCTTCTGAAGGAAAGACCGGGTCAACTGCCGCCTCGACCTTTTGACTTTTGTCTGGTGTGAATTCAGATGGTTTATCTTCAATGATAGATGCTTCGACCGACCACAATGGCGTGTCAATCATATTTTCAACTAGTGATGGACTTGGCAAGAGTTTCTTATATCTAGGAGGAAGCCGTAATGGTGAAACCGGATGGTCGTCCAAAACTCTTTTAGCCTCGTCTAGGAAGGGACAATGGTGGACGGCGTGATCGCCTTCACACAGTTTACAAGGGAATTTACTTTTCCTTTTCTATCTCGACGTTTCACTTTCACTAGTTGACGGTGTACTTTTAGCATGATCATCAGAGGTTGTTGACACCAGATTGTGCAAACGAGGAGACCAGTCCCTTAAGATCCAAGGGATGCAGGGACAATCTCGATGATAGTGATCTCCTTTGCAAATAACACATGGAGATTTAGGCTTTGACAGTGCAGTGTGTGAATTTTCACTAGATGATGCCTGGTTGCCCCTTTTCGCCTTTGGCTCCTTCTTCTTCTTCTCTTTCTTCTCCTTCCCCTTCTTCTCCTTCTTAGTTACTTGATTTTTGGCTTTACCGGCTTCATCAAGCGAAGAGGAAGGAGGAGAGGGAGAATCGGATGAAGTAGAAGGTTGGGGGGTAGTTTTGGTATCGTCTAGTTGTTGACTTGATTGCTCAGGAATCACGGTGTTCTGAATGATAGAGGGCGAGAAGAGCCATACGGGCAGGCCGATTGTCAATCCTGGAAGTGACAATGTGGCCATATGGGGTGCACCAACATCTCCCAAGAGGAGAAAGTACTAGGATTTCATCCAAGGGGAAATCCTTGGTTGGTGGACTCCATTTTTCTCAACCTAAGACCAACGTATGAAAGGTGATGTTTATTCCGATTAAAGTAAATTTTAGACGCTTTGACACAACTTGTTTTTTCAATTTTTAAGAGTCGAGAAAAAACAAAAGATGACTCTAGTCGCCTTCGATTTTTAATGAGCTTGAAGTGACAAGTGCTTAAATGGACCTTTTCCTTTAAGGAGTCTGAAAAGGAACGAAAGAGACTACTCTGGAAATCTAGACAAAGGGATTACCAAACAATCGCAAAACTGCGGAATACTTTTTACGGTATGGCATTCAATCTTCCCGAATGCTGTGTTTAGTGCATTGCGATCGATAGGGCGGCAGACATGGCTTCCTATGGATAAAGGATATAGCCTATTTTGGTCTCCCAATATATACTCGACGGTACGTGGGAGCACAAGTCCGTACTGGCACTTGTCGTCTCAAAGTGGAGGAATCACCCAACCAACAACGAAAAAAACAGTTACCAGGCTTTATGACGTCAGAATACGTCTCTAGCCTAGACTTCTAAATGTTGTGCGTTAGGTTCCAAAGCGTTTTTAGATTCATTAAATTTATTTTACAGTTGATCTTGTTTAAGAAATTTTCCTTTCAGGTTCACCGCGTGATGTAGATATACAATTCCTAAAATGCAATCTAAGATGATAAACAATCATTTAATCTTCTTTTTGCAATGAAAATCCTAGCTACTAAAGAAAGAGAGATGATATTCTTTCAACATAGAGCAAAGAGCACACACTATATGCACTGTCCTAAATCAAACCAACAAACAGTATAAATGCAAATGCACATGCATGTATTTGTTTTTCATCCTTCTTAATGTGTGAATGATAAAAAGAAAGCTAAGCGCAAATCTGAATTATTTTTCAAAGCGACATTACTAACAAGCTTCTTTTCAAGACAAAATGAAGACAATGACGACACTTTGTGATTTGGAATGGAAAACTTGCTTTCGACACTTGAAAAACTACTAATTCAAATCAAATACAAGAGTAACAGTGTCATCGACCATCAAGAACAATCAGATTCTCTTCTATGACTGAAAACGACACTTGCGACACTTCCAAATCAAGAAACGATAGTTCAATTACGCTACTTCTTTGTAAAAGAGAACTGAAAATGGCTCACAATACATAAAAACATTTACAGTTATTTTCACAATGGAGGCGGAATAATGGCAAGGAAGGGGGTTTCCACAAAGGTATACTGACTATAGATAGAAAAACTCCTGAATAGAGCTGAAAAGAGTGAAGAAAAACCAAAGTCTGGAGGCAAAAATAGCCTTCTTTGACCATCACACCTGTTACACAGGGATTCCAGTATGCATCCCACCTACAACACACGGGAAGTGTGATGCATACTGATATCCTTGAAGAGAGGGTGCAATGGTACAATGTGAGACTTTTGATCGAGTTCTTGATCATAGTTTGCAGCACAGTTCAGGGATTTCGGCTGAGCAAGTGATAATCAGTAAATAAATCACAGGGGTAGATCTAAGGAGGTTAATAGAGCCACCACAAGGGTAATTAGGATGTTTACAAATCAATTGTTCAGTTTATAAACAAAACCCGGAGATAGACTGAAGCAGCATTGATCTACTTTGCACTTGCATAGCAAATGCAGTTCGAAGGCTAGCTAGCTTGACTTCAGGCTCAGTCTGTAAGTTTATAAAACAAACAAGTATAGAAAATCAAACAAGCTATTCACTCCCCAGCGGAGTCGCCATTTTGTTATCGAGAAATCTAGTGTCCATCCAGAGCTGCTAGTCCCACTAAGACTGGTAGCTATCTTAGAAACAAACAAACTAAAACTACTTTCGTTTTCCTTTATGAGAAGTAGATAACAGGGGAACAAAGGAGACCAACCTCTATCTTGCGTTTGGTTCCTTGCTTGATTCCTCTCCCTTCTGATAGATCTTTGCCGCTCGCTTCCTCGTCTACCCAGCATCAAAGAGCACCTGTGGAATCAAAGCAGCATAACACTATCCAAGAACAGAGATCTACTATCACAAACAATATAGGACCATATATATATTGACCACACAAATGCATATATCATCAATCATACAAGAACGTGGAGGAAAACTTGAATAGATTTATTAATATCAAGAATAGCAAAGAGGATTACAACCAATTGTTCTGACCCAACGTCATCCTCTCAGAAAGAAAGCCCTTCTTCACCTCATGAAAAGCTCAGATCACCCAACACTATGATGTTACACCAAGAAACTAGCAGCACTTCCTTGCAAGATACAAAATTCCAGTCCCCGGATCTTTGGGATGAGAGATCCACATATAGATGATTGCAAGGAGGTGAGTCAGCTTTTGAGATTTGATTAGTGTCCTCTCTCTGATAGTTCTTGATTACACTTGGAGATTGATGATCTCTTACTCATCCCTGGGCGAATTCAGAGAGGCAAGTGTCGCAGGACAAGTTTCTGGAAGATTCCATGATCATCCACCTCGAAAATTGACTCTGCCATTTGTCCACTCTCTCCCATCACACCCAATAGAAGGGCTTTTTAGTATGCATCGCACCTCCCGTGTGCATTTAGGTGGGATGCATCGCACTTTGACCATGGAGCAGGTGAGATGGTCCAACTTTGACCAATTCTGAGTAGTTTTTCATGGAGAACTTCTGGGAGACGATGTAATCATCTGACCTTGTTCTTTTAGGGGATGGAACAACACTTTTAGGGACATAGGAGTCCTTGGTTTATGGACATGTTTGATTGGGGTTGCAGTGCCCAAAAATGTCTATAACAACATCTTTACCTAAAAGACCAAACAACAGAGAGGATAGCTTGTTGAAATCTTTAATGAATGTTCAGTAATACCTAGCTAAGCCTAGGAAACTTCTGACATCTCTCACCTTTTGAGGAGGTGGGACCCTTTGGATGATGGCAATTTTGTTGGGGTCCACCTGCAATCCTTCTTGAGATATTACATGACCTAGCACGGTCCCTTCAGTCATAAAAAATTCACATTTTTCTGGACTGAGGGGCAAATTCATTTCAATACACTTGTCTAGAACTTTTCCTAGGTTAGATAAAGCTTCTTGGAAGTCAGAACCATAAGGAGTAAAATCATCCATATATATTTCCACTGCATCATGAACCAGTTCAAAAAATATACTCAATACCGCTCTCTGAAAAGTGGCTGGAGCATTACACAAAATGAAAGGAAGGACCCGGTATGCAAAGGTACCCCAAGGAAAAGTCAAAGTAGTCTTATCTTGGTCTTCCAGGTTGATTTGAATCTGATTGTACCTCCTAAACCCATCTAGGAAGGAGAAAAACTTTTTTCCCTACCAAACCATCTAACACTTTCTCTATGAAAGGCAAAGGAAAATGGTCCTTTTTAGTGGCTTTGTTCAATTCCCGATAGTGGACACAGATTCTCTACTTGCCATTTTTCTTTGGCACTAGCACCAAAGGAGAGACCCATTCACTATCAGAGATGGGGTAGATGAATCCTGCATCAAGTAATTTTTGCAACTCTTCCTTAACAATGTTTTTTAAGTACTGGATTCATCCTCCTTTGAGGCTGCCTGACTGGTTTGCAATCTTCCTTAATGTATATATGATGTGTATATATTGAAGGGTGCACTTCCTTCATTTCCTTATAACTCCAGCCGAAGGCATCTAAATTTTTTCTCAATAAGTTGCACAGCTCCTTCTCCTGGGAAGTGGATAGGGATGGATTTATTTTCAAGGTTCTTTCTGGGCTGAACTCTATATTCTTAACATGAAGAGAGGTTGGGTTGGCCATACAAAGATTAGTCAAGGGGTTGTTTTGGGTTTCTCTCACTATGTTTTCTAATGGTAAGATACTGGGGGATGCATTCTGAATTAAATTTTCAATGGTATCATCTTCATCTTGCGGTTTTCCCCCCATAGTAGTTTCTAATGCACAAAATAGTGCAGAATAGATTTCATCCTCATCCTCCTCCTCCAGCAAGAGAGGTAGATCATGTTTTAGCAAGGGTTAGGCAGGGGGATAGAGGATTAACTGTTTGGACATATGCCCATTCTTGATGGTCATGTTCCCAGCTCGACAATTGATGTAGGCATCAATAGTAGCCAACTAGGTTCTTCCCAGGATGAGAGGATACCCAGTGAGCTAAGAAACTAGTAGGGTACTCCCAGGAATCAATGGAGACCATCACATCTTCCATAATCCCTTCAGGGGTCATGGTGGAGCAGTCTGCTAGCTGCAGTATTGTCATGGTCTTCCTCAAGGAGCCCTAGAGGTTAAGTTTGAGCATTGTGTCCTTTGTCATCACATTAATGGCAACTCCCAGATCAATCAAGGTATGTGGGATCATGGTGCCATTGATGTGGACATCAACTTTTGGGCTTCTAGTGTCTAGATATTTTGGATAGATTATCTGTCCCAACATCAAGTCGGACAGTTGTCCTATGACATTGATGGTTGGGGCATCTCTCTTGCGCCTTCCTGGATGCCTAAAAAACTTCTCTTTGATCAACCTATTGTAGATAAGTGCATCCTTTATGGCTTGGAGAAGTGGTATCTTCACACATAACTGTTTCAATTCTCCCCGAAGTTCAGTTTCTTCTGGGGTAGGCTGTGTTGTCCTAGATAGTCTCTCAGGAAAGGGTGGAATTGGTTTAGGTTCACTTTCCTCTTTGTCTTCCTTAACCTCCCTAGGTGGAGGCTGGCTATCTATGAGAACCTTCCTAGATCGTAGGTTAATCTCCTGAATCTCCACAGCATAAGTTGGGCATGATGGTTCCCCACTATATACTTATTGAGCCTATCTATTGTTCGGGTTCGGGTTCGGCTGGGCAAGAATTTGGGGTTGCCTTGGTGGAGTAGAAGGCAATGGTTGTGGTTGAGTAGGTGGTGGAAGCAAAAGAGCGGGAGGATATTTGTACTGGGGCCTCCACCTGTGATGAGATGCATTCCACTAAGGTCTCAGCTGAGCATAGGATTGAAATGAATGAGCGGCTAGTTGGGCATGAGATTGAGATGGAAAGAACAAAGGAGGAGGCGTGGACCAGGAAGGATTAGCAGGAGGGCCCCAAGAAGGTATGGAAGTGACTTGGTTGGGGTTGTAGTATGTCTGAGATGTCCCTTGCATCCCCCGCTGGTATGGTCTAGGTCCATGCGATCTCCTTTGGTTCATGAAATATAGTGGTTCAGTGGCTCCTTCGGCCCCTTGGTATACAACTTTAATTCTAGGCAAGGAAGGGCACTTATTTGTAGAATGATCTTCTTCACAGACTGAACAAACCTCTATATAGTTCAATGGACATTCATTCCTAGGATGCCTCTTGGTGCATCTAGGACAAAAAATGGCCAAAGCCCTCTCTGATTCCTCTTGTTTCCTTTGGATATGTAAGGTATCCATTTGCATGGGAGGAGTCTACAGCATCTCACTCTTGAAGTCTTCTAGCATGTTTCCAAGTTCATCTTTGATGGATGAATTGGATGAGGAGGTACTGGCTATGGGTTGACTTCCCCCTACCTCTCTTTCTGGCAGCTCTAGAATGGTTTCTAAAAACAGTCTTTATGTCCTCATAAGATAGTTGGTAGATGTCTCCCCCAGCCAGTTGTTGGAGGGTGTCTAGAAGGTCTTTGGGATTCCCCTGAGCAGGACCAAATTCAGAGATTCAGTGTCAAGTGTGCACCTGGCCCTTTTGTAACTGAGTTGGAACTTCTCTTCATAATCTTCCAAGGATTCATCACTTCCCATGGTCATTGGGAAGATTTCTTCTTTGGTATCTTTTGACTTGCAGTAGTCTCAATATTTGTTATTAAAGGCCTACTACATCTGAGCCCAAGTTGTGATGTTATTGCCAGGTAACCCCATGAACTAGCACAATGCTGCATCCTTGAGAGTAGAAGGGAATAGTTTCAACTTTTGCTCATCTTCTGCATAGTCATAGGTTCGACAGATGACAGCAAACTCAAACAAGGTGTCAGGATCTTCTGTAGTCAAACCATGGGAGTGAGGTAGGGCTGAAGGACTTATATTTTTCATTTTGGTGTCCCCATTGGTCTCCCGAATGGAAAGGTACCCTCTATTCTCTCTCCATTTCCCCTAACATTTATGTTTTCAGCCATTGTCTCAAGAGGGATGTTTTCTTCTTCTTCTTCCCCTATAGGTTCTTCAATATGTCTTGATGTTCACCTAAGGGTTCTTCTTGATCACTGCCACTGAAGAAGAGAGAAGGTTGGCTGTGTGATGTAGTGGGGGTGTTGGGCAAGAATTTTCCTGAATTATCTCTATTCCTAGGAGGCATGAAAGGAAATCCTTTTGGTTGGCTTTTGTTTTCTTTCACTAATTGTACCTGCAAAATTGAAATGGATTGAATAACACAAATTGTAACTAACTGAGATGAACTTTGTTGAAATGAAATATGCAAAATTGAAAAGGAAAGTAAGGAAATGCAGAAACTGAAAGAAACAACTATTCTACATTTGCTGAAATGAAATTTGTAGAATTGGAAAGGAAAGCAAGGAAATGTAGAAACTGAAAGAAACAACTATTCTACTTTTGTTGAAATAAACTACTTAGTAGAATGTTGCAATAGAAAATAGAAGAAAGTAGTAATCACAAAATACTTTGATGCTTCCCCAGCAATGGCATCAAAGAGTGGTGAGCACTAGTAGTGTAGCAATAATGCTACAACTCCTGGGCTACCTACTTTACTCTTATCAACCCAGTAGTTCGTAACAAACTTGGAAGCGATGATGCTGTATGCACAAGTACTAGTTCTTACTACAGGCTGTCACTTGGTTAGCTTGCGCAATATCACTAGGAGCTCAAGCGAAATTCTATGGATTCTGAAAGAAGCTCTATATGTGATGAAAGAAAGGAAAGCTTATTCTACAGAGGCTACTCTAATTGCAGAAAGGAAAAGGACTGAAATGTAAAGTAAACCTACCAAACCCTACTTAACCAACTAATCCTATTTTTGCAGAAAGCACTATGAAAACCGTGAAATGAATTCCATTACCTACTAAAGGAAGTAAACAAGATCTACTCAAGATATTTCTAAAAGTAAATAAGCAAAAAACATCTTTTTGGATTTTTATGTATTTTTATGTGAATTTGACATGCATGTATTTTATTGTGTGTGAAGGTGGAAGCGAATAGGTGGTGTTGAAGGGAAACTTTGGGGTTTGAGGAGATGTAGTATGGTGTAGATGGGTCCTAGGAGGTCTCGGGTGGTATTCTGAAGGCTTTTCCCACACTCGACTTTCAAAAGAAAGCCTATGGGAAAATCTACAGGAGGACACAGGGGATCTACAAAAGGTCTACAAGGGGATGTCGAGAGCAGTTTTGAAGGTTTTGAAGGTTTGAGAGTGGGTGGAAAGGGTCGATGAAGGTTGGGGTGATGTGTTAGGGCACCTAGGGTCCACCAAGGATAACTAGGAGAGGGAAAGATGGTTGGGAGAGAGGAAGAAATCCTATGGAAAAACATAGAAAACTAAGCCAGATTTGAGGTGAACTTTGGGCGACTTATAGGGCATAGATCAGGGATAGAATGTGATGGCTAATAGGCTGACCTACTATGAGAAGATATATACTACAAAAGAACTCACAGTCAAACAATGAGATCAAGCAAGCAAGGAAATTAAGTACATCAAAAAAAGAGAATTTTGCATCAAGCTAATCTAAATTATGAGCTATGGAAAGAAATGTTGAAAGATGCTACAAGGAAAGAAAGCATGGAAGAGGACTTATTGCAAATATAGAAATGAGCATGGTGGAGGAGATCTAAAGTGAAGCATTAACCTTCTAACAGACTGCAAACACTAGAAATCCTATGGAGAAGGAAAATCTGTGTTTTTGGGGCAGCAAGAGGGTCTTTGCCTCAGTTCTTGGTCCCAAAGGGAGGAAAAGAGGCCAAGGCACTATTGATAGCCTTTTGAATCTTATTTCTATCACTGCTTAACCTACTATAGAAAACACAAATGGAAACAACCTTCTAAATCACGAAAAACAACCTATTCTTAACGAAGAAAGAAATTCATCTAACAACAACTAATCCATAAACTGAAACAAATCATATAAATACAAACAAGAGGAGCTTGGCTGCTTGGATTGGGCCCTAACCCAAGAGATTCAGCCCTCTGAGGTAACTCAGTGCTAGCTCAAGAAAGATCTCATCCTCTTTATCAAAATAGTAATAGGATTACATGAAACTATCACCAAAAGTAAGCTAAAGTTGAGCAAAGTTACATAAGCAATACTGCAACAAAAATTCAATAAAATTTGACCCTAGTGAGGCCCTAGGCCTCTCTACTTATACAAATGAAGCTCCCAATAGCTTCCTTAAAATCAAGGAGGCTTGACTCCAAAAACTAGAGATAAACATAAGTTATCCTCCACTTGCTCGGCTACCTCCTAGTGCATTGATTTACCTGCTTGTGCTCTGAGCTGCATGAAGGGGAATTCGAAGTGGGGAGTAATAAATGAGGGGGATTCCCTTCTATAAATCCTCTCCTTTGAACACTTCGAATTATTGCTACCAATTTTCCATTGAATCTTTGACTATTTCTTCAAAACTCCACAAAAGTCTACAGTAAACACATATTAGACCTCATGGCATCATAACTAACCCAACTCACTCCATAAGCATAAATATAATAAAAAAATGCAATAAGCTAAGAGAATGGTTGATTTAACTATGTTAGGAGGAAAAATGAGCCCATATAATTACTCATTTATGGGGCTCATCAATTATGTTGATACAATGTATATGATATATATTGGAGGTGATATGTGATAAGGTTTCAGACTATATAATAACTAATCTATCCAAAGGTCTGGTGGTCATGCGGTTGACCCAGACTGTCCAACCTTTTTCCGGCCACCTTACTGCATAACAATAAATACAAATTTATCAACTTCATTAACAAGAACCACGGTAGCTCATCCGTTGAGCTAAGTTAGGTGAAAACTTAGCCATTCTGGGAGGTCAGGGGTTCGATCCTCCCTGATCCCAAAATTTTTTGAAATTAGGTAGTATTGGGCAAAATCTGAGCTGCCACGTGTCAGCCTTGGATTGGCCCATATTAACCAATCATAATGTGACATGTCATCAACATGCTAACATCATCCTGGACAAGTAGTGTATTCCCAGGACTACGCATGTCCTATTGACAGAATCCCGTTAACCTGGTTGACTGTTGATCATTGACTATTGACTATTGACCTTTGAATTGTTTACTTTTGCCCTAATTTTCCAAAAAACTTTCACTGGCTCTAACTTCTTCATCCGAACTCGGATTTATGTGCCATTCACACTGTTAGAATCGTATCGACAAGAACTTTGACTTGATCCTACTTTCAACTACATTTGAATACTTTGATCTAGAGGCAAAAATGGATCCATTTTGCATCACTCCTCCCCACTAGAAGCTTTTGGACCACCAAAAGTTGGTTTTAGTTGTTGAATAAGTGAGGATATGGTTCCCTCACTCTTCCAATCTCTATCCATTATGCTTTACTTGGATTTGTACCTTTGAGTCCCACTCGGAGATACTCAACATTTCGCCATCGCGAAGTGCTTATCCTTCTGTCAAGAATTGTGTCTTCATGTAGCTCATTGAGATACTCGGGTAGACGATCTTCAATGGAAGGTAACTGACCTTTCTCTTCGAGATATTCAATCAATGAAGGCTCATACAATCGCAAGTTTTCAACATTTACGACGGAATAGATCTGCATATAAGCTGGTAGATCTAGGTGAAAAGTATTTTCACCAATTTTGTCAAGTATTTTGAAAGGACCATATATAATTGGTTTCAACTTCTTACCTTCCCCTTGTAGTCTTTCTTTGTTAATGTACAACTAGACTTGATCACCAACTTGAAAACTATGCTCATCTCGATGCTTGTCATTCCGCTCCTTATACTTCGCTTGGCTTCTTTCCAGTTGTTCCTATTCGGCCTGGTGAATTTCTTGGATTTGTTCAATGAACATGGTTGCTTTGTCCACATCACTATGTCCATCAACTGCTATGTCTTTACCAAAGACAAAATCCAAGGGTGACTTTGTTATAAAACCAAAACAAGTCTCAAAAGGAGATCTTTGAGTAGAAGAATGTTTTGCATGGTTGTAAGCATGTTGTACATAACACAAATGCTCATCCCAAAGTTTGGGATGCTTACTGCAATATCCTCGAAGAACCTATATCACTGTCCTGTTGACCACTTTTGTCTAACCATCTATTTGTGGATGAAATGTCGTGCTCTTCTTTAACTTTGCATCCATTAACTCCCACAGACTTGACCAAAATTTCCCGACAAATTGAGAATCTCAATTGGATACAATAGAAGTGGGTAACCCAAAATGAACCCATACATTTTGAAAGAACAACTTTGCAGTTTGTTCAGCTGTGACCTGTTTATTACATGGTGTCAAAATACACATCTTATTGGACCTATCCACAACTACATACAAGTAATCATGACCCTTTTTTAGACTTTGGCAATTCTCCAACAAAATCCATGGAAACACTTCCCAAGGACGAGAAGGAATTGGAAGTGGAGTATACAAGCCTAATTTTCTATTACTTCGCTTGCTTGTAGCACACATAGTACATCCTTTAATATATGTAGAAACTGTATCATTCATTCGTGGCCAATAGTAGCATCTTTGTAATTGTGCAACCATTTTAGTTACACCAAAATGACCTCATATGAGAGAAGTATGTGATTCTCGAATTATATTAACTCTTTCAATTTGTGGAATGCATAACTTTCCCAAATGATATAAGAGTTTGTCCTTTATGAAATAATCCAATTCTTCTACCTACTTACCATGACTTAAAGTTGTATATACATCCTTAAAATCTATGTCTTGAGCATATTGTTCAATGTAACTTTCATGAATTACTGAATTATGCTTAAGTATTGTGGATGCACTTATAATTGGTCTTGATAACATATCTGCAACCTTATTATGTATGCCCTTCTTATATCTGATAACAATATGAAATTGTTGTAGAAAACCCATCCACCGATACTATCTTGATTGTTGCAATTTAGTTTGTGAGTGTAAGTATTGTAGTGGTTGATGATCTATGTGTATGATTGTTTCTTTACCCATTATGTAATGTTTCCACTTCTTAACACTCTGAACTAATGCATATAATTCTTTATCATATGTAGGATAGTTAACTACTGCTGATGTGAATGTCTCATAATGAAAGCATATAGGATTTCTATGTTGAATCAACACTTCCCCCATGGCATATTCACTTGCATCTATCTCGATCTCAAATGGATGCTAAAGATCTGGCAGTGCTGGTATTGGTGTTGTACTGATCCTTTCTTTCAATGTGTCGAAGGTTTTCTACTATTTTCCTCCCCACTGAAACACCTGTTTCACACTTGTCAAAGCATGTTAAGGAGCTTCAATCAAAGAAAATTTAGCAATAAACTTTATTATGATGCCCCTAAGAAACTTCTAACTTCTGTAGCAGTATTGGGCTTAGGCCAATTTACAATGACTTCGACCTTAGAGGGATCTATCTTCAATTCACCACCCCCTACAATATAACCCAAATAATTCAAAGATGTTTTGCCAAATTCACATTTTGACAGTTTTACATAGAGATTTTCTCTTTTCAAAACATCTAAAACCTGCTTTACATGCTTTACATGTTCATTCCATGTTCTACTGAAAACAAGAATATCATCTAAATAGACTATTACAAAATCATCAATGAATGGTCCAAATACATCATTCATGACTCGCATGAATGTAGCTGGAGTGTTAGTTAAACCAAAAGGCATAACCATCCATTCATAGAGTCCTTGCTTTGTTTTGAAAGAAGTCTTCCATACATCCTATTCGACAACTCTGATCTGATGGTAGCCGCTTCGCAAGTCCAATTTAGAGAAGTAAACTTCATTTTTTAACTGATCTAACAAATCATCAATATGAGGAAGAGGATAACGATTCTCTTTTGTGATTTTATTTAATGCTCTAAAATCAATGCACATTCTCCATGAACCATCTTTTTTTCGCACTAACAGAAAAGGTGATCCCCACAGTGATGTACTTGGTCAAATAAACCCTTGATCAAGCAACTCCTGTACCTGCTTCTTTATCTCTTCATTCTCTAGAGCCGATAACCTGTACTTTCCAATGTTAGGTAGTGGATCAACTTGCTGCAAATAAATCTGATGTTCTATCTCTCACTTTCGTGGAAGCCCTTTAGGCTCTTGAAAAAAAATATCATAATCAGAAACAACTTTAACTAGATTTGCTTTTTGTTTAGGATTACAGCCTTGGAAAGCATCAAATTTATCAATATCCTTTGCTTTTACAATCATAAGTAAAAAAAAATTACTTGAATTTACAATTCTTTTCATCTATCTTGAATTTATGAGAGAGAAGTTATATATGAGTTTATGAGCCCTTACAATATATTCAATTCCATCCTTAGTGAGTTGATACTTATTTTTAGTTCAATAGAAGATAGAATTTCTATTGTACAAGTATGGACTTCCTAATACAATTCCACATATGTCCAATGGGACTATGTCTAAATCAACCTCATCTACAAACTTTGACCCAATAGAAAAATGAAGTTTACATTGTTTCGTAACTTGTAGCTTAGTTTTATCACACACTCAACCTAATGGATATGGATTTTTATGAGGTTTTGTTTATAGGCCCAACTTCTTTACAATTGCTTCAGAAATCAAATTAACTTGTGAACCACTATCAAATAAAGTATCAATTTTAGTATTCTTGGAAATTACTCTAATATGAAATAGCTCATTTATTTTCCTCTCATCATTATCAACATAATGTGAATAAGTACTTTTAGATTCTTTAGAATCTTTACCTTTTATACCTGTAGCTATAACCGTTGTCTCGTCACCTGAATCTGATCCCAAGTCCTTTCGAATAGTAGCAACATTCTTCTTGTCCTTACTCCCAAACTTCGTAGGCTTCAATTTTGGATGCAATGACCAACAGTGTGCCTCATCATGGCCTTCCTTCTTACAATGAGTGCATGGAGGTTTATCTTTCTTCATAGTGTTTGTTTTCTTCTCCTTCCATTTAAGTTTCTTCTTGCCTTTATTCTTGCTTTCAATAGGTTTGGATGATTTCCCAACATCTTGGGTTACATTTTTTCCTCTAGCTTCTAGATGAGTTGCTTGGACCGATACATCATCTAAGCTAGTTGGATTAAACATATGTATAGTATGACTCAAATAACTATGAAGACCACCTATGTATTTCAATAATGTCTCTGGTGAGTCCAATGATATGCCTAATGTTAAAGCTCTCTTAAGGAATTCCTGAGTATAACTTTGAACAATTTGACCTTTTAATTAACATAGTGTTTGCCAAAGGATAAAATTGCTTTTTAATAGCAGAAACAAATTCATTCCAAGTTGAAATGATTTTACCATGCTTTTTGGGATCTGCTTGTATCTTGCCTTCCCACCATACAAGTGTGGTTCCTCCAAGTCGAAGGCTAGAAAGTTGGATCTTCTTCCTTTCTGAAAAAACTTCCTACACCCTGCAATACACTTCAATTTGTCTTATCCAATTATCAAGCTTTTCAGTGTTAAGTTCTCCATCATAAATCAACAAATCAAATTTTACATCTAATTTGATCAAAGAGGATTTCTTCTTTTTATTCTTAGAAGGACTAGATCTATGAGAGGAAGATGATGATGATGACGATTATGGTGATGATGGAGGAGATGGTGGAGGAATCATTTCTCCCTTTCCCTTATTTTCTTGGTCTTTAGGTGATGAAGTGCCTTCATCTTTGTTCTTCTTAAACTTTTGATACATCTCTTCCACCATTGCACGTATTGTGATGAAACTATCTAGGAATTGAGGTTCTGACCTAATTTGGGTTTCATCCACCATCCTTATTTATGGAAATACCCTTCCAATCTATGGATTCACCTCAACAAGTTCACCTTCACCTCGTTTGAGCCTTAACCAAGTAAGCATTCAAATATTCACACAATCTTGTTAGACCTTAAAAAGCTTGTTGCTTTGATACAACTTGATCCATTAATGAAAAAGGTATTATAGACTTTATGTGAAGTTCGCTTATGTTACTTAGTGCAATGGATCAAAAAGATTGCAAATAACATAAACACATAAGCAAATTGAAACATAAACATACACATCAACACAACGACAATTTGATAACGGAGATCACCAGACTTCCTGGATACCTCTCCAGGTCCTTTACTTCCAGTGTGACCACTTTATTAGTCTTCAAAATGATTTAATAGACATGAGCTAAAAAACAGAGACTCAAATGAGAAAATGGATCTCAAAATTGCGTTCAGCTCAAAATTTCGAGTCAAACGAGTATAAACTTGCCCATATTTGGGCCGCTATGACCTCCAGACCCCCTGGAGAAATCCAAAAACTGCCTTTGTCCTCTGCAAAACCACTTTTGTCTGCACAATACCACCTCGGTCTACATGTTGGTGGTTTGACTAGTCCGACACCTGCATAAACTTTAAACAAAATTTTGGTGGCTTGGTTTACCAAGCTCCACCCTTGGCATAGTGGTTATGTGACTGCGTGTTAAGGCATTGGTATATAATGTTTTGGTGGGTCGGAGGTTCGAAACCCATATCCAACCTTCTGCCGTTGGTTATGTTGATACAATGTATATGATATATATTGGTGGTGATATGTTATAAGGTTTCAAACTAGATAATAACTAATCTATCCAAAGGTTCGGCGGTCGTGGGGTTGACCCCGACCGTCCGACCTTTTTCCGGCCACCTTCTCGCATATCAATAAATACAAATTTATCAACTCCATTAACAAGAACCATGGTTATTCATCTGGTAAGCTAACTTCAACAAAAACTTAGCCATTATAGGAGGTCATGGGTTCGATCCTCCCTAATCCCAAAAATTTTGGAAATTAGGTGATATTGGGAAAAATTCGAGCTACCACATGTCAGCCCCGGATTGGCCCATATTAACCAATCATACTGCGACATGTAATCAACTTGCTTACATCATCCTAGACAGGTGGTGTATTCTTGGGATGACACATGTCCTACCGACATCATCCTGTTGACCTGGTTGACTGTTGACCTTTGACTTTTTGACTTTTGCCCTAATTTTCCTAGAAACTTTGACTAGCTCTAACTTCTTCATCCGGACTCGGATTTACGCATTGTTTGCACCATTGGAATTGTATCGATGAGCAATTTTACTTGATCCTAATTTCAACTAAATTTGAAAAAATTGATCTAGAGGAAAAACTAGATCCATTTTGGATCACTCTTTATATTATGACCTAAAATTTCAGCCCTCTTGTAGTTTCCAGAACCCCAGAATTTTGGCCCCTACAACAGAGACTACCTAAAAATATGAAAAATACATAAATAGAGAGATTCTATACACACGTGTGATCTTGATAGAAGGAGAGAAAGAGATAAAATTCATCCTTATTTTTATACTTCTTGTCCATCTTGATCTTCTCTAGGATGCCCAAAAATTGTCTTCTTGAAAGAGTTTGAAGTGGTGGTGAGAGAATAAGGTCAAGATTACTTTATATAGTGGTATTATAGGTCGAAGGGGTGTGTCCTTTTCCTGGAACAACTTGATTTGGAGGAAGGCCAACATGAAAAACATGGAGCCAAAATTTAGATTTCAAAATATGAATTTTCTTCTTTTAAATGTCACAATGGGACTTTGACTCAAAATATATTTTTCTTTTGACTCTAGCATTTAAAATATGATTTACATTGATTAATATAAATACATCGAGTGGACAAATACACATTATGAAGACCGACCATAGTTACAAAATTCAACATTCTTTGCAAGTTCGTCCAAGTCTTCTATGGTGGAATGTTGGTTTCCTTTCCTCTTTCTATCATTCGATCTTTCAAGAAAATCGCTTCTGTAGTGACCAAATTTGATATAATGATAGAATTAAACCTTTGACATGTATCTATTTCCTTGATAAGTAGATCTTATTTATTTAGGTGTGCTTCCTTCATTCCTTCTTCCTCCATTCCCTCTCTTAAAACCAAACTTCTTTCTTCCTCTTACATAAGTCACCTTCTTCAGATTTCTGAATCTTTCCTCTTGATACGAGTCTTGATTCTTCTTGAGTACACATAGTCCATAGTTCATCAAATGTTGGCACATCTTTTTTGGCTCACATTCTTGATATAGATGAGTCCCATGATTTAGGTAAACCATTAAGTGTTAACATCACTAGTTCTTTTTCAGGAGTGATTTTCATTCAATTACTTGAAGTTTATCTCTCAATTAAGAAATCCCCATAAATAAGAAGGCTACAGTATCATTCCTTTTCATGCTAATATCTAAAATATAGTTATTCAAATTCATGGATTAACAAATAATGTTGATAGTATATGTACAAACTAGGGAATCATACATTTTCTTTGAAGAGTCAAGATTTGTGATATAAGGGGTCAAATGATATTTGATGAAATCGATAATGATACTTCTAGTTGTAATGCCATCTTTATCAAATTTTGACTTCTCTTCATCTTTATTAGGTTCAATGATCTTTCCCTTCACCATATCCAAGAGATCCTCCTTTGCAAGAAGAATATCGATTCTTGTTTTCCAAGCCCTAAAGTTTGTACCTCACTCTAATTTGTTTTATTCTTTCATTAGGGAAGCCATAGTAAATAGATTGTAGATATAGGTCTTCCTCAAGAGTGATCTCTTACCAAATTTCTTCAAGAGTGATCTCAATTTCCTTCTCATCACTAAAGATTTGATTCCATGTTGATTTTTCAAGTGAAATAGATACAAGCACAATATTTCTGAAATACTACTAATTACTTCTAGTTATATAGATATTCTTTTAACAATTCCAATTTATCATCAAGTAATTACACTCCATAAATTAGACCTTAAAACATCGCACAATGCACAAATATCACAATGCACAAAGAGAACACAAGATTTACCTCGGGAAAACCCACTAAGGGGAAAAGACTAACAACCTTTTTCTTAGGGAATTTTTTTATGTCAACAAGAGATACATCTAATGCTTCTATTTAACTATGAGGTCATACAAAAAAACTCAGCTTATGGTCAAACCTAGTCCATATCCCTCAAGTCAAAATACCCTACTACTCAGCCCTGGAACTTGGCTCTGTAACTTCAACCCTACAACTATTCATAATTTCATGCTGCCCAAAAAATGTCCCCTATAAACCACACGTGTGAGTTAGAGAGAGAGTAAGATACAAGATGGAGAGAGAGAGAGAGAGAGAGAGAGAGAGATATTCATTCTTCTTGTCCTTCTTGTCCTTTTCTTGAATTCCTCGAAAATTATTTCTTGTGTGAGGTCAAATAGTGCCTTTATGGAGGAGATCAAATTCCTTTATATAGTGTTCTACCTTCATGAATATGTGTGTATATTCATTAGAGATGACTTGACTTGAGGGAGGGAATGTCTTATAAAAGTTATTTCAAGGGCTAAATAATCAAAATGGCATGAAAAAAATGTCTTTAAAATTATTTATATATTAAAACGGCTAAAATATATATTATGAAGAGTGGCCATAAATACAAAATTTAACATGAAGAGCTTGATCAAATTGAGAAAAATCAGACATGGGAGCTAGTTCCAAGAACAAAAATTAAGAATGTTATTGGCACGAAGTGGGTCTGCAAGAACAAATTGAATGAAAGTGGTGAAGTGGTAAGGAAAAAGGTAAGGTCAGTTTTCAAAGGTTATGCACAAATTGAAGGTTTGAACATTGATGAGACCTTTGCTCTTGTTGCACAATTAGAAGAAATTCATATGCTAGTGGCTTTTCTAGTTTCAATAAGTTTACAATATATCAGATGGATGTAAAATCTACCTTTTAAATGGTGAGTTGCAGGAAGAAGTCAATACTGAATATCTTGATGGTTTTCAATGGTCAGGTAAACCTGATTATGTTTGCAGGCTAAAAGAAAACTTGTATGGTCTTAAGCAAGCCCGAAGTGCTTGGTACTCTAAGACATAAAATGGTTTTCTTAAGTGTGGTTTTAAAAGAGGCGCAACTAATAGCAACTTATACGTGAAATCTAATTATCGAGAATTGTTCGTAGTTGTTGTCTATGTTGATGATATAATATTCGGAAGTGATTTAGATAATCTAACTTACCATTTTGTAGTTGATATGAAGGTCGAGTTTGAAATGTCAATTTTTGGCGAAACCTCTTATTTCCTTGGCTTGTATATCACTCAAACAATGAAAATAATTTTTAATTCATAGGACAAGTCTCTCAAGGAAGTATTAAATAAATTCGGCATGCAGGAATGCTCTTTGGTAAACACTCCAATGGTCACTGGATGTAAACTCAACAAGGATGATGAGTCATTAGAGGTGGAATAGACTTTATATAGATCTATTATTGGAAACCTTTCATACTTGAAAACCCCTAAACTAGACATTATGCTGGTAGTTGGAATTGTTGGAGAATTTCAAGAAACTCTTAGACAAAGTCATGTCCTAATAGAAAAGAGGCTTCTCAAATATTTAAGAGAAAAAATGGACTATGTACTATGGTACCCCAGAGGTAAATAATTTTCACTAACTAATTTTACTTATAAATATTGGGGAGGTGATTTAGATGACAAAAAAAGCACTAGTGGTGCTGCTTTCTGTTATAGCACCATTTACCACCCTTGGTAGAATTGATGCTCTATGTTATGGCCTAGGGCAACCCTTCCCTTCCATACTTGGTCAAATTCTAAAAAATAATGTTTTAAATCCAATACGTTGTTTTTCCCTTTATAAAAAGTGTGTACACGTGGGTCATTCTATACCCAACCCGCTTATATGTGTTAAAACAAATAAAAATATATATAATCTCCTTAAATTTGGGTGGGTTTTATGGGTTTTACCTATTACTCACCGATTGTAGCCTGTGGCCCAACTATTTCCCAACTGAAAAACTAATTTGGAGAAGTATAAATAGAACTCCATGCGAAGGCCTAGTTGAGGAGAAAAGATTATATATTGATATTATAGTTGATTACATCCTTGATCAAGTCTGAAGAAATCCTTGTTCCTTCTACACTCCCAAGTCATAGGAAACCTTTTGTTTCCTTCTTGAGATGTCTTTCATCCCTTTATGACATCCTTGTGTGTACCTATGGAGGAGGATTGTCAAGGCTTGTGCAGGATGGATCCGGAGGATGGTTTCGATTGGAGCTGGTGGGTGACTCAGGTTGTAGTTCTTCCATACTTTCTTTAGTTTACATCAATATAGAGGTGTTGTCTTGTTCCTGATGTTTAAGGTCTTAATGAATTAATCTATGTTAAGTTTTGATTATGAAATCTTATGTTAATGCTTATTTTGTTACATGATTATATGACCTAACACCTATATCATGAACATGATTTCTATTACTACTATTGTATATGCTTTTCTTGAATGAGTTGCAAGTTCTAAAGCATTGGAAGAAGTAGAGGGTTTGGACCCTATAGGAACAACCTTAAATGTAGGACCTTTGGGTAATACCTCTTCTTCATACTTCAGTAGTTTAAGTATTAGGACTGCCTATTTGCATGTATATTTATGCTGTAAGCCCTCCTCTCTGTTGGGATTCTCAACCCAAGAACCTAGGGTGAATTTACTCGTAAAATAATTGGTGACTCCACTACTGAAAACATTCTTCTGTTTCCTAGATTGGTTTGCTTCTTCTTGATCAGGGCATGTTGATTGGTTTCTTTTTTTTACAGTGTCTGTGACCTTTTTTCTTCCTGGGCATCAAGTTCAATATTTTGGATCAGGCCTAGATTTTTTTATTTTCTTGATTGAGATTTATATATGCTTTTATCAGAGGACACAGTAGTGTATACACGCTAGCTTCTCCAAATAGACTTGTGTATATGCGAGTTTCCTCTCATTTAGTTGTGTATACATGCTACCATGTTTTTACACAGTCACATATACCTTATTTTGAATTAATTTTTCAAAATATTTGGCCCATTTAAGTTTGTTTCCTAGTTGTTTTTTCTATTTTTTGGTCATTCACTGTCTGTAAAGCTCTTCTTTCTTGCAAGTTTTCAATCTCTAATCTTCCTCTTGTTGAAAAACCTAGTTAACTTAGGTTTTGATTTTTAAGTAAGGTTTCAGTTTGGGATTTGGGTTCAAGGCTTCTTGTGGAAGTTCTTGATTGTTCTGAATTTGCGGAACAAGAACTAATTGTAGTTTTGTTTATAACCCAATTTTCAGATTGCTTTACTTTTTTTTCCCTTTTTGGTTGACATATTTTGTTTTTCATGGTTTTTGAGTGCCTCTTCGGCAATCCTGAAAGTATTTTTGATGTTCTTTTGGTTTTCTGAATTTCTTTGTACTGCTATTCAGATCAATCTATGCAATTCTATAGTCCTTTATTGTTTCAAGTATCATTACATTGGTGATGTGCATAACTTGCGAATTTTGGGACTCTTTATGCTTGTTTTTTATATTTGAAGTTTAGTAGTCTTTTGTAGTCTCAAAAATTTCTTTGGGTTCTTCTAAAAATAAAAATACAAAAACACTGTTCCTTTCTTTCTTTTTATTTCAGTTTTGTTCTTGGTTTCTTCATTGTTTTTTAGCAATTGTGAACCTTTTCGGTTGGTTTTGCTTGGTTTCAAGGGAAGCTTTTCATTGAATGTATGCCCTCCTTGTGGTCAAGTTGGCCTATTGACCTTGTAAAGAAACACATTTTCTTATTGTATGAGAATTCATAGCATATTGCATCATCATTATAGTTTGCATTAGGTTAATTTGCACTGTAAGCATTTTTAGTCTTTTTGTTAGATTTCGAGTGTGTGGAGCGTGTTTTTGAAAAAGAAAAAGAAAATATTTTTCTTATATAAGTTTTTCATGAAACCAAGTAGAAATCTCTTTTCATCGAAGAAAATAGCCACATTTTCATATAGCTAAGTTTCTATTGATTTATTTTGCATCAAAACACCATAAGTTTCACTCTCGTTGTACCCATGACCTAAAGAACAACCCTTTAAAATCAAGCGGTTAATTAAAAAGAACTAGAAATTTTTTTAATTTGTCATTAACTAAACCAACAAGTATAACTCTTTAGGGCCTTGGAATAGGTGAGTGGAGAGTTAAATCTCCAAGGCCACTCAAACTATCAAACCTAGATGTGAATAATGAGTGAAATCCAGTGTCGTTAGAAAGATCAGGAAAGCTCTATGACTGGGAGTCAAGCATGAGGGAGAGTGAAGACAAGGAAGAGAGATACCCCCTCTTCTACTTATTGGATGCCCCCCCAAGACTCTTCCACTCAGCTTTTGATACGAACTGGTACCCATAGTTTCTATTCCTAGGGATCACATAGGTGGCTGTGGGGAGGAATCCCATGGCACCTGAGGCAGACATTGCATCACATTAATTAGTAGTTCAGGAGGGTACCCTTACAAAGCTTGGGTTCTTGCACTTGCAAAGGCTTTTGTCTGGAGGTCAGCTTAACTATTTATGTTACCTTCACTAGTAGGCTTGAGTTGTCATTATCCTAGACCATCTTTGGAAGGTCCTTGATTTTGTTTTCTTGTATTTTGGTATTGGGTCCTCAACATCCAGAGCGGAAATACTTGGAAGTTTCTTGATTGATTGTATCTTTTAGGGACTTTGTTAGAGAGTGCTCTTTGCTCCTAGTTTTCCTAGACTTATAAATTTTTTGAGTCTTTAATTAGTTCTCTTAAAATAAATAAAAGTGGTTGATTGACTAGTTCATCGGTCTAGGAGGTTTCATGGGCTTTCACCTACAAGTGTTGAGCCTTCTTCTAGGAGGCGTAGGAGAAAATTTTCCAGTGATTTGCAGTTAATGGCAATAGACGCAATGGATATTGATCCTTCGATTCAAGCTATTGATTCACATAATAGACCTGGTGTAAGTCAAGATTTATAAAGGAACACTCCAATCCTTTCTAGTGTCCTCATCCAATCGAAATATGTTATAGAGGTTGAATAACTCCTTGAGTCTCCTTTGAATTCTTCTTCTCTTCTTCCACCTGATTATCTAGACATTTTATTATATTTCGAGACTCCGACCCACATGCCCTCGAGCCCTGGTCTATTTCGATCTTTTCCTTCGATGACCACTATTGGGAGCATGGTTTCAACTATGAGTGCTACTAGTGTATAAACTCCTTTATTATTACAAGGAGGAGGTACAATTTCCATACCTTCAATCACTCCTAGAACTGTAATTTTTAGCTCTACCTCCATTCCATTTTTGAGGGGGGTCATCGAAGCTTTGCCTCCAAAACCGGTTCTTTCCCCTTCGGAATGCCTACCAATGCAATTGATCTGGATTTAAACAGGAACGCAACAAGTTACAGAGATAACCATAAACACAGAGATGCAATAACCATAAACACAGAGATGCAGCGGAAATAATGCTTCATTTCATTAATGGAAAATACTGAAATATGCTTACAACCAGAAATGGAAATAAACCAGCTAGGGCGATGGTAGCTTATCTCTGAGAAGAGATGTGTGGCTACATGCCTCTGAACTGTTCCGAACTGTCTTACAATGAGGCTCGAAGGCCTATTTATTGTTGAGAAACAATGGAAAACCATTCACATCCTGAAATCTAACCCTAGAAGATGAAATGCCAAATTGTGGGCCCCGTTTGGGTAAATTGGTACATCAATTTCCCGGGGTCGTAACTTTGGCATACGATCTCCGTTTGACGTGTACGATAGCTCGTTAGAAAGATCTATCCGAGTACTACCACTTTAGGAGGCAACATGGGTCCATGGACCCATGTTGCCCCAGATTCCCAAAAAAACGTCGTTTAGGGCCTTAAAACGGCTCCGGAAGTTCAGGACCCAAAAAACTGCTAAAAATAGTAAACTGTGCTACAATTTAGGAAACTGAAAAAGCTGAAAGAGACAGTTGTGGGGGTCCAAATGGGATAGGTGGGTGGCCACCAACATCCACCTGGATCATTCCTCCCCCCTTAGGAAGCAATGGTCCCCATTGCGTTGAGTTCCTCCATCTGCTGAACTTGTCCTGCCATCTCTGATGTGTCCAGTGATGGTGGGAAGCATGGTTGACGATGGTCCACATTGAACACTCGGTGTAAGCGAAGTAATGGAGGAATGTTGTGCTTCAAAACATTGTTTCCCGTAGCCTTGGTACTGATGTAAGGACCATGTCGGAGTGGTGTGAGTTTCTGATGGGTTCTGGTAAGGTGTTCTCTCTGCATATGCAACCAGACTTTGTCGCCAACTTGAAGCTTGTGTGGTACCCCTGTGCGTGAGAAGTTGTTCCTGTGTTCTGTCATGACCATATTCCTTTGCTGCTGCTGCTGCGTAGAGGAACCCTTTGCAGGGGTCATGGATGTAGCAACAATCTTCCCCTTACTTTGGGAGTGGACCAGACAGATGAATTTCCTGGTCTGTGATATGAGCTTGCTGCCTTTCTTGGTAGTGATCAAAGATGTGGCGGTAGGTGGGGCTACCTCTGGTATCCTGTATAATGAATTATTCAAAGAAATAATGCCAGCACGAGGCCTGGACTCATACACAGCATGTCGCCTCCACAAGTATGGCTGGCCTAATAGTACATCACAAACATCCAGAGGTGTAACATCACACAATACCTCGTCTGTGAAGGGTTTGATGCTGTAGGGAAGGCGGCACTACTGGCGAACTTTCAGATCTCGTCCTTCGTGAAGCCACCTGATACTGTACGACTGCAGATGCGGTGTAGTTGGTAGGCCCAACTGCTTCACAACCTCTGCTGAAATGAGGTTCTTTTGGCTGCCACTGTCAACAATGAATTGCAACGGCGAACCCTTCACCCACATCTGTGAGTGGAAAAGACGCTCCCCTTCCCTTTGGATTTTCGGGCTCATCTTTCTGGATCTTGGCGGTGGCAACAGTGGCGCTAGGATCCGCATCAATGATCTGCTTCCCTTTGCCATTCCCCCTGTCGGGTTCTGGCTCAGGGTCAGAACATGCATCTGATTCGGAAGCCTTCAACTCGGCCACCAGCGACTGCTTGGTCCGACACTCACTTGTGTTATGAGTGGGACTCTTGTGGAACTCACACCACTTTCCTGTGTCCTTCTTCGGCTTCGTGGTGTTGTTCTTTTCTTGCAGCTTCGATGGGTTGTCTTGGGTCACCTCGCCTTGGCTTTGTCCTTTGGGCTTCGGATTTGCAGATCCAAAGTCTCGCTTCTTCTGTTTGAACTTTTGCTCGATTTTGACAGCGTATTGGTATGCTGCACCGAGTGAGGGGATGTTCAAAAACACCATCTCTTCCTGGATGTATCTGTGCAGGCAGCCACGGTATTTGAGTACCAGATGCAGCTCAGAATCTTTGATACCCAACTGTGTGCGAAGGGTATGAAAAATGTTTGTGAACTCCGGCACATCTTGGTCTCGTCCCTGCCGCAGTGTGGTCCATTTGATGTATTTGTCCTCATAGCTTCCGACAGGGTAGTATTGCTCCTTGATGGCATCCCGAAAGTCATTCCAAGTGGGTGCGGCTGAAAATAGTGAGCCTGTACTTTCATCCTTCTGCTCGCAGTAGGTTTCCCACCAGTCCTTGACGTGGGGGGTTGCTTTGAGAAGAGCGAAAACAATCTTTTCCTGACTTGAAAATTCATGAACAGAAAAATACCCATCTAGCAGATTTAACCATTTATCTACGGCATCTGCGTCTATTTGACCCTCAAAGATGGGGATTTCAAAATTAACTTGTACCTTGAAGGGTGTGGCATTTCCAGAGTCGCTGTTGGAAGCCGATGCGTCGCCTCTGGGTAGCCGCTGAAGGATCTGCGCGAAGCTATCCATCATCGCGTTCCTTTGTCGCTCGAGCGCTTCTTCGAGCAAGATTTTGATAGGATCTCCTGCCCCCTCGTCTTTCTTCTCATCCGCCATGGGAGGCCGTCGGGATTTGCGCGGCTGGTCTTGCAAAGGTTCGACCAATTCAAGCCCTAACTCCTTATATCCCGACCTCGTTGGGGACATGCAAAGAAAAACAGAGAAAAAGCAGACCGCTCTGATACCACTGATCTGGATTTAAACAGGAACGCAACAAGTTACAGAGATAACCATATACACAAAGATGTAATAACCATAAACACAGAGATGCAGCGGAAATAATGCTTCATTTCATTAATGGAAAATACTGAAATATGCTTACAACCAGAAATGGAAATAAACCAGCTAGGGCGATGGTAGCTTATCTCTGAGAAGAGATGTGTGGCTACATGCCTCTGAACTGTTCCGAACTGTCTTACAATGAGGCTCGAAGGCCTATTTATTGTTGAGAAACAATGGAAAACCATTCACATCCCGAAATCTAACCCTAGAAGATGAAACGCCAAATTGTGGGCCCCGTTTGGGTAAATTGGTACATCAATTTCCCGGGGTCGTAACTTTGGCATACGATCTCCGTTTGATGTGTACGATAACTCGTTAGAAAGATCTATCCGAGCACTACCACTTTGAGAGGCAACATACCCATGTTGCCCCAGATTCCCAAAAAAACATCGTTTAGGGCCTCAAAACGGCTCCGGAAGTTCAGGACCCGAAAAACTGCTAAAAATAGTAAACTGTGCTACAATTTAGGAAACTGAAAAAGCTTAAAGAGATAGTTGTGGGGGTCCAAATGGGATAGGTGGGTGGCCACCAACATCCACCTGGATCAGCAATTCCTTCAGTTTCGTTAAGTTTTCCATTAGTTGCTTTCACGCCTATGACTGCCATGGAAGGTGGGTCAACTTCTTTTTAGGGTTTCCCTTTTGGGAGTGGTCATATACCACATTCTAACCCATCTTTAGGATCAATACCTTTTCCCTCCATAGGTCAAAGTTGTAATCCTTTCCAAGGATGGACTAACCCAACTCTTAGCGGACTTGGAGTTGGGATTCAGTTATCTTTCGGCTAGCAAGGGAATATGTCATATTTCTCCATGAGTTCATTTCAGAGTTTTTCTCCCTATTCTAATGCATGGAACCCTTTGTAGTGGTGTTTTAATCAATCTTAATTGACTGATACTGCAACATTCATTGTCAACCCAGGGTAGGTCTTGCTGTTTCAATTGAGTTCGCACTATCTGTGCTGATACACTCCAACCAAGCATAAGAAAATGCAGAAAAATGTAAAAGATGTCACTTATCTAAATTGTTCAATCAAATCATGTGTGTAGACATAAAAACACTCTACATAATTAAATCATAACTTGCAACTATCAAAGTAAAGGTGCTTCACGCAGGAACTAATATCTACTCCAGCTAGTTACTACCATTTTGTTAATTAACTCAGCGTAACAGCATAATATAAATAGAAACAAAAACGAATGTAATCCATGATTTGTACAACACAGAGAGAAATCATAAATCAATTAACTAAACTAGAATTTACACTACCTATATCATTGCAATCCCTACCAAAGAGGAGGTCCCTTCCTCCTCAGCACAGAGCAGGAAGAACACAAAAGTGATTAACGAATCAGTTTAAGAACAGTAACAACATCACCGTGCTAATTGATATTAGAAACAAATTCAAAATTACAAAAGCAAAGTAATAGTACTTCTCTATATGCCATATCTGTTTACATGAAAAATCAAGTCTTTTATAGTTGTTACAACCCAAAATTAGAAACAAATCAGTCATGAGAATCTCATGATTCACATGCTGACCAAAAATAAAAGTAGTTACAACCTATTGCTAAATACAAATATCCATCAGTTATGATTGCAATTTCTTGAGTCTTGTTGCTTCAAAAATAAACAATCCCTACTGCCGAAAGTTGTTATTTGGAATAGTACCCACATTTCCCAGCTTTGGTGCAACAATATCAAGTGAATGGCGGTTCAGGATGGCATGACATTACTGGCGACAGCACTGTTGGTGTGATTGCAGATCAACGTGTGGTGTAACAACATCCAATATGTAACAACAACTTGTAACATCATCTAATGTGTAACAGCAACCTGTAACATCATCTAATGTGTAGCAGCAACTTGTAATAGTTGTCTGCTTCATAGCTTTCTTATTGCGAGCCATCACCTTAAAATAAGGACTTCCCAAAATACTTCTTCAATACTCTCCCAGTTAGCCACAAAAATGAATAAAGCCTCATACTATTTGGTAAAATACAACAAATTAAAATGAAAGTATAATAGGCTAAAAGGGTAAGAAAACAAGGAATTTGGTCATATAAAGTCATGGGCTTGGGGGAAAAAAAGGTCAAAACTGGGGTAAGCATGTGCAGAAAATAAGTAAAAAACTACACCCAACATCTCCCCCCGACTGAAGCAAATGCATGTCCCTATGCAGAATGTCAATTTCTTCTACTCTACCCCCAATGCAAATCTATGAAATTTGAGGCACTAGCACTATCATCACCCCGAAATCTGAATCCTTGAATGGCCATTAATTGATGTGGCCAAGATTCCTCTTTGTAGTCACATAAATGATAATCCAGATGATACTCATCCAATGGCAACCCTATCAAAGGAAATTTGAACCTGAGGCCAATCCAGAATGCCCCCAGTGTTTGTACGATCTGAGCATATTCCGGCACCCATGAAATAGTAGCCATGAAGTTCTTATACTCAAAGGGGTCCCCTTCCTGTAACTCTGTGCTATAGGCTTCAGTGTGCTTGAGACATCTAGCTAGCGCTTGGATCCTCATATTTGTAAACAAGTTGAGGCAAATCCTCACGATTCTTTTTCTATAGACAGCCGATTGTTCTCTAATTTCCAGAGTGCTCAGGAATAGTCTAAACTCTCGCCAGAGTTCGTAAGCCATTCCTAGTTTAGCCCTGACCCACAATGTTGTTCTTTCCTCGTTGGTTTTTGCTATTTTCTTGGCCAGGAGCCACTCAATCTGATTCCTCATGAATGAAAGAAAGGCTCGCAACGACAAGTCCCCCATGTAGGAGAGGACTCTCACCACCATCTTCGTGCTCACATATTCACACATGATATTGTGCAAGAATAGCTCGCACATAAAGCTCTAGTCATCAAAGTCACAAGAGAAAAAAAATTCCAAAAAGGTATGGGTTGAAGAACCCAAATAGGACCTATTCTCATAAACTACCTATAATTGAAATAAGTAGTAATGTTCCCATAGGAACACAGGGTATGACGGGGACAACTGCCTGCATGCTAGTAGGTTTAGAGCAAGGTCATGGAGTTTGATCTTATCAAATGTCAGGTCTGAGACCTGTCGATGCAGCTGATACAATTGTTCATCCTTCTTCTTTATAACTTCCTTGTGCCTTCGTGCCTCCTCCTCCTTCCCATTCTTCTTTTAGCCATTTTTCTCTGAGGGAATCTATAATTCTTTTATACATTTTGAGTGAAATCACTCCCTCTTGTAGAGAGAGTGCCAACTACTTTCACTTTTGCATCTTTGGCAACAACAACAATCTCTCAGAATGCCATCCTTCATCAAGACTCGATGTTATTCCGCATGCACTATCAATTGAGGGTGTAGCAGCCTCCTGAGGGTGAAACTGTTCCACCTTGGCTATTGGTTCTTGTGTAAAAGAAGATTCGTTAGTGGATTTCATCATAGTTTCTTTATCTTTCTGGTCAACTTCTATTTTCAATGTTGGTTTTTGAGTAGCAGCAATGTTATCCATAGACTTGTGTACATCGTTTTTCTCTGGATCAGTTGCGGTCTCCACTACTAGTTCTTGTGTAGCAGCCATTTTGACTGTAGGCTTATGGATATTATGTGTCTCTTCCTTCTCTTGGCTGACTTCCTCCTCCACTGCTGGTTCTAATGAAACAAAAATGTTAGCCAAGGGCTCCTGTGTATCCATTACCCGATCACTTCTTGTGGATTGTGCTGTCTTGATTATTGGTTCTTATGTAATAACAATGTCCTCAATAGGTTCTTGTGTAATAGCTTCCCAGATTTCAGTTTGAGTCTCCCTCGAGGTGGTGCCTACAGCACAGACTTTGAATCCTCCTGCCACCAACTTCTCAGCATAGGCTATGCACAGAGTGCCCGAGATTTCTCCCATCCCAGCCCTATCCATAGCCTCTACCAAAGTATCTAGCCATGGAGCTCTTGCTCTGCCTTTTCTTATACTAGTTGTTCCCTCAATTCTCTAATTATTTCTTTAGAATTTCAATTTTTGATAGCAAGGATTGGTTTTTTCTCCTACCAGGTGAAGAAGGTTTTTCTAGCTGAGCTTGCTCCTCGTCCTTCTACTATGTTGTTGCTTTTGTTCTTTCTTGACATGGATGGGGACTCTAGGTGCTCACTAACCCTTATCCTCTACTTTGGCCTCCTGTTGCTAATTGGTTTATCAACTAGCCTCTTGCTAACCCTTACTGTCAAGGGTTGGGGTTGCTCCTTTGTCACCTATGGAGCTTCCTTAGATGTCTTGGTTTGCCTTCTACGGGTGGTCCTGGGCCTTTTCCAGATGAATTCTTCCCAATTCTTGCCTTGTCGGATCAAAGAGTCTAGCACAATGAGTTTGATAAGGCCATGGTTGGTAACACACATTTCTGGATGCACAATTGTTTCCACAACCATGACCATGTGCCTAATGTTGCCCAACAAGAAATAAGGAAGGTGGATCAGCTGTTGATGCCGGAGGTGGTTCAACATTGGAAAATGATAATTAAACACAATTGTTTCCCTTCCTTCGCAAGTAATGTACTTGATGAAGTAGAGGGAAACATCCGCGAATGGCTGGGGGAGTCACAGTCTATCAATTCCCCTGCCTTTCTTTACCAACAACTCTTCTTCTTGGAGGAAATCCCATTTCAGTGAGGGATCATTGACCTTCCTATTAACCCATCTATTCCCTTCCACTGACAATCCTGTTACTCTAGCAATCACCTCTTCCATGACCTCCAGCTTCAGCCCTATGACCTCTATCTGGTTTCTCTCTAGATTCTCTGCAAATTGCATGGAAACATCATTGTTTGATCCTTCCAACCTACAGAAGAATTTGAACTAGCCTGCATCCTTAAAAATCTGGCATGCTTCTGAGAAATCTTCCAATGCATCTGTGGATCCTGGCTCGTACCGTAGTGCTGATCCTCCCATTGCTTATGTAATTCATTGTTGTTCCACCTACTTATCCTTCCCTTTAAGTGCTTCGGGGGTAATCGACACACAATCTAGTTGTTTCGGCTTGCACTTCTATTTCCTCTTCTCTTAGCACTCTAAATAGGGGTTCAGTGCTTCTAGCAGGGGTAAATGGTAGGGTGGCAGGGTAGTGTAGGTGAAGATTTCTGATTGGGATTTGGCACGCAAGGATCATACTGCACAGTGAATTCTTCCTTAATGGTGATTCATGGGGAGGTCTCGTCAATGGTACTCTTACCCTTTTTGGTATGATTAGCATTAAGTAACAATAACTACTAGGTCATCATGCCTTAATTGCTAGATTTTTCTAATGATCACAAGTCATGCGATGGTCATGTCGCCATATGATTCATTCCCCTCGCCCCCCGACTTAATTATGACAGTCGTCCTCAGCCGTCAATAGTCATGTTAAGTTGCCATAATTAAAAAATAAAACAAAATCAATATTACCTTTTTGATGACATACCTAGGTGACATGGGGCGAAGTAATGGGCGGCGCGACGTGCGAACCAGGCTCGAGCAGCGAGATGTACAAACTTAATTTTTATGACGAGGATCGTGGTGATGTTCTCCTACTTATTACAATAAAATATCTTGTTTATTCTTGAAAATTTGTCGAATGTTACAGGTGTACCAGCCAAGACGACTGATATATATTATCTTAATTTCTACAAAAAGATAAAGAAGAAAAGATCATGTAACAACACTTATCGTAAGATATGCTTTGAAATAAGAAATGTTGTTACAGAATGTGTAACAGTCGCCACCATGTGGTTTTCAACTGCTACAAAAAGTGTCTTTTTGCGCCTGGTGTTAACACCCAGGTTGTTCCCTACGACTCCCAAGGGAATACGGCCGGGGTAACCACTAACCAATCTTTGGATTACAGTTTCTAGCCAAACTGTAATCAGAGAGGGCTCTCTCTTTATGGTTTGTCTCTGTTTGATAGTGTTTTAGGCTAGCTATTGTGCTCAGGTTTTTGGTTTATGTTTTGGTTGAAGGACTTCTTTCAGTGCTTAAGATGTAGTGTTCAGATAGTAGTATATCATTGGGCAATGGAGTCTAGAGCTGTGAAATGTTTTGAAATGCTGGAGTGATGATGCCAACCAAGTCAAGTGTTTAGGTAGTTCTTAGGTAGGTAGTTGATGCCTGAGAATTGCATCCATAGTCTCCTCTGCCTCTGTATATTTATAAAAATTGGGAGGCACCTCAAACAGGTGTTTGATTTCATTCATTATAAAAAATAAACTTTCTACTGTATTGTAGAGAGTCTATCCTGTGGCTGGCCCTGTTTCCTCTGAGGTGCTGGGCTTCTCATTGATCTGACTTGTGGCAAATGCATTAACCCTTTTAGCATACTGCTCATCTGTGAACAATCTCCCTGCGCTGTTCAGTAAGCTAGGGAGCCCTCTGTTTTCTAATACCTGAAATTTCTCCATAAATCTGTTTACCTCAGTCTGCATGTCTTGGGTTCTTCTCTCTAATGTCTGCACCAAGTTTCTCAGTGTAAGAACCCTCTTGATTAACTGGATGTGCTCAGTTCTGTTTGAAATTCCCATGGTAGCCAACTGAGTACTTGTTCTATTGTTAAGCACATTAATCATCCTGGTGGCAATTTCAGGCATATTGCTTAGAGCAGCTCTTGATCTCTGAATTTTAGTCTGTGCTTTTGGAATGAGCTCTAACTGCTCATGGATTATTTCAATATACTGCCATTGATCATTAATGGATTGGCCAATATTAGCCCACAGCACTATTTTAAGCTCAGCCACAACCTTATCTAATTTGAGCTCATTCTCTAGCTCTTTGATCCTGTCTTTGAGGGCTTTTATCTCCCTGCCCTTTTCTGCCACAGACTGCTTGGATTTGTCATATCTATCATTTACTTTGGCCAATTTCTCCCTGGTCTCATTCAATTCTGTCATTTGAGCTTCCAAGGCTTGAATCTCATTTCTTAGATTTTGCATATCCAAGCTAGGGGCCTGCTCTGTTGTTGGTGGTGTTGAAGTAGATGGTGCTGCTTTTTCAGTCTGTTGAGGAGGAGGAGTAGTAATTGGAGCAGCTTCCTCAAGGTTAATGATTTGAGGAGGAGGCTGGGAGGTCTGACCTTCTTCTCTTTGTTTCAGAGTTGCTTGTAATGCTGCCTGTGCAGCCTCTGATTCTCCCAGCTTTTCTTGTGTCTGGATAAGCTGCTTGTAGAGAGACACCAGCAAAGCTGTGGCATCTTGATCATGCCTTTGTTGAGCTACTTCATCTGTTTGAGGGTGAATTGTGGCTGGGAGTTTGATCTTTCTCCTTAAAGCTGCCATATCTGCATCCCTCAATTTTAATATTTCTTGTATGCCCTTGATATCTTTGGGATCATGCCCAATCTCAATAATTATGTCTTCTAAGGACCTTATTTTGTTGTCCTTTGCTTGAGAGGATGCCCTTTCCAACTCGAGTTGGGCAGCTGTATTATTAAGGCTATTTTCTAGCCTGTAGTTATCCAATGTCTTGTTTGCCAAGGAAGCATAGACCATCTCACCTGTTTGTTTGTGCAATTCAATTTTATCCATTGGGTGGATGTCCTTGGCCAGGACCTCAAGATTGGTCCTCAAGTAATTTGAAGGGGACTGTGGCTGCAAAGTAGTTGGTATGAGGTGACTCATGATCATCTTGCCCTCCTGGACATCATATGCAGACATTAGTCGCTGCTGGTTGGTGGGAGCCATTTTCAGCAAATGGTTATACAGCTGTATTTTTATGGGCTCATTCCTTTTCTTTATTTCAATGAACTGCTGTTTAATGCTCAGTTCACCCTCTTTCTGCTGGCTAGAGGAGCTGACTTCTCCTCCCACTGTCCTCTCTTGTTCCTGTTGGAAGGAACTTGCATATGCCTCCAAACTGGGCGGGCCCATACCCAAAGATTGCCCTATAGGCATCTCTTCCTCTGAAAGGGGATTCATCCTGTGCCTCTTCTCACCATGACTTGTTGATGTAGTCAAGGGAGTCTCTCTATCCCTTTTCCTGCTTACATCCTCCTTTTGTGGAGTTTGGAGGATTGAGGTTTCATTAACAGCTTCTTGCCTAGGAGGTACTATGTTTTGAGCCTGCTGCTCAGTGAGAATTGGGGCCTCAACTTCCCCTTCTTGATGTGTGGGCTGCTCTATGTCATGCCGCCCTTCTCTTTGTTGTGATCCCTGTTGTTGCTGTTTCTCTACCTGCTGCTGCACTTCTTCTTGTTGTTCCATCTCTTTATCTGTTTGGTCTTCAGTCATGGGAGGTGGTTGCTCTTGTTCCACCTGCTTTTCTTTGCCTCTGCTGCCTGTCTGTTGAGTGTCCATGGTAGCTTGCTGATGTGTTGTTGAAGAAGAGGCAGCTGCTCCAAGTTGCCTTTGATATGATAAGGAAACCTGTCCACAAGTTTCCAAGTCAGCCTCCTTTTGCATATTCCTAGCCTCTCTCTCTAGTATCTGCTCTCTAGAGATTGGCTCTTCTAAAGTGCCCTCTTTCCAGCTTAAAGAATTTGCATACTTTTCAATATGAGGCAGCCTAACATGTGAATAGTTACCCAATTTGTGTTTTATCCTCCTGAGGGAGATAAAATGATTACGGTCATAAGGTATCCATTTAAAACTGGTTTGCAATTTGAAACCCTCTAAGATCATATCTGCCTCCTTCCATCCCTCCTCTCTTTTGTTGTACAAAAAAGGGCCTAGCTGGCTCCTTACCTTCAGTTGTACCTTCTTGTTTTTGCTTTGGAAATGGAAGCAATCTGCACTTCCAAACTGCCTAAAGTATTCTAGGGCGAACAGTCTCATGGGGACATACCTTGGCAGCCTGTAAGGGTCCAATTCACAACCATATACTCTGATTACTGTGCGGTGTTGGTAAAAATACCAATCACCAATGCTGTAGGATTTGGAGAGATGGAGAATTCTCTGCATGTCATCGGTTAACCTTGGAGGAGGGACACCATACAGCAATGTCATAGCTGGGTGAATGAACAGGTCTATAAATTCACAGTATGTGTATGGTGATTGAGAAACATCATGGAAAACTGAAGTCCAAAACACAACTGACCTTGGATTTCCCTGGGCATTAAGTTTCTTGACGGGAATGGAGAAACTGTCTGGATGATAAAACAAGAAGAGGTGGTAGATGTATGAGGTGTATCTGAACACCCTTTCCCTTGGTAGATTCATCAGCTGTTCATGGATCTTTTCTGCAATATAGGTGGCATAGTCATAGTGTACAGCTGGAGGCTTTCCAGGAGAAAACATGGACAACATTGCCATTATAGTGCCATCAGCATCCTCAATTCCCTTGTATCCCAGGACATAGCTGATCAAATCCACTAGCATTCTGCCCAGGTCATTCAGGTAGTGATATCCAATAGGAGGAGTCCTTATAGTTTCAGAGCTTGGCTGTACAAATAACTGGTTAATTTTGGTAATCTGGGCACTTGACAGATTACTCCCCTTCTTTATTAAATCCAACATGGAAAGAGGGGTTAATTGCCTTGCAGTATGGAAATGCAGCATCTCATTTATGGTTTCTGGGGTGATAAAGAACAAAACTGAGCCTGTAGGACTGAGAACAGCTCTCTTGCAAGGATCATAGCATTCCTGGCATTTATGGATAAAGTCTGGAAGGGCATTGACTTGAGGGAGATTGTAGATGGGCAAATTTGAGTCCCAAATCCCTAAAATATCAGCTCCATTAAGGTGTTGAGCTTTCAATTCATTTAGCATGTGAATATTGAACTTAGAACCCATTGGAAACCAATCTAACATCTGATAATCTACATCTCCCAGGGCTTTCCATGTTATCTCCCTTTGAGGGGCATTCAGAGGCTGGATATTCAGGGCTATTGGTGTCTCCATAGCTAATAAGGCTTCTAATTTGTATGTAAACTAGTTCTGAATGATCAGAGCAACCCGGAGGAATTTCTTTACAATGGAAGTGTGAATTTCAAGGAATAGAGGGCAAATGAACAGCTGCAGCAATTGAAATATTGCTTTGAAGTGTAAATAAGACCAATGTCTGGTATCAATCTGTCTCTTTTAGCAGGTATGTACAGTTTGAGTGACTGGTTCGCGATTGCGCGCACAGAGTACAGTTTCTTATGAAAATGTGGGCAAACAAGGCTCAGCTGGTGCTTTTCGACCTCACAGTTACGAATGGGGGTTAGACACAGGAATTTTACCGGCAATTTATAAGTTTCGGTGTCTTTTAAGCTTTTTGAGGGAATTCACAGACAAATTAGGCGTATGAAGGATTTACAAGGGTAAATACCTGGTAAACAGCATGCAACGGTCACGAATCTATGTAGAAATGGTGCGCCGGAGGTCTCCAAATTGATTTCAGCAGGGTGGTGCAAGTTTGGACGTGAAAATACCATGCAGAGAAAGCAACAGTGAATTGGCAAAAGTATGAAAAAACGCGAAAATTGGCCTAAATATGGATTTTTGGCATATTGGCGCGTTTTTTGGATGACGTCAGCATGACGTCATCAGGTGGGGTCAAGGTCGGATGACGTCAGCATGACGTCATCGGGTGATGTGGTGAGCTATGATTGGTCCACGGGGATAGTGAGGTGGCGGACATATCAGCGCGGGGGCGGACGAAGGAGCTGATGCGGCGACGGGGTGGCAATGACGCGGTGATGACGCGGGCATGGCAAAACCGGTGGTAAATGAAAAAACAGTAATGGTTTTCTCAGACCGCCTACCATACGGCGATGGTTTTGTCAGAGGGAAACCCGAGAAATTGTGAGGGCGACGCGTGGCAGAGGCCTGACGTCACCCTCTGACAGTTTCTCGGGTGCTAACTGTCGGACGTCGGGCCCAACCCGATATGTATAATGGCCGTCCGATCAAAAGCGCTCGATCGGACGGTTGACGGGTTGATGAGTTGTGCGGTCAATACGGAAGGGGGGCGGGATTAAAATAATACTTCTTTCGGGATTTGTGCTCGGCGGACACTTTTGGGATGCGGTGGTTTGTAATGTTTTTCAATGTATTTTGAAAAATAAAATAATATGCGCCGATACTTTGGATAAGTGCAAAAAGTGGGTTTTTGGTGTGTTATTTGCAAATGAAGCGGGTCATAGGTAAAAAGGGTTTTTTCAAGGTTTTCTTAGCAAATGAAGGTTTTAATGGGCCAAATGGATTCAGAAGAGGGGAGGGGGGTTAGACTTAGGCTTATCAAAGTGACCAGATGTCATTTTGATCCCTGACAGAGAACATATGGCTATAATGCCAAGGGGAGGGATATTTATACAATGTTTGGGGTTTATACACCATGGTGTTATAATAATAGGGAAAAGGTAACATAGGGGAATTATACAATAAAGTTAGGGGTTAATATGGATGAAAGGAGTGGATGAGGGGAGATAATACTAAGTTTATTTGAAGATAACTTAGCTTAGGGAGTAGATCAAAATGAAAAGAGTTTTAGACAAGAAATGTGGCTTCTAATAGGACTAAGAACCACCATAACCATGAATTCTTCCATGAACCTCAACTGATGATGGGATGTTAGTTATGAATTGGAAGAGGGGAAGAAGGGAGGTTAGACATGCTTCTTTGCTTTGCTGCCACCTGATGGAGAAGAACACCTTCTTAATTCATTGATTTTGCTTTGTGAACAAGGCTAACCCACATGAAATTTGTAAGAAATGACATTTCTGCAACCCCAACTACCTACCCATCTACTTGCCTAGCATTTTTTGTTTTCTTCTTGGAGGGTGCACTTAGGCTTGCAGACCCTTATTTTCCTTTTCTTTTCTTTGGCTTTTTTCTTTTGTTTTTCTATCTACTTCTACCCTTATTTCTTCCAAGGTCCCAGATTAAGCAGTTGGGAGCCTTTCTTCTCTACCTAAACTACTTGTCTGCCAAGATTAAACAGTTTGGACAGACTTCTTTCTCTATTCTACAACTGAAAATTTAAAACATGGCATGATCCAGATTAGGCTGTTGGACCATCCATCAAAATTGAGTCCACAACCAGCTATAAGCACAGATTGTATTCTCTTGAAAATATGTGATCTTTGCATCATCAAAGCAGAGCATATTTGGACCTTTTCATTGTCAATCATGAAATATGAAACCTACTGATAGAGGTAGCTAACAGTGGCTCCACATGGGGATGGTTTTTCATTTGAAAGACCAAGAACAGCAGGTCAGATTGCCTTGCCCCTTGACTGCTTTTATCAAAATTTTGAAGTTTGCTGCTTTGAAGTGCCAAAATTGTGTATTTCCCTTCTTGGTAGACCTCTGATCCTATCTACCCTTTGCTGGTAGTTAAGAAAACTTTGAGAAATTGCATTTTTACATCTTAACAGAAAATAATATATACATCTGGATATGTACAAGGGAAAACTCAGGCTGCACTTATGGGTGGTAGTCAAAATAGTGCTTGAGCATCCTGCCATTCACAGGACCTTCATCCAAATCAGTTTCATTAAGACTTTTAAGGAAATAAGTGTTGTTTACTTGTACTGCTTGGACAGCAAATGGTCCTCTCCAAAGGGAATCAAATTTTCCATGTTTTCCCTTATCCTCTCTTCTTGCATCCCACTTGAGGACTTTGTCACCATTGTTGAAATCTTCTGCCTTAGTTCTTCTGTCAAAGGCCTTCTTTAATTTTTCTTGTAGAACTTGAACTCTGCTAAAAACTTGGTCTCTAGTTTGCTGTAAACATATTATTTGATTGATCCTTCTTTGCATATCATTTGGTTTAGCTTGGCTTTCTTGAAGAAGTTTCATAACAGGCACCCCTAGTGATGAAGGGAATTTGGCTTCTAATCCATAAACCAACTGATATGGGCTGGTCCCAATTGATCTCTTGGTTGTTAGTCTATCTGCCCATAGAGCATCCACAAGCTTCTTATGCCAATTCTTTTTGTTCTCTTCTAGCACTTTCTTTATAATGTTTACCAGGCTTTTATTTGATGACTCAGCAAGGCCATTACCTTGGGGATAGTATGCAGTAGAATGGCCTAAGGTAATGTGAAATTTGTGGCAGAAATTCACCATTTTCTTGGATCTAAAAGCAGCATTGTCTGTTATTATTTTGTTAGGACAACAAAATCTAGCCAATATGTTATTCTCCAAGAACTGAATGATTGTTGAATCATTTGCTTGTCTGCATGGAGCAGCTTCAATCCACTTAGTGAAGTAGTCTGTGGCTGTTAAGATCCATCTATGTTGGCCTGAAGATGAGGGATGAATTTCCCCAATGAAATCGAAGCCCCATTGTTGAAAAGGTCTCTCTGTTGCAATAGGCCTCAAGGGAAGTGGCAGCAACTGTCTCTTTCCCTCAAACACTTGACATTTATGACATGAGGTGGTGAATTTCTTGACATCAGAGAACATGGTGGGCCAGTAGTAACCAGCTCTTAGTATTTTATCCACAGTGGACTTCCAATATAAGTGTCCACCACAGTCACCTGCATGAAATTCTTTTATGATATTGTCAGTTTCATTCTCAATTAGGCAGTTCAGCAATATCCCTTCATGGTTTTTCCAAAATAAATTTCCATCCATAACACAGAATTTAGAAGCTTTCATTTTTAAGAACCTACATTTAGTTCTGGACAATCTTGGGGGAGCACACAGGTTTTGCAATACATAACATATATCAGAGTACCAAAGGGATTGTTCAAAGGCTACATTGATCTTTGGAGTCGCCAGCTCAGGTTCACTGTCCAGCTGGTTGATGTCTAGGGCTTGGAAATTTGCTTCTGTCATTAGTTTGGCCAAACCTTGCCCTTTTATTAGTTTTGTAGGTTTTATCTCAATATCAAATTCCAAAATGTTGGCAATCCACTTTCCTCTTCTGCCCTCTAAATTTTCTTGGGTGAGAATGTCTTTGACAATAGGACTTGGTACATAAGCTATAACATGTGAATAAAGGATGTAAATCCTAAAGTCCTTAATGGCTTTAACCAAAGCATAAGCTTGTTTCTCCATGATTTGGTATTTTAGGGGAGCATCTCTAAGAGCTCTGCTAAAGAAAGAAATTGGCTTCTCATTTCCTTGGTCATCTTTCTGTAACAAAACAGCAGCAATAGTATGCTGGGAGGCAAAAGAGAAAATGATAAATTCTCTGTCAAATTGAGGATTGGTCAAGACCGGGGTTTGGGTAAGGGCCAGCTTTATACCTTCAAATGCTTGATTTGCTTCAACTGTCCATTTCACTTTCGAATCTTTCTTTAGCATGTTATTTAGTAATCTGATTAGTTCTGCTAAGTTTGGGATAAACCTTCTCAAGAAATTGATTTTTCCCAAAAATCCCTGCAATTCTTTGATATTTCTTGGGTGGGGCATTTGTAGGATAGCTTGTATCCTGTCTGGATCAATTCTAATGCCATCTTTTGAAATGATATGTCCTAGTAGCTTACCTTCCTCCAAACCAAATAAGGATTTCTTGGGGTTCAAGGAGATTCCATATTTCCTACATGTTAGGAAAATCTGCCTTAAATGTTTCAAATGTTCTTGATCTGATTTTGAGAAAGGTGTAAGGTCATCTAAGTAAATGACAAGGAAGTCATGAATCTCTTTGGCAAAAGCAATATCCATTGCTCTTTGAAAAGTTTCCCCTGCATTTTTCAATCCAAAAGGCATTTTTACATATTTGAAAGTTCCCCATGGGGTTGTGAATGCAGTTTTGTCTTGATCATCAGGGTGTACTAAGATTTGATTAAATCCTGAGAATCCATCAAGTAATGAGATCCTTGAGGCCCCTACCATTCTTTGGAGAATGTGATCCATCTTGGGTAAGGGATAATTGTCTTTGAGGGATACTTGGTTCAGATTTCTTAGATCCACACACAGCCTTATTTCACCAGTTTTCTTTCTTGTAGGGACTAAGTTTGAAATCCACTCAGAGAATCTGATTGGTGCTATGATGCTTGCCTTGAACATTTTCTGTACCTCTTATTCCATTGCTGGGAGAAGCATAGGATTGATTCTCCTCAATTTTTGTTTAAAGGGTTTTTGATCAGGCTTGAGAGGGATAGTATGCTGGATAACAGAGGTGTCATAGGACTTTAGGTCCTCATAACTCCATGCAAAAACATCCTGGAACTCTTTAAAGAGGTCAATGTATTTAGGCTTTTGATCAGGAGGTAAAGATGCAGACAATTTAATTATTTTGGGCTTGTCAATGGTACCAATGTTGCATTCTTCAATGGTTGCATTTAAGGGCTGCATTTTTGGTTTTCTGGGAATATCATTTGAATCAAAGATGTCCTCTAGTGGAGTTAGGCCTGTTGGCAGAAAATTGTCTTTCAGCTCTATGATTTCAGTTTCAGCATTGGCCACTTCTTCACAACTGATTGGTTGAATTTGCTGAATGTTTTCCTTGTTGAAAATAGTTGGATTTAGCATTCGTTTTGCTGTTCTAGGTGATATTGTGTGGTTGATCTGTTCAAACTGTATTTGTGATGGAATTGCTCTGTCAAGTATTTGTGATTGACTTGCTCTTTCAAGTATTTGTGATTGACTTGCTCTATCAGTGTCAATATTTAATCCTGCAAATTCTTGTTGCAGCGTTAAAATTTTTTTTATTTGCATATCATCCTCAAATACTTGCCAATCTTTAACATTGTTTGGAATGGAGGGTCTATGTTTTATCTCAGCTGTGAAACAATTGTTAGGCTCCATCAATAATTTGCAAGTACTAGCAAATGTGGCCAAACTATGAGCATGCAGATTGTGGGTTCTAGGAATTTTAGTGATTTGGAATTCAGAGAAAAAGTTTAGTACCTCAGCAACAGCAGACCTATAAGACCTTAGTCTTTTGTCATTGGTGACAAAATTTCCCTTCACTTGTTGGATAACTAAATCTGAATCTCCCATGATTGAAACCCTGGTAGGTTGCAAGAACTTTACTAACTTGAGGCCTAGTAAAAGAGCTTCATATTCTGCCACGTTATTCGTACATCTGAAGTTTAATCTATAGGCTCTGCCTTCTGCATGACTGTTTTCTTTATTGTGTACCCAAACTCCAGCTCCTGCCCCTAATTTGTTGACTGAGCCATCAAATTCAAGGAACCATAGAATATCTTGTTGTGAAGGAGATTTAATGATCTGTTCATGGGCTGGCAATGTAAGTTGAAGTTCTGGTTTTTCATCTGGCTTGTCTTCTAGGACGGACTCATCATTTGATTGAATATGCTTGACAACTAGAGCAACGGCAGTGTCTGGTGATTTATTGACCATTGTTTCATGGGTGGTAATTCTTTCATTAGAGTCTTCCTCTTGTATGAGTATTTTGGTTTCAACATCATTTTTTGAGAGAGTTGTGCTGTCATTGAAGAGAATGTATGAGTCTATGTCTGAATGGACAACATATATGGGAAAGTTTTGAGGCTTTTCTTCACTGCTGACCATGTATTTCATGAGTGTTTCTCTGTATAGTCTTTTTGGTTGCCCAAAAACAGAGATGGTGGCATATGACATGTCTAATTGTAGGGAACCTTGGAGTTTAGCTCCCCATGATCTTGATAACAGCATCCCATACTTAGGTGGGATATCAACAACTACAACATCCATTAAAATTGTTTTGTTTGGGTATTGAACCAGAGACACACATAAATCTTTTATGAGACCTAAACACTTGACTTGGCTGGAGTCAAAGGAAAACAGGTCCTTGTATGGTCTCGTTATATCTAGATTCAATCTCTCCATGACAGCTTTTGGCATGAGATTGTGAGAGGCACCTGAGTCAAACATTGCATTATGTAATATCTTATCATGAATATGTAAGCTGACATAAAAAGGTAATACCCCTGTGACTACTGTTTTTCCATCCACTTCTGGGCCAAACAGTAATTCTGGGGTGTCATCCAACACATTGACATCATCTTTGCTGCTGGTGAGTTGAAGGGACTTTTTGATCTGTTGTTTATAGATGTCGTGCTTGGCTAGTTCTGAGAGAGGAATTGCTATCTTTAGTTTGCCAATTTCAGTTTCTAGGTCAAAGGATTTTTCAGATTGGGTCTTAGGGTTGTGGATAACAGTCCTTTCCTTGTTCACTAACTCTTCTTCTTGATTCTTATCTTGATTTTGGGACTTGTCTTTTTTACTCATCTCTTGAGGAGTAACATTTGAATTAAGGTGAGAAGATGAAGTAGCCAGAGGCTGCTGTTTTAAGGACAATGGTTCAGTGATCTCTTCAATAATTACTTCTTCTGCAGGTGAATTTGTTTTGTTATTAGGCTCTGTGACTATGGCTCTTTTAGGCTGCTGATTATCCTTTATCTTTTCAGGCTGATTTACATTCACAGTTCTGCTCCTTAGCTTGTATTGTTTATGGACTTCATAAACAGCAGTGTCATAGCCTTGTTTAAAGTCAAAGGATTCACCTGATTTAGTTTGGAACAGTTTGATTTCATCATCCTCATGATCTTCTTGTGTTAATAAAACTTGACTTTCACCATCTAGACCCATTAGATTAATCTGAGAATCTTCATTGGGTTCAGTTGATGTGGAAGTCTCTGCATAATTTTCTTGGAAAGGGGGTCTAATGTCTTGGTCAGCACTGGTCTTGCCAACGTTTGGGTTTTGAGTTCTCCTAAAATTTGGATTCCTAGGAGGGTTGTTTTGTGGTGCTTCCCATGATGATTTTCTCTCAACCGATTCCACTCTATCACCTAATCTTTTCATTCCATTGAGTATTGCATCCAGCTTTTGATCAAAAGCAGAGGGTTCTTCTTTGAAGGCTGTTCTCTTTTCCAACCTTGCTCTATTTCTTTTGGCAATCAGGTTAGCTTCCACTGTGACAGCAACCTTTTGGGCCTCGGCAAGGGTTTGAGGGTCTCTCTCCTTCGACTGATAGGCCATGTCAGGGTCAAAATCATCAGGGAATTTGTACAAAGCTAAATCAGGAGGGGGTCTTAAATTTTGTGGGATTGCGTTATATACATTGTTGAATCTTGCACAATATTCCAAAACAGTCTCTTGGGGACCTCTTCTGATAGTGTCATATTCACCAAGTATATGCAGAGGATCCTTCTTCTTCTCCCATCTGCTAGTAAAGGCTTGATAAAGCTCATCAGGAGTTGTGATGGAATTTGCATTCAGGGATCTAAACCAAGTTCTTACATCCCCAGTTAGGCTTTGAACAAACATCCTCATTCTCACATTGTCATCATCTATTTCATAGGTCTCAAAATGGTCTTGCATCCTTTTGGCATGTTGAACAGCTGTCAAAGGGCCAGTGGAGTCAAAGTATGAGATTTTGGTTTGGTAGTCTTGGGGTAGAGCTGCAGCATTAGCTGGTATTTGCAAGGGTGCATATCTGTTAGCCATATTCACAAGGTTTGGGGGATTTACAGGGGCAACTGGGATAAAAGGAACGGTGTGTACTACAGGGGTAACAGGTGTAGCAGCACCTAGGGTATTGTTCAAGGGGATATGTGCAGTGGGTGAAGATGTGTAAGGAGGGCTTTGAGATCTAGATGGTGAACTGGGGGAAACAGGAGTAGACCGAAATAAAACCTTGATGGGAGTTGGAACTGGCTCAGGGTGAACTGTATCAGGACTCAAATCACTAGGATTTTCCTGCCTTTGCTGTTTCCTGATTATTTTGGGAATTGTATTTGGATTTTCAAAAACTGCTGGTGGATTTGGGTCAGGGTTTGACCTAGTGTGTCTGGTTTCCTTTTTAGGAGCCAGTTTCTAAACTTCTTTTTGGTATTTTGCAGGATATTTTTGTGTCTACAGAGGCCAGACAAGATTTTGAACTTACTGTATATTTTCCAAAGCTAGCAGCAAAGGGAATGAGCAGCTTTCAAGAGATAAACAGAAATTAGAAAATCTTGAGGAAGTCCCCAGTGGAGTCGCCAATTATGTTAACACCCAGGTTGTTCCCTATGACTCCCAAGGGAATACGGCCGGGGTAACCACTAACCAATCTTTGGATTACAGTTTCTAGCCAAACTGTAATCAGAGAGGGCTCTCTCTTTATGATTTGTCTCTGTTTGATAGTGTTTTAGGCTAGCTATTGTGTTCAGGTTTTTGGTTTATGTTTTGGTTGAAGGACTTCTTTCAGTGCTTAAGATGTAGTGTTCAGATAGTAGTATATCATTGGGCAATGGAGTCTAGAGCTGTGAAATGTTTTGAAATGCTGGAGTGATGATGTTCAGACTGCAGGGCCTATTGAGTATCTCAAACAAACAAAATTTAAAACTTAAGTGGTGATGTATGGTCAGCCAACAGAAAACAATTAAGAATTCTCCATTAAGCTGGTGATGTGAAAGTGAAACATGTTGCTCAGGAGCAAACTTGAATTCCTGAAACAAAGGTCACTGTGAAAGATATATTCTGAAAGCGCAGCAATTAAGAATTACACTTATCAAGATTATAGCTGAAGAAAACATTCATTAACAACATAGATTGAACTCAGGGTATTGCATGAATAAGTCCTGAAGGTTATTCTTTTTCTTTGTTGCTAAATACTTAGAAATTAGAAACATATATGGATTGTAGCAGATTGAAACACATAACAAAGAGAGTTACAGAAAAACTTATTATATTGTGAGGTATACAGGAATCCTGCAGTTTTTCAACAGACACCAGAACGCATTCAACACTTCAGAACTCCGAGAAATTCCATCACTTTCTTTATTAAACTCTGAAAGGATTACAGCATAAGAACTTCTTCAAGAGAAATCAACAACCACCCTGCAAGCTTGTGCGAGGGGAAAATATATACAATCGGTTGTACAAAATATCTAAGTGCTAAGTTATCTCAGAAATGAATACGTTCACCAACTTTTCAAGATATTAGATAAGAAAGTTATTACATCATTGAATACAAAGTAAATGCATCTTTATGCCTGTCAGAAGATATTTTGGCCTTTGGAGGCCACTGAGTCGGTTGGAGTGATCTGCATTAATGCTGAGAAATGCGCTTTTGGAGCTGCTCTGCTGTAGCTTCTCGGCCTGGACACCTGTAGCTGTCCGTCTTGACTTGCTGGCCGAGACTTCTGCTGAGTTGGCTCAGCTTTTATCTTTAATGCATGCTGATTCTTTTAAACTGTCCTGTGTATGACAATTTGCATTTTCCATGAACAAAATTTATTGAATGGCTTCCTGTTTATAAAATCATTTGTATTGCCATAGTCCACCATTCTTGGGTAGGTAGTTGATGCCTGAGAATTGCATCCATAGTCTCCTCTACCTCTGTATATTTATAAAAATTGGGAGGCACCTCAAACAGGTGTTTGATTTCATTCATTATAAAAAATAAACTTTCTACTCTATTGTAGAGAGTCTGTCCTGTGGTTGGCCCTGTTTCCTCTGAGGTGTTGGGCTTCTCATTGATCTGACTTGCGGCAAATGCATTAACCCTTTTGGCATACTGCTCATCTGTGAACAATCTCCCTGCGCTGTTCAGTAAGCTATGGAGCCCTCTGTTTTCTAATACCTGAAATTTCTCCATAAATCTGTTTACCTCAGTCTGCATGTCCTGGGTTCTTCTCTCTAATGTCTGCACCAAGTTTCTCAGTGTAAGAACCCTCTTGATTAACTGGATGTGCTCAGTTCTGTTTGAAATTCCCATGGTAGCCAACTGAGTACTTGTTCTATTGTTAAGCACATTAATCATCCTGGTGGCAGTTTCAGGCATATTGCTTAGAGCAGCTCTTGATCTCTGAATTTCAGTCTGTGCTTTTGGAATGAGCTCTAACTGCTCATGGATTGTTTCAATATACTGCCATTGATCATTAATGGATTGGCCAATATTAGCCCACAGCACTATTTTAAGCTCAGCCACAACCTTATCTAATTTGAGCTCATTCTCTAGCTCTTTGATCCTGTCTTTGAGGGCTTTTATCTCCCTGCCCTTTTCTGCCACAGACTGCTTGGATTTATCATATCTATCATTTACTTTGGCCAATTTCTCCCTGGTCTCATTCAATTCTGTCATTTGAGCTTCTAGGGCCTGAATCTCATTTCTTAGCTTTTGCATATCCAAGCTAGGGGCCTGCTCTGTTGTTGGTGGTGCTGAAGTAGATGGTGCTGCTTTTTCAGTCTGTTGAGGAGGAGGAGTAGTAATTGGAGCAGCTTCCTCAAGGTTAATGATTTGAGGAGGAGGCTGGGAGGTCTGACCTTCTTCTCTTTGTTTCAGAGTTGCTTGTAATGCTGCCTGTGCAGCCTCTGATTTTCCCAGCTTTTCTTGTGTCTGGATAAGCTGCTTGTAGAGAGACACCAGCAAAGCTGTGGCATCTTGATCATGCCTTTGTTGAGCTACTTCATCTGTTTGAGGGTGAATTGTGGCTGGGAGTTTGATCTTTCTCCTTAAAGCTGCCATATCTGCATCCCTCAATTTTAATATTTCTTGTATGCCCTTGATATCTTTGGGATCATGCCCAATCTCAATAATTATGTCTTCTAAGGACCTTATTCTATTGTCCTTTGCTTGAGAGGATGCCCTTTCCAACTCAAGTTGGGCAGCTGTATTATTAAGGCTATTTTCTAGCCTGTAGTTATCCAATGTCTTGTCTGCCAAGGAAGCATAGACCATCTCACCTGTTTGTTTGTGCAATTCAATTTTATCCATTGGGTGGATGTCCTTGGCCAGGACCTCAAGATTGGTCCTCAAGTAATCTGAAGGGGACTGTGGCTGCAAAGTAGTTGGTATGAGGTGACTCATGATCATCTTGCCCTCCTGGACATCATATGCAGACATTAGTCGCTGCTGGTTGGTGGGAGCCATTTTCAGCAAATGGTTATACAGCTGTATTTTTATGGGCTCATTCCTTTTCTTTATTTCAATGAACTGTTGTTTAATGCTCAGTTCACCCTCTTTCTGCTGGCTAGAGGAGCTGACTTCTCCTCCCACTGTCCTCTCTTGTTCCTGTTGGAAGGAACTTGCAGATGCCTCCAAACTGGGCGGGCCCATACCCAAAGATTGCCCTATAGGCATCTCTTCCTCTGAAAGGGGATTCATCCTGTGCCTCTTCTCACCATGACTTGTTGATGTAGTCAAGGGAGTCTCTCTATCCCTTTTCCTGCTTACATCCTCCTTTTGTGGAGTTTGGAGGACTGAGGTTTCATTAACAGCTTCTTGCCTAGGAGGTACTATGTTTTGAGCCTGCTACTCAGTGAGAATTGGGGCCTCAACTGCCCCTTCTTGATGTGTGGGCTGCTCTATGTCATGCTGCCCTTCTCTTTGCTGTGATCCCTGTTGTTGCTGTTGCTCTACCTGCTGCTGCACTTCTTCTTGTTGTTCCATCTCTTTATCTGTTTGGTCTTCAGTCATGGGAGGTGGTTTCTCTTGTTCCACCTGCTTTCCTTTGCCTCTGCTGCCTGTCTGTTGAGTGTCCATGGCAGCTTGCTGATGTGTTGTTGAAGAAGAGGCAGCTGCTCCAAGTTGCCTTTGATATGATAAGGAAACCTGTCCACAAGTTTCCAAGTCAGCCTCCTTTTGCATATTCCTAGCCTCTCTCTCTAGTATCTGCTCTCTAGAGATTGGCTCTTCTAAAGTGCCCTCTTTCCAGCTTAAAGAATTTGCATACTTTTCAATATGAGGCAGCCTAACATGTGAATAGTTACCCAATTTGTGTTTTATCCTCCTGAGGGAGATAAAATGATTACGGTCATAAGGTATCCATTTAAAACTGGTTTGCAATTTGAAACCCTCTAAGATCATATCTGCCTCCTTCCATCCCTCCTCTCTTTTGTTGTACAAAAAAGGGCCTAGCTGGCTCCTTACCTTCAGTTGTACCTTCTTGTTTTTGCTTTGGAAATGGAAGCAATCTGCACTTCCAAACTGCCTAAAGTATTCTAGGGCGAACAGTCTCATGGGGACATACCTTGGCAGCCTGTAAGGGTCCAATTCACAGCCATATACTCTGATTATTGTGTGGTGTTGGTAAAAATACCAATCACCAATGATGTAGGATTTGGAGAGATGGAGAATTCTCTGCATGTCATCGGTTAACCTTGGAGGAGGGACACCATACAACAATGTCATAGCTGGGTGAATGAACAGGTCTATAAATTCACAGTATGTGTATGGTGATTGAGAAACATCATGGAAAACTGAAGTCCAAAACACAACTGACCTTGGATTTCCCTGGGCATTAAGTTTCTTGAGGGGAATGGAGAAACTGTCTGGCTGATAAAACAAGAAGAGGTGGTAGATGTATGAGGTGTATCTGAACACCCTTTCCCTTGGTAGATTCATCAGCTGTTCATGGATCTTTTCTGCAATATAGGTGGCGTAGTCATAGTGTACAGCTGGAGGCTTTCCAGGAGAAAACATGGACAGCATTTCCATTATAGTGCCATCAACATCCTCAATTCCCTTATATCCCAGGACATAGCTGATCAAATCCACTAGCATTCTGCCCAGGTCATTCAGGTAGTGATATCCAATAGGAGGAGTCCTTATAGTTTCAGAGCTTGGTTGTACAAATAACTAGTTAATTTTGGTAATCTGGGCACTTGACAGATTACTCCCCTTCTTTATTAAATCCAACATGGAAAGAGGGGTTAATGGCCTTGCAGTATGGAAATGCAGCATCTCATTTATGGTTTCTGGGGTGATAAAGAACAAAACTGAGCCTGTAGGACTGAGAACAGCTCTCTGGCAAGGATCATAGCATTCCTGGCATTTATGGATCAAGTCTGGAAGGGCATTGACTTGAGGGAGGTTGTAGATGGGCAAATTTGAGTCCCAAATCCCTAAAATATCAGCTCCATTAAGGTGTTGAGCTTTCAATTCATTTAGCATGTGAATATTGAACTTAGAACCCATTGGAAACCAATCTAACATCTGATAATCTACATCTCCCAGGGCTTTCCATGTTATCTCCCTTTGAGGGGCATTCAGAGGCTGGATATTCAGGGCTATTGGTGTCTCCATAGATAATAAGGCTTCTGATTTGTATGTAAACTGGTTCTGAATGATCAGAGCAACCCGGAGGAATTTCTTTACAATGGAAGTGTGAATTTCAAGGAATAGAGGGCAAATGAATAGTTGCAGCAATTGAAATATTGCTTTGAAGTGTAAATAAGACCAATGTCTGGTATCAATCTGTCTCTTTTAGCAGGTATGTACAGTTTGAGTGCCTGGTTCGCGATTGCACGCACAGAGTACAGTTTCTTATGAAAATGTGGGCAAACAAGGCTCAGCTGGTGCTTTTCGACCTCACAGTTACGAATGGGGGTTAGACACGGGAATTTTACCGGCAATTCATAAGTTTCGGTGTCTTTTAAGCTTTTGAGGGAATTCACAGACAAATTAGGCGTATGAAGGATTTACAAGGGTAAATACCTGGTAAACAGCGAGCAACGGTCACGAATCTATGTAGAAATGGCGCGCCGGAGGTCTCCAAATCGATTTCAGCAGGGTGGTGCAAGTTTGGACGTGAAAATACCATGCAGAGAAAGCAACAGCGAATTGGCAAAAGTATGAAAAAACGCGAAAATTGGCCTAAATATGGATTTTTGGCATATTGGCGCGTTTTTTGGATGACGTCAGCATGACGTCATCAGGTGGGGTCAAGGTCGGATGACGTCAGCATGACGTCATCGGGTGATGTGGCGAGCTATGATTGGTCCACGGGGATAGTGAGGTGGCGGACATATCAGCGCGGGGGCGGACGAAGGAGCTGATGCGGCGACGGGGTGGCAATGACGCGGTGATGATGCGGGCATGGCAAAACCGGTGGTAAACAAAAAAACGTAATGGTTTTCTCGGACCGCCTACCATACGGCGATGGTTTTGTCAGAGGGCAACCCGAGAAATTGTGAGGGCGACGCGTGGCAGAGGCCTGACGTCACCCTCTGACAGTTTCTCGGGTGCTAACTGTCGGACGTCGGGCCCAACCCGATATGTATAATGGCCGTCCGATCAAAAGCGCTCGATCGGACGGTTGACGGGTTGATGAGTTGTGCGGTCAATACGGAAGGGGGGCGGGATTAAAATAATACTTCTTTCGGGATTTGTGCTCGGCGGACACTTTTGGGATGCGGTGGTTTGTAATGTTTTTCAATGTATTTTGAAAAATAAAATAATATGCGCCGATACTTTGGATAAGTGCAAAAAGTGGGTTTTTGGTGTGTTATTTGCAAATGAAGCGGGTCATAGGTAAAAAGGGTTTTTTCAAGGTTTTCTTAGCAAATGAAGGTTTTAATGGGCCAAATGGATTCAGAAGAGGGGAGGGGGGTTAGACTTAGGCTTATCAAAGTGACCAGATGTCATTTTGATCCCTGACAAAGAACATATGGCTATAATGCCAAGGGGAGAGATATTTATACAATGTTTGGGGTTTATACACCATGGTGTTATAATAATAGGGAAAAGGTAACATAGGGGAATTATACAATAAAGTTAGGGGTTAATATGGATGAAAGGAGTGGATGAGGGGAGATAATACTAAGTTTATTTGAAGATAACTTAGCTTAGGGAGTAGATCAAAATGAAAAGAGTTTTAGACAAGTAATGTGGCTTCTAATAGGACTAAGAACCACCATAACCATGAATTCTTCCATGAACCTCAACTGATGATGGGATGTTAGTTATGAATGGGAAGAGGGGAAGAAGGGAGGTTAGACATGCTTCTTTGCTTTGCTGCCACCTGATGGAGAAGAACACCTTCTTAATTCATTGATTTTTCTTTGTGAACAAGGCTAACCCACATGCAATTTGTAAGAAATGACATTTCTGCAACCCCAACTACCTACCCATCTACTTGCCTAGCATTTTTTGTTTTCTTCTTGGAGGGTGCACTTAGGCTTGCAGACCCTTATTTGCATTTTCTTCTCTTTGGCTTTTTTCTTTTTTTTTTCTATCTACTTCTACCCTTATTTCTTCCAAGGTCCCAAATTAAGCAGTTGGGAGCCTTTCTTCTCTACCTAAACTACTTGTCTGCCAAGATTAAACAGTTTGGACAGACTTCTTTCTCTATTCTACAACTGAAAATTTAAAACATGGCATGATCCAGATTAGGCTGTTGGACCATCCATCAAAATTGAGTCCACAACCAGCTATAAGCACAGATTGTATTCTCTTGAAAATATGTGATCTTTGCATCATCAAAGCAGAGCATATTTGGACCTTTTCATTGTCAATCATGAAATATGAAACCTATTGATATAGGTAGCTAACACCTGGGAAAGGTTTTCACAGCTAGATTATTATTATTTTTGTTGTTTTTTTTCTTTTTCTGGCATTTGAAGGTGTAATAGCTGCCAATTGAAGTTGATTTTCAATTGTTACACTTATTGGAAAAATTATTTTTTTTGTAGCACAGGGGGGCTTTCCCCTGTTCCCGTAATATGTAGATCCAAATTTGTGATAATGTTGACAAATGAATCCCTTGAGGTAGGTTTGTGATATAGCTAAAGACGTGCCCATTTGCAACTAATGGTGTCCTCACACTGTCAATGGTTACCAAATTTATAGACCAATTGTCAAAGACCACATCTACCTCATAAGGACCTAGCCATTTGGTGCAGAGCTTACCCTTGAAGTATTTAAACCTTGAGTCATATAAGAGAGCCCAATATCCTTTCTGGAACTTCTTCTTCTTTATAAATTTGTCATGCCACTTAGCTCTCTATTTTTAGATAATATGTTTGCTAGATAGCAGCTAACCATTTCTCCTCCAATTCATTGAGTTGGTTCAATCTCTACCTTTATGCTATAGCTAAATTCAAATTGGCCTGCAATGTTGTCCTTAGTGTCTTGATTTCAAATTAAATAGGGAATAAAGGGTTCTTACCATATGCAAGTTCATATGGTGAGAATCCAATGGTATTCCTCCATGTTGTCATGTATCCCCATAACACTTCTGGAAGTTTTTCAACCCAACTTCTTCAATGACTGACCACAGTCTTGGTAAGGATCCCCTCAATGACTTTGTTGGTGCTTTCTACTTGGCCATTTGCTTGTGGATGATAAGGTGTTGTGATTTTGTGATGGATTTTATATTTCTCGACCAACTCGTGGATCTTATGAGATGTGAATTGGGGCCCTCCATCTATGACTATCCCCAGAGTGAGGAGTGGTAGGGAAAGATCTAACTCAGGCTCAAACTCATCCCACTAAGGGTGATACACATCCATATTTGGTTTTGGGGGATAAAGATTAAGTTTTTGTGTTGCTTGGCCATCCAAGATCGCCATGGATCCCATCCTGCAACCTATAAATGTGTCTATAATGGCTAGCCAAGGTCTCTCTAGGATCAAAGGATGCCCCCCAAATTGGATTTGGGCTGTACGATAAGAAAATCAGTCAGATATCTCCTGGAAGCTATCGTAATCACGATATCCTATAGCATCCTCTCAGGTTTAACACAAGACCTGTCTACTAATTCAAGCACAGTAGGAGTATGTCTAAGTGCCTATAGCCTGAGAGCGATAAAGAGATCCTTCGTCATTACATTAATGGCAACCCCAAGATCAATCAATGTGTTGGTTATGGGCTCATCATTAATGTAGAAAGTGATCGTAGGATTTTCTTGATCATTGTACTTAGTAAGGAGAGGCTAAGCAAACATTAATTCAGATAACTTTCCCATTGCATGTATGGTGGCAGGGTCTTTAGGCTTCCTCCTAGGTCTCTTGATGCACAAATATCTAATTGTCTTGGCATATATGGGTACTTCCTTCAGGGCTTGCAGTAGAGGAATTCGTACATACAAGTTTTGCAACTCCCTAAAAAAATCAGATCCAGGCTGTGAAGTCATCCTAGGCTCGGCCAATCTTTGAGGATACGGGGGGTCATCATAGCCTTTATTCCTTGAGTTGCTTTATTGTTTGGGTTTGGGTTAGGTTGCACAGGAAGTTTGGGTTGCACAAGTGGTGGAGGAGCACGAGCTTGGAAAGGAGGTAACTGTAGTTTTTGTTGCATGGGTGGCCCAGGAAGAGATGAATCCTGGGCATTTCCTCTCCCATTCTAGGTCCAAGGGTATGGTTGGGGTTGAGGATATTGAATAGGAGGAGATGGATACCATTGGTTCTAGGGTGAAGGAAAATGTGCTGAAGGAGGGGCAAAATATTGCCATGGATATTGCTAGTTATTATATGCATTGTTCCACGTATTGAAAGAGGAAAAGTCTTGAGACATACCTGGAGGTTGCGGTTTCCATGGCCTCCTCGGTGCGACGAATTAAGAGGACTTCACCTCTTATCTTGACTCTCTGAGTACTGCCTTTAGTCTAGGATGCTCAGACATTGCTCTGTCTAATGCTCTAGCTCACAGATATTACACAGGCTGATGTTGTTCAATTCACATTCCCTAAAAGGATGTTTCTTCCGGCAAGTCGGACAGAACACAACCAGGCTGTGTCAGCTTTTGCTTGTGTCTTCTTGTTATTTTATGTTGTTATTTGGGCTGGGAGAGTACTGAGGACATCGGTCTTGTAATTTTCAAACAAATTCCCGATCTCCGCTCTAGTTACTCCTTCGCCTGCAGATTTTTGTATGTGAATAAAGGCATCCTGAATTGTACTCCTTCCTTTGGACGATCCTCGAGAGAATCTTAGGCAGAGCTTTACAATTTTCGAAAATGGTTCTTGCGATATATCCCCTTTTCCCAATAGATTCAAGGTGTCAAGGCAATCATCCCTCATTCCTCTGATGAATATAGTCTTCAAAAGTTCTTGGTCTAAATCGTTGTGTTTAGACCTATGTAGATTATAGTGGAACCATTCCACATAATCTTCCAGGCTTTCATCCTCCTTCTATGTCATTCTAGATATCTCTTCCCTTAAGTCCCTGGTCCTGCAATAGTCCTGGTACTTTTACAATAACGTCCCCTTCATGTCCTTCCATGTTGAAATAGAAGCGGAGCCCAATCCCATGAACCATCTCGAGACTTCCTCTTTTAAGGTAGCAGGAAATAGCTTTAATTTCTGAGCATTTGCTGTATGATCATAACTTATACATAAGACATCAAACTCAAATAGAAATGTATTTGGATCTTCCACAATCATCCCTTGAAAGGATGATAAGAATGATAGAGGAATATTTTTCACAGGAGCTTCACCTCCGATATTCCTGATTGGGAACTCAAAGGTGGTGATAGTGGCATTTGTTTTAGCATTGTTATCATTGTTGTCCCCCATGACTAATTCTTCTAACCCTTGCTATAGAAAATTTCCTTAAAGCTATGTTTGTGATGACCCTGTAGATGTGGTTAGTGCCTCAAATACCCCTGGGGCTAGTTGTTTCACCGCACTACCTGTATCTGGATATTGATAAACCAATTGGTGCTTTTCTATCTCAGGTGTCCGATGTTCCCCCTTAGTTTCCCCTTGCCCCTCAGTCATAAAATTCTGGCTACTAGCTTTCCCTTCTTTCTCATAAATCGAATCCTTGGTCTTGGGGGTATGAGGAATTAGAGTTCTGCTTTCACTATGGGAGTACAACTTTCTGCAGCCCTATTTTCCTTCCATTCCTTTGAGATCTAGACTGTTCTTTTTCCACCTTGGATATTAGTTCCTGGATAAATGTCTTCCATGGAAAATTTTAGGGGCTAATGTTCGCCCAGTGGGCTAATTTTCCATGATTTTTCCACAAAAAAGATTCGCCAATTTCCAATTTTATAAAAGATGATTCGCCCAAATTTTAGAATATAAAATTATTTTACCTTAAAAATCGCCAACATTATATAGAGACTATATATAAAATAATTATAAATTTGATTAATTTTACAAATATATCAATAAGCATTTATAATTTGCATATTAGGGATTAGTGAGATTCGCCAATGTTTTAAACTTCAAGAAAATTTTCCATCCTTAAAATTTTCCTTGGTCTTCCTTCCTAAATCTTCACCCTTACTTTCTTTTCTACAACCTGTTGTTCCTGTGACTTATTAGACTGGGGGTGATTTTAGTGTCTTTGTAATTCCTACAAGTGCACACATGGACCCTATGTGTATTAATTCACACTCTAAGTGTCTCAGCCTTCAACAGTGGTGAGCCCACCCAAGTATGTTAGAGGGATGCATGGGTTCTTACGTCTCATCTTACCGCCCAATGACTGAAGAGCTAAAGACACACTAACAAAACATCAAAACGTCCTAAGTTTCCTAGTAGTCAAAATGGTGAGCCTGCCTAGGTATGTTAGAGCAATGCGTAGGTTCTTACCTCTCATCTTACCACCCAATAGCTATAGACTAGGGGCACTCTATATCAAGCAAACAACTTTGCTGATTATATCATCAACTTCCATCCCCAGAAACAATGCCAAAACGTAGTGTTGTTTTAATCAATCTTAATTGAATGAGACTGCAACATTCATTGTCAACCAAGGGTAGGTCTTGCTGTTTCAATGGAGTTCGAATTTTCTGTGCTGATGCACTCCAACCAAGCACAAGAAAATGTAGAAAACTATAAAAGGTGTTGTTGATCTAAGTTGTTGAATCAAGTCATGCTTGAAGACATAAAAAAACTCTACAAAATTAAATCGCGACTCGCAACTATCAAATTAAAGGCATGCCACGCAGGAACTAATATCTACTCCAGCTGGTTACTACCATTCTGTTGATTAACTCAGTGTAACAACATGATATAAATAGAAACAACAAAAATGTAATCCACGATTTGTACAGCACAGTGAGAAACCATAATCAATTAACTAAACTAGAATGTACAATACCTATATCACTGCAATCCCTTCCAAAGAGGAGGGCCCTTCCTCCTCAGCAGGGTGTAGGAAGAACAAAAAAGTGATTAATGAAACAGTTGAAGAACAATAAGAGCATCACTGTGCTGATTGATATTAAAAATAAATTCAGAATTACAAAATATTAGTAACATTACTTCTCTATATGTCGTATCCTTTTACATGAAAAATTAAGTCTTTCATAGTTGTTACAACCTAAAATTAGAAATAGATCAGTCATGAGAATCTCACGATTCTCATGCTGAAAAAAAAAAAAAAAAAAAAAAAAAAAAAAAAGAGTAGTTACAACCTATTGCTAAATACAAATATCCATCAGTTATGATTGCAACTGCTTGAGTCTTGTTGCTTCAAAAATAAACAATCCCTACTGCCAACAGATGTTATGTGTAATAGTACCACATTTCCCAGCTTCGGTGCAATAGAATCGAGTGAATTGTAGTTTGGGATGACACGACATTACTAGCGACAACACTGTTGGTGTGACGGCGGATCAGCACGTGGTATAACAACATTCTATAACAACATTCAATGTGTAACAACAACTTGTAACAACATCTAATGTGTAACAACAACTTGTAACAACATCTACTGTGTAGCAACAACCTGTAATAGTTGTCTACTTCATAGCTTTTTTATCGTGAGCCATCACCTGAAAAGAAGGACTTTCAAAAATACTTCTTCAATACTCTCCGAATGAGCCACAAAAAGGAATAAAGCCTCGCATTATTCGGTGAAATACAACAAAGTAACAAGACAGTATAATAGGTTAAAAAGGTAAGGAAACATGGAATTTGGTCATATAAAGTCATCGGTGTGGGGGACAGAAAAGTCAAAACTGAGCAAAGAATGTGCAGAAAATAGGTAAAAAATCACTCCCAACATCCTTACCAAGGGCTTTCGGCTCCATTCAACACCTCTCTAGGGGGGAATTTCACTAGATATGGAAATTTTTTAGCAGGAGTTGGAAAAACTCCAATTTTTTCTAGGAAACAATTTTTTCCTTATGGTTCAAGTTTTTCTATGATTACTTTAGGAAACCTAGTGCCTTCACAAAGCTAGGGGATTCTTTTTAGGAAATTGGAATTTCTTCCCAGACTAGGTGGAATCCTCAAGGTCCTCCGCGCTTACCTTTCCTGACAACTTTAAACTTGCCAGATCTATCAAAATTAAATAATGATCTAATCTGATACAACCCGGCTTTGCCTCTAGTTCCAACCAAACTTCTTTCAGACATACCCAAATTTGAAGGGAATATTGGTGAAGATCCGGGTGATGATATAGCCACTTTCCACTTATGGTGTTCGTTGAACTCCCTGATAGATGATTCAATCAAGTGGAGATTACTTCAGTGCACCCTAACTAGGTATGCGACTAAATGATACATTGAGCTCCCAGGAGGCACCTTAGCTTCGTTTGGTGACTTGGCTACCATATTTTAAACCATTTTCAGTTACCCATTCATCATAATGCTGGAACGAAGCTCTTAGCTAATTTCCAAGAAGACTAGGTAACCCATATTTCTGATCATATCTAGCATTAGAGGAGAAGGAAGAGGCTAATTCAAGCTGATATTTCATAAGAATTCCTTCTTGAATGGTTTCTCAAATCTTTGTAGCCTAGAATTTCTAAGCATGTATCACTCTACGGTGTATTCACCAAAGAACAAGCTATTTTTAGACCCCAACAACTAGAACTTATATATTCTCAATCTTGGGTTTTTCAGAAAATTTTGCTAGATGATCCTAGATCTAAGGTTAACATAGCGAAGCCAAAGCCAGATCCCCATGCCAACGGCCTAGTCGGATCGATTGATCATATCACAGCTAACCTCCTAAATCAATTGCAGTAGTTATCTTTACAAACTTCTTCTTCTATGAAGGCATCTCCATCAGTGCCCATGCCTTCTCAACTTTCATCTATAAATGTCGTTCAAACTTCTAACACCAAAGGAAACCAACAATCCGATGGGAAGAAGAAATTTTGGGCATGGGATCCCCCCAAGGCATGTTTTGGGGCTTAAAGCCCAAGTTTTGACTAAGTCCGATATAAAAACTCTGCTATTTGTGGGCATAGAGCACGAAGTTGTAATTAAGTCATAGGGTTGTCTGCCCTTACTTTTGTAATGTAATGTCAGCTTCAGAGTTCTACCCATGGTCCATGGACCATGGGATTGTATAAATAGAGCGAGGCTCTAAGTCTAAAGAGAGGGGATCTAATCTAAGAGGAGATAGAATATCTAATGAGGAAGCATTGAGTTTATGTGTAAAGTCGAGTCTTTGGGTCGTAGAGTAAGAGAAGGCTCTGTAGCTGAGTGCGCAAAGGCCTAGTAGTGCACAACTGAGTGTGCGGACCCCTGCAACTGAGTGCGCAGGGCAGGTTGAGTCTATAACCGATTGAGGCAATAATGAAGAGAAGTTTTACATTATTACTATGTATCTTTTCTTGTTTTATGCATTGAAGTATATTAGGTATGAATTGCAAGTTTACTATTTATTTACTGCGTGAAATTACATGAATGTGTTGAATAAGTGAATATAAGATAAATTATCTGTCTACATGAAGATAACTAACTATTATAAGAATATAAGTAAGATCCGTGGTGTAACTTGGGGAAATAGCACAGATCGTTGCTTTAGCAGTGCGAAGCTCCTTACCCCTTGGTTAGGGCTATGTGAAAGAGAGTATAACAGAGCACGAAGGCCTTGTAGGTTGGGATAGTGTGCGAAGTGACCTGCGTGAGGGTATTCACAGTTGGACTAAATTGACCCCTCAGACATGTCAAGGGTGTGGAAACGTGGTTCCAGCATCCCCCCTTACTGCTTTGGGAGAGACCTCAGTCCATGCTCTGTAGACTGTTGCCGAAAGGGGATTTGTTTGGCTAAATAACTCTGAAACCTGGGTCAGGCCCCATCAAGCCAACAATTGGTTCCGTTGCTAGGACCGAAATTTGCGTAGAGATGTCTGATGTCATATCATTGGAATCCAACTAAGAATGAAATTGAAGGTTGGTTGGACAAGAGAATTGACGAATTCACGGTGCAGGAGAATAGGAATCTATGACTATTAAAAGAATAGTGGTTAGACTTCTACCTGTACACAGATATCCAATAAAATTTTTTCGCATCTTTCCCTGCTGAGTTGTAAGAGTGGATCACAAAGCTAGAAGATAGCCAAGGAAGATAGAAAGTCGACAATACTATTGTGTGGACCCTAGAGATAGTGCGCAGATTGGAAGAATCGGAGGATAAGATCATGGGCATTGTTGACCACTGGCTTGATTAGATTATAGGAGAATTCATTACTGAGTTCGCAGTAGATACATCAGTTAGCTATAGCAGGGCAGAGCGACGCTTTCTCAAAGGACTATAAGGTAAGTACATAAAGTCTCTGAATACTTGGATTAAAATGCTATTGTGTGAAAAGAGGGTTATGCAATTACCTTGATGTCTGGAGCAACGCGAAGTGGAGAAACCTACAGAAACGAAGGGAGTAAGGGACCAGAGAATAGCCCTTTGATTTCACCTCTATGAGGGGACGAGGAAGAGCTCACGAAGGTCTCACTAAGAAGTGCGATCAATTTGATAAGATAGAGGATTTCGCGCATACCACTCGAACCCACACCACCACCAGCTTGACCGCCTTCACCCCTATCTTCGCCCATACAACATCTTCCACCATCGCGAGTTAAGATGGCAAGCACGATAACGTTTCCTGTGTTTAAGGGAGTAGGAAATGAAGATCTGGACTAGTTTTGGTTCATGATAAGGCCTATATGGGAAGTGCAGGGAGTTATAGATGATAATATAAAGAAAGTGACACTGGTTAATGCCCTGCAGGATCACGCGCTGACTTGGTGTATTAAGCATTCTAATGGTAATCCAAATGTGGGGATAACGGATATCCAAATTGTGTTGAACAGAGAATTTAGCAGGTCGAAGTCAGAGGTGTGGTCAATCATTGGATTAAAAGAGATCAAAATGTTACTAGGTGAGACTCCTTGGGAGTTGGATTAGAGATTGAAGTGCACAATTCATGAAGCTAATATGACTTTCACGGATGGACAACACTGCGAATGGTTTGTAGCATTGCTGACACCACATTTGAGGAATGTGCTGTCACAACAGAGCTTAATGACTCAGGCGGAGGCCTTGGAGATCGCAATGAGGCCGCATGAGACCTCGAAACAGGATCCTAACATGGGAGTTCAACAAATCCACGTAGAGTTGGAAAACTTATGGCTTGAGATGTAGAGTCTGAAACAGGACAGTACAGCCCGACTAGAAGTGCGCAAAGAGGTATGGTGCGTTAAATGTAAGGCTCAGGGTCATGACAAGGACCACTGCTTGGTGTTTGCGAATTACCTCGTGGGAGGAAATGCCATTAAGACTAGAGGCACAAGAAGGACCTAGCACGGCGCCTACTTTGTGTTGCGCAATTTGTCAAATAGGAGGAAAGCATGCAACAGACAATTTCCATTTGTTACAGAAATACACACAGAATTCACAACAATTGTTCTATAATTTTTGTAGATTAGTTGGACACGATGAGCGCACCTATAGAAGCTATGAGTTGATGATCGATAGAACTCCCACCTATAGAGTTTAGCCCAAAACGTGGCCCCTTGACCAGAATGCAGGAGTGGCGTGAACCGGATTTCAGGGGCGCAAATGAGGCCGAGGTGGAGGAGGACCTGGAAGAGGTCATGGACAGCTGATATGTTACAATTGCGGAGGGCCAGGACATTATGCCCATGATTGTACAAATCCAACGCGTCCATCATGTCTGTATTGAACCTTGTTTGATAACAAGACAAAGGACTGTCCTATGCTGATAACTAGGTTGTCCGACAAGGGAGCGCACCAACCTCCCCCGACTCAGAACCTGTAGATGATGAGGTCTGAGCCACGTGAGGAAGATCCGAATGTGAAAATTGTGCTCCGAAGTGGAATCACGATGGGAGATGATAAAGAAAATCAACTCGAAGATAGTACTTGAGTTCGCAAGGCTCCGACGAAAGAAGGAGAGTTTGATTTGGAGCACATTAAGGAAACCTTTATGGAAGCTAGGAAGAGCTTTGTTGATGCCTCCAATTCAAGAAACAAAGAGAGATCGGAGCCGAAAATGGACCCATCTATGCTTATGATGTTCTTAGAAACATGCATGAAGCTACTGCACGATAGTAAGGTTATAAAGGGGTTGTAGGAACTCATTAACAGATGCGCTGGGATCACACCAGGAGAGTCACGTGTAATCTGGAAGATTGGAAAGCATGCGACAAGGATGGGAAGAGAGATGAGGTTGATCGTGAAGATTGGAGAATATGAGATGGACCAAGTAATTTTGGATTTAGGATCAGGCACAAATGTTCTGTCGAAGCAGAAATGGGAGCGTATGGGAAGGCCTACACTACAATGGTCTCCTATCCAACTACGAATGGTGAACCAGCAAAAGATAATACCTATGGGGAGATTACAGGGAATCACCACGAATATTGAAGGAGCAAGCACGCTAACAGACTTTGAAGTGATAGAGATTGTTGATGAAAACAATCCCTACCCCGCACTCTTAGGAATCAATTAGGCCACTAACATGAACAGGGTGATTAATCTGAACAACTGCAAGATGATTTTTGAGAAAAAGTCTTTGCGCGTAGTCATACCTTTGGACCCTATGGAAGGATCACACTACACAAAATTGTTGCATGACTATGAAAGTGACGATGATTTGGAGTACATCTACAAGATAACCACATGAGAGCAACGAATCTCATGGGAGCGCGAAATCTCATGTATGTCGGATTAATATGAAGAGATAGAGAAATGGTAGAAACGGTTACACGAGGTAACCACGTTGAACTGTAACATGATGACAAGGTTGCTGCACTGCGTATCAACAAAAGTGAGAGATTTGCCTACTTATGATGGGTTAAGTGAGGTAGATTCTTTCTTGAATAGATTTGAAAGGGAGGTGCTGGAACAACAACTTTTCGAGGCTTTGAAGTGGGTACTGCACGCTATGCCCACAAGGTGGTGGGGTACGCACCAAGGAAGCTTTGAGGACTGGCACAAATGCAAGAGAATGATGTGCATGCATTTTGGGAAGCCTTAGATGTGACTAACAGATAAATACAATGAATGGGATGGTCCGCGCATGCATTTATCTAGGTGGGTACAGGCATATGGTAAACAACCGGCACGGATGCACATGGATTTTGCGTTGGGAAACACGGTCAATAAGCATGTGTTGGGGAGGCAATAGCATGAAGGGTCCCTTGAGTTGGAACGACAGAGGGGGGGAAGAATTAGTACATAGAAGGTTACCCACGCAGAAGCATTTAACAAAGTGTGTGAAGCATTGAACAAGGTATATAATGCGCAGCGGAGTGATTGGGACCTATGCGTACCAACAGTTTTGTGGGCTTATAGGACAATGTGTAAGAAACTGACAGGACAGATGCATTCTAGGCTAGCCAATGCAGAAAACATTGTAATCCCAATGGAGTATATTATGCCTAGTCCGCGCATAGTAGCGCCCATGGATATGATGGTTCAAGGAGCCTTGGAAGAAGGGATCACGCAGCTAAATGAAGAAGAACATTTGGGACATGATGAAGAGATCCAATAGGGTGATCATAGGGTCCAAGAACTCATGAAAGAAAGAGTGTGGTTAAGGGAGAAAAGCGCTATGATGGAAGCAGAAGTCAAGAAGCTTAAGGAAGAAATAAAGAAGGATTTTCTTGATAAGAAAGATGTGGTGATAAAACAAGGTGTGCACAATTATGTTGACAAATTTTGGGACTACCACCAATATTTGATTAGATTGATGCCTTGGATTGGACTGTATATTACTAGAGGGATCACTAATGATGGCACGATGTAGATGGTGAAGTGCGCGATGCAGACAATCAAGTTAAAAAATAGACATTTCCCTAGAAAAGTGATTGATGGTCGGTTGAAGCCATATACAGGTGGCCCAACCACCTGACTAGCCATGGGAAGCACAATCTTAGCACTCCATGTAGTTGAAAGGAGGCACGAGACTATAAACTACCCTTCCTGAGAGCTGTGCGATGATGAGAATGCACGCAGGAGCAAAGTTTCACAAGGTCCATGATAACGCAAGGGTGGTTGCACTACCGCACGGGTTGGCTGTGCTGCCACGTGGATTGGTTGGAAAGTGGCCATTATAGTCACTATTCACAATTTGATGCTTGGCTTGAGAGCAAATGGAGTGGGCGACAGGCATTTAAGACGAGATTTATTGGCCATATTTGGGAAAATCTGCCACCAAGGGAGCATTAATGGACCAGATTTGGGGGGAACGATTAAATTTAAATTAAAAAGGCACTATAAATTGCAAAGGGCTGCACAACGAACAACACTTAGTCATTCATGAATTGAGTTGTCGTGCACCCAGAGTATTCTGAACCGAGACCTATGTAACCTGTTGAGAGCGTTGTTGAGCACCCGGTGGAGCAGGGAGTCATAGAGTTGGATCCATGCAAGTGGTTACACGAAGTCGAAATGGTAGGGTTGTTGAACATGCTTTTGGTGTCGCATTACCATCGCACCCCAATCACTATCTTCGTCATCAGACATCTGTTCTCCCTGGTGCATGGTGGGTTTTTGTGGCTAGAGGAGCCCATCCCCATCACGGACCACCTATTCCATAGAATTACCTGGCTCACTTGTAAAGGGGAAGACCTAGCAGACATTTTGAAGGGTAAAAGTAGTGATTTGGCCATCGCGGCAGCCATGAAAAAGAAATACAAGCTAGAGAAGAAAAACAGGGGCTACGCGATCTCCAGTATCAACAACGAGATATTCAGAGTTACGACTCAGATACTGGAGGGTAAGGTCATGTGGAAGTGTCGTGCGGATGAGGTCCCCGCACCAGTGGTTGCACTTACCGAATAGTGTGCTGAGGGGGTCTAGTTTAACTGGTCTGAATTTTTGTGCAAGGAGTTCCTGGAGAATTGCCACGAGGCATAGGAATAGGGGAAAACCTTCCACTATGCATGGCTTCTATTGTCCATAGTGCTGGTGGCTGGGGAATTGCTTGAGGACAGCCAGTTCTCCACAATTGCGATGGATCTCCTGGAGGCCGCAAAGTACGCTTCACTATGGGCCACTAAAACACGTATCGGATCCGAGACAGTAAAATATTTTAGGTATTCATGGAGATGAACATCAGAATGAGGATTAACTACAAGCCGCAGTTATCACCCACTGTCTATAACAACTTACAAAGCTTTGCAGAGTTAAAGGCAGACTTCCACCACGTCTACATCAGGGCATGCAAGGACCCCACGAGGAAGTGGAATCATCTCCCATACTTGGCCATGGATGATGTTATCTTTGATGTACTTGAGGCATGGCCATCAGAGTGGCACACTCCAGCCACCTCTGTGATGGAACTGGAAAAGCCTATTTCACAGTGAAAGAAGGAGGAGACAAAGTTGTGGATGGCGCAATTGGAAGAAAAGAGAAGACAAGAGGCCACAACAAAAGCATAGAAGGTAGCAGAGAAGGAGTGCGACAGCCGAAAGTTTCCTTCACTTGAGAAGGAACAAGAAATGGAGACAGAGACAGAGGAGGGCGGTATGGACCCAGAAACAACATCTACACAGTTAAAGCACCAGCGCTTTAGAGAGCAGGTGGGGCCATGCAATAAGTCGAAAGCGTCTAAAACTTATTTCAACTTGATCACCCTCACTGAGGGAGATTTGCATGATATAGGGGAGACGGTGCATGAAGTCACTGTGGAGGCCCTCTAGCAGATACAGATTCAGGAGTTACAGGTGCACACTCCCCAGGCTGGTACTCTCTTGACCAACCTCACAGTAGGAATGACCGTGACTGAGGAAATGTTGCATGCCCACACGACCAGCAAAATATTGCTACTAGATGGGGTACTAGTTACAGAAAAGGAGGTCAATAGGCCTACGGACAGTGCATTGAAAAGGATAGGAATCAACATGGTTGCACTCCCTCGGGAGACACTCTATGTCCTGCAGGATGGAGTGACTGTAGAACTGCGGGCTAGGGAGGGCCGCACGCTACAGGTGTTGAGTGAACAAAGAATCAACATGGTGCAACTAAGCCTACAATGTGACGAGTTTGTCGCACAGAACTAGCAGATGGTGCAGATGGTTGAGGAGGCTTGCCAGATGGTTCCTGAGTTGGCCATCCCAGTAGAGGTGTGCATTCAGAGGTTAACAGTAGGAGTGCACGAGGTGTGAGATGAGATGGCCAAGGTTCAGTTGGAGTTGAACCTTTAGATAGAAGAGTTGTGGTTGAAGGCGTAGCCTTCAACTCCTCCAGAAGTAAGGGAATAATGCGTCAGCGCCATTATATTGGGGATGGAGGAGATCAGCAGTGCAGTGAAGGACTGCACCAAAATGTTGGAAGAGTCGTTCAAGGTCCTCACCACTCTGCAGGAGGACTCGAACATACATCACTTAGAAACATAGGCACGTGAGCTATAGAAATAGTATGACAACATCAAGGGGACCACGCAGACGATGGCCCTCACACAGAGGCTCGCGCAAATGCAACAGGAAAAAGTTCTTAAGGAGCAAGTAGACACAACGTGACATAGAGAAGCGTTTTTGAAGGCGCATGTCTAGCCTTGAATCGACGAGGCCTTCATAATCATAGCAACAATTGAAGGTAAGCTTGCACAGATGCAGGGGATGCAGGAGTAGATATAGGGAAGTAGTTCAGATACTGTGGTCTTTGAATAACGCATCCAGGAGATATAGCAGGCAACTGCTCAGTGCGCTGCCGACCTTGCAACAGTCCGAGCAGAGTTGGAAGTGTTAGAGAATTATTTATTACAGAGCAATGGAACACATAAAATACTGCAGAAATATAAACACAAAAAATGCATAAAACAAGAGAGACACAAATATATGTGGTTCACCCAGTTTGGGCTACGTCCACCCCGAACAGCTAGTCCTTCCTTTTTATTATCCAGAAAAATGAAGAGACACAACCTACAGCAAATCCGCTGTAATATCCTCTGTTTTCTCTCACAGTCTCACCTCTCTGTTTCTCGCTTAGAGAATACACATCTATGTCACAGCCTCAAATACAATGCCCTCATACAAAGAGAGGGGTTTCCTTCTAGGGCAAAAAACCCTAAACTAAACATAAGTTCTACCGTCAGATCATCTGCCTAATGAACGGCCCAGATTGACTAGAAATTACTATACTTTTACAAGGCAATTTTACATCTATTTTTGGCTTCGGGGGTGCTGCCCCCGAACCCCTGTTGGCGGACCGCTGGCCCCCAAACTCCCCAGCCGGGGGGGATCAGCCCCCCCCGGATCCCCACGGGGGGGAAATTACCCCCCGTACCCACCCGCGTGGAGGGGTGTACAAACTTCTTGGGGTATACATCCGGCTGAAACAAAGACATCTGAACAATCATTCTCCACACACAACAATCTCCCACTTGGAGAATGATTGTAGAAACTCCACCGCTGCTTCATTTGCTGGAAAATGACTCCTCTTTTGGACCTGGCTGTTTCTCATCTTCATCGTCATCCTTGAAGACCAATTGAAACTGAGCATGTTCTTAGTTTCTCCCTGGTTACAACTTTTGTTAGTATGTCTGCAGGATTCTAGCTAGTGTGTATCTTTTCCAGCTTCAACTCTCCATCTTCCAACACTGATCGTATGAAATGGTATTTGAGTTGTATGTGTTTAGTCCTAGAATGAAATATTGAGTTCTTTGCAAGATGAATGGCACTTTGGCTATCACTATATAACATGCCCATATCATGCTCCTTACCCAATTCACCCATAAACCTTTGTGACCAAATCATTTCTTTACTAGCCTCTGTAGCAGCAACATACTCTGCTTCTGTTGTTGAAAGCGCAACAACACTTTGGATTTTTGAAACCCAACTGACAGCTGTTCCACCAACAATAAATACCTATCTTGTAGTGCTCCTCCTATTATCTTTGTCACTTGCCATATTTGCATCAACATATCCCTGTAGAGAAATGTTTGAACCACCAAAGCATAATTCTTGATTTGTGGTACCTTTCAAATATCTGAGAATCCATTTTACTGCCATCCAATGTTACTTTCCTGGATTGTTCATGTACCTGCTTACAACTCCCACTGCATGTGCAATATCAGGCCTTGTGCAGACCATTGCATACATTAAGCTTCCAACTACTGATGCATATGGAATTTTAGACATATAATCCATGTCTTCTTAGGTCTTTGGGCACATTTCCATACTAAGTTTGAAATGGCTAGCAAAAGGTGTACTAACTGGTTCTGCATTGTGCATATTAAATCTTTTCAACACCTTTTGTATGTAATCATTCTGAGACAATGTTAATTTTCGATTTTTCCTGTCTCTACTGATTCTCATACCAAATTTGTTTTACAGCTCCCAAATCCTTCATTGCAAATGAATTTGCCAATTTTCTTTTAAGCACATTTATTTCTTACATGTTAGACCCTGCAACAAGCATGTCATCTACATATAATAATAATATAATATAGCTGCCATCATTTTTCTTTTTCAGATAAACACAATGATCAGAGTGACATCTAGTATAACCTTGTTCAGACATAAACTTGTCAAATTTTAGATACCATTGCCTTGGAGCCTGTTTTAAGCCATACAAGCTCTTCTTCAACTTTCACACTATTTTCTCCTCCCCTTTCACCTCCTTGTGGCTGCTGCATATATATCTCTTCCTCCAAATCCCAATGGAGAAAGGTTGTCTTTACATATAACTGCTCAAGATGCAAATCTTCAGCTGCTACTAGAGTTAAAATAGTTCTGATTGAAGTCATTTTAACGACAGGAGAAAATATTTCATCAAAATCAATACCTTTCTTCTGTGCAAACCCCTTCACCACAAGTCTAGCTTTGTACCTCTGTTTTCCTCCACCTTCTTCCTTCAGCCTGTAAACCCATTTATTATTCAATGTAGTTTTTCCTGCAGGCAACCTGACTAAGTCCCAAGTCTGGTTATGCATTAAGGAGTCCATCTCTTCTTCCTTGGCTACCTCCCACTTCTTCCCGCTTTCAACCTGCATTGCTTCTTCATAACATTCGGGTTCACCAGAATCAGTTAGCAATAAATAATATAATGAAGGAGAGTATCTTTCAGGGGGTCTACTTATCCTAGTAGATCTTCTAACACCACTTTCAGGTGTTTGGGGTGCCTGTTGCTGTTGTGGTGGTTGTTTATTATTATTATTTTCAGGCACCTTTACTTTTTTCAGTGATTTCGTTAAGAACTGCATATTCCTTGTTTTCTTTTTCTTGCTTCTTTTCCTGCAACTAATTCTTATACAAGACCTTTTCATTGAATATTACATCTCTGCTCCTAATGATTTTTTTATTTTCGTAATCATATAAGCGATAACCAAAATCATTAACACCATATCCAATAAAGCTACATTTCTTTGACTTTGCCTCAAGATTTGTTCTATTTTCTTTATCAATATGTACAAAGGCCTCACAACCAAAAGGCTTTAAAAAGGAGTAGTTTACCTTTTTACCTGTCCATGCTTCCTCTGGAACACCACCATCCAAGGAACTTGAAGGCCCTCTATTTACTAGATAAACAGCAGTATCTACAGCATCTGCCCAAAAATGTAAAGGCAATCCTGCATGCAATCTCATGCACCTTGCACGCTCCATGATTGTTTTGTTCATCCTTTCTGACACGCCATTTTCTTGTGGTGTCCTTGGAACTGTCTTCTCTTTGCGAATTCCATGCTCTGAACAGTACCTATCAAACTCTTTGCTGCGATATTCACTGCCATTGTATGATCTAAGACACTTCAATTTCTTTCGTGTCTCAATCTCAACCAAAGATTTCCATTTCTTGAAAGTATCAAATACATCAAATTTATTCTTAATACAATAAATCCAAGTTTTTCTAGTTGCATCATCAATAAAGGTAACATAATAACGAGAGCCACCAAGAGATGATACCTGAGCAGGTCCCCATACATCTGTATGCACAAGCTCTAATTGTTTGCTCTTCTTTTCATTCCCAACTCTAAGAAATCTGACTCTCTTCTATTTTCCATAAATGCAATTTTCACAGAAGTCCAAATCAACATTCTTCAAACCCGGCAACAAATTCCTTGAGTGAAGAATCTTCATCCCCTTTTCACTCATGTGTCCGAGCCTATGGTGCCATAATGCTGCATCTGCTCCTTTGGAAGTTAAAGCATTAACAGAGTTAGAAATACCATTGCATAAATACAATGTACCAACCTTATCAACTTTTGCTATTACCAGGGCTCCTTTGGTGACCTTCCAAGCTTTATCTATGAAATTTGTCACACAACCTTCACTGCCTAACTGCCCTGTTGAAATCAGATTTTTCTTTAGATCTGGAACATGCCTTACCTCCTTTAGTAGCCATTGGTTTCCATTATACTGTTTTACAAGAACCTTACCCATTCCAACAATTTTAAAGGGTTTATCATCACCCAAACAAACTTGTCCAAAATCTCCTTGAACATAGTCATGAAAGTATTTCTTATTAGGTGTGGCATGGAATGAGGCCCCTGAATCTACCACCCAAGAATCAGTAATATTTTCGAAGAAAGAATCAGAGCATCTTGTAACACCTCACCTGTCACATTTACTTCATGATTGTTTCTTGTTGTGCATCTCCTTCTTTTCCCTTCTGAGATCTACAATCTTTCTTTAGGTGTCCTTTCTTTCCACATTTCCAGCACACTATCCCCAATCTGGACTTGGACTTGCCTTTTCTTGATTTACTACGATATCCTGAGCTCTTTCCTCTTTCCATTTTTCTTCCCCTAGACTCTGCACTCAAAGCATTACCCGATGTCTCACCGGAGCTTTTCCATCACATTTCCTTGCTAAGGATAGCACCAACAACATCATCAAACTTTAAAGTACTAGATCCAGAGACAGAGTTACTAATGGCCATTACTAAACCATTCCAACTTTCTGGCAATGAGCACAAGAATAACAGAGCTCTAACTTCATCTTCAAAGTTTACCCCTACAGAACTTAACTGACTTGTAATTGTATTAAAATAATTTAAATGATCTGCAACAGATCCACCTTCCGACATCTTCATATTAAATAATTGTTTCATAAGAAATACCTTGCTTGGGGCCGAGGGTTTTTCATATAGTTTCGACAACACCTAAATCAAACCCTCTGTCATTGTTTCCTTCAAAATGTTGAAGGCAACTGATGCAGCAAGGCAAAACCGTATTGTTCCGAGTGCCTTTCTATCGAGAAGGTTCCATTCTTCATCTGTCATAGCCGTCGGCTTCTTTGTTTTTCCGCTCAATGGTAGGTACAGATCTTTTTGATATAGATAATCTTCCATCTGCATCTTCCATAGCGAGAAGTTTTGGCCGTTAAATTTCTCGACGCTAAACTTACCATATTTTGACATTGCTCCCACTCGAACGAGGAACCCTTCTTTCCTGCGATTCTATCAGCCAAATAGACCTTCGGCTCTGATACCAGTTGTTAGAGAATTATTTATTACGGAGCAATGGAACACATAAAATACTACAGAAATATAAACACAGAAAATGCATAAAACAAGAGAGACATAGATATACGTGGTTCACCCAGTTTGGGCTACGTCCACCCCGAACAGCCAGTCCTTCCTTTCTATTATCTAGCAAAATGAAGAGACACAACCTACAACAAATCCGCTGTAATATCCTCTTTTTTCTCTCATAGTCTCACCTCTCTGTTTCTCGCTCAGAGAATACACATCTATGTCACAGCCTCAAATACAATGCCCTCATACAAAGAGAGGGGTTGCCTTCTAGGAAAAAAAACCCTAAACTAAACATAAGTTCTACAGTCAGATCATCTGCCTAATGAACGACCCAGATTGACTAGAAATTACTATACTTTTACAAGGCAATTTTGCATATATTTTTGGCTTCAGGGGCGCTGACAAGTCCCCCTCGCATGGAGGGGTGTACAAACTTCCTGGGGTATACATCCAGCTGAAACAAAGACCTCTAAACAATCATTCTCCACACACAACAGGAAGGTCTTTGGACGAAGAACTTCGCACTGACAGAGTGAATCAAGGGTGAGTCATGATGTTTGTGTTGGGGGCCTATTGGGTGTGGGATCCCCCGAAGGCAATTTTTGGGGCTTGAAACCCAAGTTTTGAGTAAGTCTGATGTAAATACTCCACGATTTGTGGGCGTGGAGCGCAAAGTTGTAATTAAGTCATAGGGTTGTTCGCCCTTACTTTTGTAATGTAATGTCGGCTTGAGAGTTCTACCCATGGTCCACGAACCATGGGATTGTATAAATAGAGTGAGGCTCTAAGTGTAAAGAGAGGGCATTTAATCTAAGAGGAGATAGGAGATCTAATGAGGAAGCATTGAGTCTAAGTGTAAAGTCGATTCTTTGGGTCATAGCGTAGGAGAAGGCTCTATAACTAACTGCACAGAGGCCTAGTAGTCCACAACTGAGTGTGCGGACCCTTGCAGCTGAGTGCATAGGGAAGGTTGAGTCTGTAACCGATTGAAGCATTAATGAAGAGAAGTTTTACATTATTACTATGTATCTTTTCCTGTTTTATGCATTGAATTATATTGGGTATGAATTGCAAGTTTACTATTTATTTGTTGTCTGAACTTACATGAATGTGTTGAATAAGTGAATATAAGATAAAGTATCTATCTACACAAAGATAACCAACTATTATAAGAAGATAAGTAAGATTCATGGTGTAACTTGGGGAAATAGTGCAGATTGCTGCTTTAGTAGCGTGAAAGCTCCTCAGCCCTTCGTTAGGGCTGTGCGAAGGCAAGTATAATAGAGCACGAAGGCCTTGCAGGTCGAGATAGTGTGCGAATTGACCTGTGTGAGGGTATTCATAGTTGGACTAAATCAACCCCTCAGACATCTCAAGGGTGTGGAAACTTGGTTCTAGCATCCCCCCATACTGCTTCAGGTGAGACCTCAGTTCGCGCTCTGTAGAATGTTGCTGAAAGGGCCAGTAGTACAGGGATTTTTTTGGCTAAATAACTCTAAACATGGGTCATGCCCCATCAAGCCAACAAGAAAGGATGTGGTAGGAAAAAGAATCAAGATGGGAAGGGTAATGAAAATAGGCCTGGAAATGATACTAGTGGGGGGTAAAAAAAAGTCTGAGAAGAAAGTGAAGTTTCCATGTAAGTTATGCAATGGTGACCATTTGACTCATCTTTTCCCAAAGATTCAAGGTGCTCAATGCTTGTTGGATTAGAAAATGGTCTTCTAGCTCCCAATCTATGCTAACTAACCATTTTCCCCAAGGGAAACAATTGTTTGCTGGTGCGAATTATACTACTGGTACCCCCTCTTGGGGCAACCAGGAAGGGGAAAATACATCAAATGCTTATATGATGAGTTCAAATATTGACGTTGCTACATGATCACGTGATTATGGTGAATTAGAATTGTATAAGGCTAAGGCTACTCTTGATGTTTAAGAGCCACTCCATAGTCTATAGTTGAGTCTATACCTTGGATTTTGAAAGGATCCGCAAAATGTTTGACAATTAACCCCAATGTTAAGGCATATTAGAACTACTCTATTATAGAAGATCTGGCTCAGAGTCCTTATGCCATGTCACCAGTAGAGGTACTCCAGTTGTCCCCAACAAAAAGGAGTGCATTACTCACTATGATCGGAGCAGTTGCTCCAAAAAACTCTCTTGTTCTTACATTCAACATGTCAAACATCAAGAAGGGACTCCCACATCATATGGCTTTTCAAATCAAGTCTACATACCAAAAGACCGACATCTTTCGAACCATAGTTTATGAGGGAGATTCCACATGTGTAATGTTTATATCATGTTGGAAGGCTATTGGATCACCTCATGCTATTCCTTCACCTACTCTATTAACAACATTTGATGGTCATTATCATAGACCACATGGGATTATTCCAGCCTTTCCCATATGTGTTGGGCGTAAGGTTGTAAATATTGAAGTATAAATAGTTGATGCAAATTTGGATTACAATCTACTTTTGGGTAGAAACTGGATTTACGAGATGGATACTATTATATCATCATTATTTTGCATCCTTTGTTTTCCTCATGGAGGGAGAATTGTAATGGTTGATCAGATGGATTATTCTCTGGGTGAGTCCAGTGCATCTTTTGAATCTATTTTTCTATTAGTGAACAATGCGAAGCAGCCTATCAATAATCTAGGAGTTGGAATGTACTCTTCTTTAATGGGTACCTTTGATTTTCCTTCTCCTATTGCTAGAATTAACGCTATCTCATCCTCTAAGGCACCTTATCGAAGAGAGTTCTTTAGAAATCATTATTTTTCAAATCCTTGGCCCTTACCCTCTTCTACCACCACATTAGATGATGGGTGGGTGGGTGGAATGGAATTTCCTATGTTTGTAGCTAAAATTTCTTATTAGTCTATAGTTAACACTGCAGACTCCGATCCTACTCCTTTCTTACCAGAGGAGCTAGATGGGGATGTGTCTTCAGCCTATACTCTAGATTTAACTTCTGCTATGGATTTCTTATATACTATTTTTCCATTTGAGGAAGCAATTCTAGAAGCAATGATGGGTGTTGAGAGACAGTGGGATGATTTGCATCATTGGTCATATTTTGTCCCTAATTTGCGAGAAGTAGAATCAAGCTTGTATAGTTCTTCATCTACTAGTGATGTTCACGCATTTTTAAATCCTTTGGCTGAAGCACAGTGTTCAGCCGAGGGTAACATGTCTGTCATTTCACAAACTATTCCAGTGAAAATCTTTAGGAATCCCAAAATTATCGAAAATGTCTTCATTGGAGCTTATTGTTCCCCTGAAGAAATTCAAACTTATATTGATCTCTTTAAAGAGTTTTGAGACGTGTTCACTTGGTCTTATGAAGAAATGCCTGGGATAGATCCATCTATAGTCTAGCATGAGATCAAGACATATGAAAATGAAAAACTTATTCGCCAAAAGCTTTGATTGGTAAACCCTAGAAAAGCAACAGCTATTAGAGCTGAGGTTGAAAAGTTGCTTAAGGTGGGTTTCATACACCCTGTTCCTTTAACTAAGTGGGTCTCCAATCCAGTCCCAGTAGACAAGAAGCAAGGAACAATCCATGTATGCATTGAATTTAGGGACTTAAATAAGGCTTGTCCTAAGGATAATTACCCCACACCCTTTATTGATCAGATTATTGATGAAGTGCGGATAACAAAATTTTCTCGTTTATGGACAGGTTTTCCAATTATAATCAAACCACTATTCATCTAGAATATCAACATAAGACAACTTTTATTTTCCCTTGGGGTACATTTGCATATAAAAAGATGCCTTTTGGCCTTCAACATGCTAGAGCTACCTTTCAGTGGGCCATGTCATATTCTTTTCATGGTATCAAACATTTTATCAAAGCTTACTTGGATGATTTAGCTACTCTTTCTCGAAAGAGAATAGATCATCCTAAACATCTTCGATTGATTTTTGAATGATGTTACTTTTATAAAATCCGGTTGAATCCGAATAAGTGTGTTTTTGCCACCACATTTGATCGGTTGTTGGGATTCATCATGTCTACTGAATGGATTTGTGTAGATCCCTTTAAGGTTGAGGAAATACTTTAGTTTCCTCCCTCATCCTTTATTCATCAAGTTCAAAGTCTTCAAGGAAAAGCTAATTTCTTAAGGAGATTTATAGCTAACTATGCCGAGATTAGTAAAGGATTTATGAGGTTGCTTAAGAAAGGGGTCCCATTTCTACAGGATCATTTTGCGCAACGCTCATTTGATACTTTGAAAAAAGAATTAACCACTGCTTATTTGTTGAGTCCACCTGATTACATCAGAGACTTACTTTTATATCTCATTGCAGTAGAATCAACTATTGGTATGGTTCTGGTTCCGGAAGATGATGCTTTCTGTGAGCATGTAATCTATTATTTGAGCTGAGGCTTAGTGGGCCCTAAATTGAGCTATTCTCCCATTGAGAAATTAGCTTTGGCAGTTGTCCATGTTGTCCAACAACTTAGACATTATATTTTGCTTCGAAAAACTTTCGTCTTAGCAGCTGTCAATTCATTTCAATTTTTTCTTAGTAGGCCAGTGATTGGGGAAAAATACAATAGATGGATTGTCATTTTACAAGAATTCGATCTCGAATTCATGTTGGCTAATTCTAAGAAATCCTTAGTATTTGCATAATTGATCTCAGAGTTTCCTTCCGAGGAGGAAATAGTTCATGAGGAATCATTTCTTAATGAAGATATTTTCCTTATTTCCTCGCAAGATCCTTGGTATGGAGATATTATTATATATCTCTAGACTTTGAAGTTTCCGCTCACTTTTTTGAAGGACGAAAGTAGAAAATTACGTCACCTGGCTAAAATATATATTATTATAGTTGACACTTTATATCGTTGCGGGGTTGATCCAATCCTTAGACATTGTTTAACCTTAGAAGAAGTTGAGTCTATGTTTAATGATTTCCACAGTGGAGCTTGTGGTGGCCATAAATCTGGGCTTGCAACAGCCCAAATGTTTTTACATACATGCTACTTTTGGCCTTCAATCTTCAAGGATTGTATTGAAGCAGTCAAGAGATGCCACCCTTGTCAAGTTTATACTCGAGAAATGTGTGCGAAACCAGCTCTTCCTTTCCCTATGATCACTGTTGGTCCATTCACTAAGTGGGGTATTTATTTTAGTACTTGTAGTCCACCTTCAGCAGGAAATCACAAGTATATAATCGTAGTTGTAGACTACTTTACTAAGTGGGTTGAGGCTATGCCTACTTTCAAGAATGATGGTGAAACAACAACCCTGTTTCTCTTCAATCAAGTCATTTCCCGATTTGGTATTACGAATTATATTATCACTAACCATGGCAGTCATTTCCAAAATTAGATGATGTTTGAATTGGGTCTTAAGTTGGGTTTCCGGCAGGAGAATTCATCTCCTTATTATCCTCAAGCCAATGGGCAAGTTGAAGTCGTGAATAAATCACTAAAAATCATCGTGAAAAGGATGATTAAAAAAAAAGTTGATCCAATTGGCACATTATATTATATCCAGCACTTTGGGCATACCAAATGTTAGTCAAGGCTGCGATTCGTTTTACTCCTATTCAACTAGTTTATGGGTTGGAATCAATTTTTCCCATGGAATGTGAAATTCCTTCCCTTAAAATAGTTGTTGAACTTCTTCCAGATACTTCTAGTATTGAAGAACACCTCTTTCATTTGGAACATCTCGATGAGAAGCATAGAGATGCAACCTTAATCAATGAAGCTCATAAAAGGACAGTGAAAACTCAATATGATAGATTTGTCCATCCTAGAGTTTTCTCTGAAGGTGACCTTGTCCTGGTCTATGACCAAGATAAAGATGCCTTGGAGGTAGGCAAGTTTAAATCTATGTGGTAGGGTCCCTTCATTGTCAAAAGGGTTTTGAAAAGTGAATCTTATGAGTTGAATGATTTTGAGGGAAACGAGTTGGAAGAGCCCAAAAATGGGCTTTACCTTAAAAAGTATTTTTCATAGGCTTCAGCCTAGCATTTGCTTGGTTGTCAATATTGTATATTTGTGCATATCTATCTATCGGTTTCATAGTGATGTCGATATTTTTTATCTGCTTTGGCAGGTATTGATGGACGATTTGATATATCTAGGGTTCGTCGATGGTGCTAGTAGACACACCTGGAAACTTGCTTCCGCAGCTTGGGTGATTTATTATCCATCTTGTCGATTGTTGGTTTCAAGAGGCGTATGTATCAGTCTCGCTTCAAATAATGTCATCGAATATATGGTTGTCATTAGTTTACTCTATGAGGCAATATCTCTTGGTATTGATTCATTAGTAGTTTACTTGGATTCACAACTGGTGGTATCTCAATTAAATAACATCTATCATGTGAGATATCCTTATTTATATTGCCAATTTCTGAGAGTGTGTTTATTATAGAGATCATTTGTTTATATCACATTTATTCATATTCCACGATCAGAAAATTCATTTGCAGATTCTATTGCTAATCAAGCATTAGATTGGCACATAAATCATTCATCACATTAAAAAATAAAAAATAATCAAAGTATCATCTGTATTTATATGATCATCATGATAAACCATCTATACATAGATATAGTTTTATGTTCAAAATAATATAAAAAATTGGGACAAAAAATGTCCTACAAAATTAGGGCTCATGCCCATAATCATGTCTAATAAAAAAAGATCTGGTCATCCATCTATGGGTCCTGTTGAGGGTGAGTAGCATGAAAGAAAACAATGGCATTTTCCACCCGTCATAATAGTCGCACCCAATCACGTGGCACTCCTACAACACGTCTTTGCATCTCTCTAGAAGGTCTTCTATAGCCACCATAAGTACTTGGTGAGTCAAACTCACCAAGTTTCTTTGGATAGCATGGAGGGTCTTCTCAATCTTTGTTGTATCTCCTTCTATGTCTCTTCCGTGACACCTATGTTGAGGTAGACCCTCAGGTCTTACTGGTCCAACATCTGTGTCATGATCAATAATTTTGTAAGTATTTGTATCATCAAATGTATTTTCAGTTCTTTTATACTTAAAATCCAAAAAATCTTAAAACCCAAAAAATTAAAACATTTGTACCTATGGCTCCCCATGTTGCATATGGTGGCAACGCTAGATCTGGATCTCCTCTAAAGTCCATGCTATCATAGGGGTATTCCTAGACCGCTATGACATTTTTTTCCCACCAAAGGAAGAACTCGTCATCAAAAGTGTTTCTAGGGAGCTCACCGCCCCCTATTCTCTTCATTAGATTAGCCCATATGTCCATTCGTGGATCCCTTGGGTTGTTGATGGTGGATATTACCTTGCGTCGAAGCCCTGATACTCTCTCAAATAAGAAGGAAAACATGATGGTTCCATATCCAAAGTTCTTTGTATGACCTTTTCGGATAGAGGTAAGTTATTTTTTCATATCCGCTAAGAGGGTTGTGCACCAATCAAAAGTTGTCGTGAGACACTCTACTGCAAGACTCATTGAAAATTGAGAGGCCTAATGTAGAGAACTTGAACCATTTACTATGAAAATAGCAAAAAGAAGGATTATAGGGGCTAGAATCTCTACATGTTTGATTGGGATATGGGTTCCAATCTTCTCAGTGTTTCCTAGACAGTAGATGTGTATGTAGTCTTCCACACTAAGTCTACCTCTTGTTCTACCTATTGAGTTGACCCTCTCGCCTCTCCGGGAAAGACCTATGATGAAATAGATATCCTTTATTTCTATCCTCAAAGGCATCTAGTCAATAAAAAAACATCTTCTTATAGATCCCAGTAGTGGATTAACATCACAAGCAACCTGGTATTTGCCTTCATATCCAACATTTTGAAAATTTTCAATAATTCGCATCCTCGTAAGGCATCTAATGCATTTGGATCTTCCATTACTTCGTTATCAATCACATTATGCTCCCTTTCATGCCAAGTAATCAACATTCTGCAAAAAAAGTTTTTCGAATAACTAAAATCATGTTTCAAATTTTGAATTCACGCACATGCGGGTTCAGTATTCACACAGTAGCGTATAGGGATTTTCTACACCTGGTTCATCGGTGTCCAACCCACGTGTGTGCAGAACGTAATTTTCAAACTAAATTCCCATGGTAAAAATTTTGACAAAAACATTTAAAAAGAAATAAAACTTATCAAAAAATCAGTTAGAAGGTTACCTGGAGGATTGGAGGCTGAATGAACGGATGAATTTGATGGATTAAGATTTCTTGGTTTTTTCCCCACAACTTCTTCACTCAGTTTCTCATAACATAAATGAAGAATTGTGAGTCAAAAAGTCCTTATATAAGTTGACATATGAAATTAATTTTTCTAAAGTTGATTTTTCTTTTTTTAACTTTATGGGATTTATGACCTTTTTGGTTTGGAGTATCGAGATGGGTTATTTTTTAGGATACTTTGGAGATTTCTAAGAGACTGCTTTGAATCCATGACTGCAGACCCATCATGGTAGGTATCATTTTTTCACTGGAATATATGTTAGGGAATATCATTTTCCGCTGCATTTTTCATACTAGCCTCCATACTGCGATATTTTGGCCATAGGGTCGACCCCATCATCTCTTGGTTCTTAAACCATTTTCACTCGCCAACTTATAAAATCATGACATGATGGTAGAGCCAACCATTACATGGGAATTTTAGTTAGATCATCCCTAGCATATGTTTCCCATGCTACTATATTGCGTAGGCTAAAGAGTCCTCTTTATTACTGCCATGACTTGTTCATTGAAGACTCATTTGCTTACTTCTTCGCTAGTTTTATGGCTTTATGCCTTAGGGGATCCTTTGTGTTGAGTTGTACTACTGGATTGCATGTTGACCATTTGTACCTTTTGGCCTTAAGCCGACTTCACTAAGACTCATGTTTAAGATACCTTTTCACCATGTCTTTTGCGAAATCAACCTTGCAATCACTTAGCCTCTACAACTCAACGCCCTCTTACCCGTGGAATGAACATTCCTTTGAGTGTCACTGACTAGTTTCATCACCTTGCATTGAGCATAGGAATGTTCCCCTCCTAGGAACTAGCACATCTGTATTTGGACACTCATTCTTTCCACTATACCATATGAATTCTTTTATTCTTTTTTAACCTTTCTAAATATGAAAAAGACAAAAAAATTAAATATTCCAAAAAAAGAAGGAATGGGACATTACTTCCATAATTAATGGCAGCTAGAGTCAGTTGTGTCACCCTTGAACAAAGAACTCAAAATTAAGTCTTTCCTCCATTGGGATGGGCTTTAATTTGACCTAGGAGAGCCTTAACCTTGTTATTGAGTCAATATTCCTCCAGTTGGTTGTCTCTTCCAATCATATGGAGAGTTTGTTTGTGCCTCTTGTATGACAAACTTATACAAAGCTATCATATGCTACCATATTGTCACATTTGAGTCATGCTTTTGTTCAAGGTAAGTAAACCTGATTCAACCTTTATGTGGTGTCTCTTGACTCATTTTTAGCTAGACATCCCTGGTTGTTAGAGTCATGTTCACTATCACATTAGCTATTTGGTCCTTCGATCATGATGGTTTGAGAAGGTCTCCATTGAATTCTTTTTGGTGGGTCTTTTTCTTCTCGACTATGAAAAATTTCTCTAAGAGTAGACCTAGAGTTGCACATTGGCCCTATTTTCATTATTGATAGTTCACCTTCTTCTCAACATCAACTAGTATCATGGGTCTTTGAATGAGTGGTTTCCCTTGTGTTCGACGTCATATTTCATTATCACAAATTGGGATTTGTGCAGCACCTTGGTTTCCAATTGACCCTATTGGTGGATTCCTCGCCTCTATGTCACCTTTCATTATTGGTTGGTTCAGAGGGTTCCTATCGTGCACTAGGTACATCTTGTCTATGCCAGAAATTTGCCTCGATTGGGTTACTACATATTTCTTCATTTGATTCCTTCCACATTATTGGCCTAAGCGTTACACTCGTGTTGGATTGATGAAGGATTCCTTAATGCATTCCTTCCAGCAGATATTTTCCCATCGACTTCAACTCATTGCTATGGGAACAAGGTTTAAATTCCATTTGGCAGTACCTTAGGGCTTGCAGTCATGAGTAGTAGACTCCTTCACTATCGATAGTGGGAAACATCACTATCTCCTGATTGATAGATTCTTCCAAGTATTCAACTTCAGCTCATTTATTCACACTTGTTAGATTGTACTGGGTACCTTGGCTCTCATCATCATGATTGATAAGTAGTCTCGCATTTGTTAATGTTATACATCTATGACCGGTAATCAAACGATTTCTCACATGGTCAACTTTAGATCATTTATTCCCATTGTGTAGAAATGTACCACGGTGGTCAATGAAGACCTCAGGTTTGCATCAACATTTGTTGGTTCACTTGCCAGTCCCTCATGTTTCTGTCAGTGACACCATCTACCTTATATGTTGCAATTTGTTACAGTGACATCCTATATGTTGGAACCCAAGTTGTGTGTAGTACCATTTTTTCCGCTATTTGACTTGGTATTTTTGGATCAGCTTTATGACTTCAATGATCAGCTTTCAACTTCAGCATAATTGATCAATTTCTTATATGTGATATTGAGACATATACTTCTATGGATATGATCATATGATCCACTATATATATTCAATCCTTTTTTACTTGTATACATATTGGATCCACTTTTGTATTTGATATGTGGACATGCTTTATTATCTCTGATCATGGGTCTGCTCACCTCAGACAACAACTTTCTTTCTGATCTCTTCCATTGGCTTGGCAGGTTGAAATCTGGTGAACATCTCTCAGGTCTTGGCATGATTCCTTTTATACACTTAATACATTTAGGCCATCATGTACCCATTCTAACCTCATATATTAGGGGCATCTGTTATAACACCATTTACCACCCTTGGTAGATTTGACACTCTATGTTATGGCCTAGGGCAACCCTTCCCTTCCAAACTTGGTCCAAATTCTAAATAACAATGTTTTAAATCCCATGTGCTTTTTTTTCTCTATATAAAAAGTGTGTACACGCGGGTGAGTTTATACCCAACCTGTGTATATGTGTTAAAAAAATAAAAAATATATAATCTCCTTAAATTCGGGAAGAGTTTATGAGTTTTACCTATTACTCATCTATTGTAGCCCATCGCCCAACTATTTGCCAACTGAAAAACTGATTTCGAGAAGTATAAATAGACCTCCATGGGAAGGCCTAATGGAGGAGAAAATATTAGATATTGATATTATAGTTGATTACATCCCTAATCAAGTCTAAAGAAATCCTTGTGCCTTCTGCACTCCCAAGTCATAGGAAACCTTTGTTTCCTTCTTGAGATGTCTTTCATCCCTTTATGAAATCCTTGTGTATACCTATGGAGGAGGATTTATAAGGCCCGAGCAGGATGGATTGGAGGACGGTTTCACTTGGAGTTAGCGGACGACTTAGGTTGTAGTTCCTCCATACTTTCTTTAGTGTACATCAATAAAGAGGTGTTGTCTTGTTCTTGATGTTTAAGGTCATAATGCATTAATCTATGTTATGATTTTCTTATGAAATCTTATGTTAATGCTTTTTTTTACATTCTTATATGACCTAACACCTATATCATTAACATGCTTTCTATTACTTTTGTTGTATATTCTTTTCTTGAATGAGTTGCAGGTTCTAAATCATTGGAAGAAGCAAAGGGCTTGGACCCTACGGGAATGACCTCAAACGTAGTACCTCCGGGTAATACCTCTTCTTCCTACTTTAGTAGTTTAAGTATTAGGACTACCTATTTTCATGTCTCTTTATGCTATAAGCCCTCCACTCTGTTGGGGTTCTCAACCCAAGACCCTAGGGTAACTTTACCCGTAACACTTTCTTTCTTGGTGAATGACATGTGTCTTGGTTGAGCAAGAAAAAATATTCACTTTCTATTTCTACTGTTGAAGAAAAATATATAGCAGTAGCTTCTTGTTGCACTCAACTGTTGGAAATGGCCGTACTACTAGGGGGCGGGTGGGGAAGTGAATTAGCAGTGATAGGATTTACGTAAATTCTAATTCTTTTTTACTAAAAAACCAGATTCAATAATCCATCAGTTATACTTATGAAACCAACATGAAATCAAAGTACCAAAGCATGAAAAGTCATCATATAGAAGCACCATAAAGAATCAACAAGGGAAACATGCACATAAGAGGACACAAATCTTTTCTGGTGGAAAACCCTCACTAGGGAAAAAATCCACCCATTTTTGCTGCTCCTCAAATATTCTATTATAATGAACTTCTTCTTTTTTACATTGAGTAGCTAGCACCCATTAGCTGGAAGATTCGACTCCTACAAAATTGTGCTGACATCCATCAATTGAGAAGTACTTACTCACATGACTTTGCAGATAAACATCTACTAGAAGCCTCTACAACCATCAAGCCTAGCCCAACAACCATTGGACTATCCAACCACTATTGGATTGATATTATCCTCCTCTTATCACTATCTACTAGTCTCTACAAGCATGAAGCCACTACACCTCCAACTCCTCCATGCAAACCACGTTTAAGAATGTTTTAGGCTAGGTTCTCAAATTTGCACACCATGAGAAACCCAACAACATCTCTAATTTGAATAATAAAATCTGGTAGGCACACACTCACTCCAACCATACACTTACTCACACACAAAATTTACAAGAGTATAAGTCAAAATATCATCAATCATATCCAATAAATACCTTGGGAAAATACCATGATTATCCCAATACCATGGACACTTGTACCATAGTAAAATCCAGCTCAATACCATGAGTCAATACCATGGTTATTCCAATACCATGGACCCACGTACCATGGTAATATCCAGGTCAATACCAATGGTAAATACCATGGTTAATACAATACCATGGACCCCTATACCATGGTAATCTTGAAGCCAATACCATAGGCAGATACCATGGTAAACATCCTGCAACTCAATCATCATCCAAGCATTAGAAAGGAACCAGGTTGACATCAATTCCAACCAAAAACATTGCATCCAGCAAGTGTACCAACAACTTCTACATCAATGCCAACAATCTCCCCCTTTGGCATTGATGACAACCCCTGCTAAACCATCCAACTGATATTGTCCTATGAAAAATTGATCTCCTCAAGCACTCCCCCTTTGACATCAATGGTAAAGGGTTAAAAATATCATTGATCACTCTTCTGCAAATATAATAACTCCCCCTAGACATAAGTGAGATTTGTCTGCAATACAACTCTCCAAGCAAATCAACTGAAAGATACTCATGACCATAAACAACAACAATAATATAACATGAAAAATAATACATCATAATCACTAACAACAACAATAGATAATGAGAAACAAAAACAACAACAACAATTCTATAAAATACTCTCCCAAAAATATTAGAAACATATAATAAACATCAACAACATTGTACCATGAGTAAGAGCACTTTTTCCATCAACACACTTGTAGCAACACAATCTTCCCAAGCAAAAATAACACCATAATAGATCATCCAACATGTAATAGATATGCTCCCCCTGAGCATCATCAACCTACAATCAATGCTTTCATGTTGAAGACTTATACCTCGTGGACCAATAGACTAACTCTTGACCAAGGGATTTGACTAATGTAATACTAGGTTGTGCAATGCACATGATTGACATATGACTATGTTGACGGTGCTAGACTTGCAATGAAGTCCCAACTAGACCTCACACCATTTGGTGTGGGAGTCCCATCCGGTGCGATGGGTCGGTTGCCATTATCTTAAAGATTTGCCTCAACCTTTTCTTGTCAGCACAAGAGAGTGGTCTGCTTGTCTTGCAAGAAGTGAGGTTCGTGTTCCTGGTGAGTGTAAGTGTCACTTGTGTTAATGGCTCTTTTACCATAGAGGGAGAGGGTGGGAGTGAGTCCCAAGTTGGTTGGGAGACATCCCAACTCTACTAGCAACACACAACACAACAGGACATGTACAAATTTTGGTGGAATAGTCCGCACGGATGCAGTAGTCACAACACACGAGGGAAGATAACACGCATGACACTCAGCGGATTAGTCCACGTGAGTATAATGGTTGTTATAGCAAGTTCCATGTGAAAGGTATGTCTGATGTCTCGGAGAGTAGTCTACATGGGCGAGACATCGTTAACATCATATACAACACATTTTCATTAACATATGTGTATTACAACAAGTGAGTTAGTTCAAGTGTTAAACACAGGTTCAATCAACATGCATTACTAGTGCTAAATATTACTCTTACAATATATACAATACATGTGTTAAAACATGCTCACCTATTAGAAGGTTTCTAAGTTAAGAAAAAGTTCCAAGACATAGTGTTACACCATAAATCATTAACCCCATCTGCAGTGCGTTGGAGCCACTACTTACTCTTGAAAGAAAAGGTTACAGACTCTCAAGGCTATGTGGGAGGAGTTGAGGTGAAAATATCCTTTCCATGTACAAATGAGGGGGTATTTATAGCCAAGGGTGAAACTGACCCTTGTGGTTTTTCGACTACCCTCATGACTGTTTGACTTCCATGACTTTTTGACTTTACATGACTCTTTGTACAAAAAGTTGGTCTCTTGGATTTCCACGTTACATTACATTGGAGATGTGAACAACATGACTCGACATAACTATGCTAGTACATTTGTGCTGCTACTAGAGTGCATGTCGGGCTGCAGTGCTACTGGGTGATGGATGTCTTCATGATGTATCACAACTTCACCTCCGCATGGCAAAGTGTGTGGCGTCTTTGATGCACATTGGTTCACTTGATGTTGCTTTGGATCATTACTTCTTGCTTGTATGTTGGAAGGCTTGACAGGCTCATCTGTTCGTGAAAGGTGCATGTTCGTTCGTTTGTCAATTCGTGAGCACAACTTGCATGTTTTCTCATCCGTCCATTCGTGAACGCATATTTTCATGATCATCCATTCGTGAGCATATCTCTTCACATGCATCATTCATTTTTTCATTGGTGAACCTGTCCTTTTTTATGTGCTCCCTTAGTTCACCCCGTTCATCGTCGCACCATGTTTTTTAGTGTACTTGTGCCTGCAGTCACTCATGACAAGATGAAATCAAATCCAAAAACCTCCTAGTCTACCATGAAACATGATCATTTCGAATTTAGGTGATTGGGAGAGGCAGTAAGGTTGCGAGGTAGGATGATGGTTCCAAGCACTACTGATGAAAACTATGCAAGGGTCACTAGGTGATGAAGATGGGCAATCCAAGTTGACAAGTGACTGTCCGCAATGTCTAGCTCGGCTAGAATGAAAAAATTTCCAAATTTGGGAGGGAAATTCAGGGCTACAGGAAGGCAATGCAGATAGAATCTGTACATTTTCTGGAATGACTGGGCATTTGGAGATGGAAGGAAAAATTTGTACAATTTTCTGGGGTAACAGGTCGGGTTGCATGGAGGATCAGTAGGCAAGAACTACGCAGTGTTTTGGAGGAACTGGTCGGGAGTCTGGCAGCCAAAACTGTGCAATTCCTAGAGGGAACTGGAAGTTGGCTACTCGGTCACTGGAAGTAAAAACTACACAATTCCCAAGAGGAATAGGCAGTTAGATGCTGGGAGCTTGGCATAAAAAACTGCACAATTCCTGGGGGAACTGGTAGTTTGCTGCTGGGAGTTTCTAGTGAGGGAAACTACACTGAGGCTGAGAAGCCATCCTGTAGATCATATCTATGCAATTTTTGAGCTGAGTAGACTACTCTGTACTAGAAGAAGTGCTTATGAAAACTGTGCAATTTTCAGGATGACTAGTCAATTGACTGACTAGGAAACCTTTGCAATTTTCTGAGGGAGACAGGGATGGGCATTGGGTGATTGTCCGACCTGTATGTGCAATTTCCTTAGTCAGTAGAGTGGGCAAGGTCAGTAGCCTCTGTGCAATCTTTTAGGGGATTCAGTCCCGGGGTGGCTAACGGGTCCGACTCTCTAGGTGGCCAGCATGAAAGTTGATTAGATTGCTTTCATGCAACGCATCTTGAAAAGACTTACTTGGTTCTTCTGCACTGTTCTAGGTGACATTCAATCGAGTCAATGGCAGGGTGATGGTCCAGCTGTTAGAGGGGAGTCTGGTCATCAAAAATTCAGTGAAATGACTAAGTGTGTGAACGCGTGAAAGATGCAAATGTGATCTTACAACACACACCCTCATGACTTGATGACAAGACAACTCAAACCAACTAGACATAATGTTCAACTTGACTGACTGATGGTGTAAGCGACAAGTGTGACGCTCGTGATTGATCATCGATTGACCATGACGCTGCTTACGCAATAGTTAATGGGACTCTGTGTTTGAGTGTGACAAATGATTTCATAGCGAACATAAAATGTACACACGAAGCGAAGACCTTGAACATGACCAGAACATGGTCACAAGTAAGACATTGACCTCAACATGCAAAATCTTGGGTGGAATGAACAAGCAAGGTGGGTGTGAAGGCTCACACAAGCTCATGGAGTGAACCCGAGTGTATGCAACCATCAAGTGAAACTCTCAAGGGAGGCTCTGAATTTTGGTGCGGGCCAAAATTTTGGAGGATGGTTGTAGCCACTACAACACTTGGTGATACACTGGTAGAACTTCAGCTTCTCTATTTTGGTTCATTGATAGCATAGGTCCTTGGTCTTTTGGCGAGTATTGAATCATTGTGTTGGTAAATTTTTCTTCCCCACTTACCCAAGGGACATACATGGTTCACCTTTAGCCAACTCAGTCAAACACAAACAAAATTTCAACTTGATAACAGTGTTTTCGAATCCAGGAAGGGTAGTTTAGCTCATGAGTTGAAGATTTTTAGAGTATATGCTTTCATCTCTAGTGTTTCTCCACTACCATCAGGCCTGAATAGTACCCCGGTGGAGTCATAGAGGAACACACACATTGCTCCACTGCCAATGAGTTGGGTCAGTGCCTCGGTGGAGTTGCATGCTTCACCTCTCAGTGCTAGAAGTTTTTCTCTTCTTTTGCCTTTGTATTCTTCAAGAGGACTATGCATAGGTACTTATTTATCTTTACAGAAGAAGACAGATCTCGACTTATTGAGAGCAGAAGAGGTTGTTCCTTCAGATAAGCATGTAAGACCTCTGACATAGGTTTTCTCATTTAGATTTTCACCTTCTCTGTTTAAACTAATTGGAGGAGATGGAACACACAGAGCAGAAGGCTGAGTATAGGCATGGGGATTCCTAGTGTGGACACAGGTTCATGGTTGGACCAAAAATTCCCTTGGATATGGTTCATTTTTTCCATCAAGACTTCATTGGCCAAAGGTTATAACCAAGCACAGAGAAGACGGACACAAGATTGGCCAAGTGTTGCAGCGTCACAAGTCTCTTCAAATTCCAGCCACATACTCTATTCAGAAGCCAAAATTTAGTAGTTGGAAACACTTATTTCTGGAAACAAAAATAGTAATATACCAAGAAAATAAAACAAATGTAAACAAAAATAGTAAGCAAAGCAAACAAAGTGAAAAAAAATATAATAAGCAAAGCAAAGCAACCAAGTCAGCAAGCAAACAAACATGCAAACCACGAAGCAAAGACAAGCGAAAAAGAAAAAACTACTCCTAATCCTACGTCAAATTGTTGGGGTTACATGAAATGAAATTTCCAGTGAAGACATTGTAGGTGTACCCGACCTGGAGTAAAAAAGATACGAGCAATTAAAACAGATAAAAAATAGTGTGCAACAGAAAATGAAAAAACTTGAAAAACTTGCACAGGAGAGAGAAGGTCTTGCCTATGGGCAGAAGAATGTGTCACAACCACCCAACACACATGCTTACCTCTTCTGTGACTACTATTTTTTAACAAACCTCGGAGGCCTTTTGTGAGTGTGTGTTGTTCTGCACCAAGTTTCTTAGCGAGTGCAAGGAAGGACTGAAGCTTGTTACCTGCAACACGACTCGCCAAGTAGTATTGTTTTAGGCATTAAACAATTGGATATTAAAATTCATGATGGTTGTTTTGAAAGATTCATGCTCTTTGAGAGGAAGGATTCCTGATTCGAGAGAGGGGATCACGATGGGAATCTAATATGGATAGATAGATTTGGTCATTCTCATCAGTCATGTTAAGACAGTGAGGGCTTTGTCATAACCATCAATGCAGGCTAAAGTGTGTCACTTGATTGAAAAAAATATAAGAATAAAGACGTTACACTGTGAAAACCATAGTGTGCGAAGTGAATGTGATTGGATGTAATGTTGAGAAAATGATAAACTGCATGAAAACCACCCAAGGTAGAAGAAAAATCATACTAGTTGGTCGAGATGGAAGATTCCCAATTTAACATGAAAAAAGAATTTTTTTGAACAATCATACGAATGCTCTGAATGAGGAAACCAAGTTCACTGTCTGCAAGACATTATAGAACACCTACCTACAACTGGTGGAAAAGTGTGCAGGCATCATGGTAATCACAAAAATGTAGAAAGGATGCTAGCATTGTGAATGTGTGAAACCAGTTGGGGTGTGTTGAAATGAGGGTAACTTGATTCGCGCAATAGGTTGTGCCCTTTTCATCACATAGGGATATTGTTGGTGTGATGAGTGGGTAGATTTGATGTGAAAAATTTTCAAAAATACCAAGGAGATGATTATGTGAGAGAACATCTGATAAGTATGATTCCAGATAAAGATATTCTTTGAGATGATTAACTTCCTTGTCCAAATGATTGAATGAGGGACGAACACTCCCAACCTGAATTATATGTAAGAGAGGTGCATGAAGACATACATGTTGTAACGGACTCGTGGATTCGATCATTAGTGAAAATTAGAACTTTTGAAATTTCATACCCCGAATACTAAATCTTCTTTACACATGGATCCACGTTGAGTGCAACCATGTAGATGGATGGACTGTGCACGAGAAATGTTTGATTTCATTTGATGGGCTTACCAGAGTTGCGAGGTCTTGACATAACCATCAATGCATGTTGAAGTGCCCTGACTCCCTAGCACGTCTAGAAACTTTCCAGAATTGAAAAATTGCATTTTGGGATGTGAAACAGATCATGCATGGCTTGAGGATGGTTGTTGTTACTGATTTCAAAACTCCTCTTAGGATGACAACCATCTCCATCACAGGATTCATCAAAATTTTTAGCAAACTGACTTGACGATTTGTCTTCATGCAACACACAAGATGATGACGAGTGGGAAGATTCCTATGTGTTGAGACTAATTTCATCATGGACAACCTCATTTCCTTGTGTTGATTGAAGAGATAACTCAAAAGATGAAGAATAAAGAGAATGCAGAGTGTCTCCGACGAATGTTGATGCACTGTGAATGATAGGACACACATTCTAGATCTGAGTTAGAGTGTACATGAGATGACAATAGATCATATGATGTGCTTGGGCATTCATCACAACATACGGAATCATGGGAGTGATGACAACCCAAGACTAGAGGTTGATCGAAAGAATTGATTGTGCATGATGCTTCACCAAGATTTGCAATTCGAGGATTGATCAAGAATGGAAGCTCAATGTTTTGAGAGGGATTGATTGTGTCCTCATCATCCTGCTCCTCTACTTGTATGATGAGACTACCTTTCACATGACTACAACTTGAGCCAGCAACTTGAGAATAAAGAGAGTACGTGTAGCTAGCTTGTGAAGTAGATCTCTCAAGCGAGTCATGGTGAAAGCAATCATGGCTTGTAGATGATGGAGGATGGTAGAGATGCAGACTAGACTCAAGAATTGGGTTAGGAATAGTGATTTTCTCTTGTGGAATGGATGAATGAGTTTTCTCCATAGGCTTTCCTAACCGTCTAGAATTTCCTTCGTTGGGGCAGGAGAAAGTTGAGTAGATGGATTGGGAACATGCAGCACATATTTCTTAGCTTCGCAACCACTGTGAAGGGGGACCCTCTTGGAGACATGAGGTGTCTTGTGATATGCAAGAGTTGAGGAAGAAGGGAAATCACGAGGGTCACCGTTTCGGGAAACATGAACCAAGAGTTTCAGCTTTTGGCTCATGAAGTCAAGGTCCACAAACTACTCAAGAATTTCGTGACATAGTTGCAGGAAGCGGGTAGCAAAGTCCTCAACTGTTTTACCAAGCTTCATTCTTAAATGAGAGATTCTTTCATAGACATATTTGTGGTTAGACTCATCGAAGGATTGATGGAGCTCCTTGAGGAAAGTGAGAAGGGAATGGATGGAAGCAGGTGGCAGGGTATGACACCACTGATTAGCATGACTTTCAAGGGTGAGTAATAAGAGTATGCAAACAAGCTCATCACTATCAGCTTCATGAGATTCACATAAATGAAGAAAATCATAAATGTGCTCTATTACAGATGTTCTATCCTCACCTTCAAACTTTAACACGGATAATTGATTGAGAAGCTCATCGGGGATTGATAACTGATTAAGGGAGAAATGAGAGAAACACCCTGGAAGCACAAATTGTATATTATTCATGGGTAAGAGATTCAACCCAGATGTACGGGCTCATCTTGTCATCTAGCCCTCCTTCTAGCACCAAAATGTTGATGGTACTAGACCTGCCAACATCAGGGGATCTCCCTGGTATGAGGCCCCAACTAGATCTCACATTGTTTGGTGTGGGATTCCCATCCAGTACGATGGCCCAGTTGCTATTATTTTAAATATTTGCCTCAACTTCTTCTTATCAGCATAGGAGAGTAGTCTTCTTTGTCTTGCGAGAAGTGAGGTTCACGTTCCTGGTGAGTGTAAGTGTCACTTGTGTCAATGGTTCTTTCACCATAGAGGGAGAGGGTGGGAGTGAGTCGCAAGTCGGTTGGGAGAAGTACCAACTCTACTAGGAACACAAAACACAACAGGACATGCATAGCTTTAGGCAGAATAGTCCACATGGATGCAATAGTCACAACACACAAGGGAAGATAACACGTATGACACTTAGCAGCTTAATCCGCTTGAGTATAATGGTTGTTATATCAAGTTCCATGTGAAAGGTATGTCTGATGTCCGGGAGAGTAGTCTACATAGGTGAGACAATGTTAACAGCATATACAACAAATTTTCATTAACATATGTGCATTACAACAAGTGAATTAGTTCAAGTGTTAAACACAGGTTCAAGCAACATGCATTACAACTGTTAAAGATTAGTCTTACAATAGATACAGTGCATGTGTGAAAATGTGTTGGCCTATTAGAAGGCTTCTGAATTAGGTGAATGTTCCAAGACACACTGTTACACCATACATCACTAACCCCATGTGCGGAGTGTTGGAGCCACTACTTATTCCTCAAAGAAAATATTACAGACTCTCAAGGTTATGTGGGAGGAGTTGAGGTGAAAAAGTCCTATCCATGTACAAATGAGGGCATATTTATAGCCAAGGGTGAAACTAACCCTTAAGGATGTTCAACTACCCTCATAAATGTTTGACTTCCATGAATTTTTGACTTAAAATGACTCTTTGTACAACAAGTGGGTCTCTTGGACTTCCGCGTTACATTACATTGATTTGACAGCATGGCCCAAAGTGGATATGTGGACAACATGACTCATGACATGACTTGACATGACAATGCTAGTACATTTGTGCTGCTGTTGGAGTGCATGTTGAGATGCAGTGCTACTGGGTGATGGATGTCTTCATGGTGTATCACAACTTCACCTCCACATGGAAAAGTGTGTGGAATATTTGATGGCTGTTTGTTTGCTTGATGTTGCTTTGGCTCATTGCTCCTTGCTTGTATGTTGGAAGGCTTGACAGGCCCATCTGTTTGTGAAAGGTTCATGTTTGTCCATTCGTCCATCCATGAGCACATCTTGTATGTTTGCTCGTCCATCCGTTCACGAACACATGTTTGCATGATGATATGTTAGTGAGCATATCTCTTCACATGCATTGTTCATTCATTACGTTGTGAACCTGTCCTTCTTCATGTGTTCCCTTCATTCATCTTGTTCGTCACCATGCCATGTTTTTTAGTGTACCTGTGTCTATAGTCGCTCATGATGAGATGACATCAAATCCAAAAGCCTCTTAGTCTACCATGATACATGATCATTTCAGATGCAGGTGACTGGGAGAGGCAACAAGGTTGTGAGGTGGGATGATGGCTCTAGGCACTGTTGATGAAAACTATGCAAGAGTCACTAGGTGATGAAGATGGGCAATCCAAATTGACCGTGACTGTTTGCGAGGTATGGCTCGGCTGGAAGGAGAAACTACACAAATTTTTGGAGGGACACTCTGGGCTGCAGGAATGCAAGGCAGACAAAATCTACACATTTTCCATAATGAGCGGGTAGTGGGAGATGGAAAGAAAAAATTGTGTAATTTTCTGGGGAAACAGGCCGGGCTGCATTGAGGATCAACATGCAGGAATTGCATAGTTTTTTGGAGGAACTAGCTAGGAGCTTGGCAGCCAAAACTATGCAATTACTAGATGGAATTAGCAGTTGGTTGTTGGGTTAGTGGTAACAAAAACTATGTAATTCCCAAAGGGAACAGGCAGTTAACTGTTGGGAGATTGGCAGCATAAACTGCGCAATTCTTGGGGGGAACTGGTAGTCTGCTGCTGGGAGCTACTAGTGAGGGAAACAAAAATAAGGCTGGGAGGTTGTCCTACTGATCATCTCTGCACAATTTTTGAGCTGAGAGGACTGCTGGGCAGCAGAAGGCCTGCTCATGAATACTGCACAATTTTCTGGATGAGCAGTCGGTCGACTGTCTGGAGGACTGACTGGGAATCCTACACAATTTCCTAAGAGAGACAAGGATGGGCAGTGGGTGACTGTACAACCTGTCTGTTGTTGGGAAAAGTATCCAATACGGAATGACCCTATCCCACTCTAAGGGTGATAGTACCTCAGCAACAATCAAAGCAAAGCTATTCGAGATTACTTCTTTATGAGATGTAAGAGAGGGGAGAAAGAGATCCACTAACCGTTGTCTTCCGCTAATGATTGATCCAATCTTCTCTCTTTGCTGCTTGCTCCCAGCTCCTTGCTCTTTCACTGGCCCAGCTACACCAAGATCCTGCAAAATGACAAGAGAGGGAAACTACAAGAAGCATATATTCATAATTGATTCAAGGATTAGAATAAATCAAATACACAAGTATAGCAGTACATCATTGAAACACATGTATATAGAAGAACCTCAAATGCTTTATTAATGGAAGAAGTAAAGTTCAGGAAGTGATACAACCATAAGAGGCCCAATCCAGCATCACCTCCTAGCAGAAAGAAATCTCCTCTTCACCTCCTTCAAGCAAATCACCCAATAATTCTATACTCAAACCAACAGCACTTCCTTACATTCACCAGATTCCAGCCTCCCTAGACCTCATGAGAGAGCTCTATATATAGGAGTTTTGGAGAAAGGATGAGTCAGCTTGAGTTTGGCATGGAGCTGACTAGTGTCCTCTCCCACTTCAGTTATTCCTCAGTTCTTGAGTCCACTTGGAGATCTAGACCCTCTTACTCATCACTAGGCGAATTCCCTGATCCAAGTGTCATTTTGGAAGCTTCCTGGGCATTGACACCTTGAGGAATGACTGTGCCACTTGGCCAAACTCGCCCAGCGCAGGTAGCCTTCATTACTGTTGACATTCAGCGCAGGTACAGAGTGGAGCAGTTGACATTCAGCGCAGATGCTCAGTGGAGCAGTTGACATGATCCAGAATTAGCTTGTTTTTTAGTGTTTTCAGGTGGAGAACTGATATTCAGTGCTGTGGTTTGCTGACCTTGTTCCTCTAGGGGTAGGAACAACATGTTTAGGGACTTTGGATCCCTTAGATTATTGACATTTCATGCTTCATGCTGTAAGGCACAAAAATGTCTATAACAGTTGCCCCCTAAAGTATGAGGTCGTTTATCGGGCGAAATGCTTTATCAGGAGGATCCGAAGTTCATTCAATCGCTGAGAGGTGACCTGTAATAAAATACAATACAATACATTATTTTTCATTCTGCTTTCATGATCCAGCTGAGGCAGGCATTCCCATGCTCAGCTTTATAAATTCATTTTGGTACATAGAACAGACGATCGACTGATGGTAGAATGATAATTCTCTGCTGAAATTATCATCCTTTGAGTAGGATGATCATCTGCTGCAATGATGTACATATCAAATGTCTTTATAGTTCCTGAATATATATCGCAGCCTGGATGGATGAAACTAGATCCGGGGTCTTCAAACTCGTTCGATCTTCACTCTAAGTACAAGTCGATCCACGTGAGAATTGCGCTGAAGTCGAACATGGAAAGACATCGCTTGATTACCGGTCAATAATGTAAACCGTTAACAAGCGCGAGAGGAATCACCGATAATGATAATGACCCTCAAGGTACTGCAGTACAATTCACGTGGTGTGAATAAAGGACTTGGCGTCGAACACCACGAAAAATCTTCTGGTCGAAGGTCATTAATGTATACCTGTCGCCGGAAGTGAGAAACTTGCCATTGAGGCATGCAAGCTTCAAAGTACTGGGGGGTTTGTCCCTAGATCAACTTCTTGGATAATGAGCTGAAGTCGACAAGAAGCGATCCGTCAAAGGAGGGCCTTAATGAATCCCACATCAGTGACACGGAACGGAGCTAATGATTTTAGTGGAGGTGAAAACAATCTGTGAAATATGATTCAGGGTGGCGATCATGGGTGGATGAAGGATAATGTATGGCAGTGGATGGGACACGGTTGACTCTTTCTGAACAACATCTCTTGAACATATAATGACACTGATGTGATGGATCGGTAGCATTACCCCAAATGTGGATGGTTTGGCGAAGACCATGGTGATGAGACCGGTGAATGAAACAACCCAACCCGATGTGATACGGAGGACAAAGTGTCATGTTCAAGAGTGACTTTCTACCATTAAAGCTTTGAGGTTCTCCCAATTTTTCCCCAGTCATTTCTGACCAGTACCTCTTTATTTTTGTCAAGCTTGAGGAGGATAACATATGCTTGTTCTATAACCTGCCCTTCGGGCAAGCCCATCGCTATGTTTTAACGAGCCTAGCGATAGGGAAACTCGTTCTCGTCTAAAGACAAGTTTGTCGCTATTTAATCATTTTAACGAGTCTAATGACAATGAAAACTCGGTCCTTTTCATTTTTAGAGAGTCTGAAAAGGTACAAAAAGTCAACTCCAAAATTCCTTTTTCGTCATCTAATCCCTTAAGTCCCAAAAAGTATAAAACAATACAGAAGGGATGAGTTTTCGATAACTTTAACGAGCCGAATAAAACAAGCGCTCGACCTTTTTGTGCCATAATCCCTTAGGTCCAAAAAGATTAAAATCTAGAAGAGGGATAGCTCTTCCGGTCACTTTAACGAGCTGGAAGGCCAAAACTCGGCAAACTTTTCATATTTTACGAGTCAGGAGAAAAGAGCTCAAAGAAGACTCGTCTTTTGAGGAACGAGTGATAAACAGGGATAGCAGCAGATTCCAGGTACAGGTTGGAATTTTCCAATCACGGCAGTGTCACAAGGATGGCTAGGTGAGATCACTCTTCGTAGTTGTTCTTCAAAATAGGTAAACAATCATATGGAGGTGAACGATTGGCCAAATGGAATGGAGGTGGCGGGTGCAAACACGACCAAGGCTTTTTATGGCTAATAAATTTACGATCACAATGGTTATTTACCGGTACTGGGTTCATTTTTTAAAGAGCTTGAATGCGCCAAAACACTGCTCATTCTTATGTTTATTTTTTAACGAGCATGAACTAAGTGCTAAAACTGCTCGGATCTCGCTTTTCTATTTTTTAACGAGCATAAATTCCGCGGTAAAACTGCTCGATTTTATGGTCAAATTTTGATTTTTTACCATCACTAGCTTTTCTCTTTTCAAGTATAGTACTGCATTTTCAATTGCTGCAACAAACTTTGTTAGAAATGAATAATATTTGCATGAAAATGAGATTATAACCCTAATATTTCACTTTGAACTACGTAAAAAGCCATTAAAAGTGTTTTTACCTCTCATTTACCATTTGATTTGCATTTGGTTTGTTGGAGCTCTGGAGGTGCCTCTTCTTCCTTGATTTTCACCAGCTGATTCCGGGAGATTCTGCGGACGATTTTTGGCGCCGTCTGGACCAGGTAGGAGCTAAACCCTAGCTCTTTCTTTTCATGGTTTCATTTTCCAGTTTTAGGCCTGTTTTTCAGTGTTTCTGAGCCCCAGGGGTTTTGCAAAAACGCCCTAGCTTCAACGCAGGTTCCCCTTTCGAAACCTGCGCTGAATGTCAAGCTGCCTTAAGGCAGCCTGACCTTCAGCGCAGGAGGGATACTCTCTGCCTGCACTGGGCTCAGAAAACTGATCTTGCAGGTCATTTTTTGATGATTTTTCGCCAGTTTTTCACAAAAATCAGGAACTTACTCCTTCTCTTGTTTGCTTTGCAGGGAACTATGAACAAAATGTCCCTTACATGGCGAGAACGAGAACATGAAGAGGAGGACATGATTGCCCTCCATGACCTGGTCACGGTGAACGCGCTGCGGAACTGTGGCCTGCTGAAGTTTTTCCGTATCTCTAGTATGAGAGCACAGATTTCTTTGCTGCAGTATATGCTTGATGCTTGGGATCCTGTTAACCAAGTATTCCAGATTAGGGGAAAGTCCATCCCCTTGACCATAGAGGACATGTACTTCTTGACTAGATTGTCAAGATGAGGTGCCCCCATTTCCTTGTCAGGTACGGCCCGGGGGACCGATTCCACCAGAGATTATGTCCGCCAGTATTGTAGGGAAGGTTCTCAGCCGAGCAGAGACGGCAAGATTGTTATCCGTGAGATTACTGATCGGGCTCTCAGGTCCATTCTGTACACTATTGGTAGGATGGCCGGCAGCGCAGCTCTACATGTTGCCAACAGATCTTATATGCAGCACGCCTTGGAGTGTCTCCAACCGAAAGTATTCAACTGGTGTGATGCAGTACTTGTTCAGATGAAAAGTCAATTGACCAAGGTAAAGGACGGGAAGCTGAAGAACTTTGGATTTGGTTCTATTCTGACTGCCTTCGCCTTGGAGAAAATCCCACTTATGCAGCCTCAGTATATCATACTCGACTTGCCTTCTCTGACTGAGCCACGCATGCAGAGGTGGGTCGACCACATGTCCAGGAATGCTGGTCAACCTCATATTACTTTTACTGAGGCCTTCTTCAGGTGGTTCGAGCGCCAGGAGATGGCGTTTTCTGAGTATCCATATGTGGGTATGGATTTCCGAGGTGATCTGGATTTGGTGCTACCGGATGGCGAACAGTGGGGCGCCATTGGTAAACTCCTTGACCATATTATTGTTTACTGTTCTTATTTATAATGTTGCTATGCTTTATTCTATCAAGACTTTTAATTGTACTCTTGGGTGCATGCAGATATTGGTCCTGTTCGTCCAGCAGTTCGTCCGAGACCGCCAGTTGCTGCCCCGGCAGTGGAGCCTGCTAGGAGAGCTGTTATTCGCGACCTTGACGATACTGAGACCCTTACAGCTGTGCAGGAGCAGGTTGAGAGCCTTACTCGTGGTCTTCCAGATGTACAGATTGATGAGTTACCTTTACAGCTGCAGCGGCATACTATCGGTGTGCCTAGATGATGGACTCGTCTCTTGCGCATGATTGCACAGGCCGTGACGTACTATCATGAGCACCACTAGGCTAGGGTGCCCCCTAGCATCTTTTTGCGTTTTTAGGTCATATGACCAATTTTGTCTTGGTTACAGAACATTATGTATGAACTATATAAACAGCTTATATATATTTTGATTTTCGAGTTTTATTCTGGTTGATTTATGTGATCCATATGTACAATCTTTGATGATGTGTCCCTTTTATAAATGTTGCAAATGTCTATCTAACACATAGTTTGCTAATGAGTCAGTTAATGTGTTTAAGTTTCTTGAAATATGTTGATATTGAATTGAATCAAATCGTCTTTCCAAGACACTTTTGTCAAACTGAGCCTTGACTCGTTTCTTATAGTCGTTGTTGACTATTTTACCAAATGGGCCGAGGCGATGCCTACATTGGATAACACTGGTGAAACAGCTGCCCTTTTCTTTTTCAATCATGTAGTCGCCAGGTTCGGCGTACCACAGGCTATAGTTACAGATCATGGGTCGCATTTTCGCAATCACATGATGGTCGAATTAGCTGCCAAGCTAGGGCTATCTCACGACAGCTCTACCCCGTATTATCCGCAAGCCAACGGACAAGTTGAGGCAATCAACAAGGTCCTGAAGCGTATGTTGCAAAGGATGATCGGGGTTCATAAAAGATGGTGGCACCTAATCCTGTACTCAGCCTTGTGGGCTTACTGAACATCGGTAAAGAACGCAACCGGGTTCACACCTTTTCAACTGGTGTATGGCCTGGAGGTAGTCTTGCCAATCGAGTGCGAAATTTCGTCGCTTAAACTCGCAATTGATCTCCTCCCTGGAACTTCAGAAGAAGAGGCTCGTTTCTTGGAATTAATCCAATTGGACAAAACCCGTCGTGATGCCGCTTTGGCTAACGAAGCCCATAAGAAACGAGTCAAGGCTCAGTTTGACAAAAGTGTCAAACCCCGTGTCTTCTCAGAAGGGGATTTGGTCTTGCTTTATGACCAAGAATCCGATAAATTGGGAGCAGGGAAATTCAAGTCCTTATGGATGGGCCCCTATATTGTCAAAAGGGTGTTAGCAAAAGGAGCCTACGAGTTAATAGATTACGACGGAATTCCACTGGCGCAGCCTCGCAACGGGCTGTACCTCAAGCGTTACTATGCTTAAATAGTAACCTGCATGCTTTTGTTGTATTTTGTTTTCGCTAAAAGTATTTGTTCTGGTCAAGTGATCCACCTTTTCATTTATTGCAGATCTTAACCCTTAGGAACATGCGATAAATAGCTGGATTGCGAATATAATATATACCATTGAGTTGTAGTATTACGAGCTGTGAGTCTAGCTTGACAATTAGTCGGCGTATGCCACGTGTGATGGCATCAGAGAGTAGTTCTATCAACGCGCTATACTCAGCGATGTTATTCGTCGATTGCCCAATAAATACACCTCTGAAACTTACTAACTCGCCGCTTGGATCAAAAATGGCCCAGGCTGCGGAGGATAGGTTCCGCGAACTACGACTCGCTCCATCAGCATATCCAACACATGTCTCCAGAAGGTTCGACATCTGCAATAAATGAAAAGGTGGATCACTTGACCAGAACAAATACTTTTAGCGAAAACAAAATACAACAAAAGCATGCAGGTTACTATTTAAGCATAGTAACGCTTGAGGTACAGCCCGTTGCGAGGCTGCGCCAGTGGAATTCTGTCGTAATATATTAACTCGTAGGCTCCTTTTGCTAACACCCTTTTGACAATATAGGGGCCCATCCATAAGGACTTGAATTTCCCTGCTCCCAATTTATCGGATTCTTGGTCATAAAGCAAGACCAAATCCCCTTCTGAGAAGACACGGGGTTTGACACTTTTGTCAAACTGAGCCTTGACTCGTTTCTTATGGGCTTCGTTAGCCAAAGCGGCATCACGACGGGTTTCGTCCAATTGGATTAATTCCAAGAAACGAGCCTCTTCTTCTGAAGTTCCAGGGAGGAGATCAATTGCGAGTTTAAGCGACGAAATTTCGCACTGGATTGGCAAGACTGCCTCCAAGCCATACACCAGTTGAAAAGGTGTGAACTCGGTTGCATTCTTTACCGATGTTCGGTAAGCCAACAAGGCTGAGTACAGGATTAGGTTCCACCTTCTTTTATGAACCCCGATCATCCTTTGCAACATACGCTTCAGGACCTTGTTGATTGCCTCAACTTGTCCGTTGGCTTGCGGATAATACGGGGTAGAGCTGTCGTGAGATAGCCCTAGCTTGGCAGCTAATTCGACCATCATGTGATTGCGAAAATGCGACCCATGATCTGTAACTATAGCCTATGGTATGCCGAACCTGGCGACTACATGATTGAAAAAGAAAAGGGCAGCTGTTTCACCAGTGTTATCCAATGTAGGCATCGCCTCGGCCCATTTGGTAAAATAGTCAACAGCGACTATAATATACCCATGCCCCCCGATCGAGGTGGGGTTACATTGCATGAAATCGATGCCCCACTTGGCGAAGGGCCCAACAGCAACTATTGGCTGTAAAGGTGTGGGTGGTCGTCTGGTTTTGCTATCAAAAATTTGACAAGCATGGCAACTTCTGACTGCGGTTATGCAATCTTTAAACATGGTTGGCCAGAAGTATCCTGCTCGTAAGATTTTTTGTGTTGTTGCATATCCAGACTGATGCCCCCCACACGCGCCTGAATGACACTCATTCAGGGTTTTTTCGGCCTCCTCATGGGTAAGGCACCTCCTCAGAACTGTATCGACACCACGACGGTAAAGTGTATCACCGACGATCATGTAGTCTTTTGCTTGGTATCGTATACGTTTTTGTTTGGAGCGAGAGGTGTTTGGCCTGAACTTTTGGGTTTGGAGATAAACTATGATATCTCCATACCATTCATCGCTTACAGATATCAGAAATAAACTTTCGTCCACGATTGACTCTTCCGATGTTTCATCGTTGGACGACGATGGGAGATCGCATAACAATTCTGCGAAAACTAGAGCTTTCTTTGATTTGGATTTTACAAATTCCAGATCAAACTCTTGAAGGATCGCTATCCATTTTGAATATTTGCCTCCCAGCAACTGTCGCGACAGTATATAAGTCATGGGGTTGCAATCTGACAAGATGGTAGTTTTTCGAAAGAGGACATAATGTCGAAACCTTTGAATCGCTTGAACAGCTGCAAGCGCTAGTTTTTCAACATAAGAATATTTACTTTCTGTATCATTTAAGTTTTTACTTAAATAATAAATAGGATGTTCAATTCCATCGACTTCTTGAACTAAAACCATTGCAATGGTCGTATCCGCTGCAGCCAGATACAGGTTAAAATCTCTTTGATAGTCTGGGGCGTACATTAATGATGCTTTTACTAGACAATCTTTCAGAGCATCAAAGGAAGCTTGCGCTACCTGGTCCCAGACAAAAGGTACATCCTTTTTCAAAAGACGAGTATAACCCTTAGCAAGTTCTGCGTAATTTGGAATGAACCTCCTCAGAAAGTTTGCTTTCCCTTGGAGTTTCTGAATCTGAAGCAAATTTGAAGGTGGAGGCAAATTAATGATTGCCTGAACCTTACAAGGGTCGATACAAATCCCATCCTTAGAGACTACAAAGCCAAGTAAACGACCAGAACTGATGCAAAACACACATTTGTGTGGATTGAGTCTTATCTTGTAGTGTCGACAACGTAGAAATATCACTCTTAAATGCTGCGGATGATCAGTCCGCTTTCGCGAATGAGCCGGCAGGTCGTCGAGATAAGGTTGAACATTGTTCTTGATGTCATGGAAGGCATAATTCATCGCCCTCTGAAATGTCGCCCTTGCGTTCTTCAAACCAAAGGGTAATTTTCGATAAGCGAATGTGCCCCACGGACAAATAAATGCAGTCTTTGACTGGTCCTGTGGGCGGATATTTATTTGATTATACCCGGAAAATCCATCCATAAATGAAAAGATTTCACATCCGGCGCATTCATCAATTATCTGGTCGATGAAGGTTGTAGGGTAGTTGTCCTTCGGACAAGCTTGGTTTACATCCCTATAATCAACACACACTCTAATCGTCCCTTGTTTTCATAACAGGGACAATATTCGATACCCAATCGGTTAGAGGAACCGGGTAGATGAATCCAGCATGGAGAAGTTTTTCAACTTCTGCCTTAATGGCCGCGGCTTTCTTGGGGTGCACCTGCCGAAGCCGTTGTCTTACTGGTTTGACATCAGGATACATTTTAATTTCATGTTCAATGATACTCGAGTCAATGCCTGGCATTTCATCATATGACCAAGCAAAGACATCTCGGAATTCGCGGAAAAGAGCGTTATATATTTCCAGTTCTGAAGGGGAACAACCTTTGCCAACATAAATATTCTCTACAACATCTGTTTTAGTCGAGATATTTATGGCTATAGTCTCTTCAATATTGGATAGGTTTCGCTCGGAATCCACCGTGTTTACAGTATTTGTTAGGAACTCAAATACTGAAGGGTGATAAAGGTCACTTTGAGTATCTTCTTCATATTCCGGAAGAAGGGAACGATGGTGGTGATCATTCCATGGTGCCCCCTCAATCATCATTGATTGTAAGATTCCTTCGTCAGTCCCATGTGCTTTCGACCAAGGATCTAATGGGGTTCCATATTCTCTAGACCTATCTACCCAAACGCTTGATGAGCGTTGATTTGGGTTCGCCTCCCATGCTTGAAACATTGATTGCTACAATATTTCTAAAGGGCTTGGCGGCAAAACCATTGAACGATCCATGTCGACCTTCGCGGAAGATATCATGTTGCAGGTTGCTACAAACGGTATATTTCCCATATAAATAGGAGGTGGTAGCGCGAAAGTTCCCATCAATGTGGGGTCTTTCAATAATCCTACTCCGATATCTTGAATTGAATGGTTGCTCTCATGGATCATGGGAATGCTTCCTGTAACTTGTGAACCATTAGGGAGGAAATTCTGTTGCTCGACGATCGTAATCCCTCCTTCAAATGGGAATGCGATCTTCCTAAAATAAGTCGACACGACAGTTGCCATGGCATAAATCCATGGTCTACCCAGTAGGATGTTATAGTCAAGATTTCCATCAATGACTTCTACATCAATTTCTACTGTTTTTCCTCCTAGTTCAACTTTCAAGTTATTAAGGATACCGTACGGGGTATAAGTCCTTCCGTCAAAAGCTTTTAATGTTGTCGATGATCGTGACAAGGTTGGAGATCCTAAAGTTTTCCAACAACTCATCGACATAATACATGTCGATGCTCCCTCATCAATTATTGTTCTGTGAACAGTTTTGTTGAGTGCTTTCACTTGAATAAGGAAAGCTAATTGAGCTGGTAACTGAGGATCATATCCTTTGTGATCAAAGGATACAAGATTGGAATCCTTAGGATCAACCCCACCAATTGCTGATAACAATGCCTGCCTTTGGGATGGACAATTTTGTAGTACTTCAAGAGTCGACATAGCAGATGGTGATTGTGCCAAATCTTCCACTATGTTATAATGCTGCGCCGCTCTGGCGCGAGGATTAAATGTCGACTTGTGAACTACACCCTTTGGCGGTTTTATTGTTAGTTCAGGGATGGTGGGCGTTACAACTTCTGTCGAAGTTGTTGTCGAACTACTTGGTTGATCTTTACCTTTTTCGTTCGACAGCTGAGGATTCCCATAATCTTTGTTCCCTGTCGAAATCAAAGCATCATTTTGTTGTTTTGAAACCGACAACATAAGGACTTGCGACGGGGAAGCATTTCCACTATCAACTAGATTTTGACCTGGGTTGGGAAATGGATCAGTTAACACAGCTGAGGTTTGGGAACTTTTAAAGAACCTCTTTAACTCAGCTTTGAATGGGAAATCCTTTGTGTTATGATCCTTATCATGACATATTAGACATGGATAATTTTGTTTCCCTTTCCCAGGAGGGTTCGAAGAATTCTTTCTAGGGGATGACTCACCCTGTTTCTTCTTCTTCCCTTTGTTTTGTTTCTTCTTGCTTCCTGGTTGATTGGTTTCTTTGCCTCTATCTTCTGATACGGAATTTACTTCCGAAGCAAGAATTTCTTCTTTTGCATTTTGATCCGAATTCTTACGGGCTTTCTTTGACGAAGCCTTTATCGATTTTGCGTTTGCCGTGCCAATCACACCGTCACCGGCATGAGAGTCACTATTTGATTTAGGAGGGGGAGGAATTGAAAACTCTGGTCTAGGGGCGTCAGGTATTTTGTCATAGAGTGTGCCGGATTGAGTATAAACTAAGTCCAAATACTGTGCACGAGCAATCACTTGCTCCTCTGTTACGACTCCCCCCTTGGCCACATCTTCCGTAATAGCCGGAAGTAGCGAATTTATAAACCATTCAGCTAATAACTGATCGGGAACATATGTTTTCACCATCCTACGACGACGACGCCACTCATGTATATGATCAGATATATGGGTGGCAGTAGTCTGCTTGAAGTTGGTTAATATTTCTGTTCCCGTTTCATACCTTATCGGTAATTGAAAATGTGTTAAGAAAGTCGTGGCTAGGGAACTAAAATTGTCGAAAGAGGCTCTTGGCAATTCAATATACCATTTAGCCGCTGGACCTGTCAATGTCCTCTGAAAAAGGCGAAGCCTTATCGAATCGTCGTTTAGGGTGTTCGATGAACACCACAGATGAAAAGTAATCACGTGATTCGATGGGTCTTCACCTGGATTTCCATTGAATTTAGGAATGTCAGATGGAAGTTTATGAGGAATCGCTGGCCACCAAGGGGCATAAGCAATCGGATCGTTGGTTAACCGATGTAGATCGGGTAACTCTAAAGTTGCCACGAAAGGTAACTGTTGATTTAGGTTAGGCGAAGCGTAACCAGGGTACGATGGAATCGCTTGAGCAGTGGGTCTTTGCATACCAGCATAATGTAATTGATGTTGGTATGACTGATACGGTTGGTGGACTTGACCACTGTAAAGTGGTTGGTTTTGACCGTTTTGGAGATACGGTTGTCCACTATTCGCAAAGATCTGCTGCTCAGAACCTTGGTACACCTGCTGGAATTGCAGTTGTTGGTATTGTACAAGCCATGGTTGTGACGCCATGTTTTGTTGTGCTATGCTAACCGATGGACCAAGGTGTGGGGTAATTGTACCCGTTTGGACCTGTGTCGCCCCACCAGTTGGCGATTGTGTTTGTGACCCATGATCAAGTGGCTGTTGCATTACAACCTGAGAAATCTGAGGTTGGCATGCAACAGGTATCGCTTGAACTTGTGACACTGTTACAATAGCCGGTGTGGTTGGGATGTTCGTCATAGGTACACACTGTTGCATAGAATATACAACCCTTGGTTGTTGAGGTAGCATAGGTACCCAACTACTTGACGCAATTCCAGTATAACCTGAACATGGTTGTGAACTCACGTACGGGTACCCTCCCGGAGGGGGTAATGAAAGGGCATATTGCCCCCCATACGGTATCAATCCCGAACTCAAGGGGATTGATTGCCCAGATTGACCTCCAAATGGATCAATTTGGTGAGTTTCAACATAAGAGTTGCCGGGTATTACTCCGGATGAACAAACTGGAACAGACCATACTGTCGAAATAGTCCCTTGGTGGACTCCTTCTAGCTGTTGTGAGCTAGTTGGGACAGCTGGTATGCCGGCAAACATTGTCGGAGTGACGGCAGGGGCTTCTGCTGTCGCTGTGTCATTTGACACAGTCCTAGATGATGACGGTTGTTCAGACATCTTAAGTCTATCCAATAGATTGCCTAGTGATTCTACAGGAACTTCCACTTGTGGTGGATTAACCTCTGATGAAGGAAAGAGAGTGACCCCGACTCCAAAATGAGTTGGAGTACTTGCTTGCGGATCCTCTGCAATTTCCTCTATTGCAATCAAACCCGGTGGAAGAGGAAGACCATCAGGTCCGTAAAATATTTCTAGTGCCGAAGAAGTGGTTGATTCGACAGCGACAGTTGTTTGAGGAACAAAACTCTCTAGACCGGTTACAGATGGAACTGGTTCAGTTATACAAGTATTTGCCCCCAGACTAGGATCAGTATTACTGTCCTTCTGTGGCTGTTGAACTTCTTCTATAGAGGCAAGGTTTCCAGAAATGTTTGGAGTAACCAGAACCTCAGATGTAGTTGGAACACTTGTTCTAACTTTTAAAGGAGATTTTGAACCGGTTAAACGAGTTCGCTTTGTCCGTACTGTTTTCGATTCCGGAGACAAAGACGGTTGACTCATAAGCCTCTGCGAACGACGGGGTTTCAATTGACTTTCTTCCACGATTGCAGATTACTCGATCAACCAAAATATTAGAAGGGGAAATTTGTGTTTCCGAATTGAATGAATTTTATTAGACGCTTTTAGACACAACTTGCTTTTTCACTTTTTAAGAGTCGAGAAAAAGCTAAAGATGACTCTAGTCTCCTTCGATGTTTTAACGAGCCCGAAGTGACAAATGCTCTGATGGAGTTTTTCAGTTATAGAGTTTGAAAAAGGCCAAAAGAAACTGCTCTGGAGATCTAGGCAGAGGGTGTGCCAAACCTTTCGCAAAACCACAGAATACGTTTTACGGTACGGGTGGTCGATCTTCGTGAATGCTGTGTTCACTGCATTGCGATAAGTAGGGCGGCCGACACGGCTTATTAAGGATAAAAGATATATGCCTATAGGGGTCTCCCAATATATACGCGACGGTACGTGGGAGCACAATCTGTATTAGTGCCACCGACTCTCAGGAGGAATCACCCACCTTCATCGAGATCGACAGTCACTACGTTTAACGACGCCGGAACACGTCTCTAGCTTAGACCTCTATGTGTTTGCGTTATGTTTCAAAGCGTTGTTAGGTTCATTCAATATATTTTAAGTTGATCTTTTTTAAAGTTTGCCTTTCAAGGTTCACCACGAGATGTTTTGATACAAATTCCTAAATGCAGTCTAAGATGAGAAGCAAGCTTTTTCAATCTTTTCGACTTATGAAAATCTTAACTACTGAGGGAAAAGAGAGACAAAATCTTTTCACACAGATCAAAGAGCACTCACTAATGCACTTTTTCCTAAATCAACAAGCAAACTTTTCAAATGCAAAATGCAAAATGCAGGTATTTCTTTTCTCTTTCTTAATGTTGATGTAATACAAAAAGAAAGCTGTTGTATAATTTCGAATTCAATTTCAAGTGAAAACAAACAAGCTTGTCCAAAATCAAAAGACACCTTAAGATTTACTTGTTTCGACACTAGAAATATATAAATTCAAACCATATGACAAAAGCAAAAGCTCAATCAGCTATGAACAGCAAACAAACTAACTCTCAAGATCAAAACGACACTTTATCACAGGTCTAGATCTAAGAGGCCACAGCAAGACTAGTTCACTTTCGTTATGGGAAACTACAAATGATGTAAGAAATACAGAAAGAACAAACACAGTTTCTTTATACAACCGAGGCGGAATAGTGGCAAGGAAAGTTGGTTTCAGATAGGTACATTGACTAGTAACAGGCTGGAAAAACAAGGGTGAAAACAGGGCAAGAAACAGCAGGAAACCCCAGTAGCACAAGGCAAGACTGGTTCAGCGTAGGTAGTACACTGTCAGTTTGACATTCAGCGCAGGTAGCCCCTTCGGGAACTGCGCTGAAATGCAGACAGCCTTCACACAGCCTGCACTGAAGAACAAAACTTTCGTTTCTCTTGGTTTCGGGTCACAGATTGCTCAAAAATTCACAGTTTTTGGCCAAATCAGAAGCTATCAATCAAGTACACACTAAGGGATGAAAAGGAGGATGAAAAGCTATCACTAAGAGCTATTTAGAGTCCTTGTTGATCAGCTCTTCAAATCATAAACTTGCCCAGAAACTGAGCTAGAGTAGCTGCCCTCTACTTTGCATTTGAAAGATCCAAATGCAGTTCGATTCGGTACTCCCTTTGTTTATGAAATGAATAGAAAAAACACAAACAACCAACAAGATACGATCCCCAGTGGAGTCGCCAATTTGTTGTTGGGAAAAGTATCCAATATGGAATGACCCTATCCCACTCTAAGGGTGATAGTACCTCAGCAACAATCAAAGCAAAGCTATTCGAGATTACTTCTTTATGAGATGTAAGAGAGGGGAGAAAGAGATCCACTAACCGTTGTCTTCCGCTAATGATTGATCCAATCTTCTCTCTTTGCTGCTTGCTCCCAGCTCCTTGCTCTTTCACTGGCCCAGCTACACCAAGATCCTGCAAAATGACAAGAGAGGGAAACTACAAGAAGCATACATTCATAATTGATTCAAGGATTAGAATAAATCAAATACACAAGTATAGCAGTACATCATTGAAACACATGTATATAAAAGAACCTCAAATGCTTTATTAATGGAAGAAGTAAAGTTCAGGTTGTGATACAACCATAAGAGGCCCAATCCAGCATCACCTCCTAGCAGAAAGAAATCTCCTCTTCACCTCCTTCAAGAAAATCACCCAATAATTCTATACTCAAACCAACAGCACTTCCTTACATTCACCAGATTCCAACCTCCCTAGACCTCATGAGAGAGCTCTATATATAGGAGTTTTGGAGAAAGGATGAGTCAGCTTGAGTTTGGCATGGAGCTGACTAGTGTCCTCTCCCACTTCAGTTATTCCTCAGTTCTTGAGTCCACTTGGAGGTTCTTGCTTCCACTTGCAGATCTAGACCCTCTTACTCATCACTAGGCGAATTCCCTGATCCAAGTGTCATTTTGGAAGCTTCCTGGGCATTGACACCTTGAGGAATGACTGTGCCACTTGGCCAAACTCACCCAGCGCAGGTAGCCTTCATTACTGTTGACATTCAGCGCAGGTACAGAGTGGAGCAGTTGACATTCAGCGCAGATGCTCAGTGGAGCAGTTGACATGATCCAGAATTAGCTTGTTTTTGAGTGTTTTCAGGTGGAGAACTGATATTCAGTGCTGTGGTTTGCTGACCTTGTTCCTCTAGGGGTAGGAACAACATGTTTAGGGACTTTGGATCCCTTAGATTATTGACATTTCATGCTTCATGCTGTAAGGCACAAAAATGTCTATAACACTGTCTACACAATTTCCTTAATCAGCACAGTGAGCAAGGTCAATAGCCTCTGCACAATTTTTGAGGTGAGTCAGTCCTGGGATGGCTACTGGTCTGACTCTTCGAGTGGCTAGCACAAATGTTGATTGGATTTCTTGCAAGCAACACAACTTGAAAATACTTGGTTGGTGCTTTTGCACTGTTTTGGGTGACATCTAATCGAGTCGAGGGCGGGGTGATGGTTTGGCTATCAGAGGGGAGTTTATTCGTCAAAACTTCAACAAAATGACTAAGTGTGTGAATAAGTGAAATATGAAAATGTGAACTTACAACACACACCCTCATGACCTGACGACGAGATGAATCAAACCAACTAGATGGACATGTTCAACATGACTGATCAATGGTGTAAGAGAAAAGTGTGACACTCGTGATTGATCATTGATTGACTGTGACGATGCTTGCGCAACAGTGAATTGGACTCTGTGTGTGAATGCGACAGATGATTTCATAGTGAAAATAACATGTACACACAAAGTGAAGACCTTGAGCATGACCAGAACATGGTCGCAAGAAAGACATTGACCTCAACATGAAAAATCTTGGGTGGAATGAACAACCAAGGTGGGTGCGAAGGCTCACACGAGCTCACAGAGTGAACCCGAGTGTATGTAACCATCAAGTGAAACTCTCAAGGGAGGCTCCGAATTTGTGTGCATGCCAAAATTTTGTAGGGTGGTTGTAGCCACTACAATAGACTCTCGCCATCACCAAATGATGACATCATAAACTCAACATCCCTAAATAAAATTTTTCATGACCATGACCAACAAAAAATTACAAGGCTTCTTAGGCATAATATATGGTTGTAAATGAAAGTACACAACAATGACAATGACATTTGAGCCAACATATGGCTAAAATATCCCTCATTCTCCAATTCATAGTTGAACTCTAGACATCTAAACATGCCAAATGCATCAATACTAATCAATATTATATCCTCAACCAACTTTTTCTTAGGTCTTTGATCTTTAACAAAATAAAATAAAAAATAATCCTCTCATCAAATTACTCTCACTCAACAACACATTGGACTCTATATACTATATGGAAATAAATATCAACATACAGGAGCATACAAATCTATTAGATTCATGTATCACCCATGATATTTTAATGCACATGGTACAAGAATTCTACCCACGTCATTTAAGTTTAACCATATTCAACAAATAAAATTCAGCCACTAGCTAAGCATTTAAAATTTTGTTGCATGATTGTCTATCTCTACTGTTCTACCCACACGATGCATATGCACACCTCGAATTAATCTGCACACAACATTTGGTAACCACTTCATTACATTCACATGCTTTATTTCTTCAGAAATTATGAGATCGAATCATAATGTTCAATCTATTTATCTAGCATGGACTCTTGCAAAAATGATTATATATAGCACAAAAAAATTACTGAAACCTTCGACATGAAACCATAGAAAACCCCTTGAACAATTTCATTCTTGGAAGCATACACAGTGCATACATTCAAAAAAAATCTATCATTTAGCTTCCTCATCGTCATAACCTTCTCGAAAATCCATAAAATGCAAAATTCCAAAAACCTTTTTCAGGTGACCCTCTTCACATAGCGTTTTGCGATATGCATTGTTGTGGATGTTGTGATAATGTTTATTGCCGATGTCATGCAATTGTACTCCATTACAATGTGTGTTGACAGTGGATCTTATACCATGATTATGGAGAATTTGAAAAATATGACAAGTGCCACCTTCTCCCCAATCCATAATGGTTGAACCATTTAACATTCGACATTGCTACTACTATGCTACAGCCGTTTTTTCAAAATGAAGTGAAGATTCGAATAATAATGGAAGAATATCTTTACAAACCTTTTGTAGTGGCTACAACCACCCTCCAAAATTTTTCCTTAGCTTTGTTTTGGAGCCTCCCTACCAACCTCTCATAGCACCTTGTCTTATTTCGTCAAGTACACAAGTTTAAGTATTTTTCTTGCACAAGGACAACTTATCAATCGAAGCTTGATGCATTTCCCTCATAGAATTTTCCTCCAGACTTGGTCCAGTTATAGGCTAAGAAACTCCATCATGAAATTGCACAATTCTAGAGGGTAACCAGCGTTCCCTCCAGAAATTTTACAATTCTGTCTGGTAACCTACTAGGCTCCAAAAATGCGCAATCCTGCTAATCAGGCTTCATCAAAAAAATTGCGCAATTCTTCCCCGCAGGGCTGCTCAGCCTAGGAATTGGGAAATCCTCAGCTGCTCTACCCATAAATACCTTATGTTCCCATGTGCGGACATGATACATTGGATCGTCTCACATACTGATCCCGTGACGATGAATTTGAGCAGTGTCAGTGAGATGAAGATTGCAACCTTCTAGGCATAGCACTACAATGAGATGTATCAGATATCGTAGCCCATGACTATCATGGATACTTCCTTCAGCTTACCCAGTAGTAGTGCCAACTCCAGAGACATTCTAAAGAACTGGGTAAAGGAGCTGGCTAGATTCAGGATAACACCCAACTAGATATACAAGATGAAGATATTGCAGAAGGCATATCAATACTTATTCATATTTTCATGTCAACTGTATGGCCAAGAAAGCACGGAAACCTTCCCACAGAGTTGGGTGATTGCACTATACCAACTGGCTAAAGAGGGAAAACCATGTAGTTGGTCCAGGATGTTGGATCATTAGCTGAAGGAACATGTAACAAAGTCTTGACAGTCACTTGAAGGTATGTAAGTAGAGGTCTACATGTCTGCCTACATCTTAGATGCAATATATTCCCGACAAGAGTTCTCGGCCTTGGAGTGGGCATGGTCACTGGTGGAGACTACTGTGAACACTTATTGTAAGTTGTTGTCCGAATGCAACTTCAAAGGAGTTATCACATAGTTGTCTAATAATTTTTTCACCTCGGTTTACAAGATGATATTCAAACAGGATCCACCCTGCATCTCGAAGGAAACAATGGAGGCACTGATAGACATTGCTGATTGGTCTGCCTCATCATCTGGCACCTTCATAGGGATGTTCAACATGGAGAATCCTCTGCATGTTCTACTGAAGTTTTCCTTGGACATATGCATCATGTAGGAAGTAGCATATCACATCTCGACAAGATTGATAGTTAGAATTCACTGGAAGAGGAAGGCACCTTGGCCCGCTCTTCTATTGCGGATTGGGTTATACGAGATCCATAGTTTCAAGCAAGCAGATGTCGAAGAAAAATAGATGAGGAAGTATCCATTCAACCTCTGAATTTATAATCTGTATGACCCACATTGTCTTGTGAAAGATCACTACGCGAGAGTATGGTTTAACTGGATCCATGGGGCATTTAATTGGGAGGAGCAGGACCCATGGAGATATTGTTACAACTCCTCCAAAATAAATGAACCGTTTGGCTTCAATGTGGAGTGGTTAGCAAAGCAACATGAAGGAGCATCCCAAAGAGCACCAACACCAGAAGCAACAGTAGCAGCAGAAGTAAGCATACTAGTGTGCAATAAGGGAAAGGGGAAGATTGTCGATCGCATGGAGGAAGAGAAAAGATGCAAGTTCTAAGCATATCCACTTGTGGAGAAAGCAACTTTGGCTATAGAGGCAAAGTGGAAATACTGCGACAAGTGAATTGCACAAAGGAAGAAGGATAAGAGAAGAATGGAGGAAAGAGAGAAGGAGTTGCATGAGCTGAAGGAGCAACTTTGAAAGGAATAAGAGCTACACAAATGGGAGAGGGAAGCGCAACAGAAACATGTATAGCAGGGGGCGCAACATGTGTAAATAGATGAAACAACACCCATACAGGTAGTTCACTCACCAGAATAGCTGGCATTAGGCAGACAAGGTGAACCATCGCAGGAGCAGGACTTCGCTCGTGAGATAGAGCAAGCACTTCAATAGTTGGATATGTATATGGAGAAACAAGAATTGGAATAAGACATCAACCTTATGCCTTACCACCAAGAGGTAAACTTACCCACTTCACCACATCCAGAAGATGAGCAAGTCTCAAAAGACCAAGGAGGCACTAAGATCCTTGGAGATCAATCGTAAGGAGAGATGCACAACATCTCATTCGACGAGTCTCAACATAGAGTTGTGTAGTCTCGTAGAGTGTCAACTCCAGATGATATTACATCTCCTACGCAATTTAAGGAATGAGTGGTTTTGTCTGACGTGCGCAAACATCCATCAGGCTTGGCTTATGCTACCAGAGCATATGCCGAAGCCACTAGCTCAAGTGTTCTCTTTCTGATAGTTGAGAATGAGTGAATGGCTAAGGAATTATAGACGACCAACCAAGGAGGATAGTTGTTGATAGGGTCTACCCAAGCTGAACTGAAGAAGCAAATACTAGATGAAGTATTGTCCCTTGAAACAGTTATACGAGTGTTGTACTCCAGGTTTGGTATTGTGCATAAGGCAGTCGTCCATCTCAACGGATGGCAACAATGCTATACTAGAAGAGAACATATCTTGGTGAACTTGCATGCTTTTGTTGATTACATGCAAACATGGATGATGAGATACAAGGGAGCCCCGCTTCACTTGCCTAAGATGATGAAGGCCAATGCAGTTGAGCTGAAGGCATGTATCCAGAGTCAGATTCGGAACTATGAAGAACTCACGCAGCTCATCACTAGTATATAGGCTTCCCATGCATGTGTATTCAATATTATGGATCTTGTGGTGAGTGCATATGCGATCCTATCTATTGGGACTCTCACCCAAGAAAATACAAAGCCACAGATCCAATTAGAGCTTGTCTCATACTTCGACGAGTTGATGTGCATTGCCACTAGCCCAGACTTGCCCATCAGTGCAGACATCATGCACAAATATTTTGCTGATCTGGCCGCATTGAAGACGATGATGCACATGCTTTCAAATGATTTGGACAAAGGAGCTCGAGAAGCATACCAAGATGCTATGGAGACAAGAGTAAGGCTCCAGAAAGATGTCATCTTGGAGCACACGCACACCATTGCAGATTACTGATCTTGGCATCAATATGTTACTATTTATCATCACGAGGATGTTGAAGAGTTGGACTTCCATAGTTGTCTAAGTCATAGTGATGTCTAGCATGGCTTCCTCAAGCCATTTTGTCTCACATTGGTACATTTGCATTGTAATGTAATGTCTTGTCAAGTGTAATTCAAGTGTCGATAGTTGAATGTAACAACCATATAGTAAATGAAGAGTCACGAGGATAAATGAACTGTCACAAAGGGGAATGTCAAGGTTCATCCCACCCTTTGCTATAAATAGTCCCTCATAACTCATTGTAGAGGCTTTTGGTCAACCAAGCTTCTGATAAGACTATCTTGGAGAGAGCTTAGACAGTATTGTAACAAGCCTTGGCTTCTCCACTACAAAAAAATAGTACATCTCTTTGGAGGAGTAGGTGATTGTGGCTATAAAATTCTGCTATCAGAACTAGTGGTTGGACATGGATGCATTGTATGACTAGAACTTACACTTCTTAATATAACTAGAGCCATCACATTTCATGCATATTTTTTACTGTATTCTATGCTATATGGTTTACTCTAAATGATATATGTATCTATTTACTTATGCATGCATGTATAACTATCTGTGTATGTATGTATGAATCTTTCCGAAATGTGTTGTTGGTTTAACCATCACTTTGGATTGCTAACTAACTCGCTTTCCATGTTGTGATGCATCTTTGCTAGTGTGTTCCCTTCTTAACTCCGTTCTATTACAGGTTTCCAAGGGGCGCACTCATCTCAACCCCCATGTGTTAGAACCTCTAATGCACCTTCCTTGACTCACCATAGTTTTCACACCCTTGCTACCCACAGAGTTATCTTACTTGCCTCTGTGTGAAATCATGGTCAAGGCATTACTTTATGACCCATTGTTGCAACTCCTACACCAAACGGTCTAAGGTCTAATTGGGGCTTCTTACTAGGGAGATCCCCTCACATATTGACAGGTCCATCACCATGTTGACGGTGCTGGACCCACCAACATGTCAGTGGATCTCCCCAGTAAGAAGTCCCAATTATACCTCAAGACGTTTGGTGCAGAAGTCCCAGTAGTGGGTCGTACAGTAATGCCTTGACCGCGATTTTGCACAGAGCCAATTAAGATTTCCCAATTGGTAGCAAGGGTGTGATAACTGTAGTTAGTCAAGGAAGGTGCATGAGAGGTTCTAACACACCAAGGGTGAGGTAAGTGCGCCCCTTGGAAATCTGTAATAGTACTCAGCTTGGAAGGGAACACACGAGCAAAGATGCATCACAAGCTGGAAATCAAGTTAGTGAGTGTTATAGACATTTTTGTGCCTTACAACTCCAAGCATGAAATGTCCATAAACCAAGGGCTCCTAAGTCCCTAAAATTGTTGTTCTAATCCCTAAAGGAACAAGGTCAACAAATTACAGCTTCTCCTAGAAGTTCTTCACCAGAAACTGCTCAGAATAAGTCAAAACAGGATCATTTCAGCTACTCCACTGGCTAAGTGCGTTGCATAGCACCTAAATCCACTGGCTAGGTGCGTTGCAATGCACCTAAATGCACTATGAGGGTGCGTTGGGTGAGAAATGAAAAATGGAATTGTCATTCTGCGAGGTGGAGAGACAATGGAAGCTTCCAGAATCTTCTCCTATGACACTTGCCTCACTGAATTCGACCAAGGATGAGTAAGAGGCCTTCAGTCTCCAAGTGGAAGCAAGAACTGACAGAGAGAAGACACTAATCAAATCACAAACTGACTCATCCTCCTTACACACATCTATATATCGATCCCTCATCCCAGAGATCCAGAGGCTGGAATTTTGCACATTGTAAGGAATTGTTGTTGGTTTTGAGAAAAACATCAGAGAATTGGGTGATCTATGCTTTGTTGGAGGTGAAGAGGGGCTTCTTTGCTGGGAGGTTGATGCTGGGTCGGGAATCATCGGTTGTAACTCCTCTTGGATCTTCTTGTTTATCAATAAAAACTATTTGAGTTTCTCCTCCATGCTTTTGTATCATTGATGCTTGTTACATTTGTATGGTTAACTTAAATCTGATCCTAAGTTGTTTATGAATATAGATCCATGTCTTTGTATAGTTTTCTTCTTCTGTTATCCTACAGGTACTTGGTGAAGCTGGGCAAGTAAGGGAGCAGGTAGCTGGAAGCTGTCAAGGAAGAGAGGGATTGGATCAAAGGATTAGCGCAAGACACAGGTCGGTTCTTTCTATTCCTCTCTATCTATAGTTCATAAAGGAAATACAAAAGTAGTTTTCTCTGTTTGTTTCTAAGGCAGCTGTCACACCTTAGTGGGATAGAGTAGTTCTAAATAGACACTTTTCCCGGTAACAAAATGGCGACTCCACTGGGGAATGTCTAATTAGTTTGTTTGTGTATCTCTTCTTTGTTTGTTTCATAAACTCATAAGTAGCATTCGAACTACATTTGCCATAACAAATGCAAAGTAGACATCTGTTTCTTCAATCCATTCACTGGATTTGTTTATGATTTGAGCAGCTGATTCACAAACTATCTGATTGCCCTTGTGATAGCTCTTAGACCCTCCTTAGATCTACCCCTGATTGTGCATTACTGATTGCTTTTACTTGGCCAAAAACCAAAGACTAAACTGCAAACCGTGACCCAGAACCCGGACAGATTCTCGTTTCTGGCCTAGCGCAGGTACTGTGAATAGATCCTGCATTTCAACGCACTTCCCGAAAGGGAAACCTACACTGCAATGCAGTTTCTCTGTGTTACAGGTGCGCTGATCAGACTAGCCTTGTGCAGCTGAGGTTCTTGTGCTTCGTTCTTTCCAGTTTTGTCTCTGAATTTTGCTGCCTGTGATCAGTGTAATGTCTGTTTAAAACCCCTTTTCCTTACTGTTATTCCGCCTCCTTTGTACAAAATAATTGTAGATGTTTTTGTGTGTTTGTTGAGTCGTTTACAGTTTTCCATTGCAAAAGTAGAATAGTCGTACTATCTTCCTTTGATTTAGATCTGTCGCAAGTGTCGATTTTGATCATAGGATAAAGTTTGATTGCTGTTGATGGTCGATTATACTTTTACTATTGCCTTTGGTCTGAATTTGTGAATTTCTAGTGTCAAAATGAGTATTCATTTCAAAATCGTAGAGTGTCGTAATCGTCTCTATCTTTTGATTTCGAAAAGAAGCTTGTTTGTGTTTGTCGCTTGAAAGCAAATTCAGATTTGTACATCAGCTTTCTTTTTAGCATCAATACTAAGAAAGTGGAAAACAAATACATGCATGTGCATTTGCATATAGACAGTCTATTTGGCTTGATTTAGGAAAGTGCATTTACAGTGTGCTCTTTGCTCTTTGTGAAAAGATTGTGTCTTTCTTTTCCTCTAGTAGCTAGGATTTTCATTGCAGAAAAGAGATAAAAGTTTGTTTATCATCTTTAGATTTCATTTTAGGAATTACATCTACATCTCGTGGTGAACCCAAAAGGCAAACTTCATAAGCAAGATCAACTTAAAATAAATTCAATGAATCTAACAATGCTTTGGAACTTAACGCACAACATTTAGAGGTCTAGGGTAGAGACGTATTCCGGCGTCGTAAAGCCTGGTAACTGTTGTCCTCACTGATGGTTGGGTGATTCCTCCACTTTGAGATGATAAGTGCCAGTACGGACTTGTTCTCCCACGTACCGTCGAGTATATTTTGGGAGACCCCTATAGGCTTAAATCCTTTATCCATAGGAAGCCGTGTCTGTCGCCTTATTGATCGCAATGCACTGAACACAACATTCAGGAAGATTGACTGCCGTACCGTAAAAATTATTCTGCAGTTTTGCGATTGGTTTGGTACTCCCTATACCTAAACCTCCAGAGCAGTCCCTTCCGTTCCTTTTCAGACTCCTTAATGGAAAAGGTCCATCTGAGCGCTTGTCACTTCAGGCTCATTAAAAATCGAAGGAGACTAGAGTCATCTTTTGTTTTTTCTTGACTCTTAAAAACTGAAAAAACAAGTTGTGTCAAAGCGTATAAAAATTTATTTTAAATGGAATATTCATTACCCTTTCCTATGTTGATCTTGGGTTGAGAAAATGGAGTCTACCAACCAAGGAATTCCCCTTGGAGGAAATCCTAGTCCCTTCTCCTCTTGGGGAGATGTTGGTGTGCCCCATATGGCCACATTGTCGCTTCCAGGGCTGACAATTGGTTTGCCAATATGGCTCTTCTCAACCTCTGTCGTTCAGAACACCACTATTCCTGAACAATCGAATCAACAAGTAGACGAATCCAGAGTTGCCCACTGTTATAGACATTTTTGTGCCTTACAGCATGAAGCATGAAATGTCGATAATCTAAGGGATCCAAAGTCCCTAACATGTTGTTCCTACCCCTAGAGGAACAAGGTCAGCAAACCATAGCACTAAAAATCAGTTCTCCACCTGAAAACACTCAAAAACAAGCTAATTCTGGGTCATGTCAACTGCTCCACTGAGCATCTGCGCTGAATGTCAACTGCTCCACTATGTACCTGCGCTGAATGTCAAATCTAATGAAGGCTACCTACGCTGGGCGAGATTGGCCAAGTGGCACAGTCATTCTGCAAGGTGTCAAATGCCCAGGAAGCTTCCAAAATGACACTTGGATCAGGGAATTCGCCTTGTGATGAGTAAGAGGATCTAGATCTCCAAGTGGAAGCAAGAAACTCCAAGTGGACTCAAGAACTGAAGTATAACTGAAGTGGGAGAGGACACTAGTCAGTTTCATGCCAAACTCAAGCTGACTCATCCTTTCTCCAAATCTCCTATATATAGAGCTCTCTCATGAGGTCTAGGGAGGCTAGAATCTTGTGAATGTAAGGAAGTGCTGTTGGTTTGAGTATAGAACTATTGGGTGATTGCTTTGAGGGAGGTGAAGAGGAGATTTCTTTCTGCTGGGAGGTGTTGCTGGATTGGGCCTATTATGGTTGTAACACTCTCAGAACTTTACTTCTTCCATTAATAAAGCATTTGACGTTCTTCTATATGCATGTGTCTTTGTGGCGTATTGATGCTTGTATATTTGATTTATTCTAATCCTTGAATCAGTTATTGATGTATGCTTCTTGTAGTTTCCCTTTCTTGTGCTTTTGCAGGATCTTTGTGTAGTTGGGCCAGTAAAAGAGCAAGGAGCTGGGAGCAAGCAGCAAGGAGAGAAGATTGGATCAAACATTAGCGGAAGATAACGGTTAGTGGATCTCTTTCTCCCCTCTCTTACATCTCATAAAGAAGTAATCTTGAATAGCTTTGCATTCGGTTGTTGCTGAGGTACTATCACCCTTAGAGTGGGATAGGGTCATTCTCTATTGGATACTTTTCCCAACAACAAATTGGTGACTCCGCTGGGGATCGTATCTTGTTGGTTGTTTGTGTTTTTGCTATTCATTTCATAAACAAAGGGAGTACCGAATCGAACTGCATTTGGATCTTTCAAATGCAAAGTAGAGGGCAGCTACTCTAGCTCAGTTTCTGGGCAAGTTTATGATTTGAAGAGCTGATCCACAAGGACTCTAATAAGCTCTTAGTGATAGCTTTTCATCCTCCTTGTCATCCCTTAGTGTGTCCCTGACTGATAGCTTCTGATTTGGCCAAAAACTATGAATTTTTGAGCAATCTGTGACCCAGAAACCAAGAGAAACGAAAGTTCTGTTCTTCAGTGCAACTGGTGTGAAGGTTTTCTGCATTTCAGCGCAGTTCCCGAAGGGGCTACCTACGCTGAAGGTCAAACAAACAGTGTCCCACCTGCGCTGGACCAGTCTTGCCTTGTGCTACTGGGGTTTCCCGCTGTTTCTTGCCCTGTTTTCACCCTTGTTTTTCTGCCTGTTACCAGTCAATGTGCCTATCTGAAACCAACTTTCCTTGCCACTATTCTGCCTCGGTTGTATAAAGAAACTGTGTTTGTTCTTTGTGTATTTCTTGTATCATTTACAGTTTCCCATAACGAAAGTGAACTAGTCTTGCTGTGGCCTCTTAGATCTAGACCTGTGATAAAGTGTCGTTTTGGTCTTAAGAGTTAGTTTGTTTGCTGTTCATAGCTGATTGAGCTTTTGCTTTCGTCATATGGTTTGAATTTATATATTTCTAGTGTCGAAAAAAGTAAATCTTAAGGTGTCTTTTGATTTTGGACAAGCTTGTTTGCTTTCACTTGAAATTGAATTCGAAATTATACAACAACTTTCTTTTTGCATTACGCCAACATTAAGAAAGAGAAAAGAAATACTTGCATTGTGCATGTGCATTATGACAATTTTCATGTTGATTTAGAAAAAAGTGCATTAGTATGTGCTCCATGATCTGTGTGAAAAGATGTTGTCTTTCTTTTCCCTCAGTAGTTAAGATTTTCAAAGTTCAAATATTGAAAAGCTTGCTTATCATCTTAGACTGCATTTAGGAGTGTTACTATACATCTCGTGGTGATCCATAAAGGCAAACTGCTAAACAAGATCAACCTTAAAATAAATTGAATTTACATAACAACGCATTGAAACATAACGCAAACACATAGAGGTCTAAGCTAGAGACGTGTTCCGGCGTCGTTAAACGTGATATCTTAGTGTTGAGTGGTTGGGTGATTCCTCCACGGTGAAGCGATAAGTATCAATACGGACTTGTGCTCCCACGTACCGTCGCGTATATATTGGGAGACCCCTATAGGAACAAAGCCTTTATCCAATAGGAAACCGTGTCGGCCGCCCTACTGATCGCAATGCAGTGAACACAGCATTCACGAAGATCGACCACTCGTACCGTAAAACGTATTCTATGGTTTTGCGAAAAGTTTGGCACACCCTCTGCCTAGAACTCCAGAGCAGTTTCTTTTGGCCTTTTTCAAACTCTATAACTGAAAAAGTCCATCCGAGCATTTGTCACTTCGGGCTCGTTAATACATCGAAGGAGACTAGAGTCATCTTTAGCTTTTTCTCGACTCTTAAAAAGTGAAAAAGCAAGTTGTGTCTAAAAGCGTCTAATAAAATTCATTCAATTCGGAAACACAAATTTCCCCTTTTAATATTTTAGTTGATCGAGTAATCCGCAATCGTGGAAGAAAGTCAATTGAAACCCCGTCGTTCGCGGAGGCTTACGAGTCAACCGTCTTTGTCTCCGGAATCGAAAACAGTACGGGCAAAGCGAACTCGTTTAACCGGTTCAAAATCTCCTTTGAAAGTTAGAACAAGTGTTCCAACTGCATCTGAGGTTCCGGTTACTCCTAACATTTCTGGAAACCCTGCCTCTATAGAAGAAGTTCCACAGCCGCAGAAGGACAGTAATACTGATCCTAGTCTGGGGGCAAGTACTTGTGTAACTGAACCAGTTCCATCTGTAACCGGTCCAGAGAGTTTTGTTCCCCAAACAACTGTCGCTGTCGAAACAACCACTTCTTCGGCACCAGAAATATTTTACGGACCTGACGGTCTTCCTCTTCCACCGGGTTTGATTGCGATAGAGGAAATTGCAGAGGATCCGCAAGCAAGTACTCCAACTCATTTTGGAGTCGGGGTCACTCTATTTCCTTCATCTGAAGTTAATCCACCACAAGTGGAAGTTCCTGTAGAATCACTAGGCAATCTATTGGATAGACTTAAAATGTATGAACAACTGTCATCATCTAGGACTGTGTCAAATGACACAGCGACAACAGAAGCCCCTGTCGTCACTCCGACAATGTTTGCCGGCATACCAGCTATCCCAACTAGCTCACAACAGCTAGAAGGAGTCCACCAGGGGACTATTTCGACAGTATGGTCTGTTCCAGTTTGTTCATCCGGAGTAATACCCGGTAATTCTTATGTTGAAACTCGCCAAATTGATCCATTTGGAGGTCAATCTGGGCAATCAATCCCCTTTAGTTTAGGATTGGTACCGTATGGGGGGCAGTATGCTCTTTCATTACCCCCTCCGGGAGGGTACCCATACGTGAGTTCACAACCATGTTCAGGTTATACTGGAATTGCGTCAAGTAGTTGGGTACCAATGCTACCTCAACAACCAAGGGTTGTATATTCTATGCAACAGTGTGTACCTATGACGAACATCCCAACCACACTGGCTATTGTAACAGTGTCACAAGTTCAAGCGATACCTGTTGCATGTCAACCTCAGATTTCTCAGGTTGTAATGCAACAGCCACTTGATCATGGGTCACAACCACAATCGCCAACTGGTGGGGCGACACAGGTCCAAACGGGTACAATTACCCCACACCTCGGTCCAACGGTTAGCATAGCGCAACAGAACATGGCGTCACAACCATGGCTTGTGCAATACCAACAACCGCAATTCCAGCAAGTGTACCAAGGTTCTGAGCAGCAGATCTTTGCGAATAGTGGACAACCGTATATCCAAAACGGTCAAAACCAACCACTTTACAGTGGTCAAGTCCACCAACCGTATCAGTCATACCAACATCAATTACATTATGCTGGTATGCAAAGGCCCACTGCTCAAGCGATTCCATCGTACCCTGGTTACGCTTCGCCTAACCTGAATCAACAGTTATCATTCGTGGCAACTTTAGAGTTACCCGATTTACACCGGTTAACCAACGATCCGATTGCTTATGCCCCTTGGTGGCCAGCGATTCCTCATAAACTTCCATCTAACATTCCTAAATTCAATGGAAATCCAGGTGAAGACCCATCGAATCACGTGATGACTTTTCATCTGTGGTGTTCGTCGAACACCCTAAACGACGATTCGATAAGGCTTCGCCTTTTTCAGAGGACATTGACAGGTCCAGCGGCTAAATGGTATATTGAATTGCCAAGAGCCTCTTTCGACAATTTTAGTTCCCTAGCCACGACTTTCTTAACCCACTTTCAATTACCGATAAGGTATGAAACGGGAACAGAAATATTAACCAACTTCAAACAGACAACTGCTACCCATATATCTGATCATATACATGAGTGGCGTCGTCGTCGTAGGATGGTGAAAACATATGTTCCCGATTAGCTATTAGCTGAATGGTTTATAAAGTCGTTACTTCCGGCTATTACGGAAGATGTGGCCAAGGGGGGAGTCGTAATAGAGGAGCAAGTGATTGCTCGTGCACAATATTTGGACTTAGTTTATACTCAGTCCGGCACACTCTATGACAAAATACCTGACGCCCCTAGACCAGAGTTTTCAATTCCTCCCCCTCCTAAATCAAATAGTGACTCTCATGCCGGTGATGGCGTGATTGGCACAACAAACGCGAAATCGATAAAGGCTTCGTCAAAGAAAGCCCGTAAGAATTCGGATCAAAATGCAAAAGAAGAAATTCTTGCTTCGGAAGTAAATGCCGTATCAGAAGATAAAGGCAAAGAAACCAATCAACCAGGAAGCAAGAAGAAACAAAACAAAGGGAAGAAGAAGAAACAAGGTGAGTCATCCCCTGGAAAAAATTCTTCAAACCCTCCTGGCAAAGGGAAACAAAATTATCCATGTCTAATATGTGATGATAAGGATCATACCACAAAGAATTTCCCATTCAAAGCTGAGTTAAAGAGGTTCTTTAAAAGTTCCCAAACTTCAGCTGTGTTAACTGATCCATTTCCCAACCCAGGTCAAAATCTGGTTGATAGTGGAAATGCTTCCCCGTCTCAGGTACTTATGTTGTCGGTTTCGAAACAGTAGAATGATGCTTTGATTTCGACAAGGAACAAAGATTATGGGAATCCTCAGCTGTCGAACGAAAAAGGTAAAGATCAACCGAGTAGTTCGACAACAACTTCGACAGAAGTTGTAACGCCCACCATCCCTGAATTAACAATAAAACCGCCAAAGGGTGTAGTACACAAGCCGACATTTAATCCTCGCGCCAGAGCGGCGCAACATTATAACATAGTGGAAGATTTGGCCCAATCGCCATCCGCTATGTCGACTCTTGAAGTGCTACAAAATTGTCCAACCCAAAGGCAGGCGTTGTTATCGGCAATTGGTGGGGTTGATCCTAAGGATTCCAATCTTGTATCCTTTGATCACAAGGGATATGATCCTCAGTTACCAGCTCAGTTAGCTTTCCTTATTCAGGTGAAAGCACTCAACAAAACTGTTCACATAACAATAACTGATGAGGGAGCCTCGACATGTATTATGTCAATGAGTTGCTGGAAGACTTTAGGATCTCCAACCTTGTCGCGATCTTCGACGACATTAAAGGCTTTCGACGGAAGGACTTATACCCCTTACGGTATCCTTAATAACTTGAAAGTTGAACTAGGAGGAAAAACAGTAGAAATTGATGTAGAAGTCATTGATGGAAATCTTGACTATAACATCCTACTGGGTAGACCATGGATTTATGCCATGGCAGCTGTCGTGTCGACTTATTTTAGGAAGATCGCATTCCCATTTGAAGGAGGGATTACGATCGTCGACCAACAGAATTTCCTCCCTAATGGTTCACAAGTTACAGGAAGCATTCCCATGATCCATGAGAGCAACCATTCAATTCAAGATATCGGAGTAGGATTATTGAAAGACCCCACATTGATGGGAACTTTCACGCTACCACCTCCTATTTATACAGGAAATGTACCGTTTGTAGCAACCTGCAACATGATATCTTCCACGAAGGTCAACATGGATCATTCAATGGTTTTGCCCCCAAGCCCTTTAGAAATATTGTAGCAATCAATGTTTCAAGCATGGGAGGCGGACCCAAATCAACGCTCGTCAAGCGTTTGGGTAGATAGGTCTAGAGAATATGGTACCCCATTAGATCCTTGGTCGAAAGTACATGGGACTGACGAAGGAATCTTACAATCAATGATGATTGAGGGGGCACCATGGAATGATCACCACCATCGTTCCCTTCTTCCGGAATACGAAGAAGATACTCAAAGTGACCTTTATCACCCTTCAGTTTTTGAATTCCTAACAAATACTGTAAACACGGTGGATTCCGAGCGAAACCTATCCAATATTGAAGAGACTATAGCCATAAATATCTCGACTAAAACAGATGTTGTAGAGAATATTTATGTCGGCAAAGGTTGTTCCCCTTCAGACCTGGAAATATATAACGCTCTTTTTCGCGAATTTAGAGATGTCTTTGCTTGGTCATATGATGAAATGCCAGGCATCGACTCGAGTATCGTTGAACATGAAATTAAAATGTATCCTGATGTCAAACCAGTAAGGCAACGGCTTCGGCAAGTGCACCCGAAGAAAGTCGTTGCCATTAAGGCGGAAGTTGAAAAACTCCTCCATGCTGGATTCATCTACCCGGTTCCTCTAACCGAATGAATTATGCCTTCCATGACATCAAGAACATTGTTCAACCTTATCTCGACGATCTTCCGGCTCATTCGCGAAAGTGGACTGATCATCCGCAACATTTAAGAGCGATATTTCTACGTTGCCGACACTACAAGATAAGACTCAACTCGCACAAATGTGTGTTTTGCGTCGGTTCTGGTCGTTTACTTGGCTTTGTAGTCTCTAAAGATGGGATTTGTCTCGACCCCTGTAAGGTTCAGGCAATCATTAATTTGCCTCCACCTTCAAATTTGCTTCAGATTCAGAAACTCCAAGGGAAAGCAAACTTTCTGAGGAGGTTCATTCCAAATTACGCAGAACTTGCTAAGGGTTATACTCGTCTTTTGAAAAAGGATGTACCTTTTGTCTGGGACCAGGTGGCGAAAGCTTCCTTTGATGCTCTGAAAGATTGTCTAGTAAAAGAATCATTAATGTACGCCCCAGACTATCAAAGAGATTTTAACCTGTATCTGGCTGCAGCGGATACGACCATTGCGATGGTTTTAGTTCAAGAAGTCGATGGAATAGAACATCCTATCTATTATTTAAGTAAAAACTTAAATGATACAGAAAGTAAATATTCTTATGTTGAAAAACTAGCGCTTGCTGCTGTTCAAGCGATTCAAAGTTTTCGACATTATGTCCTCTTTCGGAAAACTACCATCTTGTCAGATTGCAACCCCATGACTTATATACTGTCGCGACAGTTGCTGGGGGGCAAATATTCAAAATGGATAGCGATCCTTCAAGAGTTTGATCTGGAATTTGTGAAATCCAAGTCAAAGAAAGCTCTAGTTTTCGCAGAATTATTGTGCGATCTCCCATCATCGTCCAACAATGAAACATCGGAAGAGTCAATCGTAGACGAAAGTTTGTTTCTAATATCTGTAAGCGATGAGTGGTATGGAGATATCATAGTTTATCTCCAAACCCAAAATTTCAGGCCTAACACCTCTCGCTCCGAACAAAAACGTATACGATACCAAGCAAAAGACTACATGATCGTCGGTGATACACTTTACCGTCGTGGTGTCGATACAGTTCTGAGGAGGTACCTTACCCATGAGGAGGCCGAAAAAGCCCTGAATGATTGTCATTCAGGCGCGTGTGGGGGGCATCAGTCTGGATATGCAACAGCACAAAGAATCTTACGAGCAGGATACTTCTGGCCAACCATTTTCAAAGATTACATGAAATGTCAATAATCTGAGGGATCCTAAGTCCCTAACATGTTGTTCCTACCCCTAGAGGAACAAGGTCAGCAAACCACAGCACTAAAAATCAGTTCTCCACCTGAAAACACTCAAAAACAAGCTAATTCTGGGTCATGTCAACTGCTCCACTGAGCATCTGCGCTGAATGTCAACTGCTCCACTCTGTACCTGCGCTGAATGTCAAATCTAATGAAGGCTACCTACGCTGGGCAAGATTGGCCAAGTGGCACAGTCATTCTGCAAGGTGTCAAATGCCCAGGAAGCTTCCAAAATGACACTTGGATCAGGGAATTCGCCTTGTGATGAGTAAGAGGATCTAGATCTCCAAGTGGAAGCAAGAAACTCCAAGTGGACTCAAGAACTGAAGTATAACTGAAGTGGGAGAGGACATTAGTCAGCTTCATGCCAAACTCAAGCTGACTCATCCTTTCTCCAAATCTCCTATATATAGAGCTCTCTCATGAGGTCTATGGAGGCTGGAATCTTGTGAATGTAAGGAAGTGCAGTTGGTTTGAGTATAGAACTATTGGGTGATTGCTTTGAGGGAGGTGAAGAGGAGATGAAGGGGCATCTGTGAGTATCCTTTCCTCTATTGCTTGGAAAGCACTGGGTTCCCCGGAGCTTTTGCCTGAGATAAGAAATCTCTCGGGTTTTGATAAAGGAACCAGTCGACCATTAGGGATCCTCCCCAATGTGCCTGTTACATTGAAAGGGAAGACCGTTCAGATGAACGTGATGGTTGTTCAAGGACCCTTGGATTATAACCTACTCCTTGGATGAGACTATATATATTGCATGGGAGCTATAGTCTCCTCACTCTTTAGAGTAATGTGTTTTCCACACGAAGGAAGAATGGTCAAGCTCGTAGACCAACTTTCATTTTAGGGATCACGCATCGCAAATAGTCACATACCAACCCTCAATGGTCTATTCACCCAAGAAATGTCTCCACCCCCAGTCCTCCTTCCCGATGAGTGCGAGTGATTCGGAAAGATGGGACTGGAACCCAGGGGGCATGCATCCTGGTCTGCTTCGGGCAGAGGAAACCTTGGGTATAAGGTAGAATTTCCGCGAAGGAATATGACTAGTTCGTACCCCGTCCGTGGAAGGAAGAGGGGTTGTTCTAGAATAGGATTCTTTTGTCAAGGTTACTTGTTTGACAAAGAGTCATTCACCCTTGTCTATTTCGGTAGACGTTGCCGAAGAAAGAGATTGATTTGCGGCAGCAAATAGAACCATCTTTGGGTAACCAGAAAGAGGCAAGCCTCACCCTTTAAAACAAATGTTTTATCGGATAAGTAGGGGCAGCCTTGAAAGTATACCTTACACCTGGGGGCATGCAACCTTTTGGAGTGCAAGCAAGGGACGACTATTTATTTTTTAAATTTTTAGGTCCTGGAAATTTTTAGGTGCTTGTTCTATAACCTGCCCTTCGGGCAAGCCCATCGCTATGTTTTAACGAGCCTAGAGATAGGGAAACTCGTTCTCGTCTAAAGACAAGTTTGTCGCTATTTAATCATTTTAACGAGTCTAACGACAAGGAAAACTCGGTCCTTTTCATTTTTCGAGAGTCTGAAAAGGTACAGAAAGTTAACTCCAAAATTCCTTTTTCATCATCTAATCCCTTAAGTCCGAAAAAGTATAAAACAATACAGAAGGGATGAGTTTTCGATAACTTTAACGAGCCGAATAAAACAAGCGCTCGACCTTTTTGTGTAATAATCCCTCAGGTCCAAAAAGATTAAAATCTAGAGGAGGGATAGCACTTCCGGTCACTTTAACGAGCTGGAAGGCCAAAACTCGGAAAACTTTTCATATTTTACGAGTCAGGAGAAAAGAGCTCAAAGAAGACTCGTCTTTTGAGGAACGAGTGATAAACAGGGATAGCAGCAGATTCCAGGTACAGGTTGGAATTTTCCAATCACGGCAGTGTCACAAGGATGGCTAAGTGAAATCACTCTTCGCAGCTGTTCCTCAAAACGGGTAAACAATCATATGGAGGTGAATGATTGGCCAAATGGAATGGAGGTGGCGGGTGCAAACACGACCAAGGCTTTTTATGGCTAATAAATTTACGATCACAATGGTTATTTACCGGAATAGGTTCATTTTTTAATGAGCTTAAACTCTGGAGGAAACTCTTGCTCACGCTTTTCTATTTTTTAACGAGCATAAATTCCACGGTAAAACTGCTCGATTATATGGTCAAATTTTGATTTTTTACCATTACTAGCTTTTCTCTTTTCAAATATAGTACTGATTTTTCAATTGCTGCAACAAACTTTGTTAGAAATGAATAATATTTGCATGAAAATGAGATTATAACCCTAATATTTCTCTTTAAACTGTGTAAAAAGCCATTAAAAGGTGTTTTTACCTCTCATTTACCATTTCATTTGCATTTGGTTTGTTGGAGCTCTGGAGGTGCCTCTTCCCCCTTGATTTTCACCAGCTGATTCCGGGAGATTCTGCGGACTATTTTCGGTGCCGTCTGGACCAGGTAGGATCTAAACCCTAGCTCTTTCTTTTCATGGTTTCCTTTTCCTGTTTCATGCCTGTTTTCCAGTATTTCTGAGCCCCTGGGGTTTTGCCAGGGCGCCCTAGGATCAGCGCAGGTTCCCCTTTCGAAACCTACGCTGAAGGTCAAGCTACCTTAAGGCAGCCTGACCCTCAGCGCAAGTGGGAGACTCTCTGCCTGCGCTGGGCTCAAAAACTGAGTTTTTAAGGTCATTTTTTGATGATTTTTTCGCCAGTTTTTCATCAAAATCAGGAACTTACTCCTTCTCTTGTTTGCTTTGCAGGGAACTCTGAATCAAAATGTCCCTTACATGGCGAGAATGAGAACATGAAGAAGAGGACATGATTGCCCTCCATGACCCTGTCACGGTGAACGCGCTGCGGAACTGTGGCCTGCTGAAGTTCTTCCGTATCTCTAGTATGAGAGCACAGATTTCTTTGCTGCAGTACATGCTTGACGCTTGGGATCCTGTTAACCAAGTGTTCCATATTAGGGGAAAGGCCATCCCCTTGACCATAGAGGACATGTACTTCTTGACTGGACTGTCAAGATGAGGTGCCCCCATTTCTTTGTCAGGTACAGCCCGGGGGACTGATTCCACCAGAGATTACGTCCGCCAGTATTGCAGGGAAGGTTCTCAGCCGAGCAGAGACGGCAAGATTGTTATCCGTGAGATTACTGATCGGGCTCTCAGGTCCATTCTGTTCACTATTGGTAGGATGGCGGGCAGCGTAGCTCTACATGTTGCCAACAGATCTTATATGCAGCATGCCTTGGAGTGTCTCCAACCGAAAGTATTCAACTGGTGTGACGCAGTACTTGTTCAGATGAAAAGTCAATTAACCAAGGTAAAGGACGGGAAGCTGAAGAACTTTGGATTTGGTTCTATTCTGACTGCCTACGCCTTGGAGAAAATCCCACTGATGCAGCCTCAGTACATCATACTCGACCGGGGGGCATGGGTATATTATAGTCGTTGTTGACTATTTTACCAAATGGGCCGAGGCGATGCCTACATTGGATAACACTGGTGAAACAGCTGCCCTTTTCTTTTTCAATCATGTAGTCGCCAGGTTCGGCGTACCACAGGCTATAGTTACAGATCATGGGTCGCATTTTCGCAATCACATGATGGTCGAATTAGTTGCCAAGCTAGGGCTATCTCACGACAGCTCTACCCCATATTATCCGCAAGCCAACGGACAAGTTGAGGCAATCAACAAGGTCTTGAAGCGTATGTTGCAAAGGATGATTGGGGTTCATAAAAGAAGGTGGCACCTAATCCTGTACTCAGCCTTGTGGGCTTACCGAACGTCGGTAAAGAACGCAACCGGGTTCACACCTTTTCAACTGGTGTATGGCCTGGAAGCAGTCTTACCAATCCAGTGCGAAATTTCGTCGCTTAAACTCGCAATCGATCTTCTCCCCGGAACTTCAGAAGAAGAGGCTCGTTTCTTGGAACTAATCCAATTGGATGAAACCCGTCGTGATGCCGCTTTGGCTAACGAAGCTCATAAGAAACGACTCAAGGCTCAGTTCGACAAAAATGTCAAACCCCGTGTCTTCTCAGAAGGTGATTTGGTCTTGCTTTATGACCAAGAATCCGATAAATTGGGAGCAGGTAAATTCAAGTCCTTATGGATGGGCCCCTATATTGTTAAAAGGGTGTTAGCAAAAGGGGCCTACGAGTTAATGGATTACGATGGAATTCCACTGGCGCAGCCCCGCAACGGGTTGTACCTCAAGCGTTACTATGCTTAAATAGTAACCTGCATGCTTTTGTTGTATTTTTTTTTCGCTAAAAGTGTTTGTTCTGGTCGAGTGATCCACCTTTTTCGTTCGTTGCAGATGTCGAACCTTATGGAGACATGTGTTGGATATGCCGACGGAGCAAGTTGTAGTTCGAGGAACCTATCCTCCACAGCCTGGGCCATTTTTGATCCAAGCGGCGAGTTAGTAAGTTTCAGAGGTGTATGTATTGGGCAATCAACGAATAACATCGCTGAGTATAGCGCGTTGATAGAACTACTCTCTGATGCCATCACACGTGGCATACGCCGACTAATTGTCAGGCTAGACTCACAGCTCGTAATACTACAACTCAATGGTATATATTCTGTTCGCAATCCAGCTATTTATCGCATGTTCCTAAGGGTTAAGATCTTGGAAAGACGATTTGATTCAATTCAATATCAACATATTTCAAGAAACTTAAACACATTAACTGACTCATTAGCAAACTATGTGTTAGATAGACATTTGCAACATTTATGAAAAGGACACATCATCAAAGATTGTACATATGGATCACGTAAATCAACCAGAATAAAACTCGAAAATCAAAATATATATAAGCTGTTTATATAGTTCATACATAATGTTCTGTAACCAAGACAAAATTGGTCGTATGACCTAAATCTCAAAAAATGCTAGGGGGCACCCTAGCCTAGTGGTGCTCATGATAGTACGTCACGGCCTGTGCAATCATGCGCAAGAGACGAGTCCATCGTCTAGGCACACCAATAGTATGCCGCTGCAGCTGTAAAGGTAACTCGTCAATCTGTACATCCGGAAGACCACGAGTAAGGCTCTCAACCTGCTCCTGCACAGCTGTAAGGGTCTCAGTATCGTCCAGATCATGAATAACAACCCTCCTAGCAGGCTCCACTGCCGGGGCAGCAACTGGCGATCTCGGATGAATTGCTGGACGAACAGGACCAATATCTGCATGCACCCAAGAGTACAATTAAAAGTCTTGATAGAGTAAAGCACAACAACATTATGAATAAGAACAGTAAACAGTAATATGGTCAAGGAGTTTACCAATGGCGCCCCACTATTCGCCATCCGGTAGCACCAAATCCGGGTCACCTCGGAAATCCATACCCACATATGGATACTCGGAAAACGCCATCTCCTGGCGCTCGAACCACCTAAAGAAGGCCTCGGTAAAAGTAATCTGAGGTTGACCAGCATGCCTAGACATGTGGTCGACCCACCTCTGCATGCGTGGCTCGGTCGGAGAAGGCAAGTCGAGTATGATGTACTGAGGCTGCATCAGTGGGATTTTCTCCAAGGCAAAGGCAGTCAGAATAGAACCAAATCCAAAGTTCTTCAGCTTCCCGTCCTTTACCTTGGTCAATTGACTTTTCATCTGAACAAGTACTGCGTCACACCAGTTGAATACTTTCGGTTGGAGACACTCCAAGGCGTGCTGCATTTAAGATCTGTTGGCAACATGTAGAGCTGCGCTGCCGGCCATCCTACCAATAGTGAACAGAATGGACCTGAGAGCCCTATCAGTAATCTCACGGATAACAATCTTGCCGTCTCTGCTCGGCTGAGAACCTTCCCTGCAATACTGGCGGACATAATCTCTGGTGGAATCAGTCCCCCGGGCCGTACCTGACAAGGAAATGGGGGCACCTCGCCTTGACAGTCCAGTCAAGAAGTACATGTCCTCTATGGTCAAGGAGATGGCCTTTCCCCTAATCTGGAACACTTGGTTAACAGGATCCCAAGCATCAAGCATGTACTGCAGCAAAGAAATCTGTGCTCTCATACTAGAGATACGGAAGAACTTCAGCAGGCCACAGTTCCGCAGCGCGTTCACCGTGACAGGATCATGGAGGGCAATCATGTCCTCTTCTTCATGTTCTCGTTCTCACCATGTAAGGGACATTTTGTTCAGTGTTCCCTGCAAAGCAAACAAGAGAAGGAGTAAGTTCCTGATTTTGATGAAAAAACTGGCGAAAAAAATCATCAAAAAATGACCTTAAAAACTCAGTTTTTGAGCCCAGCGCAGGCAGAGAGTCTCCCACTTGCGCTGAGGGTCAAGCTGCCTTAAGGCAGCTTGACCTTCAGCGCAGGTTTCGAAAGGGGAACCTGCGCTAATCCTAGGGCGCCCTGGCAAAACCCCAGGGGCTCAGAAATACTGGAAAACAGGCATGAAACAGGAAAAGGAAACCATGAAAAGAAAGAGCTAGGGTTTAGCTCCTACCTGGTCCAGACGGCGCCGAAAATTGTCCGCAGAATCTCCCGGAATCAGCTGGTGAAAATCAAGGGGGAAGAGGCACCTCCAAAGCTCCAACAAACCAAATGCAAATGAAAAGGTAAATGAGAGGTAAAAACACCTTTTAATGGCTTTTTACACAGTTTAAAGTGAAACATTAGGGTTATAATCTCATTTTCATGCAAATATTATTCATTTCTAACAAAGTTTGTTGCAGCAATTGAAAAAGCAGTACTATATTTGAAAAGAGAAAAGCTAGTAATGGTAAAAAATCAAAATTTGACCATATAATCGAGCAGTTTTACCGCGGAATTTATGCTCGTTAAAAAATAGAAAAGCGAGATCCGAGCAGTTTTAGCGTCATAGTTCATGCTCGTTAAAAAATAAACATAAGCTTTTGAGTAGTGTTTTGGCGCATTCAAGCTCATTAAAAAATGAACCCAGTACCGGTAAATAACCATTGCGACCGTAAATTTATTAGCCATAAAAAGCCTTGGTCGTGTTTGCACCCGCCACCTCCATTCCATTTGGCCAATCGTTCACCTCCATATGATTGTTTACCTATTTTGAGGAACAGCTGCGAAGAGTGATATCACCTAGCCATCCTTGTGACACTGCCGTGATTGGAAAATTCCAACCTGTACCTGGAATCTGCTGCTATCCTTGTTTATCACTCGTTCCTCAAAAGACGAGTCTTCTTTGAGCTCTTTTCTCTTGACTCATAAAATATGAAAAGTTTGCCGAGTTTTGGCCTTCCAGCTCGTTAAAGTGACCGGAAGAGCTATCCCTCCTCTAGATTTTAATCTTTTTGGACCTGAGGGATTATTACACAAAAAGGTCGAGCGCTTGTTTTATTCGGCTCGTTAAAGTTATCGAAAACTCATCCCTTCTGTATTGTTTTATACTTTTTCGGACTTAAGGGATTAGATGACGAAAAAGGAATTTTGGAGTTAACTTTCTGTACCTTTTCAGACTCTCTAAAAATGAAAAGGACCGAGTTTTCCTTGTCGTTAGACTCGTTAAAATGATTAAATAGCGACAAACTTGTCTTTAGACGAGAACGAGTTTCCCTATCGCTAGGCTCGTTAAAACATAGCGATGGGCTTGCCCGAAGGGCAGGTTATAGAACAAGCATATGTTATCCTCCTCAAGCTTGACAAAAATAAAGAGGTACTGGTCAGAAATGACTGGGGAAAAATTGGGAGAACCTCAAAGCTTTAATGGTAGCAAGTCACTCTTGAACATGACACTTTGTCCTCCGTATCAAATCGGGTTGGGTTGTTTTCATTCACCGGTCTCATCACCATGGTCCTCGCAAAACCATCCACATTTGGGGTAATGCTACTGATCCATCACATCAGTGTCGTTATATGTTCAAGAGATGTTGTTCAGAAAGAGTCAACCGTGTCCCATCCACTGCCATACATTATCCTTCATCCACCCATGATCGCCACCCTGAATCATATTTCACAGATTGCTTTCACCTCCACTAAAATCATTAGCTCCGTTCCGTGTCATTGATGTGGGATTCATCAAGGCCCTCCTTTGACGGATCGCTTCTTGTCGACTTCAGCTCATTATCCAAGAAGTTGATCTAGGAACAACCCCCTCAGTACTTTGAAGCTTGCATGCCTCAATGGCAAGTTTCTCACTTCCGGCGACAGGTATACATCAATGACCTTCGACCAGAAGATTTTGCGTGGTGTTCGACGCCAAGTCCTTTATTCACACCACGTGAATTGTACTGCAGTGCCTTGAGGGTCATTGTAATTATTGGTGATTCCTCTCGCGCTTGTTAATGGTTTACATTATTGACCGGTAATCAAGCGATGTCTTTCCATGTTCGACTTCAGCGCAATTCTCACATGGATCGACTTGTACTTAGAGTGAAGATCGAACGAGTTTGAAGACCCCAGATCTAGTTTCATCCATCCGGGCTGCGATATATATTCAGGAAATATAAAGACATTTGATATGTACATCATTACAGCAGATGATCATCCTACTCAAAAGGATGATAATTTCAGCAGAGAATTATCAGTCTACCATCAGACGATCGTCTGTTCTATGTACCTAAATGAATTTATAAAGCTGAGCATGGGAATGCCCGCCTCAGCTAGATCATGAAAGCAGAATGAAAAATAATGTATTGTATTGTATTCTATTACAGGGCACCTCTCAGCGATTGAATGAACTTCGGATCCTCCTGATAAAGCATTTCACCCGATAAACGACCTCATACTTTAGGGGGCAACTGTTATAGACATTTTTGTGCCTTACAGCATGAAGCATGAAATGTCGATAATCTAAGGGATCCAAAGTCCCTAACATGTTGTTCCTACCCCTAGAGGAACAAGGTCAGCAAACCACAGCACTAAAAATCAGTTCTCCACCTGAAAACACTCAAAAACAAGATAATTCTGGGTCATGTCAACTGCTCCACTGAGCATCTGCGCTGAATGTCAACTGCTCCACTTTGTACCTGCGCTGAATGTCAAATCTAATGAAGGATACCTGCGCTGGGCGAGATTGGCCAAGTGGCACAGTCATTCTGCAAGGTGTCAAATGCCCAGGAAGCTTCCAAAATGACACTTGGATCAGGGAATTCGCCTTGTGATGAGTAAGAGGATCTAGATCTCCAAGTGGAAGCAAGAAACTCCAAGTGGACTCAAGAACTGAAGTATAACTGAAGTGGGAGAGGACACTAGTCAGCTTCATGCCAAACTCAAGCTGACTCATCCTTTCTCCAAATCTCCTATATATAGAGCTCTCTCATGAGGTCTAGGGAGGCTGGAATCTTGTGAATGTAAGGAAGTGCTGTTGGTTTGAGTATAGAACTATTGGGTGATTGCTTTGAGGGAGGTGAAGAGGAGATTTCTTTCTGCTGGGAGGTGTTGCTAGATTGGGCCTATTATGGTTGTAACACTCTCAGAACTTTACTTCTTCCATTAATAAAGCATTTGAGGTTCTTCTATATGCATGTGTCTTTGTGGCGTATTGATGCTTGTATATTTGATTTATTCTAATCCTTGAATCAGTTATGGATGTATGCTTCTTGTAGTTTCCCTTTCTTGTGCTTTTGCAGGATCTTTGTGTAGCTGGGCCAGTAAAAGAGCAAGGAGCTGGGAGCAAGTAGCAAGGAGAGAAGATTGGATCAAACATTAGCGGAAGATAACGGTTAGTGGATCTCTTTCTCCCCTCTCTTACATCTCATAAAGAAGTAATCTTGAATAGCTTTGCATTCGGTTGTTGCTGAGGTACTATCACCCTTAGAGTGGGATAGGGTCATTCCATATTGGATACTTTTCCCAACAACACCCACCAACCTTCTACTTCCTCTAATTCTTCCTCTCCTCCTTCCTCTTCGCTTGATGGGGCTGGTAAAGCCAAAAGTCAATTTCCTAAGGAGAAGAAGGAAAAGAAGAAGAAAGAGAAGAAGAAGAAGGAGCCAAAGGTGAATGGGGGAAAATGAGTTTCATCTAACGAAAATCCACACATTGCACCGACCAGGCCTAAATCGCCATGTGTCATTTGCAAAGGAGACCACTTTCACAGAGATTGTCCTTGCATCCCTCGGATATTAAGGGACTGGTCTCCTCGTTTGCACAACCCGGTGTCATCAACCTCTGATGACCATGTTGAAAGCACACCATCAACTAGTGAAATTGAAGCTCGAGGACAAAAAGGGAAATGTATATTTCCTTGTAAACTATGCGAAGGCGATCATGCCATCCACCATTGTCCCTTCTTAGACGAAGCTAAAAGAGTTCTAGATGATCGTCCGGTTTCACCAATACGACTTCCTCCTGGATATAAAAAACTCTTGCCGAGTCCGTCATTAGCTGAAAATCAGGTTGGCCCGCTCAGGTGGTTGGCTGAAGCACCTATCATTGAAGATAAACCATCTGGATCCATACCAGACGAAAGTCAAAAGGTCGAGGCGGCAGTTGACCCGGTCTTGCCTTCAGAGGTTTTATCTTCAGATGATACAGTCACTGAAGAGAACAAGGATGACACCGTCCAAATTCTCTTCATAAACACAGACTCCGACGAACATGGGGGTAATTTACCTGTTCCTTTACCACAGGAAGGAAGTTCATCAGAGTCGTACCCGACCGTCTATTCGGTCCCACCTCCAAGAAACCTAGTTGTCTCCTTCGACTGGAATCAACTAGGCAGACCCCGTTTACCAGCAAGCGTACCATTCCGAATCATCATTCAAATATATAGAATGGTTATGGTTGGTACCATCATAGATGAGGGGGCTTCTGTTGAGATTGCAAAAAGATATTGGAGCTTAGTGAAAAGAGTCGCCTTCACTAAGTGGGCCCGCAGGCTATTTTTGGCGCAAGTCTATTTTTTAGACTATGTCTATTTTTAGACATATGGATCATGTCTATGGATTGCAGGTTGCTGTTTATGGATGATTGATCAAGCTGGGAAAAAATAGATGGACTTCTATTTTTGATGAAAGTGTGAGTGATCACAGTGTGAGTGATCAAAGTCTATTTTTAGACTAGCTGTCAAAAATAGAAAAGTCAAATATTATTATCTCACAATAATATTTGGACTATAAACTTAATCTTATTCTCTTGGAGCACTTCAGTTTGAGCTACAGAGGTGGCACATGCAGCTGTCAGAAGGAAATATGCTTTTATTATGAGTCAGTTGAGTTGTTGCATGCATGACTTCAGTTAGAACTCAATCAGTTGAGTTTGGTGGAGTTGATTGTGGAGTTGTGTTCAGTTTAGCTTTGTTAAACTAGTTGTATTTAGTCTAACTGGCAAATAGACTAGAGATGAGTTGGGTGAATTAGATATTAATTAATTCAAAAGTTATTAACTCATAATACAACTAATGAATACATCAGTTAACTCAGTTGCATGTCAGTGCATGTTCAGTTCAACAGGGACAGGTGGTAGAGAATCAGATTGCTATCAGTTGTGACTATGGTTGTGCACCAGATCTTGCACAATCAAGGGATTGAGTATTCCAATGAGTTTTCTCACGTATTTGCCCACATTATAGCTTGTGCTCACATCCAACAAAGTTTGAGTGACTATTTTGCAGGTGAAAAACGAGTTTGGTGAGCCATTCTCATCAGTTCTTGAGCAGGTATTGAGCAGTGGAGGCAGGCAAGCAGTGGAAGAGATTTGGAGATCAGATCTGAGCTGTATTGTGTGTAACAGAGGTGGAGATACTTGTGAGAAGTATTATGCTGTGTAATGTTACATGACTCAATCATTAATATACAGATAGTTGGGGTTTTTAGCGAGATGCTTTCCCCGGGATACATACTGTGTTAATGTGTGAATGCTCTTGATGTTTTATTGTTATTGATGCTGCTATATTGTTGATCAACGTAGAGGAGCTTATGTATTGTGTATGTTTTCCACAATAGTACATGATCAGGATAATCTCCATTGAATATGTGTTAAATTATTCAAAATTTCTACATGGTATCAGAGCAGCTTGATTTGTAGAAGAGATTTTTACAGGATATCAAGCGAGGATTGATCATCAGATCTACTATTCAGGAAGTGTTTACATTCTATTTCTTTAGGCAGAGTCTGTAATCGGGCCAGGTAGCCTCTGGATTCATCCTTCATTTGGAAGGTGAGATATCCGGTGAATGCCCATACAGTCAATCTCTATACGAGAAATATTGTGTTCTCACGAATTCTAGATCGGAAGCGGTTGAGTTGGTTGCTGGTGGAATTCGAATTTGCAGCAGTGTTGTTGAAAATGTCTTTCAACGGATTGCAAATGTTATTCCAAAGCAAGAGCGACCTGGCGCTCAAGGATAAACTTAGTAACAATAAAGGTGAGAATGGATCTTCATCAAAGGTATCTGATGAAGATAATTGCGCTTTGGCTGCCAAAGCAAAGAAGGGGAAGAACAAGAAAGCTTCTCAGTCTGGTGCGAAAGGCAAGAAGCAGGATATGTCCAAGGTGAAGTGCTTTCACTATCACCAGCACGGACACTATGCCACAAATTGTCCGCAAAAGAAGAAGAACAAGCAAGTTGTTGGATCTGCAGGGGGAGAGGCCTTAGCTTCTTAGTTTGAGCTTGATTTTTCATTGATCGCATGCTTGGTTTCAAGTGTGATGGGATCAGTGCGGTTCTTGGACAGTGGTGCGTCTTTTCACATGACGGGAGATAGAGATTTGTTCTCTGATCTAGAGGACAAAGATCTTGGAGTGCACATCGAGATGGGCGATGATGGTAGATACAGTGCGACCGGTATCGGTACCATTTCCTTTGAGAGGGAGTCTGGTAAACCATTTGTATTGAAGGAAGTCATGCATGTTCCAGGATTGAAGAAGAATCTCATCTCAATGGCGATGTTAGAGGACAAGGGGTATGATTTTGTTTTCAGCAAGGGAAAGGCCTTCCTGTGCAGCAAGACAACTGGTGAGACCCGGAAGATAGGGGTTCGAGTGAGGAACCTTTATCAGTTGCATGTAGATGGATGCATAGCAATGGTAGGCAAGGCAGAAGGATTGGTGAGCCAGGATGATGGTGAGTTGTGGCACAGGATATTGGGTCACCTTCACCATGGAGCCTTGAAGATACTGCAGCAGATCACTACAGGGCTTCCTAAAGGCACACTTGCGCAGTCAGATCAATGCAAGGGGTGTACTTTGGGGAAGTTTGTGAAAGCCACCTTTCACGAGAAGGATAGTCGCGCCACAATGATCCTTGAGAGACTTCACACAGACGTGTGTGGACCTTTCTCAGTTGCTTCGACAGCAAAACACAGGTATTATGTGATTTTTTTTTATGATTTCTCTCGTAAGTGCTGGATCTTCTTCATGCAGAAGAAGAGCGAGACATATTCAAAGTTCTGTGAATTCAAAGCACTGTTCGAGAAGGAGTCGAGGAAGAAGGTGAAGGCTCTTAGGAGCGATAATGGTGGTGAATACATCTCGGATGAGTTGAAGGATTTCTGCAAGGCAGAAGGGATTCGTAGAGAGCTCATAGCTCCCCATAACCCACAGTAGAACGGGGTAGCTGAGTGGAAGAACACGAACGATTGTGGGTGCTGCACGGGCAATGTTGCATGATCAGGGCCTACCCCTTCACTTGTGGGCGGAAGCATGCAATACAACAGTATATGTGCAGAACCGTTGTCCTCATAGGATACTTGGCATGAGTACACCCGAGGAGGCTTATTCTGGTAAGAAGCCTGATCTTTCTCATTTGAGGATTTTTGGTGATAACGTTTACATGCATGTGACGAAGGATGCCAGGAAGAAGTTGGAGCCGACCACAGAGGTTGGGATATTTGTGGGGTACATTGATACGCCCCACAACTATCGTGTGTATTTGCCAGACAGTGGTAAAACTGTTGTGCGACGGGATATATAATTTTAGGAGGAGAAAGCCATGAAGTGTTCACTTGAGAGGGAGCTAGACTTGCATGCAGATGAGGAGCTATTAGTTCCTAAGGATGAGCTTCAGGACGTGGATTAGCCACAGGACGAGGTTCATGGAGTGGAAGAGACCACTCATGCAGCGCCAACCATCAGAGGGCGAAAGCGCTTGACAGAAGCTGAGCGACTGGCTCAAGATGCAGAGAAAGTTGTAGGACCACCTATAGCCCAATGCAGGCAGAGACAGTCACCTGATCGGTACACTGGATACATGGCTCTTATGAGCAAGTGTGTTGTGACTGAGCCATCCTCTTTCGAGGAAGCTGTGGAGGATCCCGCATGGGTAGATGCCATGGTGGAAAAGTATGATTTTATTGTCAGAAACAGTGCATGGGAGATTGTTCCTAGACCGGAAGGGAAATCAGTGGTGGGTTCGAGATGGATCTACAAAGTTAAGCAGGCAGCTGACGGGAGTGTGGAGAAGTACAAGGCAAGATTTGTTGCCCGAGGCTTTTCACAGATAGAGGGGATCGATTATGAGGAGACCTTTGCACCTGTCACAAGGTATTCTTCCATACGGACGATTCTTGCTCTCTCAGTGCAGATGGGATGGCACATTCATCAAATGGATGTGAAGACTGCGTTCCTCAACGGAGTCATTGAGGAGGAGGTGTACATTGAGCAACCTGAAGGCTTTGAAGTCTTCAGCAGCGAGTCGCATGTGTGCAAGCTCAAGAGAGCGCTGTATGGGTTGAAGCAAGCACCACATGCTTGGTACACATGGATAGACAGCTATTTCACAGGACTTGGATTCTCCAAGAGCGAGGCGGATCCGAACCTATACCAGATTGTGGTGGAGGGTAAGTTGCTTATCATTGTACTGTATGTTGATGATTTGATTCTAACAGGTGATGAGCTGTTGATACTGTCATGCAAGAAGGATCTTGCTACAGAGTTTGAGATGAAGGACTTGGGCCTCCTTCACTATTTCCTAGGATTGGAAATATGGCAGCGCAGTGGTGGACTGTTTGTTTCTCAGGGAAAGTATGCTCGGGAGATACTGGAGAAGTTCAACATGCATGGCTGCAAGCCTGTTGATACTCCTCTTCCTGGAGGTTGGAGGAAGGACGATGCCACTTCGGGAGAAGAAGTGGATGCCACTGTTTATCGACAGTTGGTGGGGTCGCTGATGTATTTGGTCAATACACGACCTGATATATGCTATGCAATTAACTAGCTTTCACAAGCTATGGTTAAGCCTACCAAGCTCTTCTGGAAGGTGGGCAAGCATGTATTGCGCTACTTGAGAGGCACATCGGGATATGGTTTGTGGTACAGACAGGAGGATGAGGTGAAGCTATGTGGCTTCACGGATGCAGATTGGGCAGGGAGCCCAACAGACAGAAAGAGCACATCAGGAGGGGTCTTCAGTATTGGATCGACAGCAGTTTCTTGGTACAGCAGGAAACAGAGATCCGTGGCACTCAGTTCAGCGGAGGCCGAGTATATGGCAGCAAGTTTGGCTGCATGCGAGGCTATATGGATGAGGAAGATCCTAGTTGGTTTGTTCAGTTCTCATTTGGATCCTACTGTGATTTACTGTGATAACCAGAGTTGCATTAAACTCTCGACTAATCCTGTATTTCATGATAGATCTAAACATATTGACATCAGGTACCATCATATCAGAGATTGTGTGCAGCGGAGGATCATGTTACTTTCGTACATTCCAACGGAGGATCAGGATGCTGATATTCTGACGAAGGCTCTCACCAGGAGCAAATTCGAGTACCACCGAGGCAGGATAGGGGTTGCTGATAATCCATATCTTGTCGAGAGGGAGTGTTGAGATTGCAACAAGATGATGGAGCTTAGTGAAAAGAGTCGCCTTCACTAAGTGGGCCCGCAGGCTATTTTTGGCGCAAGTCTATTTTTTAGACTATGTCTATTTTTAGACATATGGAACATGTCTATGGATTGCAGGTTGTTGTTTATGGATGATTGATCAAGTTGGGAAAAAATAGATGGACTTCTATTTTTGATGAAAGTGTGAGTGATCACAGTGTGAGTGATCAAAGTCTATTTTTAGACTGGCTGTCAAAAATAGAAAAGTCAAATATTATTATCTCACAATAATATTTGGACTATAAACTTAATCTTATTCTCTTGGAGCACTTCAGTTTGAGCTACAGAGGTGGCACATGCAGCTGTCAGAAGGAAATACGCTTTTCTTATGAGTCAGTTGAGTTGTTGCATGCATGACTTCAGTTAGAACTCAATCAGTTGAGTTTGGTGGAGTTGATTGTGGAGTTGATGGAGTTGTGTTCAGTTTAGCTTTGTTAAACTAGTTGTATTTAGTCTAATTGGCAAATAGACTAGAGATGAGTTGGGTGAATTAGTTATTAATTAATTCACAAGTTATTAACTCACAATAAAACTAATGAATACATCAGTTAACTCAGTTGCATGTCAGTGCATGTTCAGTTCAACAGGGACAGGTGGTAGAGAATCAGATTGCTATCGGTTGTGACTATAGTTGTGCACCAGATCTTGCACAATCAAGGGATTGAGTATGCCAATGAGTTTGCTCACGTATTTTCCCTCATTATAGATTTTGCTCACGTCCAACAAAGTGTGAGTGACTATTTTGCAGGTGAAAAACGAGTTTGGTGAGCCATTCTCATCAGTTCTTGAGCAGGTATTGAGCAGTGGAGGCAGGCAAGCAGTGGAAGAGATTTGGAGATCAGATCTGAGCTGTATTGTGTGTAACAGAGGTGGAGATACTTGTGAGAAGTATCATGCTGTGTAATGTTACATGACTCAATCATTAATATACAGATAGTTGGGGTTTTTAGCGAGATGCTTTCCCCGGGATACATACTGTGTTAATGTGTGAATGCTCTTGATGTTTTATTGTTATTGATGCTGCTATATTGTTGATCAACGTAGAGGAGCTTATGTATTGTGTATGTTTTCCACAATAGTACATGATCAGGATAATCTCCATTGAATATGTGTTAAATTATTCAAAATTTCTACCGCTTCTATGAGTATCCTTTCCTCAACTTCTTGAAAAGCGCTTGGTTCGCCATCGCTTTTGCCTGAGATGAGAAATCTGACGGGCTTTGATAAAGGAACCAGTCGACCTTTAGGGATCCTTCCCGATGTGCCCATAACATTGAGAAGGAAAATAGTTCGCATGAATGTAATGGTAGTTCAAGGACCCCTAGATTACAATATACTCCTTGGACGAGACTATATTTATTGCATGGGGGAAATTGTCTCCTCACTCTTTAGAGTAATGTGTTTTCCGCACGAAGGAAGAGTGGTCAAGCTCGTGGACCAGCTTTCATTTCCCAGATCATACAGAGAAATAGTCATATACCATCCCTGAATGGTCTTTTCACACAAGAAATGTCTCAATCTCCAATCCGTCCTCCCGATGAGCACGAGTAATTCGGAGGGATATGACTAAAACCCAGGGGGCATGCACCCTGGTCTGCTTCGGCAGGAAAACTTCAGGTATAGGGTAGGTTTTCGTGGGAGAATATGACTATTCTGTACCCCCGTCCGTGATTGGAAGAGGGGTTATTCTAGAACAAGATCCTCTTGTCAAAGTTATGTCAGGGATGGTCTCACTATATCATCCGTTCACCTTTGTTTATTTCGGTAGACATTGCCAAAGAAGTGTTTTGTTTGCGTTGTGAATAGAACAATCTTTGGGTAACCTATAAGAGGTAGGCCTCTCTCGGTAAAACAAATGTTTTGGCGGATAGAAGTAGAGGTAACCTTGAAACTCTGTTTTATACCTGGGGGCATGCAAACCTTTTGGAGTGCAAGCAAAGAGCGACTATTTATTTTTAAAAATTTTAGAACCTCTAACCCTTTAAACTCGTAGGATTGGTCATCTTCTAACTTGCATAAAAAAAGGATGTGGGGCAAAACTCTAAAAGTTGCCGTTTTTATATGAGACATTCTTATCATATGACTGGATTAATCGAGCAGTGTTACCGCAAGGTTCAAGCTCGTTAAAAAATAAACCCGCACCGAGAAAATGTTTCCACCCGCGTTTAAGCTCGTTAAAAAATGAACTATTCCCTGGTAAATAACCACTGTGAATGTAGTACTTTAGCCATTAAAGCCTTGGTCGTGTTTGCACCATCACCTCCACTTTTTTATTGGCCGATCATTCACCTCCACTTGATTGTTTACCCATTTTGAGGAACAGCTGCGAAGAGTGATTTCACTAGCCATCCTTGTAACACTACCGTGATTGGAAAATTCCAAACCTTACCTGGAATCAGCTGCTACCCATTTTATCGCTCGTTCCTCAAAAGAAGAGTCTTCTTTAAGCTCTTTTCAACTGATTCGTAAAATATGAAAAGATTGCCAAGTTCTTGGCCTTCCATCTCGTTAAAGGGACAGGAAGTGCTATCCCTCATCTAGATTTTAATCTTTTTGGACCTGAGGGATTATTGCACAAAAAGATCGAGCGCTTGTTTTGTTCGGCTCGTTAAAACTATCGAAAATTCATCCCTTCTGTATTATTTTATACTTTTTCGGACTTAAGGGATTAGATGACGAAAAAGGAATTTTGGAGTTACCTTTACGTACCTTTTCAGACTCTCTAAAAATGAAAAGGACCGAGTTATCTTTGTTGTTAAACTCGTTAAAAATATTAATAGAAACAAACTTGTCTTTAGACAAGAACGAGTTTCACTATCGCTAGGCTCGTTAAAACATAGCGATGGGTTTGCCCGAAGGGAAAATTATAGAACAAGCATATGTTATCCTCCTCAAGCTTGAAAAAAATAAAGAGGTACTGGTCAGCAAGGACTGGGGAAAAATTGGGAAGAAAACTCAAAGAATCTTTATTGGTAGCAAGTCGCTCTTGAACATGACACTTCCACTCCGTGTCTGAGTCGGGTTGGGTTGTTTCGTTCACCGGTCACATCGCCATGGTCACACCATACCATCCACATTTGGGGTTAATGCTACCAATCCATCACATCAGTGTCGCCGACATGTTCAAGAGAAGTCATCCAGAAAGGCCACCTGTGTCCCACCCACTACCATACATTATACTCCATTCTTTCATGACCGCCACCCTGAACCGTATATCATCAGATCATTTTCACCTCCATCAAAATCATTTGCTCCGTTCCGTGTCATTGATGTGGGATTCATTAAGGCCCTCCTATGACGAATCACTTCTTGTCGACATCAGCTCATTATCCAAGAAGTTGGTCTAGGAACACCCCATTCAGTACTTTGAAGCTTGCATGCCTCAATGGCAAGTTTCTCACTTCTGGCGACAGGTTTACATCAATGACCTTCGACCGAAAGATTTTGCGTGGTGTTCGACGCCAAGTCCTTTATTCACACCACGTGAATTGTACTGCAGTACCTTGAGCATCATTATCATTATCGGTGATTCCTCTCGCGCTTGTTAACAGTTTACATCATTGACTGGTAATCAAGCGATGTCTTTCCATGTTCAACTTCAAAACATTTCTCACATGGATCGACTTGTACTTCGAGTGAAGATCGGACGAGATTGAAGAACCCGGATATAGTTTCATCCATTCGGGCTGCGATATATATTTAGGGAAATAAAGACATTAAAATGTACAGCATTGCAACACAGATAATCATCCTACCAAAAGGATGATGGCTCTATCAGAATCATCAGTCTACAATCAGACGATTGTCTGTCCTATGTACATGAAAATGAATTTATAAAGCTGAGCATGGGAATGCTTGCCTCAGCTAGATCATGAAAACAGTATGAAGATAATGTATTGTATTGTATCTTATTACAGGTCTCCTCCCAGCATTGAAAGAACTTCGGATCCTCATAATAAAGCATTTCACCCGATTAATGGCCTCATACTTTAGGGGGCAACTGTTATAGACATTTTTGTGCGTTACAAATCCAAGCATGAAATGTCCATAAACCAAGGGCTCCTAAGTCCCTAAAAGTGTTCCTCTAACCCCTAAAGGAACAAGGTCAACAAGTTACAGCTTCTCCCAGAAGTTCTCCACCAGAAACTGCTCAGAATAAGTCAAAACAGGATCATTTCAGCTGCTCCACTGGCTAAGTGCGTTGCATAGCACCTAAATCCACTGGCTAGGTGCGTTGCAATGCACCTAAATGCACTATGAGGGTGTGTTGGGCGAGAAATGACAAATGGCATTGTCATTCCGCGAGGTGGAGAGACAATGGAAGCTTCCAGAATCTTCTCCTATGACACTTGCCTCACTGAATTTGACCAAGGATGAGTAAGAGGCCTTCAGTCTCCAAGTGGAAGCAAGAACTGACAGAGAGAAGACACTAATCAAATCACAAACTGACTCATCCTCCTTACACACATCTATATATGGATCCCTCATCCCAGAGATCTAGAGGCTGGAATTTTGCACATTGTAAGGAATTTCTGTTGGTTTTGAGAAAAACATCAGAGAATTGGGTGATCTATTGCTTTGTTGGAGGTCAAGAGGGGCTTCTTTGCTGGGAGGTTGATGCTGGGTCAGGAATCATCGGTTGTAACTCCTCCTGATCTTCTTGTTTATCAATAAAAACTATTTGAGTTTCTCCTCCATGCTTTTGTATCATTGATGCTTGTTACAAGTGTATGGTTAACTTAAATCTGATCCTAAGTTATTTATGAATATAGATCCATGTCTTTGTATAGTTTTCTTCTTCTGTGATCTTACAGGTACTTGGTGAAGCTGGGCAAGTAAGGGAGCAGGTAGCTGGAAGCTGTCAAAGAAGAGAGGGATTGGATCAAAGGATTAGTACAAGACACAGGTTGGTTCTTTCTATTCCTCTCTATCTATAGTTCATAAAGGAAATACAAAAGTATTTTTCTCTGTTTGTTTCTAAGGCAGTTGTCACACCTTAGTGGGATAGAGAAGTTCTAAATAGACACTTTTCCCGGTAATAGTGAGCAATCCAAAGTGATGATTAAACCAACAACACATTTTAGAAAGATTCATACATACTTATATAGAATATTCCATACATTCATGTGTAAGAATATACTATATATATATATATATATATATATATATATATATATATATATATATATATATATCATTTAGAGTAAACCAGATAGCATAGAATACAATACAACATATGCATGAAACGTGTTCGCTCTATTATATTAATAAGTGTAAGTTATAGTCATACAATACATCCATGTCCAAACACTAGTTCCAATACTGAAACGTTACAGCCACAACCACTTGCTCCTCTAAAGAGATGTACTAGCTCTGCATAGTGGAGAAACCATGGCTCATTACAATATTGTCCAAGCTCTCTCTAAGATAGTCTTATCGGAAGCTTGGCTGACCAAAATCATATATAATGAGTTATGAGGGAATATTTATAGCAAAGGGTGAGGTGAACCTTGACATTTCCCTTTGTGACAGTTCAACTACCCTCGTGACTCTTCATCTACTCCGTGAATGTTAAATCCAACTATCAGCACTTGACTTACACTTGACAAGTCATTACATTACAATGCACATGTACCCATGTGAAACAAAATGGATTGACATCAAGACATCACTGACACTCGGTTAATTGTGGTGACACCAACTCTTTGACATGTTTGTGATGGTGAAGGTGGTGAGCTGATGGCAAGCTTGATCGTTCGTGATGGTGTGCATGCACTCCATTGCCACATCTTACTGAAGCGAACTCTTGCCTCCATTTCATCTGGGTGCATTGGTATGGCTCCTCCATCCAACTCGTCAGCTAGCATGCACATGGTCTTCTTGGGTGTAGCAAAACCGGCAACACGCTGATGCATAGTGTTCATGCTGATCTTCGAGTGTGTGCTAGTGGTCATGCACATCAACTGCCAACTACATGCTCAGCTCCAGTCGAGCTTACTTCTTGTCTTCACCTTGGTGAGTGTTTTGAATGGGTTGGATCACATGCATGCACACAATGACATGCATGCTATTGAACCCTTGCATGCAATTAACAACCTTTCTTTCCATGTTTGTTTCATGCCAGCTGTAGGGATGGATCTATAACTTGTACGGGTGCAGTTTCATCTGTGAGTGAATGTTACACCCCCTGATGTTCCTCTTCCTGCTGCAACTCATTTCCTTGTCTGTGTAGCTCATGTTCTTCCTTGAGTTGCTACTTTAGCACATGCAACTCCTTATTTTTTCCATTCTCTATCTTCACGTGATCTTCATGTCGCATCGTCACCTCATAGTCTGAGTCTCTAGAGTTGCTTTTATCATCAATGGGTCTTCTTAAGCTTGCAAATTTGTTCTGCCTCTGTGTTGTTAACAACCTTCCTCTTGCATTAATTGCATCTGGTATGCTGCCTTTAGCTATTCACTGTGATGTTGCTCCCATAATATCTTGATGTCCTTGCCTACGAACAACTTGACGTCTTCATGGCTAGGCAAGTCCATAGACACTTGATTGACTGCATCCCCAAGTGTGCTCTGAATGGTGTCTTCAACTCTGTTGTCTTGGGAACCATTGTACCTGTACTACTGAGAGGCAGATCAACACCTACGATACCTAGAGACATGGAAACACTCATGGAAATCAATCTATTAGTTGAAACAAAATGAACTTGAGAATTGACTTGCAACATACATGTGTGACTGATCATGAAGGTTACACAATTTCTGCTGGGAGGTCGGGAGACTGACTGCCAAGACTACACAAGCACAGTCTAGGTTGCTGGGAGGTTGACTAACTGTTGGAACTACACAATGCACAGTCCAGTATGATTTCTAACTGTTGGAATTGGTGTTATAGACATTTTTGTGCCTTACAGCATGGAGCATGAAATGTCCATAATCTAAGGGATCCAAAGTCCCTAAACATGTTGTTCCTACCCCTAGAGGAACAAGGCAAACCAACCACAGCAATTCACAGAAGTTCTCCACCTGAAACCACTCAAAAACAAGTCAATTCAGGATCATGTCAACTGCTCCACTGAGCATCTGCGCTGAATGTCAACTGCTACACTGGCTACCTGCATTGAATGTCAACTCCAACACTAGCTACTTGCGCTGAGCGAGTTTGGACAAGTGGCAGGCTCATTCCTCAATGTGTCAATGCTCAGGAAGCTTCCAAATGACACTTGCCTCAGGGAATTCGACTAGTGATGAGTAAGAGGTTCCAAATCTCCAAGTGGAAGCAAGAACCTCCAAGTGGACTCAAGAACTGAGAGAGGGAGTGGACACTAGTCAGATCTCAAGCTGACTCATCCTCTCTCCAAAATAACTATATATAGATCTCTCCTCCATGAGATCTAGGGGGCTGGAATTTTGTTATTGCAAAGAATTTCTGTTGGTTTGAGACTGGAAACATTGGGTGCTTAATGCTTTGAAGGGAGCTGAAGAAGGAATTCCATTATGCTGGGAAGGAGATGCTGGATTGGAGCCCTCTGGGTTGTATCTCTTCCTGAACCTTGTTATCAATCAATAAAGCTATCTTGGTTCTTTCCTATATGCTGGTGTATTTTTTATGATTGCATTATTGTATTTGATTTACTTCTAATCCTGAATCATTTATGAATATGAATATTTGCCTTTGTGTTGTGTTCTTCTCTTGTCGCAAGTAGCTGTTCTCTTGTCACAGGTAGCTGTTCTCTTGTGATCTCGTGGGAATCAAGTAGTTGTTCTCTTGAGCAAACGAGGAGGCAAGTAGCTGTGAACACCCAAAGAGAAGAGGATCTAGATCAAGGGACAAACGGAAGACAACGGTAAGTCTATCGATCTCCCCTCTTTCACATTTCATAAAGGAAGAAACCATAATAGCTGTATCTGTTTGTTGCTAAGGCACTGTCACACCTTAGGTGGATAGGATCGTCCTGCATAGGAATTTTTCCCCACAACAAATTGGCGACTCCGCTGGGGAGAATTTGTTTATTCATTTCATTTGTGTTTCTGTCATTTGTTTACTTCATAGACTTGACAGCAACTATCGAACTGCATCTTTCCCGGATGCAAAGTAGAAAGTTGCTGCTTTGATCCAGTTGCTGGACTTGTCTATGATTTGAACAATGGATTCAAAAATGACTTGATGATCCTTTGTGATAGTCTTTAGTACCCTCTCAAAGCATCCCTCTGTTTATACCTTGCTTGTGTTTATGATTTGGCATGAAACAGTTGATTTTTGAGCATTTTATGACCCAGAACCCAGGGGAAACGAGAGTTTCTCCTTCAGCGCAACTGCTGTGAAGGCAGTCTGCATTTCAACGCAGGTCCCGTGAGGGCTACCTGCGCTGAATGTCAAATCCTTAGTGTTGAGGTTGCGCTGAACCAGTTTAGCCTTGTGCAGTTGGGGTTCTCTGCTGTCTGTTGCCCTGTTTTGATCTCTGTTTTGTAGCCTTTAACCAGCATAGGTACCAGTCAGATAACTCCTTTTCTTTGCTTAGATTCTGCCTCCTTTTGTACAAAAAGACTGTGAATGTTTTTATGTGTTTGTGGCATCATTTACAGTTTTCCTTTGCATGAGTAAAGTAGTCATCCTGTAGCCTTTGATTCAGATCTGATTGATTGTGATCTTAGAAGAGAGTTCATTAGCTGTTTACAGATTGATTATAGATTTACTTTTGCTTATTGGTTTGAATTTGTCTCTTTTGAAGTGTCAAAACAAGTCTTTATTTCTAAAATTGTTAAGTAGTATAATCTCTTCTACCTTCTCTGATTTCGAAAAAGTGAACTTGTTTGTATTGATCATTTTAAAAGCGAATTCAAAGTTGTACAAAAAGCTTTCTTTGTAGGCATTAATACTAAGAAAGTGGAAAACAAACACCTGCATTGTGCATTTTGCATTTGATAGTTTGCATGTTGGATTTAGGAAAAAGTGCATTAGAGTGTGCTGATTGCTCTTTGAGAAGAGATAGTGTTTTTCTTTTCCCTTAGTAGCTAGGATTTTCAAAGTTGAAAAGATAATAAAGCTTGCTTATCATCTTAGACTGCATTTAGGAATTTGTATCATACATCTCGTGGTGAACCTTGAAAGGCAAACTTTAAAAAGATCAACTTAAAATAAACTGAATGAACCTAACAACGCTTTGTAACATAACGCACAACATAGAGGTCTAGGCTAGAGACGTGTTCCGGCGTCGTTAAGCCTAGTGACTGTCGATCTCGTGGAAGGTGGGTGATTCCTCCTAAGGGACGATAGCGCTAGTACGGATTGTGCTCCCACGTACCGTCGCGTATATATTGGGAGACCCCTATAGGCATATATCCTTTATCCTTAGGAAACCATGTCGGCCGCCCTACTGATCGCAATGCAGTGAACACAGCATTCACGAAGATCGACCACCCGTACCCTAAAAAGTATTTTGCGGTTTTGCAAAAAGTTTGGCACACCCTCTGCCCAGAACTCCAGAGCAGTTTCTTTTGGCCTTTTTCAGACTCTATAACAGAAAAAGTCCATCCGAGCATTTGTCACTTCGGGCTCGTTAAAACATCGAAGGAGACTAGAGTCATCTTTAGCTTTTTCTCGACTCTTTAAAACTAAAAAAACAAGTTGTGTCTAAAGCGTCGTTAAAATTTAGTTTAAACGGAACAATCACCCTTTAATCCTGCGTTGATCTTTAGGTTGAAAAGATGGAACACACCAACCAAGGAATTCCTCTTGGTGGAAATCCTAGTCCCTTCTCCTCTTGGGGAGATGTTGGTGTGCCCCACATGGCCACATTGTCACTTCTAGGACTGACAATTGGCCTACCAGTCTGGCTCTTTTCAACCAATGTCGTTCAGAATACCACCATTCCTGAACAGTCGAGTCAACAGCTAGATCAGACAAGAGTTGCCTCCCAGCCTTCCACTTCATCTTCCTCCCCTCCTTCCTCTTCGCTTGACGGAACTGGTCGAACTAAAAACCAGGTTCCTAAGGAGGAGAAGGAGAAGAAGAAGGAGCCTAAGGTGACTTGGGGCAAACAAGTGTCATCTAACAAAAATCCACACACAGCACTCGCAAGGCCTAAATCGCCATGCGTCATATGCAAGGGAGACCACTTCCATAGAGATTGTCCCTGTATCCCCCGAATACTAAGGGACTGGTCCGCCCGTTCGCACAATTCGGTAGCGTCGACCTCTGATAGCCATGTCGACTGCTCACCATCAACTAGTGGGAGTGAAGCCCCAGGACAGAGCGGGAAAGCTAAATTTCCCTGCAGACTGTGTGAAGGCGATCACGCCATCCACCGTTGTCCCTTCTTAGACACGGCAAAAAGAGTTCTGGAAGATCGCCCGATTTTACGAGCGCATCTCCCTCCTGGATATCAAAGACTTCTGCCAAGTCCCTCACTAGTTGAAAACCCGGCTGACCCGCCCAGGTGGTCAGCCGAAGCACCTGTCATTGAAGATGAACCGTCTGGATCCATGCCTGACGAAAGTCAAAAGGTTGATACGGCAGTTGACCCGGTTTTGCCTTCAGAGGCTCCATCTTCGAATGACACCATCACAGAGGAGAATAAAGACGACACCGTCCAGATTCTCTTCATCAGCACTGACTCTGATGAACAAGGGGGCAATGCCACCATTCCTTTATCGCAGGAAGGAAGTTCATCGGAGCGATATCCGGCCGTCTACTCAGTCCCACCACCAAGCAACCTAGTTGTGTCCTTTGACTGGAACCAACTAGGCAGACCCCGGTTGCCAGCCAGTATACCATTCAAGATTATTTGTCAAATATACAGAATGGTAATGGCTGGCACTATCATTGATGAGGGGGCATCTGTGAGTATCCTTTCCTCTATTGCTTGGAAAGCGCTTGGTTCGCCAGCGCTTTTACATGAAATGAGAAATCTATCAGGTTTTGATAAAGGAACCAGTCGACCTTTAGGGATCCTCCCCAATGTGCCTATAACATTGAAAGGGAAGACCGTTCAAATGAACGTGATGGTCGTTCAAGGACCCTTGGATTATAGCCTACTCCTTGGACGAGACTATATATATTGCATGGGAGCTATAGTCTCCTCACTCTTTAGAGTAATGTGTTTTCCGCATGAAGGAAGAATGGTCAAGCTCGTGGACCAACTTTCGTTTCCCGGATCACGGATCGCAAATAGTCATATACCATCCCTAAATGGTCTATTCACGCAAGAAGTGTCTCAACCCATGGTCCATCCTCCTGATGAGCCCGAGTAATCCGGGAGGATATGACTAGAACCCAGGGTGCATGCGTCCTGGCCTGCTTCGGCAGGAAAACTTTGGGTATAGGGTAGGTTTCCGCGGGAGAATATGACTAGTCCGTACCCCGTCCGTGGTTGGAAGAGGGGTTGTTCTGGAATAAGATTCTCTTGTCAAAGTTATGTGAGAGGGCGGGGGTCATCACTCACCTTTGTTTATTTTGGTAGACATTGCCGAGGAAGTGTTTTGTTTGAAAGATTAACGAGACAATCTTTGGGTAACCTGAAAGAGGTAGGCCTCTCCCGGTGAAACGAAAGTTTCGATGGAATTGAAGTAGAGGTAACTTTGAAATCATACTTTATACCTGGGGGCATGCAAACCTTTTGGAGTGCAAGCAAAGAGCGGTTATTTATCTATTTTTTGGGTTAACCGTTTCCTAACTTACATAAAGAGACGATGGGGAGCAAAGCTTAGTGAGATGAAGCTCCATAAAAAATAGAATCTTGATGAGACACTCTTATCAAAAGACTGGGTAATCGAGCAGTTTTAGCATAAAGTTCATGCTCGTTAAAAAATAAACGCAAGATCCGAGCAGTTTTAACGTGGTCTTCATGCTCGTTAAAAAATAAATATAAGCAGTGAGCAAATGTTTCCTCCAGTGTTTAAGCTCATTTTTAACTAAAAAATGAACCTATCCCGGTAAATAACCATTGTGAATGTAATATCATCAGCCATTAAAGCCTTGGTCGTGTTTGCACCTGCCACCTCCATTTTTCATTTGGCCGATCGTTCACCTCCATATGATTGTTTACCCATTTTTAGGAACAGCTGCGAAGAGAGATTTCACCTAGCCATCCTTGTGACACTGCCGTGATTGGAAAATTCCAACCTGTACCTGGAATCTGCTGCTAACCCTGTTTATCACTCGTTCCTCAAAAGACGAGTCTTCTTTAAGCTCTTTTCAATTGACTCGTAAAATATGAAAAAATTGCCGAGTTTTGGCCTTCCAGCTCGTTAAAGGACAGGAAGAGCTATCCCTCCTCTAGATTTTAATCTTTTTGGACCTGAGGGATTATTGCACAAAAAGGTCGAGCGCTTGTTTTATTCGGCTCGTTAAAATTATCGAAAACTCATCCCTTCTGTATTGTTTTATACTTTTTTCGGACTTAAGGGATTAGATGACGAAAAAGGAATTTTGGAGTTGACTTTATGTACCTTTTCAGACTCTCTAAAAATGAAAAGGACCGAGTTATCCTTGTCGTTAGACTCGTTAAAATTGTTAAATAGCGACAAACTTGTCTTTAGACGAGAACGAGTTTCACTATCGCTAGGCTTGTTAAAATATAGCGATGGGCTTGCCCGAAGGGCAGGTTATAGAACAAGCATATGTTATCCTCCTCAAGCTTGACAAAAATAAAGAGGTACTGGTCAGCAATGACTGGGGAAAAATTGGGAGAAAATCGAGAAAACTTTGATGGTAGCAGGTCGCTCTTGAACATGACACTTTTCCTTCGTATCACAATCGGGTTGGGTTGTCTCATTCACCGGTCATATCACCATGGTCTCGCCATACCATCCATATTTGGGGTAATGCTACCGATCCATTGCATCAGTGTCACCATATGTTCAAGAGAAGTCGTTCAGAAAGAGTCAACCGGGTCCCATCCACTGCCATACATTATCCTTCATCCATTCATGACTGCCACCCTGAATCGTATGTCACAGATCGTTTTCACCTCCATTAAAATCATTAGCTCCGTTCCGTGTCACTGATGTGGGATTCATTAAGGCCCTCCTTTGATGGATCGCTTCTTGTCGACATCAGCTCATTATCCAGGAAGTTGATCTAGGAACAACCCCTTCAGTACTTTGAAGCTTGCATGCCTCAATGGCAAGTTTCTCACTTCCGGCGACAGGTATACATCAATGACCTTCGACCAGAAGATTTTGCGTGGTGTTCGACGCCAAGTCCTTTTCACACCACGTGAATTGTACTGCAGTACCTTGAGGGTCATTATCATTATCGGTGATTCCTCTCGCGCTTGTTAACGGTTTACATCATTGACCAGTAATCAAGCGATGTATTTCCATGTTCAACTTCAGCGCAATTCTCACATGGATCGACTTGTACTTAGAGTGAAGATCGAACGAGTTTGAATACCCCGGATCTAGTTTCATCCATCCGGGCAGCGATATATATTTAGGAAAGATAAAGACATTTGACATGTACATCATTGTAGCAGATGATCATCCTACTCAAAGGATGATAATTTCACCAAAATTATCAGTCTACCATCAGACGATCGTCTGTTCTATGTACAAAAATGAATTTATAAAGCTGAGCATGGGAATGCCCGCCTCAGCTAGATCATGAAAGTAGTATGAATCATAATGTATTGTGTCTTATTACAGGTCTCCTCCCAGCAGATGGATGAACTTCGGACCCTCCTGGATAAAGCATTTCACCCGATAAATGGCCTCATACTTTAGGGGGCAACTGTTATAGACATTTTTGTGCCTTATAGCATGGAGCATGAAATTTCCATAATCTAAGGGATCCAAAGTCCCTAAACATGTTGTTCCTACCCCTAGAGGAACAAGGCAAACCAACCACAGCAATTCACAGAAGTTCTCCACCTGAAACCACTCAAAAACAAGTCAATTCAGGATCATGTCAACTGCTCCACTGAGCATCTGTGCTGAATGTCAACTGCTACACTGGCTACCTGCGTTGAATGTCAACTCCAACACTAGCTACCTGCACTGAGCGAGTTTGGACAAGTGGCAGGCTCATTCCTTAATGTGTCAATGCTCAGGAAGCTTCCAAAATGACACTTGCATCAGGGAATTCGACTGGTGATGAGTAAGAGGTTCCAAATCTCCAAGTGGAAGCAAGAACCTCCAAGTGGACTCAAGAACTGAGAGAGGGAGAGGACACTAGTCAGATCTCAAGCTGACTCATCCTCTCTCCAAAATAACTATATATAGATCTCTCCTCCATGAGATCTAGGGGGCTGGAATTTTGTTATTGCAAAGAATTGTTGTTGGTTTGAGACTGGAAACATTGGGTGCTTAATTCTTTGAAGGGAGCTGAAGAAGGAATTCCATTCTGCTGGGAAGGAGATGCTGGATTGGAGCCCTCTGGGTTGTATCTCTTCCTGAACCTTGTTATCAATCAATAAAGCTATCTTGGTTCTTTCCTATATGCTGGTGTATTTTGTATGATTGCATTAGTGTATTTGATTTACTTCTAATCCTGAATCATTTATGAATATGAATATTTGCCTTTGTGTTGTGTTCTTCTCTTGTTGCAAGTAGCTGTTCTCTTGTCACAGGTAGTTGTTCTCTTGTGATCTCGTGGGAATCAAGTAGCTGTTATCTTGAGCAAGCGAGGAGGCAAATAGCTGTGAACACCCAAAGAGAAGAGGATCTAGAGCGAGGGACAAACGGAAGACAATGGTAAGTCTATCAATCTCCCCTCTTTCACATTTCATAAAGGAAGAAACCATAATAGCTGTATCTGTTTGTTGCTAAGGCACTGTCACACCTTAGGTGGATAGGATCGTCATGCATAGGCATTTTTCCCCACAACATTGGGCAATGCACAATATGAGTTGGAAATGGTTGCAAGTACAGTGACTACATTGTGCAATTTTCTGGGCCAACAGTCACTGTCCCTCAAAATTACACAATGCAAGACTGGAGGACAATCATTGGGTAGAAGTGTGCATTTCCTAAGAGGATGATAGAGCCTTCCCTCTCAGGATTGCGTAATGTTGTCTTAGTGAGGCAGAGTCCAGGCCAAGGCTTCCTAGACTCGTCGAAGGGCAACTGTATGTGAGTATGAATGTGAACACATTGTGATACTAAGTGTAAGCATAAGTTAATCATCGTGCATGCAAAAACTAGATGAAAGATTTAGAAAACATAACAACATGTATGTGAGTGAGGTGAGTCGCCAAATCATTGACTATTCGTGAAAAATAGTTTCATGCATGCGACAACAGTGAGATAGCAATGAAAACTAAAATTCTGCTAGTGCAAGCTAGTATGTATTAAAATGACAACAAGCACTCACTGAAATCAAGAAGACAACATTCATACAAAGCGAAATACAAAAAGTGCCAAAAATGCAACACAAGACATGGAAAGCGAGCTTACCCAAAAACAACTGAGCTGAATGTGCCGACGACTCCTAGATATGACGTGGTATGTCAAAGCTACAAGATTGATTTTAGGAATGAGCTCTACAACGTTCGGTTCATATGTTTTGATAAAATCGAGGTTGCAACCCGCATGGCACAAATCTAGGCAAAGTGACACTTGGTGGGTGGTTTTTGAAATTATCCTTGAATGTAACCTCTAACTGTTAAAAATAGATCCCTGAAACAAGGGATGCCTTTGCACGCTTCCTTGGGAGAAGCAACCCATGCATGCAAGTCGGTTTTGCTCATTCCCAAAGGGAACTGGTCAAATCAACTACACATGCAAGAGGTTGCTCAACTGCTGGGAGAAAATGCACATTTTTGGAAGGGAGCTGGGTTGGCTACTCAGAAGATTTGTGCAATTTCTGGGCAGAGCACTTGACTACTACCTAGATTTGTGTAAATTCTGGGCTGAGCAGCTCAGCTGGGAAGGATCGCGCAATTCTCTGGGTGAAGATTGCGCAATTCTAGGGCCCTGCAGGTTGCTAGTCAGGATTACGCAATTTCTGGAGGGAAGGTTGGTTTCCTCCATATTTGCAAAAATTCTTGAAGGATTTGCTCAGCCTACTACTGACCAAGTCCGAATGAACATCCTGTGGGGGGAATGCATCAAGGTTTGATCGATAGGTTGTCTTTCTACAAGAAAATCACTGGAGCTTGTGTACTTGATGAAGCAAGACATGCTATTGTGAAGATTGGTAGGGAGGCTCCAAAACGAAGCTAAGGAAAAAATTTGGAGGGTGGTTGTAGTCGCTACAACACTTAGCGACACACTGGTAAAAATGTCAGCTCTCTGAATGAACCTTGTTTGTGAAAATAAAGTCTAACACCTCTGGAAGTATTGTTTAGTTGTCATTTCATCTTGGTTTCAAACTAGCTTGATTGTAAGATGTAGCATCTTCCAAGATCTTGGTCGATTGACTCAAATTCCAAGCCAAGGAAACACAATTGTTTCGATTGGGGTTGAGGGGTATATTATGCACAAGTAGTATAGTCGTCAGAGTCTTAGTTTCATATATGGTGTTGCTCCACTACCAGCAAGCCTGGACAATACCCTGGCGGAGTCACATAGGAACACAAGCATGGCTTCGCAACTAGCAAGACTGGTCAGTGCCTCGATGGAGTTACCTGCATCACCTCTCTATGGAGGAAGCCTTTCTCTTCTTTTGCCTTATTTGTTTTTCATTTTTTCAAACATTTCCACTTTTTTATTTTTTATATTTTCGTAACTGTGCATAACACTTATTCATTTCATAGGTGGAAGAGGGATCCCGACTTATTGAGAGTAGAAGAGGTTGTTCCAGTAGAGAAGCAGTTTATTATACCTCTAATGTGCCTGTTAAGGTTCCCCCCTCACCTTACTCTACTTTACTGAGCTGACAAGGGTTAACCCAAAAACAATCGATTAGAGTAGGTGATACTAGTTAGCATGCAAGCGTTGTGTTTTCACCAAGGTTCACTTCGAATAGTATGTATTTTCCATCGATGTATCATGGAATAAAAGTAACAAGTTCTTCACACAAAGGTAGGATGACAGATAACCAAGTAGTGATAGCTGCATAAGGCCTCTTGTACTTTACCCGGCTTGTTTCAAGAGTCATACATGGTTTCATGTGAAACTAACCTATGAAAAAAACAAGAAAAATAAAAAACAACAAATCAAAGAAAGAGTAGAAGCAAAAGCGAAATAAAAGTGAGTAAGAAAACAAGTGAGCAGACAAACAAACAAACAAAGAAAGTAAGCAAATAAGCATGCAAGCAAACAACTGAAAGAAAACACTACTCTTACTCCTAAACTAATAGTGCATGGGCCTAATCATGTGAAGTGGTATTTCCAATGGATCCATCGACACATTGGTCGACCCATGTTGGTGAAGGCTTGGTCCGTGAGCAACCCAATTGTGTGAACCAACAAGCAAGAAACATATAACAATGAAGAAAAACACACTTCGTGTTTCAAAGTGCCCATAGGACATAAGTGAGTACAAGTGCATGACAAGTAGTCTGTGGACTTATCATGGTGTTGTGCGACAGTACGTGTAGCTTTGAAGCATATGCACACTCTTTACTGTGACATGCAAGCAAATGAAAGAAACAAAGATAGCTTGCTGTTGTTGGGAAAAGTATCCAATACGGAATGACCCTATCCCACTCTAAGGGTGATAGTACCTCAGCAACAACTGAATGCAAAGCTATTCAAGATTACTTCTTTATGAGATGTAAGAGAGAGGAGAAAGGGATCCACTAACCATTGTCTTCCGCTAATGGTTGATCCAATCTTCCCTCTTTGCTGCTTGCTCCCAGCTCCTTGCTCTTTCACTGGCCCAGCTACACAAAGATCCTGCAAAAGCACAAGAAAGGGAAACTACAAGAAGCATACATCCATAATTGATTCAAGGATTAGAATAAATCAAATATACAAGCATCAATACACCATTAAGATACATGCATATAGAAGAACCTCAAATGCTTTATTAATGGGAGAAGTAAAGTTCTGAGAGTGTTACAACCATAAGAGGCCCAATCCAGCAACATCTCCCAGCAGAAAGAAATCTCCTCTTCACCTCCTTCAAAGCAATCACCCAATAGTTCTATGCACAAACCAACAACACTTCCTTACATTCACCAAATTCCAGCCTCCATAGACCTCATGAGAGAGCTCTATATATAGGAGTTTTGGAGAAAGGATGAGTCAGCTTGAGCTTGGCATGAAGCTGACTAGTGTCCTCTCCCACTTCAGTTATACTTCAGTTCTTGAGTCCACATGGAGTTTCTTGCTTCCACTTGGAGATCTAGATCCTCTTACTCATCACAAGGCGAATTCCCTGATCCAAGTGTCATTTTGGAAGCTTCCTGGGCATTTGACACCTTGCAGAATGACTGTGCCACTTGGCCAATCTCGCCCAGCGCAGGTAGTCTTCATTGCTTTTGACATTCAGCGTAGGTACAGAGTGGAGCAGTTGACATTCAGCGCAGATGCTCAGTGGAGCAGCTGACATGATCCAGAAATAGCTTGTTTTCGAGTGTTTTCAGGTGGAGAACTGATTTTCAGTGCTGTGGTTTGCTGACCTTGTTCCTCTAGGGGTAGGAACAACATGTTTAGGGACTTTGGATCCCTTAGATTATCTACATTTCATACTTCATGCTATAAGGCACAAAAATGTCTATAACACTTGCATCATGCACGTGTGATTTCAATGTAAGATTCCTCCAATGCATGAGCGATAGGATCGTGTAGTTCGAGTGGAGGAAGTATGTTCTATGTGTGAGATTGATCTTCAATGCATACAGATGAGTGATGAGGAGCCTTGGGTGATTGAATAGTTTCCTAATCAGAAGTGAGACTAACCCCAAGAGAGCAAGGACCTGACATAACCATCAGCTTGGGTTGAAGTGCCTCGATATGTTGGGTGTGGAGCATGATTATCTTTTGTATTCAAAGGTTTCAATTGGATGTATACCCTAGGAAGATTGTACACCCCTCCACGTGGGGGGGTGCAAGGGGGCTTGCCCCCCCCGTGGGCGTCCGGGGGGGCTAATCCCCCCTCGGCTAGGGGGTCCAGGGGCTAGCGATCCCCTGGCGGGGGTGCAGGGGAAGTGCCCCTGAAGCTAAAAATAGATGTACAACTGCCTTGTAAAAGTCTAGTAATTTCTAGTCAATTTGAGCCGTTCATTAGGCAGATGATCTGACGGTAGAAGTTACGTTTAGTTTAGGGTTTTTTGCCCTAGAAGGCAATCCCTCACTATATATGAGGGAATTTTATTGCGTTTATGTATATCTTTATTCTGAGTGAGGAAGAGAGAAGAGATTGAGAGAGACGAGGGTGTTACAATGGATTTGTTGTAGGTTGTATCTCTTCAATTTGCTGGATAATATAATAAAAGAAGGACTAGTTGTTTCTCCGTGGACGTAGCCCAAACTGGGTGAACCACATATATTTATGTATCTCTTGTTTTATGCGTTTATATTTCTGCAATATTTTATGTGCTCCATTGCTCTGTAATATATAATTTTCTAACAACTAGTATCATAGCCGAAGGTCTATTTGGCTGATAAACTCACAGGAGAGAAGGGTTCCTGCTTCGATTAGGAGCAATGGTGGAAGATGGTAGGTTTCGCGTCGAAAAAATCAACGGCCAAAACTACCATCTATGGAAGATGCAGATGGAATATTATCTATATCAAAAAGATCTGTACCTACCATTGAGTGGAAAGACAAAGAAGTCGACGAGTATGACAGACACAGAATGGGATATTCTTGACAGAAATGCACTTGGAACAATACGGCAGTGCCTAGCGGCATCGGTAGTGTTTAATATTTCAAAGGAAATGACAACATAGGGTTTAATGTCAGCATTGGTCAAACTATATGAAAAACCCTCGGCCTCAAATAAGGTATTTCTTATGAGTCGTTTATTTAATATGAAGATGTCAGAAGGTGGATCTGTTGCAGGCCATTTAAATGATTTTAATATAGTTACAAGTCAGTTAAGTTCTATAGGGGTAAATTTTTTTGATGAAGATAGGGCTCTGTTATTTTATGCTCATTGCCAGAAAGTTGGAATGGCTTAGTTATGGCCATTAGTAACTCTATCTCTGGATCTAGTACTTTAAATTTTGATGATGGTTTCGGTGCAATCCTTAGTGAGGAAATGCGACGGAAAAGCTTCGGTAAGACATTCAGGCAATGCTTTGACTGCAGAGACTAGGGGAAGAAAAATGGAAAGAGGAAAGAGCCCAGGATATTTCAGTAAGTCAAGAAAAGGTAGATCCAAGTCCAGATCGGGGATAGTGTGTTGGAAATGCAAGAAGAAAGGACACCTAAAGAAAGATTTCAAGTCTCGGAAGGGAAAAGAAGAGAGACGTGTGTTATAGACATTTTTGTGCCTTACAGCATGAAGCATGAAATGTCGATAATCTGAGGGATCCAAAGTCCCTAAACATGTTGTTCCTACCCCTAGAGGAACAAGGTCAGCAAACCACAGCACTGAAAATCAGTTCTCCACCTGAAAACACTCAAAAACAAGCTAATTCAGGATCATGTCAACTGCTCCACTGAGCATCTGCGCTGAATGTCAACTGCTCCACTCTGTACCTGCGCTGAATGTCAAATCTAATGAAGGCTACCTGCGCTGGGCGAGATTGGCCAAGTGGCATAGTCATTCTGCAAGGTTTCAAATGCCCAGGAAGCTTCCAAAATGACACTTGGATCAGGGAATTCGCCTTGTGATGAGTAAGAGGATCTAGATCTCCAAGTGGAAGCAAGAAACTCCAAGTGGACTCAAGAACTGAAGTGGGAGAGGACACTAGTCAGCTTCATGCCAGCCTCAAGCTGACTCATCCTTTCTCCAAAACTCCTATATATAGAGCTCTCTCATGAGGTCTAGGGAGGCTGGAATCTTGGGAATGTAAGGAAGTGTTGTTGGTTTGAGTATAGAACTATTGGGTGATTGCTTTGAAGGAGGTGAAGAGGAGATTTCTTTCTGCTGGGAAGTGTTGCTGGATTGGGCCTATTATGGTTGTAACACTCTCAGAACTTTACTTCTTCCATTAATAAAGCATTTGAGGTTCTTCTATATGCATGTGTCTTTGTGGCGTATTGATGCTTGTATATTTGATTTATTCTAATCCTTGAATCAGTTATGGATGTATGCTTCTTGTAGTTTCCCTTTCTTGTGCTTTTGCAGGATCTTTGTGTAGCTGGGCCAGTGAAAGAGCAAGGAGCTGGGAGCAAGCAGCAAGGAGAGAAGATTGGATCAAACATTAGCGGAAGATAACGGTTAGTGGATCTCTTTCTCCCCTCTCTTACATCTCATAAAGAAGTAATCTTGAATAGCTTTGCATTCGGTTGTTGCTGAGGTACTATCACCCTTAGAGTGGGATAGGGTCATTCCGTATTGGATACTTTTCCCAACAACAAATTGGCGACTCCACTGGGGATCGTATCTTGTTGGTTTTTTGTGTTTTGCTATTCATTTCATAAACAAAGGGAGTACCGAATCGAACTGCATTTGGATCTTTCAAATGCAAAGTAGAGGGCAGCTACTCTAGCTCAGTTTCTGGGCAGGTTTGTGATTTGAAGAGCTGATCCACAAGGACTCTAATAAGCTCTTAGTGATAGCTTTTCATCCTCCTTTTCATCCCTTAGTGTGTACTTGACTGATAGCTTCTGATTTGGCCAAAAACTGTGAATTTTTGAGCAATCTGTGACCCGGAAACTGAGAAAAACGAAAGTTTGAGTCTTCAGTGCAGGTGCTGTGAAGGCATTCTGCATTTCAGCGCAGGTCCCGTGAAGGCTACCTGCGCTGAATGTCAAACTGACAGTGTACCACCTGCACTGAACCAGTTTTGCCTAGTGCTACTGGGGTTCCCTGCTGTTTATTGCCCTGTTTTCATCCTTGTTTTTGCAGCCTGTTATCAGTCAATGTACCTATCTGAAACCAACTTTCCTTGCCACTATTCCGCCTCGGTTGTATAAAGAAACTGTATTTGTTCTTTATGTATTTCTTATATCATTTACAGTTTCCCGTAACGAAAGTGAATTAGTCTTGCTGTGGCCTCTTAGATCTAGACCTGTGATAAGTGTCGTTTTGATCGTAAGAGTTAGTTTGTTTGCTGTTCATAGCTGATTGAGCTTTTGCTTTCGTCATATGGTTTGAATTTATGTATTTCTAGTGTCGAAACAAGTAAATCTTAAGGTGTCTTTTGATTTTGGACAAGCTTGTTTGCTTTCACTTGAAATCGAATTCAAAGTTATACAACAGCTTTCTTTTTGTATTACATCAACATTAAGAAAGAGAAAAGAAATACCTGCATTGTGCATTTGCATTTTGACAGCTTGCATGTTGATTTAGGAAAAAAGTGCATTAGTGTGTGCTCTATGATCTATGTGAAAAGATGATGTCTTTCTTTTCCCTCAGTAGTTAAGATTTTCATAAGTTGAAAAGATTGAAAAGCTTGCTTATCATCTTTAGACTGCATTTAGGAGTTGTACCATACATCTCGTGGTGATCCATAAAGGCAAACTGCTAAACAAGATCAACCTAAAATAAATTGAATTTACATAACAACGCTTTGTAACATAACGCAAACACATAGAGGTCTAAGCTAGAGACGTGTTCCGGCGTCGTTAAACGTGATATCTTACCGTCGAGTGGTTGGGTGATTCCTCCACGGTGAAGTGATAAGTATCAATACGGACTTGTGCTCCCACGTACCGTCGCGTATATATTGGGAGACCCCTATAGGAATAAAGCCTTTATCCATAGGAAGCCGTGTCGGCCGCCCCACTGATCGCAATGCAGTGAACACAGCATTCACGAAGATCGACCACCCGTACCGTAAAACGTATTCTGTGGTTTTGCGAAAAGTTTGGCACACCCTCTGCCTAGAACTCCAGAGTAGTTTCTTTTGGCCTTTTTCAAACTCTATAACTGAAAAAGTCCATCCGAGCATTTGTCACTTCGGGCTCGTTAAAAAATCGAAGGAGACTAGAGTCATCTTTAGCTTTTTCTCGACTCTTTAAAAGTGAAAAAGCAAGTTGTGTCTAAGCGTCGTTAAAATTTATTTTAAACGGAATAATCATCACCATTCCCTCGTTGATCTTCGAAGTTAGCCTTTTGGCATCGTAAGTTCTTGTAGAATCGCTAAGAAATCTTTTGGATAGACTAGATATGTCTGAACAACCGTCGACATCTAGGACTGTGTCGTCCGACACAGCAACAGCAGAGCCTCCTGCTGCTACTCCAACGATGTTCGCTGGTATACCATCTGTCCCGGCAAATTGTCAACAACAAGCCGGAGTCCAATCAGGGACGACGACATGGTTAGTTCCTATTTCTTCATCCGGATTATCATCTGGTATTTCTTATGTTGAAACTCAACAAATTGATCCAATGTGTCTTCAAAGGCCAATTTACCCTTTAAGTACTGGATTCCCACCATATGGAGGGCAGTATGCTCTTTCATTGTTCCCTCCCAGAGAACAACCATATGGGAGTTTACAACAAAGTTCAGGTCAAACTGGAATTACACCCAGCGGTTGGGTACCAATACTGCCTCAACAACCAGGGGTTGTATATTCAATGCAACCAGTACACCCTGTGTCGAATATTCCCACCACACCTGCTATGGTGAATGCGTCGCAAGTACAAGCGCTACCTGTTGTATGTCGACCCCAAGTTTCTCAAGTTGCAATACAACAGCCTCTTGTCTCAACGACTCAATCACAATCTCAGGGTAGTGCCTCCTTATCTGGAGCGACTCAGGCTCAAACAAGTACTGTGACTCCTCATCTTGGTCAATCATCCAGTATTGGTCAACAACAAATGGTCCAACAACCAGAGCTGGTTCAATCTCAACAACCGCCTTTCCAGCAATCATATCAAGGACCTGAGCAACAAGTCTTTGTAAGTAATGGGCAACCATACTATAATGGTTATGCCCATCAACCTTGTCAAAGTTGCCAGCATTATGCTGGTTTGCAAAGACCCATTGCTCAGGCGATCCCATCTTATCCTGGATATGCTTCGCCTAACCTGAATCAACAGTTGCCCTTTGTAGCAACTCTAGAATTACCAGATCTAAACCGGTTGACAAATGATCCAATTGCTTATGCCCCTTGGTGGCCAGCGATTCCACATAAACTTCCGTCAGATATTCCTAAATTTAATGGAAATCCGGGTGAAGATCCGTCGAATCATGTGATGACATTCCATCTATGGTGTTCATCGAACACCCTGAATGATGATTTGATAAGACTTCGCCTCTTTCAGAGGACGTTAACGGGTCCAGCGGCAAAATGGTACATTGAATTGCCTAGAGCTTCGTTCGACAACTTCAGTACCTTAGCCACAACCTTTTTAACCCATTTTCAATTACCGATAAGGTATGAAATGGGAACAGAACTCCTTACCAACTTCAAACAGACGACCGCTACCCACATATCTGATCATATACATGAGTGGCGTCGTCGTCGTAGGATGGTGAAAACATATGTTCCCGATCAGCTGTTAGCTGAATGGTTTATAAAGTCGTTACTTCCTGCTATAACGGAAGATGTGGCCAAGGGGGGAGTCGTAACAGAGGAGCAAGTTATCGCTCGTGCACAGTATTTGGACTTAGTTTATACTCAGTCCGGCACGCTCTACGACAAAATACCCGACGCTTTTAGACCGGAATTTTCAATTCCTCCTCCTCCTAAATTAAACAATGACTCTCACGCCAGTGATGGCGTGATTGGCAAGCACAAAATTTATAGTCAAAATGCAAATGAAGAACTTCTTGCCTCAGAAGTAAATGCCATGTCGACCGACAAGGGCAAACAACTGAAGCAACCAGGGGGCAAGAAGAAAAAGAAAGGGAGAAAAAGGAAACCCCTAGCAGGGTGTCATATATGCGATGAGGATCATTGGACGAAAGATTGTCCACATATAGCTGAAGTTAAGAAACTCTTTAAGAGTTCAAAAACCCCAGCAGTATTGACTGATCCGTTTCCTAATCCAGGTCAAAATCTGGTTGCTAATCAAAATGCTTCCCGATCCCAAGTGCTTATGTTGTCTACCTCAAAAGAACAAAATAATGCTTTGACGAGGAATAAGGATTACAGGAATCCAAAGCTGTCGAACAACAAGGCTAACGAACAACCTAGTAGTTCGACAACAACTTTGACCGAAGTTGTGCCACCCATCGTCCCTGAGCCAATAATAAAGTCGCAAAAGGGAGCAGTACACAAATCGACATTTAATCCTTGTGCGAAAATAGCACAGATAGAGGACCTGGCCCAATCGCCGTCCGTTATGTCGACACTTGAGGTACCGCAAAATTGCTTCTCCCAAGAACAAGCTTTATTATCAGCAATAGGTGGAATTGACCCAATGGATTCCAATCTTGTCGCCTTTGATCATAAAGGATATGACCCTCAGTTACCAGCTCAACTAGCTTTCCTTATTCAAGTGAAAGCCCTCAACAAAACTGTTCATCGAACAATTATTGATGAGGGGGCATCTACATGTCTTATGTCGATGAGTTGCTGGAAAGATTTAGGCTCACCACCCCTGTCGAAATCGTCAACGACGTTAAAAGCATTTGATGGACGATCATACACTCCATACGGGATTTTAAGTAACTTGCAAGTTGAACTGGAGGGAAAAACAGTAGGAATTGATGTTGAAGTAATTGATGGAAACCTCGATTACAACATCCTACTCGGAAGACCATGGATCTATGCCATGGCCGCAGTTGTGTCGACCTACTTCAGGAAGATTGCATTTCCCTTCCAAGGAGGAATTACAATCGTCGACCAACAAACTTTTCTCCACAACAGTTCACAAGTTACGGGAAGCATTCCAATGATCCATGGAAGGAATCATTCGCTCCAAAATATCGGAGTAGGTCTCCTAAAAGACCCTGCCTTAATGGGTACTTTTTCCCTACCACCCCCAAGTAATCTGGCGGAAGTGGCCACAGTGGAATATGAAACCTTCTATGTCTGATGGATTTGGACTCCGAGGACGGTTCTTATCTCATGTCAACCTCGTTAAAAAATGAAACAAGGAGTCAGAGGACGGTTCTTATCTTGTGTCAACCTCATTAAAAAATGAAACAAATCCCCTTTCTCAAAGGTAAACCTTCATTCCAACCACCGAGTTGAATGCAATGAAGCTTGGGGGGCATGCACCTCGATTTGCGTTATTATGCTGGGGGCATGCGAACTTATCTCCGAGCAGTTTTAGCGTCATAGTTCATGCTCGTTAAAAAATAAACATAAGCTTTTGAGCAAGTTTAAGCTCGTTAAAAAATGAACTTCCCGGTAAATAACCATTAAGAATGTACCCTGATCAACCGTAAAAAGACCTTGGTCGTGTTTTGCTGCAGCCATCACCTCCACCGTTCATTTGGCCGATCGTTTACCTCCATATGATTGTTTACCCATTTTGAGGAACAGCTGCGAAGAGTGATTTCACCTAGCCATCCTTGTGACACTGCCGTGATTGGAAAATTCCAACCTGTACCTGGAATCTGCTGCTATCCCTGTTTATCACTCGTTCCTCAAAAGACGAGTCTTCTTTAAGCTCTTTTCTCTTGACTCGTAAAATATGAAAAGTTTGCCGAGTTTTGGCCTTCCAGCTCGTTAAAGTGACCGGAAGAGCTATCCCTCCTCTAGATTTTAATCTTTTTGGACCTGAGGGATTATTACACAAAAAGGTCGAGCGCTTGTTTTATTCGGCTCGTTAAAGTTATCGAAAACTCATCCCTTCTGTATTGTTTTATACTTTTTCGGACTTAAGGGATTAGATGACGAAAAAAGAATTTTGGAGTTAACTTTCTGTACCTTTTCAGACTCTCTAAAATTGAAAAGGACCGAGTTTTCCTTGTCGTTAGACTCGTTAAAATGATTAAATAGTGACAAACTTGTCTTTAGACGAGAACGAGTTTCCCTATCGCTAGGCTCGTTAAAACATAGCGATGGGCTTGCCCGAAGGGCAGGTTATAGAACAAGCATATGTTATCCTCCTCAAGCTTGACAAAAATAAAGAGGTACTGGTCAGAAATGACTGGGGAAAAATTGGGAGAACCTCAAAGCTTTAATGGTAGCAAGTCGCTCTTGAACATGACACTTTGTCCTCCGTATCACATCGGGTTGGGTTGTTTCATTCACCGGTCTCATCACCATGGTCCTCGCCAAACCATCTGCATTTGGGGTAATGCTACCGATCCATCACATCAGTGTCGTTATATGTTCAAGAGATGTGTTCAGAAAGAGTCAACCGTGTCCCATCCACTGCCATACATTATCCTTCATCCACCCATGATCGCCACCCTGAATCATATTTCACAGATTGTTTTCACCTCCACTAAAATCATTAGCTCCGTTCCGTGTCACTGATGTGGGATTCATTAAGGCCCTCCTTTGACGGATCGCTTCTTGTCGACTTCAACTCATTATCCAGGAAGTTGATCTAGGAACAACCCCCCCCAGTACTTTGAAGCTTGCATGCCTCAATGGCAAGTTTCTCACTTCCGGCGACAGGTATACATCAACGACCTTCGACCAAAAGATTTTGCGTGGTGTTCGACGCCAAGTCCTTTATTCACACCACGTGAATTGTACTGCAGTACCTTGAGGGTCATTGTCATTATTGGTGATTCCTCTCGCGCTTGTTAACGGTTTACATTATTGACCGGTAATCAAGCGATGTCTTTCCATGTTCGACTTCAGCGCAATTCTCACATGGATCGACTTGTACTTAGAGTGAAGATCGAACGAGTTTGAAGACCCTGGATCTAGTTTCATCCATCTGGGCTGTGATATATATTCAGGAAATATAAAGACATTTGATATGTACATCATTACAGCAGATGATCATCCTACTCAAAGGATGATAATTTCAGCAGAGAATTATCAGTCTACCATCAGACAATCGTCTGTTCTATGTACCAAAATGAATTTATAAAGCTGAGCATGGGAATGCCCGCCTCAGCTAGATCATGAAAGCAGAATGAAGAATAATGTATTGTATTGTATTTTATTACAGGGCACCTCTCAGCGATTGAATGAACTTCGGATCCTCCTGATAAAGCATTTCACCCGATAAACGACCTCATACTTTAGGGGGCAACTGTTATAGACATTTTTGTGCCTTACAGCATGAAGCATGAAATGTCGATAATCTGAGGGATCCAAAGTCCCTAAACATGTTGTTCCTACCCCTAGAGGAACAAGGTCAGCAAACCACAGCACTGAAAATCAGTTCTCCACCTAAAAACACTCAAAAACAAGCTAATTCAGGATCATGTCAACTGCTCCACTGAGCATCTGCGCTGAATGTCAACTGCTCCACTCTGTACCTGCGCTGAATGTCAAATCTAATGAAGGCTACCTGCGCTGGGCGAGATTGGCCAAGTGGCACAGTCATTCTGCAAGGTGTCAAATGCCCAGGAAGCTTCCAAAATGACACTTGGATCAGGGAATTCACCTTGTGATGAGTAAGAGGATCTAGATCTCCAAGTGGAAGCAAGAAACTCCAAGTGGACTCAAGAACTGAAGTATAACTGAAGTGGGAGAGGACACTAGTCAGCTTCATGCCAGCCTCAAGCTGACTCATCCTTTCTCCAAAACTCCTATATATAGAGCTCTCTCATGAGGTCTAGGGAGGCTGGAATCTTGGGAATGTAAGGAAGTGTTGTTGGTTTGAGTATAGAACTATTGGGTGATTGCTTTGAAGGAGGTGAAGAGGAGATTTCTTTCTGCTAGGAAGCGTTGCTGGATTGGGCCTATTATGGTTGTAACACTCTCAGAACTTTACTTCTTCCATTAATAAAGCATTTGAGGTTCTTCTATATGCATGTGTCTTTGTGGCGTATTGATGCTTGTATATTTGATTTATTCTAATCCTTGAATCAGTTATGGATGTATGCTTCTTGTAGTTTCCCTTTCTTGTGCTTTTGCGGGATCTTTGTGTAGCTGGGCCAGTGAAAGAGCAAGGAGCTGGGAGCAAGCAGCAAGGAGAGAAGATTGGATCAAACATTAGCGGAAGATAACGGTTAGTGGATCTCTTTCTCCCCTCTCTTACATCTCATAAAGAAGTAATATTGAATAGCTTTGCATTCGGTTGTTGCTGAGGTATTATCACCCTTAGAGTGGGATAGGGTCATTCCGTATTGGATACTTTTCCCAACAACAACGTGCAACAAGAAACTAATCATGAAGCCAGTGTAACAGGTGATGTGTTGCAAGATGCTTTGATTCTTTCATTAGAAAATATTATTGATGTCTTGGTGGTAGATTCAGGGGCCTCAATCCATGCTACACTTGATACGAAACATTTTCATGATTATGTTCAAGGAGATTTTGGACAGGTTCGATTGGGCGATGATAAACCCTGTAAAATCGTTAAAATGGGTACAGTTTTCATAAAACATCAAAATGGAAATCAATGGCTATTGAAGGAGGTAAGGCATGTTCCAGATCTGAAGAAAAACCTGATTTCAATAGGGCAGTTGGGAGGTGAAGGTTGTGTAATTACTTTCACATATAAAACCTGGAAGGTCACTAAAGGATCCCTGGTAATAGAGAAATGAGAAAAGGTTGGTACATTGTACTTATGCAATGGTATTTCTAATTATGTTATTTCTTTAACCTCTACAGGAGAAGGTACAACATTGAGGCATCATAGGCTTAGGCACATGAGTGAGAAGAGGATGCAGATTCTTCACTCAAGAAATTTGTTGCCAGGTTTGAAGCATGTTGATTTAAAATTCTGTGAAAATTGTGTTTATGGAAAACCGAAGAGAGTCAAATTCCTTAGAGTTAGGAAAGAAAAGAAGAGCGAAAAATTAGAGCTTGTGCATATAGATGTATGGGGACCTGATTAGGTATCATCTCTTGGTGGCTATCGTTATTATGTTACTTTTATTGATGATGCAACTAGAAAAACCTGGATTTATTGTATTCGAAATAAATATGATTTATTTGATACTTTCAAGAAATGGAAAGCTTTGGTTTAAAATGAGACAGGAAAATGGTTGAAGTGTCTCAAATCAGATAATGGAGGTGAATATTGTAGCAAAGATTTTGATAGGTACTATTCAGAGAATGGAATTCGCAGAGAGAAGACAGTTCCAGGAACACCACAAGAAAATGGTGTGTCAGAAAGGATGAACAGGACAATCATGGAGCGTGCAAGGTGCATGAGATTTCATGCAGGATTGCCTTTACAATTTTGGGCAGATGTTGTAGACACTACTGTTTATCTAATAAACAGAGGGCCTTCAAGTTCCTTGGATGGTGGTATTCCATAGGAGGCATGGACAGGTAAAAAGGTAAACTACTCATTTTTTAAGACTTTTGGTTGTGAAGCCTTTGTCCACATTAATAAAGAAAATAAAACAAAGCTTGAGGCAAAATCAAAGAAATGTACCGTTATTGGATATGGTGTTAATGATTTTGGTTATTGCTTATATGATTATGAAAATCGCAAAATCATTAGGAGTAGAGATGTAATATTCAATGAAAAGGTCTTGTATAAGAATCAGTGGCAGGAAAAGAAATAGGAAAAAGAAAATAGAGAATACACAATGCTTGATGATATCATAGGAAAAGTGATGGTGCCTGAAAATCATAATGATCAACAGCTAGAACATCAACCGCAATAGCAACAAGCACCTCAAACACCTGAAAGTGGTGTTAGAAGATCTACCAAGATAAGTAGACCCCATGAATGATACTTTCCTTCATTATATTATGTATTGTTGACTGATTTAGGTGAACCAGAATGTTATGAAGAAGCGGTGCAGATAGAAACCAGGAAGAAGTGGGAGCAAGCCATGAAAGAAGAGATGGATTCCTTAGCACATAACCAGACTTGGGACTTAGTCAGGTTGCCTATAGGTAAAATAGCATTGCAGAATAAATGGGTTTACAAGTTGAAAGAAGAAGATGGAGGTCAAAAAAGGTATAAAGCTAGACTTGTGGTGAAAGGGTTTGCACAAAAAAAGGGTATAGACTTTGACAAGATATTTTCTCCTGTTGTGAAAATGACTTCAATCAGAACTATTCTAAGTCTAGTCGCTGCTGAAGATTTGCATCTTGAGCAGTTAAATGTAAAGACAACCTTTCTCCATGGGGATTTGGAGGAAGAGATATATTTGCAGCATCCAAAAGGATATGAGGTAAAAGGGAAGGAGAAACTAGTGTGCAGGTTGTAGAAGAGCTTGTATGGCTTAAAACAGGCTCCAAGGCAGTGGTATCTAAAATTTGACAGGTTTATGTCTGAACAGGGTTATACTAGATGTCACTCTGATCATTGTGTTTATGTCAAAAGGAAAAATGATGGCAGTTATATTATATTGTTATTGTATGTAGATGACATGCTTGTTGCAGGTTCTAGCACGCATGAAATAAATGTGCTCAAAAGGAAATTGGCAAACACATTTGCAGTGAAGGATTTGGGTGTTGCAAAACAAATCCTTGGTATGAGGATAACTAGAGATAGAAAGAATCGCAAATTAACATTGTCTCAAAGTGAGTACATAGAAAAGGTGTTGAAAATGTTTAATATGCAGAATGCAAAACTAGTTAGTATACCTTTGGCTAGCCATTTCAAATTAAGTAAGGAGGCATGTCCCAAGACTCAAGAAGAAATGGCTCATATGTCTAAAGTTCCATATGCATCAGTAGTTGGAAGCTTAATTTATGCAATGGTCTGCACAAGGCCTGATATTGCACATGCAGTGGGAGTTGTAAGAAAGTACATGAACAATCCAGGAAAAGAACATTGGATGGCAGTGAAGTGGATTCTCAAGTATTTGAAAGGTACCACAAATCAAACATTATGCTTTGGTGGTTCAAATATTGCTCTACAGGGATATGTTGATGCAGATATGGCAGGTGACAGAGATAACAGAAGGAGCACTACAAGATATGTATTTACTGTAGGTGAATTAGTTGTCAGTTAGGTTTCAAAAATCCAAAGTGTTGTTGCACTTTCAACAACAGAAGCAGAGTAAGTTGCTGCTATAGAGGCTAGTAAAGAAATGATTTGGTTAGAAAGATTTTTGGATGAATTGGGTAAAAATATGGAGCTGGGCAGGTTATACAGTGACAGCCATAGTGCCATACATCTTGCAAAGAACTATGCATTTCATTCCAATACTAAGCATATATATCTCAGGTACCATTTCATATGATCAGCAATGGAAGATGGACAGTTGAAGCTGGAAAAGATACACACTAGCCAGAATCCTGCAAATATGTTAACGAAAGTTGTAACCAGGGAGAAACTGAGAATCTGCTCAGTTTCAATTGGCCTTCAAGTATGATGAAGAAGATGAGAAACAACCAGGTCCAAAGTGGAGTCATTGTCTAGCAAATGAAGCAGCGGTGGAGTTGTTATAATCAGTCTCCAAGTGGGAGATTGTTGGGTGTGGAGCCTGATTATATTCTGTATTCAAAGGTTTCAGCCAGATGTATACCCCTCCACGTGGGGGTCCGAGGGGGATAATCACCCCCGATAGGGGGGATCTGGGGGCCAGCGCCCCCAAAGCTAAAAATAGATGTAAAATTGCCTTGTAAAAGTCTAGTAATTTCTAGTCAATATGGGCCATTCATTAGGCGGATGATTTGATGGTAGATGTTCTGTTTAGTTTAGGGTTTTTTACCCTAGATGGCAACCCCTCACTATATATGAGGGAATTGTATTGCGTTTATGTATATATAGATTCTAAGTGAGGAAGAGAGAGGAGATTGAGAGCGAAGAGGGTGTTATAGCAGATCTATTGTAGGTTGTATCTCTTTAGTTTGTTGAATAGTATAAGAAAAGAAGGACTGGTTGTTTCTCCATGGACGAAGCCGAAACTGGGTGAACCACGTATATCTGTGTCTCTCTTGTTTTATGCGTTTATATTTCTGCAATATTTTATGTGTTCCATTGCTCTGTAATATATAATTTTCTAACACGATAGTCTTGGGTCTTTCAACTTCAAAAACAGGTAGATCATCACAAACTGGTGGCCTTGAAAGATCAGTCGCGACAGAGTCATGATCGTGATCAAATATGGAAGCTAATAGATCACGACTGCCACAATCAGAAAAATCAATGATTTCAACGGCATCTTCATGATCATATGAATCAAACAGAGGGGTAGATGAAAAGCTGACAAATTCATCATCTATGTTTTCGGAAAAGACAGATGAAAGGTTAAGCATATTTTCAATGAATTATCCTCTTCATTTTCGAATGATGGACCAACATCTGGTGTGTCCTGCGAGTGATAAAAAATGAATGCATCTGAGTATGAAGATACACTTGAAAAATCATGGATGGCAGGTTCACCAAAGATGTCAGGAAAGAATGGAGGAGGCTCAGACGGAAGGGGGTCATGCTTCGCCAAATGTTGTTGATCAAGCTCCCACTCATACTCTTCATGAATGACAACGTATGTTGGTTGTGCAACACCAACTCCGTCAGTGGCTTGTTCCTCGCTCGCAACAAGTGTAGAGTTTGGAATGGGAGAACACAAGACAATATCATCCAGAGGAACAACTGAGTGTGAAGATAGAGGTTGTGGAACATAATGCATATGACAACTTGATGGACTCACAACAAAATCTGCGTGAAAATTAAGCAAAGTGATGTTTGGAGGATGTGAAAGCTGAACAAGTGTGTGAGCATGATCCTCAACATCACTTGGTATTGGTAGAGCTATTTGATGATGGGATGGTGGATAGTCACTTGTGCCAGTGACCACATCCATCTGAGATTGTGCAGCTCCATCACTGAAGAATGTTGAGCGAGGCTTGATTTCAAACTTCTTCTTGGGATGAGCAGATTTCTTAATGCAATACTCAAATTGGTCCCAAATATGGAGGAATTTCATTTGGCTCCTCAGAGCTTGAAACTACAAGTCACAGAAGCAATGCCAAAAATCCAAAATCGATTCATGCAGAGCCTTCCATTGCTATAGCATTTTTTGGTCAAGATGGTCTAGATCAAAATGATAGAAAGTGTCTTCAATGAGATCACATAAGTGATCAAGTGAGTGCACACTATTAGTCGGTAGGCTGAACAACCATCGAAGTGGAGATTTGTGAAGTGTGTGTGCAAGCAACAAGATGGCCTATTCATCAAAACACCCATCTTCCTCATGAAGCATGGAAAGAAAGCCATTTAAGTACTCAGGCCATGCCACTTCACCTTCACCATCATATGTGTAAGTGGACAAGTGATCGAAAAACTCCCTCGTGATGGTGACATCTTTATGATTTGAAAAACATTGCGGAGGGAGAAGAGTGCAAGAATCCATGAAATAGATGAAAAGGTTCAAGATAGGATGAGAGGACACAACTTGTCATCTAGTCCTCCTTCTATCAATAGAAATGTTGATGGTGCTTGAATCGCCAACATGTCAGGGGATCTCCCCAGTAAGAAGTCCCAATTAGACCTCATACCGTTTGGTGTAGGAGTCCCAATAGTGGGTCATACGGTAATGCCTTGACCGCAATTTCGCACAGAGGCAAGTAAGATGTCCTTGTTGGTAGCAAGGGTGTGATAGTTACAGTTAGTCAAGGAAGGTGCATGAGATTTTCTAACAAACTAAGGGTGAGGTGAGTGAGCCCCTTCGAAACCTGTAATAGCACTCGGCTTGGAAGTGAAAACATGAGCAAAGATGCATCACACACTGGAAACCAAGTTAGTGAGAAATCCAAAGTGATAGTTAAACCAACAACACATTTCAAAAAGATTCATACATACTTATAAAAAATAATCCATACATGCACACGTAAGCAAGCAATACATATATCATTTAGAGTAAACCAGATAGCATAAAATACAATACAACTTATGCATAAAACATGTTGGCTCTATTATATTAAGAAGTGTAAGCTCCAGTCATATAATACATCCATGTCCAACCACTAGTTCCAATAGTGGAACGTTACAGCCACAACCGCCTGCTCCTCCAAAGAGATGTACTAGCTCTGTGTAGTGGAGAAGCCAAGGCTGATTACAATAATGTCCAAGCTCTCTCTAAGATAGTCTTATCGGAAGCTTGGCTGACCAAAATCCTATACAATGAGTTATGAGGGACTATTTATAGCAAAGGGTGGGGTGACCCTTGACATTCCCCTTTGTGAGAGTTCATCTACCCTCATGACTCTTCATCTACTCTATGACTGTTACATCCAACTATCAACACTTGACTTATACTTGACAAGTCATTTCATTACAATGAACATGTACCCATGTGAAACAAAATGGCTTGAGCAAGTCATGCAAGAAATCACTGACACTCAGTTCATTGTGGTGAGACCAACTTTTTGACATGCTTGTGAAGGTGAAGGTGGTGAGTTGATGCCAAGCTTGGTCATTCGTGATGGTGTACATGCACTCCATGGTGACATTTATTACAACAACATCTCTTCCACTCATAACAACATTTATTATCTCTCACTAGTTTATACAATACGTATAAATTCCAAACACATTTAATCGAATATCATTAACCTATTGGTCCCACTCAAATGATCTTGCCCAGTAATCTAGATGCCCTTCAGCTGCCACATTGCCAGCATTTTGAGCATGGCCTGTTGATATTCTACATGCTTTTAACAAGCTTTGCAACTTTGATTTTTGGCAATTTAACTTCTCCTGCTGCTCAAGCAAATCACTTATCTGGACTTGAACTTGTTGAAATTCTTCTTCAACAATCTGAAGTTGTTGCTCAAACTCTTCTTCCATGGTTTCCAAATAAACTAATTCAAATTTCCAAGGATTTTCCACACTCTCAAATCCGGCTTTACCCTTTTGTGGATAAAAATCATCGTATTTCATATCTTTAATATCATCACTTGCATCATCTCTAGGCTTTTGAAATTTCTGAAGCTCGTCAAATGTTGGCTGGGTAATCTGGAAACTAATAGATTTCATGGACACAGTTTTGAAAACATATCCATCTTTAAACATCATACCCTCAATTGTCTCAAACACCTCTCCTATGACTGGATCTCGTTTATGTTCAACTGGGATACGCATTTCCTTCACTTCACGCATGTTAATGAAGTGAGGCGGAGGAACAAAAGCCTTCTTTTTCCTAGTATTCTTGTATCCCAACCTGTAGCCATTCATATGTGTAATAACTTGGGTAGTGCAATTGATATTATAAAATTTTACAAAACCATAACCTTTGCTTGAACCTTTCACATTGTCCGTGATGACTTTGGCCTCAACATGATTATGTTCAAAATGGGGTCCTAAACCTAGATGGAAAACGTAAGGACTATCAAAACTAGATTCCAGACCCACATGTGAAAATTTGGGACTGTATCCTTGCAAATAAGAACCTTGTATAGAATAGGTCCCAAATTCATGACCTTTGCTTATGTCTAGTCCTATTCCAGCATTTCCATTTTTTAGCCAAACCTTCCTGTTCCATTTTTCTCCGATGCATTCACTGTTAATAAAAGAAAAAGAAGGGGTTGCTGCCGTCGGGTCTCTCCCTGGTCAAACACTAGGTCATATGATACATCGGATTAGTTTTTATGCTTCGGATCAACGCCAAATTTCTATTCCATTAATTCTCCCTCACACAATTCATCATTTAAGCGTGGGTCAAATGCTGGTACGCCATGGTGTTTCGGATTCATGGCATGATATATAGTTTGGTTATAATTAAAATTAACAAAATTTAATTAATTAGAATAATTATATATATATATATATATATATATATATATATATATATATATATATAATTTAATTAAATTATTATTAAAAAAAATATTTAAAAATATAAAATATAAAAAAAAACCCACTCAACATAGAGTTACTAGCAAGCCACCAGTGACAAAGACCTTCCACCTTCCATTTGCCGAGACAACAACAACAAAGACAATTGCCAGCAATATAGCTTTGAGGACAAAGCTTTTGAAGGAAGGGGCTATGTTATGAATATAATTCATAACAAGTAATTGAATAAAATAAATATAAATATTAAATAATTAAATATTAATTATGCTAAATAGTGATTAAGTTAAGTGAAAAGGCATGTCTAAAAGACATGCCCATTCACGAAAGGACACCTGCTTTGGTATATAAATGCGGGTCCTCATTGTAAACATTCATCACTTATAGATTTTATATATATATAATAAATTATTATTTCAAATAACTCTTGTGTATTTTTACATTCAAGTCTACAAGCTATCATTTTTTATTTCCATTTTGTTGTCAAAGTTGCCCCTGATATTACATGTTCTGAGAGAATATATCCATGTAAGGTTACAATGTTTATTATGTGCAAAATAATAAGCTTTGAATACTTGAACACAAATGGAAATATCTGAAGGTAGATTGGGTTTGGAATATAATTGGAATGTTGGCCAAAATGGAGTGGTCAAGACCTTCATTCTGAATTCTATTCCAAGATATTTCCACTTCGAAGATATTCCTCAAACGTAGATTTCTCCTCCCTTGCTACAACCAAAGGGAATGCCCCATATCTAAAAAAAAACCATTGGCCACCTTACTTCTACACTTTTTATGGAATTTTGTAAACTCGAAAGGCTAGATGAAAGCACCATTTCCTCAAACCACTAATAAATGGAATTTTTCAGGAGCATGGTCACTGAGATCCTCATTCATGCTTCCATACTTTTGACATCCTGTTATAGACATTTTTGTGCCTCACAGCATGGAGCATGAAATGTCAATAATTACAGGGATCCTCAGTCCCTAAACATGTTGTTCTTACCCCTAGAAGAACAAGGTCAACAAACCACAGCACTTCCTATCAGTTCTCCACCTGAAAACACTCAAAAACAGGCTATTTTTGGATCATGTCAGCTGCTCCACTGAGCAACTGCGCTGAATGTCAACTGCTCCTCCTTGTACCTGTGCTGAAAGTCAACTCCAATGAAGGCTACCTGCGCTGGGCGAGATTGGCCAAGTAGCACAGTCATTCTACAAGGTGTCAATTGCCTAGGAAGCTTCCAAACTGACACTTGGTTCAAGGGATTCGCCCTGTGATGAGTAAGAGGTACTTGATCTCCATGTGTAAGCAAGGATCTCCAAGTGGACTCAAGAACTGAAGTTTAACTAAAGTGGGAGAGGACACTAGTCAGCTTTATGCCAGCCTCAAGCTGACTCATCCTTTCTCCAAATCTCCTATATATAGAGCTCTTCTATGAGGTCTAAGGAGGCTGGAATTTTGTGCAAGCAAGGAAGTGCTGTTGGTTTACAGTTAGAGCTATTGGGTGATTGCTTTTATAGAGGGGAAGAGGAGATTTCTTGCTGCTGGGGAGGTGCTGCTGGATTGGAGCCATTTATGGTTGTAACCTTCTCAGAACCTTTTTCTTCTATCAATAAAGCTTTGATGTTCTCCTATATACTTGTATTGCAATGATGTATTATTTTTATCTGTATATTTGATTCATTCTAATCCATGCATCAGTTATGAGTACATGTTTCTTGTAGTTTCCCTCTCTTGTTTTGCAGGATCTTTGTGTAGCTGGGCCGGCAAAGGGAGCAAGGAGCTGGGAACAAGAGGCAAAGAGAGAAGACAGGATCGACAAAAGCGAAAGATATCGGTTGGTCAATCTTTTCTTCCTTCTCTGTACTTTCATAAAGGAAAAATATCAAAGCTTTACTTTCAGTTGTTGCTAAGGAACTATCACCCTTAGAGTAGGGATAGGGTCATTCCGAGTCGGATACTTTTCCCCACAACAAACTGGCGACTCCGCTGGGGATCCTAGTATCTTTTTGGTTTATTGTGTTTCTTGCTATTCATCTCATAAACAAGGAGAGCACCAAATCGAACTGCAATTGAGTCCTTCGATTGCAAAGTAGAGGGCAGCTGCTCTGGCTCAATTTCTGAGCAAGTTTATGATTTGAAGAGCTGATCCACAAGGACTCTGGTGCTCTTTGTGATAGCTTTTCATCCTCTTGATCATCCCTTAGCTTGTACTTGACCTATAGCTTTTTATTTCAGCAAAAACAGTGAATTTTTGAGCTTTTTATGACCCGGAAACCCTTGTAAACGCAACTCTCGTGTCTCAGTGCAGGCTGTCCAAAGGCAGTCTGCATTTCAGCGCAGGTACTCCCTTTGGGAACTGCACTGAGAGTCAGTTTGACAGACCAGAGCCTGCGCTGAACCAGTTAGGCTATGTCTTCCTGAGGTTTCCCACTGAGTCTTGGCCCTGTTTTCACTGTTATTTTGCTGCTGATTGCTTGTCATTTGTACTTGCTGTAAACCAACTTTCCTTGACATTATTCCGCCTCAGTTGTGTGATGAAACTGTGATTGTTCTTTCAGTATTTCTTGTTTCAGTTACAGTTTCCCATTGTGAAAAGCAAACCAGTATAGCTGTGGCCTCTTAGATCCTGAACTGTAAAAGTGTCTTTGTGATCTTAAGAGTTAGTTTTATTACTGTTCATGGTTGTTTGAGTTTGTTTGTTTTTCATTTTATGGTTTGAATTCATACATTTTTAGTGTCGAAACAAGTACCTGTAAGGCGTCTTTTTATTTTAGACAAAACTTGTTTGTTTACGCTTCAAATTGAATTCGAAAATTATACGACAGTTTCCTTTTGTCTTACATCAACATTAAGGGAAAAGAAAAGAAATACATGCATCTTGCATTTGCATTTTTTGATAAGTTTGCGTGATTGATCTAGGAGAAAGTGCATTAGTTTGTGCTTTGTGCTCTGTGTGGAAAGATTATGTTTTTTCTCTCCCCTCAGTAGTTAGGATTTTCAAAGCTAAAAAGATTGTAAAGCTTGCTTATCATTTTAGCTGCATTTAGGAATTTGTACCAATACATCTCGTGGTGATCCTGAAAGACAAACTGCTAAACAAGATCAACTTAAAATATATTGAATGAATCTAAAAACGCTTTGTAACATAACGCTCACAATAGAGGTCTAGGTAGAGACGTGTTCTGGCGTCGTTAAACGTAGTGACTGTCGATCTCTACGAAGGTGGGTGATTCCTCCTGAGGGACGATAGCACTAATACGGACTTGTGCTCCCGCGTACCGTCGCGTATATTGGGAGACCCCTATAGGCATTTATCCTTTATCCTTAGGAAGCCGTGTCGGCCGCCCTACTGATCGCGATGCAGTGAACACAGCATTCACGAAGATCGACCACCCGTACCGTAAAACGTATTCTGTGGTTTCGCGAAAGGTTTGGCACACCGTCTGCCTAGATCTCCAGAGCAGTTTCTTTTGGCCTTTTTCAAACTCTATAACTGAAAAAGTCCAACCGAGCATTTGTCACTTCGGGCTCGTTAATACATCGAAGGCGACTAGAGTCATCTTTAGCTTTTTCTCGACTCTTAAAACATGAAAAAGCAAAGTTGTGTCTAAAAGCGTCTAATAAAATTCATTCAATACGGAAACATAATTCCCCTTTTGGTATTTTAGTTGATCAAGTAATCCGCAACCGTGGAGGAAAGTCAATTAAAACTCCGTCGTTCGAGGAGACTCGCGAGTCAACCGTCTTTGTCTCCGGAACCGAGAGTAGTACGGACGAAGCGGACTCGCTTGACCGGGTCAAAATCTCCCATTAAAGTTAGAACAACAGTTCCAACAACATCTGAGATTCTGGTCACTCCTAGTATTTCTGGAAACCCTGCCCCTATTGAAGAAGTTCAACAGCAACAGAGGGACAGTTGTACTGATCCTAGTCTGAGGACAAGCACTTGCATAACTGAACCAGTTCCATCTGAAACCGGTCCACAGAGTCTTGTTGCTCAAACAACTGTCGCTGTCGAAGCAACCCCTTCTTCGGCACCAGAAATCTTTTACGGACCTGACGGTCTTCCTCTTCCTCCTGGTCTGATTGCAATAGAGGAAATCGTAGAGGACCAGCAAGCAAATACTCCAACTCATTTTGGAGTAGGTGCCACTCTTTTTCCTTCTGCATCAGAAGTTTGTCCATCGCCACTGGAAGTTCCTGTAGAATCGTTAGGCAGTTTATTGGATAGACTTAAAATGTCTGAGCAACCGTCGACATCTAGGACTGTGCCAAATGACACAGCGACAGCAGAAACTCCTGCTGTCACTCCAACGATGTTTGTCGGCGTACCAGCTGTCCCGACTAGCTCTCATCAGCTAGAAGGAGTCCACCCAGGGACTATTACGACAACTTGGTCTGTTCCAGTTTGTTCTTCCGGTATAATACCCGGTAATTCTTATGTTGAAACTAGACAAATTGATCCCTTTGGAAATCAGTTTGGGCCATCCAGTCCTCAAAGGCAATCTATACCCTTGAGTTCCGGATTGTTACCATATGGGGGGCAATATGCCCTTTCACTTCCCCTTCCGGGGGGATACCCATGCGGCAGTTTTCAACAACATTCAGGTTTGACTGAAGTAACGACGAGTGGTTGGGTACCTATATTACCCCAACAACCAAGAGTTGTATATTCCATGCAACAGTGTGTACCTATGTCTAGTATCCTGACGACGCCAGCAATTGTAACCGTGTCGCAAGTTCAATCGATGCCTGTTGTATGTCAACCCCAAGTTGTAATGCAACAGCCCATTGAACCTGCAACACAACCACAATCGCCAACTACCAGGACGACACAGACACAAACGGGAACCATAACCCCGCATCTTGGTCCGTCGGTTAGTATCGCACAACAAAACATGGCTTCGCAACCATGGATGGTGCAATACCAACAACCTCAGTTTCAACAGGTGTACCAAGGATCTGAACAACAGATCTTTGCGAATAGTGGGCAACCCTATATTCAGAACGGGTTAAATCAACCACTTTACAGTGGCCAAGCCCACCAGCCATATCAGTCATATCAACATCAGTTGCATTATGCTGGTATGCAAAGGCCTACTGCTCAGGCGATTCCATCGTATCCTGGGTACGCCTCGCCAAACCTGAATCAGCAGTTGCCATTCGTGGCAACTCTAGAATTACCAGATTTACATCGATTGACGAACGATCCAATCGCCTATGCCCATTGGTGGCCAGCGATTCCTCACAAACTTCCTTCGGACATTCCTAAATTCAATGGAAATCCTGGCGAAGACCCGTCGAATCATGTGATGACATTCCATCTGTGGTGTTCGTCGAATACCTTGAATGATGATTTGATAAGGCTTCGCCTTTTCCAGAGGACATTGACTGGTCCGGCGGCTAAATGGTATATTGAATTACCTAGAGCCTCTTTCGACAATTTTAGTTCCCTAGCCACGACTTTCTTAACACACTTTCAGTTACCTATAAGGTACGAAACTGGAACAGAGATCTTGACCAATTTCAAGCAGACAACGGCCACACATATATCAGATCATATACATGAGTGGCGTCGTCGTCGCAGAATGGTAAAGACCTATGTTCCAGATCAGCTATTAGCTGAGTGGTTTATAAAGTCGCTTCTTCCTGCTATAACAGAAGATGTGGCCAAGGGAGGCGTCGTAACAGAGGAGCAGGTTATTGCTCGTGCTCAATATTTAGACTTAGTATATACTCAGTCGGGCATGCTCTATGATAAAATACCTGACGCCCCCAGACCGGAATTTTCAATCCCTCCTCCTCCCGGATCGAATAGTGACTCTCATGCCGGTGATGGCGTGATTGGAACTGTAAACGCTAAGTCGACAAGGGATTCAAATAAGAAAGCCCGTAAGACTTCGAATCAAAAAGCAAATCAAGAGATTCTTGCTTCGGAGGTAAATGCTGTATCTACGGATAAAGGCAAAAACTCCAATCAACCAGGAAGCAAGAAGAAACAAAACAAAGGGAAGAAGAAGAAACAGGGTGAGTCATCCCCTCAAAAAACTCCTTCAAACCCTCCTGGGCAAGGGAAACAAATTTATCCATGTCAGATATGCGATGAAAAGGATCATTCGACAAAGAACTGTCCGTTCAAAGCTGAGTTAAAGAGGTTCTTTAAAAGTTCCCAAACTTCAGCTGTGTTGACTGATCCATTTCCCACCCCAGGTCAAAATATGGTTGATAGTGGAAATGCTTCCCCGTCACAAGTGCTTATGTTGTCGGTTTCTAAGCAAAATGATGCTTTGATCTCGACCAGGAATAAAGATTATGGGAATCCGCCGGTGTCGAACGACAAAGGGAAAGATCAACCCAGTAGTTCGACAACAACTTCGGCAGAAGCTGTACCCCCCCTCACACATGAATTAACAATAAAGCCACCTAAGGGAGTAGTACACAAGTCGACATTTAATCCTCGCGCCAGAGCGGCGCAGCATTATAACATAGTGGAAGATTTGGCCCAATCGCCATCTGCTATGTCGACTCTTGAGGTACTGCAAAATTGTCCATCCCAAAGGCAGGCATTGTTATCAGCAATTGGTGGAGTGGATCCTAAAGATTCCAATCTTGTATCCTTTGATCACAGAGGATATGATCCTCAGTTACCAGCGCAACTAGCTTTCCTTATTCAAGTGAAAGCACTCAACAAAACTGTTCATAGAACGATTATTGATGAGGGAGCATCGACATGTATCATGTCGATGAGTTGCTGGAAAACTCTTGGATCTCCAACCTTGTCGCGATCTTCGACGACATTGAAAGCATTTGACGGTAGGACGTACACTCCGTACGGTATCCTAAATAACTTTAAGGTTGAACTAGGAGGAAAAACAGTGGAAATTGATGTTGAAGTCATTGATGGCAATCTTGACTATAACATCCTACTGGGAAGACCATGGATATATGCCATGGCAGCTGTAGTGTCGACATATTTTAGGAAGATCGCATTCCCGTTTGAAGGAGGGATTACGATCGTCGATCAACAGAATTTCCTCCCTAATGGTTCACAAGTTACTGGAAGCATTCCCATGATCCATGGGAGCAACCATTCAGTGCAAGATATCGGAGTAGGCTTGCTAAAAGATCCCACAATGATGGGAACTTTCGCGTTGCCACCTCCTTTCCATGTAAGGGATATCCCGTTTGTAGCAACATGCAACATGGTATCTTCTTCGAAGGTCGCAGGAGACAAAGTCGTCATGGATTATCAAGTGGTTTTGCCACCTAGCCCTATAGAAATATTATAGCAATCAATGTTTCAGGCATGGGAGGCGAGCCCAAATCAACGCTCGTCAAGTGTTTGGGTAGATAGGTCTGGAGAATATGGTACCCCATTAGATCCATGGTCAAAAGTTCATGGGACTGACGAAGGAATCTTACAATCAATGATGATTGAGGGGGCACCATGGAATGATCACCACCATCGTTCCCTTCTTCCAGAGTGTGAAGAAGAAACTCAACACGACCTATATCACCCTTCAGTGTTTGAATTCCTAACAAATACTGTAAATACGGTGGATTCAGAGCGAAACCTATCCAATATTGAAGAGACCGTAGCCATAAACATCTCGACAAAACCTGATGTTGTAGAGAATATTCATATCGGCAAAAGTTGTTCCCCTTCAGAACTGGAAATATATGGTGCTCTCTTTCGCGAATTTAGAGACGTCTTTGCATGGTCATATGATGAAATGCCAGGCATTGACTCGAGCATAGTTGAACATGAGATTAAAATGTATCCTGATATCAAACCAGTAAGACAACGGCTTCGGCAGGTGCACCCCAAGAAAGCCGCTGCCATTAAGGCAGAAGTTGAAAAACTTCTCCATGCTGGATTCATCTACCCGGTTCCTCTAACCGATTGGGTATCGAATATTGTCCCTGTTATGAAAAAACAAGGGACGATAAGAGTGTGCGTCGACTATAGGGATGTAAACCAAGCTTGTCCAAAGGACAACTACCCTACACCCTTCATCGACCAGATAATTGATGAATGCGCCGGATGTGAAATCTTTTCATTTATGGATGGATTTTCCGGGTATAATCAAATAAATATCCGCCCACAGGACCAGTCTAAGACTGCATTTATCTGTCCGTGGGGCACATTCGCTTATCGAAAATTACCCTTTGGTTTAAAGAACGCAGGGGCAACGTTTCAGAGGGCAATGAATTATGCCTTCCATGACATCAAGAACATCGTTCAACCTTACCTCGACGATCTTCCGGCTCATTCGCGGAAGCGGACTGATCATCCGCGACATTTGAGAGCAATATTTCTACGTTGCCGACACTATAAGATAAGACTCAAACCGCACAAGTGTGTGTTTTGCGTCGGTTCTGGTCGTTTACTTGGCTTTGTAGTCTCTAAGGATGGGATTCGTCTCGACCCCTGTAAGGTTCAGGCAATCATTAATTTGCCTCCACCTTCAAATTTGCTTCAGATTCAGAAACTCCAAGGGAAAGCAAACTTTCTGAGGAGGTTCATTCCAAATTACGCAGAAATTGCCAAAGGTTATACTCGTCTTTTGAAAAAGGATGTGCCTTTTGTCTGGGACCAGGTTGCGCAAGCTTCCTTTGACGCTCTGAAAGATTCTCTGGTAAGAGCGTCATTAATGTACGCCCCGGACTATCAAAGAGATTTTAACCTGTATCTAGCTGCAGCCGATACGACCATTGTGATGGTCTTAGTGCAAGAAGTTGATGGAATTGAACATCCTATTTATTATTTAAGTAAAAAATTAAATGACACAGAAAGTAAATATTCCTATGTTGAAAAACTAGCGCTTGCTGCTGTTCAAGCGATTCAAAGGTTTCGACATTATGTCCTCTTTAGGAAAACTACCGTTCTGTCAGATTGCAACCCCATGACGTATATACTGTCGCGACAGTTGCTTGGGGGCAAATATTCAAAATGGATAGCGATCCTTCAAGAGTTTGATCTGGATTTTGTAAAATCCAAATCGAAGAAAGCTCTAGTTTTCGCGGAATTACTGTGCGATCTCCCATCGTCGTCCAACGATGAAACATCAGAAGAGTCAATCGTGGACGAAAATTTGTTTCTGATATCGGTAAGCGATGAGTGGTATGGAGACATCATTGTTTATCTCCAAACCCAAAAATTTAGGCCTAATACCTCACACTCGGAACAGAAGCGTATACGATACCAATCTAAAGACTACATGATCGTCGGTGATACACTTTACCGTCGTGGTGTCGATACAGTTCTGAGGAGGTGCCTTACCCATGAGGAGGCTGAGAAAGCCCTGAATGATTGTCATTCAGGCGCGTGCGGGGGGCATCAATCTGGATATGCAACAGCACAAAGAATCTTATGAGCAGGATATTTCTGGCCAACTATGTTTAAAGATTGCATAATAGCTGTCAGAAGTTGCCATGCGTGTCAGATCTTTGATAGCAAAACCAGGAGACCGCCCGCACCTTTGCAACCTATAGTTGCTGTTGGGTCGTTCGCCAAGTGGGGCATCGATTTCATGCAATGTAACCCCACCTCGACCGGGGGGCATGGGTATATTATAGTCGCTGTTGACTATTTTACCAAATGGGCCGAGGCGATGCCTACATTGGATAACACTGGTGAAACAACTGCCCTTTTCTTTTTTAATCATGTAGTCGCCAGGTTCGGCGTTCCACAGGCTATAGTGACAGATCATGGATCGCATTTTCGCAATCACATGATGGTTGAATTAGCTGCCAAACTAGGGCTATCCCACGACAGCTCTACCCCATATTATCCACAAGCCAACGGACAAGTTGAGGCAATCAACAAGGTCCTGAAGCGTATGTTGCAAAGGATGATCGGGGTTCACAAAAGAAGATGGCACCTACTCCTGTACTCAGCATTGTGGGCTTACCGAACCTCGGTAAAGAACGCCACTGGGTTCACACCATTCCAATTGGTGTATGGCCTGGAGGCAGTCTTACCGATCCAGTGCGAAATTTCGTCTCTTAAACTCGCAATTGACCTCCTCCCCGGAACCTCAGAAGAAGAGGCTCGTTTCTTGGAATTGATCCAGTTGGATGAAAACCGTCGTGACGCCGCTTTGGCGAACGAAGCCCACAAGAAACGAGTCAAGGCACAGTTCGACAAGAATGTCAAACCTCGTATCTTCTCTGAGGGTGACTTGGTTTTGCTTTACGACCAAGAATCCGACAAATTAGGAGCAGGAAAATTTAAGTCCTTATGGATGGGTCCCTATATTGTTAAAAGGGTGTTAGCAAAAGGAGCCTACGAGTTAATGGATTATGACGGGATACCACTGGCACAACCCCGCAACGGGTTGTACCTCAAGCGTTACTATGCCTGAATAGTAACCTGAGTGCTTTTGTTGTATTTTGTTTTCGCTAAAGTGTTTGTTTCGGTTTAGTAATCCACCCTTCTCGTTTGTTGCAGATGTCGAATTTTTCTGAGACATATGTAGGATATGCTGACGGAGCGAGTCGTAGTACGCGGAATTTGTCCTCCGCAGCCTGGGCCATTTTTGATCCAAACGGCGAGTTAGTAAGTTTCAGAGGTGTGTGTATTGGGCAGTCAACGAACAATATCGCTGAGTATAGCGCGTTGATCGAACTCCTCTCTGATACCATCGCTCATGGTATACGCCGACTAATTGTTAGGCTAGACTCACAGCTTGTGATACTACAACTCACTGGTATATATTCAGTCCGCAATCCAGCTATTTATCGAATGTTTCTAAGGGTTAAGATTTTGGAAAGAGAGTTTGATTCAATTCAATACCAACATATTTCCAGAAACTTGAACACATTAACAGATTCATTAGCAAACTATGTATTAGATAGACATTTACGACATATATAAAAAGAGATGCATCGGTGCTATGCAAGTGGATCACAAATAAACCAGAATAAAACCCCGAAAATCAAAATATATAAAGCTGTTTATAGTTTGTACATGATGTGCTGTAATCAAAACAAAATTGGTCGTATGACCTAGAACTCAAAAAGATGCTAGGGGGCACCCTAGCCTAGTGGTGCTCATGATAGTACGTCACGGTCTGTGCAATCATGCGCAAAAGACGAGTCCACCGTCCAGGCACGCCAATAGTGTGCCGCTGCAACTGTAAAGGTAACTCGTCAATCTGTACATCCGGAAGACCACGAGTAAGGCTCTCAACCTGCTCCTGCACAGCTGTAAGTGTCTCGGTATCACCAAGGTCGCGAATAACAACTCTCCTAGCAGGCTCTGCTGCTGGGGCAGCAGCCGGCGATCGTGGACGGGCTGCTGGACGAACAGGACCAACATCTGCATACACCCAAGAGTTTGATTAGTTTTGCACAGTAACATCATGAGTAAAAACAATAAACAGTGATATGGTCAGAGATTTTACCAATAGCGCCCCATTGCTCGCCATCCGGTAGCACCAAGTCCGGATCACCTCGGTAGTCCATACCCACATATGGATACTCAGAAAACACCATCTCCTGACGCTCGAACCACCTAAAGAAGGCCTCAGTAAAAGTAATCTGAGGTTGACCAGCATGTCGGGACATGTGGTCAACCCACCTCTGCATGCGTGGCTCGGTCGGAGAAGGCAAGTCAAGTATGATGTACTGAGGCTGCATCAATGGGATTTTCTCCAAGGCAAAGGCAGTCAGAATAGAACCAAATCCAAAGTTCTTCAGCCTCCCGTCCTTTACCTTGGTCAATTGACTTTTCATCTGAACAAGTACTGCATCACACCAGTTAAACACTTTCGGTTGGAGACACTCCAAGGCGTGCTGCATATAAGATCTGTTGGCAACATGTAAAGCTGCGCTACCGGCCATCCTACCAATGGTAAACAAAATGGACCTAAGAGACCTGTCAGTGATGTCACGGATATTGATCTTGCCGTCTTTGCTCGGCTGTGAACCTTCCCGGCAATACTGACGGATATAGTCTCTGGTGGAATTAGTCCCTCGAGCCGTACCTGACAAAGAAAGGGGGGCACCCCGCCTTGACAACCCAGTCAAGAAGTACATGTCCTCTATGGTCAAGGGGATGGTTTTCCCCCTAATCTGGAATACTTGGTTAACAGGATCCCAAGCATCAAGCATGTACTGCAGTAAAGAAATCTGTGCTCTCATGCTAGAGATACAGAAGAACTTCAGTAGGCCACAGTTCCGAAGCGCGTTCACCGTGACCGGGTCATGGAGTGCAACCATGTCCTCTTCTTCATGTTCTCGTTCTCGCCATGTAAGGGACATTTTGTTTAAAGTTCCCTGCAAGCAAACAAGAGAAGGAGTAAATTCCTAATTTTGATGAAAAACTGGCGAAAAATCATCAAAAATCACATGCAGGATCAGTTTTTCTAGGCCCAGCGCAGGCAGAGAGTCTCTCCCTTGCGCTGAGGCGCAGTCTGCCTTAAGACAACCTGGCATGCAGCGCAGGTTTTGAAAGGAGAACCTGCGCTGATGCCAGGGCGCCTTGATGAAACCCCTGAGGCTCAGAAACCCTGAAAAATGTGCATGAAACTGAAAAAGGAAACCATGAAAGTGAAGGGCTAAGGTGTAGCTCCTACCTGGTCCAAACGGCGCCGAAAATCGTCCACAGAATCTCCCGGAATCAGCTGGTGAAAATCAAGGAAGAAGAGGCACCTCCAGAGCTCCAACAAGCAAAATGCAAATGAAATGGTAAATGAGAGGTAAAAACACCTTTTTATGACTTTTTACACAGTTTAAAGTTAAATATTAGGGTTATAATCTCATTTTCATGCAAATATTGTCCATTTCTAACAAAGTTTGTTGCAGCAATTGAAGGTGAAGTACTACATTGGAAAAGAGAAAAGCTAGTAAAAGTAAAAAATCAAATTTGACCATGAATCGAGCAATTTTACCGCGGAATTTATGCTCGTTAAAAAATAGAAAAGTGTGAGCAAAAGTTTCCACCAGAGTTCAAGCTCATTAAAAAATGAACCTATCCCGGTAAATAACCATTGCGATCGTAAATTTATCAGCCTTAAAAGCCTTGGTCGTGTTTTCATCCATCACCTCCACCGTCATTTGGCCGGTCGTTCACCCCCATATGATTGTTTACCCATTTTGAGGAACAGCTGCGAAGAGTGATTTCACTTAGCCATCCTTGTGACACTACCGTGATTGGAAAATTCCAATTTGTACCTGGAATCAGTTGCTATCCCTGTCTATCACTCGTTTCCTCAAAAGACGAGTCATCTTTGAGCTCTTTTCTGACTCGTAAAATATGAAAAGTTTGCCGAGTTCTGGCCTTCCAGCTCGTTAAAGGGACCGGAAGAGCTATCCCTCTTTTAGACTTTAATCTTTTTGGACCTGAGGGATTATTACACAAAAAGATCAAGCGCTTGTCTTGTTCGGCTCGTTAAAAGTACCGAACACCCATCCCTTCTGTATTGTTTTATACTTTTTCGGACTTAAGGGATTAGATGACGAAAAAGGAATTATGGAGTTAACTTTCTGTACCTTTTCAGACTCTCTAAAAATGAAAAGGACCGAGTTTTCCTTGTCGTTAGACTCATTAAAATGATTAAATAGCGACAAACTTGTCTTTAGACGAGAACGAGTTTCCCTATCGCTAAGCTCGTTAAATCATAGCGATGGGCTTGCCCGAAGGGCAGGTTATAGAACAAGCATATGTTATCCTCCTCAAGCTTGACAAAAATAAAGAGGTACTGGTCAGAAATGACTGGGGAAAAATTGGGAGAACATCGAAGCTTAATGGTAGCAAGTCGCTCTTGAACATGACACTTTTCTTCTGTACCACATCGGGTTGGGTTGTTTCATTCACCGGTCTCATCACCATGGTCTTCGCCAAACCATCCACTTTTTGGGGTAATGCTACCGATCCATCGCATCAGTGTCGTTATATGTTCAAGAGAGGTCATTCTGAAAGTGTCAACCGTGTCCCATCCACTGCCATACATTATCCTTCATCCATTCATGATCGCCACCCTGAATCATATATCACATTTTGTTTTCACCTCCACTAAAATCATTAGCTCCGTTCCGTGTCATTGATGTGGGATTCATTAAGGCCCTCCTTTGACGGATCGCTTCTTGTCGACTTCAGCTCATTATCCAAGAGGTTGATCTAGGAACAACCCCATCAGTACTTTGAAGCTTGCATGCCTCAATGGCAAGTTTCTCACTTCCGGTGACAGGTATACATCAATGACCTTCGACCAGAAGATTTTGCGTGGCGTTTGACGCCAAGTCCTTTATTCACGCCACGTGAATTGTACTGCAGTACCTTGAGGGTCATTATCATTATCGGTGATTCCTCTCGCGCTTGTTAACGGTTTTCATCATTGACCGGTAATCAAGCGATGTCTTTCCATGTTCGACTTCAGCGAAATTCTCACATGGATCGACTTGTACTTAGAGTGAAGATCGAACGAGTTTGAAGACCCCGGATCTAGTTTCATCCATCCGGGCTGCGATACATATTCAGGAAATATAAAAGCATTTGTCATGTACATCATTGCAGCAGATGATCATCCTACTCAAAGGATGATAATTTCAGCAGAGAATTATCAGTCTACCATCAGACGATCGTCTGTTCTATGTACCAAAATGTATTTATAAAGCCGAGCATGGGAATGCCCGCCTCAGCTAGATCATGAAAACAGAATGAAAAATAATGTATTGTATTGTATTGTATTACAGGGCACTCCTCAGCACTGGAATGAACTTCGGACCCTCTAGATAAAGCATTTCACCCGATAAACGGCCTCATACTTTAGGGGGCAACTGTTATAGACATTTTTGTGCCTCGCAGCATGGAGCATGAAATGTCAATAATTACAGGGATCCTCAGTCCCTAAACATGTTGTTCTTACCCCTAGAAGAACAAGGTCAACAAACCACAGCACTTCCTATCAGTTCTCCACCTGAAAACACTCAAAAACAGGCTATTTTTGGATCATGTCAGCTGCTCCACTGAGCAACTGCGCTGAATGTCAACTGCTCCTCCTTGTACCTGCGCTGAAAGTCAACTCCAATGAAGGCTACCTGCGCTGGGCGAGATTGGCCAAGTAGCACAGTCATTCTACAAGGTGTCAATTGCCTAGGAAGCTTCCAAACTGACACTTGGTTCAAGGGATTCGCCCTGTGATGAGTAAGAGGTACTTGATCTCCATGTGTAAGCAAGGATCTCCAAGTGGACTCAAGAACTGAAGTTTAACTAAAGTGGGAGAGGACACTAGTCAGCTTTATGCCAGCCTCAAGCTGACTCATCCTTTCTCCAAATCTCCTATATATAGAGCTCTTCTATGAGGTCTAAGGAGGCTGTAATTTTGTGCAAGCAAGGAAGTGCTGTTGGTTTACAGTTAGAGCTATTGGGTGATTGCTTTTATAGAGGGGAAGAGGAGATTTCTTGCTGCTGGGGAGGTGCTGCTGGATTGGAGCCATTTATGGTTGTAACCTTCTCAGAACCTTTTTCTTCTATCAATAAAGCTTTGATGTTCTCCTATATACTTGTATTGCAATGATGTATTGTTTTTATCTGTATATTTGATTCATTCTAATCCATGCATCAGTTATGAGTACATGTTTCTTGTAGTTTCCCTCTCTTGTTTTGCAGGATCTTTGTGTAGCTGGGCCGGCAAAGGGAGCAAGGAGCTGGGAACAAGAGGCAAAGAGAGAAGACAGGATCGACAAAAGCGAAAGATATCGGTTGGTCAATCTTTTCTTCCTTCTCTGTACTTTCATAAAGGAAAAATATCAAAGCTTTACTTTCAGTTGTTGCTAAGGAACTATCACCCTTAGAGTAGGGATAGGGTCATTCCGAGTCGGATACTTTTCCCCACAACACATCCCTTCTCTAAAATATTCAAATTCTTCTCAGAATTAACTATAGCATCATCATGGATATGCCTATCCATCGCCATCTTCTCTGGAGCTATAGGACATTTTGATTTAGATATTTCAGGCCTCCTACTACATTTTTTTCTCCTTAGGTTCCTTAAGGATTGCTCCTTTACTTTAGCTGGATTTTCCAAATTTAGGGAACGATTTTTCTCTGCTAAAACATTTTAATCCTTTTGAACTTTTCCACTTGTATTTACGGGCAGTGACCCCCATAATGCTCGTGTTCTAGCCAAGTCATCTATAGTTTGAGAGGATACCAACCATTTAAGTAGTTCAATTATTTGACTGCCTAAATCCTTCAATTCAATACTTTGTTCCATTTGAGACCTTACAACATTCTCATAGTTTTGATCATGGTTTTCTTCGTCCTCTTTCCCATAATCCACTTCTTCCTCTTCGTCATCATTAATGTCTTCTTCATTATTATGACATTGTTCATCTTCTTGTTTCTCAAGATAGTCTTCTTCCACATTGTCTTCATCTATTGCAAATTCCAAATTAACTTTAGCAGTCTCCACAGTGGAGAGTTTTGAATCGAAAAATTTTTCAGTGACTCCTGCTTTAAGCTGACTTCTGGTATCTACATAAACTTCTTATGTTCACCTTGTTTTGTTTCTTCTGCTTCACCTTATTATCGATTTCTTTTTGACATGCTTTAACTTCTGCAAATGATTTTTCTAAACATTGAAATGCTTCTTGAATTTTATTAAACTGCTCAACGCATTCAGGATGTGAACATAATGGTATATTTTGCAGCAAACAACATTCAAAGACTTGCATCATTATATTGTGTGCCATGGCTCCGATATCACTGAAGCATAAAAAATGATAGCTTGTAGACTTGAATGTAAAAGTACACAAGAGGTATTTGAAATAATAATTTATTATATATATGAAAAATGTATAAGTGATGAATGTTTACAACGAGGACCTGCATTTATATACCGAAGCAGGTGTCCTTTCATGAATGGGCATGTCTTTTAGACATGCCTTTTCACTTAACTTAATTATTATTTAACCTAATTAATATTTAATTATTTAATATTTATATTTATTTTATTTAATTACTTGTTATGAATTATATTTATAATAGACTATTTATAGAAAAGGGTGGAGTGACCCTTAACATTCCCCTTTGTGAGGGTTCAACTACCCTCATGACTCTTCATCTACTCTATGACTGTTACATCCAACTATCGACACTTGACTTACACTTGAAAAGTCATTACATTACAATGCACATGTACCCATGTGAAACAAAATGGCTTAAGCAAGCCATGCAAGAAATCATTGACACTCGGTTCATTGTGGTGATACCAACTCTTTGACATGCTTGTGAAGGTGAAAGTGGTGAGTTGATGCCAAGCTTGGTCATTCATGATGGTGTGCATGCACTCCATGGTGACATCTTGTTGAATTGAACTCTTGCCTCTATTGCATCCGGGTGCATTGGTATGCCTCTGTTGCATCTGGGTGCATTGGTATGGCTCGTCCATCCAACTCGTCTACTAGCATGCACATGGTGTTCTTGGGTGTGTCCGAATCGGAAACACATTGATGCATAGTGTTTATGTTGATCTTCCAGTGTGCACCGGTGGTCAAGCGCATCAACTGCCAACTACATGCTCAACTCCAGTCAGGCTTGCTTCTTGTCTTCGCCTTGGTGAGTTTGCTAAATGGGTTGGATCACATGTGTGCACACAATGATATGCATGTTGTTGAATCCCTTTCATGTGATAAACAACACTGCTTACCATGTCTACTCTGTGCCAACTGCTGGGATGGATCTATAACTTGTATGGGCGCAGTTTCATCTGTGAGTGCATGTTGCGCCCCTACTATTCCTGTTCCTATTACAACTCATTCGCTTGTCTGTGCAGCTCATATTCTTCCTTGAGTTGCTACTTCAGCACATGAAAATCCTTCTTTGTTCCATTCTTTGTCTTCGTGTGATCTTCATGTTGCACCGTCACCTCATAGTATGAGTCTCCTGAGTTTCTGTCATCATCAGTGGATCTGCTTGAGCTTGCAACTTTGTTCTGCCTCTGTGTTGTTAACAACCTTCCTCTTGCATTCATTACATCTGGTATGCTGCCTTCAACTACTGTTCATGATGCTGCTCACTATGATGCTACTGTTGTCATACCTTGATGTCCTTGTCTACAAATAACTTGATGTTTTCGTGGGAAGGCAAGTCCATAGACACTTGATCGACTACATCCCCAAGTGTGCTCCCAATGGTTTCTTCAACTCTTCTCTCTTGGGAACCATTGTACCTGTACTGCTGAGAGGTAGATTAACACCTGTGATACCTAGAGACATGGAAACACTCATGGAAATTAATCTGTCAGTCGAAACCAAAAAGAACTTGAGAACTATCTTGCAACATACCTGTGTGATTGATCATGAAGGTTACGCAATTTCCACCGAGAGGTCGGGACACTGACTTACAAGACTGTGAAAGGCATAGTCTGTGCTATTGGGAGGTTGACTGACTGCTGGAATTGCACAATACACAGCCCAGCATGGCTGTTGACTGCTAGAATTGCACAATGCGCAATCTCAGCTGGCAATGGTTGCAGGCTTAGTGACTACATTACACAATTTTCTGGGCCAATAGTCACTGTCCCTCAGAATTATGCAATTTAAGACTTGAGGATAGTCACTGGGTAGAAATGTGCATTTCCTGAGAGGAAGACAAAGCCTTCCCTCTTAGGATTACATAATGTTATCTTGGTGAGGCAGAGTTTGAGCCAAGGTTGCCCAGACCCACCGATGGGAAACTGTATGCGAGTGTGAATGTGAATGCATGGCGATACTGAGTGTAAGCATAAGTGAATGATGATGCATGCAAACAGTGGACGAAAGATTTAGAAAATGGAACAACATGCATGTGAGTGAGGTGAGTCGCCGAATCATCAACCATTCGTGAAAAATAGTTTCATGCATGCGATAACAGTGAGATAGCAACGAAAAATAAAATGTTTCTAGTACAAGATAGTATGTATTAAAACAACAACAAGTGCTCACTGAACTCAAGCAGACAACATTCATATGAAGCAAAACAAAAAAAGTGCCAGAAATGCAACATAATACATGGAAAACGGGCTTACCCCAAAACAGCTGACATGAATGTGTTGATGGCTCCTAGATGTGATGTGGTATGTCAGAGCTGTAAGGTTGATGTGAGGAATGAGCTCTACAGTGTCTGGTTCATGAGTTTTGATAAACTCAAGGTTGTGACGCACATGTCACAAATCTAGGGAACGTGACACTTGGTGGGAGGTTTCTAAAATGATCCTTGCATGTAACCTCCAACTGTTAAAAATATATCCCTAAAATAAGGGATCCCTTTGCATGTTGCCTTGGGAGAAGCAGCCCATGATCCTCTAACTCTTTCTCATCATTCCATATGAGCTCCAACTTAAATGGGTTTCATCATCCATTTCCACATCGACCCAATTTTATTGTAAGCTAGTCATGGCAAACCTTGCTTTGTACAGCCACCTCCTCTTCTTCAACCAAAAAGATCTCAGTTTAGAGTGTGAGGCGTTGAGGTTTGGATCCAAATGCGCGAGAGTGGAGGGCATATAACACACTTTGCACATAAACCCTTCTTCATCAATCAACCTCCTCTTGAACCATATACATAAGATATGCAAATAAAACAACTTTAGATGCTTTTCTCTAATCAATAGAAGGTTTCTTCGAGTTGCCTTCTTCTACAGTGACCACTGAGATTGTAAGATCAAAATTTTGATCTAATTAAATTTTCTTTCTCTCACTTCATATGTGCACTTAATGTTGTGTCTCTCTAACCATGTGTGTGGTATCCTGAATAGGACATACACCCAATGACACATTATAAAATAAGCATAGTGGTGTCCATATCCAACATTATGCACCCAAGCACTTGTAGGGATTTTTATTGCTTTTGTCTCAGAAAAACACCAATAGCATCCTCATTCATCACTTCAGCGACACCTCTCCACCTTCAATGCCTGGATTCAATCTTGTGATGCACAAGTTGCTTAATTTCCAATGCATTTCCACAAATCTTGTTTCTTTAATACATTTTCTCAATGCCTCATGCAATAAAGAAATTGCAATGCATAGAAGCTTCTGAGACTATTGTCTTCCTTAGACCATAGCGCAATCCACTGCCCCAGGTTGCATAACTTAATTGCACTATGCACCAACAACTATTCTCCTTAGGTTAGATCCAAATCCAAAACAAAATAGGTCCCTCATGCATCAACAAATATAGAATAAAAACATATCTGGAGACTTTCCTCTTACTAGAGCAAGCTCAAATGATTCTACTAATTTATTTATTTATTTATTGATTTTCTTACGGATCATCAATTTCATTATTTACCATATCACTATTTATTTCCATAATGAAGATTTGATCAAATCCACTACTGCGATTAGAAAGTGTTCAGACTAGCATCCCAACGAGGACAATTTGTTAAATTTGACTAGATCTACTTTAATCGATTACCAATCTCTCTAACATATGAATTTTCCAATGGAGGGGGATTAAATCAATTACTACTCAAAATTAACCAGATCAATGAGGTTTACCTAATGCCATGCATTTCATAAATGTGTTCCATCACTATGTTGATTGATCGACCAAATCCATTTGCATAGACATATTCACACAGTGCCAAAGCATTTCAGTATAGCGTTCCTTCGCTTCTAGGATCAAATCGAAACCATTTTTTTTATCACTTGAATATAATGTAAGGTCTTAAAAATACGTCACTAAATATTATTCATGAAAATGCTATGAATGAGAATGATATGAAGGAGAATTTGCCTTACGCTGAAATTTTTTGAAGATTTGGAAATTTTAGGAGCTCAATCTATAAGTTCTTTTATCTCAATTCTTCACCATGCCAAATAGGAAACACTCATCCAAGACCATATTCATCGACCATGGAAACCAGATCCAATATTTGATTTTAATTTACATTTGGGAGTTGGAAATCGATATCCTTTTTCCTTCATTTTATTTTTTTTAAATCTAACCATCGATTTTTGTTTTCAAAAATATAGCTAAAATTCTTTCTTCTTTTGCAGGTGAGATGTGCAAATTTCGCTCAAAAAGGTCTCGGCCAAAATATATATGCTCTACTAACTTTAAACTTTTCTTTGTCATTTCCATTGCGATCTGTTGCAAGTGATCATTAAAGATCATGACTCTGCAACCCTACACATAGAGTCATAGAATAAATTTCTCATGGATTCTCGCATCAAATATCATATCTAAAGTAATTGCATTGAGACCTTCCAAACACAAAATCAAAAAATAAAATATATCAATTCTTTATATTGAAGTAGATAGAAAAATATCCATTTTCCTTTGCGGATCTCCCCTTAATATGAGGCAATTTTACTTTCATGATCCCCTTGTGATTAGGTTGGCCTCAATTTTCTTTTTTCTCCTTTCTTTTCCAAACTCTCTTGAATTTTACATGCAAGTTGTTTTGATGCATGCTGGAGGTACTTGCACCTGGGTGCTTCTTCTTTCATCTAGACTGCATGATTTCCAAGGTCAACTTACAGTCTTTGGCCATGTGGCCTAAATTATCACAAATAAAACATCTAATGTGAACAAGGAATATAGGAAATGACTCAAAACGATGGCTAGTCGGCCTTCTACTTCTTGTGCCATGAATTCTACAGTCAACAGATTTATGTCCAAAACCATTACATAAATAAGAATATACAAAAAAAAAAGTACCTCGAGACTGATGGGGCTACCTTTCCTTGACTGACTACTTGAGAATTCTTCACATTAAAATGCTTCTTTTGCTAGGAAGGTCTTGTCAGTTTGCTTCTACAATCAACAGAAATGTGTCCAAATTTTTGGTAGTTAAAACACTTAACATTTCTCACACTTTTTCTTGCTTCATTCTTCAGCTCCTGATTTTGCACTTGATCCCATTGGTGATTTCATTTACTGTTGTTGCAAATTTCTTCTTTAGTTTCTTCAAAATTTTCCTCATTTTTCCCTTTTTGGTTGATTGACTTTCTTCTTTTTCTGCATCAAATTTTCTGCAATTTCTAATCTGTTCCTTTAGCTGGTTTTCAATCTCTTCTCTAGTATTCTTTGTCTTCTCCAACTAGGTTTTTAGATCATAATTTTCTTCTTTGAGACAAATTCTCTTTCCTCAAGAATTTCGAGCAATTTCTTAAAATATTTATTTTCATCCATCAACTTTTCAATTAACCTTGCTTGAGATTTGTTTTCAGCCTCAAGGGTCATGTTAATGGTGCTGGACCCGCCAAAATTTAGGGAATCACCTCAGTATGAAGTCCCAACTAGACCTCACACCGTTTGGTATGGGATTCCCATCTGGTATGATGGCCCGGTTGCCATTATCTTAAAGATTTGTCTCAACTCTTGCTTGTTAGCACAGGAGAGTGGTATGCTTTGTCTTTGAGTAGTGAGGTTCATGTGCCTGGTGATAATTAGTGTCACTTGTGTCAATGGTTCTTTCACTGTAAAGGGAGAGGGTAGGAGTGAGTCCCAAGTCGGTTGGGAGGAAGCCCCAACTCTGTTAGGAAAACAAAACACAACAGGATGTGCAGAGCTTCCGGAAAAACAGTCCACGTGGATGCGGCAGTCACAACACACAAAGGAGAATAACACCTACAACACTCAGCAGATGAGTCTGTGCGAGTGCAATGATTGTTATAGAAAGTTTTATGTGAAAGGTCTGTTTGATGTCTAGGGAGGTAACTAACACGGGCAGGACAACGTTATCAACATATACAACACATTTTCATTAATATATACGTATTACAACAAGTGAATGAGTTCAAGTGTTAAACACGGGTTAAAGAAACATGCATTACAAGTGTTGAAGATCAATCTTACAATAGTTATAATACATGTGTGAAAAGGTGTTGGCTTGTTAGCAGGCTTCTAAATTAAGTGAAAGTTCCAAGATACATCGTTACACCATATATCACTAATCTCATGGGTGGGGTGTTGGAGCCATTACTTACTCCTCAAGGAAAATATTTGCAGACTCTTAAGGCTATGTGGGAGGAGATGAGGTGAAAATTCCTTTGCATGTACAAATGAGGGGGTATTTATAGCCAAGGGTGAAACTAACCCCTGTGGTTGTTCAACTACCCTCATGACTGTTTCACTTCCATGACCTTTTGACTTTATATGACTCTTCATATAACAAGTGCGTCTCTTGTACTTCCATGTTACATTACATTGATTAACAATATGGCTCATAATAGAGATGTGGACGACATGTCTCATGAGAAGACTCGACATGATAGTGCTAGTACATCCATGTTGCTGCTGGTGCACATGTCGAGTTGCAATGTTGTTCGGTGATGGATGTCCACGTGGTGTGTCACAGCTTCACCTCCGCATGGCAACATGCGCAAAGTCTTCGATGGTCGTTGGGTTTGCTTGATGTTGTATTCGCACGTTTCTCCTTACTTGTATGTTGGTAAGCTTGACAGGTTCGTTTGTTCACGAAAAATGCATGTTCATCCGTCTGTGAATACATCTTGCATGTTTACTCATCTGTCCATCCACAAACACATTTTTTCATGATCATTCGCTCGTGAGCATATCTCTTTGTATGCATCGTTTGTTCATCCATTTGTGAACATGTCGTTCTGCATGTACTCCCTTTGTTCGTCCCATCCATCTTCACGCCATGTTTTTTTTGTACCCGTATCTACAGTCACTCATGATGGGATGATACCAAATCCATAAACCTCCTAGTCTACCATGATGCATGATTGTTTTGGATGCAGGTGACTAGGAGAGGAGACAAGATTATGAGATGGGATGGAGGCTCTAGGAAATGCTGGTGAAAATTGCGCAGAAGTCACTGGGTGATGCAGATGAGCAATCCAAATCGACAATGACTGCCCGCAGGGTCTGGCTTAGTTGGAGGAAAAAACTGCATAGTTTTTTAGAGGAACACTCTAGGCTGCGGGAAGGCTGGGTAGGAAAAATATGAAAAATTTTCAGAAGGAGCAGGCAATGGGATCTTGGCAGCCAAAACTGTGCAGTTCCTCAAGGCAACCGGCTGTTAGGACACTGGCAACAAAAACTACACAATTCCTGAGGGGAACTAGTAGCCAGCTGTCACGAGGTAGGTAGTAAAAACTATGCAATTACTAGAGGGAACTGGTAGTTAGCTGCTTGGAGTTTTTAATGGGAAAAACTGTGCTCATGATGGGAGGCTGGCCTGTTGATCACCTCTGTGCAGTTTCTAAGCTAAGCGGACTATTGGGCAATAGAGGGCTTGCTCATGAAAACTGTACAGTTTTCCGAGTGAGTAGCCGGTCGACTAACTGGAGGGCTGCCAGGAAAAAATGCACAATTTTATGAGGGACACAGGGATGGGCACTGGTGTCTGTCCAAACTTTATGTGCAATTTTCTCAGCGAGCAGAGCGGGCAAGGTCTCCAACCTTTGTGCAATTTTTTAGGGGAGTCAGTTCTAGGCTGGCTGCAAGGTCAAACTCTCTGGTTGACCAACATGAAGGTTGATTGATCTTCTTGTAGGCAGCGCAACTTGAAATGTCTTGTTTGGTGCTTTTGCGTTGTTCTGGGCAATAGTCGATCGAGTCGATGGCAGGGTGATGGTCCGGCTGTCAGAGGGGAATCTGGTCATCATAACTTCAGCAAAGTGACTAAGTGTGTGAATGAGTGAGAGAGGCATACTTGATCTTGAAAACACACACTTACATGATTAGACGACGAGACGACTCAAACCATCCAGACAAACATGGTCAACATGACTAACCGATGGTGTGAGCGATAAGCATGACCCTTGCGATTGATCATTGGTCGATCGTGACAACACTTGCGTGACAGTGTATGTGACTCCATGTGTGAGTGCGACAGATTCTTACAAAGAAAACACAACATGTACACATGAAGTGAAGACCTTGAGTATGACCAGAACATGGTCACAAGCATGACATTAACATCAACATGCAAAAGCTTTCAGTGGAATGATCATGCAAGGTGGATGTGAAGACTCACATGAGCTCACAGAGTGAACCCGAGTGCGTGCAGTCATCAAGTAAAGCTCTCAAAGAAGGCTGCGAAATTGGATGCACACCAAAATTTTAGAGGGTGGTTGTAGCCACTACAATAGGTCACTAATATTTTAAGTTCATTATCCTCGAATTCCTACACTAGAAAAACACCTTCCACATCTCTTGAGAAATTAACTTCAAAACTATGATTATCAACTCATTCAGTAACCCCAAAATCATCATGACTAGATTGGAAATGAGAAATAAAATGTTCATGACTGAAAATGTTGTTTTCCATACCTTTTATCAGAAGAAGAGGTTCTCCAAATTTTGCAACATTTTTTACTTGTTTGTAATGCTTCCTCTTTTGAGATTGTTTCCTCTTATTTTTGGCCATCGTCCCACAATCTTCTCTCAAGTGATCAAGCTTCACTGAGAGAACCCTCCTCTGATAGCAATTATTAGAAATGGCCTTACTATTGAGGCAAGTGGGGGCAGTGAATTAGTAGTGATAAGAATGACTTAAATTTTAATTCTTTTTACCAAAAGACCAGATTCTATAATCCAACGGTTATACTTATGAAACCAGCATGAAATCAAAGTATCAAAGCATGCAAAATCACCATTGAAAAGAACCATAAATAATTGACAAGGAAATCATGCACATGAGAGGACACAAATGTTTTCTGGTGGAAACCCCTCTCTAGGGGAAAACCCCGCGTACTGTTGCTGCTACTCAAATCTTCTATTATGATGAAAAACTTTATTTTACATAGAGTAGCTAGCACCCACTAGCTGGAAGACTCGACTCCTATAACAAAGTGATAACATCCATCAGCTGAGAAGTACCTACTCACACGACTCTATATATGAACATCTACTAGAAGCCTCTACAACCATTGAGACTCGCCCAATAACCATTGGACTATCCAACCACTATTGGATTGATATTCTCCTCCTCTAATCACTGTCTTCTAGTCCCTATAATCACGAAGTCACTACGTCTCCAACTCCTCCATGCGAACCATGTTTCAAAATGTTTCAGATTGGGTTCTCAAAATTTATCACCATGAGAAACCCATCAACATCTCTAATTTGAATAATAAAATCTGATATGCACACACTCACTCCAACCATACACTTACTCGCACAAAAAATTCAGTAGAATATAATTCAAAATATCATCAATAATCTCCAAACAATACCTTGGGAAAATACCATGGTTATCCTAATACGATGGACACCTGTATCATAGTAAAATCTAGGTCAATACCATGGCTATGCCAATACCATGTACCCCTGTACGTGGGTAATATCTAGGTAAATACCACGGGTAAAAACCATGGTTAAGAAAATACCATGGATCCCTGTACCATGGTAATATCCAAGCCAATACGTGCTATGGTAATCTCCAATCGAATACAAAGGCATATACCATGGTAATACTAATACCTGTCATGCCAATACCATGTTTTGACATATACCACACACAAACCAATACCAACGTAATGATACCATAGTAATACAAATACTTCTAATGCCAATACCATGGTAAACATCCTGCAACAAAATCATCATCCAAACATTAGCAAGGAACCAGGTTGACATCAATTCCAACCAATAACATTGCATCCAACAATTGCATCATCAATGCGAACATCAACTATTATGAATGAAGCTAAATTTACAATATGTGCAATAGGTGATATATGAGAAACCCATACCAGTCATATTTGATAACACAAGCACAATCAATATATCAAAAAATCCTATTTTCCACTCCAAGACAAAGCATATTCCAATCAAGTACCATTTTCTTTCACGGAAAGTTACAAATCAAACTATAAAATATGAGTATGTACATATAAAATAATGGATAGTTTATATCTTCACGAAACCTCTCCCAAAAGATTAATTTGAGTAATTAAGGAAAATATTTGGCATAGTCCCTCTTACCTCCCTCCATTGATTCTTCTCCAAGGGGATAAAGAAAACTATCCAAATTGGTTTAACACTCATCATATCCAAAGAAAGCTACTATGTTCAAAATAACAAAGTAAGATAAGGGGATTTATTTTTCCATTGATGTCAAAGGGGGAGAGAAAGTATAAAACATTAAATTGGTATATAAGAAAGGAGAATGACCAATCATTGATAAAATCTTTATGTATTATGTATGAGAAGTGAATGCAAATTTTCATAAGAAAAGGGGGAGACAAAGGCAATTATTGAATGAGGGGGAGTTTGCTTGGTTCCCATGTTAAATATTTATGTGCCATTTCTTTCTTTTGTTGTTGATTTTCTTTGATATTTGATAAAAATGTTTTGGAATTTCAACCGATGCCAAAGGGGGAGAATACAAGAAATATGTTGGCATTGTTGTCAAAGGAAATGTCATGAAGTGGAAAGGATCAGGTGGTTGCAGGAAGGTTGGTGAAGAAGTGAAATTGGTGTCTCAAGGAGAATTAAATTCAAATCAATTTGTTCCTTATACATTCAACTTAGATGATCTTGAAAATTGTTCAAATGGATAGATCTCGAAAAATCCTTTCCAATAGTATTTGGAAGTCCGAAAAAGGCCCCATGATCAAAAGTTATGAGAAATCAAATTTTGTAGTCCAACGACAGAATACGTTTGTCTATCTTGTCTATTAGACTAGGAGTTTATTTTTTCATTTAAATTGGAAGTCTATTAGACTGGAAGTCTATTAGCTAGGAGTCTATTAGACTGGAATTCTATTTTTCCATTTAGACTGGAAGTCTATTTTTTCATTTAGACTATTATTCTATTAAATTATGAGTCAAGTAGGCCGGAAGTCTATTTTGTCATTTAGACTGAGAGTCTATTTGAATGGAAGTCTATTAGATTAGGAGTCTAATACACTGGAAATATCTTTTTTCATTTAGATTTGAATTCTATTAGATTTGAAGTCTATTAGACTCAGAGTCGACAATCATAAGTCTAATTTTCCACTTTAAGTCTAATTCACTAGTTTAAGTCTAATCTACCCAACTAAACTAGAATTCCAATTTGCTAGTCTAAGTCTAATTGACTGGTCTAAGTATAATCTACCCAACTAGATCAGAAGTATAATTTTCCAATCTAAGTCTAATTCACCTTTCTAATTCTAATATGCTCGACTAGTCTAGAAGTCTAATTTTCCAGTCTAAGTATAATATGTTTGTCTAGACCAGAAATATAATTTTTATTTAAACCATAAGTCTAGTTCGTTTGTTTAGACCATAAGTATAAAATAGTTAGTTTAGGCCATTTGGTGGTATATTTGGAATTTTTTTTCCGAAACTGGTAGTTCATTAAAGTTAGAACTATAAACAAAGTCACTGTTAAAACTTCTAACTTACCAAAATTGTGAAAACTAGTAGTTTAACTTAGAATTTCTCCTCAAGAAAATAGACTAGAGATTGAAGAATACATGAGCATGTCAATATGACTTGAGGGTCATAACATGGAGCTGGGTTACACTTTTTGGCAAAGTCAGGGCATGTTTTGGGAAAAAAAAATCTTAATTGAGCAAATTTAAGTGCTCAATCAAGCTATTTAAGGGCTTAAAGATAGCTCAATAAATAATTTAAACAAACCCTTGCTCGAGTTCCTTTATAGATCAAGTTATGGCTCGATCGAGAGTTTGTATATATCGAGCACCACGACTCGATCAGGCACGTATTTCTTATTCAAAATCTTAGTCGCAACCCGAGCAAGGCATTTTTTCATAGACCATGAGGAAGAAGCAATTCGATGGAGGATTTCAAAGCTTGACCAAGATGGAGGAATTCAATCCAGCGGATTAGCAACCCTACCAACGACCTAGAGGCTTAATCCAAGGTACGTTTCTTATCTTTTTTGTCTCTTTTAATTATTTTTTCTCTCAAAATAAAATAAATTAATTTCAAATAAAAACCCACCATATAAAAACCACAAAAAAGAACTACGAAAACCACCATGAAAACCACAAAATATCACCTAGAAAACCCTTAAAAACCACAAAAACAACTTAAAAAACCACCAAGAAAACCCTTGAAAACCACAAAAAACAACCTAGAAAACCACTAAAGAATCCCTTGAAAACCACCAAAAAAACTATAATTTAGGTTTTACATTTATTTTATTTAATTTTATAACTTTTCTACAATGGTAGCATGTTTATTATGAATTTTTCTATGGTAAATTTTTTAAATTATTTTAGGTTTTAAAGTTTTTTTTTCTCAGGAGTTTAGTGTAATAAGTTTAAAAAAATTAATTATTGTTATTTAAAATGCATTTTAAATTTCGAACAAATTTGACCAGAAATATGCCCAAAAAAACTCCAAAAAAGAAAACAACCCAACTATAACTAACACATAAATAAATTAGGAATTTGAAATTGACATGATCAATATGGTTGCTCATGGTGAAACTCTATTTATCAAATAAGAAATTTTATTTTATTGTTTTATTATAAATTTAAATTAATTTATATTTTAAATATTTTTTTAATAATAAATATTAAAAAATTGATTGTACTTAAATAAAATATCAATTAAATTAAAAGTCCAAAATGAGAATTTTTTGTATATTATATTTATATGGCATAACATAACTATATAATTATATAACTATATTTAAGATAACGATACATATTTAACCATAGTTTAATAATTATTTAACATAATATGCTCTTCATAATTACATAGGATGGGTGATGCTCAACAAGCTTTTAAGACTCAAGTTTATCTATATAGTGTATTTTTCCTTTAAATTTCCACTACTGAGATTTGTAGAATTATTTAGTTTAATGATATGACAACTATATATCTCTTATTTCCCACCCTTATTTAGTTTACACATACATACATACATTAAATCCATGATGAAAAATGCATTTAAAGTGAATAAAATCATTTTGACTATTTTCTAATTTGTACCATATGTTTTCATTATATAGTGTATTGTACTAGAAACATTGTCTTCATGTGCTTGCACCTAGTACATGTCATGTGTCAAAGTCAAACACTATAAGAGCTTGTCTTATGGATTATTTGGTTGGCATGAAATTTTTTTAGTTTTGCAAATAGGTTTATTTCAATTTTTTACATATATTTATATATTTATGGTCTATGAATAAAATGCATTATTTAGAAATGGGAAAAAAAGTAAGTTAGATTTGATCACTTCTTTCGATTGTGTCTACATAGAACTCAATACTTTGGTTAATAGTTTATCAAAAAAGAGACCAATGTTTAGGACTTTGGGCTAGATTATTCTACTTGAGTGTATAAATAGTTTTCTTGTCAACATTTTTTCTAAGTCAAATATGCAGAGCCATCTCCCATATGTCCCCCAATGGTAGCCCATCGAAATGTTGGGGGATCTGTTATACATGGTCAAGCTCGTGATAGATGACATAGCCCAACCATAGTGTGTGTTCCACTCATAGATCCAACCTTCGACACTAGTTCGAGTGTTAGAGGTTGTGTTTCTGTCTCTTTTGATGATATCGCTACTGATAGTGGACCTTCTTTACCTGTTCTAGGTACATCTCTTGCATTTTTAAATCCTCTTTAAACTTTATGTGTTTATATCTTGAAATTGTCCTTAATTTTTAAATCATCTTCAATTGATGACTTTGAATTTAATGTATATGTTATTAGGATTCTAGTTTTTATATATGTTAAATTATGTTTATGATTTGCAGAACCTCAACGGGGTGAACTTGAGGATCACAGTGTAATGTTGATCCCTCTCTAGAACAACGTTATAGCCAGTATCACAATTGAGGATGTTAGGGCCCATCAGAGATGGATCACACGAGAGTTGGGTAAAATCTTTGCTAGTTCACCTACTGGGCATAGTCTGTCTTTGATGTTGGATAACAGGTTGATTGAGACATATCAAAGGGCGGGTCTATAGGGCCTCCTCCCATATTCCATACATAGGATTAGGAGGAGGGAGGTTAGAGGCCCATATACTTGGTAGGTGGTGAAAGGTGCCACCAAGGACATTGATGTTCGTGGGGAGTTGTTTGACATCCCTTTGGACTATTGTGCTAGACATGCTAGTTCGAATCCGCTCAAATATTTTAATAATGTTGATGAGACCCCTTTGTTGATGATTGATTCATTGAAACTTGGGGCAGTTCATCCACCATGAAGAGATCCCCATTTACTTTGTAAAGCATATATATATGCGGATTTCATGCTACATATGAGGCGGGATTACACCAACACCAAATCTAAGTTTTATGGACTCAGCTTGGGACATAGATATGATTGTGTCGAGGCTCGTAGGGACCCTGCCCATGTAGCACCACCTCTAATATTTTTGCCATGAACATCTCAGAGTATGGTATAGTCAATGGATATGGAGAAGCTGGCATATCTTGACGTTCCCTTATAACCCACCAGCACCATGACATGATGATTCATATCTCAAGATTTTAGGGCATGACCAACCATTGTTTGTCATGCTACAGTATGTGACACTTGGAGGGTGCATGATCCACGTGACATAGCCAGGTACATATATATCTAATTTTTTAATCTTATCATTAAATTATACATTATTTATATTAATAAGTTCATATCAGATTACATTTATATTAATAATTTCATGATAACATGCATACACAGCCTAACTACATTAATGATATTTTGAGGTCATTCGAGGGGGCAGTTGATCAGCTAGAGCAGCCTCCTCTAGTGCATATTTCCATGGATTCTCCCCTCCACCTCCACCTCCACATCCACCTCATAACACCCGTGTGGAGGAGAGTCACTATGTACAACCACATGGACCAATAGTTGAGGTAAACTTTTTTATTCCTAAGATTTCAACATTTTCTCTTTTTATGTTACATGTATGCATGCTAATTAATTCGTAGGCTAATTATAATTTAATTTTGACATTTTATACATAGACTCAGATGTAGAGTGGTGTCGATATCACAATTATATGTATGCATGAATGTGATGCTAATACTGGAGGCATTGAGACATAGGTAGGGGAGTATCAAACCCAGATTGATCAGAGCCCCATCTCACCTGACTTCCAATTTCACTCGAATGAGCTGCAGATAGGGGACTAATTAAATGCACATTTCAAAATCATTTATTTCTATATTTCTTAATTTTTACAAATAATCTTCTAATTAATTTGAATTTGAATGTGTTATATTGCAATATCATATTATGGACACTTACTTGGAGCAGAAGAACTCACATAAGAGTTCTAGAAGTGATAATTTCTAGAGTGGATCACAGATAGTTTGTATATTTTTAGGACCATTTCACAGGGCACATTAACATGTGATACAAATTGTATATTTTCATATATGGACAATTTATGGATGCATGAACATTTTTTTAGTTTATGGGTGCTCATTATTTAAGTTTATGGATCTTCATGTAATGTAATTTCTATATATTTTCATATGGACAACTTATTGATACATTAATTATTTTAGTTTATGGATGTTCATTAAATTTTAGTTTGTGGATTTGTTAATTCTTTTGCTAGTCTATTTTTTTTATATAGTATAACTTTTATTAACAATGATAACAAATTTTGATTTTTTGCTTCATAGACTAAAAAAATAAGTACAATATTAGACTATTATGCAAGTCACTTTGATACTTAAAATGAACTAAAATATATCATGGTTCAATTAAAAAATGCAGATAGGATTGAAATAAGTTTTAAATTCAATTTCAAAAGATGTCTTTAACCAGTAAACAACAAGCAAGTTTTATTCAATTTTATTTCTTTTGAGGTCATCTATAAGAGATTAGTCATAACATGATATAAGTCATATGTATTAGAATTTAATATACCAAAAAATAATTAATGATATTTTTCTAGATAATATGATATAATTCTCATCATTTTCCTAAATTTACTTGGCTATCCAAAATTCTCAACCAATTCCTTATCTTAAGAGCTCCAATTAAGGACATTCCTTATCTTAAGAGCTCCAATTAAGGACATTCAATTAGTAAAATTTTATAAAATAGCAATTTTGATTTCTAGTTTCACAGCCTAAGGAAATACATACAAAGTTACTATGATGCAAGTCACTTTCATATTTAAAATGAACTAAAATATGTCATGTGCGTCAATTTAATATTGAACTTGTAGAAAGTGTCTTTTAGTGCAATCAATGTATGTTAAATTAAACAATTAATGATATGTTTCGATAATTTTATGAACTTTCCTAAATTTACTTGGCTATCTAAGTATTTCAATCAATTCCTTGTCCTAAGACCTTCAATTAAGAACATTCAAGAAGTAAAATTTTACAAAATAACAATTTTGATTTCTATTTTGATAAACTAAGTAAATAAGTACAATCTCACTATGATGCAAGTCACTTTCATACTTAACATGAACTAAAATGTATCATGTACATCAATTTAATATGTAACTTGTAGAAAGTGTCTTTTAGTACAATCAATGTATGTTAATTTAAACAATTAATGACATGTTTCTATAATTTTATTAACTTTCCTAAATTTACTTGATTATCCAATTATTTCCATCAATATACTATCTTAAGACCTTCAATTAAGAACATTCAAAAAGTAAAATTTTACAAAACAACAATTTTAGTTGTCATATTGGATTGTAGAAAGTTCCTTTTAGTGCACAATCAATATATGTTAAATTACAATGATTTTAAAAGATGTCAGGATGTAAACTACAAACAAGTTTTATTTGATTTTATTTCTGTTCAGGTTATCTGAAAACAGTTAACAATAATATATATATAGATATAGATATACACACTATTTGTCACACTTTTTACAATCCGATACGAAGCATGTATGTAATTTTTTCCATGTTTTATATCAAATTAAAACATGACATTTATTAATAACATAAAAGATATTTCAATGTTATAGTTAAATTTCTATTTTAAGTAAATTATATCAACTTAGTTGTTAGATACATAAATGGATTTTCTGGGATCCATTATGATGTATATCTATAAACTTTCTACCATGTTAAACATGAATACTATACATGACATTTAAAAATATATATAAAAAATTTAATTAAATCTAAATCTAAAACCCTATGGAATCTAATAAATGGCTCCATTCTGTCGTCACTTGGAAAACTCCAAAAGCTTCAGGGGTTGGATCTGTCGGGAAAGGGACAGACTACCGATTCTTCTTGGAAGATGCTCTGCATGTCTGTTTTGAGTAGCCTGATATTGGCATTGTTGTGTTGATTGTTGTCGTCTCCTTGGTGGTCGTGGCTAGCGCGTCAGAGGAGTGAGGGTCAATGGTGACTTCCAACTCTACCGTTAAAGGCTTTTGAGTTCCAATAATGACGGTTGAACCTCGTCCTTCCCAGTTACACTGTTAATTGCGTTGAGCATGGCGATCGGGTCCACTTTTCTTGTTTCCAATTGTTGTTGCTGACCAATCAGCTCCATAGGGGGAAACGTGCCAAACTGTGTGGCCAGTAGCGCAGACAGTCTAGGGGGCCCTATGTGAGGTTGGAGTAGCAGTTTAGGTTTGAAATCACTCTCGGGTTCTTGCTGCATTAGAGCCTAAACCGTCTAAAGATGTGCACTCAAATGACTTCCTAGTTTGCTTGCACTCCAAATAACATTCCAATTCAAACCCCGACCATCCAAACCCTTGGCGAGGTTGTCAAGGAAGGCATCACCATCCTTGTCGAGCTCTTGATCTAGTGCTATTTTCTTCCGCTTGCATCTGAAACGTCCTGAAATAATCCCTTGTGGGTGCCTTAGGCATCAAATTGCTGCTCGAACACAATTTTCAAACCGCATTGCATGAATTGCATCCATGCACACAAACCTCACCACATGCTTGTAAGTGGGTTTCCACAAATGCTCTCTCTCATCGTTGTGGATGTGCCTGCAATTAGTGTAATATGGGTATCATTTTAACGTTCCCTTGCATTACAAAAAAACATCTTGATGCTAACTTCGAATTTATGTCACGAAATTTGCACGAGGCCATAGTCAACGTTGCTCCATCAAATTCGGGATTCTGAAGGCGATGCTGCCAATTAACCATTATTAGGATCTTGAGTAATTACAACTAGACTCTTGGTTCCAACATCACAAGCAGAAAATATAATTAGAAATCAAGGTTAAACAATAAAATCAATTCGAGAAGCATATGCTCCCACTGTGCGGGAGCTACCAACAAATGAATGATTACATTGTTCTTTGCCTGAAGATCAAATTGTAGAAATCTAGTGTGAATCACCAAAGGTTCAGAAAGTGTTGGTCATCTTCAAAGGTTTTTGGTTGATCGCAACATTCTTCCATTTTTTTTAATATAATCAACATTCAACAAATGATGCACAAGAGTTGGCACTGACATGGGACATGACAATAGTGCACCTTTGTCCAGTACATCTTAGGTTGGACTTGGAAAGAGGTGCACCTTCACCTCCACATGTCAACATGCGCAGAGTCTTTGATGGTCGTTGGGTCTTCTTGATGTTGCATTCGCACATTTCTCCTTGCTTGTATGTTGGTAAGCTTGACAGGTTCATCTGTTCACGAAAAATGCATGTTCATCCATCCGTGAACACATCTTGCATGTTTACTCATCCGTCCATCCGCAAACACATCTTTGCATGACCATTCGCTCGTGAGCAAATCTCTTTGCATGTATGGTTTATTCGTCCATTTGCAAACATGTCCTTCTCCGTGTGCTCCCTTTGTTCATCCCATCCATCATCACGCCATGTTTGTTTGTGTACCTGTATCTGTAGTCACTCATGATGAGATGATACCAAATCCATAAACCCCCTAGTATACCTTGATGCATGATCATTTCAGATGCAGGTGTCTGGGAGAGGAGACAAGGTTATGAAATGGAATGGAGGCTCCAAGAAATGCTGGTGAAAATTGCGCAGAAGTCACTGGGTGATAAAGATGAGCAATCCAAATCGACAATGACTGTCCGCAGGGTCTGGATCAGCTAGAGGAAAAGACTACGCAGTTGTTTAGAGGAACACTCTAGGCTGCGGGAAGGCTGGGTAGGAAAAATCTGCACAATTTTTGGAAGGAGCGGGCAGCGGGAGCTTGGCAGCCAAAACTATGTAGTTCCTCGAGGTAACTGGATACTAGGACACTAGTAACAAAAGCTGCACAATTCCTAAGGGAAACACTAGTAACAAAAGCTGCACAATTCCTGAGGGGAACACTAGTAACAAAAGCTGCACAATTCTTGAGGGGAACTAGCAGTTAGCGACCAGGAGCTAGGCAGTAAAATCTGTGCAATTCCTAGAGGGAACTAGTAGTCAGCTGCTCAGAGTTGCTAGTGCGAAAAACTATGCTGATGATGGGAGGCTAGCTTGCTGATCACCTTTGTCCAATTTCTGAGCTAAGCAGACTATTGGGCAATAGAGGGCTTGCTCATCAAAACTGTGCAGTTTTTCGAGTGAGTAGACAGTCGACTAACTGGAGCGCTGCCTGGAAAAACTACGCAATTTTCTAAGGGAGATAGGGACAAGAATTGGTGTCTATCCAAACTTGATGTGCAATTTTCTTGGCGAGCAGAGCTGGCAAGGTCTCCAGCCTCTGCGCAATTTTTTAGGGGAGTCAATTTCAGGGTGGCTGTCAGGTCAAACTCTCTGGTTGACCAACATGAAGGTTGATTGATCTTCTTGCAGGTAGCACAACTTGAAATGTCTTGTTTGGTGCTTTTGCATTGTTCTGGGAAATAGTCGATCGAGTCGATGGCAGGGTGATGGTCTAGCTGTCAGAGGGGAATCTGGTCATCATAACTTCAGCAAATTGACTAAGTGTGTGAATGAATGAGAGAGGCATACTTGATCTTGCAAAAACACACTCACATGATTAGACGATGAGACGACTCAAACCATCCAGACAGACATGCTCAACATGACTAACAGATGGTGTGAGTGACAAGCACGACGCTTGCGATTGATCATTGATCGATCATGACGATGCTTGCACGATCGTGTATGTGACTCCGTGTGTGAGTGCGACGGATTCTTACAAAGCAAACACAACATGTACACAAGAAGCGAAGACCTTGAGTATGACCAGAACATGGTCATAAGCATGACATTAACATCAACATGCAAAAGCTTTCAATGGAATGATCAAGCAAGGTGGGTGCGAAGACTCACATGAGCTCACGGAGTGAACCCCAGTGCGTGCAGTCATCAAGTAAAGCTCTCAAAGGAGGCTCTGAAATTGGATGCAGACCAAAATTTTAGAGGGTGGTTGCAGCCACTACAATAGGTCACTAATATTTTAAGTTCATTAACCTCAAATTCCTACACTAGAAAAGCACCTTCCACATCTCTTGAGGAATTAACTTCAAAACTATGATTATCAACTTATTCAGTAACCCCAAAATCATCATGACTGTATTGGCAATGAGAAATAAAATGTTCATGACTGAAAATGTTGTTTTCCATACCTTTCATCAGAAGAAGAGGTTCTCTAGATTTTGCAACATTTTTTACTTGTTTCTAACATTTCTTCTTTTGAGATTGTTTCCTCTTATTTTTGGCCATGGTCTTACAATCTTCTCTCAAGTGATCAAGCTTCACTAAGAGAACCCTCCTCTGATAGCAATTATTAGAAATAGCCTTACTATTGAGGCAAGTGGGGGCAATGAATCAGTAGTGATAAGAATTACTTAAATTTTAATTTTTTTTACCAAAAAAACAAATTCATTAATCCATCAGTTATACTTATGAAACTAGCATGAAATCAAAGTATCAAAGCATGCAAAATCACCATTGAAAAGAACCATAAATAATTAACAAGGAAAGCATGCACATGAGAGGACACAAATATTTTCTGGTTGAAACCCCTCTCTAGGGAAAAAAACCACTTACTGTTGCTGCTACTCAAATCTTCTATTATGATGAACATTTTTTTTTTACATAGAGTAGCTAGCACCCACTAGTTGGAAGACTTGACTCCTATAACAATGTGCTAACATCCATCAACTGAAAAGTACCTACTCACACAACTCTATATATAAACATCTACTAGAAGCCTCTACAGCCATTGAGACTCGCCCAATAACCATTGGACTATCCAACCACTACTGGATTGATATTCTTCTCCTTTAATCACTGTTTTCTAGTCCCTATAAGCACGAAGTCAGTACGTCTCCAACTCCTCCATGCGAACCATGTTTCAGAATGTTTTAGATTGGGTTCTCAAAATTTATCACCATGAGAAACCCATCAACATCTCTAATTTGAATAATAAAATCTGATATGCACACACTCACTCCAGCCATACACTTACTCACACAAAAAATTCAGAAGAATATAATTCAAAATATCATCAATAATCTCCAATACCATGGACACCTGTACCATAGTAAAATCTAGGTCAATACCATGGTTATGCCAATACCATATACCCTTGTACGTGGGTAATCTCTAGGTCAATACCACGAGTAAAAACCATGGTTAAGAAAATACCATGGACCCCTGTACCACGGTAATCTCCAAGCCAATATGTACTATGGTAATCTCCAAGTGAATACAAAGGCATATACCATGGTAATACTAATACTTGTCATGCCAATACCAAGTTCTGACATGTACTACATGCAAACCAATACCAACATAAGGATACCATAGTAATACCAATACCTGTAATGCCAGTACCATGGTAAACATCTTGCAACAAAATCATCATCCAAACATTAGCAAGGAACCAGGTTGACATCAATTCTAACCAATAGCATTGCATCCAACAATTGCATAATCAATGCAAACATCAACTATTATGAATGAAGCTGAATTTACAATATGTGCAATAGGTGATATATGAAAAACCCATACCAGTCATCTTTGATAACACAAGCACAATCAATATATCAAAAAATCCTATTTTCCACTGCAAGACAAAGCATATTACAATCAAGTACCATTTCCTTTCAGGGAAAGTTACAAATCAGACTATAAAATGCAAGTATGTACATATAAAATAATTGGTAGTTTATATCTTCACGAAACCTCTCCCAAAAGATCAATTTGAGTAATTAAGGAAAATATTTGGCGTAGTCCCTCTTACCTCCCTCCACTGATTCTTCTCCAAGGGGATAAAGAAAACTATCCAAATTGGTCTAACGCTCAACATATCCAAAGGAAGCTACTATGTTCAAAATAACAAAGTAAGATAAGGGGATATATTTTTCCATTGATGTCAAAGGGGGAGAGAAAGTATAAAACATTAAATTGGTATATAAGAAAGGAGAATGAGCAATCATTGGTAAAAGCTTTATGTATTATGCATGACAAGTGAATGCAAATTTTCATCAGAAAATGGGGAGACAAAGGTAACTATTGAATGAGGGGGAGTTTACTTGGTTCCCATGATAAATATTTATGTGCCATTTCTTTCTTTTGTTGTTGATTTTCTTTGATATTTGATAAAAATGTTTTGGAATTTCCATCAATGCCAAGGGGGGAGAATACTAGAAATATGTTGGCATTGTTGTCAAAGGAAATGTCATGAAGTGGAAAGGATCAGGTGGTTGCAGGAAGGTTGGTGAACAAGTGAAATTGGTGTCTCAAGGAGAATCAAATTCAAATCAATTTGTTCCTTATACATTCAACTTAGATGATCTTGAAAATTGTTCAAATGGATAGATCTCAAAATATCCTTTCCATAGTATTGGAAGTCTGAAAAAGGCCCCATGATCAAAAGTTATGAGAAATCAAATTTTGTAGGCCAAGGACAGAATATTTTAGTCTATTTTGTCTATTATACTAGGAGTTTATTTTGTCATTTAAATTGGAAGTCTATTAGCTAGGAGTCTATTACACTGGAATTCTATTTTTCCATTTAGACTGGAAGTCTATTTTTTCATTTAGACTATTATTCTATTAAATTATGAATCAAGTAGATCGGAAGTCTATTTTGTCATTTATACCGAGAGTCTATTTGAATGGAAGTCTATTTTGTCATTTAGACTAGAATTTTGTTAGATTAGGAGTCTAATAGACTGGATGTATATTTTTTCATTTGGATTGGAATTCTATTAGATTTGAAGTATATTAGACTCAGAGTCGACTATCATAAGTATAATTTTCCACTTTAAGTCTAGTTCACTAGTTTAAGTCTAATCTACCTGACTAAACTAGAAGTCTAATTTGTTAGTCTAATTCTAATTGGCCATCTAAGTATAATCTACCCAACTAGATCAGAGGTATAATTTTCCAATCTAAGTCTAATTCGCCAATCTAATTCTAATATGCTCGAGTCTAGAAGTCTAATTTTCCAGTCTAAGTATAATGCGTTTGTCTAGGCTAGAAATATAATTTTTCCATTTAGACCAGAAGTCAAATCATTTGTCTAGACCCTAAGTATAAAATAGTTATTTTAGGCCATTTGGTGGTATATTTGGAATTTTTTTCCGAAACTGGTAGTTCATTAAAGTTAGATCTATAAACAAACTCACTGTTAAAACTTATAACTTATCAAAATTGTGAAAACTAGCAGTTTAACTCAGAATTTCTCCTCAAAAAAACAGATTAGAGATTGAAGAATACATGAGCACATCAATATGACTTGAGTGTCATAACATGGAGTTGGGTTACACATTTTGGCAAAGTGAGGACATGTTTTGGGGAAAAAAGCTCAATTGAGCAAATTTAAGTGCTCAATCAAGCTATTTAAGGGCTTAAAGATAGCTCGATCAATAATTTAAACAAACCCTCACTTGAGTTCCTTTATAGATCAAGTTATGGCTCGATCGAGAATTCGTACATATCAAGCACCATGACTCGATCAGGTACTTATTTCTTATTCAAAATCCTAGTCACAACTCGAGCAAGACATTTTTGCATAGACCATGAGGAAGAAGCAATTCGATGGAGGATTTCAAAGTTTGAGCAAGATGGAGGAACTCAATTGAGTTGACTAGCAACCCTACCAACGACCTAGAGGCTTAAGCCAAGGTGGGTTTCTTATATCTTTTGTCTCTTTTAATTATTTTTTCTCTCAAAATAAAATAAATTAATTTCAAATAAAAACCAACCATACGAAAACCACAAAAAACAACTACGAAAACCACCATGAAAACAACAAAATATCACCTAGAAAACCCTTAAAAACCACAAAAAAAAACTTAGAAAACCGCCAAGAAAACCCTTGAAAACCACAAAAAAAAAACGTAGAAGACCACTAAAGTGTCCCTTGAAAACCAGCAAAAAACTATAATTTAGGTTTTACATTTATTTTATTTCATTGTATAAGTTTTCTACAATGGTAGCATGTTTATTATGAATTTTTCTAGGGTAATTTTTTTTTAGTTATTTTAGGTTTTTTTTTTTTCTTAGGACTTTAGTGTAATAAGTTAAAAAAAATGATATAACTAATAAATAAATAAATTAGGAGTTTGAAATTGACATGATCAATATGGTTGTTCATGGTAAAACTCTATTTATCAAATAAGAAATTTTATTTTATTGTTTTATTTTAAATTTAAATTAATTTATATTTTAAATATCTTTTAATAATAAGTATTGTAATTTGTTTTAAAAAATTGATTGTGCTTAAATAAAATATCAATTAAATTAAAAGTCAAAAACGAGAATTTTTTGTATATATATATATATATATATATATATATGACATAACATAACTATATAATTATATAACTATATATAAGATAACGATACATATTTAACCATAGTTTAATAATTATTTAACATAATATACTCTTCATAATAACATAAGATGCGTGATGCTCAACAACCTTTTAAGACTCAAGTTTATCTATATAGTGTATTTTTCCTTTAAATTTCCACTACTCCGATTTGTAGAGTTATTTAATTTAATGATATGACAACTATATATCTCTTATTTCCCACCCTTATTAAGTTTATACATACATTAAATCCATGATGAAAAATGTATTTAAAGTGAATCAAAGCATTTTGACTATTTTCTAATTTGTGCCATATTTTTTCATTATATAGTGTATTGTACTAGAAACATTGTCTTCATGTGCTTGCACCTAGTACATGTCATGTGTTAAAGTCAAACACTATAAGAGCTTGTCATATGGATTATTTGGTTGGCATGAAATTTTATTAGTTTTGCATATAGGTTTATTTCAATTTTTTACATATATTTGCATATTTATGCTCTATGAATAAAATGCATCATTTAGAAATGGGAAAAAATGTAAGTTAGATTTGATCACTTCTTTCGACTGTGTCTACATAGAACTCAATACTTTGGTTGATAATTTATCACAAAAGAGACTAAGGTTTATGAATTTGGGCTAGATTATTCTACTTGAGTTTATAAATAGTTTTCTTGTCAACATTTCCTATGTCAACATTTTTTCTAAGTCAAATATGCAGAGCCATCTCCCATATGTCCCCCAATGGTAGCCCATTGAAATGTCAGGGGATCCGTTATACATGGTCAAGCTCGTGATAGATCACATAGCCCAACCATAGTGTGTGTTCCACTCATAGATCCTCCCTTCAACACTAGTTCGAGTGTTAGAGGTTGTGTTTTTGTCTCTCTTGATGATATTGCTATCGATAGTGGACCTTCTTTACCTGTTCTAGGTACATCTCTTGCATTTTTAAATCCTCTTTAAACTTTATGTGTTGATGTCTTGAAATTGTCCTTAATTTTTAAATCGTCTTCAATTGATGAGTTTGAATTTAATATATATGTTATTAGGATTCTAGTTTTTATATATGTTAAATTACATTTATGATTTACAGAACCTCAACGGGGTGAACTTGAGGATCACAGGGAAATGTCAATCCCTCTGTGGAACAACATTATAGCCAGTATCACAATTGAGGATGTTAGGACCCATCAGATATGGATCACATGAGAGTTGGATAAAATCTTTGCTAGTTCACCTACTAGGCATAGTCTATCTTTGATGTTGGATAAAAGGTTGATTGAGACATATCAAAGGGCGGGTCTATAGGGCCTCCTCATATATTCCATACATACGATTAGGAGGAGGGAGGTTAGAGGCCAATATACTTGGCAGGTGGTGAAAGGTGCCACCAAGGACATTGATGTTCGTGGGGACTTGTCTGGCATCCCTTTGGACTATTGTGCTAGACATGCTAGTTTGATTCCACTCAAATATTTTATAATGCTGATGAGACCCATTTGTTTATGATTGATTCATTGAAACTTGGGGCAATTCATCCACCATGAAGAGATCCCCATTTACTTTGCAAAGCATATGTATGCGGAGTTCATGCTACATATGAGGTTGGATTACGCCAACACCAGATCTAAGTTTTATGGACTTCGCTTGGGACATAGATATGATCGTGTCAAGGCTCATAGGGACCCTGCGCATGATCCAAAATTGGATCCTTAAACTCTCTTAAAGCTACCTGAACTCTGTAAAAGCTCATACTGAAGTTTAAAGTCTTATGGATGTCGAAGCCTATCAGAAATAACCTCTGAACAATGACAATTTGCAGCCAGCACAAGAGCAACGAGGACCTTCGGTCAAAGCGCATTGACCGGTGGCCCATGGGGACTGTGCATGGCACAAAAGTGATAGCTAGGAGGCTCAGACCAGAAAACGAAGGCTGTTTCTGATGTGAAATTAACGCAATCGCTAGGCAAAACCCCTCGATAAGGAAAGGTCCCGAGCGCTCCATCACATGGGAAGCCGGGAAACCGTGGGGAAAGTGCTAAGGCGAAAGGCGGGTCCCATGCTCCAAAACTGGCAGTATATCGGGGGCACCCTTGGACGGTAAGTGGATTTGTCTGAAATCAAGCGATTCCATTCAGCGTTTGACGTGTGTCCGGCGTATGAGAGAGAAAAGCACCTCACATCGCGCACTAACAGTTGAGAAAATCAACCGCGTGAAATGAATGAATATCATAGGATCTGGGGGCTCCAGATCTAACGATGGAGACTGCACCTGATGGATGACTAGACATGAAGAATAAATAAGCCACGACACATAAAGATTTGAAGTCTGACATGGACGATGAGTTGGCAGATGAGTCATTCCATAGTGCAATTGGATTACCAAACCATCGAGGAAGAGCTAGCATGTCCACTTCCCTATGGATGATGGTGATGACACAGAGGTAGGGAACTCCAAACAAACAGCAGCAGGCAAACCAAAGGGGCAGAAGAGTAAACGAATAATCGGGGAATGGAATGGTTCTAAGAGCCACGAACAAACAAAGAGTAAAAGGGGAGAAAAAGAGAGCAGCCTAAGAAGCAGTAAGCAGAACCTCGAAGTAGGAAAGCTAGAGTAAGAGCTCATTGTAATAGGCAGAAAAAAAAAGCAAACAACAAGAAGATGCTGGATGCACAGAGTCTTTGGAGTTACTAAGAGTTCGAGTGGAAAAGCTAGAGAGCTCAATTGACAACAACATATTTCTGTTGGAGTTGCTTGGAAGTCAAGCGACTCAAAGAGGCATGAAAAAGGCTAGGAGAAGGAGCTTAGAGAAGCCAGAGCAAGTGCCAGAAGTGAGAGCTGAGAGCCAGAACCGGAGCCAGAGTTAGAGCCATAGCCAGAGCAAGAGCCAGAGCCAGAGCTAGAAAGCGAAAGAGCTCCAAGAGACAAGGGATAAGATGGTGTTTTGAGCCCAATGTTCTTATATAAAACATTGGAGTTAAGTGTAGGCACTTGTAAAATAACTATTTCCATAACGTCCGAGAGCGTAATCGAGTTGATTAGAAATCAAGGAGATGTAGCCCAAGATATCAGGGTGAACTCCATATTATCTTGTTGTCTCATGTGTTTGGTTTTACTGCTGCTCTAACTACTATTATATGCATTTGTATATCGGTTTAAGTACCTTCCCATATCAGCACAAACAACATATTTTAAAGTAAATAACTAGCTGAAAACAAATACAAGCATACACCCATATTTCCAAGCATTTCTTATTTCCGCATTGGTTAATCATTAAGACTTGGGAAAATTTAAAGCTTTGGAAGTGGAAGAGGTTCTTGTAAGTTAGAAAAGAAGCCTAAGAACCCCATTTTCAGATCAGGTGGTATTGGAGCTTAATATTGATTAACCCCACCTTCAAAGAAGGTTGTAATAGAATGCTTGATTGATAGGGAAAAGATTGCTTGTCTGAAGGGTGTTTTGATAGTCAAGGATTGATTGCCTCATTTACTATATGCTTGGTTGCGCACTGACTATTGTTTGAGTTTGCATAGGTGAAGGGAAAGCTATTGATAGCTCAGTCCAGGAAGGACAAGAAGGAAGAAGAGCTGAAGGCATTCTTCTATCCCAAAGGACCTCGGGGCAATCCTTGAAGCACAAGAGGCTTGATGCAAAAGGTTGCTTCATCAAGCTCTTTAATAATCTTGTTTGAAGTTCGTTTATTCATTTTGAAAATGAAAACTTCTACAAGTGAGTTCTCAAATTCTTCTTGCTCCTGAAGTTCCTTTAGTGGAGACATGAAGCAAGACTTGTCCATAATGATGGATATGGTGAGAGAAATGTATGAGGATGGAAGGAAGAGCAACATACTTAGGGAGCAGTTGAATTCCATGGAGGAAGAAAAGCAGATGCTTTATGACAAATTGCAGGAAATGGGGAGGCAAATTCATATTGCAAGTATGAACCTGAAAAGGATGCATGAGTTGGAGTCACAACTCTTTGTTACAAAAGAAGCCTTGGCCAAGTATCAGCTTGAAGAAGAGGTAAACCATTCCTGTTTGTCTTCAAATTCTTCCAAGAATTCTTATATTGGTTCTTTTGAAAAACATACCAGAGGCATAGGTTCCAAGCTAATGTCCAAGATGGGTTACGAAGGAAAAGGATTGGGAAAACATGCACAAGGTATTGTTGAGCCAATAATGGTTGAGGAAAGGCCTAAGTATTTAGGTCTTGGCTATGGATAGTCTTATGGAGAGAATTCCAAAGCTACCATGAAGGCCATTGAAACAGTTCCAAAAAGGAGTTACATTGCAGGTCCTTTACCTCAGAAGTGTGAGGATTGTATTAAGGAGGAATGCAATAGCTCGGAACATAATTCACATGATGCAGATGTTCAAGAGCACATACCTGAACCAGAGAGTTGTGGAAACTCTGATAGCCTTGAAGAAAGTGATGGTGTTCCAAAGGGAGCCACTTCTTCATTTGCTTCACTCCTCATGAAGGCAATAAAGGTGAAAGAGGCAGGTATAAATCTAGTTCTAAAAACATTCCTTTTGATTTTACAAAGCATGGAAAAAGAATTGCATGTTCCTTTTGTGCTTTGGATAACCATTATGCTTCTAGATGTTGGAAGAGGATGGTCGTATATAGGAAACTTTTGAAGGAAAAGAAGAAAGCAGCCAAAGGTCCACAGGACAAGGTAAATCATGCTATCAAAATGATGCACGTGTGTTGCACTTACTACTATAAGCAAGGGCATCTTGCTGAAAGGTGTTGGACTTTGAATCCAGTGCTGCTTCCACCAAAACTGAAGGAGAAGGTGGAAAAAGAAAATGGCAGGGATGGAAATAAAGATTCCATGATTGATGCAGTTCAGGAGGATTCACATATTGATGTTGATGTGCAAACAAAGGAGGGATCTTTGAAATGGATTGGTAATAAATGGTTAGAATTCTTCTCCAATTAAGGTTGCATGTCTAGTGATGCATCTGTTTGCATTTCTTTGTGGAATAAATGCAAGTTGCGGGATCTTACCAAGTGGTAAATAGAAAGAAGTTGAGTAGGAAACTCACTTTATTGCTGCAACAATATGTTCATTTCAACTTTGAAAGTACAATGTACTTCAGCGAAAGTTGAAATATGGAATGCATGCCGAAGCATGAGATGCATGTGATGTTGGCTTGGGAGAAGTTAACTTGGTTCCTAAAATGGAGATAAGGATGAAGTGTTTCATCTTTTGGAAAAGGATCCTAAAGGTCTTCTTCCTACATGCTTGACTTGAAGGGTCAATTGTTGTAAAGGCATGTTTTATTGGCTTGCCATTTGTATGAAGATGTAAGACATGAAAGGGTTCACAAGATGTGAAATCTATTTCTTTGTTGAAGCAGGAGTTAGCCCATGCAGTTTTTGTCTGTATGCCTGTTGTTGTTAACAATTGTTGTTGGCAGCTCTTCAAATAGGTACAAATGAAAGCTTTGTGGAGCAGATGTACTTCACATTTTTTTGAGCCACCTTGGATCAAGGATCAAGGCAAAGAAGCTCAAGCTACCTTCTATAAACTTCACAGTAGAAGTTTTGCATGAAGTCAAGGAGGAAAATTGTTCTTCCCGAAACAACCAACCCATCAAAGAAGGGAAGTGGATAGAGATTTTGGCTCAGAGGAACTATGCAAAGGAAAATGTAGGGAGGCTGAAAGAAGAGGGTGTTATTACTCTCATTTACTGCTCAGATCAGTATATCAGTCTTTTGGTGGACCAAAAGTTCTTTTAGTGGGAAGGCGTGATCCAAAATTGGATCCTTAAACTCTCTTAAAGCTACCTGAACTCTATAAAAGCTCATACAGAAGTTTAAAGTCTTATGAATGTCGAAGCCTATCAGAAATAACCTCTGAACAATGACAATTTGCAACCAGCACAAGAGCAACGAGGACCTTCGATCAAAGCACATTGACCGGTGGCCCATGGGGACTGTGCATGGCACAAAAATGACAGTTAGGAAGCTCAGACCAGAAAACGGAGGATGTTTCTGATGTGCGATTAGTGCAATCGCTGGGCAAAACCCCTTGAGAAGGAAAGGCCCCAAGCACTCGGTCACATGGGAAGCCAAGAAATCATGGGGAAAGCGCTAAGGCGAAAGGCGAGTCCTGCACTCCAAAACCGACGATATATCGGGGGCACCCTTGGGCAGTAAGCAGATTTGGCTGAAATTGAGTGATTCCATTTAGCGCTTGACGCATGTCCGACAGATGAGAGAGAAAAACACCTCTCATCATGTGCTAACTGTCGAGCAAGTCAACTGCGCAAAATGAGTGAATATCGTAGGATATAAGGGCTCCAGATCTAACGATGGAGATTGCACCCAATGGATGACCGGACCTGACGGAGAAATAAGCCATGGTGCATAATGATTTGAAGTCCGATGTGGACGGTGAGTTGGCGGATGAGTCATTCCATAGTGCAACTAGATTACCAAACCATCGAGGAAGAGCTAGCGCAGTTCGTGAAAGGACAAGTGGCCACTTCCCTATGGACGATGGCGATGACACAGAGGCAGGGAACTCCAAACAAACAACAGCAGGTGAACCGAAGGGGCGAAAGAGGAAACAAACAGTCAAGGAATGGAATGGTTCTAAGAGCCACGAACAGACAGAGAGTGTTACACTAAAAAATGTCACCATGACTATTTGTAGTTAGTATGGCCCCATCCACTGTCATACTATCCTCCTTGGCAAGTCTCATGCCTCTGCTCTCCATGTCAAACTTCAAGAAAGAGAGAAAAGTCATTTAAAGTCAATTATCTCTGGTACGCAATTTCTCTTAGCCTTACCTGCGTGTACGCAACCCAAGTTCACAATACCTGCATACTTGTACGCTCTGTATGTAAAGGGGTGGGTGCGTACTCCTGTAAAGGTCAAAAGGCGCAAGTTTCACTCCAAAAAAGTTACTTATGGTCATTTCTAGAGTCTTCTAGAAGCTTGTTTGACGTGTATGAAGCGCCTCCAGATGGTTCATGTATCCCTACCAAAGAGGAACTTATCCCATCAATAGGGGAGCTATCCCATCCAAAGAGGGGCTTATCCCATTTATGGTGGACCTGAATAACTTCCTCTAGAGCACTATAAATACAGGCATTGGGCCAAAGGGAGGGGAGGTTGAAAGCTGAACATTCCTAAGGGTAGATGCTGCTGGAATTAGGACTTCCTTGTAGAAGCTTGTGAGGAGAGATTACCATCTTTACTTGTTTCCATTGGGAGGTGGGTGAGCTGATCAGAGTAAGGGAGAACTCTTGTGGACCCTGGGAGGAGCTTGCACAACACCAAGGCTCAGGTTGTAATGGTTCCTTTTGTTACCTTTTAATACAAATTAGTCCATTCTTCTCAACAATTTGTCATTAATGAGTTGTTTCATATACTCCTTGGTATATATGTTAAATATGTTTTATTTTATGTGATATTCAGGTGCTATTTAATCGTTTGATTGTTAGTGAATGCAGGTTTAGAAGGGAAGGAGGAGCTCATCCGGATCAACGAAGCTGGACTACTACAACAGCGTTGGATTACAGGTAGGATCTAAACACTTGATTTCTCATATTGAAAAGCATATTTAGGGAAGGATTGCTCTTATTTGTCTTGTTTGTCATTAGAAAGTCTTAGGCTTTCTAGGAAGGTCGGTTGTGTCCGCACTAACGACTCTTTCCGCGTGACAAAATGGCGACTCCGCTGGGGACTCCATGAATGTGTTTGAGTTCTTTTTGATTTGATATTTTGGTCTGAGAAAAATTGCTTGTTTTCTGATTTTTGGTTGTTTAGTTGTGTATTTGGGTGGGTTAGCTTAGAGTCAATTTAGTTTTTTATTTTTCTTAGCTTTGCCAGCAGTACGCAGTCTCTGGGTTTGACACAGTGCGTACTTGTACGCACTGCGTCTTTTGTGCACAGTGCGTACCCGCGCCTGTTTGAACAAATGACCTGCGTACCCCTGTCAATTTTGAGAAAATTTCAATTTTTGCTTTTTTGCTCTTTAGATTTTGTTTTCAATTTGTTTTTACTGCCCAGATCCATCAGTTTACTGTCAAAGATCTTCACCTGAAATTTTCCCGTTAGTGTCGAGGGTTTTGGTGGAATTCATAGGGATTTTGCCTTAGGGTTTGATTTTTAACTGGTCCTGTAGTGACTTTGGCGTTAGAGGTTGTCAAACTTTGGATCTCCCTGGTTTTGATCAGTCCTCTTAGGAGTCGGGCCTGTCATAGAACTCACCCTAGTGAGAGACCTACCTTTGTGTTTTCTCTTTGCGAATCTCGAAAAGTTTGTTTGTTAAAGCCTTGAATTCCATTCTTGAGAACAAAGAACAAAAAGATTTCGATTTTGTTTTTTGGTTAGTTTATGATTCTGCATGAACTGATCCTTAGTTGCATTTTGACTAAGTAAAACATCCGGGAATCATCCTTGTAGGCTTTTGTCCTCATTATTTTTTGCTTTTAGGTAAATTTCCTTTTAATTTGCTTTTGAGTGAATTTGATTTGATTGTCTTAGATTTGTTAAATTCGATTTGATAAAATAGTTTTACATGCTTTATTAATATAGAAAAAACACAAAAATTCTTTTGGAAAAAGTTTGCTTTGGTAGCATTTGTAGACTTTTGGGAGAAAAAGGAAATTTCGTAGAGTAATTAGTGGTCATGAGTCGTGTGTTTTGAAAAGATAAAGAGAATTGTTTCTTTGATTGTCTTTACTAAGAAAGTTGTTTTCTATAAAATTTGCATTTTCCAACTCTCTTAGTTAGGAGATTCATTGAAAAAGAAAAGTAGTGTAAATCATCTTAGGTGCATCTTTGTAGTGGTTGCGAGTCGAGTCTACACACCACCAATTTCATCTCCACTACCTTTTGTCTTTAAGAAAAACCATAAAATTAACGCTTAAAGTAAAATCAACTTAGTAACTTTTATTTACTAGGGCTCTGAAACACCAATTTAGATCAGGCTAGTGTCTTGGAGTAGGAGAGTAATTAACTCTCCAAGATAACAAAACCAAACAAGTAGCTTATCGTGTGATAGAATAAATCCAATTGTCTCATTTGTACTCTGGGAAAGCTCCTCTTAAAGGAGAAGCACGAGCTTGTGTCCGAACCAGTGAGGGGATCAATCCTCCCTCGTTGGGAACGATGCCAGACACGCACGTATTACAAATGGTAAACCTCGGATTAACCATTGTCGAGGAGCCAGGGGTCACTTGTCGGTAAACTTTGGATTATTGTCAAGGAGCTGGCAAGGGGATTGAGCTTGATACTCTGCCCTTGCATGCTATCGGAGTGTAGACTGTTCCCCCAGGTGCATTTGTTGCGGTTGGTAACCTTAGTGACCATTATCTTTAGGATTCTACCGAGGTGACGGTGGAGGGAAGATCCCACTGTACCTGGAGTAGACGTCGGCTAGACTCACTTGGATTTTCCGGGGGGTTCACTTCACTCGAGACGGTTAAAGTGGAGGAACTTGTGCCGGTCTATTCATTAAGCAGGTTGCCGGGGTAACTGTTCCACCCGCCACTTCTATACTGAATCCGACGATGTTGGGTTTCATCTCCAACTAGCGTTTTCGGTCTGGAAGGCTACTGTTTGTGCTTGGTTTGACGCCCTAGATTCTTTAGGCATATGATTCAAATTTGTTTGGTTCTTTAGAGACTTTAGGTGGTTTGCTTTGAGATTTTACTTTGTTTGCGTGTGCAGTAGTTAAAATTTTTTAACTGTGGCGGAATTACCGAGACAGTCCCGTAGACTTCGGGGCAAGTCTCCTGAGGTTGTTTTTGTGGCCGAATTGTTGAGGAAATCCCGTAGACTTCGGGGTGAATCTCCTCAAGACGTCCCAAGTCATTACGAAGGTTTAAAGGTTCTTGTAACTCCTCCTAGCGGCAGTAGAGTAGGTTCACTAGAGGAAGGAGAGTCTTCGTTGGTAGTCCATCAAGATTACCAAAGTCTAGAAACAGGTTATAATCCTGAAGCAGTTGAAGTTTCTGAGCTTGCTGGTAGTTTTTCCTCTACTAGTGATATAGGCGAAGAACCTGAAATATCTGAACCTGTTACTCCAACTTCTACTGTACCAGATTCACCTAGGGTAGAAAGAGTCATCACCGAAAATCTTCCTACTGGTTTGATAGCTATTGAAGAACTTGCTCCAGAGGAAGAATTAGGCGTATCTATCCTTGAAGATCAACCTACTATTGATGTAAGGGAGCGTGAATCTATCTTTTACAGTCCTCCTAGAAGTACTACTTGGTACTTTTCGTTAACCAATTATTTAGACAACTCAGGGGTAGGTTTTTCTCCACCTCGTACTCCTTTTCCACCTGGAGGTACTTATACTCCTGTAAATATGTCTGGTCAGTCGTCCGTGTTCACTCAATCTCCTGAATCTTTCTTACACGGCGGTCCTTCTGTTCCCACCGGGTATCAGTCGCTTTCTGGTACCTTTGCGGGGGCATCTCCTCAACCCATTGATCATGGGTTATTAGCTGGAAACAATGGTAATAAACCGTTGGGTGTAGGGGACATTTACGTGATGTCAGGTTCAGTTCCCGTTTCTCAACCTCAAGGTGGTCAATTACCGCCTGGGGGGCAGCCTCAATTAACGCCTGGAGGGCAACCTCAAGGTACACAAATTGTGTCTGGGGGGCAGCCTCAAGGTCAGTATGTACCCATGGTACAATACATGCCTCAAGGTAAACCCCAGCCTCAATATGTACCCCAAGGTCAACCTCAGTATCAATATTTACCTCAAGGGTATCAACCCCAAGGGTATCAACCTCAAGGGTATCAACCTCAAGGTCAAGGTCAACCCCAGTATCAGTATTCACCCCAAGGTTATCAACCTCAAGGTCAATACTTGAGTCAAGGTTATCAACCACCTCAGGGTCAGTCATATGTTCAAGGTATGGGAACTGTACCTTTCAGTTATCAATCCTATCCTCAATCCGGTTATGGATCTCAGTATCCTCAACCTGTTACGGGTCAATACCCCGGAATGATAGTGTGGGATCCATCACAAGGTCAACAAGTGTTGCAGCCAAGTATACAGTTGGTACCTCAAACTGGACAACCCGTAGTTTCTGGTTCACCCCAGCAACCGCAACCTGTCTAGTCAAATGTTCAAACTTCTGTAACTTCGGTAGTTACTCAGCCGCCAATTGCACCTAGTACTCCATCTCAAATGACTGCTGCAACTACCGCAACATCTACCGCACTTACTTCTGGAGTATCGACAGCTCCGGTTTCTACTGTCTCTGCAACCACTCCTCAGACATCTTTACCGTTGTCTGGATCTACGATTCAAACTACGGTCCAGATGCCTGTAGGGCAGCCTGGTTTAAGTACTGTTGTAACAAGTCAACCTCAATTTACCTACCAACAGTACCAGGGACAGTACCAATTCGGTCCTGCTGTCCAACAACGGGTTTACCAGTATCAACCGTATCCTGGGTACACTTATCAACAACCTCAGCAACCCCAGTACGGTCTGGTTAATCCTGGTTTTCCAGGAGGATATAATATCCCGAATACGATTCCTGTTCCAAGTTATCCTGGATATCCTCCTCCTGGGACTGGTCTTGTGACCCAGAGTTTTAGAGATCCTAATCGGCAGTTACCGTTTATCGCAACTTTGGATTTACCCGACTTGACGCGCCTAACGAATGATCCAATTCAATATCTTCCGTTCTGGCCGCCAATGCCAAATAAGTTGCCCAATGATATACCCAAGTTTGAAGGTAAGTCTGGAGAGGATCCGTCCAATCACGTGATGACTTACCACCTCTGGTGTGCTTCAAATTCTATCTCGGATGATTCGATCTGCTTACGTCTTTTCTAGCGTACGCTCATTGGTCTCGCGGCCAAGTGGTACATTGAGTTACCACGGGCCTCTTTTTACAATTTTAGCCAGTTAGCCACCTCGTTCCTAACTCATTTTTAGTTGCCGGTCAGATACGATAATGGCACGGAGCTATTAACTTCATTAAAACAGTCGACCTCCACTTATATTTCCGATCATATTCATGAATGGAGACGTCGAAGACGTTTAGTGAAAGTTTTTATCCCGGACCAAATCTTAGCTGAATGGTTTGTAAAATCATTATTGCCGAATATTACTGAAGATGTAGCTAAGGCCGGAGTAGTTACTGAGGAGCAAGTCATTGCTCAAGCCCAGTACCTTGACTTAGTTTACACTCAGTCGGGTACGTTGCACGAGAAGATCCCAGATCTTCCTAAGTCGAATCAAATCGCTGCTGCTCCTTCAGGGTCTCATGCTGCTGATGGCATGATTGGTACGGTGAATACTAAAAGTAAGAAGAAATCCTCAAAGAATTCTTCTCCAATAATAACCTTACCAGACTCCCCGACAGGAGAGTCTTCTCCTGAAATTACTGCCGATATTCATGCTGTAGAGTCATCTACGGCTAAATCAAAAAACGGTGGTAAGAAGAAAGGAAAGAAGAAGGATAAAGCCGACAAGGCTCCAAAGGAGAAAAAAGAGAAGTCGGAATCTAACGACGAAAAGCGCAAATCTCGCTATCCTTGTTTAATTTGTGAAGAAGATCATTTCACGAGAGATTGCCCTCATCGGGCAGAGGTTGTGAAAATCGTTAAAGGTTCCCCAACTCCTGCTGTTTTGAAAGATCCATTTCCGAAGAAGGAGAGTAAAATGATAGGTTCTTCCTCGAGTGCCAGTGAAGAACCCATATTGATGATGTCTCATGTACGGATTGCGATTCGATCGCAAGATTATGGTAGTAAGAATCCTGTTGATGGTAAAGAAGCAGAATCTTCTCATTCTAATCCATCAACCTCAGCTCCCAGTTCCGATCCACTACAGATCGAGAAACCTAACCCGAACTTGGTAATTAAACCACCCGCCAAGGGTATACTTCGAAAGTCTGCTTTCAATCCACATGCGAGAGCAGCTCAGAATTATAACATTGTTGAGGATTTAGCTGTTTCACCCTCAGCAATGTCGGCTTTGGAAGTGCTGTAATCATGCCCAGCACAATGAAAATTACTCTTGTTAGCTATAGGATCTGTTGATATTCAGGACCCGAACCTGATAATCTTCGATCTAGAAAATAGTACACCACGTCTCCCTCATCAAATGGCTTTCCAGATTCCAGTGATAGTAAAAAATAGGCCTATTCATCGGACTGTAATTGATGAAGGAGCTTCTACGTGTATTATGTCGATTCAGTGTTGGAGATCGCTTGGTTCTCCTTCACTGAACCAATCCCCGACGATTCTTAAGGCCTTTGATGGCCGTGGGTTCCATCCGTTTGGCATTCTACAGGATTTGCCTATAGGGGTTGAAGGAAAAACCGTTAGTCTGGATGTGGAGGTGGTTGATGCCCCTCTAGACTACAACCTTCTTTTGGGTCGCAGTTGGTCTTACGCTATGACAGCGGTCGTGTCATCGGTCTTCAGAGTTATAAAGTTTCCACATAATGGTAAGATCGTGACGATAGACCAGCTGGCTTACTTTTCATCCAACCCAGCCTCTTCAGAAAGTATCCAGCATGTCGGTAAAACGACTATCCCTTACAAGGATGTTGGTGTAGGATTAGTTAAAGATTCCGGTTTACTGGGAACTTTTCCTTTTCCTTCGATCAATGCAGACCCTTCATTCGCATCCATTCATATGATTACTTCAGACACTATTATTTACGATGATCCTTGGATTGTCCCATCTGAATCTGAGATAGACTCATTCGGTAATGCAATGCCTTTGAGTCCATATGAAATTGCTTATGAGGCCGTGCAGTCTTTTTCCGACTCTAGTTCAACCCAATTCGACCAAATGAATGTGGTCCATGAGGAATCACTTTTCACATCAACCTCAGAATGGATAACGTTTCCTGAAGTCGTGTCATCTGACGAACAACTTCGCGAAATCCTAAGTGTAGACGATCTACCATGGGAAGATCTTCATCATAGATCTTCGTTTTTACTTGAGGGTGATGACTTTGAAAATGATTTTTCATCAATTTTTACAGCTGAATATGTCAAGGACGCTCAGAATCCCATGAAACATCCTGATTCCGAGTTGAATTTGGGAAACATTTCCCAAACTATTGCCATCGACATTTCATTCAAAACCGGAGTTATTGAAAACATTCATATAGGTGCCTCGTGTACAGATAACGAAATTCAAACATACAAGGTCCTATTTCAAGAATTCCGCGACGTGTTTGCCTGGTCCTATGAGGAAATGCCAGGAATTGATCCCTCCATTGTTGTTCATGAAATCAAGACCTACCCGGACGCTAAACCCGTTCGGCAACGTTTGCATCAGATACACCCTAGGAAAGCGGCTGCGATTAAAGCAGAAGTCGAGAAGCTGTTGAAAGCAGGTTTCATTTATCCGATCCCGTTAACGGATTGGGTGTCGAATATTGTTCCGATTAACAAGAAACAAGGGACAATAAGAATATGTCTCGACTATAGGGATATAAATCGTGCTTGTCCAAAAGACAACTATCCTACACCCTATATCGATCAAATAATTGATGATTGTGCCGGCAGTGAAATATTTTCCTTTATGGACGGTTTTTCCGGTTACAACCAAATCAATATTCTACCTGCCGATCAACCAAAAACGGCTTTCATTTGTCCTTGGGGGACATTTGCTTACTGCAAATTACCTTTTGGACTTAAGAATGCCGGAGCCACTTTCCAACGGGCAATGTCTTACGCGTTTCACGACATCAAGCACATTGTGCAACCGTATCTCGATGATTTGCCTGCTCATTCTTTACATCGAGCTGATCACCTTGTCCACTTACGCGCTATTTTTATGAGGTGTCGGCATTATCGAATTCGTTTGAACCCACACAAATGTGTCTTCTGCATAGAAGTGGGACGATTGCTAGGATTCGTCGTTTCAAAAGCCGGTATCCGCGTCGATCCTTCGAAGGTCGAAGCCATCATCAAATTGCCTCCTCCTTCGAGTTTGCGCCAACTCCAAAGTTTGCAGGGGAAAGCAAACTTTTTATGTCGATTCATTCCTAACTACGCCGAGGTTACAAAGGGTTTCACCCGGTTGTTGAAACAAAACGCTCAATTTTCTTGGGATGAGATAGCTCAGAAATCTTTTGATGCACTTAAGCATGCGTTGACCCATGCACCGTTGCTGCATCCTCCCAACTACAACCAGGACTACTTTTTGTATCTCGCCGCCTCCCACTCCACCATTGGAATGGTCTTAGTTCAGGAAGACGAATTCGGAACGGAACATGTGATATATTATCTTAGTAGGACGTTAAATCCCACTGAGCTAAAATATTCGCATGTGGAGAAATTGGCCCTGGCAGCTGTTCAGGATGTCCAGCGTTTTCGTCATTACATTCTCCTCCGTAAAACTACAGTGATTTCGGATTGCAACCCTATGATCTATATTTTGACAAAACAATTGCTAGGGGGCAAGTACTCCAAATGGATTGTTATCCTGCAAGAGTTCGATTTGGAGTTCGAGAAGTCCAAGTCTAAGAAATCCTTAGTTTTTGCGGAATTGATGTGTGACTTCCCGCGTGCTGACACGGAAACTATGGCAGAGGAACCCATTGCAGACGAATCTCTGTTTCTTATCAGCACTTTAGATCCGTGGTATGGGGATATAATCGTCTATCTCCAAACCCAATCCTTTCGGCCCGAAGCTTCAAAGTCGGAACGCTGGAAAACTCGATTCCAGTCCCAACAATACAGAATTATTGGAGATACTCTTTATCGTCGTGGGGCGGACTTGGTTTTTCGTCGTTGCTTAACTCATGAAGAGGCAAAAAGGGTTTTGAATGACTGTCATTCTGGAGCATGTGGCGGTCATATGTCTGGGTATGCCACAGCTCAGAAGGTGTTGCGTGCTGGCTATTTCTGGCCGTCCATGTTTAAAGATTGTATCATTGCGGTCCGAAAATGCCACAACTGTCAAGTGTTTGATCGCAAGATGCGCGCACCACCTGCTCCTCTCCACCCTATAATTGCCGTTGGTCCTTTGGCTAAATGGGGTATCGATTTTATTACTTGTAACCCTCACTCGGCCGGGGGCCATGCGTATATCATCCTTGCGGTTGATTATTTTACTAAGTGGGCCGAGGCGATGCCTACATTCGAGGCAAGCGGCAAAACTGCAGCGATTTTCGTATTCAATCATATTATTGCTAGGTTTGGTGTCCCACAAGCGATAATCACTGACCATGGGCGCCATTTTCGAAACATTATGATGACAGAACTTACAAGCCAGCTTGGTTTACGTCATGATAGTTCTACTCCTTATTATCCTCAAGCAAATGGTTTGGTTGAATCCATCAACAAAGTTCTAGTTATCATGATCCGACGAATCATTGGTATTCATCGGTCGAATTGGCACAACATGTTATTCTTAGCGCTTTGGGCGTATCGAACCTCAGTAAAAACATCAACAGGGTTCACTCCTTTCCAACTAGTTTATGGTTTGGAAGCAGCGTTGCCCATTGAATGCGAAATCCCATCACTTCAAATGGCTATCGAATTACTCCCAGCTACTTCCGAAGAGGAGAAGCGTCTGTTATACTTAGCTAAATTAGATGAGACGCGACGTGATGCTGCTTTGGCAATCGAGACTCACGCAAAAAGGATGAAAGCTCAGTATGATCATAACGTGACCCCTCGTAATTTTTCGGAAGGAGACCTAGTGCTATTATATGATCAAGCTAACGATAAATTAGGTGCTGGAAAATTCGTTCCCATGTGGCATGGGCCCTACATTGTCAAGCGAAAGCTGGCAAAAGGGGCCTATGAGCTGGAAGATTTTGATGGGGACTCTTTGGGTAAGCCCAGAAATGGACTTTACCTAAAGAGGTATTATGCTTAAATGGTGGGTATGGAGATTTAGTTAGTTCTAGTTAGGTTAATTTTCTTTCTAGCTGGTATGTTTGCTTAGTTTAGACTGTGTGCTTAGTTTAAAGAGTGTGTTTTTGTCGTTATTCTGGCTTATCTTGGTTTTACGCTTGATATTGCAGATGTCGACGCCTCTCCAAACATACATTGGATTTGCTGATGGTGCTTGTCATAGTACACGGAATATCTCTTCCGCAGCTTGGGTTATCTATTCGCCCGCTGACGAGTTAGTTTCTATGCATGGGGTGAGCCTCGGTCAAACAAAAAACAACATTGCAGAATACAGTGCAGTGATTGAATTATTATCTGAATCTATTTCATTTGGGATTCAGAGTTTGATAGTGAGGTTAGATTCTGAACTCATTGTATTACAGCTTAATAGAGTCTATGCCATTAGAAATCCAGTGTTATTAAGATTGTTTTTGAGGGTGCGTCTCTTGGAACGTGAATTTGATTACATTGAATATCAGCATATTCCAAGGTCTTTAAATACATTAGCAGATGCAATGGCGTCTCGAATGTTAAATAGACATTTGTAATAATCATAAATGTAAATTTATAAACATTTCATCACACATTTTAACAAAATAAGCTGGTAATAATGATATATATAGATAGGAGTGTGTCAAAAATATACATCGTCTTCGATCATAGGTTGAAAAACACCTTATGATCGGCAAAAATGATAAGTACAAAAAACCAAAAATGTCATATGTGTCTACAAAAGTGACTAGCCAATCACTGGTGGTGCTCTCTATACGAGACCACTGCCCGCGCTACCCTACATAGGAACCTCCTGAAAGGTCCTAGGACTGCGACCATGTAACGCTGAAGTCGGATAGGAATGTCATCTATAGTGGTCTCTGGTATATCCGCCGTCAGACGCTCTAGATCCTGTTCCAGCTCGGCTAAGGTCTCTGCGGCCGCATCCTGTGGGGCCGGCACTGGTACAGCTGGTACTCTTCTCTCAAAAGCCCGGAGATTGGCCGGACGCCGTGGACCTACATCTACATTTTGAAAATTTGTGCTGTCAGTTTTGAGACGATATATAAAAAACAAAAAAATAGATAATTTAAAAACTTGTGAAAAATGAAGTACCTCTGTCGTCCCATTGTTCTCCCTGTGGAAGAACCATGTCCGGATCATTGCGAAAATCCATTCTGGCATAAGGGAAATCCTGAATCGCAAAGACCTGGCCCTCCAGCTAGTGAAAGTAACCATCAGGAAATCGAACAACGGCTGCTCCCTCATCAGGATGCCGGGCCATTACCGCAACCCATCTCGTCAACTTAGGCTCCCGAGGAGCCCCAGCTGGAACTGTAAGATGCTGGGGGATCAGCATTGGAACTCTCTCTAGGGCAAAGCTCACAACTAAAGGCCCATATCCAAAAGTCTTCAGTTGTCCTTTCTTTGCCTTGGTTAGTTGGCCCTTCATATTGGCCAACACAGCATCGCACCAGTTGAAAATGGTGCCTTGGAAGCAATCTATAGCCATCCGCATTTGGGAACCAGTGGCCATGTGCAAAGCGGCAGCGCCGCAAAGTCTGGTAACTGTAAAGGCAATTACCATAAGTTCAGGTCGGGATATGTATTTGATTTCTATCCCCTTCTCCTGGTTTTGATTGTTGCACCACTCTAGCCGGAGACTAGCAAGGGATTGGCCACCCGGCCTAGTCCCGAGTAGAGAGAGTTGCTCGCCCCTGTTAGGCAAGCCAGTGAGAAAGTATATGTCGGAGGACTCTATCTCGAGCTGGTGTTCTCTGATGTAAAAACATTGATCCTGAATGTTTCACCTTTCAACCAGCCACTCTAAGAATGGCACCTGGGCCCTCATGCCAGGTATGGCCCAGTACTTGTAGAGACCGCATGCCTTTAATGCATCAATAGAAGGTTGATGACCTATTGCGGCCAAATCAACGTCTTCATGTTCTCTTTCACGCCAATCTAGCATGGTGAGTGACCTAAACACCAAAAAACAATGATTAGAAGTCATTAAACAAAATTTGGTTGGTTAAATTTGGGGTTTGGGGTTTGAAAATCCGCGTTTCACGGGGTACGCACCCCGCGTTCAGAAAATAGAGCGGTGATACGTAGCTGTTCTGAAGGTGGGCTGCGTACCCCGACCTTTTTCCCATATACGAAAAAATCGGGGTACGCAGGTCGCCCATGGGGCACCTGCGTCCCCCGAGAAACGGACTCTAAAACCCTAAACCCTCCAAAAAATCAAACTAAAACTTGAAATGAAATTCTAAACGGATGAAATTGAAGAGGAGGATGTTGTGAAATACCTGAAAGAGACGGCGCTCGATTCTGACGGTCGGATTCTCCGCAAAGTCCACGGGAAGTTTCTTGTCAAAAGCCCTTTTCTCAACCTCAACAGTAAAATGGTAAAAATGACATGGTAAAAAGTCTTCTTATAGGTTTTTTGGATGAATGAATGCTAAATTTGTTTATTTTTCACCATGAAAGGACATTTTTCAATGTATTTTTACCCATCTTAAACAGGTATGAGTAATGTGTCGTTTTTGTGCAGGACAAAAGGACTTTAGAGTAAAATCATCATTTTTCACAAACCAAGACATCAGAGTCATCTTTTAAGCCCTTTTCTGACTCCTAAAACATGAAAAGATCGCCGAGCGTTTCTTTTACACTCGTTAAAATAGAATTAAAAGACGGTCCCCTTATAGCTCTTTTCTGACCGTAAAAACAGGAAAATATTGTCGGGTTTTTGTCGTTTCAAACTCGATACGGAAATAAAACGACGTGTCCTTGATCGCTTTTTACTTTTCAGGTCAGAGACACTAATCATGAAAGTACTCCTTGGTCGCAAGATCAAGCGCTTCTCTCAGGTATTATTTTATACTTTTTCGGGCTTGGGAGACACAAATTTACGAAAAAGTTCACCTTGGAGTCTTCTTTAGTTTTTTCAGACTCTCTAAAATTGAAAAACGCCGAGTTTCTCCTATACTGGACTCGTTAAAATTTCACAGTAAAGGACCTGTTTGATTACAAACAGGAACGGATCACTCCTTCTTAGGGTCCGGATTTAAACTAAGTTGGACTCATCCGAATGATGAGCTTATAATCAAGCATACGTTATCCTCCTCAAGCTTGTAAAAAATAAAGAGGTACTTGCCAGAAATGGTGGGGGAAAAGAGAGAAGAATGAACCGATTTGTTATCCTTTATTACAGAAGAACCTTATCGGCTATAGATTGCTTCCAAGGCACCATTTTCAACTGGTGCGATGCTGTGTTGGCCAATATGAAGGGCCAACTAACCAGGGCAAAGAAAGGACAACTGAAGACTTTTGGATATGGGCCTTTAGTTGTGAGCTTTGCCCTAGAGAGAGTTCCAATGCTGATCCCTGTTAGGCAATCCAGTGAGAAAGTATATGTCGGAGGACTCTATCTCGAGCTGGTGTTCTCCGATGTAAAAATGTTGATCCTGAATGTTCCACCTTTCAACCAACCACTCTAAGAATGGCACCTGGGCCCTCATGCCAGGTATGGCCCAGTACTTGTAGAGACCGCATGCCTTTAATGCATCAATAGAAGGTTGATGACCTATTGCGGCCAAATCAACATCTTCATGTTCTCTTTCACGCCAATCTAGCATGGTGAGTGACCTACACACCAAAAAACAATGATTAAAATTCATTAAACAAAATTTGGTTGGTTAAATTTGGGGTTTGGGGTTTGAAAATCCGCGTTTCACGGGGTACGCACCCCGCGTTCAGAAAACAGACTGGCGGTACGCAGCTATTCTGAAGGTGGGCTGCGTACCCCGACCTTTTTCCCATATACAAAAAAGTTGGGGTACGCAGGTCGCCCATGGGGCACCTGCATCCCCCGAGAAACGGACTCTAAAACCCTAAACCCTCCAAAAAATCAAACTAAAACTTGAAATGAAATTCTAAACGGATGAAATTGAAGAGGAGGATGTTGTGAAATACCTGAAAGAGACGACGCTCGATTCTGACGGTCAGATTCTTCGCAAAGTCCACGGGAAGTTTCTTGTCAAAAGCCCTTTTCTCAACCTCAACAGTAAAATGGTAAAAATGACATGGTAAAAAGTCTTTTTATAGGTTTTTTGGATGAATGAATGCTAAGTTTGTTTATTTTTCACCACGAAAGGATATTTTTCAATGTATTTTTGCCCATCTTAGACAGGTATGAGTAATGTGTCGTTTTTGTGCAGGACAAAAGGACTTTAGGGTAAAATTATCATTTTTCATAAACCAAGACATCAGAGTCATCTTTTAAGCCCTTTTCTGACTCCTAAAACATGAAAAGATTGCCGAGCGTTTCTTTTACACTCGTTAAAACGGAATTAAAAGACGGTCCCCTTATAGCTCTTTTCTGACCGTAAAAACAGGAAAAGATTGTCGGGTTTTTGTCGTTTCAAACTCGATACGGAAATAAAACGACGTGTCCTTGATCGCTTTTTACTTTTCAGGTCAGAGACACTAATCATGAAAGTACTCCTTGGTCACAAGATCAAGCGGTTCTCTCAGGTATTATTTTATACTTTTTCGGGCTTGGGAGACACAAATTTATGAAAAAGTTCACCTTGGAGTCTTCTTTAGTTTTTTCAGACTCTCTAAAATTGAAAAACGTCGAGTTTCTCCTATACTGGACTCGTTAAAATTTCACAGTAAAGGGCCTGTTCGATTACAAACAGGAACAGACCGTTCCTTCTTAGGGTTCGAATCTAAACTAAGTTGGACTCATCCGAAGGATGAGCTTATAATCAAGCATATGTTATCCTCCTCAAGCTCGTAAAAAAATAAAGAGGTACTTGCCAGAAATGGTGGGGGAAAAGAGAGAAGAATGAACCGATTTGTTATCCTTTATTACAGAAGAACCTTATCACCGCTCTTGAACACGACACTTTCCATTCACCTGGGTTGGGAAATCCTTTGCCTTAAAGTTGATCAAACCACTTTGAAAGTCTTCAACCGTTTCCGGGTATTAACTTTGGGTCAATCGTCACCAAGCCATCTGTCGTGTCGTTATGTGTTCAAGAGGTCTCTGCAAATAAACCATTCATATGCAAAATACTTGTCATCCATTTGACCATCCCTGAGTCAGTCCTTACAGCAACATTTCTTCAACTTGAACAATGATTTCGTGTTGTGGGCTTGCCTGCAACGGGTCGCTTTCTATCGACATCAGCACATTATCTAGAAAGATGACTTAGAAATCGTTAGTACCTTGAAGTCTGCATGCATCAATGGCAGGTTTCTCGCCTTTGACGACAGTTTACATCATTGACTTTCGATCGAAGGATTCTGTGACGTGTTCGACATCAACCCATTCCTTCACATTTCATGGATTGTACTAGGTACTTTGAGAACCATTGACATCACTGGTGGTCTCTCTCACACTTGTTAACAGTTTACATCATTGACTGGTAATCAAGTGGTTTCTACCATGCTCGACATCAACTCATTTATTCACATGGATAGAATTGTACCAATTCGGGAAGTAGAAATGAAGACCCTGGATCTAGTTTCCACCATCCAGGCTGCGAGGAGTTTTGTATTCATTATATAGTAGACTAATCATAAACAGATGGCTGCGTCCATACTGTGTCTACAAAAGTCTATGATTGTGATGTACTGCAAAATCATTCTTGTATTAGAGCAGTAGTTAGATTGTTAGTTAAAGTTTTCAATCTGAGTATGGAAATGCCTACCTCAGCGATGATATGATCATATATATGTATTTTGTGTTGAATATTTGCAGGTTCTGACCGGGTCCTCCGCAAGATACTCCTTGAAATGATAAAGTACTTCACCCTTCCTAGATCATAAAAACCCTAAAAAATGTCACCATGACTATTTACAGTTAGTATGGCTCCATCCACTGTCATACTATCCTCCTTGGCAAGTCTCATGCCTCTGCTCTCCATGTCAAACTTCAAGAAAGAGAGAAAAGTCATTTAAAGTCAATTATCTATGGTATGCGGTTTCTCTTAGCCTTACCTGCATGTACGCAACCCAAGTTCACAATACCTGCGTACTTGTACGCTCTGTATGTAAAGGGGTGGGTGCGTACTCCTGTAAAGGTCAAAAGGCGCAAGTTTCACTCCAAAAAAGTTACTTGTGGTCATTTCTAGAGTCTTCTAGAAGCTTGTTTGACGTGTATGAAGCGCCTCTAGATGGTTCATGTATCCCTACCAAAGAGGAACTTATCCCATCAATAGGGGAGCTATCCCATCCAAAGAGGGGCTTATCCCATTGATGGTGGACCTGAATAACTTCCTCTAGAGCACTATAAATACAGGCATTGGGCCAAAGGGAGGGGAGGTTGAAAGCTGAACATTCCTAAGGGTAGATGCTGCTGGAATTAGGACTTCCTTGTAGAAGCTTGTGAGGAGAGATTACCATCTTTACTTGTTTCCATTGGGAGGTGGGTGAGCTGATCAGAGTAAGGGAGAACTCTTGTGGACCCTGGGAGGAGCTTGCACAACACCAAGGCTCAGGTTGTAATGGTTCCTTTTGTTACCTTTTAATACAAATTAGTCCATTCTTCTCAACAATTTGTCATTAATGAGTTGTTTCATATACTCCTTGGTCTATATGTTAAATATGTTTTATTTTATGTGATATTCAGGTGCTATTTAATCGTTTGATTGTTGGTGAATGCAGGTTTCGAAGGGAAGGAGGAGCTCATCCGGATCAACGAAGCTGGACTACTTCAACAGCGTTGGATTATAGGTAGGATCTAAACACTTGATTTCTCATATTGTAAAAGCATATTTAGGGAAGGATTGCTCTTATTTGTGTTGTTTGTCATTAGAAAGTCTTAGGCTTTCTAGGAAGGTCGGTTGTGTCCGCACTAACGACTCTTTTCCGCGTGACAAAATGGCGACTCCGCTGGGGAGAAAAAGAGAGCAGCCTAAGAAGCAGTAAGTAGAGAAAAAGAGAGCAGCCTAAGAAGCAGTAAGTAGAACCTGGAAATAGGAAAGCCAGAGTAAGAGCTCACTGTAATAGGCAGAAAAAAAGCAAACAACGAGAAGACACTGAATGCGCAAAGAGTCTTTGGAGTTACTCAGAGGTCAAGTGGAAAAGCTAGAGAGCTCAATTGACAACAACATATTGCTGTTGGAGTTGCTTGGAAGTCAAGCAAATCAAAGGCATGAAAAAGGCTGGGAGAAGGAGCTTAGAGAAACCAGAGCCAAAAGCCAGAGTGAGCGCCAGAAGTGAGAGCTGAGAGACAAAACCAGAGCCAGAGTTAGAGTTAGAGCCACAGCCAGAGTAAGAGCCAGAGCCAAAGCCAAGAGCCAGAGCTAGAAAGCGGAAGAGCTCCAAGAGACAAGGGATAAGATGGTGTTTTGAGCCCAATGTTCTTGTATAAAACATTAGAGTTAAGTGTAGGCAATTTTAAAAGAACTATTTCCATAATCTCAGAGAGCCTAATCAAGTTTATTAGAGGTCAGGGAGACGTAGCCCAAGATATCAGGGTGAACTCCATATTATCTTGTTTTCTCATGTGTTTGTTTTACTGCTGCTCTAACTACTGTTATATGCATTTTTATATCAGTTTAAGTACCTTCCCATATCAGCACAAACAACAGATTTTAAAGTAAATAACCAGCTGAAAACAAATACAAGCATACACCCATATTTCCAAGAATTTCTTATTTCCACATTGGTTAATCATTAAGACTTGGGAAAATTTAAAGCTTTGGAAGTGGGAGAGGTTCTTGTAAGTTAGACAAGAAGCCTAAGAGCCCCATTTTCAGATCAACGCATGTAGCACCACCTCTGATATTTTTTCCATGAACATCTCAGAGTATGGTATAGTCAATGAATCTGGAGAAGCTGGCATATCTCGACGTTCCCTTGTAACCCACCAGTGCCATTACATGATGATTCACATCTCAAGATTTTAGGGCATGACCAACCTTTGTTTGTCATGCTACAATATGGGACACTTGGAGGGTGCACGATCCACGTGACATAGCCCAGGTACATATATATCTAATGTTTGACTCTTATCATCAAATTATACATTATTTATATTATTAAGTTCATATTAGATTACATTTATATTAATAATTTCATGATAACATGCATACACAACCTAACTACATTAATGATATTCTGAGGCCATCCGAGGGGGTCGTTGATCAGCTAAAGCAGTATCCTCTAGTGCATCTTTCCATGGATTCTCCTCCACCTCCACGTCCACCTCCACCTCATAATGCTCGTGTGGAGGAGAGTTACTATGTACAACCACATGGACCAACAGTTGAGGTAAACTTTTTTATTCCTAAGATTTCTACATTTTCTCTTTTTAAGTTACATGTACGCATGCTAATTAATCTGTAGGCTAATTATAATTTATTTTTGACATTTTGTACATAGGCTCAGATGTAGAGTGGTGCCAATGTCGCAATTATATGGATGCATGAATGTGATGCTAAGACTGGAGGCATTGAGACACAAGTAGGGGAGCACCAAACCTAGATTGATCAGAGCCCCATCTCACCTGACTTCCAATTGCACTCGACTGAGCCACAGATATGGGACTAATTAAATGCACATTTCAAAATCATTTATTTCTAGATTCCTTAATTTGTACAAATAATCTTCTAATTAATTTGAATTTGAATGTGTTATATCCTAATATCATATTATGGACACTTACTGGAGCAGGAGAACTCACATAAGAGTTCTAGAAGTGATAATTTCTAGAGTGGATCACAGATAGTTTGTATATTTTTAGGACCATTTCACAGGGCACATTCACATGTGATACAAATGGTATATTTTCATACATGGACAATTTATGGATGCATGAACATTTTTTCAGTTTATGGGTGCTCATTATTTCAGTTTATGGATCTTCATGTAATGTAATCTGTATATATTTTCATATGGACAATTTATTGATACATTAATTATTTCAGTTTATGGATGTTCATTAAATTTTAGTTTATGGATTTGTTAATTCTTTTACTAGTCTATTTTTTTTATATAGTATAACTTTTATTAACAATGATAACAAATTTTGATTTTTTGCTTCATAGATTAAAAAAATAAGTACAATATTAGACTATGATGCAAGTCACTTTGATATTTAAAATGAACTAAAATATATCATGGTTCAATTAAAAAACGCAAATAGGATTGAAATAAGTTTTGAATTCAATTTCAAAAGATATCTTCAACTAGTAAACAACAAGCAAGTTTTATTCAATTTTATTTCTTTTGAGGCCATCTACAAGAGATTAATCATAACATGATATAAGTCATATGTATTGGAATTTAATATACCAAAAAAAAATTAATGATATGTTTCTAGATAATATGATATAATTCTCATCATTTTCCTAAATTTACTTGGCTATCCAAAATTTTCAACCAATTTCTTATCTTAAGAGCTCCAATTAAGGACATTCAATTAGTAAAATTTTATAAAATAGAAATTTTGATTTCTAGTTTCATAGCCTAAGGAAATATGTACAAAGTTACTATGATGCAAGTCACTTTCATACTTAAAATGAAATAAAATATGTCATGTGCGTCAATTTAATCTTGAACTTGTAGAAAGTGTCTTTTAGTACAATCAATGTATGTTAATTTAAACAATTAATGATATGTTTCTATAATTTTATGAACTTTCCTAAATTTACATGGCTATCCAAGTATTTCAATCAATTCCTTATCCTAAGACCTCCAATTAAGAACATTCAAGAAGTAAAATTTTACAAAATAACAATTTTGATTTCTATTTTGATGAACTAAGTAAATAAGTACAATCTCACTATGATGCAAGTCACTTTCATACTTAAAATGAACTAAAATATATCATGTACATCAATTTAAGATTGAACTTGTAAAAAGTGTCTTTTAGTACAATCAATATATGTTAATTTAAACAATTAACGACATGTTTCCATAATTTAATTAACTTTCCTAAATTTACTTGATTATCCAATTACTTCCATCAATATACTATCTTAATACCTTCAATTAAGAACATTCAAAAAGTAAAATTTTTCAAAATAACAATTTTAGTTGTCATATTGGATTGTAGAAAGTTCCTTTTAGTGCACAATCAATATATGTTAAATTACAATGATTTTAAAATATGTCAGGATGTAAACTACAAACAAGTTTTACTTGATTTTATTTCTTTTCAGGTTATCTGAAAAAAGTTAATAGTCATAACATGACATATATATATATATATCTATATATATATATACACACACTATTAGTTGCACTTTTTACAATCCAATATGAAGCATGTATGTAACTTTTTCCCTGTTTTATATCAAATTGAAACATGACATTTATTAATAACATAAAAAATATTTGAATGTTATAGTTAAATTTCTATTTTAAATAAATTAATCTTATATCAACTTAGTTGTTAGATACTAAAATGGATTTTCTAGGATCCATTATGATGTATATCTATAAGCTTTCTTCCATGTTAAACATGAATACCATACATGACATTTAAAAAAATATATATTAAAAAATTTAATTAAATCTAAATCTAAAACCCTATTGATTATAATAAATGGCTCCATTCTGTCGTCACTTGGAAATCTCCAAAAGCTTCAGGAGTTGGATATGTCGGGAAACACACTCACAAGAGACATCAGCGCATAGACTATCAATTCTTCTTGGAAGATGCTCTACATGTCCGTTTTGAATAGCCTAAACAACATTTCACTGCCTAATATTGGCATTGTTTTGTTGATTGTTTTTGTCCCCTTAGTGGTTGTGGCTAGCGCGTCAGAGGAGTGAGGGTTAGTGGCGATTTCCAATAAAGGTTTTTGAGTGCCCCACTATTCCAGTAAAGACTGTTGAACCTCATCCTTCCCAGTTACACTCTTAATTGCATTGAGCATGGTGATCGGGTCCATTTTTCTTGTTTCGAGTTGTTGTTGCTGACCAATCAGCTCCATAGGGGGCATCATGCCAAACTATGTGGCTAGTAGTGTAGGCAGTCTAGGGGGCCCTACGTGAGGTTGGAGTAGCAGTTTAGGTTTGAAATCACTCTCGGGTTCTTGCTGCATCAGAGCCTCAACCGTCTAAAGATGTGCACTCAAATGACTTCCTAGTTTGCTTGCACTCCAAACAACATGCCAATTCAAACCCCGACCATCCAACCCCTTGGCCTGGTTGTCAAGGAAGGCATCACCATCCTTGTCGGGCTCTTGATCTAGTGCTATTTTCTTCCTCTCACATCTGAAATGTCCTGAAGTCATCCCTTGTGGGTGCCTTAGGCATCAAATTGCTGCTCGAACACAATTTTCCTCTGTTACACGGGAACCACTCCCTAGAGGTGGGAAACCCGTTCCAGTGGTTCCTGCGCTAACGAAAGCTTTGGAACTATATGTGAATGTTCCCTTTTCTGTGGGAGCTGCAATGGGAGCTTGGGAAAGTTCCAGGAGCTTTGAAGACTATTTTTTTTGGAGTTCCCGCATTCCTTGGGGTTGGGGAATACAAAGCATGTAAACAAATATGTTGAACTACCCATGAAACATGAGGCTTTGTTGAAACCTTCGTAGGAAGAAAGGCCAAAGACATCCTTAACACCAATATCATTAATTGATAAACTGGAGAAATCTCTTGATGGATTAAGGAAGCGTGTGACACCTCAATGTAAAGGCGATATTTGGGATGTCATGCTTATGAGTATTTATTTTTTTGTTTATCTATATGTATCATAGAAGATTGTGTGCATATTATATGTTGCAGTCAATGCTTAACCATTAGAGTCGCTTTACTTTTTCTCATAAGAATAACTAGAGAAGCATAGGTAAAATTGTTCCTTTGTATTTTTAAGGCAGATTGTTTCAAACACTGGTCATGTGTCATAGAACTGATAATGAACTTGACATTTTAATATTTTATATATATAAAAGGGAGAGACTCAGGAAGAGAGACACCGAGAGAATATATTTATATATAAGAAAGATTATATATTTAAATTGATTTTAATATTTGAATATTTTGATTTAATATTAATATTGATTATTATATAATTATATATTTTTGTATTTTTATATTTTTATATTATATAATATTATTGTTCCCGATTAGCCGTTTCCTGTAAATTTTGGGGAAACCTCTAGCCGTTCCCGACACCCGTACCCAAGTTCCCAACATTCCCACGTTCTAGAAACTCATGCAACATAGCAATTTTCAAACCGCACACAAACCTCACCACATGCTTGTAAGTGGGTTTCCACAAATGCTCTCTCTCATCGTTGTGGATGTGCCTGCAATTAGTGTAATATGGGTATCATTTTAACATTCCCTTGCATGCAAAACAAAATCTTGATGCTAACTTCGAATTTATGTCACGAAATTTGCACGAGGCCATAGTCAATGTTGCTCCATCGAATTCGGGATTCTGAAGGCAATGCTGCGAGTCAACCATTATTAGGATCTGGAGTAATTACAACTAGACTCTTGGTCGCAGCATCACAAGAAGAAAATATAATTAGAAATCAGGTTAAACAATGAAATCAATTCAAGAAGCATATGCTGCCACTGTGCGGGAGCTATCAACAAATGAATGATTACATTGTTCTTTGCCTGAAGATCAAATTGTAGAAATCTAGTGTGAATCACTGAAGGTTCAAAAAGTGTTGGTCATCTTCAAAGGTTTTTATTTGATCACAACATTCTTCCATTTTTTTTTAATATAATCAACATTCAACAAATGATGCACAAGAGTTGGCACCGACATGGGACAAGACAACAACACACCTCTTTCCAGTGCATCTCAGGCTGGACTTGGCACAAGCTTAACTTCAACATTCAAACATGATTCATTTTATCCTCCTTAGATACTCAGATTGAGTCAGTCTCATCATTGTGGTTTTCCTATTTATGGAAAATATCCAAGACAAGTGGGATTGCGATCTTTAAATGCACCTCCAGCTATACCAGGCATCACTCAGGTGATACAAATGATGCAGATACCCCTTTCATATGCAGATGATTTAAGTAGCGTTGACGGAATAAATATTGGGTATATGCATCCTTCGAGTGGAGCTACAATCACTATTTAGGAAACTAGAGGTGTTTTTAGTGAGATCACACTTGAAATAAAGGGAACTATAACCAAGTTCAAACAGAACAACTTATTCATAATTTCATGACCGGAATTCATAATAAAGTTACACACAATGTGGATGTTGGTTATGGTTCTTATGCTCAAAATTAAAATTCTCTTTTATCTTCATCCATGGTGAGTAGCCACCCCCATGGGTGGATATGGGTCCTCCTATGGAGAAATTTTCCATACAAAGCTAACATTTCATCATGATGCAAATATTCTTTTTCAATATTTGGGCCATGTAGACAATGCGGGTGGTTCAAATATTTGTAGTGTTTCAGTTATATGTGGTAGCATCTTGATTAGTTATATGTGGTAGCATCTTGATTGGCCAGTTCTTGAATGGGTTCATCCACACATAGTTTACACAAATATTTTTTTCTTCTTTATGGAGTTGGGTTCAACTATGTCCTTTAACATGGTGCCACTATATTTCTACCAGGCAGATCAGTAAGTGCCCTATCTTTGGACCCTCGTCCATCATGGTTATGGGTGATCCAAAAACCTATAGTTAGGTGCCAACCACACAAAACCCTTTCCAGCGAAAACCATTTTATAGGTTGTACATTGTGAGCATTACAATTGAGCCATAAAGATTACATGGTATCTCTATCCTTGACTCTTCATTCATCATGGTTATGGGTTCGCCACACAAAACCCTTTCCATCGAATTCCATTTGCTAGGCCACACAATATCCATATCATAGTTGGATCACAAGAATTACATGGTATCTCTATAATTGGATCTTCATGCATCATGGTTATGGGTTAACCAAGAAAAATCGTTGTCTTCAACAACACTTGGTTTTGGGTCATCCAAAAACCCACAACTCATCTTCAATAAAAGCTTCTCTCAAGGTTTCTCTACTTCATGCAACGGGGACCATTTATTTTGAAGGGGGGAGGATTGATCTCAATGGAAAGTCACGTCCACCAATGGTATTTATCCATGGTATCTGCCCATGGTAATTACCCATGGTATTGTAACTCAAAAGACTATAAATTTGGGCCTCACTTTGTAGAAGGAAATATTGGTCCATGCAATGTAGTTGAAACAAAAATTTTCTCTCTTAATAAGGAATTTGGTTTTATCGTGTATTTTGTTCGCACTTCTCATTTTTGGGATGTATTCATCTTCACATTCTTTGTCAATGTTCTCATGTCAGGTTCTCTACTTCTCTCTTTGTTCTAGTTCTTAGCCCCCAAGATCTGGATCATATATGACATATATGTGCACCATTATGAATCCATCATAGACCAAAGGGAAACATTTATCTATTCAAAATTACAAAATTACAAGAGTATTCAATTGTCACATTTATAAACTACAAAATTCACATCTTGATCTCTTATAGTAGATTAGGATACATTTGATTGCTATAGACTTAACTTTAGGGCTTGCATTTGCATCATCTACTCATTTGGCTATTAACCCATAAGAATTCAAGTATCCATAATATATTCATGGTTTGGTTATGTCATCTTCCATCTCCTTGGTTCGCCTTTCTTTGTTTTTATTTCTATGAGATTGATCCAAGCTACTGTTACTAGATGACTCTATTGGCAAGATATATATTCAAACATAAAAATCTCTATAAATGATGTGATCAAACTATTTTTTAGCCTTTTCAAAAAATTGGCCAATCATAACCATGTCACCAATTTGGCATGTGAATTTTCCATATTCGTACTGTTGTACCAACCTACTTTTCACCTGTGTGCATCACATCAAATAGTATGCCACATTCTCTTCATTTCCTGAGGGGACAGTGATAACAAAAAAATCACCTACAACCAAAATACAAGATATGTATTAGTTAAATATGTTCAATATTTGAATGTATAAATGAAACCATTAATAACAGATGAGTCGCACACCTTCCTTTACAAGATCAGAGACTTGATCATGATCAAGTAAAACGATGGCCTTTTCATCATGCATTTCTTGCCATAGGAATTGGATAAGGTCCCTTTGGATTAAGAAGTACATACTTCCATCCTTTCACATGCTCATGCTTTTCACATTGATGAACTCTACATCAATCAACACCAATGCAAAAGTCACAAAACATGTGAGTTTTCTTGTGTCGATGGAAAATATTTCACCCATGTCTTTGATCTGCACTTATTGTAATTCCCTTTTTCCTTCTATAGTATTACAATACCAAGGAATGGATCTATTTACATTGCCAAGTTCAACATTCCAGAAGAACCTACACACATTCCTAATAAATTTGTAACCTTCATCTCTTAAACAGGATTTGCACTAGTTGATCACCTCTAGTGATGATTTGAGTTTATTTTCATAATGACTCATTCGGTATCTCCTAAGTTCTCACTTCACACAAGCGCTTGCACCATCGTTCTCACCCTTTCCATGTCTTGTTTCAAAATAGCTCCAAGTATCTTGAATTTTTGTCTTCTTTTGTAGCCAGCTCAACCAATAAAATTTGTGTGCTGACTTAAACAACCCTGCACAGCCATCTAACCATATCTAATGCTTTTTGAATGATATGTCAATTTTTTTGAATGATTCATAACTTAGGTCAAAGAAATGTTGCATGAATAATTTTTCATGCTCACGATCATCACTAATGTAAAAGTGATACTCGTTAATCACATCACATGACTCATTAGTGTTATCCCTACCATCAACATTCAATTATGCATGCCTATACATAACATGTATGAATATGGACACTTGGCTTGAGTGATAGTACTCACTCTATATCTATATATGAGGAGAAAATGTGTAATTCTCAGTAAATTCTACCACTTATAAGATTGTTCCTAGCTAAAATACTTCACGATAATTCTTGAATTCAGAAGCTTGCCACTTAGACCTTTGCAACTATTTGATATATTCATAAATATGGTTCTGAAAAACCCCCATGAATTGTGAAATAAGAAACTCATCCTCAACATAGTTGATCCTCCAAGGTGCCATAGTTGAAGAAGATGGTTGATTTCCCACAACATGCTCATATCTCTTCCATGTGATGGTGACTTCTGACATCCCAGACTAGTTGGGATCAACAGGAAAGTTCCTATGGAACAATTTCAAATCACCACATTTGGTGCATCTTCCCCAACCTATACATATTTTCTTGTAAAAAAAACTCTTCTAGTTCCTTTTGCACAATATTGATGAAACAAAATCATGCATTGTAGGAGGGGGGGGGTCTCTATGACAATTCTTCTTGTAAAATTCTGATAAAAGTGTCATAATGAAGCTAAAATTCAACATGATATTGGAAAAACACATGTCGCTGATTGTATTAGGCCTAATAAACCATGGTTTCAAATTCTAAAACATCCCTATGGATATCTTCACATGGTGATTACTTTCCGAAAATTCCTCAAACAGTGCAAATTTTGTCATTTCTACAACATGCTTAACATGATCTACTAGCTATGTGATGTCATACGGCATGATTCTATTTGGAATAAAACAGGAATGGCTCTCCCAAAACTATACCACAAGTGATATGATTACTATTGTAATCATGTCTTGATAGGCTTGCCTGGTGATAAGAGCCCAACAAGCAGATTCATCATTTTCATTTACTCGAACCTTGAATTTGGTATGCTTGTGCAATGTTTTTCTCCAAACATGGATCAATTTTGGCATTGTTGCCAACTTTTATTGTCGTGATATACTTGGTGCAACAATAAAAGTTGTAATTTCCCTACGAGTAGCTCAAACATCAAGTTTTCTTGATTTTCCAAACATAGTGAATTCCATTGATATATTTTTAGTGACATTCATATGTGTCTTCCTGCCTTCATCATCTTGAACACCCAAAATCTTTCTAGCATGCCTGATTTTCTTATGTTTGATCAACCCATGCAGTATTCGAACTTGTGCAACAACTAATTGTTTCCAAAATATTGTTGAATGATGTTACTGACATGATCTCTAATAGTGCAAGCAGGGATAGGCTCCCCAAGGTCCTCTATTTTTCTTGCATCCAAATTTTCTACAAACCTGCCACCCCTTTCTAAACCACCACAACTCCTTGTTGTCCTATCAACTTGAGAGGGAACAACCCCTTCTTTTGGTGGTTGATCAGCTTCATAGGGCACATATTCTTCCTCTAGTGGTGGATTAGTTTGATATGGCACATATTATTCCCCTAGTGGCAATTTATTAGTTTGATCGGGCACATGTTGTTCCTCTAGTGGTTGATCAGCTCGATAGGACACATATTGATCATCACATGGTTGATCAGCTTCATAGGACACATCTTGTTCCTCATGTGGCCAATAAATTTCCATTCATGCATATCAGAATACAAAATATGCTTGTAATTGAAGTGAATCACCATCATAAGACAGGTGAATAGTAGATATACACATGTTTATCTAGGAAATCACCATAGGTGGAAGGTCATGACATGATTGACTAGATACTCCCCCTATTTTCCTTTGAATTTAGGGGTATCTGATGGTAAATTGGTTGGCATGTGGGGTATTATTGATTATGAGTAATGGGATCATTTATGAGTTTCATCAAATATAGGATATTTAAAGAAGAAACAAATGGAATCTTGTTGGTGTTAGCCATGACGCAATGACCTTGTGTGCCGGTGTTGGTATTGGTATTGGTGTACCTTGCAGGGTAGTATTGTTTTGGCTACCCTATGATATGGGGTTGGTTGGAGTACCTTGTGGGGTAGTTTTTGTGTTGCCTTGAGGGCTGGTGGTGGGGGTTCCTTGAGAGGAGTTAGATCCCAATAAGGTGGCTCCAATAATGGATGTTCCAAATAAGGTGGTTTGGTCTTGTTTTTTGTGCCAAAATGGTGAGAGACCAGACACTCCTCCCAGTAATGGTGGGAGATATTGTATGAACCTAGAGTAATGGGTAATGTATGAACCTAGAGTAATGTGTAACCCAAGTTGGGACCCCTATGGTTCCATAGTAAGTTTGTGGGAAAATATGGTAAGGGACATTTTCTTTAGGAAAACCAAATGAATCACATACATAAGACAAAGAGAAAAATAAATGGTTAATTTTCCCTTCGATTATAATGTGTGAAATAGTCAACAAAAAAGGTTTGTGAGGTTTTGCGTATGAGAAAAAATCCTAAAAAGACATAACATACTTCTACTCAAGTAGTAACTCAACCTTCTAAAGATTTTAGAATAGGGTACTAGGGCCACGTCATGAACTTCACTAGCAACGCTTCCAACAACCAAAAATCCAACCCAGTTATGGAGAGGGTTATAGTGGCGTAACATACTAGGGCTACATATCGAAATAGTTGGTGATGCTTTTAGTAACCTGACCAAGATCACCTCAGGCCTAAGTGCTCCCACACCTCAACCTATAGGAAAGATGCCCTAAGATTTGGCAATTGAGTTACCTGCATCCAGTGGGAATGAATGAATCTCAACTTCTGGTTGTTAGTTATGGGCCCAGAACCCTTGCCACGTTTTGGGAGACAACATGAAGGCTTTTGAAAATATTCCACCTAATCCTTACCCCCTTCATGAGCTTCTTTCCATGTACTAGATTTGTCACTAGATGATGCAGGATTTTAAGCTCCCTAAAAGACAAGTTTATATGTTTCAATATGAAAAACAACCACGACAATGTATGTTCTAGCTATTACCATGGTCCTAGCTTGAACTATAAATTACCTTGTGGCCCCTATGGGGAATTTAGTGTGTTTAGATTAAGGTTGTTTTTAGAAAGTATTTTCTTCACTTAGGGTATGCAACAAAGTATAGGCTCAAAGAAACTAAGTACAAATATTTCAGAAAGAGGATACCCTTTATACAAAGTTCTAAGTGAGCTTAGTGTGTGGGGTGAATGTGTGTTCAAGTGAAATTGTGAGCATATAAAGTGTGAATTAATGTGGATATGCAATGATCCTTTACAAATCCCCTAATTACACTATTTTATGTTTGTTCCTTGTAAGAAAAGAAATGATGTGTATGGGCCACTTACTTCTTTCCTAATTATACTATGTGATCATATAGGGAAATGGAAGCTTTAGTTGTTTGAGAAAGGGTCCATATTCCACAATAGGTTAACCGCAAGGACATAAGGGAGGAAGCGACTAATTTCTTTATTTAATAACACCTATTGAATTTCCATGACCTTGGGTATAGGATGAAGTCTTAAAATCTCTATCACTACCAAGCCAAGAGTCACAATGATACTACTTTTCACAACGGAATATAAACCACAATAAATTTAATAGTGAAAAAAATATGGACAATTTTTTACAATTTTCAATCCAACTTTGTTATATTAATCAACATATAATACAATAGACAAATGATTTCATACCAGGGATAATGGCCCTCATACATCCAATGATAAGGGACAAAAACTAGGGCTTGGTGTTAGTCCATCAACAACCACTATGCCCATACAAGATACACTAACTATCTAGCTGATGTAGAGCTCCTAACAATTGCCTTGGTCATACCCTATACTTTCTTGATCCTTCAGCTCCCGATTTGGAGCACTGCCTCTATAAATGCTCCAAGTACATATGGCCATTGAACCTAGGCTATCAATCTGCTCACTAGTTGTGCCTTTGTCCATCAAGGGCACAACACATCAGGACTCTTTTCGAGTTGTTCACAACTACATTTGTGAACAAATATCAATCTTCTCATTGCTTCTCCTTAGCTAATCAGGGACTTTAACTCACCATGGTATTCCTGCGCTACTCCAATAAATACCAACATGGGTCATGGAGGGATGCCATCTATCACTTCTCCCATAATGAACAAAGGCTAGGAGGACTGCCAATCATATCATGTAGAATTAATTCTCCACAAACAAGTCTAGGGCTTCTCAGCTACTCCTCTGGTTCGTCAACCCTTGAGCTCAATAATTGGCACTTTGGCAACTACTTTTGTCCATCAAAGTGTTGCACACCGAGCTCCAACTTGGGCACTATCAGGCTATCCTCTAGCAGACCATAAATTCCCAATCACTATCCACACTTGGTCCACTCTCACGCTGCCCTCCAAGCGTCCATGAGTGACCAAGTCTGTTGTAGCATATGTACCTAGTTAGGGCATTAAACACCTAGGAAATCCTTCCACATGTCTACTAATAGACTTCTCCAATCAGTCCTCTCCTAAGAAACCCATCCACCTAGCATCCAATTATCAAACATGATGACATTTGCAACTCCCTACTACTGCCATCTTGCATTGGGATCTGTGCACTTGCACGTCTGGTTAGGGAACCCTTAACAACCGTCAACCCTAGCTCAAAATTAGGTGTATCCTTCTCCCATTGGGCTAATCTTTCTTGCTATTTGTTCTATGCTCCTCAACCATTGTTTTGGCCCTTGTAATGTTCAGACAAGGCACCCTATAGGTGGTTGTCCCTAAAAATATAACAAAATGACCTCAAAACCAAGGAAGAAGGCCCTTTTTGAGTTGCGACCTCCCATTGATGATTACAGTTGAGTTAGATAAGCCTTAATAGCCTTCTCCTACCTCCAAACAACCGTCCACAAGTTGTTGCAACTTCAACTACCCCTGCGGCCCAAACAATACACCCAACATGGACCAAAACAACACAAAAACAAACCCCAAACTCACCTTTGTGACAACGGCTCCAATTTATAGCAAGAACGCATCAAAAACTGGTGACAAGGCACACCAAATAGGTCTCCTAAGCTTCCTCATTCCTACAACATCCTCCACAAGGAAACCCACACTAAATTCCAGAGATTACCTTCCAAAACTTGTACCCTTTCCCTTGCATCCTTGTTGCCCAAGCTTCGTTGTAATTTTAGAGCTTCTCGATTGATGTATATGAAATTAAATGTGTGTAATGAGGCCTCTCCTCACTCCTTTATATAGCCTTCGCTAGGGTGATGTCCAACCTATCAAGAAGTGCTCCTTGTACTAAGGTCGACTTGAAGTTGAGACAAATTAACCCACATTATATCTTCAAAAATTCATAACTCGACTTTGACAACTTAGAATTCAATGATTCTTAATGCGTTTGAATCATCGCGGCATCCTCTATCATCTCCATCCATTGCATGTCAAAGTCTCGTCATACTTTTTTCCCAAACATCAATGGGTGAAAATCCCTAAGCTTGGGTTTCAAGCCCACATGATCATTTGTGCAACTTCTTCCTCAAAACCCTCGATCCTCATGGCTTCAAGTACCTCTCAAGCTACAAAAAATCAACACTCCCTCTTAGCGAGGGAGGTACTTCCAAGACTAGGAAGTAACTCATCATCATCATTTCTAGTGACATTTGCCCATATTGTGTCCATCACAACAACATACCCTATAGAATGAACCTGGAAATATCGGTAGTCCCTCTGCCTCATCACATCCAAACATGAAGATCCAAAACCTCCATAGGGATTCTCCCTCTAAGGCTAGACTCCCTTTGAACCTACATGAACTCTACTAGCTATATACTGCAAGAAATCATCCTCTTGGATCAAATACCACTCGTGAAAATCCCTCCAATCTCGAATATGAAACATCATGATCTGCTGAAGAATATAGTCTGCCAATATGTATTCCATCACTTGAATCCATCTCAATCAAGCTGATCTTTTCCATACCAAAGAATCCCTCGAGTTGTCCCAACCATCCATGACAAATCAACAAAATTCCATGATCAACAATCTACCCTACAACAAACTATTATTCACCAGGATTAGCACCAATCCACTAGAACTCCCATCCAATCTCGCTACCAAGCTAGTCAAGACCACATCTCCATGTCTTCAACTGAACCCTCTGCTCCTTGATCTAGACACCCACAACTCCCTCTGATTTTCTTCACAGTGCACACTCTGATTCACTGTCCCTCAAAGTAGCTCAGATACACTCTCATACCATGTTGAATTTCCACGACCTTGGGTCAAGGATAGAATCTTAAAATCTATGACACTACCAAACCAAGAGTCACAATGATACTACTTTGCACAATGAAATATAAACAATAGTAAATCTACTAGTGCACAAAAAATGGAAAGATTTTTACAAATTTCAACCCAACTTCGTTATATTAATCAACATATAATACAACAGTCTACATCTCCTGCACCAAGGATAATGGTCCTAATACATCCACCGCTACAAGACACAAAACTAAGGCTTGGTTTCAGTCCATCAATAACCAATCTTCCCATACAAGATACATTAACCGTCTAGATGATGTAGATATCCTCAAAACTGCCTTGGTCATGCCCTCTACCTGCCTGGTCCTTCAACTTCCGATCTACAATGCTACCTCTATCAATGATCCAACTCCATATAGACACTGAACCTTAGTTATCAATCTGCTCACTAGTTGTGCCTTAGTCCATCAAGGGCACAACACATCGAGAATCTTGTCGAGTTGTTCACAACTTTGTTTGTGAACAACTCTCAATATTCCCAATACTACTCCTCAGCTACTTAGGGATTTTAATGCACTATGGTCTTCCTATGCTGCTGCAATGAATACCAACGTAGGGCACAAAAGGTTGCCACCTATCACTGCAATATGTCCACCTCCCACAATGAACATGGGCTAGGAGGACTTCCCATCATCCATTGCAGATTTCCTTCTCCACACGCAAGTCTAGGGCTTCTCAACTTCTCCTCTGGTTCATCAACCCTTGAGCTCAACAACTTCCACTCTAACAACTACTTTTGTCCCTCAAAGTGTTTCATAATGAGATCCATATTGGGCACTTTAACAATTTACTCCAACAGACCATAAATGCCCAATCAATATCTACACTTCGTCCACTCTCATGCTTCCCTCCAATAGTCCACGAGTGACCAAGTTTTTTGTAGCATCTGCACCTAGTCAGGTCATCCAACACCTAGGAAACCCTTCCACATGTCTGTTATTAGACTTCTCCAACCAATACTCTTGATCTGGATTTAAACAGGAATGCAACAAATTACAAAGATAACCATAAACACAGAGATGTAGTGGAAATAATACTTCATTTCATTAATGTAAAATACTAAAATATGCTTACAAAGAGGAATGGAAATAAACCAGCTAGGGCGATGGTAGCTTATCTCTGAGAAGAGATGTGGTGGCTACATGCCTCTGAACTACCTTACAATGAGGCTTAAGGGCCTTTTTATTATTGAACAGTAAGAGAAAACCCTAACTCGAGGAGATGTAACACCAAGAGTTTATTTGCCCCATTGGGGTGAGTTGGATAGCCAACTTCCCAGGGTCGCGACTTGATCATATTATCTCTATTTGACGTGCATGATAGCCTATTGGAAAGATATCTCCAAGGAATACGATGAAAAATATGATTTTGTACAGAAAATTTTTGGTGGTAGTTTTCCAAAAAATCTTCGTTTAGGGCCTCAAAACGGCTCCAGAAGTTTAGGACCCGAAAAACTGCTAAAAATAGTAAACTATGCTACAATTCAGGAAACTAAAAAACTGAAAGAAGCAATGGTGGGGGTCCAAGTGGAATTTGTGGGTGGCCACCAATATCCACCTGAATCATTCCTCCCCCCTTAGGAAGCAATGGTCCCCATTGCATTGAGTTCCTCCATGAGATGAGGGAACTTCTACTGAACTTGGTGCCTTGTGAGCCACTTAACCTAGTGAAGGAGTTGGCCTGCTTTGACAACTCAATACAATTGGATATTCTATTGGTGAGTGTGCTTGATTTGTGTGTGTATGATTCGATTAGTTTCAGCTTGTTCCATGCAATCCAGATTTAACTCTCTAGGTGTGAGATGTTCTGCAATGTCGGATGTGTCTAGTAATGGTGGAAAGTATGGCCGAAGGTGGTCCACATTGAACACTGGGTGAGGCCAAGGAATGGGGGAATGCTGATCTCAAATTCATTGTCTCCCATAGCCTTCGTAATGGTGTAAGGACAATATTGGAGTGGTAGGAGTTTCTGATAGGCTCCAGTAAGGTGTTCCTTTCGCAAATGAAACTAGACTTTGTCGCCCAGCTGAAACTTGTGTGGCACCTGATGTTGATCAGGTTGTTGCTTGTGCTTGGCATTTGATTTATCTAGAATGTCATGGACCTGATAGCGAATATTTTGGATGTGCTCAATGAAGTTATTTGCCTTATCTATTTCGAACTGGACATGAGCCGAATCTGCTTGAGTAGCTGCAAATGGCATGGCCACATCAATGGGACACAATGGCTGGAATCCCAAGCCCACCTGAAAAGGACAATGGCCAGTCGAGCTGTGGAGAGCTCGGTTGTAGCTATGTTGAACATAGGGGAGGCTCTCGTCCCATGTGCATGGATTCTTTGAGTTGTACATGCACATAATGTGTATGATCATCTTGTTGACAACCTCTGTCTGGCCATCAGTTTGAGGATGGAAGGCTGTGGACTTAGCGAGTTTGGTGTCCAACATCGACAATAGACTGGACCAAAATGTACTGAGGAACCTGATATCTTGATTTGAGATGATAGACTATGGGATCCCAAAGTGTATCCACACTCATTCAAAGAAGAGTTTAGGAATGGCTTTTGCTGTGATATTCTTCTTGCAGGCCACCATAATGGCCATCTTCGAGAACCTGTCGACAACCAAAAAAACATAGTCATTTCCATGCTTAGTGGAAGGAAGGGCTGACATGTAATCCATGGAGATGGATTCCCAAGGTCGACTAGGGGTAGGCATCGGGGTATAGAGGCCTTGCTTCTTGATGGTCGGCTTGGAAATGGCACAGGCAGTGCATGATCTGATATGCTTCCCGACATCCTATCGAAGATTCAAACAATAGAAATACTTCTGCAGTACTGCCACTATTTTCTTGACCTTGAAATGTCCAACAGCCCAACTGTAGTGTGCTTCCCAAATCATCTTGGCACACTCGCTTGAAGGAACACAAAGGTGAACCAGGTGGCATAATAGGGCATCGTGGAGGTGAAAATCTGAACACGCTAACTCTCTAAGAGTGTCTGGTATGTGTGGCCAAATTCTGGGTCACTTTTGTAGAGAAGTGGCCAATAAGAAGTCTCGTGCCCACAAGAGTTGAGCATGGTGGTTAACGCCATGATTGGTGGTCGATTGAGGCAATCTACAACATTATTGGTGCTACCCTTCTTATACTTGGTATTCAAATGGAATTGTTGTAGGTATGTTGACCACTTTTCATGGCGATCATTCTGAAATTTCCCTTGGGTCTGTATGAACTGCAGGGGTTGGTGGTCTGTGTGGATGACTGTTTCCTTCCCCAAAATGTAATGCTTCCATTGTCGGTAGGCCTACACAATGGAATACATCTCTTTGTGATAAGTGGGATACTTCCGGACTGTGTCTGAAAATGTCTCACTGTGATATGCCACTAGATGCCCGTGTTGAGTAAGGACTGCGCCAATAGCATAGTCAGAGGCATTTGTCTCAACCTCAAATGGTTGTTGCAAGTCTGGTATTGTGAGCACTAGTGCTGAAAAGAGGTGATCTTTCAACTCTTTGATTGCCTTCTGTTGAGATTCATACCAAAAGGACCAAATGATATGAGAAAATCCCAACACGAACCCGCGGTAGAAGTTGGAAAGACCTAGAAAGTTGCAAAGCTCTGTCAGAGTGGTTGGAGATGGCCAATCCCGAATGATTTGGATCTTGGATGGATCCACATGCGTCCCCTGTTCATCAATAATGTATCCCATATACTGAACCTGGGTCATGCCAAAAGTGCATTTCTCCAAATTGGCACATAAATTCCGTTGCTGTAGTGTTTGGAGAACCTATCAAATGTGGTGGAGGTGCTCTTCCCAACTCTGGCTAAAGATCATGATGTCATCCAAGTATACCACTACAAATGATTTGGTGAATGGCCGCAAGATGTCACCCATTAGCCTCATGAAGGTTGCAGGAGCATTCGTCAATCCGAAAGGCATAACCAACCATTCGAAAAGGCCCTCCTTGCCTTTGAAGGTAGTCTTCCACACATCAGAGGGTTCGATTGGTACCTGGTGATATCCTGACTTCAAATCGATCTTGCTAAAATATTTTGCCCCCTTCAGTTGGTGCAGGAGGTCATCAATCCATGGGATCGGGTACCTATTACAAATAATGATCTTGTTCAGCACCTAATAGTCAATACAGAGTCTCCAAGTCCCATCCTTCTTCCATACCAACATGATCAAACTCCCACAGGGCGATGAACTCGAACAGATGTGACATTTTTGCAATAGCTTCTAAATCTGCCTCTTGATTTCATCATTCTCTAGAATGGAGCACCAATAGATTGGTCCATTAGGAAGCGACACACTTGGGGTCAAATCAATGGAGTGCTTGACCTGACAGTGTAGAGGAAACCCTGTAGGGGAGGTGAATATGTCCTCGTACTCCTCCACGACCTTGTCCATCTGTAGTTGTCGTGCGGAGGGGCCCTGTCTGGACGTTGTGGCCACCGCCTTCTTCTTTCGTTGAGGGTGTATCATCAGGAAAACAAATTTCCTAGTTTTGGAAATGAGCTTATTACATTGCTTTGTAGTAACCAAAGAGAAGGTGGTAGGCAGTGCTACCTCTGGTATCCAGTACAACTTATTTCCCAATGTAACAATAACAACACAAGGCCTTGATTCATACACAACATGTTGCTTCCACAAGTATGGTTATCCTAATAATACATCACAAACTTCAAGGGGAGCAATGTCACACAATACCTCATCCATGAAGGGCTTGATGTTGTATGGAAGGTGACACTGCTGGCTCACGCGAAGATCCCGTCTTTGGTGAAGCCACCCGATGGTGTATAGTTGTGGATGTGCTATGGTCAGTAAGCCCAACCGCTTCACGACCTCTACCAAAATGAGGTTCTTTTGACTCCCACTGTTGAAAATGAACTGTAGCGGGGTGCCCTTTACCCACATCTGGGAGTGGAAGAGACGCTCCTCCTCCTCTGGATCTTCGGGTTCCTCCTTCTAGATCTTCGTGGTGGCAATGGTGGCGTTGGGCTCCGCATCGATAATATGCTTCCCTTTGTCATTCCTCTTGTTAGGTTCTGACTCAAAGTTGGAACATGCATCTGATTCTAAAACCTTTAGCTCGGCCACTAATGACTGCTTGGCCCGACACTCAGTTGTGTTGTGAGTGGAGCTCTTATGGAACTCACACCATTTTCCTGTGTCCTTTCTCAGCTTTGCAACGCTGTTCTTTTCTTGCATCTTTGGTAGGTTGTCTTGGGCCACCCCACCTTGGCTTTTTCCTTTATTCTACAGTTTGGGGGCACATTTCCCTTGCTTTGGATTTGCAAATCCAAAGTCTCGTTTCTTCTATTTAAACTTTTGCTCGACCTTGACAGCATATTGGTATGCCGTGCTGAGCAAGTAGATGTTCAGGAGTTCTATTTCTTCCTAGATGTACTTGTGCAGGCAGCCGCAGTATTTGAGTACCAAATGCTACTACGTATCCTTGATACCCAACTTTGTGTGAAGGGTATGGAAAATATCGGTAAACTCCGGCATGTCTTTGGTCCCTTCCCTGCCACAGCATGGTCCAATTTATGTATTGATCCTCATAGCTTTCGACAGGGTAGTACTTCTCCTTGATGGCATCTCAGAATGAATTCCAAGTGGGTGTGGTTGAAAATAGTGAGCCTGTACTTTCATCATTATGCTCGTAGTAGGTTTCCCACCAATCCTTGACATGGGGGGCCGCTTTGAGAAGAGCGAAAATAATCTTTTCCCGACTGGAAAAATCATGAACAAAAAAATAACCCTCTAGCAGATTTAATCATTTATCGACGACATCTACATCTATCTGACCCTCAAATATGGGGATTTCAAAATTAACTTGTACCTTAAACGTTGTGGTGATGTGTTGCCCCTGGGTAGTCGCTAAAGGATCTGGGAAAAATTGTCCATCATCGCGTTCCTTTATCGCTCGAGGGCTTCTTCGAGAAAGATTTTGATAGGATCTCCTACCCAATCGTCCTTATTTTCATCTGCCATGGGAGCCCATCGGGATTTGTGAGGCTGGTCTTGCAAAGGTTTGACCAGTTCAAGCCCTAACTCCTTATATCCCGACCTCGTCGAGGACACACAAAGAAAAACAGAGAAAAGAAGTAGACCGCTCTGATACCACTTATCCAGATTTAAATAGGAATGCAACAAATTATAGATATAACCATAAACACAGAGATGCAGCGGAAATAATACTTCATTTCATTAATTAAAATACTGAAATATGCTTACAAACAGGAATGGAAATAAAGCAGCTAGGGCGATTGTAGCTTATCTTTGAGAAGAGATGTGGCAGCTACATGCATTTTAACTACCTTACAATGAGGCTCAAGGGCCTTTTTATTATTGAACAATAAGATCAAACCCTAAAAAACCAAAACCCTAACCCGAGGAGATGTAACACCAAGAGTTTATGGGCCCCATTGGGTGAGTTGGATAGCCAACTTCCCAAGGTCATTACTTGGTCATATTATCTCCATTTGACATGCATGATAGTCCATTGGAAAGATCTCTCTGAGGAATATGAAAGAAAATATTATTTTGGATTGAAAATTGCTGGTGGTTTATTTTCCAAAAAACGTCATTTAGGGTCTCAAAACGACTCCGGAAGTTTAGGACCTGAAAAACTACTAAAAATAGTAAACAGTGCTACAATTCAGGAAACTAAAAAATTGAAAGAAACAATGGTGGGGGTCCATGTGGAATTTTCGGGTGGCCGCGAATATCCATATGGATCACCTCTCCTAGGTCACCCATCCACCTAGCATCCAACCATCAACCAAGATGATATCTACAACTCCCTGTTTCTCCCATATTGCCTTGGGATCTGTGCACTTGCAATTCTGTTTAGGTCACCCTTAACGACCCTCAACCCTTGCTAAAAACTTGGTGTATCCTTCTCCCATTAGGATTCTATTTCTTTTTTTTTTTCTATGCTCCTCAACCACTATTTTGGCCCTTGCAATTATCACAGAAGGCACCCTACAGGTGGTTGTCCCTAACAATAGAATAAACTAACCTCAAAACCAAGGAAGAAGACCCTACTTAAGATGAAACCTCCTAGTGATGACTGTGACTGAGTTGTAGGAGCCTTTATAACCTTGTCGTACCTCCAAACAACCCTCCATATACTGTTGTAGCGTAAGATACCCTTGTGACCCAAACAATACACCAAACATGCACCAAAATGACACAAAAACAGACCCCAAACTCACCTTTATGATAACAGCTCCAATCTATAACATGAATGTATCTAGAACTGGTGACAAGGCACACCAAACATGTCTCCTAAGATTCCTTAGGCCCGCGACATCCTCCAAAAGGTAACTGCACTAAATTTCAGAGATTTCCTTCCAAAACTTGTACCCTTGCCCTTGCATCCTTGCTTCCCTAGCTTCACTATAATTTCAGAGCTCCTCCTTTGATGTAGATGCACTTGAATGTGTGGAATGATGCCTCTCCTCACTCCTTTATATAGCCTTCTCTAGGGTGACTTCCAACCTATAAAGAAGTGCTCCTTGTACCAAGGCTAACTTAAACTTGAGACAAATTCACCCACACAATATCTTCAAAAATTTATAACTCAAATTTGACAACTCGGAATTCAATGATTCTTGATGCATTGGAATCATCTTGACATCCTCTCTCATCTCCATCCATCACATGTCAAAGTATCATCGTGGTTTTAGCCCAAACATCGACCTGTGAACAACTCTAGGCTTGGATTTCAAACCCACACAACCACTTGTGGAGCATCTTCCTCCAAACCCTCAATCCTCAAGGCTTGGAGTACCTCCCAAGATACAAAAAATCAACAACACCAAGTCCTGGTCCCAAAAATAAATGAATGAAATAAAATCTTTGGTTAGAAAAACAAGTAAAAAATATTTTTGGATCTAGGGCCACTTATTTTCCTCCAAATTAAGCTAGGTGTTGTGTGAATTGGAATGTGCAAAATAGGTAGAAAATATATGTGGATTAAGGCCACTCACTTAAATCCTCCTAGTTTTAAGGTATGTTTGTATGTAAAATTTCAAAGTAAAATATAAGCAATTAATCTACTTGTAACGGCTAGTAAAACAAAGTGGTTAGTAGTGATGGTGTGTGCAAGTTTAATAGTTAACATACAAAGGTTTTGAATTGCAAGTATATGGATATGTGGTTGATGTTCCTTTAATACAATTCCTCTAATTACACTATGTGATGTTTGTTCCTTCTAAGAAAAGAAATGATGTGTGGATGATGGGCCACTTACTTCTTTCCTAATTATACTATGTGAGCCTATTTGGGAATGAAAGCTTTAGTGCTTTCAGAAAGGATCTAGATGCCACCACAAGTTTTCCACAAGGATGCAAGGGAGACAATGCCTACTTTCTTTCTTTACTAACACTAAATCCTCTTCCTGAAAATAAATGATTGAAATAAAAAATTTCGTTAGAATATCAAGTAAAAATTATTTTTGGATTTAGGGCCACTTACTTTCCTTCTAGTTAATCTAGGTGTGTTGTGAATCAAAATGAGAAAAATAAGTAAAAATATATATGTGGATTAGGTCCACTTACGTCGAGATTCTCGGTTTTGATAAAATGGGCAAAAATCTCAGTAGGTGACAACAATCTTATTTGGTTGCTATATTAGCTTGATTTTGTTTTGGAGATAGTTAATGCATCCTATATTTGTTGTAGGAGGATTTATGAGGCAGTTAGATTCTCTTAGCTATAAAACAGGTGTCCATATGGATTGGTGTGAGTGTGAGCATTTGAGAGGAAATTGATTCTCTTGTAATCTCCTGTTTTGATAATAAGATTTCCGATGCCTATGTTTGGTGGACGTAGCCCAGAATGGGTGGGTGAACCACGTAAAACTCCTGTGTCTCTTTTGTGATGTGTTTTATCTGTTGTTGCTTGTCTTTTTTATTTAGCTGCCCACTGATTGCTCCAACAACTTACTTAAATCCTCCTAGTTTTAAGCTATGTTTATGTGCAAAATTTCAAAGTAAAATATAAGCAATTTCTCTACTTGTAATGGCTAGTAAAACAAATTGGTTAGCAATGATGGTGTGTGCAATATGAATAATGCACATACAAAGAGTTTGAATTGCAAGTATGTGGATATGTGGTTCATGATCCTATCATACAACTCGCCTAATTACACTATGTGATGTTTTTCACTTCTAAGAAAGGAAATGATGTGTGGATGATGGGCCAATTAATTATTTCTTAATTATACTATGTGAGCATATAGGGAGATGAAATATTTAGTTCTTTGAGAAAGGTTCCAAATGCCACCACAAGTTCGCCACAAGGATGCAAGGGAGGTAGTTCCTACTTTCTTTCTTTATTAACACCAATTCCTAGTCTCGAAAATAAATGAATGAAATAAAAAGCCTTGGTTAGAATAACAAGTAAAAAAGATTTATGGATTTAGGGCCACTTACTTTCCTCCTAGTTAAGCTAGGTGTGGTATGAGTTGGAATGAGAAAAACAAGTAAAAAATATATGCGTATTATGGCCACTTAATGAAATCCTCTTAGTTTTAATCTATGTTTCTGTGTAAAATTTTGAAGTAAAATATAAGAAATGACTATACTTGTAATGATTAGTAAAACAAATTGGTTAGTAGTGATGGTGTGTGCAAGGTGAATAACTTGCACATACAAAGTGCTTGAATTGTAAGCATGTGGATATGCGGTTCACGATTATTTAATATAATTCCCTTGATTAAACACTATTTGTTTTTGTTCCTTGGAAAAGAAAGGATGTGCACAAATAATGGGCCATCTAATTTTCCAAAATATGTTATATCTGAGCATATAGGGAGATGGAAAATTAGTGATTTTGGAAACATTATACTTCCATTACCAACTAAATTGAATTACGTAAAATGATTTAATTAAATATTCCAAAAAAACCATTCAATTATGTGACAATATACTTACCTAAATTAATATGCATTTTCTTAATATTTACTCAACTTATACATGTTGATGCCTGGAATGAATCAGAGTCGCATGAAACCATTATAGATTAAGCATACAAACAAATAAATTTCATCAAACCGAGCCATTGAAATAACTAGAATTTGTTTCTTATGCATAAATCATGATTTAACTAAACAAGGGATGCCACAATTGAGAACACCTAATAGAAGAACCCCCATGTAAAGAATAAGAAATTTGCAAACTAGTTGAAGGTATGCAATTTGTAAAATATTTTCGCTTAGATTTATATTTTCATTTTAAATATGATCCTATGTTAACAGTGAAAAATTAATTCATCTATATATAAATTTGAATGATACAAATTCAATTTATCTTTTATTTTGAATCATGACTATATGGCAGAAAAAACTAATTAATTATATATAAATTTTAATGATATATTATAATTTAAGTGTTTAAACTTTGTCATTTGAAATATGTATTATATATTTATAATGTGCAGTTGTATATTTCTATAAAAGTTTAAAAAAATACAATATTTTATTTTTAAAATAAATTATTTTTATAAGTTTTCCAATATCATAATTCAAAATTGTTAATATATTTTAATCTTCTTTATATAAAATTATTATATTTAACCAATTATTTCAAGAAAATGTACCATACTATTAAAAAAATAGAATTGCTTTATTCATTTAATAATGGAAAAAAGTTAAAAATTAAATTTATAAATATATAATTTTTAATAATATAGATTTTTTTATATCTCTAACTTCATCTCTTCATTTACCAAGTGAAGCATTTGACCTTTTTCCAAAATTAGTTCTTCTTAGCAAAAAGTTTTAATTTCTTCAAGAAACTATAAATCCTAAACTAAAAGTGATCTCTACAACGAGTTATTAGATTTTTGTTCATATATCTCATTCACCAAATATTTAAATTAAAATCTAATGTCAACTAAAAGGGATTGTGAGAAGCCCACGGGGCTTTGGATTGAGGGTGAATGGGTGTACTATTAAGGCACTCCTTGCGATAGGTCACTGGTTCAAATCCCCCGTGGGTGCTTAGGTAGTATTATATATATATATATATATATATATATATATATATATATATATATATATATATATATATATATATATATATATATATATATATATATATATATATATATATATATATATATATATATGAGAAGAGAAGGAAAGTGAAAAATGATTTAAAAAGAATAGGCGTTAAGAATAAAAATAGAAAAATTGCAGAGTAAATTATCAATATACCAATTTCCGAAGTAGTCTAGTCCCACAACTAATAATCTCTCTTCACTCTCCCCCAAACACATGTTTAAGAAATGAAAAAAAGTAACCATTGGGCATATGATTGAAGGGCGTTTGATTGAGGTGATTTATTGCTATATATAACCCCAAACTTTTACTAGCAAATCTAGGCTTGAAGCTTTGTTTGGTTTCTCAACAAGTCACCTTTACCAAGTGAAGCATTTTTCCTTTTTCAAAATTAGTTCTTCTTTACAACAATTTTTAATTTCTTCAAAAGACCATATAAATCCCCAAACTAAAAGTGATCCTTATTGTAACAAGGATGGTATTATATTTTTGTTCATATATCTCATTTACCAAACATTTCAATTAAAATCAAATGCCAAGTAAAACGGATTGCAAAAAGAGAATGAAATAGATTTAAGTGATTAAAAAAATAGGTGTTAGGAATAAAATTAGAATATTTGGAAAGTTTACTAAAGAAGCCAAAGAGAGTGGCTCAAAAACTAGAAGAGGACGAAGATCTAGCAAAGTTGATGAATAATATATTGTATAATAATTTTCAAGGTTGTTGAACTAAATACTATTAGAAATTAGGTTTAAATTATTATATTGGAAGTCTAAATACATATTTCAAAGGGAATTATTACTAACTTAATGATATGGCGAATATTTTGAATTTGAGCGAATGGGAGATTCTTGAAAAATCAAGCTAGTGATTACAAAATTGAAGGGCCAAGTTTATTTCATGAGAGAAAAAATTATATATCTATACATTTATACAAATTTAATTGTATATAAGATAATTTGTGATTAAAAAACCATAAAATACATAAATACACACTCCATGATACAAGAAGGAATCTATTCAACTAGCTTTTAAGTCTGTTAATATTTGAAAGGCCCATTATACAAGATCAAATTAGTTGGAAAAGTTTTTCTTCATTAGAAGCACCATATCATTTAGTGTTTTAAAAAATGTAATTAAAATTACCATAAAACAATAGTAGGAAGAACTTTCTTAAAGGAAGAACTTATCATAACTACAAAGAATTTCACAGTTCCAAACAAAAAGTGGAAGAAATGTGGGATGAGAAGTATGAGAATACCAATGAAATTGTTGATAAGGAAACAAAAAAAAACCAAGATATAGAGGTATTAGTGGATTTACAGAACAAGGAAAATGCTTCAATCTCTTATCAACAACGAATGCACATTGTTACCATTTATAATGAAGAGGGGCACACATTATTTGAGTTTTTTTTGGGAGAATGTACATGGAAATTTTAGCACAACAATCAAGTATGGAACAAGGAGGGGTAAGAGGATTTAGAAAACTATATGTTTCTACAAGGAACCTTTTTTATTCACATAAAAAGATGGATATCCAATGTCTTGTATGTTTTCAATAATTTTCATCAAATCTTGGCAAAGTTTAAAATAAGGTTCCTCTTTTTGAACCATACATTACAATATATTTCATGATTACATGTCGAAAAACAACTAGATGAATTTAATCAATATTAGACTGCAACATTCTAAGAAATTAACATTGTAAACATTTCTAGCATATCATCAATATATGCATTCTGATTTATTTCTTTTGCATTTATTGTTTACAAATTTAATATTGATTAATCACATGATCCTTTTGTGAAGAATTATAGTGATATGCAATAATACACTCATTTTTGTGCAAGCATTAATCCACACTACAATTTATATGTCTTTAAAAACATGCTCTCTTTAAAAAATTCTCCTAACCTTCATGCGAGGATTAAAGAAGAAACTTGTGATGTTTTCAAAGGTAGGGATCATCATTTAGGATTGAAGGAACCATTAAATGTTATATGTGTCGGTGGATTTCATGAGAATTTAATGTTGTTATATGTTTAACAAAGAATATATTCTCAACCAGCACATTGAAAGGAGGGATACTCTTGCTCCTTCTAGACCTTGACACATTTTCTCTCTTTCAACTCCTACAAGGATACCAACAATCAATTAAACTAATGTTTATAAGATTTGGAGTTCCTATGTGACAACCATTTTTGTTAATCCCTCTTGTAAATAAATTTCCATGAATTATAATTCATGTAAATAATATATGGAAATGTAATAGTTTAAGTTTGGTTAAAGCACATCCTTATTTTTTTGGGGTTATCCTAAACCATTAAAATTCGAAGGTGGTTCATAATTTTCATGAATTCAAGTGGTTTCAAAAAATTCCAATAAGCCATGGTTTCAAGTGATTTTCAATAATTTGCATGGTTTCGAGTGGTTTTCGATATTGCATGGTTTCAAGTGGTTTTATTTAGTTGTTGTTACATCTCAATTTTTAACTACATGGTATTACTTTCAATGCTTATTTTATCTTAGTCCTATTTTTTCATTCTCCATTTTTTTCTTATTTTCAATCATATTTCCTAATCCATACACTATTGAGCAGGTAATATGAGAAGTGAGACAACTTGAATTACCTGTATTTGCGTGATCTTCTTATTCTCTCAATGTATGCCATCTTTTTCTTATCATTTCTTTAGATTTTTCATGCATTTCCTCTATGGTTGGAGATTTCATTCCTTTTTTAAATCAAACTCTTCAATTTCCCATGTTTGTTGTGAATTCTTGTGTAATTTGCATGCTTTGATACTTTTCTATGAATGGATGTGTTAGTTCTCAAATTGTCCTAGTAACTGCCAACAACCCGAGTAGACATTCATTGAGGATTCCAACAATCTTCCCGCTTTAGGTGACAAGAGTTGGCCTCCACTTCACCAACGAGGTATTTCATGGTAGTAATTAAATAAATGTTCTTTAAAAGAAAAACGATGAAGCCAGATTAACGATAATGAGTGTTTTATAAATAAAATATGGGTTTTTGGGAAAGATAAGTAGTAGTCATATAACACATAAAACTTATCAAATTAAAATATCATTCATGACATAGATAAGGTTTCAAATTAATACACAATAACTCACACACAACATTAGGGTTAGTGTTTAAAATAAAATGAAAAAGAAAGAAATTAAAGTAAACTTTCTTTAAAATATCTAATTGAAATATGAGGATAAAATAATAAGACATCACGTATCACTCTTAGTTTACCTTGGAGAAACCATTAGAAAATTTGAACTAATTATTTCTAATAATAAATATTTGAGAAAATATTAAATCAAATTAATGTGTGAAATATTTGTGAATTTGATCAAGTCTAAGTATTGACAATCATTCACATATGCAGGTGCAGTAAATAATGAAGAAAAATAATAAAATAAAAAAGAGGAAAGGAATAAATTAAAAGGACTAGTCTTTTAATGATATCAAAGTTTACTATGAAAGTAAACCCTAGATAGCATGTATCATTAGAGTTCCATTTTGAAACAATTAAATTCGAATATGATTTAAATAATTCTTAAATATCAAGTATTCATGTATTTAAATCATTGTTGCATGCAATATTACTGAATAATCATGTTATATCAATAACCTGCATAATGAAGTAGTGAATAAAACCTCACATAAATAAAACACATAAAAAGAGAGTGAAGAAATAATTGAATTATGATACTATTAAAATTAAAATCCTCACAATCACCATGAGCAACACCAATGTAACAAGTACATTATGATTGTAAGTAAATTATAAGTCTTAATCTCCAATGCACCACCTTCAATCTATCCCCTTTCCAACCCCTCATAAGAGTGTTTGGATGTGTTAGTGTCATATATTATAATAGTCAAAAACAAGTTTAGTATTTTCAATTTATTTTGGAAAATGCGAAAAGATTTTGCTATGATATCTTAGAGATAAAGGTATTGGTCTTAGTAAACAATAAAAAATTTCATTATTGACGTAATTATGTCACAGTGTGTGACAGATGATGTAAAAATAGTTTATGATTGCCTAAAGGTTAAGTTAAGTGGGTCTAGGCTCATGTCTCAGAATAAAATCATGAGTGAGGTCATAGTGTGTCTTGTCTTCTCATCATTGGCACAAATTTCTAGGTTGAGTATGGTCAGTTAGGGTGTCAAATCATATTGTGCCATGACATCATCACTAGTACAATGAATATGAGACATGCGCTATGCTTTTGGCAGTTGTTGTGCTTTCATGATTAAGGTTCAAAATCATAATCATTGCGTTTGAAAGTTGGGTTTGTCACCTTGGGAGTTCAAAGGCTTGTTTTAACATCCAAAATTGCTAGAGAGTCATTCATTCTTCCATCGAAAGCTTCCTAGACATCATTTGAAGTGTGTTGCACTAAGTCTCTAGGGGAGGCACTGCGCTCAGAGATAGTTGAGCAATTTCTTCAACACAAAGGTTTATTGCCAGTTTCAGGTTCAATTCATCATTTTATTGGATGGTTTATCTTCAATTTTGTCTAATTTGTCATTACCAATTGAAGAAAATGCACAGATAACCTTGCAAACTTCAAATTTTTAGTTGTTGCATTTTCTTTGTTATTCTTGAAAAATACGTTGCATTTTTTTCACTCTTTGCATTTCATGTTGATTACCTACATCAAACATTCAAAGCATTGTTTGCCACCAATATTTTGATGCCTAAGATTCCATTTAATGGGTTTGGAGTCTCACAAGCCTTGTCTCCATTGTCCTAGAGTATCAATAATCCTTTTCCCTAATACGCTATGCTTTCTTTCTTCGCTAATGCTGCAAATGTATTTTCACCATTTCTCTTAAACTATGTACCCATTTTCCATGATATTTTTATGAACATGCATGGGGATGACATGAATAAACTCACTTAATTTTAGCTAAAAATTCTTAATGGTTTTTTAGAAATGAGCCACTGTCATCTACATCCATTTTTGGAATTTCTTGAAATTTGTGAGTAATATTTAGCTCAATTTTTTTATGGAGAAGAATTATAATGATATTATCATGCTAAAAAGAAATTCACTCAATCTAGTTCACCATTTAGTAGATATTCAAAAAATATCATTTGTTACGTTCAGGTGCTGCATTTTTACTATAGGTGGAGTTTTTTATAGATGGAATGTTTACAAGATGAAAGGAGACTTTTCAAAGGGAATTTGATCATGTCTAGGCTATTTCACACGTGCATCAGTCATTGAGAAATTTAGAAAGAAATCAAAGTTATAAAAACCATCAATTTGTTGCACTTTTGTGCTCTGTTTCTACTGGACTAGGAAGTAGTGCTATGCTTCCACATGGTCTGCCATTTGACCATGGAATTCATGTCCAAACTTTATGTAATTAATTTTTATGTTCATGGTTAATGTTTTGAGGTGTGTAAGAACTTTAAAACTTGACTTGGGCATTGTATTTAATGTAAATTTGTTGAAAATTCCTTAGTCACAGTAGTTCGTAGTTTTTAGGAAATCAGTTGTATATTCACTGCAATATGAAGAAACATAAGTCCTTTTAGGGAATTTGGTTCCTAGAGGTGGGAACTTATTTTTTTTTAACTACTTATGTTGTATTTTTTATGAATCAAGGGGTTGGTTAGTGTTTAGAAGAAGATACATTGTGTATTGGATTTTTCTAATATATTTTTAGTGAATGATGAAGATTGAAGTTTGATTTTACAAGGATTCCTATTTCAGTTTCAAATGGTGGTGTGCTTCCTTGTATTGTAAGTTTTCTCTTTGTTATCATCATGTTTTCAATGTATGTCTTCCTGTTTGGTTAAACATGGATTTATCTCAAACTACACTATCAAAGTGCTCTATTATAGTTTTCTAAACGATTTATGTTTTTCCTCTTTAACGACATTTAAAAATCATCCTTTGAGTTAGATGATTTTTATGTCATTTTTTCATCATTCCTCTACTCACCCTTCTACAACGAATTTAATTGAAAACACTAGAAGGAATTCTTACCTTTCCCCTATTGAAAGATCTCTTATCTCTTAATCCTCTCACTAGAAAACCATTGATTTAACATGACTCCATGCCCAATGGATATTTTTTCTCCCCTACCAGCAAATAGTTAAATATATTCCCCTTTGAGCATCATGCCTAGCCTCAGATCTAAATGACTAAAGATTGGAAAGAGAGAGCCCTCTCTAAAGCTGGAAGGGATAGGTTCCAACTTAAAATTGTTTTGTGGTTACCTTTGGGTTCCTCTCCTTAGCCTATAGGAATTACAGAGTGCTAACATAGTGGCGCCATTGATAGGGAGAAAAAGGTCCCATCTTCCCCAGGAAATAATCCTAAAGACCATATTTGAATTTTGATGGTGAACATAAGCCAAAGGCATGAAGGATATACCATTCACCAGGTGACTCCAATCAAGCTTCAAATCATATTCAAAGACTGCACCGAAAAAAAAAAAAAAAGGAAGACCTGTTGACAAAGATATGGAAAAACCAGGTACCAAAGATTGAGTTTTCTTCTAGATATAATATGATTTCGTGTCCTTTCCCGAGCATATTAAAAGGGTTTTTCACTATTTACTGTATTCAGATGAAGACTATAAACATGCACTTATATATTATTCTTCTAAAGTTGTAAATACATTTCCCGCTTGCTATGATCCTTTAATTTTACAAGTCTCATTGCATGATCTGCAACAAAATTATAGTCAGTGCCTACCTCAGTTTGATGGTATAGGATTTATTACAGCATAAAAACATCTTGATAAGTTGAGTGACTTCATAGGCCTAGAATAGGTATACCATGAAGATGCTAAATTGAGATTTTTTTATCAGATTTTTTCCGGAGAGTTGAATAAATTCTTTAGAAGTTTGATAGTTGTGATTATTTCCACTTTCCAACAACTTGAACAATTTTTTCTTGCCATATGGGAAGAAAAGAAGAACCCTATACAGATATTGGTTGTGTATGAGAACCTAAAAGGAGGTCTAGGATAATCAGTTCAGGAGTTTTAAACCATATTTAATAAGGTGTACAAATCAATACCTATTGAGATAAAACCTTCACTAGGGCTAGGTATGCTTCATTATCATGATGGCTTTGATGTTGAGCTTTCTTATTAGCTCAGAGAAAGGAATCCAACCACATTAGGGGACATGCAGAATAGTGCTATTAGAGTTAAAGCAAATCTGTTGACCAAAAATACCAAGACGAAAGTTGAAATAAGCAAAGTGGTTAAAGAGGAGCCTTCTTCATCATCAGATAATAAGTTTGATGGTGAAGTGTATGAACATGAGGCCAAACATGAATAAAAAATAGTTGATCCAAATTTCGAATAGAGGGTTAATAACATTATGCATTCTCTTGAAGTTTTTAATGTTGATGATGTTGCATAAAATTATAATGAAGAAGTTGCTAGCCCAAATTGTTTTGTTGTTGATTCATGCCACCGTGAGCTAGAAGATAATTATTTTATATATTCATTTGAAGATAGTAATGAAGAGCAACAAACTACAGGTTATCAGTAAAAAAATGTTCAGTTTTAGCAGTTTAAGGAAATATTCTAGTTATGATAGTAATGAAGAACATAAGGAAAATATTGAATCAGTTGAAGGAAATACTTTACCTTTGTGATTTTATTCATTCCAATTATCGAAGGAGAATTTTTATAATGTTATAAGTCAACAGTCTTATAGTTTTGACATTGAACATAAGGAAAACAATGAGTTTGTTGATGGAAACTTTCTACCCTCATGTTTTTCTTCATTTGAATTGTTGAGAGAAAGCTATAAGATTACTAATGAGGTAGGGAAGCAAGTTGTCAACAACATAAATTGGTAGCAACCTTCTCGTGTATTTGATGACCCTTCTACTTATTATATGGAAGGTTTTTTTCAGTTCAAAATCGCAGCCATTGAGAAACCGTGAGTTTGAAGATGCAGTTGAAGGGTTGAATCATGAAGGGCATTGTGAATTAATTCAAGGTATTTTTGTGCCATTATGTTTTGATTCATTTAAGTTCCTGAAGAATAATTTTAAAATTATCACTCAAGCATAGGGTTGTGAGCTGATGAAAGATCATATAGTCTCATTGGAACAAATATACAACAAATTCTAGTAGTCTTCTTAGGTTCTCGATGATCCAATAGTTGATTATTTGGATGGTTTATGTAGCCAAGGTTCTCATCCTTTGACTAGATGTGAGCCTCAAAACATGGATGATGAAGACTTAGTTTGGTAGCCAACATCACTGTCTTGTCTAATAGGGGTTTTCATATGAAGATTTGCAGCCCTATCATGATAGCTATCAGTTGAAATTTCATGAAATGAAGGGTGCAAATGAAAGTTTGTATTCATGGTATGTATACCAACTAGAGAAAAATTACAATCTGTTGGATGAGATGAAATTCAGTGTTCATTCATTTGAAGACCCTTTTGTAGTTTTCTTGGAGACAAAAAACGGTCCCAAGATTTCTAATTTTCTTGAATTTCAATATGTTTATAATTTTTCAATGAGATATCAGTAAGAAGGTTTTCAATTTTTCTTGTGAACAAACACATGCAATGAGCTCAACCAATGGATAAAGTGATTTTGTGGTTTCATTGGATTTTTTACTTCACTTGATTAGGAAACTCATGGAACAACTTAAAGTAGGAAATGGTGTGCAATAAGCTTGTTGGGAAAGTATTTATTTCAACTTTCAATTTCAGTTTCCAGCATGTATAGTTTTGGTCAGTTAGATTGCAGAGCATAGTTTGTAGGTGTGGGTAGTTGTCACCAAAATTTGAAGTTGGAGGAGAAACCCTACGATTTTGATGAGCTGCTACCAATTTTCAAAGTGTAATAAGTCATGAGTTAGTCATGAGTCAATCATGGGTCAGTTATGTGTCAGGTTAATAGTAAATAAATCCCAATGGTTAGGCACATGGTCTATGGTGTTCTTTGGAACCTCACAGGGAGGATGCCATCCCCATTAGAGCCAATGGTAGTGTCCTATATTATAATAGTAAAAAGCAAGTTTAGTCTTTACAATTTATTTTGGAAAATGTGTAAAGGTTTTTCTATGATCTCTTAGAGATCAAGTTATTATTCTTAGTAAAGAATAATTTTTTTATTATTATTGATGTAATTAAGAGAGAGTGTGTGAAAGATGATGTAAAAATAGTTTATGATTTCACAAAGGTTGAGTTAAGTGGGTTTAGGGTCATGTCTCATAATAAAATCATGAGTAAGGCCATAGTGAGCCTTGTCTTCTCATCATTGGCACAAATTTTTAGGGTCAGTATGGTAAATTAGGGTGTCAAATAATATTTTCGTATGAAATCATCACTAGTACAAAAATTATGAGACATGCATTGTGCTTCTGACAACTGTTGCACTTTCATGATTAAGGTTCAAAAACGCAATCATTTCCCTTGAAAGCCAATTTTGTCACCTTTGGAGTTCAAATGCTTGTTTTAACATCCAAAATTACTAGAGATCCATTCATTCTTCCATCGAAATCTTCCAAGACATCATTTGAAGTGTGTTGTGCTAAGTCTAAGGGGAGGCATTGCGCTCAGAGACACTCACTACATTTATTCAATGCAAAGGGTTACCACCACTTCTAGGTTCTAATCCATAATTTTCATGGATGGTTTCTCTTCAATGTTGTCTAATTTTTCCTTACCATTTGAAGAAAATGAACAGATGACCTTGCAAACTTCAAATTCTTAGCTTGTTTTGTTTTCTTTGTTATTCTTGAAAAATACATTATGCTTTCTTTCACTCGCTATGTTTCATATTGATTACCTGCATCAAAAATTCAAAGCTTTGTTTTACACCCATATTTTGAAGCCTAACATTCCATGCAACTAGTCTAGAGCCTCACAAGCCTTGTTGTTGCTATCCAAGAGTATCAAGAAGCCTTTTCCCTCATGCATTGCACTTTTTTCTATGCTTTCTTGTTGTGCTAATGTTGCAAACATATTTTAACCATATCTATTAAATCCTGCACCCGTTTCCCATGAAGTTTTTACAGAGAAATATGGGGATGATATCAATAAAATAACTTAATTTTAGGTCAAAATGCTTCACGGTTTTCGAGAAATGAGCCACCGTCATCTACAATAGGAATAGGAATAGGAATAATAATAGGAATTAGCTAAATTATTTCTTTAGAAGAATTATAATGATATTAACCTATTGACAAAAGATAAGCTCAACACAGTTCACCTTTTAAGATATATTTGAAAAATAGCAGTTATTGTGCTCAGGCGTTGCATTTTTACTGTAGGTGGAGTTTTTAAAAGGTGGTAGGTTTGCAAGATGAAAGGAGGATCTTCAAAGGGTAGTTGATCATGTCCAAGATATTTCACACATGCATCAGTCATTGATTAGTTTAGAAAGTGATCGGAGTTATACAAACCACCAATTTGTTCCGCTTCTTTGTTGCATTTCTACTAGACTAGGAAGTAACGTAGCGCCAACGCTACATTTACACACAGTCGGTGATTTTGTTGGAAATAATACTGAGAGGGGGGGTGAATAAGTATTAGAAAATCAATAAATTTTTCATTTCCATACTTAGATTCATATATGCTACTTCAGTTAAGGGAACCCACATGTACATGCAACTATGTCTAAAGCAACTAGCGTATATTGAGTAAACTTATGATTCAGTTAACCCATTAAATGTTGATGTTTAATCAGTGCATCAGAACTTCATTAACCATATGAATGGTAAACAGGTGCAATAAAATAGAATAGATCATTGTTGGTCACTTTAATTGTTTATTAATTAAACAGTCGAGTGCCACATAAATTGTCAACCCGGGAAAGTCCGATTATTTCAAAGGTGACTACGTACTGTATGTACTAAATTTTAATAGCATTAAAAGTTGTAGTATAAAAAATTCATTCTCTATTAAACCCTTACTCTATGTTACAGCAGTTATAGTCTATTGCAGGAATGGAATACGAACAGATAATTAATTAAAGAGAATAAATCTGCAAAAGGAAGTGATGGCTGTCCTGTAACAAAGGATCAGGACCCTATCCCCAGAGTAGGAACATTTAGCACTTTCCTCTGTTATCCAGTTTGCCAATACACTCTGTAAATCCTAGTCACCGGTGAGGCACTCATATACAACATCAATCGATTAAAATAAAAACAGAGTCTTAGAAAAGGTAAAATATCATCAGAAGCAATACTCGTGAATAAGGTATGAACAGAAATCACACACAACACACAACAGAAAGAAGATGGGTGAATCTTGTGATGAAGGTGGGCCCTGTCCTTCTCACAAGATTCCCCAGGACATGGAAACTAAGATGAAATACTCAGAACAGAACTTTATTCATCTGTCAATATACCATACTACAAGAAAGATTCAATCTCGTCCTTCCACTACAATTCCTGTGTTACAGCTTGTTCATCCTCTCTATCCCCCCTCTCTAATGTAGATGTCTTCTCTTGAACATCTCTTACAGAGGTTGACAATCTCATCATATGATTCCTTAGATATATCCCCTTTTCCAAGCATATTCAACATATCTAAACAATCATCTCGTACCCCTTTTAGCAATATTGACTTAAGAATATCCTTACTCATATCCGGATGATCAGATCGCTGCAAATTATACTGTAGTCTTTCCATGAAGTCCTCCAGATTTTCGTCCTCCTTCTAAACCATCTTAAATAATTCCTCCTTCCTTTCTCTTATTCGGCAATAATCTTGGTATTTGGCCAAGAAATTTTCTTTCATTTGATCCCATGTTCTGATCACATGTCTTCCCAGGCTCATGAACCACCTCAATGCATTTCCTTTTAATGTTGCTGGAAATAACTTCAATTTTTGAGGATTAGTAACATAATCATAACTCCTACACAATATATCAAACTCGAACAGAAATTCATCAGGGTCTTTAGATGATAAACCATGGAAATTAGGTAGGGTTGAAAGTGGAATGTTCTTCATAGGAGTTGCTCCTCTAGGAAGTTCCCCAATAGGGAGTTCTAGGGTGGAGAGAGAATTCTCTCCCCTTCCTTCTCCTCTGTGACCTCCACCGAAAAGTCCTTCATTGTTATCCTCCATTGGTTGTTTTCCTGATGCGCTTGCCCGGTCTTCGATGTTTTCTGTTGGACTTTCAATGTCCTGCACTGGTTCCTCCACTTTAGTCTCCTCTATTGGCTCCTCAATATTTTCTACTGTTCCTTCGACTTCTTCCACCGGTTCCTCAGTATATTCTGATGGTTCTATAACCCTCTCTGGTCCCCCTACTTCCTCTGTCTGATAGTTTGTTTGGAAAGAGTGTTGGGTCTGTGGCCTTCGAGAGCTTAACCTCTGGGATGTCTCAGCTTTTGAAATAATATCGTCAATGAAAGTTTTTCTTCCTCCTCCTTTGCCCTTGCCGCCTGTAAGGTTAGCCTTCCTGCGTCCTCTCATGCATCCTGCATCTCTAAAAAAAAATCATTAATACTTTTAAAATCTTCGGTCACCTTCCCCGGCAACGGTGCCAAAATGTTGGTCACTTTAATTGTTTATTAATTAAACAGTCGAGTGCCACATAAGTTGTCAACCCGGGAAAGTCTGATTATTTCAAAGGTGACTACGTACTGTATGTACTCGATTTTAATAGCATTAAAAGTTGTAGTATAAACAATTCATTCTCTGTTAAACCTTTACTCTGTGTTACAACAGTTATAGTCTATTGTAGGAATGGAATAAGAACAGATAATTAATTAAAGAGAATAAATCTGCAAAAGGAAGCGATGGCTGTCCTGTAACAAAGGATCAGGACCCTATCCCCAGAGTAGGAACATTCAGCACCTGCCTCTGTTAACCAGTTCACCAATACACTCTGTAAATCCTAGTCACCGGTGAGGCACTCATATACAACATCAATCGATTAAAAGAAAAACAGAGTCTTAGCAAAAGTAAAATATCATCAGAAGAAATAATCGTGAATAAGGTATGAACAAAAATCACACACAACACACAACAGAAAGAAGATGGGTGAATCTTGTGATGAAGGTGGGCCCTGTCATTCTCACAAGATTCCCCAGGACACGGAAACTAAGACAAAATACTCAGAAAAAAACTTTATTCATCTGTCAATATACCATATTACAAGAAAGATTCAATCTCATCCTTCCACTACAATTCTTGTGTTACAACTTGTTCATCCTCTCTATCCCCCCTCTCTAATGTAGATGTCTCCTCTTTATAGAGGAGACATCTATTACAAAAGATTTTCATTATACATTCTAGTTCAAACCTTTGTACAAAAATAGGGAAATCAGTTCCCGTTAACAAAATGTTGTTACAGTAATGTGGATCATGAACGTTACAACCAATGTAACCGTTTATTCAATAATCGATCGGATTCCTTTGCTGTTGCAGATCTGATACGCAAATCTCAACTGTCTCCTCGAGGTTCACATGCTGTCCTTGCTGTTTCAGCTTCGAGGTTCGTGTTGTTTTCGTTGTTTCAGCAACTGCAAAATATGGTCCTGCTAGCTTTAGGCAGTTTCAAACAATTTTTTAGCAACTTAGTCAAATTCAAGGATTAATTATAAAGATAGCATGATTATGAGTTGAATAATTAAACATATAGCAATGAGGAGAGTTACTGTATACCTTTGGAATGATTAAGTCAAAACACTAGCAAAGGCTTTCAACTATGGGTTGAAGAGGGTAATATTATGACAAAATATAAGGTAAAAAATAGACGATATGGGGTCCTAACAATCATCACACATAAGAAGCACACACGAACACCATGATGTAAGGTCGAAACCAAATGTCGGTGAAAACCACCTGTTGCAATTCGTCTCTATCTTCTTTTAATAAGAAACTTCTTTTTACAATATTTATGTACTAGTGCAGTCTTATACCAATACGCAGGCTTCTACCTATAGAAGGCTACAACCTTCTCTCGTTCTCCAGCTTCTCCTAGAAGGGAGCTACAACCCCCTTAGCTCTTGTACTAGCCAATCCTTTAACTAGTACGTAGGCATCGACCTACTGAAGGCTCCAACCTTCACTTGTTTTCCAGCTACTTCTGGAAGGAAGCTCCAACCCCCTAGCTTTTGTACTGGCTGACATGTTTACCAGTACGTACGCGCTGGCCTACAAAAGGCTACGATCTTCTCTCTTTCTCTAGGGACCACGTTTCATAAATTTTCATACTAGATACTCCTGAAGCACAACACCATAATCTAAAGGCCACGTTTCATCCAATTTTCATACTGGACCCATGAACAACATTGAAGCAAAAAACAAATCACCATTGTAATACATCCATCAACTACACCTACATCATTGATCTCTGAATCACCCAATACTGAAACACTGAAACCCTGTCAAGAACACAGTCACCAAAACACAAAACAGACAACAAAACTCTACAATAACAACCAGATCCAACTACAAATTCAAAATATCATACTTCATAGTGTATACGCTAATTTTATGAACCCAACCTACATGTATATGCGCTTTTACCAAAGTGAACCCACGTACAGATTTGAAAATTCTAACTTATAACTTTGCAACTATTCCAGACATCAATTATACCCAGAACATAACATTTACAGAATAAGCATGCGTCAATAATTCAGATCTAGTCTATCCATGATCAAACCATATAATGATAAAACATTCCAAGCCTTAAGATCTTGATCCATCGTTAATCATCATCCACATGGGTGCATCCTTGGTTCAGATCAAGTAAAACATAACAAACCCATAACCTGCATACTAGATCTCACACTTCATAAGATGTTCAATACTTGCACCCTTGCCCCGCTTGGCTTAATGATATTCTCTTTATATAGGTTTAGGCCTCTCTCAATACCACGGTCCAAAACCATGTAGAACCAATACCTCGGACCCAATACCTGGGGTCAATACCTCGGACCAAATACCAAAATACCATGGACCAAATACCACGGACCAAAACTTAGATTCCCAACATGTACGCACATTTCCTTCTATAAACGTGCATGTGTATGTATACATAACTCGGTATATGGTGCACCTGCGTGTATACGCATTCTTGTCACAGCGAACCTACGTATACCTTTCTCTGATCATTAATTCTTTGCTCCTAACCTATTGCACTATGATATGTCATCTGAGTGAGTTGCCACCAAGGACAACACCTGTATCATACTTGTATCATAATGCCAACAATCTCCCCCTTTGGACTTGATTGAAACAACCACACCGAGTCACTCTCCCCCTTTGACATCAAGGGCAACGAGCGGACAAAGATGTTCTCTCCCTTGGTATACCTTCTGTTGTCCATACTCCCCCTGAGTACCTGCTGAAATATCTGATTGAGCTACCGCTTTGTACATGCCAAGATGTACCAATCTGTCCATGCTCCCCCTGAGCACATGCCGGGTCTAAACAAGACCATGATAGTCATCAACAACTATCATACACCATGTATGATCTGCACCATAAGAATTTGTCATCAGCTTCTAGACCTGTACCCTACAATACCATTCTTTTGACCAACCAACAATAAGTAGCAAGATGCATCATTTAGCTACATAAGCATCATCACCAAAGACTTCTAATCAAAATTCCAACAATGCATTATTTGAAGTATATGCTCCCCCTAAACCTATGCCATGCCATCATAAAATAGTGACTGAACCATATCAGACTTCTGCACTGCTGCTTTTCTTCAGAACATCATATACATGACTGTGCAGCGTCTAACTCACGTATATACGTGACTTGTCTTCATGAAACCTACGTATGAGATTTAGAACACTGATGTTCCACACTTTCAGCTTCCTCTGAGTCTGTCATATCTGTGTACACTGCTATGCCACATCTTTTTGGCTGTACTTCCTTTTTCTTCCATATCTTCAACTGTGGTGATGTTTTCTCCTTTTGGTATGGTGTTCAAAATCTTCTTCTGCATTCCTTTGCTATATGTCCAAGCTTGTTACATGCATAACATCTTACATGTTTCATATTCCTCCTAAAACATTCAATGGCTTTCTGACCAAACATATTGCAAGCAAAACAATATCCCTTAAAGTACTCGGAACGTGATGATCTTTCTATATGATGGTCTTGAACCATTCTACTTCTGCATCTAGCTGCAACATGTCCAAGATTATGACATACATAACATTCTACATTATTCATAAGAGGAAATAATCTTCTATCACTTCCACAGTTAGGAGAAAAAGATTTTCTTTGAGGAATTTCTTTCTTTGGCTATTGATGGGGTTGTCCTCTCATCTCCTTGTTGATCATTTTAGATTTCTCATTAGAGTTCCTTGCCTCACCTTGTGAGCTAGATTCATCTTCAATAGATTCATAAAAACGAAGACCAGTTTTGATAGCAGACGGCCTTTGACTACTAAGAATATCATCCAAAATCTTAGTACTGTCTTTAAATCCTAATAGTTTATCCTTTTCTTCTAATTTACCTTTCAAGGTATTTACCTCAACCTGATGTTGTTCTTCCTTTTCCAGACATTTCTTCTTCAAAATTTCTTCCTTTTTCCACTTGTTTCCTGTTGAAGCCCCGAAAATCGGGTCGACAACAAGGGGGATACCTACCCGGTCCGGATCTTGGTTGGCAGCTCCTTATCCGTTTGGTATAGCGGGTCCGACTGGGGATAATGGGACCAGTTTCCCAATCTAGGGGTGTGTGTGTGTGTAGAGTTGGATGATGCTGATCTAGGAGTACTTAAAGCTAATTTAATTCAAACTTCTAAACTAACTCTATGCTATTGTAATCTAATGAGAAACAACACATCTAATCTACGCTAACCCGGGGTGTATTTCTTCTATTATGCGATCTAAGGAGATTTCGAACAATAACTAGTAATAAAGATCATTTAGCTATCATAAGAATAGAAATTAATTAAGATAAACCACTTTGCATAAAAAGTTAAGCAAAACAGTTGTGAACAGCATATCGCATAATAAGTTATTCATATATCAAACACAAATAAATGACTCCACTGTACAGAAGTGCCAAATGGTAACCCACACATTCATGCATTAACATATAAACAACTGAAAACTGTATATCACTTTAAGAATATAAGCAGAAATGGTCAAGAGATAAAAGTACCATTTATGACTGGTTCCACTCATAAGCTTCAAGCAACAACGATTTATCTCTACTTGTTCTAATATCTACTAAGAGTACAAAAGTGCAACATCAGTAGCAGATATCAAATGCAAACATTGATAAATCTTGATCCAACCATTCATCAAAAACCCCCTCCGAGGGTGCAAAAGTGCATGTTCTGAGGACAAGTTTTTTGACAAATTTCTGGACCCTTCTCCAAATGCCTGAGAATGGTTTAAATACTGCTAACTAATTAATCTTAATTACATAAATTTAGGACACGGTTTTAAATGACCGCCCTTCTACTAAAGCAAAATTATTTCTAAAAATTGAATCTAATTCCTAACCGTTTCTGTATTTGCTCCTTAGTGCTGTAAGCATGCAACATTCGCTTGGGAAGAGTCGGCTGGTCGTCTTCTCCTTTCGTTTGAGCTACGAAAATAGAAATAACAAGCGCTGGCACCACTTTCTGGTAAACTAGAAGATATTTTCGAAAATCTTCCTCTGGCTTGGTGTATTCACTGTGTGTATACTTGGTAATAACCCAAATTTCTCTCAAACTGATTCTGCTTTTGCTATTTCGGTTTCCGGCCTTGCGAATGACTGAATAAGTTAGGAACTTTGCTCTCTGAACAATTTTATGGATTGAAAACTGCCTCTGTTCTTTGTTCCGGGCTTTTCTGGTGTGTTTTCCCTCTTTAGCGCCTTCTTTCTTTTTGCTTTACCGGGCATAAGCTTCAGGATCTTTTGCAAACATGCTGCTTTTGTGCACCTTTGATTCTGAGTTTTGGATGGCCTATTGACATCAGTATCTGTTGAGTGATACTCTGGAATCTGTGGTCCTGTTGCATGCGGCATCCGTTTGTGAAGGCATCTCTTCTCTGTTCTCCGAGCATTGACGCTTTCCCCTTTTCCTTAGATGTTTCCTGCACATTGCTTAATGTTATTTGTTGTCTTACAGTTTACGCAAAGGAAAAGAGTAATGATGAAAAGATTGACATGAAAGCTTTAAGCTCTAATGAATGCACAATCATGACACCCATAATGAACTGACTCTTCGAAAAACACAACACAATCCTTCTTGGATACTTTGGCGTACAATCATTAATTTCTTTTAAAGCGCGTGCCCAATTTTGGTCTACAGACAGCTTTCCTTGAATACTGTGCCGAGGAAATTTTGCGATGGGTGATTTCTGCGACTCGCATCGCAGTATCGAGGATTGCGTCATCAAGATGTGTCATCACAGGAATTGATGATCTCATTCATCGCAGATCACAACATCGCAGATCGCAACATCGCAGATCGCAAATCGCGCTTAGTCATCCAATCATTATGTGCTGCTTATGCAATGTTGCGATATGCGACGTCGCATATCGGCTGTCGGAGATTCCTTAAGTTTTTTCATTTAAGAGTGCTTCATAATATAAACGATGCGATGAATTTCACGTCGCTTCTTCGCAGCTTATTATGCGCATAGGAAAACGTTTCACTCTCTTCTCGCGATGCGATACAGCTTTAGGGAGTTAAAATACAAAAAATTTGATAAAATGTTTTTTTTGGATATTTATTAAGGGTCCCCATTTGCTTGGTGTTATTGCTAATACCAAACAAAGAGGGGGGTTGTTGGTGGCCACAACAATGGCGATTCACTGTGAAGAACCAGTTATCTCTGCTTTTCTATTGAATTTTAACTTCCAAAGCAGAAAAATTTTCATACGTCTAAATTTTGTTATGGACAGATAGAGTACATTACGCCTTATCCTATCAATGACATTTTGTCTCAACCTTTTCATATTCCAATTGTTTGTTTCCTCAGGCTTAGTCCTTGTATTCACACCAGACATTACTTGGTCTTTTAAAGATAAAATAAGGTCTTCTCTGCGTGCTGGCTTTTAAAATATGCTCATTTGTCGTAGGTAGAGCCTCTGCTGCCTGCAAGCATCCATAGCCTCGACAGGGTTACCTGTTACCCAGCAATGATCCTTTATCCTACTTAAGGCTATTTACAACTTTTCAGAGAAAAACCCCTTTTGACAATTTTTCCTTTTTTATTCTCTAAAGAACAATGTCTTGGTTTGGTGGCCAAATTATGACACAGTCATTCACTTGATTTACACTTTTGCTGAACAAGCTGGCTCGTGATGAGACCCCTTGTCTTTTGATTGCAACAATATTGAGTCGTTGCCCTGTTTTGGTGGACATTATTGGCAAAGTCAGAAAGTTATAATATCTGTGATCATGATAAGTCGGCTCGTGATGAGACCTCTTATTCTTTGAGATACAGTGTTTTCTCGGATTGTTCCTCTGAATGCTGCGATTTCCTTTAGCAGGGAGGAAGTCATTGTTTTTCCTTAAGAAATCTCTCGAAGACAATAATAGAGTTTGAAAACAGCAGTTTTACAGAGAATATTTATTTTATTATTGATACCTTTCATTGTGCTGATATAAAACAATTTTTTACCAAAGGTTGCTTTCATCAAATTTTTTGAAGTTGAAACTAGTATCATATCTAGGCTAAAGTTAACTCTACCTGTCAATAATAAAGATCAGATTTTTCGAAAAATTTTGCTACTTGTACAAGCGAAAAAGCTCAAAATCTGATAGAGAATTGGTGTCTTTTTCGTGAACCCATTTAGTAACCATCTACAACTGGTTTTATTTATAAGAAAGAGAAAAACAAATAAAAACTAAAACTATCCTACAAAATAGAAGAGTGATCTTCTATGGAAAATATATTTTAAGGATTTGTCCGTTAACAGGCAAAGAATCCCTTCTACCTGCTAAATCCTGCAACACAAACGTTGATGGGCCTATGACTTCTACAATCTGAAAAGGACCAAGCCACATCTTTTGAAATTTTGTATGTTTTCCCTTTTCTTCATGAGCCTTATCCCATTTCAAAACTAAATCTCCCATCTAAAAATTCTTTCTCGTCATTATGCTTGAGTCAAAAGAGGATTTTATCAGCGCTTGGTGATGAGCATGGGTTTTCTTAGCTTGTTCTCGTCGTTCTTCTAATTTAATTATTTCCATTTGTCTTAGTTGCATGGAGGAAGTAGATACCTCATCGATGTGTTGTACTAAAGACAAAGAGGGGATGACTAAGTGAGTTGGAAGAACCACTTCTTTCCCATAAACTAAACTAAAGGGAGAAGTGCTGATTGAAGCTTTCTTCGTTATTCTATCTTCCCATAAAGCATTTACCAACTCTTTGTGCCAATTCTTTTGGTTCTGGTCAATTGTTCTTTTAATAATCTTGATCAGGATTTTATTTGTCGATTCAGCCAATCCATTACCTTGCAGATAGTAGTTGGCCGAATATTTCAGTTTGAACCCTCTTTTAAGTGCAAACTTAGTCATTGTATTTCCAGAAAAGTATGAGGCATTATCAAACATTAAGGCCGTTGGCAATCCAAACCTAGTGATTATAAATTGATCTATGAATTCAATAATGTTTTCAGAATTAGCTGTCTTGAGAGGAACTGCTTCTACCCATTTAGTAAAATAATCTGTTGCTGTGAGGATGTACCTATGCTACTTAGAAGAGTGAGGAACGATCTCACCTATTATGTCCAAGCCCCACTGACTGAATGGTTGCTCGATGTTTACTGGATGTAGTGGCATGGACGATTTCTTTTGTCTCCCTGCAACAGTCTGGCAGACTTGGCATTTCCTCACGTAACTGTGTGAGTCTTTGAACAGCGTGGGCCAATAATATCCTGCACGTAAGATTTTATGTGCAGTAGCATCTCCAGCATAGTGTCCTCCTGCTGGTCCATTGTGGAGTTCCTGCAAAACCTTTTCGGCTTCAGTTTTCTCAAGACACCTGAGAAGCACAGAATCATAATTCCTTTTAAACAGAACATCATTTATGAGCTGGTATTGTTTAGCTTTCAATCTCAGAGCTCTTTTCTTGGTGTGATCTAGGTGTGATGGAGCATACCCGTTCTTAAGATAATAAATGGTGTCAGCATATAATGATTCTACATCGTTTAGGCTTACCTCATACATATGTACCTCTTCAAATGAATTCTCAGGAATTTGCGATGCTCCAGCCAACATTTTGCATAAGCCTTGACCTCTTATAATGCTTGCTGGTTTGATCTCAAGATCGTATTCTTGTAAAGCGGTGATCCAATTTGCTCTTTTTTCACCCACATCCTTCTGTATTAGAAGGTTTCTTACCGCTGGAAATGGTACTATGACCTTAGTATGGGCTTTAAGTAAGAAAGGTCTGAAATATTTGATCACTTTGAAAACAGCATATGCCTGTTTCTCCACGTCTGAATAGTTGAGTTCAACACCTTCTAAATTCGAGCTAAAAAATGCGATTGGAGCTTCCGCTTTCTCTTGATTTGCTTGAGTTAGAATCGCGACATATGATTTCTCTGAGGCAAATGTGTATAAGATAAAAGATTCTGAAAAATTTGGGGTTGCTAAAGCTGGAGTGTTAATGATAGCTTGTTTGATCAGGTTGAATGCTTCATGCTCATCTTGACCCCATTTAAAATTTGAATTCTTTTTAATCATGTTTTGCAAAGGAGAAACAATATGTGAAAAATCTGGGACAAATCTCTTCACAAAATTGATTTGACCAAGGAAAGATTGCACGGCTTTTTTGTTATGAGGTATGGATATTCCAGAAATTTCTTTGATTTTGTCAGGCTTAATGTGAATACCAGATTTTGACACTATGAATCCTAGAAGTTTTCCTTCACTTAATGCGAAAAAATATTTCTTTGGGTTAAGTGAAATCCCATACCTTAAACATCATTGAAAGATTTGTTTCAAGTCTTTGAGATGGTCGCTTCGATTCTTGGAGTACACTGTTATATCATCCAGGTAAATCACTACAGATTTATTGACTAAACCCTTGAATGCGATGTCCATGGCTCTCTGAAATGTAGCGCCGACATTGATCAAACCAAATGGCATCTTCCGATATGCGTATGTGCCCCATTTAGTTCGGAATGTGGTTTTTAACTGATCATCGAGATGTACCAGCACTTGATTGTATCCTGAAAATCCATCCAAAAAAGACATTAATTCTGAGCCTGCTACTGCCTGTAATATCTGCTCCATAGGTGGGAGGGGAAAATTGTCTTTTTGACAGGCTTTGTTGAGATTTCAAATATCGATACAAATTATAATATCTCCGTTTTTCTTTCTAACGGGTACCACATTGGAGACCCATTTGGAATTTCTGACGGGGAAAATTATTCTGGCTCTTAATAACTTATTTAGCTTAGTTTTTATCTGATTTTTTAAATTGGGGTGGATTTTTCTGAGTTTCTGTTGGACAGGTTTTTCATTGTTAATCATAGGGATAGTATGTTGAATGATAGAAGTGTCGTATGTCTTCAACTCATCGTAATTCCAGGCAAAAACATTTTTGTATTGTCTCAAAAGATGGATATACGCTAATTTTTCTTCAGGGGCTAGGCCGTGGCCTAGATTAACGTTTTGTGGTTTATCATCGGTTCCTAGGTTTACTAATTCGTAGTTCAGAGTTGAACTGTAGAGCTTAGAATTGGTAGACCTTTTAAACCGACTTTTCAAATCATATAAGTCTTCTAACTTAACTACCGATTTAGGTATAGCATTATCCATGCTATTTTGTTGTATTTGTCGATCATGATGGTCTTCGTCAATTATTTGATTGGAGTAGGATCCTTCAGAAGTGAGGAAATTTACAATGTCAGGATTGTCATTGAATACTCTCCAGTTTGTAATGTTGTCAGGGATGGACGGTCTAAAGATTAATTCTATTGAGAATCTATCTAGACTAAAATCTTCGGAGGGAATAAGTCTAGAGGCTACGTTAGCTAACAGGTCTGCGCTCGCATTTTGGAGTATTGGGATTGACGAAATATTGAATGCTATGAAATGTGCAGTTATATATTGTACTAAAGATTGATAGTGTTTCAAATGACCTGATAGGCAATGTATGGTGTTACGTACCTGTTTGACGACAATCTCAGAGTCTCCGAAGACTTGAAGGTACTTAACGTTCAACCCAATTTCTTTGTATAGGCCTTGCACCAAGGCCTCGTATTCCGCTGTATTGTTTGTGCAATCGAATTCAAGTCTGCACGTAAGCATGGTCTTATTTCCTTCTGGGCTAATCAGAACGCATCCTGCTCCTGCTCCCTCGTTAGATTTAGAGCCATCAAAATATAATTTCCAAAACAAAGATGTATTTACAGGTTTATCTAAAAAATTAACACACTTTGAATTATCAGTTTGGGAAAAATTTTCGACTTGGGACAAAACTGAATTTTCTAAGTAAGGTGAGGTATGAGCATTGAAATTGCTGAGGAAAGAATCTACCGAGTAATTGCCTATGATACGGCTGTTGTATGCTATTGCTTCATTTTCTCCCTCCAATTCCGTTACTATGTACTTCTGGTGTAACTCTCGTTCAACCTTTATTTGATTTGGTTTACCATTGTAGGGTAACCACATCTGCGACCAGTCGGTTGAGAAGTATCCATGGAGTTTTTCGGACCAATCCCTGCTAAGAATCAAGCCATAGAATTCTGGGATATCAGCTACTAGAATGTCAATAACCTGACATACCTTCGGGTTAGACGACAATCTTATGGTCACTTGATTAAGTTCACCAATCACTTCGACTTGAGATCGATCAAGCTGAACTATGCGCACTACGGATTTTTGTGGTTGAACATTCAACTTGGCACATATTGATCTGGGTAAAATATTCGTTGAAGCACCAGAATCTACCAAACAATTGTGCACATTTTTATTGAAAATTTCATAAGTGAGAAGAAAAGGGGGAGTGTGAGACCTTGATCTTCCTCCAATCAAGGCGATGCCATTTGGATCAACCTTATTGATCGTGTTGGTTGGAGGTCTTCCCACGTTGTGGGAAGCTATAGCTGTAGGCAAAGATGTAGTAGGCACGGCATGTAATTCTTTCATCATTATCTTCTGTTGATGTTTCAATTTGCTCAATTCATAAAGAGTGATATTAGCCCTAGTCTTTTTCATGTCATCAATAATATTGTACTCCATTTCATTCGACACAATCAGTGTTCTTGATGGAGGCGTTTGATCTGATTGGACTAGGCTAGATTGAGTTGCTTTAGCGGTCGTTTTCTTTGTTGCGACTTTATCTTTTGCTGCAGGGCTTGCGCCCTTCTACTTAGGGGTAGTTTGGGGAGGATCAAGTTGATTTTTTCTTCGTGTGCTAACCGGAAATGCTTCTTGATCTTCTTCTTGCGGGAGGATGAAATCCCACATTCCTTGTAGTTCCACAACTTCTTCGTCATCGATCTGCCCTTCAGTGGTATTCTCTTCTTCTTCCTCTTCTTCGGATTCGACATTTGAGATAGCGTTGGGTGGTTTCACATCCATTGAAGGACTTCTTTTAAAAGCTCTGTAGGGCTTTTTTGAAGAAGTTTCTGCTACTTGTTTTTTTATGTCAATCATCTCATTGGACATGGTTTTTAACACTTTTTGTAATCCTTCCAAATCGAAAGGGTCTTTCGTTTGTTTCTTCTTGGGGTCTTCCTTGAAGGAGACTTTCTTAGATTTGCGTTCCTCTATCGCAGATCTTTTTTCCAGGGCTACTACGCGTTTCTCTACTGCTATCGCCTCTGTCAAGTTTTCAACTAAGGTTGTCTTATTTTCCCTATCCACAAAGATTGCCAAGTTTGATGGTAAGGCCGTAATATACCATTCACATCTTACTTCTTCGCTGGGTTGGGAAGCAGCGGGAATTTTGTTGAGGATTTTATTGAACCATAAATTGAAATCTTTGATGGGTTCTCTAGCCTCGGCTTTAAGATTGGATAGGTCATTGATTAACGTCGTCGTTGATCTGTCATCACCAAACTTGGTAAGGAATTGACTTTGAAAAATGTCCCAACTTGTGATAGACCCGGAAGGTAATGAAAAGTACCATGACCCGACTGTTCCTTGCATTGTATAGGGAAAAAGCCGGACAACAGCATCCTCGTTGGTAACTCCATTGAGATTGCAAGAAAGCATGAAATTATTAATATGCTCTTCAGCTAGCATGCCTGCTTCTGGATTGAATTTGGGTAGCCATTTCTCAGGATGGGCCGGTATTTGGCTCAGGGGTGGAGGCATTAAAACTGCCCCAAGATTGTTCCATGGAGACTGGGCCATCGTTGAGCTGCTAGTAAATGAAAGTGCAGAGGATGATCCCTGATGCTGGGAAGATGAAGATATTATGATCTTTGATGATTGAAGAGGAGGGGTTGTGGAAGATGGATGAGTGGTTTGGAATGAAGATGTGGGTGGCTGACTTCGCAGTGAGGGAGTTGAAATGGATGACGTAGATGAAAGAGTCTCACTGTCAGACTCTGGAGGTGTTTTCCTTGCTCTTTTCCTGGTGGGGAGAGGGAATTCAGTTGGCTGAATGCCAAATTTTTCACTCTTTAATCTAGTCAGGGGATGAGCAAGATTGTACTGCGAAGTCACGCTGCTTTGAGATTTATCAGACCTCTGTGTAAAAATAGAAAATCCCTGGAGTTTGCAAATCAGAGTTTGAACCTCAAGGGGTTCAATGGTAAATTGGTCTGAAATATTAGGGTATGTAGCAGCGGTTGATACTCGAGCGACTTTTGACTCTGGATTTAAATGTACTGGGGAAGTTGGGGGAGTTGATGAGGGCGATTTACTCTCAGAATGGTATTTAGATTTTGATTTAGGTGCCATTCATAGTTCAGGCCCTCCTTATAGTGCCAAATATGTTGAAGCCCTGAAAATCGGGTCGACAACAAGGGGGATACCCACCCGGTCTGGACCTTGGTTGGCAGCTCCTTATCCGTTTGGTATAGCGGGTCCGACTGGGGATAATGGGACCAGTTTCCCAATCTAGGGGTGTGTGTGTGTGTAGAGTTGGATGATGCTGATCTAGGAGTACTTAAAGCTAATTTAATTCAAACTTCTAAACTAACTCTATGCTATTGTAATCTAATGAGAAACAACACATCTAATCTACGCTAACCCGGGGTGTATTTCTTCTATTATGTGATCTAAAGAGATTTCGAACAATAACTGGTAATAAAGATCATTCAACTATCATAAGAATAGAAATTAATTAAGATAAACCACTTTGCATAAAAAGTTAAGCAAAACAGTTGTGAACAACATATCGCATAATAAGTTATTCATATATCAAACACAAATAGATGACTCCACCGTACAGAACTGCCAAATGGTAACCCACACATTCATGCATTAACATATAAACAACTGAAAACTGTATATCACTTTAAGAATATAAGCAGAAATGGTCAAGAGATAAAAGTACCATTTATGACTGGTTCCACTCATAAGCTTCAAGCAACAACGATTTATCTCTACTTGTTCTAATATCTACTAAGAGTACAAAAGTGCAACATCAGTAGCAGATATCAAATGCAAACATTGATAAATCTGGATCCAACCATTCATCAAAAACCCCCTCCGAGGGTGAAAAAGTGCATGTTCTGAGGACAAGTTTTTTGACAAATTTCTAGACCCTTCTCCAAATGCCTGAGAAGGGTTTAAATACTGTTACTAATTAATCTTTGTTGGAGAGGTAAATCCCCTCTACGGATAGAGGCGATCCCTACTAGCCCAGAACGGGTCTAGCAACAATCAATCAATGCTACTGTGCAAGTTCCTAATTGCAAATAAAAGAGAGGCAATGACCACCTACTTGGATTCCAACGCTATTGTTTGATGAAGAGATGCTGCTCTCACTCCCTCGCTCTGGCCGATCACGATCCTCCACGATCTCCGTGAATAGATACCTGAACACACGAAGAGAAAGACAAACACAAGCGTGAAATGTAATAAAAGCAATTATACATCAGTCAGAAAGGATGTAATTCACATTAACCATTACAAAGACAAATGAGTGGAACCATAACAGTAGTCATCTATTATTAATCAATAACAGAGAAAGGTACAACCAAAGTTTTGATGCTGAGTCCTTCTCTAGAGGGTCCAGCCAGCAAGTCTCTTAAGCATTCACCCTTGGAGGCAGATTCTCCCAAAACAAAGCTCTCTCTCACACAAGCAATGCTCACAACCTTCCTTAAGCTTCCTCTAGCAAAACCACACTTGTCACACCAACTACCTACTAGAAGCAGCAGTATAAGCACTATGAATTCCACACTATCCAAAACTATCAAAAACTAGCCAAAAAAACTAGCTGCTCATGGCAATGGTAGAGGTTTAAATAGGAGAAGGAGTCTCCATGAATGGTGGGAGGATGAGCTTATCTCCAAGGAAGGTGGCTCAAATGACAAACAGACATGCCATAGAAGGGAGGGCGATACTCACAAGGCCAACAACCAATCTTGGAACCATCTGGAAGGCTGGCTGTTGGAACAAATTCGCCCAAACTGGATCAGCGCGGGTGCATAACTAATCTGGGGCGCTGACAGTGCATCGTAATAACAAAGCAGGCTGTGTCAGCACGGCTCAATACTTTCATAGGATGCGCTGGCTCATGAGATTTTACCAGCGCGGAAAACCAGTGTGCTTTCGCGCTGGCAACGCATCAGTTATACTATCAGCCGCCAGTCAGCGCGGTTATTTTAATAACAGTCGCGCTGATGAATTAAACTTTGGCAAAGTGGGTCATTTGGCCAGTTTAGAGAGCATGAGCATGGTGCATTTGATTTCATGACACAGTAGGGAGACTGACAAGGAGACAGTGACAATTTACTGCGTAACAGATGCCCCCTAAAGCATGAAGCCCGAGAGAGTGGGAGGGGTGAAATGCTTTACAAAACTGCTGAACTGGAACACCACCAGGAAGGACCTACACGTATGTACAACTGATATCTCGATTACATGTAGTCTAGGCATGGGCGCAGCCATCCAAAAGACATATGAAGAAGGTCTGTGGTATGGACGCAGCCACCCAGCTGAGGAGACCATGATGATAAGAAGGTATGGTCGCAGCCATCCAAAGACTCAGGTATGGCCGCAGCCATCCATCAATGAGTCATGCAATAATAATCCACAAAATCGCAGCCTGGTTCCTAATAGACAAAAGCTAGGGTCTTGCGCTCCATCCCAACCCGAACAAAGTACAAGTCCAAGCATGTGAATACATGAGCTGAAGTCGAACATGCATGAACATCGTCTGATTACCAGCCAATAATGAAAACTGTTAACAGACGTGAGAGGTACCACCAATAATGACAATGGTCCTCAAGGTACTCATAGATATAATCCGTGGCGTGTGAATCAATGAGCTGGTGTCGAACACCCGCAGAATCTTCCGATCGGAGGCCAATGATGAAAACCTCACGTCGAACACGAAGAACCTGCCATTGAGGCATGCAGGCTCTAAGGCACCTGAAGGGAGTCTCTAGATCACTTTCCTGGATAATGAGGTGAAGTCGACAGGAAGTAACCTTGACCGAAGGTGGGCCATGATGATTCCCACATCATCGACACGAGACAGAGAAGGATAAAATATTTTATGCGAGACATCAGAGGGAGGTGGTAAGCTTGCAGAGGCCAACTTCTCTTGAACATATCGGCGGCACAATAGTGGATTTGGCAGTATCTGACATCAAATGAGCAGAGGTCATGGTGACAATGGCAATGAGCAGATGAGAGGTCAAATAGGATAACCCAAACCCACGGAGGCAAGTGTAAAACAAGATGAGAAATCCCCACCCAAACACGAATGCAGACGAGTGCCATGTTCAAGAGCGACATACTGCCGACACGACCATTATCACAGTTTTATTTTCCCCCACCATTTCTGGTAGGTACCCCGGTTATTTTTAGAGGATAAGCTTGACGGGGATAGAATATGCTTGGGAAGGCATCATTTCGACGGTGTCCGATGTTATTAAGTTTTAACGAGTCTGACAAAGGAAAAACTCGGCGTCTTTTCTTATTTAGAGAGTCTGAAAAGACAGCGGAAAAGAAAACTCCAGGGGGGTCCTTTTTCGTAAAGTTGTGTCTCTCGAGCCCGAAAGGGTATAAAACAATGCTCGAAAGAACCGCCCGACCAGTATGATCGAGGAGTACTTTTCGTAAGTAGTGACTTCGACCCGAAAAAGTAGAAAAGCGGTTAGAAGTACGTCATTTTGGAGCCAATTACGAGTTCGAAACGACAAAAACTCGGCAATCTTTTTTAAGTTAAACAGTCAAAAAAAGAGCTTTAAAAGTGACCGCCTCTCATTCCTTTTAACGAGCTGAAAGGGGGGCTCGGCGATCTTTTCGTCTTTAAATGGTCGGAAAAGAGCTGAAAGCAGACCTCCATTTTTATTCTCTTTAACGAGTCAAAAAGGGAAAATACTCGGCAATCTTTTCATATTTTACGAGTCAGAAAAGAGCTTAAAGGTGACTCATCCTAGAGGAATGAGTGGTATAAAGGGTAGCAACTGGTTCCGGTAATGGTGGAACTGCTCAAAACATGTAATGGTCAAGAGGCTGGCTAATAAAACCACTCATCTCTGCGGCTCCTCAGGAAAGGATAAACAACCAAGTGAGAGCATATAATCGGCCAAAGAGATGGTAGCAATGGAATGAAACAACCAAGGCTCATCTAGCAGAATTCAGTGGATAAAAATGGCAATCACGAGATGTAAATCAGGTATGGGTTCATTTTTACACAAGCTTGAACCATGGAGAACTCTGCTTGGATTTGGTTTCATGTTTACACAAGCTTGAAATGAAAAACTATGCTTGTTATAAGTTCGCATGCCCCCAGCATAATAATGCAAATCGAGGTACATGCCCCCCAAGCTTCATTGCATTCAACAAAGTGGATGGAATGAAGGTTCACTCTCGAGATCGATGAAAGACTCGACTTGTATTTTACGAGATCTTAATCAAAAGACGCGATTTGGAAAGGGAGTTGCTTCATTTTTTAATGAGGTTGACACAGTAAAAGAACTATCCTCATAACCCTTGTTTCATTTTTTAACGAGCTTGACACAAGACAAGGAACTGTGCTCCAACTAGACCCAATTTCATTTTTTAGGGAGCTTGACATAGGAAAGTGAACTATGCTCCGACCAGACCCAATTTCATTTTTTAAGGAGCTTGACATAGGAAAGTGAACTATGCTCCAATACCTAGTTTCATTTTTTAAGGAGCTTGACACCGGAAAAGAACTATGCTCCGACCAAACCTCATCATAATGAATAGAAAGTCGGGGCTTCCAAGATTGCCACTCTTGGTGGAAGGGAAACATCTTGGAAGTCAGGGCCCAATGCCCCCAGGACACTATGCACGACGGTGTCATCACTGGATGCAGGCACGGGGTAGGTGGCCACGTAGTTGATCTGCGGTGGAGCAGATACAACTGGTGGATAAAAACTAGGAGGGGACGACAACTGCGCAGGAGGCATTGGGTAACTAATGAACGACAATTGATCGATAGTCACAATTCTTCCATCGTGTGGAAAGCAAACCACACAGAAAAGCGAAGAAAAGAGGGCCCCCATGGCATAAACATATTCGCGACCAAGGAGAAGACTAAAGTCTAAAACACCTTGGGTAACCAAGACGTCTATATAGACGGTTTTTCCTCCCAAGGTAATAGGGAACTTTGGGAGAACTCCTAGGGATGGACAGGCTCCTCCGTCGAAGGCCAACAGATTCTGAGTGACTGGCCCAAGCTGCGGGGAACCTAAAGCTTGCCAAGTAGTGTACGACATAAGACTGACAGATGCCCCTTCATCCAAAACAGTGCCAGGTACTGCCATAGCACAGGCATGTACTGTGATCTGGAAAGGCATATGGGATGGAAGGCGACAGGCGATCAGGCAATTCCAATCAAAGGAAGTGACCAGACTACTTGGTGGGGGAATCGTATGATTGCCCCCAGGTGCTAAAGGGAACGAAGGAGAACTTTCGGGAGCAGCTGGGTTAGGAGAGTCATTTCGGGACTCCGGAGAATCTGAAGAGACGAGAAGAACGTGGGTGTGATTTTCTTCCGAAACAGAGTGAGCGAGCGGTGGACTCGAGTCGACACTCTTTCCGACTAATGGTTGGTCTGGAACAGGCTGGACAGAGCCAGGTTCGGGAAGAGGGGCCTGGACAAGAGAAGAATGTGGACCACTCCCATTGTCAGGAGGCGGATGATCTGCAACTGCAGAAAGACGTTGATATCCAACGGGAAGTTGGGGTGAGGGAGCTGGGAGACTTTCCAAGACACTGGAGGCTTTATCCATGAGTGGACAAAGGTGAAGGGGATGATTGCCCTCACAAAGTCTACAAGGGATTCGAATCTTCCCTTTTCCCTTACCATTCCAAACTAATAAGGTAGCATCGCCGTGAGCTCCAGAGGACGATAAGGGGTGGGCCGGATCATGAGACCATATTTCTAATACCCTGGGAATGCCAGGACAATCGCGAAGAAGATGGTCCTCCTTGCATAATCGACAAGGAAACTTAACCTTCCGCGGAGGAGCAGAAGGGGGTCCGACTTCAGGTGTACTCGAGGGAGTAACAATTATACTTGTAGCCTCTCCCTTAGGAGACTTCTTCTTCTTGGTCTTCTTCTTCTTCTTCTTAGCCACCTGGTTACTCGAAACGAGGCCTTCACCAGGCGAAGTAGAAGATGAGGACGTAGAAGTAGGCGTTGAAGGGGAGAGGTCCACCTTAGGATCAACATGATGTTGTTCAGGTGGAGGGACTGATGGACTAACAGCCGACACGACAGGGACCAGAGAGGTTGAAAACAACCAAACAGGCAACCCGACAGTTAACCCTGGAAGGGATAACGTTGCCATATAAGGAGCACCAACATTCCCGAGAGGAGGGAATTGACCAGGATTCCCGTCAGGAGGGGAAATTGGGTTGGTGAACCCTGGAAAAGTTTCCATAGCAAACAAAAAGGAAACCTATTCAAGCTAACACAAGATTTAACCAGGTGATGTTATCGTGGCCGAATAAATTTTTAAGACACAGGAACTAAACTTGGCCTTTTCATGTTTCAAGAGTCGAGAAAAGGACGAAAATATGACTCTAGTCTCCTTCGAATGTTTAATGAGAACGAAGTGACAAGACGCTCACTGGCACCTTTTCATTTAGGGAGTCCGAAAAGGATCAAAAGTGACTGCTCTGGAGATTCTAGGCAAAGGGTTTACCAAGCAATCCATAAAACCGCTTATACACCTTGGCAATCGTATGAGAACCAAGGACTTTCCGTACTGTAGTCAATCTTCCCGAATGCTGTGTTCGGTGCGTTACGGTTCGCAGGGCGGCAGACTCGGCTTCCTATGGATCAAGGATAAAAGCCTAGTGGGGTCTCCCTATATACGCGACGGTACGTGGGAGCACAGTCCATGTTAGACCACTATCGAGTCACAGAAGGAGGAATCACCCAGCCGTAATGTGAAACAATAGTGACTATGTTTAAAGACGCCGGAACACATCTCTAACCTAGACCTCTAGATGTTTGCGTTAAGTTCCAATGCGTTTTTAGGTTTATTCAGTTTATTTTATGGTTGATCTTGAATTAAGTTTCGGTTTCAGGCCCTATCGTGTGATCTCTCACAATTACTTAGATGCAAACTACATGCCAAAGAATACCATTTCGTTCGATGAATTCTAACTATGAGAGGGTTAAGAGTTTTCAATCAAACAAAACGAACTCAAACAATCAAACAATCTAATGCAGCTAATGAAAAAGAAATGAAATTTTTCTTTTGAGAACACAAATCAACGAAATTCTCTTCTTTTCATTAACTATTGAATGCAAAAGACATTAGTTTGATTTCTTTTTCAATGGCACTGTGCACTTTAAAATGAATTTTGAGAGACAGCAACACCGAGTAAAGAGAAATAAAATCACTCAATGACAAACACAAGCGTGAAAAGAGCCGATTGAACCCAAGCAACTGTGATCTGTGTCTGGGTAGTGAAACAATCCGAGGATTGGTCCAACGACAATCACCTCAAGCAACCAAGCAAAGAAAGCAAAAAGAGGAAGGTTTCCGCAATAGCAAAGGCAAGTAGCAACGAACTTTTGTGAACATGTGAACAAGTGAATAAAACAAGGTCAATCCAGTGAAAGCTGGATGATGGCACTAGGTCATGGGACACAAAAACGAAATTCATTCGACAAGACTTCGCCAGCAAGTGTTTCACAATTCAAACAATAAATATCAAGTCATAAACCAAGTAGAAAGAGCTGGAGATAGTCAAACCAACAGGCTCAGGAGGCAAAATTGAAGCAAATTCAATTTTACAGGATCAGCGTGGGTAGCGCTCAGCAAAAATGCGCTGACAAGAGGTCACGCGTAGCAACAAGGCGCTATCAGTGCGGAAGGACACGACTTAAGCACGCTGGTTCGATTTCAGAACCGTCGCGACTGTTTTATGTACAAGCACGATAACAACAGGGTTAAAGAAACAGCTATGCACTATCAGCGCAACTGTTTTGATATAAACCGCGCTGAGGCTAAAAAAGAGGCAGAATCAAGCCAAAAACTCCCAAACCAAGGCCAGAACTCTTTAAACAATTTATAGACCTCCCAGACTGAACCAGGAAGTCTAAAAGCAGAGAACTAATCCCCAATTTCAAAAAGAGAGAACAATCAAACTCAAAACACAAAAATGAACAAAAAGTGACAAAGGCCAGCTCCCCAGTGGAGTCGCCAAATTGTTGGAGAGGTAAATCCCCTCTACGGATAGAGTCGATCCCTACTAGCCCAGAACGGGTCTAGCAACAATCAATCAATGCTACTGTGCAAGTTCCTAATTGAAAATAAAAGAGAGGCAATGACCACCTACTTGGATTCCAACACTATTGTTTGATGAAGAGATGCTGCTCTCGCTCCTTCGCTCTGGCCGGTCATGATCCTCCACGATCTCCGTGAATAGATACCTGCACACACGAAGAGAAAGACAAACACAAGCGTGAAATCTAATAAAAGCAATTATACATCAGTCAGAAAGGATGTAATTCACATTAACCATTACAAAGACAAATGAGAATGGAACCATAACAGTAGTCATCTATTATTAATCAATAACAGAGAAAGGTACAACCAAAGTTCTGATGCTGAGTCCTTCTCTAGAGGGTCCAGCCAGCAAGTCTCTTAAGCATTCACCCTTGGAGGCAGATTCTCCCAAAACAAAGCTCTCTCTCACACAAGTAATGTTCACAACCTTCCTTAAGCTTCCTCTAGCAAAACCACACTTGTCACACCAACTACCTACTAGCAGCAGCAGTCTAAGCACTATGAATTCCACACTATCCAAAACTATCAAAAACTTGCCAAAAAAACTAGCTGCTCATGGCAATGGTAGAGGTTTAAATAGGAGAAGGAGTCTCCATGAATGGTGGGAGGATGAGCTTATCTCCAAGGAAGGTGGCTCAAATGACGAACAAACATGCCATAGAAGGGAGGGCGATACTCACAAGGCCAACAACCAAGTCTGGAACCATCTGGAAGGCTGGCTGTTGGAACAAATTCACCCAAACTGGATCAGCGCGGGTGCATAACTGATCTGGGGCGCTGACAGCGCATCGTAATAATGGAGCAGGCTGTGTCAGCGCGGCTCAATACTTTCATAGGATGCGCTGGCTCATGAAATTCGACCAGTGCGGAAAACCCGTGTGCTTCCGCGCTGGCAGCGCATCAGTTACACTATCAGCCGCCAGTCAACGCGGTTATTTTAATAACAGTCGCGCTGATGAATTAAACTTTGGCAAAGTGGGTCATTTGGCCAGTTTAGAGAGCATGAGCATGGTGCATTTGATTTCATGACACAGTAGGGAGACTGACAAGGAGACAGTGACAATTTACTACGTAACAATCTTAATTACATAAATTTAGGACACAGTTTTAAATGACCGCCCTTCTACTAAAGTAAAATTATTTCTAAAAATTGAATCTAATTCCTAACCGTTTATGTATTTTCTCCTTAGTGCTGTAAGCATGCAACATTCGCTTGGGAAGATTCGGCTGGTCATCTTCTCCTTTCGTTTGAGCTACGAAAATAGAAATAACAAGCGTTGGCACCACTTTCTGGTAAACTAGAAGATATTTTCAAAAATCTTCCTCTGGCTTGGTGTATTCACTGTATGTATACTTGGTAATAACCCAAATTTCTCTCAAACTGATTCTGCTTTTTTATTTCGGTTTCGGCCTTGCGAATGACTGAATAAGTTAGGAACTTTGCTCTCTGAACAATTTTCTGTATTGAAAACTACTTCCATTCTTTGTTCCGGGCTTTTCTGGTGCGTTTTCCCTCTTTAGCGCCTTCTTTCTTTTTGCTTTACCGGGCATAAGCTTTAGGATCTTTTGCAAACATGCTGCTTTTTTGCGCCTTTGATTCTGAGATTTGGATGGCCTATTGACATCAGTATCTATTGAGTGATACTCTGGAATCTGTGGTCCTATTGCATGCGGAATCCGTTTTTGAAGGCATCTCTTCTCTGTTCTCTGAGCATTGACGCTTTCCCCTTTTCCTTAGATGTTTCCTGCACATTGCTTAATGTTATTTGCTGTCTTACAGTTTACGCAAAGGAAAAGAGTAATGATGAAAAGATTGACATGAAAGCCTTAAGCTCTAATGAATGCACAATCATGACACCCATAATAAACTGACTCTTCGAAAAACACAACACAATCCTTCTTGGATACTTTGGCATACAATCATTAATTTATTTTAAGGCGCGTGCCCAATTTTGGTCTACAGACAGCTTTCCTTGAATACTGTGCCGAGGAAATTTTGCGATGGGTGATTTCTGCGACTCGCATCGTAGTATCGAGGATTGCGTCGTCAAGATGTGTCATCGCAGGAATTGATGATCGCATTCATCGCAGATCGCAACATTGCAGATTGTAACAACGCAGATCGCAACATCGCAGATCGCAACATCGCAGATCGCAATATCGCAGATCGCAACATCGCAGATCGCAACATCACAGATCGCAACATCGCAGATCGCAAATCACAAATCGCGCTTAGTCATCCAATCATTATGTGCTTCTTATGCGATGTTGCGATATGCGACGTCGCATATCGGCCGTCGGAGATTCCTTAAGTTTTTTCATTTAAGAGTGCTTCATAATATAAGCAATGCAATGAATTTCACGTCGCTTCTTCGCAGCTTATTATGCGCATAGGAAAACGTTTCACACTCTTCTCGCGATGCGATACAGCTTTAGGGAGTTAAAATACAAAAAAAAATTATAAAATGTTTTTTTTGATTTTTATTAAGGGTCCCCATTTGCTTGGTGTTATTGCTAATACCAAACAAAGAGGGGGGTTGTTGGTGGCCACAACATTTCCTTAGTTTGAGAAGCTCTTGCAACATTTGACAAACTCTGAAGGCACATTCCAGCTGAGCTTTTAAGCTGATAATTTCTTCTTTGAGGGCACTCTCCCTTTTGCTAAATAGATCTTGTTGATCTATGATTTTATCTGATTCTTCATTTTCTTTTTCATCTGCAATCTGAGGTGACTCAGAATCTGAATGCTTGCTTCCACCTAATGGAAAGTTGTCCCTGTTCCTTTGAGCTATCTTCTTATTCTGACGCACTTTCTTTTGCATTGTTCTATGGATCTCCTTCAAGCGATCAAGCTTCTACCAAAGGACCTGCTTTGATCCCAATTGTTGGAAATAATACTGAGATGGGGGGGGGGGGGGGGGGGGGGGGGCTGAATCAGTATTAGCAAATCAATAACATTTTCATTTCCATACTAGGATTCATATATGCTACTTCAGTTAAGGGATCCGGGTGTACATGCAACTGTGTCTAAAGTAAGTAGTGTATATCCAGTAAACTTATGATTCAGTTAACCCATTAAATGTTGATCTTTAATCAGTGCAGCAGAACTTCATTAACCATATGAATAGTAAATAGGTGCAATAAAATAGAACAGATCATCACACATAAGAAGCACACATGAACACCATGATGTAAGGTGGAAACCAAAAGTGGGTGAAAATCACCTGCTGTAATTCGTCTCTATCTTCTTTTAATAAGAAACTTCTTTTTACAATATTTATGTACTGGTGCAGTCTTATACCATTATTTAGGTTTCTATCTACAGAAGGCTACAACCTTCTCTCATTCTCCAGCTTCTCCTAGAAGGGAGCTACAACCCCCTTAGCTCTTGTACTAGCCGATCCGTTTACTAGTACGTAGGCACCAGCCTACTAAAGGCTCCAACCTTCACTCATTTTCCAGCTGCTACTAGAAGGGAGCTCCAACCCCTTGGATTTTGTACTGGCTGATATTTTTACCAGTACATAGGCACCGACCTACAGAAGGCTACGATATTCTCTCTTTCTCCAGGGACCACGTTTCATAAATTTTCATATTGGATACTCCTGAAGCACAAAACCATAGTCTAAAGGCCATGTTTCATCCAATTTTCATACTAGACCCATCAACAACATTGAAGCACAAAATCAATCACCACTGCAATACATCCATCAACTACACCTGCATCATTGATCTCTGAATCACCCAATACTAAAACACTGAAACCATGTCAACAACATAGTCACCAGAACACAGAACAGACAACAGAACTCTGCAATAACAACCAGATCTAACTGCAACTTCAAAATATCATACTTCATATTGTATACGCTACTATGATGAACCAAACCTGCGTGTGTACATGTTTTTACCAAAGCGAACCCACGTACAGATCTGCAAATTCTAACTTATAACTTTGCAGCTATTCCAGACATCAATTATACCCAGAACATAACATTTATAGAATAAACATGCGTCAATAATTCAGATCTAGTTTATCCATGATCAAACCATATAATGATAAACATTCGAAGCCTTAAGATCTCGATCCATCGTTCATCATCATCGACATTGGTGCATCCTTGGTTCAGATCAAACAAAACATCACAAACCCATAACCTGCATACTAGATCTCACACTTCATCAAATGTTCAATACTTGCACCCTTGCCCCGCTTGGCTTAATGATATTCTCCTTATATAGGTTTAGGCCTCTCTCAATACCATGGTCCAAAACCACATAGAACCAATACCTTGGACCCAATACTTGTGGTCAATACCTCGGACCAAATACCATGGACCAAATACCACGGACCAAAACTTAGATTCCCAACATGTACGCACCTTTCCTTTTGTAAACATGTGTGTGTACGTATACGCAACTTGGTATATGGTGCACTTGCGTGTATACGGATTCTTGTCACAGCAAACCTGCGTATACCTTTCTCTGATCATTAATTCTTTGCTTTTAACCTACTGCACTATGATCTGTCATTTGAGTGATTTTCCATCAAGGACAACACTTGTATCATACCTGTATCATAATGCCAACAATCTCCCCCTTTGGAATTGATGGCAACAACCACACCAAGTCACTCTCCCCCTTTGACATCAAGGGCAACAGGCGGACCAAGATGTTCTCTCCCTTGGTATACCTTTTGCTATCCATACTCCCCCTGAGTACTTGCTGAAATCTCTGATTGAGCTACCCCATTGTACATGCGAAGATGTACCATTCTGTCCATGCTCCCCCTGAGCACATGCCAAGTCTAAACAAGACCATGATACTCATCAGCAACTATCATACACCATGTTTGATCTGCACTATAAGCATCTGTCATCAGCATCCAGACCTGTAACCTGCAATACCATTATTTGACCAACCAATAATAAGTAGCAAGATGTATCATTTAGCTACATAAGCATCGTCACCAAAGTCTTCTAATCAAAATGCCAACAATGAATTATTTGAAGTATATGCTCCCCCTGAACCTATGCCATGCCATCATCAAACAATGACTAAACCATATCAGACTTCTGTACTATTGCTTTTCTTCAGAAAATCATATATGTGACTGTGCAACATCTAATTCACGTATATACGCGACTTGTCTTAATGAAACCTACGTATGAGATTTAGAACACTGATGTTCCACACTTTCAACTTCCTTTGAGTCTGTCATGTCTATGTACTCTGCTATGCCACATCTTTCTGGTTGTACTTCCTTTTTCTTCCATATCTTCAATTGTGATGATGTTTTCTCCTTTTGGTATGGTGTCCAAAATCTTTTCCTGCATTCCTTTGCTATATGTCCAAGCTTGTTACATGCATAACATCTTACATGTTTCATATTCCTCCTAAAATAGTCAATGGCTTTGTGACCAAACATATTGCAAGAAAAACAATATCCCTTAAAGTACCTGGAACGTGATGATCTTTCTGTGTGACAGTCTTGAACCATTCTACTTCTGCATCTGGCTGCAACATGTCCAAGATTATGACATACATAACATTCAACATTATTCATCGAGGAAATAATCATCTATCACTTCCACAGTTAGGAGCAAAAGATTTTCTTTGAGGAATTTCTTTCCTTGGTTGTTGATGGGGTTGTCCTCTCATCTCCTTGTTGATCATTTTAGATTTCTCATTAGAGTTCCTTGCCTCACCTTGTGAGCTAGATTCATCTTAAACAGATTCATAAAAACCAAGACCAGTTTTGATAGCAAGCGACCTTTGACTACTAAGAATATCATCCAAAATCTTAGTACTATCTTGAAATTGTAATATTTTATCCTTTTCTTCTAATTTACCTTTCAATATATTCACCTCAACCTAATGTTGTTATTCCTTTTCTAGACATTGCTTCTTCAAAATTTCTTCAAACTTTCTTCCTTTTTCCACTTGTTTCCTTAGTTTGAGAAGCTCCTGCAACATTTGACGAACTCTGAAGGCACATTCCAGCTGAGCTTTTAAGCTGATAATTTCTTCTTTGAGGGCACTCTCCCTTTTGCTAAATAGATCTTGTTGATCTATGATTTTATCTGATGCTTCATATGCTTGTTCATCTTCAATCTGAGGTGATTCAAAATCTGAATGCTTGCTTCCACCTAATGGCAAGCTGTCCCTATTCCTTGGAGCTGTCTTCTTATTCTGACGCACTTTCTTTCCCATTATTCTACGGATCTCCTTGAAGTGATCAAGCTTCTACCAAAGGACCTGCTCTGATCCCACTTGTTGGAAATAACACTGAGATGGGGGGGGGGGGGGGTGAATCTGTATTAGCAAATCAATAACTTTTTCATTTCCATACTTAGATTCATATACGCTACTTCAGTTAAGGGAACCCGTGTGTACACACAACTGTGTCTAAAGCAACTAGCGTATATCTAGTAAACTTATGATTTAGTTAACCCATTAAATGTTGATCTTTAATCAGTGCATCAGAACTTCATTAACCATATGAACAGTAAAAAGGTGGAATAAAATAGAATAGATTATCACACATAAGAAGCACACATGAACACCATGATGTAAGGTGGAAACGTAATGTGGGTGAAAACCACCTGTTGCAATTCGTCTCTATCTTCTTTTAATAAGAAACTTCTTTTACAATATTTATGTTCTGGTGCAGTATTATACTAGTACGCAGGCTTCTACCTACAGAAGGCTACAACCTTCTCTTATTCTCCAGCTTCTCTTGGAAGGGAGCTACAACCCCCTTAACTCTTGTACTAGCCGATCTGTTTACTAGTACATAGGCGTCGGCCTACTGAAGGCTCCAACCTTCACTCATTTTCCAATTGATACTGGAAGGGAGCTCCAACCCCCTGGCTTTTGTACTGGCTGATATGTTTACCAGTACATAGGCGCTGGCCTACAGAAGGGTACGATATTCTCTCTTTCTCCAAGGACCACGTTTCATAAATTTTCATACTAGATACTCCTGAAGCACAACACCATAATATGAAGGCCACGTTTCATCCAATTTTCATACTAGACCCATTCAACAACATTGAAGCACAAAACCAATCACCATTGTAATACATCCATCAACTACACCTACATCATTGATCTCTGAATCACCCAATACTAAAACACTGAAACCCTGTCGACAACACAGCCACCAGAACACAGAACAGACAACAGAACTCTGCAATAACAACCAGATCCAACTGCAAATTCAAAATATCATTCTTCATACTATATACGCTACTGTGATGAACCCAACCTACGTGTATACATGCTTTTACCAAAGCGAACCTGCTTACAGATCTGCAAATTCTAACTTATAACTTTGCAACTATTCCAGACATCAATTATACCGAGAACATAACATTTATAGAATAAACATGAATCAATAATTCAGATCTATTATGTCCATAATCAAACCATATAATGATAAAACATTCCATGCCTTAAGATCCCAATCCATCCTTCATCATCATCCACATGGGTGCATCCTTGGTTCAGATCAAGCAAAACATCACAAACCCATAACCTGCATACTACATCTCACACTTCATCAGATGTTCAATACTTGCACCCTTGCCCTGCTTGGCTTAATGATCTTCTCCTTATATAGGTTTAGGCCTCTCTCAATACCATGGTCCAAAACCACATAGAACCAATACCTTGGACCCAATACCTGGGGTCAATATCTCGGACCAAAATACCATGGACCAAATACCATGGACCAAAACTTAGATTCCCAACATGTACGCGCCTTTCCTTCTGTAAACATGCGTGTGTATATATACGGGACTTGGTATATGGTGCAACCTCGTGTATATGCATTCTTGTCATAGTGAACCTACGTATACCTTTCTCTGATCATTAATTCTTCGCTCTTAACCTTCTTCGCACTATGATCTATCATCTGAGTGAGTTGCCATCAAGGACAACACCTGTATCATACCTGTATCATAATGCCAACAGCTTTGACCATGGAATTCATGTCTAAAATTTATGTAATTAATTTTTATGGTCATGGTTAATGTTTTGAGGCATTTAAGAACTTCGAAACTCGATTTGGGAGTTTCATTCAATGTAAAATTGTTTGGAAAAGCCTTAGTCAAAGTAGTTCCCATTTTTTAGAAAAGCAGTTCTATATTCGTTGTAGTAGGCAGAAACGTAAATCCTTTTATGGAATTTAGTTCCTACAGGCGGGAACTGATTTTTTTTAAACTATTTATGTTGTAATTTTGATGAAGCAAGGGATTGGTCAGGGTTTAGAAGAAGAGACACTGTGTATTGGAATTTTCTGATATATTTTCAGTGAATGAAGAATATTGAGGTATGATTTTATAGGGATTCCTATGTCATTTTCAAATGGTGGTGTGCTTCCTTGTATTGTAAGTTTTATCTTTGTTATCATCATGTTTTGAATGTATGTTCTCTTCTTTAGTTAAACAAGGATTTATCTCAGAATACACTGTCAAACTGCTCTGTTATAATTTACTAAAAAATAATGTTTTTCCCCTTTAATGAAATTTAAAATTCATCCTTTCAGTTAGATGTTTTATATGTCATTTTTCCATCATTCCTTCGCTCACCCTTCTACAACGAATTTAATTTAAAACACCAGAATGACTGCCTACCTTTCTGTTATTGAAAGATCCCTCATCTCTTCATCCTCTCACTAGAAAATCATCAATTTAACATGACTCCATGCCCAATGGATCTTTTTTCTCCCTTGCTAGAAAATTGTTAAATCTATTGCCCTTTGAGCATTATACCTAGCCTAATATTTAAGTGGTTGAATATTTGACAGAGAGATCCTTCTCTGAAGCTAGAAAGGATAGATTCCAGCTTCAAAGTGGTTTGTGGTTACCTTTGGGTTCCTCTCCTCAGCCTGGAGGAATTACATAGTGCTAACATGATCTTCTTTTGTATGGCTAGGAGTTAGTTTCCCATTTCATTCTCCTAACTTCCCAACTAAAATTACATTAATGATGACTATTTTGACTAAATGTAATACATATGGCATTTCGTTCAAATATCTCATATAATAAGATTTTTAAATATTTTCTTGCATTAAAAATAAAATATTCAAATTAGTCCTAAAATGCAAAACAAAATGATAAATGAAATTTAAATATAAACTCACCCTTCACCGCAAAAAATCATTGCACGTAGCTTTATAAAATGAATTTAATTTTTATCTCCAATAAAATATAGTGAAAATTTTCTACCCACAATGAAACAATATGTTAGAAATATATTTAATACATAAATTGACTTTCCAATATGAAAACAATTTCAAATTATTAAATTCATTGATAAATTTCTTTCAATACTCCTCCCATGCTGCAAATGAATTTAAACCTGCACAATCTCCATTCAACCATTAGAAATAAAATTTTGAGTTTAAATGAAATACAATCTAAAATATACATGTGTGTGTGTGTTTGTGTTTTTTAAGCTTTGAATACAAATTAAAAATTTAAATAATTTTTTTAGATATCATAAGAAATATAGTTTTATATAGTGTTAATAATATAATATATATTAATATAAAATTTAAGTTTCATATTATATATAACATTATAATTTCAAATGAATATATAACACATATAGATCGACATAGTCTAACTTATAGACAAAATTGCTTTTTTCACGATATTTTTCCTGATTAGTTTTAATCAAAATCCAATAAATATTTTTAAAAGCTTGAGTGTAAATGATTTAATCTACATAATTCTAGTGCCCCAAGGGTTTTTCAAGTTTTGAATCCAATTATTCATTCAAAAATGTATTTTAAACAACACAAAATCTTGAAATGTATTACCAAATTTTGGTGAATTCCGATGAAAAATGTTATTTAGTCTATAAGTTAGACAATGCTTCTATATATATAAAATCTCATCAGATGAACAAAGGAAAGAGAAGGTTTCTACCAATTTAGGTTTGATACGAAATCAGTTTGCCACCCTGGCGAGCCATCGGGCCGCCGAGTGGCACAGAGGACTAGTATCCAACCTCCACCCCACCCAAGGAGCCCAACGGCCCGCCAAAGTGGTGGGCCAATTGGGCCGCCATCATAACCATCCAAGCTTTATTTGAATCAAATAGTTCATATTCTTATCGGGTTAGAATGGTATACTTACTTAAGCCTTCGGTTGGACTAGGCGACCCTACATGACTACATGCATTCGTTCATTGGTTATGACTTATCCTTCTTTTAATTTCTCGGGTGGGCTTGACTTACCCACCTTCACTCTGGTTAAAGGAAGCAAGGATCTTATGGTAAGTTAGTTTTTTATTTTATATAATTTTAGTTTTTGTTTATTTTACATTTTATTTGTATTATAATTTAATTCATGTGCATTTCGTTTTGTTTTATTATATTTTATTTTTATTTATTTAATTTATATATTATATTTATTTATTTGATTTTTTTAATTGTATTTTGGTTATTTGAATTTAAATTATTAATTCATTACATATTAATTATAACTTATTTATTATTTTAACTAAATTTTATATTTTGATTTTTGTTTAATTATTTATTATTTATTATTTTTATAATTATAAGGTTTTTTTTTATGCGATATTAATTTGAGATTAGGAGGGCAAGCTTTTCATTTAATGTAATAATGATATTTTTAAGATATAATTTTTAATGCAGGGCAAAGATGTAACTTCAAGCGAGCGATTTTTTATTAAAGAATATGAGAGGGAGTCTTATAGTGAGGGAGACACAAGGAGAAACTGATAGAAGGAGCCAGTTTCTAAAGGAGGGTCAAATCAAGCACCAACATCATGTAGAAATTAATAGAAATTTTCTACTAGTGATGAATTCAAACAAAAAACAAGTGATTACAAATTTGCTCTACAATTACATGGAATGGAAATCACAATTTAGAAACACACGCGATGACATGCAACCATCAAAACCACAAGAACACAATGATTTATAGAGGAACCAACTGAGAAATACCCCTACACTGATTTTCATTAAACAAACGAGAATGAGAAACTATTATAATGTTTTGCTTCAACTCTAAAGCACACCCTGCACTGTAAAATTGTTCTTTTGTTGATTATCCTGATCTGGCCAACACTCAGTCAATTCAAGCCTTCAACTTCCTCCTATTTCTTTGTGCAATTCAAGATAAATTGAGCTCCTAAATAATAGGGGAATTCCCTATTTCCTTAAGAAATTCCCAAGCAATTAATCATCTGCTTAATTACCAAGCCTGTACACTCAACTAGTATACAATTGATAATTCCAATGTGCCTTTTCGCCCACTCCAGTTAGAAATTTCAAATTCCATGCGTGTTTGAGCTATTTTTAACTAACTGACTAGTTTAACTGAGAGAATAATGAGTTCACAATAGTTCTACTACTCAACTAATCTTCAACTCAGTTCAACTAAAAATAACTAAACTAGATTGCTAAATTTTAGCAATCACTACATGCACAACTCTACTTCAAGCCTATAACTTGAAGTTAATGACTTAACTAGTAGATAAGGTCATGTCACTCTAGCTAACTGCAATCCAAGTCATCATGTTGATGTGGAAAATTGAATTACTCAAATTGACTAAGGCACAAATCAAATTGATCTTTTCTTAGTACAAATTCTAACACTTCCTCTTAGAAAGAAAGGGATTTTGCACCACCCCTATCCCGCACCTATGGAATTTGAATTTGCCTCTTGAAAATTCCTTTGTCAAGATATCTAGATCCTACTCCTCAGTTGGAATTTATTATACCATCATAATTCTTCTCTGCACACAATCTCGCAAGTGATGGTAATTGATATCAATGTGCTTAGACCAATCATGGAATACTAGATCCTCAAAGAGTTTCGGATGTAATTCTAATTATGAAAATAAATCACTGTTGCATCCATTTCCTGACTGAAATGACCCACAAGTATCTTCCTCATCCATATGGCCTCACATGTTTCTTGACTTGTGGCCATGTATTCAACCTCTACTGAGTTGAGTGCTACATACCTCTGTTTCCTGCTATAACGAGAAATAGTTGTAGACCCAACATTGAAGGTAGTACTTGAAGTACTTTTCCTATCTAATCGAATTGCTGCCCAATTTGTATCAGTGAAGCCTTGGAGTTCCACTCCCTCTATCCTCTTGTACCATAACTCATACTCAGTTGTCCCTATGAGGTATTTTAACACATGATTTACTAGATTCCAATACAACTTGGTAGGATTCACCATGGCTTGAATGAACTCATTAACTTGATAGAATATGTTGGGCCTTGTGTTTACTAGATTCATCAAGGATCCCATAAGCTATCTATAGATGGTATCATCTACTCCCTCTCCTAAAGAGGCATCCTCCTTCCTCTAGTTTCTTGCTAGAAGAGTGTCCATAGGCTTGCAGTTCTCAATGTAAAATCTATGAAGTATTTAAGAGGAATACTTCCCCTAACTCACAAACAACTCACCATCACCCTACCATACTTCTAGCCCAAGGAAGTAATGCATCGAGCCCATGTCTTTCATCTTGAGTTCTCTTGCAAGGTCCTCCTTGCAAGAGTTTATGAACTTCTCATCCCCTCTAAGTATCAAGTCATCAACATACAATACCAGGATAAGAAACTTTCCATCCACCACAATGTGATAACATTAGCATTTGCTTCACTTTTGGTGAATCACAATCCACTGAGATATGTGTGAATCCATGTGTACCATGCTCAAGGCACCTTCTTGAGACCATACAAGGCTCTCCTAAGTCTACACACATGTGTCTCCCTGTCATAAGTCTCAATTCCTCTAGATGATCTATGTAAATTTATCCTTGAACAACACCATTGAGGAATGTGGTCTTCACATCCATCTAATGGATCTTCCACCCCATATGTGCAACTAATTATAGAGTGGTTTTGATTGAGTAATATCTTGCCATAGGGGGAATTGTTTCCTTATAGCCAACTCCTTCTACCTATGAGAAACCTTTGGCCACAGTTTTGGCCTTGTACTTATCGAAGCTCCCATCAGCTGCATGATTCACTTTGTAAATCCATATATAGCCAACTACTGACCTGTTCTCTGGTCTCCACACCACCTCCCATACACTATTCTTCATGATGGAGTCATACTTCTCCACCATGGAATTAACCCACACTGGTTGCAAAACTTATTCCTCAAATGAAGAAGTCTCTAACTCAATGAGTTATGTCATGATATCCATATAACCAGTGTATCTGTCAGATGACCTCCTTTGCCTACGTAACGATGTAGGAGCTCCCACATTCTCTCGTGCATCCTGCACAAACTTGTCAGCCTCTCTGGTTCTCTTCATCCCCTATCTGCAAGGTTCTTGTTGAGTGGGTGCCTCCACTTGGCCTCCTGCCTGGTTCTCCACTTGTGGATGCTCCAAAACACCTTGAAGTTTTGCATGAGGCTTCTACTTTGGAGCTAGAAGCTCTTCCTTTTGTCAGATACTCATCTCTGTTGGCATTATGGTGTGCATGGTTCTAGCTAGCTGATGTTGCATTGGTTCATGATGGCAACTAGATCATGTTTGCATTGATGTCAACCCTATGTATTCTATCATATGTGTGGATTCCTTCCTTGTAGAATGGTTGTAGCTAGTTGAGTTGGCATTGAGTTGGTTATGTTGGCATTAATGTCAACGCTTGATGTCATCCTTTGATGATGTAGCTTGATGTTAGTATGATGTTGCCTTGTGTTTCCTTGTGTTGGATTGATGATGATGTTGCATGAGTATTACAATGGTACATGTGTTATTGGTATTGGAAATACCATGGTATTGGTATGTGTGTGTGGAGCAGGTTGGCACTTGATATTATCTTGGTTCAGATAGTCTTGGTATTGACATAACCATGGTATTTTCCATGTTTTTGGTTTGGATATTACTATGGTACATGTGTCCTTGGTATTGACATAACCAAGGTATTTTCTCATGGTATTGTTTAGGAGATTACCACAGTACATGAGTCCTTGGTATTGACATAACCATGCTATTTTCTCATCGTATTGGTTTGGAGATTACCATGGTACATGTGTCCTTGGTATTAACATAACCAAGGTGTTTTCTCGTGGTATAGGTTTGGAGATTACCATGGTACAGGTGTCCTTAGCATTGACATAACCATGGTATTTTCCTGCGATATTCGCTTGGAGAATTTTTTAGGTTATTTTTTCTTTTACTTATGTGAAAAAAAAATAATAGAGTTGTTGGTTGACTTGATGGTGTGTGTATGTGAGTAAAAGAAGGTTGCATTATGTGAGTATGCTTTAGACCTAATTGTGAGAAGGATTGCTTCAGTATATGTGTGCTAATGGTAGCAGACTGAGGAGATCTATTAGTTGAAGAAATGTTTTGATTTAGAACTTTAGATTGCATATCAAAGAAGCAAAGAACTTAAGAAGAGTTATTGTAGAGATGGAAAGGTTGGTATAGCTCCATATTTGAGACTCTCAATTTTCTTATGCAAGTGTTCCTAGTGCATTTGGAACATAGCCATTGTGTTGTATGATGTTAATTGTACTATGCAGAAATTATAGTTTGGTGATATTATTGTTCAATTTTTGTTGGATGAATTGTGGCCACTATTTTCCTTGAATGGAGAGCATATCATTGTGGTGAATTTACTTGATTTATTGATGGTGTCCTGCTGCTGGAGATCATATTGCGGAGCTAAATTGGTTTGAACATAAAGTCTTGGGATCTAGTTTGAAAAATTATGAAATGAGATCCACGTAGAGTAGAGGAGTAGTGACTTCATGAGAGAGAAGCAGTAATTTCGAAGCTTTAGCAAAATGAACAGTTTCTCCATCCAATTGGAGTTGCACATTCCAATAGAATTTGGGGGAGGATCATTGATCGTGGTGGTTGTTAGGGGATTATAGTCCATACATCCATGTGAGAACATAGTATTCTGAGTTTATTAGTAGTATCAAGTCTCCTGGTTGATTGGTGTTGGCCTATTGTATATGAGGTCGAGTCTCCCAGCTAACGAGAGTTGAAAAATCTATGTGAAAGACATATTTTTCTAAATAGAAGATTTAGAGCAGTGCAACAACATCAAGGGTGGGTTTTTTTACTAGTGAAGGGTTTTCAACTAGATATCTTGTGTCTCTTGTGTGGATGTATTTTGATGTGTTGTTTATTTTTGTTGTCATGGTTATATTATTTTAACTACATAAATGGTTTACGTATACGAGACAATCTAATGTGTTTTCGGTTAATACATGTGAGATTCATTACAAAAGTTTTAATTGGTAAAAATTATTAAGAATCCACACTACTGATTCACCCCACTCGCGCCCCCCCCCCCCCAGTAGTGCTCAAAGGTTTCCAAAAATGTTGGCAGGAAAAGATCCGTAAGGAAAGGGTTGAAAACCTCAACAGAGAAAGATAAGATAATAAAAAAATAACACTCAATCAAGCATGCTAAACATTTGAATTATCAAATTTATATTCAGAGACATACTCGAGGTTCCTACACTTGAAGAAGTTCCCAATGTGAAGACCTGCAAATCAATCATAGAAGCATATACATAGTATATAATTGAATTTGCACACATAAGAATATGTTAGATCATCACATATAAACATTCAAAATATCATTCATAAGATGAAAACATATATCAGGAACAAGACATGAGCTTCTTATTGATTAGCAACAGTAAGTACAGGAGAGATACAACATGATCTAGGATAAAGGCACCGAAAGATCCTTCCTTTGAATCCATCCAGCTTAAGCCACAAAGACAACTTCTCTAATAAGTGTAAGAAGATGCTAGATAAGGATGTTGAGCATCTCTACAAAGGAAACGAGGGTTTCCAAGAGACTTGGAATGTAGGAGGCATAGGAAAAGCAGACTTGATCTAGGATAAATCGAGTATAATGTCGATATCATTTTTATTATGTTAATTAGGCCTACCCAAGGGGTGTATATATACCACCTCAAATTAGTTATTCCAGTTAGGCCACAGGCTCCTGTAGGCAAGCTCTCCATAAAACAAGTAAACCCCAAATGAAAAAATTGTAATTTATTTTATTTTTTCATATTTAAAAATATATACGCAGGTAGACCGTTATGGGACCCACGTATGTACGTGTTTATGTATGGGAAGATTCATGTATGGATTTTGGTTTATATTTTTTTTAGTATAAATTCAAGTCTGCATGGAAAAAGGGATTGCCGAGGGCCATAAAAGATCATTAGGTCTACATGAGTGTTGAATGATGTTATAACAGATTCCCCCTAGTATATGAGGTCAGAAGAGAACATGACGGTTGGAATATATTAAGTATAGAGAGAGTATTCATTCAAAATCCCGAGAGGAGATCACTAGATTCCATCCCATAAAATACCCGTGGAAGGAGTTAGAAAGAAAAATCATGTCTGAGGCAAGCATACCCATGCTCATAAGTAGTAAAGCATGTACCTTGATCAAGTATGATGCGGATCCAAAATGTATACATAAGTGTACAGAAGGAACTGAAGAATACATAGTGGATCATCAAATCATAATGACGAAAGAACAAAACAAAGCTATGTCTTAATATCTTATAGAAGAATATCTTATCAATGATGTTTCATAATTAATCCTCATAAAAGTACCAAGTCATATAGGTGGAATAATGGTATTGCATAAACTCGGGTGCCAACATATAAGATGTTGTTGTGAAATATTGTAACATATAGAACTAAGAGGTGTCACTTGCAAAAAACTAAAGGAGTTTTCAAGTGAACCAAGATATTGACACAACCTAAGGTCTTCACTGATCACAGATGGTACATTTCTACACCATGGGAATAAATGAGTTGAATTCGACCATGTGAGAAATCGTTTGATTACCGGTCATTGATGTATACCATTAACAAATGCTAGACAACTCACCAATAATGATAATGAGTGTCAAGGTACCCCAGTACAATCTAACAAGTGTGAATAGATGTGTTGAAGTCAAACACTTAAAAGAATATACCAATCAAGAGACAATGATGTATTCTCAATGTCGATGGTGAAGGAGTTTTCCACTAATGATTGCAAACCCCAAGGTACTGAAAAAATACTCTAGACCTAATTCCCAGAGAAATGAGTTGGAGTTGATGGGAAATGATCTGTTGGAAGAAAGGAATTAAGGCATCCCACATCAACCAACACAAGTGTAACGCGCAGGCCAATAATTTGGAAGAACTCGGATGAAAAGAGATGAAGTAACCATTCTAAAGTACATTTACAGCATGCACAAGATGTGGCTTGAACACAAAAAGAATCCTATGAACCAACGAATAAGGAAAGCTGACATAAAGGTGAGGAATCCACCAATAAGGTCAAATGGAAACTAAGGTACTACACAAATCCCAATGTGTGATAATTTAAGCTGATGTCGAATACAAGGGAAACCACTCATTCAAACACCCATAATGTTGATTAATGTTGAGCACAAGGTAGCCTGTCAATGATGTAAATAGGGCTAGGGTATAATTCTAGGTCTACTCTCACAACAATTTGTGGGAGTTGATAAGAGTAGACCCGCTAGCAAGAAGTTAATGGGGACCTTCTAAACTATCACGAGTAAAGGACTAAGTCACTGATGTAATATTGAGAATAACTTGGTAGACCAGATATGGATGATAGAAATAATTCTACATACATTGCAGAATGGACGACAATAGGTTTACTTCCCTTAAAAATAAACACTACTTGATGTGACTTTATGGTAGCATAAAATAACTTTATATAAGTTTACAATGCAGGAGGCATCAACAAACTCTCCATATGATTGGAAGAGTTAACCAACCAAAGGAGGAATGAATCAGAACAAGGTTATGGCTTCCCTAAAGTTAAACTAAGTCTCACCCCAATGAGGGAAAGACTCATTTTAAGTGATTTTTTTAAGGGAGACATGACTTACTCTTGTTTCCATCAAATGATGAAGAAATTGTCATGTTCCTGCTCTTTTTCTGGAATAATTTTTTCTTTTTTCCTTTTTCATATTATAAATCCTGAAAAGGAATAAAATAATTCCTATAGTACAGTGGAGAGAACGAGTGTAAAGGGAAAGTGCACTAGTTCCTAGGACTGGAAAATTCCTATTCTTAATGCAAGGTGGCAAATGCAGGTCATTGACACTCAGGGGATGTTCCCTCCATGGAAAAAGGTGTCAAGTCATAAAGGCTAATGAATGCATGGTTTGATATTGTAGAAAAGTCGTGGTCAAAAGTGGCTTATACATGAGTCCAATGAAGCCAACTTAAGGCTAAAAGGGGTGCAAGTAGTTAACATTCAATGAAATAGTACAACTCAACCCATGGGAGCCTCTATGGTATAAATCCAGAATAATAGCAAAGAAGAAGAAGAATGAGGCTTCTGTGCAAAGTGATGGTAGGACTAAAGAGGAATCCAAAGCCTACACAATGCCTAAAGCATGGGCAACATATGCTAGTGAGGTTCTAACTAAGAATACCATGGAAGGAAAGGCTCTATCACTATGTTACAACTTTAAGAAACGATGAGTGAGAGAGGTTAAAAAATTGAAACATAATGGGGTCGACCCTGTGGCTAAAATATCACAGTATGAGGTTAAGATCCAAAATGCAATGTAAAAGTGATATGTCTTAACCTATATGCCATTTTAGAGTATGATACCTACCATGATAGGTTAGAGATCATGGAATCGAAGAAACAAGAAAAAATCACTAAGTGATAAGAAAGTTTTCATCACCCTGAAAAAGGCCCTTCACAAAATAAAATAGTAAAGTTAAAAATGAACTTTAGGAAAGTGGTTTTAAAGTTTTAATTATAAAATAGAGTTTTGAACTCACCAAATTTCATTTTTACCACCCAAGTGTTGAGGAGAGAGTTTTTTCAGCAAATTTAGGCGAGCCAATCCAACCAATTCCACTAATGAATCTGGAAATTGTGAACTCCAGGTAATTCATAACCCTAAACTCTTCCATTTGATCACAAATTTGATAGATTAGATCGATTTATTGAGTAGATTTATTAAATTTCAAAACCAGTTCTGCATATACGTGGGTCTGGCATTATCGGGTCATGTATAGAAATCCCTATACGTGAATTACTAAAGGTAAACTTGTCTATATACACGATTGTCTCTTCCAGAAACTGCGTTTGTGCAAAAAAAAAAATTTAAACTAATTTCTGATTAGTGGAATCTCTTAATTTTTTTAGGATGTCGATCATTTGGAGAGAGAGAACACAATTATTTGGATAATGAAGTCATAGAAGATCAAAGATCATTGGATGGATTGAAAGTTTGTGGTTTTCTCAAATTCTTCATTATGCCCAATATGAGAGCTCAAACTCGATTATTGAAAATGTTGATCAATTAATGGGACCTAGAGCAAGTTAAATTAATCATATAATCAATGCCTTTACAAATTTAAGTGGAAGACATCCAGTTCATTACAGGACTCTCTCGAAGGGGAGAAGCAGTCAATTTTAAAGGCAGGGCACCAAGGGCCTTAATATTGATGATTACATTGTTGTATACTATGCATTAGACACTAAAAAAGTTGGATCACAAGTCTCGATAAAATGAATCACGAGCCTACCTATCAAGATAATACTTTTCACTATTGTTAGGATATTAGGATCAAATTTGTTACATCATGCCTCACGATCAACTATGTTCCTAGCAGTGGAATTCTTGACACCAATAGTGTATGATTGGTGTACAATTATCCTAGTCAATATGAAGAGGCAACTGACATTAGCGAGACAGGAGAAGAAAAAGGAATTCGGTTATGGAACCATCCTCTGCTCATTTTTCTTTGAGCAGATTCATGTGTTATGACCCAAGGTAGCATCTTCTATCAGCAGTCCTAGAGATCCAAGGATGCCCATATGGGCAGACTTGATCAGGAGACTTGGTGGAGGCGAATTCTCCTAGGCGGCCTTTGATGACGAGTTCTCATAGTGGTGGAAGAAACAAATCATATCCATAGAGGATTACCTGTATGCAGGACTAAACTTCTGAGAGAACCCAGAGTTAGTACTTCCTAAGGGAGCTTCATGGGGAAACATTGGTAAGTTCTTTAATTTTTCAACATATCTTTTTTTTTGGATTTTAAGGATAATCTCAAGAAATTTGAAGTCTTTTTTGGTGAAACAAAAATACTAACAAGATTAACATGATCATGATGCAGATGTGGGACCAGTGAGACCTGAGGTTCTACCAAGGCATAAGAATCATGACAGAGAAGTGGAGAGAGAAACAACTGAGTCCGAGAGTGTCCTCCATATAGTGCAAAGGATTTTGGAGAGTTTGAATCGCCAGGCTCTAATGGAAGCAGTAGAGGATCTTCCTGAGGCTATATAGAGACAAGTGGTTGGAGTACCACGAGAGTGGGTGCGGATCTTCCAACGAGTGGCTAATGTCATCATCTTATTCTGGGATGCTCATCTAAGGTAGGGCCCATAAAATTATATTTTAGATTGATTGATATTTTTTGATATGGAGACGATTCAGCTTGAGCCCTAATTTTGTAGGAAATTTTTCCACATTTTTTAATGTTTTAACACTTATCTATCTATATATACAGAGATTTCATGATGATTTGATCATATATACAAATGATTATTTGGTGTTTTGATTTAATGTGATGAATTATTGATATTCCAATCCAATTCTTGGTTAGCTATAGAATCAACAAATGCATTATCTGATCATGGAATGTGAATGAAAGTAATAAAATTAAATCATCTTTGGAATAATCATAGTCTGAGAAAGTAACGATGTAATAAAGGATCACTCACATGATAGATATTGTTTAAATGGGACACAAGAAATTTCGAGTCAAAGTAAACAACTAATGATTCAATACCATAAGATATTGCTTCAGAAAGTAAATTAATAACGACATTGTATTCAACCATATTATTAGATGCAGGACCAATACATATGCCTGTTGTGACCAACAAATGACTCGATGGAAAATGTCTTACCCAAGTTATGGAAGCTAAGTTTCGAGTATGTCTACTGGCACCATCTGTGAATCGTAAGTACATTGAATCACCCATTGAATATGGCCAAATAAGATTGAAAACATCATGGTCACCATGAAAACCATAGATAGAAACTAAAACTATGTACGATATTTACAAAACAAATAAAATGTTAGGAAAGAGCCTAGGCATAATACTTCTTGACATAGATCCCATTTCTATGCTCCGATAACACATTCCCTTCAAAATCAACCAACACATAATCACCCTTCTTCAAGACCCTTTTAACAATGAAAGGACCATACCACATAGGTTTGAGTTTACTTGCCCCCAAGGTTTATTTATCTTGGTCATAGACTACGACAAGGTAACCTTCAGAGAAAACCCTAGGTCATACAGACTTATCATATTGATCTTTGTCTCTTTTCTTATTAGCCTCGTTCAATGTGGTAGCATCCCAATGCTTCTCATTAAGATGTTCCAAATGAAAAAGGCACTCTTCAAGACTTGAGGTGTCGAGAAGAAGTTGAATTGCCAACTTAAGAGATGAAATCTCACATTCTATAGGAAAGATTAATTCCAAACCATAAACCAATTAAAAAGAAGTGAACCTCGTGGTAGTCTTAACAAACATTCAGTATGCCCATAACGTAAGATGAAGCATGATGTGCCAGTTATACTTAGCGTGATTAATTGTCCTTTGAAAGATAGTATTAAGAGATTTAATAATGGCTTCAACTTTTCCATTAGCTTGAGGATAATAAGGATACGAATGCTCTTGCCGAAATCAAAATTTCAAAGCCAACTTAAACATCATCTTATTTTGAAAGTTACTTCCATGGTCAGTGACAATCTCTTTAGAGATATCGAAACGTGAAATGAATTGATTAAAAAGGAAAAGAGATTTTGTCTCACCATCATTATTAAAAGTGGGCATAGCTTCAACCCACTTCTTGAAGTAGTCTACTGCTACGGTAATGTACTTGTGTCCCTTAATAAAATTCGGGTTACAAATTGTAAAATTAATTCCCCACTTAGTAAATGGACCAAAAGTGATGACAAGAAAAAGCAGAGATAGATGAGCACACATTCTTTGAGTATATATTTGACAAGGATGGCATTTTTTGACCGCTTCAATACAATATTTGAAAACAGAAACGCCATAAATACCCTACACGAAAGATTTTCTGAGTTGTTGAACACCCAGTCAAATTACCACCACCAGCCCCACTGTGGAAGCCATTTAAAACTAACTCATCTTATTCTAAGGTCAAACAACGTCTAAGAGTTGAATCAACCCCGTGATGATATAAAGTATCAGCCATGATCAGATAACTCTAGAAAGGTGATGTGATTTTCATCGTTCGTCCTTAGAAAAATAGTGAGGGAACTTCAAAGTTTGGAGATATACAGTGATGTCTCCATACTAATTATCTTGTGAGGAGATACGAAAAAGATGTTCACCCAGAAATGATTCTTCATAAGTATCATCTCATTCACAAGGATTCCGTAATTAATTTTGCGAAAACCAAGGACATCTTTGATTTGGCTGACATGAACTTTGGATTAAACTATTGTAAAATAACAATCCGTTTATTGTATTTTCCCCCAATCACTGACCTAATGAGGAAAAATTGAAATGGATTGACGTTAGCTACTACAAAGGTTTTTCTCAAAAAAATGTAATGATGGAGTTCCTGAACAACATGAACTATTGCTAATGTTGATATCTTAATGTGAGAATACCCAATTTTAGGACCAACTAAGCCATGACATAGATAGTAAATAATATGCTCTCTAAGGACATCATATTCCTGAACGAGAATCATATCCATGGCTGATTCTTTTGCCACGAGACATAAAAGGAAATCTCTACTATCATTTAGTGGACTCAAAATGGGAGAAGAGGTTAATTCCTTTTTCAAAGCATCGAACAAGTGTTGAGTGAATTCATCCCAAAGAAATGGAACTCTTTTCTTAAGTAAATGCATAAAACCTTTTGTGATCTTAGAATAGTTCACGATAAACCTCCTTAAAAAATTGGCTTTTCGTTGGAGACTTTGAAGTTTACGAATACTAGACAAGGGAGGAAATTGACATATTTCCTCAACCTTGAAAGGATTAACACAAATCTCTTCATTAGAAATAGTGAATCCCAACAATTGACTAGATGTGACAGTGAAAATGCAGTTATTAGGGTTCAACCATATATTATAATAATAAAATCTCTCAAAAATTAGATGAAGATGGTTTGGATGTTTTATTCTCTTACAAGAGCGAGCAACTAAATCATCCAAATAACATTTAATTATATGTTTGATGTCGTGGAAAACGCATGACATATCTTGCTAAAAGGTAGCTCCAATGTTTTTAAGGCCAAAAGGCATTTTCCTATATGAAAACATACCCTAGGGGAAAATAAACAATGTCTTATGTTGATCTTCTGGATGAATTTCTATTTGATTATATCCTAAAAATATGTCCATGAAGGAAAAAATTTCATTTCCAGCACATTCATCAATAATTTGATCTATAAATGGAGTGGGGAAATTGTATTTCAGACAAGCTTTATTTAAATCCCTAAAATCGATGCATACAAAAATTGTTCCTTGTTTTTTGTCCACAAGGACTAGATTTGAAACCCATTCAACTAGAGGAACATAGTAGATAAAACTTGTTTTAAGTGGCTTCTCTACTTCTGCCTTGATAGACACAACTTTCCTATAGTTGACCAACCAAATATTTTGACACATAGGATTTTCATTTTCGTAAGTCTTGATCTCATGCTAAACTATACTAGGGTCAATCCTAGACATTTCCTCATAAGACCAAGGGAATAAATCTCTAAACTCTTTAAAGAGATCGGTGCAAATTTTAATTTATTTACGGGAACAATCAACTCTGATGAAGATATTTTTTATAACATTGAGATTCTTGTAAATGTTCAATGAAATATTTTCTGAAATATTAGCCATGTTACCTTTGGAAAAATATGTGTTGGAGCCAAAGGGTTTAAAATTTTGTGAACACTTCCACGAGAAAGAAGACTAGACAAACTTGATTCAAATTTATGCAAGTCAAGGAGAAAAGAGGACCGATGATGCAAATCATCCCACAACCTCTCTACAATAGTCATTTCTTCTATAATTGCCTCCTCATGTGGTAAAATGATATCAAGGAAATCCATAGACAAAGTGGAATCAATTATCCATATCAACGCCACATCATCATCTGCATCCTTTGATGAAAAAGGGATGGGATCAAAATGTATAAAATTAACAGTATATTGATATGTGATTTCGACTGCACATATAAGATAAGCCATTCCACCCTCTTTCCCTTCTTATAATGTGGTTTTAGGAGGGGGAAAGTGCCAAGGATCTGAAACTAATGCGTTCTAAAAGAACATTGTCAAGGGACCACCCTTGAGGATGAAATGGCATTAACATGAGCAACGGGAGGTGGAAGATCAAAGTACCCATAAATGAGGAATACATTTCAACTCCTAAATTCTCAATAGGCTGCATGGTATTCTTCACCAAGGGGACAATGGAGTCAGCAGATGCATTCGGGTCATTGGGAGAATGGACTAACTTATCGATCATAACAATTATCCCTTAATGAGGATAACATAGGATGAAAAATTAAGACGAGAATATGGCATTCATCACATAAACACGTTTTCGACCCAAAAAATATTGTAAACAAGGTTAGCATCAATTATGTCTACTTCCACGTTAACAACCTTTGCCCCTACAAAAATAAGGAAGGCAGGAAGAGTCCTATGAGGCCTATGAGAATTACCATCGAATTTGGTTAAAAGAGCAGGAGATGGAACAACTTTAGGGGACCTAATAACTTTACAACATGACATAGACATGACACATGTGGAAGCCCCTTCATCAACTATGGTTCAAAATATGGTCTTCTTACGATACATAGATTTAATCTGAAAATCCTTATGATGAGGGAGTCTCTTTTTGACATTTGACATATCAAATGTAATCACTAGAAAGATATTTAGGTCAACTACTTCGATCATAGTGAGAAAACCACTCCTTTGCATAAGAAATGACTAGAGTACCTCTAACTTCAACATAGCATAGGGGCTCTGAGCCAAATCTTCAATAATGGAATAGTTTTGAGAAGTCCTATCATTTTGGTTATAATTCAACCATTTTGAGGATCCTTTTGACATCTGAGGTATAGGTTCAACTGCGTGCCTCTCTATATGAAGAAGTTCTTGAGTCTCAAAAAGAAATTTAGCCTTAGAAGATTTTGGCTTTCATAATCATGAGGTTTAGTTGACATTTCAACATGAGTCTTAACCATATACACATTGAATGCAGATTCACCTTCTTGCTTTCCCCTTGTAGGGGCTCCAGTATTTGAGATTAGGATTGCAAGCTTTTCATTTAATGTAATATTGATATTTTTAAGATATAATTTTTAATGCAGGGCAAAGATGTAAGTGAGCGATTTTTTATCAAAAGAATATGAGAGGGAGTCTTATAGTGAGGGAGACACAAGGAGAAACTGATAAAAGGAGCCAGTTTCTAAAGGAGGGTTGAATCAAGCACCAACATCGTGTAGAAATTAATAGAAATTTTCTACTAGTGATGAATTCGAACAAAAAACAAGTGATTACAAATTTGCTCTACAATTACGTGGAATGGAAATCAAAATTTAGAAACACATGCAATGACATGCAACCATCAAAACTACAAGAACACAATGATTTATAGAGGAACCAACTGATAAATACCCCTACACTGATTTTCATTAAACAAACGAGAATGAGAAACTATTATAATGTTTTGCTTCAACTCTGAAGCACACCCTGCACTATAAAATTGTTCTTTTGTTGATTATCCTGATCTGGGAAACGCTTAGTCAATTCAAGCCTTCAACTTCCGCCTATTTCTTTGTGCAATTCAAGATAAATTAAGCTCCTAAATAATAGGGGAATTCCCTATTTCCTTATGAAATTCCCAAGCAATTAATCATTTGCTTAATTACCAAGCCTGTACACTCAACTAGTATACAATTGATAATTCCAATGTTCCTTTTCGCCCACTCCAGTTAGAAAAATCAAATTCCATGCATGTTTGAGCTATTTTTAATTGACTGACTAGTTTAACTGAGAGAATAATGAGTTAACAATAGTTCTACTACTCAACTGATCTTCAACTTAGTTCAACTAAAAATAACTAAACTAGATTGCTAAATTTTAGCAATCACTACATGCACAACTCTACTTCAAGCCTATAACTCGAATTTAATGACTTAACGAGTAGATAAGGTCATGTCACTCTAGCTAACTACAATCCAAGTCATCATGTTGATGTGGAAAATTGAATTACTCAAATTGACTAAGTCAAATTGATCCTTTCTTGGTACAAATTCTAACACTTTCTCTTAGAAAGAAAGGGATTTTGCACCACCCCTATCCCGCACCTATGGAATTTGAATTTGCCTCTTGAAAATTCCTTTGTCAAGATATATGGATCCTGCTCCTCAGTTGGAATTTATTATACCATCATAATTCTTCTCTGCACACAATCTCACAAGTGATGGTAACTGATATCAATGTGCTTAGACCAATCATGGAATACTAGATCCTTAGAGAGTTTCAGATGTAATTCTATGACAATAAATCACTGTTGGATCCATTTCCTAACTGAAATGACCCACAAGTATCTTCCTCATCCATATGGCCTCACATGTTTCTTGACTTGTGGCCATGTATTCAACCTCTGCTGAGTTGAGTGCTACATACCTCTGTTTCCTGCTATAACGAGAAATAGTTGTAGACCCAACATTGAAGGTAGTACCTGAAGTACTTTTCCTATCTAATCCAATCGCTGCCCAATTTGTATCAGTGAAGCCTTGGAGTTCTGCTCCCTCTATCCTCTTGTACCATAACTCATACTCAGTTGTGCCTATGAGGTATTTTAACACATGATTTACTAGATTCCAATACAACTTGGTAGGATTCACCATGGCTTGAATGAATTCATTAACTTGATAGAATATGTTGGGCCTTGTGTTTACTAGATTCATCAAGGATCCCACAAGTTGTTTGTAGATGGTAGAATCTACTCTCTCTCCTAAAGAGGCATCCTCCTTCCTCTAGCTTCTAGCTAGAAGAGTGTCCATAGGCTTACAGTTCTTAATGTAAAATCTATGAAGTATTTAAGAGGAATACTTCCCCTGACTCACAAACAACTCACCATCACCCTACTGTCGAGCTATAAAAAAGGTTTTTTTCACCTCTAATTACCTCACATTAACTTGTCAATCCAGGAATGATTTGTTGTTTCAAAGAGTGTACTTAGTTTGAGGCTGTCATTTGTCAGAGTAATGCTAGTAGTACAATGCTCAAAATACAAGAGTAAATGGATGCTTAAAACAAGATCTACTTACAACAAAGCACTTTAAAACCTAAATCATGCATTCAGAAAACTAAGCAATTTATCAGTCAAGGGTCCAGTAACAATAGCTCATTCCTCTGTAAACTGATGTAACTAAAGATAAACAGATCATCAACCTAGGAACTAGACAATAGATGTCAACTCTCGCTATAGACTCGGATCGTTCTGCACACCAAAGCAATGATAACACAAATAACAGGAAATGGAACAACAATTAAGAAATAGAACGACAACTAGGAAAATGAAACAACAACTAGTTCTTATAAATAGCAACACCTTAATCTATAGAAACAAGTGCAGCAAGTGTATCCTACAGAAATCAGATGGTAATCTTTACTCTAAGAATAAATCGGATAGCACACGGAAATAGAACGACAACTGATTAGTAATGAAATATAGAACAACACTTAGAGCCAAATGTAAATGCACAATAAACTAAGATAAATAACACACACGGCACGCCTTAGTATTGAGAAAAACAGTAATCTGATTTCGATACTACAAATATTAATCTTTAGTTATAAAGAATAACGATTGTAATTCGTAATGGAATAGCAATGTCAATTGAACAACAATCACAATTAAGTGTAAACCATAGATGAATGCAGTAATACCAATTTATGAATGTTACAACATGGGTACTCTGTAATTGAACAACAATAGCATTCTATAAGGGCTAGCAGCGTTATATCAATGATTAAAGGAACAACAATGTGTTACAAAGTCATAATGAACAATACGACATTCCTTTCACAGAGAACTATATTGCTCAATTGAATCATAGATCAAATATCATAGAACTGTGATGTAAAATAGTAAAACACAATAGATTACCGAACAATTCTAATAATGAAAACCACACACGAACTAAAGATAATGGTACAGGAGCAAGTGTTCCACCAGGGCCGGGCCCTTAGCCTCTAGGGACACACCGCTTGAGATTACTCCAGGATCAAAGATGGAACAACAACTAGATTTATATTAAAGCATCAAAACAGAGTTACAACGGATCACTCCTAGACGAGAGTCGATGATCAAAGTCTCAAATACAGAGAAAGGTTACATAGAAAAAACAACAGCAGATCCTCCCTTGGGCTAGCAGTGCTGCCCCTTTTTATAATAGCTAAAGCACAGATATCAATGATGCAAAAATAGTTAAGGCAGCGACCCCTCAGGATCAAAGGATCCTGAGGGATTCGCCAAACCGTTAATTCCCAGTTACCCATTTGTTCTCTTGCACCAAGCTGATGTCTCCCTTTCCTTTCCTTGACTGATATGCTTTAATTTGGATTGCCTTGTTTGCATGTGGTTCCCCACCAAAGGGACAACAGTTAACTTGGCCCTGTCTTTTTCTTTAGAATGGAATTTTTTTCGTTTTTCCCCTTTCCTGCATAAGAAATAACAATTATTAGTATTTTTGTGTTGCGTATAAATCTCATAGATTTTGTCATGATTTCTTATTATCTACTTTGTTCATGATGCAAAGGGGTTATGAGTTTTAAAGAAAAGATGACAAAATAATCCATAGAAACATACCTTCTTCAGTACTCCACACACCCCCCTACTTACCCTTTTTCATGCCCTCATGAAAACATTGTAGATGACATGTAAGGCAGTGAGAGAGTAGGCTGGAGACGGGATCTCATGTGGCGGTCTACAACCATGATGCCTAACTAGGTGTTCAAAAATATGGCCTGTCTGACCCTCAGGCATCTCATACAGGCCTTGGTATCTAGGTGCAGAATACCAAATAATCGAACTCCAGAACCTATATCCGAACCAAGATGGCCCTGCCCTCAAGATGAGTTCGCCATAGAGGTTCAAGCGATCAGCAGCTAACTTAAAATTCTCCTAGTAAAATGGTTCCCTGAGTTGAATATTCGGATTAGAAATCTGATATCGAAATTTAGCAGCATCAATGGAAAGGTCTTTAATAGTAAAGAAGTACTTTATCCCTTGCTGATTGATTGCTATATGAATGGGTCCTAATGCTTCAATCACGCCTGGAGTCCTCATGAGGTTCCTATGTTCCCTCCATAACTGTATTGGATTGCTAGGCTCAGCTCTTACCCATAAATCTAATCCGTTTTCTTGTCTTTGGAAGGAATTATAGGCTTTAAGCCATTTAATTTGATAAACCCCAAACGAAATAAATGCCTATAATTGGATATCCCCAATGAAAGGGCCAAGGTTCTACTCTGTCTCTTGATCTAACACAAGGTTATGCAGATAGAATTCATACAATAATCTTTGAACCTTTACTCCATAGTGCTTACAACAATTTATAAAATCATCAATAGTATTAATTTGTATAGGGGCTCCTGCTTTGACAGCCTTAATTTTCAATTTCAAATATCGTTCCATTAAAAACAAGGCATAATTCTTAGCATGGGCTCTACATGCTAGGACGTCAGTGTACAAAGAGCATAAGGTATTCATCTGCTTGATAACTACATCTAACCTATGAGTTACCTTTGCGACTTTTTCTTCTTCCTTTCACCATCCTTCAAAGGCCTGGCTTTCGGATAAATTGAAATTCTTTAGCTGTTGTTGTAATTCTTCATACTTTTCTCGAGAAACTATCTATTTTGTGAGTTTTTCTATTGCTTGCTGAGCTTGTACCAAACCCTCTCGTAGGGTTACTGTCCTCAGATCATTGTCCCACATGGTAGTGGTAAGCAGAAGATTCACTTAAATTTTCTTATTACATCATCTTCAGTTTACGGTTCTCATTTCTTCAGAGGACTATACCTTTGTCTGAACTTCTTTGTCACAGGCTGATACATCATCTATTTGCACTTCAACATGGGCAACAACTAAATGTTGTTCCTTTTGGTTTTGAGCAGAAATCTGGACTTCAACAGGGTTTTCAACAACAGGCTGGACTTGAGTCCTCCTAATCTTTTTCTTGAGGGGTTTTGCTAGAATGATTGGTTGTTTTACCCCCAAGGTCCTTTTTGCTCTCTTTCCCATTTTCAAAACCCTAATTTGTTGTCGAAGTCATGCTATCACATTCAACAATCTGTTTTGTTCTTTTCATAATCGTTTAATTTCCTCTATTTCCTTAGAAGGAACAGTTATCTATTTACTTGGGCCTGGACTGTTATCTTGGCCAATTCCCTGGTTTTATTCTTCGGGTGCTCCTTCGTTGTTCTGTTCAGGTTGCTCAGGAGTAAAAACCCTAGCTGGTTCTGTTATTTCTTGGGTAACTTCTTTTTCCACTCCTTCTTCTCCATGAAATTCTTCCGGTGTAGTCTGGCTGGGAGCAGATTGTTCCACTTCTGCATCTTCATCACTTTTCTCTCCTGTCATACTTACATCATGAATGGAATGATCCTCTTCTTTCTCTTCCTCGTTGCGCAATTCTTCGGATGCATTTTTGTCCTGAGCAGAATGCTCCTTTGATTCTTCTTCAATATGGAGGCCTAGCGGGCTGAGAGGTTGGTCATATTTGCCCATATTGGCCAGAATTTGGGCCAATTCATCCTCTTGTGATGGATTTTGCAGTGGGCTTTCTTTGCGTTGCTCTGTCTCCGCCTCCACTTGCCCAGGCTGCTCGATCTCTTCCTCTATTTCTCCTTTCTCATTTCCTTCCAATTCTGTCTCATTTTCTTCCAATTCTTTCTCATTCTCTTCTCCTTCCAATTGCAGGGGTTTCTCATCCCCTGAATCATCTATCTCCACAGGTTGGCTGGTATTCCCTTGGGGATTTTCCAACTTCCCTCTAATCCGTGCCAATCTAACTGATTTTCTCCATTTCGATGGTCTATTTGGTGTATCGGCAATATGTTTGCGTTTTGGGGCTGGCAGAGTCGGTGCCCCATCTATCATAGAAATTAGCTCTTCCCAGCTGCTCTATTGCTGAGTAAGACTATGGCTAACTATCAACCATATCAGCCCATGATGACTTACTACCAATTCTACATGTTGTGATTTTTTTATACTTCGAGCAACATCATGAAGTAATGAATTTAAAAATGCAGGTAAGTTTACAGAGCATTTCTGTTTTAATACAGTTAAAAGTTTTAGGTGTCATGGTCTTACCACGTCTTTCCTGCCTTCACAGGTGATGTAGCTCTAGATGACTTTTGCCAATTCTACCCACAGCTCTCCTAATGCTTCTAGTAGAATTCCCTTTCCTTTGACTGTCAGGTTCTGGCCTTCATCTCGGAATATTTTTATAATCTTTCGCAGTCTCTCCTTCTTTAGAGTCCACACAGGTCTAGTGGCTGGTAGTCCTGAGACGTTTGCAATTATGTCATCGGTGATTGCTATGTGTCTTCCCCTTACTATGGAGTGATATTCTTGCAAGTTCTGCAAGAATTCTATTGCTATGATCTCGTTGTATTCTTGTAAACAATTAAGATAGACTAACCATCCTGCCCTTGCCAGGATTTCCCATGCAGCATCAGAAACTATCAATACCTGTGGTTCTCTCCGAATTGACCTTCCTCCCATGCTTTAACTTACTGTAAAAACATAGAGACGGCAATGGAACAGCACGCTGTTCAAACTGTTAGAAACACAGAGAAAATAACGAAACAGCAAGGCTCGTTCAAATCTTACTAATTGTTGCAGAGTATAATATGGAAATAGCTTAGGAACAGCAAGGCATGCAAATTGAAAAATGAGATACCATTAAGCCTTGCTATTCCCAAGTAAAAGTTTGCCGAATAATAGTCTGACACGTATGCCAGCAAATTATGAGGTCAGCCTCCCCCTGCAATGTGATAGGTCATCCTCAGCCATCAAATGAGGGAGCGGCATGTCGAACTGCCATGGTACAGAGTCATAAAGGAAAAACGTATGTGGAAACGCCATGTTTACAAAAGGATCAGGTTGCCGAAATTGAGGTGTATAATAGGATAACTTAACAAATAAGAGAATGTTGTGATATGATGCGAGGCTGGGAGGATAGGACAGCTGACGTGCACAACCAGTCTAATGCGGTCATTATTGAATTTTCCATCATGATTGGTTATAATATATTTTTCATGTGTTTAATGGTTCAAGGAAGTGATATACATAATCTTATTTGATGGATTACAAAGGTATAAGATAGAGAAGGGTGTTAATGATTGCTATTGGTGTATAAAGAATGTGACTTCAATACCATTAATAGAGCTCTTTTACCGATAGGTGTCCATAACCTTGACAGAGTTGTTTGTTTCACCCATGGAACCATGATCCTTTGTGTATGCTTAGGAAGTGTTGTACAATTTCAAAATGGAGGTCATTATGCTGGCATGGTAACCAGTTGAACCATAATGCCATTCACCAGAAAGGAGTGAAAGGTGGGCAGGCGGGCTCGTAATGAGACCTCTTGTTCTAAGGGCTCTTTGTTTTTCTGATGTGCCTCTTGGATCATATCCCTGGTGTGGTGGCCATAGTGGGAATGCCACTTCACTTTCTTCCTTATGATCATGGTAGGCTAGCTCCTGATGAGACCCCCTATCTTGCATTTGACAATTCATATAACAAGTCATATAAATAGTTTTCTTCTTTTTTCTCTTTTATAAAGTAATTTCCTATTTATACACAAAGGGTGGTTCAACACTTCTTAAGAGTAGGAATGGTGGAAGAAGTCTTAACATCTCAATAGAAAATATAGACCCTTTGTTCTTATTCCTTAATAATGATCAAAGAAGATTATGGGAATTTAAAAAGAACTAGCATGATAAAGATAACCAATCATATCAGTATTAGTAGGATAATGACAGCAAAAGTGATGGATAATTGTGTCCTTTCCTCTTTCCTCCTATCAATTCACAGTGATTTCTTGTAAAAGTAGCGATTTTATATAATTTGTTGATTTCAGTATGCTCTAGCTTTGTATCCATTGCATAAGTGTATAGTTGTGCTCCAAAAGACCTGAAACAGGAGGAACAACAGGTATCTTTACATTGGAACAACAAGGAGAACAAGCATAAGTAAAAGGAATATGAGAATGTTGTCATTTGAAAAAGGAAGGGCAAAAAAATACAAGTGTTGTTCCTTTGAAAAAGGAACAGCAGAAACCGAAAGTGTCGTTCCTTTGGAAAAGGAACAGCAGAAAACGCAAATGCCATTCCTTTGGAAAAGGAACAACAGAAACTAAAAGTGTTGTTCCTTTGGAAAAGGAACAGCAAAAACCGAAAATGTCGTTCCTTTGGAAAAGGAACAGTAGAAACCAAAAGTGTCGTTCCTTTGGAAAAGGAACAGCAAAATCACAAAAATGTTGTTCTTTTGAAAAAGAAATAGCAAAAAACATGAGTGTCGTTCGTTTGGAAAAGGAACAACAAAGACGTGAGTGTCGTTCTTTTGGAAAAGGAACAACAAAGACGCAAGTGTTGTTCTTTTGGAAAAGGAACAACAAAGATGCAAGTGTCGTTCTTTTGGAAAAGGAATAGCAAAGATGCAAGTGTCGATCTTTGGAAAAGGAATAGCAAAGACGCAAGTGCCATTCTTTTGGAAAAGGAACAGCAAAATGAAAGTGAAAAAGGGAACGATTAAAGTAAAAAGTGTTGTTCCTTCGAAAAAGGAACAACAAAATGAAAGTGTTGTTCCTTTGGAAAAGGAACAGCAGAAAAACAAAAGTGCACACAAATGTTGTTCTTTCGGAAAAAGGAACAACAAAAACAACAATGATGTTTCCTCTGAAAAAGGAACAACAGAAAAAAATGCAAGTGTTGTTCTTTTGAAAAAAAAGGAACAACAAAAACGATGGAATTGTTGTTGCTTTGAAAAGGAATAGCAAAGTGCAAATACAAAAATATGTACAGAGAATGATTTAACAATACAAATAAATTATGTACAAAGTGTAAAAACAGGTGAATCACTTAATGAATCACAGGTGAGGAAGATTTCTCTTCCTCCTATAAAATTTGCATATCGGAATCTTCGCGAAGTTGCTGGTAGAAGGATTCCCGAGTAAGTGGTTTGCGGTATAATTGAACTCGGTGGCCATTTACTTTAAAGGTATGTCCAGATCCATCAATAGTGACTAGAGTAAGGGTGCTATTATCATGTACCTTCTAGATTTCATATGGCCCCAGCGATCGAGTCTGAAGCTTCCCAGGAAAATCTTGAAACCTGGAATCGTATAAGAGTGCCCAATCTCCCTTGTGGAAGACTTTATTTTTAATGAGAGTGTCATGCCATTTAGCTCACTAATGTTGGATCAATGCAGTGTGTTGGAGGGCAGAGAGCCTAATTTCATCTAGCTCATTGATCTGATGTAATCTATTAATTTGTGCCTCGTTTAGATCTAGGCCGACTTCTTGTGCTATTTGTAAAATTTGGATTTCGAATTCTATGGGAAAGATGGGTTACTTTCCAAACACCAATTGGTATGGTGAATAGCTGGTAATGCTTCTCCATGTTGTTATGTAGGCCCACAAGGCTTCTGGTAGTCTTGCAACCCAATCGCGTCTATGCGACACAATGGTTTTTGTTAAGATTGATTCTATTATTTTATTGATGCTTTCTACTTGACCAATTACTTGTGGGTGGTATGGAGTGGTGATTTTGTGCTGGATATGATAGTTTTTAAGTGTTGCAGCAATCTTGTTACCAGCAAACTGTGGTCCATCATCTATAATTATGTCTCTTGGAAGCCCATATCACACGAATATGTGAAACAGGAACTGTATGACAGAATCCTCTGTAGCTCTCGGCAGTGCCTCTGCTTCAACCCATTTGGTGACATATTCTATTGCTACCAAAATATATGTTTTCTGGTTTGAGGATGGGTTAATTGGAGCAACGAAATCGAGGGACCATCGCTTGAATGGTTCAATAACTAGTTGTGGATTCAGGGGCATTTCGTCGAACTGACCAGGGCGTCCTGCTCTTTTGCAATTGTCACAAGCTTGAATGAACTTCTTTTCATCTTTGAAGATTGTGGGCCAATAATACCTTGTTTGCAGCACCTTATGTCCAGTTCTCCGATCGACGAAATGTCCACCACATGGTCCATCATGACAAGCTTTCAAAATGTCAAAAATTTCATCCTCGTGGATGCATCTCTTGATGTGCATATATGCCCCTGTATGGAACAGGTAGCCCCCAATCCAAGAAAATAGAACACTTCGCTGGACAATCTGTTTTCATTCATTGGGGGTCAGATGTTTTGGTAATTTACCTACTGTTAAGTAATTCACAACATCAACATACCAGGGTGTTTTAACAGTGACAGCAAACAAATGCTCATCTGAAAATTGATCTTCAACTACTACTGTGTCCACTAGTTTTGGAATTCGTGAGAGAAAGTCAGCTACAGGATTTTCTTTTCCAGGTATGTCCTTGATTGTAATATCAAATTCTTGCAATAAAATCAGCCATCTAGTTATCCTACCATTTTTGATTGGTTTATTTGCTAAATATTTTATGGCAGAGTGATTTGTATACAAGATAATAAGATATCCAGTAATGTAATGCCTAAACTTATTGAAAGCATGTATTACAGCTAGAAATTCCTTTTTAGTAACAATATAATTCAATTCAACAAGGGATAAATTCTTGCTAATATAATAAATTGCATATGGTTTTTTATCTTCTTCCTGCCCAAGGACTACTCCAATAGCTGTATCTAAGGCATCTAATGAAATTTGGAATGGCAGGTCCCAATTTGGTCCTCAAAGGACTGGGGCTATGGACACAAGCGTCTTTAGATCCTGAAAAGCACGGTCACATTTTTCTATCCAAATAAAGTCAACGTTACCTATTAATGCATATAGAGGTGCAATAATATGCGAAAAATGTTCTATAAACCTTCTATAATAACTAGAAAATCCAAGAAAACTGCGTACCTCTGTTTGAGTGGTAGGAGTGGGAATTAGAAAAATTATATGAATTTTGGCTGGGTCTACCTGTATGCCAGCTGCTAAGATATAATGGCCTAGAATAAGTCCTTCAGTCATCATCATATAGCATTTTTCATGGCTCAAACAAAGCCTGGTGGCAATGCAGCACCGCAGGACTTTTTCCAGTGTGTCCAATGCTGGGTCAAAATCATCTCCATATGGTGTAAAGTCATCCATTTATACTTCGAGCCCTTCATTTATTAAGTCTGAAAAGATGCCGAGGATAGCCCTTTGAAATGTGGTAGGAGCATTACATAAGCCAAAAGGTAGAACTCTATAGGAAAATGTTCCCCAAGGACAAGTAAAAGTGGTTTTGTCTTGGTCTTCAGGGGCAATCTGAATCTGATTGTATCCACTGAAGCTGTCTAAGAAAGAAAAGAATTTCTTCCCTGCCAAAGTGTCTAATACTTGGTCAATGAATGGAAGGGGAAAGTGGTCTTTTTGTGTTGCTTTATTTAGCTCTCTATAATCTACACAAATCCTCCACTTTCCATTCTTCTTTGGTACCATAACAAGTGGAGAGACCTATTTACTATTGGAGATAGGGTAGATGAAGTTGACATCTAAAAGTTTTTGAAGTTCACGTTTTACAACATCTTTTAGATGAGGATTAAGTCTCCTTTGTGGTTGGCGAACAGGTCTCGCATCCTTTTCTATGTAAATGTGGTGTGTACATAATTGGGGATCAATTCCTTTCATATCAGGGTAGTCCCATGAAAATTCTTCTTTATATTTCCTCAATAGTTGGATGAGTTTCTTTTCTTGTTTGGAAGTCAGGTTGGTTTGATGTTTAAGGTTTTTCCTGGCTCAATTTCTACAATTTTACTATTTGAAACAGAGGTAGTAGGTATTGTTTGATCGTGTGTATCTTTAAGAGGATCTTCTTCTAATTCATTATCAAATGCTACTTCTATCATGTGACATTGTATGTGGGATCTGGGTTCATCTTGGCTAATAAAATTATTAATGGCATCATCTTCTGTTTGGTCTTTGAAATCAAGGGCCTCTTCTATGGTTAATGGAGATCTAATGTTTTCGGTGAGGTATGATACAGGATGCTTGTTAGTTTCTAGTATTGTGACACTTGGTTACGCTGGAGGATATAAAGCTAGGTTCTTGATATTTTCCCCTCTAGTTATGGTCATATTGCCTTGTCGGTAGCCAATATAAGCATCGGCAGTTGCAAGCCAAGGTCTGCCTAAGATCAATGGATGTCCATCAAGTCGGTTTTTGGGGTTTATTATCAGAAAATCGGCCGGATACTCCCAGGAGTCAACAGATACCATGACATCATGTAGTGTGCCTTCTGGCCTAACCACAGATCGGTCAGCCAGTTCTAGTAAAGTAGAGGTCAGTTCTACTGATGTAATGCCCAGTTTTTGGCAAGTGGTGGTTGTTAAGATATTAATTGTAGCTCCTATATCAACTAAGGCATTTGAGAAGTATTGACCATAGATTTGTATGGCTACTATTGGATTTCCTGGGTCTTTGTATCTAATGGGTGTTTCTTTTCCTGATAATAAGTCGGATAGAGTGCCAACTACTTGGACTTTTGGGTTATTTGTTATTTTCCTCCTTGGTTTCTTTATACATAATTCTTTGATAGTCCTTGCATATATGGGGATGTCTTGAATGGCTTGGAGGAATGGGATTTTTATGTACAGATTTTTTAGTTCTCCTAGAATATCAAAATTAGGGTGTTGTATAGGTCGAGGTATAATTAATTGCTCTGGGAATGGGGGAGAGGATGTGGTTTTTGGGTCATGAATTTGTTGTCTGGTCATGTCCTCTTCTTGTAGTGGTTGTTCTTTAGGTAACTGATTTTCAGCTTGAGTTGTTTTATCTCCCTCTGTTTCGATGATACGCCCAGATCTTAATTGAAGGTCATTACACTCCCTTAGATCGGTTCCTATTTCTGGTGTTTCCACTATTTGAATAGATTGGACCAGTTTGTTATTCAGATTAGGGTTGGGTTGGGCTGGGAGTTGTGGTCTTAAATTAGACTGGGGGTTTTGTTGTAAGGCTAGCAGTGTAGGTTGAGGGAGTGGGATGGTTCCTACTGGCTGATTCATCGGTCTTTGCCAGTTTGTCTGCCAAGGTTGACTCTGTGAGGTAGGAGGGGTCCATTGTGCTGGATATATGTTGTTTTGCCAATATGGTGGGGTACAACGAAAATTTGGCCAATTGGGTTGGTTTGCTTGATTTGGCCATGGAGATGATGAAGGAAATGATTGTTGTGACCAATTCGGGAAGGGAGGTTGATTTTGCCACATTGTATTATATTGTTGAGCATGATATTGTGGAGGTTGAAAAGAAGAAGATGAGTCTGAAAACATACCTGATTGTCGTGGTTGCCATTGACGGTATTGATTGAGTAGATACACTAGTTCTAGTTCTTCTTCTGCTTCCTTGTATATTGCTTTCAATCTAGGAAGTGAGGGGCAGCTCTCTGTAGAATGGTCTTTTGTACAGATGGCGCAAACTTGGACTGCATCTAATGGACACTCCTTATGGCTATGTTTCTTTCTACATCGGGGACAGAAGATTGCCAAATTTTGTTCTGCCTCTGCTTGCTTTTGTTTGGCATGCATAATATCAAGTTGTGTTGTCAGTGTCCCCAATATGTCAGTTTTAAAATTTTCTAATAAATTTCCAATTTCTGCACGAGTTACTCCTTCTGCCAAAATTTTGTTATCTCTTGTAAACAGATCATGTTCTACTGGTTTTAGTCTTGTGATGCCTCTCGAGCTCCTGATACATAGATTAATAATGTCAGCAAAATTTTCCTGATAAATATCTCCTTTTCCCATAATATTCAGTGTTTCAATCCAATGTTCCTTCATTCCCCTAATTAATGTTGTTTTTAACACATTATCAGGTAAGGGTAATGATGCATAAGGAGATCTTTGAAGATTATACTGGAAACATTCAACATACTCTTCTAATGTTTCGTTTGTTCTAGCTACCATCTGAGATATTTCATCTTTTAACTCTCTAGACCTACAATAATCCTGGTAATTTTCTAGAAAAGATTCTTTCATTTGATCCCAGTTATTTATAACACCACCACCCAATCCCATATACCATCTTAAAGCAGCCCCTTTTAATGTAGAGGGAAATAATTTCAGTTTCTGGGGATCGGTAGTATAGTCATATCCTCTACACAGCACATCAAATTCAAACAGGAATGCATCCAGATCTTTTGATGTAAGGCCATGGAATGTAGGGATGTGCTAAAGAGGAATTGATTTCATAGGTGCATTAGCTGCAGTATCCACAATGGGGTATTGCAGTGTAGAGGTTTGGGTGTTTTTCTGGTTTTGGGCCATTTGGTCAAATATATGCCAATAACCTTCTGGGATATCTAGAAGGGTATTCCTAGGTTGTCGAGGGGGAATGGCTCTAATGGGAATGGTCTTGACAGTACTTCCTTTATCTAGGATAATGAGATTGCCTAACGTCTAGGGGGATTCAAGTTCTTGAATTTCGTTATAAATTATTTTTGCAGCACTTCCCTTATCTGGACTACTTAATGGCTGAATTACCCCAAGGGGAGATCTTGGTTCTTCAGTCTCTCTGGTTTCTCCTCTTCCTTCACAGACGTTGCTAAGGTTCCCTTATTGTAATGATTTTGGGCTAGAATTTTCAATTTATTGAAAATCTTGCTCTTCAGTTTGACTATGCACCTCAGCAAAGGCTATATATGGTGATCCTGTGGCCTGAAAGGAACTAGTAGGCTGTCTAGAAGTAACTTTTCTAGGTCCTACTGAAGGCTGATATTTTTCTTTCATAAGGATTTCATCTATAAAGGTCGATCGGCCAAGGGTAACTGGCCCCTTAGCTTTATCAAGCATGGGTAGAGGTTTAGGGTTCTTTTCAGGCTTTTTCTGCTTAGTCATGCACACAAATCAATTGCTAGGTTCTACCCAAACAGAATAGCAACAAATCGGCAGGAAAGCGGGCAGGTGAGCAGGGCTATTACATACTCCACACGCAGGTTCTTACCTTCCATTTTTAAAACCCAATCCTTTCCTAACAGGTTCTCACATTACTATGAAAAGGGACAAATGGCTACACTCTCCCTGGCAACGACGACAAAATGTCGAGTTGTAAAAAAGGTATTTTTCACCTCTAATTACCTCACATTAACTTGTCAATCCAGGAACGATTTTTTGTTCCAAATAGTGTACTCAGTTTGAGGTTGTGATTTGTCAGAGTAATGCTAGTAGTACAGTGCTCAAAATACAAGAGTAAACGGATGCTTGAAACAAGATCTACTTACAGCAAAGCACTTAAAAACCTAAATCATGCATTCAAAAAACTAAGCAATTTATTAGTCAAGGGTCCAGTAACAGTAACTCATCCCTCTGTAAACTAATGTAACTGAAGATAAACAGATCATCAACCTGTGAACTAGACAATAGATGTCAATGCTCGCTACAGTCTCAGATCGTTCTGCACACCAAAGCAATGATAACACAAATAACAGGAAATGGAATAGCAACTAGGAAATGAAATAGCAACTAAGAAATAGAACGACAACTAGGAAAATGTAACAGCAACCAGTTCTTATAAACAGCAACACCTTAATCTACAGAAATCAGATGGTAATCTTTACTCTAAGAATAAATCGGATAGCACAAGGAAATAGAACGAAAACTGATTAGTAATGAAATATAGAGCAACACTTAGAGCCAAATGTAAATGCACAATAAACTAAGATAAATAACACACACGACACACCTTAGTATTGAGAAAAACAGTAATCTTATTTCGATACTACAAATATTAATCTTTAGTTATAAAGAATAATGATTGTAATTTGTAATGGAACAACATTGTCAATTGAACAGCAATCGTAATTAAGTGTAAACCATAGATGAATGTAGTAATACCAATTTATGAATGTTACAACATGGGTACTCTGTAATTGAATAGCAATAGCATTCTATAAGGGCTAGCAGTGTTATATCAATGATTAAAGGAACAACAATGCATTACAAAGTCATAATGAACAATACGACATTCCTGTCACAGAGAACGATATTGCTTAGTTGAATCATAGATCAAATATCATAGAACCGTGATGTAAAATAATAAAACACAACAGATTACCGAACAAAGCTGATAATGAAAACCACACATGAACTAAAGATAATGGTACAGGAGAAAGTGTTCCACCAGGGCTAGGCCCTTAGCCTCTAGGGACACACCGCTTGAGATTACTCCAGGATCAAAGATGGAACAGCAACCAAATTTATATTAAAGCATCAAAATAGAGTTACAGCGGATCACTCCTCGACGAGAGTCGATGATCAAAGTCTCAAATACAGAGAAAAGTTACATAGAAAAAATAACAGCAGATCCTCCCTTGGGCTAGCAGTGTTGCCCCTTTTTATAATAGCTAAAGTGGAGATATCAATGATGCGAAAATAGTTAAGGTATCGATCCCTCAGGATCAAAGGATCCTAAGGGATTTGCCAAACCGTTAATTCCCAGTTACCCATTTGTTCTCTTGCGCCAAGCCGATATCTCCCTTTCCTTTCCTTGGCTGATATGCTTTAATTTGGATCACCTTGTTTGCATGTGGTTCCCCGCCAAAGGGACAACAGTTAACTTGGCCCTGTCTTTTTCTTTAGAACGGAAATCTTTCGTTTTTCCCCTTTCCTTCATAAGAAATAACAATTATTAGTCTTTTTGTGTTGCGTATAAATCCTGTAGATTTTTTCATGATTTCTTATTATCTACTTAGTTCATGATGCAAAGGGGTTATGAGTTTTAAAGAAAAGATGACAAAATAATCCATAAAAACATACCTTCTTCAATACTCCACACCTGCCATACTTCTAGCCCAAGGAAGTAATGCATAAAGCCCATGTCTTTCATCTTCAGTTCTCTTGCAAGGTCCTCCTTGCAAGAGTTTATGAACTTCTCATCCCCTCTAAGTATCAAGTCATCAACATACAATACCAGGATAAGAAACTTTCCATCTACCACAATGTGATAAACATTAGCATTTGCTTCACTTTTGGTGAATCACAATCCACTGAGATATGTGTGAATCCATGTGTACCATGCTCAAGGCACCTTCTTGAGACCATACAAGGCTCTCCTGAGTCTACACACATGTGTCTCCCTGTCATAAGTCTCAAATTCCTCTAGATGATCTATGTAAATTTATCCTTGAACAACACCATTGAGGAAGGTGGTCTTCACATCCATCTAATGGATCTTCCACCCCATCTGCACAACTAATTCTACAATGGTTTTGATTGAGGAATATCTTGCCACAGGGGTAATTGTTTCCTTATAGTCAACTCCTTCTACCTATGAGAAACCTTTGGCCACAGTTTTGGCCTTGTACTTCTCGAAGCTCCCATTAGCTGCATGATTCACTTTGTAAATCCATATATAACCAACTACTAACCTATTCTCTGGTCTCCACACCACCTCCCATACACTATTCTTCATGATGGAGTAATACTCCTCCACCATGGAATTAACCCACACTGGTTGCAAAACTTATTCCTCAAATGAAGAAGGCTCTGACTCAATGAGTTATGTCATGATAGCCATATAACTAGTGTATCTGTCTGATGACCTCCTCTGCCTACGTAAGGATGTAGGAGCTCCAACATGCTCTCGTGCATCTTGAACCAACTTGTCAGCCTCTCTGGTTCTCTTCATCCCCTATCTGCAAGGTTCTTGTTGAGTGGGTGCCTCCACTTGGCCTCCTGCCTAGTTCTCCACTTGTGGATGCTCCAAAACACCTTGAAGTTCTGCATGAGGCTTCTACTTTGGAGCTAGAAGCTCTTCCTTTAAATACTCATCTCTGTTGGCATTATGGTGTGCATGGTTCTAGCTAGCTCATGTTGCATTGGTTCATGATGTCAACTAGATCATGTTCGCATTGATGTCAACCCTATGTATTCTAGCATATGTGTGGATTCCTTCCTTGTAGAATGGTTGTAGCTAGTTGAGTTGGCATTGAATTGGTTATGTTCGCATTAATGTCAACCCTTGATGTCAGCCTTTAATGATGTAGCTTGATGTTAGTATGGTGTTGCCTTTTGTTTCCTTGTGTTGGATTGATGATGATGTTGCATGAGTATTACCATGGTACATGTATTATTGCTATTGGAAATACCATGGTATTGGTATGTGTGTGTGGAGCAGGTTGGCACTTGATATTATCTTGGTTCAGATAGTCTTGGTATTGACATAATCATGGTATTTTCCCATGTTTTTGGTTTGGATATTACTATGGTACATGTGTCCTTGGTATTGACATAACCAAGGTATTTTCTCATGGTATTGTTTTGGAGACTACCACGGTACATGAGTCCTTGGTATTGACATAACCATGATATTTTCTCGTCATATTGGTTTGGAGATTACCATGGTACATGTGTCCTTGGTATTAACATAACCAAGGTGTTTTCCCGTGGTTTAGGTTTGGAGATTACCATGGTACAGGTGTCCTTCGTATTGACATAACCATGGTATTTTCCTGTGATACTCGCTTGGAGAATTGTTGAGGGTATTTTTTCTTTTACTTATGTGAAAAAATAATAATAGAGTTATTGGTTGACTTGATGGTGTGTGTATGTGAGTAAAATAAGGTTGAATTATGTGAGTATGCTTCAGACCTATTTGTGAGAACGATTGCTTCAGTATATGTGTGCTAATGGTAGTAGACTGGGTAGATCTATTTGTTGAAGAAATGTTTTGATTTAGAACTTCAGATTGCATATCAAAGAAGCAAAGAACTTAAGAATAGTTATTGTAGAGATGGAGAGGTTGGTATAGCTCCATATTTGAGACTCTCACTTTTGTTTTGCAAGTGTTCCTAGTGCATTTGGAACATAGCCATTGTGTTGTATGATGTTAATTGTATTATGCAGAAATTATAGTTTGGTGATATTATTGTTCAATTTTTGGTGGATGAATTGTGGCCACTATTTTCCTTGAATGGAGAGCATATCATTGTGGTGAATTTACTTGATTTATTGATGGTGTCTTGCTACTGGAGATCATATTGCGGAGCTGAATTGGCTTGAACATAAAGTCTTGGGATCTAGTTTGAAAAATTATGAAATGAGATCCACGTAGAGTAGAGGAGTAGTGACTTCATGAGAGAGAAGCAGTAATTTCGAAGCTTCAGCAAAATGAACAGTTTCTCCATCCAATCGGAGTTGGATATTCCAATATAAGTTGGGGGAGGATCATTGATTGTGGTGGCTTTTAGGGGATTATAGTCCATACGTCCATGTGAGAACATAGTATTCTGAGTTTACTAGTAGTATCAAGTCTCCTAGTTGATTGGTGTTGTCCTATCGCATATGAGGTCGAGTCTCCCAGCTGACGGGAGTCAAAAAATCTATGTGAAAGACATATTTTTCTAAATAGAAGATTTAGAGCAGTGCAACAACATCAAGGGTGGGTTTTTTTACTAGTGAAGGGTTTTCAACCAGATATCTTGTGTCTCTTGTGTGGATGTATTTTGATGTGTTGTTTATTTTTGTTGTCATGGTTATATTATTTTAACTACATAAATGGTTTATGTATATGAGACAATCTAATGTGTTTTTGGTTAATACATGTGAGATTCATTACAAAAGTTTTAATTGGTAAAAATTATTAAGAATCCACACTACTGATTCACCCCCAGTAGTGTTCAAAGGTTTCCAAAAATGTTGGCAGGAAAAGATCCGTAAGGAAAGGGTTGAAAACCTCCACAGAGAAAGATAGGATGATAAAAAAAGAACACTCAATGAAGCATGTTAAACATTTGAATTATCAAATTTATATTCATAGACATACTCGAGGTTCCTACACTTGAAGATGTTCCCAATGTGAAGACCTGCAAATCAATCATAGAAGCATATACATAGTATATAATTGAATGTGCATACATAATAATATGTTAGATCATCACATATAAACATTCAAAATATCATTCATAAGATGAAACCATATATCAGGAACAAGACATGAGCTTCTTATTGATTAACAACAGTAAGTACAAGATAGATACAACATGATCTAGGCTAAAGGCACCGAAAGATCCTTCCTCTGAATCCATCTAGCTTGAGCCACAAAGACAACTTCTCTAATAAGTGTAAGAAGATGCTAGATAAGGATGTTGAGCATCTTTGCAAAGGAAACGAGGGTTTCCAAGAGACTTGGAATGCAGGAGGCATAGGAAAAGCAGACTTGATCTAGGATAAATTGAGTATAATGTCGATATCATTTTTATTATGTTAATTAGGCCTACCCAAGGGATGTATATATACCACCTCAAATTAGCTATTTCAGTTAGGCCAAGGCTCCTGTAGGAGAGCTCTCCATAAAACAAGTAAGCCCCGCATGAAAAAATAGTAATTTATTTTATTTTTTCATATTTAAAAATGTATACATAGGTAGACTGTTATGGGACCCACGTATGTACGTGTTTATGTATGGGCAGAGTCATGTATGGATTTTGAAATATATATTTTTTTAGTATAAATTCAAGTCTACATGGAAAAAGGGATTGCCGAGGGCCATAAAATAGCATTAGGTCTACATGAGTGTGGAATGATCTTATAACAGATCCCCCATAGTATATGAGGTCAGAAGGGAACATGATGGCTAGATATATTAAGTATAGAGACAGTAGTCACTCAAAAAGCCGGGAGGAGATCACCAGATTCTATCCCATCAAATACCCATGGAAGGAGTCAAAAATAAAAATCATGTCTAAGGCAGGCATACCCATGCTCATAAGTAGTAAAGCATGTACGTTGATCAAGTATGATGTGGATCCAAAATGCATACATAAGTGTACAGAAGGAACTGAAGAATACATAGTGGGTCATCAGATCATAGCGGCGAAAGAACAAAACAAAGCTATGTCTTAATATCTCATAGAAGAATATCTTATCAATGATGTTTCATAATTAATCCTCATAAAAGTACCAAGTCATATAGGTGGAATAGTGGTACTGCATAAACTCAGGTGCCAACATATAAGATGTTGTTGTGAAATACTATAACATATAGAACTAAGACGTGTCACTTGCAAAATAATAAAGGAGTTTTCAAGTGAACCAAGATATTGACACAACCTAAGGTCTTCACCGATCACAGATGGTACATTTCTACACCATGGGAATAAATGAGATGAATTCGACCATGTGAGAAATCATTTGATTACTGGTCATTGATGTATACCATTAACAAATGCTAGACAACTCACCAATAATGATAATGAGTGTCAAGGTACCCAAGTACAATATAACAAGTGTGAATAGATATGTTGAAGTCAAACACTTAAAATAATATACCAATCAAGAGACATTGATGTATTCTCAATGTCGATGGTGAAGGAGTTTTCCACTAATGATTGCAAACCCCAAGGTACTGAAAAAATACTCTAGACCTAATTCCCAGAGAAATGAGTTGGAGCTGATGGGAAACGATCTTCTGGAAGAAAGGAATTAAGGCATCCCACATCAACCAGCACAAGTGTACCGCACAGGCCAATAATTTGGAAGAACTCGGATGAAAAGAGATGAAGTAACCATTCTGAAGTACATTTACGGCATGCAAAAGATGTGGCTAGAACACAAAAAAAATCCTATGAACCAACGAATAAGGAAATCTAAAATAGAGGTGAGGAATCCACCAATAATGTGAAATGGAAACTAAGGTACTAAACAAATCCCAATGTGTGATAATCTAAGTTGATGCCGAACACAAGGGAAACCACTCAGCCAAAGACCCATAATGTTGATTAATGTTGAGCACAAGGTAGCCTGTCAATGATGTAAATAGGGCTAGGGTATAATTCTAGGTCTACACTCACAACAATTTGTGGGAGTTGATATGAGTAGACCCGCTAGCAAGAAGTTAATGGGGACCTTCTAAACTATCATGAGAAAAGGACTAAGTCACTGATATAATATTGAGAATAACTTGGTAGACCAGATATGGATGATAGAAATAAGTCTATAGACACTGCAAAATGGATGACAATAGGTTTACTTCCCTTAAAAAGAAACACTACTTGATGTGACTTTATGGTAGCATAAAATAACTTTATATAAGTTTGCAATGCAGGAGGCATTAACAAACTCTCCATATGATTGGAAGAGTTAACCAACCAAAGGAGGAATGAATCAGAATAAGGTTATGGCTTCCCTAAAGCTAAACTAAGTCTCACCCCAATGAAGGAAAGACTCATTTTAAGTGATTTTTTTAAGGGAGACATGACTTACTCTTGTTTCCATCAAATGATGAAGAAATTGTCATGTTCCCGCTTTTTTTTGGAATAATTTTTTTGCGCTCTTTTTTTGGAATAATTTTTTCTTTTTTCCTTTTTCATATTATAAATCCTGAAAAGGAATAAAATAATTCCTATAGTACAGTGGAGAGAACGAGTGTAAAGGGAACGTGCACTAGTTCCTAGGACTGGAACATTCCTATTCTTAATGCAAGGTGGCAGATGCAGGTCATTGACACTCAGGGGATGTTCCCTCCATGGAAAAAGGTGTCAAGTCGTAAAGGCTAATGAATGCATGGTTTGATATTGTAGAAAAGTCATGGTCAAAAGTGGCTTATACATGAGTCTAATGAAGCCAACTTAAAGCTAAAAGGGGTGCAAGTAGTTAACATTCAATGAAATAGTACAACTCAACCCATGGGAGCGTCTAGGGTATAAATCCAGAATAATAGTGAAGAAGAAGAAGAATGAGGCTTCTATGTAAAGTCATGGTAGGACTAAAGAGGAATCCCAAGCCTACACAATGCCTAAAGAATGGGCAACATATGCTAGTGAGGTTTTAACTAAGAATACCATGGAAGGAAAGGCTTTATCACTATGTTACGACTTTAAGAAACGATGAGTGAGAGAGGTTAAAAAATTGAAACATAATGGGGTCGACCCTGTGGCTAAAATATCATAGTATGAGGTCAAGATCCAAAATGCAATGGAAAAGTGATATGTCTTAACCTATATGCCATTTTAGAGTATGATACCTACCATGATAGGCTAGAGATCGTGGAATCGAAGCAACAAGAAAAAATCACTAAGTGATAAGAAATTATTCATCACCCTGAAAAAGGGCCTTCACGAAAAAAATAATAAAGTTAAAAATGAACTTTAGGAAAGTGGTTTTAAAGTTTTAATTATAAAATAGAGTTTTGAACTCACCCAATTTCATTTTTACCACCCAAGTGTTGAGGAGAGAGTTTTTGGAGCAAATTTAGGCAAGCCAATCCAACCAATTCCACTAACGAATCTGGAAATTGTGAACTCTAGGTAATTCATAACCCTAAACTCTTCCATTTGATCACAAATTTGATAGATTAGATCGATTTATTGAATAGATTTATTAAATTTCAAAACCAGTTCTGCATATACGTGGGTCTGGCATTATCGAGTCATGTATAGAAATCCCTATATGTGAATTACTAAAGGTAAACTTGTGTATATACACGACTGTCTCTTACAGAAACTGCGTTTGTGCAAAACAAATTTTGTAAACTAATTTCTGATTAGTGGAATCTCTCAATTTTTTTAGGATGTCGATCATTTGGAGAAAGAGAGAACACATTTATTTGGATAATGAAGTCATAGAAGATCAAATATCATTGGATGGATTGAAAGTTTGTGGTTTGCTCAAATTATTCATTATGCCCAATATGAGAGCTCAAACTCGATTATTGGAAATGTTGATCAATTAATGGGACCTAGAGCAAGTTAAATTCATCATACAACCAATGCCTTTACAAATTTAAGTGGAAGACATCTAGTTCATTACAGGACTCTCTCAAAGGGGAGAAGTAGTCAATTTTAAAGGTAGGGCCACCAAGGGCCTTAATATTGATTATTACATTGTTGTATACTATGCATTAGACACTAAAAAAGTTGGTTCAAAAGTATCGATAAAATGAATCACGAGCCTACCTATCAAGATAATACTTTTCACTATTGTTAGGATATTAGGATCAACTTTGTTACATCAGGCCTCACGATCAACTATGTTTCTAGCAGTGGAATTCTTGACACCAATAGTGTATGATTGGTGTACAATTCTTCTACTCAATATGAAGAGGCAACTGGCATCAGCGAGACAGGAGAAGACAAAAAAATTCGGTTGTGGAACCATCCTCTGCTCATTTATCTTTGAGCGGATTCATGTGGTATGACCCAAGGTAGCATCTTCTATCAACAGTCCTAGAGATCCAAGGATGGCCATATGGGCAGGCTTGATCAAGAGACTTGGTGGAGGCGAATTCACCTAGGTGGCCTTTGATGACGAGTTCTTCCAGTGGTGGGAGAAACAAGTCGTATCCGTAGAGGATTTCCTATATGGAGGACTAAACTTCTGAGAGAACCCAGAGTTAGTACTTCCTGAGGGAGCTTCATGGGGAAAAATTGGTAAGTTCTTTAATTTTTCAACATATCCTTTTTTTTTGGATTTTAAGGATAATCTCAAGAAATTTGAAGTCTTTTTTGGTGAAACAAAAATACTAACAAGATTAACATGATCATGATGCAGATGTGGAACCAGTGAGACCTGAGGTTCTACCAAGGCATAAGGATCACGACAGAGAAGTGGAGAGAGAAACAACTGAGTCCGAGAGTGTCCTCCATACAGTACAAAGGATTTTGGAGAGTTTGAATCGCCAGGCTCTAATGGAAGCAGTAGAGGATCTTCCTGAGGCTATATAGAGACAAGTGGTTGGAGTACCATGAGAGTGGGTGCAAATCTTCCAATGAGTGGCTAATGGCATCGTGTTATACCAAGATTCTCATCTAGGGTAGGGCCCATAAACTTAGATTTTAGATTGATTGATATTTTTTGATATGGAGACGATTCAGCTTGACCCTAATTTTGTAGGAAATTTTTCCACATTTTTTAATATTTTAACACTTATCTATCTATATATACATAGATTTCATGATGACTTGATCATATATACAAATGGTTATTTTGTGTTTTGATTTAATGTGATGAATTATTGATATGCCAATCCAATTCTTGGTTAGCTATAGAATCAACAAATGAATTATCTGATCATGGAATGTGAATGAAAGTAATAAAATTAAATTATCTTTGGAATAATCACACTCTTACAAAGTAACGATGTAATAAAGGATGACTCACATGATAGATATTGTTTAAATGGGACACAAGAAATTTCAAGTCAAAGTAAATGACTAATGATTCAATACCATAAGATATTTCTTCAGAAAATAAATTAATAACGACACTGTATTCAACCATATTATTAGATGCAGGACCAATACATATGCCTCTTGCGACCAACAAATGACATGATGGAAAATGTCTTACCCACATTATGGAAGCTAAGTTTCGAGTATTTCTACTGGCACCATCTGTGAATCCTAAGTATATTGAATCACCCATTGAATATGGCCAAATAAGATCGAAAACACCATGGTCACCATGAAAACCATGAAAACCATAGATAGAAACTAAAACTATGTACGATATTTACAAAACAAAGAAAATGTTAGGAAAGAGCCTAGGCATAATACTTCTTGACATAGATCCCATTTCTATGCTCCGATAACACATTCCCTTCAAAATCAACCAACACATAATCACCCTTCTTCAAGACCCTTTTAACAATGAAAGGACCATACCACATAGGTTTGAGTTTACTTGCCCCAAAGGTTTGTTTATCTTGGTCATAGACCATGACAAGGTAACCTTCAGAGAAAACCCTAGGTCATACGGACTTATCATATTGATCTTTGACTCTTTTCTTATTGGCCTCGCTCAATGTGGTAGCATCCCAATGCTTCTCATCAAGATGTTCCAAATGAACAAGGCACTCTTCAAGGTTTGAGGTGTCTAGAAGAAGTTGAATTGCCAACTTAAGAGATGAAATATCACATTCTATAGGAAAGATTAATTCCAAACCATAAACCAATTAAAAAGAAGTGAACCCCGTGGTAGTCTTAAGAAACATTTAGTATGCCCATAACGTAAGATAAAACATGATGTGCCAGTTATACTTAGCGTGATTAGTTGTCCTTTGCAAGATAGTATTAAGAGATTTAATAATGGCTTCAACTTTTCCATTAGCTTGAGGATAATAAGGATACAATTGCTCTTAACGAAATCAAAATTTCAAAGCCAACTTAGACATCATCTTATTCTGAAAGTGACTTCCATGGCCAGTGACAATCTCTTTAGAGATATCAAAACATGAAATGAATTGATTAAAAAGGAAAAGAGATTTTGTCTCACCATCATTATTAAAAGTGGGCATAGCTTCGACCCACTTCTTGAAGTAGTCTACTGCTACGGTAATGTACTTGTGTCCCTTAATCAAAGTCGGGTCACAAGTTGTAAAATTAATTCCCCACTTAGTAAATGGACCAAAAGTGATGACAAGAAAAAGCAGAGCTAGATGAGCACACATTCTTTGAGTATATGTTTGACAAGGATGGCATTTTTTGATCACTTCAATACAATATTTGAAAATAGAAACGCCATAAGTACCCTACGTGAAATATTTTCTGAGTTGTTGAACGCCCAGTCAAATTACCACCACAAGCCCCACTGTGGAATCCATTTAAAACTAACTCATCTTACTCTAAGGTCAAACAACGTCTAAGAATTGAATCAACCCCGCGATGATATAAAGTATTAGCAATGATCATATAACTCTTAGAAAGGTGATGTGATTTTCAGCGTTCGTCCTTAGAAAAATACTGAGGGAACTTCAAAGTTTGGAGATATAAAGTGATGTATACATACTAATTATCTTGTGAGGAGATAAGAAAAAGATGTTCACCCAGAAATGATTCTTCATAAGTATCATCTCATTCACAAGGATTCCATAATTAATTTTGTGAAAACCAAGGACATCTTTGATTTGGCTGACATGAACTTTGGATTAAACTCTTGTAAAATAACAATCTGTTTATTGTATTTTCCCCCAATCACTGACCTAATGAGGAAAAATTGAAATGGATTGATGTTAGCTACTACAAAGGTTTTTCTCAACAAAATGTAATGATGGAGTTCCTGAAAAACATGAACTGTTGCTAAAGTTGATTTCTTAATGTGAGAATACCGGATTTTAGGACCAGCTAAGCCATGACATAGATAGTAAATAATATGCTCTCTAAGGACATCATATTCCTAAACGAGAACCATAGGTTGATTCTTTTGCCATGAGACACAAAAGGAAATCTTTGTTATCACCTAGTGGACTCAAAAGGGGAGCAGAGGTTAATTCCTTTTCCAAAGCATCGACCAAGTGTTGAGAGAATTCATCCCAAAGAAATGGAACTCTTTTCTTAATTAAATGCATAAAACCTTTTGTGATCTTAGCATAGTTCACGATAAACATCCTTAAAAAATTGGCTTTTCCTTGGAGACTTTGAAGTTTACGAATACTAGACAAGGGAGGAAATTGACATATTTCCTCAACCTTGAAAGGATCAACACAAATCTCTTCATTAGAAATAGTGAATCCCAACAATCGACCAGATGTGACAGTGAAAATGAACTTATTAGGGTTCAACCATATTTTATAATAATTAAATCTCTCAAAAATTAGATGAAGATGGTTTGGATGTTTTATTCTCTTACGAGAGCGAGCAACTAAATCATCCAAATAAACTTCAATTATATGTTTGATGTCGTGGAAAACGTATGACATATCCTGCTAAAAGGTAGCTCCAATGTTTTTAAGGCCAAAAGGCATTTTCCTATATGCAAACATACCCTAGGGGAAAATAAACAATGTCTTATGTTGATCTTCAGGATGAATTTTCTATTTGATTATATCCTGAAAATATGTCCATGAAGAAAAAAAATTTATTTCCAGCACATTCATCAATAATCTGATCTATAAATGGAGTGGGGAAATTGTATTTTAGACAAGCTTCATTTAAATCCCTAAAATCGGTGCATACAAAAATTGTTCCTTGTTTTTTGTCCACAAGGACTAGATTTGAAACCCATTCAACTAGAGGAACATAGTAGATAAAACTTGTTTTAAGTGGCTTCTCTACTTCTGCCTTGATAGACACAACTTTCCTAGAGTTGACCAACCAAATATTTTGACACATAGGATTTGCATTTTCTTAAGTCTTGATCTCATGCTAAACTATACTAGGGTCAATCCTAGACATTTCCTCATAAGACCAAGGGAATAAATCTCTAAACTCTTTAAAGAGATCGGTGCAAATTTTAATTTATTTACGGGAACAATCAACTCTGATGAAGATTTTTTTGATAACATTGGGATTCTTGTAAATGTTCAATGGAATATTTTCTGAAATATTAGCCATGTTATCTTTGGAAAAAATATGTGTTGGAGCCAAAGGGTTTAAAATTTTGTGAACACTTCCATGAGAAAGAAGACTAGACAAACTTGATTCAAATTTATGCAAGTTAGGGAGAAAAGAGGATTGATGATGCATATCATCCCACAACCTCTCTACAATAGTCATTGCTTCTATAATTTCCTCCTCATATGGTAAAATGATATCAAGGAAATCCATAGCCAAAGTGGAATAAATTATCCATATCAACACCACATCATCATCTACATCCTTTGATGAAAAAGGGATGAGATCAAAATCTATAGAATTAACAATATATTGATATGCAATTTCGACTGCACATATAAGATAAGCCATTCCACCCACTTTCCCTTCTTATAATGTGGTTCTACGAGGGGGAAAGTGCCAAGGATCTGAAACTAATGAGTTCTAAAAGAACATTGTCGAGGGACCACCCTTGAGGATGAAATGGCATTAACATGAGAAACGGGAGGTGGAAGATCAAAGTACCCATAAATTAGGAATACATTCCAACTCCTAAATTCTCAATAGGCTACATGGTATTCTTCACCAAGGGGTCAATGGAGTCAGTAGATGCATTAGGGTCATTGTGAGAATGGACTAACTGATCGATCATAACAATTATCCCTTAATGAGGATAACATAGGATGAAAAATTAAGAAGAGAATATGGCATTCATCGCATAAACACAATTTCGACCCAAAAAATATTGTAATCAAGGTTAGCATCGATTATGTCTACTTCCATGTTAACAACCTTTTCCCCTACAAAAATAAGGAAGGCAGGAAGAATCCCATAAGGCCTATGAGAATTACCATTGAATTTGGTTAGTAGGACATGGAACAACTTCAGGGGACCTGATAATTTTACAACATGACATAGACATGACACATGTGGAAGCCCCTTCATCAACTATGGTTCAAAATATGGTCTTCTTACGATACATAGATTTAATCTGAAAATCCTTATGATGAGGGAGTCTCTTTTTGACATTTGACATATCAAATGTAATCACTAGAAAGATATTTAGGTCAACTACTTTGATCATAGTGAGAAAACCACTCCTTTGCATAGGAAATGACTAGAGTACCTCTAACTTCAACATAGCATAGGGGCTCTGAGCCAAATCTTCAATAATGGAATAGTTTTGAGAAGTCCTATCATTTTGGTTATAAGTCAACCATTTTGAGGATTCTTTTAACATCTAAGGTATAGGTTCAACTGCATGCCTCTCTATATGAAGAAGTTATTGAGTATCAAAAGGAAATTTAGCCTTAGAAGATTTTGGCTCTCCATAATCATGAGGTTTAGTTGAAATTTCAACATGAGTCTTAACCATATACACATTCAATGCAGATTCGCCTTCTTGCTTTCCCCTTGTAGGGGCTCCAGCATTAGCATTCACGCCAACAGGTAATTACTACCCTTAGGGAAAAGGGTTAGAAAGCACAACCTGTGAACTAGAAGAACCTTGCTAGGCTAAAAGTACTAACCATCTTGAATCTTGAGGAAAAGATGAGTAAGATGATCCTCACTGCATAAATTGCATGGGAATTTAACCTTCTTTTTAGACTCCTTCTTTCCCTCACCAATGTCTTCACTAGGTTTATTCACATTCCCCTTCCCTCCCTGATCTTTCTTCTTCCCATCAGATTGTTGATTTCCTTTGGAATTCAAGGAATGAATAACATTAACAACTAAAGGTTGAGAAGGAGGAGAAACCGACGGTGTAGTCTATGTCGCAGAAGTAGATTGTAATGACAACAGTTGTAATTGATTTAACAAACTAGCCATATTACTATTGATCAATCCTACAACTCCGTCAGAATGGGGGCTTGGTTTTAGTTTGGAAAGATCGATCTTTGGTCTAGGAGAATCAGGCAAGATCTTATAGAGAAATACAAACTAGGAATAAATAAGCTCTAATTATTGGGCTCTAAAGATAAGATGTTCTTCTATGAACACTTTGGAAAGTGACACATCCTTAGATACCTATGACTATAATGATTTCAAAAACCATTCGAGAAGAAATTCATTAGGGATATAAGCCTTGATCAATCTCTTCCTTCGGTGCCACTCTTGAATGTGGTTAGAAATATGGGTGGCATTGTCCTATTCAAAATTGCCCAGAAGTTTAGTTCCGACATCATAATGGACATGTAATTGAAAATGGTTGAGAAACATCGTAGCCAACTCACTAAACATAGAAAACAACCCACCCTTTAATTTGATATACCATTTCACTGCATTTCCAGCTAAGGTGTGTTGAAAGAGTATTTACCTAATTGAATCATCAATAAAGGAGTTTGATGAGCACCATAAGTGGAAAGTGGTTACATGGTTAGTTGGATCCTCACCAAACTTCCCTTCAAATTTTGGTATATCAAATGGAATTTTAGTAGGGATCAGAGGCCATCATGGGTTGTAATAGATCAGATAATTAGTCAATTTTGAAATATATAGAAAATTAAGGGTTGTCAGGAATGGTAAACGTGAAGAGTTTGTAGAATTCCAAGCTCCAAGATTGGAATTACGTACATTTGAAAAACAATATCCTAGATTTTGGGAGGCACCATGCTACCAAGGATTACTCGTAAAACCAACTAAACTACAAGGTAAACCTTGTAGTCTAGGGGTATACGAATGGTATCGACCCCCTACTATAGGATTACTAATCATAGGAAAAATTCCTCCCAATGGAACGTTATATGAAGGGGAGAGCCCATGAAGAGCCCCTGGTAAGGGTTCCAAGCACTAGCTAAGGGAGGAAAAACCTGTCAATTATTAGTAGTAGGGAAGGGCATACTCCCTTGTTGACCAAATAAATGAGAGAGATTCCCAGATGCAAAACCATTAACAAATTAATATACCAAGCCCTATCTCCCTTGAAAAGAATCAATGTTTTTAGAATAGCCATAGAAAGGCATTGATCCTACAATCAAAGATGGATTGGAAGAAGGAACATGTCCACATCCAAATGAAAAACCTTGTAAAGACGTTGAACCAATATCCATTGAAGTCATAGATATATAAGAAACATAAGCTAAGATTTATGAGACTAAGGGAATCCCACTAGATGGAATTCTAAATGGATAAGAACCAGTGAAAGGAGTAGAAGGTTTGGTGCCCCCATTCGAACCTAAGATGGAGGTATATCCAACAGCTACCATACTAGGTTTAATAGAAGAGATAGCAATATTACCTCCTCCTATAACTGAAGGAGGAGAATGCATACCATCTATATCGAAAACCATACTTGTGCCACTAACATTAGCCATTAAGAAGAAAGAAAGAGAGTGAATAAGGCTAGCTAGCCTAAGAGTTGGAGTACCCGTGTACGATACAATGTAAGGAAGATGAAGCGAAGAGGTTTCATAGGACTCATAGGGGACTTTGAAACATCTTCAATTTCTACTTCCTCTTCCGATTGGAAGAGCACTCTAGTGAGGACTGCAACATTTCCGCTTGGATTATGTACTAGACTAGGTTCACCCTATGAAATAAGAGCCCTTAGTGAAGGAATTTTCTCCATTTTGTTAGTTATTCAAAAGAACCAGTAGAATTAATCCTACACCTTCTATGTGAAGGCTCGACACTCATAGGTGAAAGCCCACAAAGCCTTCTAGATCAATGAACCAGTCAATCAACCATATTTATATGTAAAGAAAAATTAAACACTCAAATCACCTAAGCAAGCTAGGAGTACAAAGCACTCTCTAAAACAAAAGTCCTAAAGATACAACCAAGCAAGAAACTTCCAAGTATTTTTTATTTGGGTGATTAGGACTAGACACCAAAATACAAGAAATCAAAGAAAAGTACCTCCTGAAGGTAGTTTGGTATGATAAGGTCCTAAGCCTACCAATGAAGGTATTAGAAGCAATTACACTGACCTCCAGACAATAGTCTTTGTTGGTGCAAGTACCTAAGCTTCACAAGGGCACCCTCCAGAAGTACTATGAAAGTGATACAACATCTGCCTCAGGTACCATGGGCATATCCCCCCGTATTCATCTATGTGGTCCCCAGGAAAGGCAACTAAGGTCACCAAATTGTGATCAAAATTTGGGCAGAACAGTCGTGGGCGTGCGATCCAACAAGTAGGAGAGGGGGTATATCTCTTTCCTTATCTTCACACGTCCTCGTGCTTGACTCTTATGTTAGAGTAGCTTTCTCAGATAGCTTAACAACACTAGATTTCCAGTCATTAATAAACTTATACAATTTCAATTTAAGTGGCCTTGGAGAGTTAATTCTCCCCACACCTATTCCAAGGCCCTAAATTCCCTAGAGTAGTTGGTGTTGCTATGAAAAAAAGGTCTAGTTCATTTTAATTTTAAGAGCTCATTTTAGTTGGTTGTTATTTAAGACAAAGGAAGAAGAAGTGAAACTGATGATGTTCTGATGAAAAATAAATCAATAGAAAACCTAGGCTACACGATAAATGAACACTTATTTTTCTTCAATGAAAGAAATTTCAAGGGTTCTACGAGAAACCTAAGAAAGAAAAAAAATCTTTTTCTTTTTGAATTTAGCACTCACATTCAAAATCTAACAAAAAGGACTAAACAATGTCTAAAATGAATCTAACCTAATGCACACTAACATGTAAATACGATCTCCAAATAAATACTTAAAGGTGAACGAATGTGATAAAAAAGGTAAAGGCCAATTCAACAAGAAAAGAGAAACAAATCCAAACGAAAAATCACTCCTCAAAGAAAAAAGACTTTTAAATTTATAACAAGAATTCACACATTTGCCAAAAACCCAAAAGACTACAAAACTGGGAAACAAAAGAAAAGAAACAACAAACAAAATGTTTTTCTTTTTCTTTTAAATATTTAAAGAAATTGAAATTCAGAAATGGAAAACAATCAAAGATCTTAAGACCAAAGGCATGAAAAAGACTCGAAGTCACCTAGTCACAAATGATCACAAGGATTAAAAGACTAGTGCAAATAAGAGACTTAATACTTCAAGAATTTGGCCAAAAAGATGTAAAATATTCTGAAAAATGAGAAAGACTCTAGAGAATTGAAATCTCTCATTCTTCCAAGACTCATAAGCCCCTATCAAAAATAAGAAAGAGAAAGGAAAAGTAATCCAAATTCTAGGTCAAAAAAGAAGCAAGTCAAAGATCAGGTTATTAGCAAGTTTAAGAGAAACAAGATCTATTTTAGAGCCATAGAAAAGCTAGATACCTCACAAAGAAGATCTAGAACCCAACTTCAAACAAAAAAACTTCAAAAACTGCAAACCCTAGGTTGACATATGAATTTCTCCAACAAGATGAAAGACACCAACAACAACAGACATTAAGGTGATTCCAAACTTCATAAACATCAGGAAATCATAAACAAACTTGGTCAAGACCTCAACAATAGCCAGAAATGAAAAAAAAAAAAATCATTTTTCAAATCTGTATGCAATTATTTAGATACATTGTAGTGTATATACATGATTTTATGTGAATCAACACATGTATACGCAAGTTTCTTGGGAAGAAACTGCGTATGTATGCGACTATCTATAAGAAAAAGAGTTGTAAATGGAAAACTGAGGAAAAAATAAAAAGAAAGCCCAAATTTGAAAGATCAGGCTAAATGACCAAATCAATTAAGACTCAAGAAGGCTGGAAAAGACCAAGAGACAACAAAATAAACCCAAAAAAGAAAAACCAACCCTTCTATGAAATACTTGATGGTATTCCCCACGAGAGTTTCCAACTCTGTTGGCAAAAAAAGTTCCCTAAGGCAAGGGTTGAAAGCCTCAATAGGGTAGGCTGAGATAATAAAAAAGAACACTCGATCAAGCATGTGAAACATTTGAATTATAAAATTTGGATTCAAAGACATACCCGAGGGTCCTACGTTCGAATATGTTCCCGTAGGGTCCAAACCCTCTGCTTCCTCCAAGATGCAGAGACCTGCAAATCAATCATAGAAGCATATACATAATAGATAATTCAACATGCATACATAATAATATGTTAGATAATCATAGATAAGCATTCAGAATATCATTCATAAGATGACAACATATATCGGGAACAAGACATGAGCTTCTTTATTGTTTAACAACAATAAGTACATGATATATTCAACTTGATCTAGGCAAAAGGCACTGACAAAGCCTTCCTTTGGATCCATCCGGCCTGATCCAGGAAGACAAACTCTCTAATAAGTGCAAGAAGATGATAGATAAGGATTCTGAGCATCTCTACAAAGGAAACCAGAGTTTCCTAGGGACTAGGAGTGTAGGAGGCATGAGAAAAGCATAATTGATTTGGGAGAAATTGAGTATAATGTCAATATCCTTATTTTTATGTTAATTAGGCCTACACAAGGGGTGTATATATGCCACCTCAAATTAGTTATTTTAGTTAGGCCACGGGCTCTTGTAGGTGAGCTCTCAAAAAAACCCATAAACCTCGCTTGAAAAATAGCATTTTATTTTATTTTTTCATATTAAAAAATGCATACACGAGTATAGTGTTCTGGGACCCGCGTATGTATGCATTTTTGAATGGGAAAAGTCGTGCATGGATTTTGAAATATATTTTTTTTAGTATAAAGTCAAGCCTGCATGGGAAAGGGACTGCCTAGGGACATAAAAGAGAATCAGGTCTACAAGAGTGTTGAATGATGCTATAAAAAACAATTGGTATCAGAGTGGGACTCTTGGTTGAAGCTTGATTGTTGGAGAGGAGATTTGGGGTTTGTTGGTGAAAATTTTATTTATTTATTTATTTATTTTTATTTTATTTTTATTTATTTATTTATTTATTTTTTATTTTTTTTTTCAGAATGACTTCTCAAGGAGTGGTTGTCCTCACTACTGCAAATTTCAAGGTATGGAGAAAAATGCTAAATATCAGCTTTTGTCTTATGGATCTAACATTTGGAGACTAGTTGTGAGGGATGTGGCAAGGATCCAATTGTAGCTAAATTTTTACAGCAGGATGCACAAGCTAGATGTATAATCTACAAGAATCTTCATGATGGTGATTTGAAGAGGCTAGTAGGTTTAATATATGCTAAGGAAATGTGGGACATGATAGAATCCATATTCGGAGATGGTATTATTAGATGTGGAGCCTGATTACCTTCCTGATTGAGAGGTATTGTTTCAGCCGCAACTGGATCCCAATCCCCAATGGGCAGGTGTGGGGGGATTTCGCCCGCCCGCCCCCCCCCCCCCCCCCCCCCCAACTATTGATATCTGGGGGGTCCAGGGGGGAGCGGGTGCATATTTGGAGGCCCCCTAGTGGAGGTTTGAGGGAATTCCCCCAAAGCTAAAAATACATGAAATAATTCCTTGTAAAATATTGTAATTCCATAGTCAATATGGGACATTCATTAGGCGGATGATTTGATGCTAGAAGTTATGTTAATTTATGGTTTTTCCCCAAAATACAACTCCTCAGTTTATATGAGGGAATTGTATTTTGACTGTGTATTATTATTCTGAGCGAGAAACAGAGAGGGAACTATGTGAGAGCAAAGAGGAAATTACAATGGATATGTTGTAGGTTGTATCTCTTCATTTTGTTAGATAATATTAAAGGAAGGACTAGATGTTTTTCCATGGACATGGCCCAAATTGGGTGAACCATGTATATATGTGTCTCTCTTGTTTTATGCATTTCTGTATTTGTGTTTCTGCAATATTTTGCGTATTTCATTGCCCCATTAATTAATTTCTAATAGGTACCAACAACAATATGGAGAATCAGAAAAAGAGTAACAAAAAGAAGAACAAGAAGAAGTTCCTTCAAAAATAAGAAGCTCAACAACAAGAGTCTCATCCTACTAGTGAAAATGATTCAACTGATGAGGAGAAGAGATCATAAAATCATAAACCTAAACGTATAAATATTAATGATTTTCTTTTGAGTTACAATTTTGATGATTCAAATTTTGATCATGCTGAAGTGCCTAGTGAAGATGAGAATTTTATTAAGGCTCTTAGAGATGAGATTTCTAGACTAATAATTGCAAGAAAGGATCAAGAAAAATTATTGAAGATCTGTAATGATAAGAAGTCCCAGCTTAAGGAAGAGATTGTCAGCTTAAATATTAAATTGGAAGAATCAGAAAAAGTTGAGGAAGGTATGAGGAAGTAGTACCATGAAAAGAAAAATGAATGTGAGAGATTAGAAGCTCAAGTGGTGTCCTTGAGAAAGCAACAGAAGATGGAGAAGAGCATTGTGGCATTGGATAGTTTCCCTCATATCTAAATATCACCATTTGATAAATTTGGTCTTGGATTTCAAAAAGATGAGTCTAGTTTGCATTCAGGAAAAAACAATAAAGAAGAACCCAAGAAGCTTGTAGCGAACAATAATAGCAACAAAAGTACTAACCAAGGAAACAAGAAGCAGAACCAACAAGAAATAAAGTAGGAAAACTAACAAAAACAAAGAAGAAAACCTCAAGGATTTCCTACTTTTAGGGAAATGCTTTCTCCAAGATAGAATTGTGGCAGATCTGTAAAATTCCAAAGGAATCAAAGTCCTTTTATTCCTTTTGTGCATATGATAGAATGTTACAATTGTCATAAGTTTGGACATGTTACAACTAACTGCAAGAGAAGAATGTATAGATCCAATCAGTAGATATTGTGGCATTATCAACAGCCAAGGAGATTGGCCATAATGTATAATTGTTGTTTTTATGGTTATTTCTATTAATGTAACATGTTTGTCCATAAGGCATCTGATTGCATATCTAACCAATGGACGAGAAGCACACTGCATGCAGGGTATAGATTTGACATGAGAAACAAGATACTTGATCCTCTTGCTTCATATCTTAGCCACGTGGAGTGCTACACCTGTTATAACTTTTTCCATATGGCAAGAGACTATTTGTTGCTCCATTATTCAAGGAAAAATCAACCAAAGCAGTAAAACAAAGAGAACCCAGCAGAAAATCAGTGAAGGAAGAAAAGAAGCAGTGCAAGACCATGTGGAGAAAGAAGGAGAAACAACTCTTCAAGTAGTGAAGAGCATCCCCTCCTGTAGTCCATGATTACTTCCAACATATTTATAAGAGGAATGCAAAATTCATGAGAGGTGCATAAACTTAGGGGTCATATGGTAGTAGTGTAATAGTTTGATGAGTATGAGTTATTGCAGTAGCATTTGATGAGTTCATTTGAGCCTCATGTACATTCAGGTCTGCAAGACAAGCCTTCATATTGGCGGTATATTGAGCTTAGGGGGAACTATGCATGGTATGATATTTGCATGGACTCTTTGAATTATGTTCATCGCTTTCGCTCACTTATTTGCAGTAGTTATATACATGTTTCCTTGAGTGAAATGGATACATTTTTCAGCCACATATATGTTTTTGGTTTCCACTAACAGTTGGTTGAAAATATGTGCAACCATGCATAGAATGTGATCATTGCTTCAGCCATGTATAAATATGACATGAGACATGGACCAACCATGTAGAGGTTGTTATATGCGGTTTATTATAGCCATGTATTTACCATTGTTACATCATTATGTATTAGTTGAGAGTCTACTCATTAGTAAGTTGAGTCGTCATGGTGATAGGCATGTTATCAAGGAGTCTTATGGAGTCATTTTTCAGCCACATGAATGTGCTAATGTAGGTAAAAATCATTATATTTCATTGAGTCATTGGTCCATAGGATATGATCATAGTAGCCATGTATTTAATGATATATCCATGTAAAAGGCTCATGAAACCATGTAATTTTATTGTACGTATCTTTGGGTCATTTAGCCATGAGTCATGAAATCATGTTATGGTCATACATGAGTCATTTACAATGTCTTATGTAACTTCTATAGCCATGTATTTTCATTTTTATATGTCATTCATTCATGGTCATGTGGAGTGGTGGTCCACTTTGTGCTTCTTTCCTTTGGAAAGGAAGCAAATGTTATAGCGGAAGCAGTCACTGTTGCGTGGAGATGGAATGTGTTCAGGGGGGAGCATTATTTTCTCTTGTTACTTAATCCATACATTGTTCATATTATGATCCTCTTGAAGGTGTCATGATGTGCCTCATGCTATGTTTTTACTGTTGGGGTTCTTAGCCTCATGTTATTCTAGATATGTTGGTAGTTTCTACTATGTAGTTACTATGGATAGTTAGGTTGGTGCCTTAAATGTTTGATGTTTCTTGGTCCTTATGTTGCCTGTTACTGATGTGAGAGGCATGGATGTTTCTTGATGCAGATCATTTTTCAGCCATCATGTAGAGATCAATTGCTCCAGTGTTTGTGCTTATGTTTTACTACCATATCAGATGGGGTTGACCCTTTGTCATTGATGTCAAAGGGGGACTTAAGGATATTGGTATGGAGTTTGCATATGGTTTCCATCAATGCCAAAGGGGGAGATCTTTTGAATTATGGTGTGCATGGTTCTAGCTAGCTGATTTTGTCATTGTTACATGATTGAATCTAGCTCATGTTAGCATTGATGTCAACCCTATTGTTGTGGGGAAAAATGCCTATGCAGGACGATCCTATCCACCTAAGGTGTGACAGTGCCTTAGCAACAAACAGAGACAGCTATTCTAGTATTCTTCCTTTATGAATTAAGAATGAAGAGAGATGGATGGACTAACCGGTGTCTTCCGTTTGTCCCTCGATCCGGTTTCTCTTCTCTTGGAGAGTTCCCAGCTACTTGCCTTCTCGCTCGCCCAGCTTCAAGAGGTTTCTGCAAGATCACAAGAAGAGAACACTACACAAGACATGGATTCATATTCATAACTAGTTCAGGATTAGAAATAAACTAAACACACTAATGCAATCATACATCAAAAATACATCAGTATATAGGAGAAACCAAGATAGATTTATTGATGAATAACAAGGTTCAGGAAGAGATACAACCCAGAGGGCTCCAATCCAGCATCTCCTTCCCAGCAAATAGAATTCCTATCTTCACCCCCTTCAAAGCATTAAGCACCCAATGATTCCAATCTCAAACCAACAGCAATTCTTTGCAATAACAAAATTCCAGCCTCTAGATCTCATGGAGGAGAGATCCATATATAGATGTTTGGAGAGAGGATGAGTTTGCTTGAGATCTGACTAGTGTCCTCTCCCTCTGTCAGTTCTTGATTCCACTTGGAGGTTCTTGCTTCCACTTGGAGATTTGGAACCTTTTACTCATCACCAGTCGAATTCACTGAGGCAAGTGTCATTGAGGAAGATTCTGGAAGCTCCTGGGTCTTGACACCTCTTGGAATGAACTTGCCATTTGGAAATTCTCGCTCAACGCAGGTAGCCAGTGTTGGCTTTGACATTCAGCGCAGGTAGCCAGTGTTCGCTTTGACATTCAGCGCAGACAGCTAGTGGAGCCACTGAATTGATCCTGAATTGACTTGTTTTTGAGCAGTTTCTGGTGGAGAACTTTTGTGAATTGCTGTGGTTTGTTAGCCTTGTTCCTCTAGGGGTAGGAACAACATGTTTAGGGACTTTGGATCCCTTAGATTATGGACATCTCATGCTCAATGCTGTAAGGCACAAAAATGTCTATAACAGTTGCCCCCTAAAGTATGAGGCCGTTTATCAGGTGAAATGCTTTATCAGGAGGATCCGAAGTTCATCCAATGCCGGGAGGAGACCTGTAACGAGATACAATACGATACATTATTTTTCATACTGCTTTCATGATCTAGCTGAGGCGGGCATTCCCATGCTCAGCTTTATAAATTCATTTTTCTGTACATAGAACAGACAATCGTCTGATGGTAGACTGATAATTTTGATGAAATTATCATCCTTTGAGTAGGATGATTATCTGCTGCAATGATGTACATGTCAATGTCTTTATCTTTCCTGAATATATATCGCAGCCCAGATGGATGAAACTAGATTCGGGGTCTTCAAATTCGTTCGATCTTCACTCTAAGTACAAGTCGATCCATGTGAGAAATGTTCTGAAGTCGAACATGGAAAGACATCGCTTGATTACCGGTCAATGAGGTAAACCGTTAACAAGCGTGAGATGAATCACCGATAATGATAATTACCCTCAAGGTACTGCAGTACAATTCACGTGGTGTGAATAAAGGACTTGGCGTCGAACACCACGCAAAATCTTTCGGTCGAAGGTCATTGATGTATACCTGTCGCCGGAAGTGAGAAACTTGCCATTGAGGCATGCAAGCTTCAAAGTACTGAAGGGGTTGTTCCTAGATCAACTTCTTGGATAATGAGCTGATGTCGACAAGAAGCGATCCGTCAAAGGAGGGCCTTAATGAATCCCACATCAATGACACGGAATGGAGCTAATGATTTTGATGGAGGTGAAAACGATCTGAGACATATGATTCAGGGTGGCGGTCATGAAAGGATGAAGGATAATGTATGGCAGTGGATGGGACACGGTTGACTTTTCTGAAAGACTTCTCTTGAACATATGGCGACACTAATGCGATGGATCAGTAGCATTACCCCAAATATGGATGGTATGGCGAGACCATGGTGATGTGACCGGTGAATGAAACAACCCAACCCGATTGTGGTACAGAGGAAAAGTGTCATGTTCAAGAGCGACTTGCTACCATCAAAGTTTTCTTGAGTTTCTCCCAATTTTTCCCCAGTCATTGCTGACCAGTACCTCTTTATTTTTGTCAAGCTTGAGGAGGATAACATATGCTTGTTCTATAACCTGCCCTTCGGGCAAGCCCATCGCTATGTTTTAACGAGCCTAGCGATAGTGAAACTCGTTCTCGTCTAAAGACAAGTTTGTCGCTATTTAATGATTTTAACGAGTCTAACGACAAAGATAATTCGGTCCTTTTCATTTTTAGAGAGTCTGAAAAGGTACATAAAGTTAACTCCAAAAGTCCTTTTTCGTCATCTAATCCCTTAAGTCCGAAAAAGTATAAAGCAATACAGAAGGGATGATTTTTCGATAGTTTTAACGAGCCAAACAAAACAAGCGCTCGATCTTTTTGTGCAATAATCCCTTAGGTCCAAAAAGATTAAAATCTAGAGGAGGGATAGCACTTCCGGTCGCTTTAACGAGCTGGAAGGCCAAAACTCGGCAATCTTTTCATATTTTACGAGTCAGATGAAAAGAGCTTAAAGAAGACTTGTCTTTTGAGGAACGAGTGATAAACAGGGTTAGCAGCTGATTTCAGGTACAGGTTGGAATTTTCCAATCACGGCAGTGTCACAAGGATGGCTAGGTGAAATCACTCTTCGCAGCTGTTCCTCAAAATGGGTAAACAAACATATGGAGGTGAACGATCGGCCAATGGAAAAGTGGAGGTGACGGTGCAAACACGACCAAGGCTTTAATGGCTGATAAGGTTACATTCACAGTGGTTATTTACCGGGTAGTGGTTCATTTTTTATTTTAAAATGAGCTTAAACACTGGTGGAAACACTTGCTCATTGCTTATGTTTATTTTTTAACGAGCATGAAGTCCGCGTTAAAACTGCTCGGATCTTGCGTTTATTTTTTAACGAGCATGAACTGTGTGCTAAAACTGCTCGATTAATCCAGTCATATGATAAGAGTGTCTCATTGAGATTCTATTTTTTATGGAGCTTCATCTCACAAAGCTTTGCCCCGCATCCTTTCTTTATGCGAGTTAGGAAACGGCTAACCCAAAAAACAGATAAATAACCGCTCTTTGCTTGCACTCCAAAAGGTTTGCATGCCCCCAGGTATAAAGTACGATTTCAAGGTTACCCCTACTTCATTTCCGTCAAAACTTTCGTTTCACCGAGAGAGGCCTACCTCTTTCAGGTTACCCAAAGATTGTCTCGTTAATCTTTCAAACAAAACACTTCCTCGGCAATGTCTACCGACATAGACAAAGGTGAGCGACGTAGCCCGCCAACTCACATAACTTTGACAAAAGAATCTTATTCTAGAACAACCCCTCTTCCTAGACGGATGGGGTACGGACTAGTCATATTCTCCCGCGGAAACCTACCCTATACCCAAAGTTCCCCTGCCGAAGCAGACCAGGACGCATGCCCCCTGGGTTCCAGTCATATCCTCCCGGATTACTCGCGCTCATCAGGAGGACGGACCGTGGGTTGAGACACTTCTTGCGTGAATAGACCATTTAGGGATGGTACATGACTATTTGCGATGCGTGATCCGGGAAATGAAAGTTGGTCCACGAGCTTGACCACTCTTCCTTCATGCGGAAAACACATTACTCTAAAGAGTGAGGAGACGATGGCTCCCATGCAATATATATAGTCTCGTCCAAGGAGTAGGTTATAATCCAAGGGTCCCTGGATGACCATCACGTTCATTTGAACGGTCTTCCCTTTCAATGTTATGGGCACATTGGGGAGGATCCCTAAAGGTCGACTGGTTCCTTTATCAAAGCCTGATAGATTTCTCATTTCAGGCAAAAGCGCTGGCGAACCAAGTGCTTTCCAAGCAATAGAGGAAAGGATACTCACAGATGCCCCCTCATCAATGATAGTGCCGGCCATTACCATTCTGTATATTTGAACGATAATTCTGAATGGTATGCTTGCTGGCAACCGGGGTCTGCCTAGTTGGTTCCAGTCGAAGGACACAACTAGGTTGCTTGGTGGTGGGACCGAATAGACGACCGGGTACGACTCTGACGAAGTTCCTTCCTGCGATAAAGGAATGGGCAAATTGCCCCCTTGCTCGTCGGAGTCTGCGTTGATGAAGAGAATTTGGACGGTGTCGTCTTTACTCTCCTCTGTGATGGTATCATTCGAAGATAGAGCCTCTAAAGGCAAAACCGGGTCAACTTCCGTCTCAACCTTTATACTTTCGTCAGGTATGGATTCAGACGGTTCATCTTCAATGATAGGTGCTTCGGCTGACCACCTGGGCGGGCCAACCGGGTTCTCAACTAGTGAAGGACTTGGCAGGAGTTTTTGATATCCAGGAGGAAGTTGTGCTCGTAAAATCGGGCGATCTTCCAGAACTCTTTTAGCCTCGTCTAAGAAGGGACAACGGTGGATGGCATGGTCGCCTTCACACAGTTTGCAGGGAAATCTAGCTTTCCCTCTCTGTCCTGTGACTTCACTTTCACTAGTCGACGGTGAGCTGTCAACATGGCTATCAAAGGTCGACGCTACCGAATTGTGCAGACGGGAAGACCAGTCCCTTAGTATCCGAGGGATGCAGGGACAATCTCTGTGGAAGTGGTCTCCCTTGCATATGACACATGGCGATTTAGGCCTAGTCAGTGCTGTGTGTGGATTTTTGTCAGACGACACTTGTCTGCCCCCAGTCGCTTTTGGCTCCTTCTTCTTCTTCTCTTTCTTCTTCTTTTCCTTCTTCTCCTTAGGAACTTGGTTTTTTGTTTTACCAGTTCCGTCAAGCGAAGAGGAAGGAGGAGAGGAAGAATTAGGTGAAATAGAAGGCTGGTGGGCAACTCTGGTCTGGTCTAACTGTTGACTCGACTGCTCAGGAATGGTGGTGTTCTGAACGACATTGGTTGAAAAGAGCCAGACCAGCAGGCCAATTGTCAGTCCTGGAAGCGACAATGTGGCCATATGGGGCGCACCAACATCTCCCCAAGAGGAGAAGGGACTAGGATTTCCACCAAGGGGAATTCCTTGGTTGGTGTGCTCCATTTTTTCAACCTAAAGATCAACGCAGGAATAGGGGTGATTGTTCCGTTTAAAATAAATTTTAACGACGCTTTAGACACAACTTGCTTTTTCAATTTTAAAGAGTCGAGAAAAAGCTAAAGATGACTCTAGTCTCCTTCGATGTTTTAACGAGCCCGAAGTGACAAATGCTCGGATGGACTTTTTACGTTATAGAGTCTGAAAAAGGCCAAAAGGAACTACTCTGGAGTTCTAGGCAGAGGGTGTGCCAAACTTTTCGCAAAACCGCAGAATACTTTTTAAGGTACGGGCGGTCGATCTTCCTGAATGCTGTGTTCAGTGCATTGCGATCAGTAGGGCGGCCGACACGGCTTCCTAAGGATAAAGGTTTTATGCCTATAGGGGTCTCCCAATATATACGCGACGGTACGTGGGAGCACAATCCGTACTGGCGCTATCGTCCCTCAGGAGGAATCACCCACCATCAACGAGATCGACAGTCACCAGGCTTTACGACACCGAAACACGTCTCTAGCCTAGACCTCTATGTTGTGCGTTATGTTGCAAAGCGTTGTTAAGTTCATTCAATTTATTTTAGGTTGATCTTTTTAGAAGTTTGCCTTTTGAGGTTCACCACGAGATGTATGATACAATTCCTAAATGCAGTCTAAAGATGATAAGAAAGCTTTATATCTTTTCAACTTTGAAAATCCTAGCTACTAAGGGAAAAGAAAGACACCATCTTTTCTCAAAGAGCAATCAGCACACTCTAATGCACTTTTCCTAAATCAAACATGCAAACTATCAAGATGCAAATGCACAATGCAGGTGTTTGTTTTCCGCTTTCTTAGTATTGATGCCTACAAAGAAAGCTTTTTGTACAACTTTGAATTCGCTTTTAAATGACAAATACAAACAAGTTTACTTTTTCGAAATCAGAGAGGGTAGAAGAGATTACAACACTTAACGATTTTCGAAATGAATACTTGTTTCGACACTTAAAAGAGACAAACTCAAACCAAAAGCAAAAGTAAATGTATAATCAACTGCAAACAGCCAATGAACTCTCTCCTAAGATCACAATCAACAGATCTGAATCAAGGGCTACAGGATGATTATTTCACTCATGCAAAGGAAAACTGCAAATGATGCCACAAACACATAAAAACACTCACAGTCTTTTTGTACAAAAGGAGGCGGAATTTAAGCAGAGAAAAGGAGTTATCAGACTGGTACCTATGCTGGTTACAGGCTGCAAAAATCAGAGATCAAAACAAGGCAAAACAAAGCAGAGAACCCCAGCTGCACAAGGCCAAACTGGATTAGCGCAACCTCAACACAGGGGTTTTGACATTCAGCGCAGGTAGCCTTCACGGGACCTGCGTTGAAATGCAGAACCTCTTCACAGGGGTCGCGCTGAAGGAGAAATGAGAGTTTCTCACTGGGTTCTGGGTCACAGATTGCTATTTAATCTACAGTTTCAGGCCAAATCAAAGCAACAAGCAAGGTACAATCAAAGGGATGCTTTGAGGGGTACTAAGATCTATCACAAAGGATCATCAAATCATTTGTGAGTCCATTGTTCAGATCATAGACAAGTCCAGTGATTGGATCAAAGCAGCAACTGTCTACTTTGCATCCGGGAATAGCAGATGCAGTTCGATTGTTGCTGTCGAGTCTATGAAACAAACAATGATAGAAACACAAATAAAATGACTAAACATATCTCCCCAGCGGAGTCGCCAATTTGTTGTGGGGAAAAATGCATATGCAGGACGATCCTATCCACCTAAGGTGTGACAGTGCCTTAGCAACAAACAGAGACAGCTATTCTAGTATTCTTCCTTTATGAATTAAGAATGAAGAGAGATGGATGGACTAACCGGTGTCTTCCGTTTGTCCCTCGATCCGGTTTCTCTTCTCTTGGAGAGTTCCCAGCTACTTGCCTTCTCGCTCGCCCAGCTTCAAGAGGTTTCTGCAAGATCACAAGAAGAGAACACTACACAAGACATGGATTCATATTCATAACTAGTTCAGGATTAGAAATAAACTAAACACACTAATGCAATCATACATCAAAAATACATCAGTATATAGGAGAAACCAAGATAGCTTTATTGATGAATAACAAGGTTCAGGAAGAGATACAACCCAGAGGGCTCCAATCCAGCATCTCCTTCCCAGCAAATAGAATTCCTATCTTCACCCCCTTCAAAGCATTAAGCACCCAATGATTCCAATCTCAAACCAACAGCAATTCTTTGCAATAACAAAATTCCAGCCTCTAGATCTCATGGAGGAGAGATCCATATATAGATGTTTGGAGAGAGGATGAGTCAGCTTGAGATCTGACTAGTGTCCTCTCCCTCTGTCAGTTCTTGATTCCACTTGGAGGTTCTTGCTTCCACTTGGAGATTTGGAACCTCTTACTCATCACCAGTCGAATTCACTGAGGCAAGTGTCATTGAGGAAGATTCTGGAAGCTTCCTGGGTCTTGACACCTCTTGGAATGAACTTGCCATTTGGAAATTCTCGCTCAACGCAGGTAGCCAGTGTTGGCTTTGACATTCAGCGCAGGTAGCCAGTGTTCGCTTTGACATTTAGCGCAGACAGCTAGTGGAGCCACTGAATTGATCCTGAATTGACTTGTTTTTGAGCAGTTTCTGGTGGAGAACTTTTGTGAATTGCTGTGGTTTGTTAGCCTTGTTCCTATAGGGGTAGGAACAACATGTTTAGGGACTTTGGATCCCTTAGATTATGGACATCTCATGCTCAATGCTGTAAGGCACAAAAATGTCTATAACACCTATGTAGCCTAATTGATGTGTGGATGGCTTCCTTGTAGCATGGTTGTAGCTAGTTGAGTTGGAATTGAGTTGGTTATGTTAGAATTGATGTCAGTCTTTGATGATATAGCTTGATGGTAGTATGGTGTTTCCTTGTGTTGGCTTGATGTTGATGTTGTAGGAGTATTACCATGGTACATGTATTATTTTTATTGGCATTACCATGGTATTGGTATGTGTGTGCGGAGTATTTTGGCATGTGATATTACCTTGGTGAAATAGTCTTGGTATTGACATAACCATGGTATTTTCTTGTGGATTTGTTTTGGAGGTGTTGTGGTTGATACAACACCCTCCAAAATTTTGAGCCTACTTCATCATCGTATCAAGTTTCGCCTCGATCGTCAAGTGTCGTCTTATGTTGTTTCACATGCCTTGTTGGGTTGTGTTATATTCTTTCCATGACTAACCTATGTAGTGAACTGGGGGTTAGAAGGGGGGTGGAGCCCCTCCTTCATTGCGCCGATTACGTAGCGGGGGGTCACAGGGGGTTTAAGGGGTGCAGGTAACCCCACTCTATGGGGTCTGGGGCAGCGCCCTGGAAAATTTTGGTTTTGGACCCTATGTTAGGTTGGGTTGACCGACCTATGATTTTGTGCATGATTTTCGCACATGGTTTTGGACACGATGGTTTTTGGTCCATGGTTTTTGATGCGATGTTTTTCAGTCCATGGTATTGGATGCTTTGGAGTGTATAAATATGTATTGTAACATTGAAAGGAAAATAATAAAAAATCAACTTGGTAGTCCCGGTTTTGGGATCCAAGGGGAAATCTATGTGTATATGTGTTTTATGTGTTATGCTCTCACATTGTTTATTTTCTGTGTTTTAGAATTCATATGCAGGTAATTTCTTTACGGGGTTAAAACCTACATTTGGTATCAGAGCTATTTTGGCCTCAAGGGGACGCCTTTGTTGCTGAGGGGTTTCGCTCAGGCCTGTGGTAGACCCTGTTCAGTGGGAGATCTGCGGGATCGATTCTGGTGGTAAAAGAAGATGGGGAGTAGTGGAAAGATAGAGATCAAGAAATTTAATGGTCAGAGTTTTGAGTTGTGGAAACTCAAGATGGAGGATCTATTGGTGGATAAAGATCAGTGGATCGCGGTAGATTCGGGTACTAAACCAATGGGAGTGTTTGATGAAGAATGGAAGAAGTTGGATCGGAAGGCAAAGAGCACAATAAGATTGTGTGTCTCAGATTCAGTATTGTTGAATGTATCAGGGGAAGCTACGGTGAAGGCTTTGTGGGACAAGTTAGGGACTTTATACCAATCTAAGTCTTTGGTGAATAAACTATTCCTACGGAAAAAGCTGTATAACCTGAGGATGAAAGATGGAGACTCGGTGATAGAGCATTTGAATGTGTTTAATACTATGGTAAGTCAGTTATCATCTGTTGATATCAAAATTTCAGATGAAGATAAGTGCATTAGTTTGTTGTGTTCTCTACGAGATTCATGGGATAGTCTAGTTATTGCAATAGGTAGCAATGCAACTACCTTGCAGTTTGATGAAATAGTCTCATCCTTGCTGACAGAGGAGATGAGACAAAAAATATGGAGAGCCAGAATGGTGATGCCTTATCTATATGAGGACGGTCCCAGAACAGAAACAAAAATAAGTCATCGAGTGGGAGATCTAAATCTAGAGGGAGATATAAATCTCCAGGAAAACCTGTAAAGGTGGTGTGCTAGAAATGCAGAAAGGAAGGGCACTACAAAAGGGATTGTAAATCTAAAGATCTTGAGAAAGGAAAGGGATCTGATGATGCTCATTCTGCAAAGGTGAAAACCACCTCAGATGAAGGTGGGGATGTGTACTTAGCTTCTTCAAGTACACATGTAGATCATGAGGCATGATTGATTGACTCAGGTGCATCCTTTCACTTCACTCCCCATAGAGAGTGGTTCTACAAGTATGAGAAATATGATGGTGGTGATGTATTCTTAGGGGATGATAAGAAGGCTAGAATCATTGGTCACGGAAAAGTAAAGTTGAAGTTGCAAGGTGGAAGGGTTATAACACTTCCGGGTGTTCTACATATTCCTGCATTGGCTAGAAATCTGATTTCTATAAGCAAGCTAGATGATGCAGGTGTAAAAACAATGTTTGAGAAGGATACCTGCAAGATGGTTCGGGGAGCACTAGTATTGATGTGGGGAGTTTGGATTGGAACTCTGTACAAGCTGCAAGGTAGAACTATTGTTGATGGGTGCAACAGTTTTGTGGTTCCTGAAAATGGAGCAAAAAATATAGTGGTCTCTGGAGAGAAGACCATGCTATGGCATCAAAGGCTTGGACATATTGGAGAGAAGGGCCTTCGAATACTTGATGATAAAGGTATGGTAGAAGGTATGAGTAATAGCTCTCTCGATTTTGATTTCTATGAAAATTGTGTTTATGGGAAGTAGAATCGGGTGAGTTTCCCCTCTCATGGTAAGAGGACGAAACATATATTAGAGCTTGTGCACGATGATGTGTTTGGACCTGTGAAGGTTCCATCACTGGATAAGTCTGTGTACTATGTATCATTTATAGATGACTTCTCAAGGAATACATGTATATATTTCCTTAAGAAGAAATCTGAAGTCTTTGACAGGTTTAAAGAATTTAAGGCTCTGGTTGAAAACCAGACAGAGAAAAAGATAAAGGTGTTGAGGAAAGATAATGGTGGAGATTTTTGCAGTAAGGAATTTGAAGAATTCTATACGAAGTGTGGTATACCATGACATAAGACTACTCCATATACACCTCAGCAAAATGGAGTTGCAAAAATAATGAAGAAGACGTTGATGGAAAGGACAAAAAGCATGCTCTGTGGTGTCGGGTTAGGAGAGGAATTATGGGCAGAGGCGGTGGAGACAACATTTTACCTGGTCAATAGATCACCTTCATCAGCATTGGAGGATAAGGCTCCACAAGAGGTATGGACTGGTAAGAAACCCTCTCTTTCATATCTGAGGGTATTTGTATGTGATGCATATGTACATGTTCCAAACGAGAAACGAACCAAGTTGGATAGTAAATCTGAAAAGTGCATTTTTATTGGGTATAAGGATGGTTTAAAGGGTTATAAGCTTTGAAACCTAGCAACAAGGAAGGTTGTGTACAGTCGATATGTGGTGTTCAGAGAGATGAAAGATGTTATTAAGCATGAAGTATAACCAAAGGAACCTGATAAGATAGAGTTTGAGCTAAAGGAGGAAGAATCGGACTCTACAACAGAGGAGAAATCAGAAGATGAAGAGCCACAAACTCCGGGTGTGAGAAGATCAGTTCGAGAAAGAAAATAGCCAGAAAGGTATCGTCCATCTACTTTCTATTCAAATGTTGCTTTATCTATTACTGATGATGGTCCCAGAACTGTGAACGAAGCAGTAGGTTCAGAGGATGGAAAACCCTGGAAAGAGGCCATGGTTGATGAAATGGCATCTTTGCACAAAAATGAGGCTTGGGATCTGGTGGAGTTGTCGGCTGGAAGAAAACCCATTGGCAGAAAATGGGTGTTTAAGAAGAAGACAAATGTAGAAGGAAAGGTGGAGAAATACAAAGCTCGGTTGGTAAAAAAGTTTATTCCCAGGTACCAGGAATTGATTTTGGTGATATTGTTTCTCCTGTTGCCAAGGTAGCTTCTATTAGATTACTTTGATCTATTGTTGCTGCTTTTGATTTTGAGGTAGAATAGATGGATGTGAAGACAACATTTCTTCACGTGGATTTGGAAGAGGAGATCTACATGAAGCAACCTAAAGGCTTTGCGGTGAAGGGTAAGAAAGAACTGGTATGCAAGTTAAAGAAGTCTATGTATGGGTTAAAACAGTCACCAAGGATGTGGTATCAGAAATTTGATACATTTATATGGGGACTTGGCTTCACCAGAAGCGAAGTAGATCACTGTGTGTATTTTAAATTAATTGGTGACTATGTTATTTATTTGGTATTGCATGTGGATGATATGTTGCTGGTTGGAAATGACAAAGAAATTATCCAGGATTTGAAGACCCAATTTTCCTCCAAATTCAACATGAAAGATATTGGTTCTAAAAACTATATTTTGGGCATGGAAATCAAAAGAGATCGGGAAAAGAGGAAGCTCTGGTTAAACCAGAGGAAGTATGTTGAGACAATATTGCAGAGATTTAATATGCAGGATGGTAAACCAGTGAAGGTTCCTATTTGTGTAGGTGTAAATTTATCTGCTGAACAGTGTCCCAAGACACAAGAAGAGGAATAGGACATGTCCCGTGTTTCATATGCAAGTGCAGTTGGTAGCCTGATGTATGCAATGGTCTGTACTAGACTAGACATTGCACATGCAGTGGGACTATTGAGCAGGTTTATGTCAAAACTAGGAAAGGAGCATTGGACAACAATGAAGCGGGTTTTCAGGTATTTGCGTGGCACTAGTGATTATGGTTTGTGCTACCAAGGAAGACCAGGATTGGACAGAGTTTTGGATATTCATGGCTTTGTTGATGTAGATTGGGCTGGAGATTTGGATCAGAGAAGATATAAAAGTGGGAATGTGTTTAACCTATTTGGAGGTGTAGTCAGTTGGATGAGTAAGAAACAATTTATAGTGGCACTATGAACTACAGAGGCAGAATACATGGTAGCCACTCATGCAAGCAAGGAAGCAGTTTGGTTGTAGAGATTGTGTTCAAGTATGGGGTTAGTACAGGGAGCTATAAGGATAGATTGTGACAGCCAAAGTGCAATTTTCTTGGAAAATAACCTTGCTTATCATTCAAAGACAAAGCAAATTGATGTTCAGTATCACTTGTGAGGGATGCGATAGAAGACAAAAAGGTGTTGCTAGTAAAGGTGGACACTTTGAAGAATACTACAGATGCATTGACAAAATATATGAGATCTGAGAAGTTCTCTTGGTGTAGAGAAACAATGGGCATTTCAGAGCTGGATAAATGACTAAGCTCTCCTGTGGCCCCCTGTGGAAAGAAAACAACAAGTGGGAGAATGTTGGGTTGTGTTATATTCTTTCCACAACTAACCTACGTAGTGAACCGAGGGGTTAGAAGGGGGGCGGAGCCTCCCCTTCGTTGCGTCGATTGCGTAACGGGGGGGGGGGGGGGGGGGTCATAGGGGGTTTGAGGGGTGCACGTAACCCCATTTTAGTTTTGGACCCTATGTTAGGTTGGGCAGACCGACCTATGGTTTTGTGCATGATTTTCACACATGGTTTTGGACGCGATGGTTTTCGTTCCATGGTTTTGGATGCGATGTTTTTTCAGTCCATGGTATTGGATGCTTCAACATGTATAAATATGTATTGTAACATTGAAAGGAACATAATGAAAAATCAAGCTGGTAGTCCTGGTTTTGGGATCAAGGGGGAAATCTCTGTGTATATGTGTTTTATGTGTTATGCTCTCACATTGTTTATTTTCTGTGTTTTAGAATTTGTATGCAGGTAATTTCTGTACGGGGTTAAAACCTACATGCCTTAAGTGTTTTTGAGTGTTCTCAAGTTCCATCACATTGATTAGAACATATTTATATGCATTTCATGGTCATAACACATTTTGTTTTTGTAAACGACACTTTTGGGTCACATTCACACACATTTCACTGGTTATACATGGGGAATGTGCATAAAGTGGCATTTTGATGTATATTCATTTTTGATCAAGTTTGTCTAAGTTTTTTGGATGAGTTAGTATGTGTCGCACATGGTTTTATGTCTAGAACTCATCTTGCTCACCACTTTATCAATAATCCAAAATTAGACAAATTTCTGTTCTAAAATGAGCCCATTAAGTCCAAAAGTGCATGAGTGCACTTCGAAGCCTTAATGGGATATCCTTCGTTGTTGAAATGTTCGCCCAACACCATCCTTTAGATTTGGGCACACTCCAAAAGCATGAGTCATCTTCCTTGTTTCGAACTTCACCCTCCAAAATGAATAAGTCTTCCTTGAGTACACTTCTTCGACTTGAAGAAATGTGCCCTCCTTGAGCACACTGACGCACCCCGAAGACCTGAAGCTCAATCCTTCAACCTTCCCTAGTGTGCCATGTTCCCTCCTAAACTTCTTGAGCACATCAACACACTATGAAGGCAAAAAGCCCCATCCTTCAACCTTCAAGAGTGTGACCTAGACCCTTCCTGAGGTCTCTTGAGCACATGAGAGAACCTCAAAGGCACAAAGCCTTAGTCTTTAGCCTTTGAGAGTGCACCCTACACCCTCCCTCTCTCCCTTGAGCACATAGTGCACTTAGGAAGCCCAAAGCCTTTCACTTCGTCCATCATACTTGTGACATACACCCTGCAATAACTATCTTTTTCCTTTGAGTGCATGAGGGCATGTCAAAGCCTCAAAGCTACTCCTCCCCAGTCATTCAACATTTCCAAGTTTCACTTGCACCCTGAAGCTCCTTTAACCATTTTGAGTGCACCAAAAAGGAATGAACTAGAAAATCTACATAACACATGGTAGAGTAGGGAATTTTCAGACTGATAGTTTCTTGTCATGTGTGATTGCAAAAATAGGTGTTCTAGGGACCTCATGGAAAGCACATACGAGGAAGATTAGGTAAATAGGATAAAAAAAGGAAGCACGAAAAGATCCAAGAACACACCTGAAACATGATGATCGAATCACCCTAAAGACTCCAATATTGAAGACCTTTTGGAGGGTGAAATTGTTATGATCAAAAGATGAACAAAGAGTAGATACAATGGCATCTATGTCACCACTGAAGGAAGTCCATGTCATTAGTAACTGTAAATCATAGTCATCCAAGATAGTGACATGTTTAGTCTCATCATATGATGATGTGGAAGTCAAAATGTATTATTGTAAATATTGTAAAAGACAAACAAGTATAAGTCAAAGAGTCATGTGTGAAATCAAGAGTCATGGAAGTCCAAATGATATGTAATACCAAAAGCTATATGTAATTCCAAAAGTCATTTGGAACTCTAAAGGTTGCAAAAGTCAAAAGGTCACTAGAAGTTAGAAAGTCAAGTGTCATGAGGATATGAAAGGTCACTCCTCAAGTTATAAATAGATCCTCATTTCTCATGTAAAGGAATTTTAATGTTGGCTTCTCCCATAAGGCATAAGAGAGACAAGTTAGTACATTTGGGGAGCAAGAAGTGGCTCCAATGCTCCACTATTGGATCAAGTGATGTTCGTTGTATTCATGCATCTTGGGACTTTTACTTAATCTTTGGAGCCTGATGGACAACACATTTTCATACATGGATTATGAATGTTTGTAAGACTATTACATGAATGTTTATGATTCATGTTTTCTTTCATCAATACTAAGGTAGTTGAACTATTTCGGTTATTTTAGTGTTTATCCTATTGAGAATGTGTTGTAATGGTTGTAACGATCATTGCGTCTTTGTGGACTATTATTCCAGATGTTAGATGAAACATTCCTACTTATGTGTGTCTTTATTAGGGTGGTACTATTACGTCTCTCTTAGAGGCTCACTTTCTCTCCCTTCTGCACTAGAAGAACCTTGATTTTCTGCAACCAAACATTCACCAGGCGCACTTGCTTGATTTTCGAAGGAACATATGTGATTCTCTCTCTTGCTAACATCTAAAGCCAAGGAAGATATTTAAGTAGATGACAATCGGGTCATATTCTGGATGGGGCTCCTACACCAAACAGTGAGAGGTCTAATTGGGACCACATATTGGGGAGACCCCTTTGAATGTTGGTAGGTCCAACATTGTCAACAGGAGGTTACCATGTTATAGGGGTACTTGGTATTAACATAACCATGGTATTTTCACATGGTATTGGTTTGGAGATTACCATGCTACATGTGTCCTTGGTATTAACGTAACAAAGGTATTTTCCCATGGTATTGTTTTGGAGATTACCATGGTACAAGAGTCCTTGGTATTGACATAACCATGGCCTTTGCCCATGTTATTGGTTTGGAGATTACCATGGTACATGTGTCCTTCATATTGAAATAACCAAGGAGTTTTCCCATGGTATTAGTTTGTAGATTACCATGGTATAGGTTTCCTTGGTATTGGCATAACCATGGTATATGCCTGTGGTATTCACATGGAGAATGGGTGAGGATATTTTGTCTTTTAATTATGTGAAAAAAAAGAATAATAGAGTTGTTGGTTGGTTTCGTGGTGTGTGTATGTGAGTAAAACAAGGATTCATTACGTGAGTATGCTTTAGACCTATTTGTGAGAAGGATTTCTTCAGTGTATGTGTGCTAATGGCAGTAGAATGAGTAGATATATTTGTTGAAGTAATGTTTTGATTCATATCTTTAGATTGCAGACCAAAGAAGTGAAGAACTATAGCAGAGTTGTTGTAGAGATAGAGAGCTTGGTATAGCTCCATATTTGGGACTCTCACTTTTGTTTTGCACGTGCTTCTAGTGCATTTGGCACATAACCATTGTGTTTTATGTTGTTAATTGTGTTATGAAGAAATTACAGTTTGGAGTGAGGGTTTGATATTATGGATGAGTGTGAGGATTATTTTTATTGTTGGTGATATTATTGTTTAGTTTTTGTTGGATGAATTATGGCCACTATTTTTCTCGAGTGGAGTGCATATGATTTAGTAATTTTACTTGATTTATTGATGTTGTCTTATTGTTAAAGATCATATTGTCGAGTTGAATCGGTTTGAGTAGAACGTCTTGGGATCCAATTTAAAAATTTATGAAATGAGGTCCACATTGTAGAGGAGAAGTGATGTCATGAGAGAGGATCAATGATTTTGAAGCTTCAACAAAAGGACCAATTTCTCCATCCAATCAATGTTGGATAATCCAATCGGAGTTGGGAAAGGATTGTTGATCATGGTGGTTTTCAACGAATGGTAGTCCATAGATCTGTGTGAGAACATAGTCTTCTGATTTGATTAGTAGTATCGAGTCTCTTAGCTTATTAGTGTTGGCCTATTGTATATGAAGTCAACTATCCTATCTGATGGGAGTCAACAAATATATGTAAAAGACATATTTTTCTTGATACAATATTCAGAGCAACGCAACAACAAAATGGGTGATTTTTTTCCTGGTGAAGATTTTTCCACCAGATATATTATGTCTCTTGTGTGGATGTATTTTGATGTGTTGTTTATTTTTTGTCTCATGGTTATATTGTTTTAAATACATATATGGTTTATGTTTATGAGACAATCTAATGTGTTTTTGGTTAATACATGTGCGATTCAGTAGAGAAGTTTTAATTGGTAAAAATTATTAAGAATTCACATTACTGATTCAACCGCCCCCTCTCAATAGTGATCAAAGGTTTCTAACAATATCTTTCTCTAGAGATCATATCATAGCCTTCTCCTTATCAAGTTTGACATCTCTCCTCACCACTGTCACCCTGAGTGAGGGAAAATACTCCCAATAATTATGTGGTGTCTCTGTGTAACCAACAAAGACTGCCATCTCAACTATAGGCTCCAATTTCTTCTTGTTGTCCTTAGAGACATGACAATACATACTATCTCCAAAAATTTGAAAATGATATACATCTGGCTTTCTCCCAGAGAAAGCTTCTTTGAGTGTGACCATGCCAAGTATTCTATGAGGGCTCCTGTTCTACAAATAAACTGCAGTGTTGCATGCTTCTACCCATAAATGTAATGGAAGCCCTTTATCATGCAACATGACTCTTTCTAATTCCACTATGCTTCTGTTCTTCCTTTCAGCCACCCCATTTTGTTTTGGGTGATGGGGTGCTATCAGTTCTCTTCTGGTTCCCTCTTTGGCACAAAATCCGTTAAAGGTGTTAGAAAAAAATCCCCTCCATTGTCACTTCTCAGTGCTTTCAATTTATGACCAGTCTCATTTTCAACCAATGATTTGAATTCAAAATATTTGGAAAACACTTCATCTTTTTTCCTCATGAAGAAAATCCAACATTTTCTAGAAAAATCATCAACAAAAATTACATAATACCTATGTTTTATAGTAGAGGCTATAGAAAATGGTCCACATACATAAAAATATAGTCGCTCCAAGATTGCTCCTGCTTTACTATCTTGGCCTTGGAAGGTGGATTTCACATATTTCCCCAATGTGAATCCCTTGCAAACCTCATGTTGGTCAAGGGTCCATTTGGGGAGATCAGTGCTATTCCAATGCATCATTTTTAAGGCCCCATGGTGTAAGTGTCCCATGTGCCTATGCGAGAGTTCTCCAACATGTTGAATCTTCACATTTTCTTCCTTGCTACTCAGTGAAACACAAGGCTCCACCTGATGTTTGTAGAGATTTTTTACTCTAACTCCAATCTATTTCACTTTCCTGGTGTCTTAGAAAGGATTTCCCATTACCGAAAATAACATCATAGCCTCTATCCTCTAATACATTTAAAGAGATAAAATTCTTCTTAAGCCCAGGTACATACATAACATCTTTTAGATGAACATGGGAACCTAACTCGCTCTTAAAGGTGATAATACCAATTTCTTTGGTACTATACCTTCAATCATCCCCAAGTTCTATGTGCATATGGATATCCTTCTCTTCTAGGCTACTGAAGAATTATTTGCATCTTGTCGTATGGAACGAGGCACCTGAATCTATGTACCACACACAACCCATTATAGTGTTGGTCATGCATGCAATTAGGATGAAGTCTATTTCGAATTATGGGCAAGTGCTTCACCTCCTACTCCTCTTGAATGCTTCTTTTTAGACTTCTTGTGTGGACACTTTGTTGCATAGTTCCCAAATTCATGGTAGTGAAATCATTTTATCTTGAGTAGGTCCTTCTTCTTGCCATTGTTTTGGTTGGACTCTAGCTTGCTTTGGGCATTCTCGCCCTTCCCAACCATGGAAAAATTCTCTTCCTCCTCATCTTTTGATGTTACTCCATCTCTAGCGTTCCTTCAAATTTCTTCCTGCACCAAATTGGACCAAAGTCTCTCCCAATTTGGTAAATTGTCCCTTCCATTTATAGAGTCCTGGTAGTTGTGCCAGAACTTTTATAAGCCTAATAGAGTTAGGCTCACTATCTCGAAAGATGGTATATTTTCTCCTACTCCTCTAAGTTCATCTCGAAACTAAGTGAATCTGGAGAGGTAATGTGGAATGGTTTTTTATTATGCAATGAGATGTTTCTGAGCTTGTCCCTCAATGCCAATTTCCTGGCATCACTACTATTTTCGAATAACTCAGTGAGGGTATTCCATATAGAAAATGGAGTTTCTTTTCCATGTAAATTTGAGACTATGTGGTCTCTCACACCTTCCAAGATGATCCTCATGGATTTTGTGGTATCCTTCTTCCACTGGGCTAACTATTGTGTATGCGATATTGTTAGTTTTGGAATGACAGTTTTGGTGTACTCCAACACTCCATTATCATTGAGTACAACTTCCACCATGTCCTTCCAAGCTATGAAATTTGAGGTTCCCTCCAGGGCATACTCCAATCTCAATCCGCTGAAAGGCATTATCCCGCACGAAAGAAAAAATGCTTCACTGAATCTGCAAATCAAAATTTATGAAGGAGAAGATCTATTGACTGGGTTGTATTTTGTTTTCAAGCTTTGATACCATGTATAAATTAATATAAATTTTCTACAGCTTATCAATGCAAGCAAAAAACAAGAGATTACAAATTTCCTCTACAATTATGCGGAATGGAAATCACAATTTAGAAACACATGCAATGACATGCAACCATCAAAACCACAAGAAAAAAATGATTTACAAGGGAACCCAATTGGGAAAAACCCCTCCTCTTCTTTTCATTAATCAAATGAGAATGAGAAACTATTACATGTCTTGCTTCAACTCTGAAGCACAACCTGCATTGTAAAACTTTTCTCCTACTAAATGTCCTACTCTGGACAACACTTAGCTGATTCAAGCCTCCATCTTCCTCCTATTTCCTTGCACAATTCAAGGGAAATCAAGCTCCTAAATAATAGGGGAATTCCCTATTTCCTTATGTAATTCCCAAGGAATTGATCACTTGCCTAATTACCAATTGTGTACACTCAACTATTATATAATTGATAATTACAATGTGCCTTTTCCTCTACCCTAGCTAGGAAATTTGAATTCCATGGATGTCTAGGCTATTTTTAGCTGATTGACTAGTTTAACTGATATATTAGGGAGCTAACAACTATTCTACTACTCAACTAACCTTCAACTAACTCAATTAATGACTAGAGCTCAATTAACTGAGTTCAACTGAAAATAACTGAACTAGATTGCTATTTTTTTGCAATCACTACATGCACAACTCTACTCCATGTCTATAACTCAAATTTACTGACTTAACTAGTATACAAGGCCATGTCACTCTAGCTAACTACATTCCAAGTTATCTTATTGATGTGGAAAATTGAATTATTCAATTTGACTAAGGTACAATTCAAATTGTGTCTTTATTGCTACAATTTATAACACATCTGGCTCCAAATGGGGATGATTCCTCCCTGTGAGTCATTAAGAACTCATACCATGTGCCTTCGCATTGGGAATGAAGTCAGCTAATGAGAAAAGAGAAAACTTAAAAGACAAAAACATAAAAAAATAGACGAAAAATCTTTACATCTTAAAGTTTTAGTTGATCAAAAGCGAGAATGAAATGAAGATAACACATGAGGCCCTAATACATAAATATTAATGAGTTCAATGGTTCTTTACAATGATTCAATGTATCAGGGTATCTATGATAATGATTAGGGCACAAATAAAAAATTCTTATATTATCACTTCCTAAGAGCATTTCAACACATATATAGGACATACATGCTTATAGTTAATGATAAAGAAATCACATAAACCACAGTACTAATTATGATTCATAAGAATGAATTTCATTTCAAAATAAGGTTTTATTGAAGCTAGCAAGACTAGTTGACAAGGATTTGGTCCCCTTTTTATCGCATAACATGAGTTTTCAAAAATAGGATGTTGCTCCACAGCTAATGAGTGTTTATATCCCAAACAGAGCCATCCACTACCCTAAGTTAAGGAACTTTCTGGATTCTTGTTTGTTCTTTATGTTAGAGGCCTTATTTAATTTTTTTTAGCAAATATAACATTCACAGGATGAGAGGATTAAGCACTGAACTTACTCTATTGCTAGCGAGCGTCCATAGCCCTGACAAAGATGTCAATGTATCCCATCGAAAGTTACCTCAATAGAAGTAGTGGAAGGATTACACACTATATTTTAATCTAGTTCCAGTCGTCTTGTTCCGCTTCCAGCGAGAGCCCATAGTCCCAATGGAGATACCAGCATGCCCACCCAAAAATAGATTAGTCCCTATCCCTAGGGTAGTATGGTGATAAGGGAGGGTCTCATGCATGTTTGTGATGTGACTAACTATTTCCATGGAAGTTTCAATTATATATATGAAAACCAATCATTATGTTAATAGGTCTAGCACTTATGACTCAATGCAATCCCAGATTGTAACCATGTGTAAGTAGTATGAGAAGAAAGATGTGGTGAGGAATGTTCAATATGAAGTTGACGTTATTAAAGAAAATAATATTTGAGCCCTTTGAAATATAATTACCCATCAACCTCAATTCACAAACAAATTCTTTAAATAAGTATTAAAAACTTGTTAATATGGTGCATATTAAGGACTCATAAATCTATATTCTATTCTGGCTATGATCATCCAAGTTTTATTTAAGACATATAGAATTTCATATTTATTCATTCTGAACCTAAGAAGTGTAAGTAAAAAAATGTTTATGTATGTACATGGTTTATATGTAGGGTGTCTCAATGCCAATATTTATCAAAAAATTTGAAAATCAAGTGTAATGAAATAGAAATCGTGTCAATGGAAAAATTCTTGATTTTAGGACTCATTCTAATCAATAATAATAACATATTCAATTGTTGAAAGAAGTAGGGGATAAATTCCTTTACCAAGCCCTTGAATAATATTCTCACGTTTGATTGAAAATAAGAAGAAACCCTTTTGAAATACTCACACATCCATGTTTCAACAAAATCGTGTAGCCTTGTATAAACATCTAATGGAAAGAATCCTGAAAAATCAACAACATGCTTATGAAAAGAATGTTTGTGTATCTTTACCTCATGGTTATCCTGTATTTCCATCGAATTAGTCATGACCAATTTTTAAAATAAACAGATAAAGATAAAATTCAACAGACTAACAACCATAAGGTTTAGGGTATAATCCTCTTGTAGTACAATATGGTTATCATAAACAAGTTTGTCATGATGCAATAATGTTAAATCAATTAAATCATTATTCTTAATATGTCCATCTTTATCTAAAGAATCGAAATAAAAAAATCATAACAAATTTCAACTCATAAACAAATAGTCATTTAATTCCAGATGATGAGGAGAAGCCAATTCTTCATCCCCATATTCATCGTATATGAGTGCTTTTAAAAAATCGACATGACTCTCATGTACAACAAAATCAGAAACACTAAAAATTTCATTACATATCATTTTGTTAGATGAAAACAGATCATCTATTATTGATGACTTATTGACATAGTTATATATATGTAAAGTTGATAAGGTTGTGGGTACAATTCCCCCTTCAATATTGCTTGGTTTACCGTCTTCATAAACACCACCATTGTGAGAATTAAATGAAGATAAATCAGATTTATATTCTTCATGGCTTTGTTGATGGTCAAAGATAGATGTTATAGCTAGTTTATTCAAACATCCATTCGGTAAACCAAGAGAAGGTAAACAAATTTCATTAAAAACGTTAGATTTGTCTTGTGTGCTCACAACCTCATCATTAAAATGAGACTCAGTTCCTTCATAATGATTATAAACAAGTTATTGAGAACCTTTAGGAGTGTGCAATAGTGTCTGATTGGTTAGATATAGGATCTAATATTTAAGATGTAACCTCTCGTTTATTATTGTTATTTTTATAATTATATTCTACCAAAGATAAATTAAAACCAATAGGAGCTATAGAATCTTGAAGCTTCTTAAGAAATAAACGTATTTTATGCTATTCTGTTAATGAGAGAAAAGTGTCTTGTTCATTAACATGTACTATAGAAGATAATTTTGGAAGGTTTTCAAAGTTAGATTCAATTATGTTCCTTTTTATTTCAAGTTCATTATCCATGTTGGTTTCTTCATTATTGTCATCATATTGATTTTCAAGGTTATTATCATTATAATTTTCACAACAGTCAAAATCAAGTAACCCTATAAGATACATGCTCCTATAATAGTCACGAAAGGTTGCATGAAAATATTTAAGAGAAGAAATTGTACTGAGAGGGAGATGTACCACTTTCGAGCGTCACCTTCCAGGGACATAAGAAGAGTTTCATGGGAATGTCCTCATGGTGTACTCCCATATTTTTATTGCAACCGTGAAAATTTCTAAGGTGTTGCACTGAATTATTGCCATCCTCATTTTGAAAATGGGGAAGGTAAGCATCCCATATGTTTATGGCTGGTAACTCATGTGGAGAACCTGCAATGTTGGACAAATTCAAAAGAGAAAAACATGAATAAATCCATGAAGAAGCCACTGAAAAAAAATATGAACAAAAAAGTAAGAAATGTTCACTTTAAACCCTTTAAAGTGCATGCACCTGTGACCCTATCCACCAACAGATCATAGGCCTAACCAATTAATCAATTACCAAATGAAACGAAAACTTCACAATTCGTTCCCTCGCAACGACACCAAATGAATGTTGGTTCTCAGATTGTCCTAGTAACTGCCAACAACCAAAGAAGACATTCACTGAGGATTCCAAGAATCCTCGTGCTTTTGGTGACAAGGGTTGGTTTCCCTTTCACCACAGGGGGTATTCCCTGGTAGTAATATTAATTAAATAAATTTTCTTTAAAAGCAAAATGATCAGACCAGATTAATGATCATGATTATTTTATAAATAAAATAAGGATTTTTGGGAAAGATAGGTGGTAGGCATATAACACATGAAACTTATCAAATTAAAATATCATTTATGACATAGATGAGGTTTTAAATTAATACATTATAACTCACACACAACATTAGGGTTAGTATTTAAAATAAGAGGAAACGGAAAGAAATTAAAGTAAATTGACTTAAATGTATCTAATTGAAATATGGGGTTAAAAGGATAAGATATCAAGTATAACTATTAATTTACCCTGCACAAACAATTAGAATATTTGAATTAATTATTTCTAATAATAAATATTTGAGAAAATATTAAATCAAATTAATGCGTGAAAGATTTGAGAATCTGGTCAAGTCTAAGTATTGTCAATCATTCACATATGTCAGTGTAGTAAACAATGAATAAAAATAAAAAAGGAATAAATTAAAAGCACTGATTTTTTAATGATATCAATGTTTATTGTGAAAATCAACCCTATATAGCATGTATCATTAGAATTCCATCCTGCAACAAATAAACTCCAATATGATTTAAATAATTCTTAAATTTAAAGTATTCATGTATTTAAATCATTAATGCATGCAATATTATTGAATGATCATGTTATATCAATAACTTGCATAATGAACCAATGAATAAACCTCACATAAATAAAACACATAAAAAGAGAATGAAGAAATAAATGAATTATGATATTATTAAATTAAAATCCTCACAGTCACCATGAACAACACCACTGTAACAAGTACATTATGGCCATAAAAAATGATAAGTCTTCATCTCCAATGCACCACCTTCAATCTATCACCGGTCTAACCCCTGAAATGAGCATTTGGATCTTCTTTTGTATGGTTGGGAGTTAGTTTCCCATTTCGTTCTCCTAACTTTCCAACTAAAATTACATTAGTGGTAATTATTTTGACTAAATGTAATACATATTCCATCATTTAAATGAACTTTTGCTAAAATCTCCCATGTAATAATATTTTTGAATAATTTTCCCACATTAAAAAAAAAATGCGTGAATTAGTCCTCTAATGCAAAACAAAATGATAAATAAAATTTAAATATAATCTCACCCTTCTCCCCAGAAAATCATTTCAAGTAGCTTTATAAAATGAATTTAATTTTTACCTTCGGTAGAATATAGTGAAATTTTTCTAACCACAAAGAAACATTAGGTTAAAATATATCTAATACCTAAATTGACTTTCGAGAACATCCAATGGATTTAGCAATTTCAAATTATTAAAGTCATTGATAAATTTATTTCAATGCTCTGTAAATGAATTTAAACCCGCACATTCTCCATTAGCCATTAAAAATAAAATTCTGAATTCAAATAAAAAACAATTTGAAATATATATGTTTTAAGTTTTGAATATAAATAAAAAATTTAATTAAAATTTTCAAATTTCTATCTTAACATAATATTTAAATAATTTTTTTAGATATCATAAATAATATAGTTTTATATAGAGTGTTAATAATATAATATATATAAATATAGAATTTAAGATTCAACTTATATATAATATTATAATTTTAAATGAATATATAATATATACATTTTTAATCATAAATCTCACATTTCTATCTTAACATAATAGTTAACAAATTTGTTAGATATCATAAGCAATATAGTTTTATATTCTCTGAAAAAAACAATATAGTTTTATATAGTGTTAATATAATATATATAAATATAAAAATTAAGATTCAACTTATATATATAACATTGTAAATTTAAATGAATATAATATATATATAAACAAACTTAAAATCCCGTCAAATTAAGAGAGAGAGGCCTAACCAAGTTAGGTTCAATAGGTTCTGACGATCGTACACGAGTGCACGCGTTTGTTCTTTGGTTATGCTTTATCCTTCTTTTAATTTCGCACGTGGGCATGACTTATCCACCTTCACTCTGGTTAAAGGAAGCAATGATCTTATGGTAAATTAGTTTAGGGGGTGTTATTTATTTTATATAATTTTAATTTTTGTTTATTTTACATTTTATTTTACCGTATTTTGATTATTTAAATTTAGTTATTAATTAATTATACTCCGTTTTTAAATTATTTATTATTTTAATTCAAATTTTGTATTTTAATTGAAAATTAATTTTGTTTAATTATTTCTTATTTTATAATTATTAAAATAATTATAGATTATAATTATAAGATTTTTTCATGCAATATTAATTTGAGATTAGGATTGTAAGCTTTTCATTAAATGTGATAATGATCTTTTTAAGCTATAACGTTTAATGTAGGGAAAAGTTGTCGCTTTAAGCGAGCAATTTTTTATCAAAAGAATATGAGAGGGAAACTTATGGCGAGGGAGGCACAAGGTGAAACCAACAGGAGGAGCTAGTTTCGAAAAGAGGGTCAAATCAAGCACCAACATAATGCTTTCTATTATTTTATCATGAATTTGAAATTTTTTTTTTTTTTTTTTTTTTTTGACAACATGAGCTCAATCGAACTCCTAGTCTGTAGCCTTTAACATCGATGTTATTTATGAAAGTTGGTGCACAATTGGTGCGTGGCCACTTTTTAGATAGCTCAATTTTAGCCATTAGTTAATCACATTCATGGCTCGATCGAAGGTTTATTTAACCCTCGATCGAACTATTTGAATTTCGAACTCAAGCACTTCATTGCGCGCTTTAAGCACTTGATTGAGCTACTGAAGACCTGAAAATCATAGTTTTAGCACCCTTTTTGCAGATTTTTCTGCAACACCATTTTGTACCCTAGCATGTTTAGAGAAGAATTTTTCCTTAAGTGGCGCAGTTGATTATGTTGGATTCGTGAAAGAATCCTGTATCCAATGGCATATGAGTTTGACACTTTCGAATTCATATGATATTTTTCATCTAATTTCTTTGAAACATAATGCCTAAATTTTTTTGGATAGTTTCAAAGGGGATGAATAAAAAATCAATAACATAAAATATACACAACGAAAAAATTTGAAAAAAATACCAGTGTCTTTGTTTATGAGTCATCTTCAAAAGGGTACTCCTCGTTGTTCAAGTTATCTAAAAAGTTGAAAAAATTCTTACGCAAACTCATGTGTCTGGAAAATGCAATTGAGATATTACTTCGCCAACTCAAAAAAATAATAAAAAATATATGTTTGCATAGAATAATATTTTTTTAATATGAAAAGCTTAGCCCTCTTTAGGAAGATATATATATATGTATTAAAAAATACACATTTTAGACTAAGTTATGTTACTCAAACACATATACCTCTTAAGATGTGCAAAAATTTGCAAGGACAAGAATTTCATTTAATGGAAATTTGAAAAATTATATAACACTAAAAATTGTTGCAAATAATATCATTAGGACAACATAATTCTCCACAAATTGTCTTTTTACTCCAAATCAAAATTCACAATGCTTACATGAATTTTGAGGGCCTTAATTCGACAAAAAAGAAAAAAGAAATAAAAAAATTCATCACCACATTTTCCCCAAAAGTGTAACTCATCTTCATGCATTCAACATTGACATAAGTGGGATATAAGTGAAAAATAAGAATTCATGCATGTTAAGAGGCGAACTTAACTAAAAGGAAAAAACCAAAATTATCAGCTCAATAATCTTTATAATCAAAATTGTATCAACAAGATGAAGCGATTGAATCAAAGATCAGAGAAAGATATTGTATGAGTGTTGAAGGTGTTTTATGGTGAATTTTTATAAGCAAAGATTGATTTAATTTTTTTGAAAGCGGATCCTTCATGATTTGAGTTTGAAAATAGTTTGAAATATGAATTAGGAAGGTCTAGCCAGTTGTATCTTGTAGTCCATGGGTTGTAGCTCCTTTCTATAGCAACTGATAAGTTGGGGAGTAGTAGATTCCTTTAGGTTGGAGATTGAAAAACCTGCAAGTTTGAGCTTGCATTATTTTGAGGGTTGAAGTCTTTAAGTAGGTTGGAGCCCACTAGTTTGATGCAATACAAGTTGTAGCGTATAAGTTGCATGATAATAATTTTTTTGGTGGTTTTCCCAGTTGGTTACCACATCATCTTATTGTTTCCTGGTTTATACTTTTGTGATCATTATAGTTGGTGCTAAGTATTCTTTACTTTGTGAAAGAAAGTTTTTAAAATCTAATAATATAGATTCATCACCCTCTTGTTAATGTCATGATTTCTAACAAGGTGAACCTGATAAATGAATCCTTGACCACGATGAGGCAAAAATTGTAATTCTACAAATTTTGTTGATAAAACTACTGAATGGTAGTCTGCATAAAGGGTTAAAGTCACCAAGGTGCAAAGATAGAGTGGATTTATACTCTATAGATTGAAGTTTGAAGACTAGTTGAATATGCATAAGTTGGGTTGTGATTCTCAATTTCAAATTAAATCAATAGTGTTAAGATTATGAAGGATAGCAACCTGGTATGAGGTCCAACCAAAACATGATGAATTGGTGACTGCATAAGGAGTATTTGGCATATTAAAGTCATACTTGACAAGAAGTTTGAGAGTTAAAGTAGCGATATGGTTTTCCTATAACCATGTATTGATTCCTACAATATTTGTTTAAACCATGTAAAATGCTTATCTATTAGATAATTTCTAGCTACTGAAAGTTATATAGAGTCTATGTGAATTGAGATGATGGGAATATGGAAACATAGTCTAATGATAAATTGTAGATAAAGTGAGAAAGACTTAGGAGGGGATTTGAATAATCCTTTAGTTTTTCTTTCTGGTTAATCATTACAAGAACTAGACTTTCTTATTATAAAATGAAGGGAGAGTTGGTTTTCAGAGAAGTGGAGAAGCTAGTGGAATTAATGGCCTACCAACAATATAAGCAAACATCAAGCGGTATTAGAGTTGGTAAGCTCTTTGGGAAAGGAAGTCAAAATATTTTTTGGTCATTGAAATGGTGATGTTCAAATCTCAAAGCAATTTAGGTTTGGAAATCTGATTGAGGTAAGTGTGTTTTAATTTTCAACTTATATTGAAATAGAGGATTAATGATTATAGGATGAAGATCTGAGAAAGAATATTCAATTCCTTTGAGGATACAGAGCGAATATCTACTTTGGATAGAAGGTAGTAGCATGTCCTTAGGCATGGAATAATAATCAAGATTTGCAACAATATTACCAACAAAGAAATTTGGAAATGGTAGTAGGGACCTTCCAAATCGATCTTCCATTGTTAATTTGAGAAAATACGCATAACATTGCATCCATTGGTGTGAATATTATGAAATTTGACATCAAAAGGTTGGTTTTAGTTTTCATTTTAGAAGTTTGTATAATCATTCTCGCATGAACTATTCAAGGATGCATATAACATTACTCGTGTAGACTAGTGTATATTATGTGAATTATATGTTTATATATGTAATGCAAGCCCAATATGTAGTCTAAATTTTTTAGGTATTGTGTGAAGCCTACAGAGATCTGGTGTAGAGGTTGAAGAACCTATATGGAAATTTTAGATCCTGAGAAAATATGGCATGGTGCATTGTGCATGGATCGAGGTATAGAAGTAAGGTAGAGACTTGGAGTGTGGAACATGTGAAGTTGTGGAGCATATTGAGGAATCCAAAGTGTAGAGCCTACATAAAGTTTTGATCTTGGTGCAGTTACCATGGAGTTTGGTGTGTATACCTGTGTTGAGATGTGATCAATCAATATGGACCATATAGAGATAAAGAAAAGATTTGTTATAGATTGGAGCAAGTGAAGTGGAGCACAAGATTTATGCTATTTGAAATGGGATTGAGAAATAGGATAGTTGATGTTACAAATGATATATTTGTAGCTAGAACGAAGTATTGGGAGAAAGCTGCAACAACAATGTATGTTCAAAAGAGCTTGAACAAGAGGTGAGATGGTATTTATGGTTTGAAATGATTTGTGAGGTACATTATTGATTATGAGCAGTACGGGTAGATATGATTACAACAGGAAGAACATAGCCTAGAACATAGGAAGTTATTGAAAACTTGTGGAAAAGAACCTATTCTAACTCGAGTTTGGAAGGAAGAGGTGAGCGAGATGATTACAAAAATAGAAGAGCAAGGAATTCTCAAGAGAAGGTTCCAGAGGAGCGAATCAAGAGAAATACTAGAGGAGAATAGGCCACGAAGAAGCTTAGTAAGGTATTTGGAAATAGGTTGATGAATTGAACTTGTTACAAAGGCTTGACTATTTCTGACAATGAGCAAGAGAAATCTCATAGAGAAAGGAGAAGTATGACTATTGGTTGTCATAACAAAGTTTCCAAGGGAAGCCATAGGAAATCAAGTCATGATAAACTTGATAGATAAATAACTGCCATAGAAATATAGATAGATGTGATGATGGAACTACTACAGGAAGGTTAGAGAGACCAAAGGTATAGATTGATTCTATAGAAGATATTTAAGTGGAATTTGTTACAAGTGAAACTAAGGTGAAATGAAAAATGCTCAATTGAGGGATGAAAATCTTAGAGGAGTTGAGATAAAGGAGAGGATGAATATTAAAGGACAAGTTCATTTTTATGAACCAAAGTGATGAGCCTCATAAATGGGTAATTAAATGGGCTCATTTTACTTCCTAACCTAGTCAAATCAACCATTCTCTTAGCTTATTGTATGATTTTCTGATTATATTTATGCTTATAGAGTGAGTTGATTTAGTTATTGTGCCATGTGGTGTAACATGTATTTAATGCAGATTATTGATGGATTTTGAGGTCAAAGTCAAGGATCTAGTGGAAAAATGGCAGCAATAACTCGAAGTCGACAGAGGATAGGACTTATAGGAGGGAATCCCCCTCATTTATTACTCCTAACTTTGAATTCCCCTTCATTTAGCTTGGAGTACAAGCAGCTGAATCATGCACTAGAAGGCAGCCGAGCAAGTGGAGGATGACTGATGATTATCTCGAGTTTTGGAAGCCAAGCCTCCCTAATTTTAAGGAAGCTGTTGGTAGCTTCATTTGTATAAGTAGAGAGGCCTAGGGCCTCACTAGGGTCAGATTTTTTCTTATGTAAACTCTACTCAAATTTCGAGCTTCTTATTTTTGTGACAGTTTCATGTAATTTTGCTATTGTTTTGAAAATAAAGATGAAATCCTTTTTGAGCTAGCACTGAGTTACCTCAGAGGGTTGAAACTCTTGGGTTAGGGCCCAATCCAAGTAGCCAAGCTCCTCTTTACTTGCATTTGTATTCCTTGTTTCATTTTGTATATTAGTTTGTTGTTAAATGTATTTCTCTTATGGTTAAGAATATGTTGCTTTTGATGATTTAGTAGTTTGCTTCCATTTGTGTTTTCTGTAGCATGTTAAACAGTGATAAAGAGAAGTGTTACACAGTAATTTGTCGCTGCCTTCCTGACAGTCACCCTGCTGTGCCAATCACTAAGCTTCATGCCTTCTGAAGTGGCCCAAAAACCCATTTTCCTAAAGTTTTGTTCATCAGCGCGTCTGTTTGGAAAATACCCGCGATGACTGGCGCTCCATAGTGTATCCCGCGCGCTGCCAGCTCGGAAGGACATCACTTTTCCGCGCTGGTAGCCAGCGCACCTTTCCCGCGTTCTTCCGCGCTGACATGACTGTCCTAGTTATGTGACCGCGGCGACATCGCGTCAGTTGCCTCGTAATCCACGCTGATCTAGTTTGGGCGAATTTGTTCAAACAACCAGCCTTCCAGATAACTCCAGGCTTGGTTGTTAGCTTTGTGAATGTCGACTCCCTTCTATGGCATGTCTGTTCGACCCTTTGCAACAACTTCCCTTGAAGATAAGCTCATCCTTCCACCCTTATAGGAGACTCCTTCTCCTATATAAACTCTCACCATTACCATGGGCATCTAGTTTTTTAGTTAGACTTAGCTTGGAATAGCTTGGATTGTACAGAGCTCGTAGTGCTCAGATTGCTGCTATAGTTTTGGTGTGCTAGGTGTGGAAGTGATTGATTGCTTAGGGAAGGTTGTTTTGTACTATTTGTGTGTGAGAGAGAGTTGTTTGTCTTGGGAGAATCATCCTCAAAGGTGAATGCTTGAGATACATGCTGACTGGCCCCTCCTGAGAAGGTTACCGACGTCAGAACATTTGGTTGTACTCTTCTCTATTCTAATTAATAATAGATGACTGCTATTATTGTTCCATTCTCATTTGTCTATGCAATGGTTAAATGTGAATTACATCTTTTCTGACTGATGTATGGTTGCTTTTACTAGATTTCACGCTTGTGTTTGTTTCCCCTTCATGTGTGCAGGTATCTATTCACGGAGATCGCGGAGGACTGTGACCAGCCGAAGCGGAGGAGCGAAGGCAACATCTCTTCGTCAAACGACAGCGCAGGAATCCAAGTAGGTGCTCTTTACCTCTTGTTTAATTGTAATTAGGAACATGCGTAGCAGCATTGTGTGATTGTTGCTAGACCCCTGCTAGGCTAGTAGGGATCGCCTCTATCCGTAGAGGGGATTTACCTCTCCAACAATTTGGCGACTCCGCTGGGGATCAGCCTTTTTGTCTCTTGAGTCCACTCTTGTGTTTGGCTTTGATTGATCTCTTTTCGAGTTTTTGGGATTGTCTCTTTTGCTTATGAACTTTCTGGGTGTTTCTGGGAAGCATCTTTATTGTCAAAAGGCTCTTGCCTTTGGTTTGGGAAGTTTTTATTTTGGCCTTCCTTGTTTTTTGCTCTCAGCGCGTTTTAATTCCGAACAGCCGCGCTGACATCGCGACCCTGTTCGTTGGTTTTCTATCCATCGCGCCTGTACGTCTAACAATCGCGCTGACCTTGTTTTCAGAGACAACGCGCTTTATTCGTGTCCTTCCGCACTGGAATCGCGCCCCTGCTTCTTTGTGGTTTTTGTCATCGCGTCTGTGTGTTTTATTTCCGCGCTGACCTCGTTTTTCTAAGACAGCGCGCTTTATCCCTGTTCTTCCGCGCTGACGTCGCAAAGTTGCTACAGGCCTCCCCCTGTCAGTGCCGAGTTGCTGAAGGCTACCCGCGCTGATCCTGTAAAATTCATTTTTGACCAAATTGGCCTCTTGAACCTCTTGCTGTGACTTTCCCTTTTTCTCTCCACCTGTCTAATGACTTGTTTTTCATTGTCTGAACTCTGAACTGCTTGATTGCGGAGCTTGGTTCCATAGGGTTCCATTTTTGCTCAGTTCTTAAGTTTGCAAATACCTTCCCTTTTTGCTTTCGCTGCTTGGTTCGTGTTTCCATCGTTACTTTTGCAATTGCTGGATTGTGTTGGGTCTCTAGTTGACTGGTTGTGACTCTCGTCCTTCGGGTGTTCGCTTTTCTCTATTGATTTCACACTCTAGCCCTAGGACATCTAGAGGCCGTGTGTGTGTCAAGCCTACCGTAGGGGATCTTGTTTACTTGTTCGACCAGCCGATTTCAGATTTGTTTATGCACTTGTTCAGTGATTGTTGGAGTGTTTGGATTGTGTTTCCGAGTGGTCTTTCGCTTCCTCCTTGCTTGCAATCCTCGCTTGTCTTGCAAGAGCTTAGATCACATAGCTCGTGCGGATTTTGTTTTCCTTTGATTTGGAAGCTTTGGTTGAGTGTTTCGGGGACTTTGTGTGCTTTCATTAAGTAGTTTACTTGGTGTTCCGGTTCCTCCAAATTCATTTAGATGCTTTGTGTCATTGAAAAGAAATCAAACTAGTAGCTTTGCTTTGAAAAATTGAAAAGGAAAAGAACATTTCATTGATTTGCATCTTCAAAAAGAAAAAGTTTCCTTTCCTCGTTTTAGTTGCATTAAGTTGCTTGTTTGCTTGTACTTGTTTTGTTTGATTAAAAATTCCTTGCCCTCTCGTAGCTAGAATTCATCGAACAAAACAGAATTTTTTGGCATATAGATTGCATCTAGGTAATTGTGAGCGAACATACGATAGAGCTTGAAATCGAAACTTAATCTCAAGATCAACTGTAAAATGAACCAAATGAATCTAAAAATGCATTGGAACTAAACACAAATATCTAGAGGTCTAGGTTAGAGACGTGTTCCGGCGTCTTTAAACATAGTCACTGTTGTTTCACATTAGGTTGGGTGATTCCTCCTTCTGTGACTCGATAGTGGTCTAACACGGACTGTGCTCCCACGTACCGTCGCGTATATAGGGAGACCCCACTAGGATTTTATCCTTTATCCATAGGAAGCCGAGTCGGCCGCCCTACGATTCGCAATGCAGTGAACACAACATTCACGAAGATTGACCACCCGTACCCTAAAAAGTATTCTATGGTTTTGCGAAAAGTTTGGCACACCCTCTACCTAGAATTCCAGAGCAGTCACTTTTGATCCTTTTCGGACTCCCTAAACGAAAAGGTGCCTGTGAGCGTCTTGTCACTTCGTGCTCATTAAACATTCGAAGGAGACTGGAGTCATCTTTTCGTCCTTTTCTCGACTCCTGAAACATGAAAAGGTCAAGTTTGGTTCATGTGTCTTAAAAGTTTATTTGGCCACGATAACATCACCTGGTTAGATCTTGTGTGCGTTAGCTTGAGTAGGTTTCGTTTTCGTTTGCTATGGCAACTTTTCCAGGATTCACTAACCCAGGTTCCCCCTCTGATGGGAACCCAGGACAATTCCCTCCTCTTGGGAATGTTGGTGCTCCGTATATGGCGACGTTGTCCCTACCAGGGTTAACTGTCGGGTTGCCTGTGTGGTTGTTTTCAACCTCTTTGGTCCCTACCGTATCGGCTGTTAGTCCATCAGTCCCTCCACCTGAACAACGTCATGTTGATCCTAAGGTGGATCTCTCCCCTTCGACGCCTACTTCTATGTCTTCCTCTTGTACTTCGCCTGGTGAAACTCTCGATGTGAATAACCAGGTGGCTAAGAAGAAGAAGAGGAAGACCAAGAAGAAGAAGTCCCCTAAGGGAGAGCCTACGCACAAAGTCCCCCTCTCGAGTCCAGCTATCCACTCCAGTACACCTGAAGTCGGGTCACCTTCTGCTCCTCCGCGGAAGGTTAAGTTTCCTTGTCGATTATGCAGGGAGGACCATCTACTTCGTGATTGTCCTGGCATTCCCAGGGTATTAGAAGTTTGGTCTCACGATCCGGCCCGCCCTTCATCGTCCACTGATGATCATGGCGATGCTACCTCATCAGTTGGGAATGGTAAGGAGAAAGGGAAACTTCGAGTCCCTTGTAGACTTTGTGAAGGCAATCATCCCCTTCACCTTTGTCCACTCATGGATAAAGCCTCTGCTGTGTTGGAAAGTCTTGCTGCTCCTCCGAATCCATTTCCCACTGGTTATCAACGTCTTTCTACAGCTGTAGATCGCGCCCCTGTTGACAAAGAGATCGCTTCAGATTCCCCTTTTGTCCCGGCCCCTCTTCCCGAACCTGGCTATTCCCAGCCTATTCCAGACCCGTCGTTGGTCGGAAAGGGTGTTGATTCGAGTTCACCTTCTCTCGAACACTCTGTTTCGGAAGAGCAAAATTCGCATGTTCTTCTCGTCTCCTCAGATTCTCCTGAGCTTGATAAAGGTTCTCCTGAAACCTCTCCGGAGAATTTAGATTCAGTTCTTTCCGAACAGGGGGGCAACCATATGGTTCCCCCACCAAATAGTTCGGTCATCTCCTTTGATTGGAGTCGTTTGACTACCCCTCCCCTTCCATCCCACGTGCCTTTCTGGGTCACTGCCTATGTTTGCAATAAGGCGCTGCCTGGCACTGTGTTAGACGAACGAGCATCGGTTAGTCTTATGCCCGTTACTACTTGGCGAGCTTTGGGTTCCCCATCGCTTGTACCTGTCGCACCGCATCTCACCGCGTTTGATGGAGGAACGAGTCAGCCATTAGGGATCCTTCCAAAGTTTCCTATTACTTTGGGGGGCAAGACTGTCTATATAGACATCTCAGTTACCCAAGGTTCTTTAGACTTCAGTCTTCTCCTTGGTCGTGATTATGTGTATGCCATGGGAGCCCTTGTTTCTTCACTTTTCCGTGTGGTTTGTTTTCCACACGATGGAAGAATCGTGACGTTCGATCAATTATCGTTCGTTCGTCCACAAGCCCCTCCGGCGCACTCGTCCTTCCCTCCTGGCTTTCATCCACAAGTTGCATCTGCCTCGCCGCAAATCAACTACGTGGCCACCTACCCCGTGCCCGTACCCAGTGATGACACCATCGTGCATAGTGTCCTGGGGGCATTAGGTCCTGATTTCCAAGATGTCGACCTTCCCTCCGGAGCCACTTTCTTGGGGGCCTCCACTTCCCGTTCATTATGATGAAGTCTGGATGGAGCATAGTTCTTTTCCTATGTCAAGCTCCTTAAAAAATGAAACTGGGTTTGGATGGAGCATAGTTCTTTTCCGGTGTCAAGCTCCTTAAAAAATGAAACTGGGTCTGGCCGAGGATAGTTTTGATCTTGTGGCGACCTCGTTAAAAAATGCAACAAGGGTTATGAGGATAGTTCTTTTACTGTGTCAACCTCATTTAAAAAAATGAAACAACTCCCTTTTCAGATCGAGTCTTTGATTAAGATCTCGTAACAACCCAGTCGAGTCTTTCCAAGATCTTGAAAGTGAACCTTCATTCCATCCACTTTGTCGAATGCAATGAAGCTTGGGGGGCATGTACCTCGATTTGCATTATTATGTTGGGGGCATGCGAACTTATAACAAGCATAGTTTTTCGTTTCAAGCTTGTGTAAAAATGAAACCGAATCCAAGCAAAGTTCTCCATGGTTCAAGCTTGTGTAAAAATGAACCCATACCTGATTTACATCTCGTGATTGCCATGTTTATCCGCTGAATTCTGCTAGATGAGCCTTGGTTGTTGTCATTCCATCACCACCATCTCTTTGGCCGATCATATGCTTTCACTTGGTTGTTTTACCTTTCCTGAGGGACCGCAGTTATGAGTGGTTTTGATAGCCAGCCTCTTGACCATTACATGTTTTGAGCAGTTCCACCATTACCGGAACTAGTTGCTACCCTTTATACCACTCGTTCCTCTAGGACGATTCGCCTTTAAGCTCTTTTCTGACTCGTAAAATATGAAAAGATTGTCGAGTATTTTTTCCTTTTTGACTCGTTAAAGAGAATAAAAATGGAGGTCTGCTTTCAGCTCTTTTCTGACCGTTTAAAGATGAAAAGATTGCCGAGTCCCCCTCTCGACTCGTTAACGGAACGAGAGGCGGTCATTTTAAGTAGGTGCTCTTTACCTCTTGTTTAATTGTAATTAGGAACATGCATAGCAGCATTGTGTGATTGTTGCTAGACCTCTGCTGGGCTAGTAGGGATCGCCTCTATCCGTAGAGGGGATTTACCTCTCCAACAAGAAGATTCAAAAGGCTAGCAATAGTGCCTTGGCCTCTCTTCCTCCCTCTGGGACCATGATTTGAGGCAAAGACTCTCTTGCTACCCCAAAAACACAGATTTCCCTCCTTCATAGGATTTCTAATGTTTGGAGCTTTTTAATAGTCCATATTTCCTTTGCTTTAGATCTTCTTCATCATGCTCACTTCCTTATTTGCAATAGTCTTCTTTCATGCTTTCCTTTCCTACAACATTTCTCAGCATTTCCTTTCATAGATCATAGTTTAGACCATTTTTATGCAAAACTCTGTTTTTCCTAAATGCATTCATTTCACTTGTTGCTTGATTTCCTTGGTTGAATGTCAGTTTCTATGCAGCAGATCTCTTCCAGCAGTAGGCCAGCTTATCAGCAATCACACCCTCCATCTGATCCATGCCCTATAGGTCTCCCAAATCTCACCTCAATTCTGCCCTAGTTTCCTGCATTTTTCCATAGAACTTCTTCCTCTCTCCTTGAGCAAACCCAATCATCTTTCTCTCTCCTGGTGATTCATGGTAGACCCTAGGCACCCTAACACCTCATTCCAACCTTCATCCACCTTTTTCACCCACTCTCACACCCTCAAAATAGTGAAAACTGCTCTCGGCCTCCTCTTGTAGGCCTCTTGTAGTTTCCCTGTTTTCCTCCTGTAGATTTCATGTGTCCTCCTATAGATTTTCTTGTAGGCTTTCTTTTGAAGGTGGAGTGTGGGAAAAGCCTCCAAAAGGCCACCTGAGACCTCCTAGGAACCATCCACACCATCCTACATCCTCTCAATCCCAAAACTGCCCTTCAACCCCACCTATTCACTGCTACACTCACACACAATAAATTACATGCATGTCAAATTGACATAAAAATACATAAAAATCCAAAAATATGTATTTTCCTTATTTACTTACAGAAATAGCATAATTAGATGTTGTTTACTTCCTTGAGTAGGTAATGGAATTCCTTTTCATGGTTTTCATAGTGCTTTATGTAAAAGTAGAATTAGTTGGTTAATTAGGGTTTACTAGGTTTGATTTACATTTCAGTCTTTCTCCTTTTTGCAGTTAGAATAGCATCTGTAGAGTAATATTTCTTTTCTTTCATCACATATAGAGCTTCTTCTGGAATCCATAGAAGTTTGCTTGAGATCCTAGTGAGCGCTGACTGACCAAGTGACAACCTGCAGTGAGAACTAGTACTTGTGCATATAGCACCAACACTTCCAAGTTTGTTACGAACTATCAGGTTGATAAGAGTAAAGTAGGCAGCCTGGGAGTTGCAGCATTATTGCTGCAATACTGGTGCTCACCACTTTTTGTAACCATTGCCAGGGAAGTGTCAGAGTATTCTGTGATTACTGCTTTCTTCTATTTCCTACTGCAACATTCTGCTAATAGTTTATTTCAACAAAAGTAGACTAGTCATTCATTTTCCTTTAGTTCTACATTTCCTTGCTTTCCTTTTCAATTCTACAAATTTCATTTCAGCAAAAGTAGACTAGTCACTCCTTTTCCTTCAGTTCTACATTTCCTTGCTTTCCTTTTCAATTTTGCAAATTTCATTTCAGCAAGTTCATTTCAGTTATTTGCAATTTGTTTTTTCAATCAATTTCAGTTTCTACAATTACCGTCAGTGTGGGGAAAAAGAAACAAAAACCAACCAAAAAGATTTCCTTTCATGCCTCATAGGAATAGAGATAACTCAGGAAAATTTTTTCCCAACACCCCCACTGCATCACACAGCCAACCTTCTCTCTTCTTCGATGGCTGCGATCAAGAAGAACCCTTAGGTGAACAACCAGACATATTTGAAGAACCTGTAGGGGAGGAAGAAGAAGAAAAAGTTCCTTTGGAGCCAATGGTTGAAAACAAAAATGCTAGGAGGAATGGAGAGAGAATAGAGGGTACCTTTCCCATTCGGGAGACCAATGGGGACACCAAAATGAAGAATATAAGCCCTTCTGCCCTACCTCATTTCCATGGTCTGACTACAGAAGATCTTGAAACCTTCTTGTTCGAGTTTGTTGTCATCTATCAAACTTATGACTATGCAAAAGATGAGCAAAAGTTGAAACTATTCCCTTCTACTCTCAAGGATGTGGCACTGCGCTGGTTCATGGGATTACGTGGCAATAACATCACAACTTGGGCTCAGATGCAACAAGCCTTTAACAACAAGTATCAAGACTATTGTAGGTCAAAAGATACTAAAGAAGAAATCTTCTAAATGACCATAGGAAGTGATGAGTCCCTGGAAGACCATGAAGAGAGGTTCCAGCTCAGTTACAAAAGGGCCGGGTGTACACTTGACGCTGAGTCTCTGAAGTTGGTCGTGCTAAGGGGAATTTGGGAAGATATTTTAGACACCCTCCATCTATTGGCTGGGGGATACATCTACCAACTATCCTCTGAGGACATAAAGACTGTTTTTAGAAGCCATTCTAGAGCAGCCAGAAAGAAAGGTAGGGGGAGTCAACCCATAGCCAGTACGTCTTCCTCCAACTCATCCATTAAAGGAGAAATTGGAAACATGTTGGAAGACTTCAAGAGTGAGATGTTGCAGAATCTTGCCATGCAAATGGATACCTTACATATCAAAAGAAAACAAGAGGAAGCAGAGAGGGCTTTGGCCATTTTTTGCCCTAGATGCACTAGGAGGCATCCTAGGAATGAATGCCCATTGAACTCTATAGAGGTTTGTTCAGTCTGTGAAGAGAATCATTCTACAAATACGTTCCCTTCCTTGCCTAGACTTAAAGCTGTATATCAAGGGGCTGAGGGAGTCATTGAACAACTCTATTACATAAACCAAAGAAGGCTGCATGGACCTACACCATACTAGCAGGGGATGCAAGGGACATCTTAGGCATAATACAATCCCAACCAAGTCACCTCCATGCCTTCTTGGGGCCCTCCTGCTCATCCTTCCTAGTCCATGCCTCCTCCTTGGTCCTTCACATCTCAATATCATGCCCAACCAGCCACCCATTCATTTCAATCCTATGCTCAGCCACAACCTCAGTGGAATGCATCTCATCAGGGGTGGAGGCCCCAATACAACCTTGTTCCCACTCTTTTGCCTCCACCACCTGCCCAACCACAACCATTACCTTCTGCTCCACCAAACCAACCCCAAATGCCTACCCATCCAAATCCAAACCCGAACAACAGACAGGCTCAGCAAGTGTATAGTGGGGAACCATCATGCCCAACTTAGGTTGTGGAGATTCAAGAAATTAACTTGAGATCTAGGAAAGTCCTCCCAGATAGCCATCCTCCACCCAGGGAGGTGTTTAGTCAATTTAGTGTTCCTAAATTGATGTCATTAATTGTCAACCCGGGGCTTGTAAGCTGATGAAGTGAGGGTGTACTATATGTACTTAAGTAACTTTCTTAGAGCTTTTGTCATTTTTTGGGGTTGTTGTTTATGGTAAACTTATCTTTGATGGAGTGATGGCTATAAACAGATGAGTGCAAGTGTGTGAAAAGTGAGTTCTAGACGAGTGAAAGTGTGTGTGAGTGAAGGTGATTTCTAATTACTTGCTGAATTTGTAAAGAAAAGAACTTGAATGAAATAAGTAAATTAAAATGACTTGAAAGTAAATGACCACGTTCTAATGGCATTAGTCTCTATCCATACTGCTACAAATAAAAGAAACAAGAAAATCACTTCAAGGATTGATGTTAATGATTATCTCCTCCTAACTCCCTGCTTCTACCACTTAGTACTGCGTAAAACACGATTAGGAGGTAGCTGAAAACAAATCCAAGAACTGATAAAAACTCTAATCTACTCTAATTGACAAATTGTAACACTACTAAGCTTTTTCCAACATACTGCTTCCTACATATGTGATTATGTGTAACAAGTGGAAAAAGTATTAGTATCACAAGCCAAGACTACTCAAATACAAGCTGCAATTAATTAGTGTTTTGTTCTCTTGAAATATAAGCCATTCATGATAAAGAGAGCATAAATGAATTAGCATCCAACTTGTAAAACTAAGCTAAAACTAATCTAAAAAAACAGAGTCAAAAGGGGCAGCATCATGAACAAGACAACTGCAACTACCATTAGATTTTAAAGCAAACACAACACACTTAATCCCGGGACCTGCAAAGAAGTAAACCTGATCAGTGAAAATAAAGGCTGCAGCAACAAAGAGAAATCAAGCTGTACATAACTCAAGAAAAGAAATTCTGTTTGTAAAATAAAGAAATTGCAGAAATATGAACATGAAAATACTTTACAAGGCTAATACGAACAGGGGCCCTCCATCCATATTATCCACAGAAAACTCAGATGCTCTTAAGACTTCAAAACAGCGTTTCCATTACTTTATATGCAAAGATACATAATCCAAAAGTGCTGGAACAGCTCTTTATAAAAACAGAGTTTGAAAACGTGCCAAAATTCTCACAAATACATACACTACAGCATCTGAAAAGGTAACCTTAGCGTACGCAGACGCAGGTATATATAGGCACCTGTAAGATGGCCTAATACGTAAACATAAAAACAGAAAATGAGCTAACTCTCATGCGTATTAAAGATGTAATTAACACGTCATAGGCTTTGTGGTCAAGCTGGAGGTCTTGGTCGATATGGGCAATGAATCTAACATTAGATCATGTCCCCCACGGCTTTCAAAACATGGACAGGTCACCTTTTCCACCGACGTGATCAAACAGCTTACGTATCCACGTTGAGCTGTCTTTATTTGACCGAAACTTGACCCCCTTTGACCGGAGGTACAAGTGACGTGGCCGACTGAACTGATGGCACAGGAACCTCGAGCATGTATATTCCAACATGCCCACGTGGCTCATTCTGCAAAATAGCACGTGGATCTTTGAGAACAACAAAATGGCTGCGGGATCAGTAGATGGTTGCGGAATCAGCAGATGGCTGCGGAATCAACAGAAAGCTGCGGAATACCTGCAAGTATGTCAAAAACTAAACAAAACAATTATCCATTAGCAAAGCTCACTTGATCATGTTTAATGACAACTAATGTAATGATCTGGGTGGAAAATGAGGTAAAATAGAGAGGAAAGTGATGAAAGCAGTAGGTAATGATAGAGGATGAGGTGTAAAGTAGGGACTCTACATACCCCCACTACGAGGGCATTGCATGTCCTCATGCAAAAACACTGATCAATCAACCTGCTGTGATGCCTCTGCCAAGACATCCAATCTCCTCTTCTTTCTTTGTGTAGACACATTCACCCTTGGCTTCTTTACTAGGCATCTGAACTTTAGGTTGATCAAGGCTCTGTTGAGCTTGTTGCATCTCTTCCTTAACTTCTTGTTATTTCTTTGCCACAGGCCCAAATGTAACATGGTGTTATCATGAATCATTTTATCCAATTTGGCTTGCTCTTTCAACTTTTCATTTTCTTGCGTGATATGTCGATTTAGAACCTCAATCTCAAAAAGTTCATGTTTCAAGGAGTGGACTTGTTGTTCTAAAGGCTGAACATTACTAGGGCCAGTGGCTGCTTGCTCCAATGTTTCCAGATAATTATATACTTTTTGCTGCTCCGGGTCCACTTCAGGTGACTTTTTGGGACTTGGTTCATAATCAAATTCAGATCCATGTTCATGCTCAAGTTCATGTTCAAACGGACTTTCCTCACGTGGAGGAGAAGTCTCAGTGTGCTCAGTGTGTGGAGGACTTGCAGTACCTTTTTGAGGTGAACTTAAGTCAATGAAGAATGATTGTTTACCCTTTGTGGCCCCTACTTTTCTATTTTGCAATATGCTGCTCCTTCTTACAGAGGTGGCACTCTGTTTTTCTTTTGGTACCTTCTGTTGTTTTTCTCTTGGTACTTTTTGCTTCTGTTTTGTCTCCTTTTTGGAAAGAGCAGTTTTGTGAAGTTTGGCCATTCTCTGAGCTAAGGGTTGAGTATCTTCCTCACTAGTATCTTCAGGGATGAGGGAAGTTTCTTGGACTACAGATTTACCCTTATCTTGCTTACGTTTCTTCTTCCCTTCTTTCCTTTTCTGAGCAATTTCTTGAGCAAGTTCTGAGAGGGTTTCAGAGATAATTCCTTGGGCTACTTGGTTATCATCTTCAGCAAATCTAGGATCAATATCCTGTTCAGAATGCTGTATATCAGTTCCCTCATCAAACTGGTCTTGAACTGTTTCCTCTTGGGCAGTTGTTTCAGGTATAGTAGTATCAGGAACAATGGTTTTTGTTTGGGCAGTGGTTTCTTGGTTAACCCCCTCTCCTCTTTTCCTTCTACTTCTTTTTGGCACCTGAGGGGATCCTCCAGAAGTTTCTCCTAACTCTTGAAAATGGTTCCTTATGAGAAACCTCTCCCATGAGTCTCTTTTTGATTTTAATTGTTCCTCTACCAACAATTTCACAAGACCGTGATGGCATAAATGTGCTTCAGCATTTCTAGGGTTCTTTTGGACCATTGCACACATTTTCTTAAGACTTGAAAAGAGAAAGTAAGGGAGATTAATGTCATCACCTAGAAAATGCATCATAACCTTTGCATGATAGACATATAAGACCCCAAATCTGCCTTCACAAGTGAAAAATTTCTGTACTAACAAGAGTAAAGTGGTCCACTCTTCTTTAACATATGAAACTAGAATTCCTTTGGTAAAGATACTTATGTCCATACCTGGGTTTTTCAAAATTCGTTTCCACTGCTGATCTTGGACTGCCCGGTTCTTGAACCACCTTTCTCCTGTTTGTGGAAGTGAGGTAGCTTGAGCTATGCTGCTTTCATTGACTGTGAATTGTAAGTCTCCTATCTCCACGTGACCATCTTTTTCTTTGAAGGACCTTGCAAAGGCCTTTGTCACCTCCACTTACGCAGCCAAGTGTAATTTCGAAGCCGAGATCTAAGGACATAGCCGTTGTTTGTTCATTAACCCTTCTACCCTCTTACGCTCATATCATTTCACTCCCATTTCCACTCGCATGTTTCATTCCATATACGCTGTTACCACACTCTGTTATGCCGTGCTCACTACGCTGCCATTCACCATACTCTGTTTTTCCCTCTCCGTTAATTCGAAACACCAGTAGAGGTCTGTTACGGCTATATTCAAAGTTGAACCCATAATCCTCGGTGCTTGAGGCCGTGAATTCACTGTGTGATACCCTTGTTGAAGCTGTGTTCCAGAACAGAGTTGTGAATTTACTGTGTAAAACCCTTGTTGAAGCTGTGTTCTGAAACCAAAGCCGTGAATTGACTGTGTGTTCAAAAACCAAAGCTTTAGGCTGATGGAGACCACTACTGCAGATTCCTCAGCCATCTGAGGATTCCGCAGCCATCTAATGATTCTGCAGCTCTCTGTACCTGCACAAATAAAAAAACACAGTCTGTTTGAAATTTCTCTACAACAGTAGTCATCAATAATAGTCATGCAAAAATCAGTGAAGGGTTAAGTGGCAAGTTATCAGAGGCAAAACTAAGCGGGGAATCTGAGGTATGTTTCAAATCCTAAGCTAACAGTTATTTCATTATGTAAAGTTCTCTAAATTATGTTTCTTGCCACTAAGTGTAATGATTGCCTAGCCATAAGACCATATATCCACGTATCATCCACGACTATCAGTCCTTAATTACCACGATTTTAAATCTCACTTCCGGCTGCCTCTTCCATTAAGATCTCATACTTAGGTGACGTAACCTAATGTACTACGTCTCCACTTACGCAGCCAAGTGTAATTTCGAAGCCGAGATCTAAGGACATAGCCATTGTTTGTTCATTAACCCTTCTACCCTCTTACGCTCATATCATTTCACTCCCATTTCCACTCGCATGTTTCATTCCATATACGCTGTTACCACACTCTGTTATGCCGTGCTCACTACGCTGCCATTCACCATACTCTGTTTTTCCCTCTCCGTTAATTCGAAACACCAGTAGAGGTCTGTTACGGCTATATTCAAAGTTGAACCCATAATCCTCGGTGCTTGAGGCCGTGAATTCACTGTGTGATACCCTTGTTGAAGCTGTGTTCCAGAACAGAGTTGTGAATTTACTGTGTAAAACCCTTGTTGAAGCCGTGTTCTGAAACCAAAGCCGTGAATTGACTGTGTGAAGCCGTTTAAAGCCGTGTTTCAAATAGAACAGAGCCGTAAAAGCAAATGGGAAAGCTCTTGAGGGTAGAACCGGAAGGTTCAAAGTTTTTGGAAGGTTATCCTCAGGTCAAAGAGGCTCTACAAAAGGCAAATTGGCTACAATGTGTACAGAAGTTCAAAGGCTACCATAAGGAGGTGACAAAGGCCTTTGCAAGGTCCTTCAAAGAAAAAGATGGTCACGTGGAGATAGGAGACTTACAATTCACAGTCAATGAAAGCAGCATAGCTCAAGCTACCTCACTTCCACAGACAGGAGAAAGGTGGTTCAAGAACCGGGCAGTCCAAGATCAGCAGTGGAAACGAATTTTGAAAAACCCAGGTATGGACACAAGTATCTTTACCAAAGGAATTCCGGTTTCATATGTTAAAGAAGAGTGGACCACTTTACTCTTGTTAGTACAGAAATTTTTCACTTGTGAAGGCAGATTTGGGGTCTTATATGTCTATCATGCAAAGGTTATGATGCATTTTCTAGGTGATGACATTAATCTCCCTTACTTTCTCTTTTCAAGTCTTAAGAAAATGTGTGCAATGGTCCAAAAGAACCCTAGAAATGCTGAAGCACATTTATGCCATCACGGTCTTGTGAAATTGTTGGTAGAGGAACAATTAAAATCAAAAAGAGACTCATGGGAGAGGTTTCTCATAAGGAACCATTTTCAAGAGTTAGGAGAAACTTCTGGAGGATCCCCTCAGGTGCCAAAAAGAAGTAGAAGGAAAAGAGGAGAGGGGGTTAACCAAGAAACCACTGCCCAAACAGAAACCATTGTTCCTGATACTACTATACCTGAAACAACTGCCCAAGAGGAAACAGTTCAAGACCAGTTTGATGAGGGAACTGATATACAGCATTCTGAACAGGATATTGATCCTGGATTTGCTGAAGATGATAACCAAGCAGCCCAAGGAATTATCTCTGAAACCCTCTCAGAACTTGCTCAAGAAATTGCTCAGAAAAGGAAAGAAGGGAAGAAGAAACGTAAGCAAGATAAGGGTAAATCTGTAGTCCAAGAAACTTCCCTCATCCCTGAAGATACTAGTGAGGAAGATACTCAACCCTTAGCTCAGAGAATGGCCAAACTTCACAAAACTGCTCTTTCCAAAAAGGAGACAAAACAGAAGCAAAAAGTACCAAGAGAAAAACAGCAGAAGGTACCAAAAGAAAAACAGAGTGCCACCTCTGTAAGAAGGAGCAGCAGATTGCAAAATAGAAAAGTAGGGGCCACAAAGGGTAAACAGTCATTCTTCATTGACTTAAGTTCACCTCAAAAAGGTACTGCAAGTCCTCCACACGCTGAGCACACTGAGACTTCTCCTCCACGTGAGGAAAGTCCGTTTGAACATGGACTTGAGCATGAACATGGATCTGAATTTGATTATGAACCAAGTCCCAAAAAGTCACCTGAAGTGGACCCGGAGCAGCAAAAAGTATATAATTATCTGGAAACATTGGAGCAAGCAGCCGATGGCCCTAGTAATGTTCAGCCTTTAGAACAACAAGTCCATTCCTTGAAACAGGAACTTTTTGAGATTGAGGTTCTAAATCGACATATCACGCAAGAAAATGAAAAGTTGAAAGAGCAAGCCAAATTGGATAAAATGATTCATGATAACACCATGTTACATTTGGGCCTGTGGCAAAGAAATAACAATAAGTTAAGGAAGAGATGCAACAAGCTCAACAGAGCCTTGATCAACCTAAAGTTCAGATGCCTAGTAAAGAAGCCGAGGGTGAATGTGTCTACACAAAGAAAGAAGATGAGATTGGATGTCTTGGCAGAGGCATCACAGCAGGTTGATTGATCAGTGTTTTTGCATGAGGACATGCAATGCCCTCGTAGTGGGGGTATGTAGAGTCCCTACTTTACACCTCATCCTCTATCATTACCTACTGCTTTCATCACTTTCCTCTCTATTTTACCTCATTTTCCACCCAGATCATTACATTAGTTGTCATTAAACATGATCAAGTGAGCTTTGCTAATGGATAATTGTTTTGTTTAGTTTTTGACATACTTGCAGGTATTCCGCAGCTTTCTGCTGATTCCACAGCCATCTGCTGATTCCGCAGCCATCTACTGATCCCGCAGCCATTTTGTTGTTCTCAAAGATCCACGTGCTATTTTGCAGAATGAGCCACGTGGGCATGTTGGAATATACATGCTCGAGGTTCCTGTGCCATCAGTTCAGCCGGCCACGTCACTTGTACCTCCGGTCAAAGGGGGTCAAGTTTCGGTCAAATAAAGACAGCTGAACGTGGATACGTAAGCTGTTTGATCACGTCGGTGGAAAAGGTGACCTGTCCATGTTTTGAAAGCCGTGGGGGACATGATCTAATGTTAGATTCATTGCCCATATCGACCAAGACCTCCAGCTTGACCACGAAGCCTATGACGTGTTAATTACATCTTTAATACGCACGACAATTAGTTCATTTTCTGTTTTTATGTTTACGTATTAGGCCATCTTACAGGTGCCTATATATACCTGCGTCTGCGTACGCTAAGGTTACCTTTTCAGATGCTGTAGTGTATGTATTTGTGAGAATTTTGGCACGTTTTCAAACTCTGTTTTTATAAAGAGCTGTTCCAGCATTTTTGGATTATGTATCTTTGCATATAAAGTAATGGAAACGTTGTTTTGAAGTCTTAAGAGCATCTGAGTTTTCTGTGGATAATATGGATGGAGGGCCCCTGTTCGTATTGGCCTTGTAAAGTATTTTCATGTTCATATTTCTGCAATTTCTTTATTTTACAAACATAATTTCTTTTCTTGAGTTATGTACAGCTTGATTTATCTTTGTTGCTGCAGCCTTTATTTTCACTGATCAGGTTTACTTCTTTGCAGGTCCCGGGATTAAGTGTGTTGTGTTTGCTTTAAAATCTAATGGTAGTTGCAGTTGTCTTGTTCATGATGCTGCCCCTTTTGACTCTGTTTTTTTCAAACTCAACTCCTTTATTGTCTTTGCTAGGATGGGAATTTCCTTAATGGCTGTTAACAAGGGAATCTTGATACAGACATTTTCAATTCATCTAGAAAGTTGTAGTCAGGCAACCAAATTTGTTTTTCCACCCCCTGGTCAATTTGTAACCTTTCAGGGAAAGGCGGTGGAGTTGAAGATGTAGGTTGCTCAACTAAGGGAGTTGATTCTTTTTCTTTAATGTTTGGATTTTGAAGGGATGCTTCAGAACCCTTATTAGCTTTAAGAGATTCTTCCTCAAAAATGCTTGGCTGTTGAACACTTGTAGAAGGTTGATCTAGGATTCTACCTGATCTGAGTTGTACTTCATTGAGAGGAACAACCATATAGGTAGGGAATGGTTGACCTTCTATCACATAAGCATTTTGAGGATTCCTATTATTTGGATTGGGTAATGGCTGAGAGGGAAGTTGATTTGGCTTCTGCTGGGAGAGTTGAGAATTTTGATTTTGTGGAGGAGGTTGTTGTTGTTGAGGGTATGGCAATGATAATTGTTGACCTTGATTTGGAAGTTGGGGAGCTTGCTGATTCTGAAATGATGGAGGATATTGATAGAATTGAGCAAATCTCGCATAAGGATTTTGCATGCTTTGCAACCATGCTTGAAAAGCATTTTGTGGTTGAGGCCAAGGTTGTTGCCAAGGATTCCAATTTGGTTGGGATTGAGAATTCATAGAGTTGTTAAACCCTTGATTCTGTTGTCCTTGCCAAGGTCTCCTTGCAATAAAACAAAGAGATTCAAGCGTACTTGGATCTTCTTGAAAGACTGATTTGAGCCCAGGGATTGAAGGACAATCCTTGGTCTCATGGGTTTCTGAGCAAATTACACATGTTTCCACAACTTGTGCTTTCAAGGGACATTCCCTTAAAGCATGCTTCTTTCTACACTTCGGGCAAAAGATAGCCAAAGCCTCAGCTTCTGCTTTCTGTTTATTGTGAATCTTAAGGGTATCAAGTTGTTCACTAAGACTCCCTAAGATGTCAGTTTTAAATTCATCAAGCATATTGCTGATTTCAGCCCTACTCACTGATCCTGTTGCAGATTTATTTGCCCTAAGGAGAGAAGGATCTCTAGGCCCTTTTTGAGTTTTTGATTTGCCCCTTGAGAGATGGATACAAAGTTCGGCTATGTCATTGAGAGAAAGTTGAGAAATATCCCCTTTCCCCATCATGTTTAAGATGTCTATCCATTCATCCCTGATGGCTTTTAATAAGAGGGCTTTTAAGGTCTCTTCATCCAAGGTGTTCATTTTTTCTCTTTTCAAGTTATATTGAAACCTTTCAAGTAAATCTTCTAGACTCTCATCTTCTTTTTGTATCATTTTAAAAACCTCGTCTTTGTGATTAGTAGGCATGCAATAGTCTAAATACCTATCCAAAAATGTCTGTTTCATCTCATCCCAAGTCCTAATGGATTGAGTGAGTAACCCCATAAACCATTTCAAAGCTTGATCTTTTAATGTTGATGGGAACAGCTTGAGTTTCTGAGTATCATCCAGATAGTCATAGGTTCGACACACAACTTCAAATTCAAACAAGAATGTTTCAGGGTCCTCAGTTCTTAACCCATGGAAATTTGGGAGGACGGATGGTGATATGTTTTTCATGGTGGCTCGGGAATCCTCATTAACAATGGGAAACCCAAATGAGTTATCCCCATCTCTATTTCCTCCAATGGGACCTCTACCTCCTCCATTATTATTGTTATTTCCTCCTCCTCCTCTACCTCTACCTCTACCACCTCCTTCTTCCTCTGCCATGATGATTCTCCTAGGGATTTCAAAATCTTCTGGTTCTTCTACAAAGGGTGAGTGAGAAGAGATTTCTCCTTCTTCTTCAGGTGAGTCTATTTCCTCAATTACAATTGGTCTTCCTGTAGGAGAAAGAGAAGAGTCTCTTCCTGGTTCAAACTCAATAGAAGGTGTAGGAGAGTCAACTCTTGGCTCTTGAATTCCAGGAATTCTAGGACTAGGAGTTTCGGTTAGAGATAAGGGGGGTGTCTCTTGTCTATCTCTTGAAGCAGATGGACTTGTAAAAATTGAACTTCGAGCTCTAGCTAAAAACCTTCCTCTAGAATCTCTAGCTCTATGCATGTCATTTTTTATTTTTTCTTCAAGTCAAGTTAATAGTTCTTTTTCTGATCTTCCAGTTCACTCTAGGTGCAAGAAGAGAGCATACTCAAGAGACTACTAAATCAATAACTTTCTCCTTTCTGATCCTCCAGATCACTTTAAAGTGCAAGAGGAGAGCATACTTGGATAGATTATTAACTTCTTTCCTTGATTTTTTTTTTTTTATGTTTTTTCTCTAAGTATGGCTACTTAATTTCACTTCCCCGGCAACGGCGCCAAAATGTTTAGTCAATTTAGTGTTCCTAAATTGATGTCATTAATTGTCAACCCGGGGCTCATAAGCTGATGAAGTGAGGGTGTACTATATGTACTTAAGTAACTTTCTTAGAGCTTTTGTCGTTTTTGGGGTTGTTGTTTATGGTTAACTTATCTTTGATGGAGTGATGGCTATAAACAGATGAGTGCAAGTGTGTGAAAAGTGAGTTCTAGATGAGTGAAAGTGTGTGTGAGTGAAGGTGATTTCTAATTACTTGCTGAATTTGTAAAGAAAAGAACTTGAAAGAAATAAGTAAATTAAAATGACTTGAAAGTAAATGACCACGTTCTAATGGCATTAGTCTCTATCCATACTGCTACAAATAAAAGAAACAAGAAAATCACTTCAAGGATTGATGTTAATGATTATCTCCTCCTAACTCCCTGCTTCTACCACTTAGTACTGCGTAAAACACGATTAGGAGGTAGCTGAAAACAAATCCAAGAACTGATAAAAACTCTAATCTACTCTAATTGACAAATTGTAACACTACTAAGCTTTTTCCAACATACTGCTTCCTACATATGTGATTATGTGTAACAAGTGGAAAAAGTATTAGTATCACAAGCCAAGACTACTCAAATACAAGCTGCAATTAATTAGTGTTTTGTTCTCTTGAAATATAAGCCATTCATGATAAAGAGAGCATAAATGAATTAGCATCCAACTTGTAAAACTAAGCTAAAACTAATCTAAAAAAACAGAGTCAAAAGGGGCAGCATCATGAACAAGACAACTGCAACTACCATTAGATTTTAAAGCAAACACAACACACTTAATCCCGGGACCTGCAAAGAAGTAAACCTGATCAGTGAAAATAAAGGCTGCAACAACAAAGAGAAATCAAGCTGTACATAACTCAAGAAAAGAAATTCTGTTTGTAAAATAAAGAAATTGCAGAAATATGAACATGAAAATACTTTACAAGGCTAATATGAACACGGGCCCTCCATCCATATTATCCACAGAAAACTCAGATGCTCTTAAGACTTCAAAACAGCGTTTCCATTACTTTATATGCAAAGATACATAATCCAAAAGTGCTGGAACAGCTCTTTATAAAAACAGAGTTTGAAAACGTGCCAAAATTCTCACAAATACATACACTACAGCATCTGAAAAGGTAACCTTAGCATACGCAGACGCAGGTATATATAGGCACCTGTAAGATGGCCTAATACGTAAACATAAAAACAGAAAATGAACTAACTGTCATGCGTATTAAAGATGTAATTAACACGTCATAGGCTTCGTGGTCAAGCTGGAGGTCTTGGTCGATATGGGCAATGAATCTAACATTAGATCATGTCCCCCACGGCTTTCAAAACATGGACAGGTCACCTTTTCCACCGACGTGATCAAACAGCTTACGTATCCACGTTGAGCTGTCTTTATTTGACCGAAACTTGACCCCCTTTGACCGGAGGTACAAGTGACGTGGCCGGCTGAACTGATGGCACAGGAACCTCGAGCATGTATATTCCAACATGCCCACGTGGCTCATTCTGCAAAATAGCACGTGGATCTTTGAGAACAACAAAATGGCTGCGGGATCAGTAGATGGCTGCGGAATCAGCAGATGGCTGCGGAATCAGCAGAAAGCTGCGGAATACCTGCAAGTATGTCAAAAACTAAACAAAACAATTATCCATTAGCAAAGCTCACTTGATCATGTTTAATGACAACTAATGTAATGATCTGGGTGGAAAATGAGGTAAAATAGAGAGGAAAGTGATGAAAGCAGTAGGTAATGATAGAGGATGAGGTGTAAAGTAGGGACTCTACAGGAGGTTGAGGAAGATGAAGAGAAAAGTGAACCTAAAGAAAATCCTCCCTTTCCTGAGAGACTATCTGTGACAATCCAGCTTACCCCAAAAGAGACTGAACTCCTGGGAGAATTGAAACATTTATGTGTAAAGATACCATTTCTCCAAGCCATAAAATATGTTCCTATCTATAATAGCTTGATCAAAGAGAAGTGCTTTAGGCATCCAGGAAGGTGCAAGAGAGATGCCCCAACCATTAATTTCATAGGACAACTGTTCGACTTGATGTTGGGGTAGGTAACCCGTCCAAAATATCTAGACCCTGGAAGCGCAGTAGTTGATGTCCACATCAATGGCACAATGATCCCGCATACCTTGATCGATTTGGGAGCTGCCATTAATGTGATGAAAAAGGACACAATGCTCAAAATTAACCTCTAGGGCTCCTTGAGGAAGACCACAACAGTGCTACAACTAGCAGACTGCTCCATACTGACCCCTGAGGGGATTGTGGAAGATGTGATGGTCTCCATTGATTCTTGGTAGCACCCTACTGATTTCTTAGTTCGCTAGCCAAAGGCAAAGCTCACTGGGTATCCTCTCATTCTGGGACGACCCTGGTTGGCTACAGCCAATGCCTACATCAGCTGTCGAGCTAGGAACATGACCATAAATAATGGGCACATATCCAAGTAATTAATCCTATATCCTCCTGCCCAACCCTTGCTAGAACATGATCTACCTCTCTGGTTGGAGGAGGAAGATGAGGATGAAGTTTATTCTGCACCACTTTGTGCATTATAAATCGCCATGGAGGGGCAACAAGATGAGGATGATATGATTGAAAATTTGATTCAGAATCCACCTCCCAGTGTATCACCATTAGAGGACATAGTAAGAGAAACCCAAAACAACCCCTCCACTGATCTCTGTGTGGTGGACTCCACTTCTCTCCAGGTTAAGAATATAGAGTTCGACCCAGAAAGAAGGTTGAAAATCAATCCATCCTTATCCACTTTCTAGGAGAAGGAATTGTGCAGCCTACTGAGAAAACATCTAGATGCCTTTGCCTGGAGTTATAAGGATATGAAGGGAGTTCACCCTTCAGTATGTACTCATCATATGTACATCAATGAAGATTGCAAACCAGTCAGGCAGCCTCAAAGGAGGATGAATCCAACACTTAAAGATATTGTTAAGGAAGAACTGCAGAAATTGGTTGATGCAGGATTCATCTATCCCATCTCTAACAGTGAATGGGTCTCTCCTTTGGTGCTAGTGCCAAAGAAAAATGGTCAGTGGAGAATTTGTGTTGACTATCGAGAATTGAACAAAGCCACTAAAAAGGACCATTTTCCTTTACCTTTCATAGATCAAGTGTTAGACGGTCTAGCAGGGAAAAAGTTTTTCTCCTTCCTAGATGGGTTTAGCGGGTACAATCAGATTCAAATTAGCCCAGAAGACAAAGATAAGACCACTTTCACTTGTCCTTGGGGTACTTTTGCATACTGGGTCCTTGCTTTTGGTTTGTGCAATGCTCCAGCCACTTTCCAAAGAGCGGTATTGAGTATATTTTCTAAACTAGTTCATGATGCAGTAGAAATATGCATGGATGATTTTACTCCTTATGGTTCTGACTTTCAGGAAGCTTTATCTAACCTAGGAAAAGTTTTAGACAAGTGTATTGAGATGAACCTATCCCTTAGTCTGGAAAAATGTGAATTTTTGATGACTGAAGGGACCGTGTTAGGTCACATAATATCTTAGCAAGCACTGCAGGTGGACCCCAACAAAATTTCCATCATCTAAAGGGTCCCACCTCCTCAAAAGGTGAGAGATGTCAAAAGTTTCCTAGGCTTAGCTGGATATTACAAGAGATTCATTAAAGATTTCAACAAGCTAGCCTCTCCTTTGTTTGGCCTCTTAGGCAAAGATGTTGAGTTAATATGGTTAGAAAACTGTCAAGAAGCCCTAGATACCTTGAAGAGCAAGTTAGTGACTGCCCTAATTCTTAGAGGCCCAAACTGGGACCTACTTTTCCACATTCACACAGATGCCTTGAACAAAGCAATAGGAGCAGCCTTAGGACAAATTGATGAAAATTTACCTTATGCCATATACTTTATAAGCAAAAACTTGTTAAAGGCAAATTTAAACTATACAATGACCGAGAAGGAACTCCTAGCTGTCGTGCATTCCTTAAAAAAATTCAAACATTATATCACAGGCTATCAAACCTTTGTGCACACTGATCATGCTGCAATTAGATATTTAATGAACAAACTAGATGTAAATGTTCACATTATTAGATGGTTGCTTTTACTACAGCAGTTTGACCTGACCATTATTGATAAGCCTGGTAAAGAAAATGTTGTTGCTGACTTTTTGTCTAGAGTAAATTTTCCTGCAGGTGAAGAAGGAATGGTGGATGACCAAATACCAGATGAACATCTGTTTGCTATATCAGTGCTCTCTCCATGGTTTGCTGATATAGCAGACTACTTGGTTTCAGCATAGTTCCCACCACACCTATCCTCAAAAGAGAAGAGCAAGATAGTAAGGAAAAGCACCCCTTTCACCTGGATTGGAGGAAATCTATTCAAACTTGGCCCAGATCAGATCTTGAGAAGATGTGTCAGGGAGGAGGAAGTCTTTGAAATCCTCCTGACCTGTCATGATGGGCCTTGTGGAGGTCATTTTGTAGCAAAAAGAACTGCCTTCAAGATATTGCAAGCAGGCTACTAGTGGCCCACTCTTCATCCGGATGTGAGGAGATATACAAGCCAGTGTGATCGATGTCAGAGGATGGGGAAACCTACTCCAAAGGATTAGATGCCCACGCAACCTCAAGTGACCTTTGAGCCATTTGAGAAGTGGGGGATGGACTTTGTGGGGCCTATCAGCCCTCCTTCAAAGCAAAAACAATACATCATTGTGTGCATCAACTACCTAACAAAGTGGGCAAAGACAAAAGCAATCAAAGCAACGACATAGGAAAAAGTAGCTAAGTTTTTGAGAGAAAACATATTCTACAAGTTTTGGTATCCAAGAGAGTTGGTCACAGATCAAGGCAGTTAGTTCACTTCCAACCTAATTGAAGACCTACTCACACATCATAAGCTCAAGCACAGGACTTCCACCCCTTACCATCCACAGGCCAATGGGAAAGTGGAGGTCACTAACATAGCATTGGAAGGGATCCTAACCAAGGTAGTGAGTCGCAGCAAAAAAGACTGGGCGGACAGATTAGTTAAGGCCGCTTGGGCCTACAACATCACATGGAAGACCACCACTAGGTTCACACCCTATGAACTGGTCTATGGGAAGAAGGCTTTGTTGTCAATAGAATTTGAGTTCAATACACTAAGGATGGTAGCTCAGCTGGACCTAGACCTCAACCATGCACAAAAGGAGAGATTACTTCAGCTCAATGGATTGGATGAATACAGATTGTAAGCCCTTCTCCATACAGAGGTAGTTCAGCTTTAGAGAAAGATATGGCATAAAAAAATATCAAGGAGAAGTAATTCCAAGAGGGAGATTGGGCACTACTATATGATTCAAGATATAAGGATTTCAAAGGCAAGCTGAGGACAAGATGGCTGGGACCCTACACTGTGGAGAAACACAATGACAATGGTTCAATTTTGATCAGAACCATTGATGATGAAGCCATCCCCATGCTTTCCAATGGACATTGGTTGAAGTTCTACAAAAAACCCCTCTCCAGGCTAGAGTTCATCAAAGGTTTGAATAAAACAGTGATGGTAGTGGAGCATGTCTTAGCTTCCATGTCACCCACTCACTGAAGAAAAGAAAAAAAAAAAGAAAAAATAAGGACTCAAGTGAAAACCTCCATGAGGCACTTAAATCCCATCATTGGGTTGAAAAACTCTTCTAAGGTGGCCTAGTGATGTCAAAAAAAGAGAAAAATAATAAAATCCTTGGGTGAAAACATCCCTTGGAGGTGCCCAGGGCAGGCAATTAGGGTGAAAACCTCTCCGAGGCACCCTAGTCGTTTTCAAAAAAAAGGAGAAAAAGAAGAAAGAAAATGAATTTTTTTGTTGCATTGCAGGTTTGCAGGAGGACTATAGGGAGCAAAAGAAGGTGCCAAGGGGACCCTGAAATTCATACCAGCACCCATCTCATCTTATCCACACCTTCCTCCATCATTTTTGGCATTTCTTTCACCCCACTGTACTTCTTTTTCAAAAATTGTGTTTTGTACAGGAGGCTCTGTGTTTTCTATAGGAGGCTCCTGTAGGAATTACAGAGAGCCAGAAGTGGCTACAGAAGGCAGTTTGAGGGACAAAGAAGCTTGATGAAGAACCTATAATCCCTCCTACAATATTCAAACCTCCTTTCCATCATTTCCAAACCTGCATCACACCCCAAGCATCATTTTTCTTCTTGTCCAAGAAAAACATAGAAAAACAGTTTTTCAGTTAAAAAAAAATAAAAAAATGAAAGGAAAAAGCACCATCAACCTCACCTGAAGTGTACCTACTACCTCTCCATATTTATCTACACCTATGGCATCATCCTCGAGTTCCAAGAATAGGAAGAAGCTGAAGTTTCAAGGGGAGAAGTAGCTATAGGAGCTCTTGTAGAAATTCCTGTAGCAGCTCATCCCATAGAAATCCAGCACCAACAGCAAGAGAGTGCAAACAGGAAGGTTGAAAAGGCACATGAAGCTCAGATCTAGCTAGAGAAGAACCTATACAAGCACACAACCACACATCAGCAAGCAGAGATAGTATGAAAAAAGGGAAATAAAGGCATGTAACAGAGAAAGCCACAACACCTCATAGAAAATACACTTGGATCACAGGTAAGTAAGTAAGTCACTCCTCTGTTTGCATTTGTGTAATTAGAAGTCATGCAAAAGCAACGAGATGGTTGAGGTTGAACGAGGGAAAGGTGGCTAGTTAACTTGGCCACCTTCATCTAGTTGACTCCACTCATCCGAGATGTCACCCACACGTGCACACAGTAAACTCCAGCACAAGATGCCAAGGACAGGTAGTGGAGGAAGTGTGAACTCCAATGCAATAATGAGGGATGATTATGAGGATGGGCCATGATGACCAAGTAGGTGGGGACCAATGGCCCAAATATGGCCAACGTATACCTTGCCAGCTCAGCACTCATCACTGAAAATATCCATAAAGGGTAATAAGTACTCCTTCCCGAGCTTTCTCACCACCTTTTCCTTCATTCTGTCCTCGTAACTCAGCTACATCAGTCTCCTTGTGCCCCCACAACCTCGTAACCATCGTCCTCCATTGATCTCTCCCATATACTTACTCTCAACATTTTGTATAGGAGCACCTATAGGAAATCTACAGGAGGGACAACAGGCTTCTACAGGAGGGGCAGTGAGTCGTTTTGAAGGGGGGAAACATGATTTTTAGCACGACTTTCGGTCTGAAGAGGTAGGTTTCATGCATCCCCCCTGTTGAATATCAATAAATGAAAGAAGTGGTCTCAATTTGAGGAGGAAATAAGTCTTTAGGAGAGGAGAAAATACATAAAAAAAATTCTTCTTATTTAAAAAAAAAAAAAAACATAGTCTCCTCTGTTTCTCTATTTTTCTCAAAATTCTTTGTCTCCATCTCCATATTTGGTTTTCTAAAAGAGTATAGACAATATGACAGGTGGATTTATGAGAAAGGATCCCACTAACTCGACTAGGCTCCATGAACATCCTCAAGTGGTGGACACCTTCACAAGGGAAAACTGGATGAATTTCTTTGAGAAATTCCAAGGGTTTGATGAGGAAATTGCCCAAGAGTTTTCTCTCTCTATGGTCCCTCACACAAGAACTCATGCCACTATCACCATTAGAGGTATTTCCATTGAGATAACCCCTGAATTTATCATTAGGGTCACTACCCTTCCTCTTAGGCTGCCTTGGAGTAAAGATGAGAAACCAATTGGCCAGGATGCCAAGAAGAAATTTTTCCAAAATAATGAAACCCCTGTTGAAGATAAAAATGACATTAGAAGGTCTAGCATACCATATCTCTGGGATGAGGTTAGCTATCAAATAATCAAATACATTTCCTGTGAGGGGAGGCACAACATTGTTTATGGTTATCACTTTAGAATCCTCCAAGAATTAAGGTATGGCATGAACAATCCAACACCTCAGAAGCTCAGTATCCCTTACTTCCTCCTGCAATCCCTCATTGACTCCAGCACCAAGGTACAAGTAGGAAATTCAGAGCAGCTAGCTCACCATGGCTTAATCAAAATCCTAGTAGAGGAAGCCCTCCATACCTTTACACTCCCTGTAGCATGGAAAATTTTCCGAAACATGACAGTTGAGGATGACATAAAGGCCTTAACCTATGATGTCAGCCCTACTGGCAGTGAGGAGGAAGAAAAACAAGGGGGAGAAGGTGGAGCCAGGGGTGACATAGCAAAACAAGAGAGGAAGGAGGAAGGAACTGAAATAGAGGAGGAGAGATCTGAAGAAACAGAGCAGGAAGAGACAAAAAAAGAGACAGAAAAAGGGACAGAAGAAGGAGAAAAAGAGGCAGAGAATGCAGAACAAGGAGAAGAGTCCCCTGAGACTTTGGAAAGGGAGGGAGCAGCTGCCCTTACTGCCCTCAATACACCAATCAAGCCAAAGAAAAAAAGGAAAAGACAGACCTCCATGTATTTTAGGGCTAGGAAAAGCACAAGAATTAAAACAGGCAAACCTCAGCCCTCTTCAAAAGTGCCAATTACCATTGAAGATTCACCCTATGCCAAAGGGGAAGAATCTCCTTCCAAGACACCTATAACATATGAAAGGGGGACTCCTATATCTTCCACATGGAAGGAAAAGGTAGTACTACAGGACCCAAAAATAGTCCTACAGGAGGCTGAGACAGTTCTACAGGAGACACTGTCAAAACTACAGGAGACCCAAAAGCTTGAGAAAAGGATAGAAGGACAACCACAGGTGAAGGAGGAAGCACAAGAGATACAAGAACCTGATCTCCAGTGTAGTCTTTCCTCCTATTACAATCTACTTGAGGGAGGAAGGATAATCCCACATAAATTTGCAATTCCACTATTCTTTTAATTGGAGAAAGAAAGAGTGAGAACACATAGGTGGATGCAGATAGCCAAATCCAAAGGAGTTGAGGATGTTGGCCATATGGAAAACAAACTCAGGGAAATGGGTAGAGATTTGAGTGCTCTCAGAGACAGGGAAGCAATTACAAGAAGCCACCTTGAAACTGAAAACAAATTACTGAGGCAGCTGCAAGAGAAAGAGACCTAGCTGGCATGCATGGCCAACTTATCCATGGAGGCATTGCAATGCAGAACAATAGCCAAATCCTATGGCCTCTATCTAAAGGACCAATGGTTAAAATTCCAAATAAAGACTTTGGCACAAAGAGGCACAACGCCTTTTCAAGACTACAGGCAGTTCATGGATTTGTGTGACCAAAGCACCTCAGACGATAAAGCAAAGATGGTAGAAGTCTACTTACACAACATGACCCTCATAGACATGAATGTGTGGGATCCTAATGCCAAGCTAGGGGACCTATAATTAATGGCCATGGCCTCATGGATGAACCATGAAGAATTGAGGGCAGGAGAAATAAAAATATTGATGATAAAGGAGCAGAATGAGCCATTAATGATAAGAGCTAAGCCATCAGATCCCATGGTACTCATCAGCACACACAACCTGCTTTCCAATGACCCTTGGATTGCCCCTAGATATCTCACTAATCAGGTACAAGCCATTGCACACTTTGAGGATATGCAAAGGCTACTTGGGGATGATTGTGTGCATGGATGCATAAGGAGATGGAACACCTTACCAAACAATTTGCAGATCAGGGAATCTGATTCCCCCATGAGGCTGAAGGAGGCATTGAGAAGAGTGTCAGTATACAAGCGCTCCATGCAGGGGCTGAAGGTCAACTGGATTGGCCTCAAACGGAGTCCCCCACTTCTGTTAGGCATGCTGGAAGGTAGAAGAGAAGAAGAAGAGGAGGAGCAATGGAAGGACATAGACAGGAAGGCAGGATTCTATGGCAAAGAAGAACATACCACATCAAAAGTCTAGGATGCTAGGGAGGCCACCAGGGCCATAAAAGATGAGGAGATTGACTAGGTTGCTTAGAGGATGAGCAACACCTTCAGTAGGGGGTGATGATGAGCCTCATAAATGGGTAATTATATGGGCTCATTTTACCTCCTAACCTAGTCAAATCAACCATTCTCTTAGCTTATTGTATGATTTTCTGATTATATTTATGCTTATAGAGTGAGTTGAATTAGTTATTGTGCCATGTGGTCTAACATGTATTTAATGCAGATTATTGATGGATTTCGAGGTCAAAGTCAAGGATCCAGTGGAAAAATGGTAGCAATAACTCGAAGTGGATAGAGGATAGGACTTATAGGAGGGAATCCCCTTCATTTATTACTCCTCACTTTGAATTCCCCTTCATTTAGCTCGGAGTACAAGCAGCCAAATCATGCACTAGAAGGTAGCTGAGCAAGTGGAGGATGACTGATGATTATCTCGAGTTTTGGGAGCTAAGCCTCCCTGATTTTAAGGAAGCTATTGGTAGCTTCATTTGTATAAGTAGAGAGGCCTATGGCCTCACTAGGGTTGGATTTTTGCTTATGTAAACTCTGCTCAAATTTTGAGCTTATTATTTTTGTGACAGTTTCATGTAATTTTGCTATTGTTTTGAAAATAAAGGTGGAATACTTTTTGAGCTAGCACAGAGTTACCTCAGAGGGCTAAAGCTTTTGGTTAGGTCCCAATCCAAGCAACCAAGCTCCTCTATACTTGTATTTGTATGTCTTGTTTCAGTTTGTAGATTAGTTTGTTGCTAGATGTATTTCTCTTATGGTTAAGAATAGGTTGCTTTTGATGATTTAGTAGTTTTCTTCCATTTGTGCTTTCTGTAGTAGGTTAAGTAGTGATAAAGAGAAGATTCAAAAGGCTAGCCACAATGCCTTGACCTCTCTTCCTCCCTCTGGGACCATGATTTGAGGCAAAGACTCTCTCGCTAACCCAAAAACACAGATTTTCCTCCTTCATAGGATTTCTAGTGTTTGCAGCTTTTTAATAGTCCAACTTTGCTTTGCTTTAGATCTTCTTCATCATGCTCACTTCCTGATTTTCAATATTCTTCTTTCATGCTTTCCTTTCCTACAACATTTCTCAACATTTCCTTTCATAGATCATAGTTTAGACCATTTTTATGCAAAACTCTATTTTTCCTAAATGCATATTTCACTTGTTGCTTGATTTCCTTCGTTGACTGTCAGCTTCTATGCAACAGATCTCTTCCAGAAGTAGGCCAGCTTATCAGCAATCACACCCTCCATATGATCCATGCCCTATAGGTCTCCCAAATCTCACCTCAATTCTGCCCTAGTTTCCTACATTTTCCCATAGAACTTATTCCTCTCTCCTTGAGCAAACCCAATCATCTTTCTCTCTCCTGGTGATTCATGGTAGACCTTAGGTGCCCTAACACTTCATTCAAACCTTCATCCACCTTTTTCACCCACTCTCACACCATCAAAACAATGAAAACGGCTCTCAGCCTCCTCCTGCAGGCCTCCTGTAGTTTCCCTGTTTTCCTCCTGTAGAATTCCTATGTCCTCTTGTAGATTTTCCTATAGGCTTTCTTTTGAAGGCTGAGTATGGAAAATCCTCCAGAAGGCCACCTGAGACCTCCTATGACCCATCCACACCATCCTACATCCTCTCAAGTCCCAAAACTTCCCTTTAATGCCACCTATTCTCTACTACACCCACACACAATAAATTACATGCATGTCAAATTCACATAAAAATACATAAAAATCCAAAAATATGTCTTTTGATTATTTACTTCCAGAAATATCATAATTAGATGTTTTTTACTTCCTTGAGTAGGTAATGGCATTCCTTTCATGGTTTTCATAGTGCTTTCTGCAAAAGTAGAATTAGTTGGTTAATTAGGGTTTACTAGGTTTGCTTTACATTTCAGTCTTTCTCCTTTCAACAGTTAGAATAGCATATGTAGAGTAATCTTTATTTTCTTTCATCACATATAGAGCTTCTTCTAGAATCCATAGAAGTTTTCTTGAGCTCCTAGTGATCTTGTGCTAGCTGACCAAGTGACAACCTGCATTGAGAACTAGTACTTGTGCATACAGCACCGACGCTTCCAAGTTTGTTACGAACTACCAGGTTGATAAGAGTAAAGTAGGCAGCCCAAGAGTTGTAGCATTATTGCTGCAATATTGGTGCTCACCACAAAGAAAGGGTCATTATTTCGAAATGAGTTTGAGAGGAGACCTATTAAGCTTATAATGAAATATGTGGAAAGTTCAAAGCAGAATGAGGAAGATTTGTTGACAGAGGTATAAAATGAGGATAAAAAGTCTTTCTCTTTTTAAATTGATTTTTTTTGTACAATTGTAGGTTTATCAAAACAAATTCAATCATTTGAAGTTGTGATATAGATGGAGGATGAGATCATATTGTCTCATAAGGGTAAACAGATGGAGACCCATACACAATTGCGTAAGAAAATTACTAGAGGAATATTGCAAGAACCTGTTTGTGAAGAGAACAAGACAAAGGTGGCTCATCAGGATAGCCAAATGGAGAAAAAAAGTAAAGAGAAGAATTCAAATGAAATTCTCAAGAATTATGATGAGGAGTTAGGGTTGTGAGAAAAATTGTTGAGAGGACCTGGGCTAAGAGAAGAGATTACAACTAGAGATGAAACATGTTCGCAAGTGCCTAGCAATCAAGGGGTGCTTACAACATATGAAGAACACGAGGTAAATTTTGTGTTTCAAATTGATTATGAGGTTGCAAGAAGTGTCGATGAACATGAAAACGTGATTAAGAAAATATAATATGAAGTATTTCCTCAAGATGAAATTGATCCTCAAGTACAACATTCAAAGAAAATGTTTAGATACTTTGAGGAAGAAATAATTTACTTAGAGAATGATGCATGTAGTGAGGACTACATAGAGTTTTTAGATTAAAATAATTTTTGGGAGCACATCAAAGTACCATACAATAGTGGCATAAATGAAGAGGAAATGCAACAATTAGTGGAAAACAACAACAACAAATTTAAGCAAAGAGGTAGTAGTATGTACTAGAAAGAGGATAATTTGGACAAAGTGATTGCTGAGATGAGAGTGTCGATGGTGAAAATTCCTACGAAAATATATACTGAAGTGAGAAGGGAAATCAGTAGAAAAGTATATGTAATTGTGTAAGTTTTCATCAACAAACCAAATGGATAACTACAAAACATTGATTGGGATCCTAGTGGAATAAGATCATCAAAGTCTTATGACTAGGAGGTCATAAATTTCTACGTTGGGAGTTTTATGCAAGAGCATCCCAACTTCCAAGTCATTTTCAAAAAATAAAGAATTTAGAAGGAAAAACTCCAAATAGGGGGTTTTGACATTTGAGAAGGAATTCAAATTCCTTATTATAAATGACATTAGTTTATTTATTTTTTTATAGAAATTATGAGTCATAGTTCTTAAATGAACCATGGATATGGATGAGTTGTTATATAGAAAATATCTTAGAGATATTAGAAACTACTGGAGTGATTTTAGGATCTACAAAATTCTTCTTTGTTTCTAAAGTCCTATTTATCATTGTAAGCCTAAGGGCATTGGGGTGGCCAAAGGAATAAAAAACCAAGTCTAGAAGGGAGAAACAAAGAAGGATAAATCCATCAAGTGAGAAGGATAAATCTCATAGTGAATCCAAGGAATATTAACGAGGGAGTGATTATGTGCATGGGAGGTTTGTAATAAAGATAGGTAAATAAATATTTCGTATAAATAAAGTGAGGAACAAATTTAATTCAAAGAATTTGAGGAAGGGTTATATGAGTAGAATAACCCTATAGGAAAAGGATAGGATTCCCTTATTAGAATAAGCATAAGAAATTATTTTACAAGGATTATAGCAACAAAGTGATCTCTATGTTTAGAGGAACTATATGAGATTGGTGTGGTCTCATTGAATGGGAAAATTGTGATTGCTTTCTAGAGCATTTCTAAACTTCTATGAGATTGTGGTTTTAGTTGGAATAAGTGGTATGTCACTAGAATGGTGTAGATACGTTTAGTATCAGGTGAGTAAAGTAAATCTAACAATATTGGAAATTTGACCTTCGCAAGAGTTCGCTGGAATGTGAAACGAGTTTTCTAAATACATGATATGGAAGGGGAGCCTAATAAATGAATCCTTGACCATGATGAGGCTAAACTTGTAACTCTGAAGATTTCATTGATGAAAATATTGAATGGTATTATGTGTGAAGGGTTAAAGTCACCAAGGTGTAGGGGAAAAGTAGATTTATACTCTACGTGTTAAAGGTTTACGACTAGTTGAAGATCCAAAAGTTGGGTTGTGATTCTCAATTTAAAATTGACTCAATGTTACATAGTATTTTGTTATATCTCCTGTTCACTTCTCTTACCATATCCTAAAGTGCCAAAACATTGACTATTACACAACATATCCATCATGATATACAGACCAAAACCTCTCTGAAGAATCAAAGGAAAACTGCCCTGAATCCATTCTGGAGAAGGTTGCTTAAAAACTTTTCTTTTTGCATCAACATGTTTTGCTCCACTACCTACCTGTGTTGATGGTAGGTTTCTCCATTATACACTCATGTTGCCAGCATGAGTTTTCATAAAAAAAAACCCACACTGAACCTCTTATGGCAAGTTTTCCCAAACTAGAGGAGAAGCTTTGCTCCCTAGTACCTTCGGGAACCACGAGATGGATATTGGTTGTTGTTGATATGGTCGAGCTCTCTCATTTGGGCCTCTTGATCTTTTCATCGTGGGCTTTCCCCTTTATATGTGGACCTTCCTTCCTCTTTTGTGGGTCCCTAACTCCATCTCCATTCCTATAAATTCACTCCTTTCCATCCCCAGATGGTTGGTCATTGGTTGTTGCATCCCTATGTTGAGATTATGCTTACATGCTACCCATTCTAGCTTGGAGAAGGAGTGCTTGAAGAGTATTTTCTTGGACTTGGACATCCACCAAAAGGAGGTCTTCAACATCAAGGCATAGGTTGTATGCTTCCTTTTTCAGTTTATTAATACATGCATCTAATGTTCACTTTCCATAATTGTGTAAATGTTTATGATATTAGCTTAATGTTCCTTGATCTATTAAGTAGTTTATGTTTGATGTATGCTATATATGCTCTCGTATATTGCATAGTACTTTGATCTTCCTTGTAGATTCCTGGACATGAAGAACAACTATGGAGTGAGGCTTGGAGCAAAAGATTCAAAGCCACCCCTAAGGATCGAAATATTAACATCAGAACGAGGTAGGTTTATCCTTCCTCTTGCACTTTTCAAAAATAAGCTAGGAAAGTGTATGTTAGTTTGTTTAGCTTGTTGCTAGACCCAATCATTGGGCTAGAGGGATCGCCTCTATCTGCAAAGGGGTTTTTCCTTCACAACACTCAACAATGTCTAGATTAAGGAATTTAGACTTCTGTGATCCATAACATTGTCTAGAAATCTTCGGCAAAATCACATAATCAGTCTTTTGTCGACGCGTTTCAAACCAACCAGTGTGGTTCATCGTCAGGACAAGTTGAAGAACTAATCTGGCTTAGCTTGATTAAATAGAGTGTGCAGAGACTCCAACGGCTATATTGCAACAGCTAATTTTGACCTAAGGATCAAAGTCAAACCACTGATTTTATTATTAATAGAAGTTAATTGAAAAATATAATGAATTTATTGTTTTAAATATAATGGTCATTATATCTTCATATTTATTAAATAACCTATATTTATTATTATCCCCAAATTATTTAAATACAAATAAATAGTATTAAATTACTCTTATTCTTAGAGTTTAGTTACAATAGGTAACTGTGTATTTATTTAATAATAATTGTTTAAATTAAAGGGTCCAATGGTAAACTAGATATAATGGTCATTAATAAATTATGGTAAACTAAATAACGGTAAATTAAATAAAATGGTCATTAATAAAATTATATCTTCATATAACCTATATTCATTATTATTCCCAAATAATTTAAATACAATAAATAGTATTAAATTACTATTATTCTTATAATATAGTTACAATAGGTAACTGTGTATTTATTTAATAATGATTAAAATTAAGGGTCTAATGGTAAACTAGATCTTCTCCAAAATAAATCATTTTTATTAATTATCTAAATGTTATGGCCCTTCGAAACTCAAATAATAAGTTCATATAATAATTTAGTTTATTAAATGATCTATATTTACTTAATAATCTATAATTCTAATATTATAAATAGTATTCTAGTTAAATCCTTATTATGTAAATTAAAGTACATGTTTATTAAAAATAGTATATCCATTAACTCAATATTATATCATATATTTCTAATAATTTCTTGTTTATCATTTAAACCTCTTATAATTAATTTAGTAATTTATATCCATTAAACAATCAATATTTATTACTAAAATTTTATTAAAAATTAACTATGTTATTACTTATAAGGTTTAAAAAGGGGGTCTTTATTAATTCAATATATAGGAAATCAGTTAAAGGAAATAACAAGGTGAAGAAGAATTAAAAATCAATGCAAAGAATCTAATCTAATTTTAATTTACCCCCTGGGATAAGGATAATACCATAATAAGCCCGAAATTACTTAATAACATATTACTACCTCCTGCACTCCATGACAAACCCGCCAAAACCAGAACTTGAGGAGAGGGAAGACAGAAACCCTAAGACCTAACAGAAGGGGAATGAGGAGGCTAGGAAGACAAGGCTGGGACCCAGCAACTGCTAATCTTCCAGCCATCATCCCTATTAAGATTGTTCGGCCTTTTCTCAATCTCCAGGGCCTCTCTAAATTTGCGATGGTGAAACTGCGCAAATTTGGCAATGACTTGAGCATCTTCTATACAAACATGATGCATAGTCTTCCCCGCATGCTCAGCCAAGGCTGAGGACTTGGTCCTATGTCTTAAGTCAGCCGAAATTACATATTACTACCTCCTGCACTCCATGACAAACCCGCCAAAACCAGAACTTGAGGAGAGGGAAGACAGAAACCCTAAGACCTAACAGAAGGGGAATGAGGAGGCTAGGAAGACAAGGCTGGGACCCAGCAACTGCTAATCTTCCAGCCATCATCCCTATTAAGATTGTTCGGCCTTTTCTCAATCTCCAGGGCCTCTCTAAATTTGCGATGGTGAAACTGCGCAAATTTGGCAATGACTTGAGCATCTTCTATACAAACATGATGCATAGTCTTCCCCGCATGCTCAGCCAAGGCTGAGGACTTGGTCCTACCATGTCTTAAGTCAGCCGAATGCTCGCTAATCCGTTGATTGATAGAGCGACCAGTCTCACCAATATAAGGGGTCCCACAGGAACAGGGAATGACATAGACGCCCTTCATGTCCTTAGGGTCAATCGAGTCTTTCACAAACCTGAGGGAGCTACGGATAGTGCGGAGAGGTTTAAAAGTTGTGGGCACATCGTACCTCCTCAGAACCCTCGCAATCCTATCTGTGGTCCCTTGGATGTAAGGAAGGTTCACACCCATGATATGGTCTTTAGGGACTTTTCGAATTGAAGGCTCCTTCTTGGCCCTGAGGAAGGCTTTTTGACCTAGGTGCCTATTGTAACCATTCTTCTCAAAGACATCTAGGAGATGAGCCTTCTCTGCTTCCAGGCTCTCCTCATCAGAAATTCTTATAGCACGTGTGGCAAACGTGCTAAGAACCCCTAAATTCTGAGCAGGGAAATGATGCGAAGACGCATGCAAGTATTGTTCAGTATGCGTCTTCTTTCTAAACACCTGATGAGAAAAGGAACCATCCACCTTCTTAGAGATGAGAACATCCAAGAACGGAAGACAACCATTATCTTCTTTTTCCATCTTGAATTTAATGGCGGCGGACTGGTTATTGAGGTGACTGAAGAAACGATCCAGCTCGTCAGGACCATGAGACCAGACAACACCAGTGTCATCAACAAATCTTTTCCAAAGCTTCGGTAAGAGACGAGAGGAGGCCAAAGCCTTAGACTCAAACTCCTCCATGAAGAGATTAGCAACGACAGGGGACAAGGGGGAGCCCATGGCAACTCCGCAAGTCTACTCATAGAATTCTCCCTCAAAGCTGAAAAAGGTGGAGGTAAGGCAAAGCTCAACTAACTTAGTCGTATCAGGGTCAGTTAGCTTATTGATTACCTTCATGGCCTCATTGATAGAAATACAAGTATAAAGAGAGACCACGTCGAAACTTACCAGAATGTCCTCGGGCTCAAGTTTAATTCTCTTAAGATCCTCAATAAAAGAAGCTGAGTCTTTGACAAAGGACTCAGTCTTCCCAACCAAGGGTCTCAACTTTGCAGCGAGGAACTTGGCCAGGAGGTACGTCGGACCACCAATGGTATTGACAATGGGTCTCAGGGGGACCCCATCCTTATGGATTTTAGGAAGACCATAAATCCTAGGAGTGATGCGGTTACCCTTAATAAGTTTTTGGGCTAGAGGAATCGTGGAATTGCACGACTTGATCGCAAGAGCGACCGCTCTGGAAACCTTTTTGAGGGGATTTTTCGAAAGCTTCTTATAACTCCCACTATTACAAAGATGGTCAAGCATCTTAATTCTGTAATCCTTTCTATCCATGATAGCGGCAGCCCCAACTTTATCTGCTTTTAAGACCACAACGTCCCGATTTTCGTTCAAGCTCTTCAGAGCATCAAACTCAGCCTTGTTAATATTGCTACCGGGAGGCTTAGCCCTCCTCAGGGCAACGGTGCAATCCTGCCTAATTGTGTCTTTAATCTTATCAAGAAGGTTCTTAATGCCATAAATCCTGGTTGAAGACATCATTTGTGATGTAGAATATGGCATTAAGAACCTTCCTGATAAGATTAAAGACACAATTAGGCAGGATTGCGCCGTTGCCCTGAGGAGGGCTAAGCCTCCCCGTAGCAATATTAGCAAGGCTGAGTTTGATGCTCTGAAGAGCTTGAACGAAAATCGGGACGTTGTGGTCTTAAAAGCAGATAAAGGTGGGGCTGCCGTTATCATGGATAGAAAGGATTACAGAATTAAGATGCTTGACCATCTCTGTAATAGTGGGAGTTATAAGAAGCTTTCGAAAAATCCCCTCAAAAAGGTTTCCAGAGCGGTCGCTCTTGCAATCAAGTTGTGCAATTCCACGATTCCTCTAGCCCAGAAACTTATTGAGGGTAACCCCATCACTCCTAGGATTTATGGTCTTCCTAAAATCCATAAGGATGGGGTCCCCTTGAGACCCATTGTCAATACCATTGGTGGTCCGACGTACCTCCTGGCCAAGTTCCTCGCTGCAAAGTTGAGACCCTTGGTTGGGAAGACTGAGTCCTTTGTCAAAGACTCAGCTTCTTTTATTGAGGATCTTAAGAGAATTAAACTTGAGCCCGAGGACATTCTGGTAAGTTTCGACGTGGTCTCTCTTTATACTTGTATTCCTATCAATGAGGCCATGAAGGTAATCAATAAGCTAACTGACCCTGATACGGCTAAGTTAGTTGAGCTTTGCCTTACCTCCACCTTTTTCAGCTTCGAGGGAGAATTCTATGAGCAGACTTGAGGAGTTGCCATGGGCTTCCCCTTGTCCCCTATCGTCACTAATCTCTTCATGGAGGAGTTTGAGTCTAAGGCTTTGGCCTCCTCTCGTCTCTTACCGAAGCTTTGGAAAAGATTTGTTGTTGACACTGGTGTTGTCTGGTCTCATGGTCCTGACGAGCTGGATCGTTTCTTCAGTCACCTCAATAACCAGTCCGCCGCCATTAAATTCACGATGGAAAAATAAGATAATGGTTGTCTTCCGTTCTTGGATGTTCTCATCTCTAAGAAGGTGGATGGTTCCTTTTCTCATCAGGTGTTTAGAAAGAAGACGCATACTGAACAATACTTGCATGCGTCTTCGCATCATTTCCCTACTCAGAAGTTAGGGGTTCTTAGCACGCTTGCCACACGTGCTGTAAGAATTTCTGATGAGGAGAGCCTGGAAGCGGAGAAGGCTCATCTCCTAGATGTCTTTGAGAAGAATGGTTACAATAGGCACCTAGGTCAAAAAGCCTTCCTCAGGGCCAAGAAGGAGCCTTCAATCCGAAAAGTCCCTAAAGACCATATCATGGGTGTGAACCTTCCTTACATCCAAGGGACCACATATAGGATTGCGAGGGTTCTGAGGAGGTATGATGTGCCCATAAATTTTAGACCTTTCTGCACTATTCATAGCTCCCTCAGGTCTGTGAAAGACCCGATTGACCCTAAGGACATGAAGGGCGCCTATGTCATTCCCTGTTCCTGTGGGACCCCTTATATTGGTGAGACTGGTCGCTCTATCAATCAACGGATTAGCGAGCATTCAGCTGACTTAAGACATGGTAGGACCAAGTCCTCAGCCTTGGCTGAGCATGCGGGGAAGACTATGCATCATGTTTGTATAGAAGATGCTCAAGTCATTGCCAAAGTTGTGCAGTTTCACCATCGCAAATTTAGAGAGGCCCTGGAGATTGAGAAAAGGCCGAACAATCTTAATAGGGATGATGGCTGGAAGATTAGTAGTTGCTGGGTCCCAGCCTTGTCTTCCTAGCCTCCTCATTCCCCTTCTGTTAGGTCTTAGGGTTTCTGTCTTCCCTCTCCTCAAGTTCTGGTTTTGGCGGGTTTGTCATGGAGTGCAGGAGGTAGTAATATGTTATTAAGTAATTTCGGGCTTATTATGGTATTATCCTTATCCCAGGGGGTGAATTAATATTAGATTAGATTCTTTGCATTGATTTTTAATTCTTCTTCACCTTGTTATTTCCTTTAACTGATTTCCTTTATATTGAATTAATAAAGACCCCCTTTTTAAACCTTATAAGTAATAACATAGTTAATTTTTAATAAAATTTTAGTAATAAATATTGATTGTTTAATGGATATAAATTACTAAATTAATTATAAGAGTTTTAATGATAAACAAGAAATTTTTAGAAATATATGATATATTATTGAGTTAATGGATATACTATTTTTAATAAACATGTACTTTAATTTACATAATAAGGATTTAGCTAGAATACTATTTATAATATTAGAATTATAGATTATTAAGTAAATATAGATCATTTAATAAACTAAATTATTATATGAACTTATTATTTGAGTTTCGAAGGGCCATTACATTTAGATAATTAATAAAAATGATTTATTTTGGAGAAGATCTAGTTTACCGTTAGACCCTTAATTTTAATCATTATTAAATAAATACACAGTTACCTATTGTAACTATATTATAAGAATAATAGTAATTTAATACTATTTATTGTATTTAAATTATTTGGGAATAATAATGAATATAGGTTATATGAAGATATAATTTTATTAATGACCATTTTATTTAATTTACCATTATTTAGTTTACCATAATTTATTAATGACCATTATATCTAGTTTACCATTGGACCCTTTAATTTAAACAATTATTATTAAATAAATACACAGTTACCTATTGTAACTAAATTCTAAGAATAAGAGTAATTTAATACTATTTATTTGTATTTAAATAATTTGGGGATAATAATAAATATAGGTTATTTAATAAATATGAAGATATAATGACCATTATATTTAAAACAATAAATTCATTATATTTTTCAATTAACTTCTATTAATAATTTAAACAGTGGTTTGACTTTGATCCTCAGGTCAAAATTAGCTATTGCAATATAGCCGTTGGAGTCTCTGCACACTCTATTTAATCAAGCTAAGCCAGATTAGTTCTTCAACTTGTCCTGACGATGAACCACACTGGTTGGTTCGAAACGCGTCGACAAAAGACTGATTATGTGATTTTGCCGAAGATTTCTAGACAATGTCTAGATTATAAAGGATAACAACCTGGTATGAGGTCCTCCCAAAACATGATGAATTGGTGAGCCCATAAGGATTTTTTGGAATATTAAAGTCATACTTTACTTGACGGTTGATAATTCGGGTACCGATAAAATTTTCCTATAACCATTTGTTGATTCATGCAATATCTGTTTAAATCATGTAACATGCTTGTCCATTTCATAATTTCCAGCTACTTAAAGTTACATTAAGTTTGTGGGAATTTAGATGATGGGAATATGGGAATGTAGCCTAGTGATAAACTGTATATCAGGTGAGAATAACTGAGGAGGGGATTTGAATAATATTTAAGGTTTGTTTTCCAACTAATCATTATAAGAACTAGAATTTCCTGTATTAAAATGAAGGGAGATTTGGTTATTGGAGAAGATGTTGGTGGAATTAATGGCTTACCAACAACATAAGAAAACATCACATAAATTTCTCAATAACGCGGATGCCCTCAAGTGCTATTGTGTTGGCTCATTGTTTTACCTTCAAAAATGTGTGCTTACAAGGATAAAACTTTTTTTTCCTAAGGCCAACACCAATGCCCTCGAGGGCTTAACATATTTACCATGTGACCTGACTTAATGAATGTTCTCTTGTCCATTTGGTTAAATTAATGTTGGCATCAAAATGTTGAAGTTAAGAAATCTTGGTGCCACATGTCACCCTATAAGTATTGTTATTTTTCACTTAAAAATGGCCCGGTTAGGCACCCAAAAATTCCATTTTTCCATGCAACATGTCACCTGTCTTATTTGACCATGTCAACATAAATGTTGATGTGACCATCCCATTTTCCAAGCCATGTGATATTTGTCATGTTGTACACAATATGTACTACATGGGCTCACCACATCACATTGTCATGTCTATATATTCTCATCCTACTAGCCATGTTCTTTGCCACATCATTCTCATATTGTTGTCCACCTAACTTGCTACATGGGATTTCCATGTGTCCACATGTCCTACTAACCATGCTATCTGCCACACCATTGTTGTTGTATTGTCCACCTGACTTACTACATGGGCTTACCACATGTCCACGTGTCCTACTGGCCATGTTATCTGCCATGTCATCGATGTCCTGTTATCCACCTGAATTTCAATGTGGGCTTGCCACATCATGCTGTCGCGTCCACATGTCAAGCAACTTAGGCCCATGCCATGCTTTATGTACCAACCATGCTGGCAATATTGGAATTGGGTTGGAGGGGGTCCACGTTAACCATGGTTATTGATTGGCCCTCCACCATGGCATTGGCTTTGGTCTACCCTCGTGTTAAACTTTGGTATCATAGGAGGGCCCTGCTACCTACGAGGATCATTGGATCGAGGCACATCTGGATCAACAATAAACAACATGTGCACTATATATCATTAAAAGTTTTGTTAGTTTGAACGTTAACCATTGTCAATCTCACATGCTTCAACACTATTTTGAAAATCCACTAACAAAGTTTTGCACTATTTAATAACTTTGAGGTTTTACCCCTTCTTGTGCACTAGTAGATTTTAAATCAAGTTTTCTCTTCATTCCTTGAATTTTGGCCAAGTGTTATATAGTGTTGGAAATATCTCAGAGAGGGATATCCAACCTAAACCTCTGGATGCTCATTTGTTCGACATAAATTTAGTAAATACTCAATAAACTTAAATTATCTTCAGGCCTTCAAACATATTTGGACATTAATGTCATTGATGGACTAAGTTCCATATACCATTGGAAAGCTCTTGGAGAGGGCCATCCAACCAAAAGCTTTGCATTCTTCTATGATTGACACAGATTCAACAGATACAAAATAAAATTAAAACATATTTAGGTATCCAAACATCCTTTGAGATCAGTGACATCGATTTCCATTCAATCACAACAAACTAGTCAACAACAACATCCATTTCAAGTGCACAATATCTCATTAGAAAGAACGAATTGAGGAATAAAAATTTCAACAAGGTCTACAATATGCCATGAAATATAAATTCTCCCAAAATTTCCAAAAAAACATCATTTAGGGCCTCAATGACCCCAAAATTTTTGGATCCAAAAATCATAGAAACACTGGCAAAAAGATATAGAACTATTGATATAGTGAAAGAGGTAGTTGGCTACTGATATTTACTTCGATCACACAGAGTATGATTATTTGGGATTTTTCTTCCTTCTATTATGCTCCTATACCAATAGGTGTCATATTTCATGATTGACATTGATGAGCTCTAATATGTTCATACCTTTTGTCTCGTTGCAAAGGTCTTCCATATTTTGAAAAATCAAAAAATTAAAAAATTAAAAGAGGGTATGCCCTAAAAGAAAAATAAAAGGGCAAAAAGAATAAAAGTGGTCAAAAAGTGAAAGAAATGAACCCCAAACAAAAGACCAAGAAAGTGTGCAAATCCAAAATGCCACTACCATCCTATTTTTGCAATAATCTGATGGTGTGCAGCTTGTTGACCTATGTCACAATTGATGAATGGCCAAACAGAGAAATCTTGGCTAGTTCATGTTTGAATTTACTTGTTTTAGTGATAGAGAATAAAAATCTGTCCAAACTATTTAATCTTGGAAGATAAATAGTTAGATAGAGAAGCAAAGGAGCTCAACAGTTAAATCTGAGCCCTTGGATGTTACAAGTGTTGACTTAGGTAGCCCTACCATGAAAAGAAAGAAGATTGAAAAGGGTTTGCCAGTCTAAGTGCACCCAATAAAGAAGGAAAATGTTAGGCAAAGTTAGCTGGGTAGGTAGTTTTGATGTTGCACAAAGAGACTTGTGATAGGTTTTGTCTCTCAGAATGTTAAATCTTACTTCCATCATAGGTACTATGGCAGAGGCATGACTAACTCCCCTCATGTTTCCCTGAAATCATTTACTAACTTCCCTAGTGATATTAGGATCTACTTAATAACACCAAACAACTCCTTCCATCCATTTCATTTCATAACAAACATAAGTAAAGCCTTTTTTACTTAGGAAAATGTACAAATATCATAAAAACCCCTCTTTTTCCCTATAGCCTAAGTTCATCACTTAGCACTTCCCATTTCATAAATCATATTAATTAAACTCTAACCTTATTATATAAATCTCTTGTGAAATAGTACCCTTCCCCATAAATATGTATATATAACAAAGACCCCCATATTTTAATATTCCTGCCGTGGTTTATTATATCCATGAAATTGTTAAATCACTGTTTGAATATGTATTAGCAAGTTTATTTGGAACCTGTTGAGAACCATAACCCACCGCGCACAAACCATGGGATTAATTAACCCCACATTAATTAATAACAAATCACCCCGCCAACCAATAAACACAACCCTGATATGTTTAATTAACGTTTATTATATCGGGCCCCACGCATTAACTCTCCACTATCTTCGCAGAGTGCCGACCGTCAGATCTGGGCCCGCTCATCCAACGGTCAATATGCATATCGTGACCCCCTCCGCCACTACATGGTAACGCCCAGGAGACTGGTGGTATTGTGCCCATACCATGGACGCATGTCAACCGCCCGTGATGCTCTTGGCCCCCCCGTCTGAAACCACTTCAGCCCATAAGCGGTCCGGGGGAAACCGCTTACCACCCTCCGCTTCACGACAAAATGTCACATCATCATGACATCATCCGCACAATAAATGCCAAATAGCCCTGCCAAAGCCAAAATTTTATTAAAACCATGATAAAATGTCATTTTCGTCCTTTTTTTTTGCACACTATTTTCATGCAAAATATGTCCGGTTGATTGCAAACCATGTCCAGTCCGCCACCCGCCCAAAAAACTCCAGCATCCTGCTCTGCAGCTCATCCTGCAACCTTCGAATTACACAGTTCGCCTTTAAAAGTAGGTATTTACCCCAATTCACTTCTTGAATCAGTAATTTCATTTTTTTTTCTCTGTGAATTCTACCCAAAAGAGCCAAATTCAAGTAAAATTAGTCCGTAGCTGCCATACCAAGACACCCAAAATAGTTGTTTTGCCCATTTTTCCACAGAAGCCCGAAATTACGATTTGAAAACACAAGAACCAAACATGGAAGCCCCCATAGCCCTAAATGTCACGCCTGTGAATGCACCTCATAAAGACCTCAATTGTCTACCTTTGGCTGACAGAGATTTCCAAATAAAAGACCCATCTGGTGATGGGAATCATCTTCAGATCTTATGCCAGATAAGGGATAGCTATTTAAGCAAATTTGACATTTTTGGACTGTGGGAATCAAACCTTCCCATGCACTTTCTTCCCTTAGTCCATGTTTTCCCAAATATCATTCACCAATGTTGTGCCAGTTATGACCCTGACAACAGAGCAGTTATGTCACCTTCTCAAACTGTCCTTTTTTACATAACTGCTGAATCCACCAATGAGATGATGCATTTCCATTCCACTGAACCCATTGCTCCTCTTTCCATTGGATTTTTGCTTGAAAAATCCTCTGAATTGCCCAACTCAAAAATAACTCGTATTGCCCAGATGTTCATGAAACCAAATACTCAACCCCAAGGCCGACCTCCCAATTTGCATGTCTGGTTCACTGAGACTAGAAAACTCATTCTTGACATGATATCCTTGATCTTGGGATTTAGGTCTAGTGAATATGTGGATGATATCACCCTGGTTCTGTTATCTATATTTACTCTAGGACAACCCCCTGTTGTCAAGTATGACTATGCCACTTTCATTGCTGAAAAAATCCATGCTCAATTCATGAATTTGAAAAGGGAAGGAGTGTTTAAATATACATCTTTCATATACCATCTTCTGTTATATTATCACCCAGATAGTTTCCCATTTCCCATTAGGAAATTAGACTCGAAAGGAGATCGGATGTCTGTGATTTTTTGGAGCTCAGTCTTCGATAACTATGACTCCCCTTATACCTATAGTGAATTCATTGATTTGTTTGTACACCCAGGCTCCACTCTGTTGATATGAGCTCCTCCTCCTAGAATTACTAGTGATATGAAGAAAATTTTACAGCTGTCCAAACAGTACAGGATAGGTGACTGGTACCTCTTCCAAAATCACAATGAAATCAGAATATATGGATGTGAATTATGCCCATTCAAGTTTCCTAGGTATGTGCCTATGAGGTTATTTGCATTAGAATATTTTAGGCAGCTCATTTGTTTAGACTTAACCCACTTTTGTAATGTAAAGAAGAAGGCTCAGCTGAGAATCAAAAACTAGTTGGGCCCTTATGTCATCCATTCTAGGGATGCATGGAAAGACACTGAGAACATATTAGAAAACCACCTTAAATTCAAGAAGAGTTTTGAGTGGGTACCATATGACCCTTGTAGTTTCATAAGTGACAGAAGGGTAAGAAATAGGTTATCAGTGTATGTACATCATAAAATCCTAGAAATTGAGCAGTATGCAAATCAGGAAGAATGGGTAGAAGGGACATTAATAGAGGAAATTAGTGAACAGGAAAAAATGGAAAAAGCTATGAAAAATCTTGAAAAAACCCTTGACCTGGACTCTTTTGGATAGGTATCTTTCAAGTGGCGTCAACAATCAGGAGTTGGGACATCCTCTGCTGGAACTTCTCAGCAGCCTGCATAGAGAACCAGTGCATTAGTCACAGGGACTCCAAAGGGAAAAGAGGTGGAAACAACAAAACAACCAATCATGACTGATCAACCAGGGGGGTCCAGAGAACAGGAACAAGTACAAATTCCTCCTGCCCAATCTAAAGCAGCAGAAATCCCTACATTACAGACCCCTCTAAATGAGGAAAGAAGCAAGAAGAGAGACAGGGAAGACCCCACACCTATCAGTGGACCTGCAAAATAGTCGGGTGCAAAGAGGAAAAGATTGAATCTTCTATCAGAGGATGAAATTATTGAGGAAACCAGTGACAGTCTAAGAGGTGAGAGGGTAACCAGCTAGCAGATTTCCCCAGTGGTAGATACATCAACTAGCTCACATAGGTAGGAGCTAGAAAGGTAGCAGAGTGTGGAAGTTTCATCCACTAGGCCACAAAGCAAACAGGCCTTGGACATCAAAAGGACATTCACTAGATAAAGGCTAGGAACGATCCACTAAGGCTTCAAATTTACAACCAGTATCTTAAGATGGCCCCCACAAAATAGCAAAGATTAATGTCAGCATATTACATAAAATAAGGAAAGATGATAATGAGTTACTTTAAGCCCAAGGTGCAACAACCACAATCAGTAGCTGACTACATCAGGACAAATCTAGAAGTCTTAGCCAAGGATATTCATCCCATGGACCAGATTGAGCTTCATAAATAGAATGGAGAGATGGTATACTCCACACTGGCTTATAAAGCTATCCTAGCTCATAAATTACAAAAATCCTTGAATAATACCTCTGCTCAGTAAGATTTAGATAAAGCTTCTTCTCTAGCAAAGGACAACAGGATCAAATCCTTGGAGGAAATTATCATTGAACTGGGACATGATCCCAAAGATGCCAAAGGCATAAAGGCACTGATGAAGAAAAAGGAAGAGGACATTGGTGCCCTAAGAAAACAGCTAAAACTGCCTCCTTCCATGCACCCACAGACTGTAGAAGTTGTACAACAGAAATCCGAAGAGGATATGATGGACCTGCTTATGAAACTCAATGAAATATTAACCGATACTGAGCAGGCACTGGAAAAAGCGCTAAAGGAAAAGCAGGGAGAGTCGACCTCCCAGCCACCTAAAGAAATCCCTATAGTCACTATTGCCCCCTCCACACTTATAATAGCATTGCCTCCCACTGTCCCGGCATCAACAATAGAGGTCATCACAAGTACATCAGCAACAGTAGCAGCACCAGGCAATAGTACCAATATGAGTACAGAGGAAGTGATAAGAGCCATGGAAAAATTAAAAATACAAGTGTCAGAATTGAAACTTGTGAAGGAGCAATTGGCAAAGGTGGAAACGAATTATGATAAATCCAAGATGAATGTGGAAGAGAAAACAAGGGAGGTCAAAACATTAGAGAACAAAGTGAGAGCATTAGAAAAGGATCTCTCTCTAGATAAACCTCTAGCAAAAATCAGAGGAATTTTGTGGACCAACATCAATCAATCCCTTAGTAATGTGTGGAGGTCTATCCAAGTCATTTATGACCAGATTGACTTGATAAGAGCGGCCCAAGTGGAGATTCAAAAGACAAGAGCTTTACTGGGACAGATGCATGAACAAGCTAATCAGCTGATACATGTTTTGAACACCAAGACCAGCAAAGAACTAGAAATGAGAGACAGAACAGGCACCATTCTAGAAATCAAGAGAGTTCTAACCATGAGAACTCTAATGCAAAATTTAGAAAGGAGATGCCAGGACATTCAGGTAGAGATTAATTCTTTCACAGAAAAGTTTATAGTCTTGCATAAAAAAGGTTTTCCAAGTCCTTTGGGAAGTGATGATCGTCTGATGAAACACATAGACTATGTACATAAATTGAATAAATATACTGCTGATCAAATCACTTCATCAACGAGTACTTCAGGAGTAAAAGAACTTCCATCTGGCCAGGCCCTCTATGACAGCCTGGAAAATTTATTCTACATTGAGCACAAGGTGAAGCATCTGTTCACCATTCCACCTAATTTCTTCAGATACACAGAGACTGACAAAACTTTAAGGAAGCTTCAGATACATAAATTACCAGGACCGGAGTGGTGGCAAAGTATGTTAGAAATTCTATAAACTTATCTTTGGTACCTTTGATACCTTGGTGAATTGAAAATTTTAGACCATTTTCCATAATGCGCAAGACAGAAATAAATGAGAGTCATACCAATCAAAGTATATCACATCAAGAATATCCAGGCAATGATGGAGCAACCAACGTGGAATATCAGTGGACAGCTACAAACCTACTTGTAGAACCTACCTCCGGTACATTCAATAAAGAGGGAGCGGCCAGCACAACGTCAATTTATTGTTTCCCTGTTTCCGAGACTGTTTGTCTCTATATTTTGTAAAAGAAGCATTAATCATCACTAGATATTATCTCATGCAGATATTTTGTAAGATATTTTTATATTTTGTATAAATACCCCCCCAAACGAAGTATTTGGGGTTGGTTGGTGGGAGTTCATAGTTTTTTACTGTAATACTGAAGTTTTTGGAATAAAAAGCTGTTGGAACCATTTTTGTCTAGCCTACTAGATGAGGAAGTGGTGCTAAGGACCATGTTACAGAATTCGTGAATCATCTTATGGATCAATAAGTCCTTTCTAACTTGTGTTTTACAGTTTCTTTGTTTTCTATATCATCTATGTTTCATGATCTAAATAGTGGAGAGAAAGAATAATTTAGAATTTGCTTGATTGCACTCTGTCTTCAGTCTTTATTATTTTCTGTGTTTTCTTCAGAATTAGAAAATTTGTAATTTCTCCTGTTTCCCATGATTCTTTCATCTTGAATATTAGCTAAGGAATTCTTAATTGCTCCTTAACAGTAATCATCCATTTTCCCTCTGTCAAATATGATGAAGGATTCTTAACTACCCTTCACCCAATTGACTCCATTCCATCTGATTCTAGCCTATAAATTGTTCCATATTTGAGTACCTTGCTCTATGATGCCTCCTCTGTTAACAAACCTAATCCAGGAAGCTATCCTTCTTTGACTCCACCATGCCCAATGGACTGAAACTCTTTAGTTTTACCTCACTGTTCTATTGAAACTCCATCCCTCCAACCAAACTCAAAACAAAACCCTTGTACTTTATAGCTAGCCTAACACATTTCAAAACAAAGTTAAATCATAAAGAGAGCCCTCTCTGGATGCATATTGGCTAGAATCTGTATCTAAAAGATTGGTCTGTGGTTACCACAGTCGTATTCCCTTTCTTACAACTTTGGGGAACAACCTGAGTGATAACATCATTGGCGACTCCGCTAGGGACCTGAATAGTTTGTTTATTACATATATCTGTTTCAAACATGCTTCAAATTATTGATCATTCCCTTTTTTACAAAATCTTTAGGAAAGTTTAAAAATTTCTTAGAAGATACTATCAAAGTTGTATTGTTAAAACATTCGAAGAAAAAGCCAAAAATATAACCTAGAAACTGGATCCAAAGAAAAAGATCCATTACACCAGATCAAATCCTGATCCAAATCCCCAACCTATGTTTGAGAATCCTAATCTGATTCCTAATATCCTTAAAAGCCAAGAGAGCCAAGAACATTCTGCTAGTTCACACCTTTAAACACATCAGCAAAGCCCTATCCAATCTGAGCTTACTCTTGAAAAAGCACCAATCCTTTCTGTCATTACTGTAGCTTCTCCTAGTTCACCATCAGTACCCCAAACCATCCTTCCCACTCCTCCATCCACAGCTTACATTTCCACTGTTATCCCTACTCTTCCAGCTATCACACTTGTCTCTGCAATCATGGCAAACCGATATGCTCCCCTACAATTACCCGCAAATCCAAGGGCTATGCCTCAAGATTATCAAAGCAAAATCACCTATTTCGACGGTACTGGCACTTATACAGCTCAACAACATACCAACAAAATGACAGACTATTTTGAAAACTATGAGATTGTTGATGATGATGTTAGAATGAAAGTATTTGTTCAAAGTTTAACTAGAGATTTAGGACCTGGTTCAGAGCATTCCCTGCAAACACTATCAATGACCCAGAAGCTCTTTATCAGACTTTCTTAAATAGATGGGAAAAGAAGAAAGATCATCTCCACAATTTATCAGAATATGAAAACCTCAAAAGAGGCCTACAAGAAACTGTTCAAGATTACTGTACCAGATTTAATAATGTATACAATGCTATTCCTCAGAATCTCAGACCTCTTCCAGATTTGGCCTTGATAAAATTCCCTGATGCATTTGACTCTGATATGGCATACCAGCTTAGGGAAAGAGCTCCTCGAAGCTCAGAAGACATGCAGATTATAGCTGTCAGTGTTGAGGCTAACCTGATTTCCGAATGAACTCGAGCTAGATTTGAAAGGAGGATACCTTTTAAAGAAGAACCTTCTGCATTTGAATAGAAATTAGATGCCATAATCAAAGGAATGAATAGAATTTGTGATAGGGTAGAAACAATTGAGAGGAAATCCGCTTGGGATGGTCAACCGAGTAACACTGGGAGAAATCCAAATTTCAGGAAAAACAAAAACCCTAACACTCGAAAGGATGGGCCTAACCAAAAAATTAGGCCCCCATTCCAGGAAAATTATGCTAAAGCTTCAACTTCTAGTGAGACAACAGAAGATACTAAAATTAACTTAATGGGTCTCAATAGTGAGCAACAAATTTTCTTGACCCATGAAGACCAAAAGGCTCATACTCTTAATCAATTCCAAACTCAATCAGGTGAATCATTTGATTTTAGGGAGGGATATGATACAGCCATTTATGAAGTTCACAAGCAATACAATCTGAGGAGCAGAAGGATAGATGTCCCCGAAACCAATAAATAGAAAGAAATCAAGCAACCTAACAAAGCTAAGATCAAGACCCCCCTGTACAAACCCTTCCTAGAACAGGTCCTAACCCAAATAATCTAATAGTCGAAGATGTATCAAACAATCAACAACCTTCAACTTCCACTCCTCCCAAAATAAATGTGGAAGAACCTCCAGAAATTGACTTAACAACTTCAACCCTTAACACCACTCCTGAAAAAGAAAAAAGCACTGAAAATACAGCAGACAAAGACAATCTCATGGTCTCAAATGTAAAAATTAAAACAAAAAACCTTTCAACCTTGAGATCGAAATAGGTAAACTAAGATAGCCATTCCATTGTCAGAATTGGCTAAGCATGATGTCTACAGAGATCAAATTAGCAGATCACTCCAGATTTCGGAAAACAAAGATGCAGTAAATGTCTTGGATGACCAGCTGGATTAATTTTTGGCCCTGAGGTAAATGGAAAATCAGTAGATGGAGGGGTTCCTCCTTTCTATGTAATTCCGAACATTCATGATAAAATACTTCATAATGCCATGTTTGACTCCGGCGCTTCTCATAACTTGATGCCTAAATCTGTAATGAAGAAGTTGGACCTAGATATCACCAGGCCATACAAAGACTTGTTCTCTTTTGATTCAAGCCAGGTCAGATGTCTAGGATTGATCAAATATTTATGTGTATCATTAGTTCAATACCCTGCCAAGACTATTTTAATGGATGTAGTGGTAGTTGATATTCCACCAAAATATGGCATGTTGTTGTCTAGATCTTGGGGTGCAAAGCTCCAAGGATCTTTACAGTTAGACATGTCCTATGCTACTATTTTAGTATTTGGCCAACCAAAGAGATTGTATTGAGAAACTCTAATGAAATATGTGGTAAGTAGCCAGGAGAAACCCCAGGATTTTCCCATCTATTCCATGTATTCTGACATGGACTCCATTCTATACAATGCTAAAAATAACCCTTCAACTGATGTCAAGGTTCTAGTGATTGGACAAGAAGAAATTATACACCAAGACTCTAGTGTTCAAATTCAAGAAATTTTTGTGAACAAGTATATATCAGACACTCAAGAGAAACTAGATGAAACTAAAAATCCAGATTTCCCTAGTAAACAAATTTCCAAGACTCCTGATACTAACTATGAACATGAGATCCTTTGGTACTTGGAATTTGATGGTTCAGTCAATAAATTAGGGGTAGGAGCAGGAATTTGGGTACACAATCTAGAAAATGATCATGTTGAAGGACATTCTTATAGGTTGAACTTTAGATGTACCAATAATATGGCTGAATATGAAGCCCTCTTGCTAGGACTCAAATTGATCAAAAGTTTAGGGGCAATCAGGGTATCAGTTTTGGGAGCCTCTGATTTAGTCATTCAACAGATCAGAAGGAACTTCCTCACAAATGATCCCAGATTAATATCTTACAAAGGAGCAGCAGTTGAGATCCTCAATACATTTATAGAAACACAACTTGCCAAAATTCCAAGAAAACATAATTTACATGCTCATAGTTTGGCCACATTTGCCAGCACTTGTAAACTACCATTTGAACCCAATCATCAGTTTACAGCTGAGATTAAATATAGGCCAACTGTACCTGACAATGTAAAAAATTGGCAAGTGTTTGACAATGATACTCAGATTAACAATTTCTTGACCCTAAAAGAAGAATTTTCCAGCACTAATATAGACACAGACATCGTTGGTGAAGTTGATCAAATAGACAAAATTGAAACAGACATTTCAGCAAAAACTGCAACTCAAATACTTCACCCAACGAAATTTACCAATAAAAAGTTGCAGGAGATTAAAGAAATAGACATTGATGATATTGTCGGAGGAGAATATGAAGTTATTGATCTAAAAGACAATTATTTGCCCATAGGATTAACTCCTCTGGAAGATTTCTTTGATTCTAATGATTTCCCAAAGAAACCCAAGATGCAGCCCCTAAATGCAGACATTGAGGACTATAACATAGGAACTGAAGAACATCCAAAAATGGTAAAATTATCCAAAACTTTGCCCCCTGATCAAAAGCTTAAATATGTTGAACTCTTTAAATAATGTCAGGATGTTTTTGCCTGGAGCTATGAAGATCTGAAATTGTATGACACCTCTTTAATTCAACATACAATACCCCTTAAAGAAAATCAAAAACCATTCAAGAAAAAACTCAAAAGGGTGAACCCTGTACTACTCCCTTTAATTGAAAAAGAAATCAAAAGAATGTATGAAATTGGGATAATTGCTCCTATCAGGTTTTCAGAATGGGTGTCTAATTTAGTGCCCACGAGGAAGAAAACAGGAGAAATCAAATTGTGTTTTGACTTAAGGAATGTAAACAAGTTTTCTTTAAAAGATCACTACCCCTTACCTAAGATGGACCACATTTTACAACGGGTAGTAGGTTCCTCTAGGATTTCACTTTTGGATGGGTTTTTAGGCTTTAACCAGATTCTTGTCCATCCTGATGACCAGGAAAAGACTGCTTTTACAACACCATGGGGAAATTTCAAATATGTTAAAATTCCTTTTGGACTTAAGAATGCAGGGGCAACCTTCCAACAAGCAATGGACATATATTTTGCAAAAGAAATTCACGATTTTATGGTCATATATTTAGATGATCTTACTGTGTTTTCCAAATCAGATCAGTAGCATTTAGATCATCTGAGACAAGTGCTTTTAACATGCAGAAAGTATGGTATTTCATTAAATCCTAAGAAATCCTTGCTTGGTCTAGAGGAAGGCAAATTGTTAGGTCATATAATCTCCAAAGATGGCATCAAAATTGATCCTAATAGAATAGAAGCCATTCTACAAATACCCCATGCCAGAAATATCAAAGAACTTCAAGCTTTCCTAGGAAGGATTAACTTTTTAAGAAGATTCATACCTAACTTGGCTGAATTAATTAGATTGTTGAACAACATGCTGAGAAAAGATTCCAAGGTTAAATGAACAGTAGAAGCTAAACAAGCATTTGAAAAAATCAAAATGGCTTTGACCAGGACACCAGTCCTCACAAGTCCAAAATTTGACAGACTTCATAATATTTTCATTTGCATCAGAACACACTATTGCAGCCGTTTTACTACAGAAAGATGATCAAGGATGTGAAAAACTCATAGCCTTTTTTAGTAAAACACTCAGAGATGCACCGCTAAAATACCAAATCATGGAAAAATAGGCTTATGCACTTGTGAAAGCTATCAAAGACTTCAGAGTCTACATATTATACTCCCATATAATAGCCTATGTACCAAATGCTATTGTCAAAGATATCCTGACCCAAGAGGGGGTTGAAGGCAAGAGAGGTAAATGGATTGCTACTATATTAGAGTATGATATTGAAATAAAACCTACAAAGCTTATAAAAGGACAGGGATTGGCTATACTTATGACTGAAACCAATTGCCAAGCCCTGGATATCAATGAACTGGATAATGAATAGGAGATGGCGACTCCACAAATCATCCAGGCCTTCTTAGAATCACCTTGATATGCTGATATATGTTATGTACTATTAAACCTGCAGGGTCCTCCAGGGTTATCCAGAACAAAGAAAAGGTTTTTAAAAATGAAAGTCTCAAAATTTTATATTTTAGATGGTGCTGTTTTTTGGAAAAATCATGAAGGTATTCTATTAAGTTGTCTAATAAAAGATGAAGCTGACAAGGTACTCAACAAATTTCATGCAGGGGATTGTGGTGGACATCTTTACTAGAAATCAACTGCTAACAAAATTCTAAGGGCTGGATTTTACTGGCCAATCTTGTTTGCTGATGTCAAAAAGTTTGTCACTGCTTGCCATAAATGTCAAATTTTTGAAGGCAAGAGGAAACTTTTGCCTCTACCCCTTAGACCAATTTCCACTGAAAGACCATTCCAACAATGGGGTTTAGATTTTATTGAGGAAATCCATCCTCCCTCTTCTGGCCAACATAAATGAATCCTGACTACCACAGAATATTTCACCAAATGGATAGAAGACATCCCTTGTAGACAAGTCAATGATTCAGTGATCATTCAATTCTTAGAAACCAACATCTTGTCTAGATTTGGCTGTCCTGAAAAGATCATAACTGAAAATGCTGTTGCTTTCAAATCCAAGAGAATGATCAGTTTCTGTAACAAGTACCACATTACCTTAGGCCATTCCACAGCCTATTACCCTCAAGGTAATGGTCTAGCTGAGTCCTCCAATAAAAGCCTGATCAATATTATTAAAAAAGTATTGGAAGAAAACAAGAAAAACAGGCATAAGAAGCTTATCAATGCATTATGGGCAGACAGATTAACTACCAAGAGATCCATTGGAGCTAGTCCCTGTGAGTTGGTCTATGGTATGGAGGCTGTATTTCCTTCCTCCTTGGGAATCCCTGTAATGAAATTAATGAAGGAAGTTCAGGTGGAACCCAATGACATTCAGAGAAGAATAAATCAGACCATCCACTTACCGCAGACTAGGGAAGAGGTGTACCAAAGATCCCAAGTGTTACAAGAAAAACTCAAGAAGATATTTGATAAGAGGACCAAGGCAGAATTTTTTTACCCAGGGGAAAAAGTTTTAAAATGGGATTCCAGGAGAGAAGGCAAAGGCAAACATGGGAAGTTTGACTTCCTATGGAAGGGACCTTTTATTATTCAGGCATCATAGGGAAACAATAGGTACTTTTTGAAGAACCTGGATGATTCAGAAATATAACAAGGGCCAGTTAATGGCCGAATGTTGAAACACTATTTTGATCCAGTTTGTTGATATATCCTGACTCTAACATGTACATAGGGAAGTTCAGTTTCTGCAGCTTGAAAATAGTGATAGACTTGTTTGTTACAGCAATAAGAATAGGAAGGAATGTGCATAAAATTTTGAAAAAACAGTAAAGGAAATTTACCATTCTTTGTACTGATTCATTTCTGTTTATCAGAGATTGCAGAAGAAGACTTGGGAGCTGAAAACATAAGAACAAACATACAAACAGACTATCCAAAATAGATGTACAATTGTTTGAAATCAGTTCAGGAATAATGTGTATATTTTACATGATCCTGTTGTACAGTTTTCTACTTTCAGCAAAGGAAGATTTCAGAGCACAGCAAGAGTTGTTCATAAGGCCAACTGAACTACTGTTCTTGACTTTCCACTAGGGAAAGCCATCCCCAAGTGGAGCCACTGTTATGCTCCTATACCAATAGGTGTCATATTTCATGATTGACATTAATGAGCTCTAATATGTTCATAACTTTTTGTCTGGTTGCAAAGGTCTTCCATATTTTGAAAAATCAAAAAATTAAAAAATTAAAAGAGTGTATGCCATAAAAGAAAAATCAAAGGAAAAAATGAATAAAAGTGGTCAAAAAGTGAAATAAATGAACCCCAAACAAAAGACCAGGAAAGTGTGCAAGTCCAAAATACCACTACCATCCTATTTTTGCAATAATCTGATGGTGTGCAGCTTGTTGACCTATGTCACCATTGATGAATGGCCAAATAGCTCAATATTGGCTAGTTCATGTCTGAATTTACTTGTTTTAGTGATAGAGAATAAAAATCTGCCCAAACTGTTTAATCTTGGCAGATAAATAGTTAGATAGAGAAGCAAAGGAGCTCAACAGTTAAATCTGAGCCCTTGGATGTTACAAGTGTTGACTTAGGTAGCCCTACCATGAAAAGAAAGAAGATTGAAAAGGTTTTGCCAGTCTAAGTGCACCCAATAAAGAAGGAAAATGTTAGGCAAAGTTGGCTGGGTAGGTAGTTTTGATGTTGCAGAAAGAGAATTGTGATAGGTTTTGTCTCTCAGAATGTTAAATCTTACTTCCATCATAGGTACTATGGCAGAGGCATGACTAGCTCCCCTCATGTTTCCCTGAAATCGTTTACTAACTTCCCCAGTGATATTAGGATCTTCTTAATATCACCAAACAACTCCTTCCATCCATCTCATTTCATAACAAACCTAAGTAAAACCTTTTTTACTTAGGAAAATGTACAAATATCATAAAAACCCCTCTTTTTCCCTATAGCCTAAGTTCACCACTTAGCGCTTCCCATTTCATAAATCATATTAATTAAACTCTAACCTTATTATATAAATCCATTGTGAAATAGTACCCTTCCCCGTAAATATGTATATATAACAAAGACCCCCATATTTTAATATTCCTACCCCGGTTTATTATATCCATGAAACTGTTAAATTTTTGTTTGAATATGGATTAGAAGTTTTATTTGGAACCTATTAAGAACCATAACCCACCACGCACAAACCATGGGATTAATTAACCCCACGTTAATTAATAACAAATCACCCCACCAACCAATAAACACAACCCCAATATGTTTAATTAACGTTTATTATATCGAGCCCTGCGCATTAACTCTCCACTATTTTCGCAGAGCGTTGACCATCAGATTTGGGCCCGTTCATCCAACGGTCAATATGCATATCACAACCCCCTTTGCCACAACATGTTAATGCTTGGGAGACTGGCGGTATTGCGCCCATACCATGGACGCGTGTCAACCACCCACACTGCTCGTGGCCCCCCTGTCCGAAACCACTTTAGCCCATAAGCGATCTGTTGGAAACCGCTTACCACCCTCCGCTTCATGACAAAATGTCACATCACCGTGACGTCAGCCGCACAATAAACGCCAAAAAGCCCCGCCAAAGCCAAAATTTTATTAAAACCACGATAAGATGTCATTTTCGTCCATTTTTTCTGCGCACTGTTTTCATGCAAAATACGTCTGGTTTATTTCAAACCACGTCCAGTCCGCCACCAGCCCAAAAAAATCCAGTATCCTACTCCGCAGCTCGTCCTGCAACCTGCGAATTACACAGTTCGCCTTTAAAAATAGGTATTTACCCCAATTCACTTCCCGAATCGGTAATTTTGTTTTTTTTTCTCTGTGAATTCTACCCAAAAGAGCCAAATTCAAGTAAAATTAGTCCGTAGCTGCCATACCAGGACACTCAAAACTTCTGTTTTGCCCATTTTTCCACAAAAGCCCAAAATTCCGGTTTGAAAACACAAGAACCAAACATGGAAGCCCCCGTAGCCCTGAATGTCACGCCCGTGAATGCACCTCATAAAGACTTGAATTATCTACCTTGGACCGACAGAGATTTCCAAATAAAAGACCCATCTGGTGACAGGAATCATCTTCATACCTTCTGCCAGATAAGGGATAGCTATTTAAGCAACTCTGACATTTTTAGACTGTGGGAATCAAACCTTCCCATGTACTTTCTTCCCTTAGTCCATGTTTTCCCAGATATCATTCACCAATGCTGTGCTAGCTATGACCCTGACCATAGAGCAGTTATGTCACCTTCTCAAATTGTCCTCTTTTACATAACTGCTGAATCCATCAATGAGATGATACATTTCCATTCCACTAAACCCCTCGCTCATCTTTCCATGGGTTTTTTTTCTTGAAAAAGCCTCTCAATTGCCCAGCTCATAAATAACTCTGTTGGGTGTGGAGCCTGATTATCTTCTATACTCAAAGGTATCGCCACATAGGACCCCAACTCGAAATGGGGGCAGCAACGCCGCCCGTAAAATGTTCGCTGCAGGGGGGTCCAGGGGGGGGGGCGGCTGCGACCTTTGGGAGCCCCCCCTGGCGGGGGGTTTTGGGGGCAGCGCCCCCGAAGCTAAAAACAGCTGTAAAATTGCCTTGTAAAAGTATAGTAATTTCTAGTCAATCTGAGCCGTTCATTAGGCAGATGATCTGACGGTAGAACTTATGTTTAGTTTAGGGTTTTTTGCCCTAGAAGGAAACCCCTCTCTTTGTATGAGGGTATTGTATTTGAGGCTGTGTGATAGATGTGTATTCTGTGAGTGAGAAACATAGAGGTGAGACTGTGAGAGAAAACAGAGGATATTACAGCGGATTTGCTGTAGGTTGTGTCTCTTCATTTTGCTGGATAATAAAAAGGAAGGACTGGCTGTTCGGGGTGGACGTAGCCCAAACTAGGTGAACCACGTATATCTGTGTCTCTCTTGTTTTATGCATTTTCTGTGTTTATATTTATGCAATATTTTATGTGTTCCATTGCTCCGTAATATATAATTTTCTAACAACTGGTATCAGAGCCGAAGGTCTATTTGGCTGATAAACTCGCAGGAAAGAAGGGTTCCTGGTTCGAGCGGGAGCAATGGCGGAGGATGGTAAGTTTAGGGTCGAGAAATTTAGCGGCCAAAACTTCTCGCTGTGGAAGATGCAGATGGAAGATTATCTGTATCAGAAAGATCTATACCTACCATTGGGCGGAAAAACAAAGATGCCAACAGGTATGAAAGACGAAGAATGGAACCTTCTCGATAGAAAGGCACTCGGAACAATACGGTTGTGCCTTGCTACGTTAGTCGCCTTCAATATTTCGAAGGAAACCACGACAGAGGGTTTGATGCAGACGTTGTCGAAACTATATGAAAAACCCTCGGCCTCAAACAAGGTATTTCTTATGAAACGATTATTTAATATGAATATGTCGGAAGGTGGATCTGTTGCAAACCATTTAAATGATTTTAATACAGTTACAAGTCAGTTAAGTTGTGTAGGGGTAAAATTTGATGATGAAGTTAGAGCTCTGTTATTCTTGTGATCATTACCAAAAAGTTGGAATGGTTTGGTAATGGCCATTAGTAACTCCGTTTCTAGATCTAGTACTTTAAAGTTTGATGATGTTGTCGGTGCTATCCTTAGCGAGGAAATGCGACGGAAAAGCTCCGGTGAGACATCGGGAAATGCTTTGAGTGCAGAGTCTAGAGGAAGAAAAATGGAAAGAGGAAAGAGCTCAGGATATCGCAGTAAATCAAGGAAAGGCAGATCCAAGTCCAGATCGGGGATAGTGTGCTGGAAATGTGGAAAGAAAGGACACCTAAAGAAAGACTGTAGATCTCGGAAGGGAAAAGAAGGAGATGCACAACAAGAAAAAAATCATGAAGCAAATGTGACAGGTGAGGTGTTACAAGATGCTTTGATTCTTTCTTTTGAAAATATTACTGATTCCTGGGTGGTAGATTCAGGGGCTCCATTCCATGCCACACCTGATAAGAAATACTTTCATGACTATGTTCAAGGAGATTTTGGACAAGTTCGTCTGGGTGATGATAAACCTTGTAAAATCGTTGGAATGGGTAAGGTTCTTGTAAAATAGCAGAATGGAAACCAATGGCTATTAAAGGAGGTAAGGCATGTTCCAGATCTAAAGAAAAATCTGATTTCAACAGGGCAGTTAGGCGGTGAAGGTTGTGTGACAAATTTCACAGATAAAGCTTGGGAGGTAGCCAAGGAAGAAGAGATGGACTCCTTAATGCATAACCAGACTTGGGATTTAGTCAGGTTGCCTGTAGGAAAAACGACATTGAAGAATAAATGGGTTTACAGGCTGAAGGAAGAAGATGGAGGAAAACAGAGGTATAAAGCTAGACTTGTGGTGAAGGGGTTTGCACAGAAGAAAGGTATTGATTTTGATGAAATATTTTCTCTTGTTGTTAAAATGACTTCAATCAGAACTATTTTAAGTCTTGTAGCAGCTGAAGATTTGCATCTTGAGCAGTTAGATGTAAAGATAGCCTTTCTCCATGGGGATTTGGAGGAAGAGATATATATGCAGCAGCCACAAGGATATGAGGTGAAAGGGAAGGAGAAACTAGTTTGCAGGTTGAAGAAGAGCTTGTATGGCTTAAAACAGGCTCCAAGGTAGTGGTATCTAAAATTTGACAAGTTTATGTCTGAACAAGGTTATACTAGATGTCACTCTGATCATTGTGTTTATTTGAAAAAGCAAAATGATGGCAGCTATATTATATTGTTATTGTATGTAGATGACATGCTTGTTGCAGGATCTAACATGCAGGAAATAAATGTGCCCAAAAGAAAATTGGCAAATTCATTTGCAATGAAGGATCTGGGAGCTGCAAAACAAATCCTTGGTATGAGAATAACTAGAGACAGGAAAAATCGTAAATTAACATTGTCTCAGAATGAGTACATACAAAAGGTGTTGAAAAGATTTAACATGCACAATGCAAAACCAGTTAGTACACCTTTTGCTAGCCATTTCAAACTTAGCAAGGAAATGTGCCCAAAGACCCAATAAGACATGGATTATATGTCTAAAGTTCCATATGCATCAGCAGTTGGAAGCTTAATGTATGAAATGGTCTGCACAAGGCCTGATATTGCACATGTAGTGGAGTTGTAAGCAGGTACATGAACAATCCAGGAAAGGAACATTGGATGGCAGTGAAATGGATTCTCAGATATTTGAAAGGTACCACAAATCAAGCATTATGCTTTGGTGGTTCAAACATCTCCCTACAAGGATATGTTGATGCAGATATGGCAGGTGACAGAGATAACAGGAGGAGCACTACAGTATATGTATTTACTGTTGGAGGAACAACTGTCAGTTGGGTTTCAAAAATCCAAGTGTTGTTGCACTTTCAACAACAGAAGCAGAGTATGTTGCTGCTACAGAGGCTAGTAAAGAAATGATTTGGTTACAAAGGTTTATGGGTGAATTGGGTAAGGAGGATGATATGGGCACGTTATACAGTGATAGCCAAAGTGCCATTCATCTTGCAAAGAACTCAGCATTTCATTCCAGGACTAAACACATACAGCTCAAGTATCATTTCATACGATCAGTGTTGGAAGATGGAGAGTTGAAGCTGGAAAAGATACACACTAGCCAGAATCCTGCAGATATGCTAACATAAGTTGTAACCAGGGAGAAACTGAGAATATGCTCAGTTTCAGTTGGTCTTCAAGGATGACGATGAAGATGAGAAACAACCAGGTCCAAAGAGGAGTCATTGTCCAGCAAATGGAGCAGCGGTGGAGTTGCTACAATCAGTCTCCAAGTGGGAGATTGTTGGGTGTGGAGCCTGATTATCTTCTATACTCAAAGGTATCACCACATAGGACCCCAGCTCGAAATGGGGGTGGCAACGCCGCCCGTAAAATGTTCGCTGCAGGGGGGGTCCAGGGGGGGGACGACTGCGACCTTTGGGAGCCCCCCCTGGCGGGGGGTTTCGGGGGCAGCGCCCCCGAAGCTAAAAACAACTGTAAAATTGCCTTGTAAAAGTATAGTAATTTCTAGTCAATCTGGGCCGTTCATTAGGCGGATGATCTGACGGTAGAACTTATGTTTAGTTTAGGGTTTTTTGCCCTAGAAGGCAACCCCTCTATTTGTATGAGGGTATTGTATTTGAGGCTGTGTGATAGATGTGTATTCTGTGAGTGAGAAATAGAGAGGTGAGACTGTGAGAGAAAACAGAGGATATTACATCGGATTTGCTGTAGGTTGTGTCTCTTCATTTTGCTGGACAATAAAAAGGAAGGACTGGCTGTTCAGGGTGGACGTAGCCCAAACTGGGTGAACAACGTATATCTGTGTCTCTCTTGTTTTGTGCGTTTTCTGTGTTTATATTTATGCAATATTTTATGTGTTCCATTGCTCCGTAATATATAATTTTCTAACAAACTCGTATTGCCCAGATGTTCATGAAACCAAACTGTCAACCCCAAGACCCACCTCCCTATTTGCATGTCTGGTTCACTAAGATTGGAAAAATCATTCTTGACATGATATCCTTGATCTTGGGATTTAGGTCAAGTGAATATGTGGATGATATCACCCTGGTTTTGTTATTTATATTTACTCCAGGACAGCCCCCTGCTGTCAAGTATGACTATGCCACTTTCATTGCTGACAAAATCTATGCTCAATTCATGAATTTGAAAAGGGAAGGAGTGTTTAAATATACATCTTTCATATACCATCTATTGTTATATTATCACCCAGACAGTTTCCCATTTCCCATCAGGAAATTAGACTCGAAAGGAATCAGAATATATGGATGTGAATTATGCCCATTCATGTTGCCTAGGTATGTGCCTATGAGGTTATTTTCATTAGAATATTTCAGGCAGCTCATTTGTTCAGACTTAACCCACTTTTTTAATGTAAAGAAGAAGGCTCAGCTGAGAATCAAAAACCAGTTGGGCCCTTATGTCATCCATTCTAGGGATGCATGGAAAGATGCTGAGAACATATTAGAAAACCACCTTTAATTCAAGAAGAGTTTTGAGTGGGTACCATATGACCCTTGTAGTTTCATAAGTGACAGAAGGGTAAGAAACAGGTTATCAGTGTATGTACATCATAAAATCCCAGAAATTGAGTAGTATTCAAATCAGGAAGAATGGGTAGAAGGGACATTTATAGAGGAAATTAGTGAACAGGAAAAAAAGGAAAAATCTATGAAAAATCTTGAAAAAACCCTTGACCTGGACTCTTTTGGACAGGTATCTTTCAAGTGGCCTCAACAATCAGAAGTTGGGACATCCAACACTGGAACTTCTCAGTAGCCTGAACAGAGAACCGGTGCATCAATCATAAGGACTTCAAAGCGAAAAGAGGTGGAAACAATAGAACAACCAATCATGACTGATCAAAGAACAAATTCCTCTTGTCCAATCTAAAGAAGAAAAAATCCCTGCATTACATACCCCTCTAAATGAGGAAAGAAGCAAGAAGAGAGACAGGGAAGACCCCGCACCTATTAGTAGACCTGCAGAACAGCCAGGTGCAAAGAGGCAAAGATTGAATCCTCTATCAGAGGATGAAATTATTGAGGAAACCACTAATAGTCTAAGGGGTGAGAGGGTAACCAGCCAGCAGATTTCCCCAGTGGTAGATACATCAACTAGCTCACACAGGCAGGAGCTAGAAAGGCAGTAGAGTGTGGAAGTTTCATCCACTAGGCCACAAAGCAAACAGGCCTCGGACATCAAAAGGAGATTCACTGAGGTAAAGGCCAGGAACGATACACTAAGGCTTCAAATTTACAACCAGTATCTTAAGATGGCCCCCACAAAACAACAAAGATTAATGTCAACATATGACATAAAAGAAGGAAAGATGATAATGAGTTACTTTAAGCCCAAGGTGCAATAACCACAATCAGTAGCTGACTACATCAGGACAAATTTGGAAGTCTTAGCCCAAGGATATTCATCCCATGGACCAGATTGAGCTTCATAAACAAACTGGAGAGATGGTATACTCCACAATGGCTGATAAAGCTATGATAGCTCAAAAATTACAAAACTCCTTGAATAATACCTCTGCTCAGTTAGATTTAGAGAAAGATTCTTCTCTAGCAAAGGACAATAGGATCAAATCCTTAGAGGAAATTATCATTGAACTGGGACATGATCCCAAAGATGCCAAAGGCATAAAGGCACTAATGAACAAAAAGGAAGAGGACATTGCTACCCTAAGAAAACAGCTGAAACTGCCTCCTTCCATGCACCCACAAACTGTAGAAGTTGTACAGCAGAAATCCAAAGAGGATATGATGGACCTGCTTATGAAACTCAATGAAAGATTAACCGATACTGAGCAGGCATTGGAAAAAGTGCTAAAGGAAAAGCAGGGAGAGTTGACCTCCCAGCCACTTGAAGAAATCCCTGTAGCCGCTACTGCCCCCTCCACACTTATAACAACATTTCCTCCCACTGTCCTGGCATCAACAACAGAGGTCATCACAAGTACATCAGCAACAGCAGCAGCACCAGGCAGTAGTGCCAATATGAGTACATAAGAACTGATAAGAGACACGGAAGAATTAAAACTACAAGTGTCAGAATTGAAATTGGTGAAGGAGCAATTGGCAAAGGTGGAAAAGAATTATGATAAATCCAAGATGAATGTGGCAGAAAAAACAAGGGAGGTCAAAACATTAGAGAACAAAGTGAGAGCATTAGAAAAGGATGTCTCTCTAGATAAACCTCTAGCAGAAATCAGAGGAATTTTGTGGACCAACATCAATCAATCCCTTGGTAATGTGCGGAGGTCTATCCAAGTCATTTATGAGCAGATTGACTTGATAAGAGCGGCCCAAGTGGAGATTCAAAAGACAAGAGCTTTATTGGGACAGATGCCTGAACAAGCTAGCCGACTGATACATTTTTTGAACTCCAAGACCAGCGAAGAACTGGAAACAATAGAAATGAGAGACAGAACAGGCACCATTCTAGAAATCAAGAGAGTTCTAACCATGAGAACTCTAATGCAAAATTGGAAAGGAGATGCCAGGACATGCAGGTAGAGATTAATTCTTTCACAGAAAAGTTTACAGTCTTGCATAAAAAAGGTTTTCCAAGTCCTTTGGGAAGTGATGATTTTCTGATGAAACACATAAACAATGTACATCAATTGAATAAATATACTGCTGATGAAATCACTTAATCAACGAGTGCTTCAGGAGTAAAAGCACTTCCATCTGGCCAGGCCCTCTACGACAGCCTAGAAAATTTATTCTACATTGAGCACGAGGTGAAGCATCTATTCACCATCCCACCTAATTTCTTCAGATACACAGAGACTGACGAAACTTTAAGGAAGCTTCAGAGACATAAATTACTAGGACTGGAGTGGTGGCAAAGTATGTTAGAAATTCTATAAACTTATCTTTGGTATCTTTGATACCTTGGTGAATTAAAAATTTTAGACCATTTACCATAATGCGCAAGATAGAAATAAATGAGAGTCATACCGGTCAAAGTATATCAGATCAGGGCTAAAGAATATCCAGGCAACAACGGAGCAGCCAACGTGGAATTTCAGTGGAGGACAGCTACAAACCGACTTGCAGAAGCTACCTCCGGTACATTCAATAAAGAGGGAGTGGCTAGCACAACATCAATATATTGTTTCCCTATTTCCGAGACTGTTTGTCTCTATCATTTGTAAAATAAGCATTAGTCATCACTAGATATTATCTCCTGCAGATATTTTGTAAGATATTTTGATATTTTGTATAAATACCCCCCCAAACGAAGTATTTTGGGTTAGTTGGTGGGAGTTCATAGTTTTTGACTGTAATACTGAAGTTTTTGGAATAAAAAGCTGTTGGAACCATTTTTGTCTAGCCTACTGGATGAGGAAGTGGTGCTAAGGACCATGTTACAGAATTCTTGAATCATCTTATGGATCAATAAGTCCTTTCTAACTTGTGTTTTACAGTTTCTTTGTTTTCTATATCATCTATGTTTCATGATCTAAATAGTAGAGAGAAAGAATAATTCAGAATTTGCTTGATTGCACTCTATCTTCAGTCTTTATTATTTTCTGTGTTTTCTTCAGAATTAGAATAAACAATGAATTCTTAATTGCTCCTGTTTCCCCTGATTCTTTCATCTTGATTATTAGCTAAGGAATTCTTAATTGCTCCTTAACAGTAATCATCCATTTTCCCTCTGTCAAATATGATGAAGGATTCTTCACTGCCCTTCACCCAATTGACTCCATTCCATCTGATTCTAGCCTATAAATTGTTCCATATTTGAGTACCTTGCTCTGTGATACCTCCTCTGTTAAGAAACCTAATCCAGGAAGCTATCCTTCTTTGACTCCATCATGCCCAATGGACTGAAACTCTTCAGTTTTACCTCACTGTTCTATTGAAACTCCATCCCTCCAACCAAAATCAAAACAAAACCCTTGTACTTTATAGCTAGCCTAACACATTTCAAAACAAAGTTAAATCATAAAGAGAGAGCCCTTTCTAGATGCATATTGGCTAGAATCTGTATCTAAAAGATTGGTCTATGGTTACCTTGGCAGTATTCCCTTTCTTACAACTTTGGGGAACAACTTGAGCGATAACACCTTTGTTGGAGGGAAATGCTCCCCTAGGGCTTTTTGGGTTTAAACCCTAGCAGACTGAAAGTTGTCTATTCAAAGAAGCACGCATTCACACAGCCATTATGCTATTATAAGAAAATTCTATTGTAAAGGATATGTACCTTAGGTCCTACGTTTGAGAAGGCCCTTAGGGTCCAAACCCTTCTTGGAGTTCCCTTCTTCTCTTTTGTCCTACAAAACAACCAATTCCAAAGAACACAGCAGTATATGGACAAAACCTTATAAAGAAACCATCTTCATGTTATAAATAAATGTAGTTAGTTATGAAATCCAAACAACCATCTACATATGAATTCTAAACATGAATATCATTAACATAAAGAGGATTCATTTCGGGAACCAAAACATGTGTTTCTTTTATTATAGACAAATAAAGTACATAAAAAGGAATGATTTCACCTGAGTCACCTTCAGCAGGCTCCAAGCAAAGCTTCCTTCTGGATCCGTTCCAGCCTCAAGCCTTTAAAAAACTCCTTCCATGACTCTCTCCATGATGTGACAAGTAATGATGAACATCAACACACAAGGAAACAAGAGTTTCCTGTACAAATGGGGGAAGTGCAGAAGGCACAAGGGACTTTAGACCTGGTCAGGGGAAAAATCTCAACATAATAACCTTTCTCTCTCTTCTCTCCTCCCTTAGGCCTTCCCTTTGAGGTCTTTTTATACCTCTCCCAAAGTAGTTTTTTAGTTGGGAGTTGGTTGGGAACAGTTGGGCCACGGGCACTAACAGGTAATCAACAGGTAAAACCCGCGATCTCCGCCCAAAAATAAGGAGTTTTATATTTTTTTAAGTGTTTTAATACATATACGCGGGTTGGGTATACACAAACCCGCGTATATACGCGTTTAACTCAGGGAAATGTCGCGTATAAGGGATAAAACACTGGTTTTTAAATTTTAGGACTAGGTCTGGAAGGAGGGGTTCCCCTAGGCCATGAGTGCAGCATCACAAACCATAATAGTGAGATTTGGAGCTATAACAGATGCCCCCTAATATATGAGGTCAGAAGGGGTACATGATGGCCGAAATATATTATGCGAGTACATGGAAAGGAAGTCTGTCAAAAACCGAGGAGGACTTCACCAGAATTTAGCCTGCCAAGCCACCAAAAGAGATCAGAAAGAAACATTGTCTGAGGCGGGCATACCCATGCTCAGAAAAAGTAAAGCATGTCTGCATATCAAGTACAAGCGGATCCGCTAAGTATACAAGTATAAATGACTAAAAGATACATAATGGATCATCTGACCATGATGAACAAGTACATGTATGAATATCACATATAAGACTGTCAATGATGCTGAAAGATGCAACGGATCACTGATATCAAAGACTGATCCCAAAAGATACCAACTGAACATGATGGAGTAGGATGGTACTACACTGCAAACTCAGGTGCCAGCATATAGAATGTCACCATGACTGACTGCAACATATAAAGTGGAGTGGTATCAACTAGCAGCAACAGGAGCAACTGTCAAGTGAACCAATGAAGGTTGATACAACCTGAGGTCTTCACCGACCACCGTGGTACATTTCTACACCATGGGAATAAATGATCCGAAGTCGACCATGTGAGAAATCGTTTGATTACCGGTCATTGATGTATACCGTTAACAAATGCGAGACTACTCACCGATAATGATAATGAGCGTCAAGGTACCCAGTACAATCTAACAAGTGTGAATAGATGAGTTGGAGTCGAACACCTTTAAGAATCTATCGATCACGAGACAATGATGGTTTCCCACTGTCGATAATGAAGGATCTGCCACTAATGACTGCAAACCCCAAGGCACTGCCAAATGGACTCTAGATCTTTGCCCCAGAGCAATGAGTCGGAGTCGATAGGGAAAGATCCGCTAGAAGGAAGGCATTAAGGCATCCTTCATCAATCTAGCACGAGTGTAACCCGTAGGCCAATAATGTGGAAGGAATCAGACGAAAAAGATGTAGTAACCCAACTGAAGTACCTTTCTGGCGTACACAAGATATGGCTAGCGCACGACAGAAACCCTCTGAACCAATCAATAATGAAAGCTGACACAGAGGCGAGGTATCCACCAATAGGGTCAAATGGAAACCAAGGTACTGCACGAATCCTAATGTGTGATAATGTTAGCTAATGTTGAACACAAGGGAAACCACTCAGTCAAAGACCCATGATACTGATCAATGCTGAGCACAAGGTGACCTATAAATAATGAAAATAGGGCCAGGATGTGGCTCTAGGCTTGTCCTCAGAGCAAGATGTCGTCGTCGATAAGGACAAGACCCGCCAGCAAGAAGTCAATGGAGACCTTCTCAAACCGGCACATGTAAAGGACCAATATAGCTGATGTGATGATAGACATGACACTGAAAATCAGGGATGGCTGACTGAAAAATGAGTCAAGAGACACCGCAGAGAGGCCGACTCAGGCTAACTTCCCTTGAACAAAAGCACGACTCAATGTGACTATGTGGCAACATATGATGACTCTGTATAAGTTCGCCATGTAGGAGGCACAAACGAACCCTCCATATGATTGGAAGAGATAACCAATCGGGGGAGAACTGACTCAATAACAAGGTTAAGTCGTACCTAAGTCAAACTAAATCCCACCCAAGTGGAGGAGACTTTGTTTTGAGTGCTTTGTTCAAGGGCGACACGACTGACTCTAGCTACCAACAATAAATGGAAATACTGCCCCGTTCCCGCTCTTTTTGGAATATTTATTTTTTTTGTCTTTTTCTGTTAAGCTGGAAAAAGAATAAAAGAATACTATGGTACAGTGGAAAGAACAAGTGTCAGTGAAGCAGATGATCTAGTTCCTGGGAATGGAACGTTCCTATGCTCAATGCAGGGAGGTGAAAACTGGTCAGTGACACTCAAAGGTATGTTCCTTCCACGGGTCAAGGTGTGTCAAGCTGTAGAAGTCAAAGGTATGCAAGGTTGATTTTACAGACGTCATGGTCAAAAGTTGGCTTAAACACGAGTCCAAGTGAAGCCGGCTCTAGGCCAAAAGGTGCAAGTGGTCAACATGAAATGCAGTAGTACAACTCAACACAAAGGAGCCTCTAGGGTATAAGGCCAGAACAAAGCAGAGAAGCTAAGAGGAATGAGTCTTCAATGCATAAGTCATGGTAGGACAACAGAGGACTCCCGAGCCTACTCAAATCGGAGCAGCATGGGCAACAAATGTCAGTGAGGTGCTAACTACGATGCCCATGTAAAAGATGGCTCTACCATCGTGTCATGATTTAAAGAATCGGCGAGTGAAGATGGCTTATGAACCATAACACGATGGGATCGACCCTATGGCAGATGTATCAGTCAAATGGAGGCTAGTATGCACAATGCAACGGAAAAATGGTGTCCCTAACCTATATGCCAGTGAGAAAACGATACCTGCCATGACGGGTCAGCAGTCATGGAACCGTCTCGAAACTGAAAAACGTCCAAATGTCCTGAAAAACAAACCATTCTCGACATTCGAAGCTCCCAAGTTAAAAGTCACATGAGGCTAAACAAAATAAAATTTTGAAAATTTTTTGCATTTTCAAAACTTATAAAAAGTATTTTGGACTCACCATTTTTACCATTTGAGTTTAAGAGCAAAGGATTTGGAGCAAAAGGAGCAAAATTCCCACAGTCAGATTCAACCATTCAAATTCGTCAAAGGCCTCCTTGTAATTCTTATACTTGGCTTGCAATTGATTGTGACTGGTTTTAAGATTTTTGATTAATGTTTCACCATTAAATTTTTGTCAAAAATTTCCCCGCGGCATATACGCGGGTTGGTATTATTGAACCCCCGTACACGCAGGCCCTATACGCGACTGTGTGCACAGGGACCCGCGTATACGCCGCGAACCATTTTTACACAAAAACTAACGGTTATAAATCGATTTTTTCTCAGGATGCCTGTCACGTGGAGTGAAAGTGAGCACGCAGCGGTAGATAATGAAGTTATGAACAGTCCAGAAGCATTAGATGCCCTACAGGGATGCGGTTTGCTTAAATTTTTCAAACTGCCAAATATGAAAGAAAACACGCGTCTGCTTGAGATGCTCATTGATTATTGGGACGTCGAGGAGGAAGCCTTTATGATCGATCAGATGCCGCTCAGGGTAGAAGTGGAGGATATCTATTTTATCACGGGCCTTTCCCGAAGGGGAGAGGTGGTACATTCTCGGGGCAGGACACAGAGTAGCATCACGATAGAGGACTATGTACAGATATACTGCCCGAGACATCCCAAGAAGGTTGGGAGCCAGATTTCCATCACACATGTGGCGAGTTTGTCACTTAGGATAATCCTATTCACCATAGCTCGAGTGAACGGATCATCCTCTCTGCATCATGTGTCACGGGTCACCATGAGCGTGGCAGTTGACTGTCTCACTACTGTGTTTGACTGGTGTACTCCTCTTCTGGCCAACATGAATAGCCAGCTCACTTCTATCAGGAGGGAACAGACCAAGAACTTTGGATATGGGACTATCCTGTGTACTTTCTTTTTCGAGAAGGTTCCCGCACTCCACCCGAGGGTAGCAGTTTCCATCAGCACCTCACACAATCCACGCATGGGCCGGTGGGCCGATCTGATGAAACGTCTGGGGGGTGGGGAGGTCCCAAGGACTACCTTCGACGATGATTTCTTCACCTGGTGGGATCAACAGATCATCGCCGTGGATGACTACCCCTATGCTGGGCTGGATTTCCGAGGAGATCCTGATCTAGTGTTACCACCGAACGCAGCATGGGGCGAGATTGGTAAGAATTTTTTGATTTTATGATTTTTTTTGGATTTTTCAAATATAATGATGCATTTTGAAAAATATTTTTGATGAGATTCAAATGACTGATATGATGATCATGTTCTAGACATTGGGCCGGTACGACCAGATGGGTTCCCACGGCATGGACGGTGCGGCCGAGGAGCCGAAGAGGCGGCTGCTGATACAGAACGGACTCTAAACAATGTCCAGCGACACTTGGCGAGACTGAGTTGCCGAGTACCGATGGCTGCCATAGAGGACCTTCCTGAGGATATGCAGCGTCATGTGGTTGGCATGCCACGTGACTGGGTTCGTACTTTTCAGCATGTGGCCAATGCGATAGTTACATACTTAGTTGCTCATCCTGAGCCGGGGCATTAGATATGCTGGCCATGATTATGGGCATTTGAGTCCCAATTTTGTATATTTTTGGACACACATATGTACACTCGAGATGCTTTATGATATATATATATATATATATATATATATATATATATAGATATATATATATATACAGTTTGACTTTTTGATGCTTGATTTTATTGTGATGAATGATTGATGTACCAGTCTAATGCTTGATTAGCGATAGAATCAGCTAACCAATTATGAGATCTTGGAATGTGCAAATAATTAATATAAGTAAATTATCTTTGCAACAACCTCACCCTTAAATACTGGCGATATAAAGATGGATCCCTTACCCGATAAATGTTGTTTAATTGTGACACTATCAATTGAGAATCAAGATACACTACCAACGAGTCGATCCCATGAGAGATTGCCTCGGATAATAAATTAATAATGGCAGTATACTCGGCCATATTGTTTGAAGCAGGACCGATACATATGCCTCTTGATGCCATCAATTGACCAGTTGGATAATAGAGTACCCAAGCTGCGGAAGCGAGATTCCGAGTGTGCTGACTAGCACCATCTGCGAACCCAAAATAGACCAAATCATCCATCAACACCTGCCACAACAGACCAAAAAGTGCTGATATAAAAAAACTCTCGATGATATATGTAAAAATATTCATAAAGTACAAAGAAGCCATTGCCTGGCCAAAACTAAGCAAAGTACTTCTTTAGGTAGAGCCTGTTTCGGGGCTCTGCCAGCTTGTTTCCCTCAAAATTGATTAACTCATACGACCCTTTTTCTAAAACTCGTTTAATAATGAAAGGACCGTACCACATAGGCTTAAATTTGCCTGCCCCAAGGTGTCTTTATCTTGGTCATAGACCAAGACAAGGTCACCTTCAGAAAAGACTCGAGGACGGATAGATTTATCATACTGCGTTTTAACCCTTTTCTTATGAGCCTCATTCACCGTGGCGGCATCTCGATGCTGCTCATCGAGATGTTCCAAGTGAAGTAGGCGCTCTTCGAGACTCGAAGTCTCTGGAAGGAGCTCAATAGCCAATTTAAGAGATGGAATTTCACATTCAACCGGAAAGATAGATTCCATCCCATAAACCAACTGAAAAGGTGTAAAACCAATAGTCGTTTTCACGGAGGTTCGGTATGCCCAAAGAGCCGAATACAACATAACGTGCCAATTGGACCAATTTTTATCGATTGTCCATTGGAGTATTGTCTTAAGAGTTTTATTGACTGCCTCGACCTGTCCATTGGCCTGAGGATAATAAGGAGACGAATGCTCCTACCGGAAACCTAATTTGAGTGCCAATTTAGACATCAGTTGATTCTGGAAATGACTGCCATGATCAGTGAAAATCTCTCTCGGGATACTGAATCTTGAGATAACTTGATTGAAAAGAAACAATGCTGCTGTGTCACTATCATTCTTATAAGTAGGCATGGCCTCATCCCACTTTGTAAAGTAGTCTACCGCCACGATAATGTACCTGTGATTCACTGCTGAACGCGGATTACAGGTCGTAAAATCAATACCCCACTTAGTAAAGGGACCGATGGTGACAACGGGAAAAAGAGGAGCTGGATGCGCGCGCATCTTCCGAGTAAAAATTTGACACGGGTGACAGCGTTTGACCACTTCCACACAATCTTTAAAGAGTGAAGGCCAAAAATAACCGGCACGTAAGATGCACTGGGCTGTAGCAAGCCCTGATAGGTGACCACCACAAGCTCCACTATGGCAGTCATTGAGCACTGACTCTACTTCCTCTAAGGTTAAACAGCGCCGAAGGATTGAATCAACCCCTCGACGGTATAATGTGTCATCGATGATAACATAGTTTTTAGCCAGGTGACGTAATTTTCGACGTTCATCCTTGGAGAAAGTAGAGGGAAACTTCGAAGTCTGGAGATAGACAATGATATCTCCATACCAAGGGTCAAGTGAAGAGATGAGGAATAAATGGTCGTCGGGAAAACTTTCCTCATAAATAGTATCCTCTCCACAAGGTAACTCAGAAATTAGCTCCGCGAAAACCATGGATTTCTTAGACTTGGCAGACAAGAACTTGAGATCAAATTCTTGCAAAATGACTATCCATCAATTATATTTGCCCCTAATCACTCGCCTACTGAGGACAAATTGAAATGGATTGACCACTGTTAAGACAAAAGTTTTGCGTAGCAGGATATAATGACGGAGCCACTGGACAGCATGGACAACTGCCAAGGCCAACTTCTCAACCGGAGAATAGCGAAATTCAGGACCTATTAAGCCTCGGCTCAAATAATAAATCACATGCTCGGTGAGAGCATCATCCTCCTAAACAAGAACCATACCAATGGTTGATTCTGCTATAGCGAGATATAAAAGGAAGTCTCTACCATAATCCGGTGGACTCAAAAGCGGGGCAGAGACTAATGCCTTTTTCAAAGCATCAAACTATCGCTACGCAAAGTTGTCCCATACAAATGGAACTCCTTTCGGTAGTAAACGCATGACCCCTTTAGTGATCTCAGCATAATTTTCTATAAACTGTCTTAAGAAATTAGCCTTCCCTTGAAGACTTTGAAGTTGTCGAATCGAGGACGGGGGAGGCAACTGAGCTATTGCCTCAACCTTGAAGGGATCAACTCGGATCCCTTCATTGGACACGATGAACCCTAACAACCGACCGGACGTAACCTCGAAAATGCACTTCTTAGGATTCAACCAGATTTTATAAAAATGACATCGCTCGAAAACCAATCGAAGATGACTAGGGTGATCAGTTCTCTTTCGAGAACGAGCAGCGAGATCATCCAAGTATGCCTCGATGACATGTTTGATGTCATGGAAAGCATATGACATGGTTCACTGAAAAGTGGCTCCAGCATTTTTAAGGCCAAAAGGCATCTTTCTATATGCAAAGGTACCCCAGGGACATATAAAGGCTGTCTTATGTTGATCTTCAGGATGGATAGAAATTTGATTATAACCCAAAAAACCATCCATGAAGGAAAAAATCTCATTACTTGCACACTCGTCGATAATCTGATCAATGAATGGCGTGGGGTAATTATCTTTTGGACAAGCCTTGTTTAGGTCCCTAAAATCGATGCATGCTTGGATTGTTCCTTGCTTTTTATCCACAGGGACTGGATTAGAAACCCAATTAGTAAGAGGAACAGGGTATATGAAACCCGCCTTTAGCAGCTTCTCAACTTCAGCTTTGATAGCTACTGCTTTCCTAGGGTTAACCGGCCGAAGTCTTTGACGAACCAGTTTGGCATTCTCATACGTCTTGATCTCATGTTGAACTATAGAAGGATCAATGCCAGGCATTTCCTCATAAAACCAAGCAAATACATCTTGAAATTCCTTGAAAAGGTCGGTGTAAATTTGAATTTCTTTAGGGGAACACTCAATTCCGATGAAGAGATTCTCGATGACGTTAGGGTCCCTAGAGATGTTTATAGGTATCGTTTTTGAAATCACCAACATATTACCTTCGGCACGAATGTGTGCTGGAGCCAAAGCATTTGACACCGTACAAACATCACTAGTAAAGAGCTCGGAGAATCTAGACTCTACTTCCTACAATGGAGGAATAAAGTACGAACGATGGTGTAAGTCTTCCCAAGGTCGATCTATACCCATCATTGCTTCGAGGATTGCTTCTTCAGAAGGTAAAACTGTATCTAAGTAGTCCAAGGCAAAGGTAGAATCAAGGCTCCAAGCCGGGGCCACATCACCATCTAACTCCTCTTCGGAAAAAGGAGCAGGGTGGTTGTCTGCAGAGTCTACGATAGACTGATATCTAAGCTCAGCTGCAGATATAGGGAATGCCATTCCATTTACTTGTCCTTCAACTAATGTGGTCGTAGGTGAAGGCAAGGTCCAAGGGTCTGAAAAACAACGAGTTCGGAAGAACTCTTCTTGAGGAGACTCCTTAGATGATGAAATAGCATTGATTTTAGCGAAAGGAGAGGGAAGATCAAATGTACCCATCAATGAGGAATACATCCCTACTCCTAAATTCTCAGTAGGCGGGTGAGGATTATCCACTAAAGGAATAATAGAGTCAGAGCTTGCTTGAGGATCGACTGGACAATAATCCATTTGATCAACCTTAGCGATTTTCCCCTCATGAGGAAAGCAAATGACACGAAACAGGGTCGAAACAACGGCGTCCATTTCGTATACCCAGTTCCTTCGTAATAGGAGATTATAGTCTAGGTTAGCATCTATGACTTCTACTTCAATATTGACGACCTTCCCCCCAACACATATAGGAAAGGTCGGGATAATCCCATGCGGCTTATGAGAATGACCATAAAATGCAATCAAGAAGGTGGGTGAAGGAACAGCCGAAGGTGATCCAATAGCCTTCCAGCATGACATCGACATGACGCATGTGGAAGATCCTTCATCAATAACGATACGAAAAATGTTGATTTTCTAGTATGTAGACTTTATTTGGAAAGGCATATGATGAGGGAGTTGCTTTTTGACATTTAACATGTCAAAAGTGAGCACTAAAGAATTAGCTGGATCGACTGCTCCAATCGCGGAAAGTAAAGCACTTCATTGAGCCGGACGTGACTGGAGAACCTCTAAAGCGGACATGGCGCAGGGACTCTGAGCCAGATCCTCCACAATGGAGTAATTCTGGGCGGCCCTAGCATTAGGATTAATAGTCGCACGTTTAGCGGAACCTTTCGGTATCCGTGGTATAGTCTCGACAGGGGGTCACTCAATATGAAGGTCAGTACTTCCAGGAACAGTCTTGTCCTTGGAAGCTTCGACTTCACCATAATCACGTGATCGAGTAGCCACATGGACGTTAGAACCCATCATAAAAACATTTGATGATTTTCCCCTTCTTGGTTGCCCCCTGCGGAGGTTCCAGGGTTTGAACTCGCGCCAGCAAGAAGTTGCTGCCCTTAGGGAAACAGGTTGGTCAACACAGCATGAGAACTAGAAGTCCCTTGCTGTCCTAACAAGCGCTGAGCATCTTCAATCTTAGGGCAGAGATGAGTTAAATGGTCTCCACTGCACAACTTGCATGGAAACTTGACTTTCTTTCTGGACTCATTTCTACCACCACCAGCATTGTTGCCGGATTTATTTGCATCAGGCTTCCCATCCTGGTTCTTTTTCTTACCTCGTCCTTTCTTTTTCCCATTGGAATTTTTATTTCCTTTGGGGTTATCAGATTGGATGGCATTAATTGAAGAAGTTTGGGAAGCGGGGGGATTAGATGATGTGACTTGGTTGTTAGAAGCAGTTTGTAAGGACAACTGCTGCAATTGGTCCAACAAGTTCACGGTAGTTGTGTCTACTGACCCGACGATACCATCCGCGTGCGGACCTGGCTTCGACTTAGCCACGTCAACCTTAGACCCAGGAGCATCTGGCAAGTATTTTTGTAGGATCCCAGACTGAGAGTAGATCAATTCTAATTGTTGGGCCCTAAAAATGGCTTGCTCCTCAGAATAGACTCCAGACATGGAGACATCCTTGGAGATCTCGGGTTGTAAAGATTTCAAAAACCACTCGAGACGGTACTCCAGAGGGATTTCGGCTTTAATGAGCCTATTTCTCTGTCTCCATTCCTGAATATGGTCAGAAATGTGAGTTGCCTTATCTTGACGAAAAGTGGCCAGAAGTTCAGTTCTGGCATCATAGCGGACAGGAAACTGGAAATGATTTAAGAAAATATTGGCTAAGTCAGCAAAAGATGTAAAGCTGCCCCCTGGCAACTCTATATACCATTTGGCCGCATTACCAGTCAAGGTGCGTTGAAAAAGTCTCAACCTGATCGAGTCATCGATAAGGGAGTTAGATGAGCACCACAAATGGAATGTGGTTACATGGTCGCCTGGGTCTTCACCGCTCTTCCCTTCGAATTTTGGAATGTCTGAAGGGAGTTTGGTTGGGACCGGAGGCCAGGCCGGATTGTATTTGATTGGGTCATTTGTTAACTTAGTGAGATCTGGCAAGTTCAACGTTGCCAGAAATGGAAGCCTAGGAGGACCTTGGGGATTCCACCCAGACTGGACAGAACTCCCAAAGTTCTGAAAAGATTGTCCTAGATTTTGGGAGGCACCAGGCTGCCCGAAGTAACCTGTAGAACCGGCTAAACCAAAAGGCAAGCCTTGTGATCCAGCAAAATTCAGAGTTTGACCAACTCCGGCCTCAAAACCTCCATAACCAGCAAAGTTTCCTCCTAAAGGACCATAAGGAGTTGATAACCCTTGATAAGGATTCCAAGCCGAAGCTAGGGGAGGAATAATTTGAAATGAACTAACCGTGAAGTACGACCTATTCCCATGTTGGCCGATAAACGGATTCCCAGTTCTCGCACCACTAACCCCAGGGTTAGTCCAACCTTGGAAAGGATTACTGCTTTGTCCTACAGAAGAAAAAGGCATGGATCCTATCGTCGAGTTGGAATGTGGTGTATGACCACTTCCGAAAGGAAAACCCTGGAATGAAGCCGATCTGCCCATCATGGACGTAGTGGCTGTTATGAAACCAGCTCAAGAAAAGATAGAAAAGATAGATCAACGCCTTAGAATTCACCCTCTTTGAGGGGGCAACCTCCTTTACATTACATAAATGAACAATTCTTGGATGATACAAATGACAAAACCTCCTTTCTATATAGGAGTCTAAGGAGTCACAATATAATCCAGCCGACCTAACAATAATAATATAAAGCCACAAAAATAACAATAGAGGGATTCTATGGGGCACAGAAATAATAATATGGGGGTAATAGGGGCACAACAATATAAATAAGGGGTATAACTACAATAGTAATGGGGTAATCACTAGTATTATAGGGACCCAACATGCCCCTCTCCTTCAAAAAAGTGTTGTCCTCAACGCTTGAGTAGTTCTGGATACTTCTGCATAAAATTCTCATCCTCCCATGTGGAATCTTCAGCGGATAAGTTCTTCCACTTGATAAGATACTCTGAAATTGATCGATTTCATAGCTGTCGAGTTCTTGTTTCTGTGACTGCTTCCGGTTCCAATATAATTTTTCCTTCCTCGTCAAGTTTTGGCAATATTGTTTGAACTAGGAGCTTGTCGCCTATAACCTTCTTTAAACATGAAACATGGAAAACTGGGTGCAATCGAGAAGCTGCAGGAAGCTCCAATTTGTATGCCATAGTACCAATCTTTTCCAACACCTTGTACGGACCATAATACTTTGGTGATAATTTATTATCCTTCTTAGCTTGCTTTGGGACATTTTCTTATATGGTTGTAGCCGTAGGAATACCCAATCACCTACATCAAAACTTCTTTCACTGCGATGTTGATCTGCCTGTTGTTTCATTCTATTTTGTGCCAACACGAGGTTATCCTTTAAGAGTTGGAGGACTTGTTGTTGATGTTCGATGTGATGTTCCAGTGCTTGAACCTTAGAATTTTCTCTTAAATATGATGTGATTGATGGTGGTTGGTACCCATAAAGTGCCATAAATGGGGTCATTTTTGTTGCTGTATGGAAGGAAGTGTTATACCACCATTCAGCCAGAGGCAACCATTTGACCCATTGTGTCTGTTTATCAGATACAAAGCAACGAAGATATCCTTCCAAACATTTGTTTACTATCTCAGTTTGCCCATCAGATTGAGGATGATAAGATGAGCTATGAGCTAACTGAGTACCTAGACAAGAAAATAATTCTGTCCAAAAATTTCCAGTGAAAATGGGATCTCTGTCACTTACAATAATCTTTGGGTTTCCATGTAGCTTTTGAACTGTTTCCATAAATGCAGTAGAAACTGTACTGGCTTTAAATGGATGTGATAATGCACAAAAGTGTGCATACTTGGTAAGTCTGTCAACTACCACCATGATGACACTCTTTCCCTAAGACTTGGGTAAACCTGTGATAAAATCCATTGAAACCTCCTCCCAACGTTGGCTTGGAATGGATAAAGGTTGTAATAGACCCGGTGTCTTAATTGTTTCAACTTTATTTTGTTGGCAAACCAAACATTCCGCCACAAACTTTTGAATATCTGATTTAAGGCCATCCCAAAAAAATTCCTTCTTAACCCTGTGGTAAGTTTTTAAAAATCCTGAGTGCCCTCCTAAGGGAGAAGTGTGCAATTCCATAAGAATCTTTTGTTTTAGCTGGGAATTCTTACAGAGGTATAAGCGATCTTTGTACCATAACGAATCATTTTGCCAGCTAAATGTATCAGAAGTACTGGAATCTTGTTGTAGCTTTCGAATAAGTGCCCACACTTCTTCGTCATTCTTCCATTCCTCCTTTGCTTCATTTATCCAATCTGGTTGGATAATAGAAATGGCACACAACAATGCTTCCATATCCTCATCCTTTCTTGAGAGTGCATCTGCCACCACATTTTGCTTCCCTTTTTTGTAGATGATTTCAAAGTCATAACCCAACATCTTTGTGACCCACTTTTGTTGCTCTTCAGAGGATAATCTTTGTTCTAAAAAGTATTTAAGGCTATCATGATCCGTTTTTACCTTGAAGTGTCTTCCCATTAGGTAGGGTCGCCATTTCTTAAGTGCATGGAGTATTGCCAACATTTCCTTCTCATAAATAGCTTTGCTTAAAAACTTTCCCTTGATTGGACGACTTTCAAAAGCAATGGGTCTTTCATCTTGCATTAGAACAACACCAATTCCATTTCCTGAAGCATCACATTCCACAATAAAGGTTTTTGTGAAGTCCGGTGTAGCTAAGACCGGTGCTTGGCACATTGCCTCTTTAAGATGTTTAAAGGCCTTTGTTGCTTCCGGAGTCCATGAAAATGAATCTTTCTTCAATAATGTTGTTAGAGGTGCTGCTATTCTCCCATAATTCTTAACGAACTTGCGATAATACCCTGTCAACCCAAGAAATCCTCGCAGATGCTTTATGGATGTGGGGATTTTCCATTCCTTAATGGCTTTAATTTTGCTAGGGTCTACCTTAACTCCTTCATGAGATACAATATGACCCAAATATTCCACCTCTTGGACTCCAAAGAAACATTTGGATCTTTTTGCATATAATTGTTTCTCCTCCAATAGTTGTAGCACCTTGTCAACATGTTCAACATGATCCTTCCAAGACTTGCTGTAGATTAGTATATCATCAAAAAATACCAACACAAATTTTCTAAGGAATGGTTTGAAAATTGAATTCATCAAACCTTGAAATGTTGAAGGTGCATTGGTAAGGCCAAAAGGCATGACCAAAAATTCATAATGACCCTCATGAGTTCTAAATGCCATTTTCGGAATGTCTTCAATCTTCATTCTGATTTGATGATATCTCGAACGAAGATCCAACTTGGTGAAGTAAATTGATCCATGCAATTCATCTAGTAATTCATCAATGACAGGAATGGGGAACTTATCTTTAATAGTGAGCTTGTTGAGCTCCCTATAATCTGGACACATGCGCCATGATCCATCCTTCTTGTGCACCAATACTACTGGAGCTGAGAAAGAACTTTGACTCGGTTGAATTATACCAGCCTCTAGCATTTCTGCAACCATACGTTCAATTTCACTTTTTTGGACATATGGATATCTGTACGGCCTGATGTTTGGAGGAACACTTCCTGGAATCAGATGAATAGCATGATCATGATCACGCATAGGTGGGAGACCTTTGGGAGTCTCAAATACCTTGGAATGATTGTCCAGGACTTTTTGGAGATCTGGAGAAATAGATGATTCCAATGTGGAAACATCTAGCGAACATAATTGTGCAATTACACCTCTTTGCTCCTTTTTTAGAAGCTTTGTCATGCCATTAGAGCTGATTATCTTTCCTGGTTTCCCTGCAATACCCCTTAATTCAACTTCCTTTCCTTCCATAGAAAATTTCATGAAAAGTTCTTGAAAATTAAAAGCTATTGTACCCAAGGATTGTAGCCATTGGACTCCTAGTACAACATCAGCACCTCTCATTGGAATGGAAAGCATTGGGCTAGTCAATACATATTCTCCCATGGATAGCTTGATATTATGGCACTTTCCAGAACAATTTATTGTTCCTCCATTTGCAATCATCACTTGACACTCTGGTGCTGGATATAGGAAGCAATTCAATTCTTTTGCTACCCTACAATGAATAAAATTGTGGGTGCTTCCTGAATCAATCAACACTATTACCTTTTTCTTCTTGATTTGTCCTTCTATCTTGATGGTTTGAGGAGTGGTAATTCCCACCAATGCATTACAAGATATGGTCAGATTTATTTGTTCTTCATCTAGGCTTTTTTCCTGGAATTTATTCTCTTCTTTTGACCTTTCTTGCTCCTTTTCTTCTTCCTCTTCACAATCTATGTAGAATAATTTCTTCTCAGCACACTTATGACCTTTTGTGTATTTGCTATCACAATTGTAACAAAGCCCTTTTTCTCTTTTTTCTTCCAATTGTTGTGGTGTCAACCTTGTAGGTTGTGGAAGACTATGGGCAACAACACTTCCGTCTTTATAGTTGTGAATGGTATGCTTCCTAGTTGCCATAATTTTGCTTTCCATTTTTCTTGCTAACCTGAATGCCTTCTCTAATGAATCAGGTTCCCAAAGGCGCACATCATGTTGGATATTATCCTTTAAAGACCCTATGAACACATCAATCCTATGCTCCTCTGGAATATCTTTTACCCTTATGTTCAATTTTTGGAACTCCTCAATGTGCTCCATTATTGAACCCTTTTGTTTGAGACTTATCAATTGGCTAAAAAAAGTGTTGCTTTTTGTATCCTCATAATGTGCTATCAATTCTTCCATAAAAATTGCCCAAGTGATAAATTGTTTACGAGAACAAAGCCATTGATACCATACAAAATGATTTGGTTCCAAATATAAAGTTGCCATACGTACCTTTTGTGTGTTTTGCACATTATTGAGATCGAAGAATTGCTCCATCTGTAATATCCATGTGGCGGGATCCTTGCCATCAAACTTCCTCATATCGATTTTTGGAATGTGGTGATTCTTCGATCCAACATTAGCATCTATGGAATCATGATTAACATTTCTTTTGTTCTCATCATGAGTTTCCTTTACTACCTTTTCACCATTAGTAAGTATTTCTTGTAGAAAATTAGTCAAATCTGTCTTCAAATCTGCCATGCCTGTCTTCAAATTTGTGTTCAAATCTATCTTCAAATTGTCCATCTTAGCTTCCATGCCATTCATCTTAGCTTCCACGCCATTTATCTTAGCTTCCACGCCATTTATCTTAGCATCTGTTAACTTTTGTGAGCGTGACATTTGTTGCACTTGTTCTTGTAATTTTGATATATCATGTAGCATTTCTTCCTCTTCTTCATGAGTCATGCTAGAGCTTTCAGGTTCCTTACTAGGTGTTTGAATTTTCTTTCCTCGGGGCATCAGTTACCGATAATAATGCTCTACTATGCCCTTTGAATTCCTTCAAAATAAATTTTCAAACCAAGCTTAAGCAAAAATTTAAAAAAACTACACACCTTTTTTCACTTTGTAGGAGCTCGATATTGCCTCTGATGTATCTTGTACTTTCCAGTCATCTAGTTCTAAACTTGTGACCTGTAGTAGCTCTCTGTGTCCTCTTTCCAATGCCACAAGTCTGACCCAAATTGGATTCTCCAAGGAAGAGTTATGCGAAATCTCCCACAGTGACTTGATTATAGACTAGTTCAGTAGAGCTAACTTGTACGACATGCCGCGAGTCACTGTTTCGACCTTTGGATCTAAAAAACACCCACAAGAAACTGCAATCTATCCTCTTTCTGTACCTTTTTACGAAATTTCAATCCGATCCTCAGAGAGAAAGTTATGACGATTTTCCCCAGGTCACCTGTTTTGAATGTAATTCAAGAGTCTTCAAAAAGACCAACTTTCTCAGATCATATCTCCAAAAATATCGCGCGAAAAGCTCTGAAATTTGGACCCAAGGTTCAGCGACAATTCTTCTCAAATGGGTTTTTTTTGCGACTTCTGAAACGTCACAGAAAAAATGTTATAGCGAAAATGCCACGATGACCTGTTTGGAGCAGCGAAACCCTAGAATCCAAAGCTCTGATACCAAATGTTATGAAACCAGCTCAAGAAAAGATAGAAAAGATAGATCAACGCCTTAGAATTCAGCCTCTTCAAGGGGGAAACCTCCTTTACATTACATAAATGAACAATTCTTGGATGATACAAATGACAAAACCTCCTTTCTATATATAGGAGTCTAAGGAGTCACAATATAATCCAGCCGACCTAACAATAATAATATAAAGCCACAAAAATAACAATAGAGGGATTCTATGGGGCACAAAAATAATAATATGGGGGTAATAGGGGCACAACAATATAAATAACTAGTATAACTACAATAGTAATGGGGTAATCACTAGTATTATAGGGACCCAACATACTAAACAAAACCGATGGAATACCCTGTGAGTGGGTGCCAAATGGAAAGAATCTAGTACCAAAAGCATTGGTTTGGGCATTTCCACTCGTGGACGGAATGGAGGTAGACCCAACTAAAGATGTGCTAGCAAAATATCCAAACAAGGAAGCAGAGGAGATGGAAATCGTTCCTCCCACTTGCACCGATGTTGGAGTTTGCATAGTCGTAGCACTTGTAGAAGCCATGCTTTCAGTAGTGGTCATCGATGGTAAGCGCGTAGCGTAACTTGGACTTGACGGTCTATGCGTCGGAGTCCCAACGTATTGTAATACGTCTGGATGACTAGATGGTAGTGGAGAATTCGGAGCCGCTAACGACTCTGAGAGTTCTTCTACCTCTATGTTATTCTCCGCTTGAAAGAGAACTCGAGAATGGACTGGAGTGTCTCTCTCTTGTTCAGAAGTGCCAGGCCTTGCTTGAGCACTAATGCCCCCGAGAGGAGGATCAATCCCCGATGCGTCAACCGGCGTGGGACGAAATCCATCGGTAGTATTACCTCTGTGCCTTCTAGGAGAAGGCTCTAAACTTGGTGGTGAAAGACCATGAAGTCTTCGATATCGTCTGGGAGATCGGTCAGCCACTTTAAATTTTTTGTTATGATCTAACTAAAGACTCAAAAAATTGAAAGCTAGGCCAACTAAGAGCACAAAGCACACACTATAAAGTCCCTAAAGATAACAGCCAGTCAAACAACTTCCAAGTATTTCTGCCACAGGTGATTAGGACCGGACACCAAAATACAAGAAAGTGAAATAAGGGGCCTTCCGAAGATAGTCTGGGACGATGAGGGCCCAGTCCTATCAGCGAAGGTATCAGAGGAAGTTACGCTGACCTCCTAACAACAGCCTACGCCGGTTAAAGCCCCCAAGCTTCACAAGGGTGCCCTCCAGTAGTACTGTCGAGAGTTATGCAATGTCGACCTCAGGTGCCACGGGATTCCCCTCCGTAGCCACCTGTGTAGATCCCTAGGAGTAGCAACTCTGGATACCAACTCGTCGCAGAAGCCAGGTGGAACAGTCGTGAGGTAAGTTCGGACAAGTAGGAGAGGGGGTATCTCTCTTCCCTGTCTTCACAGACCCTCGTGCTTAACTCCCAGATCCGGAGCTTTCCTGGTCTTCCTAACGCTATTGGATTTTCTCTCGTTATTCAGACTCCTACTTTTGACGTTTAAATGGCCTTGGAGAGTTAACTCTCCACTTGCCTAATCCAAGGCCCTAAAATCCTAAACTTGTTGGTGTAACTGACTTAAACAAAAAGTTCTAGTGAATTTTAGTTAGCGCTTGATTTTAAAATAGGATGTTCTTTAAGTCACAAGGTAACGGAAGTGAAACTAGTGGTGTTTTTTGACGCAAAAGAAATTAATAAAAACTTAACTACATGCACATGCACTTTTTCGTTTTTTCGATGAATAGCAATTTCTATAGGGTTCAGAGGAACTTCTAATAAAGCAAAATTTTCTTTTCTTTTCGTTAATTCACGCTTCACACTCACAAAAGTTAACAACTCTATGTATGCCTAAAAAGGTATGCAAATCTATCCTAATGCAAAAATTATATGCCAATGAAGATTCAAAACTACTCTAAAAACAAAAAATGAAAGTTGCTTGCTTATCAATCTTTATCTTGCCACTTAAAATGTCTAGAAGGAATATGAGATGCTACAATTCATTTCGTCTAAATACTAAAAACAAGTTCTAAGACAAACATAAAGCACTTTCACTCACCAAAAGGAAACGAAATGAAAACCAAGTTCAAGAAAGCAAAACTAAGTTTTTCAAAAGATTTTCTTCAAAATCAACAACAAAAGAGTCTTTTCAAAAATGCTCTCAACAACACTGAAACTTGTGATTGAAGAATAAGCAACAAACACTTTTGCAAATTGACACCACTCAACGGATGAAAACTCAAAAAAAATAAATGTGTTTAAAAGTGTTCTTAACAATCAAAAGCAGCAATGAAAGCTTTGGCAACAATAACCAAAAAGATCAAAAAGACAAATTTCAAGAAAGTGTCAATCAACAATCTTTCATGAAACAAAGAAGCGAATGGTCACAAAAGCAGTTTTGTCAAGCAAACAAAAAGTCACCAAAAGCAAGATTTGACACGAATATTGAGATCAATCTCCCTACCCTGATGAATCAGAGCAGCTAAGATTCCTAGCAAGAAATCTAGCGTGCTTTAGCAAAAAACGATGACGCTTGCAATCAACAAAAAACAAGACCAATACTCCTTATAATCAGAGAGAATTTGGAACAAGATGCTCGCTGTAAAAACAAGAACTGATACTGGAAAATGACTATTTCAGACTAACTCAAACTACCAGACAGACCTTCAGAGACAAAAAAATTTACAAATCTTGAAAATTGCAAGATATATGCGACTGTACTTATATACAGAATGCGTGTATATGCTACCGTAACTAAGGAAACATGCGTATACGTGGGTTCACTTAAAGAAACATGCGTACATACGCCTCTGTAACTAAGAAAAACAGTGTATATAAAAGGTTTCAAGAAAAATAAAAACAAACTGAAGAAACTGGAAAAACTTAAAGTTCAAAAACAGACCAAACAACAACAGCAAACAAATAGGCAGCTGAGCCCTGATTGGCTTGAAAAACACCCAAACTAGGAACAACAAGAGTGTTTTCCCCAGTGGAGTCGCCAATTCTGTTGGAGGGAAATGCTCCCCTAGGGCTTTTTGGGTTTAAACCCTAGCAGACTGAAAGTTGTCTATTCAAAGAAGCACGCATTCACACAGCCATTATGCTATTATAAGCAAATTCTATTGTAAAAGGTACGTACCTTAGGTCCTACGTTTGAGAAGGCCCTTAGGGTCCAAACCCTTCTTGGAGTTCCCTTCTTCTCTTTTGTCCTGCAAAACAACCAATTCCAAAGAACACAACAGTATATGGACAAAACCTTATAAAGAAACCATCTTCATGTTATAAATAAAGGTAGTTAGTTATGAAATCCAAACAACCATCTACATATGAGTTCTAAACATGAATATTATTAACATAAAGAGGATTCATTTCGGGAACCAAAACATGTGTTTCTTTTATTATAGACAAATAAAGTACATAAAAAGGAATGATTTCACCTAAGTCACCTTCAGCAGGCTCCAAGCAAAGCTTCCTTCCGAATCTGTTCCAGCCTCAAGCCTTTAACAAACTCCTTCCATGACTCTCTCCATGATGTCACAAGTAATGGATGAACATCACACACAAGGAAACAAGAGTTTCCTGTACAAATGGGGGAAGTGCAGAAGGCACAAGGGACTTCAGACCTGGTCAGGGGAAAAATCTCAGCATAATAACCTTTCTCTCTCTTCTCTCCTCCCTTAGGCCCTCCCTTTGAGGTCTTTTTATACCTCTCCCAAAGTAGTTTTTTGGTTGGGAGTTGGTTGGGAACAGTTGGGCCACGGGCACTAATAGGTAATAAACGGGTAAAACCCGCGATCTCCGCCCGAAAATAAGGAGTTTTATATTTTTTTAAGTGCTTTAATACATATAGGTGGGTTGGGTATACACAGACCCGCATAGACATGCGTTTAATTCAGGGCAATGTTGCGTATAAGGGATAAAACATTGTTTTTTAAATTTTAGGACTAGGTCTGGAAGGAGGGGTTGCCCTAGGCCATGAGTGCAGCATCACAAACCATAAGAGTGAGATTTGGAGCTATAACAACCTTCATCAAACTATGTACTGCTACTATTTTTCTTTCACTCCCTAAACCCTTGCAATTCTAGGAGATAACTTTCATTATTTATTGGTAGCTTTGTATTTGTTGAAAATAGCAACAAGAAATGATAAAAATAGAATCTAGTATATTCCAATTTTAATTTGTCCTTGAATTAAAATTGAGAATTAAAATTCAAATTTAATCTCGCCAGCTACTTGAAAAATAATTAATTAATTCATTATGGATTAATTGGTTGGAGAAATTCAATTTAGAAGTCTTTCTGAAGTCATGCAAAAATTATCCCTTAAATTAAGCATATTATCCCTTAATTAAGGAGATAAGATTGATTTATATTTGAGTTTTAATTAGTTAGCTCAGTTTACTGAGTTAAGTCTAGTTAAATTAGTTCCAAACTGTTTGAGGAACTAATTGTGACTTATCAGTCAGTTGATGCATGCATGCACTCAACCAGTGTACTCCAAATAACTGAAGATTCGCTCATCAGAAACTCATGCATGTCTATTCATAGAAAGACCCAGTTGAGTTAAATGTCAAGGATGGGTTAATATCAGTTGCATGTGTTTTCCTATAAAGGAAACTCATCCATGTAGTCAAGGTAAGGTTCCTTGAGGATTGCACAATTTTACAGAGTGTGAGATTAGTGTGAGTGATCAATGTTATACTTGGAAACAGGAGGATCACCCACAGAAACTGCACAAGGAAATAGGAGATTGGAGCACAGAGAGGAAGGCTTGTGAGAAGCTTTGTTTTCCTATGAGCATCTAGGAGGATTGTACTGAGAGCTAGCTAGCTGTGAGAGCTAAGGCTTTATATAATCTTGATGTATTTCCACCTTGTATGATAATATAGATAGTGGGGCTTTTAGCTGAGGCTTTCCCCTGAGTATTTTCTATGTTTCATGTGTATTGATTCTTCTTCTTATGGTTATATGTGTTCATCTCTAATTCAACTCGATCTTTAAGCTTCTGCAAGTTTGATAGTAGAAGTAGATTATAGTATTTTGCTTTGGTATATTGCATTATCGAGTTAATCTACAATCAGATTTTCTACATAGATCTCAGAGGTATATTTGTAGAGAATTTGCAAGAATTTCTACATGGTATCGGAACTGTGAATAGTATATGGAGAAGAGAATTTGAAGTTTGAAGTTCAGGGTTGCAGGTGCAAATCGAATTCTTATCATACTTCAAGGTTTTCCAATGGCTTTCTATGGCTTGAGACTCAAGTATGCCTTGAAAGGCAACTCAAAGTACATAGCATGGAAAGATCGCATGGAGGCTGTATTAAAAGACAATGGCTTGAAGGATTTCATTGATCAAGAAATCCCAAAGCCAGGTTCAACTAATGCACAAGAGTTGGATGAGTGGAAGAAGTGTGTGGCGAGGGTGAGATGGATCATCCTTGAGGGAGTTCAAGACCATATTGTCTCGAGTCTCCATCAGAAGGATACTCCATATCCAATGTGGAAGACATTGAAGGATCTCTACTGGAATAGTAGCGACCAGAGGAAATTTGTGCTCAAGGATAATCTTCAAAGAATCAAGATGGTGAATGGCGATACTATTTCCACATATATGAACAAGCTCACCACTTGCATAGATGAGCTTGGAAGTGTTGGAATAACTATTTTTGATGATGATATGGTGAGCCTCGCTCTCCTTGACCTTCCAAAGAACTGGAATAGCTACTAGGATTCTGTGAATGGAAGGGAGAAACTGCCAGATTGGGAACGACTGTGGTCGGATCTCATGCAGAAGGAGATCAGGACGAGCACACGAGATGGTTCTTCATCCAAGGATGATGATGAAGAAAATCTGGCCTTAGCAAGTAAGGCAAGGAAAGGGAAGGGGAAGGCATCCCATTCCAAATCGAATTCTTCTCATGGAAGGAAGAAGGGTGACAAGTCTAAAGTGAGATGCTTTAATTTTCATGAGATGGGTCATTATGCGACTAATTGCCCATCGAAGAAGTCTAAAGAGGGATCCTTGGATGGATCGGAAGGTGAGGCATTAGCCTCTCAGTTCGAAATGGACTTCACCCTCATCGCATGCATGGTGACATCAATGATGGGTTGTGGTTGGTATCTTGATAGTGGAGCCTCATACCACATGACCCACGATAAAAGTTTATTTAATGCCTTGGAGGAGAAAGACCTCAAGATTTGCATAGAGATGAGTGACGACGAAAATTTTATTGTTTCAAGAGTGGGCACGGTTGCCTTTTAGAGGGAACATGGAGCTGTTATCACCTTGACAGATATGAATTATGTGCCTGGACTAAAGAATAATTTGGTATCGATCGCAATGTTAGAGGACAAAGGCTATGATGTTGTCTTCAGTAAGGGAAAGGTTTTCCTTAGACACATCACCTCGGGACAAGTGAAACAAATCGGTTCACAAGTTAAGAACCTGTATTCTCTTGAGGTTAAAGATGCATGCAAAGCCATGAGGAGCAAGGAAAATGTTAAAGACTTGGTGGTTGAGAGGGAAAGTAAATTACCTCTCAACATGCAGCCCAAGAAGAAGTCTCAGACAATTATGGAGGAGCCATAATTGGAGATGCTGAGAGGAGACTGAGTGGAGGCATCCACTCATGGAGAGACCTCTAGTAGGGGAAAATTTCAAGCCAAGTGGGAAGAGGGATCACATGCAACCATACCTCCAGGTGCGAGGTGGGGCGATGTGAAGTGATAGTCTCAAGAAGGCTAAAATTGGGCAGGGTCCATTGAGAGGTTTTATCTCATGGATCGCACCTTGCTATGGGAGGCCAAAGTACATAGTAGTGGGAGGAATCAGTGGGATTGATGCAGTCAGAGATCAAAGTGACAGATGCTAGAGTATTCAAATACTGAAGAGCACAGAGAAGGATTGGCAATAGTGCAGAAAGGCTGAGTCAATAGAAGTGCAGAGTTTTTAGTCGACACAGACAATAGTAGTCAGAGACTTTGATGACAGAGGCATCATTCTGATTCAGGTAGGATGTTTTTTTTTTTTGTTTCTGAAGTTGCAGGAGCAACAACACTAGAGAGAAGTGTTGCATGCATAACATTCCAAAGGTTCAGGATCAGGATCGAGTTGAATTCCTTTCTTGTTGAGAGGGAGTGTTGAAAATAGCAACAAGAAATGATAAAAATAGAATCCAGTATATTCCAATTTTAATTTGTCCTTGAATTAAAATTGTGAATTAAAATTTGAATTTAGTCTCACCAGCTGCTTGAAAAATACTTAATTAATTCATTATGGATTAATTAGTTGGAGAAATTCAAGTTAGAAGTCTTTTTGAAGTCATGCAATAGTTATCCCTTAAATTAAGGAGATTATCCCTTAATTAAGGAGATAAGATTGAGTTATATTTGAGTTGTAATTAGTTAGCCCAATTTACTAAGTTAAGTCTAGTTAAATTAGTTCCAAACTGTTTGAGGAACTAATTATGAGTTATCAGTTAGTTGATGCATGCATGCACTCAACCAGTGTACTCTAGATAACTAAAGATTCCCTCATAAGAAACTCATGCATGTCTATTCAAAGAAACACCCAGTTCAGCTAAATGTCAAGGACAGGTTACTATCAGTTGCATGTCTTTTCCTATAACGGAAACTCATCCATGCAGTCAAGGTAAGGTTCCTTGAGGATTACACAGTTTTACAGGGTGTGAAATCAATGTGAGTGATCAGTGTTACACTTGGTAACATGAGAATCACCCAGAGAAACTGCACAAGGAAATATGAGCTTGGAGGGCAGAGAGGAAGGCTTGTGAGAAGATTTATATGCCTGTGATCATCCAGGAGATTGTACTGAGAGTTGGGTAGCTGTGAGAGCTAAGGCTTTGTATAATATTGATGTATTTCCACCTTGTATGATAATACAAGTAGTGGGGTTTTTATTTGAGGCTTTCCCCTGAGTATTTTCTATGTTTCATGTGTATTGATTCTTCTTCTTATGGTTATATGTGTTCAACTCTGATTCAACTCAATCTTTAAGCTTCCGCAAGTTTGACAGTAGAAGTAGATTATAGTATTTTTCTTTGGTATATTGCATTATCGAGTTAATCTACAATCATATTTTCTACATAGATCTTAGAGGTAGACTTGTAGAGAATTTGCAAGCATTTCTACAGTATTTTCCCGCTTGGGGAGGAATTGAACCATTATGATTCCTAGTGGTCCTATACTCTTTTCTATGCATTCCTTCTATCATGTGTCATGTTTCTAATTCTTTATCTTTATTATTTTTTTCTTCTCTTTTTTCCCATTTTCGTCTTCTCCCTACTTTTTTCCCATGTATGCCTATTGTTGTGCCTTCTTCCACTTCACTATTTAGTCTTTCTTTGGGCTTAAAAAAATGATTTCTAGAAGGATTTTGGGAATTAGTAGGAGAGAAGAAAACTTATTCTTCAGGTTGATTACGATCTCAAATCAAACTAAAATAATTGATACCCTTTAGTAATGGCATTTGATCTAATTATTTTCTAGCTTGTTATTGTTCCTTAGAGTTTTGACATTGAAGTTAGCAAGACGTTCATATCTAATACTTGAAGAGGAGTTCACATGATATTTATTGTTGGAATCAGTTGGAGAACTATTTGCTTATGGAGAGGGGGAAGGGTTTTCAATAAGCACATTTGGAATTGGAGGATTAATGGGAGGGATTTCCTATCCTACAGAGCCCCTCCTTTTCTTAGGTTTTGTTGTGCTATACAAAAACCCTCCCCATTTCAAAATTTTCATCCAAAACTTTAACAAGAAATGGGTCCCATTTTTAGGAATTAGATAAAATCAATAATTCAATAATAATCGCAAACTTTGCAAAATCCATACAACACATGAAAATATTTATGAAAATGTCTGATCCAATTTAAATATTAAACAAGACCATCTCATAAAGCAAATATAAAGGAACGTGTCATGCCCTTTGTTTAAAATATAGACTTAAGGCTTCCATTGGCAATCAACGATACGATAACGCTATCAGAAAGCACAAATTGCAAGTTATCAAGGAAACATTCCAAGGGTCCATGTAAACCTCCCGATGCGATTATCCGATTGCAATCAGCCATCGCTGAAAACATGAAGCACATAATGAAGGCCCATTAGGAATCTCCCAATGCGATTTCATTATTGGAAAATTATGCTTTTCGATAAAAGGTGAAATATGATTGTTAAACAAATGTTTGTGGGTCTAAAGCTTAAATCAATTATAAATTGAAAAAGCAAACGATTCGTTGATTTCCTAAAGACTATCCTGCTTCCCTATGACAACTCACTATTTATCACAATCAGAGCTATATAAGTAAACAACTAAAACATAATGTTTGTGCCCCCCGATATGCGATATGCAATTTTCGCTAATCACTAATCGGGAATGTCACGAGATCCACTTTAAAGAACTATTACTAATATGAGCGATGTGACATATCATTATGGCATCTAAGTATCATGATTGGCAATTACATAAATCATTAATAGAGCAGTTATGGTTGAATCCTTCGAGGATTTCATTCGTGGTAATATTTGAGTTCGTATTGCTTATCATGCTGAAATTACCATTAATCTTTTATATTATGTGTTGGCTTTGAACATATTTTTCTCTATTACAGTGTTCTGTTTCTTTTTGCAAAGCAAGCCTGAGCTTATGAATCCATAAAAAATAACGAAGAAATCAAAGAAACCAAAGACCCCTGTCATAGCCAAAGAGGAACCAGTTAAAAAGGTCTTGGTAGCTAATACTACCTGCCTAGGCTTGGGCAAGGCTTCATGGGAAAGTATATACAATTTATTGGAAGTCGAGGATCCAGAAGAGATCGAAGAAGAATAGGGAACAACAGATTCTACTGACAAGTCAGAGAGTACTCTTAAGGATTTGGCCAGCTCTTATCTTCACAGAATAGCAGCCCACGCCAAAGTATTACCCTACAATGACTTGGTCAGATGGGTGATCGAAAGTATCAACATAACAGATAGAACATCTTTTACGGCTGATGGAAGGATGTTTGGGTCGTTCAGAGTGGAAGATACCTAAAAGATGTACCATTTGCCTGAACCGCAGAAGCAATACAACAAAGCATTTTTGGAATCCTTCGGCAAGGAAAATGCCGTCGAGTCAAACCCTATCAGATAGTGGAGGCATTATCCAAAAAACCATAAGCATGAATCATCGAGTATGTACTCCATAGACTCATTAGCATCTCCTTACTATTATGCTGGTGCTATGATATGCAGACTCTTTGGAGTCCAAGATTCGGCCAGGTTTTCTATAGATATGGCACCTTTAATGGAGGCTATATTTAACTCTTATATCATGGATTGGGTGACCATTTTGTCTGATAAAATTGCCAACTAAATACTTGATTATAGGAAAAATAGGTTTGTGACTACTCGAGTAATACCCCCATTTTATATGAGTGCCTACATTTTGGACACTGTCTGTTTCAATTCTGATTACCCTATTTTAGGTTGGAAATGGACTCCATAGGACCTGAACCCCATTCATATCTATCATACGGAATTGTGGAAAGCCCATTATAAAAATCATCTTTATAGAATCTATCATGGTTTCATCCTGCCTGTTCATTATGTTATATTTAATAAACCCACTCCTAGGTTGTCCGATGAAGCCAGTGTCAACCTAACATCAATTGGTAGTTGGTTTGGTGAAGAGAAGTTCACCTACATCAAAACTTTTGGTAGCACTACTGACCCACATGTCCTTCCCTTATACATCTCTGACAAGCTATTTGCTAGAGAAATAGCATATCGGATAACAGTAGAAGGGATGCCAAGAAACCTAAAGGAGTCCAAAAAATAGATGTGTCCTTCATTCCCCATCCAATCTGTTACTTTCACGTTGCATGAATTCAAACATGGAGAGAAGGAAGCTGAGAAAATTAAGATGTTAAAGTTAGCAGTCATCCTAAAGAGGTAGTATGATCCAAAATCTGCTGCCTACAATTTCACTTCTCATGTCAAAATTGCCAAGTTTGAACATGAGAAGGATAATTATGATGATTTTTTTGCTTCAGCCGAATTATTTTCTCAAGTGAAACGATTGGAAAAAATCAAATTGGGAAGAGAGGGATTAGAGGAATTTTTGAAGTTCAAGACACAGAGATTGCAAACATTGCCTCTAGACTTGTTAAATACTACCTCTATGGTGCAACTAGAAGGCCATTGTGAAGAAAAAATTATGGAAAAGACTCCTAAAAAGAAAAAGACCCCAGAAAGGGAGTAGACAAAGGAAGGAACTAGTGAGACGCTTGATTCAGATATGAATATTGATCCTACTCTATTCAAGGAATGGGAACAGTTTGACCTAATCAACAAAAACCAGAATAAATCCCAAGAGCTCAATACACCAAAATTGCTTACAGTACAAAAGCCTGAAGTTATTAGTGTTCCAATTGAAGGGACAAGTGGCCCACCCAGATTTCAGCAGGTTATAGAAATCATTCCTGAAAATCCTATAGAGGAGATTGTACTAAGAATAGAAAAAATACCACCCCTAGATGTATTCTACAGTTCGAAGCACAGGGCTATAGTTAAAAGACAGAGGAAAAAGAAGAAAATTGATCGAAGTCCTCTGCTAACTCCTCAGGCAGACATGATGAATGTGGTATGGAAAGCAGAAGTCAATCCCTCTGACGATTCAACAAAGTTATCTCAGTATGCACGAGCTTACACAACAACGACAACTGACAAAGCCTCAGAGGTCAGCCATCTAATCATGGAAAAGGATCATAGGATCACTCAACTTGAGGTGCCATTGACAAAAGGACAACAAAGGCTTAGTCAGCTTGAACAATAGCTTGCAGAGCAAAAACAACAAAATGAGTGACTAAGAGAGTAGTTGAAATTGGAAAAACATAGGATTGATGAGCAGACTCTCCATAAACAATAGGAGTTGTCTCAAGAGTTAAGCAGGCTTAAGATGATAAGTGAGCAAGAAAAGAAGGCAAAGGAAGATAAAATTGCACAAATGCAAGAATAGATAGAGAGGAACATGGGTTATCCACATGTTAGTGAATTCAAAAAAGAAGCCTTGGAGATAACCAAAGCCTTCTCCCAACAGTTAAACATTCTTTGCCACAACATATCATTTGCAGACCCATTGTGCGATATATCTGCATCACTGATTGAGAAGGCAGTGGACGCCAGACTGGAATTGGAAAAAACAGATGAAAGGATAACAAATTTTTTGTCCTGGAAAGATTCCATAGAAGGAATGGTCGCCAACTTGTCAACAATACAAGAATTGCACAAGGAAATCCTGTTTTCCAAATGGGTGTCCCAGCTAAAGAAAGCCGAAAGAGAAACTTCCAGATGCAGAATTGCAACGAACGATTTGATCGAATTAGTAAATAAAAATTTACATATGTCTAATTTGATCTCCGATTGCTCTCCAGGTAAACTCCAAAAAGCAAAGGCATTGGAACATCATTGGAAACAGGAGCTAGTGAACAGAGAAAAACAGATTGGAGAAGTCCAAAACTTGACATGGGAAACATTCTGGTTTTTTCTAGTCAAGCCACATAGCCAGCAGATGGCCATGAAATGCCTTTCTGACGTGATCAACTGCATGATATCTGAACTCTCCGATGCCACCTACACAGCCCAGCTACACTCCAGGATGAGTCAACCTCTAGAAATCCAGCCAATGCTTGCAATCTATCACCTGCAATCACAAGAAAAGAATCTGATTCAGTGAATTCGTTCAACCGCTACTGCACTGCTATTTTTATAGTGAATCCCAGATTTTCATGTCTACAGTTAAAACAACACATAGTGACTTTTATTGATAGTTAGTTTTTATTTTTATTATTTTAGATCCTTTCATGTATTTAGAAAGGGTCCTCAATTTGTATTAAAACTTGACTTGCGAGTTGCACTTCTGTACTTCTAATATTTTTTTGTCAAAAGCTGGACCAAAGTTCTGCATTTTTGTGAAAGAAGCTTTTGCAAGACTCACACTTTTGCATCTTCTAAAGGTTTTCTCAAATAGAAAAGCAGAATATGAGTGTTGTTTACATTGGGAGAATTCAAATTCATACGGTACTATTATTTCTGCTTTTGTCTTATTACTCTATGTGAATGAACATTTATTAAAGCTTGCTATTATTGATATATGTATGTTTTTCAAACAATTCTTTAACATATCATTTCTGAAGGCTTTAGAATTGTTATCATTTGGATATATATGTCAGTGACATATATTGTGATGAAAGCGAGAATGTTTTTATAATTACTTTGTTTAACTTCTTAAACAAAGTAATCATTATATGAATGCATCTTTCTATTTTACGAATAAGCCATCTTTATGATTATTTGTCTAATAGAAATAATCAAAAATTGTATTGTTAACAGTATACCTAGGTTAGATTAGTTATATTTGTATATTTTTTAATTTTAGAATAAAACACTTATCACCTTCATTACACAGTACAAAAAAATCACTCACCAACTCATACATCACTGGGAAACTGGTCCCATTATATCCAGTCGAAGCCACCACACCAAAAGAAAAAGGAGTTGCACTAAGGTCTGGACCGGGTGGTTTTTCCTGATGTTGATGCAGCAATTTTAGAGGCATTAACATTTTTGGCACTAGAAGGAGGGCATGAATTGTGAATGGAGAGAAAATTCAAATCCATAGCCCATTCTGAGAGTAAATCTCCCTCACCATCTCCTCCAACTTCTTCCTCGCATTCTAAATCTGCAATTTCCAAGCGAGAAGTTGAAAAGACAACACCCACTGCTGAAAACTTGAACATATCGGACAAGTATTCCCTTGAACCCCCTGAAGTTCAATCTTTAATTCATAAACTTCAAGCATTTTCAATATCTCAAGAAGATTCTGAGTTATCCCAAGGCAGTGTGAGTTCGCAATACATTCCTTCTCAGCCTCTTACAAGATTACATAGCGAAAAGCTTGGTATTGAACCAACAGAATTTCCTCTGCCTAGTTGGAAAAGAGCTAGGAAGAGACCTTTAGATTCTGACAATGAGGCTCTTTCATCATCATCATCCATTTCATCCAATCCATTTCCAAGTCAACCATCCACTCCCCAACTTCATATCATAGTTCAACAGGGTACAAGTGCTCCGACATCCCCTACCCAATCACTTGCAACTACATCCTCACCTTCCTCTGTTGTTAGTGCAACAATGGCACATAATCAACCACAACCGAGGCCATGGACAGATCCAGGGGTAGTCATAATGCCTGCACCCTTGAGTCAATTATCGGCCCAACCTGAAAATTGGTTGCCAAAGTTTAATCCGGATATCGGCATACTAGCAGAAGAACACATAAACAACTTTATGTTGTCAATAAACTTAAATGGAGTGACAAAAGAAGATGTTGTTGTGAGGCTTTTCCCATACACCTTGGAGGGAGCAGCTGGATCATGGTATTTTCACCAGGATCCATTAATAGTTGGAATGCTTTCCAAGAACAATTTTTGACTAAGTTCGGAGATGATAGGTCCATGACAACATTAATCAATGATCTCTCCAATCTTAAACTGAATCAAAAGAACGCATTAAAGATTTCAACTCACGATTTAACAAGCTCTTAAATAAAATTCCTGCTATGTCTAAACCCAGTGAAGAGGTCCAAAGCAAATGGTATATTTCTGCTTTACCTTTGAATATAGCCATATTCATTGATAGAGTTGTGAAGCCCACCTTAGCAGAGAATATGAAAGAAGTGATCACCGTTGAGAAACGTATTATTGCTTTAGAAAAGAAAATTGCTCTTGAGGAAAGAAAGTCCAAAAACGTTACTTTTAAAGATGATTCGAAAAATAAAGTAGCTAAAGATCCATACGATATGGAGGGTTTGCAAAAAGTTTTGAAGACTATGTCCAATGAAATGGTAGAGATAAAGAAACAGGTAGCTGAAACCTCCACTAAAAATCCATTTAGGAACTTCAAAAGAGCTGAATCAAAACCACGTAATGCCATATCTAATGTAGAATTAGATCCAGATAATGATGAGGATGAAAACATAGTATTTTCATCCGAGGAAACAGAAGAAGATGAGATAGTTGAATGTCACGGTATGTGGGACTTCATTTTGCCTAATTCTGGCACTGAAAATGAATAGGAAGCTTTCGTAGTAAATACCAGAAGTAAAATCACTACAGAGCCTGTTCAATCAAGCCAAAAGAAGAAAAATGCAAGCCCTACTGCCAAAGATAAGGCTCCCATGAAGAAATCTCCAGTGTTACCAACTCCAAATCAACCATCATATTCCAATCCACTGTCATCATCCAAGACATTGGTACTCTCTGACTCTATGGATTACAACATTATTGAAGACATGAAGAAGACTAGAGTGAATATTTCTTTATTTGAGCTTAGCAAGCTCAAACATCAACAGAAATTGTTGCTCAAAGAGTTAAATGTGGTACCTTCTTCTCCTCTTCCAAATGTTGTACTATCCAAGGTGGCTAAAGAAACAGGTAAGACACCATAAGATAAAGTAAATGCTACCTTTGCTGTTCTGATTGGAGATAGATCTAATTATCATACTCCTCCTTTTCTCTTGACCTATGAGATCTACAATAGAAATATGCACAACTGCTTAATAGATTCAGGGGCTTCATCAAACATAATGATAGTCTCAGTTTGCTCAAAATTAAACATTGAACCCCAAAAATCTGTAGTACATATTATTCAGTTAGATCGAACTAAGGTTCAAGTCTTAGGAGAGATTAATTCAGTCACCATTAGGTTATCAGCTGATCCTAGAGTAGTCCAGAGAATCGATATATTGATTGCTGACATCCCTGAGTTTTATGCGTTAATTTTAAGCAGGGATTTGTCTGAGAAACTCCATGGTTACATTTCCACTAATTGGTCTCATATGTGGCTTCCCTATAAAGGGAAACGAAATGAAATTAAAATCGATCGGGAGAAGCACATGACCCATACTGTAACGGAATTTGAGCAAGAAAATCAACCCATAGCTTTCAATAATAACATTCTCGGAAATTACTCAGCCGAATCATTCTTTGGTAATTTTAATGCTCAATTGTCTCCTTTTTCTATTAGTAGTTTGACATCATAGATAGAAAGTTTCTCGTAAACAGATGCATCAAGGTGTGTTACTATAGCTGAAGAAATTGTAAATAAACCTATAGATAAACCTTCATTTTGGTCTTTATATTTTGATGTATCAAAATCCAATGACGGTGCAACAACAAGATGTATTTTAGTTAGTCCTGAAGGGGGAAAAACTATGCTATCATGTAGACTAGAATTTGAGTGTACAAATATTACTTCTGAATATGAGGCATTGATTCAAGGGCTTGATAAAGCAATAAGCCTGAGGATTCAATATCTAAAAGTATTTGGTGATTCTGAGATTGTCATCAAATAGGTAAGGAATACTATCCATTGCCTTTCAGGACATCTCAAGCATTATCAGTCCTTGGTTCAAGACCTCATATCTCATTTTCTAGCATTTAATATTTCTCCTATTCCCAGATCTCAAAATGCAACAACTGATTTATTAGCTAATGTTGCTTCTAAGCTCCTTCCATCCGAGGATTACAATCCTGATAGGTTTTCAGTCGAATTAATTTTTAGACCATCTGTTCCAGACAATGTCACCAATTGGCGGGTATTTAATCATGACGAAGACATTTTGAATTTCTTAACTTCTGAGAAATCTTATGATGACTAGATTATTGATGAGAATGATCATGATCTTCAAATAAAACAAAGACATAATGAGAATTCCATACCTAAATCTATGATCAAACTTGAAGATCTTTATGATATCAAGGATAGGTTTAAACAAGTCACTAATTCAAAACTTCAAAGTTCTACTTTGACGTTTGAATTAATAAATCTTGGCACTCAGGCCAAACCACAAAACATTAATCTGGGACTAGGGCTCACTTCAGAAGAAAGATTTTCGTTTATCAGATTGTTGAACAAATATAATTTTTTTTTTTGCTTGGAATTATGGCGATCTAGAGATGTATGATACTTCTATCATACAACACATAATTCCAATGATTTCTGAGGAGAAACCTGTGCAAAAAAAATTGAGGAAAATTCATCCAAATCTAGAGAGTCAGATCAAAGCAGAGTTGAATAAACTCTTGAAAGCTAAGATAATTTTCCCAATCAGACATTCTAAATGGCCTTTTAACTTGGTACCTATTAGGAAGAAGAACAGTGATATTAGGATTTGCATTGATTTCAGAAATGTCAATAAGGCATGCCAAAAAGATAGTTTCCCATTACCAACAATGGAGTAGACACTTCATTCAGTTGCTAGTTCTGAATTAATGTCTTTTCTGGATGGTTTTTCTGGATATAACCAAATACTAGTGCATCCAGATGACAGACTAAAGACTACATTCAAAACCAAATGGGGAACACATGCCTACCAGAAAATTCCTTTCGGTTTGATTAATGCTGGAACTACTTTCCAAAGAGCAATGGATATAGCATTCAAGGGTTTGATTAATAGGTCATTTTTTGTCTACCTAGATGACATAATTGTCTTCTCCAAGAAAAGAGCAAATCATCTACATGATTTGAAACAAATCTTTGAACGCTGTAAAAGGTATGGGATTTCATTAAATCCCAAGAAATCATTCTTTGCTCTTGATGAAGGTAAACTCTTAGGGTTTATCGTATCTAAAGATGGCATTTACATTGATCCAGAAAGGATCAAGGAGATTTCTGATATTCCTCTGCCACACAATAAAAAATCAATGCAATCATTTCTAGGTCAAATAAATTTTGTAAAAATATTTGTTCCTGATTTTTCGCAGATTGTTTTACCTTTACAGACCATGATTAAGAAAAATTCAGTTTTCAAATGGGGACATAACAAAAAGGAAGCCTTTGATTCAATCAAATAGGAAATCATTAACGCTCTTGCATTGAATACTCCAAATTTTTCTAATCATTTTATTTTGTATACTTTAGCATCTGAAACATCTTATGCAGTTGTGTTAACGTAGATCAATGATCAGCAAGTCTCAGCACCCATATCCTTCTTCAGTTCTAATTTACAAGGTGCTGAACTTGATTATTCCGAAGTAGAAAAACAAGCTTTCGTTTTGTTTAAATCTATTAAACACTTTAGGCCATTCCTCCTAAAAACTCATACAAAAGTAATAGTCCCATTCTCCGCAGTGTGACAATTGCTAGTCCAAAGGGAAGAAGGAGAGAAGAGAGACAACTCGGTTACAGCATTACAAGAATATGATTTAGATATTAAACCAGCGAAAATTGTAAGAGATCAAGGTTTTTGCAAGTCATTAGCAGGAGCTTCTAACATTCCATAACATGAAGATTCAGATAATGTTCTTCAAGTAAACGAGATAAGTATCATGAACTTTGAATCTCAATATGTAGATCTAGTATTTTATTTAAAAAATGGATATGCTCCTCCTAGTCTCTCTTACAAAAACAAACGTGACTTAAGATTAAAAGAAAAACAATTTGAAATCATTGATGATGTGTTATTTAGAAGGAATTATGATTCGATTTTGTTAAGATGCCTTGAAAAATCTGAAGCACAAAAGGTGTTGCAGGAATTACATGATGGTCCAGCAGGTGGACATTTTGGAGGTGATACAACAACTCACAAGATAATACATGCTGGATATTATTGGCCCACTTTATTTAAAGACACCCATGACTATGTAAGGAAATGCAAAATATGCCAAACTGCCAGTGGAAGACAAAGGAAACCAGCCTTTCCTTTACAACCAGTCAACATTGAACAACCATTTGAACAATGGGGACTGGATATCATAGGAGAGATTGTTCCACATTCTTCCAAGCAGCACAGATACATCCTTACAGCCACGGATTACTTCACGAAGTGGGTAGAAGCAATTCCTTTGAAGGTAGCCAATTCTGATGCAATCATTGAATTCATTGATCAATTCATCATTACCAGGTTTGGCGTACCTAATGCCCTCATTTTTGACAATGCATCTTATTTTTCTGGAAATACCATACTTGAATTTGCTCTTAAGAGAGGATTTAAATTAAAATATTCTGCAAACTACTACCCTCAAGGTAATGGATTGGCAGAATCAACCAATAAAAATCTTATTAAGATTATTGAGAGAACTAGAAGATGTGTATTATGAAAGTGAATATATTCCTTTTTCTTCTTGAGGGAGAGGAGCGAGAAGCTAGGGTTGGAGTTGAAGATAGGGTTTTTGATTTAGGGTACCATGGTGGGGAGTGCAAGGGAGGGTGCTGCTCCCTCCTACAGCTAGGCAGTCACAGAGGAAGTCAAAACGTGGGAAAGAAACATTTCAAAAAACCACTGGACAAGATCTCAGAAACCAGGAATCAGGGGACATCTAGAAGAAGCGGAGATCACGATCAGGAAGGGGGTCAACAGGAAATGAGAAAAGAAAAAGAGATTGGAGGTAGTAGTGAGAAACCAGCTTCTAGAAAGACAACGAGAGTCTACAAGCCCAAGTCAGTCATTATTCCTCGGGTCGTATTAAGCAACCCAATGATGCAAGCTCATAGAGATCATATGACAAAGCATGGAATTATATGCAAGTTCATGGGGCTATGGCCAATGGAAAGGGCTTTACATGTCTAGATAAGGAGCCATTGGAAGCCAAAAGGGGAAATACATTTACATTTGGGTTCTAAGGGTTTTTTCACGGTAGTGTTCGTAAGCCTAGAAGTCAAACACAGAGTGTTTGAAGGGGGGCCCTATTTCTATGCTGCGGCAGGACTCTACATGCGGCCATGGATGATGAACTTTGTCCAGGAACATGAAACATTCAATTCATTAATAGTTTGGATCAGACTATATTCCCTTCCTCTGGATTATTGGTTGCTAGAATCTTTGAAAACCATAGGCAACAAGCTATGACATTTTCTAAAAATCTCAGAGGCAACTCTAAAAGGGAGATATACCTCCTTTGCCCGAATATGTGTGGAAATGGATCTATCTGGAGCCCTGCCGGAAGCAATAATTTTAGAAGTATATGATGAATAATGGGTGCAGATAGTGGACTATGAGCACATACCATTCAGATGCCACATATGCCATGAACATGGGCATCTATATAGAGACTGCCCTACAATCAACAGGGAAGATAATAAAAAAACTACTGTCGAAAGAGACCACGAGGGTTTCACCAAAGTTGGGAGTAAAGGAAAAGGAGGAAAGCGTCCACACAAGAAGGAAAATGAGGACAAACACACAAGACAAAATAGGTCAAGATCCTGGAGGAAGAAGAGGGGAACAAGGAGAGAGTATAGGACATGGAGAATGTAAAAAAAGAACAGGATAGGGTCGCTGACATGGAGGATATCACAGTACACAACCAAAAAAAGGATGATCTACCAAGCCTGATGGAGATTAGTAGAGACCAGGAGATGAATCCAAGTGAAGCAGGATCAAAGGACCATGACTTACAGGAGATTCTAGATATGGAAAATATAGATTTAGAGAAATTTCTGGAACAAGGTAAAAAAATAGGGGTGGACTCCCTGCCAAAAGAGGACTATGATAGAGTACAATAGCTCTTTCTCTAGAGGTCACAAGTGAAGGGAGCAAGAGTCAAAAGAAATCATGAAACTCAAGATCCAAGTGGGGTCAAGATGATGGAGAATCCTCAGGCACAATCTCTAAAGAACTTAGGCAGGAAAAGAGGAAGAAAGAGGTGGTGGGCCCCAGTATTGCAGCAATAATGCTGCAACTCTTGGAACTCCCTTCTTTACTTTTATCAACCCGGTAGTTCATAACAAACTTGGAAGCAACGGTGCTGTATGCACAAGTACTGGCTCTTGCCGCAGCTGTCACTTGGTCAGCTGGCACAAGTGCACTAGGAGCTTAACCAAGTTCTATGAGCTCTGAGAAGAAAATTTTTAACTGATGGACAAAAGCTAACTCAAATAAGGCTGATCTACTTGCAGAAAGAAACTGGAAAGCTGAAAGGAAACGTAAACCCTAGCAAACCCTAATTTTACCAGTTATCCCTACTGATACAAGAAAGAGGATGCAAGCTACTGAAAGAGATGCCATTGACTTCTAGGAAGGTAAAATGCATGTGTCTAAGCTACTTCTATAGTAACATCTGAAAAAACATCTTTTTGTATTTTTGAATAAGTTGTCAGAATTATCATGCATGCGATTTAATTGTTTTTGACTGTGCAGAGGTGGATTGGCGAGAGGAAATGCTTGGAGGAGGTCAAGAAGGTTCAGAGAGGGCCTAAGGGGTCCCTAACACCCTTCCAGAGAGTTTCACAGAGTTTGGCGATCAAGAAACCTCATTCGTGAGCTTCTACAGGCAGTCTGCAGGGGTTCTATAGGATGTTCTGGGATTTCTACAGGATGTTCTGTAATTTTCTACAGGTTGTTCAGAAATGGGATTTTGGAGGATGGATGGAGGAAGAAAGATGAAGTAGTGGGTATGGAGGTGAGATAGGGGTGTGAGGAGGTCTAGAACTTGGGGAATGGAGCTGAGGAGTGGCAAGGATGGTTGGAGTTGTTCAAGGAGGAGTGGAGCAATGTTGCACAAAAATATAGAAATTAGGGCAAAGTGAGCAAATGGAAAATGTAAGGCAAGGATTCTAAGTAGAGGATGAAGCAGGTGGGATTGATGGAGAATGGGCAGATCAAGAAGGATAACAGATGCTCTGCAAGTTGTTTTTCAAACGAAACAAACAAGGATTTGGAAAATCAAAGACCTAGTTATGTTAGTCTATTCTGACCTAGATAACAGCAAAGAAATGGAACATAAGTTTATTTGCAATGAAACCATGTATACTAACTATGCAACGAAGCAATCAAGAATTTGAACATGTAACCAGCTTCTGCAAATGAAAATCGAACACTAATGATTGCATGGCAAAGCAAAGACAACGTTTTTGTTGGCAGCAAGGTCACCTTGATCCCAGCTCCTGATCCCACTGAGGGAGAGGTGAAATCAGAGGTGCTTGATGGCATTTTTCTGAAGATCATCCCTGTTAATAACCTATAAAATCAATCTGAACATAAAAATCCTTTTTAATCATCAAAATCAATCTAAATAACAAAGCAAGATTTAAATCTAAATAGCAGATTTTATTCTAAGAATGCAGCAAAAACACATGAAGGTAAACAAAGGAGGTACTGGGCACTTGAGATGGGCCCAACCCCAAGAGCTACAACCTCCTAAGAGAGATTTAGAGCTGGTGCAAAGTTGGATTCATCTTTATTGAGAAAGAAATAATAGTTATATCAAAAACTATCACAAGCAGCTTGAAAGTGTGCTGAAATGCAGAGCTAATCTACTGCCTAAAAAATGACTAAAAGAGTGACTAAAATCGAACTACAAACTAGCTAACTTCTGCTGACAAAGTGACTAACTGAAATGAGGCCCTAAGCCCTCTTATTTATACAAATTGAGGACCCGAACAACCCTCCTAAACTTTAGGAACTCGGTTGCCAAAACTTGTACTTAACAACACCTTTACTAGCCCTTGCTCGGCTGCCCTTGTGATAATTGATTTTGTGGCCCTTGAACTCGGAGGTAATGGTGGAGAATTTGAGGTAAGGGCCCATAAATGAAGGGGACACCTTCCTAAAAATCCTCTCCACGAATTTGGCTGCCAAGTGCTCATTTAAACCTTTGATTTTGTCTCCAAATTGACCAAAAAGACTGCATAAAGCACACATTAGACTTGTTGGCATAATGACTAACCCAATTCACTCTATTAGTATAAATATAATTGAAAACATGCAATAAACTAATGAGAATGGTGGATTAAGTTGAATTAGGAGGCTGAATGAGCCCATATAATTATCCATTTTTGGGGCTCATCATCACCCCCTACTGAAAGTGTTGCTCATCCTCTGAGAAAATAATATATCTCCTCATCTTTGATGGCCCTGGTGGCCTCCCTTTCATGCCAAGCTTCTGAAGTGATGTCCTCTTCTCGGTCATGAAACCATGCTTTTCTCTCTGCTTCTTCCCACTGCCTATGCTCCTTTTCTTATAGCAGTTTTGTTAGCACCTCAACCATAGCCTGCAGCTTGTCTCTCTTTGTTGTTCATCAGATGTTTCCTTGTCTTTCCTTCTTCCTGTGATTGTTTGGCTGCCTTTTCCTCCAATTGCTCGGTCTTTCTTAGCTTAGCCAGCGTTTCCTGTAGAACAGTTTCAACATCCTGTAGAGAGGCTGTTGTGTCCAATATTTTCATTCTTTCTTTGTTATTCATCAAATGTTTCCTTGTCTTTCCTTCTTCCTGTGATTGTTTGGCCGCCTTTTCCTCCAATTTCTCGGTCTTTCTTAGCTTAGCCAGCGTTTCCTGTAGAACAGTTTCAGCATCTTGTAGAGAGGCTGTTGTGTCCAACATTTTCATTCTTTCTCTCCAGGTGGATGTCTTCGGGCTTCCCCGTTCATAGGTGATGGATGCCTTTGAGGGAGACTTTTCCTTTTGTGTAGCTGAGGTGTCTACAATTGTAATTGGCTCTTTTGACTGTGGTTGGGGTCTGCTAGTTTTTACCCGCATGCTCCTTCTTGCCTTAAAATACATGGGAGGCTCCCTCTTTCGCTTCCATTTCTGATTTGGAGATGTGCTTAGGGTGGCCATCACAGCTACTGCCTCCAGGCTAAAATCTCAGGCTATTTTTCCTTATGTTGCCCTGTTTCTAGACTTCCTGTAGAAAGTCCTGTGCTGACTGTTTTCTGGCTTCCTGTAGAAATGGTTTTCATGCTTCCTGTAGAAACTGTTTCAACTGTTTTGGTCTGCTTGTCTGGATGTGGCTCTTCCTCCTTTTTTTCCCCTCTTCTTTTGTCTTCTCTGCTTCTGTTAGCTTGCTTCCTCACGCTTTGTTTTAACTTTCTTCTCATCTTGTTTAGCTTCTGCCTTCTCTGCTGTAGTCTTTTTCTTTTCTGTTCTTCCTTTGTTTTTCCCTCTGCTTGAATGATTTGTGCTCCCTCATCATTGGTTTTTTCACATTCTTCAGGCTTGATTCTTCCTTAGAATTGCATCGTTTATTTTGCATAAACATGCAACAAATAAAACAGTTTGTTTTCTTCTTCTCTTGAAGCCGGAAATTTTGCAAAAACCCATGTTTTCTTCTAAAAAGACCGCTCATTTCCCCTCTTGTAAACTTGTTACTGCTCCTGGAATGTTCATGTTTTTCACAACAATAACTTCCAATTTTTTCCTCTCTTCAAACTTTTCCAACCTGAATTTGCTTCTTAGTTTTTTCAAAAGAAATCAATTTTTTTAATTTTTTTTTTACAGATCAGAGAACAAATAACATAGTTTTTTTCTTTCAGAAAGTGGACAGTCCTACAAATTCATTCTTTCACATAGGCTTAGTTCCTATGGTTGCATCTCTCTCTTTAGAAGAATGTGAGAAAGAAAAAAAACATATTTTGGATGCAGAGCAGGAAAACGAAGAGACTGTGAATAACCCAAAGAAGGAAAAAAAACACGGGCAATCTTTTAAGCTTCACTTTCCTTTCTTTCAACCCAATATTGTGTCTTTAATCCTCCACCTTATATAGATATCATATGCAAAGCAGTTTCCTGAGCCTACCTCTTTTCAAGCTCCAAACTTGATGAAGAAAAACTCAGGCTTCTCTGCTTCGGAAGGATATACCGTACATCATGTAGAACATCTTCCTGTAGAACGCCCTTGTGCCTCTGAGTGAGTCCGATACGCAGCAGAATCTCGAAGACAGGTAGAAAAACCGGTGGAGGATGACTAGTTAATCATTTTGTGCATACTTCAGTTGTGGATGTTGCAAGTGCAAATGAATAGCAGTTTGTGAGTTTCAGTCGAGCATTCTTTAATTGCTGCGTGATTCGTGGTGAGGTGGCAAAAATGTGCACTGGCCCATGAAGATGGCAGTGCTGTCACGAAACATCATGTTTCCTATCTGTGATCACTCCCATCAATTACGTTGAAGGCTAAACAGTCACCACTACCTGTTTCCACATTTCCTCCTGAGCAGGCTAAGCACACGTGTCATATTGACCCACCGAGCGCTGTTTGAACTGGATGAGGGTGGCCAGTTAGCTGGCCACCGATTTGTTTAATCACAACCATCTCATTTCTCACGCAGTTTTCAAATTACATTTATGCAATCAGAGGAACGAGTTTTAGTCACGTGCTTGGAAGTCGAATGGTTGTTGTGAGGTGTTGTGGCCTTTCATTTGCTGCATGCACTAGTTTCTGTGGTTGCATGGTGGCTTGGTTACTGATTCATGGCTATTTTTCTTTTTGTAGGTATCCTCTGGCCGGATCCATGCTGTAGGAGCTGGCTTCACGTTTAGATCTGCACCCTCAAGTTGCTGATGTCGAATTTTCATAGGACCGAAACTTGTTTTCGCCATTTCTCCCAAACAATAGATCGGATTGATCTGAAACTTGCTGAGCATGTTCCTATCATCATTATGCACCTCCCGTAGAAAAATTGCGATCAATGGATGCACAGATTTCGAGGAAAATAGAAAATGGCTGAAGATTATGGAGATCAATTTCTCAAAAATCGTGCATCAGAATCGGCTGAAACTGCTTAGGTAGGCTACTATCACCCATGTGCATCTCCCCATGAAACAGGTTTTGAAACGGATGCACGGATATGGAGAAAATGCAAAAATGGCTGAAGGTGATGGAGGCTGATTTCTTAGAAACCGTGCACCGGAATTGGCTGAAATTGCTCGAGGATGTTGCCATCATCCCTATACAACTCCCCCTGTAACAGTTTTGGAAATGGATGCACGGTTTTCAAGCTAGGGAAAAAACAAATTCTGTTCTATGTATTTTTTCTTCAAAGCATTTTGCAAGTTTTTGCATGGTAAAAAAATGAGCTTGCGCTATGATGCAGGCATGGAGATGATGGAGGAGGAGTTTGAAGATTGCAGGAGGCCTTATGAACCCTTGAGGAAGCTATCATGTTCTCCAAATTACCTTTTTGAAATCCATTTCTAGCTTCCTGTAGAAATCCTGTAATTTCTACAGGAACTTCCTGTAGAACATGTAATTTTGAGGAAAGAAGCACAATGAGATGGAAAAAATGATGGAGAAGGGTGAGGGATGGAAACATGGATGCTTGTAGGCCTCATGGACATATTCCTAGCCTTTTGGTCCTCTTCTGATATTGATTTTGGCTTGTTTGTAGGCTTCCTGTAGAGGACACAGAACTTCCTGTAGAAAACACATAACTTCCTATAGAAGGCACAGAACTTCTTTTGTCTTTGTTTTGAGCGATCCTCCTGACCTGCAATGTCCTTACTGCAACCTGCAATTATTCAATGGAAATTAGGTCTATTTTTCTTCTTCTTTTTCTCTTTTTTTTTGAAAAACAACTAGGGCGCCTCATGGAGGTTTTCACCCTAATTGCCTGCCCTGGGCGCCTCCAAGGGAGGTTTTCACCCAGGGATCTTATTCCCTTTTTATTTTCACTTCTTTCCAACCCATTGACCACCTCATGGAGCTTTTCAATCAATGAGCCAATCTAAGGTGCCTCCGAGGAGGTTTTCACCTTAGATTTTTATTTTCTTCTTATTTTCATTTTTTCTCTTTTTTATTTTTTTTTCTACCCTACCCTACTTAAAAAACAAAATCATTTTCAAGTGTAAGAATACTTCCAATGGAGCCATGTGCACATTGAGATTAGAGACAAAATGATGTGGAGGCTTGAAATGCATGCTTTGACAGCTATCCGGATTTTAGAGACTAAATGATCTGACTTTGAAGGGATCAAACATAGCTGAGGAAGAGAGTACCGTTGCAACTTAGTGACCATCCGAAACCATATCTCAATATAGCTCTGATATCCTTGGTCCTTTTGCTGATTTGGATCATGTTTCATATCTTCTTCTATCATGACCTCCACATCTTCCTCTTTTTGCTGAGTTTTCTCTTGAATACATGGAGGATTTGATGGTAACCATGAGGGAACTCTCTCGATCTCTGATTCTGATGCCTTCTCTTCATCAAGTGCAGCCCATGGTTCTTTGATCTCCTCTTTTGAATCTTCTTTTTCTGGATGTGGTCCTTCAATGATTTCAGGATAATCTCCTTTTTGAAATACTCTTCTTGAGCTATGGTGAAGATCTTTGAGCTCAAGAGGAGTCATTTGGACATGTTGTGCCTCAGCTTTGCAATTGGGTTGAGCTATTCCAATGTGCGGGTTTGGAAATGGTGGTATGGGTAGTTGAGTGGCGGTGTATATTTGAGATGGATGTGGATGGGGTTGTGGTCGAGCAGGTGGTGGAGGCAAAGGGGCGGGAGGAGAGTTATACTGGGGCCCCCACCCTTGATGAGGTGCATTCCACTGAGGCTGTGGCTGAGCATAAGAGTGAAACGAATGAGTAGCTGGTTGGGCATAATATCGAGATGGATCCGACCAAGGAGGGGGTGTGGGCCAGGAAGGATGAGCAGGGGGACCCCAAGAAGGCATGGAAGTGGCTAGATAGGGGTCGTAATAGGTCTGGGATGTCCCTTGCATTCCCTGCTGGTAGGGTATGGGTCCATGTGGCCTCCTTTGGTTCATATAATAGAGTGATTCAGTGGCTCCTTTGGCTCTCTAATATGCAGCTTTAAGTCCGGGCAAGGAAGGGGACTAATTCGTAGGATGGTATTCTTCACAGACGAAACACACTTCTAGGGAGTGCATTGGACATTCATTCCTAGGATGCTTTCTAGTGCACCTGGGGAAAAATATGGCCAAAACCCTCTTGGCTTCCTCTTGCTTCCTTTGGATCCGTAGGGTATCCAATTTCATGGCAAGAAACTGCCTCATATCACTCTTGAAATCTTCCATCTGATTTGCAAATTCATTTTTGGACAAGGTACTGCTCCCAACATTTCTATTTGTAGCCATTTGCTCCAGAGGAATGTTTTCTTCTTCTTCTTCCCTTGAGGTTCTTCAAATATGTCTTGCTGTCCACCTAAGGGTTCTTTAATCACAGCCATCGAAGAAGAGAAAAGGTTGGCTGTGTGAAGCAGTGGGGGTGTTGTGCAATCATTTTTCTGAATTATCTCTACTCCTACAAGGCATGAAAGGAAATCTTTTTGGTTGATTTTTGCTTCTTTCTGCTTGTACCTACAAAACTAGAATAGATTGAACTGCAACTAACTATCTTGCTGAAATGAAAATGCGGAATTGAAATGAAAGAAGGAAAGGACTAATCTATTTTTCTCAAATGAAATTGCAGGAATGAAATGATAATCTATGCTTGCAGAATTGAAATGCTAATCTACACTTGCAGAATTGAAATTGTGGAATTGAAATGAAATAAACTACTTAGCAGAAGGTTGTAGTAGAAAATAGAAGAAAAGAAGCAATCACCGATACTCTGACGCTTCCCCAGCAATGGCACCAAAAAGAATGGAGGGCCCCAGTATTGCAGCAATAATGCTGCAACTCCTGGAACTCCCTTCTTTACTTTTATCAACCCGGTAGTTCGTAACAAACTTGGAAGCGACGGTGCTATATGCACAAGTACTAGCTCTTGCCGCAGCTGTCACTTGGTCAGCTGGCACAAGTCCGCTAGGAGCTTAAGCCAACTTCTATGAGCTCTGAGAAGAAGCTTTTTAACTGATGGACGAAAGCTAACTCAAAGAAGGCTGATCTACTTGCAGAAAGAAACTGGAGAGATGAAAGGAAACGTAAACCCTAGCAAACCCTATTTTTACCAGCTATCGCTATTGATGCAAGAAAGAGGATGCAAGCTACTGAAAGAGATGCCATTGACTTCTAGGAAGGTAAAATGCATGTGTCTAAGCTACTTCTAGAGTAACATCTAAAAAAACATCTTTTTGTATTTTTGAATAAGTTGTCAGAATTATCATGCATTCGATTTAACTGTTTTTGATTGTGCAGAGGTGGATTTGCGAGAGGAAATGCTTGGAGGAGGTCGGGAAGGTTCAGAGAGGGCCTAAGGGGTCCCTAACACCCTTCCAAAGAGTTTCACAGGTTTTGGCTATCAAGAAACCTCATTCGTGAGCTTCTATAGGAAGTCTGCAGGGGTTCTACAGGATGTTCTGGGATTTCTACAAGATGTTCTGTAATTTTCTACAGGATGTTCAGAAATGGGATTTTGAAGGATGGATGGAGGAAGAAAGATAAAGGAGTGGGTATGGAGGCGAGATAGGGGTGTGAGGAGGTCCAGGACTTGGGGAATGGAGCTGAGGAGTGGCAAGGATGGTTGGAGTTGTTCAAGGAGGAGTGGAGCAATGTTGCACAAAAATATGGGAATTAGGGCAAAGTGAACAAATGGCAAACGTAAGGCAAGGATTCTAAGTAGAGGATGAAGCAGGTGGTATTGATGGAGAATGGGAAGATCAAGAAGGATAACAGGTGCTCTGCAAGTTGTTTTTCAAACGAAACAAACAAGGATTTGGAAAATCAAAGACCTAGTTACGTTTGTCTATTCTGACCTAGATAACAGCAAAGAAATGGAACATAAGTTTATTTACAATGAAACCATGTATACTAACTATGCAATGAAGCAATCAATAATCTGAACATGTAACCATCTTTTGCAAATGAAAATCGAACACTAATGATTGCATGGCAAAGCAAAGACAGTGTTTTTGTTGGCAGCAAGGTCACCTTGATCCCAGCTCCTGATCCCACTGAGGGAGAGGTGAAATCAGAGGTGCTTGATGGCATTTTTCTGATGATCTTCCCTGTTAATAACCTATAAAATCAATCTAAACATAAAAATCCTTTTTAATCGTCAAAATCAATCTAAATAACAAAGCAAGATTTAAATCTAAATAGCAGATTTTATTCTAAGAATGCAGCAAAAACACATGAAGGTAAACAAAGGAGGTACTAGGCACTTGAGATGGGCCCAACCCCAAGAGCTACAACCTCCTAAGAGAGATTTAGAGCTGGTGCAAAGCTGGATTCATCTTTATTGAGCAAGAAATAATAGTTACATCAAAAACTATCCACAAGGGAAAGCTTGAAAGTGTGCTGAAATGCAGAGCTAATCTACTGCCTAAATGTTATAGACATTTTTGTGCCTAACAGCATGAAGCATGAAATGTCGATAATCTAAGGGATCCAAAGTCCCTAAACATGTTGTTCCTACCCCTAGAGGAACAAGGTCAACAAACCACAGCACTGAAAATCAGTTCTCCACCTGAAAACACTCAAAAACAAGCTATTTCTGGATCATGTCAGCTGCTCCACTGAGCATCTGCGCCGAATGTCAACTGCTCCGCTCTGTACCTGCGCTGAATGTCAAAAGCAATGAAGGCTACCTGCGCTGGGCGAGATTGGCCAAGTGGCACAGTCATTCTGCAAGGTGTCAAATGCCCAGGAAGCTTCCAAAATGACACTTGGATCAGGGAATTCGCCTTGTGATGAGTAAGAGGATCTAGATCTCCAAGTGGACTCAAGAACTGAAGTATAACTGAAGTGGGAGAGGACACTAGTCAGCTTCATGCCAAACTCAAGCTGACTCATCCTTTCTCCAAATCTCCTATATATAGAGCTCTCTCATGAGGTCTAAGGAGGCTGGAATTTTGTGAATGTAAGGAAGTGCTGTTGGTTTGTGCATAGAACTATTGGGTGATTGCTGTGAAGGAGGTGAAGAGGAGATTTCTTTGTGCTGGGAGGTGTTGCTGGATTGGGCCTCTTATGGTTGTAACACTCTCAGAACTTTACTTCTTCCATTAATAAAGCATTTGAGGTTCTTCTATATGCATGTGTCTTAATGGTGTATTGATGCTTGTATATTTGATTTATTCTAATCCTTGAATCAGTTATGGATGTATGCTTCTTGTAGTTTCCCTTTCTTGTGCTTTTGTAGGATCTTTGTGTAGCTGGGCCAGTGAAAGAGCAAGGAGCTGGGAGCAAGCAGCAAAGAGGGAAGATTGGATCAATCATTAGCGGAAGATAAGGGTTAGTGGATCTCTTCCTCCTCTCTCTTACATCCCATAAAGAAGTAATCTTGAATAGCTTTGCATTCGGTTGTTGCTGAGGTACTATCACCCTTAGAGTGGGATAGGGTCATTCCGTATTGGATACTTTTCCCAACAACACTAAAAAATGACTAAAATCGAACTACAAACTAGCTAACTTCTACCTACAAAGTGACTAACTAAAATGAGGCCCTAAGCCCTCTTATTTATACAAATTGAGGACCCCAACAACCCTCCTAAACTTTAGGAACTCGGCTGCCAAAACTTGTAGTTAACAACACCTTTACTAGCCCTTGCTCGGCTACCCTTGTGATAATTGATTTGGTGGCCCTTGAACTCCGAGATGATGGTGGAGAATTCGAGGTAAGGGCCCATAAATGAAGGGGACACCTTCCTAAAAATCCTCTCCACGAATTTGGCTGCCAAGTGCTCATTTAAACCTTTGATTTTGTCTCCAAATTGACCAAAAAGACTGCATAAAGCACACATTAGACTTGTTGGCATAATGACTAACCCAATTCACTCTATTAGCATAAATATAATAAAAAACATGCAAGAAACTAATGAGAATGGTGGATTAAGTAGAATTAGGAGGCTGAATGAGCCCATATATTTATCCATTTTTGGGGCTCATCAAGAGGCAGAATGAACTGTTGAACAAATGTTGAAAACTGTTGATCAAATCAGGTAAGAAGAAAGATCTTACCAGTTATTCCTTTACTAATCTTTCTTAATGAAGTTCACAACCTGGAACATTAGAGGAATAGGTAATAGAAGGAAACAAAGAAATCTTAGTAACAGAATGAAAGAAGAAAAACCAGACATGGTTTTTATTCAGGAGACAAAATGTTCGATGGAAAAAATAAGAGGTATTCATAGTAAGTGGTTATTCAATTATGAGTATTTAGAGGTCAAGGAAGATCATTCGGTGGGGGGGATTCTCACTGTGTGTAACCCACAAAAATTGGGAATTCTGGATGCTGAAGCATCCAGGAACTATCTTTCCCTGATATGTCAACCTGAAGGGGACAAGGAGATATACATGATTACGGATGTTTATGGACCTCAAAAGATAGCAGATAAGCTCAAGCTTCTCACTTCTCTGGAAGAACTTAGAGAGAGACATCCCACTCTGCCCTGGATCGTTGTAGGAGATTTCAATATGATAAGATCTCTTTCGGAAAAAAAAGGAGGCACTAGATAGCTAGGCAGAGACTCCATGGCCTTCCAGAACTTCATTAGGAACATGAGGCTAGTGGATACTGAAACATTAAATGGAACCTTCACTTGGAACAACAAAAGGGGAGGGGCCCATCAAGTTTCTTCCAAACTTGATAGATTCATGATTTCAGAGGACCTCATTCTCTCAGGACCTACCATGATAGCCTCGATTCTGCCCTTTGGAGGATCAGATCATTGGTTTGTGCCTCTGGAAGCCACATTTATGGTCACTCCGAGAAACAGACCTTTCAGGTTTGAAAATGCCTGGCTCTCACATCCTAATTTCAGTAATAAAGTTGAGACATGGTGGAGAGAGGAGTTGAACATTCAGGGTTCAAAAATGTATATGCTCCAGCAGAAACTTAAACATATAAAATCCCGTCTTCAAGTTTGGAACAAAAATGAATTTGGAGATATATTCAAAAGAGAAAGAGAAACTGAACTGAAGCTACAGGAGATCAATCAAATCATCATCACATATGGATTCACCGAAGAGAGGCAAAAATTAACTAACTCTCTGCAGGAATAATGGGATAACCGATGCTTACAAGAAGAAATTTTCTGGAGGCAGAAATCAAGAATACAATGGATTAAAGAGGGAGAAAGAAACAGAAAATTCTTCCACAAAATCACCATAGCTCACAGGGTACACAACAGAATCACAAAGATCAAAGATTGTCGAGGCATTGAGCTAGTTTCTCACTGTGATATGGATTCGGTCCTTGTTTAGGACTTCTGCAACATTGCAAAGGAGCCTTCGGAGGACAGATCTAGGTTCATTGAACATTTCACTCAATATATCCCTCAGCTGGTTACCAGAGAGGACAACCACAATCTCAAAAGGCCAGTTTCGGAAGAGGAGGTTAGTGAAGTGATTAATGAAATGCAGAGTGGAAAAGCACTAGGCCCGGATGGATTCAATGTAGATTTCTTCAAGGCCCATTGGGAAAATGTCAAACCTGATATCCTTGAGGTGGTGGAAGACTCAAGAAGATCCAAAAAGGTACTAAAGGCTCTGAATGCATCCTTCATAGCTCTGATCCCAAAGCAGGGAAATGCCATGAATCTGGATGCTTTTCAGCCCATAGCCTTATGTAATGTGGTGTATAAAATTATCTCTAAAGTAATAGCCAGTCGACTTAAACCACTTCTACCCTCTCTCATTTTGGAGGAACAAACAGGCTATGTGGAGGGAAGACAAACAATATCATCCAAGCTCATGAGGTGGTACACTCTCTCAAAAGCAAAAAACAAGTTGGCATGATCATTTAGTTGGACCTCATGAAAGCCTATGACAAATTGAGTTGGGCTTACATAAGAGCAATTCTAAAAGCCTATGGTTTTGATCAGAACTGGATAAGATGGGTCATGGCATTAGTTACCTCAACCAGTTTTTCCATACTTCTTAATGGAGCTCCTTCAAGGACCTTCACTCCCTCCAGAGGGCTTAGACAAGGAGATCCGCTTTCACCATTCCTCTTCGTCCTCATGATGGAAGGGCTAGGTAGAGCAATTAAGATGGCAAATGCTGAAGGAAGAATTTAGGGTATCAAACTTACCGTAGATGGAGAGGCAAACACTCATCAACAATTCGTAGATGATACTATGTTATAGGGCATACTTACTATCAGGGAGGCCAGAGCAATCGAAAATATCTTAAATGACTTTGCTATGGTAGCAGGGACTGAGGTAAGCCTTAACAAGTCCAATTTTTTTTTCTTTAACACTAATATTGCTATTCAAAGAAATATTACCAGAATTCCTGGATTTCAAAGAGAATAGCTACCTTCCAAATATCTTGGCATTCCTCTTACTGAAAAACCACTAAGAAAGAAAGTGTGGGAACCCATTTTAAATAAACTTCGGGACAAGACCAAAAAATGGACATGCAGATCACTAAATCTGGTAGGATGCCTTATGCTCACATAGGCAGTCCTGCAGGCCATTCCCATTTTTATGTTTTCAGCTCTTCCTGCTCCTCAAGGTATCAAGCAGCTAATAAGAAACATTCAAAGGGACATTCTGTGGGGCAAGGGGAAGAGAAAAAGAAGTGGGACTTAGTAGCCTGGGACAAACTTTGTAAGCCCAAGAGCCATGGTGGTTTGGGGCTTCATGATCCTGAGACCCTTAACAAAGTATTAGGAGCCAAGCTTTGGTGGAGATGGATTAAGGAACCGAATGCCCCCTGTGCTAAGATTTGGAAACAAAAATATTCCAAGCACTGGCAAGAAAAGGACCATATTAGAATGTTAGGGTAAATCAGGGGCTCCCATATTTGGAACCTTACCTGGGATAATAAAAACATTGTTCAACACCATTGTTTTTGGGAAATTCGGGCAGGGGATCTTGCTTGATTTTGGGAGGATAACTGGCAAGAAGAACCCAACCTTTATAGGTATGAATTTGTAGATCTCAAAAGTGACATAGATAGCAAAGGTATGGTTCTAATAAAAGACTTCTGGGATCAGGAAAGGAATAATGGAAAATGGAGGGAGTGGAAGGATCTAGGATACAATGATGAAAACTAGCTGAAAACCAAGGTAGAAACCATCACCCAGGAGCTCGAGCATAGAAGGATTCTTGTGTCTTCCTCAACGGATCAATTAAGATGGGGAAAGAACACTGAAGGAAACTTTAACCTCAAAGTGGGCAAATGAGAAGTCACAGGATTTAACTTTGTGAATCTTGATCAGATCTGGAAGAAACTCTGGCAAAGTCCGCATTAGATGAAAATAAAGCTGTTCATCTGGCTAGTGCATCAAAGGAATATCTTAACTTGGGAGAATCTACTCAAGAAAGGCTTCATTGGTCCTTCCAGGTGTTACCTTTGTGGTGTGCATGAGGAGACGAATGAACACCTTATCAAACTTTGTCCTTTCACTTCAAAGGTGTGGAACTGGGTGGCTGCTATCTTTAGACAAAATGATAGGGATAGTCTCAGCATATCCAACACTCTAAAGAACTCGAGGAAGAACTTCTCAAGGAATGAGATAGTTAATAAAGCCTAGATTCTGGTTCCAGGTTTTTTCATCTGGCATGTGTGGAAAGAATGCAACGGTCGAATATTCAAAAACAAAACTCACAGGCCCCAACACATAATTGAGCAAATTCTAAGGCAACTCAAAGACACAGTTAGAAGCTTGCTAAGGACCTTTCCTAAAGATCCTCCCCTGCCCCATGAGGATAGAATTTTACTTCACTTGGGGCTCCAGTCTATTAATCCTTTGGGAATAATGAAGACAATGAACCTTCTAAACACATGTGCTACCATCTGGAAGCCTCCTCCTTATGGTTTCTTAAAAATCAATATTGATGGAGCAGCTAAGGGCAACCCAAGATTAGCGGGCTTTGGGGGTTCCATAAGAGACGATCAGGGACAAATACAGATGATCTTCCGTGGCCACTTGGGGAAGGCTACAAACAACATGGCTGAGCTCATGGCATTAGAGCAATGCTTGGAGATCTTGGTGAATTCAGGTTCACACAATGTTATAATTGAAGCAAATTTGGAATTAATTATTAGAGCGGCTAAGAAGATTAGTAATGGCACCTCTCCAGATAAAGTGTCGAAGCACTAGAAGCTCTTGCAAATATTTTACCACATCTATTCTCACCTGCGAACCCTCAAAACTGTCAGATTTTCGCATGTGAAAAGGAAGGCTAATATGTTAGCGGATTGGTTGGCAAATGAAGGAGTCACAAATAGGGACAAGGATTCTAGGTATGCTTGGGATTCGCTTCCCCCAATTAAATTGCAAGAGGATTGTCTATGTAACGCTACCCAGGATATGGAACTATGGACTAACAGGGAGGATCAGAGGAACCCTGAAGACTAGCGGGAGGTTGGAGGACTCCATACAGTCCAACCAGTCATGGTTCGGTGATTTTCCAAGGTCGAGATTCCCTTTAATTGAATGAAGAATGGTTTGACTCGGACTGTTCCACAGGGTGGGGTAGCCCTCATCATTTGGCTTAGGTGGTGGTTGACAGAGAATCTAGGTGAACGGGATTGGCTCAAGTACTGCCCATTAGAAGGAATTATGGGACAGCTTGTGGAATAAGGTCGGGTGGGTTTTTACGCGAGTCAACCAGTCCAATACCACAAGTGGTATATCAGGCGGGGTTTGAATGGTTTCCCGTTTTTTTTTGTGTTTGGCTCTAATTCCACTCTTTGAGCGACACATTGTGGAATGAGGAGAGAGAAAACTCTCGTGTTTCTCGGCCTTCCAATATCCATGATGACCATTAGATCTTAATTAGTGGATCAATGGTGGCGATTGTGTATGTGCGTTGGTTGGACCCGAAAAATATTTAGAGTGTTATGCTTTAACTTCCTTCGGGTCCGTTTGTCAGTTTGTCAGTTTCTAGTGTGACTTGTGTTGGGACCTCTTGTGGTTCCGTGGTGGGTTTTGGACTTTCCCTCCAAGGTTTACTATGCTCCTTGTGCTTTGTTTGGCGGTTCTCCCCAATTTTCCAGTTTAGGTTCTCTTAGTTTTGGGAGATTGGATCGGTTTGGCCTACCCGGTTGACTGTTGAACTCTTGCAGAGCGGGTGTGGCTGCTTGTAAATTATGTATATTTGACTAAGTTTAATAGAAGGTCCTACTCTTACTTGATAAAAAAAATATTATTAAGAGAACTATTGACCAGAATCAAAAGAATTGGCACAAGTCTTTGATATTTGCATTATGGGTAGACGACATAACTCAGAAGGCCTCAATAGGTACTTCTCCATTCAACTTAGTGTATGGGAAAGAGGTTGTAATACCAACAAACTTAGCACTCGCATCTCTAGCCCTAGTGCAATTTATCAAAGAAAATCCCTCGTCTTCTATTCAATTAAGATATGATCAAATACTTAAATTAGAAGAGGAAAGCGAAAAAGCCAAAATCACACATGCAAAACATTAACATGTCATTAAATCTTCTTTTGATGCAAATTATACCGGCCCAAAATTTTTACAAATCAGTGATCTTGTTTTGAAATGGGACAAAGCGCATGGAAAACTACTAAATTTCAAAAGATGTGGCTTGGATTGTTTCAAATCATTGAGAAGATAATCTCATCAATGTTCATATTGCAAGACCTATCAAGAAAGAGAGATTATCTTCCTGTCAATGGGCTTATCTTGAAGAAATTCTTTACTTAAGGAGGTAACCCCTTCTTACCTGTAAATATTCATTATGAAACTTTGTTTATTTTAAATTTTTAGTTGTAGGAAATAAGGTTGTAAATAGTCTTCCGTTGACCTTTTACTATTGGAAAGTTCTTTAAGGAAATATTGTAAATACTTACTTTCGGTAGATGGAAACCTCTAAGGAAAATACTATAGGTTTAGAAAGTTAGATAAAAGATAAAACTCTGAGAACCTCTTTTAGATTTGTAAGATTTTCACAAGCCTTGGAAATACTGTAAATCATTCCAAGTTTTAAAGGGCCGAGAGAGGTTATTTATAAAAAAGTAAAGACTTTTCCAAACTTAGCATCTATAATTCTAAAAAATTGTCATCCATAAACTCTTAATGAGAAAGTCATTCACCCCATCCATTAAGTTTATGATTTTTCAGAGTGTAATTCTAAAACATGTCTGGTATAAAAGATAAGGGGTCTCATCATGAGCCTTCTTACCATGATCATAGGCAACTAATTAAACTGACATTACCAATATTGCATATCAAAACAAGGTATTGGCTTATAATCATAAGACAAGGGGTCTCATCATGAGCCAACTTGTTCAGTTCAATTACAACCAGTGAATGACATTGTCAATAGCTGGCCAACAAACCAGGACAATGGCTTTTTAACTTCTAAAGAAATTGAAAGAATAGTAAACACAAAAAATAAAAAATATGTGTAAACATATCTTTTTGAATTTATCTTTCAAAAGCTATACTCTTAGATCGATGGGACAATGAATGATTAAATGGTTAAAAGGTAACCCTATCGAGACTATAAACGTCTGTTGGCAGTAGAGGCACTACCTGTGACAACAAAGTAAACGTAAAATCTAAGTTGGAGAAGCCCCCTTCTTTATCTATACCAACCAATAAAAGCTTGAATAAGCCCAGAATGTTTTTATTTTTAAGATTGGAAAAGGAATTACAAAAAATTGTCATTATATTCAGAGTTAATTTTTATTTAACTATTCTTAGATTGTTTTCTTTATCCTCAATGGTTTCCAAATTAAGAAAATTATAGATATTGCACTACTTTCTCAGAGATAACTATTTCTCCTAGTAAATCGCCAATTATTATGTTATACAACAACCCTCTCCATTTCAAAATTTTCATCCAAAACTTTAACAAGAAATGGGTCCCCATTTTAGGAATTAGATAAAATCAATAATTCAATAACAATCGCAAACTTTGCAAAATCCATACAACACATGAAAATCTTTATGAAAAGGTCTGATCCAATTTAAATATTAAACAAGACCTTCTCGTAAAGCAAATATAAAGGAATGTGTTGCACCCTATGTTTAAAAGATAGACTTAAGGCTTCCATTAGCAATCGTCGATGCGATAACGCTATCAGAAAGTGCAAATTGCAAGTTATCAAGGAAACATTCCCAGGGTCCATGTAAACCTCCCAATGCAATAATCTGATCGCAATTGGCCATCGCTGAAAACATGAAGCACATAACGAAGGCCCATTACAAATCCACCGATGCGATTTCGATATTGGAAAAGTGTGCTTTTCAATAAAAGGTGAAATATGATTGTTAAACGAATGTTTGCGGGTCTAAAGCTTAAATCAAATATAAATGAAAAAAACAAATGATTCATTGATTTCCTAAAGACTATCCCACTTCCCTATGACAACTCACTATTTATCGCAATCAAAGCTATATAAGTAAACAGCTAAAACATAACGTTTGTGCCCCCTGATCTGCGATATGCGATTTTCACGAGATCCACTTTAAAGAACTGTTACTAATATGAGCAATGTGACATATCATTATGGCATTTAAGTATCACGATTGGCAGTTATGGAAATCATTAATAGAGAAGTTATGGTTGAATCCTTCGAGGATTTCAACCGTTGAAATATTTGAGTTCGTATTGGTTATCACGCTTAAATTACCATTAATATTTTATATTCTATATTGCCTTTGAACATATTTTTCTTTGTTACGGTCTTCTGTTTCTTTTTGTAGAGAAAGCCTAAGCTTATGAATCAATCAAAAATGACGAAGAAATGAAAGAAACCAAAGGCCCCCATCATAGCCAAAGAGGAACCAGTTAAAAAGGTTTTGGTAGCTAATACTACCTACCTCAGTTTGGGCAAGGCTTCATGGGAAAATATATACAATTTAACGGAAGTCGAGGATCCAGAAGAGATTGAAGAAGAATAGGGAACAACAGATTTTACTGACAAGTCAGAGAGTATTCTTAAGGAGTTGGCTAGCTCTTATCTTCACAGAATAATAGCCCGCACCAAAGTATTACCCTATAATGACTTGGTCAGATGGGTGATCGAAAGTATCAACATAACAGACAAAAAAATTTTTACGGCTGATGGAAGGATGTTCGGATCATTCAGAGTGAAAGATATGAAAAAGATGTACCATTTGCCTGAACCGTAGAAGTAGTACAACAAAGCATTTTTGGAATCCTTTACTAAGGAAAATGTCGTCGAGTCGGACCCTATCAGGTAGTGGAGGCATTATCCAAACAAACATAAGTCGGTAGACTCATTAGCATCTCCTTACTGTTATACTGGTGCTATGATATGCAAACTCTTTGGAGTCCAAGATTTGGCCAGGTTTTCTATAGAGATGGTACCTTTAATGGAGGTTTCAATTAACTCTTATATCATGGATTGGGCGACCATTTTGTCTGATAAAATGGCCAACCAAATACTTGATTATAGGAAAAACAAGTTTGTGACTACCTGGGTAATACCCCTGTTTTATATGAGTGCCTACATTTTGGACACTATCTGTTTCAATTCTGATTACCCCATTTTAGGTTGGAAATGGACTCCACAGGACCCGAACCCCATTCATATCTATCATAAGGAATTGTGGAAAGCCCATTATAAAAATAATCTTTATAGAACCTGTCATGGTTTCATCCCGCCTGTTCATTATGCTATATTCAATAAACCCACTCCTAGGTTGTTCAATGAAGCCAGTGTCGACCTAACATCAATTGGTAGTTGGTTTAGTGAAGAGAAGTTCACCTACATTAGACTTTTTGGTAGCACTATTGACCCACATGTCCTTCCCTTATACATCCCTGACAAGTTATTTTCCAGAGAAATAGCATATCAGATAACAGTAGAAGGGATGTCAAAAAACCTAAAGGAGTCAAAAAATAGATGTGGCCTTCATTTCCCCTCTGATGTCGTACTTTTACGCTGCATGACTTCAAACATGCAAAGAAGGAAGCCAAGAAAATTAAGATGTTAAATTTAGCTGTCATCCCAAAGAGGCAGTATGATCCAAAATCTGTTGCCTACAATTTCACTTCTCATGTCAAAATTGCCAAGATTGAACATGAGAAGGATAATTATGATGATTTGTTTGCTTTAGCCGAGTTATTTTCTCAAGTGAAACAACTGGAAAAAATCAAATTGGGAGCAGAGGGATTAGAGGAAATTTTGAAGTTCAGGACACAGGGATTGCAAACATTGCTTTTGGATTTGTTAAATACTACCTCTATGGTGCAACTAGAAGGCCATTGTGAAGAAAAAATTATGGAAAAGACTCCTGAAAAGGAAAAGACCCCAGAAAGGGAGTAGACAAAGGAAGGAACTAGTGAGACCCTTGATATGGATATGAATATTGATCCTACTCTAATCAAGGAATGGGAACAGTTTGACCTAATGATTAAAAACCAGAATAAATCCTAAGAGCTCACTACACTAAAATTTCCTACAGTAAAGAAGCCTAAAGTTATTAGTGTTCTAATTGAAGGGACAAGCAGCCCACCCAGATTTCAGGAGGATATAGAAATCATTCCTGAAAATCCTACAGAGGAGATTGTACTAAGAACAAAAGAAATACCACCCCTAGATGTATTCTATAGTTCGAAGCACAGGGTTGTAGTTAAAAGACAGAGGAAAAAGAGGAAAGTTGATCAAAGTCCTCTTCTAACTCATTAGGCAGAAATGATGAATGTGGTATCGGAAGTAGAATCAATCCCTCTAGGGATTTAACAAAGTTATCTCAGTATGCAAGAGCTTACACAGTAGCGACAATGGACAAAGCCTCAGAGGTCAGCCAGCTGATCATGGAAATGGATCAGAGGATCACTCAACTTGAGGTGCAATCAATAGAAGGACAACAAAGGCTTAGTCATCTTGAACAGCAGCTTGCAGAGCAGAAACAACAAAATGAGGAACTAAGAGAGAAATTGAAACTGGAAAAACAGAGGATTGATGAGCAAACTCTCCATAAACAATAGGAGTTGTGTCAAGAGTTCAGCAGGCTTCAGATGATAAGTGAGCAAGAAAAGAAGGCAAAGGAAGATGAAATTGCACAAATGCAAGAGCAGATAGAAAGGAACAGGGGTTATCCACAGGTTAGTGAAAGCCTTGTCCCCACAGTTGAACATTCTTTGCCACAACATATCATTGGCCAACCCATTGTGCGATATCTCTGCATCACTGATTGATGAAGCAGTGGAGGTTAGACTGGAATTGGAAAAAACAGATGAGAGGATAACAAATTTTCTGTCTCTGCAAGATTCCATAGAAGGAATGGCTGCCAACTTGCCAAGAATACAAGAATCGCACAAGGAAATCTTGTTTTCGGAATGGGAGTCCCAGCTAACGAAAGCTGAAAGAGCAACTTCTAGAGGCAGAACTGGAACGAATGGTTTGATCAAATTAGTAAATAACAATTTACATATGTCTAATTTGATCTCTGATTGCTCTCCAGGTAAACTCCCAAAAGCAAAGGCATTGGAACATCATTGGAAACAGGAGCCGGTGAATAGAGAAAAACAAATTGGAGAAGTCCAAAACTTGACATGGGAAACATTCTGGTTTTTTCTAGTCAAGCCACATAGCCAGCAAATGGCCATGAAATGCCTTTCCGACACGATCAACTGCATGATATCCGAACTCTGCGATGCCACCTACATAGCCCAGCTATACTCCAGGATGAGTCAACCTCCAGAAATCCAGCCAATGCTCGTAATCTGTTAGCTGCAATCATAAGAAAAGAAGTCGATTCAGTGAATTCATTCAACTGCTACTACACTGTTATTCTTATAGTGACACCCAGATTTTCATGTCTATAGTTAGAACAACACATAGTGATTTTTATTGATAGTTAGTTTTTATTTTTATTATTTAAGACCCTTTCATGTATTTAGAAAGGGTCCTCAATTTGTATTAAAACTTGACTTGGGAGTTGCACTTTTGTACTTCTAATATTTTTTTATCAAAAGCTGGACCAAAGTTCTGCATTTTTGTGAAAGAAGCTTTTGCAAGACTCGCACTTTTGCATCTTCTGAAGGTTTTCTCAAATAGGAAAGCAGAATTTGAGTGTTGTTTACATCGGGAGAATTCAAATGCATACGATACTATTATCTCTGTTTTTGTCTTATTACTCTATGTGAATGAACATTTCTTAAAACTTTCTATTATTGATATATGTATGTTTTTCAAACAATTCTTTAGCATATCATTTCTGAAGGCTTTAGAATTGTTATCATTTGGATATATATGTAAGTGATATATATTGTGATGAATGCGATAATGTTTTTATAATTACTTTGTTTAACTTCTTAAACAAAGTAATCATTATATGAATGCATCTTTCTATTTTACGAATAAGCCATCTTTATGATTATTTGTCTAATAAAAATAATAAAAAATCGTATTGTTAACAGTATACCCGGGTTAGATTAGTTATATTTTTATATTTTTGAATTATACAATAAAACACTTATCACCTTCCTTACACATTACAAAACAATCACTCACAAACTCATACATCACTGGGAAACTGGTCCCATTATATCCAGTCGGAGCCACCACACTAAACGGAAAAGGAGTTGCACTAAGGTTTGGACCGGGTGGTTTTCCCCAATGTTGATGCAGCGATTTTAGAGGCATCAACATGTTTCTACCATTTGAAGGGGATTTGATCATAATCAATTGGTTGAATGAAATTCCAATTATTTATACATAATTAGATTGATTTAAGGATTCATAATAATTCTCCACACAGACTATGGCATATGAAAACATGTCATCCTAGGGTTTTTCATGGTCAATATATATACATAAGGAATTTCCAATCTTCCTGAGGGTAATTTCATTCCAACAATGAAAAGGAAGACAAAGAAATTTAATTCATGTTGAGACTTCGAATGTGATTTCATTTCAAGATTGAAGTGCCGATTCCATTGTTTAACATATAGACCCTAGGATGTATAGAAACAAGGGCTACTTTAGAATATTAAGTCTAGATCTACCTTTTCTTCAAATAGGAAGATAAAGGAACCTCAACCACAAAATGAGAGAAATGGATGCCAATTCTTTTTGATCCATAATTTAAATTCTTTAGTGATGTCAAATTCCAATGAATTAATTAATAAGGCCTTAATTTGCTCTTGTAAGAGTTTCTGCTCTAGATTGGTCTATATGCATAGGAACATTAGGGATCTTGTATATTTTATTTATGAATTAAGTAGGAAGGGCTCTACCTAAATGTGGTAAATTTGAGATCATGTTGTTGAAGGCTTCAATATTTGGCTAGTGAGGGAGGTGGGCTAGTGGCCTCCATGGAGGAATAATTCGTGGACCTACGACTGAACCAGGAAGGAGGATTTTAGGGTAATTGTGCATAACTATAAGTGATTTTAAAAAATACTAATTGTGATGACAATGTTGAAATGGAATTCTAAAGAAATAAATTCTTAGAAATTTAAAGTTTCTATACTTTTCTTACTTTCTTCATTAAAATTTTCAAAAGTAGATGGGCAATAGGAAACAGTTTTATTTTAGAAAAATGGAAACAACATCCATTTTTTTGGCCCTAAACATAGGTTAGGTTTAAGTTTTCTCAAATATTCTTACACATTATGAAATATGGGTGCGAGCTTTCTTAGTATATGTGGATCTAGGGGAAAGGAAACACATTAGGGGTGAAAACAGAGAGAATAAAATTGTAAAATTAGAAAGAAAGATAGGGAAACAAATTACAACATTCGAATATCATGAATATTCTGTGGACACATTCCATAAGATTAAATCCAAGGAGAAGGTATCACAACAAATACTTAAAGCCAAGAAAAAATGGAGATTGAAAATTAAAAGGTCATCTCCAAAGGAGTTTCCATTTTGTTGACAAGATTTTACATACAAGTTGCACTACATATCACCATTAGTTGATTGTAAAGCTAATGACATAGAAGAATAAAATATGTTTTACATTACTATAACAATCAAGCTACAAAAATAGGTTACTAGGGGTTTTGAGATTCATACAAGGGAGGATCTTGGGAACTTGTGCTCATTTATGAGTCATCTCATCTAATGAATAAGAAAGAAGAAGAAGACCAACTCCAATAATCCCACACATAAAACTAGAAGCCTTATTTTCTACTCCATGAGTAGAAAAGCCCTAGGTCGACTCAAGGAAAGCTGAAAACCCATCTAATCTACTTGCAATATGTATTGATCTTAAGGTATGTAAAGTGAAACTAAGTTAACACATGTAAATGTAGGCTGGGTAGTGGCAAGATTATATTAAGAAAGGAAAAAGAAACTACATATAGAAATCCATAATTTTACAATGACAATATGGCTTTGAGTCCCTTTCCCTTATGGTTTGTTTTACTTTAAAGCTACCTTATGTCAAATGCTATTCATTATGTTTAAAAATCCTCCCTTTTTTAACTTCAACCATTTAAAATGAGATGTACAAAATAGACCATATCTTTAAATGTCAAAAAAATAAATCATGCTCACATTAATACTTCAATAATATCCAAAACCAAAATCTATAATTCAAAGGATAGAATATAATAAGTTTGACATGTAATGAGTAAGAGATAAACATTTTATAAAACTTTTTTTCATCAGTGATTAAGTTTGACTTTGATGAATGAATAAATAGAAAAAATTTCTTCTTCTAATGTCTTGTACATAGTTTTCGGGGAATGCTATGCCTTTTTACGAAATCAAATAATAACAAGGGCTACATAGTAGCTAGTACCCGACGCTTAGTTTAAGTATAGCTTAATTAAATAAAAAAGTAACAAAGAAAAAAAATTCATCTCAAAAGTAAAACAACTAATAAAATATTGTATTGTTGAATACCATCACAAAAAATTAAATAAATATAAATAATAAAAATTGAATTTTTAATGTTAAACTATGCATAAACATCATAATTTTTTTGTCAAAGACAAACTAATACCTAGTCAAAGGAAAAACTTTATACGAGCCTGTGACAAGTATAACAACTAATAAAATATTAAGAAAAGTCTTTAGTTAGAAATCAAATAAGAGAAATTTTTGGCCAAATATGACGTATTTTGAACCAACAAGTGTGGTTCATCATCAAGGCCAGATGAAGCAGGAGACGATGGCAAACGCTTAGATAGATAGCAATGTATAGACCATAATTTCAAGTAATGGCTATATTTAAACAAAAATATTTAAATTATGATATTAATTTATTAGTATATTAAAAACAAATATTATTAAGTAATGGCTATATTAAATGTGTAGCTTTTGATAAATGATATTTAAAGTAATTTTTTAAAATCAAATATTATGAAAAAAATTTATTACTGCGAACTAACAAGGATCCAAAAATCAAAGTCAAACTCCAAACTAATAAAATAAAAATATTGCGAAAAAATTATAATTCATGAAAATAGAAATAATAGAAAAAATTAAAATATTAAATAAAAATGAAATAAAATTAAAAATTAAAAGCTAGTAACTAATAAAAAAAAAAGTTACTAAACAACCCATAATAAAAAAAAAATTTAAATAATAATAAAAAATAAAAAAATAAATTTATAATATTAAACTATCCCATAAAAATCATAACTTTTAGTAAAAAACAAACTAATACTCTGTTAAAAAACCTAAATACATTATACCACAACTACAACAAATATAATAATAATATTTTTAAAATCTCTATCAAATAATCAAAATTCTTTACTACAGATATATACCATATAAATGCACACTTTGGTTAGGCGTTAATAGTGTAAATAAAAGTCGCATGATAACAACGATTGACATGAAAAGAGAAATATTTAAATGCACACTATGGTTAGGCCTTGGTAAAAGTCGCATGATAACAACGATTGACATGAAAAGAGAAAAGATTTTATAATATTCCTTCAAACATCCCTAGAAACCATTGGCTTCATCATTGTAGATAGTAAAAGAGTTCATTTTTCAAATCAAAACCAATAACATAGCTATGTTGACTCGTGTGTTTAAAAATAAGTAAGAGTTCATTTATTATTAAAGAAAATTATTAAGATTAAATTAGAAAAGTACTTTTTTTTTAGAGTATAGATAAATACAATAAATAAGTAAAATAAATAGCGCATATATATAAACAACCACTTTGAAAAATAAATGGAATTATATAATGGTTAAATGTTTTGGATGTTTTGGTTGGGGAATTTTTTTTGTTCAAATTTTGATGTTTTGTTATTATATCTCGCATGATATTATACATTCAGTTTTTTTTAATGGGATATTATTTTATTTTCAATTAATTTTTTTTTGTAATTTTTTTGATCTATTGAAATTTATTATTTTTTATTAATACTAATGGCTATTATTATAGTTTTTGTACAATACAATAGCATGTATATAACTGTTTTATATTTGAAATTGTTTTTTCCTATTCGTGTTTATATTTTCTCTAAAGCTTTAATAAATAGTAAAAATGTAAATGTACCACTCTTAATAACTCGATTAAAAATGTAAATGTGCAAATTTTTAATGGTTACTACCCACTAAAATTTATGCAAGTCTTTTGCTTTATTTGGAAATTAATTTTCAGTTTCATATATCAATTTGGAATTAATCTTAAATTTTTTTAACCATTAATTAATTAAAATGTAACTTAATTATTATATAATATTTAAATTACTTTTATAATAAATATTGTTAATTAACAAGATAAATATCTTTAGTTAACATGTTTTACAAATACAATGGGATAAACTCATTATTAATTAAGTGAAAATTGATTCAAACCATACATTTTTATTTAATATATTTAAAAAATAATTAGAAACTAAAAAAAACTAATATAGATTCATTTAATCATCATATAATTATTTTAAAAATAAAACTCACTTATTTAATTACCTAGACATTTATTGTTTATTACAAATTTTGGTTTAACCACAAGAAAATGAAATGAATTTTAACAAATAAATTAAATTATAGAAAAATATATATATAATTTTACTTAATATAAATAAGAAATTAGTAAAAAGTTAATAATAATAGATTAAAATGGTTATCAATTCAAACAACAAATAACTAAGTAAATAAAACACATCTATTTTTAATATTTATATATTTTTAAAGGAATATATTCAACCTATCTTTCACATTATATCTGACAAGGACAACTACCCTTTAAAAGATAGGCATAGTCTAAGTTATAGATGAAATGACACCTTTATCACCCATTTTTTCTGGTTAATTTTAATCAAAATATAATGTAGATTTTTAAAAACTTGAGTTTAAATTGTTTAATCTACATAATTTGAGTGCTCTAGGGGTTTTCAAGGTGCTGAATACATTTATGCATTCAAAAATGTATTTTAGACAACAAAAAATCTTAAAATTGTATTTCCCGATTTTAGTGAATTCCCATGAAAAAGGCTATTTGGTCTATAAGTTAGACTACATCATATATATATATATATATATCTATATATATATATATATATATATATATATACACACACACACACACACTTTACACAAAAAAAGTGTAAAATATTTTGAGCAACTTTCTCAACAAAAGCATTATCACTAGGATTGAATGCATATTTACAATTAAAAAAATACCACAAATTACCAATAAGTCAAACCTAAATTGTCTGGATTCTAAACCTTAACACTAACTTGAATTCATTATTTTTACTTTAATTTAGCTATATTTAAACTATGTTGTAGGAACTAACTACTATGTAACACTTTTGAAATATGTTTTTGATTGGATATATGGATTTAACACTGTGAAAAACCCTTGGGGTACTCAAATTGGATGGAATTCACAATTCAAATTTTTGATTCCATGAAATTTTTGTCTATTTCTCACTAATTTCGATTCAAAAATATGCCCAAAAAAACTTCAAAATGTCTAACACATAAAAGTAAGATCAACTAGATTATAAGTTAGATTTGAGACTTTTGTGATCCATATTGTAGATAAATGTCTTTCAGATTAATCACATCATTAGGATTTGGTTGATTTTTCGAACCAACTAATGTGGTTCATCCTTAGGACAAGGTGAAAAAATCATACAATCTTCATGAATAAATAGCAGGGATGCATCATTGCCCAATGTTAGTTGCTGCAAACTAGCCCTTGAAAACTAGTCATTGGAGATTAGTTAAACATGTAATTAAAAATTCTTAAAAAGTTAGATATGAATTATATAACTATTTAATAATCTAAAATTAGTTATAAATCATTTAATCTTCTAAATTTAATTATAAATGAGTTGTATATTGTTAAGAATAAATTAGTGAGGGGGTTAAGAATAAGTTTGAAAATATTAATAAAAATAGTTGTTATGATATTATATATAATATTAAATAATAATAAGGTTAACATATTATAATGTAGAAGGTTAAGAGGGGTTAAGAGAAGGATTCAAAATATTCTAAAAAGGGAAAGGGAATTACTTAATATTATAAATAGTAATGTATCATTAAGAATACTTCAAAAATTAATAAGGGGTTAAGAATAAGATATAAATGCTTGTTAGGAGTTTATATTTAAATACTAATAAGGTTTAGTATCGAATTATTATAAATAATAAGGTAAAGAGATGTTAAGAGTATATATTAATGAAGTAATTATGAGCTCAATAATTTATTAAGTAAAAATAGGGTCAAAAAGAGAATTAAAGGTAAAGTATATATATATATATATATATATATATATATATATATATATATATATATATATATATAGAAAAGAAAATGTGAGGAGGGAATTTGAGACCTATTGCTAACATAATAGGCGGGCTGACTTATCTTCTTGCTAAATTCTTAGCACTCAAGATTAAGCCTCTCGTGGGCCACACTGAGTCCTATGTTAAGGACTCTGCGTCCTTTGTTCAAGAATGGAAGGATGTAAGGCTCGACCCTAGGGATCTTCTTTTTAGTTTTGACGTTGTTTCCTTATATACCAAAATCCCCATTTAAGAGTCTATTGATGTCATTAGTCGGATCACTGACCAAGACACTGCCAAATTGATTGGCCTTTGCCTCACGTCGACTTTCTTCAGTTTCCAGGATAAATTCTATGAGCAAACCTGCGGTGTTGCAATGGGTTCCCATCTTTTCGCTATTGTTGCTAACTTATTTAGGGAATATTTTGAGACTATAGCCTTAGCCTCAACTCAATTTCTTCCTAAGAAGTCGAAGAGGTTTGTTGACAACACTTGCGTTATTTGGCCCCATGGTCATGAGAAATTGGATCTATTTTTGAACCACCTTAATTCCCAATCTGAATCCATCAAGTTCACAATGGAAGTTGAGGTGGATGAATGCCTTCCTTTCCTTGACATTATCCTCTCTAGAATGGATGATGGTTCCATTCCTCACCAAGGTTTTTGCAAAAAAACTCACACGAAACAATATCTTCATGCTAATTCTCATCATTTTCCTACTAAAAAATTTGGTGTTCTCAGCACCCTGCCTACTCGTGCTATGAGAATCTCTGATGAAAACCACTTAGAGCAAGAAAAATCTCATCTCCTTGAAGTTTTAAAAAATAATGGGTACAATAGAACTTAGGGCTTCAAGGCCTTTCAACGAGATTGTAAAGGATCAAGAGTTAAAACTGCTCGTGTTGATCCTATCTCCAAAGTTCATCTCTCGTTTATTCAAGGGACCACTGATAGGATTTCCCATATCCTTAGAAGGAATAATATCTCTTATTCATTCAAACCTATAAGGACCATTATAAATTCTCTTGATTCGATTAAGGACCCTATCAACCCAAAGGACATAAAAGGGGTTTACCTCGTTCCTTTTTTTTCCACTGGGAAAATCCGTAATTTTTCATTATATGGAAAATTACATATTGTAGATGCTTTACGCATATGCTGAGGTCACTATTCACAGTCTATCCTTTAGTTTCAAAAAGGATTCTGAACATTACCATCTAATCAGATGTACCACGCAGGGCAATCTGCTAGTGCTATATATACCAACTATATACAAAGCCTTTTGGCTTTACCTTACTGTTCAAAAATAAACAAAAAATCACATTGCTTTGGTGATTACAAAATATATTTCTGTCAAAAAACATGATATTCTTCAGATAGTTTATTGTCCAGGTGCAATCTGATAACTCGGATCTATGTATGGTCGGTGGTAATACTTGAACTCCTGTTGGCCTTGTACCTCTGTGATCTCCCATGTTCCTTTGTCCATCAGCGCGGCCTCCTTGGATAGTTTGTCGGCACTTTCGTTATGTTCCCTGTAGATATGTGAACATGTGATGTCGTTAAAAGCTGCTTTGAGTTCAAATACTTCGTTTAATATAATGTTGAGTGTGTGAGTGTGACAATCAGATATGTCGTTGAACCAATTTATGATGATTTTTGAGTCCCCGTAAATGTTTATGCAAGTGCAATGATGACCCAATGCAAAATGTAGTAAATGGCGAAGAGTGATGAGTTCAGCAAAATTGTTCGATCCAATTCCCAGTCCCGCTTTCACTTTGTAGTAATGATGTTCGTTTTTGTGTATGATAAATCCCCCTCCACAGCCCTGCCTGTTTGCGGCCCCATCAAAGAAAGCCCATGGGGTGTTTCGGTCAATTCGGGGAGGTGGATGAGGGTGGCGCAGCTTAGGGGGCGGGGGATTTGGTAATTCTCTGAATGCCGCAACAATTCCTGCCTCCATCATTGGCCAGTGTACAGGATTTTCGTCAAAAATGATGCGGTTTCTCGCTTTCCATATATGCCAGCTTACTAGAATTGGGAGATTGATGATTTTCGATCCTTTGTGCCGCGTTTCCCATCCAGTCCAAGCCTCTGTCAGGTCTGTACCTTCCCAATTTCCTGAATATGCAATGGTGTTTTTAAGAGATGTCCACAGTTCTTGTGTCATCCTGCAACGCAAAAATAGGTGCTCTGTGGATTCGGTGTCTCCTTTGCATAGCACGCACCAGGTTGGTCCATATAGTGCTCTGTGCATTAGGTGTTCACCTGTGGGGACTTTGTTCCTCAGGATACACCAGAAGAAGAGCTTTGATCATGGAGATGCATTGAGTTTCCATATACTATGCCACCAGTTCGATATGACCTCAGGTTTTTTGTGGCTAATAAGATAGATGTAGCCCGCCTTTGGAGAGTAAATTCCACTATCAGCCTGGTTCCATATCAGTTCATCCGGCCCCTCTATGATTCTGATGTGTGATTCAATCAGGGCCTCTCTGTAAGTCTGCCATTCCAGATGCCATCTTTGAGGCAGATTTAATTGATGTGCTGTCCTCTAGGCTTGATGGAAAATGTCTGAATTTTCTTTGTCAGCAATTTGGGCAATTACTTTGATATCTCGTGCGAGTAGATGTCCAACCAGATCCTAAGACAGAATATGTCTTCCTCCGCTGCCCGACCATGGGTCGATTCCGATCCTAGCTAGGGTGCCATCTCTGATTTTCCAAACCAAGTTGTCTCTGATCATGGGCAGTGAAAATAGTAATGCTTTCCATATAGATGATATGCCAGTACAGTTCCAATTTGGTAGTCTGACCCATTCCATTATACCAAGGGGCCATATATATTTGTGGTATGAGAGACGGGTCCATAAGCTCTGGCTAGTTAGCAATGCCCAGCTCATTTTTGCTGCCAATGCTTGTGCAAAAAGTGGAAGATCTTTTAGTCCCCATCCTCCCCACTTTTTTGGGAGTGCTATCTTCGGCCATCCGATCCAGGCAAAGATACGCTTGTCTTGATTTCCTGCCCAGAGGTATCTGTTACATAATTGCTGAAGGCGAGCGAGGATGTGTCTTAGGTTTACCTTGTTCCTTGTTCCTGTGGTATTCCATATATTGGAGAAACAGGTTGATCAATTAACCAGAGGATCCATGAATATGCTGAAAACATAAGGCACAATCATTTCCACTCATCAACTCTTGTTGAGCATGCGAAAAATCCAAGCACCATGTCTGTATTGAGGAATCCAGAGTCATTGCTAGGGTTGACCATTTCCCCCATAGGAAGCCTAGGGAGGCTATTGAGATTAAGGGACATATTAGAAATCTCAATAGAAATGATGGTTGGAAATTGAGTAAGAGTTGGATTCCGACCCTCTCCCTATGATCCTCTTATCCTTCCCCACCTCCCCCGTTTTTCCCTCCTCCCTTTTTCTTTTTATATTTATATCATATTATTTATTTAACATAATTAATAATAATAATAATAATAATAATAATAATTTCAAGCTCCTAAGTTCTTGATATTATAGTAAATTCCCTCCTCATGTTTTCTTTTTTTATATCTATATCATATATTATCACTTTACCTTTAATTCTCTTTTTGACCCTATTTTTACTTAATAAATTATTGAGCTCCTAATTACTTCATTAATATATACTCTTAACATCTCTTTACCTTATCCTCAACAATAGTTCCATTCTAAACCTTATTAGTATTTAAATATAAACTCCAAACAACCATTTATATCTTATTCTTAACCCCTTATTATTTTTTGAAGCATTCTTAGTGATACATTACTATTTATAATATTAAGTAATTTCCTTTCCCTTTAGAATATTTTGAATCCCTCTTAACCTCTCTTAACCTTGTACGTTATAATATAGTAACCTTATTATTATTATTTAATATTATTTCTATTAATATTTATAACCCCCTTATAACTTTATTATTATTTAATATTATATATAATATCCTAACAACTATTTTTATTAATATTTTTAAACTTATTCTTAACCCCCTTATTAATTTATTCTTAACAATATACAACTAATTTATAACTAAATTTAGAAGATTAAATTATTTATAACTAATTTTAGATTATTAAATAATTTATATAATTCCTATCTACCTTTTTAAGAATTTTTAGTTACATGTTTAACTAATCTGCAACGGCTAGTTTTCAACGACTAGTTTGCAATGACTAACCTTGGGCAATGATGCATCCTTGCTATTTATTCATGAAGATTGTATGATTTTCTCACATTTTCCTGAGGATGAACCACAGTAATTGGTTCGAAACATCGACCAAATCCTAATGAAAGACATTTATCTAGATTATACGTTTTATAATGAAATTGGATATTGGAATATACAAAAAAAAAATAAGATTAAATGATGAACTTGCATTTAATGATCATCCTTATTTAACAATACCAATAATCCTCAAACCTAAATTTTGTGCAGTAAGTATCATAAATTTTGGTGGAGACTAGCCTTGGTAAATATTTACAATTATTATTCCTACTTCAATTTATGCAAAGAATAGTATAAATTATGGTAATACTTGAACATCTATGGACATTTTCCATCCATTTAATTTAATGACTACTCTATCAATAATTATTAGGTAGATGGTGTGGATTCAACCTTCATAGAATATTTGTAGTAGTATTGAGGATAGAGGGTTGAGATTAGAAGGTAGTTATATCAAACGTAGACATAAATTAAATAGTTGATAAATGCCTATGAACTTTAAAATACTTACATTACGATACATCTCATATTCCCAACATTAAAAAAACATAAAAATCATCTAATTAATAACTTTATAATAATTATTGTTGTTGGTCCCTAATAAGGTAGAACTATATCAATTCATTTTCTCTTGAGTGACTAATGCAAGTTATAATGTTTAAAAAACACTATTATTAAAAATAATAGTATTTATTTTTCAATATTATTAAAAATACTATTTTTCAAACATTTGATTATACCATAACTTGAAGGTATTGTTACATCATTTGCATAATACAATGCCATATGGATAATTACCTCATGAGTTTTGTTTCCATAATTTATGAATGCAATTGCAATATCTTTGCCATAATTTTTAGATATTTATGTAGTGAATTTTTACTGTTCTGCTAAAAAATAAAATACTTAAAGATAAAGGTGTTGTCTAATTTTTTCACCAAGATTTTGAAGCTAAAAATAGATTCAATACCCTCAAAAACACCAGCGCACCTGAAATTCTATAGTTTGACACATGTAACCTCGATTTCCAAAAATTTCAACATGTAAATGTACAAACTTACTAGTGATTATTACCCACCAAAATTTATGCAAGTCTTTGGGTGCGAGTAGGGATTGAAACTTCAGAAATCAATTTATTAAGCAGTTTTGGGATTGAAACTTTAGAAATCAATTTATTAAGCAGTTTTGTTTAACCCATAGACAAAATAGTTCAAGATTATTATTTCTTGATGTTTAAAATGCACTTTTGAATGCATAAACGAGTTCAATACCATAAAAAACACCTAAGTCACTCTCTAAATTTTGGGAAAATTTGACTAAAACATTTCCCCAAAAAGGGTGATTTTATCTATTAGTTAAAATACATGATTTATTAGTCCTTACCTATTGACCATTGTTATTTTAACATTGACCAATGCAAGTTATAATGTTTAACTTTGCAAAATAGGCATTTATTTTTCATTATTTTTCAACACATATCCATCTCATATTTCTAGTATTAGCTTAAGCATTTACCTTAACTAGACTAAATTCCTAAAAATTACATCCCAAGCTCAAATTTTAGGAACCCATAAAATGATTCTAAGTTAATTTAGATATAACCATCTCATATGAAATTTTTATTTCTAGCATAAGTGGCAGGGACTCAACTGCCTCATAACACTGGTTATATAAACAAGCAATATATTCCATAATTTTAAACCTCATTCCAAAATATAAACACAGCTTAATTACATGGATGATAGAGATTTAACCTCCATGAAATATTTTAGAATATTCTTAGTAATATACAAAAATAAAAAAAAGTAGGTATGTCATTTTTAGTTTTAAGGATAAATGATTTTTTATTTTATTAATATTAATATTATTATTATTATTATTAGAGAACAAACAAATCAAAACATGTTCCATTAATGTATAAAAACATGTTTACATTCTATCTAATATGCACATAAGAAAAAACTATTTGAAAGTTCCTTGAAAGCCTACATTAAACTTAAAACTGATGAGAACCAAAGATTTAAACCCATTTTAGAATTTTTGCATATGACAAAAACAAATCCATTATAAATATTATGCTACCTATTACTCAGAAACAAGAAGACCTGCCATGATATATCCCTTGGAGGAAAAATACAATCCAATACATATGACAAAGGTATAAACAAAAAGATCAAAAAAACAAAAACAAAAACAAAATTTAGCTCTAGTTGATGAAGCCGCATATCTTAAGTGTGTGCCTTTCTTTACCACTAAGAATTTGATGTGTCCGAGGATCATGGTCAAACCATATTTTGATAACACATCAGACTCTCTATTGAACTCCGTGTGTAGATGATTGAAAGTGATCAAGCGAAAAGACTCCTTTAATTTTAGGATTCGTTGCATTCAGTTTTGCATTAGAGGAGAGGTGAACATCATTCCTTTGTTAAGATAGTCAATGGTTTCTTGAGTCCCAATATATATGAATCATATCAAGATTTAAACATTTTTCAAAATAAAGGATACCCCATAAAACTAGGATTTCACCTCTTCTGTTTCATCTGTGTCCTCCATGCCTGTTGAAAAGATGGGTGAGCTCCCCTTCTATAGCTATTCTTTCTCCGCATATGAATTCTTTTATGTGTCGCACCATCAAAATGTATTGTAGGGAGTGGGGTCAAAATATCCATGCTCCTTAACACTTTGTGGTGCTTATTTCTTGTTTTCCTTCTATATTCCATGTAAAAAGCACATATATTGGTGCATGTGTGTAACACCCTCCTTGCACATCTACTCAAGTAATCGACTAATCGGGGTAAACACATGGCAAGAAGTTACTATGATATGATTCAACTCCCTATGTGTCAGTTAAGGAAGTGAAACTAACAAAAACACACCATACAAACCTTCCACATCAACAACAAAACTCCTAGGAGCCATCCCAACCACTTAGGTAACTAGCCGCTGGGTCCCATTGCATGTTTAGGCCATTAAACCCCCCATACGCTCCTTTGATATGGACATGCATGCGCCCATGAGGCTCCATATGCTCCCACAACATGGGTATTCATGCATCTAGGGACCTTTCTATCCAATGCTATGCCTGCATCTTTGGGATTTTAGCCACTTTTTGAGGCCCATAGCCTAGGTCACTGCCCAGAACTAAATGACACTTTCAGAACTGAAAGATAACAATAGAACAATGATACAAATGGAATTACTTGAACAGGGGCTTGACTAGACCCCTACTAGCCATGACAGACATTTCATCAAACATGTCACAAATATGTAATCTACAGGTTTAAACAAAAGATCCGAGCATAGGAGTGTCATACTTATATGAGATTCACTATGAGGCATTGTTTCCCTATCACATTAGTTGCATTATCATCTATTAGGCCATAGATACATTCTTCACTCATTTACAAGTAAAAACATGATGAGAGCCATACATAGCCACAATCATAATACATGTGCATAACCAACATAATAACAACAAAAATACCAAAGAAACACCAACCATTTAATCCACATATAAATTAGTATAATACTCATGAAATAACAAGGAAAAATAACCTCATATTAATGAGGTAAAGGCTAACCAGGTTCGAGACTTCCACGAACCATCCAACTATAGACATGGCTGAGCCAAATCTCTATTCAGCTAGTCACCCCCATGCCATATGCCAAGAATGAATGTGGGATCTCATAAAACACATGAATCAAACCATCCAGGGATTCTAGAGGTTAAACCATCTCAACCCATCAAATAGTGATACCACCTTATGGTTGAACATCACAAAACCATCACTAGATTGGTCTCTACCCAAGCCTTCTAGGGCTCCAGAGCATTTTTTCCAACCAACGCTTCCAGGACTAGTAACTCAACCCAAAACTATTGTTGGGATTCCAGAGAGTTTTTCCAACCAGGGCTTCTAGGACTAGTACCTCAACCCACCAAGGGCTTCGAGAGAATTTTTCCAAACAACGCTTCCAGGACTAGTAACTCAACTAAATCCATTACAAGGCTTCCAAAGTGTTTGTACAAAAGGGCTTCCAGGAACTAGTAACTAAACTCAAGCTAAGGAAACATGAGAGCCAACCAGAAAAAAAGGAAATGAACCCACAACACCATGACTATTTAGGAAATGGAAAGACTAGGAAAATCGACTGTCAATCTAGAAAATCCTCCATGCCAATGACAGATCATGACCAATAAACCAAATTCATATGCCATGCATGCCAAAAATAATGAGGAAAATAGACATGCAACTCAGTACCTACAAGAAAAACTTGTTGTAGCTACTGATCCTAATGTCCTGTTGCGTTTTCTTCTCTTTCTTTTCCTTCTTGCTCCAAAATTCTAAGTATGCCACACTCCTCCAAGAGCGCTCCAAGAAAACTCTAAATGTCCAAGAGTATGAGAGAGAGAGAAGAGAGAGAGCTCCAAAGCTGAACTGACAAAAGTCTGTGAACTCATCCTCAAAATCCTTTTTATTAATGAGGCCTATATTTTCTTCATTTTCTATTATTTTCCTTCATTTTCTTCCTCACATACAACTTTTGACCTTTCACCTCCATTTTCTCCTAATTTCCATTATTTTCGTAAATAAAATGCCAATAAATGCCTCATGTCTTTCCAAAGCCTTTTCCAATTTTCTTAGTGATAATAAACTGAAGTGACACCCCAGTAAGATGTTTTTACCCACCATTCAACTTGGAATATGTGTCCCATGACCATGGTATTATAATTTTTTTTACATGGATTTTCAACTAGGGTTGTTATAGAACCCTCCCCATGGGGGAACACCATCCTCGGTGTCCAATGACACCTATAACCAACAAGACCACTGAAAATAAAACATACAACCAATGGAGATTTGTAACATAACTTGTTGCAATATTTATAATGATCATATGCTAAAACATGACAAACATACCATTTACTGGAGCTTTATAACACAACTCACTACGATATTTACAATAATAACCACATATACACACATACACATTTGCTTCAACCAACAAATAATCATACTGTATATGGATCTTTATAAATCGAACTTGATACAATATTTATAGTAATACACACATGCACATATGCACATTTTCTCAACCAAAAACCAAAAGGATACGATACATGCATCCACAATAAGGGAATCCATAGCCTCACACCTCCACCCTCAAATTAATACCATGATTCACATCTTTCCGAGGAAGTTTAGAATCCACTACAAGGTCAAATTTGCATCCAATGTCTAGTGATATAATCTTGTGCCACTTGTCCTCTTAGTGAACACTTACTGACTGATTGTTCCAGGGCACACTCCCAATGTGCATTGGATTCCATTTGGCAATGCTAATGACCAAAAAAAATATGTCCCCGACCTTCCCTTCTCTGGTACACAGTCCCTCGAGCAATTTGGTAGGCCCCTTCTGTGCAGTTACACCTTCCATCTTTTGCTGACACAACCATCCCGAGAATTCCATCCCTTGGCAAGGTTTGCTCGCATCGAAAGACCCAAAAAACAAAGCATATCCCTACCTCAAAACCATCATACCGGTCATAGCATGCTCATGGAAACAAATAGACATTATTGGATACCAGTGTCCCACATTGGCCTTGCTCCTGAATGCTTTACCTTCATATTGCTGCCTATTCCAATTTCTTTCACAACTGCTGCTAAATATTACAGTCGATTTCAACCACCCAACTGGGCATGTTCATGCATTCCTGTACCAGGCACATAATTTCCATTAGATTCAAAACGAATTGAAATAAATCCAAATCATACCTCATTGGTGGCTCGTCAATAAGGCACACTTGCAATCATGTTCACTTCCTATCATAACAAGTCAAACTAGCTATTGACCAAATCATCATGAATAAACATATCACATCTCATTAGCTCAAACTCGACCTTCATAAATTAAAATCATGAATTGCATGAAATCATCATAAACCATAATCATACATCACATGTAATCATCACAGACCAGACTCTTGAATCACATGCATAATAAAACTGAAATAAAATATTGATACTTATCCTTTAATCAATCCTTAGCTTATACCTTTATCCTTATTCCATACACACTCTGGATAAGTTTCCACACCCGAAAAACACCTAGTTGCTTCTCCTCAACCATGTGCACATACACATAGTGTGCATCACACACATATAACCACACACAACATATAACACCATGCGATAGATGCACCTACACCTGACATATAACACATACACCTACACCTAGTGTACAACACAACACAATACATACACCTACATCAAGTGTACACCACCACACAATACATACACCTACACACGATGTACAACACAATACATATACGTGACAGAGTACAACATAATGAATACACATGTCATGATACCATGACTACACAATGCACATACATAGTACTACATGTACACAACATATGTATGAAATGCACATAATACCACATGTACAACATGTACACAGTACCATCTATATGCAACACCCCTTGGACAATGTGTACACAACATCACACATACATGAAATCACCTACATAATGTATACACAATGCCACATGTACATCATACCACTTGTACAACGTGTATACAATGTCAGACTTACAAAAAACCACATGCACGATATGTACACGATACCACATGTACATAACAACACCTACACAGAGCACCATATGTACAACATGTACACAATACCACTTGTACAATCATGCATACAACACCATATCTACATAGCACCATATGTACAACATGCACACAACACCATATGTACATAGCACTTGATATACAACATGTGGATAGCACCCTATGTACACAACACTACATATCCAACATGTGCACAACACCATATGCACACAACACCACATATCCATCATGCACACAGTACAATATGTACACAACACTGCATATCTAACATATACATAGCACCATCTATACCCAACACTGCATATGCAACATTCACACAACACTATCTGTACCATCCTATACATAACATTGCATAAACAACATGCACACACACTATATATACACAACACCTCATGCACACAATATCACAAATGAAATATGTAGAACATATACAACATATGCACAATAGTAGTACTACACATCCAAAACCACATTGTCTATATGAGGCAACCTTTCTTCTTATGTCTCTCCACCATACATGCTTATCCTAGCATGTCACGGATCTCACTTCTTTCATTCAACTAATGTATCCCTCAGAGTTACCTGTCATAACATAAACATAGGCATAATAAAAGCATACAATATCAATTCATATCCACATGATACTGACCTCGTATATTCATCATGACTACTCTGCCCACTTGATTCCCCATAAGACCAGGAATCTCCTCATGCCAATCACCTTCATAAGTAATCATTCCTCCACTAGAATGATCCCTGACAACCCTATTAGACAGTGACATAGATACATGGATACATACATACATATATATAAACATTAGCGTAAAACAATCATGATCCTGTCAGACAATGACATACATACACACATATATACATATTAACATTAGAATTAAACAATCATGACCCATGATGACCTTGTCATACATGACATACATACATACATACATACATACATACATACATATATGCATACATATATAAGCATAAGTATAATCATGATCATAACATAATTATTAGATAACATAAGGTCAAGGTTAAGATAACTCCCTTTCTTTGCGCACACCATGCACAACATTGAGAACAATCATTCCCAACATAACTAAGGCATCTCACACCTCAGATACATTTACTTCACCTTTCTTGTTACCTTTCTCATGATTGTACTGCCACTGTCCAGTTACACCAATGGACCAAACCAATCCAACTGATTGTCATATTCTTACCTTTAACTTCCCTTACTCATGCACCGAGCTTCATTCGGGTCTTACATTACCTGCTAGGTTTCATTCAGCTCTCCTTAAGCTCCATTAACTTTCCTCTTTCCCAACCAATTCTCAAGACTCTCAAACCTTAAATGGTAAGCACAAGAAATAAACAAGAAGAAAACCATGGAAAACCAACAACAATACGACACCAAAAACAAAGTGGCATGACCATGCACAAGAGGCAAACAAAACCACAATCAAGCACAACAAATCACAAAATACCAAAAGCACAAGACTGACAACAGACACCATGACTGAATCCCCATGGTTCCCAGTGTTTCCAAGGGAAATCTCAACCTGAGCCTTCTTCGAGATTTCATGGCAGCCTCTTTTCCATGCAATCCCTTGCATCATACTTCCATACACACATAACTATCAGTGCATAAATAGACATAACAATACATTGTCTACCTTACCTTGTTGTTCCAAGCACGTTGTCTTGTAACTGAACACATGCACTTCTCAAGGAACTTCAATTCCTTGACGAATCCAACTATAATTGGAAGCCAATTGTTATACATGTCAAATACATGTCCATGAATATATCACATATCCACATAATTTCAGATAAATTAGGGTTAAGAATACTTCTTGTATTCAAAGCACTCATTTGTATGGAATTGTAGTTTCCAAACATAGCCAAAAAGAATTCTCACCCAATTCCTTTCTTTTACCTTTACCTTGCTGCAACCGAGTCTTACTATATATTGTCACATCACCCAATGGATAGTTATATAAACAAATCAACTATTACCTTGTCATGCCAATACTAATCATGTTTCCTGCAACTGTTCACACATGTCAACCACATGTTCCAAATATCAAGACAATCATATCTATCAATTTGAAATCAGCCTTTACCAAGACTAACAATCATGTCATAATCCATAGTCAACTCATAGTCATTAGACATAATGCTACAACTGTCACCTATTACACTCAAGTACATATCAGCTGTCTTAACAAATATGTATTAGTACAACCATCTTAAAACGAGATCATTTTGACAAGAAATATTATAGAAACATGCTCATATCATTCATGTAATCAAACATTGAGACAACATATAGATGACATATTAGACACCAAACACTCAAACAGCAAATAAATGACATAGTCAAACATTCAAACACCAAATAGATGACATAAGAAAACTCATACCTTAATGTTTCTCAAGGGAGGCTATCTTGTCTGCACAATCAATTTATATTAGCATGATATAAATTCACAACATATCAACTCAAACATAAATAAGGTCATGATATCCATAACATTAACTAGCTAACATGTTCACATCATAAGCTCATAAATAATTATCATTTCATAGAAATCACATATGCACAGTCAGTCTAGATTAGTGCAACACACTATCACAAATAAGGTGGCTCATACCTAAATGTTATAACCCTAACCATTTGCATAGACCAATATAAATTAATATGATGTACACATATCATCAAGATCTTAATTTAATAACCCTAATCATCAAGTTACTAGCATATAACAACAACAAGTTATATATCATGCCCATCAATAGCATATAACCTAATCATCAAGCTAACTATCATATGAAAACAACAAGGTAACCTATAACATACTCATCAACAACATATAACATAATCATAAAGTTATCTAACATAAAACAACATTAGCAATGCATACAACCAAATTTTACTATCATTCATGACTATCTGACACATGTGCATATGACTACGCTAATCAACTAGCATTTATCATACATGTAACCATAATAATAATAGAATGACAAACATATTAGTGGCCCTAATTCGTATAACAAACATTAACCAACATCCCTGTATGCCCACCATACAAACCTGTATGATGATCTACTCTTACCTGAAGTCCATTGTTGCAAATTCACTTTAATGATCTGCATCTCCTACTTTATCTAAACCAACTCATTAGCACCATAACATCATAATGACCTAATTTCATTCAATGATGACCTAACTATATACAATGACCTCACAATGCATGTTTGACCTACCATACATGCATAACCATAACCATGAAAATGCATCCATAACAACATATAGACACCGACATGCATAACAAATACATATACAACCATGCCTTTATGATGACACATCCCACAACAACACCATCAATCTTCACATGAGAACATCACTACAACCATGACTAACACCATGAAAATACAACAAGAACATGGACTACAAGCATAAGGAACACATATTCAATCGACGTGAATGCATGACCAACACATCGCCCATCAATCCGAGGGGTGAACCATGCTCTTATACCACTCTGTAGTATCAGATATGACCCAAAGAGAGCGCAACCTACTCTGATACCACTTTCTAACACCTTCCTTCCACATCTACCCCAGTAACTGAGCAAATGGGGTAAACATGTGACGAGAAGTTACTATGATATGATTTGACTCCCTATATGTCAGTTAAGGAAGTGGAACCAAAGGAAACACACCATGCAGACCTTCCAAGAGCCATCCCAACCACTCACGTAACCAACCCTTGGATCGCACTGAGTTTTTATAACATTAAACCTCCACAAGCTCCCTTGATATGGACAAGCATGTGTCCAGGAGGCTAAAGACGCTCCCACAACATGAGTATGCATATGTCTGGGGACTTTTCTTCCCAGTGTTATGCCTGCATCTTCGAGATTTGAGCCACTTTTTCAGGTCCAAATCCCAGGTCACTGTCCAGAACTAAATGACACTTTCATAACTCAAAGATAACAATAGAACAATGATACAAATGGAATTACTTCAACAAGTACTTGATTGGACCACTACTAGCCATGACAACGATTTCGTTAAACATGTCACAAATATGTAATCTACAAGTTTAAACAACATATCTAATCATAGGGGAATCATACTTATGTGTGATTCACTATGAGGAATTGTTTCCTTATCACATTAGTTGCATTATCATCTATTAGGCCATATATACATTGTTCATTCATTTACAAGTAAAAACATGATGAGAACCATATAAAGCCATTGTCATAATACATGTGCATAATGAGCATAATAAAAAAAAAATACCAAGGAAATAGCAACAATATAATCCACATATAAATTAGTATAATACTCATGAAATAACAAGGAGAAATAACCTCATATTAATGACGTAAAGGCCAACCAGCTTCAAGACTTCCACGAACCACATAACTGTAGAAATGGTTGAGCCAAATCCCTCTTTAGCCAGTCACCCTCATGCCATATTCCAAGCATGAATGTGACATCTCATAAAACACATTAATCAAAACATCAAGGGCTTCTAAAGGCCAAATAACCTCAACCCATCAAACAATGATTCCACCTCATGGTTAGATATCACAAAACCATCACCAGATTCGTATCTACCCAAGCTTTTCAGGGCTCCAGAGCATTTGTTCCACCCAAGGCTTCTAGTACTAGTAACTCAATGCACAACTACTGCCGAGCTTCCAGAGCGTTTGTCCAGCCAAGGTTTCCACGACTAGTAACTCAACCCACCAAGGGCTTCCAAAGCATTTTTCCAACCAAGGCTTCTAGGACTAGTAACTCAACCCAAGTTGTTACATGGCTTCAAGAGCGTTTGTCCAACCAGGGCTTCTAAGAACTAGTAACTTGTCCCAAGTTAAAGGAAACATGAAAACCAACAAAAGAAACAGGGAAATGAATCCACAACACCACGACTATCCAAGAAATGGTAAGGCTGGACAAATGCACTATCAATCGAGGCAATCCTCCATGTCAATGACAAATCATGACCAATAAATCACATGCATATGCCATGCATGCCAAAACTAGTGAGGAAAACATAAATGCAACTCATTACCTGCAAGAAAAACCTGTTGTAGTTACAGATCCCGATGCGCTCTTGAACTTTATGCTCTTTCTTTGCCTTCTTTCTCCAAAATTCCAAGTATGCCACACTCCTCCAAGAGTTCTCCAAGAAAACTCTAAGTGTCAAAGAGTATGAGAAAGAGATAATAGAGAGAGAGCTCCAAAACTGAAGTGACAAAAGTTTGTGAACTCATCCTCATAAGCCTTTTTATTAATGAGGCCTCTATTTTCTTCATTTTCCATTATTATCCTTCATTTTCCTCCTCACATGCAACCTCTGACCTTTCACCTCCCTTTTCTCATAATCTCCATTGTTTTCATAAATAAAATGCCAATAAATGCCTCATGCCTTTCCAAAGACTTTGCCATTGATTTTGTCAATTTCCTTAGCCATAATAAACTGAAGTAGCACCTCACTAGGATGTTTTTGACCACCGTTCAACTTGGAATACGTGTCCCATGAGTGTGGTCTTATATTTTTTTACATGGATTTTTAACGAGGGCTATTACAACATGTGACCAATGTTGTAATTAAATTAGATTGATTCCACTGGCATCATTTAATTTATATGGTTGAGCTAATAATTATTGATAAGTAAATTAAAATTCTAAAAATCATATTCTAAAAATAAACATGTCTATTAGTGTAATTAATAATAATAATAATAATAATGTTTTTGAATTCAAGCTTCTATGATCCATTTTGTATAAAAACGTGTAGACTCAATATTTTAAATGTGATTTTTTACATAAAGATTTTCAAATAATAAGGATATAATTTAGTTTTTTTTTGATACGTGTCAAAGGCAAGTTTTATATATATATATATATATATATATATATATATATATATATATATATATGTGTGTTCAAAATGATTTGACTTTCAATTAGTTATGAAATTTTTAAACATATCTTTTGAAAATTATTAAATTTTTGAAAAAAATGAAGTTTGAACTAAATATTTTGAAAATAAAAAAATAATTTGTAATTTTTTAAAATGTAAATTTCTTTTTTCTAATTCATTGATGACTATTTTTATGTGGTTTTAAATTTGATTGTATAAAGATATATTAAAAAATCTAAAAAAAATCTAAACAAAATCTATTGGCCTAACCATCATAATAATTTAGGATTTGTTACTTTATCATGGGTCAAGACCATGGTCATTCAATACCACATGCCCAAAAACCATAACTCATTTCAAAATTAAAATATTTTATAAATATTGTATTTTAATTTTACTTTATAACATTTTTTAGGTTAAAACTTAATACTTACAATATAACAGGATGCATATTTAAACCATTTTACCATAATATTATTAACTTGTAAATATGCTTTGTTACAATACCACCGTACTAGCCCAAAAACTATAACTCATTTCAAAATCAAAATATTTTATTTCAAGTTTATTTTGTAACATTTTTATATTCACTAAGTTCTTGTCTAGATACACAACACAATCTCTAGCCTTACGAGTCTATTATACCAATGATTAGCCTTTTTTTTTTAATTTTAATTATTATAGGAGTGATTAGTTTTTTAATTTAAAATAAAATTCAACATGTATAACTTAAATCCAAAATAAAGTTATATATATATATATATATATATATATATATATATAAACTATTATTCTGGTCATAAATAAAAATTCTATCTCTCAAAAGATTATAAAGAAGCTCTTATTATGCCAAAATTTTATATTAACTTTTAATATACATTAATTTAAAATTATATTAAAGTAATTTAAATTTAGAGCATCAAAACTGCATATTATAATTGTTAATGTCTTGATGTTTGCTTTGAATTGATACAGATTTGCATTTACCAACCATTTAATTTAGGTGTACTCTAACTCATAGAGGAAATGACCTTTTTCAGGACATTTTTTTTGGTTAATTTTAACCAAAATCCCAAGTATAGAATTTGAGTGTCCCCCTAGTTTTTTTAGAGCGTTGAATCCATTTATGCATTCAAAAATATATTTTAAATTAAAAAAAATCACATTCTTCTTTGAAATTGTTTTCCTTAGAGCCAACAAGTCTATTTTGTCTTTTAATTTATATGACGACAATATAAAATTTTAATTTGTTTAATTATGTTGAAATGTGTGTCTATTTTGGAATAGGGATGGTAGAATTTTAATTTAATTATCAATAATTAGGTGGATGGTAAAGATTTAACTTCTATGGAATATTCTAAAATATTCTTAGTAATAGTAATAAATCAAAAGTTGAAATTTATCTAAAAAGTATTTAGATTCTTTTTGAACTATTAATTTAATTGATTAATTTAAAAAATGTTATATAAACATGTATTATATGAACAAGAGTTAGTTTTTTAGGTATGTGATATTAGTAAACCATGGCATTTGTTTATAGTATTGTACAAAAGTTTATTTAGAGGTTAAGAATCTTCATAGTAAAATGGGTTGAATCACTATAGTTAAGAATCTTGTTAAATAATTGTTTTTTTAAATGTATATATGTTTAGCTTATATATTAATTTTTTTAATTAATAATAATTTAAGATAAAATTATATTTCAGTTAATTTTATGATTTTATTTTAAAATTTTGACAACAGAAAATGTACGACGGAATAAGTGTTTTGATGTTTATTAAGTTTATATATTTTTTATATTGTTATGCTAGTTATAAACTCAAGATATAAAAATAATCTAATTATGTTAAGTATAAATATATATTTTAATTAAATCTTTTATACATTAAAAACATTTTAAACGAATAAAATCACCAAAAATAAAATATAAAAACTAATCTAATTATTATTCTATGTATAAATATATATTTTGCCCAAATCATTTAAACATTCAAAAACATATATAAAAAAAAATAAATCAAAATTTAAAACAACTGACCTGAAATTTATTAATATTGAACAAAATTAAACCTATATAGCTCTGAGATTTGTTGGGTCCTTCCTGACCTGCAAAAGGCCATAATCAAACCAGCTTAGCTTTCAGACTTGTTAGTCCTACCCTAATGTCCAAGGGGCATAATTTAAACACGTTAATTGAAACCTAAGACGAGTTTAAATCAAATGGAAGTTCAGCAATATAAAATATTTGAATATTCCTCCGATTCATTCGTGGCGTATGCAACACTGAAGCATGAGATAGGTTTCCGCCCTACCACCTTTATCCATTGTCACGGACCACAATGGCAGGTAAAAGAGGATTTTGTCTGCAGTTTTGTAGCGATAAAAGTTGAGGCAAAGTAGCGGTCGTGTTGGGCATCATCTCATGTATTTTCCTTTTTCCTGTACAAAGGACTACGATTATACGCTATGCTGGGGTTCACCTGTTGGCCACTAGTTATCATCATTGAGAACGATCTTTACTGTTCATGGACAATACAACAAGACTGGAATATGGCATTACTAAAATTCCTGCTAACCACTGTTCATGTTTTTCTATTTTCTTTTCTTATAATTATCATGATCTTGGTTATAGAATTAGATGGTGAAGGATGGTATCATCATAGTCATACACTTGTCCTTGAAGGCTTAGGGTGAAAGCAAAATGGGATTTGGTATTATAAGTGCCAGGAAATCTAATCACCCCAACATGAAAAATCCATGACCCCCTCAAGAATCCAAAGACTTGGAGTAGGTAGACCCAATGAGTTATTCATCCATGTGAGAGGAGCCTGCAGAGCGTGCTGGGTATAAAAGAAAGTCAATCCCTAAGGACCCAACAAAGGTCCACTGCTATATCTAATTTAAAGAGGCTGCAACAGGTCTCTGTGAGGAGGACAAAGAGAAAGAATCTCGTTCTTGGGAGATTGTATTGATTGAAGCATATAAATAAGCAGCTTGGATTCAGGTGGTGAAGGCTCTCATCATTTTAGTACAGCTTGCTAATTTAATCTAATCTACCCACCAATGGAATCTACCAACTTGGATCAGCAAAACGTTGTAGATCATTCTGGTTCTTTGTTAGATTCTTCTGTACAAATGGGGTCTTTCGGTGGAGTTCCAGACACCCAAGTCTGGAACCAAGATTTCCTGCTGTGAGTATCTCGAACTGAAAAGAGCTTGTCTGCATAGATTCAATACTTCTTGGTCTTTAGGATCTTAACTTTAGGATCCTCTGGTAGATCTTGTAGTACAAGCCTTTAAATTTTTTTTGCAGGTCTATGGCTTCCTTTTCTGGAGAAGATTTTCTTTTTCTTTTACTTTGTTTGTGGAATATTCTAGTAAGAAAACTATGGTAGAATTATAAATGTATGGGATTGCTTTTACTAATCTGCTTCATGGATTTGACCAGGGACAATGGAAGTAATGATCAAAATATGCAGAATTTGCAGAGCAACTTTCCACCGCATCTTAATGAAGTTCTGTGCACCTCAAGGCCATCGAACCAGGATGAACTGCTGAATCGACCTTCTGACCAGAGCCATGTCAAGAAAATGGAAGAGATTCCAAGTGGTTGGGAGTTGAGGAGTCAGCTAAGATCTAATTTCCATGGAGAAGACAGTATCAACTTATCCAGCAATATAACTTCTGGGAAGCAGCAGATTTCACCTGTGTCTAGCTATAGCTTGCAACTGATGGATGCAGAAAGACTACATAACAGTTGTACAATATCAGATATAGGAAGTTGGTCATTGTGTCCAACTTCATTCACCCACACTGGGCTTGACATGCCAATATTGCCTCATTACCAGATGGCAAATGTGAAGGAAGAATTTATTCCCATGGCTAACTACGGTACCAGCGGTGTTTCCAATAGAATCTTCCAAGGATTTGCAGTATCAGAACCTTACAAGTCCAATGAATCAGTCTTCTCCACCTTTCTGGAATCTCATGGGAATAAGCCCATGGCGAAAGCCCAACATCTGGGGCCTATGATTGCAGATCACCATGACTATGGTATTGCTGGTCATGGAATTTTTCCCCCAATTCCCTCAAAACACTCTCCTGGTGTTGTGACATTTGGTAGCAGCAGCTGCATGACTATGCCAGTACTGGATTTTCTGGCATCCAAACCCTCGGATATCAGACTTCAAGGAGGACATTCTAGTTCAGCTCTCAGTTATTCTCATGATGGAAAATCAAAGCTCCACACTGGCCCCTCGAATAGAACCACGGTGGGTAATAGAATAGGATATTTTTATGAACCTTAGAGGATCCATGAGACTGAGTAGAAGTTACACTAGAATTCCGTAATAAAATTCTGCAACTTATCTACCATTCATCTCAAGGCTTCTTGAACAATATTTTCTAAAAGAAACTAGCTGTTTGTGCTATTTAAATTTTTTTCCATATAATGTTTGAAAAACTATTTTTTACCTATGTGATTGGAGATTTCCACTGTTATTCATGTTGTTGTTAATTTCTTTATTTTTGTTACTGCTAATTTCTGGAAAAAACCGTGTAAAGATTAAGTCCTTCCCAAGTTTAGGGTGAACACTTAATCATTTTCTTCCTTTCTTCCTTTCTAATTTTTGGAGTCTTCTGACTTTTAGAGTCCTGAGTTGCAGGGTTTAGGCCATGAAGGTCCAGGAACAGCCTCTGAGGCAAAGAGGAGGAGCAGCACAGGCCATGAAAACACAATGGATGCAAGTTTCAAAAGGCCTCGTATTGAGTCTAATTCTACACTTCCAGCCTTCAAGGTTAGGAAGATAGATTATGATACAAAACATAATTATACCTTCCTCTCAACAGTTGCACTCTTGGATCCCCCATCAATAATTATCCCCAGCCTCTGAGATTTGACAGCCGCATCTAATTATCTTTTCTAAACTGTAGGTCCGGAAGGAAAAGCTGGGGGACAGAATTACAGCGCTGCAACAGCTAGTTTCTCCTTTTGGAAAGGTATACTCATTATCCTCTAATGACTCAATAATTATACCTTTAATCCAGTTTATGCAGCCATCGAAAGGCGTAATGACATTTTATACGACCACCAGTCCTTGGAACAAAAGTCGATAAATTTTCTCGAATATTGTTATGTTTGTGTTTCGCAGACTGATACTGCATCTGTCTTGCTGGAAGCCATCGGATATATTAAATTTCTGCAAGAGCAAGTCCGGGTATAAATATGCGCCCCCGATTTGTTTTTAGCTGGTTTTTAAAGAAAAAAAAAACACTTATTCCTGTGCGCATGAAGAATTATTCTGTCAGGAATGTTTCTGATAATTCTCTTTCATTTAGCATTATTTTATTGCTTTAATAATCCTTTTCTAACTGTACCATTGCAGAATCTGAGTATGCCATACATGAAGCCAGGATGTACCAGTACAACCCAAGGGGTATGTATGTATGCATGAATCTTGGAAGCCATGATTTTTTTTTGCCTTCCAGGTTAAATCTGTTAAGGTTCTCTTATATTAATTTTTCACCTGGAAAAGAATATGTTGACATGTGCAGGATCAGAAAGGCTGGGGATCATCTGAACAGCAGGAGAGCAATGAATCAAAGCAAGATTTGAGGAGTAGGGGATTGTGCCTGGTTCCTGTATCTTGCACGTTGCATGTTGCCAATGACACCATTGGTGCAGACTACTGGTCTCCCTCGCTTGGAGGTACCTACAGATAGAATTTGCAGTCCCTTGAAATATGACCACCACAAAATTGCAATGTAATGCCAGTTTTTCTCTATCGTTTTTTTTTGCTATTATAAAGTCCCTTGTGTAGGGTAAATAATGTTAGTATGCTAATGAACCGGCGAAGTTGACGTTACAATATGGACCAATGGAGGCAGAATTGCCCCAGGGCAGAAATATTGTATTAGCATATAGTTCATAAACAATACAGGTACGAATCCTGAGATAAAATCAAAGGACCAGTGTATTGATTCATAGCTAAAGCTACAGTGACCGCTGTATGATTTCGAAGCAATAATAAGTAGCCAAAACATAAATTTTCAGCCAATATGAGATGCCGCTTTATTGCAGACCTAACAGGTCTTTGTTATAAGCATTTGCTTCTGGTTCGTTCTGTTTCTCCATTAATGTTCATTAAGGCATAAACTGATTAAAAAAAAAAAACCTAGATCGTTTGGAGCAGGCTAGGTTAAACAACGTTATTTCGATGTGAAAAAAACCTAAGAGAAATATCGGAATATTGCAATTTATTAAGAGATAAATAATATCTGTTCCCTGCAGAATTCTTACACCTGTCACACTGGCTTATCTGTAATTATTCTTAATCCAAATTGATTAATTTTGTTTTGTTATCCTCGTCAAAGATGGTATAGATTAATTAACTGTAAAAATTGCTCATATTCTTCAATCTAACTGCTATTAGCATTATTTCCAAGATTTCTTCTGGGTTTTGCTCGCATTAAAGTATTATAGCTCAGCTTCATGCTGTTTAATAGCTTTCGAACTTATTAGACATTTTAGCTCCTCGTGTTATTTTAAAGGTTAAGTTCATACTGCGCAAATTCGCTGACCAGGTTTACCTTCCAGGCTCACACTAAGCCATAACAGTTTAAAAAGCTACAACAGGTTTATACACATGATCATTACTGGTAGCAAACTAAAGTGCCCTGAGTACTTTTGTTTAGCCAACACATAAATGGCTCTTAAACCAGATCAGATCAATGGTCAGCAATGCAATCTAAATTCCGAGTTGGGCATTTACATTCTATTCTTCTCATTATCTACCATATGGAGATATGCCCTTTAAAATATTCAAATGGAGATATGCCCTTTAAAATATTCAAATGAGAGTTTGAAGAGTCATTTCTATTTACATTTTTCATAATTATTTTTAATTACGATGTTAAAAAAACACTTACATTTATTTATTTTTCATACATTAGGGTTCTTTAAATTTATCTAGTTGTTTCAAAATGCTTTCTACAATGTTACTGTATCCTATTGTAATTTTAAACTTCAAAAGATTACAATGCCATTGCATTATACTAGTTTAAAAAAATGCATGTAGTTGTTTCAAAATGTTTTCTACAATGTTACTCTATTCTATTGTATTTTAAAAGAATTTCAAACTTCAAAAATTTCAAACTTCAAAAAATTACAATGCCATTACAGTATACTTCCTTTTTTTAAAGAATTTTAAACTTCAAAAAATTACAATGCCATTACATTATATTTTTTTAATAAAACATTTTAAATTTTAAATCTTATAACCTTTTTGTGTTTTTTCCTATTTATTTTTAAATATTTTAATTTTTATTATTTTTAATAATTTAAAAAATATAAATAAATTTCTATTATTAATAAAAATAAAAAATTGAAATGAAATTTATTTAAAAAAGTGTCGTTTTATATAGTAAGTAGTCATAAAACTAGTACCTATTGTGCTTTTCTTCAAATTAGCCATATATATGCATATCTTAGATATATAGTTTATTAGATGAGTAAACCCATTTCTTTTACTTTCAAATGAATAATTTCTATTCCTCCTTGCAATCAACCACATCAAGCATGAAATTTGCTTCAATTTTTTTTTTAGTTAACAATGTCATTGTCAAGTAACACTTGTGAAGCACTCTTAACAATGCCACTCTTACGTGACAAATCCTCTATCACCTTCATGAGAAGAATCATATTCTCCATGTCCTCTTCTTCATATCTATATTTTTCTTCAATGGGAGAAATATCACTATGGGTGGACACATTCAAGTCAATGACAATTGGTAGATTAGTAAATGTAGCACTACTACCTTCAACATATTAATTATTTCATTATACATTGTATCTTCATCCTCCACTCCTTCATAATGTAACATGATAGATGTCTCTATTGCAACTCCCAAAATAACCTCAATTCCTCCTCCTTCATGCATGTTTCTACTTATATAAACTATAACATGATGGTTCAATGACCTTTTTCTCTTTAAAAAATTAATGTTTCTCATTTCAATTGCACACATTTCTTCCTATCTACCAATTCCATCTTCAACATTTGCATAACACCACTTTTCCACAATTCTCAATCTTGATGGACAAATCATTTCAACATATTCTTCTTATGAAAAACAAAGAACTATTTTCCCTTCCTATGTAGTACCATTTATATTTTCAAGTTCTTCAAATATTCACACTAAGTGCACTTTTTCTCTCAAATTCAAATTAGTAAACTTTAATGTCTAATCTTCCCATATTTTCATTCTTAGCACATCCCATTCAAACAACCTTTGGCTTTATCTATTTGGTGAAGAGCTCGAACCTTATCAACATAATCCTTTAAAACTAAAATATTCTCTACGAATTTGAAATTCACCATACTAAAGTAAATATCTCATGGGGTTCCACTACATCCTTCATAATAATCCTCCACTAGTTAGCCATGCCCATAGATGATGTATTGTTTTGCTAAAGGTACTAGCACTTCTACATTAAAATGAATTAAAGATCACACATGCGATATGCTTTTTTCAATTTGAATGAAATAATTTTTCTTCTAATTCGTTTTTTCTATGCTTGCTAACCACACTCTAATTTTTCATCCATGACAATTGGATAAAAAATGAATTTATTTTCAAACTTACCACTTTGACATGATGGTTCAACTCCTTTCCTAGAAATAATCAAGTTTCCCACCTCCTCTTCAACCTCCATTACAACTTTCATATTATTATCAATCTCATTTTCTTCATGCATGCAATGTTTTGTATTTTCATTTACTTTATATCTCTCTTTAGTTCCATTCATTATAAAGTTGATTCCTTCTTCATATTCCAACTTCATCTCCTCCTTATGTATCAGTCAAGAAGTGATTTTCATCAGAAACCAAATTCAAACTTTTCATCTTTTTATAACTTCTTTCTGGAGCTATATCCTTGTTAATATTCTAGTGAATATATGGTCCACTAATTTTAAATTATAATTCTCATCCTTAATGTCTAATTTTGGTGGAATATTCAACATATCCATGTTCTCTTAATCATTATTTTCTCAAAAAAATTTCCAATTGATAGAAAAATACGTTACATTAGTTCTTCTCCGTCATTTATATTAATTCTATTTGAGGTATTTGAACACTTATCTCTCTTTCTCTTCTCTCATATCTTAGTATTTTATTCTTTATTGTTTTCCACCTTCCACATCACTCAAACATATTCACTTGTTTCTTCCCACCATACTTTTTCATCAAGCTCTTCTAAGATTAAATTAATTTGACCATAATTGATTATGCAAAGTTTTCAACCTTTACCTCGATATGTGTAACAATGTACCATTCCTTAACAATGTTTCTCTTTTAGCTATTCTCTATTTCTCTTCCTACAACTCATTAAACAACTCATAATCTAACTCTTTTGGTCTAATACAAGAGGCAATGAATATAAAATGTACATATACACATGGTATATCTCTTTGTAGCATGCAAAATTTACCATTTCGACCTTAATTATATAAAGGGGATTTCATGGGAATGTCTCACCCCACTTTTTACAACTCATTATTTTTGTCAGAAGACTTATTTTAATATCACTTTTCCTTTTTATGTGATAACATACCTTTAACATGACACTCTCCTTTTCTTATTCATCAAATTATACTTTTTATTCAAACCTTTTTTCCATGGACCTCATAAAATAAAACCAAAATTTGATACCAAGTAATGAAGATAAAATAGAACAAACTTTTATTCAACAATATAACTTTCAAAATATATAGAAAAAAGAAACTAAGAATTTAATAATACTTTCAAATCATTACAATTAAATAAAGACATGGATTTATTAGTTTTCAACAATACTTATATAGCTAGAAAATATTGGAAATCTTAATAATTCATATATCAATCCAAATCTTTAATATGATCATAAACTTACAATTAATGGTCAAACCAATCAATATTATATATTGTAATATCAAATCTTAAAAGTTATCCTAAATTCACCTTCTTTCTCTTTTGTAAAATAGAAATATCTTGTTTATATATCATTTATACTTCAAAGAGTCTAAATTTCCATAATCTCTTTTTTCTTAATTTATTCCCATGACTTTATATATTACATATGTACCATGCAATTTGATTGATATGTACATTTATTTTTTTATATCAAACCATATTCTTTTTCTATAGCATTTCTTTCTTTTAAATGCTATTTACATTAAGAAATGTGTTATATTTGGTACCATACATATAAAGTCATGAAATTTATTACATTTTTCTCTCTTTTTAATGTTGAGAAATGTATGTAATTTATATATATATATATATATATATATATATATATATATAGTCCATGGGGCTTTGGATTGACGGTGGTTAAGGCACTCTTTGAGAAAGGTCACTGGTTCAAATTCCAGATGTTTATCTACCAAAAAAATAATTATATTTCAACTATTAATTTAATGTAATTAATTTACAATTTAAATTACTAACAAAATTTCACAAATATAAAACCAAAACATCAAAACATTATCTATTATCTTTTATGTTACGATTTCATTGTTTAATTTAACATATTTAAAAATATTTTACAATATATTGAGAAGTTTTCCAAAATATATTTAAAAACATATTTTAATATTTGTAGTGATATAACTTTTTATATTATAAAATTAATTTTATGATTATATTAATTGTATATATAAAATAGTTGTTGAAATATAAAGTAATAAGTTAAAAGGGTGTGGTTAAGGTTTTTTTTTTTATTATTATTAATTATTTCATGTTTATATGTGAATATATTTAGAGATTATAATAAAAAGCATTAAAATTAAATGATGATTATAGTAAAAGTTGTTATAATAAAATGATTTTGTATCACTAAATTATAATTATTAAAAAAATAAAAATAATAATAATAATAATAAATCATTTATAAATATTTAATTGTAATATTATAATTTAAATTAAATTAAATTAATTTATATTATTTTTCTAAATTAAAAATATTTTTATTTCTCAATTGGGGTGAGGTGGGATGCACTAGCTAGAGGGGTGGCATCGAAAATTTTCTATTTAGCAATTATGGGAAAGACTTGGCATGTCACCCTTTACATTTAACATGGAACACGCCTCTTTTTGGTTTCGACATGCAAAATGATCATATCTTTCAGCTGCCACAATTAACTAGCCACCTTGGTTGTGACCCGATGTTTATACTCTTGAGTGTTGGTATGAATGCAAAGGACTTTATGTTACAGGATTCCTTAATGGAGAATAATCCCTTGTGCTAGCAATTGGCAATAGATAATGTTCATTGGCCAAGTCACTTTGGGACATTCTACTACCTTGCACTAGTTTAGAGATGTTTCCTCAACAATCTCTCTTCAATTCTAATCACTAGCTATGAATTACCACCTATGGTGTCGCTCTTTGAGCTTCAAGGGCATGATAACAAGGCTATTGGAGTGTCTTTGGTACATGCTCCATCTCTCACTTAGGTTTTTCCTTTCATATTGATCTATTTCCTCATAGTTTATTCCCTAACTCGTCCAGCTTACCAGCCAAGGCCATTTAAATGCTCTCGGATAGATCCCTCTCCATTTGGTTATTAGTCTTTCAAAGGAAGATTTTCCTATATTATAGGCTTAACTAAGTCCTTTACCCCTAACAATGCCTTTCCATAGGGATCAATATCGAAGGAGGGTTTCTTAATATGTGCCTTGGGGTGGCTCAAATGCCCATTTCCAATTCCTGTAGATGTCATTATTAAGACTAGATTATGTTATCCATCTAGAGATACTTAGTGATGCTTGGCACAAATTTGTAGGAGAGAGATGTTGGCTCATGGATTTTGAGATTGTTGTGGAAGTTGTAGCATGGATCTTGGACACGAAAACATGAGAGGAAGACAAAACCAATACATCCAAACTATTGATCGATATTGGAATATGAAATCATTGTTGGAGAGAGTGTTGCTAGACAAAAGAAATGCCAAAGATATTTTTTTCTTATCATTTTCAAGCTCCAACTTCAAATGAAGGGTTTCAATTGTATAATAGGGAAGATAGAGGCACACCTAGGTATTCCATTAGCTCTAGGAAGTCCACATGAATAGAGTAAGTAGTGGTTCCTTTAGATTCTATACCTTCTCCATGAATTTCTAGTTCTATAATAGTTTTTATCTTATATCTAAATTTTTAGTCTACTTACATTATGAGGCTTAAGGCAATCATTTTGGAAAAAACTATTTGTTTATTTTGGTTTATACGTTATATTCAAAATTTTATGAACTAAAAATCTAAATCTTTGCCACTTGTCTAATTTCTCTAATAACAAACTAAAACTTATGCAAACTATGAATCATATAAACTTTTCTTAAATCATTAATAAACTTTTAATTTTCTAAATATTTTTCTATATAATTTTTTACCTTATTACAAATATACCTCCTCTTCTCAATTTTATTAAAATTTAATTATTTAACACTGAACATATAAATAAAATTCGAAATCATCTTCTCAATTTTATTAAAGGTTACTTATTTAACAATAAGTAAAGATAATAAATTTTGTTATACAAATCTGAATTATTAATAATTATATACCAATAAAATCCTGATTAATTAATCATAAACATTAAATATATATTTCAACACTTAAATATGCGATAAAAATAATTTTTAATTTAAAAATACTATTTTAAAATCAAACTTTGTTAATATCAAACTTGGTTAATATAATTGAATATTAAAAGTTTTGTTTTATAAAAGGATTATTAAAAGTTTTGTTTTATAAAAGGATTGAGATTTAAAATTCCCCTAATTAAAAAAAACCAATCATAAAATGTGATGTGACGTGACAGAAAAAATATTTCATGCTATTAAATTACAATATCGTTTAACAAATCATAAACACATTCAAAATGTGATGTGACATGACAGAAAAAATATTTCAATTTTATTAAATTACAATACAGTTTACCAATCATAAACACATTCAAAAGTTTTTTTTTCTTTTTCTAAATTTACTTTTTAATATACTTCTAAAATAACAAATTATTTTGAAAAACAGCATGAAAATGTGTCGTTAAATAACTTCGTGGATCTAAAACGCATGGGTTTATTGAACGTCGCAACATACAATTATGAACATAAAAATATCATATGAATGTGTTACACAAATAGGATAGAGACTTTGTCCCCTGCCAACTCTTACTAACTATAGACCAATTTACTTATAATGCAACCTTACTACGACATGGATTTGGATTAATTTCCCTACTTTATTTTCATGGTGCGTTTCATATTTTTTCTCTTTATTAACTAAATAAGAAAACCATCAATATTTAATATATAGAATGTTATTTTTTATATTAATGTTAAATTTATAAAAATGACATCTTTAAATTAAAATTTATAGGTGTTAATCTTTTGTTTAGTTAAAGACTAATTCTCATCAACTTCATTGTGAAACAGGGAGCCGGAAAAGGCCAAAAAAAGTGTGGGAGGAAAGAGTATGCATTTTTTGTTTTTCTAGTGTTGAGAGATGACAAGAAGAAATTCTACTTTAATTTGTCCTTGAATTAAACTGTGAATTAAATTCTAATTCTATTCTTATAGCACTTTAAAATTAGTTAATTAAGTTTATTAAACTTACTTAACTTAGGGAATTCGAGTTGGAAGTTTTTTTCTGTCCTCATGTGTATGTTCTCCCTACTTTGTAGGAGTCAAGTATGAGTTAATTGTGAGTTGTGAAATAGAAGACTCAGTTTCGTGAGCGAGTTTAGTTAAATTAGTTCTCAAACTGATTAAGAGAACTAATAGTGAGCTAACAGTAAGTGGTGTCACTAATGAACTCCACGAGTGTTGCTCTAGTTAACTGAATAGTTACTCATCAGAAACTCATGCATGCTGATTTTGAGAGAGACCCAGTTGAGACTAGAGTGTAGGGACAATGTACTATTTGTTTTAGATTTTTTTGAGTTTCACTGATAATGCATGCATTTAGGAACTGACTCTTAAGGGATTGCACAATTTTTAGAGGCTTTATTTCCTTTTAAATACAAGCTATCCTCCATAGAAATTACACATTCGAATAGAGACTTGGAGAGGTTATGAAGAGGCTAATCTTTGGTCTTGAGCTTTCTTATGAGTTGTAGATTGAGTATGCTGAGCATTGGGATTGTTCTAGAGAGAACAAGCATTGTAATTTCATCTTGATTTTATGGATTAATACAAAACAGATAGAGTGGTTTTGAGTTGTGGCTTTCCCCAGATATTTATTGTGTTATGTGCCTTTGATTCTCTTCCTCTATTGATTATTGTTTGCACGATGTTTATGGGCTTCCGTTGTAAAGGGTATAAGTAGATTTTTGTCTCTTGCTTTAGCAAATTGCATTAGCTTATGAATCTACAAAATAATTCTACATGGTATCAAAACAAATTTGTTTTTTGGGCCAAGAGTTTATAGAGAAAATCTGAATTTTTTTGTGCAAATTTTTCAGAAACAAATTGCAGATCTAGATTCCTTCGGAAAATATACGCAAATTCAAAAAAAAAATAGAGTTCGGATGAAGGAGATATCGTTGATTTAAAATCAACTCTTTAGAGGAGATTTTGAAGTTTTGAGTTTCTGGGTTATAGGTTAAAGTCAAATTTTCAATACATACTTCAGGATTGGCAGATAGTGTTCCATGGGTTGAGCCTTAAGCATGACTAAGAAGTCAAATCGAATTTCATACCCTGGAGGGATAGGTTGGAGGTTGTGCTAGAGGACACTGTCCTAAAGGAATTTGTTGAACATACAATTCCTAATCCAGGAGCTACTGATGCACAAAACTTGGTCAAGTGGAAGAAGTGCAGTGAAGAAAAGGCATATAATCCTTGAGGGATTTTGAGATCATATTTTCTCGAGTCTCCATGGAAAGGAAACCCCACATGCTATGTGGAAAACATTGACTGACTTGTATCATAATAATAGTGATAAAAGGAAGTTGGCACTGAAGGATAAACTTTGTAAAATCAAGATGGAGAAAGGTAAGACAATTCCAAAATACTTTACCAAGTTCACTCAATGTTAGGATGAACTTCGAAGTGTTGGAATCATGGTTTCTAAGGAGGATATGGTGAGCCTTTCTCTTCTTGGACTCCCAAAGAGTTGGCATGACTGTGTTAATGGTCGGGAGAAGCTGCCAGATTGGGAACGACTATGGTCAGATTTGATGCAGGATGAGATAAGGAGGTACACCAGGGATAGCTCTTCATCAAAGACTGACGATGAAGAGAATTGCGCCTTAGCGATTAAGGCAAGGAAGGGGAAGATAAAATTTCCAATTCCAAATCAGATTCTTATCATGGGGTTACGAAGAAGGACATAATGAAAGTTGAATGATTTCATTGTCACAAGATGGGACACTTTGCTACAAATTGTCTATTGAAGAAGTCCAAGGAGAAGTCCTCAGGAGGAGCAACGGGTGAGGCTTTGGCCTCCCAATTCGAATTGGACTTTTCCCTCATTTCATGCATGGTGTCTTCAATCATGGGAAGTGTATGGTAATGATACAGTTGAGATTCTTTCCACATGACTGGTGACAAAGAGTTATTCAGTGAACTGGAGGAGAAATATCTCAAGATTCATATTGAGATGGGTGATGACAGTAAGTATAGTGTTACTAGTGTGGGCACTATTACTTTTCAGAGGAAGCATGCTGCTCCTCTCACCTAGAAGAATTTTATGCATGTACCCACACTAATGAAGAACTTGGTATCCACTACCATGCTTGAGGATAGAGGCTATGATGTGATCTTTTTGAAAGGAAAGGCATTTCTTTGACACATAGCCACGAGTCAAGTAAATAAGATAGGGATTCGAGTTTAGAATCTCTATAAGATAGAGGTAGAGGATTGTGTTGCTTTGAGTTCAAAAGTGGAAAAGATGTTGAGTCAAGACATCGATGAGCTGTGGCATAGGTGATTGGGCCACTTGCACCATGGGGCTTTGAAGATATTGCAAAAAATCTCTACCAGTCTTCCCAAAGGTACGCTTGAATACATGCAAAGATTGTACTTTAGGAAAATACACCAAGTCTTCCTTTGAAGATAGAGATAGTCGAGCAGAGTCTATTCTGGAGAGAGTCCATTCAAATGTGTGTGGACCATTCTTGACAGAATCCACGGTGAAACACGTGTATTATGTTATATTTGTTAATGACTATTCTCATAAAAGTTGGGTGTTTTTTATGTAGAAAAAGGATCAAACTTTCACAAAGTTTTGTGAGTTCAAAGCATTGGTAGAGAAAGAGTCTGGCAAGAAGGTTAAATCTCTATGGATTTATAACAGTGGTGAGTATGTATCTAATGAGTTTAAGAACTTCTATGCAGCGAAAGGGATTAAATGAGAGTTGACGGCACCCCATAACCCTCAACAAAATGGGGTTGCCAAGAGGAAGAAGAGGAGCATAGTAGGAGCAACAAGGGTGATGTTGCATGGTTAGGGCCTACCATTGCACTTGTCAGCAGAGGCATGCAACACAATGGTTTATGTTCCGAAGTGTATGCCACATCAGATACTTGAGATGAAGACACCAGAGGAGGCTTATTTCTATAATAGGCAGATGTTGGCCACTTCAGGATTTTTTGGGTCATCGGTTTATTGCCATGTGACCAAAGATGCATGGAAGAAGCTTGGGCCAACAACAAAGTTGGGGATATTTTTGGAGTACACTGATACACCCCAAAACTATTGGGTGTACATGTTGACCAGTCAGATGCAAGTGGTTCGCAGGGATATCAGGTTCGATGAGGAGAAGGCCATGTGAGTATCCCTTGAGAGGGAACTTGAGCTACATGTGGATGAGGACATTTTAGATCCTAAGGTTGAGGGGCCTTAGATTGATGTGGAGTAGCCATATGCAGAGGTTTATACAGTGGAGACATACACTCAGACAAAATCTTCCAAAGAGGGAAGAAAGCGCACTAGAGAGGTTGATAGATTGTTGGATGATGCACAGGAGAATGTGGGAGCACCCTCTTCTCAGTGAAAATAGAGCAGGTCACCAGAGAGGTACACTGGATACATGGCATGTATGGGTTCATGTGTTGTGACAGAGCCATCTTCCTTTCAGGAAGAAGTGGAACAACTGCTTTGGATTGATGCGATGGTGGAGGAGTTGATTCCATAGTTCGAAACAGTGTTTGGGATGTGGTCTGGAGACCGGGGGACAGGTCGGTTGTGAGATCCCGTTGGCTTTACAAGGTAAAGCAAGCCACAAATGGTAGTGTGGAGAAGCATAAGGCCAGATTTGTGGCCCGTGGCTTTTCACAAGTAGAGGGGATTAACAATGATGAGACCTTTGCTCATGTTGCAAGATACACATCGATCAGATCTATTTTGGCATTATCAACATAGATGGTTTAGAATATCCATCAAATGGATGTGAAGGTTTCCTTCCTCAATGGCATGATTGAGGAAGAGGTGTACATAGAGCAGCCTGAAGGTTTTGAAACATTGGATCATGAGTCACATGTGTGTCGACTCAAGAGACTGTTGTATGGGTTGAATCAAGCACTATGTTCTTGGTACACCAAGATAGATAGCTACTTCACTGGGTTGGGCTTCACAAAGAGTGAAGAGGATGCGAACTTGTATCACATAGTGGTGGAAGGTAAGATGTTGATCATTGCACTTTGTGTAGATGATATTATATTGACAGGTGATGAGAATATAATGAAATCTTGCAATGAGGACCTTGCAAGAGAGTTTGAGATGAAGCACATGGGGATCATGCATTACTCTCTTGGCATGGAGGTATGGTAGGGTGATGGGGAGTTGTTTTTATCTCAGTGAAAATATGCCAATGAGATACTCAAGATATTCTGCATGGAGAGCAGTAAATTCATGGAGACTCCTCTAACTGGTAACTGGAGGAAGGAGGATACTACTTTAGGGGAAGTAGTGGAAGCTACTATTTAGAGGTAGCTTGTGGGTTCACTCATGTACTTGGTGAACACATGACCGGATATGTGCTATGCAGTTAACCAGCTTACTGAAGTGATGGTTAGTCCTACCAAGTTGTATTGGAAGGCGACAAAGAATGGATTGAGATACCTCAAAGGCACTACTCAGTTTGGTTTATGGTATAGACAGATAGAGGGAATGAAGATTCAAGGATTCACTGATGTAGATCGGGCAAGGAGTCCATCCGATAGGAAGAGCACATGAGGAGGGATATTTAGTATTGGGTCAGTGACAGTTTCTTGGTACATTAGGAAATAAAGATTGGTTGCACTCAGTTCGGCAAAGGTAGAGTACACAGCTGCAAGTTAGGAAACATGTGAGGCTATCTGAAAGAGGAAGATCCTGGTTGGTTTGTTTCGTCAGCAGATGGATCCGATAATGATTTATTGTGATAATCATAGTTGTATCAAACTATCTGAAAATCTAGTCTTTCATGATCGGTCCAAACATATTGATATCCGATATCATCATATGAGAGATTTTGTATTGAGGCAACTAATGTTGTTAGATTACATTCCCACAAAGGAGAAAGATGCTGACAGCTTGACAAAGGCATTGTCAAGATGTAAATTTGAGTTTCACAGAGACACGTTTGGGGTAGTTGATAATACCCTTGTTGAGAGGGAGTGTTGAGAAATGGCAACAAGAAATTCCAGTTTAATTTGTCCTTGAATTAAACGGTGAATTAAATTCTAATTCTATTCTCATAACAACTTAAAATTAGTTAATTAAGTTTATTAAACTTACTTAACTTAGGAAATTTGAGTTGGAAGTATTTTTGTCATCATGTGTATGTTCTCCCTACTTTGTAGGCATCTAGTATGAGTTAATTGTGAGTTGTAAAATAGAAGACTCGGTTTAATGAGTCAGTTCAGTTAAATTAGTTATCAAACTGATTGAGAGAACTAATAGTGAGTTAACAGCGAGTGGTGTCACTAATGAACTCCACCAGTGCTACTCTAGTTAACTAAATATTTACTCATCAGAAACTCATGCATGTCGATTTTGAGAAAGACCCAGTTGAGACTAGAGTGTAGGGACAATGTGCTATTTGTTTTAGATTTTTCTGAGTTACACTGATAGTGCATGCATTCAGGAATTGATCCTTAAGGGATTGTGCAGTTTTTAGAGGCTTTATTTCCCTTTAAATACAAGTTATCCTCCATAGGAATTACACATTGGAATAGAGACTTGGAGAGATTTTGAAGAGGCTAATATTTGGCCTTGAGCTTGCTTATGAGTTGGAGATTAAATTTGCTGAGTGTTGGGATCTTTATAGAGAGAACAAGCATTGTAATTTCATCTTGATTTTCCGAATTAATACAGAACAGATAGTGGAGTTTTGAGTTGTGGCTTTCCCCGGATATTTATTTGGTTATGTGCCTTTTATTCTCTTCCTCTATTGATTATTGTTTTCTCGATGTTTATGGGATTTTGATGTAAAGAGTAGTAGATTATTGTCTCTTTATTTAGAAAATTGCATTAGTTTGTGAATCTACAAGATAATTCTCCATCCGAATTTCAAAAAATTGAAAACAAAAAAGAATTTCATTTCAGAATGTGAGGCCGTCAAAGACAACACGGAAAGTTATGCAGATATGATGGCAACTATCTCTTGGGATAATCTATTTAGTGAGGCATTTGTCGAGAAACCGGGAAAATTTATTGTGAGGCTTCATTGAAAAAGGGTCGAATACATCAAGTAGATGGAGAAGAAATATTTCCCATAGGTTATCTTTAGTCTCGTGGATGTTAAAATATTTTTCTTTATTTCTTATGAAAATACACTAACGATATAATTCTATATTATTGCTATAATTTGATGTGTATTTATTAGCACATAACTTTTTATAACACAATATCACAAAATAATGATATATGATACAACGATAATAGAGTTTTGGTGTAGCAATTTTTTTGTTAAAAGTTCATGTAATAAAGCTTAATAAAGGTAAAATAAGACCAAGGTCATGGGACACATATTCCAAGTTGAATGTTCGGAAAAGCACTATAGTGAGCATCACTTTTAGTTTATTAATGGCTAAGAAAGTTGGCAAAGACATTGACAAAGTCAAAGAGACATTAATTGACATTTTATTTATGAAATAAAGAAAAATAGGAGAAAATGAAGGTGAGAAGACATAGAATTGCATGAGAGGGAAATTAGCAAGAAAATAAAGAGAAATGAAAAAAATATAGACCTCAATGATAAAAAGGGTTTTGAGTATTAGTTCACAGCTTTTTTTTTAGTTTGAATTTAGAATTAGTTTCAAAGAGAGAAGAGTACCAATAGGAGAAAACGTACTAGCAAGCAAAGGAAGGAAAATAAAAAGCATGGAAAAGAAAGGAAAGCAAAGGAGAAGGTTGGATCAATAGGTTCATCAGAAATATTTTGCAGGTAAAATGTTGCATGTGTGATTTCTTGCTGAGGTATGATTACATGGTTCATGCATTTGTTTATTTGGTTCGTTTGTTCTCACTAGCATGGGTTTTGCCTAGTCTGACAGTGGTTTCAGCCTTGCCTTTCCATTTCTAGGAAGTCATGGTGTTATGAGATTCATTTCTTGGTTGATCTTTAGATTGCTGGAAGGTTTTAGAACTGAGTGAGGTCGTGTCAGGAAAATTCCTAATGGTTGGGGGTGGATATGGTTTTATATAGGAATCCCTCGACAGGTGGGTGGAGGCAGAAAAATTCCTCAAGGTATGGTGAAGGAATTCTGAGGCATCCAAGCTCGTTTGGCTTTGTGATCTCTTGACCAGTTTTGGCGAGATGAGGGTGAAGGTGGTTTAACCTCTGGATTCCCTTGGCTAATTATGTCTTGGTTTATCCCATGAGATCCAACATTCATGCTTGAAATATAGCACAAGGGTGATTCACTGAAAGAAATATTTGGCTCAACTCAATCTATGGTTGGGTGGCATGTGGAAGTCCCTCACTTGGTTGGCTTTTGCATATGTCAATAAGATTTATTTTCCTATTTTGATTCATGAGAATTTATACTTGTTATTATGTGGCTTTAACGGTTATTCTGTCCTAGTTAATATTATGTTTATATGTTGGTTATAAGCATGGTTTTATAATATGTTCTAGATATGACTCTTGTTTATGTTTTGATAAGTTAATGAATGGTTGATGAATGCATGGGATAACAAGTGTAGTTGCAACTACTTGAGATGAAATTAGACCTTCTTGGTGATTTATAACTAAATAATAGAGATTTACACTCAGATATGCATTCATAACCTGTAGCTTTTATGTTTACCATGTGTTCGAAAAAATGTATAATATGTTCTGGCTAGTCTCGGTCAAGTTTCTGAGTCAAGTTTGTATATTTAGATGTTTCAATATGTCATTTATCATTTTGAATAGTCTTGGGAAATTTCGAGTAGTGGTCTAAAGGATTGTCTAGAATTGTGGCTTAGATCTCGAGACTACACCCTTTGAACTGGAAATTTTGGGCTACAACTGCACGCAGGGAATGTTGTGCATGCAGTTGGAGGTCTTCAACTGCACCCAAGACCTTTCATGCATGCAATTAGGAGCCTAGGTCAGTGAAAAGGAGCCCCAACTCATGGTTTGGTCACCTAGGGTGGTTCTTTGGCCCCTGAGTGTCTTGTAACCCTGAGGGATGTTGTGAGTTGTCAATTGGTGATCAATTTGTAGGCCCCACTTCCTTAACTAGAGTTGGGAGGCTAGGCCATGTCATAGTGGCACTCTGCTTTAAATTTACCTATAGGGTTTTTAAAAGCGAGTAAATGTGGGAGGGTCCTATTATAGATTGGTGTTAAAGCTTCCAAGTTCAAACACTTGGACTGGATGGAATAGATGCATGGTGTTATGCATGCATTGTCATGGTTATGGTTGACATGCATGAGGTCATTGTATGCTGTTATTTTTATCATCTATGATGTCAATATGTTGATATGAATATGTTTATATGTATTGTGCTAATTTGGATTGATTTGCACATACAAGATATCCTTCCCCGAACTTCACTAAGGTATGTTAGTTATGTTTATTTTTGGTTTATATGATATGGTATGTTTGTAGGAGATACGAAATCAAAGATAATAAGAATAATGGTGAATTATAGTTCACGTGACTCTTCTTATAGATCAGATGACTAAAATAGAGATGAGTACTCCCATGACATAAAAAATACCTTGATAAGTTTAAAAGCATAAATCAGGAGTTGCAAAGTAGATAATGACAAAATCATTCAGCCATAGGAAAGACTTGTCGGGGCTCAAGAAAATCAAGCAGAGTTCAATGCAGTCATCCTTCGGAGTTTATCATATTTGCAAAGATAGGGGTAGCCACAGATCAGTTATGGACAGGAGGATAGGGCTAATGGGTTATATGGTAGTAAGTCTCATGGTGGGCACATGTCGGACAAGGATGACACGGTCAGAGGTGGTAGATGGATGGACACACCTGATAGGAGAGGTAGTGGTTATGGGTTCTATTCTGGTTCTGGTTTAGATTTACATCATGGTCATCATTGATATCATCATTATAGGAGGAGTGGCAGGGGATATTTTCCAAATGAGTTCAAGAAAGCCAGGCCTTTTACATTCGATGGAGAGTTGAAGAAATTAGAAGATGCAGAAGCATGGTTGCTTGGGATGAAGAATTTCTTCAAGCTGCATGCTTATATAGAGAAAATGGAAGCCAAGATAGCCATTTTTAGTCTGAAAAGAAAAAAAAAACATCCGGTAGGAAGATGTGAAGCGTGTAAGAGGAATCGGGACAAATGAATTGAGTTTGCATGAGTTCAAAAGACTCTCCAGGAAGAAGTACTTGTTAGAGCGATATTATGATGTTAAGGCTAATGAGTTCTACAATCAAAGATGGTATCTATGATAGATCAAGGGTATACGACTAAGTTTTTGGAGTTATTGAGGTATGTGTCATATCTTAAGGATGAGAAGAAAAAGGTTTAGAGATTCATCAATGGACTACCATTAGGATTTAGGGATCAAATTGAGTATGATGAGCCTCAGTTGTTAGAGGAAGTCATTGGGAAGCTGAAGCAATGTTATGAGCATCCTAAGCATATTTCAGAGCCTAAGCAGGGTTGGAAAGAAAATGAAAAGACTAAAGGAAAATGGCATGTGAAGTAGGAAATACCTTAGGATGTAGGTGAGAAGGACAATGTGGCTCCTTACAAGAAGTTCTATATAGTAGAAAAGGGACATGGATCTCAGCTTGGAGAGTAGCAGATTAGGGTAGTGGTCAAGAATCGTTGTAGTGCTGGATATGTGGAAAAGATCATCGTAAGAAGGATTGTCCATTGTATCAGGGTGGGAGAACTCATATCTATAGTTCTCAAGAGGTGCAGACTGTTGGAGATGTTGGTCATCGAATTCCTCGAATTTATGTAGCATTTGATAACAAGCATGCGGATCACAAGGAATCCATTATTGAGATGGAAGGTAAGCTCTATGATCAAATTGTTTCTATTTTGTTTGATCTTAGATCTAATTATAGTTATGTTAATCTTGACATGGTGGATAAGTGTGGTTTGAGTAAGGAAGTGCATGCAGAGTCCTGGTTGGTGTAGTTAGCTACAGGTACTGCGAAAAGAGTTCATCATTGGGTGAGAGCTTGTGCATTTGAGTTGAATGGTATGCCTACATCAACACATTTGAATTTTCTTCATTTTGGTTCGTATAGTATGCTTTTGGGTATGGATTGGTTGTACCTTCTCAAGACTAAGGTAGATTTCTACGAGAATGATATAGGGTACTTGGATAACGATGGGGTGAATAGAATCCTATAGGGTAAAAAGAATCCTACATAAGTGAGAATGGTAATAGATATGTAGGAAAAACACAATTGCAGGAAAGGGTGTGTATTATTTTTGGTGCACGTTTCTAGTGTAAAAGGAAAGCATGTTGAGGATGTGGAAGTATTCAAGAGGTATTCAGTTTTGCAATAGTTCCAAGATGTGTTTCCAAAAGAGATTTTAGAGTTACTGCCTCATAGGAACGTGGAATTTTCTAATGAGTTGGTACCAAGATCAAAACCAACACCAAAGGCACCTTACAGGATGAGCACTCAAGAGTCAGTGGAATTAAAGTTTCATCTTAAGGAAACGCTTGATAAGGGATACATTAAGCCAAGTGTGTCACCTTGCAGTGCACCAATACTATTTGTGAAGAAGAAGGATGGTACTCTCAGGCTGTGTATTGATTACAGGTAGTTGAACAAGGTGATGATCAAGAACAACTACCCACTGCTATAGATTGATGACTTATTTGATTAGTTGAAGGGAGAAAAAAGGAGTAGCAATGTTCTCAAATATTGACTTGAGATCAGGATATCATCATGTACACATCAAAGAAGAGGACATATACAAAACCACATTCCATACTAGGTATGGGCATTATGAATTTGTAGTAGTTCCATTTGGTCTTAGTAATGCTCTAGCTACTTTCATGTGTTTGATGAATAGTGTGTTGTGTCCTTATCTAGACAAGTTTGTGATAGTATTCATTGATGACATATTGATATATTCTAAGAATGAGGAAAAGCATGCATAACACCTAGCAACAATGTTAATATTGCTTGGAGAGCACCAGTTGTATGGAAATCTTAATTAGTGAAGTTATTTAAGACAAAAGTTCATTGCCTGTGACATATTATTTCCAAGGAAGGTATATCAGTGGACCCAAAAAATATTAGAGAAATCATGGACTGGGAAACTCCTAGGAATGTGGATGAGGTTAGATCATTCATGGGGCTAGAAAGTTACTGCAGAAGGTTCAGCAGCGAACTTCTCAGGGATTTCCTATCCTATTAAATCTCTGTAGCGAAAAGGGAAGAAGTTTGAATGGATTGAGCAGTGGGAAGATATTTTTGAGTAGTTGAACCATTTTCTTACAAATTCTCTAGTCTTGAAGATTACAAACCCAGATAAAGAGTTTGTGGTATGTACATATGCTTACAAGATAAAACTTGGTGGAGTCTTGATGCAGGAATAACAGGTGGTATTCTATCATTCAAAAAAGTTTAATGAGCAGGAGAAGAACTATGTGACTCATGATCTTGAGTTGGCAGCTATTATTCATGCCTTGAAGATGTGGAGGTAATATCTTATTGACAGGTGGTTTATTTTGATCAGTGATCATAGTGGACTGAGGTACCTATTTGACCAACCCAATTTGAATGCTAGGAAAGCTAGATGGTTGGTTACTCTTAGTGAGTTTGACTTCGAGATCAGGTACATCAATGGAAATGAGAACAAGGTTGCAGATGCTCTTAGTAGAAGAGTACAAGGGAATCACATCACAACAATGAGTTCTTATGGGACTTACTTACTGGATCAGATCTTATAGGCATGACAGCATTATGACAGGTATCAAAAGTTGAGGCATAGGTTATAACATCAGGATATAGGTGCTCAAGATGTGGAATATCATCTCACAGTAGATGACTTGGTCATACTCAGGAACATGATTTATCTAACAGATGAAAGTGAGCTCAAGAATCGTATCTTGAGGGAGTTTCATGTCAAGTAATGTTTAGGTCATCCGAGATATCATAAGACATTGACACCAGTTAAGAATTTTTATCATTGGCTAAATTTGAAAAAAGAGGTGGCTGAGTTTGTTGCAAGATGTTTGTTATACAAAAAATGACCTCCTCATCATCTCAGAGGAGGAGAGAAACTTTGACGAGAAGAAACCCTAGCTTACAAGCCCATTTTCCATGGTAACGCACCCAATGAACTAGAAAACAATGTGCTAATGTGGGCTAGTATACATAAAGACTATGTCAACCTAGGTTATAACACCTTTTTTTTCCATATAAGGTCATGTTACATAACTTTCATCAACTCACAAAGGAAAATTCCCATGTTAACTCCTTGAAACTCTGACATTCAATCAAGGTTGGCTCAGAAGAGATGGAAAGGATTGCCTCTATCTCATATTTTGGAAGTTTCCTATCTTAACTGAGGAAAATGAACATGGAAAGAGAATTAAAGCATAGGAAACATCCTACAACCTATTGTATTTTCCCAAAGGGGAACTAGTGAAGAAATTGGTGAAAGCTCATCCTCCCCTCACATATATATTTGAGGCCAGGCCACAGTAATTTGGATCAGAACTTGTGCATTGTTATGGTTTCGATACATTGTTGAGAGAGAGAGAGAGAGGAGCTAAGAGTCGAGGGAAGATTTGTTGCAACAATCATGGTTGTAATCATTCTTGTCGGAACTAATAGTATAGATTTTTTGTCGTTCTGTCTATGTCATGACTTCGATACTTTCATTTTGTGCATGTTGATCCAATGGAAAGGCTAATGCTTTGTTATTTGATGCATTAAATTCTTATATGTTGTCATATTTCAATGTATTGAATTGTTGAGGTTTTCATATGCGGTTAGGATCACTTGGTGTCTATTTTATGTGCAGGTCTAAATCTTGGAGTTGGCTGAGGATTATTTCTTTATCACACTTAAAGCTTTATCATATTTGTACCAAATAAGATAAAGCAACTCCTCACCATAACTTTGTCATTTCCTAGTTAACATTGTTGTGCTTGAATGTATCTTCCTTGAACAACTGCAAATCCCTTGATCCATATGCCTTAGGTTCCTGAAAACCTGAGAGGGTTTTCTATCTAGCACTTGTACATTAATCCCTACAGAAGAATTAGTGACTCCAGTGGGGAATGTTCTTGGTTCCCATACTTAATCTCCTATATCATAGATCACTATCACTCTCCACTTCTTTCTATTCTTCTCAACCTAAATTCTTGTCACTCTACTTGCTTGCAACTGGTACTTTCATTCACAACCTTGGTTGAGACCCTGATATAGCCTTTTTCCAAGGTAAGCCTACTATAACACCCCCTTTTGGTGCATTCTAGTGCATTATAATGCCCTCCCTGGCTTAGCATTGAGTGTTACCCCTGTTGATAATGCCATGTGTGAGTTGGAGGCCTATGTTATAGGCCCAAACCTCTATTGTCCACCTAGTCCTGTGTATTTCACTATTTAATAGTCTTAGTTATGGTCTAATATTGGCATTTGTGTTGTTGAACTATGTTCTTATTGGATGTATGCATGTTTATCTTTCATTAAATCTTTTATCTTAATTGCTTTAATTATGAAAAGGAAAAAGAAAAAAATTGCTTTCTATCATTTTAGTTGGTTATTTCTAGTCCATTTTGGGTTTGTCATCTCACCTTTGCACGTCTGAATTTCTTTGCTATGTGTTAGAACTGCACTAGGACTGTTTTGTTTTGGAAAATGATGTATTGTTACTATCTCCTTGTAGAAAATATTATTCATCAAACTAAAATTGAAAAGCATATTTCTTGCATGATTTGAGTCAGAGTCTCATAAAATTCCATATGTCAACACCTCCTCTGAAGACATTAATCAAGTTCACTTAAAATCAAACTCATAATCAAAGTAATCAACCACTCTTTTTGAGGATGCACACATATTATTTGAGGTTAGAGTCTTTGGATAAGTTATTGTGAGTAAACTACCCAAGAATTCGAAACTTAAAATAGTGCCATTAACAAAAGAAAATCCTACTACACTCACATCATCCAGGACTACTCCTCTAACAAGCGATTTAAGAATGAGACAACATAAAAGTGTGAGAGAATGTAACCCACCTTTGATTTCATTTTAGTGGGTATTTTGTGTATTGGGATTCCCTTCAGGGATATAAGAGTTGATTATGGGAGTCAGGTGTCCTTCCAACACAACATAGTATCTATGACTGTGTCCCCCCAAGGGTCTCTATTACTTGAGGTGAACTTAGTGGCCATACTTTTAGGGATGAATACAAGTTGACTGGGGTGGACTACCCTGGTACCTAAATAGACAAACCCACTTTGTCTTTGGTTTGTTGGGAGGGTACTCGTCTTCACAAGAGTTATTGGCCCCTTCTTACCAAGGCTCAGGGAAAGCTCAGGAGTACTCATAATAGTTTCAATAGACCAGCTCTCTTATATCCCTTCAATACTGGGTTTCATCTCCATCTAGTTGTGGCTATGAGGCATAGTCTTTTTCCATTACTACTTGTTGATTTCCTTTAGAGTTTTTTTATTTTTATGTGTGTTCTCTTTTCTATTATGACTTATATATATTACATTTAAAATAAAATTTTGTTAAAATATATCTTTCACCATGGATATCTTCAACCCTTGTTGTCTATCAAGGTGATAGCGAGGTCTTTCTTCACTAAATCTAGAGGAATCATTGAGCTTCAGTAAATTAGATTCCCCCTCTCGACAAGGGAATCAGTCTCCAGTATCAAATACTGAATCACACAATACTTCCCAAGGGAATCTTTTACCAAAGGACTTCTTTACTGAAGGCATCTTGCCTTACTTTAATCCTCCAATTACTGATCCTCTTAGGCCTGTTTTGGTTCAGGTTGCACCCTTACTTGTTATGTCTTCATTGGTTTCCACTTCCAATGTCCTAATGGCAACAAGTGGGTCTTTGTATTTTGTGGAAAAATTTGCTCCAACCGGCTCAGCACCATTGATTGGTTTTTCTACTATTTAGACTATGCCTAGTCCATCCATTGCAACTACACCTGCTATGAGTGTAATTCAATACCTTCCAGTCTCTACCCCTATTATGTCAGCTCTTGGACCTTCGGCTATCGCCCCTATTGATGTTGTTAGTACGACTACCTTCAACAACCGTTTCGGTTGGAATCCCATGTTAAGTTCAAACCACCAGGAAACTGTGATTAGGGGTAATATTTCCAACATGCATGTACCCGTTGGGGGCATGACAGTCCCCATACCTCTTCTAGTATAATATGGTCCTTCACTTATTGATTTTTTTCCTGCTGGTGGTCTTACTACCGGTGGTAGTCCTACACCAATTGTACCTTATGTGGATAGTAGTATCTCCCAACTCGATGTTGTTGCGTCTATCTCAACGCACCCCCCCCCCCCCCCCCCCCCCGCCCCCTCCTAACAGTCATTGAGTAAAGGGGGGAAATTCTATCTTGGGGGGAATTATTCCTTTTTCACCCATCTTAGCATGCCTTCTGGCCCACCACTATTTATTACCCCACCTCCACTGCCAGGAAACTATTATTCGATGTAACCCATGTACCCAACTGGAGACCAATTTATGGGGGGGCCTCCTAGTCCCTCAAGTCATCCTATTCCACCATGGTATGATTTGAGGGAACCTATGCCTTTTAATTTTTTGGCTACTTTAGAGATCCTAGATCTATCCAAGTTGATGAATGAACCCATCAACCATAACTTACTTTGGCCTCCAATCCCACATAATATTCTAGTAGATATCCTAAAGTTTGAAGGAAAATAGGGAGATAACCCATAAAATCATGACACAAATTACCACCTCTAATGTGTATCAAACTCTATTATTGACGGTAGTATCTAGCTCAAACTCTTCCCTCGCACCTTTCCTGGCAATGCTACAATGTGGTAGATTGAGTTACCATGAGCTTCAATGAATACTTTGAACTCCCTTTCCATGGAATTCCTAAAACATTTTCAATTACCTATCCACTATGATATTGGAAAGAAACTACTCACTACCTTACGTTAGGACACCTCCACCCACATCTTTGATCACATCCATGAATGGATACATTGGTGGAGGCTAGTCAAATCCCCCCTTTGGATTTCCTCCTAGTAGATTGGTTCCACAAATATCTTTTACCTCCCATTGCAAAGGACATTACCATGGCTAGTGTGGTTACTAAAGATCAATCTATCTTACGCACCCAACATTTAGATATACTTTATTTTCAATATGGAACACTTTATTATTTGATCCCTAATGCCCTTATAACTTCCAATGCTCTCACTACTCAGCAACCTAGTGTTCATATCGATGGTATGATCAGTAACACCACTGGGTATGCTATAAAATAATTGAGCGAGAAAGTTTCCCATTTGTTTGTTATTATTGATCCCATTCCTACTACCTAGTTTTTTGCTCTTCCAACCACTTCGATCAACTCTATGCAGTTTACACAAGAACCTAATACTAACACAAGAACCTAATACTAAGAACAAGAAGAATATGAAAAATATTGCTCCTTCTGAAGAATAACAGATCAACCAGAACAACCCAATTTAGAAATCCACTGCTAAATCCAAGAAAGGAAAGGAGAAATTTGTCAAGTTCTCTTGCAAGATATGAATGGATAATAATTTGAATTATAAATGTCCTCACCTCTAAGATTGCACCAACTTCCTTATGCAAAAATACATTGGTTGGACCCTTGCGGTTCTCAATAATCCTTTTCTTGATCAGCAGTAGCAACACCTTGTATCAAAACCACCACTGCCTCTGCAAGGGGCAACGATGGTTCACATCCCCTTTTATCTCGATAAGGATCATAAGTTGTTTATGCCTTTGAAATTGTTGATTTGTAAACATGACCCAAAAACAACGAAAATACTGTCCCAAATGCTTCAGACACTACCTTGAGTTCTATTCCACCACTGCTTAACAATTTACATATTGATAGGCTTATTGCTAACCCTGTGATTTGCACTACTTGGAAATACAATACTATAGAGGATCTAGTGCAAGCACCCTCTCCTATGTCTACACTTGAAGTATTACAAACTTTCTCATCACAAAGGAAATAATTACTTTCGGCCATAGGTGGAATTGATCCTTAGGATTCCAATTTAACAATTTTTGACATGGATAAAAGTAATCTGCACCTTTCCCATTAGCTTGCATTCTAGGTGCAAGTTATGACAAAATGAAAATCTATACACCACACCATCATTGATGAAGGTGCGTTGATCTGTGTCATGTCTACTTTCTATTGGTTCACCTTGGGTTCAACCACTCTCTCACCACCGTCAAATTCTCTTAAATCTTTTGGTGGCAACACTTTCATCCCAAAAGTATATCTTAACTATCTACCCCATCACTCTTGGTGGGGAAATTATAATGGTGGATATCCAAGTCATAGATTGCTATATAGGCTACAATCTACTTTTGAGGGTGTGGTTGGACTTATGTTATTACCGCCATTGTTTCTTTGGTCTTCTAGGTCCTCCTTTTTCCTTTAGATGGGAAATTTGTAAATGTGGATCATATGTTCTTCTATACCCATGATTTTTCACCATTACCTAGTGAAAACATTCCCTCAGTAGGTGGCATACCTGACTCTTACGTTAGTGTTGGTACCAGTCTTTTGAAGGGTTCCTCACTCTTAGGGTTTTTTCCTCTCCTACCGCCTAAGGTTCCACTGACCATGTCAACAGTCTCTACTATATCAAATGACCCAATGGATCCTTGGATCCTACTAGTCCATTCTGCCATTGATTCCTGTGGAGAGTAGATGTCGTTGTTACCAAGGGAACTTTCTTATCAGGTTATTCAGTCTGCATCTGACTCTCTATCTAATTTGGTTATGACCAAAGGTATTTCTTCTTCTCCCATCACCTCTCACTTCACTAATCTCCTTAATGAATAATTACCTTTGAATGAGTTTATCATGGAAATCATGTCTATGGATGAGCAACACTACGATTAGTTTCATCACCATGTGTCAGTCTCTTACCCATCTGACTTGAACGCAAACTCTCTAGAAATCCTGTCTCTTGGTAAGCCTGAGATTGTTCCTTCCACCTATATGACTATTCATGAGATCAATGCGGATGGTAATAGGTAATATTTCAAAAACTTTACTTATCAACACCTCAATCAAGACATGTATCGTGGAAAACATTAAGATTGGAGTTGACTAAAATCCCGAGTAGATTGTGAGCTTCACCTTCCTATTTAAGGAGTTACATGATGCATTTCCTTGGTCTTATGACAAAATTCTTGGTATAGGTCCATCTATTGTTGAGCACGAGATCAAGAATTACGAGAATTCCAAGTCCGTCGGGCAAACAATTTGACTAGTACACCCTCAAAATATAACTGCCATGAAGAAAAAAGTCGAAAATATGTTGAGTGTTGGTTTCATCTACCCTATTCCCGGACAAAATGGGTATCTAATCTAGTTCCCATAGGTAACAAATAAGGTACCATCCACATATGCATCTATTACCGTGATTTGAGTGCCTCCTGTCCCAAAGACAACTATTTTACCACGTTCATTGACCAGATCATCGACTATTTTGCTGGATGCGAATCATTTTCCTTTATGGATGGCTTCTTGGCTTATAACTAGATCTCTATCAAAATAAAAAACCAACATAAAACTTCCTTTATCTATCCTTGGGGCACCTTTTCATACTGCAATCTTGCATTCTATCTTAAGAATGGAGGTGCCACTTTTGAGAGAGCCACGGACTATGCCTTTCATGATATCATACATATCATTCAAGCATACTTGGATGACCTTCCTCCTCATTCAAAACGTTGGGAACAACACCTAGCTCATCTACGAGCTATCTATTTTAGGTTTAGGCTCTACCATATCCATCTAAATCTGCACAAATGCATTCTCTTTAACGAATCTAGGTGTTTGTTTGGATTCATTATTTAAAAACATGGGATTTGGGTTGATCCTGATAAGATTAAGGTAATTACTCAGTTTCATGCACCACAATCCTTACTTCATCTCTAGAGTTTGTAAGGAAAGGAAAACTTATTACACAATTTCATTGTCAACTATGCCAAATTAATGAAGGTTTATGCACTTAATGAATAAAGGAGTGCCCTTTTTGTGGGATGATCAAGCACAATGCTCATTTCATACCTTGAAAAATGCACTAACCTTAGATCTTCTTCTGAGCCCTCCTGACTACTTGAACAACTTTTTATTATATCTTGCAACCTCACCATCCTATATAGGCATGGTCTTGGTCCAAGACGATGAGAATCATAGTAAGAATGTGGTTTATTACCTTTTGAAAGGTCTTGTTGGACCTGAATTGAGGTATTCACACGTGGAGAAACTTTCACTGGAAGTAGTCTTTGTTGTCAACCACTTCTGCATTAGATTCTTTTACTTTAGACTACTGTCATTACCCTGGAGAACCCTATGAGACATATTTTGTCTCATAATATTCTTGGAAGTAAGTATTCTAAGTGGATCGTCATCCTCCAACAATTTGATTTGGTCTTCACCATTACTAATTAAAAAATATATTTAGTCTTCGTAGAGCTATTGTCGGATCTTCTAGAGTCAACATCGATGAAGTAGCCCAGTATCCCATGTGAAATGAATCCATCTATCTGGTCAACTCTATTGACCCATGGTATAGAGATATCCTTGTTTATCTTCAGACTAGTGATTCCACCCAAATCTATCAAAAGAGGACCATCGTCGCATCCACCACCAAGCTAAGAATTACTTAGTGCTAAATGATACCTTGTATCGTAGTGGCAGTGACTTGGTTATTTGACATTGTCTTACCCATGACGAAGTAGAAAATTTTCTTAATGACTTCCATGCTAGGGAAAGTGGTGGTCATCTTTTGGGTATGGCTACTACCCAAAAAATCTTGTGAGCAAGATACTATTGGCAAAATTTGTTTAAATATTGTATTAGTATAGTCTAGGAGTGTCACCCTTATCAAATTTATATAAAGAAAATGTGCATTCCCCCTGCTCCCCTTCACCCATAGTTGTTGTTGGTCCTTTCTCTAAATGGGGAATAGACTTCATCACTTGCAACCCCACTTCATCTGAGGGTCACGATTACATTGTCATTATCGTCGAATACTTTACAAAATTGGCTAAATCTATCCCTAGTTGTAGGGATAATGGCGAGATTGTTTCATTGTTCATGTTTAATTGGGTCATATGACACTTCGATGTGCTCTGCATAATTGTTACAGACCATGGCTCACACTTCCAGAATCACATGATGTCTGACTTAACTTCTATGCTCGGTTTTCATTAAGATCACTCATCTTCCTACTACTGACAAGATAATGGCTATATTGAAGTCGTTAACAATGTCCATAAGACCATGATCCATTGATTAGTAGGAAATCACAAAACCCGCTGGCATAGAATGTTATATTCTGTGCTTTGGGCATACCAAAAATTAGTAAAGACACCTACAAGCTTTACACCATTTCAACTTGTTTATGGCTTGGAAGCAGTCCTTCCAATCGAGTGAAAAATTATGTCACTCAAACTAGTTGTTGAACTCCTACCTGGTACTATTGCAGAAGAGGAGAATTTACTATCACTACACCATTTGGATAAGGCTCATTGAGATGTTGCAATATCTCTTAAAGTGCACAAATGTGAAGTCAAATCTCAATATGAAAAAAGCATCAAGCCTCGTTCACACCAAGAGGGTGATCTTATTTTAGTTTACAACCAAAAGAATGACCTCTTAGGGGTATGAATGCTTCAACCACTATGTATTGGTACTTATATTGTCACGAAGGCTCTCTCCAAAGGATCGTATCACCTCTAGGACCATAATGGAATCTCGCTCGCTAAGCCCCGCTAGGCATATACTTTGTAATTTATGTATATAAGTTTTGTTTATTTTTTATGTGTCTGGCTGCTTTTGGCTTTACTTGGTTATTTGTCTCATGCAGGTGTCTTATTTTTCACAAATCTCCATTTCACTCTTGCCATACGTTGGATATGTAGATGGTGTCATTCATCACACATGACACATTGCATCAATTGCTTTGGTTCTTTATACACATGATTCATAGCTACTTAGTTTTGGAGGGGTCTTCCTTGTTCATGCCAACAATAATATTTCTAAGTATGTGTCCATCATTAATCTCCTTATGGATGCTAGATCTCTCAAAATCTCAAATTTAGTGATCAGGTTAGACTCCCAGTTGGTTGTATGCATTTGGACAATCATTATCACATTAGTAATATGATTTTATTGTGTCATTTTTAAGAGTTAGGATTTTGGACGAAATTTTGATTTTCTTACTTATGAACACATTTCAAGAGAATCTAATGCATTAGATTATTTGTTAGAAAATTATGTATTAGATAGGCATATGTCACATTTTTTTAATTACATGCATGTATGTAAATTTTCATTTAAAATTTACATAAAAAATATCAAATACACAAAAAAATTGCCAATATATATATATATATATATATATATATATATATAGAGAGAGAGAGAGAGAGAGAGAGAGAGAGAGAGAGAGAGAGATTATTAGAAAATTATGTATTAGATAGGCATATGTCACATTTTTTTAATTACATGCATGTATGTAAATTTTCATTCAAAATTTACATAAAAAATATCGAATACACTAAAAAATTGCCTATATATATATATATAGATAGAGAGAGAGAGAGAGAGAGAGAGAGAGAGAGAGAGAGAGAGAGAGAGAGAGATTGTTTTCAAATTTTTTACATCCAAAAATTTCCCAAAACTTGGGTGCTCTATACAAAATGGTAATAGATCACAATCCTTGAGACCCCTTCTACTACTCCATCTCTAGGTAGCTTCTCACCTCACCTGACATGCCAAGGTATACCCACCAATCGAATAAGAGCCACTTCTATGTCAGGACAAGCCTCATGTCAATTTGATTTTCACCCTAAAATTTTTTTTTTGCATAAAATTCAAAATTCAAAAAATACTTTTGTCACTAGTTCATCTTATTACCTATTGGCCCCCACTGTGTGTTGAGTGGTGAAATCAACTCCAAATCCCTCGAATAGTTCATCCAAACATATGGGAAGTCCTCAACCATGGGAATATAACATTGAATCTAGTTAAAGAAGTCATCATCAAAGTAGTGCTTGATAGGTCCACCTCCTATTCGAGGTGCCAAGGCTACCCACCTATCCTGCCCGGGCTCCCTTGGACCTGCTATGGACAGAATCACCCATGGCCTTAGAACAAGCACTCTCTTTAGTATAAAGGAGACAATCAGTGTACCATACCCAAATTCTCTTTGGGCTCGAGTCTTACAAGTTTTCAACTCTGCCTTCACTCAATGAGGGACACACTTGCACTAGTTAAACACCTACGCTTGCAGGAAGTCTAACACCAATAACATCTAGTCTTTAGCAACCACTTGTTGGCTCTTATTCCCTGCTAGTTGAACTATCATCCATAGTATAGACCTCAACGGTAGATATGCTACTTGTTCCATTGGAATCCTATTACTGACCAAATGACTACCTGGTTTACAATGGCTAACAATCAAATCCATGATGGTTCTAGGATGTACTCTCCCTCATGTCAAATTTTCTCATGCACCTCTGCCTGACAAGCTAGCGAGGAAATAAATTTCATCTCGCTCAATATAAATCTCATGATACCGAATCTTGAATACACCTTGATGTTCATCCCACATCTAGATAATCCAAGCCAATAGATCCTCTTGGGCCTTCATTAGAACAAGCTAGGAATATTTAAGCAATCTACATCGTCTCAAAGCAGCCAAACATGCTAAATCATTTAGCATTTGCAATTCCTCACAGTTATGGGTCCTTTCTCTCAATAGTCTCATTTTGATCAGTTGATCCCTACATCATAACACTCTCATCAGTTCTTTCCAGTTGCTTAACCCTACAAATCATAAAATTTCCTTTTTCTTTGTGCCTGACTGCCTAACATGGTCATCTTTCACCAATCAAGGCATGCTAACATGGACTTCCCACTGAGGAAGAGTCTCCTAACACACCGTCCTAAACTAGGCAACTATGTTACCTGGTCAATCCATCTAGGGTAGGCTTAAAAACTGAAAAATATCAGTAAAAACTGATAAATAAAGTTTGAAATGAAAGATTAAGATCAATATTCATAGTTGGAATTAAAGGGAAGTCGAATGGTTTCCCAAATCACTACCACTCGCTCTTGGAATATATGATCATTTTTCTCGTCCAAGTGCTCTCACCAATTGAAACTGGTGCAAATGAGGACCAAAATGCCTTTTTATAACACTTTGGAGGTATGAATTAACCCTATTTTTGTCATTTATGAGATTTTTTTCCTTAATTTTGTTTCTAATGATTCAGGTAACTTTTTTTCAAATGTTTTGATATCATCTAATGTTGCTTCAAGTGTTTTTCTGTAGAATTGACCAACATTGACTCGGATTGAGAATTCTTTTTAAGGGACTTTTTCTTGCTCATTAAATGAAAAAACCCCGAGTTACCTATTTAGAGCTCATAAAATGTCTACGAAATAGATTTGGGAAATTATTTTTATTTCTTTTTCTTACTCTTTAAACTAAAAAATACACTGAATTTTCTTTGTTTGACTCGGTTAACAAATTTTACAAAAATTATTGAGTTTACTTCACTTGCTCATACTCGTAATAAAATCAGGATGATGTCTATTGAGCATAGGTTTCTCACTTTATACGAACTCAATAGACTACTTATAGAAAATGAACTATGTTGGGTATACTATTAAACTTTTATCTGAACTTGGTTATTAGCCATGACAAAGGAACACCTTGGATCCATATTTATGATCTTTTTTGACTCTCTAAATATGAAAAGACTGTCAATTTTACACTTTCTGGACTCATTAAACCTAAACAAATTGGGAAAAAATTGACAAATGGTGGTTACACTATCTATATTTTGAAGGAATTTTTGGGAGTAATATCTTGTCAATCCCTTGAAAAAGGATCTTTCTTAGCATATTCCTATTTTTTGTTAGCTTCTCTATGAACCCTACCATCTTTATGAGTCTTGCACTAATACCCAAATGTCCTTGCATCTTTGGGTCTTTCTCCTCATGGTGTTCTTGAGTCTAAGATGGTTGGTCTTCTTGGAGTCAAGCCTTCTATTGTTCAAGGGATCAAACTACTCTCTTCTTCTTGTATCAACCATCTACTCATATGCCATGTTTTTCCTCAGTCAGTTTGCACAATTGTTCTAAACTATATCCATAGAAATCATCCTTCTCCTGTTTCGCATCAATTGATGTAGAAATCGTCATTGCATACCTTTTATAGGTCTCTACCTATATACTTCAACATATTATCTAGGAATTTGATTGAGAAACATTTTAGTACACTAGAACTCGGAGTCCTCAATGGTAATTTTCCCTGCGTTTGATTGAGGAATTTCATCATTGGCTTCCTATTGAATGATTCTACAACTATTGGACTTCAAGAAATCTTATTCAGACTCACTAGACTCTACTGTGCATCTTGGAGACCATCATCCTTATCGGTGGTCATCTTTGCACTTGATAATGATTTTCATCATTGATCGATAATTAGACGATTTCTCATATGTTCAACTTCAACCCCTTTATTCACATGTATGGAAATATGTTATTTTTGAAATGACAACCAAGACCTTGGGTATAGCCTTACATCGCTCGACCTTATTTCTTCTCCCAAGATACAAATATTTTTTTCAGAGAAATCTTATCAGATTGATTCCATTATGGCATCCATCCAAATTGTTCCTATCGAGGGAAATGATAGTCATATCTCACTTGGAAGTCACTTTGGTTTTTCTATTGAGCATAGGAATGCCTAACTCATGGCATATTTATATATTTTGACATATGTTGTTGATTTTAGGTGTTCTTCAGTTCCACAGCTTTGACACACTCTCTCTTCAATTACAGTATGTAAAGTATTTTAGCCATTTTCTTCTTCTCTAACCTCACACTTTAGGCAAAAATTGCTCTAAAATAAATGGACTCTTGAAGAACTCAGAGGAGAAGAGAAAATTTTATTGGAAGAAACCCTAGCTTACATGCCCATTTTCCATGGTAACACACCCCAAGAACTAGAAAATAGCATGCTAACATGGTCCAGTAGACCTACAAACCATGTTAACCTAGGCTCTAATGCTCTATTTTTCATATAAGGTTATGTTACCTAACTTTGATTAGCTCACAAGGGAAAAATACCATGTTAACTCCCTGACGCTTGGACATTCACTCAAGGTTGTCTAGGAAACGTTGGAAAGGATCACCTCTATCTCATATTTTGGAAGTTTCCTATCGTAACAGAGACGAATGAATAGGCAAAGAGCATTAAAGAAGAGGACTCATCCTCCATATTTTTTTCTTTTTCCCAAATGGGAATTAAGGAAGAAATTAGCAAAAGCTCAACCTCCCCTCGCATATATATTGGAGGCTAGGCCACAATAATCGGGATCAAAATTTGCACATTGTTATGTTGTCGAGACACCCTTGAGAGAGAGAGAGGAGATAGGAGTTGAGGGAATATTTGTTGCAACAATCATGGTTGTAATCATTATTTTTAGAACTAATAATATAGACCTGCTATTGTTCTGTCTATGCCATGACTTCAATACTTTCTTTTTGTGCATGTTGATCCAATGACGAGACTAATGCTTTGGTATTTGATGCATTCAATTCTTATATGTTGTCATATGTTAATGTATTGAATTGCTGAAGTTTTTATAATATGTGGGGATTAGTTGGTGTTTTTTTTATGTGCAGGTCTCAATCTTGGAGTTGGATGAGGATTCTTTCTTCGTCACACTAAAAGCTCCAACAAATTTGTAGCAAAGACAAGTAGGTAACTCCTTATTGTAACTTCATAAATTCCTAGTTAACATTAATATGCTTGAATGCATATTTCTTAAATAGTCGTAGATCACTTGATCTGTTTGCCTTAGGTTCCGAGAAACCTGAGAGGGTTTTGTATCCACCACTTGCGCATTAATCCCTACAAATAATTTTTGGATTTTCAACATGCAAAAGTAGAGTGTAAGCATTTAGATGGTTTACTACAATTGATTCCAATTCCAAAGTGGAAATGGGAGGTCATTTCCATGGACTTTATTATAGGTTTTCCGAGGACATCAAAGCATCATGATTCCATCATGGTTATGGTTGATAGGTTAAGTAAGGTAGCACACTTCGCTACAATTAAGTCTACGAAATCATCTAGTGACGTAGATCATATTTTCATCAGGGAGATAGTGAGGTTGCATGGTGTTCCTAAGAAGATTGTATCCAACAAAGATGCCAAGTTCACTTTTAGGTTTTGGAAAGAGTAGTTTGTAGGTTTGGGGACAGATTTGGCTTTCAATACAACTTGCAATCCGCAGATAGATGGAGAGACAGAGAGGGTGAAAAATATCCTTGAGGACATGTTGAGGATGTATTTCATGCATCAATAATGGAAGTGGGGAGAGTATCTTACACTGGTAGATATTTCATATAATAATGGATATCAAGAATCCTTGAAGATGAGTCTATTCGAGACACTTTATGGGTAGAATTGTAACACTCCTATAAAATGGAGTGATCTAGTGAATAGGGTATTGATTGGACTGGACATGTTGACAGAGATGGAATAAGTAATGAAAGTTATTAAGAGAATTTGAAGGCAACACAGGATAGGTAGAAGAATTATGTAAATCAACATAGGGTATTTAAGGAGTTTTGGTTTAGGGAGAATGCGTACTTGTGCATCAATCCCAAGATGAGATCCTGGAGGATTGGATCATGTGCCAAGTTGGCACCTCGATATTACAAGCCTTTTCAAATCCTTGAGAGGATTTGACCAGTGGCCTACAAACTTGCACTGCCTCCAACATTGAAAGTCGATGATGTTTTCCATGTTTCATTTCTTAAGAAGTATATCCAGGATGTTGATCATGTGATTGACTAGTCTGTATTGTATGTTGAACCAAAGGGGGAATTCCAGGTAGAACTATAATGCATATTGTTCTAGAACTGAGAAATAGAGAAAGTTAAAGTATACTGGAAGCACTTTGGGCTTGATGAAGCTACATGGGAGATGGTAGATCTGATGCAGGCTATGTATCCTTCATTATTTGATAGATCAAGGAAATGAGATTTGGTATCTGTATGTATGTATGTGTATGTTTATAGATATCACAATGAGTTGTGTTATAAATCTCCAATAAGCGGTATGGCCATCATGATTTTTATGGTGTTCATGGTTTGTAGTAGTTTTTTATTTTAGATATTGCATTGAACTATATTATAAAGCTCCATGGAAAGTATGTTTTGTTTTTAGCGGTTTGCTGGTTATAGGTGTCATAGAGCACTGAGGACAATGTTCCCCTAAGGGGGAGGGGTTTGTAACAGCCCCAAGTTAAAAGTTTCTGTAATAAAGGTTAATAAAGGAAAAATAAGACCAAGGTCATGGGACATGTATTCCAAGCTAAATGTTAGGAAAAACACTATATTGGGCATCACTTTCTGTTTATTAATGGCTAAGGAAATTGGCAAAGGAATTGACAAAGGAAAATAGGCATTAATTGACATTTTATTTATGCAATAAAGAAAATAGGAGAATAGGAATGTGAAGAGACGCATATTTCCATGAGAGGAAAATTAGAAGGAAAATTAAGGAAAATGAAGAAAATAGAGGCCTCAAGGATAAAAGGCTTTTGAGGATCACTTCACAAATTTTTGTTGGTTTGGATTTGGAATTAGTTTCAAAGAGAGAATAGAAACAAGAGGAGAAAGCAAGAAAGAAAGGAAAGGAAGGAAAAGAACAAGCAAGGAAAGTAAGGAGAAGGTTGGATCAACAACTTCAGCGGAAATATTTTGCAGGTAACAGGTTGCATGTGTGATTTCAATTGAGGTGTGAATGCATGGTTCATGCCTTTTTTATTTGGTTCATTTTTTGTCATTCACATGGGTTTTGTCTGGTTTGATAGTGGTTTTTGCCTTGCCTTTCCATTTCCTAGATAACCGTGGTGTTATGGGATTCATTTCTTGGTTAAGCTTTGGATTTTTCAGAAGTTTTTCAAACTGGGTGAGGTGTTCTCAGGAAAATTCCCAAGGGTTAGGGGTGGATATGGTTTTCTTCGGGAAGCCCTCGATAGGTGGGTGGAGATAAGAACATTCTTCAAGGTATGTTAAAGGAATTCTAAGGCATCCAAGCTTGTTTGGTTTTGTGATCCCTTGACCGGTTTTCGGGAGATCATGGTAGTTTGAGTGTGAAGGTGGTTTAATCTCTAGATTCTCTTGGTTGTTAATGTCTTGGTTTATCCGAGGAGATCCCACATTCATTCTTGGAATATGGCATGGGGGTTGTTGGCTGAAGGAAAGATTTGGTTCAGCTCAACCTATGCTCGGGTGGTATGTGGAAGTCCCTGACTTGGTTGGATTTTGCATATGTTAATAAGAGTTATTTTCCTGTTGTGATTCATAAATTTATACTTGTTATTATGTGGTTTTGATGGTTGTTTTTTCATGGTTAATATTCTGATTATATGTTGTTTATAAGCATGGTTATATATATGTCCTAGCTATGACCTTGTTTATGATTTGATAAGTTAATGAATGGTTGAAGAATGCATGGGCTAACAAGTATAGTTGCAACTACTTGAGAGGGAATTATACTTTCTTGGTGATTCATAACTAAAGAATAGATATTTACACTCAGATATGTATTCAAGGCCTATAGATTACATGTTTATCATGTGTTTGACAAAATGTTTAATATGTTCTAGCTAGTCTAGGTCAAGTTTCTGACTTAAGTTTGTATGTTAAGCTTTATCATTATGTCATTTATCATTCTGAAAAGTGTCAAGCAGTTCTGGGTAGTGGTATGGAGGTTGGCATAGAATTATGGCTTAGATCTGAGGACCAGACCCTCTGAATTGGAAATTTGGGGCTACAACCACACTCAAGCAGTGTTGTGCATGTGGTTGAAGGCTTTCAACCATAGTGAGGCCTTGTCATGCATGAGTTTGGGAGCCTAGGTCAATGAAAAGGAGCTCCAACTCAGGATTTGGTCACTTGGGGTGGTTCTTTGGCCCTTGAGTGTCCTATGGCCCTGAGGGATGTTGCACGTTTTTAGTCGGTGGCCAGTTTGTAGGCCCCACTTCCTTAACTATAGTTGGGAGGTTAGGTGGTGTCATAATGACACTCTACTTCACATTTACCCAAAGGGCTTGTAAAAATAAGTAAATGTGGGAGGGATGTGTTACATTCAATAGCATGGGATATTTGGAGATTTTATAATCTACTCATCTAGTTGATGGCATTTTTTTTTTAAAGTTGTGTTTGGTTTGCTTGCTTTTAAAATTTAACTAAAACAAATATTTTTCCTCACTATAAATTATTAGACCCACTTTCTTTATATAACCAAGTGTATTGAATGTTGAAGGTGATAGTATAGACTTTCCTAAATAACGTTTAATGTTTTATTTATATTTAATATTAATTTAGTTTAAAAAATTATTCAATTAACAAATAATTTTAAATCAAAAAATTAAATTAATTGTTTTACATGAGATAGATTTATTTCCAACCTTGTATGGGAGAGAGGAATCCCCATTATCATATAGAAATTTGAGATTAATGGACTAAGGTGTGTAAAACTATCCTGCCATGAAAACCAAATCATAACTTTCATTACTAAATCTCAATGTGCATTAATACATAGCTTCAATATTATAGTAATATAGGTCCGAATAATTGTGAAAAATATTAAAATTACAAATATATATGCAATACCTTTTTATGATATGACATTATTGATATTATATTAGTGGTATCCTCATATGATATGACATTATTGATATTATATTAGTGGTATCCTCATAGTTTTCTAGAGGAGTAAGGATATAGAACAACATGATGTGAAAGGTTCGTATTCATCATCTTTTTCGAAGGATAAGCACCTGCTTCATCTCTTCCACCATCTCATCTCCTCTTTCTCCCTCAGATGCACCATTGGCTAGTATAGCTACTATCCACTTACTACACTAGTGGTTGATTCAACAAGAAGTATGAATATATATGTATATAGATATATCATTTTTAAATCACGTTGACATTGTTATTATTATAAAAAAATATAATATATTGATTAAATATGATTATAAAATTAATTAAATGATTTAATATATAGTTAGAATTAATTTTTTCACTCACATTAATTTAAAAAAATATTTTTAATATTTTAAAAAAAATAATATGATAATTAACTAATTCCAATTTTATAAAATGACACATTTCACATATAATTTTTTACAAATTAATTTGTTAAATTAAATTTTCTATTAATAATTTCATTTTTGTATTAAATATAAAAGTGAGCAAAATTATATTCATTTCAAATTACTTCGAGTTAACATGAATATTACCAATCATAACAATATAATATATATTAAATCATGAAAATAAATTTAAATATATAATTTTTTAATTTTTTAATTAATTACATTATAAAGAAAATTTTAGGGATCAGTATTTCCAAATGGGTTAATTTTGCATACTTTTTTCAAAAATAATTCCAATTTTCATTTTTCTAAAATTGATTCTCTCCAATTTTATAGTATTATATTATTTTATTTTAAAGTTTGCCAAAATTTTATACAATCTAATATAAAATTATAAAAAACAAAATTTAATATAAAACATTAAAAATAAATAAATAGGAAAATTCACAATTCACAAAAACAAAATTTAATATAAAACATTAAAAATAAATAAATAGGAAAATTCACAATTCACAATTTACAATTTTCATATTAGGGACTAGAAGATTCACCAAAGTTTCTAAACTTTATGATAAATTTCCATACTTCAAATTTTTCCTTATCGTAAAGATAATGTAATATGATGTCATGTTTTATATTTTGACCAAATTAGATAATAAATTAATAAATTAAAGTACAAAAAATAATAATTATAATTATAAATAAAACATTTTTATTTGGTCAAATCATATAAAACTAAAAATAAAAATAAAAGAAAAGAAAATTAATAATTAATAATTAATAATTAATAATTATTATTAATATTTAAACCAACCTAGATCCATCTTAACTTCAGATCTATGGATGGTGGAGGGGATCAAATATCCAGATGCAAACTTCTTTAGAGTGAAAAGAGATTTGATCACTCTTGACCCTTGGTAGATCAAGAGTTAAAGAGGATCTAGGTTTGTTTATTTACTTAAGTCTTTATTGTGTAGAGATGTGCTCTCCAACCCAATATCGTAGAGATGTTGTAATGTCATGGCCTGGTCAAATTACATAAAAATAAATATAAAAACAAAACATAAAATTACTAATTGTATTTCTAATTATAATTATCAATAAAATAATTTGACTTGGTTAAATTACATAAAAATAAAAAATAAAATAAAATAAAATAAAAAATAAAAATTATAAAATTATAATTATAAATAATTATTAAAAATTATAGTTATTGCAGGCATTCTACAACCCAGTATGACTTAGATGTGTAAGTATGTCACGTCCTCAAAAAATAATAAAAAACCCAGTATGAGCCAGATATGTAAGTATGTCAGGTCCCCAAAAAATAATAAAAATAATTTCATTAATGTCAGCCAAAACATTAACTTGAATATTAAATAATATATAGATTGAACCTTTAAATTTAATATAACTTTTTAATCTTATTAATGGACTAAGATTAATCATTAAAATATAACTATGTATTATTATATATAATTTGAATGGATAATAAATTATCTCAAGTGTTTAATATTTTTTTTATTATATACATGAATTTGAATGGATCATAAATTTATGTTTAACAAAAGTTTTTACCACATTAAATTCCAAATTAATTAAAATTTTAAACATTTACTCTTTACTAAAGCCAATAACATTTCTTAATCAAAGGAAAAAGGTTAATTCAACACAAAGAATAGAAAATCTTGCCTCAAAATCTTCTAATATTTCTTTTAATTAAATATTTGTAAAATGAATCTTTAAAAGGGAAAACCATATCCTATGGATATATTAAAATCTTTAAAAAAATAATATTTCCACATCAAACTTGTAATATTTGAAAATATTAATTTGATGTAGTTTTATTATAAATTTTGTTAGCATGCCCAATAAAAAATATCATTAAATCTAATATTAATATTAAAATATTATTAAATTTGTTATATTATAATACATATTAATATATCATGATATATTAACTCTAGATATATGTGTAGGGAATAACAAAGACATGGAGTGATAGAGATGGAGAGATAGACGGAGTGAGAAGAGAGAGATGGAGATACAATGAAGAGGGGAGAGGAGGAATGAAGAGAGAGAGAGAGAGAGAAAGAGAGAGAGAGAGGAGTGAGAGAGGGAGAGAAGGGTAAGAGAGAGAGAGAGGGAGACATAAGGATAGGGGGAGGGGAGAGGAGGAATGAAGAGAGAGAGAGAGAGAGAGAGAGAGAGAGAGAGAGACATAAGGATAGGGGGATAGGAGAGGAGGAGAAAGGGAGAGAGACAGTGACAAGGTTGGAGGGAGGAGAGAGAGAGAGAGAGATTGGGTAGAGAGAGGGATGTAGGAGAGAAAAAAAGAGATGGGAAGGACCAGAGAGAGGAGGAGAGGGGGAGGTACATATATATGGATTTGGAGGGGGAGAGACAAAGTGAAGAAGGAATACATAGAGAGAGAAAAGTGGAGAGAGAGAGATAAGGGAGATATAGAGAAATAATGTGTAAGTTTTGGGGTGAGATAGAGAGAAAAATAAGGAGAGATTGAAGGAAGGGGGGAGAGAAGGAGAGAGGGAGGGGATAGTGACAAAGTTGGAGGGAGAAGAGAGTGAGAGAGGCAAGGGAGACAAATGGAGGTGGGAGATAAAGGGGGAGAGAGGAAGGAAGAGAGAGAGGGAGGGAGAGAGAGAAGGAGAGAGGGAGGGAGAGATATATGGAGCTCGACGAGATATGAGAGGGAGGTACGAAGAAATGCATAGAGAGAGAAAGATGGAGAGAGAGGGGGGGAATCATAAGGGATGTAGAGAGAGATGGAGAGAGGAGAGCAAGAGGGAAGAGAGATAAAAGGGGGAGAGAGGAAGAGAAGGGGAAGAGAGAGGGAGAGGAAGAGGGAGGGAAAGATAGATGGATATGGAGAAAGAGTCTGTAATTTTTGGGGGTGATATAGAAGGACAAAGGAGAGAAGGAGGGAGATAGAGATAGAGATATATATGGGAGGTGAAGAGAGGGAATAAAAGAGAGATAGAGAGAGGGAGGTAGAGAGGGAGAGATAGATATGGAGAGGGAGAGCATGTGTGTGTTTTTCTTTGGGGTGGGGGGGTGGTAAAATAGAGAGACAACGAAGGGGAGATGGAGGGAGATATAGATAGATGGGGGGAGGGGGGGCGGGGAAGAGAAGAAGATTTATTGCACTAGATGCATATATTTCAATGTAGTTGATGATTTATAATCCTATTTGATTGCTTTCACTCGATGCATTGATTTCATTGTAGATGTTGATTTCTAATTTATTTGATTGTTTGCACTAGATGCATTGATTTCAGTGAAGATGTTTATTTCTAATCCTCTTTGGTTGTTTGTTCTAGGTGCATTGATTTCAGTGTAGATGGTGATTTCTAATCATATTTGATTGCGTGCACTAAATGCATTGATTTCAGTGTATATGTTTATTTCTAATTATATTTGTTTGCTTGCACTAGCTGCACTGATTTCTAATCTTATTTTATTGCTTGCATTAGACACATTAATTTCAGTGTAGGTGTTGATTTCTAATCCTATTTGATTGCTCACATTAGATGGACGAGATGTTGTTAATCTTTAGACTGTAAATTATTAAAAATAATTTTCAAGATTAGATGGAGGGGAGAGGGAAGAATATTTATTGCACTAGATGTATTGATTTTAGTGTAGATGATGTTTTCTTAGAATTCTATTCAATTCTTTTCACTAGATGCATTAATTTTAGTGTAGATGGTGATTTCTAATCCTATTTGATTTCTTGCTCTAGATGCATTGATTTCAGTACATATGTTTATTTCTAATCCTATTTTATTGCTTTCACTAGATGCATTTAATTCAGTGTAGATTTGGATTTCTAATCCTATTTGATTTCTTTCACTGGATGCATTAATTTCAGTCTAGATGTTGATTTCTAATCTCATTTGATTTCTTGCATTAGATGCATTGATTTCATGGTAGATGTTGTTTCTAATATTATTTGATTACTTGCATTAGATGCATTAGAAGTTGTTAATATTGACGTTGTAGATTAGTAAGAAAAAATATCTTCAAGATATATTTAGTAATACCTAAAAGGACACTATTAAGAATTAATTAGTTGTCAAAAGTTGTGATACTTAGAATTAAAATGAAATATATGTGTAGAATCAATCCTCCTGCAAAGTGAAAATTAATCCTTGACAAAATCATCTCCCTTCTACGTCACTAACTAATTACTAATACACAATTACATATATTTAAAATAATTCAAAATTACATATATTCAAAATTACTAATCGATATAATTGCATAGAACAATGTATTCATAATGTTTATACGAGGAAAAGGTATATTTATAAACATTCAAAACAAATCAAAATATTGTTGAAGATATGTGATAATTGTTTGGAGAAACAAATAATGTAAATATTTTATAATTCTAGCCACTCATTAAAAAAAATTTCAAAAATACATTCTTTCTTGACTTTGATACATAGACTATAGATAAAAAATCATCAAAATATTCTTGAAGGAAATAAATTATTTCAAATATTAGTAAAGAAAAAATTAATTTCAAGAGTAGTCTTGAGACAATAAATTATTAAAACTACTCTTCAAGATATATTTAGTAATACATGGAGGCACACTATTACGAATTAATTAGCTATTCGAAGTTGTGATACCTAAAATTAAATGAAAAAGATGTGCAATATCAATCATCCTGTAAACCATTGACAAGATTCTCTTCCTTCTTCATCACCAACTAATTACTAATAAACAATTACATACGCATACAAAAATATAACACAACAATTGTAACATTCACAAACATTACCATCCAAATCCAAACGCATAAACACACAAACCACTCAAAGCATCCAAACATAGACATACAAACCATTCAAGGAAAGAAACACAGACTAAATTAAAGAAGAGAATGGAATTATCATGCCAAGCAAAGAAAACATAATGTGAATTTTGAATTTAATCTCAAACATACACATAATATTTGATAATATAAAAATGTGACATTATTGCCCTCAATCAAAACCAATTTAGATCCATCTAACACCATATCTATGATGGGTCGATACAGATTAAATCCCTCGAGGTGCAAACCTTTCCTCAAGTTTTTCAATCCAAAAAGAAGGTTTGCACCTTAAGGGATTTGCAATCCAAAAAGAAGGTTTGCACCTCAAGGGATTTGCACTCCAAAACGAAGGTTTGCACCTCGAGGGATTTGATCCCTCTCGGCGCATGATAGATTCAATGTTAGATGGATCTAAGATGGTAATTTATTATTAAATTACTGTACATTCATCATAACTTTGTCCAGAGGGATAAAATCTCTTAAGATACGAACCTCATTTAAAATAAAAAGAGATCTAATCTTTCTAAACACTTAATAGATCTAGAATTAAAATAAACCTAAATTAGTTAAATCATAAAAATAATCCTAATATTTATATTAAATATAAAAAACATAAAAATAACTTTCAAATAAAATGATATTCATTATAGTATTTATTAATTTAGTGAAAATGATTTGCATACTAGGAATTATAAATTATATATTATATTAATTATATTTTCAAATACATTTATTTAATTATTTTTGTATTAAGTTATAAAATTAATTTTAATTTTTTGTATTAATTTTAAATTATATTTAAATATATTTTCAAATAAATTTGTTTAGTTAATTTTTTATTAGATTATAAAATTAATTTTAATTTTTTATATTAATATTAAAAAATAAATTAAATAATTTTAACAATTAATAATTAATAATAATAATAATAATTTTAATTTATTAAATATCTTGAAATCACTCTTTTTCCTTTCCCTTTCCTTTGCCTTTGCCTGGTGTATTTCTAATGATTAAATTTAATATTTAATTTAATTTTTAAAATTATTTACATTTACCAATAAGTATTAAAAATCAAATATACTTATTAATTATGTTGATAAATGATTATATGTATTTTTTATTCTATATTTTGGTTTAGTGTTTCTATATATAAAATAAATTAGCCATTTATATAAAATCATAATAAAATATATATTCTCCACATTAATATTCAAATAAATATTGTGCGTAGTCTTAATTATTTCACCAACATTGCTTTCTTAAAACATGGTTTAATCATATATCGTGGCTTTGTATAAAGCCATTGTTCATTTGGGAGTAGGATTTTGGAAAATATAAGGTTTGTTTTAGTATATTATAAGAATTAATTAGTTGAGATTTATTTTAATTTAAAATTTATTAAAAGTATTAATTTTTTTCACTTTAAAAGAGGTTTACAATTGAAGAAATTTGATCTATTTTAGCGTTTAATAGGTTTATTATTAAAATAGATCTAAGATGGTTTAATAATTAATAATTAAAATCAATAATTTTATTTTTTTAAATTGTATTTTATTTTTAGTTTTATCTTAATGTAATTTGAGTGAGTCAAAATGTTTTAATTAATACTTATAATTATTAAGTTTGTTTTTAATGCTATTTTTAATTTTAATTTTAATTTTTTTATGTAATTTCACCGAGTCAAAATATTTATATTAAATGGAAAAGCTTTTCTTGACACACAAAAACATTATCACATTATTATGAATTTTTTTATATTACTATAGTGAAAAAAAACTCTTCCATACTAAACTGAAGATACAAAAAACATTATCACATTATTATGGTATCTTTTTTTGTATTATTATGATGAAAAATATCCCACCTCTTGCACCAGGAAATAATGATTTTTTCATGTATGATCCCTTTATATATTTTAAATGCAAACTACTTTCTACTATGTTAATAAGCCCATATAACTAAGAAAAAATTCACTTCTAAAAATGTAATGCTTTATTTCTATTAATGCGAGCTTCAATAAAAATAGAGTACAAATTGTCATTTGAATATGAATTATAAAATAAATAATTAACCTCGAGAGATTACTACAAAATTATTGTACATGATCATCATGTGATTTAGGGATATATTATTAACATATTTATTTAAAGGGTGTGGTGTTGTGGCCACAACCACCACCCTATCAATTCTTTTTGTTTTCAAAACCTGTTTCTATTGGAGATAAATAAATGAATCTACTTTCATTTCCAATTTGAATTATTCGAATCCGTCATCAAACGAAACATTTTTTTTAGTGTTTTTGTTGTTCCCTCTAGGGAACAGCTGCTGTTCCCTAAAGGGAACAACACCTTTTTGGAATATTTTTGTTGTTCCCTCCAGGGAACAACACCTTTTTGGAGTGTTTTTTGTTGTTCCCTCCAAGGAACAACACTTTTAGAGTTTGTTGCGGCCACAACCACCACCCTATTAAAACCTACTTTGGGGGTAAATTTGAATGGGTCCCCTAATAAGTTTGATCTTTCGTTTCTCCGAATGATAGCTGGAGTTGTCAGATGGAATTATGTCTTCAATGCTAAATGGTTCAATGGTTTAATAATTATGGTTGCATTGCATTTTGAGATTAAAATGGAAATTGTGTCTGAGCATGCCTGAAGATTGTCATGAAATGCTTGATACTATAATTCGCGGAATCAACCTAAAGGTTCCTAAAGGTTGAATTGTGTTCGGCATTGAAACCTCACCTAAGATAGTAGGAGTCCGAGATCGTTGTGTGATCGCTTCCCCTGATGCCTCCCCTGATGCCTGAACTCTAGATTTTGGGGAAATTCCTTGAGGGCTCCCAGTTCACAATACCGAATGTGAATAAGTGAAAACAAATTTCGAAAGAGATGCATCCCCATCGTGCCGAAAGACTTTAACCATTTCATCGCATGGCTATCTGTTTTTCTTTAATCATCGGTTCCCCATCACCTAGAAACTTTAGAGCCATCATTGTGCCATGAACAAATAAATATCACCGCACCCTCTTGAGATTTAGAGCCCGAAGGACTCACAGAGCTCCCAGTTACAGAGTCTGTCTCTTTATGAAAGTTTTAATGAAGGCAAGGTTTGTTTTTGGGTATTTCTATCATATCTTTCATAATCATAGCTAATCTTAATTATTTCTGCAGGCGAGGACCAAGAGAAGAAAAGCGAGGTCGTAGGAACATCATGCCTAGTCCACATGATACCTCTACCAACTAGATTTTCGCTGCCATGTGTCGTGGCTTTGGGACATAATGGGGTAGGATGTCCTAAAATTCTAAGAAGACAGGAAGTAGAGCAGATGTTGGTATAAGAGTTCTTATGTTGCTCTGGGGACTCTAGATGACACCTCTACACCACCGATGTTGATATTGCAAAGACATACTCTGCAAGAAAGGGATATGGAACTACCACAGTGCATAATGGAGGCACACTATGTTAAGTGGAGGTACTCCTGACAGCGCAGATCCATCAAGTTGTTGTTACCTCTAGATACACCTTAAATCATGCCAGATGTTTGATGATGAGCACAATGTCTTCATTTGCCTTCAGGAAATAACAAGGAATAACGTTCAGTCAATATAGGTGTGAAGAGATGGCTTGCAGTCATTCTTCTTTCCGTCAGCATCCATTCATTTCCTCCAGGAAATAAAACGCTCCAGCAAATGTGGCCTCGACGTGTCAACGGTTTCATTGACCGTTCTATGTTTGTATATTTTAATTTGTATATTGAAAAGAACAGGAAGGTGGAAAGTCATGGAAGACCGAGGGTCAGTTGTCTTGCTACATAAGTATTACCTCTGGATATGGGTAATGGAATTTTTTTGGCATAAGAGGGGTCAAGTTTATTATGCTAATAAAGAAGACTATTTCAGTCAAGAAGAAGCATTTTTCCAGATTCATTTTCCTTTTTCTTTTATGTTTGGAATTAGGGTGCTGTGACTAGCATGAGGATATATATGTTTTGTTTTTGTGCACAACGATAACAAACAACTTATGACTAGTCTTGTTTATTTGAATATAATTTGTTCTCATGGTTAACTCATGAGCGGTCTCCGATTCGAAGCTATATTAAACATTAGTTGCAAGTTTTATTTGTAGAAATAGGAATGTGTATTCTTATATGAATAATTAGATTGCAATTAAGCTTAAATACAGCCTTTCTCATTAGTGAACTCAGTAATTGATTCATTTGGACTTGAAATATATATATGATGTTTAATCTCTTTTGTTATGCTTTTGCAAGATAGATTAGAATAGTTATAACTAGTATAAGTAGGTAGAATCAGTGTAGATAGGACTTGATACATATAGGTTAGATGTTTCTTTTGTTGAATTAATGGAAGTCTTCCTCCGGGGAGCAATCTTTCAACACCTATAACAATTTACGGGATCCTTTAAAACCCGTTGGAACTAGCCATTCCAAACAAAAGCAAATCTAATCGGGGTCTGCGATAGGGTTGGTTCCCCTTTGTTGGCATAGCGAAAATTCGCCGTGTCAACATGTGGATAAGTCCTTTTTAATCATTTAATTATCTGAATTCTTTTCTATAATTGTTACATTTTTTTACTATTAACATATTTCATTAAAGGGTGTGGATAAGTTTTTTTTTAATCGTTTAACTATTTGAATTCTTTTCTATAATTGTTACATTTTTTATTTTATTTTTGTAAATAGTAGCTATTGCCTTTCATGTTATAAAAATATAATTTTATTGAACTCTTTTAAGTTGTTTAATTATCGGTTAATTATTTAAAAGATAAATGAGAAATTGTATATTTAATTGAAATATTAATTAAAACACTTATATAAAAGGAAATCACTTTGGTTAGAATGTAAACACATAGGAAGGAAAGTAAATGGGTGACTTCATTAAGTTATTTTATTAATCCTAAATTTTATCAAAAAATGCACATAAATTGATTAGATATCAAAATGATAGAAATTTATAATAAAAATAATCAATTCAATAAGTTGAGTAAAAGATGATATTGCAAAATTTGGAAAATAGATTAAAAATCACTACTTAATTAATCAACATTAAAAAATAGAATAAATTGCTAACAATTTGTAGCATCATTATTAATGAGAAAGTAAAGTTATAAATCAAATCGATTAAAATGTAAATGTAAACAGAAACTATCCTATCTAAAATACAGTTAAAACTTGACAAAGGAAAAGGGCCTACGTCCTTAGATGAGGCAATGGATAAGTTTGCAGTAGCATACTTACACTATCAAAACACCGTATGAACAAAATGGAAATGGAACATGAACTTACAAGATTTTTAATTAACAACAATCTAAATTAACGAAAAAAGTCTTCTTCTTCTCCCCCTTACCTTGAGTAAATAAAGTATTTATAAAATGCTTCAATGTCTTAATTTTATCATGAAATCATGTGATGACCATGAGAATATTTTATTTATGATTTGTTCTCCCTGGATTGTAATAACATAGTCAGAAGCTAGAAAAATCGAACACCTACTTACTTACTCGATGATCTAGATTGGATATTTATATTGCTTTTCATCCATATGGATGATTTTAGGGTGGAAAAAGTGGAGCAATAGACTCACAGGACCATTCTTACCGATGGGGCCTAGTTTGGAAAATCTGGGTCTAAAACCTTCCATGATCATTTTGAGCCATTGAACAGTTTTTTTGGGGTAAAATTTACCTCATTAGTGCAGCTAATCCAACCAAGTAGCCCCTGCCCCGTGCCCAATTGAGTAGGCCCTGTCAATATTCCCCTCCCGATGATCCGAAAACCTCCGCCTCCTCGTGGGGCCAAATTATTAGGGAAAGATGTGAAAACCTCCACCAATCAATTCATAATTGTGAATTTTTCAACACCATAATTTGAGAGGATGCCACATCAACCCAAATTATTCATGGAAAAGGGGCTAGCAATATGATTATGATGAAGAAGACTTTAGAAGATTCCATATTGTAACTTTGGTTAGGAGTCGAGGTAGTCAAACCTAACCACTAGCAGGCTATCAACATGCGTTATAATTGGGTCATTAGGAGGAAAAGAGATTCCATTCTTTTGATTGCATTTGTTCCATAGGTGAGAAAAGATAGATGAGAGGGAGAGGAGATAGATAACAGAGATAATATTTGTGCACGATAGTAGCCCATGGGTCATATTCCATACTTTATTATACTTGCAACCAAATTCTATTCAGAGAAAGAGAGAAAAGCAACCTCACCTTCTAGCTGATGTTTCTCTTGAAAGGGTTTCTAAGTTCATATCTTGTGTCAAATCATGATTTGTGAGTTCTTATTTCATTATTCTCTATTTTCTGCATAATTTTAATTTGCATACATATGAAATTAACAATAATCTATAGATCTTGAAAACTAAAGAGAAATAAAACCCCAATAGTGTATATTTTAGATTTTTAAATATAGTTTTATTAGATATGTTGTGACGAACTATCCAATGGAATATACATGGAAATTTATGGATTAATCAACCGCTATAATAGGAAGGAGGTTGGGTCAAATAAATTGCAGCCAAGATCTCCATGCCAGGTGGCCAACTGTCCTTATCATTTCCTATATTAGGTAATGAAGTAGTTGTTCCCTCTATTGATAACTAACAATTATATTTATGCATCTGATAGTTGACTTGCACTTTTCTACTATAGTTTTTCGCAGAGTTGTAGTATCATAGATGAGATGTTGAAATATATATTCCCAATGGTTTATTTTCCAAAATGTTGCAGCATCAATATCCTATAAATGTTTCAACATTAGTACTCTAGATGTGTTGTAGCATAAGTACTCCATATGTGTTGCAACATCGATGCTTCACACATATTGCAATATTGGTGCTCCAAATGTGTTGTAAGATTAGGTGGGTGTTGTAGCAACATCAAAGTGTTGAAACAAAAATTTGTTAGTGATGTTGCAATAATGAATTATTAGAGGTATCGCAGCATGCGATCTAGGGTGTTACAACAAAGCAAGATGGTGGCATTATAATAATGTAAAGGTGTTGCATCAAAACAAAAGATTTGCAACAACTGAACATCTCCAAATACTTTTTGTCGCCTCTGTGGGTACCCACATGAGTCTATATAGAGTTTTAATCATTGATTCTCATTAGCTAACATAAAAAGGAAAATTATTTCTTTGATACATAAGACTAAACATTAAAAGTGACATAATTAGAGAAATACTATACCTTGGTAAAAGATCCATCCTTTTGAGAAAATCTAATGTAAGATCGTACAAAGATGGGAAAAATGTATTCAAGAAGGTGTTGAATGTGTGCGAAAAGAATGCCAATTTGGGCACCCATCATCTCCCCCCAATAAAAAGTGTTGCATGCCCCCATTCAACTAGATAATCCATTTGAATTAGAGTGAGAATGACCCCCATGGATGTTGTTGATGTTTTAGTCAACCTCTTCGGAATCATGAGTGAAGAAATTATCCTCTCAATTTCTCTCAAATAGGAAACCTCCTCTTTCTTAGTCATTCCATGATCAACGTGATATTTTTGGGTTGGTAGCCAAATCATGGGCTAGTGATATTTAAGGTCTACCCATTCAGTCCCATAGTACAATGTGAATTTAGTATACCTATGCATTCTTTCCAAAGGCACTGCAAGGTTTTTGGGATTGACTGAATCTTTTCAATTATATCTCTTGTGGTATTTTTCCACCTTTGAGCACATCCCTCTATAGTTTATTTGGCCAATAGTTATGTCTATGCCATGCAATGATCAATAAATTCTCATCTACTATGAACTATGAAATCTACATGCATTAGGGGAATGTTGAGGTAAAAAATGGGCATCAAAAGAAAAAATGTACTAGAAAAATTAACTTTATAAGAAATACTAGAATTCAATATGATAATACCATCCCCAAGGGTAAATAGTTTGGAAATAAAAGAATGAAACAACTTTTTCTAATTACATATTTGTCTTATCTCCTTATAATCTTACTCAAATTTCAAGTGTAGACATGTGTTGGATGTGGAATTAAATTCCACATCCAATGAGTGCCCACTATGCATCTATGTAGAATCACATTGATAAAATTGAAAATGCACGGAAAAAGTGTGTTGAAAAACATGAGAAATCATGTTTTTTAATATATTTTCGATTTTTTTGATGTGGGTCTACTCAAAAGTATGCAAGGTGGATACTCATTGGATGAGGAATTTAATTCTACATCCAACTGGTGTGCACAGATGACATTTGAGTAAGCCTATAAGGAGATAAGATGAAAATATAATTAAGAGTAGTTTCCTTTCTTTCCTTAAAAACTCATCACTTATTTTATTATTTCATTATTTTCCTTAGGAGGCCCATTTTAGACATCTAAATTCCCCTAATTTCAATGGTATTTCATCCAAATAGAGCATATGATAAGAACATTCTTGGGTCTATATTACTCTCCCCTGACCCACAAGTTACAACTATATTTGTCCTCTTCTACTTAGTGAACAATTATATAGTCAACATGATTGTTCAAGTACGATAGAAAGGATCTAAATTGGATGTCCCAAAAATTTAAAGTGGTTAGGGTTCCATTTAGGATTATGATGCAACACCATATTATTCTAGTATAATTTTCACAACATGTTCTTTTCTTCTTTGGTGGTATCATAGTATGCCTATAAGAAGGTAGTTAGAGAAGTTACCTTGTAAGGTTTACCAATGATCAATTATTTCTTATGAAACACAATATACTTTTGTTATAGATACATGTTATAGACAAGGGTTGGTATCCTACAACTGAGTATAGACTCTACTAGTAAGAAAAGTTGTATCTTCTCAGCTTGTAGCTTATCCACTTGTCTTTATAACACGAAGAATTTCTCTACTTCATATTTCATTTATTTCTTCCATTAGTATCACTTCGGCATATGGACCTTTAGGTGCTTTTACCAATTTTCTCTAAGGCTTTTGATGCTTTGATGATGCTCTCCCATTTGCATCATACCATCTTCATATGCTACCATCATAGTTTTCCACTTGTATTATCTAGCCTTCCCCCATACATCTTGATTTTTATTTGAAAAGCCTTATCCTCTACCAATTTGGCCTCTGTTTGAGTGAATTTCTATTGTAATTGATCTACATTGAATCATTATATTATTTTTCATCTATCTTGATGTTATTAGAGTGGAAAAATTAGAGGAATTAGCTCAAAGGACCATTTTTATTAGCAGGTCCTAGTTTAGTTGATCTTGATTAGATCATTATATTATTCTTCATCTATATTGAAGCTTTTATAGTGGAAAAGTGGAGGAATAATATAACATGACCATTTTTACTGGAAAGACCCAGTTTATAGGAAAATTAGGGCTTGAAACCTTCTGAGATTAGTTTGACGCAATAATCAATGACTTTTGAGAGTAAAATTTTATGCAAAAGTTATGTTGCTCAAAATTTGACTTTCCTGTTTTGACCACAATAATTTGAGAGGGTTTGATGCCAACACCAATTACTCATAGAAAAGGGGATAGTGACATGATAATGATTATCGAGTTTGGGAATCAACATCATTTTACCACCTCGTTCCTTACCTTTTTTCCCCATTTTGTCCTCAATAGTCACATCCTTTTCATCTATTATTACCATATCTTCTGCATTAGGTTGTCACTCTAATCCATTAAGTATTTTCTTGCATTTAAAACGGAATAAATATATTTCAATGTTTTTCTAATTATGTATTGAGAAGAAAATATACAAGATGGAGTTGACCTAGGATGTTTTTATCTCACCATGCTAATACTCCAGGATCTTACAATGCCACTACTCCATTATGTTATTACTCTACTCACTCATTACTCCCAAGAGTCTTGATGCCACTTAAGTTTGTTCTATGTGTGTTATTACTCGATACAAAGTGTTCATACAACCTATTGTTGCAACAAGGACTCAAATTTTCTTAGACGATGTGGTTGATCTAGATTTCTAGTCATCTAGTTTATTCACTAATTAAGAAAGCCCATTATGACATGTGTAGTATACATAGTGGGGATATTATTGGGCATGGGTTGCAAAGGTAGGTACCCAAGGGAATAAGGTAATAATGTGTTGGGCCATAGTTAATAAATAAAGTGGTTAGCCTGCATCATGTAAGGGACCACTAGTAGTTAGTAATAATGTGATAGGCCCATTGTATTAGATATATGGTATTGAGAGACGCTTGGTAATGACCTAGGGTATTGTATGTATGAAGCCTATATAGAGACTAGAGACTCCCCATTGAGAGATGTAAAGGATTATTGTATTGGCAAACATATGGCTTGTGGAGTGTTCTCCTTCCTTAAGGAGTGATTATATGGTGTTACCCTACCTTAACAGTTTTGATTAATAAAGAGAAAAATTTCTATATTCAGATCTTGTTATTCTGGGCATATTTCAATTTTCATATATTTCCAGGTTAGATGTATTACAAGTGGTATTAGAGCACATTCTTGGGCAAAGTAGAGAGATTTTATTTTGTATTTTTTGTAGGAATTTTTGGGGCGGTGAGTTTGCAAATCATATCTAAAACTTCTAGTGCAAACTTTTAATAAACAAATTGAATATATGGATTATTTGAAAATAATACCTAATTAAGAAAAAAAATCAGCTGAATTAGTGTTTGGATGAGGGAGATATCGCTAATTTAAAAATCAGCCGTGTTGCAAAAAATTTTTTGACGAGAATTCGTGGACGACAGGTCTGCAGTAAATTTTTGCAGTTTTTTTGGGGAATTTTGAGAAAATAATTGCAGATATGAGATTCTTCTGAAAAAATACCTAGTTAAAAAAAAAATTCGGTCGAATCGGAGTCCGGATGAAGAAGATATCACAGATTTAAAATCAGCTCTTTTTTCAGAAGTTTTTTACGGCGAGATAGTTGCAGAGCGAATTTGAATTTCTAGAGTGCCTAGATAGAGATTTCTATTACACGAGAAGATGTAGAATGGTCGTTCCATTTTCAAAAATAGGTTATAATAAGGATTCTAATCCATATTGATCGAGTTGTGCCCATTTTAAATTTTCGCCAAAGTAAGTGACTTTTTCAAAATCCTCTTCATGGCTTCTAATAAGGATTTTTTTTTTAGAGGGAAAGATAATGGTCCTGCTATTGAAGAATTGATAAAATATCTTAAGAAAACCTCTATGAAACATTAGAAAGGTTTAATATGGCTTTGTTTGAAAGATGAGGCTACCAAATGGTGGAGTTCGCTTGACAGCAAGAAGTTGTCCAAACTTTCGGATGAAGAATTTGAAAAACTCCTTTTGGACAAATGGTTTCATGCTACACAAAAGGAGAATGAAACATATAAAGGGTTATCTTCTGATGATATCTCCTTATTACAGGTTCATGGATGTATTCAGAAAGATAAGATAAGTGTGTCTATCAATCCTAATAGAAAGCATAATTTTATTAATGTTCATTTAGCTAAAAGATTGCAAGTCCCAGCCAAACAAATGGAACACATACAGGTTAATAATGAGTAGGTGCAAGTTTTTAAATATTTGAAGATTTCTATGGATAAATATGCATTGCGTTCTGATTTTTATGCTTCAGATATAGCTAATGTGGATGTTGTTTTGGGATACCCTTAGATGGAATCTTTTGGTACTATCAATATTAATGTGCAAAAGAAATTCCTGAAGTTCTGGTATAAAAAGAAAAAAATTAAATTACAGGATATTTCCATCAATAAACAGGTAGAGTCCAAGGAGGTTGAAGCATAAAATGTTGCAGGTATTGATACATCAGATGAGGAGTCTGTGGTTGAAGTAATACTCGAAGATAAGAAACAAGTGCATGCGCCACAACATGTACCAGATACCAATCATGCTCCATTAGGGGGTGAATTAAATAAGTATACACCAATGGTTAAAAATTCAACATATCACCACCAACATCACCTAGTAAGAAAACAACCAAAATGATGGCAATGAATTAGCAACAAGGACAAAAACGCCCACACGGCAAATAGATAGGTGTGAAGATACAACCACATCACATCAACACATAGGAACTGCCATGATCAACTTCCATCTCAAGCAAGCGAGGCACCAGCTAAATTGAGTAATCAATTGTCTTTAGGATGGCTAGATGCATGTGCATGGTACCAGCAGACTACTCTTTTGAGTATATCTTATTATTTGTGTTCTTCTTATGTTTCAGGCATGAAACATGTTTAACGGGGCTGGAATGTAGTATACCTAGGGGGGATATTATGGGGTATGGGGTACAAAGGGAGGTACCCAAAGGAATAAGGTAATAATGTGATGGGCAATAGTTAATAAATAAAGTGGTTAACCTACATCATGTAAGAGACCTCTAGTAGTTAGGAATAATGTGATAAGCCCATTGTATTAGATATATGGTATTGAGAGACCCATGGTAATGACCCAGGGTATTGTATGTTTGAATCATATATTGAGGCTAGAGACTCCCCATTGAGAGATGTCAAGGATTATTGTATTGGCAAGTAGATGGCTTGTGGAGTGTTATCCTTCCTTAAGGAGTGATTTTATGATGTTACCCTACCTTAAGGGTTTTTATTAATAAAGAGAAACATTTCTATATTCAGATCTTGTTATCCTGGCCATATTTTTATTTTTATATATTTGCAGGTCAGATCTATTACAATACCCCGGGTCATTACCATGGGTCTATCAATACCATATATCTAATACAATGGGCTTATCACATTATTCATAACTACTAGTGGTCCCTTACATGATGTGGGTTAAACAACTATATTTATTAACTATGGCCCATCACATTATTACCTTATTCCCTTGGGTACCTCCCTTTGTACCCCATCCCCATAATATCCCCCCTAGGTATACTACAACATGAAACATTATTTGTATATGATTTGTTGCAATTGGTTACTAAAAATAACCTTATTGAAAAACTTTAGAATAAAAAATATTCTCAAGATTTTTTATATTTTATATATTATCAAGATTATATGTGAAGAGGGGTACTTTAAAATAATATATCCTTGTGCCAAAAGGGGGTTTGACATTATTTTTTGAAAAAATATGCATTTATATATTTTCCCCAATTAATGATGGACTCAACAAGTTTGTGGTTCAATTTATGATTTGTTGCGTTAAGTTATAGGCTGTGATTTTTTATCTAGCTCCCTGCTAAGGTGATTCAGATTGGATTATTACATTTTTGGTCATCCATATTGATGCTTCCATAGTGGAAAAAGTGGAGGAATCAAATCTCATGACCATTTTTACTAGCAGGACCCAATTTGGAAAATTGGGGTCTGAACCTCTTGATGGTGCTGGAAATCCATCAACCAAGTGTCTCCCCGATGTGAAGTCCCAATTATACCTCATACCATTTGGAATAAGAGCCCCATCCAGAGTATCAACCTGGTTGCCATGTATTCTTATAGACTTTTCTTGGTTTTAACTATCGGAAAGAGAGAGAAGCATGTATATGCCTTTGGGAAAAGCAAGTAAGCGCTCCTAGTGAAAGTTCGATTGTAGGTGTATTAAGGTTCTTCTACTACAAAGGGAGGAAAGGTGGGCCTTTAAGAGAAAGGTAATAGTACCATCCTAATAGAGGCACACACAAGCGAAAAGATAAGCACCTAACATCAAGTAGAATAGTCCACATAGATGTGGTGATTCTTACAACCATTACAACATATTTTCAATTAGATAACCACTAAAATAACCAAAATAGTTCAAATACTTTAGTACAGGTGAAAGAAAACATGAATCGTAAATACTCACATAACAATATTAAAAATAATCACAATCCATGCATGAAAATGTGTCAGCCATCAGGCTTCAAGTATTAAGTAAAATTCAAAAGATACATGAATACAATGAGAATCACTAGCTCCAATAGTGGAGCATTGGAGCCATGACTTACTCCACAAAAGTACTAAATCTATCTCTCTGATGCCTTATGGAAGAAGCCAAGGTGAAAAGTGCTTGGATTGTAACATGAGTGTGTCGATTGTTTCTGTGACAATTACCATCCAAAATTTTGTCTGCACTTGCATTTTGGAGCCTACTATGGATCTTCCGATCGGTCATTCTGTAGTCACTTCTTGGTCAGCTGATGCTTTTGAGCTCCCTTCCTAGACTATAAGTGTTGAAGTCACTTTCTCACACATGCTCAATCTGCAATAGGTCCATGAGCACATTCTTTTACACAAGCTTGAACAAGCACAACACAGTCCATCAAGATTGTGCCTGTGTGATGTCAATTCTATCCAACAGTTAGTGCACACTAATAATCCCTCACTTTGTTCACATTTCTACTTCTATTTTGCTGAGTTTCTCCAACTGTCTCTTTTGTGCACATTCGTCATTGCAAGTGTTATTTTCAAGTTTACAATTGTTGCTTTTTCTTACCTTCCCTTTAATTAGTTTCGTTTTCATGTTATCTTTGTGTTGGCATGTGCTGTTTTCACCATCATTCGCATATCGCAAGTGTCATTCTCACTCTTATCTTCATATAGCAAGTGTTGTATTTGGCATGGGAATTGCTACTTATCATGTAAAGTTGATTTTTGGTTTGTTTCAAGGGGAACTATTTGTGATAATGAGTTTTTATTTCCATGTAAACACTTGTCACACTCATTCCCAAACTTTTAAGAACTTCCACACAAGTGTCGTCATGACCATCACAAAGTGTATCTTTAGTGTCACACTTGTCATAAAGTCATCGCAAAGTTTTCAGATTGACAAAAATATGTTGACCAAATAACAACATAGATCATATAGAAAAATTATCTATAAAATTTCAATAAGTCTTCTAAGTATGTGATCACAGTGAAGTCATATCACTATTCACATGAGTACCATTGATCCCACACTTAGCCATTTTTCATAAAATTCCCTACAACCTAGCCTTATCTAACCTTCCCCAACACACATTGCGTAGTTCCAACCCTCAAGATAAAACCTTGTCCCTTTACACTATGCAATGCGTAGTTCCTACTTTCTAGGATTGTGCACTGTGCACTTTCAATGCTCAAGCCTGAACCTTGGCCCCTAGAATTGCGCAATCCAACCCTTCAACCTAGCCTCAACTGTGCATTACAAAATATCTGAGCTCAAGCTCAATCCTTAAGCTCTTGGGATGTGAAATTGCATAATCACCAAGACTTATTTTCCTCCCAGAACTATGCAAGTGACTAAAGAAATGCAAAATCTCTCATATTTGCTCACTAACTCCTAAAACTGCACAATTTCTCTCCCCTTCCTAGTCAATACTACATATTACACTATCTCAAGGCTCAAGACTCATCCATGAGCTCTTGAACTAATAAATTGAGGAATCACATGGGTTCATTTTTCCTCCAGAACTACACAATAGGATAAACCAATGGCCATCGCCTCATCCTGTTACACTCAGCTTCCAAAATGCACAGTTTTCTTCCTCAGTCTAGCCTGAACTACTCATTTCATAGTCTCAAGGTTGAAGTTTCACCCTTGAATTTCTGAGATGTAGAATTGTTTAGTCACTGTGCATCTCCCTCGTCCTACCACCCAATTCTGGCTTAGTCAGTGGATTATCATGCAACATCTTAGACTAGGGGTTTATCGGAATGATGTCAGCTTGCCATGAGTGGATTGTAGATGCAGGTACTCTATCATGTTATGGCAAGATGATGAAGAAGGAGACGGAGAAGTAGGACATGCTAAAATACACATATGGAGCTAAAGGATAAGATGATCATCAGGCAAGAAGGTGAAGGAACATTGGAATATAAGAGGAGATGAAATATCAAGATCACATGGAGGACTCCTCATTTTCAAGTCATAAGGAGGAGGAGGAAGAAGAAAATACCCCATATTTTTTAGAATACACAAAGAAAGTAGAAGTAAAGAATGGGTTGGAACTGCGACATCATCATGTAGTCTATGTCATCAGTGTCATGTCATGTCCTATCACAAGGCATCATGTGCCACATCATTTGTGGATTATGTAACTATATATTGGAAAATGTATTGTAAAGTGGAATTCCAAAGGACACATTCATAATATGAAGAGTAATGTGAAGTTGAAAAGTCATAAGAATTCAAACAATCATGGAGGTAGTCAAAGAGTCACAAGGAAGGTGAAGCATCACCTCTTGGTTATATATACACCCTCATTGTATGAGAAAATCAATTTTCACCTTGGCTCCTCCCACAAGACATTAGAGAGACAAACTATTTCTTTTGAGGAGCAAGGAGTGGCTCCAATGCTCCACTACTAGAGCTAGTGGTGTTCATTGTATACATGTGTCTTGGAACTTTTGCTTAATATCAGAAGCCTTATGGCCACAAGTTCTTCATGCATGGATTATGGATATTTTTAAGACTATTATGTGAATGTTTTTAAGTCATGTTTGCGTTCATCTATGCTAAAGTAGTAGAACTATTTCGGTTATTTTGGTACTTATCATATTGAGAATGTGTTACAATGATTATTATAACTTCTGAAACCTCGTGGAATATTCCGATAGATATTAGACAAATATTCCTTTTTGTGTTGGTTGTAATGACCGTCACATCTCTGTGGACTATTCCGGTTGATGTTGAATGGATTATACTTGTTTATGTGTGTCTCTACTAGGGTGGTATTATTACCTCTCTCTTATAGGCTCATTTCGCCTCCCCTCTGCAGTAAAAGAACTTTGATGCACATACGATCAAACACTCACTAGGCACATCCCCTTGATGTTTTAAGGAACATTTGCACTCCTCTCTCTTGCTGAAAGTTAGAGCCAAGGCATATCTTTAAGACAACCGACAACTAGGACATATTCCAGATGGGGCTCCTGTCCCAAATGGTGTGAGGTATAATTGGGACTTCACATTGGGGAGACCCCTTGGTTGACAGATTTCCAGGACTATCGACAATTCATGCTAGAAGGAGGTCCATATGACAAATTGTACCCGTTGAGTCTATTTTTGAAACTCTGATCTAAATTATCTCATCCTCAAATATTACTCTCAAGGTGTTTCTCGAATTTATCCATTTGTCAATTTTCAATCCCCAACGATCCTTTGTACCACTTGTCTCAATTAAAGTTTGATGGTGAGGATGGAACATCCATAACTGAGCACATTTATGTTTTTCTCAAATTTTGTGAAAATTACGAAATCGATGATGAAGAGTTTTCTTGCGTGTTTTTCTTCCTCACCCTTGAAGGTTGTGTTAATTGATGGTGCCATACCTTGACCCATGCTTCCATCCATTATTTTCATCATTTCCTCGGGCAACTTCATATAACCTTTGATAAGTATAATTACCAAGATGTTTGTAAAAGAATCAATCACTTAAGAATGAATTCTAATGAATCAGATGAATATTTCTCTAATTGATGCCTTCACCTTTGTTATGAATTTCCTAAAGAAGGAATGGGTCAGGATTTCTTGAAACAATAGTTTGAGTGCTTTGTTCATATCTCTTTGCATGGTGAATCTATACCACATTATGTTTCTTTGTCCCCAACTCTTGTAATCCAAGAGACATCTATAATTTTAAAGGAGGAACCTGCTATTCCTTTTGTTCCTTATCCTCCACCTTTTTGAGTTCCAATGAAAGTGCCTCCTTGTGATGATTATAAAGTTGGGAAATATGTACATCAAATCCCTAATCCATCTTTCCACCCTCCTTCCTCTTTTCATGATTCAAATCCAATAGAGGAAATCTTAGAATGGCTCATGAAGCCTATGGTGAAAACTAATTTTTGTATTCCTCAAGATGGTATTAACACTCATAACTATAGCCTTGAATATGATTTGGATTTATGTCATCCTCTATCATCTACATGTCATGACTCTTTGTACTATTATTCTCTTAATCAATATGCTCCATCAACTAGTTTTCTGCATGCTCCAAATTTTCAAGTTGTTTTCCCAGATTGCGATTAGGTTCAAGATAGTCACATTACCCAGGTAGAGGAGCAGGAAGGTGAATATTCGTTCAATATTTCTTCTCTTTTTCAAAATCCTTCGTGTGAAGATGGTGTCTTCTCATTCTTGGCTGACATTGAATCTATTAATCTTGGTAATGAATCAAATAAAACAAGTTTGTTTAGATACATAGTATTGGGAAGAAATCATTCTGATGATGATAATTCTATTAATGTATGTGATGATGAATGCCCAAGTGCACTAGGTGATATTTCAGTTTCTCGTGAAAAATTTAATTTGAAAGATTTAGATCTAGAATCTATTTCAATCAAAGAAAATGCTCTCATTAAAACTTCCTCTCCATCCCACTATCCCTTGTGCTCTCTTGTTTGCAATGCATCTACATGTGATGAAGATACTCCATGCTCTTCAAGTGCTTCATTGCATGATTTCACTTCTCAACGCATATAAGGTAGTGAGTTTGTCCATGATGAAAGACAAAATAATCATATCATTGAGTATCCTTTCTATCTTGTATCATCTCTTTTTGTGCATGAAGACCACTCTTCAAATCAAATTGCTCATGAAATTTCTTCGCCTCTAAATTTGTAATTAGATGAATCGTTTGGCTTGTGTAGTCAAGTTGTCAAAGTTGTAAAATATGATAAAGTCAATGACAAAGATGGCTTCCATTTGGTTAATAGTGTTCTCATCCAAATCAGGGAAAGAAAGTATCCTCACACTATGCATGATCTAGTTCAATCTTTTGAATGTGATTTTACCAACCTTGAATGTTACAGGACTTGTGAGAGATCTGAGGCACTTCAACTCATGTTGATGCTTATATCAGGATCTCGCAACCCTGTAAGACCCCTGAACTAAGTTGAGTCTCGTTTTCTTTGAAAATCTCTTATTTTTGCATGGTTCCACTCGATTTAAATTCTTTCTTGAAATATATTTGGCATTTCAGAAATGAGCTTTTGAACCTTTAAGATTTATTTTTTATTGGATTCAAGACGATTCATATTCATGCAAATCTCTTGTATCAAAGTCAAGTTTGGAGTGTGTATCTTTCATAGAATCATGGAACTATGAAGTTGATTATTCTAAAGATTATCTTGGGCCAAAGAAATAATACCCATTACACTCTTTTGAAAACAATCATCTCCCGATCCTTCTTGTGAATATTCTGATGCTAATATTTTTTTTCATCGCTCCTAAAATCCTCGAGTGTCAGTAAATGCATGGATTGTTTGATGAATCAAATTCATCTTCACTTGTTTTAACATTTCTTTTTACTTATTTCAATGATTATGATGCTAGTGTGGTGTGTAACCAGTCACAAGAAAATGGTTTGTTACACTCGTCACATAAGGGAGATGATTCTATTATGTAGAGAATTTTTGGAACTATTCAAATTGATTTATCTTTGGTAATCTGATGCTTTAATCGGCCTATTTGATTTTGATTATGTTTCTGATGATTTTCGTTCAACTTATTATTTTCCCATAGACACATCCAATGGCAATAGGTTTACATCCTTTGATTTTTATGGTTTAACATATCACTATCCAGGTACTTGTTAAGCAACTGAGGCACTTCCACACTCACTGATGGTTATGTCAAGTCCTCCCTATCTTGATATGCCTGCTGAATGTGGTCAAATCTATTTCTCCTCATAATATTATCACTATAATCTCGTGCCTTTAATTGAAAATTCCCCTTTTCAAATATTTCGGGGTTTTCAAGAGGATTGTCATGAATTTTACTATCCAATTTCTGAATGGTGGAGAAATCTTACTTGGCAGGATTCATCGCAAATAATAAGTTTCCTTCTTTTCACGAGACTTATAAGGAGTTTGGTGTAGTTGAAGACATATTGTAAAGAAATTTTTAAGGTTTTTTGAATGATGGTATTCATAAAAGGTAAGAATTCTAGGTTTTAACCTCGTACATAAATTACCTGCATACAAATTCTAAAAACAGAAAATAAACAATGGCGAGAGCATAAAACATAAAAAACATATTCACATAGATTTCCCCCTAGATACGAAAACTGGGACTACCAAATTGATTTTTCGTTATATTCCTTTCAATGTTATAATGCATATATATACATGTCGAAACATCCATAAACCCCAATCCATTAACCCTGGATTAGAACATAACCATAGTTCCCTTGACCAGATCTAGAAAATACCATGGAAAAAAGACCATCATGCCAAAAACCATGTGTGAAAGCCATGCACAAAACCATAAGTAGGTTTAGCCACCTAATATAGGGTTGAAAATAAATTCCCTCGGGGCGCTACCTCAGACCCTGTAGAGACGGGCTACCCCCCCGTTGCACCTAGTGCAACGAAGGAAATACTACCTTCCCCCTTGAATTTGCTATTAGGGCTAGTCATGGAAAGAATATAACACACACCCAACAACAATTTGAATTGGTTAGAAGTACTGGCTATGGCCTATATTTTTGCTAACACGCAATACCTTCAAAAATTTGTGCAAGTTATTCAAGTTCTTATGTGTTCTTTTGCACATTTCTTTATATTAGTTTTAGTTGATTATATCTTTTTGAATATAGGTCTAAAGTAGTTATAGTTGCTACATTGGAAATTTAATTTTACATGACCCCAACCTTCTAGTTGTTAGGTTAGTAATATGATTAGATGCATTCTAGTTTTCCTTCTCTTACACTCATCCCACAATTCTTATCTTTAGTCTCTACTTTTTTTTCTTACTTTGGTCTTGAATCATGTTTGGTTTAGCCTCCTTTGTTTGTGATTTGATTTCTTTCCTTGTTGTGTGTTGTCCTTTCTTTGTTTTGTAATACCTTACATGAAGATGCTTTGTTGGCTACAAAAGGGGATGTGGAAAAATAGAAAAGGACTTTGTGACAGTGCAACATTTGGATAACTCTCTATCCTTCTTCCTTCTCTTGGATACATATTTTGTTCAATGATGTTTCGATGGAAAATATGATCCTTGTGTTAAGAAATCCTTGTGCCCAACCATGATCTCCATGTCTATTCTGGAAGCCTCATCCCTACACTCAATTTTTTATGTTTCAGTGTTTTCATGCTGATCCAATAAAGTAAAGAAGGACAAGGAGAAAATATAAACAAGCAAACCAATATCAGAGGTCTTATATATGATTCTATTAAGGGACAACCTCTCTTGATATCAATAAGTTTGGATCCCCTTCCGCCCATCAATAATTAAGTGCCAATAATAGTCCTCTTTAAATAAATAAATAAAGGTGAAAGAAGAAAAAGGCTTACTATGTAGAGAGGTGAAGCAAGAAACTCCACCGGGGTACTATCCAGGATGGCTAGTAGTGGAGCAATTTTTTTGTTCCTAAAGTGACTCTACCGGGGTATTGTCCAGGCCTGTTGGCAGTGGAGAAACACCAGATATGAAAGACTATACTCTGGAAGTCTAAAGCTCGCAAACTTCATTACCCTATCCTAATTCGAAACATTATTTGATGATTGATCTTATGTTTGTGTTTAACTGAGTAGAGGAAGGAAGGGTACTATGTTTATGCACAGGGAAAGTGGGAAATCCATGGTAATATGAAAGATGAATCAACACTTCCTAAAGAATTAGACCCTCCTTGAAAGAATTGACCAAGGCAGAGAAAATGGAGTTCTACTAGTGTGTCAGCAAGTGTTATCACTGCGAAAAACACCTTGCAAAATTTTTTCTACACTTGAATTTTGGAGCTTACCATGGATCTTTTGATCAGTCATTCCATAGTCACTTCTTGTTCAGCTAATGCTTTTGATCTCCCTTCTTGGATTATGAGTGTTGAAGTAACTTTCTCAAACATGCTCAGTCTGCATCAAGTCCATGAGCACATTATTACACACAATAATGAAGAAGTATAGCATGGTCCATCAAGACTGTGTCGGTACATTGTCCAATCCATGTTGATAGTCAGTGCACACTGATAGTATATTACTTTGTTCACAATCGTAGTTCTATTTTAGTGAGTTTCTCCAACTATCTCTTCTGCACATTTTCACCATCGTAAGTTTTTCTTCATGTTTATGAGTGTTGCTTTCGCTTTCTTTTCCTTTAATTAGTGTTGTTTTCATGTTATCTTCACCTTGGAATGTGTTTTTTTCACCATTGTTTGCATATTGCAAATGTCGTTCGCACTCTTATCTTCATATCAAGTGTTGTGTATTGGAGTAGGAATTGTTGCTTGTCATGTAAAGTGGATTTTTTATTTGTTTCAAGGGGAAATATTTTTGATAATGAGTTGTTCTTTCCATGTAAACACTTGTCACACTCATTCCCAAATTTTTAAGCATTGTCGCACAAGTGTCATCATGGTCATCGCAAAGTGTATCTTTAGTGTCGCACTTGTCATAAATTCATTGCAAAGTTGTCGCATTGAGGGAAATATGTTGTTAAAATTTTCTGGATTATCTATGTTGTTATGTTGTCAAGTGTTCTAAGTTTGTGATCACATTCAAGTCATATCATTGTTCACATCATTTCATTGATCCCACACTTAACCATTTTTTGGAAACTTTCCTGCAACCTAGCCTCATCTGACCTTCTTCAACTCTGGATTGCATAGTTCCAATGCTCAAGCTACAACTTTGTCCCTTGACACTACATAATGTGTAGTTCCCTCCTTCCAGGATTGTGTACTACGCAATTCTAGTGATCAATGTTGAAACTTGGCCCCAAAAATTGTGTAATGAAACCCTTGAGCCTAGCCTCAACTATGCATTCACAGCCTCTGAGTTAAAGCTCAATCTTTGAGCTTCTAAGATATGAAATTTAACAATCACCAAGACTTCTTTACCTCCTAGAACTATGCAAGTGACTGAAGCAATGCAAAATCCCTCATCTTGGCTCATTGACTCCCAATACTATGCAATTTTGCTCCACTAACCAGTCAATACTACACATTACACAATCTCAAGGCTTGAGAATCATCCCTGATCTCTTGAAATACACAATTGTACAATCAACTAGGCTCCTTTATACTCTAGAGCTATATAATAGCTGATCCAGTTCCCATCACCTCACCCTCTTACATTGAACTCCCAAATTGTGCAATTTTCTTCCTCAATCTAGCTCAAACTACACATTGCATAGTATCAAGGTTCAAGTCTCTCCCTTGGATTCCTGAGATGCACAATTGTGTAGTCACTGAGGCTTTCCCTTAGCCTTCCACCCAGTTTTGGCTCAGTCAATGGATTATCATGCAACATCTTAGACAAGGGGTTTATCAGGCTGATGTTGTCTTATCATGAATGGATTGCAGATGCATGCTCTGGAAAGATGATGAAGAAGGATATGGAGAAGGATGACATATTATAAGACACATATGGAGTTGAAGAGATAAGATGATCATTAGGAAATAAGGTGAAGGAACACTGGACTATAATCGAAGATGAAAGATCAAGATCACATGGAAGACTCCTCATTTTCAAGTCATAATGAGGAGGAATAAGAAGAACAAGCACCATCATTTTTAGAAGACACAAAGAAAGAAACAACAAAGAATGGCTTGGCACTGCCACATCATTATGCATTCCATGTCATCAGTGTCATGTCATTTCCTGTCACGAGTCATCATGTGCCACATAATTTGTGGATTATGTAATTCTATATTGGAAAATGTATTGTGAAGTGGAAGTCCAAAGGACACATTCAAAATATGAAGAGTCATGTAAAGTTAAAAAGTCATAGGAAGTCAAATAGTCATGGGGGTAGTCAAAGAGTCGTAAGGAAGGTGAAGCATCACCTCTTGGTTATATATACACCTTCATTGTATGAGAAAAGGAATTTTTCACCTTGGCTCCTCCCATAAGGAATTAGAGAGACAAATTAGTTCTTTTGAGGAGAAAGGATTGACTCCAATGCTCTAATACTAGAGCTAGTAGTGTTCATTGTACACATGTGTCTTGCAACTTTTGCTTAATATTAGAAGCCTTATGGCCAACACATTCTTCATGCATGGATTATGGATATTTGTAAGACTAATCTATGAATGTTTTTATTTCATGTTTGCTTTCATTTGTGCTAAAGTAGTTGAACTATTTTGGTTATTTTGGTACTTATCATATTGAGAATGTGTTGTAATGGTTTTATCACTATTGCATCCTCATGGAATATTCCACTAGATACTAGATATATCTTTCTTGTTGTATTGGTTTTAATGACCATCACATCTCCATGGACTATTCTGCTTGAAGTTGAACGAATTCTACTTGTTTATGTGTGTCTCTACTAGGGTGGTACTATTACCTCTCTCTATAAGGCTCACTTCTCCTCCCCTCCATAGTAAAATAAGTTTGACACACATACGACTGAAGACTCACTAGGCACATCCACTTTATTTTTGAAGGCACATTTTCACTCCTCTCTCTTGCTGATAGTTAGATTCAAGGCATATCTTTAAGACAACTGAAAACTGAGCCATATTCTAGATGGGGCTCCTATCCGAAATGGTGTGAGGTCTAATTGGGACTTCAAATCAGTGGGACCCCTTGGTTGATGGATTTCCATCACCGTCAACAATATAACAAATGGGGAGATCCTTCACCTCCCTTGTGACTCTTGGGATACCCTCATGAATGTTCAACTTCTTTATGACCTTTCAACTTCCTACATGACTTTTCACATTACATGGATGACTCTTGGACTTCCACCTTACATTATATTTCTCCAATATTGTATTACATATTCCATAGAATGATGTGGCACATGATGACTCATGGCATGATATGACATGAAACTGATGACATGGACTGCATGATGACCTGGAAATGTCAACACATTCTTTGTTGCTACTTTCTTTGTGCCTTCTTGAAAAGATGGTGAATTTTCTTCTTCGTCCTCTTCCTTTTGACTTGAAGATAAGGAGTCTTCAATGTGGTCTTGATCTTCCATCTTCTATTATAGTATGGTGTTCCTTCATCTTCTTGCCTAATGATCATATTATATCCTTAGTTCGTCAGGTGTCTTCTAGCATGTCCTCCCCCTCCATATCCTTCTTCATCATCTTTACATAGCATGATAAAGTACCTACATCTGCAATCCACTCATGACAAGACAACATCAGTCTCATAAAACCCTAGTCTGATGTTGCATGATGATCCATAGACTGAGCTGGAACTAGGTGGAAGACTGAGGGAGAGGCTTAATGACTGCAAAATTGTGCAACTCAGGTAGTCATGGGTGAGGCTAGAGACTTGAGACTACGTAATGCACATATTAGGTTGGAATGGGCATGTAGATTGTGTAGATTTGAGACTTAGTGAGCTGAGTTGAGGGATTTTGCATTGTTTCAACCAACTGCATAGTTCTGGGAGGAAAAGTAGACCTGGTGATTACGCAATTGGTGCAACTCAAGAGCTCAAGGATTGGGATTGAGCTTAGATATTGTGCAATGTATATTTGGGGCTAGGCTAAAGGGATGAATCGTGCAATTTTGAGGATCAAGGTCCTAGCTTGGGCACTGAGACTATGCAGTGAGCAGTCCCAGGAGGCAATAACTATGCATTGTGTAGTGTCAAGAGGCAGGGTTGTAGCTTGAGGGATAAGTGACTTGATATTTTTTGAATTTGACTAAGTGTGTGATTAACGAAGATGATGTGAACAATGATAAGACTTGACTATGGTCCCACACTTAGAATGTAACACCTTCCAGGGTAAATGTGCATATAAACAACATAATAGGAAAAAAAATACAATAAACATATCAACAATCAAAATCCATATATACATCAGTACATTTGCATATGAAAATCAAGGGAATGAATTTTTTCATTAATAAATGCAATGAACCAACCAGTGATGGGACTACCACGTTCCACACGACTATAGATTGGCTTAGCCAAGTCTCTCTTCAGCAAATCACCCCCATTCCATATTCCAAGCATGAATGTGGGATCTCAAAGAACACATCAATCAAACCCCATTAAGGGCTTCCAGAGGTCACCCATCGCAACCCATAAAACAATGATTCCACCTCACAGTCAGACATCACCAAAAACCATCATCATATTGCTCTCCATCCAAGCCTTTTAGTGCTTCCAGAGCATTTTTCACCCCAAGGATTCTAGAACTAGTAACTAAACCTACAACTTATGCAGGGCTTCCAGAGCATTTGCCCAACTAAGGCTTCCATAACTAGTAAATCAACCCACAACTTATACAGAACTTCTAGAGAATTTGTCCAACCAAGGCTTCTAGGAATAGTAACTAAACGCAACAAGGGCTTCCATAGCATTTTTCAAACTAGGGCTTCAAGGACTAGTAACTCAACTCGAGCTGTTACAGGGCTTCCATAGCATTTGCCCAACCAGGGCTTCGAAGACTAGTAACTCAACCCAAGTTGTTACAGGGCTTCCAGAGTGTTTGTTCAACCAAGGCTTCTAGGACTAATAGCTCAAGCCAAGCTAAGGAAACATGAGAACCAACCAAAACAACGTAATGAAAGTAAACCCACAATCACCATGGCTATCCAGGAAATGGCAAGGCTAGGCAATCCACTGTCAATCCAGGCAATCCTCCATGCCAATGATAGATCACAACCAAGAAACCACATGCATGTGCCATGGATGCCAAAATAGTGAAGAAATCATACATGTAACTCGGTACCTATAAGAAAATCTGTTGTAGTTGTTGATGACGATGCCTTCGTGCACTTTCCTTCTCTTCCTTTGCCTTCTTGCTCCAAGAATCCAAGTATGCCACACCCACCAATAGTGCTCCAAGAAAACTATAAGTCTCCAAGAGTATGAGAGAGAGAGAATAATTAGAGAGATCCCAAAACTGAACTGACAAAATATTCACACTGAAAGGAAGAATCTTGCAACTAATCCTCAGAAGCCTTTTTATTACTGAAGCCTCTGTTTTCTTCATTTTCAATTATTTTCCTTCATTTTCCTCCTGACTTGAAACCTGTGACCTTTCACCTCTTTTTTCTCTTATTTTCCATTATTTTCATAAAAAAATGTGCCAAAATACCTTTTGGGCTCTTTAATGCCTTAGCCATTTCCTTTTCCAATTTCCTTAATCATAAACAACCAAATGAACACCCACTAGGATGTCCTGCCCACCATTCAGCTTGGAATATGTGTGCCATCATCCATGGTATTTATATATTTTTACATGGAATTTTCATAAGGTTTGTTACAGAACCCTCTCCCTTGGGGGAACACCGTCCTTGGTGTTCAATGACACCTATAACCAACAAGGTTGTTGAAAACAAAACATACTACCCATGGAGCTTTATAACATAGTTTGTTGCAGTATCTACAATCAAAGACCTACTGAAAATCAAAACCCCATGACAACATGATAACATACCGCACACTAGAGCTTTATAACATAGCTCATTATGCTATTTCCAATAACCACATATACACATATACACATATGCACATTTTCTCAACCAACAAATAGAATAATATGATGTTTGTATCTGTAAAAAGGAAATCCAGAGGTTCACATCTCCATCCTCAAAGTAATACCAAGATTCACCTCCTTCACAGGAAGTCTAGAATCCACTGCAAAGTCAAATATGCATCTAATGTCTAGTGCTATAATCCTGCATCACTTGTCCTCTCAATGAACAATTACTAGCTCATTGTTCTAGGGCAATGCTAATGACCAAAACGAATACATCCATGACCTTCCCTTCTCTGCTACACAGTCCCTTGAAAATCAAATCACCCCTTTCGTGCAGTCACTGACCTTCCAAGTTCTACTAGCACCCCCATCCTGGGTAGTCCATCCCTTGCAAAGGCTTTGTCGCATCAGAAGATACGAAAACCAAGGCATATCCCTGACTTAAAACCATAATACCGGTCATAGCATTCTCATGGAAATCAATGGACACAATTGGGTACCAGTGTCCCACAATGGCCATGTTTCTGAAGTTCTCGACCAGCATACTACTGCATTTCTAATTTCTTTCACTGTTGCTGCTAATTCTTCCAGTCGATTTCAAGCACCCAACTGGGCATGTTCATGCTTCTTGTACCAAGAACATAACTTCCATTATATTCAAAATAAATTTAAATAACTTCAAATCATACCCCATTGGTAGTAAATCAATAAGGTACACTTGGAATCCTATTCGCTTCCTGTCACAAGAAGTCAAACTAGCATCTTTGACCAAATCAACATGTATAAAAATATCACATTAGTTTAGCTCAAAACACAACCATCATAGATCAAAATCATAAATCACATGTAACCATCATAAACTAGAATCATAGATCATAAACCAGAATCTTAATTCACATGTAATCATTATATACCATAATCATAAGTAAGATTCATAATAAAACTGAAATACAATATCGATACCTATCCTTCATCGATCCTTACTTCTTCCTTTGTTCTTTTGTATAGACACCGGATCGATTGCCACACCCAGAAAACACTTAGTGCCTTCTCCTCTACCAGGTGCACATACGCATAGTGTGCATCACACACATACAATCACACCTGACACATAACACCATGTAGTACATGCACCTACACCTGATGTACAACGCATATACCTACAACCAGTGTACAACACAGTGCATCCATTTATACTCAGTGTGAAATACCACCCAATATATGTACCTACATAGAGTACAACCCAATGAGTAAACATGCCACAATAGCACGACTACATGATGCACATACATAATACCACATTCCCTCAACACAACATGTACGACATGCACACAATACGACACGTGCACCAGTACCATATGTACACAGTACCACCGATACACCACACCACCTACATAACGTGTGCACAACATCACATGTACACGTTGCCCATCTCAACGCATAAAATAGTGATTCCACCTCATGGTCAGACATCACCAAAAAACATCATCAAATTGATCTCCATCCAAGCCTTCTAGGGCTTCCAGAGCATTTTTCACCCCAAGGCTTCCAGAACCAGTAACTCAACCCACAGCTTATACAGGGCTTCCAGAGCATTTTCCCAACTAAGGATTCCATAACTAGTAAATCAAACCAAAACTTATACAAGACTTCCAGAGAATTTGTCCAACCAAGGCTTCTAGGAATAGTAACTAAACATGCTAAGGGCTTCTAGAGCATTTGTCAAACTAGGGCTTCTAGGACTAGTAACTCAACTCAAGTGTTACAGGGCTTCTAGAGCATTTGTCCAACTAGGGCTTCCAAGATTAGTAACTCAACCCAAGTTGTTACAGGTCTTCCAGAGTGTTTGTCCAACGAGGGCTTCCAGGACTAATAACTTAGCCTAAGCTAAGGAAACATGAGAACCAACCAAAACAAAGTAATGAAACTAAACCCACAGTCACCATGGCTATCCAGGAAATGGCAAGGCTAAGCAATCCACTATCAATCCAGGCAATCCTCCATGCCAATGACAGATCACAACCAAGAAACCACATGCATGTGCCATGGATGCCAAAATAGTGGAGAAATCATACATGCAACTTGGTACCTATAAGAAAATTTTATGTAGTTGTTGATACCGATGCCTTCTTTCTTTTTCCTTCTCTTCCTTTGCCTTCCTACTCCAAGAATCCAAGTATGCCACTCCCACCAAGAGTGCTCCAAGAAAAATCTAATTCTCCAAGAGTATGAGAGAGAGAGAGAATAATGAGAGAGCTCCCAGAAATGAACTGAAAAAATATTCACACTGAAAGGAAGAAGCTTGCAAGTAATCCTCAAAAGCCTTTTTATTACTGAGGCCTTTGTTTTCTTCATTTTCCATTATTTTCCTTCATTTTCCTCCTGACATGCAACCTGTGACCTTTCACCTCTTTTTTCTCTTATTTTCCATTATTTTCATAAATAAATGTGCCAAAATAACTTTTGGCCTCTTTAATGCCTTAGCCATTGCCTTTGCCAATTTCATTAATCATAAACAACCAAATGAACACCCACTAGGATGTCCTACCCACCATTCAGCTTGGAATATGTGTCCCATCATCCATGGTATTTATATTTTTTCACATGGAATTTTCATAAGGGTTGTTACAGAACCTTCCCCTTTGTGGGAACACCGTCCTCGGTGTTCAATGACACCGATAACCAACAAGGCTATTGAAAACAAAACATATTGCCCATGGAACTTTATAACATAGTTTGTTGCAGTATCTACAATGAAATACCTGCTCAAAATCAAAACCTCATGACAACATGATAACACACTGCACACTAGAGCTTTATAACATAGCTCATTACAGTATTTCCAATAACCACATATACACATATACAGATACACACATTTTCTCAACCAACAAATAAAATAATATGACGTCTGTATCCGTAAAAACGAAATCCAGAGGCTCACACCTCCATCCTAAAAGTAATACCAGGATTCAACTCCTTCACAAAAAGTCTAGAATCCATCAAAGTCAAATCTACATCCAATGTCCAGTGCTATAATCCCGCACCACTTGTCCTCTCAATGAAAAATTACCGGCTCATTGTTCTAGGGCAATGCTAATGACCAAAATAAAGACATTCATGACCTTCTCTTCTCTGTTACGCAGTCCCTCGGGAATCTGATCACTCCTTCTGTTGCTTCGGAAGATACCAAAACCAAGGCATATCCCTGCCTTAAAACCATAATACCAATCATAGCATTCTCATAGAAATCAATGGACACAATTGGGTACTAGTGTCCCACAATGGCCCTGCTTCTAAAGTTCTCTACCAACATACTGCTGCATTTCTAATTTCTTTCACTATTGCTGCTAATTCTTGCAGTCGATTTCAACCACCCAACTAGGCATGTTCATGATTCCTATAACAAGAACCTAACTTCCATTAGATTCAAAATAAATTGAAATAACTTCAAATCATACCTCATTGGTAGTTCGTCAATAAGGTAGACTTGGAATCCTGTTCGCTTCCTGTCACAAGAAGTCAAACTAGCATCTTTGACCAAATCAACATGTATAAAAATATCTCATCAGTTTAGCTCAAAACATAGCCCTCATAGATCATAATCATAATTCACATGTAACCATCATAAACCAGAATCATAGATCATAAATCATAATCATAGATCATAAACCAGAATCGTAATTCACATGTAATCATCATATACCATAATCATAAGTAACATTCATAATAAAACTGAAATACAATATCGATACCTATCCTTCATTGATCGTTCTGCCTTTTTTCTTTTGTATAAACACCAGATAGGTTGCCACACCCAGAAAACACCTAGTGCCTTCTCCTCTACCAGGTGCACATATGCATAGTGTGAATCACACACATACAACCACACCTGATACACAAAATCATGTAGTACATGCACCTACACTTGACCTATAACACATACAACTACAACTAGTGTACAACATAGTGCATCCATCTATACCTGATGTGCAATACCACCCAATACATGTACCTACAGAAAGTACAACACAACGAGTACACATGCCACAATAGCATGACTACATGATGCACATACATAATACCACATTCCCTTAACACAACATGTATGACATGCACACAATACCACACGTGCACTAGTACCATATTTACAACATGTACATAGTACCACTAGTACATCGCACCACCTGCACAATGTGTGCACAACATCACATGTACATGACGCCGCCTGTACAACACATACACAACGCCACATGTACACTACACCACTTGTAGAACGTGTACAAAATACCACATGTACACAGTACCACACACATGACATGTACGTGACACCACATTTACACATCACCACTTGTAACAGATATGCACAGCCCCACCTACACACAACGCCACTTGTACAACATGTATACATCACCACATGCACACAACACCACTCGTACAATCATGCACACCTTACCATATGTACATAGCACCACATGTACAGCATGCATGCAACACCACTTGTACATAGCATTGCATTCCCAACATGTACATAGCATTATCTGTACACATCACTGCATATCCAACATGCACATAGCACCATATTCACACACGCCTCATATATGTCATGAAGACAATACAATATGTATTCAACACCCCATATGCAATATTCACACAACCCTATTTGTATCATCCGGTATATAACATTGCATAAATAACATGTACACATGTTATGTGTACACAACACCACAAGTGCACACATAATAAATGCAACATGTACAACATATACAACATATGCATAATAGTAGTACCACATATCCAGAACTACATAGACTCTACCAAGAAACCCTTCTTCCGGTGTCTTATCCATTCTTGTCTTCGTATGCCGCAAACCACACTGCTTTCATTCTTCTAGTGTATCCTTTGGTATAGCCTGTCCACAACATAGAAATAATATAATCGCATAATATCAACTCATAACCATATGATACTGACCTCATATATTTTTCATGACTACTCTTCCCACTTGATTCCTCATGAACCAGGAACCTCTTCATGATATTTAGTTGCGTTAGCAATTATTCCTTCACAAGAATGATCCTTGACAATCCCTACCAGAGAATCACATAGATACATACATGCATACATATATAACCATTAGCATAAAACAATCATCACCTTGTCAGACAATGACATACATACATTCATGTATACATATATAAACATCAACATAATCATGATCATAACATAATTCCCAGATAACGTAAGGTCTATGTTACGAGAAATTCCTTTATTCATGCAACACATGTGTAACATTAAGAACAACAATTCCAAACATAGCCAAGGCATATGCTGCCTCAAATCCATTTACTTTACCTTTTCCTGTTACCTTTCTCATGACTATACTGCTACCATCCATTTACCACAATGGACCTGGCCAGTCCAACCGACTGTCATAGCCTTACCTTCCGTTGTGCTTACTCATGCACCGAGCTTCATATGAATCTTACATTACCTTTTGGGTACCACATAACTCTCCCCAAGCTCCATCAACTTTCCTCTTTCCCAACCAATTCCCAAGACTCGAAACAATAAAAGAGAAGACAAGAAAAAACAAAGAAGAAGACCACGAAAGCCCATAATGATATGACACTACAACAAAGTGGCAGGGCCTTGCACCATACATAAACAAAATTGAAAATCAAGCTCAAAAGACCAAAAGCACAAGATTGACACCATGACTCAATCCCCATGGTTCCCAAGGAAATCCCAACTTGAGCCATCTTCAAGATTTCATGGCAACATGTCTTTCTATGAAAATCCCTGCATCATACTTCCATAAACACATAACTGTCAATGTATGATTAAGCATAATAATACAAAAATTACCTCATCTAATTGTGCCAACCACGTTGCTCACAACTGAACACATCCACACCATCTCTCAAGGGAATCCAATCCTTTAACAGATCCACCTGTAGCTAAAGACTAGCTAATATACTTGTCAAGTGCATGTTCATTAATATATCACATATCCACATAATGTCAAACAAAATCAAGGTTAAGAAGACTTCCTGTGTGAAAAGCAGTCATTCGTTCAAAATTAGGGTTTCCAAACATAGCCAAAGGAACTCTTGCCCAATTTCTTTCTTTTACCTTTTTACCTTGTTGGAATTGAGGCTTTTCATATGTTGTCACACCACCCAACTGTTAGTTCTATAGACACATCAACTATTACCTCATCAGGCTAATACCAAGCATGTTACCCTGCAACTTCTCACTCATGTCAACCACATGTTCCAAATATCAAGACAGTCATATTTATTAATTTGAAATCGGCCATTACCAAGATTAACAATCATGTCATAATCCATAGTAAACTCATAGTCATCAGTGATAATACCAGAATTATCACCTACTATACTCAAGTACATATCAACTGTCTCAACACATATATTTTAGTACAGTCATCTTAAAACAATATCATTTGAACACATACTCATATCATGCAATTCATAAAGCATTCATACCATGTTAAATAAGTCAACCAGATGACATAAGCAATAGTCAAGCACCAAATATATGAGATAAGAAACTGATACCTTAATGTATCTCAGGGGAGGTGATTTTGTCTACACAATCAATCTAATTAGCACGATATAACTTTACAACACATCAGCTCAAGCACTCATAAGATCATGATATCCATAACAATATATAGCTAACATGTTCACATCATAAACTCATACACATATGCAAAGTCAATCTATATTAGTATTACACCATCTCACAAATATGTCAGTTCATACTTGAATATTGCAACCATAACCATCTGCATAGGTCAAACCAGGTTAACACAATACATATAACATCAAGATCTTCAAGGAAATTAACATAACCATCATGCATATGATCAATCCAAATTATAACATCAATATCTCAATGAAATGACCCTAATCATCAAGTTAATAGCATATAACACCAGTAAGCTATATATCATACTCATCAACAACATAAAACAAAATCTTCGGGTCATCTAATATAAAACAACAATAGAAATGAATACAAATACAGGTTACTATCATTCTTGACTATATGACACGTGTGCATATAACCACACTAATCATGTAACATCTATCATGAATGTAACCAGAACATCAAATACATGTTCATAAACCTAATGTATATAAACCTAATGCATATAATAATCCTTAACTTACATACCTGCATGCCAAACATACACCACCTATATGACGATATGCTCTTATCCCAAAGTCTAATGCTGCAACCTCATTATAATGATCTGCATCCCTTGCTCCATCTCAACTAGCTCATTAGCATCATAACAACCAATAGCATCATGATGACCTAAATTGCATATAATGACTTCACAAGGCATCTTTGACCTACTATACATGCATAATCATAGCCACGACCATACATGCATAACAACAACCATTACTCCATTGTACACATTGCCACATGAAACCAATAGTATGCATAAGCAATGCCAAATCAACTACACCTACACATAAATGCATGTGGTCAAACATAAGCGATCAATTCTTGTAATCAACCAACAAGACTGATACATGTAATCAAAATATTCAAAAATGTAACCTGACATACAAGGATGTAAGTAGGTATCATGAAATCAACATGTAAGTGACATATAATTCATACACAGTCAATCACATGTTCCAAATATCAAGACATCGTGTCTATTAATTTGAAATCAGCATTCACCAATACTAGCAACCTATAAGAAGACCCCCTTTACTATCTATGGTCCAACTAAGGTAGAAGGAGGAACCTACTATAATGGCCTAATCTCCAATGTCCAGTTATGGAAGTGGGATCTCCAAAGCTCTACTAAATTTAACCATACTTGAAAAGAAATTGATTTTTATAAATGTATGAGGCTAAGTCAAAACATTTCACTTATTCCACTTGTAACATAATAACTAAAAACATGCCACTTTTCCATTTCCTTACATGCAACTTTTCAAATTCCTTGCATGCAACCTTTCAAATTCCCTACATGCAACTCTTCAAATTGTTTGCATGAAAATAGGCATAGAACAGCTACATCAATATTATCATACCACAATACTATCTCATCTAAAAAATAACATTTGCTTCAAACAATTACCATACTTTTACATTTTCTTCAAACAACTTCTATACTATTACATTTGCATGTAAGCATTTATTCAAGCACTTTACATGCAAACTAATATAGCAATATTTGCACACAAGTAAGCATATATCAACTACAAGAATATTATTACACATCAATAATATCCCCAATCACAAACACCATACTCATTGGGGCATTTTATCAAACAATTTGTATGCAATTAATCATTGAACCATTTAAGCAATTCATCAGACACTTTGCATGCAAACTAATATAGCGAATGATTCAATGCATATATGCTAAACTGTAGTAGTAAAAGTTATGGAAACTGAATCATATGATCAATGGTATTTTCCCTCACTATGGTTCAAGTTTCAACTTCTAAGATTTCATAGATGACAAGTTATAACAAAAATACCAACACAATCATGTTTGGTGCACAATTCCAGGAGTATCCAGAAAGATCGACTTCCACTGATTATATATCCTAAGCTATAGCGAATAAATGTCTAATTTTTTTATCACAATATCAATGGGATTTTCCCTCATTGTGGAAAACATTGTAGCTCCTTAGAGTTCCCAAAAGAAAAGCTATGAAAAAAATGTCAGCATGACCTGTTTGAGGCCCAATTTTAGGAGCATTCAGAAGGCTCGACTCTCTCTACTCATATCTCGTAAAATATTGAGACCAAATATCTGAAATTTCTACCACATAATCAATGGTATGTCCCCTCAATGTGAAAATTTTTTTAGCTTTTGAAAGCCTACAAAATATGAGTTATTGCATAAATTCCAACATGATATGTTTAAAGGTGCATTGAGGAAGGTCGTCTTCCTTAGATCATAATTCCTAAAGTATTGTGAACCAATATCTGAAATTTTTACCACATTATCAGTGGAATTTACCTTTAATATGGAAAACATTTCAACTTCTAATATGCCACAGAAGAAAATTTATAACATATATGAAAGAAAGGTCTAAAATTTAACCTTTGTCCTTCATTTCACCTATGATAGAGCCCATCTAGTCCAAGTGTTTGAACTTGGAAGATTTGATACCACTATGCAACACCATCCAAGGTAATTTTGCATATAAAAAACATAATAGAAATAGAAATACAATAAACATATCAGCCATAAAAATGCATATATACCTTAGTACATTTTCACATGAAATTCAAGGGAATGAATTTTTCATTAATAAATGCAATGAACCAACTAGTGATTGGACTACCACGTTCCACGTGACCATAGATAGGCTGAGCCAAGTCTCTCTTCATCCAATCACCCCCGTGCCATATTCCAAGCATGAATGTGGGATCCCAAAGAACAAATCAATCAAAACTCATTCAGGGCTGCTAGAGGCCACCCACCTCAACCCATCAAATAGTGATTCCACCTCACAGTCGGACATCACCAAAACCATCATCAGATTGGTCTCCATCCAAGCCTTCTAGGGCTTCCAGAGCATTTTTCTAACCAAGGCTTCCAAAACTAGTAACTCAACCGACATCTTACATAGGGTTTCCAGAGCGTTTTTCCAACCAAGGCTTCCAAAACTAGTCACTCAACCCACAACTTATACAAGGCTTCCAGAGCATTTTTACAACCAAGGCTTCCAGGACTAGTAAATCAACCCACCAAGGGCCTTCAGAACATTTTTTCAACCAGGTCTTCCAGGACTAGTAACTTAGCCCAAGATGTTATAGGGCTTCCAGAGCGTTTGTTCAAACAGGGCTTCCAAGACTAATAACTCAACCCAAGCTAAGGAAACATGAGAACCAACCAAAACAAAGCAATGAAACTAAAATAGAAATAACCATGTTTATCGACGAAATGGAAAGGCTATCAAGTCCACTGTCAATCTAGGTAATCCTCCATGCCAATGACAGATCACAACCAAGAAACCACGTGCATGTGCCATGCATGCCAAAATAGTGAAGAAATCATACATGCAACTTGGTACCTACAACAAAATCTGATGTAGCTACTGATGTCAATGCCTTCTTACACTTTGCTATTCTTCCTTTTCCTTCTTGCTCCAATAATCCAAGTATGCCACACCCACCAAGAGTGCTCCAAGAAAACTCTAAGTCTCGAAGAGTATGAGAGAGAGAAAGAGAGAATAATGAGAGAGCTCCCAAAATTGAACTGACAAAATATTCACACTGAAAGGAAGAATCTTGCCAACTAATACTCAGAAGCCTTTTTATTAATGGGGCCTATATTTTCTTCATTTTCCATTATTTTCCTTCATTTTCCTCCTCACATGAAACTTGTGACCTTTCACCTACTTTTTCTCCTATTTTCCATTATTTTCATAAATAAATGTGCCAAAATTCCTTTTTTCCTCTTTAATGCCTTAGCGATTTCCTTTGCCAATTTCCTTAACCATAAACAACCAAATGAACACCCACTAGATGTCCTACCCACCATTAAGCTTGGAATACCTGTCCCATCATTCGTGGTATTTATATATTTTTATATGGAATTTTCACAAGGGGTTACATAGAATACTTTATGACACAATATAGACCATATGGAACACATAAATACATACTTCCCTCAATGCGACAACCGTTGGGACAACTTACGACAAGTGAAACACTAAAGAGACACTTTGTGATGACTGAGACGAGACTTGTGCATCAATGCTTAAAACTTTGGAAATGAGTGTGATACATGTTTACATGGTGATTACAACTAATTAGCACAAATACTATCTCTTGAAACACACCAAAAATAGCTTTTGTGCATTGTGCAACACTCCACATGCCAAAATATGACATTTACTATATGAAGAGAAAAGGAGGAATGACACTTGCTACACAAATGACAGTGAAAGTGACACATGCCATAGGGAAGATAACATGAAAACAACACTAATTCAATTGAAAGAAATAAAAAGTGACAGTCAAAAGCATGAAAATGACACTCGCGAAAGAAAAGGTGTGCAAAAGCAACAATTTATAAAAATCAACAAAATATAAGTACAAACACAACTAAAAGTGAGGGTGTGTCAATAACAGTGCATGTTGTTTGTCGACATGGGTTGAACATTGCATAGACACTATCTTGATGGACTATGCCTTGTTCAATTTTGCGTAAAATAATGCGCTCATGAACTCATTGCAAACTAAGCATGTGTGAGCAGGTGACTTCGACCAATCAAGAAGTGACCATAGAATGACCGATTGAATGATCCACACTAGGCTCTAAAATTCAAGTGTAGGTAAAATTTTGGAGGGTATTTGTTGTAACAAAAACACTTTGTGACACACTCATAGGGCTCCAACTTCTCTTACTTGGTCAATTATTTTATGTAGGGTCTAGTTCTTTAGAGAGTATTGATTCATCATTCAGATTACCATGGCTTCCCTACTTACCCTGGGCATAAACATAGTCCCCTTTGTTCCTTTACTTGGTTAAACACAAACATAAGATCAATGATCACACAATGTTTCGAATTAGGATAGGGTAATGAATTTAGCGAGATTTATATTGTCTGAGTATACTTTTTCATCTTTGGTGTTACTCTATTGCCAACAGGCCTAGACAATACCCCGATGGAGTCACTTCAGGAACACAAGCATTGCTCCACTTTCAGTGAGCCTAGACAATACCCCAACGGGGTTACTTTCTTCACCTATTATTGCATAAATCCTTTATCTTTTTTCACCTTTATTTATTTATTTATATAGGAATGTGCATCGACACTTATTTATTTCATTGGAAAAAGAGGAATCCCAACTTATTGAGAGCAGGAGAGGTTGTCCCTTATGAGAAACATATATAATACCTCTGATATTGGTTTCCTCATTTATATTTTCCACTTTTCCTTCTCTACTTGATTGGATTAGCATAAAAAAACCGAAACATAAAGACCCGAGTGTAGGCCTGAGGTTTCCATAATAGACATGGAGGTCATGGTTCGACACAAATATTTTCTAATGCAAGGATCATATTTTATGTCAAAACATCATTTACCAAAAGGTGTAACCAAGACAAGGAAGAAGGATGGAGAGTTAACCAAATGTTGCAGTGTCACTCTCTATTTTTCCACATTGTCTTTCGAGGCCAAATAACACACACTTCATTCAAAGCCTTACCAAAAAAGCAGAAAGGAAAATACATCACACAACATGAATGTGAAACAAAGCATAAACAAAGGAGGATAAACCAAACATGATGGAAGACAGAAGTAAGAAAAGACAACAAAGGCTAAAGAGAACAAGTGCATAATGAGTGCAAGAGAGGGGAAACTAGAATGCAACTAATCCTACTCCTAACCTAACATCTAGTAGGCCACGATCACGTATAATGAAATTTCCAATGAAGCCAATGTAGTTGTTCCTGACCTACAATGAGAAAGATACGATCAATTAAAACTGATATAAAGTAATGTGCAAGAGAAAATATGAGAGCTTGAATAAATTGCACAACAAAAGGAACATCTTGCCTATGGGCAGAAAGATGTTTCACAACCACTATTTTTATCTAGTTCACATTCTTACCTTTTTTACATAAATCAGACAAACCTTAAAGAATTCTTATGAATTCACCTTCTAATGTGTCATCCTACTTAGAAAACATGAGAAAAGGCCGAAACTTGGTATTTTCAATGGAGCTTGCAAAGTTATATTATTCCAACCATTCGGCGATTGGATCATGAAATTAAAAACAATCCTCTTGAAAACCTTGAAAACTTTGAAATAATGAATCTTCAATTAAATGCATGGAATCGGGATGAGAATCTCATGAGGGAAAATATATATAATCATATTCAGTAGAAATGCAAAGACAATGAGGAATTGACATAACCATCAACAACAGTTGAAGTTCCTCAACTGCTCAGCAAGTATCCAATTGGTAGGATATTGAACCATGAGGATCAAAGGATGTAAAACAGTTGTCATTAGATATACTAGTGAGAAAGTGGTGAAATGAATTATAGTTAATATCATGATCATATGGACCATTTTTGGCATGAGATTTTGGGTTAGAATAATACAAAGATAGATTAGTTTGAATACCTTTACAAATTCTTTGAATAATAGAATCATCTTCTTCGCATGACAAATGACATGTTGCATTGGCATCGTAATCATCAATGTGAGTGAGAAGGAATTCTAGTACAAAAAACACATGAGACCATTCAAAATATAGTGAATGAAGAATAATTTGATTTGCACAATAAATCATGCATTCATTAGCACTCAAGAGTATTTCAGGTGCTATGAATAATAATATTTTGGATATGATATTCACAAGGAAAATGAGGAGCCACTTATCATGAAATAAACCTGACAGATATGATTCCTTCAATCAAAGATGATCTTTGAGGTGGTCAACCTCACAGTTCCATCACTTTATGAGACTTACACATTCCAAAATTGAGTTTATTGCAAGAGATTTACATGGAGAAACTAAAGAAGATTCTTAAATCTGATCAAAAGTAAAATCTTGAAAATTTGAAAAATTACATTCGAAATACCAAACATATTTCAAAAAGAAATTTACATTGAGAAAAAATAATAGAAAGAGAAGGATTGTGTGAGAGAAACCATATCTGACTTAGTTCGGTGAGCATATCAAAGTTGCGAGAACTTGACATAACCATCAATGGAAGCTGAGGTGCCTCAACTTAGTGACAAGTCCCAGAACTTTTAAAGATTGCAAAATCACATTTTGAAGACTTAACCAGAACGTGCATTGTGTGAGGATAGTTTCTACTAGTGCTGGTTTCAATAAGAACATTTCTGACTAGATGGAAGCCATCTTTGTCACTAATTTGACTAGATTTTTCAACTTCAACAACTAGATTAGTCAACATGAAAGATTATTCTTTGAAAATCTAAAGATGTATGAATCATATAACTTTCATGAGAAAGCTAGTTTGAAGAGTTGTCTTCATGTAAGATAAGAGATGATGAGGGATGGAAAGAATACTCAATGATTTGATTGTTTTCATTTTTTTCATGGATAATACCTTCACCCTGTGTCAATTGAGAATTTAACTCATTGGATGAAGAAATTGAAAAGCATGGAGTGTCTTCATCACAAGTAGATGCATCACGAATGGTAGGGCACAAGGGATAGTGAGATGAAGAGGAGGTTTTGATAGAAAGATCTTCTTTGACTGAGTCATATTCTGGATCTAAATTGAAATGTTCATAAGAAACTAAAATATCAGCTGATGGACCTGGGCATTCATGATTGCATACATCAAAAAAGTCATCATCATCAGAATGATTGTTTCCCAAGGCTACCGATTGATCGGAAGAAAATTATCCAAGAATGGAAGTACATCATATTGACATGGGGAAATTTGAAAAAGGGAAGATAGATAAAAAGTTTCTTCACATTCCTCCTCCTTTAATAGTGTGAGGTGACTTCCTTGTATAATATCACAATTTGAACCAGCAACTCGAAAATCAAGGGAGCATGAATATCTAGTTAGTGGATCAGATTGATAAAGAAGATCATGATATGAAAAGTCATGACATGTAGATGATAGAGGATGACATATGTCCCTTAAATAAGTAACACTTTCAATGGAACTAGATTCAATATTGATGTTAAGAGTGGTAATGTGATCATGAGGAATGAAAGGACTATCCTTCACTTGAGGCTCCATGAGTCACTCCAGGGTTTCTTTCATTAGATTTGAATCATGAGAAGTGGAAGGAGGATGAAGAGATGGATTAGGAATTTGATTTGTGGATTTACCAACTTCATTATCATTGCAAGGAGGCATACACATCAGGATTGGAAAAGGAGGAGGACAAGGAATAAAAGGATTAGTAGGTTCCTCCTATGAAAATCAATGTGTCTCATGATTTACAAGAATCAAAGGGTTCATATTCACCGTGCAAAGAGATATAAACGAAAAGCTTAAAATTTTGTTTAAAGAAATACCAATCCATGTCTTTTCATGAAAATTAATAACAAAGGTGAAGGAATCGATTGGAAAAATCCTCAACTAATTCACTTTGCTTTATTATTAGTTGATAAATTATCTTAAGAACATTCTGGTAATCATACCTATAAAATGATTTATGAAGCTCCTTCAAACGAATGGGTAGAAGCAACATGTAACATGTGATACCATCTCTTAAAATGAACTTCAAATGTGAGGTCGAGAAAGGAAAAGATAAAGAAATTCAAGCATATTTTGAGGAAAAGTTTATTTACCCTTGCCATCAAACTTAAATCGTGACACATTATGAAAAAATTTTGTAGGGATGGTAAGATTAAGCTCTTTAGAAATACCTCCCAGGATTATGATTTGGGGAAGAGCCATTTTGAATAAGATATTCAAAGCAAAATCAATGGGCACATCCTATCATATGACCCTCCTTATAGTATCATTTTGTTGATGGTGCTAGAAATCAGTGAACCAAGGGGGTCTCCCCGATGTGAAGTTCCAATTAGGCCTTACACTATTTGGAATAGGAGCCCCATCCAGAGTATTGACCCAGTTGCCATGTATCCTTATAGATTTTCCTTGGCTTTAGCTGTCCGCAAGAGAGAGAAGTGTGTATGTGCCTTTGTGAAAAACAAGTAAGTGTTCTTGGTGATTGTTTGGTTGTAGTGTATCAAGTTTCTTATACTATGGAGGGAGGAAATTTGAACCTATAAGAGAAAGGTAATAGTACCATCCTAGTAGAGGTGCACAAAAGAAAAAATATAACTACCTAACATCAAGTATAATAGTCCACATAGATTTAGTGATTGTTACAAACATTACAATGCATTCTCAATTAGATAAGCATTAAAATAACTGAAATAGTTCAACTACTATAGTACTGGTGAAAGAAAATATGAACCTTAAATATTAATAGATTAATATTACAAATATTCACAATCCATGAATGAAAACATGTTATCCATCAAGCTTCAATTATTAAGTAAAAGTCCCAAGATACATGAATACAATGAGCATCACTAGCTCCAATAATGGAGCATTGGAGCCACAACTTGCTCCACAAAAGTAGTAACTCTATTTCTCTAATGTCTTATGGGAGAAACCAAGGTGAAAAGTCATTTTCTTGTACCATGAGGGTATATATATAACAAATGAGGAGATACTTCACATCCCTTGTGACTCTTGGGCTACCCTAATGAGTAGTTGACTTCTCTATGAGTTTTCAACTTCCTACATGACTTTTCACATTACATGGATGACTCTTGGACTTCCACTTTACATCATATTTCTCCATTATTAAATTAAGTATTCAAAAAATGATGTGGCACATGATGACTCATGACATGACACTGATGACATGGACTCCATGATGACATGGAAATGTCAAGCCATTATTTGTTGTTTTTTTCTTTGTGTCTTCCTAAAAATATGGTGAATTTTCTTCTTATTCCTCCTCCTTATGACTTGAAGATAAGGAGTCTTCAATGTGGTCTTCATCTTCCATCTTTTGTTATAATCTGGTGTTCCTTCATCTTCTTTCCTGATGATCATGTTATCTCCCTAACTCTTGAGGTGTATTCTTCCATGTTCTCCTCCTCCATGTCTTTATGCATCATCTTTCCATAGCATGATAAAGTAACTACATCTATAATGCACTCATGACAACATGACATTAGTTTGATAAACTCCTAGTCTAAGATGTTGCTTAATGATCCACTGATTGAGCTAGAAAGGGGTGGTAGACTAAGGGAGAGGCTCAGTGATTGCACAATTGTGTAACTCAGGAAGTCAGCAGTGGGGCTTGAGCCTTGATATTGTACAATGCATAGATCAAGCTAGACTAGGTAGGCATATTGTGCAGTTTCATGACTTAGTGAGCTGGGGTTGAGAGTTTTTGCACTGTTTTAGTGAGTTGCATAGTTCTAGGTGGTATATAAGTCCTAGTGATTGCAAAATTATGTAGCTTAGGAGCTCAAGGATTGGGATTGAGCTCAAAGACTACACAGTCTGTAGTTGGGGCCAGGCTAGAGGGCTTAATTGTGCAATTTTAGGGATCAAGGTCCGGGCTTGGGCAATGAGACTCCATAGTGTGTGGTCCTAGGAGGAAGGAACTTTGAATTGCACAGTGTCAATAGACATGGTTGTAGCTTGAGGGTTGCAGATACACAATACGCAGTTCAAAAGTGTAAGATGAGGCTAAGTGACTTGACAGTTTCCGAAATTTGATTAAGTGTGTGATCAATGAAGTTGATGTGAACAATAATAATACTTGAATGTGATCCAACACTTAGAATACTTTAAGACACAACATATATCATCCGAAACACACAAATAAATACTTACCTTAGTGCGACGGTTAACTCACTATAATACTAGCGTATTCCCCTTAGTGTCATTATTAGTGAATCCCCCTATTTTTATTGTTGTTCCCATGTATCCCCCATGTTGTTATTGTTGTGTGCTTACATTATTATTGTTATGTAGACTTTGATTATATTGTGACCCCTTAGACTCCTATATACCAAGGAGGTTTTATCATTTGTATCATACAATAATTTTTCATTTATGTAATGTAAAGGAGGTTTCACCCTCAAAGAGGACAATTTTTAAGTCATTGATCTACCATTTTCTTTTCTTTGAGTTGGTTGTCTAAAATTTGGTTTCAAAGCTTTTGATTCTAGGGTTTTTCTTCTTCATTCAAGCCATCTTAAAATATACACTATAATTTTTTTTCTACGAAGCCTTAGAAGATGAAATTTTAACCACATGGCTTCAAAACATTAGTGACCTTTGTGTACAAATTTCAGATCTTGATTCACTATATTTTTGGAGATATGATCCGAGGAAGTTAGGGTTGTTGTAGGATCCATAATTCCATCTCAAACAAGTGACCTAGGGAAAATCATCATAACTTTATCTCCGAGCATAGGATTTGAATTTCATAAAAACTAATTAAAAGTGAATGAACGATAGTTTTTTTTGTATCATTTAATGAATGATATCTTTCATTTATCATTTTTAGTGTCGAAGGCTGAAACAGTGACACGTGGTACTCCTTACAAGTTCTCTCTACTAAACCAGTCTATAATCAAATCATATTTGGAGATTGGGAATAAAAATTTCTTGATGAATCCAATATTTGTTGGAATTGTGGCATTGGAATGAATACTCAAAGGGATAAAATAAGAAAAAAATTCAGACCTCAAAGATCTGAAATTACAGAGATAAAACAATTTCAATATCAAGCTCCAAAAAGAAAGAAAAATGTGTGTTTTCTTCAAAACATTGCATAACTTTTGTTTGAAAACTCAGTTTGAAGTGATTCAAAGGGCATAGTGAAGCATAGATATCATTGTTTGATTCCAAATTCCTTGAAGCAAAAAGATAGTAACACCTAGTAAGAAACTAGAAATTACTACTATGTTGCCTGAAGAAGAGGAAGAAAAGAAACATGATATATCAAAATTACGAGACCAAGTGCAAAAAATTTCACTCTCGCAAAGAGTAACCAAAAATGAATTCGATGCGCTGATGAATGTTAAGATGGATGGTTTAGAAGTAAAAATAAAATGGACATGGAATGTTTTAAGGATGGTTTAAAATCAAACATGGGAATTTTTAAAGTAGACATGGATGCGATGAATGTCAAATTGGAAGGGTTGAGAAATTTGTTGCAAGAAAGGCTTCCTAGTGGTGAAAAGGTAATCTATGAAAATTATGATGATGAAAAATGAATATGAATTATGATTTTAGAGAATCCAATGTTTGGTTTAATACACACTACATTCCAAAGATCAATATGAGGAAGTTTGATGGAAAGGATTTGATAACATGGACACTACAAATGGAGCAATATTTTGATCTCCATGATGTCCAACACACATAAAAGGTATTCATTTCATCTTTATATTTATAACCCAATCAGTTTTTATGGTATCGATGGGTTTTTTCTCATAAACCACTTGTCACTTGGTCAATTTTTGTGGAGGAAATGATAACACATTATGAGGATACAAAGAGCAACACATTCTTTAGCCAATTGATAAATCTGAAACAAAAGGGTTCAATGACGAACAATATTCAGGTTTTCCAAAAACTGAATGTCAAGGTAAATGATATTCCACAGGAGCATAGGCTTGATGTCTTCATAGGGAATTTAAATGATAACATCCAAAATGATGTTTTTCTTTCGGAACCTGATTCATTGGAGGGCATTTAGGGTGGCAAGAAAAATTGAAAGGAAAATTATGGAAACAAGGAAGTCTACCACTCACAACTATAAATATGGAATTATTACTGCTCCTAGCCTTCCACAACCTACAAGGTTGACACCACAATAATTAGAGGAAAAAAGAGAAAAATGGATTTTTTTATAGTGATGATAGAAAATACACTAAAGGTCATAAGTGTGCTGAGAAGAAATTATTTTACATAGATTGTTAAGAGGAGGAAGAAAAGGAACAAGAAACATCAAAAGTGGAGGATATACACTAGGAACCAACCCTAGAGAAAGAAGAAATGAATCCTACAATATCTTGAAATACATTGGTAGGAATTACCACTCTTCAAACTCTCAAGATAGAAGGGTATATCAAGAATAAAAAGGTAATAGTGATGATTGATTAAGGCAGTACTCATAATTTTATTCATTGTAAGGTAGCTAAGGAATTTAATTGCTTCCTATATCCAACGCCAGAGTGTCAAGTGATGGTTGCAAATGGAGGAACTATAAATTTCTCTAAAAAGTGCCATAATATCAAACTAACCATGGGGGAATATGTATTGAATAGCCCAATTCTTTCCATTGCAATGGGTGGCACTGATGTTGTACTAGGAGTCCAATGGTTATAATATTGGGGATGATAATTTAATTTTAAAGAACCTTTCGTGAAATATTTTTGCGAAGGAAAGGAAGTTGAATTAAGGGGTATCATAGGAAAACCATGAAATATAATTAGCTCTAATGTCATGACAAAGCTTCTGAAGAAATAAAAATGGGGCATAATTTCACAATTATGCTCACTAGAGGTTCAAACATCAAAATCATCTATTTCTCGAGATATCCAAAAAGACATAGAGAATCATTCCAAGGTATTTGAGAATCCAAAAGGCCTCCCACCTATTCATGATCATGATCATGCTATTCATTTGATTCCAGTAAGTGCTCCTCCAAATGTCATACCTTATAGATATCCCTATGCCCAAAAGAGTGAAATTGAATGTATGGTTGCAGAAATGTCAGAGGCTAGTATAATTCAACCTACTCAAAGTTAATTCTCTGTTGTAGTAGTATTGGTGCACAAGAAGGATGGATCATGGCGTATGTGTACAAATTATAGGGAGCTCAACAAGCTCACTATTAAAGATAAATTTCCCATTCATGTCATTAATGAATTATTGGATGAATTACATGGGGCAATTTACTTCACTGAGATGGATATTCATTTAGGATATTGTCAAATTAGAATGAAGACTGAAGACATTCTGAAAACAACATTCATAACTCATGAGGGTCATTATGAATTTTTGGTAATGCATTTTTTCCTTACTAATGAACCTTCAACATTTCAAGGTTTGATGAATTTCACTTTCAAACCCTTCCTTAAAAAATTTGTGTTAGATTTTTTTGATGATATACTAATCTACGACAAGTATTGGAAGGATCATGTTAAACATGTTAACAGGGTGTTCAAACTATTTGAGGAGAAACAATTATATGAAAAAACCTACAAATGTTTCTTTGGAGTATAGGAGGTGGAATATTTGGGTCATATTGTATCTCACGAGGGTGTTAAGGTAGACCCTAACAAAATTAAAGCCATTAGGGAATGTAAAATCCTCACAACCATAAAGCATATTCGAGGATTTCTTGGGTTGATAGGGTATTATCGCAAGTTTGTTAAGAATTATGGGATAATAGCAAAACCTCTAACAACATTACTAAAGAAAGATTCATTTTATTGGACTGAAGAAGCAACTAAGGCCTTTGAACATCTTAAAGAGGAAATGTGCCAAGCAAGTCTCTTAGCTACACCCAAATTCATAAAAAAATTTATTATGGAATGTGATGCATCGAGAAATAGAATTTGTGTCGTTTTAATGTAGGAAGGAAGACCCATTTCTTTTGAAATTCATCCAATCAAAGGAAAGTATTTACACAAACCTATTTATGAAAAGGAAATTTTTTCAATACTACATGCACTAATGAAATGGAGAGCTTACCTAATGGGAAGACACTTGAAGGTAAGAAAATATCATGATAGTATTAAATATTTTTTGGAACAAATATTATCTTCAGAAGAGAAATAAAAATGGGTCACAAAGATGTTGGGTTATGACTTTGAAATCATCTAGAAAAAGGGGAACCAAAATGTTGGTGTAGATGCACTCTCAAGAAAAGATGAGGATCTGGAAGCATTGCTTTGTGTCATTTCTATTATCCAACCTGATTAGATAACTGAAGCAAGGGATAAATGGAAGAATGATGAAGAGGTGTGGACACTCATTCAAAAGCTTCAACAAGATCCCAGTACATCAGATACATTTAGCTTGAAAAATTATTCATTATGGTACACATATCACTTATATCTTTGTAAGAATTCCCAACTCAACCAAAATATTTTTTCGGAATTTCACACCTCACCCTTAGGAGGGTACTCAAGATTTTTAAAAACTTACCAGAGGGTCAAGAAGGATGTTTTTTGGGATGGCCTTAAATATGATATTCAGAAGTTTGCGAAATAATTTTTGGTTTTCCAACCAAATAAAGTTGAGACAATTAAGGCCTCAGGTCTGTTACAAACTTTAGCCATTCCAAGTCGACATTTGGAGGAGGTCTCAATGGATTTTATCACAAGTTTACCCAAGTCTAAAGGAAAGAGTGTCATCATGGTGGTAGTTGATAGACTTACCAAGTATGCACACTTTTGTGCATTATCTCATCCGTTTAAAGCCAATAGAATTGCTACTGCATTTATGGAAACAATTCAAAAGTTACATGGAAACCCAAAGATTATTGTTAGTGACAGAGATCCCATTTTGACTCTAAATTTTTGGATGAAATTATTTTGTTTTATTGGTACTCAATCTGCTCATAGCTCATATTAACATATTCAATCTTATGGGAAAACTGAGATAGTGAAAAAATGTTTCGAAGGATATCTTCGTTGCTTTATATCTGATAAAAAAACAAAATGGTTCAAGTGGTTATCTCCAGTTGAATGGTGGTATAACACTTACTTCCATACTACAAAAGAAATGACCCCATTTATGGATGTTTATGGATATCATCCACCATCCATCACATCATATCTAAGAGAAAATTCTAAGGTTCAAGTAGTGGAAGATTACATCGAGCATCAACAACAAGTTCTCCAACTCTTAATGAATAACCTCACTATGGTACAAAATCGAATGAAACAAAAGGTAGATCAACATCATAGTGAAAGAAGTTTTGATGTAGATGACTAGGTATTCTTACGGCTACAACCATACAAACAAATGTCCCTCAAGCAAGCTAAGAAGGATAATAAATTATCAACCAAGTACTATGGTCCTTACAAGATGTCACAAAATATTGGTACTATAGCATAAAAATTGGAGCTACTTGTATCTTCCTGAGAAAAACTAGTTTTCCATGTTTCATGCTTAAAGGAGTTTATCGGTGACAAGCTCCCAGTTCAAGCAGTGTTGTCAGAACTTGACGAATAAGGAAAAATCATATTTGAGCCTGAGCAGTCATGGAAACAAGAACTTGAAATCTATGGAATTGATTGATTTCAGAGTACCTCATTAAGTGGAAGAACTTACCCACTGGAGATTCCACATGGGAGGATGAGAATTTTATACAAAAGCATCCAAAACTACTCAAGTGTTGAGGACAACACCCTTTTGAAGGATAGGGGCATGTTAGGTCCCTATAATACTTGTGTACACCCCTTATTTTTATTGGTAGGGTAGCTCCATATTGTTATTGTTGTGCCCATGTATCCTGAATGTTGTTATTGTTATTCCCCGTTGAAGTCCACTATTGTTATTTTTTTCCCTTACATTATTATTGTTATGTAGGCTTTAATTATATTGTGACTCCTTAGACTCCTTTATATACCAAGGAGGCTTTATAATTTGTATCATCTAAGAATTTTTCATTTATGTAATGTAAAGGAGGTTTCCCCCTCAAAGAGGACAATTTTTAAGTCATTGATCTATATTTTCCCTTTTTCTTTGAGTTGGTTGCATAGTAGAGACAACCTTTGCGAAAACTTACAAGTGTGACACTAAAGATACACTTTGTGATACCAAGACAACACTTTTGCAATAGTTCTTAAAATTTTGGAAATGTGTGTGATACATGTTTACATGGTGAGTATAACTCATTAACGCAAATATTATCCCTTCAAACACACCAAAAGTAGCTTTCATGATTTTTATGACACTCCACATGCCAAAAGAAGACATTTAATATATGAAGAGAAATAGGGGAATGAAACTTGAAATATGCAAACGATAGTGAAAGGGACACATGCCATAGAAAAGATAACATGAAAATGACACTAATTAAAGTGAAATCAAGAAAAGGCAATAGTTGAAAGCATGAAAATGACACTCACAAAGGTGAAGGTTCAGAAAAGCAATAGTTTAGAAAACTCACCAACATGGAAGTACAAACACATCCAAGAGAGAGGGACTATCTATAATAGTGTTCACTAACTGTCCGCATGGGTTGAACATTGCACAAAGATTCTCTTGATGGATTGTGCTATGATTTTTCATGTTTGCATAAAAGAATGCACTCGTGAACTTATTGCAAACTGAGCATGTGTGAACAAGTGACTTCGACCAGCCAAGAATTGACCATAGAGCAACTCATCACAAGATCCACATTAGGCTCGAAAATTCAAGTGTAGGCAAAATTTTGGAGGTTGTTTGTCACAACAGCAATAAAAACTTTTGGGAGAATTTGTGGCATCAAATGACATTTTTTTTGGGGTAAAATTTTTCCACTTTAGCACCATACCTCCCTTTCCCATTCTCCGCACATAGGCCTTTCCAACGACACAATAATCATTTCAATAGGGGTTTGTATACGAAATTTATGCCACTCAAAAGTTGACCTTCCTATTTTCACCACCATTATTTGAGAGGATGCCATGTTAGATATAATTATTCATGAAATATGGGCTAGATACATTATTATGATTTGGAATAATATATAAGAGTCTTTATTGTAACTTTGGTTAAGAGTTGAGTTTGTCAAACTTAACCACTAGTAGCTTATTAGCTTTTGTTATAACCAAGCCACTAAGAGGAAAAGGGGTTCCATCCTTTTGAGTGCACTTGTTCCATAGCGAAGAAAATAGTTGAGAGGGATAAGAGATAGAGCATACATTGATTATTTTTTCACTTTTGTATCCAATAGGCCACAAACCATACTTCTTTATACTTGTAGACATGTTCTGTTTAAAGAAAGAGAGTCTCACCTTCCAGCTGGGTTTTTCTCTTGAAAGGGATTCCAAGGTCATATCTTGTGTCAAATGTTTGTGTGAGATTTTATTTCATTTTTATCTATATTTTTCATAATTTTAATTCACATGAATATTCCATTAACAGTAATATACATGTCTATAAAGCTAAAGAGAAATAAAATTGTAACAGCATAGATACTGGATTTTTAAATATATTCTATTAGATCTTTTGTGAAGAATGTCTAGTGGAATATCCATGGTACTTTATGGGTCATATCAGTATTAAAGAAGGTTTCCTTATGTATATTGTGGAGATTTGCAAGGGATCTAAATCGTTTGGGCTAAAAATTGTAAAACCCTCATCATGGATGATGAATATGTGAATAACCCTCCTGATCCTATAGAGAAGAGGCTTTCATAGTTGGAACAAAAAGTCTCAAATATAAATCATAATGTAAATCTCCTCATGAAAAGCCTAAGTAATAATATTTGTATATTTAGAGAATATTAGGGTTCTAATACAGAGGACAAATTAGAAGGGGGCATCAAGGGCATTAGGAGACTGGGAAGAAACAAAGAACCAATTGAGAAAAGAACCCAGAAAAAGATTAACCCAGTTTGAGTGCCATGAATATGTTAGGTTCCTATACCAATAGGTGTCATATTTCATGATTGGCTATGGAAGTGCCAAATATGATCATCCTTTCCACGTTGCAAAGGTTCCATATTTTGTATACAGATAAAGGAAATTAAAAATGTAAAGAGGGTATGCCCTAAAAGAAAAATCAAAGTGCAAGAAGAATGAATTGGTCAACAAAAGAAAAAGAAAATGAACCCCAAAGAAAGACCAGGAATGTGGCCAATCAAAATGCCACTACTATCTTATTTGTGCAAAGCAAGATCACAATGTACAAACACTATTTCTTATCGCACTTGATGGATGGCCCAAAAATTCAATCTGGGTCAGTCCATATTTAAATTTCCTATTGTTGAATAGAGAATGAAGGTCTGTCCAAACAGTCCAAGCTTGGCAGATCACTAGCTAAGTAGAGAAGCAAAGGGTCTCAACTGCTTAATCTGAGCCCTTGGAAGAAATAAGGGTAGATCTAGATAGGAGGATAGTCAAAATAAAAGAGCAAAATCAGGGTTTGCAAGTTCAAGTGCACCCAATTAAAACGAAGAAAAAATGTTAGGAATTGTAGAATGGGTAAGTAGATTGAAGTTGCAGAAACAAGTCTATCAGCAGTGTCATCTTTTTCAATATGATCTACTTCATGGATATCTCAAGTGCCATGGAAAAGGTGTGATGATAGATCAGATGTTGCATGTCTAACTTCCCCTCTCCTCCCTTACAACAAATATTCACTAACATCCCTTAAAGAGATTGGGATCTGCCCAAACTCTTAACTTCACTCCATTTCCAAAGAACTTAAGTGAAACTTCAGGTTTACTTAAAAGCTCAAAGCCACATTTCTTGTGTAAAGATTTATTTCTCCTCACACCCAGGTCTAGGTGATTCAACTTCATGCACCTAGCATTTCCCCATATATTCATGTTAACATGCTAACCCTATTATTATAACTCTCAGTTATATTTCCCCTCCCCTATTATGTATAAAAATACATCAAAAACCCAAAAAATGTATAATATCCCTACCCTTGGAAACTATAGCCATATAGTATAAATTTCGGGAATTATAACGTTTATCAGAAACATTATAATAGCCCTCCGCATCATTGGAGTTTATTTAACCCCCCGTTAAATAAATAACCACCCCTAACCCGCCCACATAAACCATATTATAAACCCTTCGCGCATTATTAAATCGGATTTTAATTAACATTTGGTTAATTAAATAACCATACCCCGATAACCAAAGTTTTCAACCCCCGCACAACATTATAAAATGTTAAATATATGGGCGGGCCCCCACGCCATATCTTACCGTTAACTCGCCATCCCGTCAACCGTTGGATCACACCCTCCAGATCCAACGGCTCGCATTGATATTGGAGCCGCCCCGGTGTACGAGAGTTAGCGCCCGATGGAAAGCGGTTTTCCCACCGTACCCCGGGACGCATGTCTCATTCCCATTACATCAGGCCTGCTCTGACATAAACCGCCCCCGTACCAAAAGCGGTCCGATGGAAACCATTTACCACCTTCTGTCCCCGCCGCGCACGTCATCCACCACGTCTGCACCTGCGTCAGTGCCCCCGCCACTATTTCATCCACCGTGTCTGCCCTGTCACCCATCCACCTCATCAACCACGTCACTACCCATACCCCGCTACGCGACAAAGCTACGTCATGATGACGTCATCCTAAAAAAGTGCCAAAAAAGCCCAAATTTTGTCAAAAGTCGCGAAAGTCACGGTTTTTTGTTTATTTCTGTTTTATCGGTTGCGGCGACTGTGCATGGGCATTACGTTCAACTCGCACCAACACTCCAGTCCGCCACCCAAGCAAGTTCAACCTGCAAACCCGACTCCCCAGCTCACTCTGCAATTGCATTTTGTGTCAAGCACCTGTAAAACAAGTATTTATTCAATTGTTGCCCGTAAACCCTGTTTTTACAAAAATTTCTCTGTTACAATCACCAGAAAATCTGAAATTCAAGTAATTTGCATCACTACCTAAATAAACCTGTGTGTTTTAAGTCACCGTTCATCATTGTGGCCAAAGAAAAACCCGCAAGCCTGTTTTCCTCTGCATATTGACCACTCCTTTGTATCTCATGCCCATTTCTGTGGGTAAAATTTCAAGAATATCCACATTTGAAGTCAAATTTGTCAAAATTCACTCCCAAAGAGGACCATTCCCCTATTTCTATCTACCTCCCTGACCAAACTCTGCAAGTTCTAGGTCCACTGTGAATTTCATTAAAGGAAGCAATTTCTAAGAACATAACTCACTCTCTGATTTCCTAAGGAAAAACAAAACACTTTAAGTTAAAAGTCATTCAGCAAACTGAAAATGGAGGCTCCAGTGGCCCTGAATATTGCACCCTTGAATGCACCACATAAGCAGTTGGAGTGGTTACCTCTTGCTGATAGGGATTTCTAGATTGATGACATGGAGGGTCAAAAGCCTCACCTGCAAGATTTTTGTGAAATAAGGAATAGCCATAGGAACAAAGCTAACATATTTAGAATCTGGAAGTCTAATATGCCTATATACTACCTGCCTTCAGTGAATATCTTCCCTGACCTCATCCATCAATGTTGTGCTAATTATGAGCCTTCTCAAAGGGAAATGATGGAACCTTTTGGAAATGTCCTCTTTTATATCACACCTCAGTCTATAAATGAGATGCTGCACTTTGAGCCAGCTCAACCTTTGGTCCCTCTCTCCATGAAAAATTTGCTGGATCAAGCCTCCAAGTTGTCCTCTGCAGAAGTTGACCGAATTGCCAAGCTGTTTATGCCACTAGATTTCTACTCCAGATACAAAATTCCCTATCACCATGCCTGGTTTAGTGAGGCTAGAAAAGTGCTCATAGACATGATTTCCTACATCCTGGGATTCAGAACAAGTGAAATTGTGGATGAGACTGTCTTTGCTTTGATGTCCATGTTTGCTCCAGGACAGCCCCCTGCTCTCAAGTATGATTATGCCACCTATATAGCTAACAAAATTCATGAGCAGTTCATGAATTTAGAAATAGAGAGAGTGTTCAAGTACACTTCATATATATACCATTTTCTGCTGCACTATCAACCTAATAGTTTCCCAGTTCCCCTTAAAAAATTGGATGCTAATGGGGAGTGAAGGTCTGTAATATTTTGGTCCTCAGTTCCATCATGTTCGTAGCTCCCCATATACATATTGTGAGTTTATTGACCTTTTTATATATCCAACCACCCGTTTATTGTCAATAACTCCTCCTTCCAGGCTCTCTGCTAAAATGCAGAAAATCTTACACCTCTCAAAGGAATACAGTATTGGTGATTGGTATTTTTACCAAAACCATACAGTGATTAGGATCTATGGTTGTCAATTGGCTCCCTACAAGCTGCCAAAGTATGTCCCTATGAGACTCTTTGCCCTAGAATACTACCGGCGATTCAGTAGTTCAGATTTGACTCATTTCTATGGTGCTAGGAAAAAGGCACAACTCAAGATAAGGCACCAATTGGGCCCTTTTATTAAAAGCATGGAAGGAAGTTGACACTATTCTGAGAGAGAAACTTAAGTTGAAACAAACTTTTCTTTGGTCACCATATGACCCTGAACATTTCATAAGCTTTAGGAGAGTCAAACACAAGCTTACATGATATGTGCACTATAGTATCCCTTAGATTGAACAATATGCTAATCAACAGGAGTGGATAGAAGGCACACTAGTTGAAGAACTTACTGAAGAAGAGAGATTAGAAAAAGAAATGAAAGAGTTTGAAAAGACACTTGACCTAGACTCTGTTGGACAGGTTTTTTTCACATTGCCTCGACACCTTGGAGCGGGCACATCATCTGCCACAAATTCACAACAACCTGCCCAAGAGAGTGCTCCACCTGCAGGGACATCTAAAGGCAAGGAGGTGCAACATTCAGAGCAGGAGGAGACAATAGCAGACTGGCTAGATACAACAAAAGAACAAATTCAAGGCAAGCCCCTTCAACACAAGCAAAAAAACTTGAAATCCTTGTCTTACAAACTCCTCTCAATGAGGAAAGAGATAAGAAAAGGGAAAGGCAGGAAGAAACACCCACAGTGGCATCCACAGAACACCAAGGAGAGAAAAGGCAAAGGTTAAACCCCTACTCTGACGAAGAATTTATAGAGGAGACAATAGGCAAGCAAAGGGGTGAGGAAGCAATCGAACAACGGATTCCTCCAAGTATGGAAACATCAGCTAGCTCCCTTTAGCAGGAGCAGGAGAGGAAACAAGGTGTGGAGGTTACATCCACCAAGCAACAGAGCAAGCAAGGCTCTGACATCAAGAAGGCATTCAATGAAATCAAGGCCTAAAATGAGCTGGTAAGGTTTCAACTCTATAACCAATTACTAAGAATGGCTCCCACCAATCAACAGAGGCTAATGGCAGCCTATGATATCCAAGAATGGAAAATGACCCTTAGTCACTTCAAGCCTACAGTAAAGTAGCCCTAGTCAGCTTCTGATTATATCAGAACCAATCTGGAAGTCCTTGCTAAAGACATCCACCCAATGGACCAGATTGAGTTACACAAACAAACTGGAGAAATGGTGTACTCCACCTTAGCAGATAAGGCAATATTGACCCACAGATTGTAAAATTCACTTCATAATACTTCTGCCCAATTATAATTGGATAAAGCTTCCTCATTAGCCAAGGACAATAGAATCAAATCATTGGAGGAGATCATTATGGAGCTGGGACATGATCCTAGCGATCCCAAGGGCGTAGAGGCTTTAATTAAGAAGAAAGAAGAAGACATAGCAGCCCTCAGAAAAAAACTCAGGCTATCAGCTACAATGCATCCTCAAACCATGGAAGTAGCATAGCAAAAAGAATAGGAGGATGTAGTAAGTTTGCTAATGAGGATGAATGAAAGACTGCTAGAAACAGAGAAAGCCTTGGGGGCAGCACTGCAAGGAAAATAGGGAGAGTTGGCCTCTCAGCCAGCTCAAACAGCTCTAACTCTTGGAACTACTCCTCCTTCAGTCACCACAACATCCCCTTCTACTGATCCAACATCAACAGCAGGTACCTCAGCTCCAGCCTCAACTTCAGCAACAATTACAACAACAACTACAACAGCAGCAGAACAAGAAGCCAGCCTGAGTATGGAGGAAATGATGAAAGAAATAAAAGCTCTGGAACTGCAAATGGCAGAATTAAAAGAAGCCAAAGAAAAATTAGCCAAGATTGAGGTAAATTATGACAAATAAAAAATGGTTGTGGCTGAGAAGACAAGGGAAGTAAAGGCCTTGGAGAAAAGAATAAAGGAGTTGGAGAAGGACCTTACTCTTCACAAGACTCTAACAGAAATCAAAACAATTTTGTGGAGTAAAATTGGCCAGTCCATCACTGATCAATGGACAACAATCCAGACCATTCATGACCAGATTGAGTTGATTGGGATAGCTCAATTTGAGACTCAAAAGGCCAGAACATTATTGGAAAACAAGCCCGAAGAGGCCAACAAAATGATCCATTTTTTGAATACCCATACTAGAGAACAGTTAGCAGCTCTGGATATCAGGAACAGAATAGACACAATTTTGTTAGTGAAAAAGGTGCTGACCATGAGGAATTTTGTGCAAACTTTGGAAAGAAAGTGCCAAGAGATGCAAGCAGAAATAAATATCTTCAGACAAAAGTTTGCAGTGTTGCAGAGCAAGGGGTTGCCTAGCTTAGTGACCAGCAGTGGAAGACTGTTAGCACATGAATAGTATGCTAGAAGGGTAAATACCTATATTACCAATCAAACCACAACATCATCAAGCAGCACAGAAGAGACAACACCTCCCTCTGGACAGGTTTTGTATGACAAATTGGAAAATTTGTTTTATATTGAACATGAAATAAATCATCTTTTTGAGGTCCAGCCAAATTACTACACATACACTAAAGCTGATGAAACATTGATTAAGCTACAAAGACACCAACTACCTACAAATCAATGGTGGGAGAGCATGCTTGATATTTTTCCAAGGTAATTTAAATACTCTTTTTGTTCTACTGCATAATAGCAAATTTAAATACAGAAGCCACGTACCAGAAATCAAATCGACAAAGGATGGAATTCGCGCTAAAGGCGTTAAGACAAACTCAGGCACAGGTGGCAAATGACAGCACAACAGGGACGCAAATCAAAGAAACGGCTATCAGCCGACTACTCAAGCCAAAAAGTCAACAATAGCGGAACACCTGAGCCGGCCAGTACAAGCATAGTTACTCCTTCATTCATTTCTGCGTGGTTTTTTCCACATCAGTTATTGCCTTTGCCAGAGTAGATGGATGAATTTATTACCTGATATTTATTCCTATGGGATATTTTCTAAACTATTCTATAAATGCTTCCCCAAGATATGTATTGTTGTTGGCTGGTGAATATCATTCTAAACTTGCGCTGTATGTTTTGGGAACCCTTCTGAAATAAAAAATTGCTGGAATGCTTTGCTGGTGAATTTGATGGTTATGGAATCAATGGCAGAAGGATATATTGCAGAATTCTCGTGTTAATGCATGGATCAATAATTCTTCTTTACTCTTTTGTTACTGTATCTGTGTTTTATTTACCACTTAAATATCATGCTCTAAGTTGTAGGAAAAAGGGATAGCACAAAATTTACTTTGCAGTACTCTGTGTTCAATTCCTATAATTTCTTATGTTTTCTACAGGACTAGCATAGGCAATAATTCTTGACTGCTCTTGTCTCCCTAGTTCTTTCATTTTAAATATAATTAAGGAATTATTAATTGCTCCTTGGTAATGTTTATTCAATTTCCCTCTGTTAGCATAATGGAAGATTCTTAATTGCCTTTCATTCCCTGACTTCATTTCACCTTATTCCAGCTTGAAAATTGTTTCTGTGTTTGATTATCTTGCTCTATAATTCTCCTATTGCCAAAGACACCATACCCAGAGGTTTATTTCCATTAGACTCCATCAACCCAATGGTCTGAACTTCTCTCACATTACAGCCCTGCTCTACTGAATGTCATCTTCCAAACACGAAACAAAACTTATGCTTCATAACTAGCCTAACATATAACAAAACAAATCTAAATTATAAAGAGAGAGCCCTCTCTGGTTGCAGATTGGCTAGAATCTGCAGCTAAAAGATTGGTTAGTGGTTACCTCTGCCGTATTCCCTTCTAGAGGCAGGGAACAACCTAAGTGATAACAAAATCGATCACAACCCATGTTCAAAATGGAAGAAAAGGTTGATATATTGTTGTACTATTTCAATAACGACACTTTGAATCTAAATCACTAGTTACAACAACTGGAAGTGTATTCTAGTGTCCATCAAATTGAGGGAAAATAAAATATTTCATTTCTTCAGTTGAAATTAGAGTTTCATGCCATAAATTGGTGGGAAATCCACAATGAGACACTGAGGTTAGAGGGAGAGCCTCTATTGACTAAGTGGGAGGACTTCAAAATCCTCATTAAGTCATATTTTTACCCTAATGGGTAAGTAGAGAACCAATGGATGCAATGGCACTAATTCAAGCAAAATTTTGGGAAAATCATGTAGGAGGACACCACAAAGTTAAAAAATTTGGTGATAATGTTGGGTATATGCCCAAAGAACCCAAATGTGCTCAAGTATTTTGGGGGTATACATTGCCATTTGCAGGAGCAAGTGATGTTGTTCAAGCCCAATTTGGTGGAAAGAGATTGTGCATGCAGTGTACCTAGAGAACATATGCTTGAAGAAAGTGTAATCAAGTGGATTGAAGGAAAAGGAGTAACAAGATGATTATAAGGAGGGGAGGAAGAGACAAAAATGTGGAAAAGATAAAAATATGGAAGCCACAATAGACCAATGCAATGATCCCCAATACTATTTGAGTCACTGCAACATTGACATCCATACAATGGAGAAGTGATAGAAGTTTAGTCCAAAGCTTGAAAAGAAGAAAGAAAACAAAGACAATAAGATAAAGAATCTCATGGCCAATGATTCAAGAAACCAAGTTGAAAGTATCTTAGACACGGATGAAAATATTTTGTGTACACAAGTGCAGAAGGAGTTGAATCCGAGTAGCCTTCAACAATAGGAAGAGAAGGAAATGACAGAACTCTTCTATATAAAGTTACATGTCCAGAAGGCCAAGATTGATGCACTATTTGACTTGGGAAAACCTCATTGTCATAGAGATGCTCAAGAAACTAGGATTGGAAGTTTGTAATCATCTAATCCCATATCCACTAGGATGGGTAAATAATGATGTAGAATGGAAGCTAAAAAAATAGTGCAAAATTTAATTTTCCATGAGTGCTGATTTTCTTGATGAAGTAGAACTAGATGTCGTTCCCCTTGAGGTGTGTGGAGTTGTATTTGTATTTGAAAGTCCCTACATGCACATAAAATATGAAATATTCATGTGGATAGAAAACCAATATTTACCCATGAATGATGGAATATCGTTCATCATCAATGCGCATAAAGACAAGTCAAAAATTCCGTTGGTAAGTGTTGACTAAGCCAAGAAATTGATTAGTTCTAGAAAGAAGTATGCTTTACTAGTTTTAAGAGAAAACCAATCTATAGAAGAGTCAATAAGAGGCAAGGAATCCCTAGAGGGGTGTATTAATAAAGAAAACCAATAATTGGAAGAGTTACTACAAGCATATAGGGATGTGTTCTGAGAGGCTAAAGGGTTAGCGCCTAAGAGGGAAGTGGAGCACAAGATCCAACTATTACCAGACTCCTCATTGCCAAACATTGGGTTGTATAGGCTGTCTACTATAGAAGCAAGTGAGGTGAAGAAACAGTTACAAAAAATACTAGAACAAGGTGTCATTCAATCAGGTACACCACCATGTGGTTCACCCATCATCATTGTGCCAAAGAAGGAAAATAATTGGTAGATGTCTGTAGATTAATAGGAATTAAGAAAAATCATGCTCAAGAACAAATACCCACTTCCTATGATAGATGATCTATTGGATCATTTGCGGCAAGAAAAATACTTCACCAATCTTGACTTAAAGCCTATAGATCACCAGGTTCAAGTTAGAGAAGAAGATACTTAGAAAACTGCCTTCAAAACCAAGCAAGATTTGTATGAGTGCTTAGAAATGTCATTTGGCCTATGTATTGCACCTTTTATGTTTATGAGATTAGTGAATGATTTACTATGCCATTTTATAGATTCGTTTGTTATTATCTATTTGAATGATATATTAGTATATAGTGCTACCTAGGAGGATCCCATCTCACATTTGATGCAGGTGTTAAAGACATTAAATAAGCACCAATTGCTAGAAAATATCAAGTGTGAGTTTGCAAAACAATATTTGTTGTATCTGTATTATGTGATAGGTGAAGGAGAGTTGAAGATAAATTATACCAAGATGGATGCCATCATGAAATGGTTAGTGCCTACTAATTTTTTTGAGGTCAATATTTTCGTTGGGGAAACACAATACTTAAGGAAATTCATAGCCTCATTTTTAGCAGTTGTTGTGGCCATCAACAACCCCCCTCTTTTTTTAGTATTAGCAATAACACTAAGAAAATGGGGACCCTTAATAAAAAATCCAAAAAACATTTTTATAATTTATTTTTTTTGTATTTAACTCCTTAAAACTATATCGCATCGCGAGAAGAGAATAAAGCATTTCCTTATGAGCATAATAAACTGCAAAGAAGCGACGCGAAATTCATCGCATCACATACATTATGAAGCACTCTTAAATGAAAATCTTAAGAAATCTCCGACGGCTGATGTGCGACGTCGCATATCGCAACGTCACATAAGCAGCACACAATGATTGAATGACTAAACGCAATGTTGCGATTTGCGATAAATGCGATCTGCGATGCTGCGATTTGCGATAAATGTGATCTGCGCTAAGCTGATCATGAAGCTCTACGATGACACATCTTGATAACGCGATCCGCGATGCGAGTCACAGAAATCACCCATTGCAAATTTTCCTCGGCGCAATATTCAAGGAAAGCTGTCCGTAAACCAAAAATTGGGCGCGCGCCTTAAAAGAAATTAATGAATGTACGCCAAAGTATTCAAGAAGGACAGTTTTGTGTTTTTCAAAGAGTCAGTTCGCTATGGGTGTCATAATTTCATACATTTCTAGAGCTTAGAGCTTTCGTGTCAATATTTATTATCATTACTCTTTTCCTTTGTGTGAACTGCAGAAATGAAAAACAGGAAACAATATGAAGCAATGAGCAGGAAACATCTAAGGAAAAGGGGAAAGCGTCAATGCTCGGAGAACAGAGAAGAGATGCCTTCATAAACGGTACAGAACCGCAGATTCCAGAGTATCACTTAACAGATGCTGATGTCAATAGGTGATTCAACATTCAGGGTCAGAAAGCTCACAAAAGCAGCATGTTTATAAAAAATCCTGAAACTTCTACCCGGTGAAGGAAAAAGAGCTAAAGGCGGAAAATGCACCAGAAAAGCTCGGATCAAAGAACAGAGGAAGTTTTCGATGCGTGATTAGCGCCTAGCGCTAATCGCACATCGCAAAGAAAATTGTTCAGAAAGCAAAGTCCCTAACTTGCTTAGTCATTCGCAAGGCCGGAAACCGAAATAGCAAAAGAAGAAGCAGTTTGAGAGAAATTTTGGGTTATTACCAAGTATACACGCAGTAAATCCACCCAGCCAAAGGAAGATTCTCAAAAATATCTTCTAGTTTACTAGAAAGTGGTGCCAGCGCTTGCCATTTCTATTTTCGTAACTCAAACAAAAGCAGAAGGCAACAAGCCGACTCTTCCGAGGCAAATGTTGCATGCTCGCAACACTAAGGAGCAAATACAGAAGTAGTTAGGAATTAGATTCAATTTTTAGAAATAAGTTTGCTTTAGAAGAAGGGCGGTCATTTAAACCGTATCCTAAATTTATGTAATTAAGTTAATTAGTTAGTAGTATTTAAACCCTTCTCATGCATTTGGAGAAGGGTCTAGAAATTTGTCAAAAAACTTGTCCTCAGAACATGCACTTTTGCACCCTCAGAGGGGGTTTTGATGAATGGATGGATCAAGGTTTATTAATGTTTGCATTTGATATCTGCTACTGATGTTGCACTTCTGTACTCTTAGTAGATGTTAGAGCAAGGAGAGATAAATCATTGTTGCTTGAAGCTTATGAGTAGAACCAGTCATAAATGGTACTTTTATCTCTTGACCATTTCTGCTTATATTCTTAAAGTGATATACAGTTTTTTGTTGTTTTTATGTTATTGCATGAATGTGTGAGTTACCATTTGGCACTTTTGTACGATGGAGCCATTTATTTATGTCTGATATATGAATAACTTATTATGCGATATGTTGTTCACAACTGTTTTGCCTAACTTTTTATGCAAAGTGGTTTATCTTAATTGATTTCCATTCTTATGATAGTTGAATGATCTTTATTACCAGATATTGTTTGAAATCTCTTTAGATCGCATAATAGAAGAAATACATCTCGGGTTAGCATAGATTAGATGTGTTGTTTTTCATTAGATTACAATAGCATAAAGTTAGTTTAAAAGTTTGAATTAGATTAGCTTTAAGTATCCTTAGATCAACAACATCCAACTCTGCACACACACACACACCCTTAGATTGGGAAACTGGTCCCATTATCCCCAGTCGGACCCGCTATACCAAATGGATAAGGAGCTGCCAACCAAGGTCCAGACCGGGCGGGTATCCCCCTTGTTGTCGACCCGATTTTCGGGGCTTCAACATATTTAGCGCTAGAAGGAAGGCCTGAACTATGAATGGCACCTAAATCAAAATCTAAATACCATTCTGAGAGTAAATCGCCCTCACCAACTCCCTCGACTTCCCCACTACGCTTAAATCCAGAGTCAGAAGTCGCTCGAGTATTAACCGCTGCTACATACCCTAATATTTCAGACCGATCGACCATTGAACCTCCTGAAGTTCAAACTCTGATTCAAAAACTTCAAAGATTTTCCATTTCTACTCAGAAGTATGATAAATCTCAAAGCAGCGTGACTTCGCAGTACAATCCTACTCATCCCCTGACCGGATTAAAGAGTGAAAAATTTGGCATCCAGCCAACTGAATTCCCTCTCCCCACCAGGAAAAGAGCAAGGAAAACACCACAAGAGTCTGACAGTGAGACTCTTTCATCTACATCGTCCATTTCAACTCCCTCACCATGAAGTCAGCCACCCACACCTTCATTCCAAACCATCATCCATCCATCTTCCACAACCCCTCTTCTTCAATAATCTAAGATCATAGTATCCTCATCTTCCCAGCCACAGGGATCATCTTCTGCACTTTCATTCACTAGCAACTCAACGATGGCCTAGTCTCCATGGAGCAATCCTGGGGCAGTTTTAATGCCTCCACCCTTGAGTCAAATACCGGCCCATCCTGAGAAATGGCTACCCAAATTCAATCCAAAAGCAGGCATGCTAGCAGAAGAACACATAAACAATTTCATGCTTTCTGTCAATCTCAACGGAGTTACTAACGAAGATGCTGTTGTTCGGCTTTTTCCCTATACAATGCAAGGAACAGCCGGGTCATGGTACTTTTCATTACCCTCTGGGTCTATCACAAGTTGGGACATTTTCCAAAGTCAATTCCTTACCAAGTTTGGTGATGACAGATCAACGACAACGTTAATCAATGACCTATCCAATATTAAAGCCGAGGCTAGAGAACCCATCAAAGATTTCAATTTACGATTCAATAAGATCCTCAACAAAATTCCCACTACTTCCCAACCTAGCGAAGAAGTATGATAAGAATGGTATATTACAGCCTTACCATCAAACATAGCAATCTTCGTGGATAGGGAAAATAAAACAACCTTAGTTGAAAACTTGACAGAGGCGATAGCAGTAGAGAAATGCGTAATAGCCCTGGAAAAGAGATCTGCGATAGAGGAACGCAAGTCTAAAAAAGTCACCTTCAAGGAAGACTCCAAGAAGAAACAAACGAAAGGCCCTTTCGATTTGGAAGGATTGCAGAAAGTATTGAAGACCATGTCCAATGAGATGATTGACATAAAAAAACAAGTAGCAGAAACTTCTTCAAAAAAGGCCTACAGAGCTTTTAAAAGAGGTCCTTCAATGGATGTGAAACCACCCAATGTTATCTCAAATGTCGAATCTGAAGAAGAGGAAGAAGAATAAAGTACCACTGGAGGGTAGACTGATGACGAAGAAGTTGTGGAATTACAAGGAATGTGGGATTTCATCCTCCCACAAGAAGAAGATCAAGAAGCATTTCTGGTTAGCACACGAAGCAAAAATCAACTTGATCCTCCCCAAACTACCCCTAAGCAGAAGAGCGCAAGCTCTGCAATAAAAGATAAAGTCGCAACAAAAAAAACGACCACTAAAGCGACTCAACCTAGCCCGGTCCAATCAGATCAAACAACTCCATCAAGAACACTGATAGTGTCAGATGAAATGGAATACAATATTATTGACGACATGAAAAATACTAGGGCTAATATTACCCTTTACGAATTGAGCAAATTGAAACATCAACAGAAGATAATGATGAAAGAATTACATGTCATGCCTATTACATATTTGCCTACAGCTGTAGCTTCCCACAACATGGGAAGACCTCCAACCAACATGATCAATAAGATTGATCCAAATGAAATTGCCTTGATTGGAGGAAGATCAAGGTCTCACACTCCCCCTTTTCTTCTCACTTATGAAATTTTCAATAAAAATGTGCACAATTGTTTGGTAGATTCTAGTGCTTCAACGAATATTTTACCCAGATCAATATGTGCCAAGTTAAATGTTCAACCACAAAAATCCGCAGTGCGCATAGTTCAGCTTGATCGATCTCAAGTCGAAGTGATTGGTGAACTTAATCAAGTAACCATAAGATTGTCATCCAACCCGAAGGTATGTCAGGTTATTGACATTCTAGTGGCTGATATCCCAGAAATCTATGGCTTGATTCTTAGCAGGGATTGGTCTGAGAAACTCCATGGATACTTTTCAACTAACTGGTCACACATGTGGTTACCCTACAATGGTAAACTGAATCAAATAAAGGTTGAACGAGAGTTACACCAGAAGTACATAGTAACGGAATTGGAGGGAGAAAATGAAGCAATAGCGTATAACAGTAGTATCATAGGCAATTACTTGGTAGATTCTTTTCTAGGCAATTTCAATGCTCATACATCACCTTACTTAGAAAATTCAGTTTTATCCCAAGTCGAAAATTTTTCCCAAACTAATAATTCAAAGTGTGTTAATTTTGTAGATAAACCTGTAAATACATATTTGTTTTGGAAATTATATTTTGATGGCTCTAAATCTAACGAAGGAGAAGGAGCAGGATGCGTTCTGATTAGTCCAGAAGGAAATAAGACCATGCTTACGTGCAGACTTGAATTCAATTGCACAAACAATACAGCAGAATATGAGGCCTTGGTGCAAGACCTATACAAAGCAATCGGGTTGAATGTCAAGTATCTTCAAGTCTTCGAAGACTCTGTGATTGTCGTCAAACAGGTACGTAACACTATTCATTGCCTATCAAGTCATTTAAAACACTATCAATATTTAGTACAAGATCTAACTGAGCATTTCATAGCATTCAATATTTCTTCAATCCCAAGACTCCAAAACGCAAGCGCAGACCTTTTGGCTAACGTAGCCTCTAGGCTTATTCCCTCCAAAGAGTTTAGTCCAGATAGATTCTCAATAGAATTAATCTTTAGACCATCCATCCCTGACAAGATTACAAATTGGAGAGTATTCAATGACGATCCTGATATTGTAAATTTTCTCACTTCTGAAGGATCCTACTCCAATCAGATAATTGACGAAGACCATCACGATCGACAAATACAACAAAATGGCACTGATAATGCTATACCTAAATTGGTGGTTAAGTTAGAAGACTTATATGATTTGAAAATCGGTTTAAAAGGTCTGCCAATTCAAAGCTCTACAGTTCGACTCTGAACTACGAATTAGTAAACCTAGGGATCGATGATAAACCACAAAACATTACTCTAGGCATAGGCCTGGCCCTGGAAGAAAAACTAGCGTATATTCGTCTTTTAAGACAATATAAAAATGTCTTTGCCTGGAATTATGATGAGCTGAAGACGTACGACACTTCTATCATTCAACACACTATTCCTATGATTGACAACAAAAAACCTGTCTAACAGAAACTGAGAAAGATCCACCCCAATTTAGAAAATCAGATAAAAACTGAGCTAAACAAGTTATTAAAAGCCAGAATAATTTTCCCCGTCAGACATTCCAAATGGGTTTCCAATATGGTACCCGTTAGAAAGAAAAACGAAGATATTAGAATTTGCATCGATTTTCGGAATCTCAACAAAGCCTGTCAAAAATACAATTTTCCTCTCCCACCTATGGAGCAGATATTACAGGCAGTAGCAGGCTCAGAACTGATGTCTTTCTTAGATGGATTTTCAGGATATAATCAAGTGCTGGTACATCCCGATGATCAGTTGAAAACCACATTCAGAACTAAATGGGGCACATACGCATATCGGAAGATGCCATTTGGTTTGATCAATGTCGGCATTACATTTCAAAGAGCCATGGACATCGCATTCAAGGGTTTAGTCAATAAATCCATAGTATGATATAACAGTGTATTCCAAGAAGCGAAGCGACCATCTCAGAGACTTAAAACAGATCTTTCAACGATGTTTAAGGTATGGGATTTCACTTAACCCAAAGAAATCTTTTTTCGCATTAAGTGAAGGAAAACTTCTAGGATTCATAGTGTCAAAATCTGGTATTCACATTGAGCTTGACAGAATCAAAGAAATTTCTGAAATATCCCTACCTCATAATAAAAAAGCCATGCAATATTTCCTTGTTCAAATCAATTTTGTAAAGAGATTTGTCCCAGATTTTTCGCGAATTGTGTCTCCTTTGCAAACCATGATTAAAAAGAATTCAAATTTTAAATGGGTTCAAGATGAACATGAAGCATTCAACTTGATCAAACAAGCTATTATTAATGCTCCATCTTTAGCAACCCCGAATTTTTCAGAATCTTTTATCTTATACACATTTGCCTCAGAGAAATCTTATGCTGCGATTCTAACTCAAGCAAATCAAGAAAAAGTGGAATCTCCAATTGCGTTTTTTAGCTCAAATTTACAAGGTGCTGAACTCAATTATCAGACGTGGAGAAACAGGCCTATGCTGTTTTCAAAGCGGTCAAATATTTCAGACCTTTCTTACTTAAAACCCATACTAAGATCATAGTACCGTTTCTAGCGGTAAGAAATCTTCTAGTACAGAAGGATGTGGGTGAGAAAAGAGCAAATTGGATCACTTCTTTACAGGAATATGACCTTGAGATCAAACCAACGAACATTGTAAGAGGTCAAGGCTTCTGCAAAATGTTGGCTGGAGCATCACAAATTCCTGAAGTCCCATCTGAAGAGGTACAAATGTATGAGGTAAGCCTAAACGATGCAGAATCATTATACGTTGATATCATTTATTATCTTAAGAACGGGTATGCTCCATCACACCTGGATCACACTAAGAAAAGAGCTCTGAGATTGAAAGCTAAACAATATCAGCTCATAAATGATGTTCTTTTTAGAAAGAATTATGATTATGTTCTTCTTAGATGTCTTGAGAAAACTGAAGCTGAAAAAGTTTTGCAGGAACTCCACGATGGACCAGCGGGCGGACACTACGCCGGAGATGCTACTGCACATAAGATCTTACGTGCAGGATATTACTGGCCTACGCTGTTCAAAGACTCACACAGTTACGTGAGGAAATGTCAAGTCTGCCAAACAACTACTGGAAGACAAAAGAAGCCGTCCCTGCCACTATAGCCGGTAAACATCGAGTAATCATTCAGTCAGTGGGGCTTGGACATAATAGGTGAGATCATTCCTCACTCTTCTAAGCAACATAGATACATTCTCATGGCAATAGATTATTTTACTAAATGGATAGAAGCAGTTCCTCTCAAGACAGCTAATTCTGAAAATATCATTGAATTCATAGATCAATTTATAATCACTAGGTTTGGATTGCCAATGGCTTTAATGTTTGATAATGCATCATACTTTTCTGGAAATGCAATGACTGAGTTTGTACTTAAAAGAGGATTCAAACTAAAATATTCGGCCAATTATTATCCGCAAGGTAATGGGCTAGCTGAGTCAACAAATAAAAACCTAATCAGGATTATTAAGAGAACAGTTGACTAGAACCAAAATAATTGGCACAAAGATTTAGTAAATGATCTATGGGCAGATAGAATAACAAAAAAAGCTTCAATCAGCACTTCTCCCTTTAATTTAGTTTATGGGAAAGAAGTCGTTCTTCCAACTCACTTAGTCGTCCCCTCTTTGTCTTTAGTACAATACATCGATGAAGTATCTACTTCCTCCATACAACTAAGACAAATGGAAATAATTAAATTAGAAGAACAATGAGAACAAGCTAAGAAAACCCATGCTCATCACCAAGCACTGATAAAATCCTCTTTTGATTCAAGCATAATGACCAGAAATTTTTTTCAGATGGGAGATTTAGTTTTGAAATGGGATAAGGCTCATGAAGAAAAGGGCAAACATACGAAATTTTAAAAGATGTGGCATGGTCCTTTTCAGATTGTTGAAGTCATAGGTCCATCAACGTTTGTGTTGCAGGATTTAGCAGGTAGAAGGGATTCTTTGCCTGTTAATGGACAAATCCTTAAAATATATTTTCCATAGAAGATTATTCTTCTATTTTGTAGAATAGTTTTGGTTTTTCTTTTCTTTTTCATAATAAAACCAGCTGTAAATGGTTACTACAGGTATTCACGGAAAAGACACCAATTCTCTTTCAGATTTTGAGCTTTTCGCTTGTATAAATAACAAAAATTTTCATAAATCTGATCTTTATTATAGATAGATAGAGTTAAAAACTTTGGCCTAGATATGATACTAGTTTCAGCTTCAAAAATTTGATGAAAGCAACCTTTGGCGAAAAATTGTTTTATATCAGCACAATGAAAGGTATCAATAATAATATAAAGATTCTCTGTAAAACTACTATTTTCAAACTCTATTATTTTCGTCCAGAGCTTTCTTAAGGAAAACAATGATTTCCTCCCTGTTAAAGAAAATCGCAGCATTCAGAGGAACAATCCAAGAAGCACTATATCTCAAAGAATAAGAGGTCTCATCACGAGCCGGCTTATCATGATCATAGATATTATAACTCGCTGACTTTGCCAAACACTGTCCATCAAAACAGGGAAATGACTCAAGATCGTTGAAATCAAAAGGCAAGGGGTCTCATCACAAGCTAGCTTGTTCAGCGAAAGTGTAAATCAAGTGAATGACTATGTCATAATTTGGCTACCAAACCAAGACATTGTTCTTTGAGAATAAAAAAGGAAAAAGTGTCAATGTGGATTTTTCTTCGAAGGTTGTAGATAGCCTTAAGCAGGATAAAGGATCATTGCTGGGTAACAGGTAACCCTGTCGAGGCTATGGACGCCTGCTGGCAGCAGAGGCTCTACCTACGACAAATGAGCATATTTTAAAGCCGGCACACAGAGAAGACTTTATTTTATCTTTAAAAGACCAAGTAATGGTTGATGTAAATGCAAGGACAAAACCTGAGGAAGCAAACATTTAGAATAGAAAAAGGTTGAAACAAAATATCATTAATAGGATAAGGCATAATGTACTCTATCTGTCCATAACGAAATTTAGACTTATGAAAATTTTTCTGTTTTGGAAGTTAAAATTCACTAGAAAAAAACAGAGATAACTGGTTCTTCCAGGTGAATCGCCATTGTTGTGGCCATCAACAACCCCCCTCTTTGTTTAGTATTAGCAATAACACTAAGCAAATGGGGACCCTTAATAAAAAATCCAAAAAACATTTTTATAATTTTTTTTTTGTATTTAACTCCTTAAAACTATATCGCATCGCGAGAAGAGAATAAATCATTTCCTTATGAGCATAATAAACTGCAAAGAAGCGATGCGAAATTCATCGCATCGCATACATTATGAAGCGCTCTTAAATGAAAATCTCAAGAAATCTCCGACGGTCGATGTGCGACGTCTCATATCGCAACGTCGCATAAGCAACACACAATGATTGAGTGACTAAACACGATGCTGCGATTTGCGATAAATGCGATCTGCGATGCTGCGATCTGCGATGCCGCGATGCTGCGATTTGCGATAAATGCGATCTGCGCTAAGCTGATCATGAAGCTCTGCGATGACACATCTTGATAACACGATCCACGATGCTGCGATGCGAGTCGTAGAAATCACCCATCGCAAATTTTCCTCGGTGCAGTATTCAAAAAGCTGTTCGTAAACCAAAAATTGGGCGCGCGCCTTAAAAGAAATTAATGAATGTACGCCAAAGTATTCAAGAAGGACAATTTTGTGTTTTTCGAAGAGTCAGTTCGCTATGGGTGTCATAATTTCATACATTTCTAGAGCTTAGAGCTTTCGTGTCAATATTTATTATCATTACTCTTTTCCTTTGTGTGAACTGCAGAAATGAAAAACACGAAACAATATGAAGCAATGAGCAGGAAACATCTAAGGAAAAGGGGAAAGCGTCAATGCTCAGAGAACAGAGAAGAGATGCCTTCATAAACGGTACAGAACCGCAGATTCCAAAGTATCACTCAACAGATGCTGATGTCAATAGGTGATTCAACATTTAGGGTCAGAAAGCTCACAAAAGCAGCATGTTTATAAAAAATCCTGAAACTTCTGCCCGGTGAAGGAAAAAGCGCTAAAGGCGGAAAATGCACCAGAAAATCCCGGATCAAAGAACAAAGGTAGTTTTCGATGCGCGATGAGCGCCTAGCGCTAATCGCGCATAGCTAAGAAAATTGTTCAGAAAGCAAAGTCCCTAACTTGCTTAGTCATTCGCAAGGCCGGAAACCAAAATAGCAAAAGCAGAAGCAGTTTGAGAGAAATTTTGGGTTATTACCAAGCATATACGCAGTAAATCCACCCAGCCAAAGGAAGATTCTCAAAAATATCTTCTAGTTTACTAGAAAGTGGTGCCAGCGCTTGCCATTTCTATTTTCGTAACTCAAACAAAAGTAGAAGGCAACCAGCCGACTCTTCCTAGGCAAATGTTGCATGCTCGCAGCACTAAGGAGCAAATACAGAAGTAGTTAGGAATTAGATTCAATTTTTAGAAATAAGTTTTCTTTAGAAGAAGGGCGGTCATTTAAACTGTATCTTAAATTTATGTAATTAAGTTAATTAGTTAGCAGTATTTAAACCCTTCTCATGCATTTGGAGAAGGGTCCAGAAATTTGTCAAAAAACTTGTCCTCAGAACATGTACTTTTGCACCCTCGGAGGGGGTTTTGATGAATGGATGGATCAAGGTTTATCAATGTTTGCATTTGATATCTGCTACTGATGTTGCACTTCTGTACTCTTAGTAGATGTTAGAGCAAGGAGAGATAAATCATTGTTGCTTGAAGCTTATGAGTAGAACCAGTCATAAATGGTACTTTTATCTCTTGACCATTTCTGCTTATATTCTTAAAGTGATATACAGTTTTTTGTTGTTTATATGTTATTGCATGAATGTGTGAGTTACCATTTGGCACTTTTGTATAGTGGAGCCATTTATTTATGTCTGATATATGAATAACTTACTATGTGATATGTTGTTCACAACTGTTTTGCCTAAATTTTTATGCAAAGTGGTTTATCTTAATTGATTTCCATTCTTATGATAGCTGAATGATCTTTATCACCAGTTATTGTTTGAAATCTCTTTAGATCGCATAATAGAAGAAATACATCCCAGGTTAGCATAGATTAGATGTGCTGTTTTTCATTAGCTTACAATAGCATAAAGTTAGTTTAAAAGTTTGAATTAGATTAGCTTTAAGTATCCTTAGATCAGCAACATCCAACTCTGCACACACACACACACCCTTAGATTAGGAAACTGGTCCCATTATCCCCAGTCGGACTCGCTATACCAAACGGATAAGGAGCTGCCAACCAAGGTCCAGACCGGGCGGGTATCCCCCTTGTTTTCGACCCGATTTTCGGGGCTTCAACAGTAGTATAAACACTTATCCATGCCATAAGAACAAGTAGTAAGAGTTTCCAGTGGTGAATGGGTCAACAAAGGGATTTTAAGGAGTTAAAGGAGAAGATCATTCAAGCACCATTTCTGGCATTAGAAAACTTGCAATGACCCTTTGTAGTTGATACAAATGAGAATGGGTATGCTATGGGAGCAATGTTTATGTAGGGAGGAAGACATGTATGCTACCATTCTGAAGTACTTTGTGGGGAAGTTCTTAACTACCCTACCTATTATAAAGAGCTCTGTACCCTAGTGCAAGTAGTGAAGAAGTGGAAGCACTATCTAATGGGAAAGGAGATAGTAATCCACTCAAATCACCAGAAACTACAATATTTGTAGGCCTAGAGTAAGCTACAACAAACCAAGAATTACAAGTAGATGCAGGGGTTTCTACAACACTTTCATTTAGTGATTAAGTAAAATAAGGGTAGTACAAACAAGTCAGTTAACATGATTTCAAGGCCACCCACACCAATGATCAGAACATTCATAAATTTGATGCAAATGGAGCCATTCACCCCTAATGCATATACAGAGGCATATTTCGAGGATAAAGACTTCAAGGAGGTGTATTAGTAGTTGAAAAGTCAACATCTTGTGCACAATGGATACAACACCATTGACTACCATATCAAGGATGTGTTACTCTGTTGGATGGTGTTGTAGCTACTATAACACCCTCCAAAATATTTCATTCATTTAAATTTTGTTTCTCCTTAATTATCATGTGATATTCCATTTCAAGTCCTCTAAGTCACTTCTTGTTTGGTCATTTTTTTCTAAGTTTTAGAGTTTCCTTCTAGAGAAATCATAAGTGTCAAAACACCTTGCTAGCTCAAAATTATTTCATGGTGCATTTCTATTCTTTATTCCTAGCACATCTCCCAAAAATATCCCTAACATACTTATTAAAAGCAATCCTAACACACTCCTTGATGATAGGAAGAGCGCACTTCTTGTTGACAACTAGAATGAACCTCTTGGAGGTAGCATGAACACACTTCTTGCACTTCTTGGAGATAATATAACAAACCACTTGGAGATAAACATAGTGCACTTCTTAAAGGAAACACTATCTCACTCTCCAGTGACAATTATCTCATCCTTATCTCTTGATTTTTCGACATGCAAAAGGCACACTTCCAAACCCTAACTTTCCCACACATGTGCTCATACTATATAATGGGTTTAGTCATAATATCATTCCGCACCTATTTTTTCTTCAGATCTCTGCACACTATTTGAGCAGAAGGATTGTTCTTCACTCTTCATCGCAAGTGTGTCATCTTCTGGGTAAGTTTCTCATCTATAACACTTTGAAATTTCACTCTTGAATGTGTTACTTTACTTCTAGCATGTCAGATTTAGTGCCTCTTCGCATTCTTAGACTATTTGTATTCTATTCATGATTTTAGTTGTAGTTATGTGTGTGCATGACAATATTTTCATTCTTATGATCATGCATGCTTGTTCTCATTCAACAATCAATTTCTTAGCAGATCGTTGTTTTTATTCATGGTGTTAGCTCTAAACTCTTCAAACCCTCCACTAGTCCATTGTGCTCTCTTAAGCAGTAAAGTATTCAATCCCTACTCCTTAGATCTAGGAATTTCACCCTTTAGAAGGGAGTCTCTCCTCTAGAGCACATAGCACACTTCTAGAGATAATTCCTCACACTATTGATCTTTGGAATTGCAACATATGCCCTCCATTATTTCTCTTTCCTTAAGACGTGCAGATCACACTTCCAGATGATAAGCATGCAACACTTGATCCACTAAATATGCAACCTATGCACAAAATTTAGCCTCTCTTCTAGCTACTATCCCTAGCTCTTGCAACTTATGCCCAAGCTAAAATCTCTTCTAGACCTAGTGTTACACTAAAAAATGGCACCATGACTATTTACAGTTGAAATGACTCTATCAACAATCATACTACCCTCTTAGGCAAGTCTTATGCCTCTGCTCTCCATGTCAAACTCCAAAAAAGAGAGAAAGCCTTTCAAAATGTATTTATCTCTGGGGACGCAGGTTCTCTCAACCTTACCTGCGGGGACGCACCCAATGTTCACAAAAACTGCGTCTTTGGATGCTCTGTATGTAAAGGTGTAGGTGCGTCCCCCTGAAAAGGTTAAAATGCGCAAGTTTCATCTTTAAAAAGTCACTTGTGGTTATTTCTAGAGCATTCTAGAAGGTTGTTCGACGTGTATTGAGCGCCTCCAGATGGTTCATGCACTCCTACCAAAGAGGAACTTATCCCATCAATAGGGGAGCTATCCCATCCAAAGAGGGGATTATCCCATTGATGGTGGACCTGATTAACTTCCTCTTGAGCACTATAAATACAGGCATTGGGCCAGAAGGAGAAAGGTTGAAAGCTATACAATTCTAAGGGTAAATGCTGCAGGAATTAGGACTCCCATTTAGAAGCTTGTGAGGAGAGATTGCCATCTTTGCTTGTTCTATTTGGAAGTGGGTGAGCTTTGTCAAAGTAGAGGAAGACTCTTGTGGAACCTGGAAGGAGCTTGCACAACACCAAGGCTCAGGTTGTAATGGTTCCTTTTGATTACCTTTAATGCAAATTGGTCCATTCTTCTCAATAACTTGTTGTTTATGGGTTATTTCATGTACTCCTTGGTCTATATGTTGAATATGCTTTGTTCTATGTTATAATCAGGTGCTATTTAATTGTTTGACTGTTGGTGATTGCAGGTTTTGGAGAAAAGGAGGAGCTCATCCAGATCAACAAAGCTTGGACTTCTACAACAGCGTTTGGACAAAGGTAAGAACGAAACACTTGATTTCTCATATCATAATGCATGTTTAGAGAAGGATAGCTCTAGTTTGTTTTGTTTGTCATTAGAATGTCTTAGACTTCTAGGAAGGTCGGTTGTGTCCGCACTATTGACTGATTCCGTGTGACAAATTGGCGACTCCGCTGGGGATTCCATTGATGAGACAAGTCTTTTCCTTTGTGTGAACTTTGCTTTGAGAAAATTGCTTTATTTTTCTGGTTTTGGCTCTGTGACTTTGTCTCTGGGTGGGTTAGCTTAGGATTAGTTTTATTTTGGTTTTTCTTGAGTTTTTCAGTAGGACGCACCCTCTGAGTGCTGTACAGTGCGTCCCTGGACGCACTTTTGCTGTGTACACAGAGCGGGCCCGCACCTGTGCTAACGGGTTGCCTGCGTCCCCTGCTAAAATTTGAGAAAATTCCATTTTTTGCATTTTTTGCTCTTAGATTTTGTTTTTTCTTAATTTTTTCTGCCCAGATTCATTAGTCCCTTGCCAAGAATCTTCACCTGAACTTGTTTCGATAGCATTGAGTGTTTTAGTGGATTTCATCGAAGTATAAGCCCTAGGGTTTGATTTTGAGTAGGTCTTGTAGTGACTTTGGCGGTAGGAGTTGTCAAGCCTTAGATCTCTCTGGTTTTGTCAGCATTCTAAGAAGTCAGACCTGTCATAAAGTCTACCTGTGAGAGCAACTTACCATTGAGTTGTCTCTTGGGCCAATTTCGAAGTGCTTGTTGTTTAAGTCTTGAATTCCATTTTACAAAAAGAACAAAAAGATTTGACTTTTGTTTTGACTAGTCTTTTGATTCTACATTAGCTGGTCCTTGATTTGATTTTGATCAAGTAAAACAACCTAGAATCATCTTTGTGAGCTTTTGCCTTGTTAGGTTTGCTTAGAGTAGTCTCTCTTTTGATTTGCTTGTGAGTCAAGTTTTCATAGTTTTTGTAGCTTTTGAGATTGTTTTTTGTTAATATAGGTTTATATGCTTTATTAAAAAGAGAAAATACAAAAACATCTCCTTTGAAAAGTTTTGTTTCAAGTAGCTTTGAAAAGTTTTGAAAGAAAAAGAGTTTTTCGTGCAAGTAAAGAGTGGTTATGTTTGTGTGCTTGAAAAGAAAAAGAGAATTGTTTCTTTGATTGTCTTTTCTAAGGAAGTTGTTTTCTCTAAAATTTGCATTCTCTCAACTCTCTTAGTTAAGAATTTCATTGAAAAAGGAAAGTAGCGTAAATCATCTTAGGTGCATCTTTGTAGTGGTTGGAGTCGAGTCTACACACCATTGGTTTCACTTCCACTACCTTTTGTCTTTAAATAAAAACCATAAAAGTAACGCTTAAAGTAAAATCGACGTAGTAACTTTTATTTACTAGGGCTCTGAAACACCAATTTAGATCAGGCTAGTGTCTTGGAGTAGGTGAGTAATTAACTCTCCAAGACAACAAAACCAAACAAGTAGCTTATCTTGTGATAGAATAAATCCAATTGTCTCACTTGTACTCTGGGAAAGCTCCTCTTAAAGGAGAAGCACGAGCTCGTGTCCGAACCAGTGAGGGGATCAATCCCCCCTCATTGGGAATGACGCCAGACACGCACGTATTACAAATCGTACACCTCGGATTAACCATTGTCGAGGAGCCAGGGGTCACTTGTCGGTAAACCTTGGATTATTTTCAAGGAGCCGGTAAGGGGATTGAGCTTGCTACTCTGCCCTTGCATGCTGTCGGAGTTTAGACTGTTCCCCCAGGTGCATTTGTTGCGGTTGGTAACCTTAGTGGCCATTATCTTTAGGATTCTACCAAGGTGACGATGGAGGGAAGATCCCACTGAGCCTGGAGCAGACGTTGGCTAGACTCACTTGGATTTTCTGGGGGGTTCACTTCACTCGAGACGGTTAAAGTGGAGGAACTTGGTCCAGTCTATTCATTAAGCAGGTTGCCGGGGTAACTGTTCCACCCGCCACTTCTGTACTGAATCCAGCGAGGTTGGGCTTCATCACCAACTAGCGCTTTTGGTCCGGAAGGCTACTGTTTGTGTTTGGTTTGACGCCCTAGATTCTTTAGGCGTGTGATTCAAATTTGTTTGGTTCTTTAGAGACTTTAGGTGGTTTGATTTGAAATTTTATTTTGTTTTCGTGTGTAGTAGTTAAAAGTTTTTAGCTGTGGCGGAATTACCGAGACAGTCCCGTAGACTTCGGGGCCAATCTCCTGAAGTTGTTTCTGTGGCCGAATTGTTGAGAAGATCCCGTAGACTTACGGGTGAACCTCCTCAAGACGAGTCCAGTCATCTAGAAGGTTTGAAGGTCCTTGTAACTCCTCCTAGTGGCAGTAGAGTAGGTTCACCTGAAGAAGGAGAATCTTCCTTGGTGGTCAATCTAGATTACCAAAGTTTCGAGACAGGTTATAATCCCGAAGCTGTTACAGTTTCTGAGCTTGTTGGTAGTTTTTCGTCTGCTAGTGATACAGGAGAAGAACCAGAAATATCCGAACCTGTTACTCCGACTTCTAGTGTTCCTGATTCACCGAGAATAGAAAGAATTATCACCGAAAATCTTCCTGTTGGTTTGATTGCTATTGAAGAACTTGTTCCAGAGGAAGAAATAGGCGTCTCTGATCCTGAAGATCAAATTACCCTTGATCTAAGGGAGCGTGAATCTATCTTTTACAGTCCTCCTAGAAGTACTACTTGGTACCTTTCGTTAACCAATTATTTAGATAACTTTGGGCTAGGTTTTTCCACACCTCGTACTCCTTTTCCACCTGGAGGTATTCATACTCCTGTAAATATGTCTGGTCAGTCGTCCGTGTTTACACAAAGTCCTGAATCTTTTTTACATGGCGGTCCTTCTGTTCCTACTGGGTATCAATCTCTTTCTGGTACCTTTGCGGGAGCATCTCCTCAACCCGTTGATCATGGGTTATTAGTTGGAGACAGTGGTAATGTACCATTGGGTATAGGAGACATTTACATGATGTCAGGTTCAGTTCCCGTTTCCCAACCTCAAGGTGGCCAATTACTGCCTGGGGGGCAGCCTCCGTTAATGCCTGGGGGGCAACCTCAAGGTACTTCATTTGTGTCTGGGGGGCAACCTCAAGGTCAGTACGCTCCTATGGGGCAATACATACCTCAAGGTCAACCCCAGCCTCAATATGTACCCCAAGGTCAACCTCAGTATCAATATCAACCTCAAGGATGGCAACCTCAAGGATGGCAACCCCAAGGGTATCAACCCCAAGGGTATCAACCTCAAGGATACCAACCTCAAGGTCAAGGTCAACCCCAGTATCTGTATTTACCTCAAGGTTATCAACCTTAAGGTCAATACTCAAGTCAAGGTTATCAACCACATCAAGGTCAATCATATGGTCAAGGTATGGGAACTACACCTTACAATTACCAATCCTATCCTCAATCCGGCTATGGATCTCAGTATCCTCAACCTGTTATGGGTCAATATCGTGGAATGTTAGTGTGGGATCCATCACAGGGTCAACAGGTGTTGCAGCCAAGTATACAGTCGGTACCTCAAGCTGGACAACCTGTAGTTTCTGGTCCACCCCAGCAACCGCAACCTGTCCAGTCAAGTGTTCAAACCTCTGTAACTTCGGTAGTTACTCAACCGCCAATTGCACCTAGTACTCCATCTCAAACGGCTGCTGCAACTACCGCCACATCTACCATACTTACTTCTGGAGTATCGACGGCTCCGGTTTCTACTGTCTCTGTAACCACTCCTCAGACATCTGTACCGTTGTCCGGATCTACGATTCAAACCATGGTCCAGATGCCTGTAGGCCAGCCTGGTATAAGTACGGTTGTCACTACTCAACCTCAATTTGTTCAACCTCCGTACCAGGGACAGTACCAACCTGGGCAAGCTGTCCAACAACCGGTTTACCAGTATCAACCGTATCCTGGGTACACTTATCAACAACCTCAGCAACCCCAGTACGGTCCGGTTAATCCTGGTTTTCCAGGAGGATATAATATCCCAAATGCGACTCTTGTTCCTAGTTATCCTGGATATCCTCCTCCTGGGGCCGGTATTGTGACCCAGAGTTTTAGAGATCCTAACCGGTAGTTACCATTTATCGCAACTTTGGATTTACCAGACTTGACGCACCTAACGAATGATCCAATTCAATATCTTCCGTTCTAGCCATCAATGCCAAATAAGTTGCCCAGCGATATACCCAAGTTCGAAGGTAAGTCTGGAGAGGATCCGTCCAATCACGTGATGACTTACCACCTCTGGCGTGCTTCAAATTCTATCTCGGATGATTCGATCCGCTTACGTCTTTTCCAGCGTACACTCATTGGTCTCGCGGCCAAGTGGTACATTGAGTTACCACGGGCCTCTTTTTACAATTTTAGCCAGTTAGCTACCTCGTTCTTAACTCACTTTCAGTTACCGGTCAGATACGATAACGGTACGGAGTTATTAACTTCACTAAAACAATCAACCTCCACGTATATTTCCGATCACATTCATGAGTGGAGACGTCGAAGAAGGCTAGTGAAAGTTTTTATCCCGGACCAAATCTTAGCTGAATGGTTTGTTAAATCATTATTACCAAGGATTACTGAAGATGTAGCTAAGGCCGGAGTAGTTACTGAGGAGCAAGTCATTGCTCAGGCGCAATACCTTGACTTAGTTTACACTCAGTCGGGTACATTACACGAGAAGATTCCGGATCTTCCAAAGTCGAATCAAATCGCTGCTGCTCCTTCGGGATCTCATGTCGCTGATGGTATGATTGGCATCGTGAATACAAAGAGCAAGAAGAAGTCTTCCAAGGCTTCAACTACTCCTATTATCACTTTGCCCGATTCCCCGACAGGAGAGTCTTCTCCTGAACTTACCGCCGATATTCACGCTGTAGAGTCATTTACGGCCAAATCAAAAAACGGCAGAAAGAAGAAAGGAAAGAAGAAGGCTAAAGCAGACAAGGCTCCTAAGGAGAAAACAGAAAAGTCGGAAACCAATGACGAAAAACACAAACCTCGATATCCTTGTCTTATTTGTGAAGAGGATCATTTTACGAGAGATTGCCCTCATCGGGCCGAGGTAGTGAAAATAGTCAAAGGTTCTCCCACTCCTGCTGTGTTAAAAAATCCATTTCCGGAGCAGGAGAATAAGATGATAGGTTCTTCCTTGAATGCCAGTGAGGAACCCATTTTGATGATGTCTCATGTGAGGATTGCGACTCGATCGCAAGATTATGGTAGTAAGAATCCTGTTGATGGTAAGGAAGCAAAATCTTCTCACTCTAACCCATCAACCTCAGCTCCTGGTTCCGATCCACTATAGATCGAGAAACCTAACCCAGACTTAGTAATTAAACCGCCCGCCAAGGGTGTACTTCGAAGGTCTGCTTTCAATCCACATGCGAGAGCGGCCCAGAATTACAACATTGTTGAGGACTTAGCTGTTTCACCCTCAGCAATGTCGGCGTTAGAAGTGTTGCAATCATGCCCAGCACAACGAAAATTTCTTTTGTCGGCTATAGGAGCTGTTGATGTTCATGATCCGAATCTAATGATCTTCGATCTAGAAAATAGTACACCGCGTCTCCCCCATCAAATGGCTTTCCAAATTCCAGTGGTAGTAAATAACAGGCCTATTCATAGGACTGTGATTGATGAGGGAGCTTCTACGTGTATTATGTCAATTCAATGTTGGAGATCCCTTGGTTCTCCTTCGTTGAACCAATCCCCCACCATCCTTAAGGCCTTTGATGGCCGTGGGTTCCGTCCGTTTGGTATTCTACAGGAATTGCCTATAGGGGTAGAAGGTAAAACCGTTAGTCTGGATGTGGAAGTGGTTGATGCCCCTCTAGACTACAACCTTCTTTTGGGTCGAAGTTGGTCATATTCTATGACAGCGGTTGTTTCATCGGTCTTCAGAGTAATTAAGTTTCCACATAACGGTAAGATCGTGACTATTGATCAGCTGACATACTTTTCATCCGACCCCGCCTCTTCAGAGAGTATCCAGCATGTCGGTAAAACGACAATCCCTTATAGGGACGTTGGTGTAGGTTTAGTTAAAGATTCCGGTTTACTGGGAACTTTTCCTCTCCCTCCACTAAGCGTAGAACCTTCATTTGCAACAATTCATATGATTACATCAGAAAACATTATTTATGATGATCCTTGGATCGTCCCATCTGACTCTGAGATAGACTCATTCGGTGATGCTATGCCTTTGAGTCCATATGAAATTGCTTATGAAGCTCTCTTGTCTTTACCGACTCTCATTCAACCGAGATCGACCAAATGAATGTGGTCAGTGAGGAATCACTTTTCAACTCAACCTCAGAACGGATAGCGTTTCCCGAAGTTGTGTCATCTGACGAACAACTTCGCGAAATCCTAAGTGTAGACGATCTACCATGGGAGGATCTCCATCACAGATCTTCATTTTTACCTAAGGATGATGCATTTGAAAATGATTTTTCATCTATCTTTACCACTGAATATGTCAAAGACGCTCAGGATCCAACGAAAAATTCTGATTCAGAGTTGAATTTAGGGAATATTTCTTGTACTATTCCCATTGATATTTCAGTGAAGCCCGGAATTGAGGAGAACATTCATATAGGTGCCGCATGTACAGAAGAAGAAATCAAAACTTACAAGGCCCTATTCCAAGAATTCCGCGATGTGTTTGCCTGGTCTTACGAGGAAATGCCGGGAATCGATCCTGCCATTGTTGTTCATGAAATAAAGACCTACCCGGATGCTAAACCCGTCCGGCAACGGTTGCATCAGATTCACCCTCGAAAAGCGGCTGTGATTAAAGCAGAAGTCGAAAAGCTGTTGAAAGCAGGTTTCATTTATCCGATCCCGTTAACGGATTGGGTATCAAATATTGTTCCGGTCAACAATAAACAAGGAACAATAAGAATCTATATCGACTATAGGGATATCAATCGAGCTTGTCCAAAAGACAACTATCCTATGCCTTATATTGATCAAATTATTGATGATTGTGCCGGAAGTGAAATGTTTTCCTTCATGGATGGTTTTTCGGGCTATAATCAAATCAATATTCTACCTGCCGACCAACCAAAAATGGCATTCATTTGTCCATGGGGGACATTTGCTTATTGCAAGTTACCTTTTGAGCTTAAGAATGCCGGGGCCACTTTTCAACGGGCGATGTCTTACGCATTTCACGACATCAAGCACATTGTGCAACCGTATCTCGATGATTTGCCTGCTCATTCTTTACGTCGAGCTGATCACCTTGTCCACCTACGAGCAATCTTTATGAGGTGTAGGCATTATCGAATTCGGTTGAATCCCCACAAGTGTGTTTTCTGTATAGAAATAGGTCGATTGCTGGGATTTGTTGTTTCAAAAGCCGGCATTCGCGTCGATCCCTTGAAAGTTGAGGCTATCATCAAATTGCCTCCTCCTTCGAGTTTGCGCCAACTCCAAAGTTTGCAGGGGAAAGCGAACTTTTTACGCCGATTCATCCCAAACTACGCCGAGGTCACTAAAGGTTTTACACGGTTGTTGAAACAGAATGTTCAATTCTTTTGGGACGAGATTGCCCAACAATATTTTGATGCACTTAAACACGCGTTGACCCATGCACCGTTGTTGCATCCTCCCAACTACAACCAGGATTACTTCTTATACCTCGCAGCTTCGCATTCCACCATTGGAATGGTGTTAGTACAAGAAGATGCACTCGGAGCGGAGCATGTGATATATTATCTCAGTAGAACCTTAAATCCCACTGAGCTAAAATATTCGTATGTGGAGAAATTGTCCCTGGCAGCCGTTCAAGCTATCCAGCGTTTTCGTCACTACATTCTTCTCCGTAAAACTACAGTTATTTCGGATTGCAACCCTATGATTTACATTTTGACAAAACAACTGCTAGGGGGCAAGTACTCTAAATGGATCGTTATCCTGCAAGATTTCGACTTGGAGTTCGAGAAGTCCAAGTCTAAGAAATCCTTAGTTTTTGCGGAATTGATGTGTGACTTCCCGCGTACTGACACAGAGACTATGGCAGAGGAGTCCATTGCGGACGAATCTTTGTTTCTTATCAGTACTTTAGATCCGTGGTACGGGGATATCATCATCTATCTCCAAACCCAAACCTTTCGGTCTGAAGCTTCAAAGGCGGAACGTCGGAAAATTCGGTTTCAATCCCAGCAATACAAAATTATTGGAGATACACTTTATCGCCGGGGGCAGACTTAGTTTTTCGACGTTGTCTAACTCACGAAGAGGCTGAGAGGGTTTTGAATGATTGTCACTCTGGAGCATGTGGCGGTCATATGTCTGGGTATGCCACAGCTCAGAAGGTGTTGCGCGCTGGTTACTTCTGGCCATCTATGTTTAAAGATTGTATCATTGCAGTCCGGAAGTGCCACAACTGCCAAGTGTTTGATCGAAAGATGCGCGCACCACCTGCTCCTCTCCACCCTATAATTGCCGTTGGTCCATTCGCCAAATGGAGTATCGAATTTATTACTTGTAACCCTCACTCGGCTGGGGGGCATGCGTATATCATCCTCGTGGTTGATTATTTCACTAAATGGGCTGAGGCGATGCCTACATTCGACGCAAGCGGCAAAACAACTGCAGTTTTCGTATTCAATCATATTATAACTAGGTTTGGTGTCCCACAAGCAATCATTACTGACCATGGGAGCCATTTTCGAAACATCATGATGACTGAGCTTACAATCCAGCTTGATTTGCGCCACGACAGCTCTACTCCTTATTATTCGCAAGCCAACAGTTTGGTTGAGTCTATCAACAAAGTTCTAGTTATCATGATCCGATGAACCATTGGTATTCATCGGTCGAATTGGCACAACATGTTATTTTCGGCTCTATGGGCATACCGAACCTCAGTGAAAACCTCAACAGGGTTCACTCTTTCCAGCTAGTTTATGGCTTGGAAGCTGTGTTACCCATTGAATGCGAAATCCCATCACTTCAAATGGCTGTCGAATTACTCCCAGCTACTTCCGAAAAGGAGAAACGTTTATTGTACTTAGCTAAATTAGATGAGACTCGATGTGACGCTGCATTGGCAATCGAGACTCACTCAAAGCGAATGAAAGCTCAGTATGATAGAAATGTGACCCCTCGAAGTTTTTCGGAGGGAGACCTAGTGCTTTTATATGATCAAGCTAACATTAAGCTAGGTGCTGGAAAATTCGTTCCTATGTGGCATGGACCCTATATTGTAAATCGAAAGCTAGCAAACGGGGCTTATGAGCTGGTAGATTTTGATGGGGACTCTTTGGGTAAACCCAGAAATGGACTTTACTTAAAGAGGTATTATGCTTAAATGGTGGGTATGGAGGATTTTTTAGTTAGGTTAGGTTTTCTTTCTAGCTAGTGTGATTTTTAGTTAGTCAGTGTGCTTAGCTTAGCGAGTGTGTTTTTTCGTCGTTATTCTGGCTTATCTTGGTTTTGCTCTTGATATTGCAGATGTCGACGCCTCTCCAAACATACATTGGATTTGCTGATGGTGCTTGTCGTAGTACACAGAATATTTCTTCCGCAGCTTGGGTTATCTATTCACCCTCTGACGAGTTAGTTTCTATGCATGGGGTAAGCCTCGGTCAAACAACGGACAACATTGCAAAATACAGTGCAGTAGTTGAATTATTATCCAAATCTATTTCATTTGGAATTCGACGTTTGATAGTGAGGTTAGATTCTGAACTTGTTGTATTACAGCTTAATACAGTTTATGCCATTAGAAATCCTGTGTTATTAAGGTTGTTTTTGAGAGTGCGTCTCTTGGAACGTGAATTTGATTACATTGAATATCAGCATATTCCAAGGTCCTTAAATACATTAGCAGATGCAATTGCTTCTCGAGTGTTGGACAGACATTTACGATAATCATGCAAGTAAATTTAAAAACATTTCATCATACATGTTCAACAAGATAAGCCGGTAATAGTGATATATATATAGATAGGAGTGTGTCAAAAAAAATATACATCGTCTTCGATCATAGGTTGAAAAACACCTTATGATCGGCAAAAATGATAGAGTACAAAAAAGTAAAAAATGTCACATGTGTCTACAAAGTGACTAGCCAATCACTGGTGGTGCTCCCTGTACGACACCACTGCACGGGCTACCTTGCGCAAAAATCTCCTAAACGGTCCAGGGACCGCGACTACATAGCGCTGAAGTCTGATAGGAATATCATCCATAGTAGTCTCAGGCATATCCGCCGTCAGATGCTCTAGATCATGCTCCAACTCAGCTAGTACCTCTGCAGCCGCCGCGTCCTGTGGGGCTGGTACCGGTGCAACTGGATGTCTCCTCTCAAAAGGCCGGAGGTTTGTTGGGCGCTGTGGACCAACATCTGCATTTTGAAAATTTTGCTGTCAGTTTTGAGACGATATATATAAAAAACAAAAAAAAAATACATAATTTGAAAAACTTGTGAAAAATAAAGTACCTCTGTCATCCCATTCTTCTCCCTGTGGAAGAACCATGTCCGGATCACCTCGAAAATCTACTCCGACGTACGGAAAGTCCTGGATCAAGAAAACCTGGTCCTCCAACCAGTGAAAGTAACTGTCAGAAAATCGAACAACTACCGCGCCCTCGTCAGGATGTCGGGCCATCACCGCAACCCATCGTACCAGCTTTGGCTCCCGAGGACCCAAGATATCAACAGTGAGTTGCTGAGGGATCAGCATCGGAACTCTCTCTAAGGCAAAGCTCATGACTAAAGGCCCATATCCAAAAGTCTTCAGTCATCCGTTCTTTGCCTTAGTCAGTTGGCTCTTCACGTTAGCCGACACAGCATCACACCAGTTGAAAATGGTGCCTTGGTAACAGTCAATTGCCATCCGCATTTGGGACCCGGAAGCAATGTGTAAAGCGGCCGCGCCGCAAATTCTGGTAACCGTGAACGCTATGACTTTGAGTTCACGCAGAGTGATGTGTTTGATCTCTATGCCTTTCGAATGGTGAGCACCAGGTGTGCACCAATCTTCCCGGAGACTAACAAGGGATTGGCCACCCGGCCTAGTCCCGGCTAGATTGAGTTGCTCGCCTCTGTTTGGCAAGCCAGTAAGAAAGTATACATCCGAGGGCTCTATCTCGAGCTGGTGCCCTCCTATGTAAAAGCATTGTTCTTGAACGTTCCATCTCTCAACCAGCCATTCTAAGAATCTTACCTGAGCCCTCATGCCAGGTATGGCCCAGTATTTATATAGCCCGCATTCTTTTAGGGCATCAATGGAAGGTTGATGTTCAATTGCAGCTAAATCAACTTCTTCATGCTCTGTTTCTCTCCAATCCAACATGGTGAGTGCCCTACACACCAAGAAAACATGATTAGAATTGACTTGGGGAAATTTGACTGGTTATTTGAGGAGGTTGGGGTTTTAAAATCCGCCTTTCACGGGGGACGCACCCCGCGTTTACAACATAGGGCGTCCGGACGCAGCTGGCCTGAAGGTGGGCTACGTCCCCCGACCGTTTTCCTGTATAGGAAAAAGTCGGGGGACGCAGGTCACCCGAAGGGCACCTGCGTCCACCGAGTGGTGCATTCTAAAACCAAAACCCCCCCAAAAAACAAAAGTAAACCCTAAAAATCAACTTTAATCAGATGAAAATGAAGAGTAGGATGTTGTAAAATACCTGGAAGAGACGGCGTTCGATTCTGAAAGGTCGTATTTTCCGCAGCGACCACGGGAAGTTTTCTTGCCAAAAGCTCCTTTTTCAACCTCAACAGTCAAACGGTAAAAATGACATGGTAAAAATTCTTTTTATAGGTTTTTTTTTTGGATGAATTTGTTCATTTTTCACCATGGAAAGATGTTTTTCGACGTATTTTTGCCTATCTTAAACAGGTATGAGTAATGTGTCGCTTTTGTGCAGGACAAAGGGACTTGGAGGGAAAATTGTCATTTTTCACGAACCAAAACATCAAAGTCATCTTTTAAGCCCTTTTCTGACTCCTAAAAAATGAAAAGATTGCCGAGCGTTTCTTTTACACTCGTTAAAACGGAATTAAAAGACGGTCCCCTTATAGCTCTTTTCTGACCGTAAAATCAGGAAAAGATTGCCGGGTTTTTGTCGTTTCAAACTCGATACGGAAATAAAACGATGTGTCCTTGATCACTTTTTACTTTTCAGGTCAATGACACTGATTATGAAAGTACTCCTTGGTCGCAAGATCAAGCGGTTCCCCCAGGTATTATTTTATACTTTTTCGGGCTTGAGGGACACAAATCTACGAAAAAGTTCAACTTGGAGTCTTCTTAAGTTTTTCAGACTCTCTAAAATTGAAAAACGCCGAGTTTCTCCTATACTGGGCTCGTTAAACATTTCACAGTAAAGGACCTGTTCAATTACAAACAGGAACGAACCACTCCTTCCTAGGGTTCGAATCAAAACTGGGTTGGACTCATCCGAAGGATGAGCTTATAATCAAGCATATGTTATCCTCCTCAAGCTTGTTAAAAATAAAGAGGTACTTGCCAGAAATGGTGGGGGAAAAGAGAGAAGAATGAGCCTATTTGTTACCTTTTGTCTCAGAAGAAACTTTATTACCACTCTTGGACACGACACTTTTCATTCACTTGGGTTGGGAAATCCTTTACATCAGAGTTGATCAAACCACTTTGAAAGTCTTCAACCGGGTTCCGGGGATTAACTTTGAGTCGTTTATCACCAAGCCATCTGTCGTGTCGTTATGTGTTCAAGAGGTCTGCAAGTAAAACTTTCATCTGCAAAATACTTGTCATCCATTTGACCATCCCTGAGTCAGTCCTTACAGCAACATTTCTTCAACTTGAACAATGATTTCGTGTTGTGGGCTTGCCTGCAACGGGTCACTTTCTATCGACATCAGCACATTATCTAGAGAGATGACTTAGAAATCGTCAGTGCCTTGAAGTCTGCATGCATCAACGGCAGGTTTCTCGCCTTTGACGTCAGTTTACATCATTGACTTTCGATCGAAGGATTCCGTGAAATGTTTGACATCAACTCATTCATTCACATCTCATGGATTTTACTGGGTACTTTGAGAACCATTGACATTACTGGTGGTCTCTCTCACGCTTGTTAACAGTTCACATCATCGACTGGTAATCAAGTGGTTTCTACCATGTTTGACATCGACTCATTTATTCGCATGGCTAGAATCGTACCAATTCGAGAAGTAGGAATGAAGACCCTGGATCGAGTCTTTACCATCCAGGCTGCGAGGAGTTTTGTATTCATTATCTAAATAGACTAATCATAAACAGATGGCTGCGCCCATACTGTGTCTACAAAAGTCTATGATTATGATGTACTGCAAAATCATTCCTGTATCAGAGTAGTTAGTCTGTTAGTTAAAGTTTTAATCTGAGTATGGTAATGCCTACCTCAGTAATGATATAATCTTATACATGTATTTTGTGTTGAAAATTGCAGGTTCTGACTAGGCTCTCCACGAGATAATCCTTGAAATGATAAAGCGCTTCACCCTTCCTAGATAATACAAAACCCTAATCTATTCCAGGCTTCGCACTTTAGGGGGCAATCTGTTACACTAAAAAATGACACCATGACTATTTACAGTTGAAATGACTCTATCAACAGTCATAATACCCTCTTAGGCAAGTCTTATGCCTCTGCTCTCCATGTCAAACTCCAAAAAAGAGAGAAAGCCTTTCAAAATGTATTTATCTTTGGGGACGCAGGTTCTCTCAACCTTACCTGTGGGGACACACCCAATGTTCACAAAAACTGCGTCTTTGGACGCTCTGTATGTAAAGGTGCAGGTGCGTCCCCCTGAAAAGGTTAAAATGCGCAAGTTTCATCTTTAAAAAGTCACTTGTGGTTATTTCTAGAGCATTCTAGAAGGTTGTTCGATGTGTATTGAGCGCCTCCAGATGGTTCATGCACTCCTACCAAAGAGGAACTTATCCCATCAATAGGGGAGCTATCCCATCCAAAGAGGGGATTATCCCATTGATGGTGGACCTGATTAACTTCCTCTTGAGCACTATAAATACAGGCATTGGGCCAGAAGGAGAAAGGTTGAAAGCTATACAATTCTAAGGGTAAATGTTGAAGGAATTAGGACTCCCATTTAGAAGCTTGTGAGGAGAGATTGCCATCTTTGCTTGTTCTATTTGGAAGTGGGTGAGCTTTGTCAAAGTAGAGGAAGACTCTTGTGGACCCTGGAAGGAGCTTGGACAACACCAAGGCTCAGGTTGTAATGGTTCCTTTTGATTACCTTTAATGCAAATTGGTCCATTCTTCTCAATAACTTGTTGTTTATGGGTTATTTCATGTACTCCTTGGTCTATATGTTGAATATGCTTTGTTCTATGTTATAATCAGGTGCTATTTAATTGTTTGACTGTTGGTGATTGCAGGTTTTGGAGAAAAGGAGGAGCTCATCCAGATCAACAAAGCTTGGACTTCTACAACAGCATTTGGACAAAGGTAAGAACGAAACACTTGATTTCTCATATCATAATGCATGTTTAGAGAAGGATAGCTCTAGTTTGTTTTGTTTGTCATTAGAATGTCTTAGACTTCTAGGAAGGTCGGTTGTGTCCGCACTATTGACTGATTCCGTGTGACACCTAGCACACAGTGCACTCCCACTAACTTGTATGACTACTATTACCTCAATCTTGTACTCTTTCACTCAAAGCCAACACATTGTCCCTTCATAGTGACTATTTTGCATATGTAAAAAAGATAGAATAGTTGTTTTTTTGTGTGACTAGTTGTGTGTTTTCCATGAATGAATTCCAATTTCTAGGTACTACAAATCCGAATCCTATCAATTGTTTATCTTCCATCAACACTATGCCTCTAGTTACATGTGAAGGACCAATAACAGAGGCCACTAAAAGAAATATTGAAGGTGTCATGGACAGTTCAAGAGCCAAAGTACCAATTCTATGAGACACAAAATGTTTCATAGAAAATTCCACCACCTTATCATGGTATATGATATTCAAATAATTTATCAAGGATGAGTTCCCAAAAGACCTAGAAGACAAGGAAGTATATGCCAACGTTAAAAGGTCCAAATTCTATGGGGTTTCTAGCACATATCTAGTTTTACCCTATGCGAAAGTGATAGGATGGATATTGTATCATCTTGTATCTAAAAATGTGATCCTTAGTAGTTCAAGTGGGAAAGAGATCACTACGTATCAACCCCATGATCTTCATTCTTATTACAAATTTCTAAAGATAGAGGTATATCTCAATTAAAAATTCTATGCAGCTTGTTATTCTTTATTTGATCTGAATGGAAAGTGGCCTCCACCCATGGTACCTACCAACCCATGGTATTGTAACTAAAAAACAATATAAGTAATAATTCATATTTTGTAAAAGGGTAGATTGCCCACCACAATGTAGCTTTTACAATTATTCTTTATTTTCATAAAAAGATTATTTGTGGTTTCATTTATTATGTGTTCTCCTCTTTTTCTGGAATTTCAATTTTTCAAATTTTGGGGGCCTCCCCCAATGATTCATATTAGTGGTATTAGAGTAGGTTACATCTCCATGGGAATGAGGGTTTGAAGCATATTTTAGTTTCAAATTTTTATAGCAATCTCCATCCTCCTTTTGGCACCTTTGGAGTCCATTTTCTTGGCCATATATTGTAAGTATCATAGTTGGTATTTCCACTCTTAATATTGCCTTTGTCTCAGCAGAATATTGGATATCAGACCGAAGCATAGAGATCGCGATGAAGCTAGAGGCTTCACTGATCTAGGACACAAATATAGGAATCCAACAAATCCAGTCATAGTTAGCAATCCCACATATGGAGTTGTAGGATATCAAGAAGGGAAAGGAGGTTTAGTGGGGACTGCACCCTGAAGTTTTATGCACGAAGTGCAAGGCTATAGGCCACTCCACGGATCACTTACCTATGTACCAAGACTATATAGCTATGGGAGGTCCCAACCCTCTGACACTAGAGTCTCCTACTAGATCCAGTGTCGGTTCAAGTGTCTAGTGCAGTATCTACCAAGTGTCAGGAATTCATACAAAATACAATCGTTCTTTGTTGCAAAAGTTTGTACAGTCACTAAAACAACTATTTTTCAATATTTGTAAAGTGGTTGACCACGATGAAAGAGATTTTTGAAGCTATTACTTCATGATATACAGAACCCTAATTGATAGGATGCAAGCTAAAAATCGTACGCAGAACAATCAAGACTCACCTGCGGCTCGTGGAGGATTCCAAGGATGGGGAAGAGGATGAAGAAGAGGTGTTGGAAGAGGTCAGGCCCAAATAATTTTCTACAACTGTGGAGAGCTAGGACATTTTGCGCATGACTGTCAGAATCTGACCCATCCTTCTTGTCAATAGTGAAAGCAATTTGATCATGCTATAGAAGAGTGTCCTGTATTAATAACAATTATACAAGAAAAGAAGAACTAAAAGCCAATGAAGAACATTCAGATGATGAGATCTGAGTCATGCAAAGACAATCCTAGTTTCAATATAGTCACAGAAAGTGGTATAGCCACTGGTGAAGACAAGGAAGAAGGAAAGGAGTCGGTATCATATACATGGGTTCGCAGGGCTGGCGAGAAGAATGTTGGATTTGACTTACAAAGAGAAAAGGAGACGTTTATGGAGGAAAGAAATTTTTTTATGGATCCAGGTGCTTCTACGTCTAAAACTCAAAAACAAATAATCCCACGAAAAGAGAAATTTGAAGAACTTACCACGATGGAGGAGTTTGATCCCACAGTGCTGAAGTCGTTTTTGCAGACATTCATAAAGTTGCTGAGGGATCAGAAGGTAGTTGAAGGAATACAAGAACTGATAGATAATTGCGCTAGCAAGGGCAAGTCGTTACCAGAATAACACACTTTAAATAAGGTGAACCAAAGCAAGGAAAGGAATGGTAAGGAGATGATGTTGAGAGCACAAATTGGTGATTTTGACATGAACCAGATAATTCTAGACTTGCGATCTGATGCTAAGGTACTACCAAAATAGACTTGGGAATGTATGGGTAAACCTAAGTTGTGGTGGTCGCCAATCCAGCTACACATGGAAAACCAAAAAAAGATAATTCCGATGGGTCACCTACATGGAGTGGTTGTAGATATTGAAGGAACCAACAAGCTCGTAGATTATGAAGTTATTAAAATAGTAGATGATAGTAATCTGTACCCAACATTTCTCGGGATTGATTGGGCTTTAGACATGAATGGTATTATTAATTTGAAGAAGTGAAGCATGGTGTTGGAAAAGAATGGCCTCAAAGTGGGTGTTCCATTGGATCCAGCTAAAGGTGCATGATACACAAATCTAGTCCATAAAAATTATTATGAAGAAGACATTCATCACATATATAAGCACACTGTGCGAGATGAAGACTAGATTAATCCCACTGCGGATGGACGGATCAGTTGGGAGAAGGATATTTCATGTCAATCACACTCAAATGAAGAATTAGAAAACTGGCAGAATCATTTACATGAGGTCTCTACACTATGATGCAATAGGCTTACAAATTCTATGCACTATATATCAACCGAGGTACATAAATTTCCTTTTTATGATGGATAGATGATGTCAACATTTTTTTGACCATTTTCAAATAGACATACCAGAGGAACATAGGTTCCAGGCTCTATATTTGGCTTTAAGAGCTACGCATAAAAGATGGTGGGGAACCCACAAGGATAATATTGTTGATTGGAAGATATATCATAGACTAATGAGATTATGATTTGGCTCTGCAACAATGCATCTCAGTGAAAAGTACACAAGTAAGAATGACTAGCGTGAACATTTGGCTCAATGGACTAAGGCTTGGGGTGAGGTACCTCAACCAGAGTGGGTAAATATATTTATTCATACCTTAGACATTCTAGCAATGAACTAGTATTTGGAGACAGAGCTGCGACATGGGATTGTTGGTTGGCATGACATGAAGGAGATTTTCCTACTGAAATTCAATTTTGAAGACGGGTCCAAATGAATTTATGGAGTGGTTCAAGTGATTAAGGTAGTGCTTTTCTGAGCACCAGTTGAACCTATAACTTGGATGTAGCTTCATTTGAGCGTGCATCTACAATATGCTTTGGAATGCTACAATGTTACTACGGAAGAAGGTGATGAGGATCCATAAAATATCAATATTCCTGATTCATAGGGGCTACGCGAAGTTGTAGGACCTGATGGAGAGATCCCTGATATATCACAGTCTTTAAAGACAAAACAAGTAAATATTGGCTCAAAAGTAGAACCAAATTTCACACATATTTCTGACTATTGGGATGAAGACACGATAGGCAAGGTTTCTGAATTACTACATGAATATCAAGACTTATTTCCAACAAAGTTCTCTAAATTGAAGGGTATAGTCAGTGCTTTGGGTGTGATGAAGATAAATTTAAAAGAAGATGTGAAGTCGTTTAAGCAACGCCCATATTGACTGAACCCCAAGTACAAGGAAAAGGTAGGAGAAGATATGGATAAGATGCTCATGGCAAGTATAACTGAGACAATAGAAGAATCAAAATGGGTCATTTCAATGGTGGTCCAAGAAAATAAAACAAAGGGTGATATAAGGATCTGTGTATATCTGTGGAATTTAAATGATGCATGCATACATGACCCCTTTCATATGCCTTTTATAGATGAAGTTCTCAAAATGTTGGTGGATAGGAGGCTTATTCATTCATAGATGGATTTTTGGGATATCACCAAATTAAGATTTCACTGGAGGATAAGAGCAAGACTACCTTTGCTATAGAGTGGGGTTCATTCCAATATACAGTTATGCCTTTCAGACTGAAAAATTATCCTACAATATTTTGAAGGTCAGCAGACACAACATTCAAGGAATTTATTCACAAGTTTCTGGAGCCTTACTTCAATGACTGGACAGTATTTGGGTTAGATAAGAAACATGTTTCTATTATACGCCTAATGTTGGATACATGTAGGAAGTATTAGATTTCCTTGAATTTTAAGAAATGTATTTTATTTGTACCTTATGGAATATTGTATGCAAGCAGGGATTGATGGTCAACCTTGCCAAGATCATTGTAATTATCAATTTGGATCCACACAGGAATGTAAAACAGCTACATGCAACTTTGGATCATATAGGGTATTACAGGAAGTTTATAAAGGCATATCCATAGATCAATGCGCCAATGGAGTTGTTGTTGAAAAAGGATGCTATGTTTTTCTACAATGATGATTGTTAGAAGAGCTTGGATGTTCTTAAGGAGAAGATGGTTACTACACCAATCCTAGTATTCCTGAATTGGAAGAAAGAAATTCATGTGCATGTGGATGCAACTTGTATAGCATTGGGAGTTGTTTTAACTCAACTAGGTGAAGGAGATATTGACCATTTGATCGCCTTTACAAGTAGGAAACTATCTAAGGTGGAGCGAAACTATTCAACCAAAAAATGAGAAGGATTAGCCATGGTATATGCGCTATGAAAATTCACGCATTATTTGCTAGGTGCACACTTTAAAATGTACATGGATCATTCTACATTGAAATGCTTGGTCAATTAGCCTTTGTTGGGGGGCATAGCTGTAGATGGTTGCTTCTCTTCTAGGAGTATGATTTTGAAGTGATAGTTAAGCCGGAAAGGTTGAATGTGGGACCTGATCACCTCTCTAGGATCAATAATGGTGAACAACCTCCTAATATTGATGAGGGGTTACCTAACGCATAGCTCTTTGTTGTTAGAGTTGCTGATGAACATTTTGCGGACATTATTTATTTACTATCTAGTGGCATAGCTACTGAAGGATACACAATGCAACAAAAGAAGGAACTAGTAGTCAGGCATGCAGACTGTTTAGTGATTGTCAGACACTTATAAAAGATGAGACCAGAGGAAGTTCTGCACCGATATGTACTTGAGTATGAACAACATAGTATTATAGCTTAAGCGCATAGTAGTGTTGCAGGAGGACACTATGCAGTTAAGGCGACTACGCAGAATATTCTACGAGCATGATTATGGTGACCTACGATACATAAATATTCTGAGCACTGCAGTGTGTGTGATGTATGTAGAAGGACTAGAAGACCATCACCAAGGGATGAATTTCCCTTAACTCTACAAGTCATGCTATAAGAATTCTATAAATGGGCAATTGACTTCGTTGGACCAATTAATCCTCCAGGGAAGAATATGGGAGCACGCTATATTATCACTATGAAAAATTACTTGACCAGATGGGTGAGGTACAACCCACGAAGGATTGCAGTGTGGAAATACTGTAAAGTTTATATTCAAGTATATTCTGTCATGGTTTGGATGTCCGAAGATCTTGATAGGTGGCCAAGGTTCACACTTCTTGAATGAAATAATTAAGGCATTGACAGAAGAGTTCCAAATGAACCATCAGAAGAGTACACCATATCATCCCTGTGCGAATGGAACTGTCAAAGCTTTTAACAAAATATTGGAGAATGCTTTAACGAAGATCCGCAATGTTAATAGGAATGACTAGGATTTGCACATACTAGTGGTTTTATGGGAATATAAGATGACTTAAAAGAAATTGACAAGGAAAACACCGTTTCGACTGGTATATGGACAAGAAGTAGTGTTGCCAATGTATTACATAGTTCCCAGCCTAAGGATCGCAACAGTAACTGAGATGGTAGATTGTGAATGCATAGAGGAACACTTAGCGCAACTGCCTACGTTCGAGGAGAACCGATTTTTGGTTGGTTTTCATTAGTAGGTGCAGAAAGCTAGGGAAAAGGCATGGCATGATCACCACATTAATAAGTGAACTTTTAAGAATGGATATTTGGTCTTGATGTATGAAAACAAGTTCAAAAAATTTCCTCGGAAATTTTAGATGCACTAGTTGGGACCCTATGTGATCAAGGATATTTCAGATGGTGGCACAGTTCAGCTCACAAAGCTGAACGGGGGGTTGTTTCCTGGAAGAATTAATGGAAGAATATTGAAGTTATACAGGGATGATCTCAACCTTGCTAGGATGTAATTACCATATGATAGCAGGAAAGTCTTAGTGCTTCAGGCAACTAAAAGAAAGCGTAGGACTATAAACTACTTTGTCGAGAAACGGTTTCGTCGAAGAAGGGCTACGCAATGTTTAAGGAGATGGCGTAGGTGGAGAAAGTTGCAACAATGTAGTTAGGTGATAAGAGAAGGTCTAGCATAGCTTGCCCAAAATATGACCGCTAGAAAAGCTACAATTGATTTTACCACGATTTTTCTGTTAGAAGGAGTGGGGAGAGTGCATTTAAGGAACATATCTATGAAAATTTGCCACCATATGGCCCAATATAGTGAAAAACTAACAACCAAACTGAGTGAGTAAATTTTTACATGATTAACTAGGTGTAATGATAAAAATTTTAACATGGGACACTAATATGAGGTAAAAGAGGAATTTTGATCACTGATGGCAGTATGCAAATACTGACTCTAACATTGGCCTTATTTAGGGATGGCAGCTCCTTGGAGGTGTCAAGAACACCATAGACCAAGTGCCTAACTATATGGGCCAATACAGTGAACACTGAAAACTTCAATCCAAACGAATAGATCATCAAAGCCTTAGGCCCTTCTCCTCGGGCTTCAAACCTTAATGAATTTTGTCGTCACTTACTGAAAACTGAACTTGAAAGAAATTTGTTGCTGAAACAAAATTGACACCCTATTCTATTCTAACTGCTGAAAATGACTGCTAAATCAAGTAAAGGAAAAATTCCAGTGAAGCCAATCAAGCAACTGGATACCTGATTGTCCTCTATTTACATTATCTACAAAAAGCTTGAAGATTGGAAACTCAACATACAACTGAAGTTGAACACTATGATTTAAAAAATGATAACCATCATGATCTGATGACTGCAACAAACTAGTAAAAGGATCTTGAAAATCATGTGCAAAGGATAGATATTGATGATCAGCAGAAAGATCAGAATAACTGTCAAGTTGAATTGTTTCCTCTTTATTAGCTAGAGGCAGCACATTGTCATTTTCCTCAGCTTCTTTCCATTCTTCCACCATTTCTGATTAGGTGAAATGATCCTTCCAGTGTAACCAATCTAGTAGATGGTTACTGAAATTCTGCTCTCACTTACCTCGAGCAAGAAAAATGATGTATATGTAGGCAACTCACAATGAAAACTGAAACCAAGATTTATGCTGATAAACAAAAAAACATTCATCTTCCCCAATGCTTGAAAAAGGTTGTCCAAGGGATCTTGAAAATTATGAAGAATTACCTTTTTTGAATCAATAAAAGAAGAAGAATAAGCATTATTTCCATATGGCTATAACAAGTTAGCAAAAGGATCCTCCATAATATTTTCAATAGCATAATTTTCCATATCTATGGGATCTGGGGAAAACTCCTTTTCATCAACAGGCCTTTCATTTTCTGAACCATGAGGAAGATTTGTATTTGAAATGGGCTCTAAAACAACTTCTTTCTTATCACTATTCTCCTCTTCATAATCTCTTGCAAACTGGTAAGACTGTACAATAACATGATCATTCTTAATGGATGGAATATGGATTCGAAAATTAAGAATATGATTTATTTCTTCTTCAGTCAAAGAAGGAAGTACTCTTTGTTTTCTTTGGACAAAACAACAATTGTCTTATTTCCCTCCTAAGGTTTGACAAGGATGTTGAATATATTCATTAAATTCAAGCAAAGGAGTATATAAATTTTCATTAGACTACTGATTCGTTTCATGTGATTCCTTTTGACTATCAAGATGCAAAATTCCTTCATCTTCAAGTAAAGAGGAAGCTATTGTATGTTGACTATGATCTTATGTATTAAAGTGTCTGGCTTCTTCAGACTGTTGTTGAAGGGAAAAATCAGAGAAGGCTTCAATGATTTCCTCGTCATCCATACATTTGATATCATCAATAATTTCAAGATATGCAGTGAAACCTTCACTATAATCACAACATCTTTGTAAAGAAAGAGAATACTTCACATAATGGTTGGAGAACACATTATGGAAATCTTTTAGACAACATAAGCTTTCTTCTGGTAACCCTTCATACGATACCCTAGCTTTATTTTCAAGGGTAGCCATAAAAAACTTCATGAGACAGTCCTCAGGAAACTCAACTCTTAGTCTACATACATGTACATGAAACCTTACTAAATGTAAAGTAGCATAATCTTCTTGTTCATTTTAAAATATAAGAATATTTGTAAACCAGTCAACTTGAGGCATAGGATTTGGAAATCCAAGGATCTAAGGTTGATCCATAGGAGCATGCCTGGGATTTCTTCTTGTAGTAGAACTCATCTTGACAACAATGAAGTCACCAAGAAGGTTTTCAAACTACTGGTTCTTGAAAAGTGGAGTTGCCATGAAGTGTTGATTTTCTACATCTTTCAGTTAATGGAGTCGCCAGGTGAATGGTATAGCCTTCCTATGTGTCCAACTATTGTTCACCATCAATAATTATATCTAGATCATTGTCATTATTTCCTAGGGAAGATAGAGCTTTCTCTCCCCAGAAAAGGCGCCAGTATGTTATCACTCCTTCGGATCTCCAAGGCTAAGAAAGAGTCCAGCTGAGGTAACCACAAATCGATATCTTGACTTGTTAGCTAGCCCTACCAAGCCAGAGAGGGATCTCTCCAAAGGATCACAACCAAGAGGGCTAGATAGATTAGGGTTTTAGGCTATATATGATGTGCAGAGGTTGTTTAATTTGATTTGGTGGGGTTGTTGGAAGAGGATTAGGTCAAAAAGACTAGGTCAGGGAAAATAAGGGTACGATTGCAGACATCTGATGGAGAAAGGTAGGTAGGCACTCAACACTTTAAGGTTATGAAGTGAGATGGATAAGACTCATGAGGTGCTAGAAAGAGCAAGAGAAGCATCTATTCTTTCTAAACTGAAGAAAATGGACAAACTATGAAGATTTCCCCAAAACAAAGCATGTAATATGTATTTTGCTCATCAACTTGAAAATCAACATATCATAGAAGTGAACTAAAACATGGGAGTACAAAACATTCAAACATATGAAACATAAGAAGAAACTATGTCAAAATTCCATACCACAGGTATTCCACCAAAATAGCTGCAATTCATTCATTAAATTCTGCCAAATACTGATTACACTAATGTATCTAATCAATAGTATAACATCCAATTGAGTCCAATCCTTCTCTATGGTGAAAAAATGGACTAAATAGACATGAAAACCACTTCCCCTCATCCTTAGGGGTCAAATTCATGAGGTGGGGAAGATATTACCAAAAAATATGAAATGATAGCTAAATTGTAGGATGGTCAAAGTGGCTCATTCCTATCTTAAGTGAACTGATTCATTACATCTCATCTACTTGATTTACCTAATGCATTTACCCTATGTAATAGTAAAAACCTGATAATTACATCCAATTTCATCATTTACATAGGTAAAATCATCATTTTACAAGGTAAAAATCAAAACAGGAGAGAAACTCGGAAAATTGGAAAAGACTATCAAACACGCCCTTTCTTTGTCAAATGTGCCCTCCAAGTTCAGGATTACTTTTGGGTGCCTTCCTATTGTCCAAATTTTCTCCAAGATGGCTTGTTTGAAAGCCCTTCAAGTCTAATTTCTAGACATGTCTTTATTTTTCAAATTGGAGCTCATTTTCCTTGTCAAAAACTCAATCTCCCAAGATTGGTAAACGTGCAGCACCCAAGCCAGAAATGAGGGAGAAACATGGTTTTTGGTGGTTTTTGACCTTTTTGACTGACCTATTTGCCTCCAAATGCCTAGAAAATGAGCAAGGTGCATGTCCTCATCACTTTGAATCCAATTATGTTGACCTTTTTGTCATTAGATGCCCCAAGAAAGAGCACAATGCCCTAGGTGCTGCACATTTGACCTTTTTACTGTGTTAAAAATGCCCCCAAAAACACAGAAATTCACAAGTTACAAAATTTTCTCAAAACTTGTCAAAATTGGCGGGATGATGGTTGATCATATGTTTGAGGCATGCAATGATGCCTCGGTAAGAATGTCTAGCCTCCTTTTCTCCTCTTGCTTGGTTAAGGCTTCAATCTTTGCATGGGCTCTTTTGAGCTTGGCTCTTGCAATTTTGTTTCTCATGGCATAATACTTTGCCATCCTTCTCTAAATATCATTGTCCTTTTTGGCCTTATCTAGGAGTTTCTCAAGATGACTGTTTACCCTCTCAAGCCAATACTCTCAGTTCTCATTCATCATTTGGAAAACTGTTCATTTAGGGTGCGCTAATTAGCAAGTTCAACCTCCTTTTGTCTCTCTAGTTCTAGAGATCTTTTTAGCTCTCTGGTCTTAGGTATGCTTTTTGGTTCTTGTTCAGGTTTAGGTTCACCATAACTATCATAGGCCTCATCAAGCAATGCCTTGGCTTTCATTTCTTCTCCTTTTTCCTTGATGAGACGAATCTCCATGACATCATGCTTGGCTAGAAGTTGTTGGTTTTCTTGATCATAATATGAAATAATAAATTTAGGCCTCTCTAAGTTTGTCTAAAGCTTCCTAATGTATGCATATTTTTCCTTTATGAATATGCTAATGTCCCCAGTGTCATTATGTTCATCTAGGTCAACAAGGTCAAAATCATGTTCTGTCTCATGGAGGTCCTCCTCGTCATGCTTGATATTTGTCTATGTCAATTTTTTCTTTGCCTTTGTGTACCTGATTTGCTGATTAAGAAGGAAAGGCCCCTCCCACAATCTATGGGGAAAACACTTCCCTATGGCCTCTCTGATAAGTATGTGCCATTATGCCGAAATCATCCCTCTTATGCTTGCTAATTTCACCCCTGCTAGGTGACCCAGTCTCATTGTGAAATGGAGATGACGGTGGTGAGGTGTTTGAAAGAGACTAATTTGGTTATGATGTATGAACTGTAGGCTAAGGTGGAGGAATGGATGTGGAAGGATGAGATGATGAAGGTGCTTCTTGGCCATGCTGAATAGTTGGGACAGTGAAAATCTCATTTTATATAAAGGTGTCCCATGCAATGTTAAGCTAATCAAGGTAATGGAGGACTATCATCTTAACGAGGGGGTGGTGAAAGATACTTTGCATTTGATGATCATAATATTTCTTTTTGGAAATGAATGACATGTTTTCAATGCTCTAGTAAATATAGTAGGGTATATATAGCATTTTGACTCTTGTGAAATGCATGAGTAGCCAGATATGATAGGAATAAAGCCTAGAAAACCTACCCTCACAAGTGAAGTACCTCATGACAATTTTCATCATGGGAACATATTTGTCTAGGAGGTAAGAGAAAGGAAAAATCCTCTTTCTCTCATTCTTATACCTTGGTTTAAGATATGGCTCATAATAGAAATGATCCAATTCTCCTTGTTTAAACCATTTTTCCCCAACATTTGGGATCCTAGAGATAACTAATATGATAGCAGGAGATACAGTGAAGGTGACACCAGCAAGGGTTACCTAGTTGTCATGGAGGTTGGTGATGAATAATCTGGTCAACACACGATAATATTGGATCCTTTGTACTTTCTCACAAAACTCAAAATAGCCCACATGCTTAAATCTTGTCATAGTGATGGGAGATGCCATGAGTTCTCTGGTATTGGTTGGCTCATGTCTAATGATTCTTCCTCCTCTCTTAGATAGCCTCCTCTCTTGTCTTTCTTCCTCACTATGACTTCTGTTCTCTACTTTTGCCATGAGTTATTGGAGCCAAACCCTAGGGAGATGATGAAATGGAATGTAGGTGTAGAGAGTATGGAATGGTGTGAGGAAATTGAGGAGATGAAAATGGGGATGTGTGACATGAGCGAGGCAACAAGTGGTAGTTTTGAAATGCAGGAATGGTAGTGGGATGATAGAAAATGAAATTTAGGAATGGGATTATGTTACTAGGGTTTTGAATTTAGTAGGACACCAAAACACAATGAAACACCATATAATTCAACTATGGAGGAGAGGAGTGATATGATTTCAACCTACTTGTTTGCTAGAGCATGTTGGTGACACAATTTGAAGCTTGGAAATGGTGTAGTTCTCTTTGGGAAATCTCTAGACGTTTTCAGGCAAATGTGCAACAATCTATTCAAACCAACCCTCTCTTAATAGGCATGCAGTTCCTTTAGTGAAAACACAATGTTTTAAGGAAAACAAGAAACACCAGTCCAAAACACGCCCTCTAGTTCAAAACGTGACCTCTGCCCCCGTTTTGCACAATTTCATTTAAAACTCAAAAATTCCCTTTTGCTAAGGATGCTTTGAGAGTGTAGGAGTGCAAATGAATGTTGAATTGATGTCTTTGAGGGATTTTATACTTGAATGTGTTTGATTTATTCTTTGAAAACCCATTTTCTAATGTTTCATGTCACTTTTTAAATTTTCACACTAATGCTCTTTGACTTCTGACTTTTTCCTTTGTAGGTGGATGATGTTGGCAATAGAGTTTGAGTGAACAACTTAGGAATCATAATTTATTACATATAATGAACATAAAATTACATAAATAAATAAAAATATTACATTTCTTTTTTAAAATAAAATTACAATCTGAAACCAAACCCATACTTTGAAATGAAAATTAGAGCTCGGGAAACCATAGTTACATGTTTGCAAATCCTCTTTGAATGAAAAAAGGATATTATTTCTTTCACTCTCATGCTTTTTCTGGCCTTATGCAATGAATGGTGTTTAATTGGACCTTGGAGGAATGAAACCTAGTGACCTAATGGGACCTTGAACAAGAATACTTTAGGTGGACTTGACTGACATAAAACATGATGACATGAGCCTTTAAATGAATGTATGCTCAGCAAGACACGTGAAGGTGGGCCATAAAATATTAATTTTTTGAGAGGGGCTTTTGGAGTTTGAACTTGGGCTACCATCTGTGAGTAAATTTTACATGATGACCCAGGTGGAATGATAAAAATTTCAGCATGGGACACTAATATGAGGTAAAAGAGAAATTTTGATCACTGATGGCAGTATGCAAATACTGACTCTAACACCGATATCATACTCATTTTGACCACGTGATAGAAGAATGCCTAGTATTAATAGCTAAGATGCGTGAAAAGGGGACGTAGCCTCACTAGCCTACCCAGAACCTGCAGACGATGAGGGCTAAACCTCACAAAGAGGATCTTAATGTGAATATTGTGCTGCAAAGTGGAATGATGACTAGCAAAGATAAGGGAAAGAAGCTTGAAGAAAGTGAATGGGTTTGTAAAGCTCTAGAGAAATAGGTTGGCTTTGATCTAGAGTGCGCAAAAGAGACCTTCATGGAAGAGAAGAGAAGCTTCGCTGAGGCTTCTACCTCAAGAATTCAGGATAACCAGTTTGAAGAAATGGACCCATCCATGCTTACTACCTTCTTGGAGACCTGTATGAAGCTACTACGTGATAGAAAGGCCATGAAGGGATTGTAGGAGTTGATCAATAAATGTGCTAGTAAACAAAATGCTCCTAAGGGACCACATGTGGTTAGGAAAATTGGTAAGCATACGGAAAGAACGGGGTGTGAGATGATGCTCACCACGCAAATAGGAGAGTATGAAATGGACCAAGTTATTCTGGATCTTGGGTCAGATGCGAATGATTTTCCTAAGCAAACATGGGAGAGAATGGGGAGACCTATGTTGCAGTGGTCTCCTATTCAGTTGAGCATTGTGAATAAGAAAAAGATTATCCCCATGGGAATATTGCAGGGAGTGATAGTAGATATTGAAGGTGTGAGCACATTGTATGATTTATAATTGATAGAGATTGTCGATGGCAACAATCCCTACCCCGTGATCCTTGCGATTGATTTGGCTATTGAAATGAATGGGGTGATCAATTTGAAGAAGCAGACGATGTCATTTGAAAGAAAATCACTCTGCTTAGTAGTACCTTTGGACCCTACAGAAGGATCGCGCTATACTGAACCGGTCTGCAATTATGAAAGTGACAATGATCTGGACCAAATTTATAAGATAATGATGTGAGATCAAGATTGGGTGAATCCAACAGCTGATGGACATATTGCATGGGACCGCGAAAGCTCTTGCACGTTAGATTCAGACGAGGAATTAGAACACTGACAGAATCGATTGCATGAAGTGTCTACGCTGCGCTGTAACATGATGACTAAATTCTTACGTTGTGTATCATCATAGGTAAGGATTTTTCCTTATTATGATGGTTTAACTGATGTTGATAAATTTTTGGATGCATTTGAAAGGGAAGTACCTGAGAAGCATTGCTTCCAAGCACTGGATTTGGTGCTACACTCGCAAGATGGTGGGGTACGCATAAAGATAATTTTGATGGATGGCACAACTACAAAAGAATGATGAGGGTGTGGTTTGGTCACACAAAGGTGTGATTGACGGAGAAATACAATGGGAGGAGTGATCCACGTGATCACTTAGCAAAATGGACTGATGCTTATGGAGCAGAACTGCAACCGGAGTGGGTGCATTTGTTCTATCATAGTTTCGATGTGATACCGATGAATTGGTACTTAGAAACAGAGCTCCGCCATGGCATGGATGAATGGGATATTTTGAGACATGGATTCTTAATGACATTCAGCTTTGAAGATGGATTCAAGTGTATTGATGAAGCATTCTAGGAGGTCAAAGCAATGATCTTTAGAGTCCCATAAGATCCCTTGGATTTGATTCAACCAAATTGGACCACCCAGCTGCGCCATGCGCTGGAGTGATACAATGTGATTGCTGAAGAAGAAGAGGAGGATCCAAGGAACATTAATATCCCAAAGATAGAAGGTCACCGCGAAGTTGAGGGGTCACAGATAGAGAATCCAGATATCACCTTGCCACTGAAAACTACACAAGTGAACATTGGAACAGAGGCGGAGCTGAAGTTTGCAATGATAGGTGACTATTGGGATGATGTTACAGAGGATAAGGTTAGTGAGTTGCTCCGCAAATATCAGGATTTGTTACCTACAAAGTCTTTAGACTTGAAGGGGATAATAGGTGATTTAGGGGAGATGAAGATAAAGTTGAAGCTAGATGCGAAGCTTGTGAAGCAGAGGCCATATCACCTTAATCCAAAGTATAAATAAAAGGTCCACTTAGAGTTGGATAAAATGCTTACAATAGGGATTATTGAACCAGTGAAGGAGTCTGACTGGGTAAGTCCTATGGTATTTCAGCAAAAGAAGCAAAAGGATGAAATAGGGATATGCATAGATCTCAGGAAGTTGAATGATGCTTGCGTACATGATCCTTTTCCAACTCCATTCATAGATGAAGTGTTGCATAATGTAGGAGGATAGGAAGCATATTCATTCAATGAAGGGTTCTCGAGGTACCATTAGATCAAGATCATGCCGGAGGATAGGAGTAAGATGACCTTCGCGATCGAGTGGGGATGTTTTCAGTATATTGTAATGCCTTTTGGACTTAAGAATGCAACAGCAATATTTTCGTGCGTAGTCATTACGGTGTTCAAAGAATTTATTCACAAGCTTTTGGAGGTATACTTTGATGATTGGATGGTGTTTGGGCACGTAAAGTTCCATGTAGCTAGTTTCCCCTTGTGATGAGCCCCAAAAATGGATAATTATATGGGCTCATTCAGCCTCCTAATTCGACTTAAACCACCATTCTCATTATTTTATTGCATGTTGTTGATTATATTTATGCTAATAGAGTGAATTGGGTTAGTCATTATGTCAACAAGTCTAATCGATGCTTTGTGTAGTTTTTTGGTCAATTTTGAGACAAAACCAAAGGTTTAATGAGCACTTGGCAGCCAAATTCATTGAAGAACAAGGGAGAGGATTTGTAGGAAGGTGTCCCCTTCATTTATGGGCCCTTACCTCGAATTCTCCACCAACAGCTCGGAGTTCAAGGGCCACCAAATTGATTATCACAAGGGTAGCCGAGCAAGGGCTAGTAAAGTCGCTCTTAACTACAAGTTTTGGCAGCCGAGCTCCTAAAGTTTAGGAGGGTTGTTGGTGTCCACAAATTGTATAAATAAGAGGGCTTAGGGCCTCATTTGGGTTGGCAGAAGTTAGCTAGTTAGCAGTTCGATTTTAGTCATTTTTTAGTCAGTAGGTTAGCACTCTAGTGCTGCTCTGTTTTTCCTCATTTGTGGAGCCTTTGTTGTAAACATTTCTGTGATATGGTTATTTTCTGAATAATGGAGATTAGTTGCATTTTGCCTCAGTTCTAAGCTTCTTTTTGGTAGCCTGTAGCTCTTGGGGTTGGGCCCAACCCAAGTGCCAGGACCTCATTTGTGCACTGTTATATGTTTTTCTGTTGTCTTTAATTAATTTCTGCTAGTAGGTACAATCTTGTTTGGTCAGTTAGTTCATTTTTGCTGATAGAAATAGTTTCTTATGTTATAAGTTGATTTAATAGGTTAATAACAAAGAAGATCTTTAGAAAAACACTATCAAGCACCTCTGATCTCACCTCTCCCTCAGTGGGACCATGAGCTGGGACCAAGGTGTCCTTGCTACCACAAAAAACATTGTCTTTGCTTCATCATGCCATTATTAGTGTTAGATTCTCATTTGCAGAAGTTGATACCAGTTGTGGTTACATGCTTAGGTTCAGGATTGCTTAATTTGCATATCTATTTCACATGATTTCGTTGCAAATAAACTGCTGTTCATTTTCTTTGCTGTCATTTAGGTCAGATTAGGTTAAGGTAGCTAGGTCCTTGATTTTCCGAGTCTTTGTTTGTTCAATTTGAGAAATAATGTGCAAAGCACCTGTGAAAGCTCCTCTCCTACTCTTACCCCATCCATGCAACCTGCTTCGTCCTCCAACTAAGATTCTTGCCTCTTAGTTGCTATGTTTTCTCCCTTTGCCCTAATTTCTACATTCTTGTGCATCATTGCTCCCTCCATCCTTGAACCAAATCCAATCTCTCCTTAGCCTCATGCACCAGGTCCTAGACCCCTTAACATCCTTATCCAACCTCCATGTCCACTTTCGCACCGTTTTTCCTCCATCAACTCTCCAAAATCCTCTTTTTGGGACATCTTGTAGAAATTACAGAACATTCTGTAGAACTCCTGCAGACTTCCTATAGAAGCTCACAAAAGTGGTTTCTTGAGATATGATCACTGTGAAACTCTTTGAAAGGGTGCTAGGGACCCCTTAGGCCCTCTTCTAACCCTCCCAAACTCCTGCAATCATTTCCTTTCGCCAATCCACATCTGCACAGTAAAAAACAATTAAAGAACATGCACAATAATTCTTCCTACTCAAAAATACAAGATGTTTCTTTTCAGATTTCACTTCAGAAGTAGCTTAGACACATGCATTTTACCTTTCTAAGAGTCAATGGCATTCCTTTCTATAGCTTTCATCATTTTTCTTGCACCAGTAGGGTTAGTCGGTAAAACTAGGGTTTGCTAGGGTTTGCATTTCCTTTCCGCTTTCAGTTTCTTTCTGCAAGTAGATTATCCTCCTTTGAGTTATCTTTCATCCATCAGTTAAAAAGCTTCTTCTAAGAGCTCATAGAAGTTGGCTTAAGCTCCTAGTAGACTTGTGCCAGCTGATCAAGTGATAGCCACAGCAAGAGCTAGTACTTGTGCATATAGCATTGTCGCTTCCAAGTTTGTTACGAACTACCGGGTTGATAAAATTAAAGAAGGGAGTTCTAGGAGTAGCAACATTAGTGTTGCAATACTGAGGCCCACAATCTTTTTGGCGTTGTTTCCGGGGAAGTGTCAGAGTATTTGTGATTGCTGTTTTTCTTCTATTTTCTACTACAACCTTCTGCTAAGTAGTTTATTTCAGCAAGCGTAGAGTAGATTGTTTCATTTCCATTCTGCAATTTCATCTTCGCAAAATAAATTAGCATTTCCTGCTTTCATAGATTAGCATTTCAGTTCTGCAATTTCAATTCTGCGAGCGTAGCCTAGCATTTCATTCCTGCAATTTCATTTCAGCAAAATAGATTAGTCCTTTCATGCTTTCATTTCAATTCCGCATTTTCATTTCAGCAAGATAGTTAGTTGCAGTTCAATCTATTTCATTTTTGTAGGTACAAGCAGAAAAAAGAAGAAGCAAAAATAAACCAAAAACATTTCCTTTCCTGCCTTGTAGGAGTAGAGATAAGTCATAAAAAAGTTGCACAACACCCCCCACTGCTTCATACAGCCAACCTTCTCCCTTCTTCAATGGCTGTGAGTAATAACAACCCCTAGGTGGACATCAAGACATATTTGAAGAACCTCTAGGGGAGAAGAAGAAGGAAACATTCTTTTGGAGCAAATGGCTACAAGAAGAAATGTTGGGAGCAGTACCTTATCCAAAAACGAATTTTCAAATCAGATGGAAGATTTCAAGAGCGAGATGAGGCAGTTTCTTGCCATGCAACTGGATACCTTGCAAATCCAAAGGAAGTAAGAGGAAGCTAAGAGGGCTTTGGAAATCTTTTGTCCTAGGTGCACTAGAAATCATCCTAGGAATGAATGTACATTGCACTCCATAGAAGTGTGTTTTGTCTGTGAAAGAGACCATCTTATGAATCAGTGCCCTTCCTTGCTCAGAATTAAAACTGCATATCAGAGGGCCAAAGGAGTCATTGAACCAATCTATTATATGAACCAAAGGAGGCCACATGGACCCATACCTTACCAATAGGAAATGCAAGGGACATACCATACCTATTGTAACCCCTACGAAGCCACTTCCATGCCTTCTTGGGGTCCCCCTGCTCATCCATCCTGGTCCACGCCCCCTCCTTGGTCATATCCTGCTCAATATTATGCCCAACCAGCTGCTCATTCGTTTCACACTCATGCTCAGCAATAGCCTCAATCAAATGCACCTCATTAGGGGTGGAGGCCCCAATACAACTCTCCTCCCGCTCCTTTGCCTCCACCACCTGCCCAACCACAAACCCATCCACATCCATCTCAAATATACACCCCCACTCAACTACCCATACCACCATTTCCAAACCTTCCCATTGGAGCAGCTCAACCCAATTGCAATGCTGAGGCACAACATGTCCAAACAACTCCTCTTGAGCTCAATGATATTCACTATAGCTCAGGAGGAGTATTTCAAAACAGATATTATCTTGAAAGCATTGAAGGACCACATCCAGCAAAAGAAGATTCAAAAGAGGAGAACAAAGAACCATGGGCTGCACTAGATGAAGAGAAGACATCAGAATCAGAGATCGAGAGAGCTCCCTCATGGTTACCATAAAATCCTCCATGTATTCAAGAGAAAACTCAGCAAAAAGAGGAAGATGTTCACTAAGTTGCAGCAGTACTCTCTTCCTCAGCTATGTTTGATCCCTTCAAAGTCAGATCATTTGGTCTCTGAAATCTAGATCCTTGTCAAAGCATGCATTTCAAGCCTCCACATAATTTTGTCTCTAATCTCGATGTGCACATGGCTACATTGGAAGTATTCTTATACTTGAAAATGATTTTGTTTCTCAAGTAGGGTAGGGTAGGGTAGGAAAGAAGAGAAAGAAAAAAGACAAAAATGAAATAAGAAGAAAATAAAAATCTAAGGTGAAAACCTCCTCGGAGGCACCTTAGATTGGCTCATTGATTGAAAACCTCCATGAGGTGGTCAATGGGTTAGAAAGAAGAGAAAATAAAAAGAGAATAAGATCTTTGGGTGAAAACCTCCCTTGGAGGCACCCAGGGCAGGCAACTAGGGTGAAAACCTCCATGAGGTGCCCTAGTTGTTTTCAAAAAAAAAAAGAGAAAAAGGAAGAAGAAAAAATAAACCTAATTTCCATTGAATAATTGCATGTTGCAGCAAGGACATTGTAGGTTAGGAGGATCGTTTAAAACAAAGACAGAGGAAGTTTTGTCCCTTCTACAGGAAGTTCTGTGTCTTCTACAGGAAGCCTACAAACAAGCCAAAATTGGTCTCCAAAGAGGACCAGAAGGCTAGGAATATGTCCATGAGGCCTGTAAGCATCCATGTTTCCATCCCTCACCCTTCTCCATCATTTTTTCCATCTCATTGTGCTTCTTTCCTAAAAACTGCATCTTCTACAGGAAGTTCCTGTAGAAATTACAGGATTTCTACAGGAAGCTAGAAATGGATTTCAAAAAGGCAGTTTAGCGAACACGATAGCTTCCTCACGGGTTCATAAGTCCTCCTACAATCCTCAAACCTCTCTCCCATCAATTCCATGCCTGCATCACAGCCCAAGCTCATTCTTCCTTACCATGCAAAAAACTACAAAATGCTTGGAAGCAAAAATACATAGTGCTGAAATTTGTTTTTCCCTCACATGAAAACCATGTATCCATTCACAAAACCATTTTACGGGGGGTTGTATAGGGATGATGGCAACATTCCCAAGCAATTTCAGCCAATTCTGGTGCACGATTTCCAAGAAATCAGCCCCTATCACCTTCAACCATTTTTGCATTTTTCCCATATCTGTGCATCCGTTTCAAAACCTGTTTCATGGGGAGATGCATATGGGTGATAGTAACCTACCCAAACAGTTTCAACTGATTATGATGCACGGTTTCCTAGAAATTGACCTCTGTAATATTCAGACATTTTGAGTTTTTCTCGAAATCTATGCATCCATTGATTGCAATTTTTCTATGGGAGGTGCATGATGATGATAGGAACATGCTTAGAAAGTTTCATATCGATCCTGTCTATCATTTGGGAGCTATGGAGAAAACAAGTTGCTATCCTGTGAAAATTCAACGTCAACAGCATGAGGGTGCAAATCTGAACGTTGAAGCCAGCTCCTATAGCGTGGATCCGGGCAGAGGATACCTGCACAAGAAAAATAACCACACATCAGACAACAAAAATCTTATAGCATAAAGGATCCAAGCATGCAGCAAGGGAATGTGAGCATGCAGCAGCAAAAAATGGACCCAGCAACACGTCGACTTATAGGTATGTGTCTAAACCAGTTCCTCTATTTGCATCAATATGATTCGAAAGTGCATAAACGAATGAAATGGTGGGATTAAGCCGATAGTGCCTTGTCCAGTTCTCTAGCGCTCAACCAGAAATCATGCAGCATACGTGTATAGAGAACTCACGTGAAATTAAAAAAACAGGTAGTGTTGGCCGTTTGAACTCTAGTGTAACTGATGTCGAGTGATTAACAAGAAGAGAACATACAGTTCATCATAGCACTGCAGTCTGCATGTGGCCACATACACCTTGCCACCTCACTCCCTCACCACGAATCACGCCGAAATTAAATGATGCTCGGCTGAAACTCTCACCACTCTTTGTTCAACTATGGTCACAACTGAAGCACTCGTCCACCACTTCCAGATCAGTTAACTAGTGTTCCTCTGCAAGATTCCTACCTGATTTTTCAAGATTTCTGCTGTTTTTTAAAAAATAATCTCACCTATCAGGCTCTACATGAAGCGCGGTTTCATTCTACAGGAAACACAGAAAATAGCCATGTAGAAAGAAAACCTGGGATTTTCAGCGAATTTTAAGCTCAAAGCGAGGTAGGATTAGGGAAACTTCTTTGTGCATGATTTGTTGGTGCAAAATGGTGAATTGAACACAGCATTAAATTGAAAAATGAGAGTAAAAAGTTTGCCTGTGCATTGAGAATAGTGGAAGTCTGCCTGCATGATTCACTAAGATTACCCATTTTTTTCTGCATTCGAAATCTCCTCATCAGTTTAAAAAAAAAAAGAAAATAAAAAAATTCCCTTGCAAGGAAAGACATGCAGTAGTAGAGACCAACCTGTGTGTGTGGAAAAACTTGAATTTACATATCTATCAATGTGTTGAAAAAACCAATGTCCTTATGCTCTGCTCTGTAAAAAATTTCTTTCATAAACAGACAGACCAATTCTAGGTGACAAAAATTTTAACAAAAGGGAAGTATTGCCATTTGATTTTGTAAGGAGCACATGAAAAATTCCTTATTTGGTCTCAGAAAAAGAATAAAATTTAGCTATCCTCTGTCGCCATGAAAAGACTGTTTTCCTGAACAATTTTCTTTTTTTTGGTTAAAACACAAACTCAACACCATGCCAACTGAAGAAATTGAGAAGAACATTGATGAGGGAGCACAAGACATTCAAGCAGAGGGAAAAACAGAGGAAGGATAAGAGGAAAAAGAGGAATTTGACATGACCACTAAGCATGAGATAGAAAAGGACACAACAGCAAAAACAGAGAGGGCGAAAACGGAAAAAGGTTGGGAAGAAAAAGGCCAAGAAAGCCCAAATGAAAGTTGTCACAACCAAGGCAACTACACAGAAATTAAAAGGAAAGACACCTCCAGCCAAACAGACCGAAACAGTTGACATTGGGCTTTCTACAGGAAGCATGAAAACAGTTTCTATAGGAAGCATGAAAACAGAGTAGCAAAAGGAGAAATCACCTGAGATTTTGGCCAGGGAGGCAGCAACACACCTCCAAAGCCAAAAAGGAAGAGAAAGAGGCAAACCTCCATGTACTTTAAAACAAGGAGGAGCACACAGATCAAGGTAGGCAGACCCCAGCCATAGTCAAAGGAGCCAATTGTCATTAAGGACACAACAGGTAAACAAAAGGAGGAGCCTCCTTCAAAGATATCCATCACCTATGAATGAGGAAGCCAAAAAACTTCACTTGGAGAGAGAGAATTCAGATGATGAACTCAAAGATAGCTCTACAGGAAGCTGAGACAGTTCTACAGGAAGCTGAGAATTCTCTACAGGAAACTCAAGCTAAGCTAAGAGAGACTGAGAAATTGGAGGAAAAGGTAGCCAAACAATCATAGGAAGAAGGAAAGACAAGGAAACATCTGATGAACAACAAAGAGAGGACAAGTTGTAGGCTTAGGTTGAGGCGCTAACAAAACTACTACAAGAAAAGGAGAACAAGCAGTGGGAAGAAGTATACAGAAAAGCATGGTTTCATGACCAAGAAGAGGACATCACTTCAGAAGCTTGGCATGACAGGGAGGCCACCAGGGCCATCAAAGATAAAGGGATGGATTAGTTGCTGAGAGGATGAGAAACACTTTCAGTAGGGGGGTGATGATGAGCCCCAAAAATGGATAATTATATGGGCTCATTCAGCCTCCTAATTCGACTTAATCCACCATTCTCATTATTTTATTGCATGTTTTTTATTATATTTATGCTAATAGAGTGAATTGGGTTAGTTATTATGCCAAAAAGTCTAATGGGTACTTTGTGCAGTTTTTTGGTCAATTTTGAGACAAAATCAAAGGTTTAAATGAGCACTTGGCAGCCAAATTCGTGGAAGAACAAGGAAGAGGATTTGTAGGAATGTGTCCCCTTCATTTATGGGTCCTTACCTCGAATTCTCCACCATCAGCTCGGAGTTCAAGGGCCACCAAATCGATTATCACAAGGGCAGCCGAGCAAGGGCTAGTATAGTTGCTGTTAAGTACAAGTTTTGGCAGTAGAGCTCCTAAAGTTTAGGAGGGTTGTTGGGGTCCCCAATTTGTATAAATAAGAGGGCTTAAGGCCTCATTTGGGTTGGCAGAAGTTAGCTAGTTGGCAGTTCGATTTTAGTCATTTTTTAGACAGTAGGTTAGCACTCTAGTGTTGCTCTGTTTTTTCTCATTTGTGGAGCCTTTACTATAAACATTTCTGTGATATGGCTATTTTCTGAATAATGGAGATTAGTTGCATTTTGCCTCAGTTCTGAGCTTCTTTTTAGGAGCCTGTAGCTCTTGGGGTTGGGCCCAACCCAAGTGCCAGGACCTCATCCGTGCACTGTTATATGTTTTTCTGTTGTCTTTAGTTAATTTCTCCTAGTAGGTTACAATCTTGTTTGGTCAGTTTGTTCATTTTTGCTGACAGAAATAGTTGCTTATGTTTGATTTAATAGGTTAATAATAGAGAATATCTTCAGAAAAAGGCTATCAAGCACCTCTGATCTAACCTCTTCCTCAGTGGGACCATGAGCTCGGACCAAGGTGTCCTTGCTGCCACCAAAAACATTGTCTTTGCTTCATCATGCCATTATTAGTGTTAGATTCTCATTTGCAGAAGTTGATACCAGTTGTGGTTACATGCTCAGGTTCATGATTGCTTAGTTTGCATAGCTATTTCACATGATTTCGTTGCAAATAAACTGTTGTTCATTTTCTTTGCTGTCATTTAGGTCAGATTAGGTTAAAGTAGCTAGGTCCTTGATTTTCCGAGTCTTTGTTTGTTTAGTTTGAGAAAAATGTGTAGAGTGCCTGTGGAACCTCGTCTCCTACCCTTATCCCATCCATGCAACCTGCTTTGTCCTCCAACTTAGATTCTTGCCTCTCATTTGCTACGTTTTCTCCCTTTGCCCTAATTTCTACATTCTTGTGCATCATTTCTCCCTCCATCCTTGAACAAATCCAATCGCTTCTTAGCCTCATGCACCAGGTCCTAGACCCCTTAACATCCTTATCCAACCTCCATGTCCACTTTCCCACCGTTTTTCCTCCATCAACCCTCCAAAATCATCTTTTCGGGACATCCTGTAGAAATTATAGAACATCCTGTAGAACCCCTGCAGACTTCCTATAGAAGCTCACGAAAGCGGTTTCTTGAGATCCGATCACTCTGAAACTATTTGGAAGGGTGCTAGGGACCCCTTAGGCCCTCTTCTAACCTTCCCAACCTCCTGCAAGCATTTCCTTTTGCCAATCCACCTCTACACAGTCAAAAATAGTTAACGCACATGCACAATAATTCTGCCAACTTACTCAAAGATACAAAAAGGTGTTTCTTTTCATATTTCACTTCAGAAGTAGCTTAGTCACATGCATTTTACCTTTCTAAGAGTCAATGGAATTCCTTTCTGTAGCTTTCATCATTTTTCTTGCACCAGTAGGGTTAGTCGATAAAACTAGGGTTTGCTAGGGTTTGCATTTCCTTTCCGCTTTTAGTTTCTTTCTGCAAGTAGATTAGCCTCCTTTGAGTTAGCTTTTATCCATCAGTTAAAAAACTTCTTCTAAGAGATCATAGAAGTTGGTTTAAGCTCCTAGAAGATTTGTGCCAGCTGATCAAGTGACAGCGGCGGCAAGAGCTAGTACTTGTGCATATAGCACCGTCGCTTCCAAGTTTGTTACAAACTACAGGGTTGATAAAATTAAAGAAGGGAGTTCCAGGAGTTGCAGCATTATTGCTGGAATACTGGGGCCCACCAGCTTGATGTTGGATACATGTTGAAGGTATCAGATCATGCTAAACTTAAAGAAGTGCTTATTTTGCATCCCTTTTGGAATATTGTTGTGTCATGTAGTGTGCAGACAAGGATTAATGGTGGACCCAGCTAAGATCACAATTATAATTAATTTGGAGGCAACAAGAAGTGTTAAACAGCTACACGCAACATTGAGTCATATTGGTTATTACCAAAATTTTATAAAGAGTAATGCCCAGATTACCGCACCGATGGAAAAGCTATTGAAGAAAGACATTTCATTTTGTTGGGATGAGGAATGTCAGCAGAGCCTAGATGTGTTAAAGGACAAGATGTTCATCGCACTGATCATAGTCTTCCCTGATTGGAAGAATGAATTTCACGTGCATTTCGATGCATCATGTATCATGTTGGGAGCAGTCCTGACGTAGGCCGGTGAAGGGGAATTGGATCACCCAATCGCCTTTGCAAGCAGGAAATTGTCAAGGGCTGAAAATAACTATTCGATGACAGAGCACGAAGGTTTGGCTATGGTGTACACACTCCAAAAGTTCAGGCATTACTTTCTAGGAGGACACTTTAGGATGTATACAAACCATTCTGCATTAAAGTACTTGGTCAATAAGCCTATGCTGAAGGGGAAATTTTGCAGATGGTTGCTGTTATATTAGGAGTATGATTTCGAGGTCATTATGAAGCCAGGGAGATTGAATGTTGGACCATACATCTGTCGCACATTGAAACATGAGAGGAGCCTACTATTTTGGAGGAAGGGTTGCTTGACATGCAACTCTTTGTGGTGCGTGTGGCAAACAATTATTTTGCAGACATCATCCACTTCCTAACTACGGGAACAACTCTAGAAGGATACACGAGTCAACATAAGAAGGAATTTGTTGTGCGCGCAACAGATTTTACTATTATTATAGGTCACTTGTATAAAATGGGATCGAATGAGATATTGCACCGACATGTGTTTGATTTTGAATGAAGCAACTTCCTAGCTAAATCTCATGGAGGTGCTGCGGGAGGCCATTATGTAGGAAAAGTGATAGCACAAGATATTTTGCACGTTGGGTTGTGGTGGCCAACATTGAATAAGGATTCCAAAACATATTATAGGGTGTGCGATGCATGTCAGAGGATAGGCAAGCCATCGCAGAGGGATGATCTGCCTCTGAATCCGCAAGTGTCATTGCAGCCATTCAAAAAGTGGGCAATCGATTTTGTAGGATCAATTCAGCCTCCTGGAAATAAGATGAGTGCACGTATATCATCACTGCGATTGAGTATCTCACCATGTGAGTGGAGGCAGAATGCATGAAAGACTGTATAGGGGCAACAACAGTGAAGTTCCTATTTGAATATGTGCTGACCAGGTTCGGTTGCCTAAAGATTTTGATGAGTGATCATGGTACACACTTCCTGAATGAAACAATCAACACGCTGATGAAAGAATTCCAAGTGTATCATCAAAAGAGCACGCCATATCATCCTCAGGCTAATGGGATGGTGGGAGCATTTAATAAGATATTGGAGAATGTGCTGACACAGAGGAATGATTGGGACATGCGCGTACCGACGGTGCTATGGGCTTATAGAACTACTTGTAAAAAGTTGACTGGATAGACACCGTTTAGGCTGGTCTATGGCGTAGAAGCAGTGATGTCGAGGGAATACATTGTGCCTAGTCTACACATAGCGGCGTTAACCGGTATGGAAGATCGCAAAGCCTTAGAAGAGAGGCTCGCATAGCTAACAAAGTTGGAGGAAGATAGATTATTGGCTGGACTCCATTAACAAGTTCAGAAGGAGCAAGAAAAGGCATGGTATGATCATCACATAAAACTACACACCTTCAAGGTAAAAGATTTAGTTTTATTATATGATAGCAAGTTTGATAAATTTCCAGGAAAATTTCAAATGCATTGGTTGGGGCCATATGTGATCAAGGAGATTACCGATGGTGGAGCAGTTTAGCTAGTGAAATTGAATGGAGATCCATTTCCCGGAAAGGTGAATGGCAACTGATTGAAGCCATACACTGGGGATCTAGCCAGATGACTATATGGTGGTAGCATAGTCTTAGCACTCCAGGCAGCTGTCAGGAAGCACGAGACTATAAGCTACACTACCTGAGTTGTAGAGTTGTACGATGAGGGGTATGCAGAATAGAAGGGTGTCACAGTGTCAGCAGACACATGAAGGGAGTTACGCTATAGGATGAGAGACTACGCAGCATAGTCAGAAAGTGACTGTTACTATCATTGTTCATGATTTGACTGCCAGAAGATAGTTAAGAGGAGTTGGCGATCGGAATTTAAGGCATTTAAGGTTGAAATCAAGTGCGAAATCTTTGGAAATCTACCACTAATCTCACATTTATGAATGGATTTTGGGGGGAAAGGTTGAACTTGAATTCAAAATTGCCTATATATTCCAGATGGTCGTCCAACGAGAAACACTTTGCATTCTGAGAATTTCTGAGTGTTGATGTCTATTGCGTGATCTCTTTGAGAATTTGCCTGCATTGCTTGTGTCTGAGTCTGATCACAACTTTATTAACAACGTCATGTCTGCACTAGCTGAGAACGCTAGTACTGGGGTGTTGTCATCATTAAGGGATCTTCCCCTGAGGTCGTGAGTATGGAGGTTCCCATAGTAGTGCCTAAGGAACCGAGGTCAACTAGGCTGAAGCCTACGCCATTGAGAGAGACTCCCAAGCCAAAGAAGGATAAATAGAAGAAGACACTCCTAGTGCATGAGTCACTGAGGAAACATTTAGCTACATAGGTAGAGCAGAAAGAAAAGCCAACCATGAAGGAGAAAGGCAAAGTGGTAGACCTGGAGGTTGACCAAAATACAGAAGACATAGATGTTGAGGAGGTAGACCCTATTTCAAAGCTACTAGAGTACATACCTCCATGCTAAGGCAAGGTGAAGTCCCAAAGGACACAGATGAAGGACAGTTCCTCCTGAACACACCCCTGCTACCAAAAAAAATCACTTTTGAAGGTCCACACTTGGCGCGCATCCCACATCTGAAACTTGAAGATTGGAATTTGGGAGACATTGAGCAGTTTCTTCACCTGGCCATGGATACCTTCATGAAGCAAGTATTGTACAAAGAGTTTGGTGTCACTGCATTGGAGCCAGTGGAATGGATTCGTGGGGTAAATAAGGTAGGGTTGTTGAACCTGCTATGGGTACCTCACTACCACCATGCCCCTATAAATTTGACTGTCATTAAGAAGTTTTTGTGCCTTGTGCATGATGGGTGCTTGTGGTTGATTGAGTCCATATCGATCATTGATATGCTGATCCATAGGATCAGATTGTTACCTCACTCTGGTCTAAATCCTACAAAGAAATTTGGTGGAAAGACGGGTGAGCGCAACCTCACCAAGAAGATGAAGGACAAGTTCAAACTTGTCAAGAAAGCGTGTGGGTATTCTATTTCCAGTATTACTGACCCCGTAGAGAAGGTGGCCACCCAAATTTTGGCTGGAAAAGTGATGAGGAAGTGTCGCACAGACAAGGTGCTGACACTAGTAGTTTCGTTAGCGACTCAGTGTGCAGAGGGCGTACAGTTTAACTAGGCGCGCTACATGTGCAAAAAGTTCCTCACGAACTGCAGAGAGGCACAAGACCAAAGTAAAAATTTCCATTACTCATGGCTATTACTGTTAATTGTGTTGGACGTGTTGGAGTTTCGAGAGGATAGCCAGTTTCCTCCGGTTAAGACAGATTTACCAGAAGCAGTGAAGTTTGCTTCACTATGGGCCACAAAGGATGCTGCATGGGTTCGCAAACTAAATTTTTTTGGGTATTAATGGAGATGAAAATTCATATGGCCATCAACCGAAAGTCGTAGTTGTCGCTAACCATTTTTGAGCAGTTATCTGGGTATGAAGAGTTCAAAGAGGACCTCCACCGAGTTTACATCCTGGCACTGAAGGATCCAAACCAGAAGTGGTATGATCTCGCGTAATTAGCTAAGGATGATGCCATCGTAGAGGTCCTCAAGCGATGGCTAGTTGTTTGGCACACACCATTAGATTTGGCTGTCGGGACTAGCAAGTCCACAAAGAAGTAGAAGAAGGAAGCGGGCCGACTGAAGGTGCAACAGTTGGCAGAAAAGAAGAAGAAGGAGACCAAGGACAAGGCACGCATAGAAGTGAAGCACTCGGCAAAGGAGAAAGCAGATCAAGAAGATCTCAGCTCTAACAGAATTCAGAAATCTCGTTCACCCCAAACAGAGGAAGATGAACAGTTAGAATAGGGCGGCGGAGATCTAGAGAGCACTACTTTTTGAGTAAAGTGACATACGGAATAGGAAAAGGAGGGGCAATGAAAGAATAGCAAAGCCTCCAAATCATCCCTAGATCCAATCACCTTGACGGAGGGTGACTTGGAAGATATTGGAGATAAGGTAAGGGATATGATAGTGGAACTTATGCAGAAGTTTGAGCAACAGCAGAAGTAGGCACTAAGTGCCATTCAGATGGGTCTGCATGAGCTACAAATCCAAACAACTAGACTGCAGGTAGGTGCAGGGCAGAGTAGCGTGACATCAACTAGTTTGGTGTCGGGGATCACTCAAGCAACAGAGTTGGTTCAATCCTTGGATCTCCGGGCAGTCGCGTTTTCGGATGGAGCTCTGAGCACGGATGCAGAAGCTGACAAGGATACTATAAGTGCTTTGAAGAACATTGGTCTAAACTTGGCCACGCTCCCTAGTGAATTCCTTCACACGCTACAAGAAGGTGTGATTAAAGAGCTTAAGGCCCAAGAGCAACGCACACTAAGCATGATCAGCGAGAAGAAAGTAAACAAAAAATAGATATTCAATGAGAAGAAAATTGTGCTAGAAGCATGGAAGAAGGTTCAGGAGAAGAATGAGCGAACCACAGTCGTGGTACCCAAAGCATGCAGAACTGTTCTGGAACTACATATCCCAGAAGAAGCACGGGTGGAGGCCAAGTTTAGAAACTTGGCTGCAGGTGTGCATGATACAGGACAAAGATGGCCAAGGTTTAGTTTGAATTGAACCTTAAAATCATAGAGCTTGAGTTGAAGTCACATCCTTCAACTCCACTAGAGGTTAGAGAACATCGTGAGATAGTTTTAAAGGATGCAGTCACGATAGTAGATGCCACGGTGGTGAATTGCATTGCACTCTTTGAGCAGTCTATGGAGGTTGTTACAACTCTACAGGAGGATCCTAACCTATAAAGGTTGAAGACAGAGGCCTGGGAATTGTAGCAGCAATACGATGAAGCAAGAGCAATGGCAAGAACCATCACTATATCATAGTGATTGGCTAAGCTACATGAGGCAAAGAAGTTTCTCGAATAGGTGGAGGAAGCGCAACATAAAGAGGCGGTCCTCAAGGCCAGACTGGGGCCTTGGCTGGACGAGGCATATGTTATCTTTGCCGCCATTGAAAAGAAGCTGGCAGGCCCACAGAGGACACAACAGAAGGTCAAATAAGACAGTGGATGAAAAGCAACAGAGCAGTTGATCAAGCAGCTCAAGCAAGAATCCACGCAGAGTGCGGTTGAGGTAGCAATGGCACAAGTCAAGCTAGGAGGTCTCTGTAGTAAGATCTTTGCACCAGAAGAGTGACTCAGGGGCGAGTCACGATATTTATGTTGGGGGCCTATTGGGACAAGGTCCCCTAAGGGTCAATTTTGGGGCAAAAGCCCAAGTTTTGGGGTAGATAGCCCAAGTTATTGTTATGTAAAGTATAAAGTCTCCGCAAGTTGTGGTTGCAAAGGATGAAGATAGTAAGTGTCATAAAGGGATTTTCCCTTCTTTATTTTAAGTTGTGTCGGCTTGTATAGACCTACCCATGGTCTGCGGACCATGGGATTGTATAAGAAGGAGAGTTTTAAAGAGTCTAAGTAGTATATAGTTGATGTTTATGAATGTAATGGGTCATTAGAAGTGAAGAGAAAAGAGTGTTAGAGTAGAAGAGAGGCTCTATAGCTATGTGCGCAGAGGCCTAGAGTAGAGTCTGCAGATATGTGTGTGGACCCCTGCAGTTGAGTGCATAGGGTAGTCTTGAGTGTGTAAGAAAATCTGAAGTATCAGTAAAGAGATTATTCTATAAATATCTCTGTTTTGTCCATTTACTTCTGTTATGAATGAATGCATTTATGTTGTGATGAATATTGGGTTTATGATTTAATACTCTAGTGATGTGCGATTATGCATGGTTTACATTGGTACACAAAAGCAAGTAATAATATATGTTTATGTGAAGAATATCTAAAATACATTTTAAATATATCAAACACTTAAGCCGATCTGGGTAATAATAGCCTTAGGAGTAATTACATAGGCATGTAAGTGGTTGATTCACCTATTTAGGGTCCGCGAAAGACATTCATATACCTTCGTGAAGGTCTAGAGTTTGCTAAGAGGAAGTTATATCGATAAGTCTCAAGGGCTTATCGATCTGCATGAAGGAAGGTTTAGGGCACAAAATGACCTCACAATCTCTAGGTGTGGAAACTTGGTTCTAGCATTCCCCCATACTACTTCAGGTGAGACTTCAATCCGTGCTCCACGGATTGATGCTGAAAGGGCCAATAGTGTAGGGATTTGTTTAAAAAACTTAACTCTGAACCTAGGTTAGGACCCACGAAGCTAGCAATACCCCTCCAACTAATGTACCTCCCTACCTTGAAAGGTTGATCCAACCTTAATAACACACTAAATGAAGCTAAAATTCTACGAGAATTGAAGAACTTGTGCATTAAGATACCCCTTCTCTAGGGCATCAAATATGTTTCCATTACAACAAGCTCATCAAGGAACGGTGTTTCAAGAGGCATGGGAGAAGAAAAAAATATTCCCCCCACTATCAATGTTTTTGGGAAACTATCTAATCTAATGCTTCAGAGGGTTATCTGCCCAAAGTACTTGCATCATGTAGTGCAGTAATGGATGTGCACATTAATAGTATTGTAGTCCCTAACATGTTTATTGACCTTGGGGATGTCATGACTAGGGAAACCATGTTGAAGCTCAACCTCTAAGGATCCTTAATAAAGACCACTACAGTGTTGTAGCTTGCAGATACATCCACAATAGCTCCCAAGGGAGTTACTAAGGATGTGATGGTCTCCATCAACTCCTGGGAATATCCTACATATTTCCTTGTCCTCCAACCCAAAACCAATTTTAATGGGTACCCTCTCATTCTAGGGAGACCTTGGTTATTCATTTTTTATGCTTACATTAGTTACAGGTCTAGAAACATGGCCATTAAAAATGGGCATCTCACAAAGTAGCTTGTATTATACCCTCCTATTCATCCATCTGTTGAACACGATTTACTGTTTTGGGTAGAGGAAGAGGAAGAGGAATATTTTTATTAGTCATCCCTCTACCAAGTTTGTACATTAGACATTATTGTAAGAAGTAGAAGCTAGATGAGGATGACCTTATTGATCACTTATTATAGAATCAACCTCCTGCTACCATGCCAATTAATGAGATAGTGGAATAATCCTCAAGGAAACCTGAGAACAATCCCTAGGTTGAACTATTTACTACCAACTCTAATCTAAAACATGCTAAGGTTTTGGAAATCAGTCCATCCAAAATGCTAAAAATTAACCCTTTCCTCTCAGCAGAGTAAGAAGAGCAATTTTGCACTATATTGAGACAACATATTTATGACTTTGCTTGGGACTATAAGGAAATGAAAGGCGTGCGTCCCTCAGTTTGTACCCATAATATTTACATTAAGAATGGATGTAAGAACCTACCCCAGAGGAGAATGAACCCTACCCTTAAGGATATTGTGAAAGAAGAGTTACAAAAAATAATAGATTCAGGATTCATCTACCCCATTTCAGATAGCGAGTGGGCATCCCCACTTTTCATAGTACCCAGGAAGAATGGGAAATGGAGGATATATGTTGACTATATGGAACTTAATAAGGCTACAAAGAAAGACCATTTTACTTTACCTTTCATCGATAAAGTTTTGGATGGCCTTGTAGGGAAGAAATTCTTTTCATTCTTGGATGGATTTAGTGGATATAATCATATCCAGATCAACCATGAGGATTAGGAAAAAACCACCTTTACATGCCCATGGGGGACTTTACTTATAGATTCCCTCCATTTGATTTATGAAATTCCCCTACCACTTTCTAGAGGTCAATTTTGAGTACTTTTTCTGATGTTCTTCATGACACAGTTGAAATCTACATGGATAACTTCACCCCTTAGGGAAATTATTTCTACGAAGCTCTTTCCAATCTATGTAAAGTTCTAAAGAAATATATTCAAATGAATCTTTCACTGAGTCTCGAAAAATGTGAATTATTTATGAATGCAAGGATTTTCGTAGGTCACTTCCTTTCTAAGAAAGGTATCCAAGTTGACCCTAACAAGGTTTCCATTATCGAAAGGGCCCCTATTCCTTAGAAAAATGGATGTTAGAAATTTTTCTTGGGATAGCTGGATACTAAAAAAGATTCATTAAGGACTTTAACAAGTTTAATTCACCTTTTCTTCGATTTTTGACCAAGGACTTAGATTTTTATTGGACAGATAAATGTCAAGATTCATTTGAAGAACTAAAAGAGAGATTAACCACTGCAAATATTCTTAGAGGTCTCAATTGGGAATTTTCTTTCCACATCCACACAGATGCATAAAAAAATGTTGTATGTGCAGCTTTGGGACAAGTGGAAGACGCATTGCCTTATGGCATATATTTTATTATCAAGAACATATCCAAAGCTAAACTTAATTACGTAGTTATTGAAAAAGAATTCTTAGTTGTTGTGCACTCAAGCAAGTTTAGGCATTGTATCACTAGATACCAAGTTTTTGCTCATACTGATCATGCAACCATTAAATAATTAGTAAATAAATGTGATTTCAATGCTAGGATCATTAGATGGTTGTTATTGTTGCAACATTTTAATCTAACTATTTTGACAAGCTAGGGAAAGAAAATCTGGTTGCAATTTTTTTGTTTAGACTAACATTCCCTGTAGGAAATGAGGAGATGATAGATGACCAACTTCCAAATGAGAACCTTTTTTCTATTTCACTACTATCTCCTTGGGCTATTGATATAGTAAATTTCTTGGTTGCTAGGAGGTTCCCTCCTAATCTATCCTCCAAGGAGAAGAGAAAGATAGTTAGAAAAAAGTTTCCCTTTCACCTAGATTGGGGGAAATCTCTTCGAATTGGGACCAAATCAGATATTGAGGAGATGTGTAAGGGAGGATGAGATCTTTGAATTCCTCTCAGTATGCCATGATGGACCTTGTGGGGAAAATTTTACTACTAAGAGGACTTTTTCAACTCTTGGAGACAGTTCCTGGGTGTGAGGGAACCAGTGCCCGAGACACCTTCAAATTGATGAAAGGTTTTTAAAATTAGTGGTCAGAAAGACAGGACGTGAGGGATTGAAACCATAACTGCTAATTCTATAAATTTATCGTTCCAAAATATAATGGTCAAAGAAACTTTGAGGGTTTCAAGGTCTTGGACTAAAGGAGTGATGTGAGGAAAAGAAACATAACAAAGTTTATACCCATGCAATTAAGAATCTAAATACAACTACTGTGGAAGAAGAATGGAAGAATGAGCAAGTGTGGATCAATTTTTAGCATGGTGGAGCACCCTTTAAGGCCTATTTAAATAAAAATTTATAGGTACTCTCTGCTGAGAAAATAACATTAGTAAATTTGTTGATAAAAATAATCCAACAACTTCATTACACTCACACCAATAGAGGAAAAACATTCATGAAGAATGAAAATAGAAAGAGAAATTAAACATGAATTCAACTACCCAAAGATGGAATCAAATTGTAATGTATTATTTAGATTTCAGAGATACTTTATGATTACAATACCAGCCATGAAGGCTGGACTCCAAACCCCCAATGTCAAAATTTTCCATCCTATATTTTTCCCTTACTCTAACTGTCTGAGAAATGGTTACAAAACTAATTTGTAGTTAGTTACATAACTATTTACTCCTTTCCACAACCAAATACTCCTTATGGTACATGAGGTTTATTTTAATTTTGAAGTATTATATGTATATTATAAAATCTCCACCACCTTTCATTTTAAAATGTATGATCCTTTTTGTTTTACAAAGTTCTACTCGTCGGGCTCTGAAAATAAAGTTTTGCAAATATATATATATATATATATATATATATATATATATATATATATATATATATATATATATATATATATATGTATGTATATGTATGTATATGTATATTATTTATCTTTAAACATGGGGAAGTCCAATGTCAAACATAAAGTTTTTGTTCTATGTCCTTGATTAGGGATAGCACGTTAGTTCTTTTGCATTCAAAGTGGGCCACATATGCTTGGCCACATATACACTAACAAAACCACATACAACTCATTGAAATCCACCAATTGCTTACTGGATCACCTGTGGTGGTTTACGGAAGTATGAGGAAGTGTTTGCTATAGGATAAAATGCACTGTGTATGGAGAATGGAGATACCCTCAAAGGTCTTCCCAAAACCTTTGGCAGACTGTATGATTATCTGCAACTGTCACAAAGTTACATGCATGTCCATAAACAATAACTAATTATCAAAGCAAGACAAATTTATTACCTCAAGCCTCCGTGTAGATTTGCTGGAGAGCACAATGCAGTTAGGTGGAAGTCCCCTGAGCCGGCTGCAAATCAAGTCCTACACATAGAAGAGACAAGCATAATCATGACATACAACCTTGTGTCAAGTGGAAAGAGTCGATAGTGCGGACACAACCAACCTCCCTAGGAGCCTAAGACTCTCTAGTGACAAACAAGAAAAACAAGAGCAATCCTTCTCTAAACATGCATTTACTATATAAGAAATCAAGTGTTTAGATCCTACCTGTAATCCAACGCTGTTGCAGTAGTCCAGCCTCGCTGATCCGGATGAGCTCCTCCTTCACTTCGAAGCCTGCGTTCACTAACAATCAAACGATTAAATAGCACTTGATAATCTCATAAAATAAAACATATTTAACACATAGACCAAGGAGTACATGAAACAACATAACAAGTTATTGAGAAGAATGGACTCATTTGCATTAATAGGAACCAAAAGGAACAATTACAACCTGAGCCTTGGTGTTGTGCAAGTCCCTCCCAGGGTCCATCAAGAGTTCTCCTTTACTTTGACAAAGCTCACCCACTTCCAAATAGAACAAGCAAAGATGGCAATCTCTCCTCACAAACTTCTAAATGGGAGTCCTAATTCCAGCAGCATCTACCCTTAGAAATGTTTAGCTTCCAACCTCTCCTCCTTCTGGCCCAATGCCTGTATTTATAGTGGTCTAGAGGAAGTTATTCAGGTCCACCATCAATGGGATAATCCCCTCTTTGGATGGGATAGCTCCCTTATTGATGGGATAAGTTCCTCTTTGGTAGGGGTACATGAACCATCTGGAGGCGCTCAATACACGTCGAACAACCTTCTAGAATGCTCTAGAAATGACCACAAGTAACTTTTTAAAGATGAAACTTGCGCATTTTGACCTTTACAGGGGTACGCACCTACCCCTTTACATACAAAGCGTACAAGTACGCAGCTTTTGTGAACATTAGGTGCGTATCCGCAGGTAATGTTGAGAGAACCTGTGTACCCAGAGATAAATACATTTACAAAGACTTTATCTCTTTTTTGAAGTTTGAAATGGAGAGCAGAGGCATGAGACTTGCCCAGGAGGATAGCATGACTGTTGATAGAGCCATACCAACTGCAAATAGTCATGGTGACATTTTTTAGTGTAAGAGATTGCCCCCTAAAGTGCGAAGCCTGTAGTAGATTAGGGTTTTGTATCATCTAGGAAGGGTGAAGCGCTTTATCATTTCAAGGATTATCTCATGGAGAGCCTGGTCAGAACCTGCAATTTTCAACACAAAATACATGTATAAGATTATATCATCGTTGAGGTAGGCATTCCCATACTCAGATCAAAACTTTAACTAACAGACTAACTACTCTGATACAGGAATGATCTTGCAGTACATCATAATCATAGACTTTTGTAGACACAGTATGGGCGCAGCCATCTGTTTATGATTAGTCTACTTAGATAATGAATACAAAACTCCTCGCAGCCTGGATGGTGGAAACTAGATCCAAGGTCTTCATTTCTACTTCCCGAATTGGTACGATTCTAGCCATGCGAATAAATGAGTTGATGTCGAACATGGTAGAAACCACTTGATTACCAGTCGATGATGTAAACTGTTAACAAGTGTGAGAGAGACCACCAGTAATGTGAATGGTTCTCAAAGTACCCAGTACAATCCATGAGATGTGAATGAATGAGTTGATTTCAAACATTTCACAGAATCCTTCGATCGAAAGTCAATGATGTAAACTGATGTCAAAGGCGAGAAACCTGCCATTGATGCATGCAGACTTCAAGGTACTGACGATTTCTAAGTCATCTTTCTAGATAATGTGTTGATGTCGATAGAAAGCGACCGGTTTCAGGCAAGCCCACAACACGAAATCATTGTTCAAGTTGAAGAAATGTTGCTGTAAGGACTGACTCAGGGATGGTCAAATGGATGACAAGTATTTTGCAGATGAAAGTTTTGCTTGCAGACCTCTTGAACACATAACGACACAACAGATGGCTTGGTGATAAACGACTCAAAGTTAATCCCCGGAACCCGGCTGAAGACTTTCAATGTGGTTTGATCAACTGTGAGGTAAAGGATTTCCCAACCCAGGTGAATGAAAAGTGTCGTGTCCAAGAGTGGTAATAAAGTTTCTTCTGAGACAAAAGATAACAAATAGGCTCATTCTTCTCTCTTTTCCCCCACCATTTCTGGCAAGTACCTCTTTATTTTTAACAAGCTTGAGGAGGATAACATATGCTTGATTATAAGCTCATCCTTCGGATGAGTCCAACCTAGTTCTGATTCGAACCCTAGGAAGGAGTGGTTCGTTCCTGTTTGTAATTGAACAGGTCCTTTACTGTGAAATTTTAACGAGCCCAGTATAGGAGAAACTCGGCGTTTTTCAATTTTAGAGAGTCTGAAAAACTTAAGAAGACTCCAGGTTGAACTTTTTCGTAAATTTGTGTCCCCCAAGCCCGAAAAAGTATAAAATAATACCTGGGAGAACCGCTTGATCTTGCGACCAAGGAGTACTTTCATGAATAGTGTCTCTGACCTGAAAAGTAAAAAGCGATCAAGGAAACGTCGTTTTATTTCTGTATCGAGTTTGAAACGACAAAAACCCGGCAATCGTTTCTTGATTTTACGGTCCGAAAAGAGCTATAAGGGGACCGTCTTTTAATTCCATTTTAACGAGTGTAAAAGAGACACTCGGCGATCTTTTCATATTTTAGGAGTCATAAAAGAGCTTAAAAGATGACTCTGACGTGAAAAATGATAACTTACCCTAAAGTCCCTTTGTCCTGCACAGAAACAACACATTACTCATACCTGTTTAAGATGGGTAAAAATTCATCGAAAATGTCCTTTCATGGTGAAAAATAAACAAATCTAGCATTTATTTATCCAAAAAACCTATAAAAAGACTTCTTACCATGTCATTTTTACCATTTTACTGTTGAGGTTGAGAAAAGGGTTTTTGACAAGAAACTTCCCGTGGAGATTGCGGAGAATCCGACCGTCAGAATCGAACGTCGTTTCACCAGGTATTCTACAACACCCCTCTCTTATTTTCCGTCCGTTTAGAATTCATTTTGAAGTTTTTATTTGATTTTTTGGGGGCATTGGGGTTTCAAAATGCGCCCTTCAGGGTACGCAGGTCATGCACTGCTAACCTGCGTACCCCGATATTTTCCCAATGGGAAAATTACGGGGGGTACGCACCCAGCCTTAAGGGAACCTGCGTCTGGGCGCTCTGTGCCTAAAGGCCGGGGTGCGTACCCCGCAAAACGCAAATTGAAACCCTTGGCCCTCCAAAATAGACCAAAATTTTTAAATTTCATGGATTCTAACTGATGTTTTATGATGTGCAGGGAGCACACCATGCTTGATTGGCGTGAAAGAGAGCACGAGGATGTTGATTTGGCCGCAATAGGTCATCAACCTTCCATTGATGCATTAAAAGCATGCGGACTGTACAAATACTGGGCCATACCTGGCATGAGGGGCCAAGTGCCTTTTCTTGAGTGGCTGGTCGAAAGGTGGAACATTCAGGAGCAATGTTTCTACATCGGAGAGCACCAGCTCGAGATAGAGCCCTCCGACATATATTTTCTCACTGGCTTGCCTAACAGGGGCGAGCAACTTTCTCTATTCGGGACTAGGCCGGGTGGCCAATCCCTTGCTAGTCTCCGACTAGAGTGGTGCAACAACCAAAACCATGAGAAGGGGATAGAAATCAAGTACATATCCCGACCTGAAGTTATGGTGATAGCCTTTACTGTTACCAGACTTTGTGGTGCGGCTGCTTTGCACCAAGCCACCGGGTTCCAAATGCGGATGGCTATAGACTGTTTCCATGGCACCATTTTCAACTGGTGTGATGCTGTGTTGGCTAATTTGAAGGGCCAACTAACCAGGGCAAAGAGAGGACAACTAAAGACCTTTGGATATGGGCCTATAGTTGTGAGCTTTTCCCTAGAGAGAGTTCCAATGTTGGTCCCCCAGCATCTTACAGTTCCAGTTGGGGCACCTCGGGAGCCTAAGTTGACGATATGGGTTGCGGTAATGGCCCGGCATCCTGATGAGGGCGCAGCAGTTGTTCGATTTCCTGATGGTTACTTTCACTGGCTAGAGAGCCAGGTCTTTGCTATTCAAGACTTTCCTTATGCCAGAATGGATTTTCGGAATGATCTGGACATGGTTCTTCCACAGGGAGAACAGTGGGACGACAGAGGTATTTCATTTTTCACAAGTTTTCAAATTATATATATATTTTTTTGTTTTTATATATCGCCTCAAACTGACAGCACAAATTTTCCAAAATGCAGATGTAGGTCCACGGCGTCCAGCCAACCTCCGGGCTTTTGAGAGGAGAGTACCAGCTGTACCAGCACCAGCCCCACAGGATGCGGCCGCAGAGACCTTAGCCGAGCTGGAACAGGATCTAGAGCGTCTGACGGCGGATATACCAGAGACCACCATAGATGACATTCCCATTCGACTTCAGCGCTATGTGGTCGCAGTCCCAGGACCTTTTAGGAGGTTATTGTGTAGGGTAGCGCGAGTAGTGGTCTCGTATAGAGAGCACCACCAGTGATTGGATAGTCGCTTTTGTAGACACATATGACATTTTTGGTTTTTTGTACTTATCATTTTTGCCGATCATAAGGTGTTTTTCAACCTATGATCGAAGACGATGTATACTTTTTGACACACTCCTATCTATATATATATCATTATTACCGGCTCATTTTGTTTAACATATGTGATGAAATGTTTTTAAATTTACTTGCATGATTATCGTAAATGTCTGTTCAACATTCGAGAAGCAATTGCATCTGCTAATGTATTTAAAGACCTTGGAATATGCTGATATTCAATGTAATCAAATTCACGTTCCAAGAGACGCACTCTAAAAAACAACCTTAATAACACAGGATTTCTAATGGCATATACTCTATTAAGCTGTAATACAACAAGTTCAGAATCTAACCTCACTATCAAACGTCGAATTCCAAATGAAACATATTCAGATAATAATTCAACCACTGCACTGTATTCCGCAATGTTCTTCGTCGTTTGACCGAGGCTTACCCCATGCATAGAAACTAACTCGTCAGAGGGCGAATAGATAACCCAAGCTGCGGAAGAGATATTCCGTGTACTACGACAAGCACCATCAGCAAATCCAATGTATGTTTGGGGAGGCGTCGACATCTGCAATATCAAGAGTAAAACCAAGATAAGCCAGAATAACGACTAAAAACACACTTTCTAAGCTAAGCACACTATCTAAACTAACAAACATACTAGCTAGAAAGAAATCCTAATCTAACTAAAATTCTCCATATCCACCATTTAAGCATAATACCTCTTTAGGTAAAGTCCATTTCTGGGTTTACCCAAAGAGTCCCCATCAAAATCTACCAGCTCATAGGCCCCTTTTGCTAGCTTTCACTTTACAATGTAGGGTCCATGCCACATAGGAACAAATTTTCCAGCACCTAGCTTATCGTTATCTTGATCATATAATAGCACTAGGTCTCCCTCCGAAAAACTTTGAGGGGTCACATTTCTATCATACTGAGCTTTCATTCGCTTCTTGTGAGTCTCGATTGCCAATGCAGCGTCACGTCAAGTCTCATCTAACTGAGCTAAGTATAATAAACGTTTCTCCTCTTCGGAAGTAGCTGGGAGTAATTCGACAGCCATTTGAAGTGATGGGATTTCGCATTCAATGGGTAACACAGCTTCCAAGCGATAAACTAGCTGGAAAGGAGTGAACCCTATTGAAGTTTTCACTGAAGTTCGGTATGCCCATAGCGCTGAAAATAACATGTTGTGCCAATTCAACTGATGAATACCAATGGTTCATCGGATCATGATAACCAGAACTTTGTTGATAGACTCAACCAAACCGTTGGCTTGCGGATAATAAGGAGTAGAGATATCATGGCGCAAACCAAGCTGGCTTGTAAGCTCAGTCATCATGATGTTTCGAAAATGGCTCCCATGGTCAGTGATGATTGCTTATGGGACACCAAACCTAGTTATAATGTGATTGAATACGAAAATTGCAGCTGTTTTTCCGCTTGCGTCGAATGTAGGCATCGCCTCGGCCCATTTAGTAAAATAATCAATTGCGAGGATGATATACGCATGCCCCCTGGCCGAGTGAGGGTTATAAGTAATAAAATCGATACCCCATTTGGAGAAAGGACCAACGAAAATTATAGGATGGAGAGGAGCAGGTGGTGCGCGCATCTTGCGATCAAACACTTGACAGTTGTGGCACTTTCGGACCGCAATGATACAATCTTTAAACATGGACGGCCAGAAATAGCCAACGCGCAACACCTTCTAAGCTGTGGCATACCCAGACATATGACCGCCACATGCTCCAGAGTGACAATCATTCAAAACCCTCTCAGCCTCTTCGTGAGTTAAACAACGTCGAAAAACTAAGTTTGCCCCCCTGCGATAAAGTGTATCTCCAATAATCTTGTATTGCTAAGATTGAAACCGATTTTTTCGACGTTCTGCCTTTGAAGCTCCAGACCGAAAGGTTTTGGTTTGGAGATAGATTATTATATCCCCGTACCATGGATCTAAAGTACTGATAAGAAACAAAGATTCGTCCGCAATGGACTCCTCTGCCACAGTTTCTGTGTCAGCACGCGGGAAATCACACATCAATTCCGCAAAAACTAAGGATTTCTTAGACTTGGACTTCTCAAAATCCAAGTCGAACTCTTGCAGGATAACGATCCATTTAGAGTACTTGCCCCCTAGCAGTTGTTTTGTCAAAATATAAATCATAGGGTTACAATCCGAAATAACTGTAGTTTTACGGAGAAGAATGTAGTGACGAAAACGCTGGACAACTTGAACGGCTACTAGGGCCAACTTCTCCACATGCGAATATTTTAGCTCAGTGGGGTTTAATGTCCTACTAAGATAATATATCACATGTTCCGCTCCGAATTCATCTTCTTGAACTAACACCATTCCAATGGTGGAATGCGAAGCTGCGAGGTATAAGAAGTAGTCCTGGTTGTAGTTGGGAGGATGCAACAACGGTGCATGGGTCAACGCGTGTTTAAGTGCATCAAAAGACTGTTGGGCAATCTCGTCCCAAAAGAATTGATCGTTCTGTTTCAACAACCGTGTAAAACCTTTAGTGACCTTGGCGTAATTTGGAATGAATCGGCGCAAAAAGTTCACTTTCCCTTGCAAACTTTGGAGTTGGCGCAAACTCGAAGGAGGAGGCAATTTGATGATAGCTTCGACCTTCGAGGGATCAACGCGAATGCCGGCTTTTGAAACAACAAATCCCAGCAATCGACCCGTCTCTATACAGAACACACACTTGTGGGGATTCAACCGAATTCGATAATGCTGACACCTCATAAAGATTGCTCGTAAGTGGACAAGGTGATCTGCTCGATGTAAAGAGTGAGCAGGCAAATCATCGAGGTACGGTTGCACAATGTGCTTGATGTCATAAAATGCATAAGACATCGCCCGTTGAAAAGTGGCCCCGGCATTCTTAAGTCCAAAAGGTAATTTGCAATAAGAAAATGTCCCCCATGGACAAATGAATGTCGTTTTTGGTTGGTCAGTAGGTAGAATATTGATTTCATTATAGCCTGAAAAACCATCCATGAAGGAAAACATTTCACTTCCGGCACAATCATCAATAATTTGATTGATATAAGGCGTTGGATAGTTGTCTTTTGGACAAGCTCGATTTATATCCCTATAGTCGATACAGATTCTTATTGTTCCTTGTTTCTTGTTGACCGGAACAATATTCGATACCCAATCCGTTAACGGGATTGGATAAATGAAACTTGCTTTCAACAGCTTCTCGACTTCTGCTTTAATCGCAACCACTTTCCGAGGGTGAATCTGATGTAACCGTTGCCGGACGGGTTTAGCGTCCGGGTAGGTATTTATTTCATGAACAACAATGGCAGGGTCGATTCCTGGCATTTCCTCGTAAGACCAGGCAAACACATCGCGAAATTCTTGGAATAGGGCCTTGTATGTTTGGATTTCCTCTTCTGTACATGAGGCACCTATATGAATGTTTTCCTCAATTCCGGGCTTCACTGAAATATCAATGGGAATAGTGTGAGAAATATTCCCTAAATTCAACTCTAAATCAGAATGTTTTGTTGGATTCTGAGCGTCTTTGACATATTCAGCGGTAAAGATAGATGAAAAATCATTTTCAAAAGCATCATCCTTAGGTAAAAATGAAGATCTGTGATGGAGATCTTCCCATGGTAGATCGTCTACACTTAGGATTTCGCGAAGTTGCTCGTCAGATGACACGACTTCGGGAAATGTTATCCGTTCTAAGGTTGATGTGAAAAGTGATTCTTCACTGACCACATTCATTTGGTCGATTTCGGTTGAACGCGAGTCGGTAAAAGACATGACGGCTTCATAAGCAATTTCATATGGACTCAAAGGCATAGCATCACCGAATGAGTCGATCTCAGATTCAGATGGGACAATCCAAGGATCATCATAAATAATGTTGTCTGATGTAATCATATGAATTGATGCAAATGAAGGGTCTGCGTTGATTGGAGGGAAACGAAAAGTTCCCAGTAAACCGGAATCTTTAACTAAACCTACGCCAACGTCCCTCTAAGGGATTGTCGTCTTACCGACATGCTAGATACTCTCTGAAGAGGCTGGGTCAGATGAAAAGTATGTCAGCTAATCAATCGTCACGAAAGGGTGGACCAGAAACTACAGGTTGTCTAGCTTGAGGTACCAACTGTATACTTGGCTGCAACACCTGTTGACCCTGTGATGGATCCCACACTATCATTCCGGGGTATTGACCTGTAACAGGTTGAGGATACTGAGATCCATAACCGGATTGAGGATAGGATTGATAATTGAAAGGTGCAGTTCCCATACCTTGAACATATGACTGACCTTGAGGTGGTTGATAACCTTGACTCGAGTATTGACCTTGAGGATGATAACCTTGAGGTAAATACGGATACTGGGGTTGACCTTGACCTTGAGGTTGATACCCTTGAGGTTGATACCCTTGGGGTTGATACCCTTGGGGTAAATATTGATACTGAGGTTGACCTTGGGGTACATATTGAGGCTGGGGTTGACCTTGAGGCATGTATTGCACCATAGGTACATACTGACCTTGAGGTTGCCCTCCAGACACAATTTGTGTACCTTAAGGTTGCCCCCCAGGCGGTAATTGAGGCTGCCCCCCAGGCGGTAATTGTCCACCTTGAGGTTGAGAAACGGGAACTGAACCTGACATCATGTAAATGTCTCCTACACCCAATGGTATATTACCATTGTTTCCAGCTAATAACCCATGATCAACGGGTTGAGGAGATGCCCCCGCAAAGGTACCAGAAAGTGATTGATACCCGGTGGGAACAGAAGGACCGTCGTGTAAGAAAGATTCAGGAGTTTGAGTAAACACGGATGACTGACCAGACATATTTACAGGAGTATAAATACCTCCATGTGGAAAAGGAGTACGAGGTGTAGAAAAACCTACCCCTGAGTTGTCTAAATAATTGGTTAACGAAAGGTACCAGGTAGTACTTCTAGGAGGACTGTAAAAGATAGATTCACGCTCCCTGAGCTCAATAGTAAGTTGATCTTCAAGGTTAGAGACACCTATTTCTTCCTCTGGAGCAAGTTCTTCGATAGCAATCAGACCAGTAGGAAGATTTTCAGTGATAACTCGTTCTACTCTTGGTGAATCTGGAACACTAGAAGTCGGAGTAACAGGTTCAGATATTTCAGGTTCTTCGCCTGTATCACTAGTAGACGAAAAACTACCAACAAGCTCAGAAACTGTAACAACTTCGGGATTATAACCTGTCTCTAGACTTTGGTAATCTGGATGGACTACCAAGAAAGATTCTCCTTCTTCAGGTGAACCTACTCTACTGCCACTAGGAGGAGTTACAAGGACCTTCAAACCTTCTAGATTACTGGGGTCGTCTCGAGGAGGTTCACCCCGAAGTCTACGGGATCTCCTCAACAATTCGGCCATAGAAACAACTTCAGGAGACTGGCCCCGAAGTCTACGGGACTGTCTCGGTAATTCCACCACAGCTAAAACTTTTAACTACTACACACGAAAACAAAGTAAAATCTCAAATCAAACCACCTAAAGTTTCTAAAGAACCAAACAAATTTGAAGCACACGCCTAAAGAATCTAGGGCGTCAAACTAAGCACAAACAGTAGCCTTCCAGACTGAAAACGCTAGTTGGAGATGAAACCCAACATCGCTGGATTCAGTACAGAAGTGGCGGGTGGAACAGTTTCCCCGGAAACCTGCTTAATGAATAGACCAGCACAAGTTCCTCCACTTTAACCGTCTCGAGTGAAGTGAACCCCCCGGAAAATCCAAGTGAGTCTAGCCGACGTCTGCTCCAGGTACAGTGGGATCTTCCCTCCACCGTCACCTCGGTAGAATCCTAAAGATAATGGTCACTAAGGTTACCAACCGCAACAAATGCACCTGGGGGAACAGTCTACACTCCGACAACACGCAAGGGCAGAGTATCAAGCTCAATCCCCTTGCCGGTTCCTTGACAATAATCAAAGTTTACCGACAAGTGACCCCTGGTTCCTCGACAATGGTTAATCCGAGGTTTACCGTTTGTAATACGTGCGTGTCTGGCGTCGTTCCCAACGAGGGAGGATTGATCCCCTCACTGGTTCGGACACGAGCTCGTGCTTATCCTTTAAGAGGAGCTTTCCCAGAGTACAAATGAGACAATTGGATTTATTCTATCACAAGATAAGCTACTTGTTTGGTTTTGTTGTCTTGGAGAGTTAATTTCTCTCCTACTCCAAGACACTAGCCTGATCTAAATTGGTGTTTCAGAGCCCTAGTAAATAAAAGTTACTACGTTGATTTTACTTTAAGCGTTAATTTTATGGTTTTTCTTAAAGACAAAAGGTAGCGGAAATGAAACCAATGGTGTGTAGACTCGACTCAAACCACTACAAAGATGAACCTAAGATGATTTACGCTACTTTTCCCCTTCAATGAAATTCCTAACTAAGAGAGTTGAGAAATGCAAATTTTATAGAAAACAACTTTCTTAGTAAAGACAATCAAAGAAACAATTCTCTTTATCTTTCCAAGCATACAAACATGACCACTCCTTACGTGCACGAAAAACTCTTTTTCTTTCAAAACCCCTCAAAGCTACTTGAAACAAAACTTTTCAAAGGAGATGTTTTTGTATTTTCTCTTATTTAATAAAGCATATAAATCTATTTTAACGAAAATCAATCTCAAAAGTTATAAAATCTATGAAAAATTTGACTCACAAGAAAATCAAAAAGAAATTTACTCTAAGCAAACCAAACGAGGCAAAATCCTACAAAGATGATTCTAGGTTGTTTTACTTGACCAAAATCAAGCCAAGGACCAGCTAATGCAGAATCAAAAGACCAGTCAAAACAAAACTCAAATATTTTTGTTCTTTTTGTAAAATGGAGTTCAATACTCAATCAACAAGCACTTCGAAATTTGCCAAAGAGACCACTCAAAGGTAAGTTGCTCTCACAGGTAGACTTTATGACATGTCCGACTTCTAAGAATGCCGACAAAACCAGAGAGATCTAAGGCTTGACAACTTCTACCGCCAAAGTCACTACAAGACCTACTCAAAAATCAAACCCTAGGGCTTAAACTTCTATGAAATCCACTAAAACACTCAATGCTATCGAAACAAGTTCAGGTGAAGATCTTTGACAAGAGACTAATGGATCTGGGCAGTAAAACCTAAGAAAAAACAAAAGCTAAGAGGAAAAAATGTAAAAAATGGAAATTTCTTAATTTTTAGGAGGGTACGCAGGCAACCTGTTAAGACAGGTGCGGGCCCGCTCTGTGCACACAGCAACAGTGCGTACAAGTACGCACTGTGCAATACTCAGAGGGTGCGTACTACTGAAAAAACCAAGAAAAGCTAAATTCAATCTAACCCTAAGCTAACCCACCCAAAAACAAAGTCACAGAGCCAAAAATCAGAAAATAAATGACTTTTCTCAGATCAAAGTTGCATACAAAAGAAAAGACTTTCACATCAATGGAGTCCCCAGCGGAGTCGCCATTTTGTCAGGCGGAAAGAGTCGATAGTGTGGACACAACCAACCTCCCTAGGAGCCTAAGACTCTCTAGTGACAAACAAGACAAACAAGAGCAATCCTTCTCTAAACATGCATTTACTATATAAGAAATCAAGTGTTTAGATCCTACCTGTAATCCAACGCTGTTGTAGTAGTCCAGCCTCGCTGATCCGGATGAGCTCCTCCTTCACTTCGAAGCCTGCGTTCACTAACAATCAAATGATTATATAGCACTTGATAATCTCATAAAATAAAACATATTTAACACATAGACCAAGGAGTACATGAAACAACTCATAAATAACAAGTTATTGAGAAGAATGGACTCATTTGCATTAATAGGAAACAAAAGGAACAATTACACCCTGAGCCTTGGTGTTGTGCAAGTCCCTCCCAGGGTCCATCAAGAGTTCTCCTTTACTTTGACAAAGCTCACCCACTTCCAAATAGAACAAGCAAATATGGCAATCTCTCCTCACAAGCTTCTAAATGGGAGTCCTAATTCCAGCAGCATCTACCCTTAGAAATGTTTAGCTTCCAACCTCTCCTCCTTCTAGCCCAATGCCTGTATTTATAGTGGTCTAGAGGAAGTTATTCAGGTCCACCATCAATGGGATAATCCCCTCTTTGGATGGGATAGCTCCCTTATTGATGGGATAAGTTCCTCTTTGGTAGGGGTACATGAACCATCTGGAGGCGCTCAATACACATCGAACAACCTTCTAGAATGCTCTAGAAATGACCACAAGTAACTTTTTAAAGATGAAACTTGTGCATTTTGACCTTTACAGGGGTATGCACCTGCCCCTTTACATACAGAGCGTACAAGTATGCAGCTTTTGTGAACATTAGGTGCGTATCCGCAGGTAAGGTTGAGAGAACCTGTGTACCCAGAGATAAATACATTTACAAAGACTTTCTCTCTTTTTTGAAGTTTGACATGGAGAGCAGAGGCATGAGACTTGCCCAGGAGGATAGCATGACTGTTGATAGAGCCATACCAACTGCAAATAGTCATGGTGACATTTTTTAGTGTAACACCTTGATAACTAATACATGAATACATAAAAGACATCTAGTTACACATAATTAAGCTAGTCATACTAAAAGGTATTGGACAAACAAGTAAATGAATGATAGTACCAACACCGTGGAGTAGAGAGTACAACTGAAGTTCTATATTAATATTGGAAGAGTGATTACAACCATCTATTGCATCAGCCTTCCCTTACCCCTCCAAATTCTCTCTCTCTCCCCCTTCTGACCAACTTCTTATGCTTAGATTTGAGACTATGCTCAACAATAATGTAAGCTATCCTTTGAACTGATCTAACCTCTACCACCATAGCCCTAGCTTTGCTTATGTAGCAGTTGAGTTGCCAAGTTCCTCCATGAGTCTCTTAAGGTAAAAAAAATGATGTTGCCATGATTTTCAACTCTTTCCCATTTGCCTCCTTCATTAGGATTTAGAAATCCCACAAATAGGTCGAACTTGAGATGTTTCATTTCTTTTCTACATGGATTTAGGAGGGAATATAGAGATATTTATGAGTCAATTCACTCCTTTGACCTCTAGATTCTCATTAGGATCCACTAACGTTGTTCCCGAACTAACAAATAGAGTTAGTAGGGTCACTAACGCTCCCTTAGGCTTACAGAGAAGCCTTATAAAGCATGTTGTTAGTGTTTAGCCAGCGTTAGTGTGGAAACAAGGCTTGTGATCTTGGTCTTTGCTTCAGCTATCATGTCTTTCCCCTCTGAGCTGATGAGGGGGTCATTTTGTTGTATAACAGATTCCCCCTAAAGTGTGAGATCAAAGGCTACGATGATGGCCAAAATACTTTACTTAACTGTAATTTTCCTTCTTTGACAAAAAGAGAGAGAGGATCGGAGCTTCGGATGGTACGGGAAACCTGATACAACACACATATATATATATATATAAAATAACTAAAATCATGTCCTGAGTCAGGCATTCCCATGCTCAGTAGCTATGTCAAAGTGGTTTTCTCATAAAAGAGATATGACGATGTTGGATGCCGATAAGCACAATGTGAATCCGATGTCATAATAGGATCATTCTGATGAGTTGTCTCCAAAAAAAATATACGCAACTTGGGAGAGGAAGCAAGGCTGAGTGATGCAAGCCTCTACCCAAGGTCTTGATTTATGCTTCACCAAACAACATAGATCAATACATGTGAATATATGCGTTGATGTCGAAAATGCACAAAATCATCTTATTACCAGTCAATAATGGAGACCATTAACAGATGTGAGGAAGTCCACCAATAATGGTGATGGTCTCCAAGATGCATAGTACAATCTAACAAGTGCGAAAGATATTTTTGTCATCGAACACCCATAGAATTGCTTAACTAGGAGATAATAATGGGAACCCCTGGTCAAACACAAGGTGACCTACCACTAATGTCTGCAAGTACCAAGGAACTAAATGTGTTTCTGGGTTGTCTTTTTAGATAGAGTGTTGAAGTCGATAGGAATATACCTACTGAAAGGTAGGCAATAATCTGTCTTACATCAATCGACACAAAATTGGACAAGAATGATTTTTTTTTTGAGGAATATTTTACCATTGGGTCTAAATGACAGAGGGTATGATGAAAGAATATGCTTGATAGGTTGATGGAGGAAACAAAAGGTTAACCCTTGAACAATAGAAGGCATGACAATGGCTTTAACCATGCAACACTAGACTCATGAACACCAAATAGTGTTAGGATACAGAGATGCAAGAACATCCGGGTATTTAGGCTAAAACTCATAGGATGGTAGGATTCATATTGAGATGCCATCACAAGGAAGGTTTATCTAAGGGAGTGCCATGTTTAAGGGAACGACTACTGCCAACCCACGCTTTCTAATACTAAATGAAGTTGTATTGTCTACTTTCCCTGTCTGATTAGTTTAGTGAGTCCAGACAGGTAAACTCGTCGATCTTTTCATATTTTAAGAGTCTGAAAAGGATCACAAAAAGAGCGACTTTATTCCCTATATGATTAGTTTAATGAGTCCAGATAGGTAAACTTGACGATATGTTCATGTCTTAAGAGTCTGAAAAGGATTGTAAAAAGAGCAACTCTATATCTTGTCTGTATAATTTAATGAGTCCAGACTAGACAACTCAGTGGTCTTTTCATATTTAGAGAGTCTGAAGGGATGGTAAAGAATGACTCCAGGGTGTTCCCTTTGTCATAGTTGTTAACCGGGTGTGACAAAGGGTTAATAGTATACCCAGATCGGTTACTTTTCTGTGAGTTAATATATTGAATCTAGATAAAGAGAAACCTATGTTCAATAGATGTTGACCTCATTTTGTTACGAGTACGAGGAGACGGACTAAACTCATTTTTTGTCATGAATTTTTAATGAGTCGCATGATGATAAACTCAATACCTTCATCAAATTTTAATGATTCAAATGAAGAAAACTCAAGGTACCTTCTTTATTTTATTGAGCAAGGAAAAAGAGGTAAAAGAACTGCTCATTCCTTCTTCATAGATTTAACGAGCTGAAAGAAAGGGAAAAACTCAGGGATTTTTCGATTTAAGAGTGAGAAATGGTCCCAAAAAAACAAGTGCTCTTGTTGCTACTATAGATGTTTTAATGAGCCCAGTGACAAAAAATCAGGATTTTTCAGTTTAACGAGAGAGAAAAGTACCTAAAAGAATGCTCGGGTCATCTTAATAAATGTTTAATGAGCCTAAAGAAAAAAACTTGGGATTTTTTTAGTTTTATGAGTGAGAAAAAAGTGCCTAAAAAGAATGCTCTAATGATCTTTTTCAGTTTAATGAACTAGAAAAAGAGTGAAAAAGAGCTTCTCGAACCATCATCGTAAGTGTTTAATGAGCCCAACGATGACAAACTTAGGGATTTTTTCAAATTCAAGAGCAAGAAAAAGTCCCAAAAAAGAACATGCTCATATCTTCTTTGTAGTAGTTTAACAAGCCCAAAGAAGGAGACTCGAGGATTTTCTGATTAACGAGCAAGAAAAATACCATAAAAAGAATGCTCTCTCTTCTTTGTGGTAGTTTGACGAGCCCAAAGAAGGAGACTCGAGGATTTTTCAGATTAACGAGCAAGAAAAATACCATAAAAATAATGTTCGATCTTTCTTGATCTCATGCTTGACAATAGAATGGTCTATGCCATGCATTTCCTCGTAAGACCAAGGAAAAACATCGCGGAAGTCCTTAAAAGGGTAGGTGAAGCACGTAATTTCCTCAAGATTGCGATTGGCTCCAATCTGTATGTTTTCCACGATGCTTGTCTTGACTGAAATATCGATGAGAAATGTCTTTAAAAGATTGCCCATGTTTCCCTCTGAGTCCAAAGTTTGGATAGTGGTATATGGTGAGGAAACGATTTCAGGTGTGTTAGAAGACAGGATTTGAAGAGGCGTCATGTTTGAATCAGATATCAAAACATGACGGTGCGAGTCCTCCCAAGGTTGCTCTTCTAAACTCATGATTTCTCTAATATCTTCATTCGTAGGTAGGACTTGATTGAGTGGATCAAAAGAAGGAGAAATTATGGAAGGGGTAGTGATACAATTGGTTGTAACCAAAGTGACCGGAGATTCGGATGCAGATTGAATGGCTTGGTAGGCCAATTCAGCTGGTGATAGTGACATTTTTCTCTCCGTAAGTGTCAATGTCTGAAGGGGTTGTGAGGATCCAAGGATCGGTCAGTTCGTGAGGAATGGATGAAACAATAGAGATCGTCTATGGGACCACGGGCGACGGAAGAGGGAAACAACCCATCAAGGAAGAGCCCTTCAATAGTCTAGTGTTGATACTGACGTAAGAGTCAAGTACACCACCCACTAAGGGTATAGAGCCGCTAGGTAACAAGGAGTAATCTGGGGTGCAAAAGGATAGCTTGTCCACTGTGACTATCTTTCCATCTAAGGGAAATAGGATGATACGGAAGACCAAAGACACAATAGCATTCATGGCATAAGTCAGAGTGCAACCCAAAAGTAGATTATAGTCAAGTTTATGATCCATGACTTCGATATCCATCTTTACCATTTTCCCACTCAGAGTGATGGGGTAGTCAGCAAGGTAACCTTTTGGGATGAAAGTGTGGCTATCGAACGCTTTAAGGGAATTCGACGGTGGGGATAGGGTAGGAGAACCCAAAGAGAACCGACATGAAGTTGACATGACGCAGGTAGAAGCACCTTCGCCGATGATAGTTCTATGTATACCTTTACCTTTCGAAAATATTTGCACCTAAAATTCCAGATGTTGGGAAAGGGGAGGTTTACACTTTTTTATGTTGAGAAGTGAAATCATGGAATCTTGTGGGTCAATACCACCAATAGCTTAAAGCAAAGCTTTCCTTTGTGCTGGACACGTTTGTAATACTTTGAGCGTCGACATAGCTGACGACGCTTGTGCCAAATCTTCTACAATGCTGTAGTTTTGGGTGGCACGTGCAGATGTATTATGTGTTGTGGGTCGATAGGGGGGAGAATGACAAGGTTAGCAACTGGCCTTTCGATATGCAAATCATTGGGCGATGGTGGGTTTTGACTTGAGGAAGGTTCCTTTGCATGAGTGACATGAGCCCCATAGGATTTGGCTCTTGTTTGTAGATCTACCATTTCAAAGGTGTAAACAGTAGAAGATCCTTCATTAGCTGAAGGATGTTGCGAACCACCATTGCCCCCTTGCAAGGGTTGGGGTGGGTTTGCAATGAGGTGTTGTTGTTGCTGAGCGGGGAAAGGATTATTAAGGACAGTGGGGGTCCTACTAGTATCCTTTTTAGCAATGAAATCTGTGCATTCTTTAAGGCACGGGCAGTGATAGGTCATGTGGTCTTCAGCACAGATTTTGCAATGGAATCTGGTGGGTTTATCCATTCCATCACCAGGAGGCACAACAACCTTCTGTTTTGGGTTTTTCTACTTTGTTGACTGCTCCTCAGAAGGAGCGGTCTTTTTCTTATTCTTCTTGTTCTTACCATTGGGTTTTTCTGTAGACTGCACAAAGTTTATCCCAGTGGTAGGAAGAGTAGTAGGTTTGGTGGAGGGGTCCACTAACATCTTCACAATGTGACCGCTGAGTTGTTTTACAGCAGCCCCAGAGGTTGCGCCGATAATCCCATCAGCGTGCCCTCAGGGGTGATGAGTAGTAGAAGCATCGAAGTTGTGAGGGGCATTAGGGATTACATTGTAAAGAGTTCCAGACTATGAATATATCAGATCTAAGTGTTGGGCATGATGTATGGATTATTTTTCTATGACCGCACCACCTAAGGTGACATCTTTAGTGATTTGGGGGAGGAGGGACTTGCAGAACCAGTCTGCTAAGAGATAATTTGGGAAGGGGGATTTAACTAACCTCCATCTATGTCTCCATTCATGTATATGATCAGAGATGTGGGTGGCAGTATCCTGACGTAATGAATTGAGGAGTTATGTCCTAGTCTCATAGTGGATGGGTAGCTGGAAGTGCTTTAAGAATTCCATCGCTAGAGCATCAAAGGTATTTACTGACACACGTGGTAACTCGATGTACCACTTGGTTGCGTTGCTAGTAAGGGTGTGGGGAAAAATACGTAACTGGATACTATCATCCACCATGGAGTTAGAAACACACCTAAGATGATAGGTTCTGATATGGGCACCCAAATCCTCCCCTTGTTTCCATTCAAACTTGGGGATGTTTGTCGTTATTTTATGCAGGATTGGCAGCCAAAGTAAGTTATGATAGATGGGGTCATTTGTAGGTTTGTACACGTCAGGGATATCCAACGTTCCCAAAAAAGGAAGAGTGTGTGATGCCCCTGACTCAGACCAAGGCGATGACATATGACTTGAGGATCCTTGTGTTCCTCCCATCGTTTGAGTCCCAATATTATACATAGGTTGCATGGTATAGTAGTTTCCTTGGGGTATGGCATTGTAATGTGGATTTCCATGGTGATTATGATGTTGGGGTATAGAATTGCCCCCAGGATAAGCAGTTCCCCCTTGACTCATTTGAAATTGTGAGTAGGGTGCCCCCATGGATTGGTTGGGACCTCCTTGAGGATTCCCACCCGCCATAGAACTAACCATATGTCCTTGATTGACATAAGGAGAACTCATGTCAATCAGTGACTAACCATGCATGCCTAAAAACAGAGGGGGAACTGTTACGTTCCCGATCGGTATATGCATATTGGGAGTGCCTCTAGATACTTGAATCTAGGGGTTTGAACTATATAATGGATGCCAACCATATTGTTGGTTGTGGGGACCCATGCTAATCATGTTATATTGAGCGTTATAAGAAGCGCTGTATGTAGCACTTGTCAAAGGTATAGAGTTTGACACTAAATGGATGGAACCTGGCATAGGCTGGGTTCCACTTGTGGAAGGTGTCATGTGAGGGTTTGTACCTGGGACAAATGGGATCGCTGGGTTCACCATCAATAGTGTGGTGGTGACTGTCGACTGGGGAAGTGGTGGGGGACCAAAAGTGTCCACAAAGTTCCACGACTCGTTAGTTGTCAACGAGATGGATGGAAATGTTCCAACTAAAGAAATAGGGAGTACATGTGCTAGGGAACCGAGAGTGGTTCAAACAGATTCATGAGCAGAGGGTTAAAGGGAGGAAGAAATCCTGCAGTAAAGAAATCCTCCGGTAAACTTGAATCGTCGGTTGTCCAAACAGATTTTGTGTGAGATCTTGGAGACTGATTTACCGAAGACGGGGAATCCGGTTCATTGGAGCTCAGTGGATCTTCCACAACGAGTGGAGGAAGTCCTAACAATCATTTAGATTGATGACGAGGTTTGGATGTAGCCTCGGTGACCATTAATTTTATAAATAAATTTTATCATGATATTTGTTAAAGTATTAATGATAACACTCGGGTGCGTAAAAAATATAAAAAATACACTAAGTTGATCAATCAACAAATAGAGGGAAATGACCCTGTCTAATAAGCATTGATCACTGGAGATGAAACCTAGTATCACAATGAATAATAGATAGGGCTGGCCAAATGTACAGTTACGGTTACTCTAGAGCTTTGCCCGAACCTCAGATTTAGGGGCCAAGTACTCTCGTGAAGATGAGCACCTTCCAAAAAATTGAAGACAGAGTAGGTTTGTCTGTGTTAGGTACCAGTGCATCCCACCCCAGTCACCTTGTGTAAGTCCCTAAAATTTTGGCCACTAAGGATACCTCAGATTACAGACACCACTAGGGGAAACATAGCTGCAGATAGTACGCTGTGTGGGCAGGATACCTGAGTCCTTGACTCAGCTCCAAAATTCCCGAAGGGATCACCAATACACAGAATACCCAAAGGAGTTGTAAGAGAAGATGGGATACCTTCATTTACAGTCCAATGTTTTCTCGTATTTAGCTTGACCTTTACTAGAGTGGTCCCGGTAGTATGAGTGCAGAAGGAATTTTCTCTCTTTTAATGACACTAGTTTTGGTTTCTGATCTTGGGCAGTTTACTCACACTGCCTATCCCAAGATCCTAGCCTGAAATAATGTTTGTTTGCTCAATAAAGAGTTCCTGATTGATTTTAGGTAAATTTGATGTGTACTTTTTTAATGTCTTCGGTAGGGGAGTTGACGTATGAAATGTGGTGGGACTCTGACTCAAAATATTGCAAAAGACAATGCTTAAAAAATATACAATTCGATGGAACAAGCTGTATTCTACAAGTGAGAGTCTTTCACATATTCATATTTGTTTCATGCATCCTAGTCATTATAACACATGCATAACCAACAAAAATCTTTCCAATGCTTTATAACAACTATTTGCAACCAAAATAAAGTAGATTTTAATCAGCTATGTAGAAGAATGAATAAAAAAAATTGCTAATTTTTCTTTGATAAAAACCTTTTAAGAAATAAAAAAAAAAACTTATTTCCTAAAAAAAATAAAATTCTTTTACGACATCGATCTTGCTAACAAAATGTAGTTGCAGATCCTTTTTCAGTCCATGAGCAGGCTTCCCATCCCTTTGAGTTTACAGACACAGTTGTATGTCAAGATATGGGGGACTAATGCTCCGTAGAAGTGGCCAAAAAGAGCTATTGGGTCCACTAACGCTCTGTTTGTGCAGACACAGAGCTTTATAAAGCTCTGTTTACTATGCTAACCTGCGTTAGTGTGAGAAAAGAGTTCAAAACAGGGCTCTTAGGATTAGATTCAAGGCTGAATATATAAAGGCAGAATCCATCAAGGTTTTGGTGGGTTAGAAAGGGAATGCAGAAGTATAGGGAGGTCCTCGAAGGACGAGGAAATTGAGAACTGCTTGGGTGAACGAGGAACTAAATGTATAGTCCCCAGGGGAGTCGCTGATTCTACTATAGGATAAAATGTATAGTGTATGGAGAATGGAGATACCCTCAAAGGTCTTCCTGACACCTTTGGTAGACTGTAAGATTATCTACAGCTGTCACAAAGTTACATGCATGTCCATAAACAATAACTAACTATCAAAGCAAGACAGATTGATTACCTCAAGCCTTCGTGTGGATTTGCTGGAGAGCACAATGTAGCTAGGTGGAAGTCCCCTGAGTCGGCTCCAGATCAAGTCCTGCACATAGAAGAAACAAGCATAATCACATCATACAACCTTGATAACTAATAAATGAATACATAAAATACATCTAGTTACACATAACTAAGCTACTCATGCTAAAAGGTATTGGACAAACAAGTAAATGAATGATAGTACCAACACCACAGAGTAAACAGTACAATTGCAATTCTATATTAATATTGGAAGAGTGATTACAACCATCTGTTACATCAGCCTTCCCTTACCACTCCAACTTCTCTCTCTCTCTCTCCCTTCTTACCAACTTCTTATGCTTAGATTTGAGACTATGCTCAACAATCAAGTAAGCTATCCTTTCAAATGATTTGACCTATACCACCATAGCCCTAGCTTTTCTTATGTAGCAATTGAGTTAGGGTTGCCAAGTTCCTCCATGAGTCTCTTAAGGTAAAAGCAATGATGTTTCCATGCTTTTCAATGCTTTCCCATTTTCCTCCTTCATTAGGATTTAGAAATCCCACAAATAGGTTGAACTAGATATGTTTCCTTACTTTTCTGCGTGGATTTAGGAGGGAATATAGAGATATTTATGAGTCAATTCACTCCTTTGACCTATAGATGCTCATTAGGATCCACTAACATTGTTCCCGAACTAACAACTAGAGTTAGTAGGGTCACTAACGCTCCCTTAGGCTAACAGAGAAGCTTTATAAAGCATGTTGTCAGTGTTTAGCTAGTGTTAGTGTGGAAACAAGGCTTGTGATCTTGGTCTTTTCTTCAGCTATCATATCTTTCCCCTTTGAGCTGATGAGGGGGTCATTTTGTTGTATAACAATGTTTCCAGAGTAAATTATAGCCATTGATCTGTTCAATGGGAAGTTTGAGGAAATTAACCCCAGGATCACTCCACCACTTAACTTTCGAGCATGTAGTGTTGGTGGGGTTTCATCGATCTTAGGCACAAATAATAAAGGTAATTGATTTTATGGGATCTGCTAGAATAATAATCTTGTTTCTTTTTCATTTCCAGCTCCAAGATAGGTATCTCAATATTGAATCACTTTCATCATAGTGAATCATCCATGTATTTTATCTAGCTTGGTAGCCCTCTTGTAATACCTAACAATTCCATCCATTAAATTGATACAGTTGCTAACATTTTCATAATAAGTGCATTACAAATCCACCTTCCATCACTTAATCAGAATGCAACATTATGTATCCCTATCCATACATCCAATGAAAGACCAGATGCCATTGCAGATGCTTTCTTAGATTGTTTAAAATATCAGCAATGTGACAAAATGGAAAGTAATGAAAACATAGTTCATGAAATTTCTTTGTTTTTTCTTTTATTTGAAATATCATGGCCTTGAAAGTCCATTTACCATCTAGAATTACTTCATCAACATATACAGAGATAGAAAATAAAGCCATGGTGGGTGGGGTCTACCACAAGTCCAACCTCAATAGGCTTGAGAGTTGACATGTCTTGGCCGAAGAATAAAAGCTTAATTGTAGAAAAAACCCAGGTCCAAAGTATATTTTTTCCAACCAACTTTAAATTTCATGGATCGCCCCATTTCATTTAAAATGTTTGGAGAACCACCATGAAGTAAAAAGTTGTTGTAATCATCCCAGGGGCCAAACACAAGGTGGACAACACCAATTAAAAACATGACAATACTGACAATGAGGTCCTTTACTGGAACTTCTTAGCTATGCCCAAATGAGCTACAACAAGAAAAATGCTCAAAGTCCTCTAAGCTAGCTACTATTGGCCTACTCTACACCAAGATGCTAGAAGATACACTGCTAGATGTGATGAGTGCCAAAGATGGGAATAACTACACCCAAGAATGGAATTCCCCTGCAACCTCAAGTGATTCTTGAGCCATTTGAGAAATGGGGCATGGATTTCATTGGGTCAATTGATCCTCCAACTGGAAAAAAGAGATACATCATTATGTGCTCTAATTACTCGACAAAGTGGGTTGAAGAAAAAGAAGTAAAGGCAGAAACTGAGCATAAAATGGAAAAATTTCTAATGGAAAATATCTTCTACAAGTTTGGATTTCCAAGGGAGCTAGTCATTTATCAAGGAGCTCCGTTTACTTCAAATATGATTGATGGCATCATGGAGTAGCATAATAAAAAGCATAGAAAATCCGTTGCCTATCATAGTCATGCAGATGGGCAAGTGGAGGTTATGAACAAATCTTTGGAGAACAACTTGAATAAATTTGTCATCATCAAAAAAGAGGATTGGGTTTACCCCCTTTGAGCTTGTTTATGGTAAGAAGTCTCTATTGTCCATTGAGTTTGAGTACAACACCTTAAAAATGGTAGCACAGTTGGATTTAGACATCACTACAACTCAACAAGAAAGTTTGCTCCATCTCAATGGTTTGAATGAGTTAAGATTGCAAGAAATCATGCACACTGAGGTGGTCCAACTATAGAGGAATATTTGGCATGATAAAAATATCGAGGAAAGGACCTTTGAAGAGGGTGATTGGGCTCTACTATACGATTCTAGGTTCTAGGATTTCAAAGTAAAATTGATGACATATGATTTGCTCCTTGTCTAGTAGAAAAGTTTCATGGGAATGGATATACAAGTTATCCTATAGGCTAAAAACCTTTTTTGAGGTAGCCTACAGGTCTCAAGAAAAAAGAGAAAAAAAATGAAAAAGAAGGAAAAACGAAAAAACAAAGATCAAGGAAAAGCAAGGGAACCATTAGATCAATATTGCTAACATGTTTTTGCAAGGTCCCAACCAAAGCCAAAGAATGACAATAGTCAAAGTAAGCATACCCCACACTCCACATTTTCACCCACAAAGACTAAATATTTACATATCCTTCATCACTCCATCAACTTCCTCAATTCCCTCCATCACCAAGCAACCCATCTCACTCAATTCTTCCTCTGTCCTGAAGTGCTGTAGGCTTGTCTTAAAATGCTACATGATTGGACAAATTTTCTATATGCTTGTGATCAACATGAAGAAAGGGTTCAAAACCTATGGTTTACATGGGGGAATGAAAGGAAGGATCCACTACACCACCATCACCCATCCTCCACGCCATTTAGCCACTTCTCTACCCAAATAACCATTTTTGTCCATAAAAATTCCCCATTTTTACCACTCCTTTCATTATTTTCACCACAAACAAAGCTTCAAATCCTTTTCCATAAGTTTAACATGATCTATCAAAATTTGTTGATGCATTTCATGAAGGTTATTTTGATCATGGGGGGTCTTTGTAACTACTACAAGAAAGGATCTAATATTGTAGAAGTCTACACAAACCCCGTAGGACCACAGTCAAAAGCACTTAGAAGCACCAGAATGAAGAATTGACCATCATGAAGCAGTGAGGGGTCATCTCCTTGATCTTGAGTGTTGTATAAAAATTCACACATCTATAAGGAGTTGTTGCTCCATATTTATATGCCCTGATTAGGAACACTAAATAGTAAAATAAATGGCTAAATCAATGCAAGAAATAGTTGTGAACTATATGACCAAACAAGTAGTCAACCATGAATTCCTTAGATCTAAAGGGTTTGAACCGACACCTGGCTTCTTGGAAGGTTGGTGAAGGATCTTAAGCTGGTTGCAAAATCTTCTTGCTCCAACTTGGATATATTTCTCTTTCGCTACAGATCTAGGCCTACACACATGCACAACCAAACACGGACGAAAAATGATCTTCCCCATAAGATTTTCATATCAAAGAAATAAGTAATAACATGAATAATTAAATAGAAAAGCAAATTTTAAGAGAAGGGAACATGCATCTCTATTAACCATAAATAAACAATACAAGTTATACCTTCATATTTAGGTCTCCTCTCCAAGGTCTGGTAGAGTCTCCCCACTATGAGTAGTATGACCTTAAGGATGTATGAACTAGAATTAGAGTGGTAGCATAGCAATCCTCTCTCAAAGGATCTCTCTAGCTCCTTTTCCTCTTAGTGATATTATATAGATGTATTCTACCCTTTGGGAGAATGTATCTAGACACCTAGGGGCTTGAGAAGTTAGGAAACGTCTACAATAATGGGCCCCTAGCCAACTCATACACAAGTGGGTCAAGTTGATCTCCTTGGGAAAATAAGCCTCTAGAAACATTTTTATCAATTATGAGCTTTTTCTCAATTTTTTTCAATTATGAAATAATTATTATCTCATAATTATAATATTTTGGAAAAATAACTATCAAAAACTTCTCAATTATGTAATTTCACCATTTTAACATGGGATAAATGTCACATAAGTAAATGTAGAGGTGAAAATGGATTCATTCTATCAAACAACTAAGATAAGTTGAACTTAGGTTTTTCTCACTATAATGGAGTGGAAAATAGGGTTATAATAGATGCTCACTAATGCATGAGGTTGGAAGACAAGTTGATGTTCAAAATGCATTACAATACAACTTATAGGTCAATTGGGAGGAAGGAGACAAAGCCAAGAACTTGGTTTGGAAGAAGCCAAATGTTGAAGTAACATATGTGCTGATAACATCCCCGAGGAATGTATACCCATGCTCGGTTGTAAAGAAATACTAAACATGGCCTCCAAAACATACAATGTGGATCCATGACATTAAATGCTAAGACATGGCCACGAACAATACATAATGGATCCATGTGACTCATCAAACAAATCATAGCCACTAGAAAATACAATTTGGATCTATGTCGCAGTATACATCAGTAGGAATATGGATACATGACAAACAGGAGGTGCCCCAAAGAATTCCTCAAAGTACATAAATGATACATAACTCCAACGTAGTGTGGGAAGGGTGCCATATAAGAGAGCAATGTCCCTAACCTAGGGTATTTGACATAACCCTACTAGTACAGATCTACAACATGAGAATATATGAGTTGATGTTGAGCATGGTAGAAATCATTTTATTACTAGGCAATGAGGTAAATTAGTAGTAGAAACGAGGGAAACCACCAATCATGAGATTATATCCCAAGGTACCTAGTACATTCCACTAAGTGTGAATAGATGAGATGACATCAAATAATAGTGAACTCGATTGATCAACAGTCAATGATGTAAACCCACTATCAATCACAAGGAAACCTTCCGCTAAGGTGTACAAGATCCAAGGTACTTTTGGTTCCTAGATCAAGCCCCTTGATAATGTGCTTAAGGCGACAAGAGAAGATCAGTCCAAGGAGGGCCTTGATGTATCCCCCATCAATAAACATGAAACAGATTGAGATGATGTAGTGGATGGATGAATTCATAAAGAAATGAAGCACACCTAACATAGGGATGGCCAACAGAAAAAGGTCAACAGGAAAATAGAGATGGCTGACACAGGCTGAGACTTCCCTTGAACAGATAGTGGCACAACATAAAAGTGACTTGGAAACATGACTAATGAGAACCCCATGATATATTGCAACAACATGGGAGGTACTGAAGCACCCTCCATATGATTGGAAGAGTAACCATCTAGAGGAGTAGACAACTCATATGTATGGTACGAACCCTAGGAAAGATAAAACCAAACTATGAGATAATGATGCAGATAGGTGCCATGCTCAAGTGTGATGCAACTAACATTGCCATTTTGATGACTAAAAAAACAATTGTTCCCTTCCCATTTTCTATTTTTAGTCTCCTTCATGGTTTAATTAACATTAAGGAGAAGACAAGTATGCTTAATAGATTCCCTTTTCATAAATTTAGTCCCACGAGCCTGAAAAGGAGATAAAACAATATAGGGGAGAACCTCTAGCCATAAAAGAGTATAGTGTTATTTTTTCGTAACTAGTCTACTTAGTCCATAAAAGGATTAAACTTATATTGAATAAGTGTCCCTTCAATTACTTTAACAAGATTGAAGGAGACAAGTTCACTCGAAAATCTTTTCTAAGTTAAGGATTCTAATAATAGCTTAAAGGAAACACCTCTTGTAGGAACGAGTAGTATAAAGGGTAGCAACTAGCTGTAGTTATGGTGGAACTGCTCAAAGCATGGGAATGTCAAGAAGCTAGCTAATATGACCACTCATTATAGTGATTCCTACAAAAAACGGTAAAGCACCAAGTGAAATTAGATGGTAGGACAAGTAGAGGATGATGACGGAATAAAGAAAGCAAGGTTCATCGTGCAAAAATAGGTTGATAACAAGTGGCAATCAAAAAGGATAAAATGTGGAATCCTCCTAAAGTAAGGCTAGAAATATGACAAAGAAGAGGACATGGGGCTTAGATTCTAGGTCATGGGGGGTTAAAAGGAGGGATTTTGAAAAGAGAATGAAAATGACTACATGGATACCAAGGAAAAAAAGAGGTGCTATATTAGGGCATCCATGATTAAGTAGGTTGTATCGCCAAGGTACAACATGCATAAAACAGAGGGATAATGTTGCCACTTAATGGGGTCGGACTTCAGGCACATTTAAGATGGTAATGACAGTAAATAATACAATGGAAAAGGTGATATGTGACCAACCTATATATGCTAAGTTCAAGAGAAACACACCTAAGTTCCAATGGATGTTGCAATAGAAATGCCACCAAGTCTTGTAAAAACCATTCAAAAATAATAGACCCGTGGTTATATCACATAATGAAAGAGATAAAACATGGATGAGGTAAAGACATGACATATATTTTTGGTTTTTTGAATTTTATAATTTTTTTGGATTTTTAGAATAAAAAAGGCATGAAAAATACTCGCATTACACACCAAACCAAAAAGGAGATAAAGAATCACACTCCTATATACGATATATACAAGCACAACTTAGTCTAATAGGTCACATCAAAGTGTGCCCACTATGTTGTTGGGAAAAGTATCCAATACGGAATGACCCTATCCCACTCTAAGGGTGATAGTACCTCAGCAACAATCAAAGCAAAGCTATTCGAGATTACTTCTTTATGAGATGTAAGAGAGGGGAGAAAGAGATCCACTAACCGTTGTCTTCCGCTAATGATTGATCCAATCTTCTCTCTTTGCTGCTTGCTCCCAGCTCCTTGCTCTTTCACTGGCCCAGCTACACCAAGATCCTGCAAAATGGCAAGAGAGGGAAACTAGAAGAAGCATACATTCATAATTGATTCAAGGATTAGAATAAATCAAATATACAAGTATCAATACGCCATTGAGACACATGCATATAGAAGAAACTCAAATGCTTTCTTAATGAAAGAAGTAAAGTTCATGAAGTGATACAACCGTAAAAGGCCCAATCCAGCATCACCTCCCAGCAGAAAGAAATCTCCTCTTCACCTCCTTCAAGCAAATCACCCAATAGTTCTATACTCAAACCAACAGCACTTCCTTACATTCACAAGATTCCAGCCTCCTTAGACCTCATGAGAGAGCTCTATATATAGGAGTTTTGGAGAAAGGATGAGTTAGCTTGAGGCTGGCATGAAGCTGACTAGTGTCCTCTCCCACTTCAGTTATTCTTCAGTTCTTGAGTCCACTTGGAGGTTCTTGCTTCCACTTGGAGATCTAGACCGTCTTACTCATCACCAGTCGAATTCTGTGATCCAAGTGTCATTTTGGAAACTTCCTGGGCATTGACACCTTGAGGAATAACTGTGCCACTTGGCCAAACTCGCCCAGCGCAGGTAGCCTTCTTTGCAGTTGACATTCAACGTAGGTACACAGTGGAGCAGTTGACATTAAGCACATATGCTCAGTGGAGCAGTTGACGTGATCCAGAATTAGCTTGTTTTTTAGTGTTTTCAGGTGGAGAACTGATATTCAGTGCTGTGGTTTGCTAACCTTGTTCCTCTAGGGGTAGGAACAACATGTTTAGGGACTTTGGATCCCTTAGATTATTGACATTCCATGCTTCATGCTGTAAGGCACAAAAATGTCTATAACACACTACCAGGCACATGCCAAGGATTTGCATACATGAAATCATGGAGGAGTGAAAGTACGATATGACACACCATGATTGGGCTGATCCATATAATGTTAACTATCTAATTCCTAAAGTTTGATGATACCAAGGAAAACCTAGAACCATAACATTATCAAGATTGACCTGAGGACATACAAGTTGAGTAGTTGCAGGAGCTAGTGTATCTCCTTGACAAGGACTATCAAGACATAGAGGGGATACAAAAAAACCATCAACAAGTGTAGAGGATTTGGAAAATTCATTGACAAGTTCAGCATTAGAAACCCAAGACTTGTCTCGGTCCAATGGTAGCACTTCCAAGAAAGGGCAAGCAGATTCCCTTGGGTCAATTCAAGATTTTCTTTCTAGTCTCTACCTTTTCAAAATTGGGAAGACTAGAAGCATGGAGATACATAATCTCCCTATGATGATCAATAGGTGAATCAATGACCTCCATGATAACTTGTCAAGAAGAAGACTCGTCATCAAGGGAGTCACATGGAAGAGGTAGAGTGATGACCCATGTGGGAAAAGGATCTTGGTCATTTTCCACATTGGGATGGAGTTTATAACCAACGTGAGGAGGTATTTATTTTACTGCCTGGTAATCATACTCAGGACGTAGGATTACATCGCAACAACTCCTTGTAGATGTGTGATTTTTTCTACAAAAAAACTAGTTCTTTCAAGGCAAGAAACAATTCCCAACTATATGACTAAACATGTAGTTAATCGTGCATTCCCTAAATCTAAAGGGTTTGAACTAGCACCTCGCCTCCTTGTAGGTTCGTGAAGGCTCTTGAGCTGGATGCTGAACCTTCTCGCTCCTACTAGGATACCTTTCTCTTCTGCTACTGATCTAGGCCTACAGACATGCACAATGAAACAAGGATGACAAATGATCTTCAACAGAAGATTGTCAACTCAAAGAAATAAGAAATAACATGAATAATTAACTACAAATACATATTTGAAGAGAAGGGAACATGTATCTCTATTAACCATAAATCAACAATATAAGTTATACCTTCATATTTGGATCTCCTCTCCAAGATCCAACAGAGTCTCCCCACTATGAGCAGTATGACCTCAAGGATGTATTGACTAGAATCAGAGTGCCAACTACAAAATACTCTCTCCAAGGCTCTCTCTAGATCCCTTTCCTATTGGTGAGATTATGTAGGTTTATTCTATCCTTTGGGAGAATGTATCTAGACACCTAAGGGGTTGAGAAGTTAGGAAACTTCTACAATAATGGACCCCTAGCCAACTCATACAAAAGTGGGCCTAGATGATCTCCATGGGAAAATAAGCCTCTAAAAACGTTTTTCTTAATTATGAGCTTTTTCTTGATTTTTTTTCAATTATGAAATAATTATTATCTCATAATTATAATATTTTGGCAAAACAATTATGAGAAATTGCTCAATTATGTAATTTCACCCTTTTAACATGGGTTAAATCTCACATAAGTAAATGTAGAGGTGAAAAGGGGATGCATTCTAGCTAGCGACTAAGATAAGTTAAATTTAGGATTCTCTCACTATAATGGAGTTGCAAATAGGGTTATAACATTAGGAAACCAGAAAAATTTTGCAAGGTTTCTAAAGGGTCACCACTCATCTCCAAAAACACCATCTTGATCCACCATCACCAGGAGCTATAGTGACAATGCTCAGTCAAGCACATCTCAAAAAATATGCTCGAAAAAGAAGAAGAATTTTTTTCCAAACCATAGTCGAAGCATGAGCAACTAGTATGGGAAATGGCACCTCAAGGAGTCAGTTGATCAACCACTATTTTTGAAGCAACATAAAACCATAAAAGAAGTTAGAGACCATCAGGTAGGCATATGTATGACCTCCTCATCTCTTCCTTTAAGTGAAAGATAGTTCAAAAATTTCTAAAATGTATGAGGAGTGAGGTTTTTGTAGGCTAGAGGTGGCTAGTAGTCTTGTCCATCCTCAAACAGTAAAGTGAAGTAAACTACATCTCACATACAACGTGGGAAAAATGACAAAAAGGGAAGGGTGATAATTTTTTGGACTGAAACAATGAGTTTCTGAAGTTACAAAGGTGGTAGGTGTGGGACAACTCATATAATGCACTAAGTACACCACCACAGTAGAAAAGGAATAAAGGACGAGCCCAAAATCCAAATGTACTAAGAGATCATTCCCCAAAATGGTAATATAGGCCCACTACATTGAGAGTTGAGCTATCTACAATCAGGGGTCCTCTCAACTACTACAGAGGTGCTACATGGATGAATAGTAGGTGCTACAGGATCAAAATTTGGTGTTATATGATCATAATTTGTTGCTACATGATTAGAATTCAATGCTACATGATTACACACAACTGCTACAATATTGTAACCAGTTGCTATAGGATTGGCTAAAGGGGTGAAAAGGTCTTGGTTTGGTGTGAATTCTCCTCCAAAACCCAAAAATTTATGAGGGAGTCTCCCAATGAGGGGTAATTCATGCATTTCCCTCACCTTCCCTGCAAGAAAACCAAAAAAATATCTCAATTTTTGCATCTTAAAGGAAACCCTTGAAATTGAGATTTTTCAAATCCTATGTTTTTCTTATGTGTGTAAAGCATGAGAGTAGAAGAATGATTTTTTTTTAGTTGTGGCATATAATTTTCATACATCTAGATAGAAGAGGAAAACCATTCCTTTCATCTTCATTTTGAATCCCTATTATGCTCATAAATTGATAATTTACTGAAAATCCTTTAGAAGAAACTTAGAGTAGCCAAAGTAGAGAACATGAGGGGAGGCTTCAATAGAAGGGAACCCATAGACTCAAAGATAATCATTCAACACCCTCGTTCTAGATACATCTTCATAATTCATGAATGGATAGGGTTGTTTGAGAAAATTAAAGGATATGAGGATGAGATAACCCATGAATTTTGCATGCCCCTTCAATCTTAGGGGGAAGATAGTGCCACCACCATTGTAAGAAGGCTTGTCATCCATCTCAATGCAGGACTCATTAGTAGGGTAATCACATTGGCTTTGGGAGTTAAGTGGGTCAAGTACGATAGGAAATAAGCCATCATAGCTAAAACAAAAATCTTCCTCCTTGAACAAAAATTGTTTGAGGATAAAATGGAGTTAGAAGGAAGAGCATGCCTTACCGATGAAGCAGCATGCAACATATTAAAATACATATCCTATGAGGGGAAGTCAAATGTTGTGTATTCCTATTATTTTAGGCTACTTTATGAGTTGAGGTTCCAAACATAGTTACCTATCCCAAGTAGGCTCAGTATACCCCACTTTCTTCTTCAGTCTATGGTAGAAATGAGCCAAAGGGTGAGAGAAGAGAAACACCAATACGTTGATCATCATGGGATGTTAAGGCTCATTACCAATGATGCCTTGAGTCACCTCAAGAACCATGTACCATGGATAAAATTTGTAGACATGTACAGGCAGGCCTTCATTGAGACTGAAGCCCAACCTTTGTTAGAACATGAAGAGACCAAAAAAAAAAGTGTTGCAAAAGAAGAGGCTAAAGAAGAGAAGGATGAAGGAAAGGAAGGAGAACTTGAAGGGGAGGAAGAGGAAGAGAAAATAGAGGCACAAATATAGGCCCTTGGGGAGCCTTCTAGCCCTTAAAAGAAGAGTAAACAAGAGAAAAAAATAATCCTCTTAGAAGGAAACACTAAATAAGAGGTTACTTCCACCCTGGAAGCCCTTAGCACACTTGTTAAAAACAAGAGGAGGTATCCCAAACAAGGCCCCTTATATTTAGAGAGAAGGAGGAGTACAAGAATCAGACAAGGGAAGCCTTAGCCTCCTTTAGGAGTCCCCATCACAATTAATGAATTTTTCAACTAATGACAAGGGGAGTTATGACAAGGTAAGAAGAAAATTGAAGAAATAACATCCCACAAGGCCAAAGGAAAGAAACCTCAACCTTAGAGAAAATTCCAAACACCGGGGCGGTTAGGGCTAAGAAACTACAAGAATAAGTTGTCCAACTATAGGAAGAAATAAGATTGCTACAATAAAGGTAATATTTGCTATAGGAAGGGACAAATTTGCTATAAGAACGTGATGCAGAACCACAATACCTCTAGGTACCTAATCCCCAACCTGATATTGGGTCCTACTAAAAGTTATATGAGGAAGGATGAAAAATACCCACTAAATTTGCAGTTCCCATCCCACTTGAGATAGATAAATAGAGAAGTCAAACCCTTCAATGTATGTAGATTTCTAAATCAGAGGGAGTTGAGGATGTGGGACTCATGGAAGAAAATATGAAGAATATGGGTGAGGAAATGGTTGATTTAAGATAAAGAGAGTCAATCATGAGGGATAAGTTGCAAATGTAAATCAAAGGTTAAGAGAGAAACTGTAGGAGAGAGAAGGACAACTTGCCACCATGGAAAGATTAGGTACGGAAAACATTCAGTGCAGACAACCATCCAAGTTATATGCAATTTTCCTCAAAGAACAATGGATGTAATTTCAAATAAAAACCTTGGCACAAGATGGCTCTCTCCCATTTCAGAATTATAAAAAGTTCATTGATTTTTGTCAGCAAGGCAACATTTAGGATAGGGCCAAAATATTTGAATTCTACATCCCTAATATGATCCTCACAAATCTAAACTTATGGAACCCTAATTCAAGATCAGGAGATATAAATCTAATGGCCCTAGCCTCTTGGATTTCCCATGAAGAAGTAAGGGTTGAGGAAGTAAAGAAGGTTATGGTTAAGGAAGCAAACGAAACTCTATATATCATAACAAAGTTAACAAGTTCAAGGGTTGTCATAAGTAATCATAACCTCATTTATAAAGACAATCAGGTAGCCCCTCACTACTTATAAAAATAAGTGCATGCTATCCTACATTTTGAAGACACTTTTAAGAAGTTGGGGACTGAGAGTTTGCAGGCTTGTCAAAGGAGATGGCATGCTCCACCACATAGTCTAAAGATCAAGGAATACCACTCCCATGAAAGGTTGAGGAATGCATTAGAGAGAACCTAATTCTACAAGAGGATTGTTCAGAGATTGAATATCAACTAGATAGGGATAAAACTCAGCCCTCCTTTTTTATTGGGTTTACAAGAAATAAGATATCACACAGAGGAAAAATGGGAGTGGGCATCAATAGAGACCAATCCAAGTTTCTATCCACAAGAGGGAACACCATCTAAAGTGACTTGGGATGTCAGTGAGTGTTGAAATGAATTCTGCAAGGAGATATTTCTTTGCGATCATGTGCCCAAATAATATCACCAGACAACAAGAGAAAAAATGTCTAATAGATGGAAATCAAATCCCAACCCAATGCTCATACATGCAGCAAGAAAATGGTTCTAGATGATATAAAGTAAAGAGCATACACGTAGCCTGCTCATAGGTCGGTGAAGGGTTTTGAATTCGTAGAAAAATCCTCATGCTCCAATCAAGAAATATACTTCATTTTCACTTGATCTCAACACCTACACACACCCACAAAGACTCAAGGATGACAAGTGATATTCCTCAGAGGATCGTCAACTCAAAACATCATAGAATCAATATATGTAACTCTTGGAAACATGTAAATACAGGTAAGGAACATAGGTTTTTATTAACCATATAAATGAAATTACATCAATATACCTTCTAGCAAATGCGATCCTCTGATCAAGCTTGTAGTATGGTATCCTCTCCCTATACAGCAAAGCTCTCACGTTATAGCTTGGATCCTTGATATTACCCCCTTTCCTCTTGGTGAGATTATACAGGCTCATTCTATCCTCTAGGATAATGTATATAGACACCTAGGGGCTTGAGAAGTTAGGAAACTTCCACAATAATGTACCCCTATCCAACTCATACAAAAGTGTGTCAATTTTATCTTCTTCGGAATGAAAAACTCTAGAAACCTTTTTCACAATTATGAGTTTTTTCTCAATTATCTCAATTATGAAATAATTATTATCTCATAATTATAATATTTTGGCAAATTAATTATGAGAAATAAATCAATCATGTAATTTGACCCTTTTATCATCGGATAAATATCACATAAGTAAAATAAAAGGTGAAAGGGGATGAAATTTAGCCAAACAACTAAGGTAAGTTGATATTGGGTTTCTGTCACTATTGGATTTCTCTCACTATAATGGAGTGGAAAATACGGTTATAACGAATTCCCCCTAATGCATGAGTTCAGAAGAGAAACTGATGGTTGAAATGCACTACAATAATACTCAAAGCTCAAAATGGGAGGAAGGAGCCAAGACTACAAATCATGATCGAAGCAAGTCAAGTGTTGAAATCTCAATTCTGATGATAACATCCCCGAGCTAGGCATGCCCATGCTCAGTCATAAAGAGATACTGAACATGGATGAAAAAAATACATTGTGGATCCATGACATGAAGTGCTAGAACATGGCCATGAAAAGTACAAAGTGGATCCATGTGACTCAACAAATAGAGAAAAGCCACCAACAAATACAATGGGTATCTATGTCACAATATACATCAGTAGGACTACATACACATGACAGATAGAGAAGTGTCTCAAGATAATCCTCAAAGTACATAAACGATACATAACTCTAACAGAACCTAGAAAGGGTGCCATATAATAGTGAGGTGTGCCAAACCCAAGGTATTTGACATAACCCCAATGGTACGAATCTTCATCATGCGAATAAATGAGCTGATGTTGAACATGGTAGAAACCACCTGATTACCAGCTAATGAGGAAAACCAGTAAAAGACACAAGGGAATCCACCAATGAGAAAAATAGACCCATATGTACCTACTATAGTCCACTAAGCATGAATAGATGAGATGACATTGAACACTAGTGAACTCGACCAATAAGCAGCCAATGATGAAAACTCACTGTCGAGTGTGAGGAAGCTTGCCACTGAGGTCCGTAAGCTCTAAGGTACTATTGGTTCCTAGATCAAGCTCCATGATAATGAGTTGGAGTCGATAAGAGAAGATGTTTCAAAGGAGGGCCTTGATGCATCCCCCATAAATTGACACAAAACAGAAAAAGATGATGTGGTATATGGATGAAGTCATGAAGCGGTGAAGTACAACTGACACAAGGAAGGCCGACTCAAAAAGGTAAATAGGCTACTACAGATGATCCACATAGGCTGAGACTTCCCTTGAACACATAGCGACACAAAAAAAAAGTGACTTGGCAGTATGACTAATGAGTACCATACGATATCATGCAACGACATAGGAGGCATCGAAGCACACTCCATATGACGGGAAGAGTAACCAGCCAGAGGAGTAGATAAACTAATGTGGACGGTATGGCTCTTAGGAAAGTTAAAACCCAACTATGAGATAATGAAATAGATTGGTGTTTTTTCCAAGGGAGATAGAAAGGATGTTGTCATTTGATGACTAATAGAAATAAATGTTCTCGCCTTTCTCCTTTTATAATTTCCTTTTTCATAAATTTTCCCCCCAAGCCCGAAAAAGAGATAAATGTATATAAGGGAGAACATCCTAGACATAGTAGACTAGGGTATTCCTTTTTCGTAATTAGTCTATCCCAGTCCATAAAATGGTTAAAATTATAATGGGTAGATGAACCTTCAAGTACTTTAAAAAGTGTGAAGGAGACAAGTTCACTCGACAATCTTTTCTAAATTAAGTAGTCTAAAAAGAGCTTAAAGGAAAATCATCCTGGAGGAATGAGTGGTATAGAGGATAGAAAAAATGTTTTGGTGATGATGGAACTACCCATGACATAATGTGGACAAGAGGTTGGCTAATAGTACCACTCATTGCAGCGGTTCCTCCAAGAAAGGGTAAAATACCAAGTGAAAACTAATGATAGCCCAAGTAGGTGATGACGATGGAAGAAAGAAACCAAGCCTCAATCTTCAAAAATAGACTGAGAAAAAGAGGAAATCACAAGGGATGAAGTGTGGAATATGTTAGGTCCCTATAATACTAGTGATTCCCTCATCACTATTGTCATTGTAGCCCTTATTGTTATTATTGTGCCCCTATTGTCCCCATATTGTTATTAGTGTGCCCCATAGAAACCCACTATTGTTGTTGTTATGCCCTTATGTTATTATTGTTATGTCAAATTTGATTCTATTGTGACCCCTTAGACTCTTATATATAGAAAGGAGGTTTAGTCATTTGAATCATCCAAGAATTCTTCATTTGTGTAATGTAAAGGAAGTTGCCCCCTCAAAGAGGCTGATTTTGAAGACGTTCATCTATCATTTCTTCTATTTTGTGAGCTGGTTGCATAACATTTGGTATCAGAGCTTTGGATTCTAGGGTTTCGTTGCTCCAAACAGGTCATCATGGAATTTTTTCTATAAATTATTTTGTGCGACATTTCAAAAGCTAAAAAAAACCATTTGATCCTAAATCACTCTGAACCTCGGGTCTGAATTTTAGATATTTTCTCACTATATTTTCGTAGATATGATCCAAGGAATTTAGGGTTTTTGCAAGATCCTGAATTATATCTCAAATCGTTATAACTTTTGTTTTAAGCATCAGATTGAAATTTTGTAAGAAGTTTCAAAAATAGGACAACCTGTAGTTTTCTATAGATCAGTTTCAGGTACTAAGGTCGAAACAGTGACATGTGGCACTTCGTACAAGTTCTCTCTACTGAACTAGTCTATAATCAGGTCACCATGAGAGATTTGGCATAATTCTTCCTTGGAGAATAAAATCTTGATCACTCTTGTGGGGTTATAAAAAGGACTTAGAGGGCTACCCCAATACGCAATTTTAGATCTTGGTGATCCACAATTACAGACATACAACAGATTCAATATCGAGCTCTTGAAAAGTGAAAAAAGGTGTGTAGTTTTTTTTTTTTTAACTTTTGCATCAGATTGGTTTGTAAAATTACTTTGAAGGAATTCAAAGGCCATAGTGAAGCATTATTAACATTAATTGATTCCCCGAAGAAAGAAAAATGAAACACCTAGTAAGAAACTTGAATGCTTTAGCATGAATCATGAAGAAGAGGAAGAAATGCAACATGGTATATCAAAATTACAAGACCAAGGGCAACAAAATTCACTCTCACAAAAAGTAACAGAAACTAAGATGGATTGTTTAAAGAAATGCGTGGAAGATAAAATGGATGGTTTAAAGAAAGGCATGGAAGCTAAGATGAATGACATGGAAGATAAGATGGATGGTTTGGAAGCTAAGATGAATGATGTGGAAGCTAAGATGGAAGGGAAAATGGATGATTTGAAGACAAATTTGACAAAGTTGCTACAAGAAATGTTTACGAACAGAGAAAGGGTAGTAAAGGAAACTCATGATGAGAAAAAAATAAATGTTAATCATGATTTCATAGACTCTAATGTTGAATTTAAGACCCACCATGTTCCAAAGATCGATATGAGGAAGTTTTATGGGAAGGATCCCGTAACATGGATACTACTGATGGAGCAATTTTTTGATCTCCGTAATGTTCAAAACACACAAAACATACGTATTGCAACTTTATATTTGGAACCAAATAAGTTTGTTTGGTATCAATGGCTTTTCTCTTGTAAACAAATTGTCACTTGTGCAATTTTTACGAAAGAAATGATAGCACATTATGAGGATACAAAAATCAACACCTTTTTTAGGCAATTGATAAATCTAAAACAAAAGGGTTCAATGATGGAGCACATTAAGGACTTCAAAAAATTGAATATAAGGGTAAAATATATTCATAGGAGCATAGGATTGATGTGTTCATAGGCACTTTAAAGGATAACATCGAACATGAGGTTCACCTTTGGGAACCTGATTCATTGGAGAAGGCATTCAGGTTGGCAAGAAAAATGGAGAGCAAAATTATGACAACCAGGAAGCCTACCACTCAGAACTATAAAGATGGAAGTGTTGTTTCCCCTATCCTTCCACAACCTACAGGGTTGACACCACAACAATTGGAAGATAAAAGAGCAAGAGGGCTTTGTTACAGTTGTGATAACAAATACACTAAAGGTCATAAGTGTGCTGAGAAGAAATTATTTTACATAGATTGTCAATAGAAGAAGAAAAGGAACAAGAAACGTCAAAAGAAGAGGATATACACCAGGAACAAACCCTAGAGAAATAAGAAATGATTCTGACCATATCTTGTAATGCATTGGCTGGAATTACTACTCCTCAAACTATCAAGATAGAAGGACATATCAAGAAGAAAAAGGTAATAGTGTTGATTGATTCGAGCAGTGCCCATAATTTTATTCATTGTAAGATAGCCAAGGAATTGAATTGCTTCCTATATCCAACACCAGAGTGTCAAGTGATGGTTGCAAGTGGAGGAACCATAAATTGCTCTGGAAAGTGCCATAATATCAACCTATCCATGAGAGAATATGTATTGAATAGCTGAATGATTTCCATTCCAATGGGTGGTGTTGATGCTGTACTAGGAGTCCAATGGCTACAATCCTTGGGTACAATAGCTTTTAATTTTCAAGAACTTTTCATGAAATTTTGTGTAGAAGGAAAGGAAGTTGAATTAAGGACTATCACAGGGAAACCATGAAATATTATCAGCTCTAACGGAATGACAAAGCTTCTAAAGAAATAACAACGAGGCATAATTGCACAATTATGTTCGGTAGAGGTTCCCACATCGAAATCATTTATTTCTCCAAATCTCCAAAAAGTCTGAGACAATCATTCCAAGGTATTTGAGACTCCCAAATGCCTCCCACCTATTCGTGATCATGATCATGCTATTCATTTGATTCCAGGAAGTTTTCCTCCAAACATCAGGCCTTACAGATATCCCTATTACCAAAAGAGTGAAATTGAACATATGGTTGCAGAAATGCTAGAGGCTTGTATAATTTAACTTAGTCAAAGTTCTTTTTCTGCTCTAGTAGTATTGGTGCACAAGAAGGATGGATCATGGTGCATGTGTCTAGATTATAGGGAGCTCAACAAGCTCACTATTAAAGATAAATTTCCCATTCCTATCATTGAAGAATTATTGGATGAATTGCATGGATCAATTTACTTCACCAAGTTGGATCTTCGTTCAGGATATCATCAAATCAGAATGAAGACTGAAGAAATTCCAAAACCAACATTTAGAACTCATGAGGGTCATTATGAACTTTTGGTCATGCCTTTTGGCCTTACTAATGCAGCTTCTAGATTTCAAGGTTTGATGAATTCCATTTTCAAACCCTTAGAAAAGTTGTGTTTGTATTTTTTGATGATATACTAATCTACAACAAGTCTTGGAAGGATCATTTTCAACATGTTGACAGGGTGCTCAAATTACTGGAGGAGAAACAATTATATGCAAAAAGCTCCAAATGTTTCTATGGAGTACAAGAGGTGGAATATCTAGGTCATATTGTATCTCATGAAGGTGTTAAGGTAGACCCTAGAAAAATTAAATCCATTAAGGAATGGAAAATACCCACATCCATAAAGCAACTGCAAGGATTTCTCAGGTTGACAGGGTATTATCGCATGTTAATAATTATGGGAGAATAGCAGCACCTCTAACAACATTATTGAAGAAAGATGCATTTTCATGAACTCTAGAAGCAATGAAGGCCTTTTAACATCTTAAAGAGGCAATGTGCCAAGCACTAGTCTTAGCTACGTCAGACTTCACAACAACATTTATTGTGGAATGTGATGGTTTAGGAAATGGAATTGGTGTTGTTTTAATGCAAGAAGAAAGACCCATTTCTTTTGAAAGTCATGCAAGCAAAGGAAATTATTTACACAAAGATATTTATGAGAAGGAAATATTGGAAATACTACATCATGCACTTAAGAAATGACGACCCTACCTAATGGGAAGACACTTCAAGGTAAGAACAGATCATGATAGTCTTAAATACTTTTTAGAACAAATATTAACCTCTAAAGAGAAACAAAAATGGGTCACAAAGATTTTGGGTTATGACTTTGAAATCATCTACAAAAAAGGGAAGAAAATGTTGTTGCAGATGCACTATCAAGAAGGGATGAGGATGTGGAAGCATTGCTTTGTGCCATTTCTATTACCCAACCAAATTGGATAAAAGAAGCAAGGGATAAATGGAAGAATGACAAAGAAGTGTGGGAACTCATTCAAAAGTTACAAAAAGATCCCAATACATCTAACACATTTAGTTGGAAAAATCATTTGTTATGGTACAAATATCGCTTATAGCTATGTAAGAATTCCCAACTCAAACAAAAGATTCTTATGTAATTGCACACTTCTCCCTTAGGAGGGCACTCAGGAATTTTAAAAACTTACCACAGGGTTATGAAGGATTTTTTTTGGGATGGCCTTAAATCGGATATTCAAAAGTTTGTGGCAGAATGTTTGGTTTTCCAACAAATTAAAGTTGAAACAATTAAGACCCTAGGTCTATTACAACCTTTATCCATTCCAAGCCAATGTTGGGAGGAGGTTTCAATGGATTTTATCACAAGTTTACCCAAGTCTGAAGGAAAGAGTGTCATCATGGTGGTAGTTGACAGGCTTACCAAGTATGCAAACTTTTGTGCATTATCGCATCCATTTAAAGCCAGTACAATTTCTACTGCATTTATGGAAATAATTCACAAGCTACATGGAAACACAAAGATTATTATAAGCAACAAAGGTCCCATTTTCACTAGAAATTTTTGGAAAGAATCATTTTCTTATCTCAGTACTCAGTTAGCTCATAGCTCATCTTATCATCCTCAATATGATGGGAAAACGGAGATAGTAAACAAATATTTGGAAGGATATATTTGTTTCTTTGTATCTGATAAACAGACACAATGGGTCAAATGGTTTCCTCTGGCTGAAAGGTGGTATAACACTTCCTTCCATACTACAGCAAAAATGACCCCATTTATGGCACTTTATGGATATCATCCACCATCCATCACATCATATTTAAGAGAAAAATTCTAAAGTTCAATCAGTGGAAGATAACATCAAGCATCAACAACAAGTTCTCCAACTCTTAAATGATAACCTCACGCTGGCTCATAATGGAATGAAACAACATGCATATCAACATCGAAGTGAAAGAAGTTTTGGTGTAGGTGATTGGGTATTCCTACGGCTACAGGCTACAACTATATAAACAAATATCCCTCAAGCAAGATAAGAAGGATAATAAATTATCACCAAATTATTATGGTCCGTACAAGGTGTTGCAAAATATTGGTACTATGGCATACAAATTGCAGCTTCCCGAGTGCACCCAATTTTCCCTGTTTCATGTTTAAAGAAGGTTATAGGTGACAAGCTCCCAGTTCAAACAATATTTACGAGGAAGGAAAAATCATATTGGAACCTGAAGCAGTCACAAAAACAAGAACTCAACAACTACGAAATTGATCAATTTCGGAGTATCTCATCAAGTGGAAGAACTTACCCACTGAAGATTCCACATGGGAGGATGAGAATTTTATACAGAAGCATCCAGGACTACTCAAGCATTGAGTACAACACTTTTCTGAAGGAGAGGGCCATGTTAGGTCCCTATAATACTAGTGATTACCCCACTACTATTGTCATTGTAGCCCTTATTGTTATTATTGTGCCCTTATGTTATTATTGTTATGTCGGCTTTGATTATATTGTGACCCCTTTGACTCCTATATATAGAAAGGAGGTTTAGTCATTTGAATCATCCAATAATCATTCATTTGTGTAACGTAAAGGAGGTTTCCCCCTCGAAGAGGCTAATTTTGAAGGTGTTCATCTATCTTTTCTTCTATTTTGTGAGCTGGTTGCATAATATAATCCTCCTTAGGTATGGCCAAAAAAGAGACAAAGAAGAGGACATGAGGCTCATACTCTAAGTCATGGTGGGTGAGAGAGAGGGATTATGAAAAGAAGATAAAATAACTGCATGGACACCAAAATGACAAGGAGGTGCTAGCTAGGGTATACATGATTAGGTAAGATCTATTGTGAAGCAATGACGTGCATAAAAGAGAGAGACTAATGTCCAACTTGACAGGGTCATACCTAAGGCATAAAAATGACATTTATGGTCAATAATGCATTGGTGATGGTGATATATGACCTACCCCTATATGCCAAGTTCAAGAGAAATTTACCTAAGATCCATGCATATCACAATAAAAATGCCACCCTGTCCTGTAAAAACCATCTAGAAGGCCTATACCCATGGTTAAATCACATAATGAAAGAAATAAACATGGATAAGGTAAAAACAAGATTGTTTGGTAATTTAATTGTTCTTAAATTACTTGCATAAATTATTGTCTAGGGCTAGTAAGCTAATGAAGTGTAAGTGTACTATATGTACTAGAAGTCTTTGGTTATTCACACAATTTATAAATTAAGTTGAGTTATCAAAATATAAATTCTAAATTAGGTTATTGAAATGCACATCAGAAAAGTAATTATTCCTAGAAAATGAAATGATCACACTCTTTTACTGAAAACTACTTATGGAAAGTCTCACACTCTGCTTTAAAATAAAATCTCACAGCTCTGTATATAAGTAAATCAATCCCACACTTATTGTAAATGAAAATTAATTACACTTTTCACACCAATTATATACACACTCGATTTCAAAGGGAAAGGTTACTATTAATCTCATCACACATATGTTAAATATCATTCATAATTGTTTGAAACCAAAATGAAATAAAGCCCTGCTTAAATACATGCACACTTGCTTGAATTATAAATCACACATGCTTAATTCCACAAATAAATCCTATGTTCTATAAGGAAACAAAGTTCAATCTAAGTGTAAAATCATATTGTTACAGGGAAAAGTGTCTATATAGAACTGCTCTATTCCACTAAGGTATGACAGCTGCCTTAGAAACAAACAGAGAAAAGCTACTTATGTTTTTCCTTTATGAGTTATAGATAGAGAGGAATAGAAGGACTAACCTCTGTCTTGCGCTAATCCCTTGATTTGATCCCTCTCTTCTTTGATGGTCCCCAGCTACTTGTTCCCTTGCACGCCCAGCTTCACAAAGTACCTGCAAGATAACAGAAGCATAGCACTATACAAAGACATGGATCTATATTCATAAACAATCTAGGATCAGATGTAAATTGAGCATACAAATGTAACAAGCATCAATGATACAAAATCATGGAGGAAAACTCAAATAGCTTTTATTGATAAAACAAGAAAATATCCAGGAGGAGTTACAACCGGTTGTTCTGACCCAGCATCAACCTCCCAGCAAAGAAGCCCCTCTTCACCTCAAACAAAGCTTAGATCACCCAACAATCTGATGTTTTGTCTCTAGAAACCAACAACAATTCCTTACAATATGCAAATTCCAGCCTCTGGATCTCTGGGATGAGGGATCCATATATAGATATCTGTAAGGGGGATGAGTCAGCTTGTGATTTGATTAGTGTCTTCTCTCTGACAGTTCTGGCTTCCACTTGGAGACTGAGGGTCTCTTACTCATCCTTGGTCGAATTCAGTGAGGCAAGTGTCACAGGAGAAGATTCTGGAAGCTTCCATTGCCTCTCCACCTCGCGGAATGACACTTCCATTTGTCATTTCTCACCCATCGCACCCCACAGAATGAAATGCAACGCACCCTCACAGTGCATTTGGGTGAGATGCAACGCACCTAGCCAGTGGAGCAGCTGCAATGATCCTGTTTTGACAAATTCTGAGTAGTTTTTCATGGAGAACTTCTGGGAGAAGTTTTAATATGTTGACCTTGTTCCTTTAGGGGTTAGAACAACACATTTAGGGACTTAGGAGCCCTTGGTTTATGGATATTTCATGCTTGGGGTTGTAGGGCACAAAAATTTCTATAACACATATCGTTGTTATCACTACTGCTAAGCCTAATTCATGTGCATCTATAAACAAAAGAAATGATTAGTAAAACAATCATAATTCGAATCTGAAAGAAATTAAAAACACATCTACTCAGTTGAACAGAGCAGAAATCTTATGAAATTATATAGAAATTCTATCTACTAAAAATGAACGAGAATGCTTACTGCTCGAGGGGGCCCTCCCTGAGAAGCAGGTGATCACGCTATCAATCAAATAGTCAACCATGCGTGGAAAAAAAAAGGTTCTCCATAAACTGAATATTAAAAATAGAGTTTTAAGTCTTCGGTGTCTCGTACTTCTTGACAACCTTCCATTCCTGCTGAGAGGTTTATTTATAAAGCTCATAACATTAACTTTTCAGAGCTCTACGTCTAATCCATGTCAACATAATACTAATTTTAACTAGAAAATATAATATAACATAATTTTCTCATGATTTTCTATTATCAAAGCAAATCATGAGGTGTATATCTCGTTCTCACTCACCCATTGCCAATTTACAGCGGTTGACTTTATCTTTGGCATCACCAGGACTTGCTTCCATTGATCTGGTTCATGAGAATAGGAGGAAATCATTGAGTGCATCAATTTCCACCTATCCATATATTTCACTTCCCAGCTGGCACCCTGGAACTTGTCAAACCATGAACTTGGTTGCAAAATCATGTGTTAGCTTCAGAATCATTGCAATTCGGTAACTGAAGCAAAAATTAGACTAAATAATAAAGAACATTATCAATTTATGAAATACAAGACAATATACCTACCATATCATAATCCTGCATTTTGATGCCCACTGTGTGATTATGGAGGTCAAAAATTAATAAAGAGAGTGAAAAAGGGTGTCAAAAAGAAGCAATTGTGAGGCTCAACATTCCCCACACAAAATTCATTGCATGTCCTCATGCAAAAATTTTGAAACTGATGAACCTTGACTGTTACTGAACCCCTTCAGAAACTTGAGCTAAAACATCTAGATTTGTCTTCTTTGCCTTTTTCTTAGTGACTTCCATCCTTGGTTTCTTCATCAGAATATTATACTTCAGACTTATGACCTTTCTATTAAGATATTTGTTCTTTTCCTTTAGCTTTTTATTCTTATCATACCATAGAGTAAGATGTAAGAGAATATTGTTATTTTGAGTCCTTTGTATTTCATTCTACACTTTCAATGTTTCATGTTCCTGTTTTAAGTTTCCGTTTAGTGTCTTCAATTCAAAAATTTCTTGTTTGAGAGTATCCACAATTGGAGGTTCTTATGGAATATTAGACTAAATTCCTTAATTTGAGGATTCAATGGACTTTTCTATAGCTCTCTTCTCCAAAGACTCTATGTAATCATTTATATCTTGTTGAACTCGATCCATTTCAGGTGTTCTTCTTACTATATTAGCAATTGGTGATGAAGCTGGTGATAAAGATGGTGATGGAACCATAGGCGATGGAATATTCAGTTCTTCATCTTCCTCCAAATTGAAAAACTCTACATATTTTCTAGATGATTCCTTTATTTATTTGTTGAGTCTGGAACTTCTCCTAAAAATAGATGACACTTTAGTAAGAGGAGTTTTTTTTTGAACTTTTGTTTGTTCAGTCTTTGCCTCTTCTATTTCCTCTGATTTCTTTCTAGACATACTTTCTAATTTGTCACTGGTTTTTCTTCTTCTAATATTCTTCTTCTTAATATTTTCTAATACATTAAGAAGAGGAGTTCCATCTTCTAAGGGTTGCTCTGGATGTAGAGGTAGGTCATCTTTAGGGTTTAGAGATGGATTTCTTATACTTATTTTTATTTTACTGCTAGGTTTTTCTTGTTCTATCTCTTTAAAATGATTCTTGACCAGAAAACTTTCCCAATCATCTCCTATGATCTTGAGGTGGGCTTCAATTAACATTTTTATTAGACCATGATGACATAGAGTATTCTTAATAGGTTGTGTTTTCCTTTAAGTATTACCGATCATTTTCTTTAGACTATTGAATAATAAATAAGGTAGATTAATTTCATTACCCTTAAGAAAGTGCATCATCAAATGTATATGATAGAAGAACATACATCTGAATCTACCTTAACAAGTAATAAATTTTTAGATAACCAATAGTAGATTTCTCCATTTTCTTTAAGAGCTATACTTGGGATGCCTTTCTTCAAAATTGAAGTATCCATACTTGGGCTTTTAAGAAATGTCTTCCATTCATTTCCTTCAATTCCTATATTTTTGAACCATCTCTCACCAACCCTAGGTAATCCAGTTACTTATGCCATGAAATATTTTGTCACAATTGTTTTAATATCCCCAATTTTTGCTTCCACTCCATCTAACACTCTGGAAAAATACTTGGGCACCTCTCTGTCATAGCCATCGAATTTCTCTACAAATTCCAATCATTGTGCCTACTGCAGCATCTGTTTGACTTGTGGATATCCTTCCATGAATTTATTCTCATTCAACTATGTTCTCACAATAACCCCCATGTTGGCGATGTTTTAACCTACAATTGCTTCCTTTGATAGGTTTCTGGAGTGTAAATGGTTTCGCCAGTCTAAGTATGGATGCGAGTGAAATAGTTTAATGGAAATGGGTGAAACGGCCTTTCAGGAAAATGGAATATGAATGAGAGAGAAATTATTGATTAAACATGGTTTATGGAGCAGAGTATCTGCATAATGGTGAATGATGAATGGGCGCTTACAACCAACTTCATTGATAATACATAGCATTTATAACTCAGTTTGAAGTTGGAATAGTAATGATTATTTTGAATGGCAGTAATAATGTCTATCTTATATCATAACCTAATGTTTTTTACCTTTATTATTTAATCTAATACTTACATAACTTTGGGCTTATAATTCTAATGCTTTGATTGACCTTTGTATACTATCCTTGGATACCTTTAATTACAAGCTTGATAATTCTTTTTTGCCAAAATCTTCAATTATCCCAGTTCATGATCCCTGTCAATATTAGCTGTAGAATTTTGTTAAACTGTCGATTCTCAACAATTATGTAGCTACTTATTTTGAAAAAGAAAAAGAGGGCTTCAAAGAAAATGGGATTAGAACATGTTTTAAAAAGAAAATATAGGGTGCTAAGCATTCCTATATTTCATCCTAAATTTTCCGTATAAAAATGCCAACAGTGTTGATTTTCATCTTTATACAATTTTATTTTATTTTTAATATTTTTTTAGAAAACAAAAATTTTTACAAATCAAGTTGGAGAGGAAGGAAAATCCTTCCTAACCATATTCAAATCAATATTATCTTGTAGATTTTTAACAGATTCCTTCTTTGTCAATGGCTTGTGATAAATTCTTAACGGATGACCAATTACAAGGAAGGTCACTCTTTCTTCATCAATGGTTCTAATCCTGATTGCACCATTATCAAAGACAATTTCAATCTCATAAGGCCCCAGCCAATGAGTTTGAAATTTTCCTTGAAAATATTTAAACTTTGAGTCAAAAAGTAATGCCTAATCTCCTAGCTTTAATTTCCTTTCCTTTATGTACTTGTCATACCACCTGGATCACTGTTGTTGAACTATGTTGGTTCTTTGAATAACATCCTTTCTTATCTCATCTAGTTCATTCAATTTATCTATTATTTGTTTTTGTGCTTCAGATAGATCAAGACCTAATTAATTGTTCTCTTAAAGGTCTTTACCTAGAACTCAATAGGAAATAAGACTTGCTTCACATAAACAAGTTCATATGGAGTATGTCATGTAGTGTTTCTCCATGTGGTACAGTATGCCCATAAAGCCTGTGGAAGATTTTCTACTTAGTCTCTTCTATGCAAATGCATAGTATTGGTAAGAATTTCTTCAATTACTTTATTGGTGGATTCCACCTGTCCATTTTCCCATGGATGATATGCAGTGGACTTTCGATGGTTGATTTTGTATTCCTCCATTATCTTATTTACCAACTTGCATGTAAATTTAGTACCTTGATCTGTCACAATTTCCCTTGGGACACCAAAATGAGTAAAAATATCCTCAAAAAGAAATGAAACTACAACACTTTCAGTAGCAAAAAAAGTTCTTTAGCTTCTACCCATTTTGTAACATAATCAGTGAAAAAAAGAATCTACCTTTTTTGTCTTGATGGTGGATTAATTGGACCAAAAAAATCCAAAGCCCATTTCTCAAAAGGTTCAATGAGTACCTGAGGTTGCAAATGAATTTCATCTAAAGGAATAGGTTTTCCAATTATTTGACAACTATCACATCTCTTTAGATATTCTTTGGCATCCCTGAAAAGGGAAGGCCAATAATATCCTAAGTGAAGGACTTTGTAAACAATGCTTTTCTTAATGAAGTGTCCTCCACATGGTTCATCATGACAAGAATTTAATATCTCTGGTACTTCATCTTCTCTTACACACCCTCGAATAATTAGATATGGCCCTATTCTGTACAGTTCTCCATTTATCCATGAGTAAGATCCACTAATTTGAATTACATTTCTTTTCTCTCAAGGAGACAAATATAATGGTAACTTTCTTGTAGCCAAATAATTAGCAATAGTTGCAAGCCAAGGATATTTAATAAATACCGCAAAAATATATTCATCAGGAAAATTATCTTCTAGAGGTACATCATTATTATCATTTTGAATCCTAGATAGAAAGTCAACAACTATATTTTCTTTTCCAGGTGAATCCAAAATAGTAATATTGAATTTTTGTAACAACAATAACCATCCTGTCATTTTTCCATTATTGATTGGTTTATTCATTAAGTACCTAATTGCAGAATAATCTGTATGTACAAAGGTTTCGTAACTAGTGATGTAATGTCTGAATTTATTAATGGCATGGACAACAACTAAAAACCCTTTTTCTATTACAATATAATTTATCTCTGCAGGAATCAAATTTTTACTGGTATAGTAAATGGCATAAGGATTTAAATCCTTTTTTCTTTATACAACTCCTAATGTTGTATTTGAAGCATCGGTTGAAATGTGAAAAGGCAACTTCCAATTGGGTCCTCTTAAAATGGGTTCTTCAGAAATATTTTCTTTCAACGTTTCAAAATATTATTGGCAATCATAGTTCCAATTGAATTCATAATCGTTTGTGATCAATTTGAAAAGTGGAGAAGCAATTTTTCTAAAGTTTTATATGAATCTTCTATAGTAACCAGTAAAACAAAGAAAACTTATGACATCTCTTTGACAAGTTGGAATTTATAATTTAGAAATAAATTCTACATTAGATGTATCCACTCTCATTCCATTCCTTGAAATATGGTTTCCTAAAACAATCCCCTTAGTAAACATCATAAAACATTTTTCATGGCTTAATGAGAGATTTTCTTCCTTACATCTAATGAGAACATTTTCCAAAATTTTAAGAGCTTCAAAAGAATTTATATAGACAGTGAAATCATCCATGTAAACTTCCACACAATCATGAATTAGATAAGAGAAAAATCCTAAAACTACCCTTTGGAATGTTGCAGGTTCATTCCACAACCCAAAAGAAAGTACTCGGTAGGCATAGGTTCCCCATGGATAGGTGAAAGTGGTTTTATATTGATCTTTTGGAGATACTTTGATATGGTTATATCCACTAAAACCATCTACAAATGAGAAATATTTCTTTCCTGCCAATGTGTCTAAAACTTGATCTATGAAGGGAAGTGGAAAATGATATTTTAAGGTAGCTTTATTCATTTCCCTGTAGTCAATGCATACTCTCCATTTTCCATCCTTTTTAGGAACAATTACCAATGGTTAAACCCACTGGCTATCTGATATTGGATAAATGAAAGTCACATTTAACAATTTTTGTAATTCCTCTTTAACAATTTCTCTCAAATTTGGATTCATTCTTCTCTAAGGTTTTCAGATTGGCTGAGCATTTTCTTCAATGTAAATATGATACATACATGTATTAGGATCAATTCCTTTCATGTCAGTGTATTCCCATGCGTAAGGAGAGGAATGTTTTTGTAACATCTTTATTGAGTCTTTATTTTGAAATTCTTCCATATTATTATTGATATTCAAGGTTTTTCCTAGGAATATTTCTACTGGAGAATTTCCAAATTTTCCCATAGAATGTAAAGATAATTAACAAGATGATAAATATTTGATATTAAATTGTCCTTGAAAGATTTGATTAGATTCACAATATGAGGAAGACTCATTATTTTTCATTAAATTCAAAATATGATCTTCTTCATGTATTTGTGAAGTAACAAAGATTGGTAGTATATCAATATCATCATCTATCCATTCTTCACTTTCTACTTCTATTATTGTTTTGTAGGAGGATATAATGTGAATTTATTTGTTGAACTTCCATCATAAATAAATATATCACCAGATCTACAACTTATAAAAGCATAAGTTGTATCTAACCATGGTCTTCCTAGAATCAATGGATGTCCTCCTAAATTACTCTTAGGTGTTAGAATCATAAATTCAAAAAAATACTCCAAAGAATCGAAGGATACAGATATGCCTTCTAATACACCATCAAGTTTAATAATAGATTTGTCTGCTAATTGAAACAATGTAGGTGAATATTCAAGATTAGGAAGTTTCAATTGATTCTTATTTTGTTTACTCATGATGTTTATAGTTTCTCCTAAATCAATCAATGTGTTTGGAATTTCGATACCATTGATATGTGTTTTCACAATAGGACTTTCTGAATCAAGATATTTCTGAATTGTTGTTTTTCCCATCGTGATATCTGCAATTTTTCCAACTAATTGAATTATTTTGATTTCTTTTCTCTTTCTTCCTAGCCTTTTAATACTCAACTCCCTGATTGTCTTTGCAAATATTGATATTTCTTTGATAGCTTGTAACAAAGGAATTTTTATATAAACATTATTAAGTTCATCTATGATATCATAATCATGTATTTAAATTTCTTTTTCTACCCATTTATCATTTTTTAACCTCTGAGAAAAAGGTGGTGTTTGGACAGATAATGAAGGTTATTCTACGATGAGAGTTGAGTTTATTGGAATATCATCAGAAAGTATATGGGTGTTTTTTTTTTAGATTTTTCTTCTTGATTAAGAGTGTTTCTGGGAAAACTAGTGTCTTTCCAATCGACTAGCCCTCTAGGTTTGGCAGCTACCCTAGAAACAATAGTTTAAAGCAATTCAAGATTTCCTCTATGTATAATAGATAAGAGAAAAACAAAGAAACCAACCTGGATCTTCCGCTTAATCCCTTGCTTGATCTTTCTCCCCCTTGATAGAGCTTGCAACTCCTCCCCGTACTTATCCTGCTTGGAGAGTACCTGTAGAAACACAATAACAAAGAACCATCAAAGCATCTTGATCTATTATATCATAAGCATTACAGAATCAGATGTATAATGAACATATAATAGCATTCACAAATAAGAACATTCACGATTGCACAATCGTATGGAAGAAAACTTGAAGAACTTTATTAAATAGAAGGGAGAATTACAACCCAGTTGTCTGATCCAGCATCATCTTCCCAGCATCAATCCCTCTTCACCTCATGAAATAGCAAGATCACACCAACAATACGATGCTCTTTCCTCAAATACAAACTATCAGCACTTCCTTGCAATTCACAATATTCCAGCCTCTAGATCTCTTAGATGAGGGATCCATTTATAGATGTGTGCAAGGGTATGAGTCATCTCTGGGGTTTTGATTAGTGTCATTCCACTTGTTGCATTTGGTTCCACTTGGAGATTTCTTGGATCTCTTACTCATCCCTGGGCGAATTCAGAGAGGCAAGTGTCATAGGATAAGTTTCTAGAAGATTCCATGAGCATCCACTTAGAAAACTGTCCTGGACATTTTCCCAACCTCACCCATCGCACCCTATAGAAGGCCTAATCAGTATGCATCACACCGGGCTAGTGTAGAAGTTAGTATGCATCGCACCTTGACAGTGGAGCGGTTAGTATGGTCCAGTTTAGGCCAATTCTGTATGGTTTCGCAGGTGGAACTTTTAGGGAATGATGTAATCAAATGACCATGATCTTTTAGGGTATGAAACAACACTTTTAGGGGTTGAAAAGCCCTAGTTTATTGACATATAAGATTGGGGTTGAAGTGCCCAAATATGTCTATAACAAAGAGACTTCTCTTTTTAAGAGAGATTGTCCTTTTCATATTCCTGAATAACAACCGATGGGGAATTCTTTCCCAATGCTCTACCAGATCTAAGTTGGACAATGTTTATAACTAGTGGAGTTATCATTTAGGTTTGGAAATTTTTTCCTTCCATATTGTAAACAGGTTGTGAATTTTTATTATTATTTAGATTTGGAAGTGGTTGAGCAAGCAATTGATTTGGTCTTGGAGGGAATGGTAATGAATGTTTTGGATTCAGATTCTGAGGTTGAGTTAGTTGAACATGTTGAGGAAACTATTGTGGTGGAAAAACATGGTAAATTTGTTGCTATTGAGGATATTTACCATAAGGATTTTACCATCCTTATGCCCAAGTTTGAGGCAAAGATTGCCAAGGCATGGGTGTAGTCCAATTGTTTTGTGATGGTTATGCAAATTCTTAAGTGTTAAAACCCTGAGTCATATTTGGTTGTGAATTTTTCCATGGCCTCTTAGCAATAAAACATAGGGGATATATTTGATTTGGTATTATTTCCTCTTGATAAATATCTTAAGACCTGGTATTCAAGGACATTCTTTTGTATCATGATTTTCCACACATATAACATAGGTTTCTATAATTTTTAAGTTAAGAGGGCATTCTCTCAAAGCGTATTTTTTTCTACATTTGGGACAAAAGATTGACAATGCATAATTTTCAACATTTTTCTTGTTTTTCACTTTAAGGGCGATCCAGGTGGATATTGGTGGCCACCCACCAAGTCCACTTGGACCCCCACGATTGTTTCTTTCAGATTTTTCTGTTTCCTTAATTCTAGCACAGTTTACTATTTCTATCAGTTTTTTGGGTCCCGAACTTCCAGAGCCATTTTGAGGCCCTAAACGACGTTTTTTTGGGAAAATTGGGAGCAACATGATTCTCTTCACAAAGTTGTAGTTCTTGGATATATCTTTCTAACGAGATATTGTGCGCGTCAAACAGAGATCGTATGCCAAAGTTACGACCCTGGGAAGTTGATGTACCAATTTACCCAAACAGGGCCCACATGTTGGCGTTTCATCTTCTAGGGTTAGGTTTTTGGATGTTTAGGGTTTTCCATTGTTTCTCAACAATAAATAGGCCTTTGAGCCTCATTTTAACACAGTTCAGAGGCATGTAGCCACCACATCTCTTCTCAAAGATAAGCTACCATCACCCTAGCTAGTTTATCTCCATTTCTATTTGTAAGCATAATTTAGTATTTTACATTAATGAAATGAAGTATTATTTCTGTTGCATCTCTGTGTTTATGTTATCTCTGTAATTTGTTGCGTTCCTATTTAAATCTAGATCAGTGGTATCAGAGGGGTCTGCTTTTTCTCTTTTTTTCTTTGATGTCCCCAAGGAGGTTGGGATATAAGGAGTTAGAGCTTGAATTGGTCGAACCTTTGCAAGACCAGCCTCACAAATCCTGACAGCCTCCCATGGCGGATGAAAACAAAGATGAGGGGGTAGGAGAGCGTATCAAAATCTTTCTCAAAGAAGCCCTCGAGCGACAAAGGAATGCGATGATGGACAACTTTGCCCAGATCCTTCAGCGGCTACCCAGGGGCGACGCATCGGCTTCCAATAGCTACTTTGGAAACGCCACACCATTTAAGGTACAAGTTAATTTTGAAATCCCCATATTTGAGGGTCAGATAGATGCAAATGTCATCGATAAATGGTTAAATCTACTAGAGGGTTATTTTTCTGTTCATGATTTTTCCAGTCGGGGAATACATTATTTTCGCTCTTCTCAAAGCAGCCCCCCACGTCAAGGGTGGTGGGAAACATACTACAAGAAGAAGGATGAAAGTGCAGGCTCACTATTTTCAGCTGCACCAACTTGGAATTCATTTCGGGATGCCATCGAGGAGTAGTACTACCCTGTCGGAAGCTATGAGGATCAATACATAAAGTGGACCACGCTATGGTAGGGAAGGGACCAAGACATGCTGAAGTTTACCAATATTTTCCATACCCTTTGCACAAAGTTGCGTATCAAGAATTCAAAGCAACGTTTGATACTTAAATACCATGGCTGCCTACACAAGTACATCCAAGAGAATTCTTGAACATCTTCTCACTTAGCACAACATACTGATATGTCGTCAAGGTCGAGCAAAAGTTTAAATAGAAGAAGCGACACTTTGGATCTGCAAATCTCAAGCAAGGGAAAGGTGCCCCAAAACTGCAGAACAAAGGACAAAGCCAAGGTAGGGCAGCACAAGAAAAACCGCCAAAGCTATAAGAAAAGAACAACACCGTGAAGTCAAAAAAGGACACGGGAAATTGTGTGAGTTCCATAAGAGCTACATGCACAACACAAGTGAGTGTCAAGCCAAGCAGTCACTAGTGGTCGAGCTAAAGGTTTCAGAATCATATGCATGTTCCGACTCTAAGTCAGAACCCAACAAGGGGAATGACAAAGGGAAGCAGATTATCGATGTGAAGCCCAACACCACCATTTCCACCATGAAGATCTAGAAGGAGGAACCCAAAGATCCAAAGGAGGAGGAGCGTCTCTTCCACTCCCAGATTTCGGTAAAGGGCTCCTCGCTATATTTCATTGTCAACGGCGGGAGCCAAAAGAACCTCATTTCGGCAGAGATCGTGAAGCGGCTAGGCTTACCGACTACAACACATCCACAACCATACACCATCGGGTGGCTTCACCAAGGACAGGATCTTCACGTGAGCCAATAGTGTCACCTTCCATATGACATCAAGCTCTTCATGGATGAGGTATTATGTGACATTGCTCCCCTTGAAGTTTGTGATGTATTATTAGGACAACCATACTTGTGGAAGCAACATGTTGTGTATGAATCAAGGCCCCGTATTGTTATTGTTACTTTGGGAAATAAGTTGTACAGGATGTCGAAGGTAGCATTGCCTACCACCATCTCTTTGGTTACTGCAAAAGAAAGTATTAAGCTCATTTCCAAAACCGGGAAATTTGTTTTCCTGATGATACGCCCTCAAGGAAAGAAGAAGATGGTGGCCACGACCTCCAGATAGGGCCCCTCTGCACGACAACTACAGATGGAAAAGATCATGGAGGAGTATGAGGACATCTTCACCTCCCCTACAGGGGTTCCTCTGCACTGTCAGGTCAAGCACTCCATCGATCTGACCCCAGGTATGCCGCTGCCCAATGTACCAATCTATCGATGCTTCGTTCTGGAGAACAATGAAATCAAGAGGTAGATTGAGGAGATGCTGCAAAAAGGTCACATCTGTAAGAGTTCATCGCCCTATGGGAGCCTAATCGTGTTGGTACAGAAGAAGGATGGGACTTGGAGACTCTGTATTGACTATCGGGCGGTGAACAAGATCATTGTCCATAATAGGTACTTGATCCCATGGATTAATGACCTCCTGGACCAACTAAAGGGGGCCAAATATTTCATCAAGATCGATTCGAAGTTAGGATATCACCAGGTAACAATCGAACCCTCTGATGTGTGGAAGACTACCTTCAAAGCAAAGGAGGGTCTTTTCAAATGGCTGGTTATGCCTTTCGGATTGACGAATGCTCCTGCAACCTTCATGAGGTTAATGGATGACATCTTGTGGCAATTCACTGCTAAACTCTTCTTTGAACAAGTGTGGGTACACTTTGGAATTCCACAGTCTATCATCTCAGATCAGGACAGTTGGTTCCTCAGTACATTTTGGTCTAGTCTCTGGTCGATGTTGGACACCAAACATACTAAGTCCACAACCTTCCATCCTCAAACTAATGGCCAGATAGAGGTTGTCAATAGGATGATTGTACACATTCTATGCATGTACAACTCAAAGCATCCATGCAAATGGGACAAGAGACTCCCATATTTTCAGCACAACTACAACCGAGCTCTCCACAGCTCGACTGGCCACTGCCATTTTTAGGTGGGTTTGGGATTCCAACCACTATGTCCCATTGATGTGGCCATGCCATTTATAGTTACTCACCCAGATTCAGCTAATGTCCCAAAATAGATAAGGCAAACAGCTTCATTGAGCACATCCAACGTATTTGCCAGCAGGTCCATGACATTCTAGAGAAATCAAATGCAAGTGCAAGAAACGACATGATCAACTTTGGGTGCTACACAAGTTTTAGGTGGGCGACAAAGTTTGGTTGCATTTGCAAAAGGAACGCCTTACCGGAGCCTATCAGAAACTCAGACCACTCTAATATGGTCCTTACACCATTACCAAGGTTGTGGGAGACAATGCATTTGAGCTCAGCATTCCCCCATTCCTTGGCCTACACCCAGTGTTCAATGTGAATCGCCTTCGGCTATACTTTCCAATATTACTAAACACATCCGACATTGCAGAATAGCTCACACCCATAGAATTAAATCTAGATTGCATGGAATAAGTTGCATTGATCGGATCGTGGACACACAAATCAAGCACACTCACCAACAGAATATCAATTTGTATCGAGTTGTCAAAATGGGCTAACTCCTTCACTAGGTCAAGTGGCTCACCAGGTACCAAGTTCAACAGAAGTTTCCTCATCTCATGGAGGAATTCAACGCAATGAGGACCATTGCTTCCTAAGGGGGGAGGAATGATCCAGGTGGATATTCGTGGCCACCCACCAAGTCCGCTTGGACCCCCACCATTGTTTCTTTCAAATTTTTTAGTTTCCTTAATTGTAGCACAATTTACTATTTTTAGCAGTTTTTTTGGCCCTAAGTGATGTTTTTTGGGAAAACTGGGAGCAACATATGTTTCTTTCCCCAAAGTTGTAATTCTCAGATACATCTTTCTAATAAGATAATGTGCACATCAAATGGAGATCGTATGCCAAAGTTATTACCCCGGGAAGTTGATGTACCAATTTACCCAAATGGGGCCCACAGTTTGGTGTTTCATCTTCTAGGGTTAGGTTTTTCGATGTTTATGGTTTTCCATTGTTTCTCAATAATAAATAGCCCTTTGAGCCTTGTTGTAACACAGTTCAGAGGCATGTAGCCACCACATCTCTTCTTAGAGATAAGCTACCACCACCCTAGTTGGTTTATCTCCATTTCTGTTTGTAAGCATAATTCAGTGTTTTACATTAATGAAATGAAGTATTATTGCCACTGCATCTCTGTGTTTATGGTTATCTCTGTAATTTGTTAAGTTCCTATTTAAATTCAGATCAAAGGGTATCTATTTGCTCACTAAGACTTCCCAAAACGTCTTTTCTAAAATTGTCAAGTAATTTTCCTAATTCATTCCTACTTATTGTCCCAGTTGCAGATTTATTAATCCTAGACATCAAATGGTCTCTTGGATTTTTCCCAGTTATTGCCTTACCTATTGAAATGTGTATGCACAACTCACAAATTTCTCCAAATGATAACTGAGAAATATCTCCCTTACCCATCAAATTGAGAAGATCAATACACTCATCTCTGATATATTGTAATAAGAGGCCTTTCAAAGTTTCTTCATGTAGTTCATTATAAGAAAACATTTCAATGAAATCCTCAAGATTTTCATCTTCTTTCTACATCATTTTAAAGATTTAATCCTTAAGATTATGGGGCATACAATAATCCTTATATGTATCTAAGAATGTAGTTTTCATTTCTTCCCATGTTCTTATAGAATGTACTCCTAAGCCCATGAACCATTTTAATGTTGCATCCTTAAGAGTTGATGGAAACAGTTTCAACTTTTGAGTGTCAAGGAAGTAGTCATAAGATCTACACAAAACTTCAAACTCAAAGAGAAATGCTTTAGGATCCTCACTTCTTAATCCATGAAAATTTGGAAGGATGGAGGGTGAGATGTTTTTCATTGTAGTTGTTGTATCTTCATCGAGGATGGGAAATCCAAATGGTTCTAGATCTCCTCTACCTCCTCTTCTCTCTCTTCCTACACCCATTCCACCTTTTCCTCCTCTATTTCCTCCTCTTCCTCCTCCACTTCTAGTTTGTTCACCATCAAAATTATGTACCTCTCCTTCCCCTTCTCCAACCATTGTAGATTCTTCAAAACTAATATAGGGTTCAAAAATTATGTTTTCTAATTCCTCTTCTAGATCTTCTCATTTTGGTTCTTCTATCAATGGTAAGTTAAAATAATTTTCTTCCTCTTCTTCTTCACTAGGGATCTCTAGTTCTTTTCCTATAAGTATTTCTCCAGTTGAAGATAGGAAAACTACTCCTTCTTTTGGGTATGTAGGATCTTCTTCTTCTTTTACTACTTCAGTTGATGAGGTTGGTGAATCTCTAGCTTGGATTTCAAATCTGAGTACCTCAGGAATTTTATGTTTCCCTACAAATGATGGAATATGAGTTTGAGTGGGTGGTGTGGCACTACGAGGTCATGGTGGGGTGAGTGCTGATGTTGGAATTAAGCTTTTACCTCTACCTACAAAGCTACCTCTAGAATCTCTTTCCCTGTGCATATCATTTTGTTTTTTTTTAAGTAAAAATAAAAGACTCCTATATACACTTCCCGACAATGGCGCCAAAATGTTTAGTAATTTAGTTGATCTTAATTACTTGCATAAATTATTGTCTAGGGCTAGTAAGCTAATGAAGTGTAAGTGTACTATATGTGCTAGAAGTATTTGGTTATTCACGCAAATTCTAAATTAAGTTGAGTTATCGAAATATAAATTCTAACTTAAGTTATTGAAATACACATGAGAAAAGTAATTATTCCTAGAAAATGAAATGATCGCATTCTTTTACTGACAACCACTTATGGAAAATATTACACTCTGCTTTAAAATAAAATCTCACATCTCTGCATATAAGTAAATCAATCCCACACTTATTGTAAATGGAAATTAATTACACTCTTCATGCAAATTATATACACACTCAATTTCAAAGGGAAAGGTTACTACTAATCTCATCACACAACTGTAAGAATATCATTCATAATTGTTTGAAACAAAAATGAAATAAATCCCTGCTTAAATACATCCACACTTGCTTGAATTATAAACCACACGTGCTTGAAATGAAACATCTTATTTTGCAAATAAATCCTCTGTTCTATAAGGAAATTAAAGTTCTTTCTCAGTGTAAAATCATATCATTGTTATCACTGCTACTAAGCCTAACTCAAGTGCATCTATAAACAAAATAAATTATTAGCAAAACAATCATAATTTGAATCTAAGAAATTAAAAATGCATCTACTGATTTGAACATAATAGGGAGATTATGAAATAATACAGAAATGATATCGACTAAGAAAGAACAAGAATACTTACTGCTTGAGGGGGTCCTCCATGAGAAGTAGGTAATCACACTATCAATCAAATAGCCAAACATGCAAGTAAATGAAAAGGTTCTTCATAAACAGAATATTAAAAACTGAGTTTTAAGTCTTCACTATTGTGTACTTCTTAACAACCTTTCATTCTTGCTAAGAGGTTAATTTATAAAGCTCATAACATTAACTGTTCAGAGATCTATGCCTAATCCTTGTCAACAGAATACTAATTTTAACAAGAAAATATAATATAACATAATTTTCTCATGATTTACTATTATCAAAGAAAATCATGAGGCATCTATCACGTTCTCTCTCACCTCTTGTCGATTTAAAGGGGTTGACTTTATCATTAACCGCACCATCAGGACCTGCTTCCATCGATCTAGTTCATGAAAATAGGAGGAAATCATTGAGCGTATTAATTTCCACCTATCCATATATTTTGATTCCCAGCTGGCACCTTGGAACTTGTCAAACCACAAACTTGGCTACAAAATCATGTAGTAGTTGCAGAATCATTGCAATTCAATAGCTAAAGCAAACATTATACTAAATAATAAATAACATTATCAATTTATGAAATACAAGATAGTTATATACATGCCATATCATAATCCTACATTTTGATGCCCACTGTGTGATTATGGAGGTAAAAAAGAAATGAATAAAGTGAAAAAGGGTGTAAAAAAGAAGCAATTATGAGGGTCAACAAAGATCATGTATTTTTGGTTTTTTGAATTTTATAATTGTTTTTGGATTTTTGGCATAAGAATCACACACCAAACCAAGAAAGAGATAAAGCAAGTACAACATGGTCTAGTAAGTCATGCTAAAGGGTGCCCACAACAGGGCACATGCCAAGGGTTTCTATACATGAACTCATAGAGAGTAAGGGAACCATATGGCTCACTAGTGTGAGGCCGTACCAAAAGAAGTAAATTTTCCAATCCATAAAGGTTGACCATTCCAAGGACATTCTGACATAATCATGCTCTCAAAATTATCCTGCGGACATAAGGGAGGATTAAGACATAAAGGAGGTACAACACACTCGTCAACATGTGGTGATGAGTTGGACAATTCATTGGCAAGTTCAACATTAGAATCCCAAGACTTGACTCGGTCCATGGGTGGCACTTCCAAGGAAGGCCGAGGAGATTCCCCTTGGGTCAATTCAATATTTTGGATGCCAAGCTCTACCTTTTCCAATTCAGGAAGACTAGAGGCATGAAGAGGCATAATCTCCCTAGGATGATCAATAGGTGAATCCATGACCTCCGAGATGACTTGTTGAGAAGAAGACTCAAAGGGAGTCATGTGGAATATGTAGAGTGACAAAACATGTGGGCAAAGGAACCTAGTCATATTCCATATTGGGATGGAGTTTCTGACCAACGTAAGGAGGTACTTACGAGACTATCAAAGAGAAAATCTCTTCCACGACGGGTGGTGGGGGGTTCTCCCTAGCTTGATCAACTTCCATAGGATAATGAGACACCACCCAAGGATTAAGAGGTCTATGGGGTCCACAGGTGTCGAAAGAGATCAAATGCATAGGAGATTTCGAAGAGGATGAAGGAATGTCAAGTGATGGTAATTGAGGAAATACCCCAATAAGAGATGATATTTTAAACAATCTCATAGCAACACTCTCATATTGACCAGTGTTATTTCCAACAAGCCAAACTAAGTTCCCCATAGTGGAAATTTGGGCAAATGTCACACAATAATAAAGTTGATAAATTGTAACAATATTTCCTTCAAGAGTGTTATAGTGTTTTCTTCTCAAAGGTGTACAAAAAAAATCACCTAAGATTGTGGATGAAAAACAATCTCAACAATATAAATGGCTACTATACATTGTAGATCTGCAGCAAACGATAGAAACAAAAACTGCCAAATCCTTGATCTATGCCAAAATCATAGTTAAATAGCAAAATGAAATAGTAATAAATGAGGGTAACTCCAATAATCCAATGGAAACTAGATATACAAAGAATAGATTTTATAACAACACCTGTGAAGGGAACAAATAAATGTTACTAGTCCCCCTCTATGGGATGGGTTCTTAGCTATCCTCAAATGTCTTTAACTTTTGTAGAGTCTCTCTCCTCTCTAATGTGTAAGCCCAACACATAAAATGTTTGATCTCAATGGGAACTCAAACGGAAAATAAAAATGGCGAGCGACAATGATAATAATCAAAGCTGCAATAGTGAGTGCAATAATGAAAATGGTCAAAAGTGAATGATGAATGGAAAACCATTTTATTTATAACAAAATATTGAGTTATCCTCGAATAATGAGCAACAATAAAATATTATTAACCCCAATCTAGAAATAACCACTTGGAATATTTTATTATATTTGGTTAGGAGGTAAAAAGTATTTAAACTTTTATTTAGATAATAAATAAATAAATGATTTATTTATCATCTCAAGAAATATGGTTAAGGAATAATAAAAAAATAATGATTTATTTAATTATTCCTGAGGGATTTAGTCAAACTTGACAAGGAATAATAATTAATTAGTGATTAATTAATTATTCCTAGAGAAAAATAAGATAATTAATAATTTATTTGTTTATTTTTCATAACTGGGTCAAATATGACAAGGAATATTAATTAATCAATGGTTTAATTAATTATTCATTGAAGATAATTAAATAAATAGTGATTTATTTACTTATTCTTGGTGGGTTTAATTATAAATTACTTAACAAATGTGGTTTATTAAGTAATTTCTCATAGTGAAAGCAATTTTACTATTGTAAAATTGTCCTTACATGGTGTACTTTGATCCATCTAGTAAATTAGGCTAGATGATCAATTTTTTGGTGATAACATATTTCCCCCAATGTACGAGTGTTAGGAGAAACACGTATGACTGAAGTACGTTTAAAAACACAATCACTAGACAACAAAGTGGATTCAGAGAGAGAGAGAGAGAGAGAGAGACCAATAGAGTTGAAGCAAAAGAGGATAGAAACAGAGGGGCCAAGACCAATGCAAGTCTCCTTTTATGTTGTGGTACCGGATCTCAATGAGGCAGGGGAGGCATAACTATAACCACTGAGATAGCTTAGTATAAAAATAATGATGCGCCCAGAAGAATAAAACTGATAAATGAAGTAGATGTTGAATGGTACATGACACGCTGGCATAATTGAGCCATAAAATATACAATGTGTCTCATATACATAATGCGCCTAGAAAAAACATGAGCCATGACTTAATGTAATAGCATCTGAGTACATGAGATATAATGGCCCTTCCCTCAAAAAATGGGTGGGAGGGAGGGTAGAACTAATGAAGAAGCCCCGCCGAACAGGGAAGGGCTCTACAAAATTGAATGGATCATCTGAAGGAGACGTGCATGCTAGGAACACTATGATCGGTAGGAGTCGAACCCATAAACTCTATGGAACTGCATCTGATGTTGTAGTATACTATGAGGGCATCTGGATATGTGGGGGGCTACCTAAAGGGACACCCCTTCATGAGGGTTGAAACATCTCACACACATCCAAAAATCGCTTGTACAATCTGTTGCATCACTAGACCATCAAGTGTATAAACTAGGAGCATGAAACAACTAAGTCAAAGGGCAATAATGAGTCCCTTTTGTTGATCCAAGGAACCAAACAAGAATGGAAACTGGAACCAAGATACGTTGCCCTCTAGGCTATTCTTCTGGAATGAATGAGCTAATGTCAACATAATAGGGCCTGTGATAGGTGAGGAAATGAGGATCCTTAACTAAGGCACAAGGGAAAATAGTAATGTGACTAACAGACTTACACTAGGGACATTGGAAAAATGATGGGACTGAGGGAAAAATAGGTGGCTTCCCTTGTCAGAGCATAAAGTGCATGGTTAACCTAAACAACGACTGACACAACTCCAGAGGAATGGGTGGCAGTATGACTGGAGGCCAAAATGGGCATCACAGGATGAATGTTATGCAATGATGGATGGAATATTGTGACATGATATGATGGGATGTGAAATAGACTCCATGGATGGAAAGGTGACTCATCACGGATGCTCTAAACAAGGGTCACTTGATGACACTACCAAACAGAAGAGGCCCAGTAGGGACCATGAAAGCATGAGTAAATGATGGTTACTCAGGAAGAAAATTGACACGTGAGATGAAAAGCACCAAGGGAAGGTGTTCCCCAAAGTACAAGCATCACATATGAAGAAATTTGATTTTGAGATGTGACGAACTGACCCTTCTTGGAAAAATGGCTTCTGGGTGAAGTATCAAATAGTGAAAAAGTGAGAAAGACCTATTATAATACTCGACGAGAGCTTTCCAATAGTGTTGATAGTTCATCAAACTGAGCTATGGTTTGGTCGCAATGGGTGACAGAAAAATTGTGGGTTTTTCTATAAAAGGACATTTTCCCTCCAATTTGCATTCATTTTCTAAGTGATTTGTGGTGAATTTGGAGAGGAGGAAGAGGCCCTAAATCTTGTGGAGATCGTAGCGGACAAACTAACCATCAGAAGCGGGATCTCGGACTTTCAAGTAGGTGGCCTTACTCATTTCTTCAATTTTAGTGGTTTATTTCCTAATTTTTGGCACCCTGCAGCTCCTTGGGAGACTCGTGCTCCTCTTCTTGGCCAAATCGCACTTTTGGGCCCATAAATGTGATCTGGCTCATATGAAGTAGGTGAAAGCCCATGCACTCACATTTTCAGGTAGAAAACTGCGATCTGAATCTGAAAAGAGGGGTGCTCTATTGGCCTAGTGGGGACTATAGGTTAATCAATGTAGGCCAGTGTTTTCTTCTAAAATGACAAGACATGTGGTTTTTTTCAGGTATGGCAGAGTTGAAAATCAAACTACATGAGAAAGACTTGGATATCCTTTGATCCGAGATTCAGAGGGATCAGGAGGTTTGAGGGGCATTAGCTCACTACGAGGTTATCAAGTTGGTAGATATCCCATTGATAAGGGTAGGTGAGCCCTTCTTATCGAGGATTATGAGCTATTTGGATCTAGACCAGGAGGTATTTGTAGTGCAAGGGCACAATATTGAGCACACATTATAGGATATTTATTTCTTGACCAGAATAAGGGGCACAATATTGAGCACACATTACAGGATTTTTATTTCTTGACCAGAATCCCTCCCCTAAGGGTGGTGTGGGATATACATCCGGTGTTGCCTCGTGGGAGGACCATTACAGAGTTTGTGGAGTGCCATTGTCCACGGGATGTGTGTGTGAAGGGAACAACCATCCTGATTAGTGATCTAGATAGGCAAGAGAAACAGGTTGTTTTCGCAGTAGTGCTACGGGTCGTGGGCAGCGAAGCATCCCCCCACATCACTAGTGGGCAACTAATGCTAGTTGAGAATGTTTTAGCATGGACCTACTATGGGTGGGCCTAAACGATCCTTTCATCGGTCAAACGATAATTAAGTCTATGCAGGATGTTGGTGAACCATGACTATGCATTTGGTACAATGTTGTGTGCAGTTTTCTTTGATAAGATACCCACCATCCATCCTTATGTACAGATCCGATATGGGGTCCCACAGGAGCCCAGGATGCACTACTGGGGGGGACAGATACTATGGAGAGGAGGAGGGGGAGTCCAATGGGTGTTCTGACCCAAATATTTTACACATTATGATCAGATGCCCCTCTACATTAACGATTATCCTTATAGCAGGATGAACTATGAGGGTGATCCTGACTTACCACTTCCACCTCGGCGAGCACAGGGACCAAACAGTAAGTGTTAAGTTGATATTTTTATGGTGCATTTCATATTTTTATCACATGTATATGGTACTTAGTGTCAAATATGTTGTATGAAGACATAGCACTAGTAAAATTGGCAGGATATGCAGGACGAGCCGCAGCGCTAGGGGCTGCAGATCAGGGTCTAGAGGATAGTGCGCTACTTGCTGATCTACATTATAGGTGTGAGGTAATCTTGACCGGAGTTTCTGAGTGTGAATGGCATGAGTTAGATGATCGATACATAGATGAGTGCACCAACCTTGCCTCAGAGTGGCGAGGTATCACGTGGTGCATGGCAATGTCTGGTTAGGAAATACGTGATCTATGTGCAAGTGGAGCATAGCGTTTAGCCTGAGATCTGCCAAAAATGACTAGATATGGGGACATGTGGGTCCCTTTGGTTTTGATTTTTTAAACATGATATGGGCATGTCTGATGTATTTAAAGCTATGGGCTCCAAACAGTTGTATGTTTTATGTGATACATAATAAGATTATGTATTTTTATATGACGATTATGGTTCACCATGTGTTGTGTTTATGGTTGTCTTCTGTGGTATGCATGTGATAAATTCCAATCCAGAATGCTATTTGCAATGGTATCTACATATTTATTTTGAGCTCTAGGAACATGACAGAAAGTGATGGTTTCAAACTCACGTACCAACAACTTAACACTTAGATATTTTCTAAATAGGACTTGGTTATGCACATGATACACACCATTCAATTGCATGAAAATTAGCAAGGAATCTAAATGAACATGAAGATGAAGGATGCAATGAGCGAGGGCATTGACTAACAAACATATCACTACATCATATTCAGCCTGGTTATTGGTGGTAGATCCAATGCACACGTCATTCGAAAGGAATAACATATGCAAGGGGATAAAAATGGCCCAAGCTGCCGAGGCTAGATTCTTGGAGAAGCAACTTGCACTGTCGGCATGACTGATATATGGTGTGGATGATGGATCCATATGAAAGGTGAAAATGACAAAAGATGAGATGATGAAACCTACCTAACTTCATGAGAGAAATAAAGACGTGCAAATCAAAGGGATATGCTAAGAGAAAAAATTCTTGAGGTAGAGTGCATTAGGAGGATTAGGAAGGAAATGGCCTTTGGAATCCTCCAAAAGATATGTCCCCTTACCTAAGTGCAAGGGTAATCAAGGGTAGACATGAATTCCATGATGTCCCCATCAGAATGGAAGATGGTCGGATGGGAGGAAGGCTGACTACATGATGCAGTGGTTGCATCTAGTGCATCAACCTAATAATGAAGGTTAACATACTCATCATCTGGAATGCTAGACAATGAGCTAGTATATGGAGGATCTACGGATGGTGAGGCTTGGGATTCTGTCAAAAGACGTTCGATGGAAGAATGCAGATAAACCTCAGAAATTTTTTCCTATGAGGAACTCAAGGATGATGACTGGTAAAGGATATGGCCCATGGAGTCCATCATCTCAACATCAAGGAGAGGGATCACGATGGTGGGACCAGAGTCCCCTTATTCTGGTTTACTCGTGATACTAGAATCCATGTGTAGAGGAGTAGGTCATCCACTATGATTGGTCTCATATTTGCGAAGCGCCTTAGGGAAATCATGAAATTCGTCGAGACGAGGGCAACAATGGGAATAGTGACCATGATGATCATACAAGGGTGATTTTTGTGTAACGTTCTAAGTTTCTTGGCTAGACTCAGTAAGGTAACATGGACATCAAGGGTATTTGGCTCAGGAACGTTTCATGAACCAAAGGTTTGAGATGAGGGAGTTCAGGACAATTATTGGTGGCATGCCAACAACTTTACACAAAGTGCATGGAGGTGACAACTTTGGGGCCTTGGGGGATGAAGGAGCTTGGGAGGACTTGTCCTTAGGTTCTTTCCTCTTGGCTTTTCCCCCTTGTCTGGATTATTTCACAATAGGAGTGGGTTCCTGTTGAGATTACAGTGGAACTGAAGCAGCGGCAAGGGTCAAAGGGATCTGTTGAATGGGGTCAAAGAATGATATGGTCGTAGTTGACTAGGTGGAGTGCTTGCAAGGGGATCAATGTACCATACTGGGATCCCCAAAGTCATATTAGGGAGGACCAGTGAAGCAATGACAAGGACATAAAATATTCCTGGAGGAGGAAACAAGAAAGGTATTTGGCCTGCAGGGTAATTTCCTAGCAGAACAACTCCTGGATGGTTGAGACTTGGAGGAACAATTCCTGGTGGGAACATAAGAGAGGCACCCACAAATGGAGGAGGTCCTGGGGGGATGGATCCAGATGGCTCGGCTGAGAGGGTAACAACAGGGTGTTGAGGAGCTGGCTATTGATCAAATGTACCAGACTTCTTGTGAGCAGCCCATGATGCTTGTAACATGCAAACACTCAAAGAGCTAGGCTCAGAGATGAGAGGGGGAGGACCAGGGAAAGAACCCAATAATGAGGAATCTTTATAGACTCCGGGTGAAACACTGGTGAGAGGAGTTGAAGACTGCTTATCTGACATTGATGAGATAATGGATTTAGGGGAGGTCACGGATGTCGGCTCGTAGTATGTCAACTCATTGATGGTGATGATATTCCCTTCATGGGGGAAGCACATCTTGCGAAAAACTTCATATGCGATGACTGACATAGGAATATGTGTAACTATGACCCAAGAGAATGTTGTAATCAAGAGGGGCATCAATAAACTCAATGTCTGCATGGAAAGTCTCCCCCGCAAGAGTCAAGGGACTATTGTGATACATTTCAAGAGGTTGGGAGGAATGACCATCCCAATCACACAAAGTGATGGTGGATGGGGACAACTTAGGTGACTTAAGTTGTTTCCAAATGGCAGCAGACATCATACAGGTGGATGCACCTTCATCAATAATGCATCGGGAGATGATGGAAATACGAACTCATACTAGTATTTGGAAAGCAATGGATGAAGGTAATGGGGGATTTTCTGATGTATCAATGGGGAAGACAATCAAACAATCGTCAGAAGGATCTACTACACCCAAAGTAGTTAGTAGAACTTTCTTTTGAGATGGGCATGATTGGAGGACTTCCAGCATCGACATGGTTGTAGGTGATTATGCCAAGTCATCTACTATACTATATGTATGGGAAGCTCAGTTAGAAGTCACGTTACAGTGTAATGGATCCTTGGGGATCTTGGGAATTGCCTCAAATTTAGGCTAAGGGATCTATAATGGCCATTTTCTGTCATAAGAGGCTTGATAGATGTTTTGGTTTTGGACTCAGTGGCAGACGAAGTCAATCGTTTTTCATATTGACATGACCAAGTTTGCATGTTGATATCGGAGGTATTAACCTCATCAAAATTCATCATGAAGATTTGGTAGCCACCATGACCAAAAGGTTGAGGGGGTGGGCTGCTTGATATAGATGAGGTTGAGCAACAACAAATCCTTCCTGGGGGAAAGGATTTGTAAGCACTTTCAGTTGAGATGGCGCATGATTCTGAGGCGATTACTGGATGGGTGGTTGACCTCTAGAAGCTTCTTGAGCTTCCCACATTTGGCGCAACTAGGGTAAGAGAGGACACTCGTATGTATAATGGCCATTTACACCACAACATGCACAAGGCTTATTCGTATGAATAACCTTGTTCTACTTGGGTAGGCTACCTTATTGTTGGTTGTTGGTGTTAGGTGGGTTCCCCTGGGGTTCACTAAATTGATTACCTTGATTACCCTAGTTACCCTTGTTACCCTTCCCCTTATTCCTTTTCTTCAAATTTTGGGGATCGATCGCACTCTGTTGTGCAAATACTTGACCCTGACGGAGCGCTGTCTGTTGGGGGTGAGGATGCATGGGAGGTTGTGACACATATGCTTGAGGTACTAGAGCACTCAGCTGTGCATAAGGATAAGATGGTAGAGGAGCAATAGTTTGGTAGACAAGTTGAGCATTGGCTGGCCCTAAAAACATGTTGCTAGTAGGAGGGGAATAAGTGTTGGAGGAACTGGTGCCCCCTACAGATAACCATAAATCTGTTGAGTGTATGGTGAAGGATGTGAAATGGATCTAACGATACTATTGGTGGGATGAAATGCCCTCGGTGGATTGGCACCTTCAAGACAGGGGAGGTCTAGAATGACGGTATAGACATAGCTGGTTTTCCCATAAATCAAATCATATCTCAGAGTGGTTTGGAGAGCTTCTTCCTCTGTTTGAGGAAAATGGGACGCGACATCATTCGAAATGGGCGATAAAAAGCTCCAAAGAAACCAATCAAGGTAGACACAGTCTTCAAAGGGCAGGGTATGGCATGTGCTCCTACTTCTAAGCCATTCCCGAACATGATCGGAAAGAAAAGTGACAAAGGATGGATGAAATGTGGTCAAGATCTCTGTACCGGTGTCGTGACGGACAGGTAACTGAAAATATGAGAGGAATTCTTTAGCAAGAATCACAAAAATGGAATGAGAGGCGGCGGGTTGGTCTACATACTATTTTGCAACATCTCCAATGAGTGTATGTTGGAACCAAAGACGAATGGAGTCATCGGTAATGGAATTGTATGAACACCACATATGGAAGGAGTGGACGTTATTGGTGGGGTCCTCTCTAGAATTACCCTCAAACTTTGGGATGTCTGAGGGAAGCATATTGACATAGCAGGCCAACCAACATCGTGGCATATAGGGTCATTTATTAACTGGTTAAAATCTGAGAGACTTAACCTGACCATGAAAGCTAGCATGGGAGCTGCCAGAACAGTTCCTGAGATGGTTCTGCTAGATGTGAACATCGGAGTAGAACTAGAACCAACACCAAGTTGGGTTCCTGCACTAGTAGTGGGTCCAGACATAGTGACGGTATGCGATGAAGGAGGCTTGGAATTAGATGAGGAATTAGATGAACCAAAAGAAGAGTCGGTATGGGGACTCGGGGGAGGAATAACTCAAACCCTGTAGGGAGGAGTAATACGCCCAAGTGGAAACTAGGGATGAAGGCCTAAGTGTCTCCGTGACAAACACTTTGGTGGCACAGTGGTGGTAAGACACAAGTGACATAGAAATGGTGAAGGGAGATCAACAAGATGTTTCTCTCTCTGTGTGTGGAGATAAATTAATTATGTTAAGTCTTAGCTTGGCAGTGTAAACCAAGCACCCTTCTCTTAAGGTGTGCTTATGTGTGCAAGTGTGTTTATTAATTAAGCTGAGATCATGTTTGAAAAAAAGAAAAACGATTCTTGAAAATAAACTAAAACTGAAAGCAGAAAATGAACATCAAATTAATTAACTAAACCCCACCCAAACTGGCTTTGCAAACACCGTATTGGTTGGTGGTGAAATAAACTAAAAAACACACTAAGAAGGCCAAAAGATCTAAGTGTCGGTGTGACTGGGATCGAATGACACTATGCTACTGGAAAGTGGTGTAGCAACAACAAAAATCCATGGGGGAAAATAGCTACAAAAGGATAGGGAGATGGGTGTGAAACCTAGGGAAACCAATGGGACACTAACGAAAATGACCAAACAAGGTTTAAAATGAAACTTTGGATTGAAACAACCTATCTTTGAAGATCTGAAACAAAAAGGTAAATATCCAGAAAATATGGTTCAAAGCACTGTAGAAACTCAAACTTCTTACTTAGCTAAACTCCTCTTATAAAGGTGTAAGCATACTAGAAGCCCTAAGGGGCTAAATTCCACTTCGACAAGAAAGATAGAGTAGGTCAATGCCTACGCAGGATAGGACAGTGGTCAACCAACCTAGGAGACAACCCTCGGCAAAACGCAGAAATAGATCTGAAAAAAAATCCTAGAAACCCTAAAAATTGTAGGTACTAACCTAATGCCTAGGAGAACACAATTTTTAGGACAGAAGGTGTGCTCTAGACCTCTAGATCACACTTTTAGGGCAGAAAAGTGTGATTTATGCTCCTTGGTTCCCAGTTGGCAAGTCTCGAAAAATTTTCCATCTCTGTCGCAGCTAGTTCCTGTGACCTACGGAAGAGACGAGAAAACTTATGGAAGTCAGAAATTTGACAGATCTAGGGTTAGAATGCTAGTAAACAACATTAAGAGACTAAAAAAAATAAACCCTAAGGTGAAAATTGAAGGTCACCTAGCTCTCTAGATCAGAATTAAAAGCCAGTGGAGTCGCCAATTTTGTTATAGTGTTTTCTTCTCAAAGGTGTACGGAAAGGAATCACCTAACACTGTGGATGACAAATAGTCTCAACAATATACATGGCTGCTAAACATTTTAGATCTGCAACAAATGATAGAAACAAACCTTCCAAAGCCCCAATCTATGCCAAAATCATAGTTAAATATCAAAATGAAATAGTAATAAATGCAGATAACACCAATAATCTAATGGAAACCAGATATACAAAGAATAGATTTTATTGAACAACACCTATGAAGGGAACAAATAAATGTTACCAGTCCCCATCTATTGGATGGGTTCTTGGCTATCCTCAAATGTCTCCAGCTTTTGTAGAGTCTCTCTCCTCTCTAATGTGTAAACCAAGAAAATAAAATTTTTGAGCTCAATGCAAACTCAAATCGAAAAGAAAAATGGTGAGCGACAGTGATAATAATTAAAGCTGCAATAGTGAGTGTAGCAATGAAAAATATCAAAAGTGAATAATGAATGGAAAACCCTTCTATTTATAACAAAATATTAAGTTATCCTCGAATAATGAGAAATAATAAAATACTATTAACCCCATTCTAGAAATAAGCACTCAGAATATTTTACTATATTTGGTTAGGAGGGAAAAATGATCTAAACTATTATTTAGAAATAATAAATAAATAAATGATTTATTTATCATATCAAGAAATATGGTTAAGGAATAATAAACAAATAATGATTTGAGTATTATAGAAATATTTTCGAAAAAATCACATCAGAAAAAAATTGTCGACGCGTTTCGAACCAACGAGTCTGCTTCATCGTCAGGACAAGTTGAAGAATCAGATCATGGATACATGTTAAATAGGGATAACAAATCTTCCAACGGCTGTTGAGTGATAAAAGGTGTCTTTTTAACTCCTGATTAACTTCACATCAATTGCCAATCCAGGTACGATTTTATATTTCAAGAGTGTACTCAGCCTGAGGCAGCTATTTACTCAATAGTAATGTTTCTAAATTGCAGTATAGTGCTTTCAAATACAAGAGTACACGGATGCTTTAAATAAAACTCACTTGCAATTAAAGGAAACTCAATGATTTGAAACTAAATCATTCACTTAGGAAACTACAACAATTATCAGTCAAGGATGCAGTAGCAATAACTCTTTCCTCTATCAACTGATGTAAATGAAATCAATTGTGAATAAGATCTCCAATCTGAGAACTTAGACAACGATAGTCAATGTTCTTTACAGTTGTTGATCTTTCAATCAACACTAAAGCAAGTAACTGGAAATGGAAATTTAATTGGAAATTCTCACTAAACACACTTGCTGCAATATTAGTTAAAAGGTGAAATGAAATCCTTGCAGAAAAGGAACAACAACTAAGTCTATTGAAAAACTGAACAACAAAGCTTCATCTAAGAGAAATGAATTGAACAACAAAGCTTCATCTAACAGAAATGAATTGAACAACAAAGCTCATCTTATAGAAATGAAATATTAATGGAAAGGAACAGTAATGCTAAATTATTAGAATTGAATAACAATCTTAAATATAACTGAACAACAGAGCTAATTAAATAGAAATACATAGCAACTGTAAATGTAACTGAATCAACAATATTAATCTAGCAGAATGAACAACAATCGCAGTTATAAATGAACAATGACTGTAGTTATAAATGAACAACAGAATCTGAAATGGACAACGAAGTATTATATTAGAATTAACAGCATGACATTTTAAGTTATAAATAATAATCTTGCTATCAACGCAATCCAATCACGATTTTGATGTAACAGGGCGATTCAGCGAAATGTTCAGAAACAAAAGATTACTGAATAAAACAAATTAAGGAAATGAAAAGGAAATCAAACCATCACATGACTGGAAATGTAAAATAATGGTACAGGTAGCAAGTGAATCCAGCAGGGCCGGGCCCTTAGCCACCGGAGAATACCTCCAGATTACTTCAAGAGATGTGAAGAAACTACAACTGTTTTTATATATCCTCATTACATAATCGTTACAGCAAGTTCGTGTTCTGCTTCAATAGTGAGAGTCGATGATCAAAGTTACAATTTTAATAGTAATTCTCTCATTCCTCCTCTCCTATCCTATCTATCTCTAATCTAATGATCCATCTAATAATCCATCTAATTCTCTCTCTAATTATCCATCATGAATCCCTGTGAATCCCATTCTCTGATCTCTGTTTTCATTTAAATACAGAGAGAGAAAAGAGCATTTATAACATAGATGATTACAATATGATTATCATTACAAAATTGGATTTCTCACAACAAATTGATAAACAAGATCATATCTGGAATATCTCTTCATCAATCATTCAACAGGAACAGGTCGAATTTGGCATTGCAGCTAAGATATTTTGGAAAACGGCCACGACAACGAATCTAAGAAAAGCGTCTTCAAATAACCTTCTGTTTCTCTTAGTACGGACTGAATTTGGAAAAAAAGGCTCATTTAAAAACTAATTTGGTCTATTCTAAACAAAACCCATGTTTCGGATTTTCCAGATTCTTCTCCATTTGCCCAAAACGTCCAATGCAAAATTGTCACTTCTTATTCCAGCTAATTTCTAAGTTAGCACCTTTAATGATGAGCTGGAGATTAAATCTTCAATCTGGAAAATATCTTGAAGGCTCAAATGGTGAAAAAATTTATTAATAAACCATTATTGGTTAAAACATGCATAATAATCAATTTATTAAAAATAAAGGAGAAGAAATAATATTTATCCATAAGAGCATAAATAATTATAAAATGGAATTATATGATAAATTATGATAAATGACATGATAAAGAAGAGTAGAAATAGATGAAATAGGTGTTAAAAAGTAATAATAATAATGACATGTTAACAGCCAATGCACCCGCAAACTGAATATATTGCATGTCCTCATGCAATCCAAAGACTCTCTATTAACCAAGAAAAAAAAAATTGTTCATTCCAACTCATGAAATGGATAGAACAAACAAATTCTTTCTCAAATAATGAATATTCAATTTCAACAATCTTGATGAAGGCATAACAATTTTTACATTGATGTTCAACTTATGTGTATATGAAGTTGCAACGAAATATGATATAAGTAACATCAAACTTCATTAACCATTTTCTCAAAAACTACAAACCAGATTTTGCTAAAATTTTGCAAGTAGATTTATAATATATTAATGCTTCAATGATCCAAAAATCAAATCGTTTTGATGCACGGATCATGGAATATAAACAAAATGGCTATAGGTGATAGTGCATGATTTTCGAAATTTTATGAACTAATTTAACTTGAAATTATTTGGGTTTGTGTATTTTAATGATACGTCCTTGTTTTCTAGAAATCACGAGAATGGAGTTCATAGTTTTAAAAATATATGGAAATCAATTTCTGCATTGTATAAAAATGAAATTGTATGCCTTAAATGAGAAAAAAAGTAGAAAACATCTATCATGCGTAGAAATTCCTCCCCCAAATTGAAGAATTAACATGCCCTCATGCAATGCTATAAAACAAATTGAGGTGGTCGCTACCATCTATTGAATTCTATGCTTGGTGTAAAACAACATGGAATAAGGGAGATGTCGAGAATGAATAAGAATATCAGTGGATGATAAAGAATATTAATGACATGATCATAAGAAAGAAATGAATGAAAGCAAAACTCCCCAAACTAAAAGATGACATGTCTCTGAAAAATGAGAAGTGGTAAAGAAGTTGCATGAACGATGATAAATAATGCTCAATGGATTTTCATGAAATTCTCCTAAATTTGCAATAAATCAGAAAATTATGCTATTTTACCTCAAGTTTTTCCTCCCAAAAAAAATGTTGAATGGCATGTATGGACTAGCATTTGTTGAAGCTGATGTAGGCAGAGTTGATGCAAAAGGTGGAATCCAGGCAAGCACATCATGTCTGAACAATTGTTCACATTCACGAGTTGCTCGAGCCTCTTCTGTTAGTTGCAATAGTGTGGTCATACTGCGAATAGAGTTCCCCCCCCATACTTTTGTTCCCCTATAAACAAATCGCTATTTTTCATACAATGTTCTTGAATCCGCAGTGCTAGTTTTGAATAGCAACAGATAAGATGCATGCAAAAATTTCAATTAGAAAACTTTTGTATAATACTAATATTTTGTCAAATCAACAAGTTATGAGAGAGTGCAGTAATCATATCGCATGCTATCCCATAATGCATACATTCCCCCTCCAATTGGAAAAGGGATTCCATGACCATAAAGCCTATGAAAGGTTTTATGCTAACGATAAGGCAAGGGAATGAACAATACAACAGTAAATAAAGCAGAGTACACATATCAATAATAGGATGGCAAGAGGTATGGTTATAATGAGAGCTGAGTGTGTAAACATAGTTATGAATAAGATGTGATGCTTTGGACTGATGATAAGTTATGTGAAAAATAAAAAGGACAACAATATGCCAAAAAGATGCTTTGTTGACAGTATTCTAGCTGAAAATGATGTGATTGACCTGAAAACAATTTCTCATGCATAAAGGTTCAAAACAGGGAAAAAATTAAGGAAATAACTTCTCTCATAAAAAAGAAAAATAAGAAAGGGTATTATAGTAATAATTGATGATAAGATATAACTTCAATACCATAAGCAAAGCCTCTGCTACCAGCAGACGTCCATAGCCTTGGCAGGGTTGCTTTTTAACCCATATGAGCCAGGAGCCTCAATTTATAAATGGAGAGTTCCAGTGTTGTTATACAAAAGAGATCAGTGTGCTGGCATGGTAACCAGATAACCACACTGCCATTTAGTAGGATGTAGCAAAAGTGATCAGGTCGGCTCGTGATGAGACCTCCTATTCCAAGAATAATTTGGCTATCCAATGGATCATAACCCTAGTGTGGTGTGATAATGGGAATGTCACTTTTTTACAGCCTTATGAACATGGTAGGATGGCTCGTAATGAGACCCCCTATCCTCTATATATGAACAAAATTTTGTTGTTATTAAACTTTTTTTATGATAAAAGAGGGAGGCTCAGTACGCCTTAAGACCAAAGATGGTGGAAGAAGTTGAAATGTCAATAGAAAAAAAAAATATACCCATAATCTCATTTATTATAGA